>CM073734.1:71793729-74276852 GCA_037113605.1 Calophaca sinica
TTTTCTGTCAAAAAATATCTCATTTTTATTTTAAAAATTAGAAAAATGACATATCAAAATATATAACTCATATTTTTTATAAAAGAATATCATGTTTAGTGAATATGGTATATGAAATTTAAAATTGGTAATTTGCAAAACAATGTACACTAACTATTCTTTCGATGGACCAATGAAGCTAGATGTGAGTTATCTCATACACCACTTATGGATGGAGAAGGGATAAAATGGTCATCTCGCCCCACCTCTTTCCCTAGTTCTCACACCTCTCCCCATTCCTCCACCCCACCCCTCCCCCCCACCTATCATTTCGCCTCTCTCCCTTACCCTTCTCCCATACAACCTTCCCCAAACGCAAAGCCACCGGCCACTAAGGACCGTTCCCAGAAGAATCAAAGAGCCATCGCGCAACCATGATTGAAAACACCAATGCGTCAAAAACTATCATCCCTCCCC
Source organism: Calophaca sinica (assembly GCA_037113605.1). Taxonomy (NCBI): domain Eukaryota; kingdom Viridiplantae; phylum Streptophyta; class Magnoliopsida; order Fabales; family Fabaceae; genus Calophaca; species Calophaca sinica. The sequence continues at coordinate 71,794,186 of CM073734.1, forward strand.
CACTTTACTACTTCTTGTGAACTTGACATAAGATTGGTTTTAAGTTGACGCGACTACTAGGGCATCATTTTTTTGTGGTGCAGCGTTTTCGGTATGGTTTGGAATCGTGTACTCGATGATGGTTAGTTCTCCATGTGATCGAGGACGATTGGTCGTGGAGAAAGGTATTCAATATTGTTTATGTCTATAGATATCATTCCAATCCTTTTTCTTAATCCTTGTATTTCTTTAGATTTAGAGACCTTATCTCGGGGAATTAGTTCGTGGGAGCCAAGGAGACTTTGGGAGTAGTCTAGGCATGGAATATGTTAGGTGATCAGTAGTAGCTCCATTGTGCTGATGGAGACCTACAAAGCATGTCTAGTCTTAAGAAGCCACCGTACTAAATCGTGGGTCAAAGCAGAGTATACACGCATGAAAGTCAGGAGATAGGTTATCTCCAACAAATCTATTTTAAGGCCTGGGAATTGAGAATTACGCGTTTTAACTTCTTAATTGGAAGAAATTGATATTTATAGTTTTCATGCAGCAGAGATTCATCATAAATCCTTCATATTGCATAGAGTCATATTACTTTAGAAAAGGGGTTGAAGTGCAGTGGTTGTATTAGAAAAAATGGGTGCAGATAGCAATCCCTTTTTGCGAATTACGCGACAAGCAAAATATTGAGGACTAGTTTATTATTATTATTATTTTTTTTTTACAAACGTTTAGCAAGTAGTAAACAATATTAGTTAGATTAATTTTAACTGGGGAAGGGACTGTAGAAAAAACTTGTATTAAACATCCATATAATATCAGATAGAATAATTGAATCAAATATATAAAGGCTTCTACATTTATTCAATATTAGATAGATTAATTAAATCAAATACCTGATTGCTTTTTTATACCTACTTAATTAGTTTATATTCAATATTAATACTGTTTCTTAATTAATATTTATATTTTAATGGAGTTCACAGATATTTTTTATCCTATTTCCATTACTAAAAAAATGAAAATATTCCTCTTCCGCAAACTCTGATCAAAGTATTTCAGAAGTTTTGGCATGTTAAGATAAGAAATCCAAAGTCCCCCGTTTAAATTCGATGTTTTTTTTTGGTATATTTTCTTCTATATTCATAAAAACGTTATCTGATTTTTATAATATTTTTTAAATATATAAAGAATCATGAAAAAAAAATTTATTTAATTTCACTAATTCCTTTGTAATTTTTTTAAAAAACAAAGAAAAAACAGTAAAATATTTTTGTTATTATAATCATAAATGAAAAACCTATCAGCTGAAAACAATTTAAAATAAATCAAAAATGACCTTATCATACAAGCACTATAGTCATAGCAAAATTCCATAGGAACTCTCGTTCCATTACATCAATCTTAAGATTCCTCACCACGGCATATGAGAAGCAACTACCAAAGGCATACCAAAGTAATCAACAACCACTTCTCAGAAACACTGTTATTCATACACAAATATCTAATACATTAGCACAAAGTGCTACTCATTTAAAAATTTATGGGTGTGTGAACACTGTTGTCTTTGCTAGTTCTAGTGCTAACTTGCGTCCAAACAGCTTCTCCACGATAACTAACGCAAACCCGATGGAGGTTCCTAGGCCTTTGCTGCTAATAAGGTTACCATCAACTACAACCCTGTTTTCTACCTCACTCAGATCTGATAACTTGTTGCACATGGCAGGAAAGGCAGTGGCCTTTTCACCCTATATCGAAGAAAATATGATCATGTCTCAAATTTACACCTCACTGCAGAATGAAGTCATAAATAATGAAGCACAGCTTGGAAATCAAGTGCAAAGAGATATTTAGGCCTATCAAGGGCACTTCATAACTAGATAAAATAATTAGACTGCAGGGTCCACAGAGGATTTATCATCATAAGGATGTGTCTGCAGTAAAAATGAACTTGAACACTACTGCACAGCTTGTCATGCATGCTTTTCTGAATTCTGTTGAATTACAGACCATGTAGGCAAGTTGATAGCGAAAAAACAAAACCAAATAAACACCTCAAAGATCTACTCAAAAATGACCCCCGACAGCACAAGTTTCACAGTAGAAATGAAGCAAGTAATTAGTGTTTGACTATCAGCAAAAATAATTGGTAAATGTCTGATGTCGTGACTTCAACAAAAGCACGTACAATGCCACAAAATACCATCATCTTACAGCCAAATAAACCTGAACATCTGTACAACTACGTGCAGAAGTATACTTCACCAAACATTGGAAGAGAGCAGCTGAACTTTTTGAAGGGAACAACTGAACTAAACATCTATTGCTACGCACAAACCAAAAAACATATGGAAGAAAAAAATGAGATATCACAACCTGAAGCTAAAATTCAGATTAGGATCCGAAGTTAAGCAAAACTTGTTATAAGGTAGGATCTTCATCAGCATCTCATGAGCAACATGCACCCAAGAGTATAGCTAGATTAGGGGTACAATGGGGGTCTCGATTAGTCTTAAAAAAAGAGCAGAAAGTGTTATCAAAGTGATAAAAATCACAATTTTAATTACGTAACAGGGACGCTGGGTTAGGTCAGAGGTTCTTATGCACCCACTGGTGGACCCCTAATATAGAAAGGCATCAACTTTCACCACACATAACATACACGGATATACTCAGCACAAGTAAACCAAAATTCCACTTTAATCAATGGCATCTCATTGAATACCTTGCGCAAATAGTCTTAAAAATTACATTCCAGATCAGGGGGAAAAAAAAAAGGTATGTCTATGGGATCATAGTCATCTACCAATCCATGTGCATCAAAAACATTCATCCATTCAAAATTTCATTGATGAAAAACAGGAGCTAAATCGGCACTAATATATCCAATCACACAAGACAAGGTCACTAGGTTCAACTTCAGCATAACAAATATTACATTAAATTATTATGGCAACACAAATAATATGAAAGAAGAAAACTTGGCAGCTACAAAGCCATCTGCATCCCCTGCAAAGAGAACAATTTTAGTAATATTCACAGCCCATGAATATAACAATCTTCTAGCATCACAAAACATATTATCTAATTAGATGAATCTTCAATGTCAGCAAAGGAAATCAACTACAAATGAATATAGCCGAGTTGACAATCTGTGAAAAAAATCAGCGTTCTACAGCTACAAGGCATGTAATGAAATTGTTGGAGTGTGTTGACTTGCTACATGATGATAAGTAAGGCAAGCTGCACAGGAAAAGAGCATTACCAATTTTAACGTCTGTCGGTCTTTCCGGAGGAGCGCTTCCCAGAATACAAATGCTTCGGCTTCAGAGTAGGTATGACTCTATCAGCTTCTCCACGACGGGCATCCTTGTTTCTCTTCTTGACAGATTTCTTTGAAAGCTTTATTGCCTTGATCTTTTGAGCAGAATCCTTGAAGCCCTCTCCAGGCACAACTTCATGTGGTGGACGGGACACCGACCTGGAGCGTGACAGTGATCTACTCAGACGCTGCTTCTTGCTAGGTGTGTCACCATCAATATCCATCCCATCTCCACCATCAGCATTTCTTCCATCAGGTGATCTCTCCCTTTTCCGACCTTTCCTAGACACAGATCTGCTGCGCATTCTGTTAATAGCCAAGGAGGGATCAAGCCCCAGAGATGACAGCTGCCTTCCCATTCTACCTGTTGTGAACTTGTTGTCCTTGTCAAATTTCCTAGGAACGATTGGTCGGCTCTCTGCAGTGCTCTTTTTCATCCTATGTTCTTGGATTAGCAAGTTTTTCTTCCTCCTAATCTCAGCCAAAGCTTCTTGCTGTTCTGGTGTCAATTCAGTTCCATCTATCTCAAAATCATCATCTTCACCTTCTGCCAGTCTTAACCCTTCTTCCCTTTCCAACTCTTCAACCCTATGCAGAATATCTGGATCAATAAAATCATACACATTGTGGCCATCCAAAATTTCTGGCAGCACATCTTCTTTCCATTCATCACTGGCCAAAATATAATGCTTTCTCATGTTCATGGAGTATACACCTGCCCCTCCATTTTCATTCTCCAGATCCTTCTCAGTTTTCCTCTTTTCCTTCTCAGCAGCTGCTTGTTTGGCCTTAGCTTCCAAAACTGCAGGAGGAATACATGGTGGCCTTTCCTTCTGATCACGTGGTTTCGGAACTGCCACATGAAACCTGTTGAGACAATCATTAATTTTCTTAGACTTCATCTTAATCTCCACCCTCTGATTCAGCAATCTCTCACATGCTGCATTTTTTACAGCAATAACACCTTCTTCTGTCAAGGTGCTCATGGTCAACAGCACATCATCGCCCGTCCCCTCACCTCCATGACCAATTGCAGTCTTCAATGCTTCAGCTTTCATCTCCATCACCAACTTCAAGTCCTCCTCAGATAACCCCTCCAGTGGCTGCAAATCAGTCTTGTTGCAGACTACAATCAACGGCTTGTTCAAGAACAAAGACTTAATGCTCTGAAACAAAGCAGCCTGCTGGGCAATGCTGTACCCACAAGACCCCGATATGTCCAAGAAGAACAATATTGCTGCTCTCAAATGCGCCAGAGCAGTGATACTGCACATCTCAATGATATTCCTATCCTCAAAAGGCCTGTCCAAAATCCCTGGTGTATCAATCACTTGGTACCTCAAGTATTTATAATCGGTATGCCCTACAAAGAGAGACTTTGTAGTAAAAGCATATGGCTGCACATCAACATCAGCTCTTGTAATCTTGTTAATGAAAGAGCTTTTCCCAACATTTGGATACCCACAGATCAAAATAGTCCTCGTGTTCGGATCAATCGACGGAAGCCTAGCCATGTGCTGCCTAACCTGTTCGAGGTAAGCCAAACTGGGGCCAATCCTCTTAAGGACAGTACACATACGGCCAAGAGCAGCAACCTTGAGACACTTGCATCGATACAGCGAATCACCATACTTCAACAACTTGACATAATCTTTAGCAATCTTGCCAATGAGGTTCCTGGCAGTGTTGATTTGACCAAGTGCAAGTTTGTAGTGGTCCTTGTTGTAGAGGACATGAAGGAGGTCGCCGTAAAAGGGATGAATGCCATCAAGACGGGGAAATTCGTCGATTATAGTAGAGAGCTTTTCGTGAAAGTTCTGTTGTGTGTACTTCACTTTCCGCATGTAGAACTGACGGAGCCGTGAAATTGCATATCCCTTGTGGACCACAGTAGGTGTTTGACGCTGTGTGCGTGAGAGGATTATGTCTATGAAGTCCTTCCCATTTGGTACCACCGTAATCTTCTTGAAATTGTATTGCACCATCGTTTCGTATCAACCTGTCAAACACACACACACACACCCACACGAAAAAAAAAACTGAATCAGAAACCGGGATACTGCGAGCATTAACTTTAAGTTAGAAGACAATAATTCATTCAAATAATCATGAATAGAGCTATCCCAGTTAGAATGAATCTTAGAGCTAAAGGAGTCAACTGTTCTCCTTTCTGTCCTAGGTGTTGCAATTCGGTGGAATCAGTAGATCATGCTTTCAGAGACTGTGTCAAAGCTACTCAAATATGGTTCACCTCAAATTTGGGGCTCAAATTTGACGAGAAGGACCCGATAACCTTCTCTGAATGGTTAGAAACCCTAACTTTAAAGGAGGAGAAAGGGATTGTAGAGCAAGTGGCGTCAATCATACATAGCATATGGTGGGCTCGTAATATGCAGTGCTTTGAAGCAAAAGACATACCTGTTACTGTCTCTGCTAGGAAGGCGGTGTCGTTGTTGGAGGAGTATCACCGAGCTTCTGGTTTAGGGGCGCATTCGTCGGAGAGGCAGTTACCGTGTGCGAAGCAGCGAAGGAGTCCAATTCGCAAGAGGTGCTGGATTCTCTTCTGCGTGGTGTCTACCCTAACTCGTAAATGTGGCTGGGCATAAGGGGTTGTACTTTACTGTTGGGCCGTTTTCAGAGAATTGTTTTTGGGCTTTTATTTTTTACCTCCCCAATTTAATTTACCCTTTTACTTTCCTAAATTATTAAGATACTCGTGCACTCTATTTCACATATTTTAAAAATATGCTTATTTATAAAAATAAATTTTTAAATATTGACAAATATATTTAATAGTTTTTGTTTCTTAAAAATATAGAGAAATTGAAAGTATTCAAACAGATAAAATAATTATATCCATAACATGTAATGTTTCTCTGTCGGGATTTAAAAATAAAATAATTATTTTGAAATAATAAATAGAGTTATAAAATTGTTACGTACTCAAAGACAATTATACTAACATATTATGTTTTCTCGTTGGAATTCATAAAGAAAAATAGTCATTTATAAATAATTAAAAAAATTATAAAATTAATATCTGCTGAAAGACAATGAAATTATACTGATAATATCTAATGTTTTCAAAAGCAAAATATTCATTTATTAGTAAAAAAATATTATAAAATTAATATATATTGAAAGACAACGAAATTATACCAATAACATGTAATGTTTTCCCGTCGGGACTGAAAAAGTAAAATAATCATTTATCAATAAAAAATATTATAAAATTGATATATGTTAAAAGACAATAAAATTATACCGATGACATGTAATGTTTCCCCTTAGAGACTCAAAAGCAAAATAATTATTTACAAATAATAAAAAATTTATAAAGATAAAATAAAAAAATGAAAATTAAGAAAAACTGAAAATTAAAAAGTAAGCAAATTTAAAAATAAAAAATTATAATATAAATAAGGAAATTAAAAAATAAAAGTGTTAAAAATTAAAAATTAAAAAATTAAAAATTAAAAAATGAAAATTTAAAAAAGAAGAGTAAAAAATGAACTTAAAAAGTGAAGGGGAAAAAGAGATAAAAGTTTTTAAAATTTAAGAAGAGAGAGAATAAATGAAGGGAAGAGGTGAAGTTAGATCGACTATTCTACTCTTAAAATTGATGATATGTCAAAAATTAAAAAATGGGTAATTTAGTAATTTTATTTTTGTTGTTGGTTTGTTTTTCTGTATTGAATTGAATTAAAAAATGAACCCGGACATTGTGTAGTGCGGGGGTTCGACCCCCTAGTGCGCTCATCCCCCCTCAGTTGTAAAAAAAAAAAGCAATATTGGAAGAATAGAGAGAAGGAAAAAGACAAATGAGAAGAGGATGTGACGTGACATTGTCACACGTCGCAAACTATAGTAGGCAAGAGTTTTACTTTTCTCAACAAAAAATTAAAATATAAAGTAATAATAGATACTTCCTCCGTCCCTTAATATAGGACCCTTTTTGACCATTTCACTCCCCATAAAAAAGTGAGTTTTGTTAGTTATTATCATTAAATTTGTACAAAATATGTGTTATTTTTTCCAAATTACCCTTCTCATCTTCTAAGACTATTAAGAGAGAGAATTAACGCACTTTGGTATAGGCGTATTTTTGTAAAAATAATAATTAATGCACCTTGATCTTTAAAAAGATGTCTTATATTAAGGGACACAAATTTTTTACTAAAATAGACTTATATTAAAGGACAGAGAGAGTATAAATTAGAAGAAAGTAAATGTGAAACAAATCAAAAAATCACGTGAGAAAGTACTCTGGAAGTCAAAGATGACATAGAAACTTAGGAAGGAAAAAAAAAGACAGCATAGAAACGGCTAAGGAAATGTAACAAAAAAAAAGGTTAAAGTAATGTTTTGGTCCCTATACGTGACATCGATTCTTAATTTGATCCCTATATTTAAAAAATTATTAAAACAGTCCCTATACGTGTATAAATTCTTAATTTAGTCCCTGCCGTCTAACACTTTTTAACGACGTTAGTTGTTTAAAAACAATTATTAACAGTCCATATACGTGACATAAATTCTTAATTTGGTCCCTATACAAAAAACAAACTATTAAAACGGTCCCTATACGAAAAAAAACTATTAATATAGTCCCTATATGAAAATAACTATTAAAACAGTCTCCGTAACAAAAAAATGACTAAAATCTGGCCATGTTACAATCCAAATATGGTCCCTAATGTGACATTTGTCCATGTGTTAGGTACTTATAAGACATATTTAATCCACAAACAAACATATAAGACATTTAATAGGGACTATTTTAATAGTTTATTTTTTCGTATAGGGACTGTTTTAATAGTTTATTTTTCGTACATGGACTATTTTAATAGTTTATTTTTCGTATAGGTACTATATTAATAAATTTTTAGTTGTTGTTTCTTATAAGGACTGTTTTAATAATTTTTTTCGTATAAGGACCAAATTAAGAATTTATATCACGTATAGGAACCAAATGGGTAACAATTAGAAACGTGGTTTGGACGACAGGAACCAAATGGGTAACAGTTGTCACGTGTATGGACTGTTTTAATAATTTTTTAAGTATAGGGACCAAATTAAGAATCGATGTCACGTATAGGGACTAAAACAGTACTTTAACAAAAAAAAGCAAAGGAACTGAGCGCGGGAAATTGCTAAACGGGAAGCGGACACGTGTGCAGGGGTTTCGTTGTACAAAAGTAGGTTGATTTAAATTTTCCGGATTCTTGTTTCCAGAATGTCCTGGAAACTTGACTCCGGGATCTTCTGGAAACAATAATCCGAAAGTGTTATTTTTCAGAAAAATACTCCCACGCCACAATCAAAAAGCTGCAAGGCGAAGTGTGCCGCTGTTCGAAATCATCAACATTTCTTCTCCCTCTCGTTCAAGCGCAGCAAGTAGCTTTTGTAATCTTTGTTAGTTCCCTTTTTGCTTCTGCTCCTTTGATCTGTTCATAGTTCATATTTCTGTGATTTATATTTTCGTTCCCTTTTTATATTTTAGTTCCCTTTTTCCTTCAATCTGTTACATTTTCGTTCCCCATAACACTTTTGCCGATCCAAACACTGCTTTGTTTTTTTTTCCCTCTGTCACAGGCTCTAAAATCTGCTTTGGGAGGTGAAGATTGAGCGTGAGAGTTGAGGAAGAAGAAGGTTGAAGATAAAAGTTAGGGGTATTTTGGTCGTTTTACTGTAAGAGGAGGTGTTAAAATTAATGAGGGGTGGGGAAAATCATGGGCCATTGTTTTTTCTCATGTGGGTAGGGAACGCAATTGAGCCGTTCGCTGTTTAGCCCAGTATGCCTTGGATAATCCCAATAGGCTTTGGATAGATGATACCCCTAGTTGCATAGCCCATGTTTGTATTGAGAATTTGTATTTTGCTAATCAATGATAATTCATGTCTTGTTTTCCAACAAAAAAAAAGATGCTAAACATAAACCCTAAGCATGAAATTATAAACTAAACGAATTAAATGAAACGGAGAAAGCGAAGGAGTGACTCACCGTACCCTAAAGAATGTTCACGTTCGAGTAGTGTTTGATCGAAAAGGCGGTGCGATGATGTGAAACACTGGGTTACAGAGTGCGTTTAGTTGAGGCAGCACTTCCCACAGCATACGCACACGAAGAAATGGTAGAATCAGGGTTTAAGCGTGAGGTAGGGGAGGCTTCTGGGTTGCAAATGAGGCGGCACTTCTCACCGCATACGCACACGAAGCAATGGTAGAATCAGGGTTTAAGCGTGAGGGAGGGGAGGCTCCCGGGTTGCAAAGATTCCCCGACCCGGCCCAATAAAACCAATTGGGTTGGGGTTGCTTCTAGCACCCCTTTGTTGTCCAACAACACCCCATTCCCCTTTTTCCAAAAAAGACAAAACTTAGGTCAAGTTCTAACTAGCAAGTTCGTCGTGTTTTTAACTGAGAAAATAAAAAAAAAACTGTCGCTAACTGTCATGTCATGTTTCAATGGGTGGATAAGGTCAAACTGTTTCATGATTATTTATGTGTATTTAACAAAGAACAGAACAAAATGGATCAAAAGAACTTGATACAAGTTTTGTCCTTCCGAAATATCCCTTCCTTTCTCTTTCCAACCCCACCCCCTTTTCTCTCTCCCCTATCGACCCTCACCCCATGTCCGTGACCCCTTCCCCCTCCTTCGCCTGACAGTAGCCCCTCTCCCAGTTTTTGGAATACAAAAAATTTGCTTCCGATCCAGAATGTTAAATTTACCTTCTAGAATTTCGGAAGCAAATCTATCTATTATTATATATTATTATTATATTATATAAAATGAAGTTTTGCCACGTGGGACTATGTCATGTGCCAAAACCACATATTTTTTACACCTAAAACAATTTTATTTATTTATTTATTTTTATAAATGTTATAGTTATTTTGATATCAATATTATTACAGAATCTCAATTATTAAATATTACCAAAATCATAATTATGTTCTCTTTAATGAATTACCAAAATCTGCTTTCTTTTGAAAATATTTTCGCCTACTTATGTAACTCGATAACCCTCAGATCTCCCCCGTTCATCGCACGGATTATTACACTAGTTTTTTTGGATTTCGGAACGAGGGCAAAATAATTTGCTTACGTTACAAAATTGAAAAAATAATAACTAGTTTTCAGGAATGGGGTTTTAGGGAAGGAGAGGGGAAGTAGTAGTGCTGGTGGGAGGCGAGAGTGGGGAGAGGAGTTGGGTCATCGCCAAGGGAGGGTGGGGGAAGGGGGTTGCAGGGATAGGGTGGGGCTGTTTAGGAGAGACAGAAAGAGGGGTAGGGATGGAGAGAGAAAGAGATGAGGGTGTTTTAAGAAGGAGATGGGTATGGGTACTATATTATATAAAATGAAGTTTTGCCACGTGAGACTACGCCACATGTCAAAACCACAAACATTCTTTTCGCACCTAAAACAAATTTATTTATTTATTATTATAATTATTTTTATATCAATATTATTACAAAATCTCAATTAATAAATATTACCAAAATTATAATTATGTTCTCTTTAATGACTTACTGATTTTGAATTAATGTAATCAATCATCATCTATTATTATTTTATCATATAAATTTGTCAACTTTTTACTTGATATTCACTATTAATCATATAATTCATAACAAATTTAAGTTCAAATTTTAAATTTGATTTTAAACTAAATCAAATTAAAATAAACTAATGAATCATATTAAAAATATGACTTAACTATGAATATGAATACTTACATGTTTATGAAACAAAAATTAATACTTATGTATCTATTATTATTTTTTATCTTTATTTTATTTTTTTAAAATAGTCAACTGCTACCTTCTTTTTCTTTCATTTTTGTTCTTTTTTTTCTCAATTTTGATGTAGGATTAAATACTAGCAACATGAATTCGACCATATTTATGTTCTTTCTCTGAATTAAGCTTCTATTTTTTTCAATCTCTTTGAATGTTTTTCTTGTTTTGTCTAATATTTAACAATAAAAATCTGTTTGTGGTCACACATTCGGCAATTTAGTTTTTATTATTAATTAATGTTATGAATTCACCTTAAAATCGTATTATTATTTGTTATTATATTGGAAATACTAAAAATCAATCTATGATTTTTTTTCTACTTTCTTTTGAAAATATTTTTGTTTACTTATCTTTTTTTTACGTGACTCGGTTACTGACCACAACACCAACACCCCTTTTTTTTACAACAACACCCCCTCTTTTGTGGGTATGGACACTTGACAGGACAAATGACTTTATAGTAAAATCTTGCTATAATTTTATCCTACAGTTTCAAACACTGTGATATACTGATTCAGATTCAGGTTATGGTAAAGTTTATAATAGCCTGTTGAAGTACGATGTTCCATTTAAAGTGTTGGTATTTGCTTGGAGGCTTTTTCATGACAAATTGGCTACAAGATAAGCATTGAGGCGAAGGATTGTTATATCATCTAACCATGAATTGGCTTGTATTTTCTGTTTGAAAATAATGAGGATTGTAATAATTTATTCTTCACTTGTATGTTTTCATATAACGTGTGAACTCAAATTTATGCTTGGATGGGGTTTGAAGGTGCATATCATTGTGTTGGAGTTAGATACTTTTTACAGAATGGAGCGCTTATCAGAGGGAAGAAATGCAGAAAAGTGAGATATAATATTTGGTTAGAGGTCACTTGGTCATTATGGTTGTTAAGGAATAGAGTCATATTTGAAGGAGTGGTAACTGAATGTAATGAGGTAATTGCTCACACTAAAATGTTGTCTTAGGGTTGTTCATTTGTAGGGGTGCTAGAAAAGTGGGTGTTGAGTATTTAGATTGGTATTCTAATCCGTCGGGTTGTATTCAAGCTATATAAGCTAATTTTGATATAATGGGTTGGAGTACCCTTTATATTATTTAATAGTATATTTTGCTTATAAAAAAAAACCACTCCTTTCTACTTTTTAAAAAATACCCCTACTCCTACTTTGCCAAACAAAAATTTGTTTTGTCTGCCGAGAACATATTTCGACATGGGAACGCAAAAAAAGAACAGGGGAGCACGATGGGTGTGGGGGGAGTGGGGGCGGGGCAGGGTGGGATCACGTTTGACTGCAGTCGTTTCCTGCATTCGCCAACATTGGCTGTCCAATTGAGACCGGACGGTCCAGATTAAGGTTGACATTTTTTGCTTTTCAAAAACCAAATAATGTGTGATTTTTCTGAGCCATCTGATCTCAATCGGACTACCGAGATTAGATACTGCAGCTGCAGTGAATGCAGGCAAACGCAATCCGGGCATGGTGGGGTTACAAGGAGAGTGGAAACTGGAAAGGGGATAAGGTTATTTTGGGAAAAGAAAGGTGAATGGAGGTGCGATGTGCAAAATAGAAAGGTGCTGTTTGCAAACCCCATTTTGTCATCTCATCCAATATTATAAGTAGAGCCCATGATACTTTAAATATATTTTGACACTCCTAATCGAATAGTACTAATTATAATATGACTTGCTAGCTAGCTTGTGGGAATCAATACCTTTGGTTTCACCGTTGCCATAGACGGTAATATCCTTCTTTTTCACATACGGACGAAGCAAGTAATTCACAAAGTATGCACCAAAACTATTTGCAGATACAAAAGTATAAGGGATCTCCGCTGCTTCAATTTCCCTTCTAATTTTTCTTTTCTTATCGAGGAAAGCTTGGAAACGAAGAAAAGGGTTTATTCTATCTTCTTCTGAACCAAATTCTGATGGAAGAAATCTCTGCAGCAAGGGATATATATATATATATATATATATATATATATATATATATATATATATATATATATATATATATATGTATATTTTTGAACATCAAAAAAAAAAAATATTATTAATTAATAGGAATACTTCAGGGATATTCCAACCTCATATACAATAAGTGCAAAAGGGGCATATTAAATAAATAAATTATTAATAACGAAATATTTCCATATTACAAGATCACGTGGTAGCTAGCCAGCTAGTTATGCCAAATCTTGCCAAGTTATTAAGTCATGCTATTAATTATGAATTATTTTAAATAAACTTAACGAGCAATTATAGAAAAATTAAAATAGTTGAAATACTTTTATAATACTCACCAGTCTTTAAATAATAATTTTTTGATTGAGTAAAATTTATTTATGCACCTCAACTTTTTGAGGAGCGGCCCCTCATCTAAATTCTTTATAATACATGTAAATTTATAATATATATTTTTTTATGTTAGGAATCAAATACTTACATAAATTGAGAATTTTTTATAAGCTAAAAGTTTATTCAAGTTGGGCAGAAAATAATCTGGATTTAAATAGTCTATATTTTGACTTCAATATTTATGTTTGAATATTATGATACCATTTAATTTCATCCACTCAATAGATCCCACCTAAAAAAAGACCTCAGTTGTGTCATTGTACAAAGTACATAACTATCATTTGTCCGGTTCAACAGATTATATTTTTTTTTAAATGAACACTTTTGTCAAAAAAAAAAAAAATGAACACAATAATCTAGATAGATATTTTGGAAAGGAGGTTGGGATAGAGATAAATAAACTCTCCGGAAAAAATATGTCACCTTGATATTACCAGCAACTTGATAGCATTTATAATTTTGAGTTGCTCCATCACTTGAGGGTATGCCAACGTACATATCACAATGTCCACTTGTTTGATCACTGCCACAATCTGTTCATGCTCAAGTTCTCCCTGCGGTTATTGCTCACATACTCATTAGAAAAATGAATTGTTTAATGTCATATCACACACATATTAGAATTCTCTACCGTAGAATTTCACGCAGTCACCATCCCGTATAGTCTGATTAAGATCAGACAGTTCACGTGCAAACTTGGGCAAATCAGATTTTAAATATACGGTTTCATCGTGAACCGTCTGATCAAGATCGAACGGTCGGGAATGCATGACTAAATTCTACGGCAAGAAAACCAAATCCCACCACACACACACAATACTTACCTCAACAAGTGTTACTCCTATGGAGTTGAATTCCTCACAAAGTTGTTTCTTAGAGGGAGGAGTTTGTGAATTAATAGGGCGAGTGTACACCAAAGTTGGATAGCCTAAAGAGATGCTTGCCTTCACCATGTACTTGCCTATGTAACCAGTTCCACCAAATACAAGAATCTTATTCTTCTCACCCTCCATTTTTTTGGTACCTGTGTTCCTTCAAATTCCTATCTCAATGCTTTAAATAAATATTTGTAGTATCACAAGTGCATCTATCACTCAACATCAAATACTGATTGCTAACAAGTTTTTGTTTTTGGTGGAACCTAACTATGCATCGATACAAATATTACCAAAGTATTGGAAAGATGAAAAGTCAAAAGTTGTCAAAGAATTTTCTCAGCTTGCTTTTTTTTAAATGGAGAAAATAATTTAAATAATTTTCTCACCTTCCTATTTTAGAAAATTATTTTAAAAAAAATTAAAAAATGAAAATTACTTTATTCATTCAACTAATGCAGTAATTGTTCTCACATTCAGTTAAGGACAATTAGAAATGCCTCCAAATTAAGGACGATTCTTATAATAGGTGATTCTATCCTATCTGAGTTCGCTGACATAGATAACCATGTGCTTGATTATTATGTTGCTTTATATGTTGATTATAACTTATTCTGATAATGATATAGTTAGCAAGGTCATTCCTAGTTTAGTTTCGCAGGATGATAATAAAATGCTAACCGTCTCCCTTCTAATGACGAGATAAAGTCTACTGTGTTTTCCATGAATGGTGCTGGAGCCTTGGCCCGACGACTTTGGAGGTGTTTTTACCAAAGATTTTGGAATGTGATCAGTACTGATGTTTGTAATTTTGTCCTTCAGTTTTTCAAACAGAATTGATTTCCCGCAAATACGAATTCCAATCTGGTAGTCTTCATTCCAAAGATTCCTAATGCTTACATGATTGAAAACTAAAGGCAATTGCATTGGAAAATTTTCAATTCAAAATTATCACAAAGGTTTGGCTAATAGGCTATCTAATATTGTCCCTAAAATAAGTTTAGAGTAGCAAAGAGGTTTTATTAGAGATAGAAACATCTCAGAGTGTATATGTTTGGCTTCAGAGGCAATTAATTTGCTTGATTACAAGACCTTTGGGGTTAATGTATCTCTTAAATTTGATATCAGGAAGGCCTTTGACACCATTGATTGGAATTTTTTGCTTAATGTGTTGCGAGCTTTTGGCTTTGATGCTATATTCTGTGATTGAGTGAAAACTATTTTACACTTAGCAAAATTATCTATTATGCAGTTAATAGTAAATATGTTGTCTTTTTTCTTGCAGGAAGGATGTCAGACATGGTGATCCCTTATCTCTTTCCATTTTTTGTATTGTTGAGTATGTTCTCAGTAGAGGTATCACCTTTTTGGTGAATTCTGGTCTGCTTAAGATAATGTATGGCCCAAAGAGATTTCCCACACCCAGTCACATTATGTATGTTGATGACATAATGACTTTTTGTTAAGAAACAAAAAAGAATCTTGAAGCTTTGATGTCCTTCTTTCATTCTTATGGTTAGCCTTCTGGCCAATTGTTGAGTCTGGATAAATGCAGGTTTTACACAAGGGCTCTTTCTCCAAATAGAGTTCAGCCTATTGCTAACATTCTCGGCTTTGTTGTAGGTCATCTCCCTTTTACTTACCTTGGAGATCCTCTCTTTAAAGGTAAGCCCAAGGTAAGCCTAGAAGAATTCACTTGGAATCTATAGCTGACAGAATTAAGTCTAAGATGGCTACTTGGAAAGCTTTTTTGTTATCTACCATGGGTAGGGTTTAGCTTGCTAAACCTATAGTTCATGGAATTTTAGTATATAGCTTCCATGTATATGCTTGGCCCATCAATTTATTGAAGAATCTTGATCATTGTATTAGAAATTTCATCTGGTCTGGTGATATTCATGTGAAAAAAAAAGGAATTGTAGCTTGGAAAAAGGTTTCCTTGCTTTTGAGTGAGGGATGTCTTGGTTTGAGGTCTCTGAGGTTTATTAACGAGTCTACAATACTAAAGCTCAATTGTGATATTCTTTCTTCTAATAATCAATGGGCACCCTTCTTTAGAGAAAATTTTTTAAAAAATAAGAAGCCTATTGTCAACTATGTTAAATCCTCAATTTGGCCTGGGTGAAATGTCGTTGGAATGTCGTATTTTATAATTCTTCTTGGCAGCTTGGTAGTGGTAATATGATTAATTTCTGGAGGGATAAATGGCTTCAAAAGTCAATTGGGGATTCCCTTAACATTCCTAGCTTGCTTCATAATTCCTTGAAAGCTACGGTTGCTCACTTTATTATACATAAAAGGTGGTTTATTCCTCAAACTTTGGCGAATGAATTTTCTAGCCTAACCATTGAAATTATGCAGGTTCCTTTTCCTCTCTTTACTGAGGAAGATCATTTCATTTGGAATTCCACAGATTCAGGCACTCTTTCTGTTAAGGATGCATTTCTTCATCTCAATCCTTTGAAGTATGTTATTCCTTTGTTCAAGCAGCTATGGGATGTTTATATTCCCCTATAGATATTTTCCCATTTGGCATATTCTTCATGGTAGGATGCCAACAGATGAGAGCCTTAGAAGAAAGGGTTGCATAACAGTGTCCATGTGCAGTTTATGTGGTATGGCATATGAATCTACTAAACTTTTTTTTTTGTTGACTTGCAACTTTGCATGTGCCCTTTGGAATTGGCTTAGCTCGGTCATCAATTTTGGTATAGTTTTATCTTCTTTTCAGTCCATTTTTACGGCCTATAATAAGCCTTAGAGCTCGTGGATGAACGATGTGGTTTTGGCAATCATTATCAATATCTTTTGGTATACTTGGCATTGCAGAAATAAGTTACGGTTTGACAATCAGCAAATAAAGATTCCTTTAGCTATAAAATCAATTATTGCTGCTACTTCCTTTTCAGGTAATTCTTTCAAGGGCCATGCTTCTTCTATTGAGGAATTCTCTTTTCTCAAATTATTGACCGTTTAGAGCCATGTTAGCAAACTTCCTATATCAAACAAGTTGACTAACTGCCTTCTCCTTATTGTTGGATTAAATGTAACATTTATGGGGCTCTAAAAGGTTCCCTAGGGCATGCAGGTGGTGGAAGTATTTTTAGAGATAAAAGTGCTACTGTTCTAGGCTGTTTTGCATCTTATTTTGCTATTTCTTATGTCTTTCATGATGAGTTGCTTGTTGCAATGTTAGTTATAGAGGTGACTCATCATAGAGGCTAGACTAATTTTTGGTTAGAATGTGACTCTAACTTGATGGTCTTGGCATTTTCATCTCCCAATGTGGTTCCTTGGAAGTTGAGGACTAGGTGGAAGAATTGCATCCTTTTAACTAATAGCATGTGTTTTAAAATTTCTCATATTTATAGAGAAATGAACCATTGTGAATATAAATTAGCAATTTTGGAGTTAGCTCTCAGAGTAATTGTTGTAAGGACCTTATTCCTCAATTCATTAGTGTAGATTTCTGTCATAAGAGATATGGTCTTCCTTATTTTCGATTTGGATGATTTTTTTCTTGGGTTATGGCTCATGTCCTAGTTCATGTCCCCACATGGGTTATGTACTCTTTATTTTTAATTTTAATAATATTTTAGTGTGCTGTAGATGATAGATAAGACTTGAGGTGTCAATATAGTTGAGATCTCTCTCTTTATAGTGTTGCTTTTATATGCCAAATTTTGTTTTAAAAAAAATAGATAAGTAAATAAAAGTTTTTGTCTATTATGGTCAAATTGACTATCCACCGTTAAATCAATTGATAGGATTTTTTTAAGGACAGCCTTAGTGTACGTTTTTTTTTTTTTGACGTGTTAGTGTAAGTTAAGTTAGATGTTAGGAATCAATATTTATCGAAAGGGCCTATAGAACGAATTATTGATTTACTCAAAGATCAATAGAAGAATTATGGATTGTAACATATATTATGAAGTATTTATTGGTTATTGTCGGCGTACATTTTTTCCTGATATGAATTCAATAGTGTTTACGCTACTTTACTCTTGTGGACAACAAGACAATTACCGCATAAATTCTTATGTTATCTTTGTAGTCATTATGCATTACTGTTCTAATGTTAAATGCATAAATTCTTATGTTATCTTTTTTTTTTTTTTTGATAATTCAAAGGGATAAGGCAAAAGCCTAAGACACAAGCCTAGGGAAGCTGCAACCCCGAAGGTCTCCACCCACAAGCAGGGCGAGCTCGGGAGAAACAACAGAAAAAACAGAAACCTCAACACCCCTATCATGACCAAGATTGGCCAAACAATCAGTACACATATATCCTTCTCTATAGGTATGGGTAACTTCTGTACTCCAACCAGGGAGGGATAACAAAGAAAGGATCTCAACCAAGATTGGTTCAAGAAGAATCTTCTGGGACCGCTTATTAACAACCATATGCAGGACCACTGAGGAGTCAACTTCAAAAATAACATTCGGCAAATTCATGCTACGAGCAATATGAACACCATGGAGTAACCCCCAAAGCCCGGCCCAAATAGGATTACAGGTACCTAACGAACAGTAAAAGCCTTTGATGAATCTCCGTGAGCTGTCACGAAGAAGACTACCACAAAGAACAGTAAAAGCCTTTGATAAATTCTTATGTAATCTTTTTTCAAATCATTGTTCTAATTATAAATGCATTGACAATTTATAACATATATATACCTAATTTTGACAAATTAATATACTTTATTGATGTTACCGAAACAATCATGAGGATTACTATAAATTAAAAGGCAATCGTGAAGATTAATATTCGTAAAAAAATCAAATGAGGCATCCTAATTTAATTTAAAAATCACACATAACTATAATCAATAATAATATTTTACACCCAATTAGATTAGTTAACTAGTTAACCCAATGACATGTAAATTGTCTATTGCTTAATTGTCCCCAATTAGATCACTACAAGAAAATACGGTATTACCGACGACTTGGTACCGACGTTCTCGAAAA
Source organism: Calophaca sinica (assembly GCA_037113605.1). Taxonomy (NCBI): domain Eukaryota; kingdom Viridiplantae; phylum Streptophyta; class Magnoliopsida; order Fabales; family Fabaceae; genus Calophaca; species Calophaca sinica. Next base: position 71,813,502 of record CM073734.1, read on the forward strand.
CCATTGGCAAATACACGGCTTCCAACGACTTAGGTAAATATTCGACTGCTGTTATCGACGGGGAAGACTATCGTTATTTAAAAATGAAATTTATCGACGAGCACCCATCAGTAAAACCATCGCTATATTTGGTGCCTTATTTTCTCACCCCGTTTTCGACAGACACATTCGTCGGTAAACTTCACATTTGAATGTCGATGGGCTTAGCTGTTGGTAAGGTTACATGTGACACATCATTGCTGACGGGCTAGGTTGCCGATATAGCATCTTAATTTCTCGCTGTTTTCGACGGACATATCTGTCGGTAAACTTCACATTTGAATACTGACGAGCTTGGTCATCACTATGGTTACATGTGACACGTCATTACAGATGGGGCTAGGTTGTCAATAATTTTCGACTGACTTGGCCATCAATAATGACGATTTGTGTGTTTTTCTATATTGAATCTCAATCCTTGGGTACTGAATCGTAGCAGTTTGAATTACTGATGGTCTAGATTGTCGATAATGACAATCCGTATGCTTCTTTTCATTAATTTTTAACTATAGGATCATTTGGATCTCAACTGTTGCATTACCGACAGTCAAGACCATCGGTAATGGCAATCCGTGTGCAACTCAGCCATCTACACTTTCAACCCTTGATTAAACTTTTTAATTTACACCCTTTTCTTTTCCGTCTCGCCTCCCCTTATTTCACTCTTCTCTCTCCACTATCACATTTCTTACTCTCCTTCATTTTTCTCTCTCTCTCTCTCTCTCTCTCTCTCTCTTTATATATATAATATTTAAATATATGATACAAAGATTAAATATAAATAATTATTTTTTAAAATACGACTTTACTGATGGCCGAGGCTGTTAGTAATGTTAATTTTAAACAATTTATTAAAAAAAATATCTTCGTTTCAGATAGTCTAAGCCTTCATTGGCACATCCCACTGGTATTACCGACGATATTTTGGACTTTTTGACGGTCTGGTACATTTGCGATTGGCAAATTTCTGACAACTTACTGATCATCTGTAAGGCCGTCGAAAAAGTGTCATACTAACGACTTTTGACCGTCGATAGAAACATTTTTTCAATGAGTTGTCTACAATCAATGCAGACACTAGCTGAAAGACTACTAAATTTAGTCCTTTTTAGTCTATTGCTGAACCAAGATTGAATTTTTATAGGCTAACTCTTGTTGAAAAATGCAAATATTTTATATTAAATAGAATTTTAGCTTGAAACAACATCAACGATTCGACCTAAAAATAGCTTATTTATTTGATCAACACAATTTTTTTAATTCTTGGGTTTTTTTTGTGTGTGTTAAAGATGATGCGAGAATGTTTCAAGAAATTTGGATATAATTAAACATTTCGATCACTTAGTTTTGAAGAATTAAGTAGAAATCATTTTTGAATTTTTTTTATTCCCATTATGCTCATTGTTACCACCATTATTGTTATTATATGACAACTCATTTTAAATTTAATCATGTTCGTTATCAATATTCTGATTTAAAATTATGCAGTACCAATTTTGCTTATTTTATCCTTATCATTCATATGGGATGCTACTAAAGTGTCAACAATTGATGTGGGGTACAATGTCGTAATACTTGTGGAGATTAGTGTGACTTAAAATCATGTTGGAGATAATTGGAAGTCATAGAAATGAGTTTTCAACAGGTGTGAATCGAATCATGGATCTCTGGAATCGATTCATGATGTGTCTTGGAGCCTTGGAAAAGCTTTGGACTTACTGTGAATCGAATTGGAGGAGTGTGAATCGATTCACCCACTTAGGATCACAAAACGCTTAGGAATTGTACCTGTGAATCGATTCACACTTACCGGTGAATCGATTCACCACTGCTGGTTTATAAACCATAATTCTGTTTTTCGTTCAAGAGCGCGAGCAGTTTTCTAGGGTTGTGTGCAGTCGTTCTTGAGTGTTCTTTGTGAGGTTTTAGGGGCTGGGAAACACATTCAAACACCTGGGGATCTTAGGGAATCATAGAGGGAGGATTGAAGGCTTTCTCTATTGTTGTTCTTGAGAGTTTATCATAGAGGGAAAAAGAAAGGGGTTGTAAGAACTCTTGGGCTTGTTCATCTTGAACTTTTGGAAGGGGTTCAAAGCAATTGTATTCTCTTGTAAAGACTCTTTGATAGTGAAACGGAGGGCTGCTCTCTCCCGCAGACGTAGGTCATCTTTTTGGGGCCGAACTGCGTAATCAAATTGCGGTGTTTTCTTCTCTACCCTATACTCCTTTGTTTGTTAGTTCATTGCACCTTGTTGATTGGTTGGTTGCAGTTTATTTTAGTTATTGGTTACCGTTGAATTTTGTTCCATTATTTTCTTGTTCGAATCTCAACAAATGGCGCCGTCTGTGGGAAGGAACAAATCATTCAAGTGTGCACCATGGGTACTAAGTGGGACATCGAGAAATTTTTCGGTAACAACGACTTCGGTCTATGGAAAGTGAAGATGGAAGCAATCCTAATTCAACAGAAATGTGTGGATGCTCTAAAGGGTGGGGCAAGAAAGCCGGCCACCCTATCACAAGCAGAGAAAAAGGAGATGATAGATAAGGCAAGAAGTGCCATTATCTTGTGCCTTGGTGATAAGGCATTGAGGGAAGTCGCAAGGGAGAAGACCGCGGCGGAGATGTGGGCCAAGTTAGAATCGTTGTAAATGACCAAGTCATTGACTCACCGGTTATGTCTGAAACAACATCTCTACTCATTCAAAATGGTAGAGACTAAATCTATTGTGGAGCAACTAACGGAATTCAACAAGATTATTGATGACCTACAGAATATTGATGTGAAGCTCGATGATGAGGATAAGGCTCTGCTCTTATTGAATTCACTGCCTAGGTCCTTTGAACACTTTAAGGATGCATTCTTCTATGGCAAGGATTCCACTATCACTTTGGAGGAGGTCCAACAATCAATTAGGACCAAAGAGCTAACCAAGCTTCAAGACTTGAAGGTGGAAGATAGTGGTGAAGGCTTAAGTGTGTCAAGGGGAAGAAGTGAGAGTAGAGGAAACAACAACAAAGGGAGGAAGCCTAGGTCGAAATCCAAATCAAAGGGGGACAATAAGGCAAAGTACAAATGCTTTAATTGTCACAAGACCGGTTACTTTAATAAGGATTGTCCCGAGAGAGGGGGCAATGGAAATTCCGTGGAGGTTACGATTGCTATGGAGGATGGTTATGAGAGTGCAGGGGCTCTAGCGGTGTCGAGTTTGGAAACGGAAAAGAACTGGGTCATGGACTCAGGATGTTCTTACCACATGTGTCCTAGGAAGGAATACTTTGAGACTTTGAAGCTTAAAGAAGGTGGAGTCATTCGCCTGGGTGACAACCGAGCTTGTAAGATGCAAGGTATGGGTTCAATTCGTCTTAAGATGTATGACAACTGCGAATTCCTTTTACAAGATGTGAGGTATGTTCCTGAACTCAAACGAAATCTCTTATCTATAAGCATGTTTGATGGATTAGGCTATGGTACTAGAATTGAGCATGTCATGATTAAGATTTCGAATGGTGCATTAATAATTGCTAAAGGGACTAAAATGCGTGGCTTATACATATTAGATGGTTCTACTGTTATTGGGCATGCATCATTAGCTAGCCAAACTCTGCATGATAAAACTAAATTATGGCATTTAAGGTTAGGGCATGTTAGTGAAAAGGGTTTAGTTGAACTAGCTAAACAAGGTTTGCTTGGTAGTGATAAATTGGATAAGCTAGAATTTTGTGATAATTGCATACTAGGCAAACAACATAGGGTTAAGTTTGGAAGTGGCATGCATCATTCTAGTAAGCCCTTTGAGTATGTTCACTCGGACCTTTGGGGTCCTTCAAGAGTGACAACTCATGGAAGGGGTTCCTATTTTCTCACCATGATTGATGATTTCTCTAGGAGAGTATGGGTTCACATTTTGAAAAATAAAAGTGACACATTTGAAAAATTCAAGGAATGGCATACTCTTATAGGAAATCAAATAGGAACTAAACTGAAAGTTTTAAGGACTGACAATGGCCTGGAGTTTGTTTCAGAACAGTTTAATGAGTTTTGCAGGAAACAGGGAATTAAGAGGCATAGAACCGTGGCAGGCATACCGCAACAAAATGGCCTAGCGGAACGCATGAACAGGACCATTTTGGAGCAGGTCAGATGCATGCTTTTGGGAGTTGGGTTGTGATCCGCTGTCGCGCACGGGTCAAAATAAATAAAATAAGAATGAAGTAACAAGGCAGTTAACCTTAGTCGTCTCACAAGGATCTCTAATTAACAATGGCCAATAGCAAGAACACGCAAAGAACGGAATGAGGGTTGTTTCGTGAAAACAATTTTAATTAATAACAAAAATCACTTGATAACAACAACCAATCCACTGGTCACAGGAACTTTCACTTCGGATCTATCACAGGTTCAAAAGATTATTCTAATTGTGTTCTAATCTTGTTTGATAACATAATTAACCAATCAAGCGGGTGATTAATCCTATACGAATTCCTACTGGATTAAGCATCACAGAATTCAATTGATTATAAATAAGGAACACGCGTCACAAACATATAATCAATTTAACAACCGAATTCATCAAACCTATAACTAAGCGTCATAGACTTATTGATCTCTATTGAACTAAACCAAAACAAGCGTTAAGTTTAATTCCAATAGTCTCAAATCGAGAGCAAAACCGAAATTAGATGATTAAGCATTAATATGTAAAACGATTTTGCAAATAGAAATTAGAAGAGATGAAGGATCAAAAGAGAAAGAAGTAGAACACAAAAACGAAATTAATATTAATAACCAACCTCAAGATCCTCTATGAAATCCTTAACCAATGAATTGATCGAAAAGAATTAGCCTTCCATTGAAGGTTTCATCACAAAACGAAAAATAAGAAGGGAGAAGGAGAACGGATTGCTAAAACTCAAAAACGGCAAAATATTCAAAAGTAATCAAAAGGTAAATCCTAAGACTCTAAAAATCCTATTTATAATGTCTCCTTAGGTTAACCTAGGTAACCTGAAGTTTATGACCAAAGAGAAGGGCCCAAAAGAGATTAATTAGCCCAATAACAACTAATCACATGAGTAATTGATCCAAAACTCGCAGTGAACCTCGCCTGCAGTAGTAAAGTGGATTTTCGACCTTCGAAACGGCAGAACTGGGCTTCAGTACCAACATAAGAATTGTAGCTCTGCTTCTTAGCTTTCCAACGCCACAAAGAACACTGAAATCGGACAAGTATAGCCCAAGTTATGGCCTGTAGAAGCGACATGGGTCAGAATGTAACAAAATCCGAAAATTAGCAACTAATTCCACTAAAGCCCAATCAAGACCCAAAGATATAAAACCATGTTAAAAAGTAGTTGTTGGGCAAAACACACAATTAAGAACATCAAGTGCAAAGCTATAAAAGATGCATTAAAATGCATTGATCAGGTTGCCTAAAAGTTTCTAGGGTGAAGCTGTGAGTATAGCAGCATATTTGATCAACAGATGTCCATTAACGACGTTAGACTTCAAGACACCTATATATGGAGGTTTGGAGTGGAAAACCAGCAGAATACTCAAATTTGAAGGTTTTTGGGGCTTTGGCGTTTGCTCATGTCAGACAAGACAAGCTTGAAGCTAGGGCTATGAAATGTGTCTTTATTGGCTATCCGGAAGGTGTGAAGGGATATAAGCTGTGGAAGATGGAGTCTGGAGGATCAAAATTCATAATAAGCAGGGATGTTACTTTTGATGAGACCCGCATGGGGATGAAGTGCAAAGACCTGGAGAATAGTAGCTCAGAAACAGAGGTGGAGAAGACTCGGTTTGAGGTGGAGCCTTCCACTAGTGAGACCAGGGATGACAGGGAGGACAGTCCTCCACCATCAAGTTCTAGAGGAAGACAACCAACAGTGAATCCTGGCTATCAGTTGGCAAGAGATAGGGAAAGGGGGGAAACTGTGGCACTTAAGAGGTACGGCTATGAAGACTTAATTTGTTATGCTCTAAATGCGGCTGAAGAGATGCAAGGCTCAGAACCAAAGACATTCAGGGAAGCAGTTGAGAGCAAAGAAGATCAGAAGTGGTTAGAGGCAGTGAATGAGGAAATGAATTCATTGGAGAAGAACCAGACCTGGAAACTTGTGAAGCTACCTAAGAAACAGAGGGTGGTTGGATGCAAGTGGATCTTCAAGAAAAAGGAAGGCATTCCGGGAATTGAAGAACCAAGGTATAAAGCAAGACTTGTGGCCAAGGGTTTTACACAGGTTGAGGGAATTGATTACAACGAGATTTTCTCATCTGTGGTAAAACATTGTTCCATAAGGGTTCTTATGGCAATCGTGAATCAATACGATCTTGAGTTGGAGCAAATGGACGTGAAGACCGCATTCTTACATGGAGACCTAGAAGAGACAATCTACATGCAACAACCAGAAGGTTTTGTAGAGGGCAAGTCTAAGGTGTGTCTTTTGAAGAAATATTTGTATGGGTTGAAACAAAGCCCTAGGCAATGGTATCTTCATTTTGACGATTTTCTTTTGAAGACGGGATTTTTGAGAAGTGGGTACGACAGTTGTGTTTACATATTGAAGAGGGGTGAGGAAGTTGTTCTCTACCTACTTCTCTATGTTGATGATATCCTGTGGCAAGTTCTAGCAAAGAGGAGATCAGCAAGCTCAAGGAGAAACTAAATTCGGAATTTGAGATGAGGGATCTTGGGGCTGCAAAGAGGATACTTGGGATGGATATCGTGAGGGACCGGAATAAGGGTGAATTGTTCTTATCTCAGCATGGGTACTTGAAGAAAGTGGTGGAGCGGTTTAGGATGCATGAAGCTAAGCCGGTAAGCACTCCTTTGGGTCATCACACAAAGCTCTCGGTGACACAAGCTCCTAAGTTCGAAGAGGAGGTGAGGAAGATGGATACTACTCCATATGCTAGTGGGGTAGGAAGCATCATGTACGACATGGTTTGTAGTAGACCGGACTTAGCATATGCGGTTAGCATAGTGAGTCGGTTTATGGCAAATCCGGGCCAAGCACATTGGGAAGCTCTGAAGTGGGTTTTGAGGTATTTGAACGGGTCACTCAAAGGTGGTTTGAGGTACACAAGAGCAACTCAAGGAGAAGACGCTTTGGAGGGTTATGTAGATGCGGATTATGCGGGAAATGTGGATACAAGGAAATCATTATCTGGTTTTGTGTTTACATTGTTTGGAACGACAATAAGTTGGAAGGCAAATCAACAGTCCATTGTGGCGCTATCTACTACTCAGGCGGAGTATATCGCCCTCGTTGAAGGGGTGAAGGAGGCCATATGGTTGAAAGGTATGATTGGGGAGCTAGGAATTACACAAGGGTGTGTAAAGGTACATTGTGATAGCCAAAGTGCTATCCACTTGGCAAATCACCAAGTGTATCATGAAAGGACAAAGCACATCGACATCCGCTTGCATTTCATTAGAGACGTCGTTGAATCTAAGGAAATTGTGGTTGAGAAGGTTGCATCGGAGGACAACCTGGCGGATGTTTTCACCAAGTCACTACCTAGGTCAAGGTTCAAGCATTGCTTGGACTTGATGAATTTCTCTGAAACGTAATTCCAGTAATGGAGAGAGCAACAAGTGGTTGATGGCTAAATGTTGAACATCACCACTGATTTGAAGTCAAGGTGGAGAATTGTGGAGATTGGTGTGACTTAAAATCATGTTGGAGATCATTGGAAGTCATAGAAATGAGTTTTCAACAGGTGTGAATCGAATCATGGATCTCTGGAATCAATTCATGATGTGTCTTGGAGCCTTGGAAAAGCTTTGGACTTACTGTGAATCGAATTGGAGGAGTGGGAATCGATTCACCCACTTAGGATCACAAAACACGTAGGAATTGTACCTGTGAATCGATTCACACTTACCGGTGAATCGATTCACCACTGCTGGTTTATAAACCAGAATTCTGTTTTTCGTTCAAGAGCGCGAGCAGTTTTCTAGGGTTGTGTGCAGCCGTTCTTGAGTGTTCTTTGTGAGGTTTTAGGGGCTGGGAAACACATTCAAACACCTGGGGACCTTAGGGAATCATAGAGGGAGGATTGAAGGCTTTCTCTATTGTTGTTCTTGAGAGTTTATCATAGAGGGAAAGAGAGAGGGGTTGTAAGAACTCTTGGGCTTGTTCATCTTGAACTTTTGGAAGGGGTTCAAAGCAATTGTATTCTCTTGTAAAGACTCTTTGATAGTGAAACGGAGGGCTGCTCTCTCCCGCAGACGTAGGTCATCTTTTTGGGGCCGAACTGCGTAATCAAATTGCAGTGTTTTCTTCTCTACCCTCTACTCCTTTGTTTGTTAGTTCATTGCACCTTGTTGATTGGTTGGTTGCAGTTTATTTTAGTTATTGGTTGCCGTTGAATTTTGTTCCATTATTTTCTTGTTCGAATCTCAACAATACTAAAAGTTTGAGCCAAATGTGTAATTAATAAATACAACAGAAAGAAACCAGTTACCCATGTCATATTCTCAATTTGATCATGGTTCGCAAAAACTTGTATTTCCCACGACACATATCACTGTTGCACCCAAATCTGCTAAAACAATAAAACCAACATAGACAATAACAAACAAAAATCAAGTGTTTGACCAATACACTTAACCGCAACCAAAAGGAAACCTAATAATTATTTGGCCAATACATGTGACAACCACCAACAATTGCGATAGCAACCACCAAATTCTTTGAGTTTAGTGGCACCAACCAAGATTTGATGTGTGGCAGCTACCTGTAGGCTTTTGGTATGACAACAACAAGAGAAATGTTATTTGAACATCAAATTTTCGGCACCAAAATGGACAATAATTTTGCTAGTTAATGCAGTTTGTAACATCCCTGATTTTTCAATTTTTCAAAAACATGTTTTCTGTATATTTTTATGTACAGAAGTATTTTGGTCATTTTGAAAAGTGCATATTTTGGAAAATGAATTTTACAATTGAATTCCAAATATTTGTTTAAAACAACCATAATTTTCGTCGGTTGTCTGCTTGCAATTGTGTGCTGTTTGTAATATAAGCTACAGGGATATTTTTGTAAATTTATAAAAGTGCGTCATTTTGGGAAAAGGACTTCACAGTTGAATTCCAAAATATTTTATTTAGCTAGTGGTGACATTTTCAGATTTTAATTCTGACGAAAATCGGACGTCGTTTTGACTACCCAGTTAACGTTTTAACCGACGAAAAAGTCCGTTTGGACTGCAACACATTCACATTTTGAAATTTTCACTGCCCGTCAATAGATGACGATCTGTGAGAAGATATTAATTTTATTACTGCTTTGTTGATTTTACAGACGTCGATTTAATTGCGTAACGTTTTTAATCGCGTAATGAGTTTTTAAGCGGTATAATTAGGATAATTCCTAAGTATTATTTTTTGAATAATTATTAAATATTATAAATAAACTATATTGGATAATATTTTGAGTTACGTAATTATATTTGATATATATTTGAATTACATAACTATATTTGGTAAATTTTGAGTTACATAAACAAATTTGATAATTTTTCAATTACAAAACCATATTGAAATATATTTTTGATTACATGATTATTATATAAATTTTGATCATCTTCTTATTTCTTCTTCCATATTTCACACCACATTTTCTCTTTTTCTCCATCCTCTTCGTTAAATCGATGGTTTCAAGTGATTTTCTCATCCAATTTCAATTACAAGACCATATTCTTGATCCTCAAGGTTGTGTTGATCTTGGAGCTAGAAGGAATTTGGTAAAGAAGTGGAATCCTAAAGACCTAAGGTAAGGGAAATTTCTCTTGGAGTTTTGAGAAAGCATAAGTTGTTGTGTGTTTGTGTGTTTGTATAATTGTTTGTTATGAAATATTGTTTGGATGAAATCTCCTTGAGAGTTTCATCACTTGTTGTTTTGGAAATGGGTATTAAACTTTGATACATAATTATTTTGAGATTGGATTTGGTGTATGTTTGGTTATGTGTGATTTACTTGACATATGATTTTGTATGTGAACTTATTACACTACAAGAACTCTTGCCGTTACCGGCGACCAAAAGCTGTCGGTAATGCCAAAAAGCCGTCAGTAATTCGAGATTACCGACGGCCTACCGACGGCGGGCCGTCGGTAAATCGCTCGTCGCTAAATTTACCGACGGCTAAAATGAAGGCGTCGGTAATTACTGACGGCTTTTCCATCGAAAAGTCGCGTAGTGACCGTCGGTAGAATCCATGAAATGAACCATTTCGGTAAACTACAAATTAAAACAAAAAAAAAACACATATCCGAAATTACCGACGGCTTAGCCTACTGTATTCTAGAAATTAAAACAAAAAAAAAACACACAGATCCGAAATTACCGACGGCTAAGCCCACTGTAAACTAGAAATTGAATAAAAAAAAAACTCATAGAACTTTCAATTGAGATACATACCTTTTCAATTGGGTATGCTGTTTTCTTGCATCCAACACACTTTTCTTGAGTTCGGGCAAACAATCTCGACACCTTGTTGTTGGCTTGCACCTGTTAAATTTCTAGAGACATTTTACTATATTCAGGGGAAATCAAAGAGACAAGTAGCAAAAACCTTTACTAACAATTACTAAATAAGAATTCCCAAGGATAAAAAAGAACATTTTGTGTATTAAGAATAGGTGTAAAAACCTGATCAGAGGATCTTTCGAGTCTAGCAATTCTTGCAATGCCTACAAGCAATATATATAACAATCAAATGAAAAGATTCAACAATATTAAGATGAACTAAGTATGTATTAGAACTTAAAAAAACTGCATATGTTTAAAAAACACATATATAACATACATTCACCTTCAAAAATACATAAAACTGAGGAATAATATCTATGTTAGAAGCTTTTCAATACATGGTAGCATATAGCAACAGCGAAGAAATGAAGATCACAAGGGACTTAATTCCTTCAATTGAAAATGCAGGCACTAGATTGAAACTTAATCGGTGTAGGAACAAATCAAAGCCACAAATCCCAATACCTTATTTTTAAGCTGGCTTAAAAATAAAGCTTAGTTAATTGATTGCATCTTAGATTTACACCCAGACTTTCTCATGACAGAGAATAACCACATCAATCAACAACCAACATCAGTGAATCCAAGCCAACATCAATACTCGTAAAGACTTCAAGCTCAAATTAGAGCAACATATATGATTAGGAACACTCAACGACTTAAGTACAATTTTGGCTCATCTACACCTTTACTATTGGTTATATTGATAACATTAAGAAAAGCATGGCCATGGCAAGCATCAAAGCTTAGATGTTTTAAAGTAATTAATGGCATTCAAATAAGTAAATAAAAAAACATATTCAAATACAAGTGCATAGCATTTCTATCTTCATAGATCACCATATGTTCCAAGACATTGAAGAAGGTAGAAAGTACAGGGCCATTATCAGTTTACAGCTTCTGTTAAGATATGCCCCCCTAAAAAAAACTACTTTATGGATAGAGTTCAAAAATATCCCGAAGCTTCGTACATGGAAGTGATCAGAAATCAAAATAAATTATGAGGACTAAGCCATGAAACAGAGCCACTGTGCACAAGCAAAACGTGCAAATCATCCAAATAATTAGGAATTTACCTAGGATTGCAAGCACTCTCCAGTTGACAAAAAGGCCCAATAGATAAGCCAACATTATTCCAATTGTAACAGAGAGCTGAGCCAGAAAATTACATGAATAATATATAATATATAATAAATTCCAACCCCAATAAATAACAAAAAAATAAAAAGACAAGACTTTGCATTCAGAAACAATAATTTTTCAACCTGGTTCACCAATCCAAGGCCACCTCTCATGTTCTCAGGTGCTATCTCAGCTATATAAACAAGCACCTAAACAAAAGAAAAACCAGTACACGGACCACTTTCACTCAGAAACCTTCCAAATAGGCCCAACAAATAAAAAGATCCAAAAAGGCAGTCAAGTTTACCACATAAGAGATAATCCCAACGCCAAAACCTTCCAACAACCTCCCCATAAACAAAAAAGAGGAGTCCTATGAAAGCAACAACAAACACATCATATCAGGCAAAAACCCAGATTACACAAAACCAAACCACCCATGCTACTTGAAAATAATACTACTACTTACTTTGGCAAAAGAAATGGCGAGCCACCCTATTATATTGGGAATTGCAGCAATCATCAATGACTGCAATATTCAAACACCCCAAAAGCCATTAAACCACTCATCACATTCATAATTTTATTCCTTAACAGAATGAGTTCAAAACAACACAAACAAACAAGCATCCAAAATGAAAAATACCCCTTTGCGCCCAACGTATTCTGCTATCTGACCACTTGCTATAGCTCCCACCATCGCACCCACATTCGATAAAGATCCAAACACAGAGAACTGTCCCAAACAAAAGTAAGCAACAAATAGGAACTCAAACTATAAAGAATAAACCAAAGAAACAAACATAGAAAAAAAAAACCTCCGAAACTGAGAGCTTTAGATCGTCGATTATAGCCTCTTGCGTCGGAGAAGAATATCCACACTTTACAAAAAAATAATAAAAATTAAAATCAGTAATAGCTTTTCACGATTATTGAAAATTGGGAACGAATTGAAGCGAAGCAGACCGTGAAGCCGAATTGAATGGGACCCAAAGCAGCGATGAGGACGCAGAAGAGAACGGAGACGGAGCCATCGCGCATGACCTGAGCGGTGGAGCTCATGATGCTGTTGGATTGCCTCGAACCCATTTTGGTAAAACCCAACCTATCAACACAAAATGTTGGCGACGACGTCAAATCTCTGCTGGAGTACCATTGTTAGTGATGACGACGAACCAGCACCCCACTATTGGGGACAACAACGAACCAGTATCCACTGTTGGCGAAGTCATCAGATCTCTGCTGGAGTGGGTGCGAGCTTGAACAAGATGGAAATTGGAGGGCGTGGCAGCGGGAGGAGGAGCTCGCGTGCCCGACATCCACCTGCCGGCGATCGAGCTCCGAGAGGGTTCGAAATTGATCGGAGATGAGAATTGGAGGAATCGAAAGAGGAAATGGGAGGGAAACGGGTGAGATCTGGGTGTTTGGCAACACAGAAAATAAAAAGGTAAAATTAGAATTTGGCCAAAGTTACCGACGGCTATCGAATCTTCAAATTTTGGATAAGTCGTCGGTAATTGTAAAAACAATTTAAAAAAATATTTATAAGCCGTTGGTAATTACCATAACCGTCGGTAATTACCGATGGCTAAGCCGTCGGTAAAGTCATAAAAAATTAAATTTCTGCTCAGCATTTTTTCGGCGCATTACCGATGGCTATGCCGTCGGTAACGGCGAGAATTCTTACAGTGTGGACTTACCGACGGCTAAAGCCGTAAAAAAAGTTAGTTTTTTGGCGACAGGCTATGGCCGTCGGTAATAGGTCGTCGGTATCCTCGTTATTTCTTGCAGTGTTATACCGATTGTTAGTTAGTTTGACGACATAGTTAGACTATGACCTAATGCATTGATTATGTGTTGATATTGAATTATGACGGGTTTGACTGGTCGACGAGTGCTAATACTCATATAGTGATGAAAATTGAGTTATGCCTAAAAGCGCATACTTCTCACTGTAGTGGTAAGGCGAGTTTGAGTTATTAGGCTCTTAGATCGGAACATAGTTCTAGATAGAAATGAATTTCATGGCATACGCATATTTTATCCTTATTCTGCTTGTATGGGAATAAGTACCTTCGCTCTGAGGGGTGGACAGTTTTAACTTCTTGTAAGGGGTAACTGATTGATGGTTGAATCAGATGTTTGTGTCGGAGACAAACCACTATCCTCTATAAGGAAGTGACCCACTGCCTGTGTCCGGGGGCACTTGTCAGAATAGGATGGCCGACATGCATTTCAGGATCAGAATCACACATGTAACATGTTGGACTTAGTTATGAATCTTACATGATTATATGTTGTTATTGAGTGATTACATGTTATTGTATGAATTTCTATCTCTGTTTTCTTGTTTATAATGATTAGTTGTACTTACCTCCTATTTTTGTATTGTTTGCGTGGCTTCTAATTAACGTTAGATGAACAAAAGGACGAGTAACAAGTGTAAACGGGATGTGAGGAGTAGGTTTCTCAGTCAGGAGTTTTTAGTTTATAGTTCTGTTGGATTTTGTTCTTAGTACCACGACCAGTGGATTTCATTTTGTAATAAATACGCTGATATTTTCTTCCGTGCTACTTTGATGAAATAAAATTGTGTGTTGCACGTTCTTAAAGTCCTTCACTATTTTCAATTTAAATATTTTTATTTCCACGTGATACATTTATTTTTGGAGGGGGTTATACAGTTCACACGCGTAGTTAATGAAATGTTGAACTTGCCTAATGGATATACCAAGATGTTACAACTCATTAAACATCAATTGAATTTCATTTACCACAAATTTAAACATTATTAACCACAATTTTTAGGTGTTCAAATATAATCTACTACATGTATAATTTTTAGTCGTGCAGCAACTAATCAGTAGAATGGAAAACAACAAATGGTGACTAAAAGAATACATAGATACAATACATTATTTAAGATAACATTACTAATAAAGTGTGAAATAAAAATAAAAGTAATAAAATATATTGTTTTCGTTCAGGTCAAGGGTGATCGGTTTTGAATGTCGTAAAACCGATACCCAAACCAGTAGAGGTCGGGTTCGTTTAGTTTGGTTCGGTTCGGATCCGAAAATAGAAAAACACCGAATCAATTTAATTGGTTTGGATTGGTTTTTCGGGTTCATTGGGTCGTTTCGATTCTTAGGCATACACCTGGAATATAAAGTTGTCCATAAATTAACTTATAGAATACATATTTATGTTTTCTAGAAGTTAATTTTCAGACAAATATTAATGCAGTCCGAAAATATACTTTTGAAAAGGCGTATTTTGAAAAAATAATTGCACAAAGGGAATGTATATGAAAAAAAACAAACAGTACCCCTCCTTTTCGCGTGATGGTGGCCAGAAAATAACCTGATGGGTTGTTAGAATAAGGGCTTTCCAGGAAAAGAGAAGGGAGAATAATATTAGTAATGATTTTAAATAAAAGGAATAAAGTAATAATATTAGTAATGCTTTCAATAACTATTTTTTGGGGTCCTATTTTACACTTGAGCAGGTCATAAGAAAAATAACTACACAGGTAAACAAAAAAAATTCTACATCTTCTTATTGCTTAAAATATTGTACTTTCTATCTATTATTTTTCGCAAGTATTCATTGTAGCGCAATATACTGTGACCGTTTTTGCTTATCAAAAGAAAATATTGTGCTCGTCTTGCCGCTACTTATTATAAAACTTAATATCACAATTCCTTATCGTGAAATTATGGTTCTTCACACATTGCCAGTTTCTCGAGTGGTTGGTAATTTGTTTGGATAATTGGATTATTCCATCCATTCAACCTTATGAAACTCGATTCGAAACCGGCACTCAGATAGTTGTACACACATTACAAGCATATACTAGCTAACTTATTTAGATACCATGGCCACAGCTAGATTGGATTAAAATCTTACCCAAGCTAGGTAATATAGTTCACGCGTTCTCAAATTATTTAATAGTAATCTCGAGAGTACTTACGCTATTGTAATTAACCAACATCAAGCAAATTGTAAAAACAACTTTCATTCAAAAGCAGCAGATGCAGGGGGTGGAGGGTCAACAAGAAATATATCAAGAAGTTGATCAATGGATGTGTAGTTATAATTAGGATATAGTTGCGAAGCTTCAAGGTCATCTTCCCCTAGCTCAAAGTTCACGAGGTCCCCACTTACAAATACACTATGAAGGATGGAAACTGGTACATTAAGTGCCGGTTTCGAATCGAGTTTCATAAGGTTGAATGGATGGAATAATCCAATTATCCAAACAAATTACCAACCACTCGGGAAACTGGCAATGTGTGAAGAACTATAATTTCACGATAAGGAATTGTGATATTAAGTTTTATAATAAGCAGCGGCAAGACGAGCACAATATTTTCTTTTGATAAGCAAAAACGGGCACAGTATATTGCGCTACGATGAATACCTGCGAAAAATAATAGATGGAAGGTACAATATTTTAAGCAATAAGAATAGAAGGATGGAAACTGGTAAAGCTGCATCATCATGATTTTTTTTTTTTACCATTAGTCAAGGTTCTCAATTTTAACATCATATATTAAAATTAAAAGTTTAATATACACTAAGCGTATGAAAAATAAGGGCTAAATATGTTTTTAATCCCCATAAAATCATGTCAATTCATATTTAGTCCCTATAAAATTTTTATTCTTTTTTAGTCTCTATATTTAACAAAAATTGTGTGTTATAGGGACTATAAATACCCTTTTTTTGTATACATGGGACTAAAATTAAATAAAAGTTTTGTAGAGACTAAATTTAAACAGTCGTAATTTTATAGGGACCAACAAAATATTTAACCCAAAAAATAACTATATATTGAAAAAGTAAATAACTTTTATACATATACGATATATCTAATCATATTTCACTGTCTTCTTATAATATAAACAAATTTAAGAAATGCTATTATAATATCGCAAGATGGTGAAATATGATTAGAAATTTATAGATAATTTATTTACTCTATCAATGTATAGTTATTAAACCCTCAAAATAATTGATTATTAATGAAAAAAATAAAACTTTATATGTATTACATTTATTCGATATTAGTCAAAATTCATATAAACTAAAAACATAGCTAATAAATTTAATAATAAAAGTGGTCTTACTTTGTGATTACTTGGCAATCTCTTTCTCTGGAACAAACGTCATGCAAAAATACTGACCACTTTTCTGCTTCCATAGTGATATCAGTGTTATGATATTCTTGGAAGGCCGATACACAACAATGTGATTGTATGCTCGTGGATCATTTGCCACTTTAATAGTGTACATAGCAATATCTTCTTCATAATTTAGTACCGGTAAAGTTGTCAAAAAAAAAAAATTTAGTACCGCTAAAGCACATAAATATCGCAGCACCAAAAAAAAAAAAGCACATAAATATCTCATGAGATTGTTAATTAATTAATATTGCTAATTCGTTTGGACGCAACAAGAAAACAGAGAAAAAGTAATGGGTTAAAAGAAATTAAATAGAGAAGAGAGTAAATGAGTGGATTTGATATATATTTTAAAAGAAAAAGTAGAGAAAATAAAATTTTCTTTTCTTTTATTTCCTCAGCTAATGAGTTATGTTAATATATGGTATTTTTTGACAGGTATTTTTTTTTTGACAGGAATTTTTTGACAAGTATGTTAATATATGGTGGGAGTAGAGAAATCTGCAAAGCCTTTAGTGAAGAAGAGTATTAGTAGTTAGTAGTCTATATAGAGGGTCGATCCAACCTGTTGAGGCTTGAAGCAAATTCTGAGACAAAATAAACTAGTTAATTGGCCACTCTAAGTAGTCATTTTTTATTGGGCTTCGTTGTTTTTTTAGCACAGTCGTTTTGCAACAAAATAATCCACAATGGGGCTTGGACCCACCAACCACAAAATCAAGAATGTTGTGTTATACCATTTGAGCTAGATAGAATTGTTATAAATAAGAGGAATTATGTTATTGACATCAAATGAAAATAAAAATTTTGAAGCCTTTTTTTTACTCAAAAGTTAAGGCCTAAAGCCTTTACCTCAATGGCTTAGGCCTTGGGTTGGCCCTGTTTATAAAGGTTCTGAAAATGTTCGGATTAAAGTATAATTGTATTTAAGTTTAAAATAATGAAATTATCACATTTAAAATTGGGGTATTGGTCACTTAAGTCCCCGAAAGTGTAACTCGGTGTCACTTTAGTCCATGAAAGAATAAAAACTCCAAAATAGTCCCTGAAATTGTTTTCCGTCTGTCACTTTAGTCCCTGCTGTTAGCCAATTTAATGACACCGTTTAGAAACCTTACGTGACTGCTGAAGTGTCAACTGAAATGGTCACTTAATTCCCTAAAAGTATAACTCGATGTCACTTTAGTCCCTGAAAGAATAAAAACTCCAAAATAGTCCCTAAAAGTGTTCTCCATCTATCACTTTAGTCCCTACTGTGTTGGCCCTTTGATGCTCTCTGCATTTGATTCTCATTGAATGTCCAGATGTGGTTCTCCCCTGCTCCATCATTGCTTCCATCACTGTTATGTTTTAAATTTTCAGAGACCAAGGAAGAAGAAATTGGTAACCAACAAGAAGATGATGTCTCTCCCTCTAATGTTACTCCCATGGAGTTGAATTCTTCACAAAGTTGTTTCTTAGAGGAAGGAGTTTGTGAATCAATAGGGCGAGTGTACACCAAAGTTGGATAGCCTAAAGAGATGCTTGCCTTCACCATGTACTTGCCTATGTAACCAGTTCCACCAAATACAAGAATCCTGTTCTTCTTATTATCCTCCATTTTTTGGGTACTCTCTCTTCCTTCAAATGCCTATCCCATTGCTTTAAATAATGTTTAATTACTTTGTAGGTACTAAACAATTGTAATTTTTAAATAGGTTTTGAACTAAAAATTTGTAAGAATCCTTGAAATAATTTCTAATTGGGTCACTGAATATAACGAGTCTATAAACTTTTAAATAGTTGTAATTAGATCTCTGAACTTTTAAGTAATTTGTAACCAGTCCCTAAAATGAGAGATACAAATGCAAGTTATTTAAAAGTTTAGGCACCCAATTATAATTTTTTAATTTAGAGACCTATTTAAAAATTCTTAAATAGTTCAAGGAAATAGAGAGTAATTAAACCTTTAAACAAGAATTTGTAGTACTCCCTCCGTTCTATATTAAGTGTTGTTTAAGATTTTTTTCACAAGAATTAAGAAACATAATAAATAAGTTATTGTGTGTAACAATTTTACGAAATTATCCTTATTAACTATTTGGTATTAACTATTTTCATAAATACATAGTGAAATATATAACTTGAGAGTGATGTACACAATATTAATTTGAGGATAAAATTAAAATAAAATAATTAATGTTACATTTTTAAAAATAAAACGACACTTATTTTGAAAAAAATTTCTTTTCTAAAATGACACGTAGATAGTGTTTGGCCTAGCATATTTTTTGCTTATCATCTCCTTAAAATGAGAAGCTAGGTCAAACACTTACTAAGAAAAGCTCTTCTAAGAAAAAGGAAATTAGTTTTAAATAACAAAAATTAAAATTAAGGAGCTTCTAATAAAGCTAATGGAAGGAGTTTTTTAGCACTTACATAGAGCTTTTTCTAAGTTGACAGCTCTTCGAATCCTATCAGGTTACTTTTAGGCATGGCAACAGAACCCGAACCCACGGGTACCCACCCGACCCCATCCCGATTTTGACGGGGAAAACCCGCTTTGACCGGGGATGGGACGGGGTTGGGGATGTCGATACCCGTCCCACCCCCGACCCGAACACGCCTGGTTAAATATAAATTGTTAATTTTATTTAGTTTTATGCATATATACTCATTCATTTTGTTTTATATATTTTGTTTATTTTTAATTTAATCTCTTTTCAATAGAAAATGTCATTTTGATTTTTTTTATCATTGCATAATAATTATGATTTTATTTTATTAATTATCATAAATATATTTTTTTCAAATTTTCTACATATATGGAGCGGAATGGGGGGCCCGCGGGAAACCCGACCCTATCGGGACGGGGATGAGTAAGGCAAAACCCGAACCCGTTGGAAATTGGGATGGGGACGGGAGAGGCAAAACCCGCCCCGCCCCGGCCCGTTTCCATGCCTAGTTACTTTTGAGGATTTTTTTCTATTTTTCATGTGATTAAATTTAAACATGTATCCGGGTTGGCCTCTTTTAGGATTCATAACCCGGGTTTTGTCTGATGGGATAATATCCCTCCTTTCATAACCTCAGAGTTTGCCCACAATAGGAATAAACTTCCAAATTATAGTTTTAATCGAGGGAGGGATGTATTAAGTAAAGGTGTAGAAAGAGTTTGATTTAGTAGTGAAAGTGAAGAAGAATTTTGCATGAAGTTTTTTTGTGTATGTCTGTAATGTGATCAGATAAAATTCCTTAAAGCATTTTGCTTATGGTATTTTTAGGGGTTTCCTCATAAAGTAGTTTTTGTAAATGCATAATCTTAAATTTTCAGTTTTATGTAAATTTTTAGGGGTTTCCTCATAAAGTAGTTTTCGTAAATGCATAATCTTAAATTTTCAGTTTTATGGATGGTTCTGGTGTTGTGCAGGCTTGAACAGGATTTTGACTTTTAAGGGGTATGAAAAATTGAACGAAAATAAAAACAAAAACTCTAGGGTTTATAGAAATTGTTACCATGCACACCACAACAGGGGTGTAACGGTGGAAATTTACATTGACTTTATGGTTGCTAGTAGTTTGATATTTATTTTGTAAGTTTCCAAATTTGTTAGTTGCTTAACTTTCACCCAGTGTTTAAAAAAAAAATTAACACTGCTACTTCATATTGTTGATTTGTATAAGATCAGGTCAAGAATCGGTTCATTGAGAAATATATTGATTAGGCTTGAGAAAGAACAACAGTGGCATTAGGTTATTTAGGTACCACTGGTGCTTACTTTCTTTTTTTCTTCTCATCATCATGCATTATCCTTGTCAAAGTAAAGCATGTCCAATAACGAAAATGAACAAAAGATTGGGGAATATAGGCATTTTAACTGGAGAAATGTCAAAGCCAGACTGCGGCTAATTTGTAATTTCCACTTTGAATGTGGTTGCATTGCAAATGAAATGGAATTGGATAATATAGCCTTATAATCGGCCTCTATACTTTTATCACCAGTTCTAGTAAATCAAATTGCCCTTCAAATTGGATTAATGTATGTGATTGAAGTAAATCAGACTTAATACGATTACTAAAAGGCACATGACTCTGAAAAAAATGACAAACATTTAATGAATCTATTCTGGTGATTGAACTACACATTGGCAAACAAGTGAATTTCCAATATCAGGCGATTTAGCATTTGATAAATACATTTCTTTGCATATATTATATAATTCTACTTCTATTGGTTGGTGAGTTATTGTTTAACATTTGAAAATACATGATATCATGCCAGGGAGTTTATCAATTTTGTATTATTTATCTGAATAGCCTGCTACTTTTTTTGTTTGTACATGTTTTTTATAGTTTAATCTCTATGCAGAAGTTAGCTGATTTTATTCCTTCTTTCTTTTGCTGATGAAGTTTTATTTTTATAGTTTTTCCTTACCATGTATTGATTTTGGCCTGATTTATTTGCATGTTAGTTTTAGAATGTATTGTAGTTTTGTGTGCATAAAGATGTCTGGGTAAAAATAAAACCATTTGTTGATCAATTTGTGATGTTGCTGTAAAAAGGCATTCTGCTGCAATCGAATAAATGGTTACAAGTTTTTCATTTCATGTTTACTTTCTATACTTAAGATATGTTGAGTTATACATTGTAAGCCACAAATATGCTAACTTGATATCTTTTTCAATGTGCAACTTGATGCTTTTATCATTAGCATCTTTTGAACACAAGGATTCGAAGTATATTTTTGTTTATGCAGAGTTTGGCTTGTAGTAAGACATTTCATTTGCTTAACTTGGCGCTTCTTGAGCTTAATTGGGTTCCCTGTTCTTTTAATACAAATTTCATTTTGTATTAAAAAAAATTAAGCAAAATTGGTCTGTGTTATTTTAAGACATCCCTGTTCTTTTACTTTTTTATTGTTGAAGTTATTGACCTCATATATTTCTGTTTTAGCCAAGGAAGCTCTCTTTTTGCATTTCAGAATTCACAAAAGGTTAGGCGATTCTTAAACCCATGTTGGACGTGACTGGATGTTGTTGAATGTTATGTGTAGCTTAGATGCATGATTGGTTTGTTGGGATTGTTTTTTTGTTATTTGATTAGGAATCACATGCTTGAATTTGGGAAGAATAGAAAATGAATTGAAAAAGTGGCTTAGTGTTTATTGTGTTTTATTTTTAGTGGATAGGGATTTGGTAAGTGGATAGATTTGATTATAAGTGTATTTGTTTATTTAATTTTTATTTAATTTGATTTGATGTAATATAGTGATGAAATTACCCATAATAATGGGCTGTTATGCGTGGATCTCCAGCATTGTTATATCATCAGTATGTTCTTTTATAAATTAAAAAAATTTCAAAATGTTATAAATATGTTGATTTGATTGATGACTATATCAATTTGTTATCTCATTATATCTTTACCATATCCCTTAATTTGGTCTATAACTAGTAGCACATTCTCTATAAATAGGGCTATTAGGTTTGTCCTTGTACACACTTGATCAGATTATCAATACAAAGATTATAGCTAGTTCCTGAAGAACTAGTCTTTAAATCCTGGTTCCTGAAGAACCGGTCTTTGAGTCTATATTTCTATTGTC
This sequence comes from Calophaca sinica, assembly GCA_037113605.1. Lineage (NCBI taxonomy): Eukaryota > Viridiplantae > Streptophyta > Magnoliopsida > Fabales > Fabaceae > Calophaca > Calophaca sinica. Next base: position 71,835,982 of record CM073734.1, read on the forward strand.
TTATCTCTCTACTTTCTTTTGTATTTACAACACGTTATCAGCACGAGACTCTACCATACGAGTGATTGCTTAAAGAGGTTTTATTGAAAGAACTTGTTTTCTTTCTCACACTCTTTGGAAGATCATGTTTTTCTAATATTTTTGTTTTTCATGTTATTTAGGTTTTTTAATGGAAATTTTATTCTCATATTATTTAAGTATATGATTATCATATTGTGTATAAGAATCTTGATAGAATTATAGAAGAATTTCATATTCAAGCATCCATATAGGATTGCACAAAACTATAAGTTTTCTAGGTCATCATTATATGAAAATTTGTGGAATAGTTTTTGAAAAACTAAACTTTTAGACCATGAATAAAATTTTGTATTGGATACAAAAGTTCCTGAAGAACTTTATAGCACGAGATTGGTTCATGAAGAACTTTAAAATTTTTTAGTGCTACGAGAAGTTCCTGAAGAACCTTACAATTTTTTTATCACTACATATAATTCCTGAAGAACCTCATAATTTTTTAGTGCTGCGTATAGTTCCTGAAGAACAACACGATTATTTTAGCGCTACATAAGTTCCAGAAGAACTAGATTTGATCCTAATACAGTTTGAAACAAAAGAAAAGTGAAAAAAAATTATTGATTGTATCTTTCCAAGATAGTTCCTGAAGAACTAACATTTGAATCTCGTTGCCTATTTTCATATTAAAGATGAGATCTTTACATGTTAATTCCCGAAGAATTAACCTTTGAATCATAGTTCCTAAAAAATAGTCGTTAAATTCTAGTTCTTGAAAAACTAGTCTAACCATTTGCAAAAACATGTGTTCTTTGCAAAAGATATTATCATTGATTTGTTTACTTGTTTTCATATAAATTTGGATCTTTGTGTATGTGACATATTATAATTCTTGTTATTGTGATTCATATATTTTTAGAATCCTTATCCTTGTTTTATATAAAGATGTGATCTTTAATTATATTTTGGAAATTTTGTTACTATATAAAGATATTAATTTTCTGATATAATACTTTAATTAATTGTTCAAAATTTGTTGCTATAAAAATATGACATTTAATATGGTAATTATGTATTTTAAATTTCAAATTCATATTTTTAAATTTACGTTAGTTTTCAAATTTTGATTATGAAAATTATGCATTTGATCTTGTTCTTACAAATAATATGTATTTTGTTATGTCTATTTTTTATTTAAAAAAATGGAGAAATTTTTTTATTAGTTAATTCATAAAATGAAATGTTGAATTGTTTGCTTGAAATTCATAAAGACACAGGTATAAGTGCAAGAAATCTTACGTCCTTAGAAGAAACGATGAAATAACTTTTCTCAACACTAAATGAAAGCTGAAGAATACATTCAGGTGTAGTATCTACCAAGTAGTGTTCACATCAATTGCTACCAAGCACGATCAAGTCTTCAATGGTGTAACAATTTTTATGTATGCTTCTTTTTAAGGTAAGAATTTATGTATACATATCTTTTTACGCTAAGATTAAAAAGACGCTATTCTTCAATGTTTGTAAGATTTGCCTCACAATTGGTCTTGAAGTACCAAAATAAATGAATAACCAAACACTCTTGTCTTTTATTGGTCCCGAAGTACCAATACATGATTTCAAGTAATTTAAAATATAGATTGATCGTAAATTGGTCCTGAAGTACCAATACAAAATTTCAAGTAATTGTGAAATTGGTCTCGAAGGACCAATATTGGATCCACGCATAATTGTTAAAAACGATCAATGCACAAACTAGAGTCTCTTTTTGGTCTTGAAGTACCAATATTTAGTAGACAGTGACAAAACCTACACAATTATTTGTATTAAGAAATATTTTATGCAATTAACATTAGCTGAAATTAATGTTAATATTGTTTCTGGTATTGCAAATATGATCGAAGGCTCCAGAAGAGCATGTGATATATCTTCAAATAGAACAAAATTATCCATTGATGATGCGTTATATTTTAGTAGATCCCGAAGAAATCTACTAAGTTTCAAAGATATACATCGCAATAAGTATCATGTTGAAACAAAAAAATGAGAGAGATTTGAAATATCTCTATTGTTTTAAAAGTTCATATTAGAGAAATTTTAAGATTTCCCGTTGGATTATATTTTATAAAAGTAAGGATGACAGAGTTAAATTATATGCACCAGAAGTGGTCAGATCTTACAACTTTTTATGCTTTGACATGATCGTCTTAGTCATCCCAGTTCAACTATGATGCGATGTATTATTGAAAATACACATGGATACTTATTAAAGGATCATAGAATCCTTTTAGCTGATGATTATTTTTGTCATTCTCGTACTAAAGATAGTTACTCTTTTCTTTTAATGCTTAGATATGATTGGTTTGCAAGTTATTATTATTTTTGGTCATATATATTATCTTATGTACTAATCCTTTGAAAGGAAATATTTTAATTATTATGTAAAAATAATTAATTGAGAAACAAAAGGCGTCGCTATTTTGCTACACTATCATATGATATATATACGAGTAAAAATTTTAAGGTATTGCAAAACAAATCTTTTGAAACTAATTTTAATTATCACTTGAAAATTTAGTGTCACTTACTGTTGTTAATTAAATTATTTGATTATTTTTTAACTAGTAGTTATAATAATATATATTATTTAAATATATACAAGAGCTGAAACATTTGAATATATTGTGTTTGAAAGCATGGTGTGAGTGCAAAATATTAGTTTATTTATTATGATATTTTTAAATGTCAATTATATGTTATATAATTGGATACATATGATGATAACATGCATTGATTAATAAATTTACAATTATATATTATACAATTCATAATTTATTGGATGGTTATATGGCTCGACAATTTTGAATTGTGCATTGTTTCATGTATATTTAGATATTGTAATATCTTGACATATATTTTATTATTATATATTTGATGAATCGGTTTTCCTCATCAGGGAAAGAAAAAGATAAAAGAATAAAAGCACAAGAAGTTTGTTGTAAGACACAAACATTATCCATGTTTGATATATGCACAAATCAATGTGAACTTGAAGTTCAAAGAATAAGTCACTTGCAAAATGTTGCAAACCAATTACTAGATATCTTTACAAACATCCAAAAAGTCTCTAAATCACTTGTGTTAGTTGCAAATATTATCGCATAATTAATTGTCCCTGCAGGACAACTAGCGAGTATGGCAACCCATGAATCTAAAGTACGCTAGAAGCGTTGTAGACTTATTGGTGCAAAGGATATTATTCCTAAAAAGGGGAATTCAAAGTGATGATCCAGAAGATCATTGACACTCTAGAAGAGGTCAAAAGCAATATGAATCAACAACTCCATATTTCCAGTTAAGTAACCCTGAAGTGGTTCGATGCAGGCAAATTACGAGATCTCATTAAACCCTGGAAATATGGGGGGAAGATGTGAAGTTGTTGATATGTTTTTGCTTATGCAATAGCAATTGATTATAAAATTATTAATCACGATGAGCATGAAGCTCGAATCATATAGAAATGTCGACATTAAATTGATTGGCCAAAGTGAATTAAAATAATGCAAGCCGAGCAAGACTTATTTGCCAAACATAAAGCATTTGGACCAGTAGTCCAGACACCTGAAGTTGTCAACCTTTGTTATGCGTGCAATTACTTAAAGATTTTGTATTAGTTTGGCAGTCATTGAAGGACTTGACATACATCAAATGGGTGTAGTGACAGCTTGCTTATATGGGTTATTGGATAATGACAGATATATGAAAATTCCTGAAGGATTTAAGATGCCTGAAGCATACCCCTGAAAAATTCAAAATGCATGAAGCATATACTTGAAGGATTTAAGATGTCTGAAGCATTCTTCTGAAAATTCAAAATGCATGAAGCATATCCCTGAAGGATTGAAGATAGCTAAAGCATAATCCTAAAGAATTATAAATATGCATGAAGCATAACCATGAAGGATCTAAAGCATCTGAAATGTTTTGACTGATGTAACCAGTTTAATTTGGAAATATGAGGACTTTGAACCTATAGTTCGAGATTCAAAAGATGTTTTTAATGGACCTGAAATCTGAACTCTCATGACACGAATATGTGTTATTACAGCTTATGGTTAACTAGATAGTGGTCTCTATATTGAAAATCTCGGAAGGATTAAAACTATTGAAATCATCTACTTGGATTTACATATACTGATAGTTTATATTCTCTTATTTATCATATTAAACATTTCATATTGGTAAGAAATGTTTGTGTTACATACATGATACAATTATGGGTAAATTTGTTTATTTCTTTTTTCTCACATTGTTCAATATGATTGATATAAATTTTGATTATTAATATTCTAGAAATTACTTGAGTTTGTTCCAAACAATAGATGGTATAAATAAATATCTTCAAATAAAATGTTTTGAAAGATAAGGCGTTGTCTCGGCCTACAGCTCGAGCATTTGCAATAAAGAACTTTGGTCCTGAAGTACCATATCATGTTATTATTGATATACTTTTTTATGTTGCAAATAGCACAAGATTGTATATAGTTTTTGTAGTGAACTTGTTAGCCAGATTTTGTTCAGCACCAACCCGAAGACATTGGAATGAAGTCAAACAAGTTCTTCGTTCTTTCTGATCCTCATAAAGCTCAATCGCAATCAGGTGATGTTTACACATGTGGAGAAACAGGTATATCTTAACGTTTTGTGAAGCAAACTATCACAACCATCTCCTCAAATCATTCAAAAATATTGACTTTTCATTAAGCAAGTTGTGAATGCATATGACTGAGAACCACGACTCAGTATATTAGAGGAGCATGCAAATTGATGAAAGAAGATGACAAGCCAACAACATTTCAAGAAGATAATGCATCATGAAAAGATTCGATCAAATGACAACTAAGCAGATTTATTCACAAAAGCATTGTGAACTTCAATTTTCAATAAGCTTGTCGATAAACAATTTAAAGGACATTCATAAATAATGTATTTTCGAGGGAAAGTATGTCACTATGAATATTGTACTCTTTTTCTTTCGCTAAGTTTTTATCCCACTGGGTTTTTCTTAGCAAGGTTTTAACGAGACATGTTCATAGTGTATAGTCATCCAAGGGGAAGTGTTATAAATATGTTGATTTGATGGATGACTATATCAATTTGTTATCTCATTATATCTTTACCATATCCCTTAATTTGGTCCATAACTAGTAGCCCATTCTCTATAAATAGGGCTATTAGGTTTGTCCTTGTACACACTTGATCAGATTATCAATACAAAGATTATAGCTAGTTCCTAAAGAACTAGCCTTTAAATCCTGGTTCCTGAAGAACCGGTCTTTGAGTCTATATTTCTATTGTCTTATCTCTCTACTTTCTTTTGTATTTACAACACAAAATTAATAGTCCACGTGTAAAAAATTCAAGTGAATATTGATGTAAAATAGCTTAAAGCAAAGTAAAGCCACACTATGCATGCAATAAAGAGAATGTACATTTATGAGTGACAATTTTTGATGTGTGAGTAATCATATCACGTACTCTCATTTTGATCCTCCTTGATTTGACCATTGGGAATATATTGGGTTCTAGAATTAGAATTTATTTATGAAGTAGATTGTATTGTTTTTTTTTTGCAGCAATTGGCTGTTTAGTTCACACTTATTTGTATTCTCATTTAGATCTTAATTAGGAATACTATTTCAGAGTTTTCGTTATTGTGTGTTGATATTAATAATTAATATTGAACTTATTTGTAATACAATATTGTAGGAGCATGTTTTGTGGGATCGTAAAGACCATTATCTGGTTGAGAAGCTCTTCAAGACCAAAGGCTCAAAGCGTCTTTCGGAGATGCTTATGGAGGTGAGGAAGAATGGTAAACACCCAACCTGGATAGGCGAAGGAGCTTATGCAGAACTTAATGCCAAGTGGAAGGCTCCAGAATATAAGGAGAAATGCACCAAGGCCAACCAGAATCGCGCTTCTTCTAAGGACTTGACTTTTTTTTATTGAATTGTTTTGACATTTTAGATTTTTGGGTTTTGTCATTATGGATTTGTGGTTTTTTACATTATGGATTGTTATTGACTTGCTTATGACTTGTTGTCACTTGGTTTGTTCACTATGGATTTGTTGTTTTAATGATTAAAAATGTATGTTGATGGCTTTTTTGTTAATGTATGTTGATGGCCATTGAAGCCTTTTTGCTGTTGTTGCGTTCATATAGCAGGAACTGTAAAATTTTTGGGTTGCTTAGAAACAAAACTTCCTAATTTTTTTTTTGACATTATCGACGGCCAAACCGTCGAAAAATGGACGAAAATTTTCATTTTTTTTTTGTTAGCATTACCGACGGCTTAACCGTCTGTAACGTCTCGACGGTTTAGCCGCTCGTAAATTACCTGATTTTCCAATTTTTCAATTTTTTGTTATCCTGATTTTCCAATTTTTTCGGCGAGCGTTACCGACGGCTTAGCCGTGTATAATTTACTGACGGCTTGGCCATCAGTATATTACCGACGGCTAAGCCGTCGCAAAAGCGATGATTTTTTCCAATTTTTTCTGTGAGAGTTCCATCGGTAATGCGCCACCGTGTTACCGACAGCTACTCTCACAAAAAATTGACAAAGTTTCACCAAATTAGCGACGACCACGTAAAATTTTTCGAAGGCTTAGCCGTCGGTAACAGATTTCCAACGAGCTATTAGCCGATGGCCCTGAGGCCGTCAGTAAGTTGTCGGTAATCCTGATTTACCGATGGATTTCGTGCGTTACCGACGAAAAATGGCTGTCGGTAACGGCGGAAATTCTTGTACTATTTTATGCTAGTCACCAAGAGTTTGAGAGTATTCTTATATTTGTATTGAGAACCTTATTTTAAATGAAATAGAATGAGTTTGTTTGTGTAAAAAAAAAAAAGGTACAGTCAAATTTTCATACATGTTTTTATACTCTTTAAACAATAAACACGTGTAAACTTTGAACACAAAAAAACATGTATAAATTTTAATTCAATAAGATTTATTATCTATTCAGTGAATTAATAATTTTTTTTGAAAGGATTCAGTGAATTAATAATTAATTAATATAATTAATAATTTGATAACTATATAGTACTAAATATTATAAATATGTTTTACACATACATTTAATTATATTTTATCACATGATAAACACGTTTTAAGAAGTAATATATGATGTGATGGATATTATACATTTCTACTGAATATATTTACATTTCACAACGTATAGATTACTAGTTTATTAACTAAACAATGTACACTATTAACTCAATTTCTGAGCCATATGGAATCTCCCTTGTTGAAGAAAACAAGTGAGTTTAATAGATATACAATGATAATATAAAAAGTTTTATACGGTCATCTAATCACATCGCACTATATAGATATTTATTGAGATATTTTAAGAAGTACTACAATATATCAAAGTGCCACAGTGGTGAAATATGATTGGATAAGAGAAGAAAATAAAACAAAACAAAACAAAAGAACACATGAAGAACTTACCTCAGCTGCATTCTTGACATTAGTCCTTGCAACATCAGTTCTAGCATTAACAAATCTCTATTGAAATAGTCTGTTGTGCAAAATCTTGAACCTATGGTACACTTCTTCTTGCATGGATGACACTTTCCTATGCTTGAAGTACTTCAAGACTTTAGCAACACCACTACCAACCCCGCCACCACTGCTTCCATTGGCTTTAGCCGGTGATTCGGACCCGACTGGAGAGCCGAGGGATCGCCTTCCCGGAGAAAGCGCCCACGCCGAAGGCAACGTGGTCCTCTTTGAAACCCCATTATTATCGGGGCTAACCCCACATTGCAAGAACTTACCAAAACCATCTCTACTCTTCTTATTCTCTTGGAACTTGCATGTTACTAACAATGTGGAGTTTGTTTTCCATTCTTTGTTGTGAGTTTTTATCTTAGATGTTGATTTTGAACGGTGGCTATTGGTGAATCGTTCACTAGAGCTGAACCTCCGTGAACCTCTCTCTGGGGTGGTCATCGCCGCCAGGTTGCTCCAACTTCGGGTACGAACAAGGGAGCGTGATGGCGGCACCACCGTTAATTAGTTGGCAGCAGCCGAAAAGAGTGCAGGCATTTTTCTCCATGGTTGATTTTGTGTATAATAGTTTAGAGAATCATTTGGGATTCAATATACATATATACAAAGAGAGAGGTAGGTGTTAGAAGTGGAAAGCACATTAACAAGAAAGTCAAATACATGTTACTTACCAAAGAAAGTCGCATACATGTCGCCATGCAAAAATGTTTGCACGCATTTGTAGGAAGTTCAACGGGACGTCTAATTGTTTGAACTATGAAGAGTATAATGATAAATATAAACAACTGTTCTGAAGTAGAACTCAGAGGACGGCCAGAGTGAAGCGGTGCAGCGGTGCTCGCAGTGGTTGACAACGGCGTGTGGGGGTGGTGTACCTGCAAGGACTTCGATGCCTAAGTCAGTTTAGGTAAGAGGTGAGGTAAGCAGGAGAAAGAATTAAATCGTACCTGGATCGTGATGAAGATCCCTTTTATAGTGCTTGGAGACGGTTATCGAGATATAACTGCTCCCGTGAGATCTGGGGTTCCATCAGATCTATGCCAGGCTGTGATGAGCTGGCGCAAAGATTTGAGGACCGTTGGATCTGCTAGGTCAACATGGCTCTGAAGTGGAGTAGCCAACTGCACGCGATACTAGGCCTTCGGTGCGCGCTCTGCTGGATTGGGCCTTGGCCCAGTCCGGAACAGTTGTCCCCCAAGTCGGTAGCTCGAGTGTCGAGGTGGTGACTTGTAGATGTTTGCTTTTGGGTGATGTCGACATTCGGTACTTCTGTTTGAAGAGGAATGTCAATGCTCGTTATCTTGTTCGAGGAGAGGGAGCTGAATCGTTTCCAAACCCTAGGCGCGTGAGCGTTAGATTTGAAATTCAAACTGTCGCTTCAGCCGCCTTTGGGATTTGGAGCGCCATGTTATTTCGAGGCGAGTCATCATTGCCCTGTGTCCCCAGGTTAAATAGGTGCGACGTGTCGTTGATCAACAGTGAAAGGAGAAGAAAGGTCACGTCGCTTAGATCAGATCAACAGTGAGAGGAGAAGAAAGGTCACGTCATTTCGATCAGGCTTGGGGTTTATAAATAATCATTCCTCTTTCACTTTCTTACTTTCGCTCGTTCTGCAAAGCCTCTGAGAGATTTTTCTGCTTCGCCCTTCCTTCTTCTTCTTCTTCTTCTTCTCTGGTGATTCTTTGAGTGTTCTCTGGTTCATTCTTCTCTCCGGTGGTTCGTTTGTCCAACCATTCGTGCTTGCTCGCGTTTCTATTTCTTCAATTTTCCTGCGAACTTCGTCATTTACAGGTAAATCTCTCTTCCTCTTCTCTGATTTTCCTTTCGTTGTTTCGAAATGGGTAGCAACATAAGGTTTATTTAGAAAGATTCATCCTCTTCTTCTTCTTCTTCTTCTTCTTCTTCTTCTTCTTCTTCTTCTTCTTCTTCTTCTTCTTCTTCTTCTTCTGTTTCTGGATTTTCCACCCCCTCTTCTCCCGGTGGCCCCTCGGAAGGGCAGAGCGATATTGCCGATAGTGGTGGCTCATTGCCGAACGGCAGTTTCATTTTGACTAGCTCTGGGGAGGAAAGTTCTTCCCCCATAATCTATCCCCCTCCGGGGCTTTTCGTCGATGATTACGAGGGTAAGAAAGTGTCCCCGGTGGATCCCGTAGAAATCCAACGTCTTTCCTTAAAATTACAGAAGTTTTTCGGGCTGACCTTCATCGAGAGAGAAGTAGGAGAGTGGTTGATAAGTATAGATAAAAATCGACCTTATTTTCATGACAGTGCTTTGGCTAGGTCGGAAATGGGTAAAAAGTTGCTTCAGAGGGATGACTATTACTTGCCCCTAAATGCTGAAGATTTCAATTGGGTTGCGGATGACGCACTTTGTACTCGCTCCCTTTACCCGTCGAAAGAGAGTTTTTCACTTCTGTTAGGGTCTCTTGATGTTGCGAATGGGGTTGGTAATTTCGAAAATTGGAGTTTGGTTCGACCTAAACTCGACGCTCGGATCTGTTCGTACTCGTCCAATATATTGATGTTTATGTACGAGGTCCTTTTTAAAGACTTAGGTTTCAGGCTGCCTTTTTCTGCTTTCGGGGTGGCAGTCCTACACCATTTGGAGGTTGCCTCTTCACAGTTACATCCAAACGCTTGGGCGTTTGTTAGGGGTTTTCAGCTATTGTGCCCCTATTTGAAAATTGAACCACTGCTCGAGACGTTTTTTGCCATCTTTTTCCCTCTGTGGAACGAAGCGGACCCAGCAATATGTGACACCCTCTACCCGCATGTTATTATTAAAGAAATAAATTAAAATAAATATAACCACTGAAAAATACGGTCTAATAAAATTTTTCATAAACGAAGGTAGAGTCATCACGCTCGTACAAACTTGCGGAAAAAAAATCAAATAACAATTATGTCAAGTTCAGAAAAATAAAAGCACCCCGATGTCACAATGTCTCAGAGCTGACCCAAGCACTTACATCGGAACAATCAACAACAATAAAATAATAACAACGAAAATCCTAACTACGGTGACTGCTTCCACGTATCACTCATCAGCCACATCGTCATCGTCACCTGCAATCTCATCGTCTAAACATACACAATGGTGCATGAGTAGCCACAGTAAAGAGGGGTTAGACATCATATACAATCATAGCACAAATGGCAAAGGACATAGATTAAGCAATGCGCATATAACAACCTCAGTATGATTAACACATAACATGGATGCATAACTTAACGAGTACCAATGCAACCTAGACAATCTCTACTTCACCGAACATGTGGATCCAAACTAACTCAGATGAGCGAGTGAGAAAACATCATCACTCTTGAGTACGAACAGTGTCTAGTCAGGGTAACCAGGTAAATTGGTCAACGCCCCAACATTGGTTGCAAGCCGCTGCCTTTATGTAAGACGCCCCTATCCAATTGACCCCCAAGGCCAGGTACCTTGCCCATCATGGCCGATACTATATCGTATCATCGTTGCTCACCCCCAATAACATTAACTTAACAAGACACAATGATGCAAGAACACAAATCAAACAAGTGTCTAACAATAACAACAACAACGGCACAACAGCACACCGACCATCTTATCAAGCGGTCGGCTACAACAACATTAACGAGGTACTATTTGTCAGTAAACTAACAAGTTTCCCCAATCCTAGAACAAGTCCGATTTATCAGCTTATCTCACCACACTAAGTCTAAGCAAGCTTAACTTAATTTCTAACTCTTAAGCCAAGTGTTTCAACTTACTTATTATTATTATTATTTAACCGGACGTACCATACTTCCCCCCTAAAATTATAGGACGCTATCCGAAAGAGTTTGGGTTAGTAATTATTATGTATTGAATTTTACAAAAATTAAATGAGTAAGACTTAGCTAAAACAATCCCAGAATTAATCATTTTTCTGCACAACTCTTGCTAAATACTCACAACGTCAATTCTTACTTCTAAAGCATTTAAACTATCAACACCAAATGTCAACCGTCATATTCTAGTCCTAAGACTTGTTTATACTGTAACTTAAATGCAAAAGAAACATAATTATACATTAGTTAACTCCTAACAATCATACCCACCGTCCATACTTTATCCTTCTCATAACCATCATATAGCACCTAGAGGATCTAAGTATAACAACCATACCCTATGATAATCTAGTTCTCACTCAACACAACAATTTCAGAACATCATATAGCAACAAGTAATCTCATTTCAACCCATTTACCTCATACATATATTTATCAACAACAAACCAAGACAAGCAAATCATCATATAATCCTTACATATCATAACATATCGACTCAAACAACACATTATAAGACAAATTCTATTAAGTAATACTTGGAGTCAGAAAGGTAGAATGTTGATATATCTCCAAAAACATTGCTCAAAAAAGAGAGAATATTTATTGTATGCAAAGGCACGATGAAACTAACTGTGGTTTGCAGCAGATATATAATATTTCAAGATTAGAAAAATTAAGTCAGAAATCATTACTAAACCAGAACCCATTTCTGTTGCTGAAATTGTCAAACCAGTCAAATGGAGGACATGTTATAAAATCTTTAGTCTTATGGTGCTATAATTTGCTAAGAAATTAGGCATGTCAATAAGTACTAAGGAAGTAGACAGAGAACAATGTCTGAAATTGGACAAAAGTGACAGCCAAGGGCACACGCAAAAGCACGGGATATCATAACGCAGCACAATAGCATAAAGTTATTTTTCTACACTTCAAGTGTAACTAACAGCAGTTAAAAATCCGAATGAAATCTATACACAAGAACATCATGACAGAATTCAATATGAAGTTTTCCCCATCACAATGATAAAGGTACTTATTTTGCACAACCGCGCCAAGTCTAGGGACCATGGGACGTCCCTATTGCCTAATTATATCCATGAGCCCACTAATCTTGTATCCATCTACCCCCCTTACCTCAATAAAAAGTTTGAAGTATTCCAAGGCGAAGAAAACTGGCTACAACGACAATTTGAGCACCAACTGAGCACAGGATAAAATTTTCGGAAGAGCGAAACGCGGCTGAAAAAAATAATAATTAGTATAATATATTTTTTTATAATTTTTAAGGCTGAAACGAAATTAAAAGGAAGCAAAAAGGGTGACCGAAAAACGCCATACCGAGACAAAAGGGTTATAAGGGGTCCGGCGTCAACTTCACCGAATCGAGCAAAGGAGTAGTGCTTCTTGAAGGTTTCAACGCGAGGAATCCGAAAATGGCGTCCGTTTTTCGAACCGAAAATTGTGGTGTCCGAAAAAGTGAATTTACAGTCCGCCCAACAATAAAATACGCGACGAATAGAGTCACGGTTGAATGAACAGAGGCCGGAAACGTGTTCTATGGTCGATTTCGGTTGGGTAGTTGAAATTTGGAATTTTTTCGTGGCCTAGGATATGAGAACAAGAAGAGAGAAAAAAAGGAATAAGGTTTTTTTTTCACTGCGCGTGCGGCGATTGATTCTGGGAGACGATCAACAGTGTATGACAATTGAAAGTTGAAAAGGGCGTGACTTCGTGGGTGTGGCCCATTCTTGTATAAAAAGCCCATTTTTTTTTGTTAAAAATAAAGGAGAAGAAGCGTGCTGAGCATCATATATATAATTATATCTTCTTTTTTTGTTTTTAAAACATCAGTACACACACACATATATCCATATATATATAATAATGTATATAATATAATAAATTCATGTTTTTACTAACTTTTAAAATATACCATTATTTTACAATATCTATAATAAATTCAAAACTAATATTTAATAAAAATATAGTAAAATAGTATTAATTAAAATATACTAATTATTAAGGCAAACACACTCAAGTTGTCACAAAATTACCATATAAGCACACAATTTATAGATCCTAAGAATTTAAATTTTGAGGGTGTTACAATCCTCCCCCCTTAGAAAAATTCCGTCCTCTGAATTGTCACTAACCTGTCATGAACAACTGCGGATAAAGCTCCTTCATCTTACTTTCCAATTCCCATGTGGCACTCTCATCCGTAGCTCCGCTCCAAATCACCTTCACTAGCGGGATCTCCTTTCCCCTTAACTGTTTCAATTTTCGATCCTCAATCCTTTTCGGAAGCGCCTCAAAAGTAAGATTCTCCTTCAATTATATAGCATCCGGCTCGATCACATGACTCGGGTCATGAATGTACTTCCGCAATTGCGACACGTGAAACACGTTATGCAGATTCGGCGAAGCGAGGTAACGCCACGATATGCTACCTCGCCAACCCTTTTCAAAATCGATAGGGTCCAATGAACCTAGGCGTTAACTTCCTAGCTTTCATTACCCTTCCAACTCCTTTGGTGGGCGTAACCCGTAGAAACACATGGTCACCTTCTTGAAACACCAAGTCCTTAGTTCTCTTATCGTGATAACTCTTTTGTCTGCTTTGCGCCGCCCGCATCTTCTCTTGAATCATCCTCACTTTCTCGGTGGTCTCTTGCACTATCTCCGGTCCTAACACAAGTTGTTCACCGGGTTCATACCAACACAACGGTGTCCTACACCTCCTCCCATATAGGGCCTCATACGGTGCCATCCCAATACTAGAATGGAAGCTATTGTTGTAGGTAAACTCTATGAGAGGTAAGAACTTTTCCCAGCCCCCAGTCTCCTCCATGACACAGGCTCTCAACAAATCCTCCAAGGATTGAATCGTCCTCTCTGACTGCCCATCTGTCTGAGGATGGTAGGCAGAGCTTAACTTAAGCTTGGTCCCCAAAGCGGCATGCAAACTCTCCCAAAACCCCGAGGTGAACCTGGGGTCTCGATCCGATACGATGCTGGAGGGTACTCCGTGCAACCTGACGATCTCGCGAATATACAACTTAGTCAACTTCTCCAGTGAATACTCCATGTTCACTCCTATGAAATGAGCTGCTTTCGTCAACCGGTCCATAATCACCCAAATAGCGTCATAACCCGTTGGACTCCTCAGAAGTCCTGACACGAAATCCATGGCAATGCTATCCCACTTCCATTCGGGAATAGGTAGCGGCTGCAGCTTCCCAGACGGTTTCTGATGCTCAATCTTGGACTTTTGGCAAGTCAGACATGAATATACAAACTCAGCTATCTCTTTCTTCATTCCGGGCCACCAGAACATCTTCTTCAAGTCTTGGTACATTTTTGTAGCTCCGGGGTGAATGCTCAAACGACTCCTGTGACCTTCCTCCAGAATCATTTTCCTTAACTCCGGAACATCCGGTACACAAATCCGATCCCGGAATCGCAAAATACCATCTGTACCTTCAATGAAATCCGCTAACTTCCCTTGTACCATCAGGGCCCTCTGATCAACTAAGAACAAATCAGTCTTCTGTCCTTCACGGACCAGGTCCATCAGCTCACTGGTCACCTTCAGCATACCGAGCCTAACGCTCACTGGAGTCCTTTCACAAACCAAACTCATGTCCCTGAAATCTTCTATTAACTCCATCTCCTTAACCATCATGGCTGAGCAATGTAAGGCCTTCCTACTCAGAGCATCTGCCACCACATTAGCCTTACCGGGATGATAACTCAGCTCGAACTCGTAGTCCTTCAAGAACTCCATCCACCTACGTTGTCTCATATTCAACTCCTTCTGGTCAAACAGGTACTTTAAACTCTTGTGGTCACTGAAAACTTCAACCGCGCCATACAAATAATGTCTCCAGATCTTTAGAGCAAAAACCACCGCTCCCAACTCTAAGTCATGAGTGGGGTAATTCTGCTCATGCACCTTCAGCTGTCGCGATGCATACGCCACCACCTTACCATGCTGCATCAACACTCCACCCAATCCTTGCTTGGAAGCATCACAATACACCACAAACGGTTCACCAGGGTCTGGCAAAACTAACACTGGTGCTGAAGTCAACTTGTTCTTCAACTCCTGGAAGCTCTCCTCACACTTAGCATCCCATAGAAACACATGTCCTTTCCTCGTAAGACGAGTCAACGGTAGTGCAATCTTGGAAAAGCCTTCGATAAATCTCCTGTAGTAACCTGCTAGTCTCAAAAAGCTTCGAATCTCCGTCGCAGACTTAGGAGCTTGCCAGTGCAAGACGGCTTCAACCTTGGTTGGATCGACTGCTATGCCTCCTTTAGAAATCACATGCCCGAGAAAACTCACCTCTTCCAACCAGAATTCACATTTCGACATCTTTGCATGATTGTTTCTCTGCAAGACTTGCAAGACAATCCTTAGATGTCCTTCGTGTTCCTCTCGAGTCTTAGAGTAGATCGAATGTCATCAATGAACACTACCACAAACTTATCCAGGTAGGGGCTAAAACTCTTATTCATATAGTCCATGAATCCTGCTGGTGCATTTGTTACGGCGAAAGGCATCACCGAGTACTCATAGTGACCGTAACGGCTTCGGAACGCGGTCTTCGGAATATCCTCCTGCTTCACTCGAATCTGATATCGGACCTTAAGTCATTCTTCGAGAAAATACAAGCCCTATCGGTTGGTCCATAAGATCGTCTATCCGTGGCAGCGGTAGCGATTCTTGATAGTAACCTTATTGAGTTGCCGGTAGTCTACACACAACCTCATAGAACCATCCTTCTTCTTGACCAATAAAACCGGTGCTCCCCATGGCGACACACTGGGCCTTACAAACTTCTTTTCTAACATCTCTTCCAGCTGCTTCTTCAATTCTGCCAATTCTAACGGGGACATCCTGTAAGGTGCCATAGAGATGGGTCTCGTTCCCGGAACAAGATCAATTGCGAACTCCACATCCCGCTCCGGTGGTAGACTATTAATCTCTTCGAATACTTCCGGAAACTCGCAGACAGTTGGAATGTCCTTCACTTCCAATTTCTTCTCTGCCACCATGGTACACAACATCATATAAGCTTAGGCTCCTTCCTTCAGAGATGATTTCACACGCTTAGCAGTGACAACATTTGGGTCCTTAGGCTCAGGTTCTACAAACATCACCGTCTTGTTGAAGCAGTTCAAAAACACCTGATTGGCAGCCAACCAATCCATTCCGAGTATGACATCCAACTCTCGAAGAGGTAAACACACCAGATCCACTACAAAGGTCCTATCGCCAATCTTTAGAGTGCAGTTCTTACATGCATAAGAAGTAATTATTGGATCCTTCGCAGGGAGGGCTACCTCCAAATCTAAAGTAAGTCGAGTCAAAGGTAGTTGCAAGGTTCTCACACAGTCATGCGAGATGAAAGAATGGCTCGCGCCAGAGTCAAACAATACTAAAACAGGAATTCCTTGGATGAAACCAGTACCTTGGATGAGATTCTCTGATTCTGCCGCCGGTTCCTGAGAGAGCAAAGACTACGCGGTGGTCTTCATCTTGTTAGCTTGAGACTTCTGAGGTTTGCTTCCACTTGCTGGTTCAGACTTGGCCTCCCCACAATCCCTGCTAATGTGCCCCGGCTTACCACACTTAAAACAGATGACTGAAGTCTCCTTGCACTCCCGGGTATAGTGATCCGAACCGCACTTCCCGCACCTGATACGGCTGTACGGCCAAGTGGCTCCTCCAGCTGGTCCCCCTGCAGGCGTGTTGTTCTTCTTGTTACCTTCATGCTTGAACCCTCGCCCAGTAGGGGCTAAAGGCTGCTTCCCTTTTCCTTGATGCTGATTGCTTCTGGCGTTCCTCAGTGCACCTGCGCTCTCCTTATAGGCATCCTCATAATCTCTGGTCTTCTTCACCAAGTTGTCGTAGTTGTTCATCTCTACAATGGCTATGCCCCGTTTGAGTTCATGACGCAGCCCGTTCTTGAACTTCACACACTTAGAGCGGTCACTTGCAGCAGTCTGATAGGGAGGGTAATAGCGAGACAGCTCCTCAAACTTGACGGCGTACTCATCCACTGACATGTTGCCTTGAGTCAATGCTAGAAACTCAGCTTCCTTCTTGTCACGTAACTCGGCAGGAAAATACTTCTCCAGGAAATGCTCCTTGAACAGATTCCAGGTGATAACCACTTCAGCATTCTCCAGGCGCTGACGGGTGTTCTCCCACCAGTGCTCGGCTTCATCCATCAGTTTGAAAGTAGCGAAAGCTACCTTCTGGGTGTTAGTGCAAGTCATCACCCGAAAAATCTTCTCCATTTCGCGGATCCAGTGCTGTGCTCCTTCAGGGTCAAAAGCTCCCTTGAACGATGGAGGGTCATTCTTCTGGAAGTCAGCAATGCCCCGAAAGTGGGTAGTCCTATCCCGACGGGCGTGGTCGCGTTCCATCACCTCAGCAAGCCGGCCTAAAGCCTCAATCACAGTACGGTCAGTCCTATTTGCCATTTCCTCCTTCACAAACAAACAGTAGAACGAGATTACATTCGGTCTAAGTATGTACAATTCTGTAATCACATCTATTCTAGCATAGACATCTTTATAAGAGCACACAGAGAATACATAATAGACTCATACCACGGCCTGAAGAACAAGCCGAGCTCTGATACCACTAAATGTGACACCCTCTACCCGCATGTTATTATTAAAGAAATAAATTAAAATAAATATAACCACTGAAAAATACGGTCTAATAAAATTTTTCATAAACAAAGGTAGAGTCATCACGCTCGTATAAACTTGCGGAAAAAAAATCAAATAACAATTATGTCAAGTTCAGAAAAATAAAAGCACCCCGATGTCACAAAGTCTCAGAGCTGACCCAAGCACTTACATCGGAACAATCAACAACAATAAAATAATAACAACGGAAATCCTAACTACGGTGACTGCTTCCACGTATCACTCATCAGCCACATCGTCATCGTCACCAGCAATCTCATCGTCTAAACATACACAATGGTGCATGAGTAGCCACAGTAAAGAGGGGTTAGACATCATATACAATCATAGCACAAATGGCAAAGGACATAGATTAAGCAATGCGCATATAACAACCTCAGTATGATTAACACATAACATGGATGCATAACTTAACGAGTACCAATGCAACCTAGACAATCTCTACTTCACCGAACATGTGGATCCAAACTAACTCAGATGAGCGAGTGAGAAAACATCATCACTCTTGAGTACGAACAGTGTCTAGTCAGGGTAACCAGGTAAATTGGTCAACGCCCCAGCATTGGTTGCAAGTCGTTGCCTTTATGTAAGATGCCTTTATCCGATTGACCCCCAAGGCCGGGTACCTTGCCCATCATGACTGATACTATATCGCATCATCGTTGCTCACCCCCAATAACGTTAACTTAACAAGACACAATGATGCAAGAACACAAATCAAACAAGTGTCTAACAATAACAACAACAACGGCACAACAGCACACCGACCATCTTATCAAGCGGTCGGCTACAACAACATTAACGAGGTACTATTTGTCAGTAAACTAACAAGTTTCCCCAATCCTAGAACAAGTCCGATTTATCAGCCTACCTCACCACACTAAGTCTAAGCAAGCTTAACTTAATTTCTAACTCTTAAGCCAAGTGTTTCAACTTACTTATTATTATTATTATTTAACCGGACGTACCATACTTCCCCCCTAAAATTATAGGACGCTATCCGAAAGAGTTTGGGTTAGTAATTATTATGTATTGAATTTTACAAAAATTAAATGAGTAAGACTTAGCTAAAACAATCCCAGAATTAATCATTTTTCTGCACAACTCTTGCTAAACACTCACAACGTCAATTCTTACTTCTAAAGCATTTAAACTATCAACACCAAATGTCAACCGTCATATCCTAGTCCTAAGACTTGTTTATACTGTAACTTAAATGCAAAAGAAACATAATTATACATTAGTTAACTCCTAACAATCATACCCACCGTCCATACTTTATCCTTCTCATAACCATCATATAGCACCTAGAGGATCTAAGTATAACAACCATACCCTATGATAATCTAGTTCTCACTCAACACAACAATTTCAGAACATCATATAGCAACAAGTAATCTCATTTCAACCCATTTACCTCATACATATATTTATCAACAACAAACCAAGACAATCAAATCATCATATAATCCTTACATATCATAACATATCGACTCAAACAACACATTATAAGACAAATTCTATTAAGTAATACTTGGAGTCAGAAAGGTAGAATGTTGATATATCTCCAAAAACATTGCTCAAAAAAGAGAGAATATTTATTGTATGCAAAGGCACGATGAAACTAACTGTGGTTTGCAGCAGATATATAATATTTCAAGATTAGAAAAATTAAGTCAGAAATCATTACTAAACCAGAACCCATTTCTGTTGCTGAAATTATCAAACCAGTCAAATGGAGGACATGTTATAAAATCTTTAGTCTTCTGGTGCTATAATTTGCTAAAAAATTAGGCATGGCAATAAGTACTAAGGAAGTAGACAGAGAACAATGTTTGAAATTGGACAAAAGTGACAGCCAAGGGCACACGCAAAAGCACGGGATATCATAACGCAGCACAATAGCATAAAGTTATTTTTCTACACTTCAAGTGTAACTAACAGCAGTTAAAAATCCGAATGAAATCTATACACAAGAACATCATGACAGAATTCAATATGAAGTTTTCCCCATCACAATGATAAAGGTACTTATTTTGCACAACCGCGCCAAGTCTAGGGACCATGGGACGTCCCTATTGCCTAATTATATCCATGAGCCCACTAATCTTGTATCCATCTACCCCCCTTACCTCAATAAAAAGTTTGAAGTATTCCAAGGCGAAGAAAACTGGCTACAACGACAATTTGAGCACCAACTGAGCACAAGATAAAATTTTCGGAAGAGCGAAACGCGGCTGGAAAAAATAATAATTAGTATAATATATTTTTTTATAATTTTTAAGGCTGAAACGAAATTAAAAAGAAGCAAAAAGGGTGACCGAAAAACGCCATACCGAGACAAAAGGGTTATAAGGGTTCTGGCGTCAACTTCACCGAATCGAGCAAATGAGTAGTGCTTCTTGAAGGTTTCGACGCGAGGAATCCGAAAATGGCATCCGTTTTTCGAACCGAAAACTGTGGTGTCCGAAAAAGTGAATTTACAGTCTGCCAAACAATAAAATACGCGACGAACAGAGTCATGGTTGAATGAACAGAGGCCGAAAACGTGTTCTATGGTCGATTTCGGTTGGGTAGTTGAAATTTGGAATTTTTTCGTGGCCTAGGATATGAGAACAAGAAGAGAGAAGAAAAGGAATAAGGGGTTTTTTTTTTCACTGCGCGCGCGGCGATTGATTCTGGGAGACGATCAACAGTGTATGACAATTGAAAGTTGAAAAGGGCGTGACTTCGTGGGTGTGGCCCATTCTTGTATAAAAAGCCCATTTTTTTTTGTTAAAAATAAAGGAGAAGAAGCGTGCTGAGCATCATATATATAATTATATCTTCTTTTTTTGTTTTTAAAACATCAGCACACACACACACATATATCCATATATATATAATAATGTATATAATATAATAAATTCATGTTTTTACTAAATTTTAAAATATACCATTATTTTACAATATCTATAATAAATTCAAAACTAATATTTAATAAAAATATAGTAAAATAGTATTAATTAAAATATACTAATTATTAAGGCAAACACACTCAAGTTGTCACAAAATTACCATATAAGCACACAATTTATAGATCCTAAGAATTTAAATTTTGAGGGTGTTACACAATACGCCAAGGCTGGGTTTCGCTAAAACAAAATGGAAAAGTTTTTGAGTTGTTCTCAGAGTCCCACCATGGCTTTAAGTCGAAGTACTTTATTATCGAGGCCATCAATGAAACTGCTATGGAGAATGTTTGCATTCCCGTGGAAGCGTTGGACGAGAAGGGGCAAGTGTTTATAGACTGGCAAGAACGGTTTCCATTGTGTTGGACCGATAAGTATTTTCAGTATCAGAAGAGTGAATTTACTTATAAGCTCGAGGAATTGGATGACAACACATGGTTCGGCTTGAAGCGAATTCGTGGGTTTGTTGAGAAGCTCAAGCCTCGACAATACGTGAATAAGAAGGGAGAGATGGTCTCTGAAAAAAGATACATCGACACTCGTCGCCTTCTCAAATGCAAAACTCCGAAAGAAGCTAGTGTGTGCTTAGGTAATCTTGTAGAAATTTTTTGTGTTCATAGTTCTCCACTTATCCTTTTAACTCACTTTGTTTTTGCAGATTCGATGGCGACTTCAGCTTATTTGGCGAGCTTGAAGAGGAGGGATTCTGCTGAAAGGACTCCTTCTCCCATGGTTGGAGAAGGTTCCAGCCAAATTACTCTTGTCCTCACTCTATCTTCTGGAGCCTCGCCTATTCAAGTTGTTGGGCCTGAGGTTTCTTCGAGTCGAGATCAGGGCGCCGCAGTCCTAGCTCAGGTTGCTGTTTTAACTGTGGCAGCGAAGGTGGTCGAAGATGTGTCTTCGGGCACTAAGCGAGTTCTCGCTCAGGTCACTGAAGAGCCTGCTGCCAAGAAGATGAAGCCCCCCTCTGCCAAAGACCTCGACTCCTGTGCTGACAATTAAAGCAGGAAGTAAACCGAGCAAAGGGAAAAAAGTGGTTCCGTCTCCTGGCGAGGTTCTGCCAGTTTGGTCTTGCCACAAGTTAGTGAGCGTGAATGAAGTTGGAGGGTTAGTTCCTCCTTCCGATGAAGCTTATTTCAATGAACTTTCCGAAAGTGCCAAGGAAAATTCATTCTTTGAGAACATAACTTATAAGTTGCGTGATCTGGTAGTTTCGAAGTGGATGTTTGAGAAGAACAGGCACTTGGAAGTTGAGCTCGAAGGCCTCTGCAAAGCCAAGTCTGAGTTCGACACAAAGATCAAGTCTTTTGAAGGGCTTGAAGTCGACCTTGGGCACAATTGGGGTCTGCCAAGAAGGATACCACTAAGGCCAAGGGCTAAGTGACTAAGCTGACGAAGGAGCTCGAAGGTCTTTCTTCCGAGAAGAAGAAGTGGATTGAAGAGCGAGAAGGGCTCTTGCTGAGGATCAAAGACCTCGTGAAGTCTGAAGAGAGCTAGAAGTTGGATGTTCTTGAATCTCAACGCAAGGTGGAGGGTTTGAATACTAAAAATGAACTACTTTCCAAAGAGACCCAAGAATTCCCCAAGCTTTCTGAAGAGGTTCAGGCTTTGACGGCTGAGAAAGTAGAATTGGAAAAGTTGCTCGTGAATGCTGGGGATGAGTTATTTGGCAATGTCATCGCCCAGATTCGGCTTCTTAATCCAGGTCTCGTCTTCAGCAAACTGAGTTCCGTTATCGTTGATGACGACCCCAGGAATTTCGAACCTTGTTAAGATATATCACTACAACATTTTTCCTTTATAGGAACAGTTAAAAAATGTTGCCTTAGCTAAAAAAACTGTTGCCTAAAGGTATAGGGAACAGTTTTCAAGCGGTGTCTATGCGACCGTTGCCTATTATCTGTTGCATGATTTTACGCACTTTCGGCAACACTTGCAAAAGCTGTTCCCTATAACCAGGAATAGGGACGATTATGACATAACTAATGGGAACGATTCTTAAGCTTTGCCATTACTATATCTGATTCTTACTTGTTGCCAAAGGTGCAAAATGCAACATTTTTTAACTGTTGGCAAAACTTGTAGGCAACATTTTTTAAATGTAGCCAAAGATTATATATATATATATATATATATATATATATATATATATATATATATATATATATATATATATATATATAGGGGATTGCTACAATGCACCCACTTATATATGTGAGAGGTGCAATGTATAGGCTGTGTGTGAGTGGACATGAGATGCGGAGTGTTGTCTATAATCTTTGGCTACATTTAAAAAATGTTGCCTACAAGTTTTCCCAACAGTTAAAAAATGTTGCATTTTGCACCTTTGGCAACAGTTAAGAACTGTACATAGTAATGGCAACAGTTAAGAACTGTTCCCATTAGTTATGTCATAACTGTCCCCTATTCCTGGTTATAGGGAACAGTTTTTGCAAGTGTTGCCAGAAAGTGCGAAAAGTTGAAGACATTGCAAGTGTTACCATGAAAAGTTGAAGACAATGCCTCTCTACGCCATTGGAAGTAAACAAACATCTTGTCTCTTGGGGGCAAGCTGTCCTTAATCACAGGGTGGCTGAGAAAATTTCATCCACGCAGTGGTGGCTGGACATTTTAGTGGGTCCAGTACCTGCGTAGATCCAACTTCCTCCCACATAGGAAGCCAACAACAGATCCACCCAAGTGCAAGACCAAGGTACCCACAAAACAATGGGTCTAAGCAAAAACCCTATTGACGGGTCCCCTTTCTCTCCGCGCGGCCTTCATCCCCTTTCTCCTCGGCCTTTGTCCTGTTTCGTCCCCTTTCAGAGATCGACCCTATTCACGACGCTACTTTGATGGATTCCACGCTACTTTGCGAGATGCTTTGTGTTTTGTGAGACCCATTGCTTTGCGATTCCACTCTACTTCGTCCCGGCCCCTTTCACAGTGTCAAATAAGGGTATTAGATGCCATAATTTCTGATATACAGGACAATAAAAGAAACAATGCATTAAAACTAAAAGTAGCAAGTATGTTCATCTTCAAAATAGTGAAAAAGGGCATAATATGTATTTTACAGATATACTCAAATAGTAGAAAGAGAAGTTATTACAAGAATGGCTTGTGACTCAGATCCTAGAAAGGATCAGAGGAATATTGTTCTGTAAGTATGCACTGGCTGCAGCAACTCCACTTCCAAGCTTTACTGGGTAACCCACATCTTTAAGTATCATCTCCACACCAGCAAGACAACCCAATAGTTGCAACTGGAAAATATTTAAAGAATTAACAATTTCAATGGTGGAAAGCATTTATAATTTTATGTTACATATTGAATTACTACTATCTAGCATACTTAAAAGATCTTGAACCTTCATCGCTATTCCTATCATACCATTGAAGCGGAAAAAAGTACATCTAAACCAGGATGGCTAGAATTTTAAAAGATAATACATAACAACCATGAACAATAAAGAACAAATTTATGGCTTCTATAACATGTGCCCTTATGATATGAGATAAAGAATAATTTAAATTTTCCTATCTAATAAATACATTTTCCTTTGCATAAGTCAAAGATTTATAATATTTACATGTATTGATTATCCAATGGTCACTTTTCATTTGACATGACCCTTGATTTTTAAACTTCAAATTTCAATTTACTGTTACAAATGCAACCTGAACATATTAGCAAGACCCTAAAAGGTAAGCCAAAACAATGTAATTTTTCAGTGTTATGCATTAATATGCTAATGAGAGTTGGGAAATCAACATTACTTCATTCATGTTGCCAAGATGACCGATTCTGAAAACCTTCCCAGCAACTTTGTTTAGTCCAAGACCTAAGCTCAAATTGTATCTCTTCCATGCCCTTCTAACTACTTCCGCACTATCAATGTAAGGAGGAACAAGAACAGCAGTCACTGTGTCACTGTACCACTCTTCCTTTTGGGTGCAGTTCTTCAAACCCCATGCCTCTACAACAAGTCTGCATTTAGCATATTGAGAACTTATTAGATTAATTGGCTTAACCAAAAGTTACAACCAAGGTTTTACAAGAACATTGAAAATCCAAAGACTGGTGATTGCAAATTGATTTTACATTTACATTTGCAAATTGATTCTACCATGCTTCATATATCCCCTCTATTTACTACTTCCCACAGGTAAATGATCTAACAAACAGATCCTTACCACCTATGTAATACTTCTGAAACTAACAGATATTAAAGGACAAAAGAAAACAAAACTACAGCTAAAACTGCATTTGATCATCAAATGTCCAAAAAGAAATTTTTTGTAAAGAATTGTTCAATTAGCAATGGAACTAAGAGCAGTTATGTACAATGGCAACTTGGAACATCCGGTAATTAGATTTTGTGGCTATGGCGAGCGGTTTATAGAGAATAAAGGATTCAATTTATAAGATGTCAGACTTCTTCTCTGTCCTACACAAACATTTGTACTCATTAAAACCAGCATAAGTCCTAAAAGTGCACAAAGTGGTAATATGAAGATTAATGTCTACATGATCATGTAGATTTAGTCAAACCAAATAATAATAGATACTAGTGATAACCGCATTACCACACATTTAAATACAGCAACATCAAAGGTTAAGCATAAATATTAAGGTCTTCTGTGCCTCGTGCATCAATTTTTCGTAAGAAGCCATGCATTCAATCTCATATTCGCTACTAACCAAACCCTGCTGATCAATAATCTCTAAATTTGAATAAAAAGCAAATTAATAATCCACAAATTTTGAAATTAAAAAACCCCCTACTGCAAGTCAGAATAGGGTATATAATTCGGATTTGATCAAAACAGAGGTAGTAGTTGAGATTGAAACCAAATCAGAGTTAGGGTTCTTAAGAAAATTTAGGGAAACCAAATCTTAGTTGAAACAAGGGGAGGAATCAACTTACCAAACAAGAAAGAAGAAGATGACACAACAGCCAGTAACTCCGGCACGGTGGTGGCGATTTCCGGCACAGTGGAGCTATAGCGAAGGTACTTCGTTTTGGGCTCTGGTTTAGGGGTTTTGTTGCGGACGCTGAGGTGATTCCAAATATCAAGTTCGTTTTCTAGTTGGAGGTCTAGGTCGGCCAGAAAATGGCCTTGAAGGCGCGGTTTTCCGTTTTTGATCAGTCCATTTTCGCTCCATTTTGCTCGAAACTTGGATGGGTATTGTAGAGCTTGAGGAGGGGTGAAAAATGGAGGTGGTGCTGCTCCGTTTCGCGACCGGAGTTGGCTGAAAAATGTCATAGAAGGCGGCGGTGACGTTGGGTCCTTCCGCCGTTGTGCTCACGTGACAGATGTGAAGGAGAGGGAGAGGGAGAGCACGAAACAGAGGGAGATAAAGGGGCTTCGTGGCGGTGGTCATGCTGGTTCGAATGGCGCTGAGAGCGACCACCATGGTCTTGTGCTTCTCTGCTTAGAGAAGAAAGAGGAAAAGAAACTAGGGATTTCGATCGGATATGAAAAGCAAAAGAAACATTGAAAAAATAAAGGAGGGGAACGAAAAAAAATGGCTCCCGCCCTCGTGGGAAGTTTTAATTCGCAAAAGAATGTTTTAATTTTTTTTTAGACAACAGGTAAAAATGTAGCCTTTTCAAATAACTATGGCAACATTTTACAACTGTTTCCTAATATTTCCTAATAGAGTTAAGGGGACAATTATATGAAGTTGAAACAAAAATATGGTAGCAACGGTTTATAACTGTTCCCATTTTTATATATGGGAACATTTATTCGGTGTTATAAGAGTAGTGTTGTCTAAAACAGAAATTTTATGGCAACAGTCTTGAAATGTTGCCTGGTCTGGTTTTAGGCAACATTTCTTACCTGTTGGCAAAAAAAGTGTTGCTAGAAGCAATAAATGTTGTAGTGTATCTTTTGAAGAACTTGATCAAATTCTTTGCGGTTATTTTTGCCAGGGGTTCTGCTTCTACCCATTTGGTGAAGTAGTCTATCGCTACAGCTAAATACTTCACTTGCCCAGGAGCCATTGGAAATGGTCCAAGGATGTCGATGCCCCACCATGCGAAGGGCCATGGAGCAGAAAGGGATGTCAACTCTGCTGGAGGAGCTAAATGAAGGTCACCGTGTCTTTGGCACTTATCACATTTCTTAACGAACAACCTTGCGTCTGCGTCCATTGATGGCCAATAGTAACCTGCTCGAAGGGCTTTCTTCGTGAGGGAATGTCCTCCAAGGTGTTGCCCACATATCCCTTCATGCACTTCGGGCTGTGCGTACTGGGTTTTGGTGTCATCAAGACACTTCAATAGGGGAGTAGAGAACCCTCTTCGGTACAAAATACCCTCGATAATGGAGTAGGAACACGCTTTCTTTTGAACTTTGGCAGCCTCTTTTTCGTCTCGAGGGAGGTCGCCAAGCTGAATATATTTCTGAATGGGTGTCAGCCAGTTATCCGCCATGCTGGTAACGTCATCAACACTTGCATGGGAAACAGTAAAGAAAAATTTTGGAAGAACCCTTGGCACTTCAACGGGCGTCGTGTCGATAACCAAAGTTATACTCGGCTTGGCCAGTGTTTCCTGTATCACAGATCTGTTGTTCCCCGAGGTTCGCATTCTTGCGAGTTTGGACAAAATGTCTGCTCAGGTGTTCTATTATCTCGGAACGTGTGTAATCTCGGCTGCAGCAAAGTCGTTCATCTTTTGCTTTACCAACGCGAGGTATTTTTGGAGGAGGGGATCTTTAGCCTGGTATTCTCCTTTGATCTGGGATACAACTAACTGGGAATCGGTTTTGAGTTTAACTTCCTTAGCACCGAAGTCCTGAGCTATGTAAGTCCTGCTAGATATGCTTCATATTCTGCTTGATTGTTTGAGGTAGGGAATGAGAATCCCAAGGAGAACTCGACGATCAGCCCGTTGTCGTTCTCGAGTAACAATCCAGTGCCACTACCCTTGGCATTAGATGATCCGTCAACATGAACTGCCCACTTCGAGCAAGGTTCTGTGGCTCCTGGAGTCATCTCAGCAATAAAATCTGCCAAACATTGAGCTTTGATGGCTTGTCGTGCTTCGTAAGTAACCCCAAATTCGGACAACTCAACCGACCATTTGATTATACGTCCTGCCAGGTCAGGCTTGTGTAAGATCTGTTTGATGGGTTAGTCTGTCCGAACTACTATAAGATGTGCTAAGAAATGCTGTCTCAACCGTCGAGCTGTGATCATCAATGCTAGCGTGACCTTCTCGATTTTCTGGTATCTCAGCTCAGGGCCCTGAAGTGCTTTACTCATGAAATAAACGGGTTTCTAGCCCTCATCTATTTCGCAGACGAGGACGACATTGAGAGCTTCACCAGCTACTACCAGATAGAGATAAAGGACCTCCCCTAGGGATGGTCTTGTCAAGACTGGTGGTTGAGACAGAATACGCTTTAGTTGCGTCAGAGCTTCTTCGCATTCGGGGGACCATTCAAATTGGATCCCCTTTTTGAGTAGGCGGAAGAAGGGCAACGCGTGTTGAGCTGATTTCGAAATGAATCTTGTCAACGAGGCGAGCATTCCAGTGAGCTGCTGGATGTTTTTCTTTGATGATGGTTGTTGCATTTCGGTAACAGCGCGACATTTGTCAGGGTTTGCTTCAATTCCTCTCTCGATCATGTAAAAATCGAGGAATTTTCCAGCTTGCACTCTGAAAGTACATTTTTCGGGATTTAATCGCATGTTGTGGTGTGTAACTTCGTTAAAAACCTCTTTTAGGTCGATGACGTGGTCGACCCCTTTTGATGTTTTCACGATCATGTCGTCCATGTATACCTCAAGCATTTTTCCGATCTAGTTTTTGAACACTTTGTTCATCATGCGCTGATAAGTGACTCTAGCATTCTTGAGGCCAAAAGGCATCACTTTGTAGCAGTAGTTGCCTTTGTCGGTCATGAATGCGGTTTTTTCCTGATCGGCAGGGTGCATCGGGATCTGGTTATAACCAGAGTATGCATCCATGAAAGATAACAATTGAAAACCAGAGGAATTGTCGACAAGTCTGTCGATATTAGGTAGGGGATAGGCATCCTTGGGGCACACCTTGTTAAGATTGGTGTAATCATCACACATGCGCCACTTTCCATTAGACTTTTTAACTAGTACAACATTAGAAAGCCATGTAGTGTACTTAATCTCCCTAATAAACTCAGTCTTAAGAAGGTCATCGATAGCTTTGGCTGCAGCTTCAGCTTTCTCAGGAGCTTGCTTGCGACGCCTCTGAGCCACCCAACGGGCTTTGGAGTCAAGAGCAAGTTAATGGCAGGCAATGTCAGGAGAGATGCTCGGCATGTCGGCAGCAGTCCAAGCAAAGAGGTCTGCATTGGACTTCAAGCACTCTATCAGCTGCAGTCTAACCTTCTCGGGGAGGTCAGCACAGAGCTTCACGGTCTTCTCAGGGTCATCTCCTAGCTGAATTCGGATAAACTCGCCATCAGGTACTGGCCTTTTGATCTTCTACTAGAGTTCGCGGGCTAAGGGATCGTCCTCTTGGACTTCATCTTCGAGTTCAATCCTGGCATCGAAATCAGTAAGGTTGACTTCTGCAGTAGCTTTTGCATGAACTTGTTTCTTAGCAGATGGAGGCTGTTTCTCCTCTCCTGACTCGTCGACTTTCAAAGACAAGAGATAACATCTCCTTGCAGCTTCGCGGTCGGTTTCTACAGTGACGATTTTGTCGTCGTCACTATGGAAACGCATTTTTAAATGGACTGTTGAGGTCACCGCTCCGAACTCCCCCAAGGTTGGGCGTCCAATGATATAGTTGTAAACAGACTTGCACAGAAGTACAATGAATTGGACTTTGACAATTTTGGAGGCTGGTTGTTCGCCAAAATTCACCATCAATTTCACATAGCCCAACGGCTTTGTTTTGGAACCATTGAAACCAGTCAGATCAAACCCCGGGTACGGTACGAGGTCTTTCTCAGGTAGTTTCAAGGTTTTAAACAGTTCGTGGAAAATGATATCCGCCGAGCTCCCCTGGTCTATCAATATTCTTCTGACATCAAAGTTGTCCATGTAAGCTTTGACCAACAGGGGAATCAGATAATTCGACTTTCCGTTCACTAAGTCCTCGTCGTAAAAGGCGAGGGGTGGTCTTCCCTTATGCCTGCTAGATGGGGGAAGAATAGTGGAAACTGACATTGTCTCTCGCAGCTTTCTCTTTGCCGAATTGATGCTCGCACCTCCCTTGTCGGAAAACCCCCCCCAAGATTACTAGGGCGACCGGGGGAGGTTGAGGTCTTTCTTTGCTTTCCTCGGATTCTCGACCTGCCCCGTCGAGTGGTGCTGCTGAAGCTGATTCTTTCTTTTTAGATCGAGGGGATCTGGACCTTAACCTTCTGTTGCCAGATCTTGGCTTTGCTTTCACAAACCTCGACAATTTTCCCTTCTAGATCAATTGTTCAATGACATCTTTCAGGTGGAAGTAATCATCAGTGTCGTGCCCAGCACACTTATGACAATGACAATATCTCGACTTGTCGGCGTTCGGCTTCTTTTTCCCCTTCAGTGGGAACTTGATTCCAGCATCTCTGAACTCAGTATTCGCGCATTCGTTCAATATGCATGTTCGTGTGGTGTTTAGGGGAGTGTACTCGTCGTACCTTTTCGATGGAGCTCAGTTTTCTTTATCTCTGCGCGATTTGTCTTCGCGCTGTCCACCAGCTTTCTCTTCATATTTCATGTATTTCTGAGCTAGTTTAAGGAAGTCGTTCAGAGTTTTCGGTTTGTCGACACCAATATTAACACTAAATAGACTGCCTTCCACCAAGCCCAGCTCCAGCAAGTATAACTTCATCTCGTCAGAGCATTTCTTCACAAAAATTGCCTGCTTATTGAAACGCTCAATGTACTCTCTGATAGGTTCGTCTTTCCTTTGTCTAACCGCGGAGAGTGCTTCTGTAGACTTCGGCTGTACTTTTGATGCGGTGAAGTGAGCAGAAAACTGATCAGTGAGTGTAGCCCAAGAGTCTATGGAGTTTCTCTTGAGGGTCTGGAACCAAGACAAAGCCGCTTTTTTCAGGGTCAGGGGAAAAATCTTGCATTTGACGGGTCCTTGGGCACCTCGGTACTCCATGACAGTGTCAAAGCAATCGACGTGCTCATCCAGATCAGTTATGCCATTGTATGAGTCCAAAGCTGGTGGTTTCTGAAGATGCTTTGGGATCGAAAACTTCACGGTCTTGGAGGTGAAAGAACCAAAAGTCTCGCGCGTGTCATTCTCTTCATCACTCTGCAGAGAAGTGCATGAAACAGAGTGAGCACGGCGACGACGAGAAGTGCGGTCAGGTGACTTCGCTCGGCGCCGCGAGGCAGTGGCGGCCCTGCGAGGTGGTGTGTCACTACTCGCGGTTGTGCCTCTGCGACAGGGAGAGTAACTTGGCGAGTGGCGGCGACGCGGCGGAGAGCGTCTCGCCTCAGGCCTTGAGGATAGGCTGTTTGGCGAAATTCTTTCACGTAGTGTTTTTTCATCTATTCTTTTACCGCGAGGAGAGCGGATTTGAGATCTGTGATGGCGAGGCGGAGAGCGACTGAGTGATTTGCTGCGGTGGAGTGCGGCATGTGGAGATCAACGCAGAGTTATGCCACGACGGCGACGATGAACGGAACGACGAGTCTCCGATTCTCTAGATCGTTGAGGTGGCAGAGAATTCTGATCCTGTCTGTTTTTTATTTACGTAGCTACATGAACCGAAATTTCTTTCTGCTGATTCTCCATGCGATTGAGGCACTGATTCTGAATCTGCATCGCTTCAGTGTGGCTTCGCACAAACTCGCAAAACTCATGGAGGAGGAAGGCGACGGTAGGAGCGGTTTCGCCTGTTTCAGTTGTTGCCGTAGTAGTGATGAGCGGAATAGCATCGACTTGAGGCGGAGGAAGGTTCCACGGCCTTTCGTATTCGACGGTGAATGGTACTCGTCCAGGTTGAGGTTGATCCACCGGAGCGATCGGAGGATTCGGCGGATTCAGATCCGTGCAGAGTTGAGAACTGTGAGTTGTGATGGTTCGCTTCGATCCAGTCATCGCAAATGATGAAGAGAAACTTCGAAAGAGATGAAATTGAAGACGATTCCCATAGACGATGCCAATGTTCTGAAGTAGAACTCAGAGGACGGTCGGAGTGAAGCAGTGCGACGGTGCTTGCAGTGGTTGACAACGGCGTGCGGGGGTGGTGTACCTGCAAGGACTCCGATGCCTAAGTAAGTTTAGGTAAGAGGTGAGGTAAGCAGGAGAAAGAATCAAATCGTACTTGGATCGTGATGGAGATCCTTTTTATAGTGCTCGGAGACGGTTATCGAGATATAACCGCTCCCGCGAGATCCGGGGTACCGTCGGATCTGTGCCAGGCTGTGATGAGCTGGCGTAAAGAGCTGAGGGCCGTTGGATCTGCCAAGTCAACATGGCTTCGAAGTGGAGTAGCCAACTGCACGCGATACTGGACCTTCGACGCGCGCTCTGCTGGATTGGGCCTTGGCCCAGTCCGGAACAACAACCATTTGTTTATTTTTGAATATAATCATATTCAAAAATAAATATTTAAAGACTATAAATAGTTTATAGTAGGTATACTTTTATGAGATAATTTATGCATGTGATCAGGTAGGTAGTATTTTCTTTTCCCCTTCACTCCATTATATTTGACAATTAAAGGTTGACTTTCTAACATATTCCCCCGTTTTTTTACAAGTTTATATGCATTCTCTTTTTATATATAAAACTATAAATAATTTGTAGTAGGTATACTTTTATGAGATAATTTATGCATGTGACCGGGTAGGTAGTAATTTCTTTTCCCCTTCACTCCATTATATTTGACAATTAACGGTTGACTTTCTAACATATTCCCCCCCTTTTTTACAAGTTTATATGCATTCTCTTTTTTACATATGAAAATGGTGGTGAGTGGGCTACTGTTTATAGGGTCTAGAGCGACATGGGTATGAGCTCTTCCTAAGGAGTTTATTTTTCACCAGGAGTTGAGACAAGAACCTCCCACTTACATTTCAAGAATATCTCTGTATACACTCTTCTACTGCATAGACCTAACACACTTCCACTAGGGTAACCCCTATAGGCGTATACATGCATTATCTAGCTAGGAAGCAATGTTCATCTTAAATTATATTAATTAGTATGTACTTCATGCATATATTTTTAAATTTAAAGATAGTTAAGAGACATTACAAGAAATTAGAGCATTACCTACTAAAAATACCTAGGGCCTATGACCCCAGGAAATTACGCAAGATCAAAGTAGTTGGAAAAAAATCCATACCATAATTTCCTAGGGCTTTTAAAAAAAACCATCGGTTTGTTGATGTCATACAGACGGTTAGCTAGTTTTTTTATTTTAAAATTAGGCTGTTCCTAAGGCCCGCCCCGTAGGAAACAGCCCGCCCAAAAAAATTTGCAAACCAAGGGGCTGAGCCCTCATATATGTCAATGGCTAGTTTTTTTTATATATTTATAAACATCGAGCCCAACCCATTTTCATTTAACCTAAAATACCTAAACCTAATTCCCTGAAGACAACCCTCATTCCCTTCTCACTCTCAACAGCCGCATGCTTCTCCCCCTCTCTTTATCTTTCCTTTTTTCCCTATCTAACTGTACTCTACGCTCCTTCTCTCCTTCTCTTGTTCTTCTTCTTCATCTCTCCATCTTCCTTCATCCCTTAAACTTTAACCCTACGAGGGCTAGCTGCGGCACCCCCTCATTTCCTCATCCTCTCATTCTCTCTTATCTCTTAACCCTTAATCTCACCCTGAATATTTCTCTCAGCCCTCAAGAACCGAACCATATCTCAACCTTATCCTCACCAAATCGTCTCAAATATTTCCCTTCCTTTTCTTTCTCTCCACCAAATCCGAACGAGATCAACAGATAAACCAAGATTTTCGCTCAAAACCGTGGGTCTGGGTGCAGAAGAAGGGGGTCTTCGTTCCTTTTCTCTTATCTTCTTATCTTTTTCTTATTTGATTTGATTTTAGTCACTGATTTGAATCTGCTTGTTTTTCGCAGTCTGGGTCTATAGAAGCCACCCACATGACCACATAAAGAGGATAGCGATCCGGATCTAGAGAGCACAAACAGAGAGGGATCAGAAGCAGAACAAGGAGGCTGCGGCTAAGTTAGCGTGAGGTCACCAAAAGGAAAAATAAACACCTTAGTTTTAGGCCTTTTTCTTTTAATTTCTGTTTGCTTTTTTGTCATTTTTGTTTGCTTCTTTGTTTCTTCATTTTCATTTCCATTCTTTGCATTATGGATTAATGTAGACTATAATATGGACTGGTAATATGATGACTTTCTTCTTCATTGGCATTTTTGTTATGCGTTTTCTTCTGCATTTTTTAATGTTTTCTATTTCATTCAATCAATTAATTTTTGGAATGCAATATTTACAAATTTCAAAAATAAATATTAATTTTAGTCAGTTATTTAAACTAAATAAATTTAGTTGTATTATTTTTTTAATACGCCTTGCAGTTTCAGGAAATTTTCGACGGACATTTTTTTTTAAAAACCCTCGGTTTCCGTTTCCTACCAGTGAATAACCTACTGCCTCGTGGCTTTCGGTGGGCCCTTGAAAATTTTGTCATTTCCTACAGTTTTTGGGCACCCTAGGGTTGGCCCTAGGAAATACTAAATATTCTTGTAGTGAGATAAATATTTAAAATAATATGTGTGTATGTCTGTGTGTGTTCTAGAAAGGTCCAAAACTAAACATTTGAAGATGCCCTGTCACATCAACCCAAGCCTCCTCATTTTGGAGAGACAAACACGTGTTGTAACTATCATCTACTGCTAACTGGCACACAATTATGCAGTTAGTTGTCACATCAAGCTGTAACATAAACGATTAGGCTCTCACATGTTAAGCAAACCTATATAAAGAGTATCTCGACTCAAAATATATGCATGCATTCTTCCTTTCTCTTACAAACATTGACTTTAGTGTTAGACTATCTGCACATCACTATCGTGCTCCGTCGTTGTTGACCTCTTTGATCTCTCCACACGTCTTCTCTGGCTACCTCAAAAGCTCGTCTTCTTCTAGAGTTACCACATATGAAGGTTTGATCAAAACAATATATATAGGTCAAGATATATATAGGTCGAGATCCAGTTACTCAAAGAGTAATTCTTAATAGAATTACTCGACTTAATAACTCGCTATAGGCATTGAATTTTTCACCAATATAACTATTGAGTATCGTTATATTATATTAGTGAACTTGTACAACAAATTTCAAATAAATTGGATATTCGTAGCTATTTTTGATAGAGATATTCATAGCTATCAATCTTATAGTCAACATATAAAAACATGTTATACGTTCAATTGAAGTTCTTGTGAAGTATAAAATGGTATTGAACTTTTATGGAGAGTAACTACTCAATATAAAAAATATATTTATTTTATAATTATTTTATTTTCTATTATTAATGTCTATCTTATATTTAATAATAATTATGAAAAAATGAAAAGGAAAAAGAAAAGGGAAGCCAAAGTAAAGGAAGCTCAAAGAGGCAAAGTCTCAAACACCATCAAGGTCATGGGTTTCGGCGGTAATAGAAACTAGATTTGATAGTTTGAACTGAACTTAAGGATGAGGATGAGGGTGAAACAACAGTAGTAGCACTAGCGAGCGAGATTTGTGTTCAAATTCAAACAAGACCTTTCAGGGAGTTGCAATTTCCCCCATGCTAACCACCTACCTTCCAAGACTTAGATCCATTTCTCTTTTACACTGTTTTCCCAAACTAACCACCAACAATGTAAAATAAATCCACGCCCAACTAATCACCAATGGCCTCAAAACCCCAACCATCTTCACCGAGTTAATCGACAGTTACTTCGCCTCACACCAACACCACACTGCACATTCCGTTTTCCACCATTTCGATAACACCCCACACTTGCTTCTCTTCAACACTCTCATAAGATGCCTTCCACCCAACCACTCCCTTCTTATTTTCCATAACCAAATTCTCAAACGGACTCATCCATTTCGACCATCACACTTGCAATTTCCTTCTTGGAGCCTGTGCTCGTTGTCCTTCGCGTTCAACATTAAGGTTAGGTAGATAACGTCATGCCCTACTAATAATACTAGGGTTTGGATTTGGCTCCAATAATGTTTTGGTTCCCACTACTAAGATTCATTTTTATGCTACTGTTGCGGCTCAGGCAAGTGCACCTGATCGTAACTCGTAATAAAAGTGGAGTATAATTAGGATTCTGAATGTCGAACCCACAGAGAATGAGCGAGTACCAGTGAATTAGTGTTATTCTATTCTATTAGGCGAGCAAAGATTGTGATTAAGCAAGTAATGAAAGTAATCGAAATTAAAGCAATAAACAGATTGAATGCAAGAACGGTTTAACAATGTTATGGGGAACCTAGGGGAAACCAAGTTCACCAATACTCTACCCTTGAGTTCATTAATCAATTAATATGAGTTATCTATCATGCAAAAGCACTAACCACCCACTCTAAATTACTAGAGGCTTCCAAGCGTACAATAGCCTTCCTCCCAACTAATTACTTCGTTTGGTCTAGGAAGATAACTAATGGAAAGAGCATTAAGTTCAGGTGGGTTTGTTAGTCTAATAACTGATTAGAAACAAGCTCTAACCTATCCGGCGTATAAAGCGAGTTATTTTATCCTATGGTTCCGTTAACTAATCATGATCCTATTACCACAATTAATCCAACTAGATAAAGGGTGATCATGCCTTATTGGATTAAACACAATAGGAATAAAATACTCAAATAATCAATAGAAACTCATATAATTAAAGAACAAAACATCAAGAGTATTGTAAAGGATCCCCCATCACCCCTAGTGATGGATTTAGCTACTCATTACTAATGATAATAACATAAATTGAGATATGAAATCAGAATAATCCATAATAAGAGAATAAATTCTAAACCGAGACACCCTTTCGGTATGGCGACTGTCCTTAAGCACGTTCTTCGCATCCTCACAAGCTCCGGTAGCGATTCGAGATGACACCAGGCTTCAAGGAGACAAGAATTCGATGAAATGGGCAAGGGTTTCCTATTAAATCTCAATTGGGGGCTCTTGACTCAGAAATTCATCAAAAGGTCTTTGTAACATGCTAAGAGCCCCTATTTATAGACTAGGCTGTGAATTAGGTCATACACGGCGGTACCGAACTTCGTTGATGACGTTAACCCGTACCCATGCGTGTTGTTGCCCTGACATCATTTGTGTACGGCCGTACTGCCTTTGGCACGGCAGTACTGGACTATTTTATTGGCGTCAGGTGGTACAGACTGAGGGGGTACGCCTTTACTGAGGTTCTGCTCTAGGTACAGCTGGTCACCGTACCTCTTGTCCAGTAGTGCTAAAACTCTCCAAAACTAGCCAGTTTCTGGTCCTTTTTCGCATATTTTGCTCCGAGTGGTGTCTTCGTGATATTTCTTTATAATAAGATATAAATGAGTATCTTTGTGCATTAACTAGTGCAAAATGGTATAATTAGGTACTAAAAATGCCCTATAAATATAGACAAATTGGTGTGTTAACACATCCCCACACTTGAGCTTTGTTTGCCCTCAAGTAAACTACTTGGTTAACTATCGTAAGAAAAACTATTTCTACTGAATAGGGGCAAAAAGATAAGTGAGACAACAATATGATATCATAAAACATGTCAGTAAATAGAATGCCCAATTAAAGGTGTAAGTTCAAGTAAGCTAACAATCTGTGATTTTCAAGTCACACTCTCACCAATCTCAAAGTGTTTGCAGGTATAGTCATTAATACTCCGATTTTTCAAATGAAATGACATTACCATAGGCTTGTGCATTGACCAAAAACTCTACTATTAGAATCTATAAGACATGCAAAAGAGGAATACGGGTCTTTCATTGGTTGTAATGGGGCCAAGGTAATAATGTTTGGTATGATAAAAGAAAGAAAAGGTCATGCAAAGGGTCAGAAACAAATCGACCAAAACAAGCAACCTAATTCTTTTTCACTTTCAAGAGCAGACAAAAATCACAATTTTTCAATCAATAAATATTTCTTTTTGTAAATTATGAAGGCATGAGTATGATTACTAATTTTTCTTTTCTTTTTCGATGCTCTTTCTTTTTCTTTTTCCTTTCCTCTTTTTATGCAATTATGCAGTAGTCAATCATTTTTTAGAACTCAAAGGGGAACAAATTGTTAAGCCTTCTCTTTTGTAAACAAATAAAAGGGTTATTTTAACATTTTTTTTATTTTGCCACTAATTGCTCTCAAATAGAATTTTCTAAGGTTGCGTTCACAGAAAATAATCAATAGTAACAAGAAGGGTACCAAAGAAATTAAACATAATACTTTTGGGCACAAAAGTGGGCAACTAGTGGGATAATGTATTCAAAATGGTAGTGACCTGAAGAATTCTTAAAAATTGCCCTTTCCAAATTCACATACAAATAAATTCATATTCGCTTCGTAATGGTCTCAGCACAAGTTCTAGAATGCACATTCCAAGAAAAATATCACTCAACAAAGAAAAGAGGCAAAAGCATGATGTGGCCTCTTATTTCAGGCTCAAAAGTCACATTTTAATAGCTTACATAGAAAGTCAAACTCACAGAACTTCAATGTTAATTTTCAGCAATTTCCAAAACTAGCAACGAATTGATTCAATCACAAGTTGTCGTAAAAATTTTTTATAGCCCCTAAATCAGTAAAAATTTAAAGTTCTTCTATAATTATAAGTAGTATAAAGCACAGCCAAGTAATAAGCATAATGTAAAACCCCCTCCCCACACTTATTTCTAGTAGTGTTCTCACTGTGTCTAAGTTAAAGCAAGCACAAAAATATACAATAAAATAAAAATAAGTGCTATAAAAGAATGTGAAAAGAGACTCCCCTCTGAAAAGTATTAGGAGAAAATTGGATGGGGATATTGGCAAAATATTCTGTTTCCTTGTCGCAATACAGATAGAGCTGGTAAGCGGTAGAAAAACTGTGCAACACAAAATTCAAGAATTTAGAAACATAATAAAAGTAAAATATAATAACAAAATAAAATAAAAAGTAAAAGCAATAAAATAAAGTGTATCATGCGAGTGTGCCAAAATATATACATCTCTTTTTAATACAAAAGCAAAGCCTAAGTACTAAAAGAGGATAATGAAGAAGGGTCCCGCATCACTCGGCAGGAGGGAAAGGCTGGATGCGCTGTAGGTGCTCCAAAATATGTGCCAGCTGCTGGTCCACATGGGTCCTATGCTTTACAAAGCTATACTGCATCTGGTCAAGACGCATCATGACATCCTCATAAAAGTGGCCCTGTGCTGCTGGCTGAGGTTGTAGCGGTGGTGGTGGTGGATGCTCCTCTGCAAGTGGGACAAAATCTGTAGCCTCGTCCTGCTGCTGCTCCTCCTCCGGTCTGACGATCTCATAGTCTCCGTGCCCCAATCTCCATAGAACACCAATGTTAAGAAGGGTCGAATGCCAATGGGCTCCATCTCAATCATCGTGGCTCCAGCTCCGACGCAAACTTCAAAGTGATGGGCTAGACGGGAGATGAAGGAGCCCAAGACGATGTGCCCGGTGTTCTGAATCTGAAGATGAACGCCCAACTGGGTGCACGTCCGTAAGAAAAACATCCCGGCATCACAGCGGCGTCCCTCTATGATGGCCCACAGCAGAAATAAGTCTGGCCTCATGACCGTACCGTCGCTCAAGGCTCTCCCGTTTATGGAACGGGCAGTCCATCTGCCTTTATGTCGCCCGGTGGGTCTCGATCCTGGCTGGCCTTGGCCTTGATTGGGAATGTAGTGGCCATCCCCAGTGAGAGCTCTCCAACTTTCTGAATCCTTCCATCTCTCTGGGATCTCCAGAAGGGCCTCCAAATACTCCAGCGTCTGAACTGACTGCATTGTCTCAAATCCAAGTCCAATGTTGAACTCAGCCAAAGTGATCTCATGGTGGGTCCTATGGATCCAAAAAGTGACCACAATCTCCTGCTCCGGCTCCTCCTCCCCGTCTGTGCACTGGGGATCTCTGTCTCTCATATGATAGCCACAGGTGGCTAAGAAATCTAGCACTACCTCCATGTAGAAGGGCTGTCTGATAGAGGCTGCTTGGAGCCATCCTATCCTCTGCA
Source organism: Calophaca sinica (assembly GCA_037113605.1). Lineage (NCBI taxonomy): Eukaryota > Viridiplantae > Streptophyta > Magnoliopsida > Fabales > Fabaceae > Calophaca > Calophaca sinica. Next base: position 71,876,256 of record CM073734.1, read on the forward strand.
GCAGGGTCTCCACCTCCTCCCACAGGCCAACCTGCTGAAGGGCATCAAAGTCTAAGTATCTCTGGGTATGGCTGTGGAAATCCCACAGCTGCCTGTAACGATCTCTGAACTGCGCTAGGATATAGTGAGGCACAGCACTAGAGCCACATGCTGCTGAAGTAGAAGAAGAAGAACTGTCGGTCCTTTGGCACTTAGGCATTTTTCCTGCAAAAATAAAATAGAAAATTAAATTTAAGTAAAACCTGTGTTAGGTACGACCGTGCTTTGTCTAGTACGGCCGTACTGATGCTCTAAGTACGCCCTGATTCAATAGGTCAGTACGGCCTGACTTAAGGTCTATGTACGGCCGTACTCTACCACAGGTACACCCATACCTATGGTCAGTCATCAACCCTAAGGCCGCCAGTACGACCTTCAATACGGCCTGTTCTTGATAGGTATGATCGTACTGCGCTACGGTTTTGTAAAAAATCTACTTTATGATCAGATTTTCTCAATTTTAGTCCTAGATTATAAGTCTCTAATCATTCGTAGGGTCTCTAAGCATGCAAAACCAGGTAAAAACTACTCCTAATCACATATAGTTAGATTTAAACAAAACCAAAAACCTAGACTAACTAAAAACTTAAAATAACCAGTAAAACAGCCAATCAATCCACAAATTGAGTTTAGAATCAGTACCTGGATGATCTTGTGAGTGGAAATGCGAAGAGACTGAGAGAAGAGGGTGCTCGAATGGAGAGGTTTTGGGCGTACGAGGTTGAGGTATGCCCTTACCTCTCTCTGTTTACCTTTTATCCAGCCTCTAGACACGGGGTACGGCCATACCTGGTTTATGTCCGAGCATACCTGTCTGTTTCTCCACGTTTTTGAAAGTGAAGCCGTGTGGTACGGTCGTACTTGGTGTAAGGTGCGCCCGTACCTAGTGGTTTTCTGGAATTTTTTTGATTTTTCAATTTTGTAATTTTTTGTATTTTTAAATATTCCTAAAATGAATAAAAAAAATAAGAGATAAAAGTGTTAGTAACCAAGGTTGCCTCCTGGTAAGCGCTTGTTTAACGTCCCGAGCCTGACGAGTTGGAAGACTTAAGAATCAGTCCTCAGTGGGCAATGGCTCATCCTTAACATTATATTTTGTCTTCTCACCATTGGGATACACAACAAAGTAATCACCTTTTTCTGAGTGGTCCATCCATACAGGACCTGAGCACTTTTTTTGTGGGTTCATTGTGTACCCACAGTCTTCACAGATGTAAATTGGCTTCTCAAAGTTGGGTGCAAAAGTCCTAATGAATTTCTTCACTAAGTTATCCCATGTTTTTACTTCCTCAATTGGCAGGAGATAAAGCCAAACCTTGTGTTGTGTGAAATATGGTTGTGCAAGTATATACAATCGTAAACAAGTAATAAAGAGCAAGAGAGATCGTTCCCACGAGGATTGATTAATTTCTTTCACAAGTTTTTTCAATAGTAAGTAAGTTAGTGAATAAATAATAAAAACAGAAAATACACATCAAGGTTTTGTGATTTTAATACTAAAACAGAACAATATTAAGCAAGTGATTAAGTGAAATTTGGATAAAAGCAGCCAGTAATTAGTTCATTTATATTGTCACCAAGTTGGTTTCGATGCCATTAGTCAGTGCCATTTGGCACCTGGGCGCAGGGCACTAATGTGTGTGCCTTTCAGCACTTTCACCAGGGTTAAGTAAATGGTACCTTATGTCTAAGCCCCCATTATGTTCCCCATTGTCTAATTAATGTGGCCAATAACACCCTATAAGACAGATTTCCTATGTCTAGTTTAATCAAAACCAAAGTGTCCTTTAAATTGATACCCCTTATATCAACTCATGAATTCAGCATGTCATCACCTTTCAGCATCTAACATACAAATACCTAACCAAAGTTGATCAGTCTCAAGTCAAGCATATAAGAATTAAATGCGCATGAGTCAAAGGTTCAAAGGTAAAGACTGACAGACATTCACCAAATCCTAGCTTAAGAAAATTAGCCCATAATGAGCTTAAAAACAAAACAACAGAAACTAGTGCCAAAAACCGATGCCATGGCACTATAGTAAGAGTTAGAATCTATTACAGAATTTGATAAAACAGTAATAGAAATGGCTCTGAGCTTTGCAAGCTTGAGAACTACTCCTACTTCAGCAATGTCTTGCTGACTCTGCTTCAATCAGTAACTGTGCAAGAACCTTCTCTTCATGGAAATGGTTTAAAGCTTGAGTTAATGGTGTTAGGAAGGAAGGAGACAAATGCGGCTGCTTCACACAAGGGGACAAGTTCTGCCCTAAGGAATATCTCTGTACCAGCCTCCTTGCCTTGATTAGGTCATTGTCCTTAAATAGCATCTCCTCAAAATGGGCTGGCCAATGTTGATCCCCATAAAGTTGTTGTCTTTTGGCCCAAAAATAAAGGCTTTTGTCCTTTACCCGCTGAAAGAAACACTGCCAGAGCAGTGGGGATCACCTAATGTGCACGCTACAGTCTTGAAATAAAGGACATAACCCTTTCCTTCAGCTCAAATCACTTGGAAACGCTGTTACACTAAGGCCAAGGCTGCTGTCAACATAGTACAGTGCCATGGCACCAAACTTGGCACTGAACATTTTTCAATAAAATCCTGCACACTAGCAAAGCACATTAAACAGCTCCAAGCATGGGAAATAACATTATTTACACAATTCTAATAGTTAAAGGCTCTAAATTACTCTTAAACTCACATGATTCATAATCATTAAAGCATAAATAACTCTTATTTCTAAGAGTTATCACACCCCCAAACTTGAACCATTGCTTGTCCTCAAGTATTGAGCAAAAACAGAAAATAGAAAAACAGAAATGAGTTACAAATGCAGCAGCACTGATCAAGTGAATTTCAAACAGCAAAATTTGTTATTGGGTGGTTTTCATATGACTTCACTTTCTGACAAACACTATGTCAAGCAATCCCTCTGTGCTTCATGCTTCCTTGAATTGTTCCATTGACCTCAAGTATGTGTGGACCCCTTATGCTCAATTAAAAAGTTAGTATAGTCCTCTCAATTTCATCTCAGTTTTCCCCCTAAAGTGTCCCTAATTTGCACCTCCTAATCAATCAAAAGGGAATCGGCTTACAATTTGGGTACTAGGGGCTGCATAAGATCAGAATATACAAACATAGCTTGAATGATCAAGGCTCAATGTACACTTATTCAATTTTTACTGTTTTTTTGTTGCCTTTTACTAGAATTTGCCTCTTTGCCTTTTAACGCGAATAACAACAATTGTAATGAAGTTACCCGATTACTCAACAAAGAGGCTTATTCCACATTTTTTTTATATATTTTTGGCCTTTTCTAATTACTAATGTGTGTGCATTGACCTATTATTTGAATATTTTCAATGAGCATACCCCCAAACTTTTCTATTTGCCTATCCCCCTTATTGGTCAAATTTGGCAACAAGGTTCAGTTCACAAAAGGGGTTCAACTTCAACTAGTTAACAAGCTACCTATTCTTTCCCCTCAAGCTAAGGGTTTTGTGTCAAAGATCAGTGTTCCTATCAATTGACAATCAGCACAAAGTTCTAACACGATTAAGCACAATTTTCCTCATTAAGTTCAGCCCATGTGTCAACTAAAATTCTTTTTTTTAACAGCATAAAAACAGGACAACACTACTACAAATGAAACACTACTAAATCCTAAACTGTCCCTCCCTCAACATAAAACCTTGCAGTGTCCCCACTGCAAAAAATTCTATGCTAAGTGAAGGGTTCATACAAAACAACAAATTAAAAACAACCTAAAACAACTAAAAACAGCAAACAACAACAAACACAGACCACATACTACATATTTACTACAGAAAAACAGAAAAAAGTCTAAGGTTTGAAAATGCCTACTTGGAGCCGTGAGCTCCTTCTCTTTGGTGTTCTCATCAAGCTAGCAATGGGCTCATCCTCCTCATCACCAGTGATGGTGATCATAGCCTCTTCAGCAGTTCTTTTCTTTCCCCTTTTCTTGCTTCTAGCAGCAGGGGAAGCCTTCTTCTTCTCTGGAGTCTCGGCAGGGGGAGATGGTGGCTCCCAATCATCTTCAGCATCAGTGCCAGATTTGGCACTGCCAGTCTGTCATGCTTAGGTGAGGCTTCCTTCTGTGTGGGCCTTCTAATGGGCAATTTAGCCCTCAACTTTGATGCCTGCACAGGTACATCAAGCAATTTTTTCAATGGGATGCCAGTTGCAGCCACCACTTCTTTTTCTAGCTCTACCTTTGATGCCATACTTGCACTAGCCATGGCACTAGCCACTGCAACATCCAACTCTGTAGCATCATGTTCTGTCATCATCTCCTCTCTCTGTGGGGTGGTGGCTAGTGTTTGATCCTGTGTGTCAAAATACTCCTCTTCACTCCCAGCTTCACTTCTGTCACTTTCTTTTTCAACCCCTTTCTCTTTTTCTACTTCTTTCTCCTTCTCAGCAAACCCTTCCTCACCTTCTTTTTCAGTGGAACTTTCTTCAATTTCTTTTTCAAATTCCCTTCCCTGGCTAGGCCCAGGTTCATCAATTGCTGCAGTGGTAACCTTTTCAGTGCCCTGCACTGGTTTTTCAGTATGCTCCTCTTCCTCCTCCTGAGGGGTTTCTTCAACAATCACTGGTTCCTTGCCTTTTTTAGAACCTTCCTTCTTTTTCTTCTTCACTTCATGAGGGGCAGGCTCAACCTTCTCTTCTTTAGCTTCCTCCTGGTCTCCTAAAATCCATTCAGGGAACACAGGAGGTGCATTACCCAATTTCTTGGGGAAGTTGAAATTGAAGATTATCTTTTGCCAGAGGTACTGCTCCTGAGCAAACCTCCAATAGGCTTGCTGTTTTTCCAAAATTGGCTCACAACTTCAGCAAGTTTCTCACTGCCTTCTTCATTATGGTGAGCAAAAGCAGCAGGGCTGGGGGCACCAGTTGTGGCATCCCAGGGCTTGGGCACAGGCCAAGTCACATCACCATAAAAAATAGGCACTTCCTCATGCTTGCATAAGGCATTAATCAAACATGGGAAGAAAAGACTACCCCTGGTTCTTTTAGCACAAGCTACAATTTCCCTATGTATTAGCCTACCCACATTCAGTTAATTCCCTTCCAAAATATGGTGCAACAACACAGTCCTTTTCTTATCTATTGTTTGATTGTGTATGGTAGGAATCAGGCTAGTAATCATAAAATTATACCAGGTTTTTGCTGTAGGGATCAAGGTATTTCTCTTAATTCGGTAGTCATCCCTTTGTCTCTTCTCCCACTTGGTGCCCTCCATGGTCAGTTGATGCATTATCTCAGTCATCTGCTTCTCCTTCACTGACTTCATCCTCTTCTCAAAGGCATCCCCCTTCACAGGCAAACAGAGGTATTCATTAATGTCTTCTGGTGAGAAACAAATAGTGCACCCTAACATTTGAGTAATCAGACTCGGGTTGGCCTTCTTCATGAGGAGGAATGCCAGCATAGAACTCCCTTACTATGGCAGTAATGGGGCTCTTTGGGTGAGCACAAAATCCCTCCCAGTGGTACTACTCAACCATCAACACAATATCAGGGGAGGCTCTCTCCAAATCGAAGCCTCTCTCAGGGTACAGAGGCCTCTTCTCCATACACTCCTCATACCTTTTCTTTGCTTTCTCATCATGCAACCGATTTTCTGGTGCCAAATTTTGTACCTTAGATTTTGTTTTCTGAGCAACGTGCTTGGTCCTCATGGCTATTAACAATTGTTTCCAACGGTTAAGGGCTTCGGTCTCAATGATTTCTGGGTAAGGGAAATGCTAGGTTTTCACAATTTGGGAGTTATGGATTTCAAAGTTAGTGAGAGTGTGGGTGTGAAGATGATTCTGACGAAGGGGTTAGGATTATAAGGTGGGTTTGCAGGATGGGTGGAGGTTACAGTGAATGGGATATGGTGGAGGTTACTGGAGGTTAAGTGGTTATGGAGGTCGTGGGTTGTGTTTGGGTGATGGATGTGATACCCTCTACCCCGCATGTGATATTTTAAGAATAAAATATAGTAAAACAACATGCAGTAAATTTTTGATCAAATAAAAAATTTCAAACAAGGTAGAGTCATCACGCTTAACAATTAACATTGCGAAATAAAATCAAAGTGAATACAATGTCGATTCAAAAGAAATAAATAACAACGAATACCCCGATGTCACAACTATTCAGAGCTGACTCCCTAAATAATTAAATCAAAAAACAACAACTAACTAAATAAATCCATAATAGCAAATAACGGAAATCCTAATCTACGTGGCGATCACATCCAGGAATCACTCCTCAGCCACATCATCATCTTCACCTGCAAGCTCGTCATCTAAACATGTGCAATGGCACATGAGTAGCCACAACAAAGGGGGTTAGAAATCACATACAAAAATGGTACTAACAGTATAGGAATCAACTAAGCAATGCGCATATAACAACATCTATACTTAACAACAACAACATTATGACATCTATAACAACGACAACACCATCAATGACCATGCATGAACAGCTATATAACAATGCAATCCTAAAACTGACGTCTACTCCAGAATGCATGTGGATCCAATTAAACTCAGGTAAACGAGTGAGTGTGCCCCCGCCACTCATGATAACACATAGTGTCTAGTCCGGGTGACCCGGTTTATAACTGAGACACCCTAGTAGTGCCTGCCTTTATATAAGACCCCTTTACCGAATCGACCCGCAAGGCCGGGTACCATGCCCATTGTGGCCGTCACTAGTACGTATCCACGTTGCTCACCACCGATAACAACAACAACGACACCTCATGATGCATGAACATATAATCAAACAAGGTGTCTATCAATTAATATCAACAACGTCAATCAACTCACCGAGTGATTAATAACAACAACATCATATAGGTATCGCTTGTCAGTAAGTCGACAAGCCTCCCTCACCATGGAATGAACTAATTAATTATCCTATTTAACAACATCAAATTTTAAGCCACCATTCTTTAATTCCACCTTCTAAACTTATGACTAATCCCACCTAAATTATTAGTGATCAATAATCTAAGGGGTTTGGGTCGTTATCTAACTCCTATGAATTCATAAAATTCATTTAGCAAGTCTTTTAACTTAGTTTCTACAACTTAGTATTTTTTTCTTAATAAAATTATCTACACAAAGATATCTAGGAACTCCTACTTCACTTGTTGCATCATTTTCTTTTTATCTAAATCATTTCTCTAATTATAACTTATCTCACATGACTAATTAAATCTAATGCTAGCCTTTAACTTTGCCATTTAATCCCCTTTTTATCATTAGAAATTTATGCATAATTCTCACTATACACTTATAATAACATATATATGATTACCAGCTCATCACAACTATATAAACAACTTAAGGTTAATTAAAACAATGTACACACGATTATAATAATATGCGTCACAATATTACATGACTTATAATAACATGGATAGCATTGTAATAATATATATATATATAAACATCACAGAGTAGTAACAAACAATTATAAACACATGAGAACCACACACATTCAGCTTAAGTCCAAAATCAAATATACCACAACATCCAATAACAGTTCAAGAGCATATATCCATCATTTCAGTCACGTTAAATCCATAATCATGCTTAGAGAATGTCTTTCCTATCACAATAGCAATGGTACTCATACACATTAAGCTGCACAAAGCGTAGGGATCATGGGACATCCAATTGCCTTAATTAATTCCAAAATACACACCATTCATGAATCAATCTACCCCCTTACCTCAATAAGGAAGTTCGAAGTATCACAAAGCGAAGAAAATTGCCTACAACGACGATTTGAGCACCAAACGAGCACAGGTAAAATTTACGAAAGAGCGAAATACGGCTGGAAAAAGTAACATTCAGTATATATATTTTTTTAGATTTTTAAGGCTAAAACGAAATCAAAAGGAAGCAAAAAGAGTAACCGGAGAACGCCATACCGAGACAAAGGGGTTACAAGGGGTCCAACGTCAACTTCACCGAATCAAGCAAAGGAGTAGTGCTTTCTGAAGGTTTTGACGCGAGGAATTCGAAAATGGCATCCGTTTTTCGAACCGAAAACTATGGTGTCCAGAAAAGTGAAATTACAGCTCGCCCCTCAAAATATACGCAACGAACGGAGTCACGGTTGAATGAACAAAGGCCGGAAACGAATTCTATAGTCGATTTCGAGTTGGGTGGTAAGTTTTGGGATTTTTCTGTGGTCTAGGATGAGAGAACAAGAAGAGAGAAATTGGAGCAAGGGTTTCGTAACTTTCTCAGGTTCTGTTTAGGAGAAGATAAATAGTGATGTTTAAAATTGAAACAGAGACGTGGGTGGTGGGTGCTGGATAAAACAAAACGTGGCCCATTTCTTTTTGTTGATAAGAAAGCCCATTTTTTTTATAGTAAGACATCAGCACTATTGCATATATTCATATATATGTCCTTTTTTAAACAATTCACAATAAATTCAAGACTAATTTTTAAGGTAAAATAATATCAATTAAAATATACTAATTATTAAGGTAAACACATACAAGCATTCACAAAATTACCAATATAAACACACAATATATAGGATCCTAATAATTCAATTTTGAGGGTGTTACAATGGAGAGGGTAACTGTAACACCCTGTTTTCGGAGTGCTACTAAGTGAACACTCTGACAAAAGTTGACATGTTTTCAAAAGGTGGAATACTCTACTCGTAGGGTTTTCAAGAAATGTGGTCCTATTTTTTTTTTAAAAGTTCTTTAAAGTAGCAGTCAGAGCATCACAAGGTTTTCCCCACAAAATTCACTAACTTTCTTAATTTGACAATTTCAACAACCTAATAACATTTATACTAACCAAAAGGCAATAATCATCAATCAATTAATTAATTTCACAAAGCCATCATCCCTAAACCCTTTTTCAAAAATGGTTTTCCATTAAAACAATACCCAAAAATTGCTCTATTTCCAAAACTATTAACCACATCATTCCAAATCATTTGTTTCTCAATCCTTTCACCAATTAACAACTAATTTCACCAACCAAGATCCAATCCTATTTTTCAAATATTGTCAAGAGCAAGGGTTTTACTCAAAACTTCTAACCCTTGATTCAAATCAAACTAGCCAACTACAATAGCAACAACTTCATCTACTAAGCAAGAAACACAAGTTAATTTACAAGATTTACAAGGCAATCACACTTTCCTCTCTTCCATGGAACCTAGGGTTCCAAAATTTGAGGGTTATTTATCATTTTGCTCCAAGATCATTATCAAGCAAAATATAAACATCTATAAGCAAGAATCAACATATATACACTAAATAGCAAGTAATTAGTCAAGAAAATAAAAACAAAACCTCACCCAAAATCCTATGGGGTTCACGGTTTTGGCATCTAAAAGGAGGGAAGGAGGAGCTTGATTCAATACCCACTCACTTGATCAAGGCTTTGGTTGTGATTTGGAGAAGAAAATGGAAATGCAAGATAAGATTACGAGGGGAGGAGAATCACGGCTGCAGGAGAGAAAAAGAGAAGGGAATGGAACTTGCTCTTCTTTCCTTTCTTCCACTCATGAACAAGAAAAAAAATAAAAGAAGGTGAAAGTGAGCACCAAGGGAGTGTCTCGGCTGCAAGTGAAGAGAGGAAGGGAACCCAAAAAAAATAAAATGGAATGGTGAAGGGGGAGGTTCACGCTGAGAAGAGGAAAAGAGGAGGAATGGGTTTTGCTTTCTTCCATTTCTTCACCTCACCCACACATAACAATTTTAATAGTTAAAATGAACATTGGGTGGTGAGAAAAAGGGGGCTTCGGCCTGTTACAAGAAAAAGAAGGATAGAATAAATTTTAATCCAAGAATTTACTTGGCTAGAATTGGTTTAGGAAAGATATTTCTAATTAACCATCAAACTAATGACACCTAGCCACCTAAAGTGAGATACTAATCCCATCAACTAGTCTAACCCATCAAATCTCTCTCTCCCTCTCATAATTATCCTCTAATCCTAGAGTCTAAAGCGTGCCAAAAACATGGCGTTGAATAACCGCGTTACCGATTTATTCTCTCGCCGATAAATTCGAGAAAATTATACCGAGAAATTAATTCACCGTGTGATAATATTTTATTATAAATAATAAAAACACTATCAAACATTCAAAAATAATCACGACAAGTTACGATTCGATTTTTATCGAAATCGGGGTTCATTTAAAATTTTAACGCGGAGAAAATTTACCCGGCGATTCGAAACGCGACAAAATTTTTTTAGAGTCTTCCGACGATTTTTTAACCCTGAATTAATATTAAATATTAATTCTTAAATTTAATTTCATCTTGATTTAATTCAATCAATTTTCCAGTTAGCACAAAGTACGCGTTACCGCGTCACGCAGAAAACTTATATAAAGTTTAAATTGATGAATTCACATTAACACAACATACGTCTACGCTATCTATTAATTTGAATTAACATCATGAATAATATTTATTGATAATAAATAAATTATTCAAAATAGCTCAAAATAATTTTCCGTACTCTCAGTAAATCATCGAAGTGATCAATCTCTCTGACTTATTTTTCGAGTATTCAGGATTTTATTGTTAAAATCACTTTTCTTAAAAAATTGGGATGTCACAGTAACTGTTTGGGAATGGTGGGGGTTGAGGTATTTAAGTCACTTCCCATTGGAACGAAAATGAGGAGGGAGATAATGGCTCAAACAAATCAGAGGAAAAGGGTGTGGAGGATCTAGGTGGCACAATTCCATTGGTCCACACAGTAAAAAGTGCACCTGTAATGTGCCACTTATTAAATGCCTAGGTAGAAATGATGTGGCAGTGCCTACAACCCAGTACACTCACACTTGCTTTTAAAAATTTCTTCTCACTTTGGTGCCCCCCGTGGTGCCATGGCACCAGACTCAGAACACTCAGAACTACACACCAGCTGCCACCATTTCAACACAACATTCAGCACCAAGAACTCATTTTATTCCTGCAAAATAAAACTAAAATAAAGTTAGAAAGATTTGGGTTGCCTCCCAGTAGCACTTGGTTTATAAAAGTCATCAGCCAGACTTATTTTTCTCTCATCAAATGTCTTTGAAATCAGTGGTGACCCTTGTTCTTTCATCAGGGTCACCCCAGTATTACTTCATTCTCTGGCCATTAACTTTAAATGTTGAACCAGTGGACTCATCCAGCAGGTCCACTGCCCCATATAAGTACAACTTGATTAGCTTGAAGGGGCCAGATCACCTTGACTTCAATTTGCCAGGAAAGAGCTTCAATCTTGAGTTATAAAGCAATACTTGGGAGCCTTCAACTAACTCCCTCTTTTGAATTTTTTTTATCATGCCACTTCTTGGTTTTAGCCTTGTATAACTCAGCATTTTCATAGGCAAAATGCCTATGCTCATCAAGTTCATTGAGCTGCAACCTTCTAGTTGCTCCAGCAGCTTGCAAATAAAAATTCAACTTCTTCACAACCCAAAAAGCTTTGTGTTGCAACTCTATTGGCAAGTGGCAGGCTTTTCCAAATACAAGCCTATAAGGAGACATGCCTAATGGTGTCTTGTAGGCAGTTCTATATGCCCAAAGAGCATCATCAAGGTGTAGTGACCAATCCTTCCTAGAGGGATTCACCATTTTTTCTAGGATTCATTTGATCTCTCTGTTAGACAATTCAACCTGTCCACTTGTCTGAGGGTGATATGCAGTGGCAATTTTGTGCTTGACTCCATATTTCAGCAATAGCTTCTCAATCAGCTTGTTACAGAAGTGAATGCCTTCATCACTTATGATTGCCCTTGGAGTCCCAAATCTTGTAAAAATATTCCTTTGGAGGAACTTGCTAACAGCTTTAGCATCATTTGTGGGCAATGCCACTGCATCTATCCATTTACACACATAATCTACAGCCACCAGAATGTACAGATTGCCAAAAGATTGAGGGAAAGGTCCCATAAAATCCATACCTCAAACATCAAAAAGTTCAATCTCAAGGATATTGTTCAAGGGCATTTCTTATTTGCTTGAAATGTTACCAACCCTTTGACATCTGTCACAATGCTTCACAAACTCATGGGAATCCTTGAACACATTAGGCCAATAGTACCCTGTCTGCAGTACTTTGGCAGCTGTCCTTATCCCACCAAAATGACCACCAGATGGTGCTGAGTGGCAATGCTGTAGAACGTTCTCAATTTCTTCCTCAACTGCACACTTTCTAAGGAGGTTATCATAGCACTTCTTATAAAGGAAGGGCTCATCCCAATAGAATTCCTTGACTTCTTTAAAGAACTTCCTCTTTTGCTATCAGCGGGTGTCGCTTTGCTGACTAAAAAGTTCATAATGTCAGCATACCATGGTGCCATGGCATCAGAGTTGGCACCAGTGACAGCAAGTAATTGGTCATCAGGGAAGGTTTTAGTCACTGCTGGGTGTGCAGCAATAACTCCTTCTTTTGTGATTCTTGACAAATGATCTACTACTTGATTTTTCACTCCTTTCTTATCCCTTATCTCCAAATCAAATTCTTGCAATAAGAGCACCCATCTAATTAACCTTGGCTTTGCATCTTTTTTAGCAATCAAGTACTTTATTGCTGAATGATCAGTATAAACAATCACTTTAGTGCCCACCAAATATGATCTGAACTTATCAAATGCAAACACTACTGCCAACAGTTCTTTTTCAGAATTGTATAGTTCAACTGAGCATCAATAAGTGTTTTACTTGCAAAATAAATGGAGTGGAATACCCTGTCATGTCTCTGTCCAAATACTTCTCCTATAGCATAGTCACTTGCATCACACATAAGTTCAAATGGTTTCTCCCAATCAGGAGTAACAATTACTGGTGCAGTGACTAGAGCAGTCTTGAGTTTCTGAAAAGCATGAAGGCACTGCTCATCAAATTCAAATGCAGTATCATGTTGCAGTAATTGGCAAAGAGGCTTAGATATTTTGGAGAAATCTTTGATAAATCTCCTATAGAACCCAGCATGACCAAGGAAACTTCTGATTCCCTTGACAGTAGTGGGAGGAGGCAACTTCTCTATTACTTCAATCTTGGCTCAATCAACCTCAATGCCTTTCTTGGAAATTTTGTGCCCAAGCACAATGCCTTTCTTGCACCATAAAATGGCACTTCTCCCAATTCAGTACCAGATTAGTTTCTTCACACCTATCCAACACTTGTTCTAAACTAACCAAGCATGCTTGGAAAGTCTCTCCAAACACATTGAAATCATCCATAAAAATCTCCATTATTTGCTCAATAAAGTCAGAGAATATGGCCATCATGCACCTCTGAAAAGTAGCAGGTGCATTGTAGAGGCCAAATGGCATCCTCCTAAAAGCAAAGGTGCCATAAGGGCATGTGAATGTAGTCTTTTCCTGATCTTCTGGAGCAATGGCAATCTGGTTGTAACCATAATAGCCATCAAGGAAACAGTAAAATTGTTGGCCAGCAAGCCTATCCAGCATTTGGTCAACGAAAGACAAAGGGAAATAATCTTTTCTTGTGGCTTTATTGAGCTTTCTGTAGTCCATGCATATTCTCCAACCAGTAACAATTCTGGTTGGTATCAACTCATTCTTCTCATTTGCAACCATAGTGACCCCTCCCTTCTTTGGAACACACTGAACATGGCTAACCCAAGAGCTATCTGAGATTGGATAAATGATTCTAGCATCCAACCTAATGCCAAGTGACTCCAAACACAAGAGGGGGTGAATTGTGTGTGAGTGGTGCTTTAAAAAACTTTTGCAAATAAAGTGCTGAAATATAACTAACAAGAATTTAATTGCAGAAAAATAAATGGCTTGAAAGATAAATTGCAAAAATTAAATTGCAGTAAATAAATGACAGAAATTAAATAACTGAAATGTAAATGATTGAAAGTAAAGACAATAAAATAAATAAATGAAAAATAAATTGCTAGAATAATAAAGAGATGTAGAGCAGAAAAGAGCACACAACAATTTATACAGGTTCGGCCACTAAATACCCCTGTGGCCTACGTCCTGTCCCCAAAGCAAAACACTATGGGAGTTTCACTAAATCACTAGCTTTTAAATCAGGATCAGCTAAAAACCTTTACAACTCTAAACAAGAGTAATATATTCAAGAGATATCACCTCTCTATGAACAACTTGGGATTCTCACCCAAAAATAATTTTACAAATAAAAATGATATAAAGGAGATACACTCAAAAGTGCAGATATAACAAATTGAAGCTCAGAAAAATACAGTCAAAACTATGTAGTATTAAAAGGCTCTCAAATAAAAATTGTGCTCAAATAAGTGTGAGTGATTGAAAAGAAAATTTGACAGCGTTTCAGCAAAGTAACTAATCGCAGGTTGTTTTCTCAGAAGCGTTTGAACTTGTTCTATATATAGGCAATGTAGGAGCGTGTGACATTGAATGAGAAAATACCTGTTACGCTCAATTAGGAGATTTGAACCTGATGTAATCGATTATACATTTAAAAAGTTAAAAATCGGAGCACATTTTTGAAAACCATAATCGATTATATAAAACTTATAATCGATTATGTAAATGTAAAAACACGAAGATGCCATTTATCTTAAAATAATCTATTATGATAAAAGCTGTAATCGATTATGAATTGTTTAAAAAAACACGAAAGCAAAATTTTTTTTCATAAATGATTATAGAGTAGCCCATAATCGTTTATGGGCACTTTGGAACAGATTTTCACAATGCTTTGTGCCTTAAAAAAAAATCAATTTAGGATAAAATCTTTGTGAGTGTGTGATTTAATTAATTGAGAGCATTTTATTACTACTTACAAATAGTCCTAAAAATAAAATACCCAAAACCCAAAGACTCAAAATCCTCTGATCCTTGGACTTCTGATCCTTGGTATGCGACTGGGTGTACTTTTTCGCTTTTTGCATATATGACTATTTGTCATAGTCCTTTTGTCAGTCATTAAAATAATCCTGTCAAGACATGTATTCACAGAGTCCCCCTTTTTGATGATGATAAACATCTCAAGGAGGGAAATTAGTAAAGTGTAATGATAATACAATCAATGATAATCAATGATATGTGAACATAATTATTTCATAAAGAGATATCAGAGTTTAAGCGCATATTTTTGTGAAAAACTCCCCCTCACAATATGCATAAAATAATTCACTCCCCCTGAATCATATAACTCTCCCCCTTTTGGCAACATTAAAAAGCGGGAAAGATCATGGGAAAGGCATGGATAGCACAAGCATGACCATCATATTTGTATATATCAAAGATACTATGGAAAGCCATATAGTTAATGAGGCACAGTTTCAAGTTAGAGAAACAAAATAGCAGCTCAACTAACTATAAAGTCATGACAAAATAACATACTTAATGAAAGATAAAATATTAGGATGAGGGTTACTAGTCCTTATCCGACCCATCATGATCAACATCATCATCAAGAGCGTCCTCATCATCATCGGATGCACTAGAAGCAGCAGAAGATGTTCTCTGTGGCTGATGTTGGCAAATAGGGCTGTCAATAATGATTTGCTTATTGTGCAAAGTGGTTTCCAGCCTATCCACTATTTTATGCAATGCATTGACACTCTCGGTTGTGTTCTTTTGTTCATTGAGGATGGCCTGTTGCTCACGAAGGACGGCCTGAAGGAGTGTCGTGAGTTCAGGAATGCCTAATGCAGATGCAGGCGGAGGCACGACCTGAGATAAGGATGCAACAGCAGCAGTAGTTTGGCGAGAGGATGGTGGCTCTTTCTTGGGCTTTGGCTCCCACTGACCAGCATGATATTCTAAGCCAATCTTGTTAAGAGATCCTTTATTGAAATAGGCATAGTATTTATCATGGGAATATTTAAGCTCCCCAACAAGAGGTACTTGAGCATGAACCAATAACCGAGTAACCACGTGACCATATGGTAGAGACCCTGGAGTTCTGTTGTCATACATATGCTGCATAACCAAGCCAGCCCAATCTACTTGTTTTTTTAATTGCAGTACCCACATGACAGGTAAATCATATTTAAGCAATTGAGATGTATTATTTCTTCTAGGAAATAATAACCTAGCAACAACATACTGCAACAGTCTACTATCAGGAGTCAAAAAACCAACAGTAAGGGGGGTGACACCTACATCCTTAGGATCCCACAAAAAGTCCTTAGGAGCTTCTATTCTATTGAACTCATCAGCTAAGGGTGCCACAGGTGTATCAACAGAAATTAACGGACCACCAGCAGGTAAACCAACTATTCTACCAAAACTAGCAGAGTCAAGTCGTATTGGTTTATGGCATACCTCAGAGAGAAGAATTCCATTTGACAGGCGTAGATTGCAGTAGAAAACTTTTACCAATTCAGGGTAGATATCCTCACTGGTGGTGAGAAATCGGATGAGACCGGCGTGTTTAAGAAGTTCCATAAGTTCGAACTTGTTTTCAGTGAAGAAATCAGCATCCAGAAGTCTTGGTTTCTGAATCTCTCTGATGAAGAATGACTTTCCATACTCAGCAACTTGCTCAGAAAAGGAGAAATATTTTTCTTGGCGTTCCCTGCTCAATGTTCTTGCACTCACAGTGAGAGTTCTTTGCCTTTTGGGTGGCATGACTGTTAGGAAAAAAAAAGGTTGCAGGAGGAGCGAACAGTGGCGTGGTTCACTAGTTTGGGAGAGAAGAACAGTGTAAGGGTTGAAAAGAACAGAGAAGCGGCGCATTACAGTTAGAAATGATCATTTAGAGCTTTTATACCTGTCCCATAATCGATTACATAAGTGAAAATATTTGATTATGGCTTACAGTGGCGCGATCTGATTGGCGAATAATTCGACCATAAACGATTATGGGATTCTCATAATCGATTATGGTTGCGGGCAGGGTGAGGCTCCGCGCTGTAAACGTTTAGGTAAATGATTAAGTTGATAATCGTTTATATAAACGATTATGAGGACAATCGGTTCTAATAAACGATTAGATAAACGTTTTATGGTGATCTATAAACGATTATCATAAAAGTTTAAGATCATTCTATTTCTCACGCTGCGCTGATCCTCAAGGCATATGAAAACGAGACCTGCATAAAATTGTTAGCACATTCCAATGCCCAAGTTAGAATTTGTTAACAATAAAATGCACTTACACGCAGTCATTCAATGCATGATTGATCTAAAATTCCTAATTCAGTTCTTATAAAAAAGAAATTTTCTTTAGACAAAAGTTTAGTAAAAATATCTGCGAGTTGTTTTGATGTTTCCACAAACTCAATCACGCAGTCTCCTTTTTGAACATGCTCTCTAATAAAATGGTGCCTAATTTCTATGTGCTTAGTCCGGGAGTGATAGACCAGATTTTTCGTGAGGTTTATGACACTAGTGTTGTCGCACTTAATTAGAACAGTTTTCAGACTAATCCCATAATCATTCAACTGTTGTTTCATCCAAATAATTTGTGCACAACAACTACCTGCAGCAACGTATTCCACTTCAGCAGTGGACAAAGCCACACTGGCTTGTTTCTTACTATGCCATGAAACCAAGGCATTCCCAAGTAAGTGACATGTCCCACTAGTGCTTTTTTGGTCCATTTTGCAACCCGCAAAATTCAAATCCGAGTACCCAATAAGTGTGCAATCAGCACCTTTGGGGTACCATAAACCCATATTGTGTGTTCCAGTGAGATATCTCATGATGTGTTTTACCGCTAAGAGATGTGATTCCTTAGGATTTGCTTGAAAACGTGCACACATACAAACACTAAACATAATATCTGGACGACTAGCAGTGAGATAGAGAAGAGATCCCATCATACCTCGATACTTACTTACTTCGACGGACTTACCACCTTCATCTTTGTCAAGATAGTATGATGTGCTCATTGGAGTTGAGATTTCTTTGGCGTTGCTCATTCCAAATCTTTTAAGCAACTCCTTGCAATATTTGGATTGGTTTATGAAAATCCCTTCCTTTGTTTGTTTGATTTGAAGACCAAGGAAGTAGTTGAGCTCTCCCATCATGGACATTTCAAATTCACTTTGCATGATATTAGAAAATTCTTCACACAAAGATTCATTAGTAGCACCAAATATTATATCGTCGACATAAATTTGAAGAAGTAAAATGTCATGATTTTTGCGTTTGATGAAAAGAGTGGTATCAAGTTTTCCTGTTTCAAATCCTTTTTCAAGTAAGTATTTGCTCAACCTCTCATACCAAGCTCTAGGAGCTTGTTTTAAGCCATATAAAGCCTTTTTCAATTTGAAAACATGATTTGGAAATTCAAAATTTTCAAAATCGGGAGGTTGATCAACAAATACTTCTTCTTGAATAAAACCATTTAGAAATGCACTCTTAACATCCATTTGAAAAAGTTTGAAATCCATGATGCATGCAAATGCAAGAAGCATGCGAGTAGCATATAATCTAGCCACGGGTGCATAGGTTTCATCGAAATCTATGCCCTCTTATTGGTTATAGCCTTTTGCAACAAGTCTAGCTTTATTTCTAACAATGATACCGTTTTCATCAAGCTTGTTGCGAAAGACCCATTTGGTCCCAATGACTAGGTGATCTTTAGGCCTAGGGACAAGTTCCCAAACATCATTTCACTCAAATTGGTTCAGCTCCTCTTGCATAGCAAGGGTCCAATGTTCATCAAAGATGGCTTCATTGACATCATTGGGTTCAATTTGAGAGACAAAGGACATATGATGACATACATGATTAAGAGAGTTTCGAGTCGTTACCCCTTTTGAGATATCACCTATTATGTTGTCAAGAGGATGGTTCTTTGAGACTCTCCATTCCTTTGGAAGATTTGAGTGAGAGGATTCTTGAGAAGTTGAGGCAAGGACTCTTGATCCTCCTTTTGTATTCTTGGTCTCCCTTGTTCCTCTAAGTAGGTATCTCCAAGCATTTCTGCAAGATTATCAACACTTTCTTCTACTGAAGATTTAGGGTTAGATTCATCAAAAGAAACATGCACAGATTCTTCAACAGTCAAAGTTCTTTTATTAAAATTTTGAAAAGCTTTACTAAAAGTGGAATATCCAAGAAATAAACCTTCATCAGCTTTAGCATCAAATTTGCCAAGGTTATCCTTACCATTATTTAGAACAAAGCACTTACATCCAAATACGTGAAAGTTGGAAATGTTGGGCTTCCTTCCCTTGTAAATCTTATAGGGCGTTTGTTTTAGAATAGGTCTTATGAGGACTCTATTCATTACATAACATGCGGTGTTTACCGCGTCTGCCCAGAAATACTTAGGAAGGTTGGTTTCATTGAGCATCGTCCTCGCAAGCTCTTCAAGAGACCGATTTTTCCTTTCCACCACTCCATTTTGTTGTGGTGTTCTAGGTGCAGAAAAATTATGCTCAATTCCATTTTTGATACAAAAGGCCTCAAATGCCTCGGTTTGGAATTCCCCACCATGATCACTTCAGATGGATACTATGTTCATTCCTTTTTCATTTTGGATAACCTTAGCAAGTTTTCGAAAGGCAGCAAAAGCATCATTTTTATGAGAAATAAATAAAGTCCATGTATAGCGAGAATAGTCATCCACAATAACAAAAGCATAGTAATTTCCACCGAAGCTTTTAGTTCTAGATGGTCAAAATAAGTCCATGTGTAAAAGTTGTAAAGGCCGATTTGTAGAAATAATATTTTTTTTATTTGAAAGAGGCCTTTACTTGTTTTCCTTTTTTACAAGCATCAAATAATTTATCTTTTTCAAAACGAAGCTTTGGTAAGCCAATTACAAAGTCCTTTCGAACTAACTTATTAAGATGATCCATGCGAATATGAGTCATTCTCCTATGCCATAGCCAAGATTCATCCTCTTTACTAATAAGACAACATGCATCATTTGAAGGTATTTTATCTAAATCAACCATATAGATATTTCCAATTCTAGGTCCAATAAGAATAACATTTTCAGTTACAGAATTTATGACCATGCATTTTGAAGAATCAAAAACCACTTTGTTTCCTTTATCACAAAGTTGACTGATACTTAGCAAATTATGCTTCAAACCATCTGCATACAAAACATTCTCAACAGTGGGATTAGGACTCTTACCAATAGTGCCAATCCCGAGAATTTTACCTTTGTTGTTGTCAGCATACCGGACATAACCACTATTTTTAGGTCCCAATGAGGAGAAAATACTTTTCTCCCCTGTCATATGCTTTGAACAGCCGCTATCAAGATACCAATTTGAGTCCTTGGCTTTCAAGCACACCTACAACATCAAATCAATTTTTAACCTTTAGTACCCAAACCATGTTGGGTCCAGATGAGTTAATCATGGGCAAAGTGCCCTTTGGAATCCATATCTTTTTGCCAACCACATTTTTGTTCTTTCTAATATTGCAAATAGAGGCAGTGTGACCTTTTCTACCACAGTAAAAACATTTAATGAAAGGGCTACTTGAAGTGTTGTTGTGATTGACAAGTTTGAAAGATTTTTCATGCGTTTTAGGATCATAACCTAAACTAGCTTTTCCAAAAGTACCTTTTTGTTTTCCCAAAAGAATGTTTAAGTTATCCCTTCCCATGGTAAATTTGGCAAGGGTGTTTTCCAAATCTTCAATCTTGTTTTTCAAAACATTGCATTCATCGTATTTGAAAATTTCTTTCTTTTGGTTTTCGCAAAAAGTACAAGTGGAAACTTCAGTCACAACAACTTGTTTTTCTTTAAGAACTTCCATCTCTTGGTTTAAGGTAATAATTTTTTATTCAAAAGAAGAGATGGTTTTCTTAAAATAAGAAACAATTTTTTGAAGTCTAATTATTTCATTATTGAGTTCTTCATAAGCGATAAGAAGCTCATCATAAGTTAAAGGAGATTCATGTTCAAGAGCGTTTACCTCATCTACCTCGTGATTTGTCATGAGACATAAGTTGGCCTCCTCATTTTCTGATTCATCAGACAAGTCCATGTCATTGTCATCCCAGGCAATGTAGGCTCTTCTTCCTTTTGATTCCTTTTGTGGCCTTTTATCAAATTTTTCATTTTTCTTCTAACCATGAGGGCAATCAAATTTTTTGTGTCCCTTTTGACCATATTTGTAGCAAGTCGGATTGAAGGAAGTTCCTTCCTCATTTTTCTTTTGAGGATATTGTAACTTGCTTGTTCTTTCCTTTTGCCTCATGAACCTTTTGAACCTTCGAACCATCAGGCTCATGTCTTCCTCATTTTCATCAAGACTATCATTGTCGTCAGATTCCTCTTTTTCATTAATGCTTGCTTTGAGAGCAATTCCTTTCTTTTTCTTATCACTTTCCTCACTCTCAGTGAGTCGATTTAATTCTAGTTCATGTTCCTGCAGTTTACCAAACAAGGTTGCCAAAGACATAGTAGATAAATCTCTAGATTCAAATATAGCGGCAACCTTGGGTTGCGAGTTTCTATTTAAACATCTAAGAACTTTATTAATTAAATCTTCATTACTGAAGACCTTCCCAAGAGTTCTGAGATGGTTTATTATATGGATGAACCATTTTTGCATATCTTGTATGTTTTCACCCGGTTTCATCCTAAATAACTCATACTCATGGGTTAATGTGTTCATTCGAGCCCTTTTGACCTCGGTAGTACCTTCATGGGCCAATAGAAGGGTGTCCCACATTTCTTTAGCGGTCCTGCAATTTGAGACCCTATAGAACTCATCGTAGCTTAAAGCTGAAATGATGATGTTCCTAGCTTTCAAATTGTGTTGGACCTTTCTCTTTTCATCTTCGGTCCAAAGTGATCTTGGTTTGTCCACCACTTTATCTTTAATTGATTGAGTGGGAACAAAAGGACCGTTTTCCATAGCATCCCAAATATCGAGATCAACACCCTCAAGAAAAATTTGCATTCTATCCTTCCAATAATCGTACCCCTCACCATTGAAAAATGGGGGTTTGTTCATGGAAGTTCCCTCATTATTGTTTGAAGTCATTATCTTGAGACAGTTAAGTCCTTTATACAAGAGTCTAGCTCTGATACCACTTGTTGCCAAGTGACTCCAAACACAAGAGGAGGTGAATTGTGTGTGAGTGGTGCTTTAAAAAACTTTTGCAAATAAAGTGCTGAAATATAACTAACAAGAATTTAATTGTAGAAAAATAAATGGCTTGAAAGATAAATTGCAAAAATTAAATTGCAATAAAATAAATGACAGAAATTAAATAACTGAAATGTAAATGACTGAAAGTAAAGACAATAAAATAAAGAACTGAAAAATAAATTGCTAGAATAATAAAGAGATATATAGCAGAAAAGAGCACACAACAATTTATACAGGTTCGACCACCAAACACCCATGTGGCCTACGTCCTGTCCCCAAAGCAAAGCACTATGGGAGTTTCACTAAATCTCTAGCTTTTAAATCAAGATCAGCTAGAAACCTTTACAACTCTAAACAAGAGTAATACGTTCAAGAGATATCACCTCTCTATGAATAACTTGTGATTCTCACCCAAAAACAATTTTACAAATAAAAATGATATAAAGGAGATACACTCCAAAGTGCAGATATAACAAATTGAAGCTCAGAAAAATACAGTCAAAACTATGTAGTATTAAAAGGCTCTCAAATAAAAATTGTGCCAAAATAAGTGTGAGTGATTGAGAAGAAAATTTGACAGTGTTTCGGCAAAGTAACTAATTGCAGGTTGTTTTTTTAGAAGCATCTGAACTTGTTCTATATATAGGAACTGTAGGAGCCTGTGACATTGAATGAGAAAATACTTGTTACGCTCAATTAGGAGATTTGATCCTGATGTAATCGATTATACAGATATATAATCGATTATACATTTGAAAAGTTAAAAATTGGAGCGCAATTTTGAAAACCATAATCGATTATATAAAACTTATAATCGATTATGTAAATGTAAAAACACAGAGATGCCATTTATCTTAAAATAATCGATTATGATAAAAGCTGTAATCGATTATGAAATGTTTATAAAAACACGGAAGCAAAACTTTATTTCATAAACGATAATAGAGTAGCCCATAATCATTTATGGGAACTTTGGAACAGATTTTCACAATGTTTTGTGCCTTAAAAAAATCATAAAATCAATTTAGGATAAAATCTTTGTGAGTGTGTGATTTAATTAATTGAGAGCATTTTATTACTACTTACAAATAGTACTAAAAATAAAATACCCAAAACCCAAAGACTCAAAATCCTCTTATCCTTGGACTTCTAATCCTTAGTATGCGTCTTGGTGTACTTTTCTGCTTTTTGCACATATGACTATTTGTCATAGTCCTTTTGTCAATCATCAAAATAATCCTGTCAAGGCATGTATTCACAGATGGTATCAGAGCACTTTGATACCAATTGTTGCCGATTGTGGCATCAATTGTCCTGTGGCGGAGGCCCAGGTTGGGTCAAGTCACAGTCGACATGTGGCGCTGGGCTGTTACGGTTAAGTAGAAAGGGTTGCGCCCTGACTAACAGCTATAGCTTTTGGCCCAGTGGTAAGCGCTCAATCCAACAATTGGTATCAGTGCGCTTACCACTAGGCCAAAAGCTATAGTTGTTAGTCAGGGCGCAACCCTTTCTACTTAACCGTAACAGCCCAAGCGCGACGTGTCAACTATGACTTGACCCCACCTGGGCCTTCGCCACGGGACAATTGATTCCACAACCCGACAACAATCTCTCCCTCAGCAATTGCTCCCGCCGGGAATCGAACATGTGACCTTGGCTCTGGTACCAATTGTTGGATCGAGCGCTTACCACTAGGCCAAAAGCTATAGCTGTTAGTCAAGGTGCAACCCTTTCTACTTAACCGTAACAGCCCAAGTGCGACGTGTCAACTGTGACTTGACCCCACCTAGGCCTCTGCCACGGGACAATTGATGCCACGACCCGGCAACATAACCATTTGATAATTTCTTTCTTAACTACCTCCTTCATAACTGGATTAAGCCTTTTTTGTGCTTCAATGCTGTTTTTGGCACTTTCCTCCAGAAAAATTTTGTGCATACAAAGAGTAGGACTTATGCCTTTAATGTCAGCCATTTGCCAACCTAGCCTTCTTGTGTTTCTTCAAAGCATTGATCAGTTCCTCTTCCTGCTGCACATTTAAATCAAAAGCAATAATAACAGGAAGAGTGTTATTTTCACCCAAATAAGCATACTTCAGGTGTGGTGGCAGCACTTTCAATTCGAGTTCAGGAGGTTTTTCAACAGAGGGAATATTGGATTTGAAACTCTTGTCGTTGAATTCCAGTGACTCATATTTTCTGGACCATAATTGATTCACTGATGCCTTCTTTTCTGACTTGTCCTCCTGCTCGAATTCACCGTCAATGGCAGTCAGTTCCTGTTTTAGAACATCTTTATCCCTCAACAATTGATGCTGAACCAATGAATCAATGGTTCTAACAAAATAACATTCTTCCACATTTTCTGTAGGATATTTGAGAGCATTTAACACATTAAACTTGATCTCTTGGTCATTAACTCTCATAGTGAGTTCACCCTTCTGCACATCAATCAGTGTTTTCCCTGTGGCAAGAAAAGGTCTACCTAAAATAATAGGTACCTCAGTATCAGCTTCAAAATCAAGAATAATAAAATCAGTAGGAAATACCAATTTGTCAACTTTAATAAGCACATCTTCAATTTTTCCCTCTGGATAGGCTAGAGTTCTGTCTGCCAGTTGCAGAGTCAGTGTTGTAGGCCTGGCATTACCAATTCCAAGCTGTTGGAAGATGGACTTTGGCATTAAATTAATGCTTGCCCCTAAGTCACATAGAGCTCTCCCACAATAAGTGTCACCCATAGTGTAGGAAATGGTAAAACAACCAAGATCCTTTAGCTGCTGTGGAATCTTGCTTTGCATCAGCATACTACTTTCTTGAGTCATAACAATTGTCTCAAATTCTCCTAACCTCCTCTTTTTAGTTAGAATATCCTTCATGAACTTTGTGTAGTTTGACATTTGTTGTAAAACATCAACTAATGGAATGTTGATGTGCAATTGCTTCAATACATCAATGAACTTGTCAAACTGCTTGTCTTGATGTGCCTTCTTCAGTCTCTAAGGGAATAGTGGAGGTGAAACTTCAGGAATCAATTTGGTAGTTGCTAGTGTAGCTTTCTCAACAGGTGCCAGAATTAGCGCCAGGATGGTACCAGAATTCTGCCCTGTAGCTTTTGGCACTTCAGGTTCTTTCTCTTTTTCTTTTGAGGGCTGGCTAGTGGTATCATCAAGCCTTTGGGAAGGACCTGGAAGTTCAGTACCACTCCTAAAATATATGGCTTTGATTTGCTCCCTCTGCAGGCTTGGCAGGTTCAGTTGTGGCAGGCAGTGAACCACTTGGTATTTGGTTCATAGCTATTGTAATCTGCCCAATTTGATTTTCCAAGTTTTTAATTACATCTCGTTGACTTTGGTACTGGGCCTTAGTCTCATTCATAAAAGCCTTTAGCATGGCCTCCACTGAATTATCAACAACAGGAGTAGCAACTCTCTGAGCTAGTTGAGCAGGGAAACCAGGGGGTGATTAGGTCTTGGAGGCACAATAGCTTGTGCTGCAGGATTATTATTACTTCATGAAAAATTTAGGTGATTTTTCCACCCAGGATTGTAGGTGTTGGAGTAAGGATTATTGTTCTTGTTGTAATTCCCTACATAGTTGACAGATACAAGGTTGCTAGGGCATTCTTCATATAGATGACCTTTACCTCAATACACACAAGATATGGCCTTAGCTTTAACAGGTGCAGTTTCTGCAGAGTTAGTAGGTGTTGTGGCTGGTGCTGTGCTGGCACCAGCAGTATTAAGGTTTTTCAGCATGTTTGCAATTGAAGCAACCTGTGCAGATAAAGCTGTCATTTCACTGACTTCATGGACTCCAACAACTTTCTTGGCAGCACTCAATCTGGCAGTGGGTCACTGATAACTATTTGCAACAATAGTCTCTATTTTCTCATAAGCATCATTGTAAGATTGTGCCAAAAGGGCACCACCAGAAAAGGCATCAAGCACGTCTCTTGTTCTTGCTGAAAGACCATTGTAGAAGTTTTCATTTGAATGCAAATAAGTATGCCATGGTGAGGACACTTCCTGAGCAGCTCTTTAAATTTCTCCCGAGCTTCGAACAGTGATTCTTCTTCATTTTGCCTAAATGATGTAATTTCATTCCTCATCCTAGCATTCTTGATTGGAGGGAAATACTTGGTGAGGAATTTTTCTGCCATTCCATTCCAATCAGTAATAGAGTTAGGCTCCAATGAATTCAGCCATGCCTTAGCTCTATCCTTCAAGGAATATGGGAACAACCTGAGTCTAAAAGCTTCATCTGTAACTCCATTATTTTTGAAATTACTGCACACTTCAAAGAACTGTTTCAAGTGCAAGTGAGGATCTTCTTGAGGACTACCACCAAATTGCCCCACAGTTTGCAAAATTTGGAACATCATAGGCTTGAATTCAAAGTGGTTTGCAGTGATGTCAGGCTTGACTATGCCAGTGTGCATAGTGTGAGGATCAAAAACAGCATAATCTCTCATTGGCCTGTCCCTATCATTGGCCATGCCCATGATATCAACATTCAGAACCATTACTTGGTACTGACTATGTTCACTGCCCTCAAAATGGACACTTTGCTCATCATCTGGAATTGATTCCTCGGCAAAGGGACCAGTTACTGCCATGATTGCAGCAGTACCTAATGCGCCAAAACCTTGCCTCTCCCTTAACAACCTTCTGATAGTTCTATCAATCTCAGGATCCAACTGGTATTCAGGTGCAGTGTGCCTCCGCATGTGCAGAATTGTGCACACATTGCTGACAAAAACACCAAAAGAATTAGTATATCTCAACTAACCAACCTACTAAATTCAAAACTATGTGAATTTAACTAATTCAATTCCCGACAATGGCGCAAAAACTTGTTATGTAAAATATGGTTGTGCAAGTATACACAATTGCAAACAAGTAATAAAGAGTAAGAGAGATCGTTCCCATGAGGATTGATTAATTTCTTTCACAAGTTTTTCCAATAGCAAGTAAGTTAGTGAGTAAATAATAAAAACAGAAAATACACATCAAGGTTTTGTGATTTTAATGCTAAAACAGAACAATATTAAGCAAGTGATTAAGTGAAATTTGGATAAAAGCAGCTAGGAATCAGTTCATTTATATTGTCACTAAGTTGGTTTCAGCGCCATCAGTTAGTGCCATTTGGCACCTGGGCGCAGGGCTCTAATGTGTGTGCCTTTCAGCATTTTTACCAGGACTAAGAAAAATGTATCTTATGTCTAAGCTCCCATCATGTTCTCCCTTTCTAATTAATGTGGCCAAGAACACCCTATAAGACAGATTTCCTATGTCTAGTTTAATCAAAACCAATTAAAGTGTCTGTTAAATTGATACCCCTTATATCAACTCATGAATTCAGCGTGTCATCACCTTTCAGCATCTAACATACAAATACCTAACCAAAGTTGATCAGTCTCAAGTCAGGCATATAAGAATTAAATGCACATGAGTCAAAGGTTCAAAGGTAAAGACTGATAGACATTCACCAACAAGGATCCAATACAAAATTACTTCATCCTAGCTTAAGAAAATTAGCTCATAATGAGCTTAAAAACAAAACAATAGAAACAGGTGCCAAAAACCGATGCCATGGCACTATAGTAAGAGTTAGAATCTATTACAGAATTTGATAAAACTGTAACAGAAATGGGTCCCAGCTTTGTGAGCTTGAGAACTACCCCTACTTCAGCAATGTCTTGTTGACTCTGCTTCAATCAGTAACTGTGCAAGAAGCTTCTCTCCGTGGAAATGGTTTAAAGCTTGAGTTAATTGTGTTAGGAAGGAAGGAGATAATTGCGGCTACTTCACACAAGGGGACAAGTTCTTCCCTAAGGAATATCTCCGTACCAGCCTCCTTGCCTTGATTAGGTCATTGTCCTTAAATAGCATCTCCTCAAAATGGGCTGGCCAATGTTGATCCCCATAAAGTTATTGTCTTTTAGCCCAAAAATAAAGGCTTTTGTCCTTTACCCAGCTGAGAAAAACACTGCACAAGCAGTGGGGACCACCTAATGTGCATGCTGCAGTCTCAAAATAAAGGACAGAGTCCTTTCCTTAAGCACAGATCACTTGGAAACGCTGCTACACTAAGGCCAGGTGTGACAACCACCCTAAAATTCAATGGAGCCGCCACCTAAGTTTATTAAGGAAAAACATTAGGAAAAACCTTTCTTGAAAATAACTTGAAAAAATGATCTTCGAACCAAATTTGGGTTCAGGAGTTGGTTACACGCAAGGAAGGATTAGCACCCATACACGCCTATTCAAAAAAATGGTACCCTTTAACTGTTTTGAGAAAATGTTTGCCTTAAAATTAATCCCCATAATGAAATTTAATTATCTTTTATTTATAAAAAAAAGGAAGGAGCCGCAAAATGACCGAATTGTACGAATGGTATTTCGGAGCTCCTTGCCAAAATCTATTTTAGAACGAAATAGAGAGATAAAAAAAGATGAGCGCACATGAAAGAGAAGCAGAAAACCACATTATGATCGTTGGTTGTCAAACCCTATTACTAATTAATATTAATATTAGTATCAATGAGACTAATTTATATTACATAGAATCTAAAATTTATTATTATCCTTTTATTCACAAAAATACTATTATTTGTTAATTAATAGCATAATTTGCTAAATCGGTCCCAAAAAAATAATAATAAAAAGAAAATAGAAAACTTTTAGGGAAAAAATTGATTTCACAGATTATATAGACTTAATAAAGATTTGATTTTAAAAGGAAAGTACATAAATGAAAAAAAAAGAATTTTGGAACTCCTTGTTTTTGCTATTATTCCCCTGTTTTCCCCTTTTTTATATTTTCATGCATAACTTATAAAACCATAATTGCAAATAGGCCCTTTGCTTGGGTTTGGCCCCTTTGGAAGGCCAAACCCTAGCCTTAGTTCGATTCAACCATCAGCAGATTAACAAACAACAACAACAACGACAACAGCCAAACAATCTCAGTAAAAATAGAAAAAACGAAAATAAGGCAAAAGATGTAATGAAATAGATTGCAATTCTCTTTCGTTCTTGTTTCAGGATAACATAAAGAACACAAAAAAAACTGGAGAAAGAAAGGAGATGAAGCCTGGGTTTAAATTTTACCCAGAAAAATATACAGAAATCAATGAATGGGGAATCAAAAAAGCCTAGAACTAAAAAGAAACAGTGTTTAATTTTGGGACTCAGTATCCTCACGGGTTCCTTTTTGCTTCTGTTCATCCTTCTTCTTCTTTCTTTGCTCTCGGTATTCTCCTCTAGGTTTGTTGCCGGGTTCGCTCTCCGTTTTCATGAACCATCCAAGGGCTTTTATAACCTTTTGGTACCTATTATCGAAAAGGAAACAGATTGGCGAAATAAAATGAAAACCGAAAATAAAGAGAAGAGAAAGGTAACAAATATTCCCTGATTTGGTTCTGATTCTCCACGTTTTTCTTGTTTTCCTTTTGATATCTTGCCTCTAGCGCTCGAATCTGGACTGGATCATGGGATACATGACTCGGTTTTATTCACCACGGATTTGGAGCATTTTTGAAGATATTGATTTAGTTTGATTGATAGAAAAAATAAAGAAAATAAAAGATTGAGGGAGAAAAGGGGCTGCGGCCGCTTTTGATTTTTTAGGGTTAGGGATGAGAGGATGAGGGTAGGAGGAAGGGAATGGATTAGGGTTTGGGAGAAGAGAAAATGAAAAAATGAAAAAAAAGAGAAAGTGGGGCGAATGGAGAGGTGGCTGCGGCTGAGAATGAGAGGGTGTGGGTAAGTGTGTGCATGTGTGTGTGTTAGGGTTATCAGGTTTAGGTTTAAAACGCATTGGGCTAGGCCGCATTTGGGTGGCGTGCTAGTGGGCTAGGTGGAACGCGCGAAGTAAAAACGAGAGGTTCCAGAAGCAGGGCGGCTGGGAGAGCAGCGTAGGGGGCTGTGCAGGAGAAGAAGTGGGGGTGCAAGAAGTAATGCACTTGAGCAGGGAGATAAGGTGCACTGGGCCTCTTGTGGTTAGGCTGGACTGCTTTTAGCACACCAAGAATTGCTACATGCATCCCATTTTCTTCAAAAACATTTATTTTATTTTTCCTCTTTTTTCTTTTCATTTTCATTTCTTCTTCGCTTTATTCCTTTTTTCTCTATACTCAATTTTTCCTTCTTCTCTTTTATTCCAAGACCAAAAATATTATTTTTATTTTTTTATTATTAGGAAACATTATAAATAAATAAATAAATAAGGGTCGGACAAAAATGGGGTATGACAGCAGCCCCTCCTTAATTACGTTTTACTCGAAGGCCTTCGTGAATTCGTTGTAAAATGCAATTAAGGATAGAAAACCCTTATTTTTGTCCGAAACAAGTGGTTTAAGAATGAAGGATTGGTTCTCAACTTTGGTGAGGGGATTCTAGGTCTGGTTCCTAGTGAATTTCCGGTAAGGCATAGGCTTGTCCCTAGCTCTTACAAAGTTGGTAGGGGATTCCGGGGTTGGTTCCCTTCGAATTTCCCGGTAAGGCATAGGCTTCTCCCTAGCTCTTACAAATCTGGTCGGAGATTCCGGGGCTGGTTCCCTTCGAATTCCCGGTAAGGCATAGGCTTGTCCCTAGCTCTTACAAAGTTGGTCGGAGATTCCGGGGTTGGTTCCCTTCGAATTCCCGGTAAGGCATAGGCTTGTCCCTAGCTCTTACAAAGTTGGTCGGAGATTCCGGGGCTGGTTCCCTTCGAATTCCCGGTAAGGCATAGGTATGACTAGCTCTTACAAAAATTAGTGGGAGATTCCAGGTTCGGTTTTCTGGCGAATTTCCCGTAAGGCATAGGTATGACTTTGATTCCTTACAAAAATTGTGGGAGATTTCGGGTTGGGTTTCCCGGCGAATTCCCAGCAAGGCATAGTTATGACTATGATTCCTTACAAAATGACGTTACAAAGTTGGAGGGAGATTCTGGGTTCGGTTTCCCGGCGAATTCCCAGCGAGGCATAGTTATGACTATGATTCCTTACAAAATGACGTTACAAAGTTGGAGGGAGGGAGATTCCGGGTTCGGTTTCCCGATGAATTCCCAGTAAGGCATAGTGATGACTATGTCTCCTTATAAAGTTGGAGGGAGATTCCAGGTTCGGTTTTCTGGCGAATTCCCAGTAAGGCATAGTTATGACTATAATTCCCTACAAAATTTGCGGGAGATTCCAGGTTCGGTTTCCTGGCGAATTCCCAGTAAGGCATAGTTATGACTATGTCTCCTTACAAAAAATGGTGGGAGATTCCGGGTTCGGCTTCCGGTGAATTCCCACTTACAAAGTTGGAGGGAGATTATAGGTTCGATTTCCTAGCGAATTCCCAATAAGGCATAGTTATGACTATGTCTCCTTACAAAGTTGGAGGGAGATTCTAGGTTCGGTTTCCTAGCGAATTCCCAGTAAGGCATAGAGATGACTATGATTCCTTACAAAAAAGATTAGGTGAGTTGAGTACTAGTTCCTACTGAGTAGACAACAGACCAAATGTATGCAATATTGGAGAGGATGAGTGGATGGACCCAAAAATTTTGATGGTTATGCAAGATGCAATGAATGGTATACCATGCATGAATGTTGTTTTTGCTTTTAGAGCAATGATACTTTTTTAAGGTGGGCAGTGGACCCAAAAGTATTGATGATCATGCAAGATGCAATGGTATGTCATGCATGAGTATTGTTTTGTTTTAAAAGAATGGTTTTTTTTTGCTTTTTTTGCTTTCCTTGAATCCCTTTGAGGACTCTTCCCTTAGACTCATAGGCTGATAACTTTATGTTGGCTTGCCTGTTCAAATGGTTGACCTTGCATCAGATTTGCATATTTCCCACTTGATAAATCATCTTGCCTGTCTTTGCAGACCCTTGAATTTTCTTTGGATGTTTTGAATGCTCTTGAGAGGATTGGATTGACTACTTTGTTCCTCAAATTTTCAGTGTCCCTTTGGCCTTTGTCTAGCAAGGTGAGGAAGCATGTATGTTAAGGGAAAGACCACTTTGTGTAGTTCTAAAACTGAAATGAAATCTTGAATGCGGAGCTTGTAGATGATGGGCCCAGTTGTTGCCCCTAACCTCCTGGTTTATGCTAAGGTTCAGGAGGCACAATCCGGGTTGACATGTTTGTGAATTCGACCCTAACTTTTGCCTAGGTTGCTCTTTGCGAGTTTTTAACCTAGGGAGTCGCTGTAACTTTGCCTAGACCGCCCTTTCGGGTTTTCAACCTAGCAAACTTTTTTCTTTTATATTCCTCTTTTTTAACCTCTTTTTTTTTCTTTTGGTAAAGCAACTGCACTGAAGAGTTTCTATGGATTTCCTCTTTCAAAAATCAAGTTTTGAGAAAATGTGAGCAATTTAATTTTGATCAGAATGAACTTTATTAGGGTTGTAACGTGGCCAAGGGTTAAGGGTTATGAAAGAAAGGATATTTCAGGCTCAAAAAGTATTTCAGGGTTTATGAAAACAATGATCTTTAGCGCCAAGATGCACTTTGATGATTGCTAGCACAAATTGTCTTGTTTTGCTTTTGCATTTTTGTTCATTTGTTTTTTTTAATCCTTGCAAGCGTCTTGATACTTTGCATTTGTTATTTGCTTGCTTGCTTTGCCTTTTTTTTTTTTAACAGACAAAATCGAATGGACTACTGTGCTAGCCTCCAATGTATAAGTGATCCTTGTTTAGGGAATTTGAAAGAAATTTTTTTTTAGGCTCAAAAGGGGTAGCAAAGGATTCATTTTTTATTTTTTTGGGATAGAGAAAAAGGGCCAAACTTCATCTCAAAACTGTTGGAACCTAAACGATTGAGAAGTTTAGACCCTCATTAATTTTGATGATAACAAAGTATTTCTCAAGAGAACAATTTATCTTCTAACATATCTTTGAGTGTACAGGTATCAAAGATTCATATATATGTACAAATCACTCAAGGAAGAAGAAGAAATTTACAAAAGAATTGAATACAATCCACTAGTGTCAACATCCGAACTCACTTCAGCGTCTTGCTAACAGCAATCGTCCAGCAGTGTTACTTCTTGACACGTGGAATACTCAATTGCTACGAGAGTCCGTCCTCTGTTCTGAGCGAGCGTCTGATCTCTTTAATGAAACACGTGATGATCACGTTTTTGCTCTTAGCCTCAGACTGTTCTGGAACGGAATTCGAATTTGATTTTGTGCACTCATTTTGATGTACGAGGAAGCAAAGGTGACACCTTTAGCATAAGACAAAAATCGTACAAGGCAATTTTAAATAGCAGATAGTACGAAAATGGTAATGTGTACTATTCTGATATTCTCTATAAAGGAAGAAAAGGACTACATTTCAAATTACCTCACTCAATGGAAAGGAGATATTTTTACTGCAACGGTAATACCCTTGAAGACTCCTATAAATACCCCAAGGTATTCATTGAAGAATGTTGGAAAAACGGTGAAGAAACTTCATTCTGAAAGCAATATTACTCAAGTGAACAATCAAGTTTCGTGCCAAGTTTCTGGTCTACAATAGAACTGAACTCAGCGTATTATACTTTCTTTTAGAAAGTCATTCTGTTTTGAGCTTAATCTTTTCATCCTCTCTGTGAGAGTTATTTTGATTGTATTCAAAAGTATAATCTCTTTTGTAAACTGTATTTGGCCTAGTTAAGACTCTGTTCCTCAAAGGCTCGACTGCACTGAGTCGTTTTGAGAAGTTGAGAGTATTGTCAAGTTTGTGACAGAAGAATACTCTTGAGGAAATTGTAATCAGTTGATTATAGTGAAAAATCCTTCAGGAACGAAGGGACTAGACGTAGCTACCAGTTGGTGGTGAACTAGTATAAATCTCTGAGTCTCATCCTTTACTGCTTTACATTATTTATCTTTACCTTGCTCAGTAAAACAAGTTTTTATAAACTGTTTAAATTTCTGCATCCGGTCCTGTTTAATTCTCTGCATCCGATATACAAACAGTTTTGAACAACTTGTGTTGAAGTTTTTACGTATAGTTTGCGAAAAGTTTTTAACACAATTCAACCCCCCTTCTTGTGTTCACGTTCAGTTGGTACCAGAGCTCGGCCTCTTGGTTGAGCACTTAACAGTGTTAAGAGAAAAGATCATATACTGTGAACATGTCTACTGAAGGTGGTCATATGAACCGTCCTCCTCTATTCGATGGAGAAAAATTTGATTACTGGAAAGATAAGATAAAAGCTTTCTTTGAGACACAACAACTTGAGTTGTGGGATATAGTTCAAAGTGGTTACATTCCTCCCACTAATCCTCGTGGTGTTGCTATAGCCAGAGAAGATTGGAATGATGAGCAGAAAAAGAGATATCAAATCAATCAAAAGGCTAGATTCATTCTTATCTGTGCTATGATAGAAAAAGAATATGATAAATGTGGCAAATTTGATACTGCCAAAGAAATCTGGGACTCACTTGTTTTATCTTACGAAGGCTCTGCCCAAGTAAGAGAAACCAAAGCTAGCATGTTGGTTCGCCAATAAGAGTTATTCAAAATGGAAGATGGTGAAAGCATTGAAACCATGTTTGGAAGATTTCAAACACTTGTTCATGGGTTACAGGCCCTTGGAAAAAGTTACACTACACCTGACCATGTTAGAAAGATCTTAAGAAGCTTGACTAGCGGTGGAGACCCAAAGTCAACGCTATTCAAGTAAGCAAAAGATCTAAATGTCCTACGACTTGAAGATCTTATGAGTTCGTTGAAAGCTCATGAACTTGAGCTAAATGAAGAAGAACTCACCAAAAGGGCAAGTCTATTGCTTTGAAAGTCGCTCAACATAAAGTCAGTTCTTCCAAAGCCCTTCAGTCAAGAAGAAGAATCGAAGATGAAGCTTGAAGGAGATGTTGACACATCGAGAGAAGATGAGCTCGCGTTTATATCCAGGAAGATACAAAGAATGTGGAAGAAGAGAAACTTGGGAGGAAGTTTGGAAGAAAGATACTAAGGACAAGAAAGAGAGCAAGGACAAGGCTCAAGTCATCTGCTATGAATGTAAAAAGCCTAGACATTTCAAGTCCGAATGTCCTAATCTTAAGGAGAAGTCCACAAGAAGTTCTTTCAAGAAAAAGAAGAAGAGTCTCACGGCTACATGGGAAGATCTAGATTTATCCTCATCTGAGGAAGATAATGAAGTAGAAGCAAATCTCGCTCTCATGGCAGACACTGACCTTGATTCAGAAGAAGAAGTTGAAGAGGTAATAGTATATGATTCCTACTCTGAACTTGTATTCCTACACTGCCACTCTCTCTGTTGAGTATAAGAATTTGAAAAAGAAATTTTCAAAATTATCACAAGACTTTCAAGCTTTAAACAAAGAAAAATCTGTACTCAATAAAGAAAATCGGAAAATGGCGAAAATCGATGTCGATGGATAACCAAATCTGACCGCTAACAAGCAACTGTGAGAGCTCTCAAGCTGAAAGCTCTAAAGTTACAGGCAATCCTAATTGCAAATCAAATGATTATGACTATGCTTTTCAAAAGTTTCTTGCAGAGAGTGTAACTCGTAGCAAGCAAGCTTCAATGATTTGGGGTGTCAGTAAAACGACAACTCATGGTCTAGGTTATATATCAGATGAACCTCTTTTAGAAAATGATTCAGCATCTGATAAATCCAATAATCATAGTAAATGCTTGCATTGTACTTACTGCAATAAACCTGGTCATTTGAAAAGTGCATGTACTGTTTTTAAAACTGTGAAGGATACGCCTCCTTCAAGAACTAACAAGAAAGGACCCAAAAAGATATGGGTACCTAAAGATAAAATAGTCTAAGTTGCAGACATACTTAGCAACAAAGTCAACACACCTATCTTGGTACTTAGACAGTGGATGCTTGCGTCACATGACGGGAGAAAAGCATATGTTCCAAGAACTAAGGCCTAAAGAAGCTGGATTCGTTGGTTTCGAAAGAAACCAGAAAGGTAAAATAGTTGGAATTGGTCGCATTGGTAAAGGCTCTCTTCCCTCTATTGATAATGTACTATATGTTGAAGGACTTAAACATAACTTACTGAGCATAAGTCAATTATGTGACAATGGTTACGAAGTCATCTTTACAGAAACTGGATGTCTAGTAAAAAGCAAGAAAGACGGCTCTACTTTCTTTACTGCTAAGAGGAAACAAAATATTTACAAAATTGATCTCTCTGAACTTGCAAAACAAGATGTCAAGTGTCTCATATGCATTGACGAAGAACAATGGATTTGGCACAAGAGATTGGGTCATGCCAATTTGAGATTAATCTCAAAATTAAACAAGCACTGTCTTGTCAGAGGCTTACCAAATCTTAAGTATCAATCCGATGCTCTCTGTGAGGCATGTCAAAGAGGAAAACAAGTCAAAACTTCTTTTCATTCAAAAAATGTTGTTTCAACCTCTAGACCACTTGAGCTTTTGCATCTTGATCTTTTTGGTCCAACAAGGACAGCCTCTTTAACTGGAAAGAAATATGGGTTAGTCATTGTTGATAATTTTATTAGATGGACATGGGTTAGATTTCTTGCCCACAAAGATGAGTCATACAAGGTATTTACTGTATTCTGCAAAATAGTTCAAAATGAAAAAAGAATTTGCATTTCTTCTATTAGAAGTGATCATGGGGGAGAATTTGAAAATGAAAACTTTCAAAAATTTTGCGATGATAACGACATCTCCCACAATTTCTCCTCTCCTAGAACACCTCAACAAAATGGTGTTGTAGAAAGGAAGAATAGGTCCCTCCAAGAAATGGCCAGGACCATGATCAATGAAGCTAATATTGCAAAACATTTTTGGGCAGAAGCAGTAAACACAACTTGTTACATTCAAAATAGAATTTCTATTAGACCTATTTTGAAGAAGACTCCATATGAACTGTGGAAAGGAAGGAAACCAAACATATCATATTTTCATTCATTTGGTTGTACGTGTTACATTTTAAATACTAAGGATCAGCTTGGTAAGTTTGATTCAAAAGCTGACAAAGGAATCTTTTTGGGATATTCTGAAAGATCTAAAGCTTTTAGAATATACAATAAAGAAACTATGACAATGGAAGAATCCATTCATGTCAAATTTGATGACAAGAAGCCTGACACAACCATGTCAGAGCTAGATGAACTATTTTCAGAATTAAATATAGGTAATACTACAAATAGTGAACCTACATCTTCATCGTCCGGTGGTGACCAGACACAAGAATCTTCAGAAGCTGAATTCAGAAAGAGCTGGAAGTACAAAGCCAATCATCCTAAAGATCAAATCATAGGAAAACCTGGAGATAGAGTAAGAACCAGATCCTCTTTTAAAGAGCATGCAGATATGGTACTACTCTCAGAAATGGAACCTAAAGCGATTGATCAAGCATTGAAAGATGAAGGCTGGATTCTGGCCATGCAAGAAGAGTTGAATCAGTTCCAAAGAAACGATGTATGGAAGCTGGTTACCTTACCAGAAGATAAGCAAGCTATTGGTACTAAATGGGTATTTAGAAACAAGCTTGATGAAGATGGAAAGGTTGTGAGAAACAAGGCAAGATTGGTTGCTCAAGGGTACTCACAGGAAGAAGGTATTGATTTTACTGAAACATTTGCACCTATTGCAAGGTTAGAAGCTATACGCATTTTGCTTTCTTTTGCTGCACATCATGATATAATTCTTTAGCAAATGGATGTGAAAAGTGCTTTCTTGAATGGTTTTATAACTAAGGAAGTCTTTGTAAAACAACCTCCTAGATTCGAAGACATTGAATTTCCAGAACATGTCTTCAAGCTTAAAAAGGCCCTGTATGGTCTTAAGCAAGCTCCCAGAGCTTGGTATGAAAGACTGGGTACATTTTTAATGAAAAATGGCTTTACCAGAGGTCTAGTAGACACTACTCTTTTTAGAAAAACATCAAACAAGCACTTTATAATTGTTCAAATATATGTTGATGACATTATTTTTGGAGCTACTAATGAAAGCCTTTGCAAAGAATTTTCTAAGCTAATGCAGGCTGAATTCGAGATGAGCATGATGGGTGAACTGAAGTTTTTCCTTGGAATTCAAATCAAACAATGCAATGATGTTATATATATACATCAAAGCAAATATATCAAGGAATTGCTAAAGAAATTCAAAATGGTGGATTGCAAACCTATGTGCACTCCTATGCATCCCACATGCATTCTTGATAAAGATGAAACTGGTAAAAAGGTAGATCAGAAGATGTACAGAGGTATGATTGGATCTCTACTTTATCTTACAGCTTCAAGACCTGATATTATGTTCAACGTCTGCCTGTGTGCTAGATTTCAATCAGATCCTAGAGAATCACACCTGAGTGCTGTTAAAAGAATCTTTAGATATTTGCAAGGATCTACTAATCTTGGTTTGCTTTATAAGAAATCAAAAGATTACAAGTTAGTAGGTTTCTGTGATGCTGACTTTGCTGGAGACCGAA
This sequence comes from Calophaca sinica, assembly GCA_037113605.1. Taxonomy (NCBI): domain Eukaryota; kingdom Viridiplantae; phylum Streptophyta; class Magnoliopsida; order Fabales; family Fabaceae; genus Calophaca; species Calophaca sinica. Next base: position 71,914,783 of record CM073734.1, read on the forward strand.
TTGAAAGAAAAAGCACAAGTGGAAGTTGTCAATTCCTTGGAGCAAATCTTGTATCTTGGTCAAGCAAAAGGCAAAGCACGATTGCACTCTCAGCAGGTGAATATATTTCATTGACAAGTTGCGACTCTCAACTTCTGTGGATGAAATATCAACTTGAAGACTATCTGATAAAAGAGAGTAACATTCCTATCTTTTGTGATAATACTTCTGCAATCTGTCTCACTAAAAATCCCATATTGCATTCACGAGCCAAGCACATTGAGATTAAGCATCATTTTATAAGAGACTATGTTCATAAGGGTATTCTCGAAATAAAATTTGTAGACTTGATCATCGATTGGGTGACATATTTACAAAACCCCTTGCTGAAGATAGATTCAATTTTATAAGAAGAAATTTAAATTTTCATCTTATAGAAGAATGATTAATCTCAGTGTCAAATAATATGCACAATCTCAGCATCTGGTATGACATAAGCATGTATATGAATAAGCATCTTATTTGTCATGTGCATCATAACTCATCGTCTGGTGAATCGGTTGGGTGCGTCCGAGCACACCCACATGTGTCACACGTGTTAAGGACTTAAGTGTCTCATCACATCAACTGAGTCATAATTATTTATGTCTTTCGATAAAATCTTTTTACTTGATCTTACTTTTCTTTTGGCGTCTGCATTTAATGAAAAGGCGAATCTTTATTTTCTTTTCTTTTTTATTTAATTTTTGTGTGGAAATACGAAGCGTTTTTTTCGAAAGAGGTCTGTACCTTTTTCTATCAACTTTCCCACTCCTCCACATTTTTCGCTCCATCACATCACTCTGCATTTTCTTGCAAAAACTGTTTTCTCTCTCTCTCTCTGTGTGTTTTCGAACCCTAAAACCTCCATCACCCTCTCTCGCAATCGCTACCATGTCCGATGTAAAGGTTGGACAATACACCGCTGCCTTCGATGTCTTCCGAGGCAAAACTCATGAATGAGCAGGGTTGATTTTGAGAAGTTCAAGCTATACGGTTTTGATTTTGAAGAAGGTCCGAGAAACTAAATTTGGAAAAATTACTTCATCCGGGAACCAATGACGTACTGAACTATGCTATTAAGGAGTTCTGGGGGAATGCTTACTTACTTCCGGGAGAAATCATAGAAGGACACATCAGAGGCTTCAAGCTACGCTTCACCATCAACTCTATTGCTCAGACGATCAAGTGCCCTTGTGAAGGAATCAGTTACCATGCTAATCGGGTTGACGCGTCTGGAAGGGTGAAACGTCAACGAAGCCCTGTTTGAAAACTACCGTGAATTGAAGAAGAAGAACATAACTCCCACGGCCAAAGACTTGAAAAGCCACTACAGAGTACTGCACAAAATCATCGCTAAGAGCGTGATTCTGAAGGCTGGCTCAAGCGACATAGTGAACTACGAGCAAAAGTTCATTATGAGAAACTACATGGATGGGAAGAAAATCAATCTGCCAAGGTTGATTATCAACAATCTGATAAATGCTCTTGTCTTCTCAAGGAAGAGTGTCAATAAGAAGAATATCGTCAAGGTTATCCCTTATGGAGTTCTTCTTTCCATAATGATGATTAAAGACGGTGTTGTGAGGAAGCTGACTGACTCCATCAACACAGAAGAAAAAGAAAAATACTTTGGTGTTGGCGCTATTATTCGTCCAGAAGTTTTTGGAGTCAACAGTTTGGTCAGAATGCAACTAATAACTGGCTCTATGATCAAGAAGGTGAAATTAGAGCAACAGGAAGGAGAAGCTGAAAAGAAAACCACCAGAAGCTCAATGGCTGGTGTGAAGAGACCTGCTGAATCTCCTTCAAGGGAGACAAGAAGAACAAAACAGAAGGTGGCTCTTGCACCTACTGTTGAGGAACCAGAAGATGAGGATAGAATTCCCATCAGAAAGGTCTTGGAGAAAAAGTTTAGGCCAGCAGCTGAAAAAGATGCTTCAGCGTCCAGTCAAGGGAAGCAAGCCCCTCCTCCTCCTCCTGCTATTGTTGCCCCGAGAGGAACAAAAAGAAGGTTGGTTAAGTCTTCAGAGCTTAACCTAAAGGTACTCGAATTTACTGCTGATGAGTCAGTATCTGTCTTTGATGCTCATGATATTATTCCTGCACCCCCATTGTCTGTTTCACAACCACAAACACAACCACAAACCAAGAAAACCAGAATGAGCCTCCGACAAACCTCTACCCTCTCTAAACCTACTCAACCATCATCCTATACACTCAACCTCGACCTACTACAAAATTCTTCAAATACTTCACTTACCACATACATTTCCAAACTTCACTCTCATCCCTTTAACCTATTATTCAAAGTACCTCCCATTAATCCCTTCAAACCCTACACACCTAAAACCTATTCTATCACTAAAACCACTCCCACTTTACCCACTATTACCCTTAAACCTACAGACTTTGGTGGAAGGAAGAATGTCTCATGTATTAACAAACCACGGTTTGTTAAGTATGAGATATATCACAGCATATACAATCGTCCCTCTACATGGCATTTGAAAACCTTCACCTCTGGAGCTGCCAGACTGGAGATTGCCTCTCCGATGAATGCTACCTTCAAGGATGGAGAAGATCACTTTCAGATGTCATTTAAAGGAAGATTGAGACCAGCACCTGGTAGCAGAGCAATTCCCTTCTCTGTTGACCTTCCTAGATCCCTATCACAAACTGAACCGCTCACATTGGAAGAATGCGGAAGGTGGATCACAGATGAAGAAGCTGCCTTCATGGCACACTGTCTTGAGATGAAGAAGATTGAAGTAATCAGACAGTTCAGGGATTCTTCGTCTGTATTAGTGAAGATTGTACCAGATAGACAAAGGTGGCTACCTTGGTCTATCCCTGGGAAAAGAAAAGAACCTGCTCCTGGCAAGCAGCCATTCAGCAAGATCAGGCTCACAGAGTATGAGAAGGCTCCCAAGAAGTATAATCTTAAGGAGTTCTCTAAGCTTCCGATTGCCAAGATCACTGAGGAACATGCCAGAAGGTTTTACCTGAGTTCTCTGAAGGAAGATGAATGGAGAACTGGCTCCTCAAACTACTGCAATGCAGAGAAAGCCACTATTCCAACAGTTGGCACTATCAGCAGAATTACTGACATCAATCTGGGAACAGTCTACTTTGATGATATGTTCAGATGCTCAGTAATCAGATCACTTGACTGCATGAAGACATATGTCCAATGGGCTGTTGTGACCAAGCACTTTGACATTGGATTTACTTGGATTCAATGGTCGAAGTCGTGGAAAGATAAAGCTTTGTTACCATGCCTCGTCCCCCTAGTGCTTATAGAAGATGACAGGGAAAATCTGAGAAGATTATACCTGGCAGAAAATGAAGGACTCTCTTTTGCTTCTGAAGCATTGAGTGACTTCATCAGAAGGATATAGGGAGAAGAAGCTGGGAATAAGTTTGATGCCTTCACTGCTAACGTGCTTCTGCATAGGGAAACTATCTTCATGGATTTGCTGTATCCAGAAGAGGTGGAGAAAAGGAGAAGAATTCAATTAGAATCTGAGCAGAGGAAACTTGGAAGTCTCATCAAATGGTTTATACCAAATGATGCGTTCTTTCAAAAGGCTCAACAGAAGAAGGACTTGAGACTGAAGCTTTCCAACTGGGTGCTAGCAGAGCATCAGAAAATGAAACCTGCACCAGAAGCTGGACCTTCTACTTCTGCTCTTGAAATGGTCACCATTCCTAAAGCAGAGTTTGAAGAAATGAAGGCCACTAATCTGAAAGTCACTCAGCTGGAGAATGCACTGAAACTTCTATATGAACGTCTCAACATCCCCCCACCACCACAAAACCCTTAAATTTTCATTTTTTTTGTGTGATATAAATTTTTTTTTTGGTACTCTCACATTTTTTATATATATTCAGTGTTTTTCTGATTATTTGACTATACATACCTTTATCTGATTATCTGTTTATATATATTCAAATTTTACTAAGCCATTCTTTGACTATGATGTGCTTTACACTCTTTTTGTCTGATGACAAAAGGGGGAGTAAAAGAAAGGTCTGATGAACACGTGAAAATCTGATTAACAAATTCACCGTCCGATGAATACACTAAAACTGAAAGTATCCTGCATATCATTTCATACATAGCATTCGTATGGTTATTCATTGATCTAATATCTATTAATGCATTGATATTCATTTACCCAATTATCTAACAATGATCAATAAAATTGGTACAATGAAAATCTTTTTGATTAAATGAAAATCAGCATCCGATCTCACTTTGTTAAAAATATGCTCTGATACATCTACGTATTTTTGCGATCACTTAAATGAATTTGTTTATCAACAATCGCCTTAATACCAGAATTGTCTTATATATCTTAATTGTTAAATTCAGGGGGAGACCCTTGATGTTATTTTGAAATTAAATTGTTCATCAACCTTGGATATTTGTCATCATAAAAAAGGGGGAGATTGTTGGAACCTAAACGATTGAGAAGTTTAGACCCTCATTAATTTTGATGATAACAAAGTATTTCTCAAGAGAACAATTTATCTTCTAATATATCTTTGAGTGTACAGGTATCAAAGATTCATATATATGTACAAATCACTCAAGGAAGAAGAAGAAATTTACAAAAGAATTGAATACAATCCACTAGTGTCAACATCCGAACTCACTTCGGCGTCTTGCTAACAATGGCGCCCATGATGTTACTTCTTGACACGTGGAATACTCAATCTTTGCGGCGTCCGTCCTTTGTTACGGCGGCGTCTGATCTCTTTAATGAAGCACGTGATGATCACGTTTTTGCTCTTAGCCTCAGACTGTTCTGGAACGGAATTCGAATTTGATTTTGTGCGCTCATTTTGATGTACGAGGAAGCAAAGGTGACACCTTTAGCATAAGACAAAAATCATACAAGGCAATTGCAAATAGCAGATAGTACGAAAACGGTAATGTGTACTATTCTGATATTCTCTGGAAAGGAAGAAAAGGACTACATTTCAAATTACGTCACTCAATGGAAAGGAGATATTTTTACTGCAACAGTAATACCCTTGAAGACTCCTATAAATACCTCAAGGTATTCATTGAAGAATGTTGGAAAAACGGTAAAGAAACTTCATTCTGAAAGCAATATTACTCAAGTGAACAATCAAGTTTCGTGCCAAGTTTCTGGTTTACAATAGAACTGAACTCAGCGTCTTATACTTTCTTTTAGAAAGTCATTCTGTTTTGAGCTTAATCTTTTCATCCACTCTGTGAGAGTTATTTTGATTGTATTCAAAAGTATAATCTCTTTTGTAAACTGTATTTGGCCTAGTTAAGGCTCTGTTCCTCAAAGGCTCGACTGCACTGAGTCGTTTTGAGAAGTTGAGAGTATTGTCAAGTTTGTGACAGAAGAATACTCTTGAGGAAATTGTAATAAGTTGATTATAGTGAAAAATCCTTCAGGAACGAAGGGACTAGACGTAGCTACCAGTTGGTGGTGAACTAGTATAAATCTCTGAGTCTCATCCTTTACTACTTTACATTATTTATCTTTACCTTGCTCAGTAAAACAAGTTTTTATAAACTGTTTAAATTTCTGCATCCGGTCCTGTTTAATTCTCTACATCCGATATACAAACAGTTTTGAACAACTTGTGTTGAAGTTTTTACGTATAGTTTGCGAAAAGTTTTTAACACAATTCAACCCCCCTTCTTGTGTTCACGTTCAAAAACTTCATTGCTCAAATTTTCTCAAAAATTAATTTTTGGTAACTCACGCATTTTCTTTACCCTTTTTTTATATTTTTTTTATTTTTATTTTTAAAAACTATTCCTTCTTTTTGCGGTCTGGATTGACCATTCATCAAGAAGGGAAGTTGAAATATTCAAATTGCATTTCCATTGATGAATTGAAAGGATTGGAACAAAGTGGGCCCTTTACAAGATATGCCCCAGGGTTTCGGGCAGAACATAAAACCTATGAAATTATCCAAATAGACCATTTCTTCTTGAAGTCCAACCACTTTGCGTTGATCAAATCTTGCACTATATACTTCAGAGTCCAACGGTTTTCAATTGAGCGGCCCACTGCCCCCGGCGTGGTTTACCGTGATGAACAATATTTGTATCTTCTTCCTTTTCTTGGGCCGATCTTGCCCTGCTCTAACCGCATATACCAACGTAGGGATGCCCTGGTCTTTCTCGGAAGAAGTGGATCATGAGCTTATCATCATTGCAATGGAAGGCCATCTTCCGGCAGTACAAAGTGAGAATTTTTGTTTGGGACAAATTGATTCTTCATACTTGGCAAACTTAGGGACTTTGAATTTTGAAGGAATCACCACGTCAAGGACTAAGCATACGTCTGAAACTTCGAACCCAATATGATTTGCCCCTCAATTGTTTTTAGCCTCGCTTTAATAATTTGGACTTTCTCCTTAGCTTGGGAGTCTTCTTGGGTATTCATGGCAACAGGTTGCGACTTTGATGGGCCACTGGAATGGTTCTTATCAAGGGCCAATCGTGCAAATTCAAGTTTTGCAAGATCTCCAATATCTGGCCCATTTGTTCCTTGACATGATCGAGCTCCTCCCTCATTGCTGGTTGATTCTCTTCCAACACATCCATAAGTCTAGTTTGGGCTCGAGTCCAGTAAAGATGCAAAGAAAGCTTGATTATAACTATTTTTTTATATGAAAAAAAAGCATGAGTTATGTTATGAGGATGACATGGTTATGTATGATATGAATGTATTATTTTTTTATGCACATTTAATGCAAAAAAAATATGATAGAGAAATGAAATTGTTTTTAGCATGAGTTATATATATATATATATTTTTTTTGTATTTTTGCAAAAATGAGATGAACGCGGTGAGAAAAGAAAGTGTTCTTTTGTTTTTTTTTGAAAACTTATTCTTTATTTTTGTAACATGGAAAAAGAATGACGTGGAGTAGAGAAACTATTTTTTTTGAAACTATATTTTATTTTTGCCTGAAATAACAACAAATGATATTTTTAGAAAAAATACCATTTATTATCTTTCACAATTTTTTTGAAGAATAAATGAAAAATGAATGGGTGAAGAAAAAAGAAAAGGGTAAGGTGTGCCCTTTATGATCAAACTAATGAGCTCTGAATGTTTTTTTTTATGTACTTTTTATGCAAAAAGAATATGATGGGGAAAGAAGAAACATTTTTTATTTTGTTTTATTTTGTTAGAAAAATAAAAATGAATGCAAATGATAAAGAGAAATGTTTCTAAAAAAGAGAAAATGTTTTTTTCTGAAAATTTATTTTTTTATTTAGAGGGAAAAAGAATGAGAAGGGAAAATATTTTTTGAAACTTTTTTTTTTGCTTAAAAGAATAACAAATAATATTTTTTAGAGAAAAATATCATTTATTATCTTTCACAATTTTTGAAATGTGAATGAAAAATAAATGGATGAAGGAAAAACGGGCAGAGTGTGCCCTTTGTGATGTAGGCAAGTATTTCCTAAGATCTTAGGTCATACGATTTTTGTCACGTGGCAAATGGGACAGATAAGGTATGCTCTTTTTGTGATATGGGCCGGTTGTTCCTTAGAAGAGGGTCTGTGGTCCACATAAGTGTCTTTCCATTGGGTGGATTTAAAGTACTAATCTAAAGGTCCCTAGAGCCAAAGGTCCCATTTGAGCAAGTTATCACCAATAATAGGTATACTATTAAAATATGGTCTTTTCTCAAATGGAGCCAAACTCTAGGTGAGGCCTTCGCAAGAACCCAACTGGCCGTATGTCCAACAGGCACTTACTACGCAGCCTCTCCTAACTTAAAGCTTTTTCAAACCCAGGTATAGGGTTCCACTCATGGTGTGTGAAAATTGTGTAGGTGAAATGTGTGTGAAGGAGCAATTATCTAAAATACTACCCGCTGCAAAACAAATCAAAACATATTATTTACAAATGTCTTCTACCCTAGGGTTCAAATATACAAGCATATGAGCAAAATATATAATGAACAAATAGGAGCAAAAAAATAAAAGGGAAATAATCATGTAAGGCAAACAAATCAATACAAACAATTATTGGGCCTAACTCTCTAAAGTCCCAGTGGAGTCACCAGCTGTGACAACCACCCTAAAATTCAATGGAGCCGCCACCTAAGTTTATTAAGGAAAAACATTAGGAAAAACTTTTCTTGAAAATAACTTGAAAAAATGATCTTTGAACCTAATTTGGGTTCGGGAGTTGGTTACTCGCAAGGAAGGATTAGCACTCATACACGCCTATTCAAAAAAATGGTACCCTTTGAACGTGAACACAAGAAGGGGGGTTGAATTGTGTTGAAAACTTTTCCTTAACTTTAAGTTAAAAACACTTAGAACACAGGTTTTTCAAAACAGTTTGTTAAACGGACGCTGGAAATAAACCAGGCGATGGAAAAGCAGTTTGTGAAAACTTATTTTTAACAGAGCAAGATAAAGATAAATAGAAAGCAGTAAAGCAAGAGACACAAAGATTTATACTAGTTCACTACCAAACTGGTAGCTACGTCTAGTCCCTTCGTTCCTGAAGGATTTTCCACTATAATCAACTGATTACAAAACCTTAAGAGTATTCTACTGTCACAACCTTGACAATACTCTCAACTTCTCAAAACGACTCAGTACATTCGAGCCTTTGAGGGAACAGCCTTAACTAGGCCAAAACAACTTTTACAAGTAAGTTGAATACAAGTATAAATAACTCTCATAGAGAGGATAAAAATTAAGCTCAATATAGAAATGCTTTCTAAAAGAATGTGTCGGATGCTGAGTTCAGTTCTCGTAGACCAGAGACTTGGCTCGAAACTTGATTGCTCACGTATAAAGGCTTTCAGAGTATTGACTCTTTGTAGTGTATAGCAACGATGCTTGTTCTCGATAAATGAAGCAATATTCTCTTGTAGAGTTTCGGCAGTTTCTTCAATGGATACCTTGGGGTATTTATAGGAGTTATAAAGGATATTACCGTTACGGTAAAAATGGCTTCTTTCCATTGAGTGAGGTGATTTCAAAAAGCTGTCTCTTTCTTCTTTTCCAGAGAATATCTCAGTAGTACACATTACCGTTTTCGTACTACCTTGCTTTTCACAATTGCTTGTACGATTTTTGTCTTTTAGCTAAAGGTGTCACCTTTTATACCTCGTACAACAATTTTAGCGCACAAGATCAAATTCGAAATCCGTTCCAGAAACTTCTGAGAGGGAAGAGTAACTACGTGACCAACACGTGATTTATAATAAAGTTCGGACGCTTGCTCAGAACGGAAGATCGGACGCTCATAGCAAATGGATAAGACTAATGTCACAAGAAGTTAATTCCAGACGCTCACGAGGATAATATACTAGGATGAGCCGGATGCTGACACATGGAGTGTATCCTTCTCTTGAGAGCTTCTTCCTTCTTGTTTAAGTGGCTTAGAAATATATGTAATATTAGTATCTGCACACTTCAAGAATTGTTAGAACATAAATTATTCTCTTGTGAATATTTTGTTATCATCAAAATTAATTAGGGTCTAAACTTCTCAATCGTTTAGGTTCCAACACCCTTTAACTGTTTTGAGAAAATGTTTGCCTTAAAATTAATCCCTTTAATGAAATCTAATTATCTTTTATTTATAAAAAAAAAGGAAGGAACCGCAAAATGACCGAATCGTACGAATGGCATTTCGGAGCTCCTTGCCAAAATCTATTTTAAAACGAAATAGAGAGATAAAAAAAGATGAGCGCACATGAAAGAGAAGCAGAAAACCACATTATGATCGTTGGTTGTCAAACCCTATTACTAATTAATATTAATACTAGTATCAATGAGACTAATTTATATTACATAGAATCTAAAATTTATTATTATCCTTTTATTCACAAAAATACTATTATTTGTTAATTAACAGCCTAATTTGCTAAATCGGTCCCAGAAAAATAATAATAAAAAGAAAATAGAAAATTTTTAGGGAAAAAATTGATTTCACAGATTATATAGACTTAATAAAGATTTGATTTTAAAAGGAAAGTACATAAATGAAAAAAAAGATTTGGAACTCCTTGTTTTTGCTATTACGCCCCTGTTTTTCCCTTTTTATATTTTCATGCATAACTTATAAAACCATAATTGCAAATAGGCCATTTGCTTGGGTTTGGCCCCTTTGGAAGGCCAAACCCTAGCCTTAGTTCGATTCAACCATCAGCAGATTAACAAACAACAACAACAACAACGACAACAGCCGAACAATCTCAGTAAAAATAGAAAAAACGAAAATAAGGCAAAATATGTAATGAAATAGATTGCAATTCTCTTTCGTTCTTGTTTCAGGATAACATAAAGAACACAAAAAAAACTGGAGAAAGGAAGGAGATGAAGCCTGGGTTTAAATTTTACCCAGAAAAATATACAGAAATCAATGAATGGGGAATCAAAAAAGCCTAGAACTAAAAACAAACAGTGTTTAATTTTGGGACTCAGTATCCTCACGGGTTCCTTTTTGCTTCTGTTCATCCTTCTTCTTCTTTCTTTGCTCTCGTTTTTCTCCTCTAGGTTTGTTGCCGGGTTTGCTCTCCGTTTTCATGAACCATCCAAGGGCTTTTATAACCTTTTGGTACCAATTATCAAAAAGGAAACAGATTAGCGAAATAAAATGAAAACCAAAAATAAAGAGAAGAGAAAGGTAACGAATATTCCCCGATTTGGTTCTGATTCTCCACGTTTTTCTTGTTTTCCTTTTGATATATTGCCTTTAGCGCTCGAATCTGGACCGGATCATGGGATACATGACTCGGTTTTATTCACCACGGATTTGGGGGATTTTTGAAGATATTGATTTAGTTTGATTGAGAGAAAAAAATAAAGAAAATAGAAGATTAAGGGAGAAAGGGGTTGCGGCCGCTTTTGATTTTTTTAGGGTTAGGGATAAGAGGAAGAAGGTAGAAGGAAGGGAATGGATTAGGGTTTGGGAGAAGAGAAAATGAAAAAATGAAAAAAAAGAGAAAGTGGGGCGAATGGAGGGGTGGTTGCGGCTGAGAATGAGAGGTAGTGGGTGAGTGTGTGCATGTGTGTGTTAGGGTTATCAGGTTTAGGTTTAAAACGCATTGGGTTGGGCCGCATTTGGGTGGCGCGCTGGTGGGCTAGGTGGAGCACGCGAAGTAAAAACAGGAGGTGCCAGAAGCAGTGCGGCTGGGAGAGCAGCGTAAGGGGCTGTGCAGGAGAAGAAGTGAGGATGCAAGAAGTAATGCGCTTGAGCGGGGAGATAAGGTGCGTTGGGCCTCTTGTGGTTAGGCTGGACTGCTTTTAGCACGCCAAAAATTGCTACATGCATCCCATTTTCTTCAAAAACATATTTATTTTATTTTTCCTCTTTTTTCTTTTCATTTTCATTTCTTCTTCGCTTTATTCCTTTTTTCTCTTTACTCAATTTTTCCTTCTTCTCTTTTATTCCAAGATCAAAAATATTATTTTTATTTTTTTATTATTAGGAAACAAAATAAATAAATAAATAAGGGCCAGACAAAAATGGGGTATGACACCAGGGCTGCTGTCAACATAGTGCAGTGCCATGGCACCAAACTTGACACTGAACATTTCTCAATAAAATCCTGCACACTAGCAAAGCACATCAAAATGCTCACAAAAACACCAAAATGCCTTAAACCGCTCCAAGCATGGGAAATAACATTATTTACACAATTCTAATAGTTAAAGGCTCTAAATTACTCTTAAACTCACATGATTCATAATCATTAAAGCATAAATAACTCTTATTTCTAGGAGTTATCACCTTGACTTCCTCATCTAATGAGAATGGAATTATCATTAATTTTGCTTCCTCTGGAGTTAAGCCTTCAAATTTTGCCTTTATCATTTTCTTACAGAGCTGTCTCATGTTCTCAATAGGATCTTGTCCTATGATTCCCTTAAAATGTAATTTTGACACCTCTGAGATTATGGATTGGTCTAAATCAAATCCTGTGAATTTCTCTGGGATGTCTCCTTTTAATCCTTGGAATTGGTTCACTTTTTCTTCTTGTGCAACCTGAAAGCTTCTTACATATTCCTCCATTAACTCTTCCCATATGGAAAAATGAGATTTGGGATAAATTGAGAACCATTGCTTAGCTATTCCTCCTAAGGAAAGAGGAAATAACTTTAGTCTTATTCTTCCTGTGGTGATTCCTGTAAAATTATTAGTTTTGATTAAATCATAAAAATTCAAGATATGAGGAATAAGATCTTCTCCACAGAGTCCTTTAAATTTAGGCAGACAAGTGCCTCCAAAATCAAGGAGGGGGTTATGTCCTTATCCTGCTCTAAAGAATCACTATCTTGTTCTTCAACTTGCACCTCTTTCCCTTTTTCAACTTTTATATCCTGCAACAAACAACAACAAGCACTAGAGAGAGAAATTTTGTTAAAATTATATATATTAAATACTTCTTCCTCATCCTCAATTCTTAGAGTCATGGTTCCTTTCTTTACTTGAATGGTAGCATCTCCTATTGCCAAGAATGGTCTTCCTAAAATAATAAGAACATCTTTGTCTTTCTCCATGTCTAACACTACAAAATCCACAGGGAAAATAAATTTTCCTACCTTAATTAGCATATCTTCTATTATTCCTCTTGGGTAAACAAAAGTTCTGTCAGCTAACTATAGAGACATATAAGTAGGTTGTGGTTCCTGCAAATTCAGTTTCTTCCAAACAGACAAAGGCATTAAATTTATACTTGAGCCTAAATCACATAGTGCCTTAAATGTATTATTACCAATTGAACAAGAAACAACAAAAGTTCCTGGATCTTTAAGCTTAGGTGGTAATTTTTTCGAAAGAATAGCAGAGCAATCCTCATTCAGTTTAACAGTCTCATCTTCTATCCTATTTTTGTTAGAAATTATTTCTTACAAAAATTTAACATATTTAGGGACTTCAGAGACAATTTTAGTTAAAGGGATATTGACAGGCAACTTTTAAAGTTTTTCTAATAACCTCTTATCTTGCCTATCCTTACAAGAATTTTTAGAACCTTGGGAAGAGTTACTTACCTGTTGAGACTCAAGTTGAGTCTTCTCCTCTTTTAGTTCCTCTTTTTCCATAAATATTGCATTGCACTTTTCATTGGGATTTGGCTCCACTTGACTTGGGAGTGCTCCTTTTTCTCTTTGAGTCACTGCTCTCAGCACAATTGCCATTTGCTTACTCAATGTTTTCTGGCCTGCTGCGTTCTCAATGACTATTTTTTCCAAGTTGCTACACCTTTCATTCATCTGTCCCATAAAGCTGTTAATATCATTTTCTCCGGGACTTCTATCATTCTGTGCACGATTTTGCAAATGTGGGGGCTTATAAGTATTCTGATTTTGGCCCTGGGATCTCTGTTGATCTCTCCATGAGAAATTTGGGTGATTCCTCCATCCCGGATTGTAGGTGCTTGAGTATGGATCATTCTGTTGCTTATGCCCAACAAAATTCACCTCCTCAGTGCAGTCCTTTGAATCATGAGTTGTTACCCCACAGAAATTGCAAGATGCCTTAACTGTCTTGTTTTCTATAGCCTTTAATCTTTTCTTCAGTCTTCTTCATAAAACCTGTAACATCCCAATTTTTAAGAAAAGTGATTCTAGCAATAAAATCCTGAATACTCGAAAAATAAGTCATAGAGATTGATCACCTCAATGATTTACTGAGAGTGCGGGAAATTATTTTGAGTTATTTTGAATAATTTATTTATTATAAATAATTATTACTCACGATGTCAATTCAAATTAATAGACAGCGTAGACGTATGCTGCTTTTAAGGCGAATTCATTAATGATACTTATTATAAATTTTCTGCGTGACGCGGTAACGCGTATTTTTGCTGACTAAGAAAGTGAGTGAATTAAATTAAGATAAAATTAAATTTAAGAATTAATATTTAATATTAATTCAAGGTTCGAAAATCGTTGGAAAACTCTAACGAAGTTTCATCGCGTTTCGAATCGCCGTGTAAATTCTATCTGCATTAAAATTTAAAACGAACTCCAATTTCGATGAAAGTCAAATAGTAACTTATCGTGATTATTTTTGAGTGTTTGATATTATTTTTATTATTTATAGATAAATTATCATCACGCGGTGAATTAATTTCTAAGTAAATTAATTTGCGCGATTTATCGGCGAGCGATTTATTGTTAACGCGATTACTCGACGCCGTATTTTTATTTTTTAGGAGAGTCTAGATTCTAGGATTAGTGAGTAATCAGGAGGAGAGAGATTAGGTGTCTAGATTTGATGATTAGATTAGAATCTTGCCTTAAGTGTCTAAGTGTCAAACTTTTGATGATTGATCTAGTAGTTCTTATTCCATGATTTCCTACACTCTCCTTCTTTCTTTTAATCACATCCTTCTAAAACATGACTCATGGTGCACTAGCATCTACTTGAGAGCATCCAATTCCCACCCAATTTCCACTTCCCCTCTTTTTTTTTTCTCTTCCAGCGTGACCCTCCTTCCTTTCTATTAGACCATGATGGACCACTACTTACTTAAGTGCACCTAATACCTATCCAAACCACCATTTCCTTCTTTTTCTCTCAACAGGTCACGACACCCTCCCCTTTATTCTCATCTTCATTTCATTTTCCTTCACTTTGTTCTTGAGTGAGAAAACAAAGCTCCACCCATGGTTTCCACTCCCTTCTCCTTCTTGACGTGAATCACCTTCCTTTTTCCAACCTCCACCACTTCTAGCTTCTTCTTCTTGCCACCATCTTCACAACCTTGCAATTAAGAAAGAAAAATCAACTCTTCCTTCCCTATTTTGCAGCTCAAGACCGTGGTCCTTTTCTAGTTTTTGGAATTAATTTTCTTGCTTTCTCTTGTTTTAAATGCTTCATATTTTGGTTGATTGTGATCAATGGAAGAGATGACACATTATCCTCAATTTTATTGGACCCTAGGGCATGACCCAAGGAGTTGGGATTGTGAGATTTTCCATGTGAATCTTCCAATTAGTTTGTGTTTCTTGCTTCTTATAAATTGTTATTACTATTGTGGTTACTAGTTTTGATTTGAAAGTTGAATTTAGTAGTTTTTCATGAAATCCTTGCTTCTTGAGGTTGCTTGAAAATGGAATTGGGTCTTGAATTAGGCTTGTGTTTTGGAAATCAATTGTTGTTTTGGTGAAAGGAATTTCATATAAAATGGTGTTGTTTAATTAGTTTGGAAGTTTTACAATTTGTCTCCTAATTTTTGTGTGGTGGCCGAGAGCCCTAGAGGGTTTAGGGGAAGGAAATTGTTTTGCAAATTTGATTATTTTGGTTGTATTGATGTGTTATTAGGCTTTGAAAAATTTAGGGCTATGAAGCACAATTAGGGAAATTGGGTTTTTTTTGAGACCCAAGGTACCAAGTGGAGCCTTGATGTTAGTGTTTAAGAAAAGAGTAGAAAAATAATAATGATGTTTTATGTTCTAAGTTTTCAATAAAAAGATTTCTTAGTCCTTGAAGTTTGATTCCTTAGTTAGTAAAATGAATTTTCGATGTGTATGTAATTTATTAAAAACTAGTACTTTAAATTAAGTTTCTAAGTGAAAGTGTTTTGGTTAGGAAAAGGGTTTTAGGTTTAGAGAGCCTAAAGTTATAGAATTAAGTCTTTAGATTATGCTAAGTTTGCTTCGTGTGTTAGGCCTGAGTGATCCGAGATCGTGTGGCGTAGGGTCGAGGAGTACGTGGACACGTGGTTTAGTGATCTTCGGTAAGGGCTTCTTCTAGATATTGCTTAGAGTTGAATAATTGCTTTTATATGTTAGTGTAAAGGCACTTCACATTTAATACTTGTTATAGTATGTTAGTGTAAGGGCACTTCACATT
Source organism: Calophaca sinica (assembly GCA_037113605.1). NCBI lineage: Eukaryota > Viridiplantae > Streptophyta > Magnoliopsida > Fabales > Fabaceae > Calophaca > Calophaca sinica. The sequence goes on from CM073734.1 coordinate 71,930,646, forward strand.
CTCGGTGTTTACTTGTACAGTATGTTAGCACAAGGGCAACTTTAGATATTGATAGGAATTTAATTTTTAGCCTTATGCGAAGAAGTCTGAGAACCTCAGGGTTCGAAGTGAGGGTCTCGTACCCCTTCGACTTTTATTTCTTAAAATTGTAATTATGATTATTTAGTGAGCTTGTCTGCAAGTGGTTGGCAGCTGTCCCCAACGCCCCACACTTGTTTGATTTCCTCTCTGTCAACTCCATTGAGTTGCAGAGGGATGAACTGAATTGTCAATTTGCGTTGTTTGCTGAGTTGTGATTGGTTGAAATGAATTGCTTATACTGCTAAACTGTTTCGCACTATATTGAGCTTGGCATGAATATTATTTGATATGCGGTTAAATAATTATTCAATTTGCTTCGTGAATTATCGTATGCGGCCACCTATTCATTGGAGTGCGAGAGTTTAGTCAAGTCGTTGAGTTATCGTGACGTTTTTGAGCTTCAATCCGATTAACCTAGGGTGCTAGCATCCCCTAAACGGCTCCGGCTAGTTCTTCGGCAGCTTAGCTAGACGTCGTAGCATCAAGGAACCTGAGCTGAATGTCCTAGGGTGAGCGGAGAGCCCAAGGCTACGGCTGGTATTCAGTGGATGGATCGGCGTTGCTTTCCGGAAATTGTCAAGTGTCGTGAGAATATGAGTCTTGAGTTGAGTCTTGTGAGAATCTTGAGTTGCGTCTTGAGTACTGTGCATAATTACTATTTCCTGTATTTATGTTGTGTTGTTATATGCCTTGTTGTCGAATATGTTGTCGTATGTGCATCTGTCTCTTTATTTTAAGAAGTTGACCCTTACCAGTGGTTCTATCAATTAATGAATGTAACCCAGATAGCGGAGCAAGCGAAGGATTCGGGACTGCAGAGAAGAGTAGCTGAGGATAGCCGTTCGGCTTCTTACTTGAACTCCTGGGGTAACTTACTAGAAGTTTAGTAAGGGATGTAGCATGTCAACCTTCTATAGAATATTTGTAGTTCATTTCAGGGTTGTAATAAAATGCCTATTATGTTTCCAGACATGTATTGTCGTATATGAATTGATGGAATAAAAAAGTATGATTAATGTGGTTTATTTGGTGTCTTTAATTATTCACCGCCATGTTTCTAGAATCGTTGTAATACTCTGACTGCCCCTTTAAAGAAGTTTTAAAAAGAAAAAATAATATAGAACCATATTTTCGGAAAACGTGCAATGCAGAGTATTTCGCTTTTCAGAAATATGTCAACTTTTGTCAGAATATCTAGTTTAGTAGCGCTCCAGAAACGGGGTGTTACAAAACTGGCTAGAACTTCGATACATGGATATCCGTGTCTTTGCATATATTTCAATATAGCCTCTTGCATCCCCGATTTTGGGTCAAAATCTTTCTAGCCTATATCATTGACTTCATCTAATTGTCCTTCAAATGTTATACAACCCCAATCATTATTAGAATTGGACTGGGTTTGTGCTGCCATCAAAGTCTTTAATTTCTTAGTCATTGCCTCCAATTTTGCTTCTAGAGCTGTGTTGGCTTCCACTTTGTAGATACCTGCCTGCTGGTTCTTTCTTCTGGGCTGTCTATCATTAGCTGACCATTGAGCATTGTTATGAGCCATTTCAGTTATAATATCAAAAGCCTCAGTGAGTGTTTTCTTTCCGAAAGATCCTCCACAAGCAGCGTCAATAACTCCTCTAGTTTGCATATTGAAACCATTATATAAGATCTGAAGCTACCGCCACTTGGTGAAACCATGATGAGGACAACTTCTCAATAAATTTTGAAATCTTTCTCATGCCTCATGCATTGATTCTTCTTCATTCTGGGTAAATCCAAACATGTCAGCTCTCAGCTTTGCAGATTTTGCGGGGGGAAAGTACTTATTCAGGAACTTAGTTTTCAGGTTCTCCCGTAATAGATTTAGGTGGGAATGAATCCAACCATAGTTATGCTTTCCCTTGTAGTAAGAAAACAGTCTTGATTTGATGGCCTCTGGTGTTACTCCTTCACACTTGATGAGCATTTGGGTCTTTAGAAGATAAGCCATAGAATTACACTGCAGATACCATAGAAATCAGTGCTGGCTTCAGTTCGAAATTACTAGCCTCAATTGTCGGATAGTTAACATTGTCTGCCAGTAGTTGGTGTGAAGTACTCGTTCAACGTTAATTCTTCAGCTATTGCTAAATGCTGTCTTCTCAACAATCAGAGTGTTCTTTCAATTTCAGGATCAAAAATCAGTTCATGATGTTGAGACCTTGTCTGCATACAACAAAAAAACCAAATTGGAATGTCTTAGAACTAAATAAAAATAACATAAAATTAAATAACTAAATAAAATAATGCCTAATGAGAATAAAATCTATAATTCGATTAATATCGCAATCATTCCCTGGCAACGGCGCCAAAAACTTGTTGCGGCTCAGGCAAGTGCACCTGATTGTAACTCGTAATAAAAGTGGAGTATAATTAGGACTCCGAATATCGAACCCACAGAGAATGAGCGAGTACCAGTGAATTAGTATGATTCTATTCTATTAGGCGAGCAAAGATTGTGATCAAGTAATCGGAATTAAAGCAAGTAATGAAAGTAATCGGAATTAAAGCAATAAACAGATTGAATGCAAGAACGGTTAACAATGTTATGGGGAAGCCGGGTTCACCAATACTCTACCCTTGAGTTAATTAATCAATTAATATGAGTTATCTATCATGCAAGAGCACTAACCAGCCACTCTAAATTACTAGAGGCTTCCTAGCATACAATTCTTCCTCCCAACTAATTACTCTGTTTGGTCCAGGAAGATAACTAAGGGAAAAAGCATTAAGTTTAGGTGGGTTTGCTAATCTAATAACTGATTAGAAACAAGCTCTAACTTATCCGGCATATAAAGCGGGTTCTTTTATCCTATGGTTCCGTTAACTAATCATGATCCTGTTACCACAATTAAGCCAACTAGATAAAGGGTGATCAGACCTTATTGGATTAAGCAGAATAGGAATAAAATAATAAAACAATCAATAGAAACTCATATAATTAAAGAACAAAACATCAAGAGTATTGTAAAGGATCCCCCATCACCCCTAGTGATGGGTCTAGCTACTCATTACTAATGATAATAACATAAACTAAGATATGAAATTAGAATAATCCATAACAAGAGAATAAATTTTAAACCGGGACACCCTTTCGGTATGACGACGGTCCTTGAGCACGTTCTTCGCGTCCTCACAAGCTCCGGTACCGATTCGAGATGGCATCAAGTTCAAGGAGACAATAATTCAATGGAATGGGCAAGGTTTTGCTATTAGATCTCAATTGGGGGCTCCTGACGAGTTGACTCAGAAATTCGTCAAAAAGTCTTTGCAACATGTTAAGAGCCCCTATTTATAGACTAGGCTGCGAATTAGGTTATCTGACTTCAAATCTGTATTATTCTGAGATGGGATACGGCCGTACCGCATATATACATGTCGTACCGAGCTTCGTTGATGACGTTGACCCTTACCCATGCGTGCTGTTGCCCTGACATCATTTGTGTACGGCCGTACTGCCTTTGGCACGACCGTACTGGATTATTTTATCGGCGTCAGGTGTACAGACTGAGGGGGTATGCCCCTACTGAGGTTCTACTCTAGGTACGGCCGTACCGTTGGTAGGTCAGGTCGTACCGCTTGTCCAGTAGTGCTAAAACTCTCCAAAACTAGCCAGTTTCTAGTCCTTTTTCGCATTTTTTGCTCCAAGTGGTGTCTTCATGATATTTCTGCATAATAAGACATAAATGAGTATCTTTGTGCATTAATTAGTACAAAATGTATAATTAGTTACTAAAAATGCCATATAAATATAGACAAATTGGTGTGTTAATAGCTACCAATAGAGATATTAGGTCAGCACGAAAGGTGTTTGATAAAATGATTGAGAAAAACATTGTTACCTTGAATGCTTTGATAACCGACTATTGTAACTTAAAAGAATGAAACATGAAATATGTTGTTAATGCATTGTCTTTGTTTAAGGAAATGTTGGTTAATATGAGTGGAGTTAAAGCAACCGATACTATGTGAGCTTTCCGCGGCTTCTCAATTAGGAATGCTGGAAACCGGTGCTTGCATACACGGGTTTGCGGAGAAGACATTGTGTGATATTGAAGATGATGTGTTTATAGGGACTGGGCTTGTTGATATGTATTCAAAATATGGGTGTCTTGATAGTGCTTTGTCTGTGTTCTTGCGAATGAAATGGAGGAATGTTTTGACTTGGATGGCGATGACTACCGGGCTTGCTATCCATGGGAAGGGAAAACAGACATTAGAGGTTTTATATAAGATGGGAGATTATGGTGTGAGGCCGAATGACGCGAATTTTATGAGCTTGTTGTTGGCTTGCAGTCATGTGGGGCTTGTTGAAGAAGGGCTTCAAATGTTTTGTGATATGAAGGAAAAATTTGGTGCGATGCCTTTGATACAACATTATGATTGTGTTGTTGACCTTCTTGGCCAAGCTGGAAAGTTGAATGAGTCTTGAGATTTTATCATGGGATGTCGATTAGTCCTGATGCTGTGATATGGAGGAGCTTGCTTAGTGCATGTAAGATTCATGGGAATATTGTGATGGGAGAGAAGGTGGGGAAGTTTCTTCTACAGTTAAAAGAGCAGCAGGGTTGGCTTCTAAGAGTAAGGACTATGTAGCTTTGTCAAATGTTTATGCTTCAGCAGAAAGGTGGAGTGATGTTGAAACTATAAGGAAAAAAAAATGCGAACTAAGGATATTTTGAATAAAGCTAGTTTTAGCTCTGTTCAAGCTATCAGCATGGCTGCATTGTAATTAACAATTTATATTTGATTATTTAAAAAAAAAAAAATGTTAGCAAGACAATAAACCTATCACTGTCAGGCAAAGAATGGATCGAGTAGCTGAGAATTAAAATAGTAGTAGAAATATCAATGAGTATACATTTTATAGCCAAACACTCCTCATGAACAAATTGGAAGTATGAGATGCTCTGACAGCAAAATGTGTAAGGATGTTGCATAACCAAACAAGATATATATCTTATGCAAAGGTATATGATATTAGTGGAAGTGCTATTTCTCATCTTTCATTATCTGTAAGTTACTGATTTTATTAAAATCCATATGACTCAATCTGTGGAATAAAGACCAAATAGGGAGGATTATAGACTATGAGCATTTGAAGAGACCAGAATAGACTGTACTCATGCCTGTTGAGCTGGATAACCTGCATCTTTCCTTCCTATAAGTCTTTTTTCTTTGCCTTATCTATTTTCGGGATTTCACCCTTGCAGAAAAGTAACTTGAACTCTTAATGAAATAAACCCTTACTTATAGCTAGAAGGAAATAAGAAAGTATAGATTTAGACCAATCCAAACAAAGGTAAGTGTTATATGTTTTTTGTTCTTTTCCTGATAAAATACCAAATATGCAAATCATTTTTATCCTGAACCAAAAACTTTAGCAACAGCGCGCCTAGTGCACCCTAGTCTCGTAACTTCATCAACATATCAAATGAAGAAAGTAAAGTAAAATATAAACTTTTCCATTGCAGGAATTGAAAAATCAAAATATCAATTTAGGATCTAAAATCTAATATGAAGTAGTGAAGCAACTTTTGAGGGCAGCATCTTATATTGGCATCTATTTGCTTCATTTTGTTCGAGCTGTGTCTTAAATATAGTTAAATTACAAAATACATATCGTAAATTGTTTATCATCGGACACCACGCTCAATCAAATTAAGAATTACATTGGAAAAGTTACACTTTTCAATATATAATTTTTTATGCTGAATGGTGTGTTTTCTTTAAGATGAAATTAACTGTAATAATTTTGAATTCGCAATTCTTAAGATAGTTTTTTAAAACAAAAAATTGTACATGATGGGTTAATGTGATGGGAGTCCATTATAATACTGCATTTTACATCAATTTGTATTTTAAAAAATTATGAAAGTCTAAGGTTCTTTCTTTTTCATATCAAATTACATTAAGTGCAAGAGTAATTCAAACAAAATATATGACCATGAGAGGAGAGAGATGCACTTTTGTCTGCATGTGCTAGGGACTATAAAAGGAGAGCGCAATTTTTTGCTGTTACTGTCAAGGATAGGTGATCAAAGCTTCATGAATAGTTATCTAGTCAAAAGTCATCCAAGTAGGCTGGTGTCCATAGCTCTCTATTGTGGGGCAAGCCGATGTTAGTAACTAAATACTAAACTTGATTTTGTGCAAACACCCTTGATAGTTTGGATTGGCTAATCTGCTTATCTTCGTGCAAGAAATGGTATAAGTTGTACAATAATTTATCTAGATTTTATATGGGTTTTCCTTTGAAAAATAGTTGATATTGATTGGATTGAAGGGAACTTCTTCTGTAAACAATACGACATGTAAAATACTTATTGGAAGTCCCAAGTTGTCTGCCTCAAATCTTAGAGTACAGTTTATATACCTGTTGAAGACTCTTTTGCTATTCTACAATACTAGAAAAAGTGTCTAATGACTAGTTTAAAACGACATCACCATGAAGTCACTAGGATACAAAGCTTACAAGAGAAGATTCATGTGTCTGATAGAAGCATCTACGGTTAACGAGGAATGAAGCTATTACCCTGAAGGTATTATCCTTATTTTTTATTAAAGTCAACTTATTGAGAAGTTCACGCTACCAAGTATGGGACAACAAAAAAAGGTAAATTTGAAATACCAGTATATGTCCTACACTGATGAGGAAAGAATAGAAGAACGTTGAGCAGAGATTATACTGCTTTTTTGAAAAGTAGCCACCCTCTCTTTACAAAATGTTGCTACTACCGAGGAAAAGGACTATATGGATACAACAAATTATACCATGCATTTAATGCAAGCTGTGAATTGAGAATTTAATTTCACAACGGGATTATTTTTTACACTAATGAATCTTTCTCAACTATTTTCTACTTCTACTGAAGTAAGAAGAAGAAGAGTCAGAGATAGAAAAAACATTATTGAATAGTGTGCAAAATTCATTTCATTCTTTCATTCTTTATTCTTTAAGTGCTTTCATTTATTATCCTTTCTATGAGGGTTATTACAAAGCACATGAACTTAATTTTAATATACTCTCTAGTTAAGAGTTGTTGTAGCTGGTTAAGACACTCTTTCGTGTTGAACATTGTCGTTTATCTCATTCATTTCTGTGCATCTATTGTAAGATGGGTGAAGACTAGATCCTGAAGGACACAAAGGTTCGTGTTATCTTAAGAAGTTGTGTGTATAGACAAGTTGTGCTAGAAGATAGGCACAAGATGGTAATCAAGCTTGATTAGTGGAAAATCTTTTGGGAAGAAGGGACTAAACATAGCTATTGAGTTGATAGTGAGCTAGCATAAAAACATCATTGTGTGGTGAGAGCTTGGGACATAAGGTGTTGAAAGGAGGAGAACCAGGATTCAAACCCCCGCAAAGGAGAAAATACTAACATAACAACTAACATTTACCATTTAAAAAAAATCATTGTGTGATTCTCTTTTTGTAGCTCTTTATTTTTAGTTTGTTATTCATTTTACTAACTGGGAATTGAACTTATTTAAAAGGCTTTGTTGAAGGCGTTGCGCAAATTTGGTGCTTAGCCGACTGAGCGTTTGCTCAGCTCATAAAATGATATATCAACTAACTTGCACTGTTAACAATGATCCCCTTCTTGATCAGGTGATTATGCTGAGAAAGGGACTTTATTCCTCAGTTGCGGGTTCCTAGACTACTTTAGAAAGCGTCTAGTGTAGAAGGTTGAACTACCAAACTAAGGTTGCATGAAAATAAAGATAAAGAAAAGCGATAAAGTAAAGATAATTGTAAAGACTTGTTTTGATTAAAGGGGTGTGTATAATTCAATCTGTACAATTGGTATTTATAGTCAAAGACTACCTAAGAAACCTATACTTACCTTATTTGCCACGTTCTTAACCCCGTTCTTAACCCATTAACTCACATATTACATCATATAAGATCATAGCTAACAACATAAATATAAGTAACTACCCTGTCAGTTAAGTTATAGCACAGAAACGCTTAGTCAACTAACTTATTGACTGTCATATTAGTTGACCACGTCCTCCATAACCCTATTTATAAGGAAATAAGCCCTCATGCTCGTCCTTGACTTGGTCAGCTAATATAATCTGTATATCTGCTCAGTCGACTAAGTTATGGGCCAAACGGCTGACTGCCCATCAGCTGATCATGTTCTCCATATCCCTATTTTTAAGGAAATAAGTTTTCATGCACGTTCTTGACTTGACCAACTCATAAAATCCACATATCTTCTCAACCAGCTAAGATATGGGTAAAAACCCACTATAATGGCTAATTATCCACAATTTGACCATGTCGTCCATATCCCTATTTTCAAGAAAGTGGGTACACGTTTTTGAATTGATTATCCCTTGATTTCTGGTGGTTATCTTCTTATCTTCATGTTCTTTCTCTGAAACCACCTCTATTCCTCCTCCCAAAAATATAGGAAAGTGGTTACCGCGCTTTGACATGGTCATTTCTCCCTTTTTAAATATATTTGTAATCTCTTGGGCCCTTAATCAACATTCACTGCCCATAAGACCCAATAACATCCTCCAAGTTCGTTTAGACTTAGCAGCCACGTTCAGCTGATTCTGCGTCAGCTGCAGCTGAGCTTACATCAGCTGATCATGCTCGACTGGTGCTCATCAGCTGCATATCTCAGCTGAGTTGTGTTTGGTCCAATAGATCTTAATTAGCTGATTTTTTTTATTTAGCCGATCTGGAGTTAGCCGTTAGCCGATCTTAGTGTAGCTGATATGGATTCAGCTGACCAGGATTCAGCTAATCGGCAAATACTTGCATTTTAGCCAAGTGGCTCCGTACATGATCTAACCAACTATTTTTTTGTGTATATAGGTTTTAAAGTCTTTCAAAAGCATTTTTATAGACGCTACTTGCGTCGTGTTGCAGTTGGTGTGCGTGCACAAACTTAAACGCTCATTAAGCCTTACAAGTTTTAGTGTTTGTCTTGATCAACGTGTTTTGAAAATGGATTTGAGAAAAGATTTTAAAAACACAATTCAACTCCCTTTCTTTTGTTTTTCTTTGTGGTATTTCATATCTCACTCAAATATTTTGCGAAGTTTGATACAAATGAAAAATGTTGGTCGGCTTGGTTTGATTGGATCAATTTTGAACATAAAAAACTAAAAATTCATCAAATCTAGTGAGAAAAATCGGTTTATTGGTTTGATTATTGTGGTTTGTATTGGATTGGATCAGTTGATGATTGATTACCTTAACATAAATGCAGTATTAAGGGGGCAGCTCGTGGTCATAATCTAATTAATGATAACCGAGCTTGTTTATGGCTTTAATGTAGTAGTTGCTTTGCGATTCGAGTGTACTTAGGAAGATCGGAAGAGATGGAGACCGTTCAAAGTGTAGGGGTGCAATGCGTGATTGTTTCAATTGTTCCTAGCCACCATAAAGGTGGAGGGATGGATCTCCCTTCAACAGTGGTGGGTTCATGCTTCTTTGGGGCGACAAGTTAGCTAGCGACATGGTGTTACTCGCAAATATTTGCGGCCGTGATACGATGATTGGGGGATAGCAGTTGCACAATGGTTTTAGCTTCTTTCTTTTTCCTCAGTTTTTAATTTGAGTGTAGCTTTGGTTGAAGGTTTCTCCATCCTCAAGACATTAAAAAGACATTAAACATATTGAGACTCGACATTTCTCAATGCAATATATGATCTATATGATACATTTAGTCCCTAATTTGTTAATCTATATCCTAGCTATAAAAATTTGCCTAGTATGTATGATTCTTCTTACGTGAGTGAGGTGCAAAGGAAGATGCTAAAAAAGTTTATGATTTATTAGTATTTACAAACTAATCACTATATGAAAAGGCTACAAATTAAAAATTATCAATATCTTTTAGGCTTTAAGATTGTAATTTAAATTGTAGCCAACGAAGGTTGATTCGGCCGGTAAAGATTTAGCTCATATCCTACAAGGACATGGGTTCAAATTCCACTATCGATGTGAGGATTTCGTTGGTAGATAATATATAAATACCTCTATAAGTGCTTGAAGAGCCTTGAGATTTTCCCTGAACCTGGTAGTAGTCCCTCAAACTCAACTCACCTAAACTTTTATATATAAAAAAAATTAATTTAAATTGTAATATTCATTTAATTATCGATAAGGATTAAAATCCCAATTAGAATATTTTTAAATTCTAGATCATGCTTCGCACAAATTAAATCCTTTTTTACGTTTTATCATTAAGACTTGCTTGAGTTAGTTTAAAATTTCCAAAGTTACACATAAAAATACATAAAATTATAATTATAAAAGCACGCGTTAAATATAAAATATTAAAAATAAAAATTAAGTATATTATGTCAAAATAAATAAATAAAATACTAATAATTAAAAACATAAATTATATGTATAATTTTTAATGTTACACGTTTAGGAAAAAAATATGTAAATGCATAATCTAATTCTTTAATAATTTGATAAAAAGTTTCCTCGTATAAATATCGCCAATAAGTAATTGTTAAATTTTGCGATTGAAGGAAACATTGAAATGATAAAGCGATAACTCAATACCATTTTTGAATTTTGGTGTCGACATATTTTTTATTTTATTTTCTTAAGGAAGGTGTCTTGTCGCCGACTCCTTTTTAAGGTCAAAAGTCTTACGAGCACTCTGCAAGAGAAGGAGAGAGAAAAGGGTAGGATTTGCATATTTTCTCCAACTATGGAGAACGACGGAAAAGTTTGCGCAATTTGCGACAAGTTCTTTTCTAATGGAAAAGCCTTGGGAGGCCACATGAAATCTCATCTTTCCATATTGCCAATCCCTCCTAAACCTTCAACTAATGATGAAGTACCCGAATACTCGTCTAAGTCAATTGAACATCCAATTCACTCTTTCTCGGCATCTTCCTCATCAAACATCAATCCCAGAAATAACCATATACACAACCTTCGGTCTTTGAAACCTAACTTCTACTATACCTTGGCAAACTTTGGTAGAAATAGCGAGTTTAAGTTTTATCCGAAAAACCCGACTCGAAAAAGATCCAAACGCCATCGCAAATTCTTTGCTGCAACTGAGACGAAAGTAGAGCATAAACAAAGGAGTTCAACATATGATGATCGTTCTGTTGAAGAAGCTGCCAGGACACTGTTGATGTTTACTAAGGATAAATGGCCAAAACGCAAAGGATACGTCTAGTGAGAATTTTGCATATCCTAATTTTCCTGCTCTGCTAATGTTGAAGAGGCTAGTCATTTTGAGTTTTCAACAGGGTCCAATAAGGAATGATTACATGAAGTTTCACTATGTAGTAGGGGTAGTAAAAGTGAACCATCTACTATACATAGCGGGTTTAATTTTGAATGTTATTGCACTGTCTTTTTTTTTGGGTACAATATTGCACTGTCTTTATTTTGAATAATGTTGACAATTTGGGTTTACTTCATTTGATTATCATGCAAGCTTTATTGTTGGTAATTTTCATCTTCTTTATATGCTACTTTTTGTTGTTGATTATAAAAAATTCATCTTGATTTTAACATCTCAATTTCTAGCAAACCTTTTGTTATTAGATGCAATTACTTGGGATCGATGATTGATTATTTTAATTGGAATTAATTTGTATCTTTGTTGATTTATATGCAAGTATACAAGTCAAATAATTAATAAAGTGATGAGAAAAGTATTATTCTCACAGAGATGGCGACTTAAATAAATAATATATTCAAGCAAATGAAAGATGATCAAAAGTTATTCATGCAATCTCAAGTTAAAATAAAATATCGGCATAATGAGAAACATTACTGAACTCTATTCGCCTTCATACTTCAATTGGTCATATGTGAAATCCTAAAGAATAAATATCTTTTACAATAACTTTTATTAGTAGAAATTCAAATTAAGTTAAAATCATATGTTTAGCTTGATTAACCATATGGCTTTTGTATAAATTACTATGTTTCCATGAGTTCTATGCAAATTACATTAACTGGGATTGGGTTTTCAATTATGCCATACATGACTAACAAGTAGACATTTCTATTTTGTTTCATAAGAGTTGTTAAAATTAAAACATATGGCTAAGGGGTTTTATCTCAACAATACCCAATTGATATTTCATCGTCATCAATTGGATATGGGATAGTCATAGATGCTTGAATTCCACTGCAGATACTCTCCATTGCTTAGGGACTATCCACATGCTTGTAAGGTATGGTTTTGGTGAAAAGTTCTCTCTTTATGTTTATGTTTAAGTTTTAGTTTAGGATAAGAAGGAATGGATTAAACATCTAATTAGCAGTCATAATGGTACCTTATTCATGTCTATAACTTAGAGGTTGTGATGATAGTGTAGCAACATGGTTTTCAACACAAAGCATCCAATAGGAGGTCAGGTGGATTCTCCCATTCTATGATGAGTTCCTAACCTTCATGGGATCTTCCTCCCTCCAATGGCAGAGCGATGTTAAAGGTCATGATATGGGGTACGTAATGAATTGTTGAGGGATGTCTCTGAAGTAAAAGGACGATGGCCATCTACAAAGATTCTGACGTTTAAGTTAGAGAGTGTTTGAGAGATTAAATTTATATGGAATGAAAACTTACCTGGTTGTGTCATTGAATCTGACTAAAATATGGTTCCAATACGGATTAGTTAGTTTGTTTGGTTATGTCATTAGTCGGTATTTCATTATTATTAGGAGGTTTGACGTATTATGGGTCATAGGACCTTGGGGCCGTACATTAGGCTTGCACAATTCGGGCTGTCATTCAAAAATCCATATTTCTGAGATATTGGTGCAGAACAAGTTTTATAAAGGACCTGCGTTAGATTCTATAGATAGAAGTAGGCATAGGTGGATGATTTGGTAAGAGTGGGTTGTGGGGAGAAGTCACCATTCGTCTCGCCCAAAAAAAATATTGTTTTATTGAGTCACTGAGCCGTGTCGATGGACGTCAACACGAAGTGGTGTTTCAGCGAGGAAAACCTGTTGAATTAATTAACGAGGGACTCATAAGAAGTCCCAAAAAGTGGATTCCCATTATGTACTATAATAAGTTCCTAACCACCATAAGATCTTCTTCCATTTTGGAGCCATACATGGTTTTTGACACAAGCTTATATGCTTGGTGCAATCTTGTGTTGGTGTTATCAAAATAAATGTTGATGAGAGTAACATTAGTGCTCATAAGTACATAGCGGCCAGGTTATTGAGATAATAGTGGTAAGTAAGGTCTTAACCTATATTGCAAGTCCAGGCACACAAAAAAAGACTTAATTGTACTTTTGGTTCTCTAGGTATGACGATTGTACGATTTTGGTCCTTAAGTTCTAATTGAGCGAATTGGATCGTTCAGGTATTTTAATTGTGCGATTTTGGTCCCCGGGTTCTAATTGAGCAAATTGGGTCCTCTATGTATCACAATTGTTCGATTTTGGTCCTTCCATTCAATTATCATTTAATTTATAATTGAAAATTTTTTAAGGGTTTTTAAATTTTTAAGGCAATTAACATGCCACGTAAACAAAATTATGTGTCAAGACATATTCACATGTGATAATCAACATTTTTTGTTAGAAACTGAATGGGCAAGAAGGATTAAAATCACACAATCGCAATACCTAAGGGGACCCAATTCGCGCAATTGGAAACTAGAGGATCAAAATTGCACAATCGTGATACCTAGAGGACCTAACTCGCACAATTGAAACTTGGGGGCCAAAATCGCACAATCGCGATACTTAAGGAACCAAAATCCACAAAATACCAACAGAGAACTTAGCTTGCTATAAGCATACCACTAACAATAGAACATCTCATGCAAGAAGGAATTAACCTCCTATGCCAAAAACAACTAATAGATAGATCGGTAAAAAAATTATAAAGACTTGTTTGAAAATAATAAAAAATATAGAGACCAAATATAAAATCATAATGTTTTGAGAAAATTTAGTTGAGTTAGGTCTTGGTGCTCACCAGAGCTAGAAAAAGCATCAATGTTCAATGAACGCTTATATAGAAATACTTATATATTATCCATCAATGAGTTTCTCATGTCAGTAATGAAATTTGAACTCAAGTCCTTTTGAGATATGAGTCGTATACCAACCTTTTTTAACTAACTTAAACTCGTTAAATTTTAAGTACTATTTTTTTTCGCTAAATTTTAAGTGCTATTTTAACACCATCACACATAATTAAGAAGTTATATACTTATATTATATGATATGACTATGCATCAAAAGCATATATCCTTTGCTGAAAAAAAGCAGATTATCCTACTATCTTCAAGAAAATTTTACTAAACGTTAAAAAGACAAAAGAAAAAAAAGGCCCCAGACAAAATAAAACAAAAATAACGTAAGCATTATTAAAGAGAAAAATAAAAGGTGGAAATGGAATGGAAGGATAAATTTTGTCTCCTAATGATCTCAATGGGCCAGCAAATCCTATAACCTTGACAAGAAAAACAAAAAGCAAAATAAAATTAAAATAATTGCAAAATAATCAAAAAAATCGGAAACCCACACAAAATCCTTTGTTAAACAAACACGTATCTATCTATCTATCTTGATTGAGAAATCTATCTATCTATTTTTAATATAAGCAAATCATTTGAGACTGAATTACCACAAATATCCTTCCTGAAAATGTGGCACCTGTAGGGATGGTAAAATGGGCCGCCCGGCCCAACCTGGCCCGACCCGTCATGAGCCCGCGTAAAAACGGGCTAACCCAACCCGGCCCGTCAAGGGATTATGGGTTGAGATGCTGAGCCCGGCCCGATCTATAACGGGTTGGGCGGGCTTGGGCTGGCCCGTCAAAAAATAAAAATAACAAAAATAAAATAAAAAATAAATAAAAATATAAAATTTAGACCAAAACTGGCCAAAACAAGCCAACCTATCTGGCCGACCCTCAAGAGTCCGCCCAAAACAGGCCACAAAAGTGGGTTGGCTAACAAGCCCGCCCGAAAATGTAAAAAAAGAAAGAAAAAATTGTTCAAAAATAGGGAAAAAAATAAAAAATTATATATATATATATTGGCCCGATGGGTTGGCCGGTCCGACCCGCTCGTGGCCCGGGATTGGCGGGCTAGATGGGTTGGGCTAAATGGGCTCATGGGTTGATGAACCCTAACCCGGCCCGACCCATTTGATGCACCCGATAGGCCCGCCCGATGGGCCAAGCCCGTTTTGCCACCCCTAGACACATGTCCAAATTTGGGGCAATTTTGTCTCTTTTGACGAATTTATCGGTTTTCAAGTTTTTCAAGTACTATTTTTTTTTTGCGCTAAATTTTAAGTGCTATTTTAACACCATCACACATCATTAAGAAGTTATATACTTATATTATATGATATGATTATGCATCAAAAGCATATTATCCTTTGCTAAAAAAAAAGCAGATTATCCTACTATCTTCAAGAAAATTTTACTAAACGTTAAAAAGACAAAAGAAAAAAATGGCCCCAGACAAAATAAAACAAAAATAACGTAAGCATTATTAAAGAGAAAAATAAAAGGTGGAAATGGGATGGAAGGATAAATTTTGCCTCCAAGTGATCTCAATGGGCTAGCAAACAGAAATGATATTTAGACATCGTTTTTTTGACAACGTATATGCCACCGTATAACAAGTTGGCATTTTTTATTTTAACAGAAATGATATTTAGACATCGTTTTTTTTTGACACCGTATATGCCACCGTATAACAAGCTGACATTTTTTATTTTAATTTAACAAATTTTTTTTAATCAGAGTCTATCACATCCAAACCTCTCGCACGCCCTCTTCTCTGCTTCCACGCTCGCTAGTCTCTTCCTCGCATACTCCCTGCTCTCTTCTCTGCGTCCCATCTCTTCTCTCCGTTCCACGCTCTGTTCTCTGCGTCCCACGCCGCCGCTGCGCCGAATCACTACCATCGTCGCCGATTGTCATCCTCGCCGCGCCGAATCAGTCGTGTCTCCCAGCAATTGAGAGAAAGAATAAGCGCTCCCATTAAAGACGTCAAAGCTGCTCTCGTCGATTCCAACTAGGACATCGATGCAGCTTAGAAAGAACTGAGGAAGATGGGAAAGGTTTTGGCTTCCAAAAATCCTCTCGAACTGCTTCCGAAGGTTTGCTCGCCCTCGCGCAAAACCACAACAAAACTGCTCTCATTGAACTCAACTATTCAGGCAGCAGAGACCAACGAAGCAATAATACTTTCAATTTGTTACTTTTTTTCTTTCCCTTTGTTTCAATATTTTTTAATTAATTTCGTTGAATCAAGATCTGTTTTGGTGTTGCAGTTGTTAAATCTGAAACGCTAATTTGTTCATTCAGCAATGTGAAATGAATTGAGTGCAGGAATTGGATGACATGAAAAGCTATTGAAGGATATGGCTTTTTGTTGAGTAATGTGTCAGGTAATATTTTTCTTTACCTTGTGTGTATTATCTGTTTTACATTGCTTTGCACAATAGTGTGTGTTGTTTTCAAAGAAGAAGAGAGTAAGAATTGGAAGTAATGTGGTTTGGTAGTTGCTAATATGCTGAGGTTGTGTACCCAGATTGCTGCTCTTTGCAAATCCTTGAAGTTCCAAATCTGTAGTTTTTACTTTCCTTTTGTTGGCATAACAAACTGTGTAACACATTTTCCTTTTCTGATGCTTTTAGTGTGCTAAAATGTGCAGTTTGCCCTTTTCACTTGCAGAAAAATAGTAGCACAGGAAGAGCTCATTTAGGTGAGTAGGCTATGTAATATATTTTTTTGGTGAATAGTCTTACACTACATGTCTCCACTTCTTCATGATGCTTACCAATTAATCTCTTTTGCTAAGTTGAAAATAAGTTAGCTACAACTAACAATCATTTCTACTTTTTAGCTCTGCATAGCTTAATTGTTTGTAATTTGTTAGCTTAATTGTTTGTAATTTGTTCTTTAAATTGTGCATATGAAGAGTAATAGACAACCTAAACCAGTATGTTATCTTTTTATCTAACTGTAGGTTAGTATTCATGAAATTACATTGTGTTTATAAGAAAGGCAGATCAGGGAAACTTTAAACCCATATATCTAAAGATGTCCTTATTTTTCTTACTCTAATATGAATCTATTTTAATGTAAGTGTCTACTTTAGACTAGCTGTCTGTCTGTGCAATGGGTCTGAGTTCAAATGCATTTCCCTTTCTCTCCATCATTCCAATGGGTCTGTGATATTTGGTTGCACACATGTTATTATTGCAGACAATATTGTTCAGACATTTGTAGATGCAATACTTCAGGAAGAGATCAAGGGTGTTTGTTGTTGAGGAGGATGTTCCTATAATTTAATTTTTAGATGCTTTGGGACACCTTGCAGAATTTCAAGATTGTACTTGCTATGAGTAGGGAAATGTGCTTAAGATGTGTTTTTGGAATTTGTGTAAATAAAACTCATATATGAAGTGAGTACTTTTTGTTGAATTGGAGTCTACAAGTTATAAGCAATGATCTGTTGAGTACTGTGTTCCAAATAAAACTCCACCTACAAAACCTTTTTGTGTAATGCATTTTGGTTTGAATTTCAAAGTGTTTTGGTTAATAAATTAGCAAATTAGGATATGCCTTGGTCCTTACTAATGGTAAGGAAAGGACTCTCTGATTTGGTTATAAATGATAACCTTTATCCCTGTACTCATTTGATATGTGCATGTTATTAACTGATTCAAGCAAGTTTTGTTAACCTCTGTTTGAAAATTCTGAAGAGTTCATGCTTTAATGCTTGAGTTACGAATTTTATTCGGTTATTTTTCTTTTTGTTCTTTTTTTATTTCCCCTCTCCCTTCTCATTCATTTTCTTCCCCGCACTATTGTGCCTGGAGCAACCATTGTGCTTTATTTTTATCCCAAATATGTATGATATGTGTTATTGTATTTTTTTGGACTCCAATCTCTGTTATTGACTCTTATCTCAATCTAGATCCTGCAAGTTGCAACTGCTTCTACGAGTCAGGCCAATAGAGAGGAAGTAGACTTTCGATCAGTCTTTGTAAGCAATGTGAGCTCTCTCTTCCCCGGTTTACATGAGATCAATCTATTGTGTTTAGTTGTCTATTATCTTCATTCATGATATAGACTGAGGATATGATTGTCATAACTTCTGTCTGAAGTGGTGATTGTCATATCTTCACCATATTCTATTCTGGAAGGTTTGAATTTTTGTTTGAAGTTGGATGTGCTTCATCTATTTTGTTTAATTTTATTTCGAAGTGGTGTCATTCTGCTTTGAAACTGTCTTTTGACTACAATTGCAAGTTATACTTCCATCTACAAGTTTTTTTGGTATTATAATGCTGCAGTTGAAAGTATATATTAAAGTATTTAGCTGTAGGAAAAGAAAAAATTAGAAATGTATGAAACGAACAAAAGGAGTGGGATAAATAAAATCTATTAATCTATTAATCTTATTGATTGTGTTTTGGAAACTAAAGTTGCATCTTTTAGTAAATGTTTTGTTATTTTAAAGTTGAACATTACTCTTCTAGAAGGATATCATTTGATTTAATTTGGCTCATGGGTATTCTTAACAAAGGAACTTGTGCCTTCAGTTGCATTAGAAAATGAGCGTGAAATTCTTAAATCTCAGGTATTTTTTTTTTGTGGGAGTTAAGAATAGGGGATATGTTATGTCCATGCTCAGCATATGAATCATAATTGTTGTAGAGTAGTCATATGCTTTGGCTTCTATAAGTACTGATCTTTAGAATTATTTGAGATTTCATTGATTGTTTGCATAATGCAGTTTGAAAATGTGATTTGCTTAATATTTATCTCATGTTGGATTTTGTAATTCTTCTAGTTCACGTGCTCAAGCTTCACTTTGTCATAGAAACAAAACAAAAACTTTTTATTAAAACTCTTTTTTTGGTTTTTATATTTCAGGAGAAGCCTCTGATAAGTCTCAGATGGCCAATAGACAAAACGGTTGAAGGACATTTGCGCAAGTACTTTGAGGAAGTCGTGCTTATGGACCAATTTGAATGGTTGATATTAGAGATAGAGATCATAGGAACAATTATACTTTATAATATATATAAGAATGTTTTGGTCTGCTTTTGATATGCCATTGAAGCTCTTGATGTGTCATGTAATGTTTTCTTTATTCTCTCTAGACTAGGTAATGTCGATAGAGGTCAGAAGGTGCAAAATGGTTTGTTGATCTTGCCAAGCTAGTTCAACGGAAAGCATTTTGTTGACCAAAGACTGTTAAGATGATGCTTGATCTACAATACAATGTACTGGACTCAGAACTTATGTAAAATTTTTGTATTTAGGATTTATCAACTTTCTAATTTAAACATATGTTAGATGTATTTGTAATTTTTTAAAGGAATCTTGTACTATTTTATTTTTAATGCAATGAATCAATTTTAATTTTATTGTTGTTCTTTTTATTTATATTTTTAGATGGATGCATGTGTGAAATATCTTTACACTAATAGAGCATACTATTTATTGACATTCGTTATAACTGTATGATTACGCTCTAAATTTATTTGGACAAGCCTCAATTAAAATCTGGAGGAAAAAATGGATGTTCACACCAAAAAATTCAACTTAACCACATTTACAACACAATTAACCACTTTTTTACACATAGTTAACCACCTTTTTCTGAGGTCAATTCAATCAAAGATACACAAGCAAAATGCACTCCCATGCATTATAAGTGTATGATTATGCTCTAAATCAGTTTTAAGTGAAATGCAAGGTTTGTGCAAGTGGTTAACTGGGTTTGTGTAAGTGGTTAACAGGTTTTGTGTAAGTGGTTAATGCAAGTTGTGTAAGCGGTTAACAAAATTTTAAAGTAAAATGCAAGAAGTGATAGCAGAATATTATGCTTGTATTTTGGTTTTGTCTGTCGAGTTTTATTTTGTAATGATGTACTTAGTTTGATACTGCTACTGGATTGGTTATTGCAATAGCAACTGCCTTCAGTGTGGTTAAATCCTATTTCATTTGTGCTTGAAGTGGACTCATATGCGCTTGGAGCACATTTTTTGGTTTTGTCACTGTTTCATTTGTGCTTAAAGCGCACCCGTATACGCTTGAAGCGCATTTAGCGCAATATCCTCTGCCGGTGGCTAATTGTGTATAGAAATATGGTTAATCGTGTTCAAAATGTGGTTCAATTTGATGTTCAAAATTGTGTTCAAGTCACGTGTGGTTAACACGGGTAATATAACTGGCTAACAGTGTTCAGCTAAGTGGTTAGCAGAGTTCACAACTTGCACCAACCCTGTATTTCACTTAAAAATTGTGTTAACCACTTACACAACTTGTGTTAACCACTTACACAAACCCTGTTAACCACTTAAAACATTGCATTTCAGTTGATAATTGTGTTAACCACTTACAGAACTCACATTAACCACTTACACAAACCTTGTTAATCACTTAAAACACTGCATTTCAGTTGAAAATTGTGTTAACCACTTATAGAACCCACGTTAACCACTTACACAACTTGTGTTAACTACTTACACAAACACTGCATTTCAGTTGAAAACTGTGTTAACCCCTTAAAGAAATCACATTAACCACTTAAACAAACTCTGTTAACCACTTACACGAACCATGTTAACCACTTGCACCAACACTGCATTTCACTTAAAAATTGTCTTAACCACTTACACAACTTGAGTTAACCACTTACACAAATACTGTTAACCACTTACACAAACCATGTTAACCACTTGCATTAACCCTGCATTTCACTTAAAAATGGTGTTAACCGCTTATACAACTTGTGTTAACCACTTACACAAATCCTGTTAACGACTTACACAAACACTACATTTCAATTGAAAATTGTGTTAACCACTTACAGAACTCACGTTAACCACTTACACAAATTCTGTTAACCACTTACACAAACCCTGTTAACCACTTGCACCAACACTGCATTTCACTTAAAAATTGTGTTAACCACTTACACAACTTGTGTTACCCACTTAACAAACACTGTTAACCACTTGCACCAACCCTGCATTTCACTTAACAATTGTGTTAACCACTTACGCAACTTGTGTTAACCACTTACACAAATATTGTTAACCACTTACACAAACCCTGTTAACCACTTGCACCAACCCTACATTTCACTTAAAAATTGTGTTAACCACTTACGCAACTTGTGTTAACTACTTGCACAAATACTGTTAACCACTTACACAAACCCTATTAATCACGTGCACCAACCCTGCATTTCACTTAAAAATTGTGTTAACCACTTACACAACTTATGTTAACCACTTACACAAACACTGTTAACCACTTAACCCTGTTAACCACTTAAATACAAACCCTGCATTTCACTTAAAACACGTTGACCATTTACACAACTTGAGTTAACTACTTACATAAACCCTATTAACCGCTTGCACAAACACTATTAACCACTTACACAAACCCTGCATTGCACTTAAACTGACGTTAACCACTTACAAAACTCTGTTAATCACTTACACAAACACTACTAGCCTCTTACACAAACCCTGCATTGCATTTAAACTGATGTTAACCACTTACACAAACCCTGTTAATCAAACTTTTGTGAGGTATTAACTACGTTTAATGGGTTGTGAAATTATCAATATCGACCATTAAATGAATTAAATTAGCCAAACTTGAAGCGCACCCTTATGCACTTGAAGCACATTACACCAAGAATTTACATTTAACCACATTTACAATACAATTAATCACGTTTTTGCACATAGTTAACCAACCCTATCTAAGGTGTTGAACGCGCTTCAAGCGCATCCATCTTCACTTGGAATTCATTTTTTGATTTTGTCTCTGTCTCATTTGTGCTTGAAGCACACCCGTATGCGCTTGAAGCTCATTACACCAACAATTTCTATCTAACCACATTTACAACATAATTAACCACTTTTTTGCACAAAGTTAATCACCTATGCCTGACACTTATTCAACGAAGGAAACATATGTACTATTTACTCCCATACATCATAATTGTATGATTACGCTCTAAATTTATTAGGACAAGCCTCATAATTAAAATCTAATTAAAATCTGGAGAAAAAATGGAGGTTTACACCAATAATTTCCATTTAAGCATATTCACAACACAATTAACTATTTTTTTGCACACAGTTAACCATTGTTTGCACCACATTACAATACAATTTCCTACATCACCAATGTATCAACAGAAGAATATTCATCAAATCAATTCCCTTGCCATTGTTGTGTTTCATTGAAAATAATAACAAAGCATTCATTCAAAAGATAATTTGTTTCCACATAAATCTTGATTACACGGCAACATTAAATAGCACATAGGAGAGGCATGATCATCCCATGGCATACTTCTATGTCCAACTGTGAGCAGTGGCTTCATACTTAGTCCTGTCAGTCTTGTACGTGCGCAATTTCAGAAACAAGTGGGCGTCGGGGTTGGGATCCGTCAACAATGAGCAAATTGACAAAAGGACCTAAAAGAGTGGATGTTAGTTTTTTTTTTTTTCAACACTTGTAACAGCCGCATGACACATATGGATGATATCATCATTCTGAATCCGTCAACAATGAATCATAAGATATCTTATCAAGGGGACACAAAAATTGTATCTCAAGTCAATATGAAGAATAATAGATATCTATATTCAGCTACTTTTGCACTAAAAATATTACTAATCTGAATTCTTATCTTATGAACTAATCTTCTAAAAAGGTTTACAGTTCTTCAATGCTTCTAAAACCAGAACAGTAAACAAATTGACATCACAAAGAGAAAAAACGACCATTATACAAAAGAGAAAAGAAATGAGTTATCCAATCTTTTACAAGTGCTCATGTAAAGCCTTAAAACATACCACTAAGATGACAAAATATAATGGCATCCCCTTTCCATTTATCATCTGCAACCCCGGATAAATAGTCAACATCTTTGGCTCTAATAATACTAATAACTGTGCCAGGACTTTCATTATGGATAAGGTACTTCTTTCCAACTTTGCACCAACTGCACAATATAACAACATTCACAGCTAAGCTATCATTCATCTAATTCTTTTATGTTAAAGTATCAAAACAAGAAAAGTCATCATCACCAATCATCACCTGACATAAATAGGACATCCCCCAACTGCTCTTGTAGCAGCATGATATTTAGCCATTGGATGTAGGCTCTAACATTCATAAAAAAAAATCCAAATTTAATTACCTCCTGAAGTAGCAAGTACATATTTTTTTCTACACAAAAAAATAAGGAAGGATTCTGTGGTATTTGACAACTGACATGAAACATATCCCAATCTAGCTGCATAAATTCACCAAGGAAAATAGTCTGCATGATTCATCCATGTGTTCACTCCCCCAATTATTGCTTCAAGTGATTTTCCTACTTTTCAAGTAAATAACAATCTTGACCAAATTGAAGAACAAGTTGAGCAACTAGTGCAGATTCGTATGCTCAAGCCTGCGTGTATTTTATTTAGAACTGTCAAGTGTGGAAGGGGGTATCATAAGCTTCTACCACACTCCTTTAATCAAATTGCAGTGTTACTGTGTGATGGAAGACTAGGGAATGTAAAAAATTCATATCAAAGGCTGAGAAACCTACTCTTAAAAAACCTTAAGCTGTTAGGCAAAGGTTTATAAACTTGTTTATTATATAAATAAAACACCCACTCACATAAAAACCGTTTGAGAAACATATTAAAATTATTCATTTTTATTACAAAAATTAGAAACAACTTTTCAGAACAGGAACAAAATAGAAGTAGATGACTGGGAATTAGAATTACCCGGAGAAGTAGAAGAAAGCAACGATAGAGAAAGAAAAGCTTTCAAGCCAAGGTCCCGTACATCACCCTCATACTCATCTTCTTAAAGCTCCTGTCGTACCTTGACCTTTGGATACACTAAAAGTCAAAATCCAAATAAAACAATTAAATAAAATTTAAGTAAAATGGCAACAACAACATATTCAAGAGAAGTACTTACTTGTTTATTTGTTGATTTGCCTGATAAACGTTGTTCAGAACATAACTGCAAATAGAATACAAGAAAGCCGATGATGTTTTGCTGAGAGTCGCATGAAAATAAACCCAGAGTCGTTACTTGTGGGTTCTCCGGGGATGGGTTCTGCTTCAGATCGAGATGTGCGGTGCGACGGCGGCGGCAAGGAGGACTGGTGCTGCGGCGGACGAAAAAGAGAAATACGGTAGCCAGAGCTAGGTTTTTTCCTCTCCCTCCATGGTGTGGGGGTGTGTATGTGTGCAGAGAAAAAAGAAAGAGAACGAGACGAGATGAGACGAGACGAGACCGAGCGAGAAAAGAGAAAGAATGGTTGGACAGAAAAGAGGACACGGCGGCCACTGCGTTTTTCCCTCGATCTCCATTGTGCGCTGTGCGAGAGAGACAGGGTGGGAAGACAGAACGATCGAAAATGAAAAAGAAGGAGAAATAGAAAATGTGTCACGTGAATTACGAAACTATCCCTGGAAGTATACGATGTTGGCATACGGTGTCTAAAAAATGATGTTCAAATATCATTTCTGGCCAGCAAATCCTATAACCTTGACAAGAAAAACAAAAAGCAAAATAAAATTAAAATAATTGCAAAAAAATCAAAAAAATAGAAGACCCACACAAAATCCTTTGTTAAACAAACACGTATCTATCTATCTTGATTGAGAAATCTATCAATCTATCTATTTTTTGTCTAAGACTGAAGTACCACAAATATCCTCCCTGCAAATGTGACACCTATCCAAATTTAGGGCAATTTTGTGTCTTTACACGAATTTATCGGTTTTCAAGTTTTTTCGAATCTACTTTTAATTTTAACATAAGCAAATCATTTGAGACTGAAGTACCACAAATATTTTTTCTGAGTATGTGACACCTGTCCAAAATTGGGGCAATTTTGTCTCTTTATCTCACTCTCTTTCTCCTGGTCCCCCGGTTTCTCTTCTCCCTCACCCCCACACATTTTTTTTTCCCAATCTCTTTTCCCTCTTCGGTCTCTCTTCTCCTCTCCCTATTTCTGATGAACTGTATCTCCCCACTTTGCCTATCTTCTCTCTAAACTTTTGTTCCTCACTTCCTCTTCTCTCTCTTTTCCCTCTTCCATTTTCTCACTTCCTTTCATTCCCTCATGCTCCATTCTCCTTCCATTTTCTCACTTCCTTTCAGCAACGAAAGAGGGTTTGGGGACAGTAGTAGATCTGAGAGGACGGCCAGTACTGTGATCTTGTGACAGTAACGCTCAAGCAGTATATCCAAACGACGCTGGTGGCTGGAAAACGTGAGAGAAGGGGCAGGTGGAGTTTTTGAAATTCTTCCAACTCAGTAATTTCTTTGGGCTTTTGATAAAACATGAGGTGAGTGTTGGCATCCAGCCAATATGAAAGCAAATTGGTGAGTCAAATGGTTGGTGGCCATCTAAGATTGACACAATTTGCAAGTGTTCACACCATTCATTTCTTCTATAAATAGGGAGTGGATGGTAGAGCAAAATTCATCCCATTCACAACTAAGTGCAACAAGCATTAGTTAGAGAGAGAAGCCTTGCTTAAGAGAAAGAGTGAGAGAAAAATTAGAGAGAGCCAATTTGTGAGAGTTTTATCCACAAATTGAGAGTACAATCTTATTGTATTAATTTTGAGAGATCACCTAAGGGTGAAGTTTGTAATCCCATTATTGTTATAGTGGAAGTTTAAGCGGCTTACGGGTCCCGTGGTTTTTACCTTCACTTTGGAGGGTTTTCCACGCTAAAATCTTTGGCGTTATTTTCATCTATTTGGTTTGGGAAATTATCCTGGGGTTCGTGGAAATTTATTTTATCTCACTTACACAGTTTTTCCCAACAAAGTGGTATCTAGAGCTAGGTCTGTGGAAAATTCTTAGTATGCTCTGTGGTTGCAGCCTTTGTGCGATCTTCCACATCGAGAAAAGAATTATTCACCGGTCCACTATTCATTGCCGAAGAAGTTTCAAGCACAATGAAACTTGTTGGATCGCCATCAAAATGGAGGAGAGCACCAAAGAATATGATAAAGCCGATCGCATTTAATTATGCAACTGGAAGCCAAAGATGGAAGATCTTTTATACATTAAAGATCTATGGAAGCCGATCGTGATGACGAAGGAGAAAGCAACAACTACAACAACAACTCAGTCGGATGATAAGATCGACTAAGGCGTAAAAACCAATCGACGCTTCGACCAAAGACATCGTTAATCGACCGGGCCGTCTTTGAATCGGAAGTGTCGCCAAATCCGTCAATGGATTGACAAGAGCATTTTTCAAAACTTTGCTAATGAACATGATGCTCATGCTCTTTGGCAAAAGTGGAGAAAATGTATGCAAGAACAACCGCACGTAACAAAGCCAATCGATGCGACGATTAGTCAACCTAAAGTACAAAGATCGGTAGCGATGTATCGGAACACATGAGTGAGTTCCAAGGCGTTGTAGATCAACTCAACTCGATGAAGATGACCATCGACGATGAGTTACAAGCACCGCTGATGCCGAAGTTCTCTACCAAAAAGCCGGACACCTTAGTTGTGTCACCAAGAACTCCGCCTCTGAAGGCAAGCTTACCATGGATATGGTAAAGGATAGGATGTTGAGCGAGGAGTCTCGACGAAAAGATGAAGGATATAATCCTGAATGCAAGCGCTTGTCACGCAGAAAAACAAGGCAAGCAAGAAGGGCGTGGAAGAAGCAAAGGTAGAAGCTCTCAAAGCCAAGCGGCAAAAAGGACGATCAAAGTCCAGATCGAGGTATGATAAGAAGTGTCACCACTGCGGCCTTCCGGGCACTTCATTCGAGAGTGCCGAAAGTTGAAACAGTTAAAGAAACAGGAAGCAGAAAGCCAAACAAATGACACCGCGAATCGCCACCGAAGATGTTACCATTGTTCGAGATGCAGATTATGTCAATCTTGCATGTCAAGACTCTACTGGGTAGTTGATTCAGTGCTTCCTACCATGTCACCTCAAAGCGGGAGTTCTTCTCAACCTACACTCAGGGTGATTTTGGACGAGTGAGGATGGGAAATGATGATGCATCCACAATTATTGGCATCGGAACATTTATTTAGAAACTAACCTTGGATGCGGTTATGTTTGAAAGATGTGAGGCATGTTCCGATATACGCCTCAATCGATCTCCACCTGAGTACTTGATGATGATGGCTACAATAGCTATTTTGGTGAAGGAAATTGGAAGCTCACCAAAGGAAACCTGGTGGTAGCAAAAGGCAAGAAAGATACTTCTCTCTATTTAATGAAGCCAAGTTATGTAGAGGAGAAGTAAATACCAAAGAAGAAAGAAGTTCCAACCGAGCTATGGCATAAGCGGCTCGGCCACATGAGTGAAAGTGGTCTTAGGATTCTTTCCAAGAAGAATCTCTTGCCGTAAATGACAAGTACATCATCGGGAAATGTGTTGATTGTTTAATGGGAAAACAACACGAGTTGCATTTGAAGTTCCCCACCATCTAGAAAGGCAAATCTTCTAGATTTGATACACACCGATGTTTGCATGATGAATGATAAGTCACAAGGAGGTGCACTTTATTTCGTGACTTTCATTGATGACCATTCCAGAAAGTGTGGGCCTTTGCTTTGAAAACCAAAGATCGTGCATCGAAGTTTTCAAGCAATTTCATGTGAAAGTTGAAAGAGAAGCGGCAGGCGGTTGAAGTGTGTACGAGCGGACAATGGCGGTGAGTATCGCGGACCATTCGAGGAGTAATCGCGAAGTTTTGGCATTAGATTAGAAAAATCGGTGCCAAAGACACCTCAACACAACGGTGTTCTTTGAAAGGATGAATAGAACCATCTGTGAGAGAGTCGGATGTATGCTCTCAAATGCAAAGCGCCAAACTCCTTTGGGGGAGGCAATGAGGACAGCCGATCGATTTGATCAACCTTTCTCCATCGGTTCCATTGAACTATGATGTACCGTAAAGAGTCCGGATAGGAAAGATGTTTCATACAAACACTTGAAGGTGTTTGGTCAGAGCATTTGTTCACATCCCAAAAGATGAGAGGTTCAATTTGGATGCAAAAACAAAGCGATGTATCTTTGTAGGATATGCCCATGAAGAATTCACTCTGACTGGGATCCAGCTACCGTAAAGATCATTAGAAGCGAGGACATGGTATTTTTGAAGATCAAACAATCAAGGATTTGAAGAAACCAGAAAATCCACGATCGGATGAAATTCGATTAATCCGGAACCGCCTCCACCAATAGATTACGATGGCGGAGCTACACCAGATCGATGATGTTGATCCACTAGGTGAAAGTCCGTAATCAGAGCAGTTTACGCTCGTAACAAGAGTTAGTTCTGAACAGTCCAATCAAAAGCAACAATAAGGAAACCTACCAGAGAGCGAAAGCCGAGTCAAAAGTATTCACCTACCGAGTATGTGATGCTCACTGACGGGGGAGAACCAGAGAGCTATGACGAAGCTCTTACTCACCAGCATAAGAATGAGTGGTTAAAAGCCATGCAAGAAGAAATGAAATCCTTGCATGAGAACCACACATATGATTTGGTAACACTACCACAAGGAAGGAAAACACTCAAGAACAAGTGGGTGTACAGAGTAAAAAGTGAAGAAAGCAACTCACAACCACGTTACAAAGCAAGGCTGGTTGTGAAAGGATTCGCTCGAGAAAAAGGGGAGTTGACTTTGATGAAATATTCTCACGGTGGTGAAGATGTCATCGATCGTAGTTGTTCTTGGCTTGGCTGCAAGTCTCAACCTAGAGATTGAACAACTTGATGTAAAACCGCTTCTTACATGGTGATCTTGACGAGGAAATATACATGCAGCGGCTGAAGGTTTCCAAGTCAAAGGAAAGAGAAATTGGTGTGCAGACTGAAGAAGAGTTTGTATGGTCTGAAGCAGGCACCGAGACAGTGGTATAAAAAGTTCGACTCATTCATGGAGAAAAATGAGTACAATCGAACGACGGCAGACCACTGCGTCTTCATCAAGAAATTCTCTGATGGAGATTTCATCATTCTTTTGCTTTATGTTGATGACATGTTGATTATTGGTCGAGACAGCGGCAAGATTAGCAGGTTGAAGAAAGAGTTGAGCAAGTCCTTTGCAATGAAGGACTTAGGACCCGCTAAACAGATTCTTGGCATGACGATTACAGTGGCGGGAAGAATCACAAAATTTGGCTATCTCAAGAACGGTACGTGGAAAAGGTTCTTGAAAGATTCAACATGGACAAAGCAAAATCTGTTAGTTCTCCACTGGCTAGTCACTTCAAGCTCAAAGTGAGCCAGTGTCCCTCATGCAAGGAGGAGAGAATAGAAATGAACAAAGTGCCATATGCATCGGCGGTTGGCAGTCTGATGAACGCTATGGTATGCACTAGACCAGATATTGCACATGCAGTTGGTGTTGTGAGTCGATTTTTATCAAATCCTGGAAAAGAGCACTGGGCAGCAGTCAAATGGATACTCAGATATCTCAGAGGTACATCTAGTCATTGTTTGTGTTTTGGTAATGGAAAACCTGTATTAGAAGGATATACAGATTCAGATATGGCTGGAGACGTGGATACCAGAAAGTCTATTTCTGGGTATCTGATAACATTTGCAGGGGGAGCTGTCTCATGGCAATCACGATTACAAAATTGTATTGCTTTAAGCACCACAGAAGCGGAATACATTGCAATCACTGAAGGTTGCAAGGAGATCCTGTGGATGAAGAAGTTCCTACAAGAGTTGGGACAAAACCAGGAAAATTATGTTCTCTATTGCGACAGTCAAAGCGCAATACATCTCAGCAAGAATTCGACATTTCATTCAAGGTCGAAACACATCGACGTAAGATATCACTGGATCCGTGATGTGTTAGAAAGAAAGCTGCTGAAAGTTGAGAAGATCCACACCAACGACAACGGGGCTGATATGATGACCAAAGCTCTACCAAAGGACAAGCTAGAAGTCTGCAAAGAAGTTGCAGGCTTAATATCAACCCCATATTGATACGAGGATATTTCCCATTGGCTGGAGGGGGAGATTTGTTGGCATCCAGCCAATATGAAAGCAAATTGGTGAGTCAAATGGTTGGTGAGTCAAATGGTTGGTGGCCATCTAAGATTGACACAATTTGCAAGTGTTCACACCATTCATTTCTTCTATAAATAGGGAGTGGATGGTAGAGCAAAATTCATCTCATTCACAACTAAGTGCAACAAGCATTAGTTAGAGAGAGAAGCCTTGCTTAAGAGAAAGAGTGAGAGAAAAATTAGAGAGAGCCAATTTGTGAGAGTTTTATCCACAAATTGAGAGTACAATCTTATTGTATTAATTTTGAGAGATCACCTAAGGGTGAAGTTTGTAATCCCATTATTGTTATAGTGGAAGTTTAAGCGAACTACGAATTAAAGTGGTTTTTACCTTCACTTTGGAGGGTTTTCCACGCTAAAATCTTTGGCGTTATTTTCATCTATTTGGTTTGGGAAATTATCCTGGGGTTCGTGGAAATTTATTTTATCTCACTTACACAGTTTTTCCCAACAGTGAGGATGAAGGTGGTGGGTTCGGTTTATCCAAAGGGAGCTCGTGGAGGCTGGAAACCTGCTGAGAAGAAGGACCGTGAGAAGGTGCTTTCTCGTCCTCTCCACTTCTGATTCTCCTTTTTATTTTTAATAATGCTTGATTCTCCTATTTGACCACATGCATTGCTGCACTAAACCGCTCCATTGGAATGAAAGCTCTGACAGTACAAAATAGCTTACATATGGAAGTTTCTTATTATTGATTAGATTGCGCTTAAATTTCTAATTTTTAAACATTTATTTTTCGAGATAAATACTAAGCATTGTGAATCAATGAAGAAGAAAAGGGACATTAGATGGAAGGGTGGTGCTCTGTCTACAGGATGCTACTAGGCACTAGCGCTAAGATTAGGAATGTTACAGTGCTACATAATTATTGAGAATGATATGAGGCCTTAAAAATATTGTTTACCGCAAAAAATAAAATCTCGCATAATAAATTATTTGCTATAATGAATTTTGTAATGTCACATTTCAAATAGAAATTATAATAGCTTCATATTGTAATATTAGAGATCTATGAAATATAAATACCACTTGAAAAAGCTTAAGAGGAAGTTATCGGTGCTGTGTAATTTGGAAGACGGAGAATGGAATTGAGGAAACAACAGGGTGATGATTCTTTGGCTTAAAAAGGATTATCTATAGAAGCTAAACTTGCTTGAGGAATAGGTAAGCATTAGCTTGCACTGGTATATTGGCAAATGTTTTGGTTATGAGACTGTGATGCGTTTCTGTTCCATGCTGTTGCAGGTTGCAGAATTGAAGAAAAATCTGGGTTCTCATCCCAATTTTATATTCAAGGCTCAGGTTACATTTCTTACATGGATGTTGTCTTTTTTAAGTGCTGATTTAGTTCTTGCCCATTCCTCTTTTGCTTTGGGTATCAACCTTTGTGTTTGTTTACTTTACATATAGGTTTTTCAACTGCAATTAAGATCAAGTTAGGGTCTGTGTGATTCATACCATGCAAGGGGTTACTGGGAAAGGAAGTTCTTCAGGTATATAAACAGCATTCTCAACTTGCTTCATCTGATTCATGCAGACATCGCAGCCTCTTCATTCATCTAACCTCAACTACTATTGCAGTGTCAATAAACTATTAGATGTCAAGTTCCATTTGGAACGGGCTATGTTGTCTTTATGCATCTCTTACACGTGAAAAATATTTTCATCATTCAATTAGAGTAAATACTAATAGAATACATTATTTTTATCATTCTGTTCTTCCTTTGACATTTGAGGTACATGGATTTGAAAATGTTCTCTTCTTTTTCACTCTATTGTATAGTATGTATCTTAGAGCACATGTTTCTTTGGTCATTAACATTTGATTAGCAAACCTGATGGGGATCTTGAATATAATATAAATTTATTTCATAACAGCTTCTTCTAACAATTTGATCTTGAAATATATATTTGTTCATGTCTGTTATTTTGAACTCTTTCTTCACTCCTTTCCTTACACGTCTGTTATTTTTACATCAATGTGCTTCATTTTTCATTACTTTTTTGGCAAGTCAGCTATTGTTTTGAGAGGTTATTAAGGTATCATTCCATCTGAATGAAATGGTTGGACTCATCAAGGGTGCTTACTGGAGCATGGGTGGGATGAGCTAAACAACTTTCTCAAAAAAGCATGGTAAAGATCAGTTTTCCCTAGATATGAATATGAATTATAATTTTATATCCAATTTGTTATGAATTTCAATTTTATATCCGATTTGAGATAGAGTTGGCTTTTGAGCTAAGAATGTGAATTTTAATTCTATATCCAATTTGTTATGCATTGCTGGATATGCAGATACTGAAATTATATTTGTCAAAAATTCTGCCCAGTTTCCAAGGCTTTTTGAGATTGAAAGCAGGTGAGTTCTAATGCTCATTGAAATAATTCTGTTTTGTACAATATAAATAATAAATAATGGTGTTTGCTCAAGTTTACAATTGTTTTGTTGTCAGGAGATGGAAAAGAAACAGAACAATTGGTAGCCCATATTTACAAGAGTCCATTGATATCATGTTATCATTGGGGATGGATGCTTTGGTGCTCTCTACATCTCCTCGGGGGGGCATCAAAAAGCAAAAGACAAGGTCTTGAGCATGAGCAGAAGGTAACAGAAAACTCATTATGTATTTTTATTCTTCCTATCTTTCATGTTCTGTTTTTTATAATATTTCTATATCTTGATAGTATTTCCATCAAATATGTCCATAAAACTCGGTTGTTTCCATCATATTTAGTCTGGACCACAAACTATTAATCTAACTATGTGGAGGTTACTATATTGTGTTACAAATATTGGTAGTAATGAACAACTATTAGTCGCAATCAACGACGTGCCCCGTGCGGATGCACGGGTATGGTACTAGTGCAGAAGAAAGCACAACAACAACAACAACAACAAACGACTTTGCTGCAGTGAAATTTCGGATTGAGAATGCCAAGCACAACATCTTCCCATTCACATAATCACACTCCTCTTCTTCTTCTTCTTCAAAACGATGTCGTATCAACCACACAACAACAATAACCCTAGCTTCACTCCTCTGCCACTGAAAACCTGGCTCAACACCGAATCCTTCAACCACATGGTTCTCGCCATGCAACTCCACTCCCTCTCCGACCCCAAATCAAAAACCCTAATCCCCAATTTAACCTCAATTGACCCAACCCTCCTCCTCTCCGACGAAATTCTCCGCAAAATCCTCTCCAATCTTCCCGATTCATAGAGAAACTCGAATTCCCTCGTTTGCAAGCGTTGGTTGAATCTCCAAGGAAGACTCGTTCGTTCCCTTAGGGTTTTCGATTGGAACATTGTTTTATCAGGTAGGTTAATCCACAGGTTCCCCAATCTCACCCACATCGATTTGGTTCCCGCAACTTTCGTCGTCTCGCCCCCAAAACGACACCGTTTTACTCACTCACCGTGTCGTTTCTTTGCACGTCGATTCAGGATGGTGTTTCGACGACCAAAAAAACCTGCTACCGGTTGAAGCAGTGGAATAGGTTAATCCACAGGTTCCCCAATCTCACCCACATCGATTTGGTTCCCGCAACTTTCGTCGTCTCGCCCCCAAAACGGCGCCGTTTTACTCACTCACTGTGTCGTTTCTTTGCACGTCGATTCAGGATGGTGTTTCGACGACCAAAAAAACCTGCTACCGGTTGAAGCAGTGGAATCGGGACTCAAAGAAATCGCGAAGGTTGCCCCAATTTACGGAAGCTAGAGGTAATCGGTGCGAGCGAAGCGGGTTTAGTTAGTGTCGGGGAAGAGTGTTCCACATTGCAAGAACTCGTGTTACAGAACGACGACGTTTTACGCGGCGTCGCGGCATGTGTGAATTTACAAGTGGTGAAGTTAATTGGGAGTGTGAATGGGTTTTATGAATCCGTGGTTTCGGATATTGGGTTAACGATTTTAGCGCAAGGGTGTAAGAGGCTTGTGAAATTGGAGCTATGTGGCTGTGAAGGGAGTTTTGATGGGATTAAAGCGATTGGGAAGTGTTGTTTGATGTTGGAGGAATTGGTTTTTGTTGATCATAGGATGGATGATGGGTGGTTAGCAGGGGTTTCGTTTTGTGAAAATTTGAAGACTTTGAGGTTTGTGTCGTGTAAGGTGATTGATGGGAATCCTGGGTTGGAGGAGCATTTGGGGGTTTGTGTTGCACTTGAACAGTTGCATTTGCAGAAGTGTCAGTTAAGGGATAAGAATGGGACTGGAACTGTTTTTTCAGTTTGTTGGAATGCTAAGGAGGTTATTCATCAGGATCGGGGGGTTGGATGATGGTATGTTCTGTTTGGCAGTTATTTTCAGGTAATGTGTGAATTTGTTGAAATTTATGAATTTGTTTTCTAGCATTATTTGTATTGGTAATCTGGTTTGCAGGTGCATAGAGAAATCTTAAAAAGTTTATAAATAGCAATTAGAAATTCTTGCTTAACCACTGTGTATTCAGCCACAAATATTTTTTTTTCCCCTTGTTTTTACAAGATCAGGCACAAAGAGTTGTAACCCCTCAATGTAGTTCCTGAATTAACACCCTCTTTCATATTTAGTTCATAAAATATATGAAAATAATAAGTAGTCCCTAAAGTTTGTAAAATCCGTTAAATTAGTCCCTAAAGTTTTGTGAAACCCGTCTCATTAGTCTCTATTAGTTTAGGGACTAAATTGAGAACTTAATTTAAAATTAAATTTGAAACAATAACAAAACGGAGATCAAGAATCATATTTTAGTACTATTTTGAGATTTGGATTGGTTGTGCTTGATAGATACTGTGCTCAAATGATAGTTATTTAGTTTATAACTATGAAAATACGAATATTAAAAGCACTGGTTCAGGAATCTAAATTAGGAGTTATTTTTTTGTGAAATGGTGGCTTTTTGGCTTTTAACTTAAGTTATCAATATTTTAAGGCTTTTTTTTTGTCTAAGTTTTTCGTCCCTATGAAATTAACAAAATTTGAATTTAGTCCCTGTAACATTTTTAGTCTTTATAAAATACAAAAATAGTGTATTTTTATTTTCTCATGTTAGAGACTAAAAGTACATGGTTTTTGAATTTTGTGGGAAATTAAAAACGAATAAAATTTTTATAGAGATTAAGACCAAAATTTGTCAATTTTACAAGGATCATGAACATATTTAAGTCATATTTTAAATACTATCTTTTAATATATATTTTAAATTTATTAATTTTTTTTAACAAGGGTTATAAAGGAAGAAGATCGGTTTGAAGTGTTGGAATGGCTGTGTGAGCTTATTTTGAACTTTGCCTTTACATCTTCAATCCATGTTTACTTTTATGTTATAAAAATTGTTTCTTGTAGTACATAAATCACGCATTTGACATCTTCATTACATGGTTTAAATGTGGTTTTGGTATTCTTAGTTGACAAGCTGTCTGGAAGTGTGTCCAATCTGTTGGGATTATTTGAAAGTTACATAATGGTTGTTGTTGTTACTCTGTTTCAGGCGGGTGAAATTGTTTTGCTTAGAAGGATGCTCATTGCTTACAACCGAAGGTTTAGAGTCTGTAATTGATGCCTGGAAGGACCTTGAGTGCCTTAGAGTTGTGTCTTGTAGAAGTATAAAGGATAGTGATCTCTCTCCTGCACTCGCAACCTTATTTACCACTCTCAAAGAGTTGAAATGGAGACCAGATACAAAATCTCTTCTGCCATCAAGTCTTGGAGAGGTAAGCATGGGAAAGAAAGGTGGTAAATTTTTCAAGTGGGCATGGCATGATGCCTGAACTCGCTGTGCATTCTGAATCTAGGACTCTGGTTTTAGAAACAGATATTCTCACTGACTCGGTGAAATTTGTACCATTATGTAATCATGCAGTTAGTTTAGATGGTTAATTAGGTTAGATATTGACAGTGGAAGCTTAGTTGTTATATCCCTTACAGCTAGAGATGTAATTATGTCTTAGCTTAACCCAGTTCACTGTATGTTGAAATTGGGTAACTTTTGCTCCTAGCATTTTTTATACGTCTGACATCAGAATAAGAAACCAAATAAGAGATGTAATTATGTGTAAGCATAACTCAGTTCACTTGTGTACCTTTGTTCCGCAGCACTTGTTTGCCACTGTAGTAGTAGTAGTATTTTTTATTTTATTCTTTTCTCTCTCTTTTTTCTTTCCCTTTTGATCCAAGCCACAGTAGAAGTACCAATGCAATGCTGCCATTAACTTAGCATGGTGTGCTTATAACATGTCAAGGATATCAAAGACCGCAAAATGGGGAGACACAAAAAAAAAATGAGCACAATTCTAATACCATTTATTAAAACTAATCAAGATATCATGGACCCAAGACTGCATTAACATTCACAAAAATAGGACAATCATCAATCAATCATAAAACCTAAGTATTACATTCAAAGGTAATAAAATCAGATATTCTGTATCCGTCAAGTACGTGCTGTTGTTATTGCCTTCCAAATTCCAATTGCAGCAACAAGGGGCTTTGATTGCTCAGCCTTCATGAAACTGGCCAGATACTGAGATTTCCTTATTTTAGAATGTCTCTTTTTAATTAATGCTTCCTTTCTCAGCTCATTCTTCTTTCTGCTCAGTCCAAGAAATGTCCAAATTTCTTCCTCACTCCAAATCACTCCTCCTCCTCTTGCTTTACACTGTTCCCCTCACAATCCCTAGTCTTGATCTTCTTGTGTTTTACCCTCCTTCCTTCCTCTGAAAATACTCAAAGAAAAAAACTGCTTCCTCCTTTTCCATCTTGTCAATGGGTTTTCTAGAGGCCCTGCGTTAAGGTATACAGATGGAAGTGGGGTGTAGTTGATGATCTGGTAAGAGTGAATTGTGGGGCGAAGCCAGCTATTCTCTCTCTGCAGTGATTGTGTTCTGTTCAGTATCTGAAATGAGCCAGTTAGGCCATGTTTGGTATCTGTTGTGCAAGTGATATCAAGAACTCACTCTCAAGTCAAGTATATACTATCTTTATTCTTTTCCAACCTTATCCCACTCCATTCTTATTTCTTAGTTGTCACTTTTTTTCTTTTGAGCTTTTAACTATTTTCCTACTTTTTTCCCATGCTTTCTTCTTCTTCTTTTTTTTTTTTTTTTGATAACAATTTCCCATGGTTTCTTTGTCATAAAAAAAGTAAATCGTGAAAATAAAATGGGTTAGCCAAAATTCAGTATTCACAATGCCACGTGCTTTTTCTAAAGCTTTGACGCTACAGGCTACAAAATTCGCCTCACATGATGCAGATAAAGAGGTGTAATCTGAATTCTAAACTTTTCCTTTTTAGTTTTCCAGACTATAGTTTTGACAGCAGATAGATGAACGTTTGACAATTAAACACTACAACTTACTACTGAAGTGTATTAAACATTGCATAGCTTTTAGGAATGGCTAAATAGCACTTTTGGTCCTTTAACTTTATTTTAGTTTTTGTTTTGGTCTTTTAACTATTATATTTTTTATTTTGGTCCCTTAAGTTAGAAAAATACGACACTTTCATCCCTTCTGTCTGTAATCCCTTTATTTTGTGTGTATAGGTCATTGAAACTCTTTTTTTTTGCTCAATTATTTTTTATCATGTTATTTCATTAATAAGAACTCTGATTAGAGCATGATTTTGACTTTATTGTTTAAAAAGGTTACAGACGAAAGGGACGAATTTGGCATAACTTTCGTAACTTCAGGGACCAAAACGAAAACTAAAATAAAGTTAAGGGACGTAAATGGAAAAAAAATAGTTAGGGGACTAAAGTGTCGTATTTTTATAACTTAAGAGACCAAAATAAAAAATATAATAGTTAAGGGACTAAAACGAAAATTAAAATAAAGTTAAGGGACCAAAAGTGCTATTTAGCCTTTAGGAATGAATATATAGATAATAGATATAACTGATAATACTATGTATGTAAACAACTACACACCAGATATATAATTAAGCTGAGATAAAAAAAAAAAGTCTCAAAAGGGCAACTTTTGAAACAACTACACACCAAAAACATTAAGTTTCATTATTATTCAATGAACAACTTTTGAAACACAATATCTATTAGAGTTAATTAATAAAAAAATTAAATTAAGTTAAAGTAACAATAATTATTGAAATTATTTTAACTATTTAATTCGTTTTTTTAGAACTGAGTTACCATGTGTGTAACCCAACCTAAAGGGCTGATTCCAACACCCTCTTTTTCTCCAATAGCACCCATACCCATCTCCTTCCTAAAATACCCCTATCTCTCTCTCTCTCTCTCTCTCTCTCTCTCTCTCTCTCTCTCTCTCTCTCTCCATCCCTACCCCCTTTCTCACTCTCCTACCCAGTCCCCAACCTCTGCCTGCGTCCCCCTTCCCCAACCCTCCCTTGGTGACGACCCAACTCCCCTT
The DNA here is from genome assembly GCA_037113605.1 of Calophaca sinica. Classification (NCBI taxonomy): domain Eukaryota; kingdom Viridiplantae; phylum Streptophyta; class Magnoliopsida; order Fabales; family Fabaceae; genus Calophaca; species Calophaca sinica. Next base: position 71,969,217 of record CM073734.1, read on the forward strand.
CCCCACTCCCACCTCCCACCAGCACTCCTGCTACCCTTTTCCTTCCCATTCTTTGCCCTCCCCTAAAACCCCATCCCTGAAAACTTGTTATTATTTCTTTAATTTTGTAACGTAAGCAAATTTTTTTTGCCCTCCTTCCGAAATACCAAAAAAACTAGTATAATAATCTGTGCAATGAATGAGTGAGATCTGAGGGTTACCAAGTCACGTAAAAAAAATTAGGCAAAAATATTTTCAAAAGAAAATAGAAAAAACATCATTGATGGATTTTTAATATTTCCAACATAATATCAAATAATAATATGATTTTAAGGTGAATTCATAGTACTAATTAATAATAAAAACTAAATTGCCGAATGTGTGACCACAAACAGATTTTTATTGTTAAACATTAGACAAAACAACAAAAGCATTCAAAGAGATTGAAAAAAAATAGAAGCTAAACTCAGAGAAAGAACATAAATATGGTCGAATTTATGTTGCTTATATTTAATCATACATCAAAATCGAGAAAAACAAGAAGAAAAAATGAAAGAAAAAGAAGGTAGCAGTTGACTATTTTAAAAAAATAGTTTTTATTATTATTATTTAGATTATTATATTTTATGTTATGTTTTAAATAAAAAAAAAGAAAAGAGAGAAGTTACTAAACCTTTTTTTGGTCACCGAAGCGGAAGCAGCAATAAACCCATAGTATTAAAAACCGGCTCGGACCGGCCGGTCGGACCGCGAACCGGTGGTCTGAGCGAGTCGAGCACATTTTCAGATCGGAAATGGAAGGGAATCGGTGCGAACCGGTGTGACTCGGCCGGTTTTCCAGATAAACCGGTGACTCGGCGGGTCACGTTGAACCGGAGCGGGTCAAACAATTTTTTTTTATAAAAAAACTCATGAAACGACGTCGTTTTGGTTATTTTTTTTTAATTTTAAAAAACGAATAACACTGAGACGGAGGGAGAGAGGCTCAGTTGTTCACTTCTTCTCCCTTCTCACTCACAATAACAAAAACCTAGCCGCCGCACCATCGCGCCTCCCTTTGCGCCATGCCGTGCCGTGCCGTCCCGTCGCGCCTCCCTCTGCGCACAACAGCTCACGCACGACACAAAACAATATGTATTTTTTTTCTTTCACTTTTTTGGTTTTTAAATCTCACTAATCTCACTGCGATGCGAGCACCCTCCCCCTTGTTTCATCAATATTGTGCAGCTTTTGCTGCTGCTATTGGTAGTGCTTCTTTGATTTTTTTTTTTGTACAACTTTGTTTTTTGCTGCTGCTGCTGCATTGTTAATTTATCAGATTTTAGTTTATCAGATTTTAATATCTTCTCTCTATTTGTTGTTATGTGTTTAGGGATTGTTAATATCAGATTTTATTTTTATAATTTTATTAGAGATGGCTTTTGCTGAACCCCCATCATCGATCTATTTGAATTAATTGTTGTAATGTCTTCTAACTTAAAGTTAATGCTCGCAGTATCCCGGTTTCTGATTCAGTTTTTTTTCCTGTGGCGGTGTGTGTGTGTGTTTGACAGGTTGATACGAAACGGTGGTGCAATACCCTCCTCTAAAACCCCATCCCTGAAAACTTGTTATTATTTTTTTAATTTTGTAACGTAAGCAATTTTTTTTTACCCTCCTTCCGAAATACCAAAAAAACTAGTAAAATAATCTGTGCGATGAACGGGTGAGATCTGAGGGTTACCAAGTGACGTAAAAAAAATAATTTGGTAAAAATATTTTCAAAAGAAAATAGAAAAAATATCATTGATGGATTTTTAATATTTCCGATATAATAACAAATAATAATATGATTTTAAGGTGAATTCGTAGTACTAATTAATAATAAAAACTAAATTGCCGAATGTGTGACCACAAACAGAGGGGTTTTCTCAGCAGGGGGTTTTCTCAGAGAAAGACACATTCATGAGTGCATTTGCATTGCCTCTGAAGCTGTGAACTTGCTAGACTATAAAACTTTTGGTGGCAATCTGACCCTTAAGCTAGACATAAAAAAAGCCTTTGATACTTTGGATTGGAACTTTTTATTGACTGTTCTACGTGCTTTTGGCTTCCATGATAAATTTTGTCATTGGGTTGAAGTCATTCTTAATTCAGCCAAGCCCTTTTTTGCAATCAATGGTAGCTCAGTTGGCTTCTTCTCCTGCAAGAGAGGAGTCCGACAAGGTGACCCTCTCTCCCCTCTTCTATTCTGTATTGCAGAGGATGTTCTTAGTAGGGGGATTGCAATTTTGGTTGCTTCTGGTTCCTTGAAGCCTTTCACTGGTCCCAAAAACTTTATTATTCCTAGTCATGCGCTCTATGCAGACGATGTTCTTGTTTTTTGCAAGGGTACCAAGAGAAATTTAGAGAATCTATTGGCTTTAGTCAATTTGTATGGCCAGGCATCGGGTCAATTTTTGAATTTGAGCAAGTGTAGGTTTTACTCTAGCAATGTCTCTCCATCTAAAATTGCCTATCTTGCTAATCTTCTGGGTTTTGGGGCAGGCCATCTGCCTTTCAATTATCTTGGTGTTCCCCGCTTCAAAGGCAAGCCCAAGAAAGTGCACCTCCAGCCTATTGCAAACCAAAATGTAGCTAAGTTGGCAACCTGGAAAGGAACTTTGTTATCCACTATGGGCAGAGTTGAGTTGGTGAAATCAGTCATCCAAAGTATGTTACTGTACAGCTTTCATATCTATTCTTGGCCCATCTCCCTACTTAATTTTATTGATCGTTGTATTCAAAACTTTATTTGGGCTGGTGATATCAATATTAGAAAGATTGTGACTGTGGCTTGGGACACTCTTTGCTCCTCTTCTCTAGAGGGTGGCCTTGGTGTCAAGTCCCTTAGAGCTCTCAATGAAGCCTCTCTGCTAAAACTGTAGGGAAATAGCGCAATAACAGAGATTAAAAACGCAGCGGAAATTTAAACTTTCCCTTCCATGGATCCTTGCGAATGGTCATGACTCAGGGTTATATGAATTACCTCTTGTAGCGCAGATCGTTTGCAGACGAAAATTGGAATCGAGCACAGCGTCATACGAAAACAACGCCTCTCGTAGTCCACACGACCTTTGAATGGGAGCGGTCTCCGTCACGGTGCTAGGCGACGTCTGAAACCGATCCACGATGCAAGTCACGATCTTTGAAAGCGGCTAGGGTTTTTCAGTGTTTTGACTTGATCTTAACGAGTCTATTTATAGACTTCACTTAAGACTCGACCTAGCGCATCGTAGCTACCGTGTGCTCTCGGTAGACCGTAACTTATCGTGTTCTGCGTCTTTCTTGACTCAGCTGGTGCATCGTAAGAATGCACGAATAAAATGAGTCTCACTCATTTATTTAATCTCCCATTAGCTTTGTTCTCATGTGTGTGACCACAGCAGGTTCAGTAACGTTGGCAATAATATTAAATCACTATTTAATATTATAAGCGATGGCGGTGTCTAGCAACACATCACTGCTACCCAAGTAACGAGAATGTCGGTGTTGTGGCGTAACCTTCCGTGACAATGATCATGTGTATAATTACCCTTTTGCCCTTATATCTATATTGAACACAAGGCATAGTATGTGTCACCCTTGTATAGTTCAATATTATATTCCTTGATGCCCGAGTAGACTTAGTAACAACAAATAAGATCAATATCTCATATTGACTTATTTCAGCATGGCCATGCATTTCTGATCATACTCTATCAAGGGCCCACAGATATTACTCTGTTATGTAGGAGGGGCAAATCCCATCTAGGTCACTCATGTCTCTTTGCATGACTCATTGAGTGCCCGATTAATCGACTTTATAATTGTCCTGCTCTGAGACAATGTTTGTGGCAATAAAACACCCAACTCCTCATGTAGGGACCATAGTGGTTTCAGGTCTGAGGGTGGCATACACCACTATCACTATGAGAATAACTCATGACACTTACATAACACACTATGTAGTATTCTCATGGCGGGTCAATCCAGTACACAATTACCCTAACGTGTACCTATGTGGTGACTTGATATCTCATATCTATAACCTGTGAGATGAGGTTATCAGTCCACCCACATAATAGTCTTGATGCATTATTATTGTCCTTAATAATAATAATACTCGACTACGGATATTTAGAGTAAGTTCTTTAGTATCTCACAACCGAGTCGTCTACTCGATGTTCTATTGAAAACAAACTTTTACTCAAGGACTTTATTACGTTGAAACAAACATAATAGCTGAAAATGCCTCATATAATAAATAAATGACATGATACAAAATATAAGTCCAAAGGAAAAACATTGGCCTCAGGGCTTACACCAACAATCTCCCACTAGCACTAGAGCCAATTAGGCATGTACCTAATACCCATAGATCTAGTATGACCATCATGCCTGTTTGGGTAAGAGGCTTTGTAAGTGGGTCAACAACATTGTCAAGTGTTGGTACCCTGCATATCTTGACATCTCCTCTATCGATAATCTCTCGAATGAGATGGAAGCGCCTAAGTATGTGTTTGGATCGTTGGTGAGATCTGGGTTCCTTAGCTTGTGCAATGGCACCATTGTTATCACAAAAGAGATCAATGGGGTTCACAATACTAGAAACTGTACCAAGTTCAGTAATGAACTTCTTGATCCAAACAGCCTCCTTTCTTTGCATTGGAAGCAGCAATATACTCGGCCTCTGTAGTAGAATCAGCGACTGTTTCCTGCTTTGAACTCTTCCAGCTCACAGCGCCACCATTTAGGCAAAACACATAACCAGATTGCGATTTAGAATCATCTTTATCTGTCTGGAAGCTAGCATCGGTGTAACCTATTACAGCGAGCTCTTCCTGACCTCCATATACCAAGAAAGAATCCTTAGTTCTTCTCAAGTACTTAAGGATATTCTTGACAGCAACCCAATGACCATCACCGGGATCAGACTGGTACCTGCTCGTTGTGCTCAAGGCATACGAGACATCTGGTCGAGTACATAACATGGCATACATGATAGATCCAATTGCAGATGCATATGGAATCTTATTCATGCGATCCTCTCTTCCCGAGTTGAAAGGGATTGTGCCTTTGATAGGCATACGCCATGTGTCATGGGCAAGAACCCTTTCTTGGAATCATGCATATTAAAGCGTCTCAACACTTTATCTATGTATGTACTCTGACTTAGGCCAAGCAATCTTTGCGATCTATCTCTATAGATCCTGATTCCTAATATGTAGGTAGCTTCACCCAAATCTTTCATAGAAAAGCAATTCCCTAACCAAGTCTTAACTTGTTGCAAAGTAGGGACGTCGTTTCCGATGAGTAATATGTCATCCACATATAACAACAGGAATACAACTATGCTCCCACTAACCTTCTTGTAAACACAAGGTTCATCTTCATTTTTAATGAATCCAAACTGTCTCACAGTTTCATCAAAACAAAGATTCCAACTTCTGGAAGCTTGCTTCAATCCATAAATTGATCGCTGCAACTTGCATACTTTCTTGGCATCATCTGAAGTGTCAAAGCCCTCAGGTTGTGTCATGTACATGTCCTCAAGGAGATTTCCATTAAGGAAAGCAGTTTTGACATCCATTTGCCATATTTCATAGTCATGGTATGCAGCGATGGCAAGTAAAATCCGAACAGATTTAAGCATCATGGCTGGCGAGAAAGGTTTCATCATAGTCTACACCATGAATTTGCTTGAAACCCTTAGCAACGATCGTACCTTATAGGTATGAACCTTACCATCCATGTCATTCTTCCTTTTGAAGACCCACTTGCACCCTATGGGAGTAACCCGCCAGGTGGCTCCACCAAGGTCCATACCTGGTTAGTGTACATGGAATCCATTTCAAATTTCATGGCCTCAAGCCACTTCTCGGTCGGGGGCGATGTGGCCTCTGGTAAGTCACAGGCTCATCTTGATCCATGAGAAATACATCACCTATTTGAGTCATGAGAAATCCATATCTCTCGGGTTGGTGGCGTATCCCCGCTAGACCTACGCTGGTCTTGTGTTACTTGAGCGAGTTGTTCTGTCACAATATCTTGTGCAGCTGCTCTTGTTCCTCCATAGATGTGTCACTACTCTGTGATACTTGAATTTCTTCAAGTTCTACTTTCCTCCCACTAATTCCTTTGAAACGAATTCCCTTTCTAGGAATACACGATTCGAGCGACAAACACTTTGCCCTCGGAAGGATTGTAAAAGTAGTATCCCTTGGTTTCTTTAGGATACCCCACAAAGAAGCATTTGTCGATTTGGGCTCAAGCTTAGTGGAAATTTGTCTTTTCACATACACTTCTGACCCAAATCTTCATGAAAGACATCTTGAGTTTCTTGCCAGTCCATATCTCATATGGTGTCTTTTCCTGATTTTGGATGGAACACGGTTAAGTGTGAAAATTTGCGATTAATAGAGCATGTCCCAGGAAGGAATTTGGAAGATCCGCATGACTCATCATAGAGGACCATGTCCAACAAGGTTCGGTTTCTCCTTTCGAAACACCATTCCATTGCGGTGTTCGGGAGGGGTAAGTTGGGATAGGATCCCACACTCTTTCAGATGATCATCAAATTCAAGGCTCAAATATTCACCACCTCGATCTGATCGAAGGATCTTAATATTCTTACCTAGTTGGTTTTGTACTTCATTCTTGAATTCTTTGAACTTTTCAAAAGATTCGATTTGTGTTTCATGAGATACACAAATCCATACCTACTATAATCATCGATAAATGTAATGAAATGCGAAAACCCCCTACGGCTAATGTGTTTAGTGGTCCACATACATCGGTATGTATGAGGCCCAAAGATCACTAGCCACTTTCACCTTTCTGTGAATGGGGTTTTTGTCATCTTTCCTAATAAACAAGACTCACATGTCTCAAATGATTCATAATCAAAAGAGTCCAAGAATCAATCTTTATGAAGTTTGGAAATGCGCTTCTCATTTATATGGCCTAAGCGACAATGCCAAAGATGAGTCGGATTCAACTCATTTGGTTTTATCCTTTTCGTATCGATGTTATAAATGGGCATTTCGAGATCAAGGACATAAAGTCCATTACTCATTTGTGCGCTAGCATAGAAAACATCATTTAAATAAATAGAGCAACATTTGTCCTTTATTATAAATGAAAAACCAGACTTGTCCAAACAAGAAGCGGAAATAATATTCACGCTAATTGCAGGCACAAAATATGATTCTCTCTGGCGAAAAATAAGCCCACTAGGCAAAGTTAATACATAAGTTCCGACACTAAAGCAAGAACTTTTGCTCCATTGCCAACTCGTAGATCAACTTAGCCGCTTTGACAACGGTCTACTCCTTTTGAGCTCCTGCACATTAGTACAAATGTGAGACCCACATCGATTATCTAATACCCATGATGCAGTAGATAAATTGACTTCTAAAACAAAAATACGAGGTGGAAGTCTCACTTCCCTTCTTCTTTCTTCCAGGTACTTTGGGCGGTTCTCTTCCAATGTCGATCACCGCATGATGGAAGCAATTGCCTTCTTTAGCCACACCGCCCTTAGGCTTCAAAGCATAAGTCGCGAGTTTGGGCTTGTTAATTCCTTGCCCTTGCCCTTATACTTGTTCACGGGCTTCTTGAATCGCTTCTTGCCCTTTCCACCATTGACCATCAAAATGGCCTTCCCTTTCCCTTTGTTGATGTTATGTTCGTGATTCTCAACATGCTTATGACTCTGGCGATTTTTGTCCATGTCATTCATAGTGAAATTCATGACAAACTGATTGAAACTCTCGACGCGATTGCGAGGATCGGATCAATCGCAAGCTCACGCTGAGGAAAAACCCAATCGATCGAGGTTCTCAATATACCCAATCATTTTGAGTACATAAGGACCTACTGGGCATCCTTACGCCGGTTGCTTTGGAAAAGGGCTTTGGAAACTTCATACCGCTCATGCCTTGCTTGCTCTTGATAGAGCATCTTGAGGTGTTCGATCATATCGAGCGCTTCCATGAGCTCATGTTGCTTCAAGCTCGAGTTCATGGTGGCTAGCATGAGGCGAGCAACTTCTAGGGCATCATCTTGATGCTTCTTATAAGCATCTTTTTCAGCCCTAGGGGCATTAGCGGCGGTGGCTCTTGGGGTATTGGCTCTTCAAGAACATGTGACTTTTTCTCTTGCTTGAGGACAATCCTCAAGTTTGGTGCCGATCCGTAAAGTTTGTTCAGGACAACTTTTCCTTCTCAAGGATTGATCGCGATGAGGTTATTGTGAGTGTTTGATGCCATGGTAATCTACATTAAGAAAATATCAGAATATAAGTATCATGCAATAAACATATTTAATTAGGTCTTTAATTAAATACGCCTCCCACTATTTTACTCAAACCAATGACCTCATCATTGATTCGGAAAATCCTGTTGGAAGATTTTCTAGTGGGCCGAGATCCATATTTCACTTTATTTTAAGTCGACTTTGGTGATCACTTAAAATTGATTATTTAGGTAGGAACTCCTTCCAATTGTATCTTATACAATTCTCGGATAGTTGGGTGAATAACTATTTATTCTAATCCATCATATGGATGGTTCCCAACTCACTTGCCTCTACACCTTTCAATCCTATTATACTCGGTTTAGTTAAGTTAGACCCAAAGATAGCAGTTGGATATTACATTTATCCCATCGCATCTTACTAGTATGGAAAATGCACTCCGCTTTGGCGAACCCACATTTTCGATATTAGCCTTGATGAGTGCCCGACTTTGGAAGGCATTTAAACTTAATATTTCTTTTGAGGATTTTTATTAAAGTTGATCTCACCATTTGTTAAACTATTTAACTTACCAAATTCATACATGCATCTCATACATATTTGTTAAACTATTTAACCTATAATATTTATACATGCATCTCATACAAAATTTGTTAAACTATTTAACCTACTATATTTATACATGCATCTCATACATATATAGTAAATAAATGTGATGTGGTTATGGCCCCTAACGTATTGATTCTCACAAGCCAATGAGAGAATCTAAGCTAAACCTAGGAACGATCATACTTCTCCAAGTGTGACCTTCAATGTAGCCCTCTTATGATTTTGCCTTCTTGTCTCCTTCATTACATTAATGAGAGTACTCGTTTTACATACAAGGGAGTGAGATGAGAAGAGAATTTACATTCAGAATTAAAAGAGAGGCACGACACGCAGGCCGTATTTTTAAACCAAACAAAAGGCACGGCACGCAGGCCGTATTTAAAATTCCAAAATAAATAAAAAGGACTAAGGCCATAACCACTCACCATGCATCACAAAAACATTAATGACAATCAATAATAATAATACACATTTATTACTATTAATCTTGTCATTAATAGTGATTAAAAGCAATTAATTAAAAATTAAAACTTTCAAAAAACTCGCTTCGCAGATTCAGCACGGGGGTTCCGAAGCAAAAATTTTCTGGCGTTTCAGTGAACATTTCACGTTGCAGAAAACATTGCCGCCTCATCGTGACCGTGAACGCTTCATGCCACAGTAATAACATCGCCGTTTCACGTTGTTACCAACACGGTTCTGGGTACCAACACTTGGACCCATCGATGCCTATCCTTAAACCCGCAGTAAAACATGTTGCATCAACACTTGACACAAAAACCGAATCAAACAAATATACAGAATCACAATATATATATATATCCCATATATGTATAGATTATTCGAAGCAACATATATATATCACATATATGCTCAACCGGGTTTTCGCAATCATACAAGGTATAATTTTTAAAGCGAACAGATTCATAATCTACCATAAAACCAACAGATTCGTAATCTAGCATACAAGAATGCATGTCATACACACATGTAACCATAGTAAACCGAATCATGGTTTCGCAACTAAGCTCTGATACCACTGTAGGGAAATAGCGCAATAACAGAGATTAAAAACGCAGCGAAAATTTAAACTTTCCCTTCCATGGATCCTTGCGAATGGTCATGACTCAGGGTTATATGAATTACCTCTTGTAGCGCAGATCGTTTGCGATCTAAAATTGGAATCGAGCACGAGCGTCGCACAGAAAACAACGCCTCTACGTAGTCCACACGAACAGCCTTCGAATGGGAGCGGTCTCCGTCACAGTGCTAGCTGACGTACGGAACCAGTCACGATGCAAGTCACGATTTTTGAAACGGCTAGGGTTTTTTTTCCGTGTTTTCACTTCAGTCTTAACGAGTCTATTTATAGACTTCACTTAAGACTGACCTAGCACACCGTAGCTTACCGTGTGCTCTCAGCGCACCGTAACTTATCGTGTTCTGCGTCTTTCTTGACTCGCGCTGGTGCATCGTAAGAATGCACCACCGAATAAAATGAGTCTCACTCATTTATTTAATCTCCCATTAGCCTGTTCTCATGTGTGTGACCCTGTAGGTTCCCGTAACGTTGGCAATAATATTAAATCACTATTTAATATTATAAACAGTGAGCGGTGTCTAGCAACACATCACTGCTACCCAAGTAACGAGAATGTCAGTGTTGTGACGTAACCTTTCCGTGACAATGATCATGTGTATAATTACCCTTTTGCCCTTATATCTATATTGAACACAAGGCATAGTATGTGTCACCCTTGTATAGTTCAATATTATATTCCTTGATGCCCGAGTAGACTTAGTAACAACAAATAAGATCAATATCTCATATTGACTTATTTCAGCATGGCCATGCATTTTACAGTCATACTCTATCAAGGGGCCCACAGATATTACTCCTGTTATGTAGGAGGGGCAAATCCCATCTAGGTCACTCATGTCTCTTTGCATGACTCGTTGAGTGCCCAGTTAACCGACTTTATAATTGTCCTGTTACAGACAATGTTTGACGGCAATAAAACACCCAACTCCTCATGTAGGGACCATAGCGGTCTCAGGTCCGAGGGTGGCATACCCCCCTATCAGTATGAGAATACCTCATGACACTTACATAACACACTATGTAGTATTCTCATGGCGGGTCAATCCAGTGCACAATTACCCTAACGTGTACCTATGTGGTGACTTGATATCTCATATCTATAACCTGTGAGATGAGGTTATCAGTCCACCCACATAATAGTCTTGATGCATTATTATTGTCCTTAATAATAATAATACTCGACTACGGATATTTAGAGTAAGTTCTTTAGTATCTCACAACCGAGTCGTCTACTCGATGTTCTATTGAAAACAAACTTTTACTCAAGGACTTTATTACGTTGAAACAAACATAATAACTGAAAATGCCTCATATAATAAATAAATGACATGATACAAAATATAAGTCCAAAGGAAAAACATTGGCCTCTAGGGCTTACACCAACAAAAACTTAGCTGGGAGATGCTGTCCTCTAATAAGGACTGGGCAGTTTTTTATCGTGCTAGATTTCTTCCAAACAATAAGCCAATTGTTAGATACATCAAGTCCTCCATTTGATCTGGTCTTAAGCCCCATATAAGCACGACGTTGGCTAATTCAATTTGGCAAATTGGGGATGGTAATCATGTTAATTTCTGGTTGGACAATTGGTTAGCCGAACCTCTTACTCAGACTCTTCAAATCCCTGGTCACATGCATGATAATCTTATTGCCTCAGTTGCAGATTTTATTCATAATCATTCTTGGCAGATTCCCAAAAACTTGTTGGATGCTTTTCCAACTCTTTCTGCTGCCATAGCCAAAGTTGCAGTCCCTAAGTTCGTGGCTACTGATAGTCTTATTTGGAGGCATACCAGTTCGGGCTCCCTGTCATTTAAAGATGCTTACTTACATTTCAAGCCTTCTAAGCCCGCGATATCTTGGAGCAAGCTTATTTGGAATGTTTCCATCCCTCCTTCCAAGTCCTTTGTGACTTGGAGGCTGCTGCATAATCGTTTTCCTACAGAAGAGAAGCTCAAATCTAGAGGTTGTGTTTGTGTATCTATTTGTAGCCTGCGTTATGCTGCAGAAGAAACCTCTTCTCATTTATTTCACTATTGCCCCTTTGCCAAGTCTCTGTGGGATTGGCTTGCTTCGATTATCAGGACTCACATTGATTCTTCCTCCATCTGTGACATTCTTCAGGTCTGTAGCCTTAATTGGAGTCCTCAAACAAAGTTGGTAATTTCTGCGGCCATCATCAATATTGTTTGGGTTATCTGGTTTTGTAGGAACAAGTTAAAGTTTGATGGAAAGCGCATCCCTCTTCGAACAGCTAAATCTCTTGTTACTGCCTCCACCTCTCTGTCTGGGAATACCACTACAAATTGTATATCACCTTCTATGCATGAATTCCTTATTCTTAAAGAATTCGACATTTCGACTCATGCTTGCAAAACGCCTTCTATCATTCAGGTCGACTGGTTCCTTCCCCTTGTGGTTGGGTGAAAGTTAACATGGATGGGGCTGCAAGGGGCTCCCCTGGGCTGGCTGGGGGCGGTGGCATTTTTCGTGATAGTAATGGGGCTGTCTTTGGTTGCTTTGCGGATTATTTTGGTGTCTCTTCCTCTTTGGAGGCTGAGCTTTTGGCTGCTATGCTTGCGATTGAGGAAGCTCATAGAAAAGGCTGGGTTAGCCTTTGGTTGGAGTGTGATTCTTCTCTAGTGGTCCTTGCTTTCAGAAACCCGGAGGTTGCCCCCTGGCACTTAAGAAACTGGTGGAAGAATTGCATCCACATCACTTCTTCTATGCTCTTTAAAGTTTCCCACATTTTTAGGGAAGGAAACCATTGTGCGGATAAGTTAGCCTCCTTTGGCATTGATTCTAGGTGCTACACTTGGTGGAACATAATTCCTAATTTTATTAGGACAGATTTTTTCCATAATAAGTTTGGGCTTCCAAATTTTAGATTTAAGTAGCTTCCCTTTTTTGGCTTCACGGGTTTGGTTCCCCCCCCAATGCTGTTTTTGTATTGATCTTGTTTTTTCCTTTTTTTATCAATAAATTTTTGGTATGCTGCAGATGATTGTTAATCTTCAGGTGCCAACCTGATTGGGATCTCATTTTCTATTATGAAGCCTCTGCATACCAATTTTTGCCATAAAAAAAAGATTTTTATTGTAAAACATTAGACAAAACAACAACAGCATTCAAAGAGATTGAAAAAAAAATAGAAGCTAAACTCAGAGAAAGAACATAAATATGGTTGAATTCATGTTGCTTATATTTAATCATACATCAAAACTGAGAAAAAAAAAGAAGAAAAAAGCAAGAAAAAGAAGGTAGCAGTTGACTACTTTAAAAAAATAGATTTTATTATTATTATTTAGATTATTCTATTTTATGTTATGTTTTAAATAAAAAACAAATAAAAGAGAGAAGTTACTAAACCTTTTTTTGGTCACTGAAGCGAAAGCAGCAATAAACCCATAGTATTAAAAATAGGCTCGAACCGGGTCTCGGACCGCGAACCAGTGGTCTGAGCGGGTCGGACACATTTTCAGATCGGAAATGCAAGGGAACCGGTGCAAACCGGTGTGACTCGGCCGGTTTTTTGGATAAACCGGTGACTCGGCGGGTCATGTTGAACCGGACCGAGACAAACATTTTTATTTTATTTTAAAAACTAACGAAACGACGTCGTTTTGGCTATTTTTTTTTAGATTTAAAAAATGAATATCACTGAGATTGAGGGAGAGAGACTAAGTTGTTCACTTCTTCTCCATCCTCACTCACAATAACAAAAACCTAGCCGCCGCACCATCGCGCCTCCCTCCGCGCCCGCCGCGCCGTCGCGCCTCCCTCTGTGCACAGCAGCTCACGCACGGTACAAAACTGTATGTATTTGTTTTCTTTCACTTTTTGGTTTTTAAATCTCACTGATCTCACTACGATGCGAGCACCCTCCCCCTTGTTTCATCAATATTGTGCAGCTTTTGCTACTGCCACTAGTAGTGCTTCTTTGATTTTTTTTTGTACAACTTTATTTTTTGCTTTTGCTGTTGCTGCATTGTTAATTTATCAGATTTTAGTTAATCAGATTTTAATATCTTCTCCCTATATGTTGTTATGTGTTTAGGGATTGTTAATATCAGATTTTATTTTTATAATTTTATTAGAGATGGCTTCTTCTGAACCCCCATCATCGCATCTATTTGAATGAATTATTGTAATGTCTTCTATCTTAAAGTTAATGCTCGCAGTATCCCAGTTTCTGATTCAGTTTTTTTTCCTGTGGCGGTGTGTGTGTGTTTGACAGGTTGATACGAAACGATGGTGCGGTACCCTCCCCCAGAACCCCATCCCTGAAAACTTGTTATTATTTTTTTAATTTTGCAACGTAAGCAAATTTTTTTTGCCCTCCTTCCGAAATACCAAAAAAACTAGTATAATAATATGTGCGATGAACGTGTGAGATCTGAGGGTTACCAAGTCACGTAAAAAAAATAATTAGGCAAAAATATTTTCAAAGGAAAATAGAAAAAAATCATTGATGGATTTTTAAAATTTCCAATATAATAACAAATAATAATATGATTTTAAAGTGAATTCATTGTACTAATTAATAATAAAAACTAAATTGCCGAATGTGTGACCACAAACTGACTTTTATTGTTAAACATTAGACAAAACAACAAAAGCATTCAAAGAGATTGAAAAAAAAATAGAAGCTAAACTCAGAGAAAGAACATAAATATAGTTGAATTCATGTTGCTTATATTTAATCATACATCAAAATTGAGGAAAAAAAAGAAAAAAATGAAAGAAAAAAGAAGATAGCAGTTGACTATTTTAAAAAAATAGTTTTTATTGTTATTATTTAGATTATTATATTTTATGTTATGTTTTAAATAGAAAACAAAGAAAAGAGAGAAGTTACTAAACCTTTTTTTGGTCACCAAAGCGGAAGTATCAATAAACCCATAGTATTGAAAATCGGCTCGGACCGGTGGTCGAAGCGGGTCAGACACATTTTCAGATCGAAAATGAAAGGGAATCGGTGAGAACCGGTGCGACTCGGCCATTTTTCGGATAAACCGGTGACTCGACGGGTCACGTTGAACCGGACCAGGTCAAAGAAATTTTTTTAAAAAAAAAACTCATGAAACGACGTCGTTTTGGTTATTTTTTTAATTTTAAAAAATGAATAACACTGAGACAGAGGGAGAGAGACTCAGTTGTTCACTTCTTCTCCCTTGTCACTCACAACAACAAAAACCTAGCCGCCGCATCGTTGTGCCTCCCTCTGCGCACAGCAGCTCACGCATGGCACAAAAAAATATGTATATTTTTTCTTTCACTTTTTTTGTTTTTAAATCTCACTGATCTCACTGCGATGCGAGCACCCTCCACCTTGTTTCATCAATATTGTGCATCTTTTGCTGCTGCTACTGGTAGTGCTTCTTTGATTTTTTTTTTTGTACAACTTTGTTTTTTGCTACTGCTGCATTGTTAATTTATCATATTTTAGTTTATCAAATTTTAATATCTTCTCCCTATATGTTGTTATGTGTTTAGGGATTGTTAATATCAGATTTTATTTTTATAATTTTATTAGAGATGGCTTATGCTAAACCCCCATCATCGCATCTATTTGAATGAATTATTGTAATATCTTCTAACTTAAAGTTAATGCTCGCAGTATCCCGGTTTCTGATTTAGTTTTTTTCTTTCTGTGGCGGTGTGTGTGTTTGTTTGACAGGTTGATACGATACGATGGTGCAATAACCACCCCTAAAACCCCATCCCTGAAAACTTGTTATTATTATTTTTTTAATTTTGCAACATAAGCAAATTTTTTTTGCCCCCTTCCGAAATACCAAAAAAACTAGTGTAATAATCTGTGCGATGAGCGGGTGAGATTTGAGGGTTACCAAGTCACGCAAAAAAAATAATTAGGCAAAAATATTTTTAAAAGAAAGTAGAAAAAACATCGTTGATGGATTTTTAATATTTCCATTATAATAGCAAATAATAATTTGATTTTAAGGTGAATTCATAGTACTAATTAATAATAAAAACTAAATTGCCGAATGTGTGACCACAAGCAGATTTTTATTGTTAAACATTAGACAAACCAACAAAAGCATTCAAAGAGATTGAAAAAAAATAGAAGCTAAACGCAGAGAAAGAACATAAATATGGTCGAATTCATGTTGCTTATATTTAATCATGCAGCAAAATTGAGAAAAAAAATGAAAGAAAAAGAAGGTAGCAGTTGACTATTTTAAAAAAGTAGTTTTTATTATTATAATTTAGATTATTATATTTTATGTTGTGTTTTAAATAAAAAACAAATAAAAGAGAGAAGTTACTAAACCTTTTTTTTTTGGTCACCGAAGCGAAAGCAACAATAAACCCATAGTAGTAAAAACCGGCTTGGACCGGCCGGTCGGACCGTGAACTGGTGGTCTGAGCGGGTCGGGCACATTTTCAGATCGGAAATGCAAGGGAACCGGTGCGAACCGGTGTGACTCGGCCGGTTTTCCGAATAAACCGTTGACTCGGCGGGTCACGTTGAACCAGACCGGGTCAAACAAATTCTTTTTTGCAAAAAAAAAAACTCATGAAACGACGTCATTTTGGTTATTTTTTTTAATTTTAACAAACAAATAACACTGGGATGGAGGGAAAAAGACTCAGTTGTTCACATCTTCTCCCTTCTCACTCACAATAACAAAAACCTAGCCGCCGCACCGTCGTACCACCCTCCTCGCCGCGCCGCGCCATCGCGCCTCCCTCTGCGCACAACAGCTCACGCACGGCACAAAACAATATGTATTTTTTTTTCTTTCACTTTCTTGGTTTTTAAATCTCATTGATCTCACTACGATGCGAGCACCCTCCCCCTTTTTTCATCAATATTGTGCAGCTTTTTCTGTTGCTACGGTAGTGCTTCTTTGATTATTTTTTTTGTACAACTTTGTTTTTTGCTGTTGTTGCATTGTTAATTTATCAGATTTTAGTTTATCAGATTTTAATATCTTCTCCCTATAAGTTGTTATGTCTTTAGGGGTTGTTAATATCGGATTTTATTTTTATAATTTTATTAGAGATGGCTTCTGCTGAACCCCCATCATCGCATCTGTTTGGTTGAATTAAAGTTAATGCTCGCAGTATCCAGGTGTGACAACCACCCTGAAATTTTAAATGGAGCCGCCACCAATATTTTATTTTTAAGAAACATTGGAAACCTATTTTTTGAATATTTTGAATTTAATGGAAAGGTCTTAGAACCAAATTTGAGCCCGGGAGTTGATTACGCATAGGAAAGGTATTAGCACTCCTAAACGCCCATAAAAATGGTACCTTTAATCATTTGAAAATTGTTTGCCTTAAAGAATTAATTCCCCAAAATAAAAAGAAAATCATAAGATATAAGCATGATAATGATGTTTTAAATTCGCGTAAGTATTATGAAATATTGACTAGTAATGCATGTATTTAATCGAGATAGAAACAGTAACACGTTTTTTTATCCAAAAACTTTAATTTTGTTGCTTTTTATTTAGAAAATCAGAAAAGAAATAAAAAAAAACCCTAAAGCTATAATTTTGACTTTTAAGAAATCAGTTGGTATTAACCAAACCAATTTTACAGATTTCCTTCTTAAAAAAAAACGATCCTTTTTATTGCTAATTAGAAAACAAAAACGGGACCTTGATTACTTTAATTAGCGTAGGATAGAGCAGAGAAAAATTACGTTAATCAGAAGCCAATAACAACAATAACATACATAATAAAATGGTGGAAGGAAAGAAAATCACGTTAATACATATTGTAGATCTAAACAAAGTCCAGAATATGATCAAACACAATAAAAGTGAAATAAAATGAATACTAAGAATTTATACAGGGGAAAGGAGAAAAGAAGAGAAACCTGAACTTCACGGCTCTCAATCCAAAAAGAAGACGAAACTAAGAAGAATCCTAAAATTCTAATAGTGTTTAAAACGAGAAAAGAAAAATTTATGTGACTCTCTGTGCCTTGCTTCCGCTTCTTTGGATCTCCAAGCTTCTTGATCTCCCCCTTACTCTTCTTCCTCCTTTTGCCTTGAGAAGGATGGGGTATTTATAGCCCTTATTCTTGACTCTGAGTCCCTTGGATCTCGACTTACCCTCTTCTTATCCCTGCAAAACAGAAACATGAATTTAAAGACTAGATAAAGATAAGGAATTTTGAAAAGGAACAAAGGTACTCCCTTTTTTGCTTCTGAAATCGATTTCCTTGGCATCAAACTCGGATCCCTTCCTTTCATTGTTTTATTCCTTCTTCGATTTTGAAAAGATAAACCGGAAAATGGAGTTTTTATGGGGAATGAGATTCAGGTTTGGTGAGTTAGAGATAAGATGAGATGAGAGATGAAGGGATGGGGGCCGTGATTTAGGGGAGCAGAGAAGGTGTGGCTGCGGCGCTAATAGGGTTAGGGTTTTCTTGGTGAAGAAGAGATAAGGAGAAGAGAATGGAATAGGAGGTGGTGCGGCTGGTTCTCCAAGGATTAGGGTTTGGTTTTTCTTTGGAAAAGAAGAAAGAGAAGAATATAAGAGGAGGAGAAAAAATAGTCGAGATAAGGGGAGAGGATCGGCACTGATGGCAAGAGGGAAGGAATGAGAGTGAGTGAAAGTGTGAGGTATTTTAGGTTTAGGGTTATCAAGTGATGGTTTGGGCTAGAGGGAATGGGCCGCGCGAGTTTAAGGGCCAAGGAGAAAGGGGGGCGCGAACAAAGGCACGGGGGGTGCAACCAACGAACAGAGGGAAGCACACGCTGGGGGCGCATCAGAGAAGCGAAGGGGGTGCAAGAAGTAATGTGCTTGAGTGGGGGATAGGGTGCGCTGGGCCTCTTGTAGTTGGGCTGGCCTGCTTTTAGCACCCCGAGAATTGCTATATGCATCCCCTTTTCTTCAAAAACATATTTATTTCATTTCTTTTTCTTTTGCTTTCTTTCTCTCTTTTCCTTCTTTTTTTTCACTTTATTCTTTCTCTCTTCTTTCATTCTTATTCTTTTCCTTCTCTTTTTTAATGAGACCAATAATATTATCTATTATTATTACTACTATTAATTTAAAAAAGTTAAAATAAATAATAAAATAAAATAAAAAGGCCAGACAAAATTAGGGTACTACAGCTGTCCCTCCTTAATTACACTTTACTCGAAGGTCTTCGTGCATTCGTTGTAAAAGGTAATTAAGGATAAAAGACTCTAATTTTGTCAAGAACGAATTTGTTTGAGGATGCGAGATTGGCTCCCGACTTTGCTTTAGGATTCAAAGTTTGATTCCTAGTGAATTCCCGGTAAGGCATAGGTTTGGTTCCTAGCTCTTACAAAATTGGTTAGAGATTCTAGGTTCGATTCCTAGTGAATTCCCGGTAAGGCATAGGTCTGGCTCCTAACCCCCACATCTTTGGTATTGATTAGTTCCCTACTTAGGGAAAGTCTGGGGTGCGAGCTTCTTCGTCACTCGACACAAGTTTGGGTCAGACTCCCGGTAATGTATAGGTCAGACTCCTAACTCTTGCTAAAAGGTACGGATTGGCTACCCTATTTTAGGAAAGGCTCGCGATATGAGTTTCTCTGTCACTCAATATAGGTTCGGGTCAGATTCCCGGCAAGATGTAGGTCAGAATCTAACTCTTGCTAAAGTATGGACTAGTTTTCCTATTGCAGGTGAACGTCCAGTGTACGAGCTGCTCCGTCACTCGGCATAGTCCGGGTCAGATTCCCGGCAAGGTATAGGTCAGATTCCTAACTCTTAATAAAAAGTACGGATCGATTTCCATAGTTGAGGAAGGTCCGAGATGCGGGTCAGGTTCCCGACTAAAGGCTTGGGTCAGATTCCCAAGGAGGTGGGTCAGATTCCAAGCAAGGTGTAGGACAGTTCCTAACTCATGCTAATAGATTGGGTAGGTTGAGTACTAGTTCTTACTGAGTAACAACAGATTAACTATATGCAATATTGGAAAGGGTGGGTCGATGGACCCTAAAAACTTTGATGCTCATGCAGGATGCAATGAATGGTATGCTGTGTATGAAATGATGTTTTTTTAGAGGTAGGGATCGTCTTCTCGACTCCTTCTAAAACTTTTCTTGATAAATAAGCTCCAAGTCTCTTTAGTTGGCGAATTCTGAACTAGCTAATTGGCCCTTTTGTGATGTGTTCAACACTGATGATTCTGTATTGGGTGAGATGTCTTACTAGCTCCTTCTCCTTAATGTGAATACGCCAGATTCCCTATATCCTTTCAGAATTTTCAGTAATTATAAAATGCTCTTATATTTTGATTTGCACATGTTCGTCTTTTAGCATGGATTTCTTTAGAAAGAAAATGCAGGTTGATAAAATCCCATGTCAAATTTGGAGAGGCAAAAATAAGCATTCTATTGTGCTGATGGCGTTCAATAGATGGCAATATGGATATGAATGAATTTCCACTATGATGGGGAAATAAAATATTACAAACAGAACAAATTCGTATTTGCTAAACTAGAAACTGGTAAGAAGGATTAGCTCTATAGATAATCCTTTTGAAAACAAATCGTGCTGCTATTCTGCGACTCAGACCCCGATAGTCTTCTTGATCAACTTCAAAAACTTGTGTTTGCGGTTAGTTTTGACCATCTATGCCCCAGTTGGTCAGGGCTCAATTCTGGCTGCTCTTGACGCATTCAGCTTGGCTTTTGCTTAAGCCACCCTTTGCGAGTTTTCGACCTAGTGGGTTGCTCTAAATCGCCCTTGCGGGTTTTCAACTTAGCGCTTTTATTTGACCCTAATTTTTGCCTAGGCCGCCCTTTCGGGTTTTCAACCTACCAGGTCGCTCTAACTTTTGCCTAGACCGCCCTTTCAGGTTTTCAGTCCAGTGAGCTTTTTTTATTTTTTTTTATTTTTATTTTTTTTAAAAAAAGGTACTATGTCATCCTAGACGTAGTATTTCTTGACCGCATCTGAGTTTATCGGCAGTGGTAGGTCATGCCCCTCCATATCTGTAAGAATGAGGCCTCCTCCTGAGAATGCTTTTTTCACTATATACGAACCCTCATAATTCGGAGTCCATTTTCCGCGTTGGTCTAACTGAATACCAATTCCCCTTTTGTGAACTCTTGATGACGTACTTTTTTCTCGTATGCTCTCTTGAGTCTCTTTTGTTATAACTGGCCATGACAAATTGCTTCTAATCTTTTCTCTTCTATGAGATTCAACTGGTCACATCGTGTCTGGACTCATTCGGCTTCTTCGAGCTTGGTTTCCATAATTACCCTTAAAGAAGGGATTTCTACTTCTATGGGGAGTACTGCTTCCATCCCGTATACTAGAGAGAAAGGTGTTGCCCCCGTTGAAGTGCGTACAGAAGTTCGATACCCGTGTAAAGCAAAAGGAAGCATCTCGTGCCAATCCTTGTAAGTTACCACCATTTTCTGAATAATCTTTTTGATATTTTTGTTGGCCGCTTCCACTACCCCATTCATCTTTGGGCGATATGGAGAAGGATTGTGGTGTTGAATTTTGAAGTCATCGCACAACTCTTTCATCATCTTATTGTTTAAATTAGTCTCATTGTCTGTGATGATCTTCCTTGGTAAGCCATACCGACAAATTATTTCTTTTTTGATGAACTTGACAACAACACTGCGAGTCACATTGGCATATGAGACTGCTTCGACCCACTTTGTAAAGTAATCAATGGCCACAAGGATGAAGCGATGTCCGTTATAGGCTTTTGGTTCAATCATTCCTATGACATCCAAACCCCACATGGAAAATGGCCAGGGTGCATTGAGGACATTTAGGGAAGTTGGAGGTACATGAATATTATCAGCATAAGTCTGACACTTATGACATTTCCTCACATGCTTGATGCAATCACTTTCCATTGTAAGCCAATAATACACAGCTCTGAGAATCTTCCGAGCCATTGCGTAGCCATTGGCATGGGTCCCAAAGGAACCTTCGTGGACATCGTTAAGAATTTGTCTCGTTTCTGCAGAGTCTACACACCAGAGGAGTACCATGTCGTGATTTCTTTTGTAGAGTATGTCACCGTTCAAAAAGAAACTCATAGCAAGTCTCCTCAAAGTTCGCTTGTCGTTCTCTGAGGCGCCCAAAGGGTATTCCTTGCTCCTGAGGTAGCATTTGATGTCGTGGTACCACAGTTTTCCGTCGGATTCTTCTTCTATCACCTGGCAATAAGCGGGATTCGCACGACTTTCCATCATGATGAGAGGCATTTCCTTATCACTGCTTATTTGGAACATAGACGACAACGTGGCAATGCATCAGCCAACTGATTATCTTCTCGTGGGATATGTTGAAAAGTGATCCTATCAAAGGATTCGATGAGTTCTTGGATATACTCGTGGTAAGGGATTAACTTAGAATCTCGAGTTTCCCATTCTCCATTCAACTGGTTGATAACTAGGGCAGAATCCCCATATACTTTTAGAGCTCTGACTTTAGTTTCTATGGCAACTCTGATTCCCATGACACACGCCTCATATTCTGCCACATTATTGGTACAACTGAAACACAAGCGAGCCGTAACAGGAGTGTACTGATTTTCTGGAGAAATTAGTACTGCCCCGATTCCGTGCCCCAGTGCATTAGAAGCTCCATCGAACATCATGGTCCACTCTTTGTTTCTTGATTCTTCTCTTTTAGCGGACATTATATTCTCATCAGGAAATTCATAGTGGACGGGTGAATGGTCATCTATTGGCTGGTGGGCTAAGTGCTCAGCGAGGGCACTACCTTTGATGGCCTTCTGAGAGACGTATTGAATATCGTACTCGGATAATAACATCTGCCACCGGGAAATCCTTCCAGTGAGAGCAGGTTTCTCGAATATGTATTTGATCAGGTCCATTTTTGACACCAACCAAGTTGTGTGAGAAAGCATATATTGTCTTAGACGGTGAGCGGCCCAAGCTAGGGAACAACAGGTACACTCCAGTATCGAATAATTAGCTTCATAACTCGTAAACTTCTTACTCAGGTAGTAAATGGCATGTTCTTTTTTACCCGTTTCATCATGTTGTCCAAGTACACACCCCATAGACCCGTCTAACACCGTCAAGTAGAGGATTAATGGTCTGCCTGGTACTGGAGGTACCAACACAGGAGGTTTTTGTAGGTATTGCTTGATTTTGTCGAAGGCCTTTTGGCATTTTTCATTCCATTTGATGGTTTGGTCCTTGTGTAATAACTTGAAAATTGGCTCACGAGTGTCGGTGAGTTGTGATATAAACCGGGAAATATAATTCAATTTTCCTAGAAAACCACGAACTTCCTTCTCTGTGCGAGGAGCTGGCATCTCTATGATGGCTTTTACTTTTTTCGGATCAACTTCTATTCCTTTCTGACTTACAATGAATCCCAGCAATCTAACTGACCTGACACCAAAGTTACACTTGGCAGGATTGAGTCTTAGGTGAAATTTTCTCAATCGCTCAAAAAGCTTCCGTAGATCAATTATATGACTTTCTTTAGTTTGTGACTTAGCGATCATATCGTCCACGTAGACCTTTATCTCTTTATGGATCATATCATGAAATAGAGTCACCATTGCTCTTTGGTATGTTGCCCCAGCGTTTTTCAACCCGAAAGGCATCACCTTGTAGCAGAAAGTCCTCCCTGGCCATTTTGATCTGATTATATTCGGAGAAACCATCCATGAAAGAGAAAAAAGCGTGATGAGTTGTATTATCCACCAGAACATCAATGTGAGGCAAAAGGAAGTCATCTTTGGGACTTGCTCTATTAAGGTCCCGGTAATCAACACACATTCAAACCTTTCCACCCTTTTTTGGAACAGGGACAATATTAGCAACCCATTGGGGGTATTTAGCTACGACAAAAAATCCAGCGTCAAATTGTTTTTAACTTCTTCCCTAATCTTTAAGGACATATCGGGTCTCATACGTCTCAACTTCTGTTTGACGGGAGGGAAGTCTGGCTTAAGGGGTAGCTTGTGTTCGACAATATCAGTATCCAACCCTGGCATATCTTGGTAGGACCAGGCAAAGACGTCTTTATAATCTCGGAGGAGTTGAATCAGTTTAGCTCTTACTTCTTGTGACATGGTAACACCAACCTTGACTTCCTTTTTGTCTTCTTCAGTTCCCAAATTAATCAATTCAGTCGGTTCTTTATGCAGTTCGATCTTTTTGGATTCCTCTTCTATAAGTCTTATCAGTTCAGGGGGAAGATCTTCATTGGGATAGTCTTCTTCATAACCTTCGTTAGTATGATTAATTAGGCAATCAAAATCTGGTAACGAAATTTCAGCACAATCGTTTTCAAAAGTATTATTCGTGAGCCTGCATTATCAAGGTTAACAATAAGGAGAGAGTAAGGAAAGGAGGAAGAGAAGAATAAAAAGAGACACTTAGGATAAAATCAAAATGCGTTTTATTAATATTTGAAATATGCTTAGGAAAAACATGTGGGGCCCTTTAACATTTCCCCTACCGCCTCGGGCTGAGCGGAGAGGTGAGCATTAAATGGATTACGTTGAAAATGCATTAAGGATCCTAGGACTTTCCACGATCTCCCAATTGCAAGGTATTGAGGAACATGGGCGGACCCATTCCTCCTCAGGAGTAGCAAGATCCTCTTCCACAGCAGCTATTTGATCCGCATAGATCCATCCAGCGCTCCAGAAACTCTGACGGAGATCGCAAATGGACATCTTCCCAAGCTCAGGTTCTCGATTCTCGAGTCAAGCCTTCCTTTTTTCTCTTCTTTCTTCAGTCACTCTTTCTCTGTCTTCTTTGTTGGGGATAAATCCCAGGCCGTATCGGTCCTTGTTCTCGGGAATTCTTAGAATTGAGGCTATACTTCTTGACTCTTCCCCAATCCTTTTCCTGGCTGGTACCCTCCCTTCAGCATGACACTGCCCACCATTAAGGTAGTAGTGGATAGACAGGGTTTTTTAGCAGTAAACCCTATATAAGCGCTATCGACAATTTCCAATGCCTGAAATGAAGTCCCAAGGGCCTCTTCGGCAGCTTCAATGTAACGCGTCGATGTCGGCCATTACCGAGTCTTCTTCTCCGGATACGATAATAAACTTATCATCCACCACAAACTTCAGTTTTTGGTGCAAAGTCGATGGTACTACCCCAGCGGAATGAATCCAAGGTCTTCCTAACAAGCAACTGTAGCTGGGCTTAATGTCCATTACTTGGAAATTAATGGCAAAGGTGAATGGGCCAATCTGGATCGGCAGCTCAATCTCTCCCATTACTTCTCTTTTAGAACCATCAAAGGCTCTCACAAGCACAGAGCTGGGCTTCATATGAGTCTTGTCAATGGGCAATTTATCCAAGGTAGACTTAGGCATCACATTCAGGGAGGATCCATTGTCCATAAGGACTTTGGCCATAAGATGTTCTTTACACTGAACTGAGATATGCAGTGCTTTGTTGTACCCTCTTCCTTCTGCAGGCATTTCTTTGTCATTGAAATAGAGGTAGTTGCATGCAGTGATGTTGCCAACTAGGTCGCCGAACTGATTCAAAGTGATATTTTGAGATACATGGGCTTCATTTAGAATATTCATCAATATTTTCCTGTGGCTTTCAGAGTGCATTAACAAGGCAAGTAGAGAAACTCTTGCTGGTGTGCTGTTTAACTGGTCTATCACCTTATACTCGCTTTGTTGAATGAATTTGAGGAATTTAGTAACTTCCTCTTGGGAGGCCTCTTTCTTGTCCTCCTTCCCCGTGTTTCCTTTTTCTACCGCAGCTTCTTTCTCCTTGCTTTTATCTTTTTCCTGTTCCTTTGCATCTTCTTTTATGGGCTCTTTTTCCGGGGCATAGATCCTACCACTCCGTGTCATCCCGATTATTCCTACAATGTTGGTGAATGTCGGAAGGCTTGGTTGTGCATTACTTCCTTCAACTTGGACTTTTACATCGTATATCCAAAGGACTGCCTTGTCTTCCTTGTACGAAAAAGGAGATGGTACTTGAATAGTAATAGCTTTGGGAGCATTAGGCATTGCGGGGGATACATTTCTAGAGAATTGAACCACCAAGGGCTTTGGGACCATGGTTCCTGAACTTTGAGTAGATTGGACCATAGAAACTTCTTCTTCTTCATAAGAGATAATTTGAATTATGTTCGCATCAAGCAGTTTTTGGAGGATACCTTTAAATTCCACACATTCTTTGATAGACAGAAAATCTTCATCATAGGTCTTGCTGACATCTATTCTTTCTATCAGACCAGCCTTGCAAAGTTCGATGAACACTTTTCTTATAGGGGTTTTTATCTCAGCAACATCTTTTATCATTCTTCCTTCATGCTCATCATATATCATATTTACTGATGTGTTCCCGTGGTTAGGTAACGGATTGTTCCCCACATTGGGACCGTTCTCTTGGAAACTAAACCACTTTGCGTTTATCAGATCTTGAACTTTAAACTTCATGGCCCGGCATTATTCTATAGAGTGACCAGCTGTCTCAGCGTGATATTCACAGGTGGCATCTGGGTTATACCATTTTGGGTAGGGTGGTTCCATGGGCTTTTGCAGACAAGGGACCACTAATGAATTTCTAAGCAAATGCTGATAGAGATCTTTGTAAGTCATGGGGATTGGATCAAACTGGGCCGGCTTCCTCCCTTGAGAGTTTTGAGCTCTTGGTTGATTGGAGCTCTGACCTCCTTGGTTATCAGAAGCAAAGGGTGTTATTTGCATAGGACCGCGTTAGTTTCTCCTTCTTTCTTTCTCTTGATGAAGGGCTTCTGAGTGTTGGATGATGAGGTATTATTATGGATCTTTCCACTTTGCATCCCCATTTCCATGCGTTCCCCTATGACAATCAAGTCAGAAAAGTTTGAGAACAGACTTCCAATCATCATATCATAAAAGGGAGATTGAAGTGTGTCAATGAACGTGTCAATCATTTCTTTGTCCAATAGGGGTGGTTCCACCTGAGCAGCCATGCTTCTCCATCTCTAGGCATATTCTTTATAACTTTCACTGTCTTTTTTCTTCATGCTTTGAAATTGATTACGGCTGGGAGCCATGTCCATATTGTATTTATATTGTTTGATGAAAACATTAGCTAAATCATTCCATGAGTTGATTTTAGACCGTTCTAACTGCATATACCATCGCAAGGGTGCCCCAGTCAGGCTTTCTTGGAAGAAGTGAATCAGGAGTCTGTCATCATTAGAACAGAAAGCCATCTTTCGGTAATACATGACCAGGTGGCTCTTGGGGCATGTTTCTCCCTTATACTTGTCAAACTCGAGTACTTTGAATTTTGAAGGTATAACTACATCGGGGACCAAGCACATGTCTGAAGCTTCAAAACCTATGTGATTTGCCCCTTCAATTGCCTTCAACCTGTCTTCAACTATTTGAAGCCTTTCTTTGGATTGGGCATCCTCTTGGGGTGTGATGATAGGTACAAAATTTTGAGTGTTTGTGTTCTGCGGGGTCCCATTATTCAGAGGTGCATGCCCTTGTGAGGTGTGGGCGTGTATTTCGTCTTCTCTTGGCTGACTTTCCTCTTGATCCTCTTCGGACCGCTCTGTTTCCGACGTCCTTTTTGCATTCAGGGCCTCCAACAAATCGAATATCTTGTCTATCCGCACACTCATTCGGTCGAGCTCTCCTCTCATGGCCTGTGGATTCTGCTCCAACGTGTCCATGAATCTGGCTTGGGATCTTGTTCTGTAAGGATGCAGTTTCTTCATGTTTATTTTCTGGATTACGATGGATACCATGAGTATGGATGAATGGTTTATGTTATGCCATGATTATGCATGCTATGCAAGATGCTCTTTTATTTGTTTGTCTATTTATTTGCAGGTTTGTCGGAGAATCGTAAAATCACTTAGTATTGTGCTTTGGGGATTTGGGCACATTATAGATTCGAAAAACAAACATTCTTTTTTTAAAAGTACGATAATTTAAATTCTCCGAAGAGATTACAAGATCACAACGAAAAGGGAAAACAAAACAAAAGGAAAAGCAAAACAAAATGGAAAAGGGTCTTCAACGGTCTCGCTGGAGTTGTTTCTCCAATTCTTCCACCAGGGCTTTGCAATATTCCATGAAATACTCCACTTTTGTTGGCAGTGGGCGGAAATCTATTGCGGATTCAGCTTCTTCTAAGAGTTCTAGAATGTCTTGAATGCCACTATTAGCTAGCCACACCAATTTGGAACAACGATCCATCCAATACACCATTTCTCTATCGAACCAAGTAATGACCTCTTTTTGGTTATCAATCTTTTCCTGCATATTAAGGATTTTCTCGCGTTCTTCCACAAGGTCTATATGGTAACCTATGAATTTTTTTTCGGCACTTCTCCTCTCTTCTGTGAGTTGGGCTTCGTGCAAAAGAATGGCATTCTTCATCTGTTGTTTCAAGTTATCCAACTGTTTCTGCAAAACTTTACGAGCCTTTTTGGAGTCAGTCCATATTTTCCTCAGGTCTCCTTTCTCACTGAGGATTTGGTCCACTTCTTGTTTGCGCAGAGCCAGTTGTCGGTTAGCGGCTCCTAGACAGTCTTGAATTTGGTGCCTTTCCGCCTCTTCTGTTTTGGCTCTCTTCTCAAATTGCTCTAGAGATCCTGTTTTCTCCTCCATACACTCTCTTTGCAAAGCTTCCACTTCTTGATATGCTCTTTTTATCTTTCCGTGGAGAAGCTTCTTTTCTTCTTTAACCTTCTTGAGAGCCAGTTTTAATTCTTCGACCTCCTCACCATCAATATGTGGCACCTCAGGGACTACCGTGATGTTGTGGAAAGGCAATTTGACTTGTTGAACTCTTGCCTTAATCCATTGACGGTAGACTTCATACGTATGGACACTCTTACGACCAAGCCGTTTTTTGTTTATTTTATCCCAGGCTCGTTGTACCTTTCTGAGCAAAGCTAGATCCGAGGAGCCCGATAATGTAAAATGAAAGCGGCCGTCTCTTCTCCGGTAGGTTCACCTATCATGGGGGCACCAAGTTGCCTTAAGGCTAAGGCTGGGTTGTAATTGATACACCCCAAGGTTCCAATGAGAGGTACATTAGGAAAATCTCCATAACTATAAATCAATTCATTGATATCTTGAACTCTAGAATACCATATTACAGATTCTTCACCAAGATTTGTAAGAAAAGTGGCCCATTCCCGATTACTTCTGGCCTCTAAGGGGGATCCCCTCTTGACTAAATGATTTTTGAGCCATATGTACCATTCCGGGACGCAACACCGAATTACACCACCTTGTTTTTCATGACGCATATGGAGCTCATAGTATAAATCGGCTAGTACAGCAGTAGTAGGGTCTTTGCCGCGAGTTTTGAAGGCAACAAAGACGTCAAGGGCAGTTTCATCCACAAAATGCAGAACATGAGGGAACAGGACGACCCCGTAAATGATAAGGGCCACTATATCCATGCATGCCTTTAACTTATCTTCACTTTGGAGAGCCTTAGCTTTTCTTTCTAGAAACATCCTTGAAAACCCCTTCATTCCCTCTTTTATTTCATGCGCCTCCCATAATTCACTCTTGGGAATTCTTAAAACCTCCGCAATAACTTCCAATTTAGGGCAACGGTTCGGGTAACGGTATGGCCCATTTTTTTGGGGGGGAATATCCAATATTTCTTTATATTCTTCCAAAGTGGGTGCTAACTGAAAATTCCGAAGGGCGAAACATCGCAAAGGTGGATCATAGAATTGGGCCAGTGCGGTCAAGGCCCCAACATGTATCTCCAAGTATAATAGGTCCAAGATGTTCCCAAATTTTCCCCTGAAGGTAATCTCATCAAGTTTTGTCCACTTATTGGCTATGAATTCCTTCAGAGTTTGTAGCCTACGTACCTCGACTCTAGATTTCCAAGTCTTTCTTGTTTCTGAATCCATGGTCACGCTCTCAAAGACACAACGACTAGGATTTTTATGATTTCCGACAAACCAGTGGGATGGCATGGACATCATGAATGCATGTAGAGATTAGAAAAAATATTTTCATTGTATGAGTGAATGAATATGCACACATTTTGTTCTTTTTGGATAAAAGTGAAAAGGCAAAGGAGAAAAATAAAAATAAAAATAAAAAAAATAAAAATGATGATTTTCGCAAATTCATATTTTCCACATTTCGAAAAGATATTGGAAAAGAGATAGGGTATGCCCCTTTTGTGACATAGGCCGGTAATTCTTTAGATGAGATTTATGGTCTACATTAGTGCCTTATCATAGGTGGCTTTAGGATACTATTCTAAAAAGGTCCCTAGAGCCAAGGGTCCCATTTTCGAATGTTACTACCGATAATAGGTAAACTATTAACAGGAGTTTTTTCTCAAATGGGGCCAAACTCTAGGTGAGGCCTTCGCAAGAACCAAACTGGTCGTACGTCCAGCAGGTGCTCACTACACAGCCTCTCCTAACTTAAAGTTTTTCTTTTTCAAACCCGGGTATAGGGTTCCACTCGTAGTGTGCAAAAAATGTGTTAAGTGAAGTGTGTGAAGGAGCAATAACCTAAAATACTACCCGCTGCAAAATAAATTAAACAAATGCAAATATATACATGGTGACTATCCTAAGATTTATATATACATGTGAAACAAACATAATAAAACAAAATTAAAACAAATAAATCAAAGATAAGAATAAAAGAAAGAAAAGGGAAATAAATCATATAATAGGCAAACAAATTAATTCAAACAATTTTAAGGCCTAACTCTCTAAAGTCCCCAGCGGAGTCGCCAGCTGTGACAACCACCCTGAAATTTTAAATGGAGCCGCCACCAATATTTTATTTTTAGGAAACATTGGAAACCTATTTTTTGAATATTTTGAATTTAATGGAAAGGTCTTAGAACCAAATTTGAGCCCGGGAATTGATTACGCATAGGAAAGGTATTAGCACTCCTAAACGCCCATAAAAATGGTACCTTTAATCATTTGAAAATTGTTTGCCTTAAAGAATTAATTCCCCAAAATAAAAAGAAAATCATAAGATATAAGCATGATAATGATGTTTTAAATTCGCGTAAGTATTATGAAATATTGACTAGTAACGCATGTATTTAATCGAGATAGAAACAGTAACACGTTTTTTTATCCAAAAACTTTAATTTTGTTGCTTTTTATTTAGAAAATCAGAAAAGAAATAAAAAAAACCCTAAAGCTATAATTTTGACTTTTAAGAAATCAGTTGGTATTAACCAAACCTATTTTACAGATTTCCTTCTTAAAAAACGATCCTTTTTATTGCTAATTAGAAAACAAAAACGGGACCTTGATTACTTTAATTAGCGTAGGATAGAGCAGAGAAAAATTACGTTAATCAGAAGCCAATAACAACAATAACATACATAATAAAATGGTGGAAGGAAAGAAAATCACGTTAATACATATTGTAGATCTAAACAAAGTCCAGAATATGATCAAACACAATAAAAGTGAAATAAAATGAATACTAAGAATTTATACAGGGGAAAGGAGAAAAGAAGAGAAACATGAACTTCACGGCTCTCAATCCAAAAAGAAGACGAAACTAAGAAGAATCCTAAAATTCTAATAGTGTTTAAAACGAGAAAAGAAAAATTTATGTGACTCTCTGTGCCTTGCTTCCGCTTCTTTGGATCTCCAAGCTTCTTGATCTCCCTCTTACTCTTCTTCCTCCTTTTGCCTTGAGAAGGATGGGGTATTTATAGCCCTTATTCTTGACTCTGAGTCCCTTGGATCTCGACCTACCCTCTTCTTATCCCTGCAAAACAGAAACATGAATTTAAAGACTAGATAAAGATAAGGAATTTTGAAAAGGAACAAAGGTACTCCCATTTTTGCTTCTGAAACCGATTTCCTTGGCATCAAACTCGGATCCCTTCCTTTCATTGTTTTATTCCTTCTTCGATTTTGAAAAGGTACACCGGAAAAATGGAGTTTTTATGGGAAATGAGATTCGGGTTTGGTGAGTTAGAGATAAGATGAGATGAGAGATGAAGGGATGGGGGCCGTGATTTAGGGGAACAGAGAAGGTGTGGCTGCGGCGCTAATAGGGTTAGGGTTTTCTTGGTGAAGAAGAGATAAGGAGAAGAGAATGGAATAGGAGGTGGTGCGGCTGGTTCTCAAGGATTAGGGTTTGGTTTTTCTTTGGAAAAGAAGAAAGAGAAGAAGATAAGAGGAGGAGAAAAAATAGGAGAGATAAGGGGAGAGGATCGGCATTGATGGCAAGAGGGAAGGAATGAGAGTGAGTGAAAGTGTGAGGCTTTTTAGGTTTAGGGTTATCAAGTGATGGTTTGGGCTAGAGGGAATAGGCCGCGCGAGTTTAAGGGCCAAGGAGAAAGGGGGCGCGAACAAAGGCACGGGGGGTGCAACCAACGAACAGAGGGAAGCACACGCTGGGGGTGCATCAGAGAAGCGAAGGGGGTGCAAGAAATAATGTGCTTGAGTGGGGGATAGGGTGCGCTGGGCCTCTTGTAGTTGGTCTGGCCTGCTTTTAGCACCCCGAGAATTGCTATATGCATCCCCTTTTCTTCAAAAACATATTTATTTCATTTCTTTTTCTTTTGCTTTCTTTCTCTCTTTTCCTTCTTTTTTTTTTCACTCTATTCTTTCTCTCTTCTTTCGTTCTTATTCTTTTCCATCTCTTTTTTAATGAGACCAATAATATTATCTATTATTATTACTACTACTAATTTAAAAAGTTAAAATAAATAATAAAATAAAATAAAATAAAAAGACCGGACAAAATTAGGGTACTGCACCAGGTTTCTGATTCAGTTTTTTTTCCTGTGGCGATGTGTGTGTGTGTGTGTGTTTGACAGGTTGATATGAAACGATGGTACAATACCCTCCCCTAAATCCCCATCCCTGAAAACTTGTTATTATTTTTTTAATTTTGCAACATAAGCATATTTTTTTTGCCCCCTTTCCGAAATACCAAAAAAACTAGTATAATAATCTGTGCGATGAACGGGTGAGATCTGAGGGTTACCAAGTCACGTAAAAAAAATTATTAGGCAACAATATTTTCAAAAGAAAGTGGAAAAAACATCGTTGATGGATTTTTAATATTTCCAATATAATAACAAATAATAATTTGATTTTAAGGTGAATTCATAGTACTATTTACTAATAAAAACTAAATTGCCGATTGTGTGACCACAAACAGATTTTTATTGTTAAACATTAGACAAAACAACAAAAGCATTCAAAGAGATTGGAAAAAAAATAGAAGCTAAACTCAGAGAAAGAACATTAATATGGTCGAATTCATGTTGCTTATATTTAATCATGCATCAAAATTGAGAAAAAAAAATGAAAGAAAAAGAAAGTAGCAGTTGACCATTTTAAAAAAATAGTTTTTATTATTATAATTTAGATTATTATATTTTATGTTGTGTTTTAAAAAAAAAAAACAAATAAAAGAGAGAAGTTACTAAACCTTTTTTTGGTCACCGAAGCGGAAGCAGCAATAAACCCATAGTAGAAAAAACTGGCTCGGACCGCCCAATCGAAATGCGAACCGGTGGTCTGAGCGGGTCGGGCACATTTTCAGATCGGAAATGCATGGGAACCGGTGTGACTCGGCCAGTTTTTCGAATAAACTGGTGACTCCGCGGGTCACGCTGAACCGGATCGGGTCAAACAAATTTTTTTTGAAAAAAAAAAAACTCATGAAACGACGTCGTTTTGGTTTTTTATTTTTAATTTTATCAAACGAATAACACTGGGATGGAGGGAGAGAGACTCAGTTGTTCACTTCTTCAGCCTTCTCACTCACAATAACAAAAAACTAGCCACTGCACCGTCGCGCCTCCTTCTGCGCACAGCAGCTCACGCACAGCACAAAACAATATGTATTTTTTCTTTCTTTCACTTTCTTGGTTTTTAAATCTCATTGATCTCACTACGATGCGAGCACCCTCCCCCTTGTTTCATCAATATTGTGCAGCTTTTGCTGTTGCTACTGGTATTGTTTCTTTGATTTTTTTTTTGTACAACTTTGTTTTTTGCTGCTGTTGCATTGTTAATTTATCAGATTTTAATATCTTCTCCCTATATGTTGTTATGTCTTTAGGGATTGTTAGCAAGTACTTCCTTTTCTCCAGTTCCATTGTTGTGGTGCAAGAGCTACAATTGTATGTGGCTCTTGCCAACTCGGATGACAATTTCTCTTGGGGAACTCTCTTCCTCTCATACCTCTACCGATGCTTGTTCACCGTTCTGGATCAGCTACAGAGAAAAGAAGATATCAAGAACGTCCATGGATCTCTTTGGTTCCTTCAACTCTGGATAATGCTCTATTTTCTGGAGTTCATTAACTCACGCTTCAACCCTAGCTCTCTCCCCCGGAATGTGGATACTTTGGAGACTCATCTCGTGCTCAGACCTTGTGAGACTACTTATGCCTTCAATGTGGCAGAGAAGCTCTTCAATTTGATTCGGATATTGGCTGACTGGCGCCTTGTCTTGGAGAAGGGGCATTGGGCCATTTTGGATTTTCTCATCGGATGAGCCCCTCCCAGTCGACCAGCAAGATCAAGTGGAGCTTAACTGGAGCTCAGTGTTCACCGCTCATGATCTACTCTGTGGCCTTAAGCCCACTTCAAGAAACCCACTTCAAGAAACAACAAGTCATCAGTTGAGTTCTATTACCCTAACTGCGTGGCAAAGCAGTTTGGGCTTCTTCAGCATGTACCCTCGCCGTATAGCTCCAAGGTTGGGAGCCTTGGTCAATGGCATTTTCTGCCAATGATGTGATGGAGGTGGCCACTACCAACCTCAAGAAAATCTAGGCTTTTCAATGGATTTCTTTCAGTCCTGCTTCTGGTGAAACCTCTGCCTTTGCCAACTGGTGGCCATCAGTGAAGACCCAGTTGTTTCCTGATCGGTTGGAAAAATACATCACCAGATTGGTTATTACTGGTAGCAGTGAACCAGCTAGAGAGGCACCAAGGCCAGCAACTCAACCAAAGAGCACTCCAGTTAAGGCCAAGCCTCAGGTTCAGGTTTAGGTTCAGAAGAGGACTTCCACCAGAAAGAAAACTCCTGTAATTCAACCAAGTAAGTGCCTCTTAATTCGGCTCTTCCATTACACTTAATTTTCTCAAGGTTGTTTCTTATAGCTCTTGTTTTGTGGCAGCCACAACAACTCCAAAGGTCATTCTTGTTGAAGATGACCCCATCACTCCCCCTCCAAGAAAAGGACCAGAGGCACTAGCACATGATAGAGGAACCTCCTCAAACTCAAACCAGGCCTAAAGAAAAGGCTCCATCGGCTGACAAAGGAAAGCAGCCGAAGGTGAAGGTAAATGTTTTACCCAAGTTTTCTTCTCAAAACTTCTGTGTCAGCCTAAATCTAACCTTTTTCTATTCAGAAACCACGTGTAGAGATACCTACTCCATATGTTCAAGAGCATGCTCAAGGTACCAGTTCACAAGTTCCCACAATGGTACATCCGATTCTTACTTTCTCTTATGTATTTCTATTTATCTGTTTCATCGACTAACCATTGATTGAAACAGCCTCAAACTTCCACTATTCCACCGCCATTTGAAGAACCCATCCATGAAGCTCCCCTCATGCCTTTTCCCCTAGAGCTCATGTGATGACAATCTTTGAAGAGGAAATGGAAAGATATTTTACCTCGTCTGATCCTCTCCCATTGGTTTCCTCTCCCATTTTCAATCACTTGGAGAGAGTAAATGCAGCATTGATGGGAGAGATCCCAACCAGCAGGGAACAGGTTCAGCCCTTAGAACATCTCTGTTCAAAATGGCCAATTTGGCTGATATCCCTGCGGCTAGCCAAGAGGTGTACAATACTCTTGCCCTTCAGCTTAATGACTTATCTCATCAGTACGAACGCTCCAAAGAGGTTCATGACATGACTTCTCATGACCTCAGAAGGTTGAGAGAACTTCAAGAAAAGAAAACTCAGTTTCAGGCCTCCTTCCTAGCTTTGGAAACAGAATGACAAGAGGCCCTAACACACCGCAAGGCCATAGATGAGCGGCTAGCCATCTTGCCAGCTGAGCTGGAGCGGATCAGGCAGGAAATGGCAATGTTGGGTGATCAATGCATTTTAATGCACCTTTTATAGCTTTGCACTTTGTGTTTTTAAATGTGTTTCATGCCCAATAATTACTTTTTAACATCTTTTATATCTGTGGGTCTTAATTTGGGCTTTAGTGAAATTCTTTGCTAATTTTTGGATTTTGTTACATTCTGACCCATGTTCCTTCTACAGGCCATAACTTGGGCTATACTTGTCCGATTGCAGTGATCTTTGTGCGTTGGAAAGCTAAGAAGTAGAGCTACAACTCTTATGTTGGCACCGAATCCCAGTTCCGATGTTTTGAAGGCCGAAATTGCATTTTACTGAGGCTGGCGTGATTTACTGCGAGTTGTGGATCACTTGCTCATGTAATTAGTTGTTATTGGGCTAATTAACCTGTCATGGGCCCTTTTCTTTGGTCATAACTTCTGATCACTTAGTTTAACCTAGGAGACATTATAAATATGTTTTTAGAGTCTTAGGTTAGCACCTTTTAATTACTTTTGAATCTTTTGCCGTTTTTGAGTTTTAGCAATCTTTTCTCCTTTTCTCCTTCTTAATCTCGTTTTTGTTAAATCCTTCCATGGAAGGCTAAGACCTTAGATTAATTCACTGGTTAGGGAGTTTTTATAAGGATCTTAAGGTTTGATTATTATTGTTAATTTCGATTTTTGGATTCTATTTCCTTTCCCTTTGATCTTTCATCTCTTTGATCTTTGTTTGCAAATTCGTTTTAGGTGTTGATGCTTAATCATATCAAATTCGTTTTTGCTCTCTGAGATTATTTGAAATATTTTAAACGATCGTTTCAATTTATTTCGAATAGGGATCAATAGGATCTATAACGCTTAGTTGTAGGTTTGATTGAATTCGGTTATTAGATTAATTGTGTTCTTGTGACGCTTGTTCCTCGTTCATGATTAATTGAATTCTGTGATGCTTAATCCAGTAGGAATTCTTATAAAATTAATTGACGCTTGATTAGTTAATTTTATGATCAAGCAAGAATAGAATCATGAAATAGAATAATCCTTTGAAACCCGTGATAGATCCAAGTATTAATTATCCTGAACCAGTGAATTAGTCGTTTTTATATATTGTTATTTTCATCTTTTAAATTCTGTTTCTCATAATCGAAACCCCCCCTTTTTATTTCTTCGTACGTTCTTTTTTTGTTATTGTTAGATTAGAGATCCTTGTGAGACGACCAAGGTTGAATTGCCTTGTTACTACATTTACTATTTTTAATTATTTGACCCATGCGCGACAACGGATCATTGGGCCCTCAATCGACTGCTCTGACACAGAAGTTAGACTCCCTTTC
Source organism: Calophaca sinica (assembly GCA_037113605.1). NCBI lineage: Eukaryota > Viridiplantae > Streptophyta > Magnoliopsida > Fabales > Fabaceae > Calophaca > Calophaca sinica. The sequence goes on from CM073734.1 coordinate 72,006,486, forward strand.
CCACCAATGTTTTGCAGTGTACACCCAATCTTCTTCGCTGGATCATGACATTGTGGAGTTATCTTCACAAAAGGCAGGATTGGAGAAAGACCTAAAGACTAATGGTGATGGGTTAGAAAAAGCTAACAGGACTTAGGATTCTTTCAAGAGGCAATTGGAAGAGGCCAAAAGAAAAGAAGTCCCTATAGTAGCCGGTACCTCGGCCACCCAACAAGGCGATTCTACGGACCCCATTGTCCATGTGGTGGAGGCATCAGCTGAGCCTACCTCTGAAGCTATTGTGGCTTTGGCTACAAAGGATCCCTCTGCATCCCAAGATCCTTCGGACGATCCAGGTTCTGAGCATACTGATGAACACGCAAGTGATATGCCTGGTGCTGCAGCTACCTAACCCACTTTGGTATTTTCTTTCTATTTTTCAAATTCAAGTATTTTGGGCTAGGTGGCCGGCCTGTGGTCACCAAAGACAATATCTTTTCTTCTTTTAAATGCAATTTTCTTTATTCCTCTAGTATGCCTTCCCATATAGTAGGGTAATATCTCTTGAGGTATTTTCCATTGATGCTCCTATTTAATTCTTCACCTTGCATGTTAACTAGCCGATAAGAACCACCATGATAAGCCTTACTAACAATGAAAGGTCCTTCCCGGTTTGGTGACCATCTTCCAAACTTAGGATCTTTAATCCCAATAGGTAATATGGTTTTCCAAACAAGGTCCTCTTCAATAAACTTCTTTAGTTTTACATGTTTGTTGTAGGCTCTGGCCATTTTCTGCTTCCTGCGTTCAATTCTGTTTAAGGCCATGAGTCGATCTTCATCAACTGAATCTAATTCCATTAACATGGCTTGTTGATACTCATCTAGACTTAGCAGGTTTTGCTTTGCTACTCTTAATGAAGTCACATTTATCTCTAGTGGCAACACTATGTCTTGACCATATGTTAGCCGATAAGGAGTAAATCCAGTTGCATCGCGTTTAGAGTTCCTCACGGCCCACAATACCTCATTCAGTGTTTCATGCCACTTCCTGGGCTTGTCTTCAATATTCTTCTTGATTAAATCAATAAGAATTTTGTTAGTAGCCTCTGCTTGCCTATTGGCTTGAGCATAATAAGGGGACGAATGAATCAACTTAATCCCAAATTGTTGTGCAAAGGCCACCACTTTCTCTCTAGTGAACATAGTACCTTGATCTGTAGTGATGGTTTCAGGGATACCAAACCTATAAATGATTTGGCATTGTATAAAGCTAATCGCCTTTTCTTGAGTCACATTCACTATCGGCTGTGCCTCTACCCACTTGGTGAAGTAGTCAGTCGCAACTATATAAACGCATGTCTCTTAGAAGAAGGTGGATAGATTTTGCCTATTAAATCCATTGCCCATCCCCTGAATGGCCAAGGTTTTATCACTGGGTGTAGGTTTTCGGCTGGAACCCTTTGAATTGGACCATGCAGCTGGCAGGCCTCACACCCTTTGGCATATTGATAATAATCAGCTGTGATGGTAGGCCAATAATACCCATGTCTGTATATTAGCCATTTCATTGCGGGTTTAGCCCTATGAGAACCACAGATTCCTTCATGTACTTCCCCCATAACCTTCATGGATTCATCTTTGTCTATGCACTTAAGTAATACTCCATTGATAGCCCTCCTGTAGAGTTCATCATCTACTAATATATACTTAAGTGCTCTCTGCTTGAGCTTGAAGTCAGTACTACTTGAAGGATCTTTAAGGTAGTCGATTAACTCTTGTTTCCAAGAGTCGATCATTCCTACAGGGGCATTTTCCCATACTGGGTACTCTTCATGCTTTATTTCAACTATCATATCTTTGTACCCTGAGGCTTATTGAGCTAAATCATTAGCCTCTTCATTTTCTTCTCTAGGAATGTGGAATACCATAGCATCAACAAACAAGCGCAACAACCTGCTAGCCGTTTCACAGCACTCTTTCAAGTTGGAATTATTACACCTGTATTCTCCAGTTAGTTGCTTTATGACTAACTGTGAAACCCCATGACTTGAATATAGTTTGCTTTCATGGCTGCCAGAATCTTGAGCCCCAAAATCAAGGCCTCATATTCTGCCTGATTATTAGCACAACCAAGATCTAGCTGACACATAAATTTCCAACTCTTGCCTGTTGGACTAGTAATGGTGATGCCAGCATCTACCCCTTTTTGAGTTCTTGACCTATCAAACAATAACACCCAAGGCTTCAAGTTGATGCATGCAACTTGATCGACTAAAGGGTCATTAACTTCAACACAAGGGTGTTGAGCTAAGAAGTTGGCTACCACCTGACCTTTCATTGCTCTTAATGGAACATATTTTAGCGCAAAAACATTTAACTTAATGGCCCACTTCATCAGTCGACCCTGTAAGATAGGCCTATTAAGTAAATACCTAACAATATCAATTTTGCACAAAACCAATATTGCTTTAGGCAATAAATAATATTCTAGATTTGTATAGCACAATGATAAACATAATTTCTGAAGAGGGGTATATCTAGTTTATGCATCATTCAAGGTGCCGCTAAGTGTCGTGTAAAATAAGGTACAATTGTGCAAGTATACACAATCGCAACAAGTAGTAAAGCGTAAATCAAAATCATTCCCACGTGGATTGATTAGTTGCTTTCACAAGTTTTGGCTATGTAAGAAAGCTAGTGAGTAAATAAAAATAAAAACTAAAAATTATCATCATTTGTGGAATCATGCAGGGAATTATAAAATTGATTGTAAACAAGTGATTGGAGAATGAAATAGTCACTGGTTGTATGAAAATATTTGAGTAAAATAGCTAGGAATCATATCCATTGTAACTCCACTAAGTTGGCTAGGCGCTGTGAATAAGTGCTATGACACCTGAATGCAGAGTGCTAATGTGTACTTTTCAGTCATTTTCACCAAGGTTAAGTAAAGGGTTCCTTATGTGTAAGCCCCCATTATGTTCCCCTTTGTCTTCTAAATGTGACTCAGATCATTTCTATGGGTTTGATTGCTTATGTCTAGTTTAATCAAGAGTGGTTAATGTACCCATTACCAATACATCCCATATTATCTCATGAAATCAGCATATTTAACTCTGTCAGTATTAAATACACAAGTGCTAAACCTAAGGTGATCAAGCTCGAATTTAGCATATAACAGTAAATCACATGAGATAAAAGTGCATAATAACATTCACATAACTTCACCAACAAGGGTTTATTACAATTTCAAGTCATCCTAGCATAAAGTAATTAGCTCATGTTGAGCAAAATCGCAAAACAGAAGTAACAGGTGCTAACAGACATATCCATGGCACTTAAACTTAACAGTAAAAATGGTTACAAATAGAGGTAATGAGAGCACGTAGGAAGGCTTCCAAAATCTCTGTCAAGAAAAGAAGACCTTCACTTGCTGCTGTACTCCTTTGCAGTGCTTGAGATAGTCCAAATAGCTCCAGTGACAGCTTGCTTCACTCAGTGGAATATGGATGATGGAGGAGGGTGAAACTGGAAAATGGAAATGGAGAAGTACTTTTGCGGCTGCTTTAGAAATGGAGACAGTAAAATGACCTAGGGATCAGTGTACCAACCTCCTTCCTTTTAGGGTTTATTCCCTTAAATACACACTCCAAATGGGCCCAACAATTAAGGTACAAGGAAAGGTGTTGTCCTTGGCCCATCCAATTAGGGACAGTTTGTCCTGTAGTGTAGACAGCATGAGACCACATGTTAGAGTGTGACCGGATAGTACTTGGGGCACACGCACACTGTACTTTTTCACAGCAACTCTGCTCAAGCTTTGTTTCTTTCAAATTCTACCAGCTCCCTTGGTGCTATGGCACCCAAATTCAGCATATGCTCATTCCAAAATAATTCTGCGCAACTAAACTAAAGGGCATTAAAACTTCACAAAGGCACTCAAGGTGCCACAAAATTATTTTGAACATTAAGCATTGAATATTTACATTTTCTAAACATGAAAGACTCAAATTACTATTGAACTTGCATGATTCAATGCCAAAAGAGCTTAGATAACTCTTATTTCTAAGAGTTATCACACCCCCAAACTTGAACCATTGCTTGTCCTCAAGTAATGATACAAACAAAATTCAGACAGAAAAGAGAATTCACATATGCTGCAAGTCCAATCCAGCATTATTTCAAAACTAATGGATTTCCACAGGGCCAACTTTCAGACAAACTCAGAACAAGCACTCCCCTTGCACTTCATGCATCACCAACATGGTTACTGACTTAAAGTGTGTGTGTGCAACCCTTAACTCAATTCAGAAACTACTATAACCTTCAAGTTCACCTTAGTCTCCCCCCTAAGAATCTCCTAAGTCTGTCCCTCCTAATCTAACAAAGAGAAATGGGCTTACAACTTTAGGATCTAGGGGCTTTGCTACAACAAGAAGATACATACAATTAAGAACTAGCCTAGGGTCAGTACACATTTTATTCAATTTTTATCTTTTCGCCTTTTTCTGGGTTTGCCCCTTTGTCTTTTGACGCGAATAATCACAATTGTAATGAAATTACCCGGTTACTCAACAAAGAGACTTATATCTTTTTTTTTTGGCTTTTTCTATTTACTAATGTGTACTGCCCTTTTCTTTTGAATATTTACACATGGATTACCCCCAAACTTATACCTTTGCCCATTCCCCTTCATTTTTCAAATTTGGAAACAAAGCTTAGACTAATCTAGGGGTTTGACCTCACTTCACTCTCAAGTCACCTATGATTCCTCTTCAAGCTAAGGGTGAGTGTTGGATATCAGCAACCAGTCAGTTAGCAATCAGAACACGGTTCCATAAACACCAAACAATCATTCCTCATTAAGTTGTCCCATGTGTTAACCATTTTTTTTAGATAAAGAAAAGGACAAAGCTACAAATGCAAACTTAAAATCCTAACTAGTTTCCCCCCAAATTAATTTCATGCAGTGTCCCCACTGCATTCCATTAAATTGAAGAGGTACTTAACACCAAAACAGAAACATAAGCATCAAAAAATAGTAAAGAAAACAGCAAACACAGCTCCTAAACTACTGTAGCAAATTGAAATGAACAGAGACTAGGGAGAGAAAGCCCCTGCTCGAAGCCTGTCACTAAACCTTGTTCTCTTTGCCTTCTTCTTTTTCATGGCAGCCAAGGTCTCATCCTAGACTCTGCATTCACCTCAATCACCTCCTTCTCAATTCTCTTTTTCTTCCTGCTTTTCTTTGTTTGCTTTGCAGGAGGTGATTGTTGAGGAGGAGGAGGTGGTGGTGGACTCCAATCATCCGCAACCTTGCTCTCAAAGGGCACCATAGCCAGTGGGTGAACCTCTTCCAAAACAGCTGGTGCTGTGGTAGCACCTGCTAGAGCAACAACAACTGTAGCTTCCAGATCAACTTCTTCAATATGCTCTTCTCTTTCCCCATGCTTTCTTCCCTACTGTGGTGGTGTTGTTGCTGGTGTTGCATCAGTGGCATCAAAGAACTCACCACTGCTTTCTGGTATTTTCTCCTGTTGCTTCTTAGTCACATTCTTAGTGGCACCCTTAGGGACCACATTATCAGCATTTTCTTGTTCAGGCCTTTTAGGTTCCTCCTTTTCTTTTTCTGGCACTTCATGTGCCTCTTTTTCAACAGTTTCCTCTTCTGCCTCTCCTATCTCCTCAGCCCTATCTTTGCTCACTTCTTCTTCATTAAGTTCTTCCTCCTGACCCTCTGCAAGAATCTCCTCTTCTGCTTCACTTACCTCTTGTTCCTTCCCTTTCCTTGAAGTCTTTTTAGACTCCTTCTTCTGTGATTTGCTTGTCCCAGGGGTATCTTCAGGAACAGGGTCTTCACGAGCAGAATCTTCTTGGGTTGGTAGAGTGTCTGGGGGTTCTAAAATCCAGGCAGGAAACACTGGTGCTTTGTTCACCATCTTCTTGCTAAAATTAAGGTTGAACAACCTCTTTTGCCAAATAAATTGCTCATGGGAGAACTTCCAAAAAGCCTGTTGGTGCTGAATAAATTTGCTCAGCACTTGAGGAGTAGGCCCAGTGTTTTGGTTGGAACTGGCAGTTTTGTCAAGGGGCTTGGCCACAGACTAGGTTTCTTCTCCTCCATACACAGATACTCCTTCCTGTTTACACAACTTAGTTACCAAACAAGGGAAAAACAAACTTCCCTTACCCCTTCTTGCACAATCCAACAATTTTCTTTCAATCAATTTTGACACCTCAATTGGTTTCCCCTCCAATAACTGATGCAGTAGCACAATCCTTTCTCTGTCAATGGTCTAGTTATGGGTGGTAGGGATAATACTGTGGGTGATGAAGGAGTACCATATTTTGGCATTGTTCACTAATTCAGTTCTCCTAATTCTGTAATCATTGCCCTTCTTTTTGGCCCACATAGTTCGAGGAACTGTGATTTTATCCTTAATCGCATCCATTTTTTTCCTCAGTCAGGCCTTGCATTACTTTCTCAAATCCATTCCCAGAATATTGGAGGTTGTAAACCACACTGATTCGGGCAGCATCAAAGGGTACCCTAACCCCTCAGACCTTAGAGTACCTTGGTTCCTTTTTTCCTTTTTCAACCACAGGAACGCCAGCATAAAATTCTCTAACTACAGAAGTTACAGGGTTCTTAGGGTGGAAACAGAACTTACCTCAACAATGCTGGTCAATAATCACCATGATTTCTGGGAGCATGTTCTTCAGGGAGAAGCCTCGCTCAGGGAAGAGGTGCCTCTCCTTCGTCCAGTCTTCGTATCTGATCCTTGTATCTTCATCAGCAAATCGGGCCACAGATTCCCATTCAGGGATTTGGGTCTTGCTTTTGTTCGCAACACTTTTCACATGCATTTTCGCACAATAGAACAGATTACTCAGTGAGAAAAATGGTGTGGGAAGGTAGGGTTTTTACGGACGAGGGTGGTTTCAGTGTTTTGAGAGGTTTGAGTTGGTGTTTGGGAAGTTACAGAGTGAACATGGGTTCATGGAGAGGGTTTGGAAGTGGTGTGTGTTTCAGAAAGTGATTATGGGGTGGATTAAGCGAGAGAGGGGTATTAATTGGTAACCGTTGGGTATTACTGGACATGCAAGAGAAAGGGAGTGAATTCTTTTAGGCCAGGTGGCATAATGGGATTGGTTCTCTCACTGAGGTGCAGAGGCCCAGGTGTCCTGTGCACTCACTTTTTGCACTTAAACCCAACAAGGCTCACTTAAAAGAATTAGACCCACACAGGTGCCAAACCCGTGGTGCCATGGCACCTTAATCTTGATTCCTTTCTGCAAACTGAGCAACACCAACACCACACAGCATAACCACATTCTCTGATCATGAATTGCCTGTTACCTGTTAAATAAAAAAAACTAAAACAAAAAAAATAGAACATGTTAAAATCTGTGCTGCCTCCCAGTAACGCTTGGTTTAAGAGTCCTCAGCCTGACTTTTGTTTCACTTAGATGTTTTTCAAGGTGGTTGTGACCTTCAACCTGGTCACTGGGTCTCCCCAATAAGTCTTCACCCTTTGGCCATTCACTTTGAAGGTGGAACCAGTGGTTTCATCATAAGTCCACTGCTCCATGTGGATACAATTTAATTAATTTGAATGGGCTAGACCACCTTGATTTGAGCTTCCCAGAGAATAATTTAGCTTCTTTGTAGCCCAAAAAGCTTTGTGCTGCAATTTAATAGGCAAGTGGCATGCCTTGCCAAACACCAATCTGTAGGGAGAGGTCCCCAATGGTGTCTTATATGCTGTTCTGTAGGCCCACAGGGCATCATCAAGATGTAAGGGCCAATCTTTCCTAGAAGGGTTGATAACCTTCTCAAGAATCCTCTTAATTTCCCTAATGGATAGCTCAACTTGGCCACTTGTTTGTGGATGGCATGCAGTGGCTATTTTGTGCTTCACCCCATACTTGAGCAGTAGCTTTTCAATCAGTTTGTTACAAAAATGGGTGCCCTCATCACTTATAATTGCTCTAGGGACACCAAATCTTGTGAAAATATTCTTTTGCAAAAGCTTGCTCATTGCCTTAGCATCATTGGTAGGCAGAGCCACTGCTTCAATCCACTTGGACACAGTCCACAGCCACTAAAATGTACAGATTTCCAAAGGAAGGAGGAAAAGGGCCCATGAAATCCATGCCCCATACATCAAAGAATTCAATTTCAAGGATGCTATTGAGAGGCATCTCTTGTTTGCTTGAATATTTCCTACCCTTTGGCATCTATCACAATGTTTAACAAAATCATGAGAATCTTTAAATAGAGAGGGCCAAAAATAACCAGATTGCAGAACTTTGACAACAGTTCTGGCTCCTCCAAAGTGTCCTCCACAAATTGCAGAGTGACAATGTTGCAGGATGGTTCCAACTTCTTCTTCTGCCACACACCTTCTAAATAATTGATCAACACCTTTCTTGTATAGAAAAGGTTCATCCCAGTAATATTGCTTCACTTGCTGGAAGAACCTCCTCTTTTGTTGGTAATCCATCTCTGCTGGAATGATTTTACAAACCAGGAAATTCACTATATCAGCATACCAGGGTGTTGTGGTGGCATCATCTTTGGCATCTGTTACTGCCAGCAATTGCTCATCAGGAAAACTTTCTTTAATTTCACCTCCCTTTTGTTCAACACTGTCATTTGCAATTCTGGACAGGTTGTCAGCTACTTGATTCTCTAATCCTTTCTTATCTCTGATCTCTAAATCGAATTCTTGAAGTAACAGCACCTATCTTATCAATCTTGGTTTTGCTTCTTTCTTGGCAGTCAAATACTTGATTGCTGAGTGGTCAGTGTACACCACTACTTTTGCACAAACCAAATAGGCTCTAAATTTGTCAAAAGCAAAAACTACTGCAAGCAATTCTTTCTCAGTGGTGGTGTAGTTCAACTGAGCATCCACCAATGTCTTGCTTGCATAGTAAATTAAATGAAACACCTTGTCATGTCTTTGACCTAGAACAGCACCTATGGCAAAATCACTTGCATCACACATTAACTCAAATGGCTTGTCCAGTTGGGGGCAACAATGATAGGCGCTGTGGTCAAGGCTGTCTTCAGTGTCTTGAATGCTGTCATGCAGTGTTCATCAAAATCAAAAGCAGTCTCATGCTGTAAGAGTTGGCAAAGGGGCTTTGAAATTTTTAAAAAATCCTTAATGAACCTTCTATAGAAACCAGCATGCCCCAAAAAACTTCTTACCTCCTTCACACTAGTTGGTGGAAGTAATTTCTCGATGACCTCAATCTTTGCCTTATCCACTTCAATGCCTTTCTTGGAGACTTTGGGGCCTAAAACAATGCCCTCTTGCACCATAAAATGGCATTTCTCCTAATTCAGTAACAAATTAGTCTTCTCACACCTAGATAACACTTGTTCCAAATTATCTAGGCAAGCTTGAAATGTTTCCCCAAAAACAGAAAAGTCATCCATGAAAAATTCCATGGATTTCTCAATAAAATCTGAGAATATTGCCATCATGCACCTTTGGAAAGTTGCTGGTGCATTGCACAACACAAATGGCATCCTTTTAAAAGCAAAGGTGCCATAAAGGCATGTGAAAGTGGTCTTGTCTTGATCCTCAGGTGCTATGGCAATTTGATTGTAGCATGAATATCCATCAAGGAAACAGTAAAACTCCTTCCCTGCCAATCTATCAATCATCTGGTCAATGAAAGGCAATGGAAAATGATCTTTCCTTGTTGCCTGGTTGAGCTTTCTGTAATCCTTACAAATCCTCCAACCAGTCACAGTTTTGCTGGGAATTAATTCATTCTTGTCATTAGCTATGACAATCACTCCCCCTTCGTTGGAACACATTGCACTGGACTAACCCAAGAACTATCAGAAATTGGGTACACCACTCCTGCATCCAGCCACTTGATTATCTCTTTCTTAACAACCTCCTTCATGATAGGAGTGAGCCTTCTCTGGCTCTCAATGCTACTCTTAGTATTTTCTTCAAGAAAGATTCTATGCATACACAAAGTAGGACTCAGCCCTTTAATATCTGCCATCTGCCATGCTATGGCCTTTTTATGCCTTTTCAAAGCATTCATCAAGTCTTGTTCCTGCACAGGGTTCAGTTTTGCAGAAATTATCACTGGCAGTGTATCTTCATCACCCAAGTACACATATTTCAAGTATGCAGGCAGGGGTTTCAGATCCAGTGCTGGAGGTTGCTGAATTGAAGGCAAATTTGACTTTGCACAACCCTCACTTAGCTCTAAAGACTCATACTTCTTATGCCATAACTGATTTACAGAACATTTTTCTTCCAAAATCCCCTCATTCTTCATTTCTTCTTCATCAATTCCCACGGGAAATTCTTTTCCAAGTACGTCATGATCTCTCAGGATTTGTTTCTGCACCAATGAGTCAATTGTTCTCACAAAAGAACATTCACCTATCCCTTCATCAGGAAATTTCAAAGCATTCAACACATTGGATTTGAATTCTTGATCATTCACCCTCATAGTGAGCTCTCCTTTTTGCACATCAATCAGAGTTTTTCCTGTTGCAAGGAAGGGTCTGCCCAAAATAATAGGTACTTCAGAATCAGCCACAAAATCCAAGATTACAAAGTCTACAGAAAACACAAACTTTTCCACTTTGATGAGAACATCTTCAATTTTTCCTTCAGGGTAGGCTATGGATCTATCTCTTAACTGAAGTGTCAAAGAAGTTGGCCTAGCCTTTACAATACCCAATTTCTCAAAAATGGACTTGGGCATCAAATTGATGCTTGCTCCCAAGTCACACAATGCTCTTCCACAATAGATATCTCCAATTGTGCAAGGTATGGTAAAACTGCCAGGGTCTTTCAGTTTCTGAGGTATTTTGCTCTGTATAAACATAATGCATTCCTTAGTCATGGCCACTGTTTCGAATTCTCCAAGCCTCCTCTTCTTTGTCAAAACATCCTTCATGAATTTGGTGTAGTTTGGCATCTGTTGAAGTGCTTCCACAAGTGGAATGTTGATATGGAGTTATTTGAGAATCTCCATAAATTTGCCAAACTGCTTATCTTAATGAGCCTTTTTCAATCTCTGAGGAAATGGAGGTGGTGGCACCTTTGGAACTAGCTTAGGAAGCAAAGTTATTGATGCAGGGTCTTTGACAGGTGCTAAAACTAGTGTCGGGATGGCATCAACATCAGGTTCTGCAGAACTTCCAACAATAGGTGTGCTGTTGGTTTGAGCTGTATCAGGGGTGCTTTTGCTGGAACTGCCTTTCTGGTGCATGGAGGGTCCTTCTATCTCCTTCCCACTCCTTAGAAAAATAGCTTTCATTTCTTCTTTCCCTGGCTGCTTGGGAGGTTCAGTGGTGGAAGGTAATGATCCACTTGGCCTAGAGCTCATGGCAGTAGCTAATTGGCCAATCTGGTTCCCCAAATTTTTTATGGCAGCACCTTGGCTTTGGTATTGGGCTTTAGTTTCGTTTATGAAAGCTTTTAGCATAGCTTTCATAGGGTTTTCTGCCACAGGGGCTGTAACTCTTTGGGGTGGTTGGGCAGGAAAACCTGGAGGATGAGTTGGTTTGGCTGGTGCTGCAGCAGGTGTTGCAGGATTATTATTGCTCCAGGAGAAATTTGGGTGATTCTTCCACCCAGGGTTATAGGTACTGGATTAGGGATTATTGTTCTTGTTGAAATTTCCTACATAATTGACAGAAACTGGATTGGTTGGACATTCTTCATAGAGGTGACCTCCTCAATATTAAACACATGAAATGGCTTTGGCTTGGGCAGGTACTGATTCTGTAGGGGTAGCAGGTGCTGTAGATGCACCTGCAGTATTCAGATTCTTCAGCATATTTGTAATTGAAGCTACCTGTGCATCAAGTGCAGTCATCTCACTCACCTCATGGACTCCAGTAACTTTTTTTGCTGCACTCAACCTTGCAGTGGGCCACTGATAGCTGTTAGCTATTGTTTCTATTTTCTCATAAGCATCATTGTAAGATTGAGTCAATAAAGCTCTACCAGAGGAAGCATCAAGCATGTCTCTGGTTCTTACAGAGAGACCATTGTAAAATGTCTTCATTTGGATTCAAATAGGAATACCATGGTGAGGACATTTTCTGAGCAACTCCTTAAATTTTTCCCAAGCCTCAAATAGAGATTCTTCTTCATTCTACCTGAAGGAAGTGATCTCATTCCTCATTCTTGCATTCTTGATTGGAGGGAAGTATTTGGTGAGGAATTTTTCTGCCATTCTAATCCAATCAGTGATAGAGTTAGGCTCCAATGAATTCAGCCATGCCTTGGCTCTATCGTTCAAGGAATATGGAAATAGCCTTAATCTGAATGCATCCTCATTAACTCCAGGAATTTTGAAGTTGCTGCACACTTCCAAAAATTGTTTTAAGTGTAGGTGAGGATCTTCTTGAGGTGTGCCACCATATTGCCCCACTATTTGTAACATTTGGAACATCATAGGCTTGAATTCAAAGTGATTTGCAGTGATGTCAGGCCTGACTATGCCAGTGTGCATAGTTTGAGGGTCAAAGACAGTATAGTCCTTCATTGGCCTGTCCTTATCATTGGCCATGCCTATGATATCAGCATTCAGTACCAAAGCTTGGTACTGGCTGTGAACACTATGTTAGAACTGAACACTGCCTTCTTCTTCTGCATCAGGATTTGATTCATCAGTACGAGGACCAGTGCTTGCCATATTTGTAGCAGCACCTAATGCAGCAAAGCCTTGCCTTTCCCTTAACAATCTTCTAAAGGTTATGTCAATTTCGGGATCCAACTGATATTCAGGTGTCGTATGCCTGCACATGTGCAGAATTGTGCACTTACTGCCAACAAGAACACCAAAAAGAATTAGAATATCTCAACTAACTAACTTACTTAGCTAAACTTAGAAATTAACAATCTCAATCCTCGGCAATGGTGCCAAAAACTTATTGTGTAAAATAAGGTACAGTTGTGCAAGTATACACAATCACAACAAGTAGTAAAGAGTGTATCAAGATCGTTCCCACGAGGATTGATTAGTTGCTTTCACAAGTTTTTGGCTATGTAAGAAAGCTAGTGAGTAAATAAAAATAAAAACTAAAAATTATCATCATTTGTGGAATCATGCAGGGAATTATAAAATTGATTGTAAACAAGTGATTGGAGAATGAAACAGTCACGGGTTGTATGAAAATATTTGAGTAAAACAACTAGGAATCATATCCATTGTAACTCCACCAAGTTGGCTAGGTGCTGTGAATAAGTGCTATGGCACCTGAATGCAGAGTACTAATGTGTGTGCTTTTCAGTCACTTTCACCAAGGTTAAGTAAAGAGTTCCTTATGTCTAAGCCCCCATTATGTTCCTTTTTGTCTTCTAAGTGTGACTCAGATCATTTCTATGGGTTTAATTGCCTATGTCTAGTTTAATCAAGAGTGGTTAATGTGTCCATTACTAATACAACCCATATTATCTCATGAATTCAGCATACTTAACCCTGTCAGTATTAATTATACAAGTGCTAAACCTAAGGTGATCAAGCTCAAATTTAGCATATAACAGTAAATCACATGAGATAAAATGAAATAACAGCATTCACATAACTTCACCAACAAGGGTTTGTTACAATTTCAAGTCATCCTAGCATAAAGTAATTAGCTCATGCTGAGCAAAATTTCAAAATGTAGTAGCAAAGCAATGCACATATCTATGGCACTTAAACTTAACAGTAAAAATGGTTACAAACAGAGGTAATGAGAGCACGTAGGAAGGCTTCCAAAATCTCTGTCAAGAAAAGAAGACCTTCACTGCAGCAATGTCTTGCTGCTCTACTCCTTTGCAATGCTTGAGATAGTCCAAATAGCTCCAGTGATAGCTTGCTTCACTCAGTGGAATATGGATGATGGAGGAGGGTGAAACTAGAAAATGGAAATGGAGAAGTACTTTTGCGGCTGCTTCAAAAATGGAGACAGTAAAATGACCTAGGGATCAGTGTACCAACCTCCTTCCTTTTCGGGTTTATTCCCTTAAATACACACTCCAAATGGGCCCAAAAATCAAGGTACAAGGAAATGTGTTGTCCTTGGCCCATCCAATTAGGGACAGTTTGCCCTGTAGAATAGATAGCATGAGACCACATGTTGGAGTGTGACCCGATAGTACTTGGGGCACATGCACACTGCACTTTTTCACAGCAACTCCACTCAAGCTTTGTTTCTTTCAAATTCTACCAGCTCCCTTGGTGCTATGGCACCCAAATTCAGCATCTGCTCATTCCAAAATAATTCTGCACAACTAAACTAAAAGGCATTAAAACTTCACAAAGGCACTTAAGGTGCCACAAAATTATTTTGAACATTAAGCACCGAATATTTACACTTTCTAAATACGAAAGACTTAAATTATTATTGGACTTACATGATTCAATGCAAAAAGAGATTAGATAACTCCTATTTCTAAGAGTTATCAGTAAGATAGTACACAGCTCTTTCAGTTCCATCATCAGCATCCTGCGCTAGCAAGCAGCCGATTGACTCTTCTTCTACAGCTATGTATAATTTGAGTGGCCTTCCTGATACTGGAGGCGTTAGCATAAGATGTTTGGCCAACGCCTGCTTGATGTGCTCAAAGGCTTGTTGTTGTTCTTTCCCCCATGTCATATCATCAGTATCCTTTAGTCTCAACAATGGGGAAAAAACCTTCATTTTTCCAGCCGAATTAGCTATGAACCTCCTTAGGAAATTGATCTTTCGAATCAAACTTTGAAGTACTTTCTTGTTCCTAGAAGGCCTGGCTTCCATGATAGCTTTCACCTTATTCTTGTCTACCTCGATTCCTTAATGGTGGACCAAGAATCCTAAGAAATTGCCAGCTGCAACTCCAAAGGCACATTTGGCAGGATTCATTTTTAACCCATGGGCTCGCATCCTCTTAAGAGCCTGCTCTAAATCTACCAAATGGCTTTCAAAGCCTTTGGATCTGACAACCACATCATCAATGTTTACTTCCATGGTCTTACCAATCAAGTCATGCAAAATGGAGTTCATGGCCCTTTGACAAGTAGCTCCGGCATTCTTGAGCCCAAAAGGCATGACTACCTATTCATATATCCCCAAGGCTCCTGGACATCTGAAGGCTGTCTTGTGAGTGTCATCTTTCGCCAAGAAGATCTGGTTATACCCTGTGTAACACCTCGTTTTCGGAGCGTTACAGTGAAATTATTATTTAACTTAAATCGAATAATGGAGTCACATAAATATATTTGAAAATACTATTTTATTAAAACTGAATATATGATTACATACATATAAAATTAAATGTCTTTACAAAACCCGCGTCATGGACCCACAAGCTGTATAATATATCTATATACAGATTCTGACTCTTTTTCTTCGACTCACTGGCTGTGTTATGTGATTGAAGAGAGAGTTACTCATACTGAGTACCCTCTGTACACTCCACTACGTGGCGGTATCTTCTTTAAGTCCATGCTTATCTGTTTTATATGAAAAAGAAGTACAAAACAAGAAAATAGAAAAAGGAGCTAAGAAACACATTACACACTATAAAATTAGGAAAGTAGAAATAGAATGCATATATAAATGACACCCACACACAAACACCATAAACACCAGAGTTTACCTGGAGTTACGTTCATTATCTCTTGGTTACATTATCTCTTGGTTTTATTCCACTATTCCTAAGCCTAGCTCCCTTGACCTTCCTCTCACACTCTATCACCCCTCTTGTACCCTATCTCAAACTATTCTGCACCTAACTGTCAGCCTAACAGTGCTACTATCCTCTCATTATTCTAACTCGGTTTATCAAGTCTATCCTACCAGCCAAGGTCTAATAATGGTTCAATACTCCTACTGTGTCAACAATTCACCTCAATCATAGGCAGAATCCACAGTTAAAGACAAAATGTATGTCAAGCATCAGACAACACAGGAGGCACGTATTATTCAGCAACATAATCACACGGATACCAACAATTATCAGTAATATGACCCGTCAACTGGTTAACACTTCCATAATTAGCACCAATTACTAATAACCATATTGACATCATATCATTCAACATTAGTTACCATCTTATAAATTAACCCTAGCATCGCTTAGGCAACCAATTACTGACATGTTATCGAACAGCATACACATCAATTATAAGTTATCTATCCTAGGGTTTTCCATACACACCAACAATTATTCCTATGGTTGACAGACCTCTGATAACTGTCCTCAGCTATCACAGGCCACAACCCCTCTCCTAAGGTGCTGCTGTTATCAACCACTAGTAGGAGTTGGGTCACTCTACACACATTTATATATACTAATCTACTCTACAATCCCTTAGAGTGTAAGGTTTCTTGCTCCCACCTGGTTAGAAGACTGATGCAGCCGCTGCCACTCTTCGTGTCCTTGCCGCTTCTACTACTCGTGCTACATGTATACCTACTGCTGAATAATCCTATTTGGCCTACTAAGCCATTCTCATCCTCTTCCCTTAGAGGATTTCCTACCAAGGACTTTCTGATGCACCAGCTCCTCACTTGAGACAAGTGCAGAGCATACTTGTTCCCTAGTGGCTTCTCCTAAGTCTCATTCCTACTCTCAATCTTTAAGATTACTTTACTAAGGATTTTCTGATGTGCCAGATCCTCTTCAGAGGCAAGCACAGAGTATACTAATCCTTGGAATTTTCCTAAAGAAAGAAACTAGAGAGACAAGAGATTGAGACATACCTAGCTTAGAAGACCGTCGTTGCTCGCGCTGTGTTGTTCCCCGTCGCTCTTCCTTCTCCCTAAGCCCCTTTCCGTACTCCAAATGCTCAATTGGAGCCTTGCACGAAATGGGGAGTGACGAGCCCTATATATAGGCACAAATTGGTCCCATCGCGTCGCGATGGACCTTAGTTATAAATCGCATCGCGTCGCGATCATGCCATGTATCACGCACTCATTGGCTGTGACCACCAACTTGGTCACCGACTTACCGAGTCCAGAATTCTCTACATCGTGTCGCGATAGATTCCAGATTCAATATTCGTCGCATTGCGACAGTCCTTAAGGACTGAAATTCCATTTTTGCCCCTCTAGTTGTTTCTAGAGTATTCTAAGCCTTTTTGGGTCATTTTTATGCCCATTTTCTTCCTAATTAAGGTTTTTAACCTCTATTTATCACTTAATTACCTACTTAATATTATTTAAGATATTATTAAGGATTATCTAGAAATCAGGATGTTACATTACTACACTCCGTAAATAATTTTCGTCCTTGAAAATTTAGCGTTCTATTACAGTTCTAAGTTTCACTATCTTAGAGTCTACTTCATTCTTACCTCTCTTATTTCCACAACACTTTTTATGTTCCACTAACACTTAAACTCTAGTTTATCTGCCTTTGATTATTAGTTTATCCCAAATATTAGAACTTCCACCATTGTCAACTAAATTACTAAGGTGATCACTCTCGTAATTTTTCAACAACGTGAAGCCATAATACTTGGTTTAAACCGTCTCAATAATCTTACTCTAACAAATTCCCTAATGAAACTTCTAATAGAGTCATGGTTAAGAATGCCTGGGTTCGTTCTTCACCACTTTCTACTAGAAATTTAATGCGAGGTTATCACATCCCAGAATACCACTATGACTCAACTAACACTTACCTTACCCACGACTAACACAACTATTCACCATGTGTGCTACTGCCGTTCACAGCATGGGAAACAACACAATCAACAATTATTTACCATGTGCGCAACTTCCGCTCGCCACATGGAAGCCAACACAACCAACAACTAATCACCATGTGCGCAACTGCCGCTCGCAACATGGGAAACAGCACCGCTGCAACAACTCACCATGTGTAGAACTGCCGCTCACAACATAGGACACAACACAATAACCAACACTCACTGTGCGTGCAACTGCCGCTCACGACACGGATGACAACACAGGGACAAATACTCACCATGCGTGCTACTACCGATCATGACATGGGAGATAGCACGGCCACTATGACCAACACCCACCATGTGTGCTACTGCCGCTCACAACATGAGGGACAACACGACAACCCACACTCACCGTGCGTGCAACTGCCGATCATGACATGGGAGCCAACACGACTAACAACCACTCACCATGTGCGCAACTGCCGCTCGCAACATGGGAGGCAACACAACCACGACTTATACAACTTACCCTCACCATGTGTGCCACTGCCGATCACAACACGGGAGGTAAGACGACTAACAGCTAAGATTCATACAACTTTTACTTTTAATATATGTAATATTGTGCAATTTATTGCTTATGCATGGTCATCTGTTATTCAGCTATTAAAGCACAACCCTTACTCTCACGAATATTTTCCCCTCGGCACATCTTAGTTTATTTCATTCTCCTACACTTTTAGTCTTTACTAGTTTGCTTCATCTAATAACCATTTCATCAATTTAGTGTATCACAACTTTACTTATCATATCAGATTATTTCTTCCTTACTTCCAAAAATTACTATTGTATCACACCAACAACATTTTATGAATAACACTAAGTATTTATCCAAAAGAATTAAAAGTTAAACAGATGTAGATATAAACACAGACGTAAAAATTTATACACATATAAGCATACCATTTAACAATCGTAGAATAAAAGACACACATGAACATAAGAAACATGATGCCATGTGTGACAACTACCCTAAAAATTAAATGGAGCCGCCACCAATATTTTATTTTCATAGGAAAACATTGGAAAACCTATTTTGAATTTTTTTGAAGAAAAAGGTCTTTTGAACCAGATTTGAGTTCGGGAGTTGGTTACGCATAGGGAAGGTGTTAGCACCCCTAGAACGCCTATAAAATGATACCCGTTAATTGTTTAGAGAAATTTGTTTGCCTTTGAAAATTAATTCCCTTTATCAAGTTTATTAAATAACAAGGAAAAGAAACCAACAAAATTATTAAAAACTTTACAAAGATCAAATAGAATCAAGAAAGCCTTTTAGATTGTATTTATTATTATTTCATCTCCTTTTAATAAAGTAGAAATACAAATTGAAGATAAGAATTAACTCCACAAGTTACTAACCTATTTATTTTAAAAAAATTTAAATAAAGAAACAAAATTTGAAAACTTCTTTTTGCTTTCATATCCCTTATCAATCTTTTATTCATTTCTGATTATTTATGAAATAAAAAATAATAACATTGCAAATAAGTCCTTGGTTTGGGGCTGGCCCAATTGAAAGACCAAACCAAACCCAAAAATTTCAATTTTGCTTTCAAGTCCTATTTTAATATAATAATTACAAATTGATCCCTTTTATCACATATTTACAATTCAGTACCTATTTAGGGTTTAGCCCCATTGGAAGGCCAAACCCTAAACCTAATTCCAAATCAGAACCGTGGATATGAACAGAAATGACAACAACAATTAAAGCAACCGATAACAACAACAACTGCAGTAACAATAACAAAGATAACAAGAATTACAGCAAAAATAATATTGCAACGACAACAAGATGAGCAGTACAAACTTAGGTATTTCAGTCCAATGTTCAAGTCATGGTAAAAGTAAAAATGAGAAAACGAAGAAGAGAATAGGAACCTGGACTTTCAGCTTTCCAGGAAATTACAAATGAAGATGGAGGAGAAAAGAAAAAGAAAACCTAAACTAATATTTTTGGGGTCTCACGGATTCTCTCCTTCTTCCTTGCTTCTGCCTCTCCTCCTTCCTCTCTGTCTCCTTCTTGTGGTTAGGCCTCCGCTCTCTTTTTCTCGCCTCCTACATTGGGTTCTCTCCCCCCTCCGGTCTCCCGTCTTCTGTGTCTTTCCTCCCCTTTTATAGCCTCTTCGTTCCTCTTTAAGACCCACAAATCAAAGGGGAAAGAGAATCAGTGTTGATTTAAAAAAATAATAATAATAATAAAACGAAAAAAAAGCAGAAACTTCCCTTTTTGGAGATTTGGATCTCTGATTGAGAGATTTGAGGATAGGTTAAGGCCGCGGCCTAGGGTTAGGGTTAGGGAGATGAGGATGAAGAAGGTAAGGATGAGGGGGGAAGCTGCGGCGTGAGGGAACTAGGGTTAAGGAGAAGGGGAGGATGAGGTGAGGTTGAAAGAAGGGAAAGAGATTTAGGTTTAGGGTTGGCCGCGGCGTGAAGAAGAAAGGGAATGAGGAGGAAGAATGAGGAGCAGATGCGCCGCTGCAGAATGAGAAAGAGGGGAAGAAGAAATGAAAATTAGGGTTATGTAGGGTTATGTGATTTTTGGGTTGACAAACGGGTTGGGCCGCGTGGTTGGCTTGGCCGCGTGAGTGCGTTGGGCTATGCGTATGAGACGCTGCGTGTGATGGTTGGGCCAAGTAGGGGAGTGTGTAAGAAGAGAGGGAGTGCAAGGAGCAAACAGAGGGAGATGCAAGGAGCGCAGGGTGTGAAAATAAAAAAGGGGGTGCGAGTAACGAAAAGGAAGTGATGGGCTGGTGGGCTGGAATTGGGTTGTGCTGCTATATGCACCACCCATATTTATTTTTTGCACACCCATTTCTCAAAATAAAAAATCCATTTTCCTTATCCATTCTTTTCTTCTCCTTTTTAATCTCTTTTATTATAAAACCTAAAATATTATTTATATTTATTATTACTACTACTAATAATAAAATAAAATAAAAGGCCGGACAACATTAGGGTGCTACAGCTGCCCCTCCTTAATTATATTTTACTCGAAGGTCTTCGTGCATTCATTGTAAAGATAATTAAGGACAAAGGACACCAATTTTGTCCAAAACAAAAAGATTTGAGAACGCGGGATTGGCTCCCGACTTTGATTGGAGATTCCGTGCTCGGTGAATTTTCGTAAGGCGTAGGCTTGGTTCCTAACTCTTACAAAATTGGTGAGAGATTCTAGGTTCGATTCCTAGTGAATTCTCGGTAAGGCCTAGTTATGACTAGCTCTTACAAAATTGGTTGGAGATTCCAGGTTTGGTTTCCTGGTGAACTCCTAGTAAGGCATGGTTATGACTAGCTCTTACTAAATTGGTTGGAGATTCCAGGTTCGGTTTCCTGGTGAATTTTCGGTAAGGCGTAGGTATGACTAGCTCTTACAAAATTGGTGGGAGATTCAGTGTTCGGTTTCTGGTGAATTTTCGTAAGGCGAGGCTTGGTTCCTAGCTCTTACAAAATTGGTTTTGACTACTTCTCTACTTAGGGAAGGTCCGGGTGTGAGCTTCTACGCCACTCAACACGAGTTCGGGTCGACTTCAAAGAAAAGCGAAATGAGTTTCGACTCGTGGTTGATTTTAGTAATACAAGTAATGACTCTTTGAATAATCCAACGGCTATTTCTTTATATTGATCATGCATGAGCGCAGTGAATGTCATGTTATGCATGAGTGTTGCGTTATTATGGGGGAGCGTTGTATTTCCGACGCCTTTCCAAACCCTTCTTGATAATTAGCCGCAGGTCCTTTCTATTGGCGACTTGAGCTAGTCGGCTCGCCCTTTGTAATGTGCACTACCGATGATTACGCATTTTGGTGGTACGCCCCGCTAAATTCCTCTCTTTGACGGAAGATGCTAGATCCCTGGATCCTTTCGTAATTTTCAGTAGTTATGAAATGCTTTTATGTTTTGACCGCACATGTTTATTTTTAGCATGAATTTCTTTTAGAAAGAAAACGCAGTTGATAAAATCCCAAGTTGAGTTCAGAGAGATAGGAATAAGCATCCTATTGTGCCAATAGCATTTAATAGGCGATGTGGATAAGAATGAATTTCCATTATCATGGGGAATATTACAAGTAGGACAAATTTGTTTACGCTAGATAGAACCGGTAAGCAAAGTTAAATCCGCTAATAATCCTTTTGAAAACAAATTGTGCCGCTTCTTCGCGATCCGCACTCGACGCCTTCTTGATCACCCCCAAAAATTGCATTTGTTCTCGCTTTGCCTGCTTTTTGCTCCCGTGGGTCGTTCTAGCTCGACTACCCTTGATGTATTTGGCTTGGATTTTGCTTAGGCCGCTTCATGAAGTTTTGACCTAGCAGTTACCCTAAATCGCTTTGCGTGTTTTCAATTCAGCATTTTTATTGGACCCTACCTTTGCCTAGGTCGCTCTTTCAGGTTTTCGACCTACCGGTCGCTTCTAATTTTTGCCTAGGCCGCTTTTCGGTTTTCAACCTAGCGAGCTCTTTTTTTTTTTTGTTTTTTTTTGTTTTTGTTTTTAGTCAGGCGTCATCCTAGACATAGTACTTTTTGACCGCATCCGAATTCACCGGTAGCGGTAGATCATGTCCCTTCATATCTGCGAGGATGAGGCTTCCTCCTGAGAATGCCTTTTTCACCACATATGGACCTTCGTAATTTGGGGTCCATTTTCCGCGTTGGTCTTTTTGAATAGGTAGAATCTTTTTCAAAACCAATTCCCCTTCTGTAAATTCTCGATGATGCACCTTCTTTTCATATGCTCTTTTGAGCCTCTTTTGATATAATTGTCCGTGACATATTGCCTCCAACCTTTTCCCTTCGATGAGATTCAGTTGGTCATAACGAGTCTGGACCCATTCGGCTTCTTCGAGCTTGGTTTCCATGACTACCCTTAGAGAATGGATCTCTACTTCTATGGGTAATACTGCTTCCATTCCGTATACTAGGGAGAACGGAGTTGCCCCTGTGGAAGTGCGTACGGAAGTTCGGTATCCGTGTAAAGCAAAAGGGAGAATTGTGGTGCTGGATTTTGGATAATCTTTTTGATATTCTTGTTGGCTGCTTCTACTGCCCCATTCATCTTAGGGCGATAAGGGGAAGAATTGTGGTGCTGGATTTTGAAGTCATCACACAATTCTTTCATCATTTTATTGTTCAGGTTGGTCCCATTGTCTGTGATGATCTTCCTTGGCAAGCCATACCGACAAATTATTTCCTTCTTGATGAATTTGACGACTACATTGCGAGTCACGTTGGCATAGGAGATTGCTTCGACCCATTTCGTGAAGTAATCAATGGCCACGAGGATGAAGTGGTGTCCATTAGAGGCTTTCGGCTCAATCATTCCTATGACATCCAAACCCCACATGGAAAATGGCCAGGGTGCACTGAGGACGTTTAAGGAAGTTGGAGGCACATGAATATTATCAGCATAAGTCTGACACTTATGACATTTCCTCACATGTTTGATGCAATCACCTTCCATTGAAAGCCAATAATATCCTGCTCTGAGAATCTTTTTAGCCATGGCGTACCCATTGGCATGGGTCCCGAAGGAGCCTTCGTGGACGTCATCGATAAATCGTCTTGCTTCTGCGGAATCTACGCACCGGAGGAGTACCATGTCGTGATTTCTTTTGTAGAGTACGTCACCATTCAGAAAGAAACTTATAGCTAGCCTCCTCAAAGTTCTTTTGTCATTTTCCGAGGCGCCCAAAGGATATTCTTTGTTCTTGAGGTAGCATTTAATGTCGTGGTACCATGGCTTTCCATCTGGTTCGTCCTCTATCAACTGGCAATAAGCGGGGCTTGCAGGGCTCTCCATCATGATGAGAGGCATTTCTTTATCATTGTTTATCCGGAACATGGATGACAATGTGGCTAGTGCATCGGCTAACTGATTACTCTCTCGCGGAATATGTTGGAAGGTGATTCTGTCAAATGATTCGACGAGTCCCTGGATGTACTTGTAGTAAGGGATTAATTTGGAATCCCGAGTTTCCCATTCTCCATTTAACTGGTTGATAACCAAGACGGAATCCCCGTAGACCTTTAGAGCCTTGACTTTAGTTTCTACGGCAACCCGAATTCCTATGACACAAGCCTCATACTCTGCGATATTATTGGTGCAATTGAAACATAGGCGTGCAGTAATAGGGATGTGCAGGTTTTCTGGAGAAATCAGTATTGCCCCGATTCCGTGCCCCAACGCGTTAGAGGCTCCATCAAACATCATTGTCCACTCCTTGCCTCTTGATTCTTCTTTTTCAGCAGACATTATATTCTCATCGGGAAATTCATAGGGGACTGGTGAATGGTTGTCCATGGGTTGGTGGGCTAAGTATTCAGCGAGCGCACTACCTTTGACAGCCTTTTGAGAGACATACTGAATATCATATTCGGATAATAGCATCTGCCACCGAGCAATTCTTTCGGTAAGAGCAGGCTTCTCAAATACATACTTGATCGGATCCATTTTTGACACCAACCAAGTCGTATGAGAAAGCATGTA
This sequence comes from Calophaca sinica, assembly GCA_037113605.1. Classification (NCBI taxonomy): domain Eukaryota; kingdom Viridiplantae; phylum Streptophyta; class Magnoliopsida; order Fabales; family Fabaceae; genus Calophaca; species Calophaca sinica. The sequence goes on from CM073734.1 coordinate 72,030,685, forward strand.
CTGTCTTAGATGGTGGGCGGCCCAAGCAAGGGCGCAACAAGTACGTTCTAACACCGAGTAATTAGCTTCATAACTTGCAAACTTCTTACTTAAGTAGTAAATGGCATGCTCTTTTTACTGGGCCTCGCTGCCGACCGAGCACACATCCCATAGAACCGTAATACCGCTGTCAAGTAGAGGATCGTGGGTCCGCTCGAACTGGAGGTACTAACACAGAGGCTCCTCGCAGTCGCTTGATTTTATCGAAAGCCTCTTGGCATTTCTCATTCCATTCCACAGCTTGGTCTTTGCGTAACAACTTGAAAATCGGCTCACAAGTGTCAGTGAGTTGTGATATAAACCGAGAGATATAATTCAGCCTTCCTAGGAAACCGCGAACTTCCTTTTCTGTACGAGGAGCTGGCATTTCTAAAATGGCTTTTACTTTTTCTGGGTCCACTTCGATTCCTTTCTGACTTACGATGAATCCCAACAATGTTCCTGACTTGACACCGAAGTTACATTTGGCGGGGTTGAGCCTTAAGCGAAACTTTCTCAATCGCTCGAAGAGTTTCTGCAGATTGGTTATATGACCCTCTTCAGTTTGCGACTTAGCGATCATGTCGTCCACGTAGACTTCTATCTCCTTGTGTATCATATCATGGAACAAAGTCACCATTGCCTTTTGATAGGTTACCCCGGCATTTTTTAACCCAAAAGCCATCACTTTGTAGCAAAAGGTGCCCCAAGCTGTGATGAACGTGGTCTTTTCCATGTCCTCCCTGGCCATTTTTATCTGATTATACCCGGAGAAACCATCCATGAAAGAGAAAAATGCGTGATGAGCCGTGTTATCTACTAGGACATCGATATGTGGCAAGGGAAAATCGTCTTTGGGACTCGCTCTATTAAGGTCCCGGTAGTCAACACACATTCGAACTTTTCCACCTTTCTTCCGAACAGGGACGATATTAGCAACCCATTGGGGATGCTTGGCCACGGCTAGAAATCTGGCGTCAAATTGTTTCTTAACTTGTTCCCTAATTTTCAAGGACATATCTGGTCTCATGCGTCTCAACTTCTGTTTGACAGGAGGGCAATCAGGCTTAAGCGGCAACTTGTGTTTGACGATATCGGTATCCAACCCTGGCATATCCTGATAGGACCAAGTAAAAACATCTTTATAATCCCGGAGGAGTTGGATTAATTCAGCCTTTATTCCTGGTGACATGGTGATGCCAATCTTGACTTCTTTTCTGTTTTCATCTGTTCCCAGATTGATTAGCTCAGTGGGTTCTTCATAAGGCTCAATCTTCCTGGATTCCCCTTCTATAAGTCTCATCAATTCTGGTGAGAAGTCTTCGTCGGGGTAATCTTCTTCACAATCTCTGTTGGTATGATTAATCCGACCATCAAAGTCCTGGCATAAACTTCAAAGACAATTGTTTTCAAGTATTTTCTATGAACCTGCATTATCAAGGTTAGCAATAAGGGAGAGTAAAGGAAAGAAGAGGAAAAGAGCGAGTGAAAATACTTGGGATAAAATCAAAATATGTTTCATTAATATTCAAATATGCTAAAAGAAACATGCGGGCCTTTAACATTTCCTCTACCGCCTCTGGCCGAGCTGAGAGGTAAGCATTAGATGAATTACATTGAAAATGCATTAAGGATCCTAGGTTCTCCACCACTTCCCAATTGCAAGGCATCAAGAGCACGGGCGGACCCAACTTTCATCGAAACAACAAGATCGCCCCCAGGCAGATACTTGATCCGGATAGATCCATCCCGCGCTCAAGCTTTGGCGGAGATCACAAATGGAGATTTTCCCACTGGGTTCCCGATTCTCAAGACGGCCTTTCTTTTCTTTCTTTTCTTCGATCATCCTTTCCTTGTCTCTTTTAGTGGGTACGCACTCCCAGGCCGCGTCGATCCTTGTTCTCGGAATTCCTAGGATCGAGGTCATACCTTCTTGATTCTTCCCAGCCCTTTTCCCGGCCGGTATCCCCTTTAGCATGACACGCCCACCATTAGTGCGGCATTGGATAGACAGTGGTTTCTTAGTGGTGATCCCTACATAAGCGCTTATCGACAATTTCCAACGCCAAACAAAGTTCCTGTGGCTTCCTCTGTAGCTTCAATGTAGCGTGTTGACGCCGGCTTACTCACCAAAGAAATCTTGTTCTCCCGACACGATGACCAATTTATCGCCCACTACAAACTTCAATTTTTGGTGCAAGGTGGACTGCATTACTCCCCGAGTGAATCCAAGGTCTTCCCAAAGAAGCAACTATACCGGGCTCGATGTCCATTACCTGGAAGTTAATAGTGAAGGTGAATGGCCCGACCGGATCGGCACTCAATCTCTCCCATTACTTCACTCTTGGATCCGTCGAAGGCCCTTACAAGCACAGAGCTAGGCTTCATATGAGTTTTGTCAATGGGTAACTTATCCAAGGTAGATTTAGGCATCACATTTAGGGAGGACCCATTATCTACGAGGACCTTGGCCACGAGATGCTCCTTACACTGAACCGAAATATGCAGTGCTTTGTTGTGTCCTCTCCCTTCCGCAGGTATCTCCTCATCATTGAAGTACAAATAATTGCATGCAGTGATGTTGCCAACCAGGTCACCAAACTGATTCAACGTAATATTCTGAGATACATGGGCCTCATTCAGAACTTTCATTAGCATTTTCCTATGGCTCTCAGAGTGCGTCAATAAGGCGAGTAGGGACACTATCGCAGCGCAAGGCGATTCAACCGGTCTATTACCTCGCACTCGCTTTGTTGAATGAGCTTGAGAAATTCAGCAACTTCCTCATGGGGATTTCTTTCTTATCCTCCTTCCCCTGTGTTGCTTTCCTCGATCACAACCTCTTTTCTTTGTTTTTAACTTCAATCGGCTTTGCGCTTTCTTCCACCAATTCCTTTTCTCGGTTCTTCTACGGTCTTCCTTACTGGCTCTTTATCCTGGGCATAGACTCGCCCACTCCGTGTCATCCCTCCTATTCCCACAATATTGGTGACCATCTGAGGACATCACGCTTATCATTCCTTCAACTCCTGACTTTTGCATCATATATCCAAGTGGATCGCTTTGTCTTCCTTGTACGGAAAAGGAGATGGTATTTGAATAATGATGGCCTTAGGGACATTAGTCAGAGGAGATGCACTCTTAGTGAATTGAATCACCAAAGGTTTTAGGATCATGGTTCCTGAATCTTGGACCATGGATACTTCCTTTTCCTTTTGAGAGATAATTCGGACCATGTTCACATCGAGTAATTTCTGGAGGATGATCTTAAACTCTTCACACTCCTTGGTGGACAGGATGTCTTCATTGTAAGGAGTTTCCTTGTTGACTTTTACCTTTTCAATCAGACCGGCTCTGCGGAGTTTGCTGAATACTTCACTCATCGGGATTTCTACTTCAACAACATCCCTTATTATCCTTCTCCCATATTCGGCCCCTATCATATTCACCGACGTGCTTCCGTGGTTAGGTAACAGATTACTCCCCACGTTAGGGCTATTATCCTAGAAGCTCAGCCATTTTACATTTATCAGGCTTTGGACTTTAACTTTCAGAGCTCGGCAATCTTCTATGGAGTGGCCTGCTGCCCCAGCGTGGTATTCGCAGGTGGCATCTGGATTATACCATTTTGGGAATGGTGGTTCCATGGGTTTTTGCGGACAAGGAACCACCAATGAGTTTTTGAGCAGGTGCTGGTAAACATCTTTGTAACTCATAGGGATCTTATCAAACTGGATTGGGTTCCTTCCTTGGGAGTTTTGAGCTCTTGGCTGATTAAAATTCTAACCTCCTTGATTATCGGAAATGGGAAACGCTGACGTGGTAGTTGCCGCAACGTATAGAGGGGCACTACTCACCACGTTTTTCTCTCCTTCTTTCTTCTTCTTGACGAAGGACTTCTGCGTTTTGGATGATGAAGTGTCGTTATGGATCTTTCCGCTGTGCATCCCGATTTCCACGCGTTCCCCTATGACAATCAAATCAGAAAAGCTTGAGAACATGCTTCCAATCATTTTATCATAGAATGGAGGCTCAAGCGTGTCGATGAATGTATCAATCATCTCTTTATCCAATAGGGGGGCTCCACTTGAGCAGCCATGCTCCTCCATCTCTGGGCGTATTCTTTATAGCTCTCAGCGTCTTTCTTCTTCATATTTTGCAATCGTTACTACTGGGGCCATATCCATATTGTACTTGTACCGCTGATTTAACGCATTTGCCAAGTCTTTCCATGAGCGAATTTTAGTACGCTCTAACTGCATATACCATCGCAAGGGTGCCCCAGTCAAGCTTTCTTGGAAGAAATGAATTAGGAGCTTGTCATCGTGGGAATAGGAAGCCATCTTTCGGCAATACATGACCAGGTGGCTCTTGGGACATGTCTCCCCTTTGTACTTGTCGAACTCGGGTACCTTGAACTTTGGAGGTATAACTACATCAGAGACCAAGCACATGTCCGAAGCTTCAAAGCCCATGTGATCTGCCCCCTCAATGGCCTTTAACCTTTCCTCCATCATCTGAAACCTTTCCTTGGCTTGAGCATCCTCCTGAGGTGTGAAGATAGGTACAGAATTCTGAGCACTTGTGTTCAACGGGGTTCCATCATTTAGAGGTGTCCGCTCTTGTGAACTATGGATAGGTATTTCGTTCTCTTCCGGCTGATTCTCCTCTGGCCCATTATGCATGTGGTGTTCGACGATTCGTTCTGCTTCTGGGGTCAACTTGGCATTTAGGGCCATCAAAAGATCGGACATCCGCCCATTCGTGCACTCATCTGGTCAAGTTCTCCCGCATAGCCTCTTGACTCGCTTGCATGGCCTGGCCGATTTTGTTCTAACGCGCCCATGAGCCTGGCTTGCGACCTTGTTCGTAAGGATGCAGATTCTTCGTGTTTATTTCTGGGTTCGTATGACAATATGAGTATGGAGGAGTTGTTTATGTTATGCTCATATTATGTATGCCGTGCACGCTTATTTATTTACTTAATTTGTTTTATCTGGCCATCTGAGAATCGCAAAAACTTTGTAAATGTCTCATCGGGTTGCTGCGTATTGCAAGGATAAATATTCCCATCAAAAGAAAATACCATAATTCAAGTTGCCCTGAGGGCTTACAAAATTGAGACGGAAATTGAAATTGCGAGAATTCAAATAAACGACAAAAGACTAAGGGGATAGGGGTTTTAATCTGGCCACGCTTGACCGCTTCTCCAACTCTCCCACTAAGCTCTTGCAAGATTTCTATGAAGTTCATCACTTTCCTCGGCAAAGGTCGGAAACCTACTGCGGATTATGCTTCTTCCAAGAGTTCTGGCATATCTTGGATACCTCTATTTGCGAGCCAGACCAATTTAGAGCAACAATCCATCTAGTACCGGGTTTCTCGATCAAACCAAGTAATGACTTCCCGCTGATCATCAATTTTCCCTTGCATACTGAGGACTTTCTCACGTTCCTCCTCGAGATCTATATGGTACCCTATGAAATTTTCTTCCGCAATTCTCTTTTCTACTTCGAGTTGGGCCTCGTGCAACAGCATGGTATTTTTCAACTGTTGTGTCAAGCTTTCAATCCGTTCTTGTAAAGCCTTACTAGCCTTTTGAGAATCAGTCCACATTTTCCTCAAATCCCCTTTTTCGCAGAGAACCAAACTTAATTCCTTTTTCACTAAATCCAATTGTTGATTCTTTGCCAGACAAATTTTGAGTCCGAGACCGGCTTGCTTTTTCATCCTTGGCTCTCTTTTGGGTCTCCTCTAGAAATCCAAATTTTTCTGTCACATTCATCTCGTAGAGGACTTCTATATCTTGATATGCCCTTTTCAAATTCTCCCAAGAAGTTTCTTATCCTCTTTCATCTTCTCTAAGGCCAGCTTCAATTCTTCCATTTCTTCATTCTCAGGGGTGGAGGCGGCATTTCGGGACTAAAAACAAGTTTGGAAAGGTAACTTGACTTCTTTGAACTCTTGCCGCAACCCATTGACGGTACTTTTCATCCGTATGAGTGCTCTTGCGCCTAGTGGTTTCCTCGACATTTTCCTCCAAGCTCGGCACACTTTTGTGAACAATGCCAAATCCGAGGAGCCCCGATCATGTATAATGAAAGCGGCTAGCTCTTCTTCGACAGGTTCTCCCAGCATGGGTGCACCGAGTTGTCTCTGGGCCAGAGTAAGATTGTAGTTGATGCAGCCTATATTTCCAATGAGGGGTACGTTGGGGAATTCTCCTCACCGATAGATCACCTCTTTGATCTCTTGTTCTCTGGAATACCATATCACAGATTCTTCACTAAAACTCATCAGGTAAGCAGCCCATTCCGCATTGCTCCTAGGACCGAAGGGAAGTCCTCTTTTTACCAAGTGACCTTTCAACCATAGGTACAAGATGGGGACACAACAACGAATTCGACCTCCTCCTTTCTCATGGCGTGTGTGGAGCTCATAGTATAAGTCCGCAAGAACGGCGGTAGTGGGATCCATACCTTGAGTTTTAAATGTTAGGAAGGCGTCAATGGCGGTTTTGTCCACAAAATGGTCCACATGAGGAAACAAGACCACTCCATAAATAATCAGTGCTACTACATCCATGGATTCCCTCAATTTTCCTTCGGCATGAAGGTCCTTAGCTTTTTCTTCTAGAAAGCTCCTGGAGTAACCTTCGAGATTTTCTTCTACCCTTAATGCAGCGTTCAAATCTGATTCAGAGATACCCAAAGCAAGGGAAATGATACCTATAGTTGGAGTATGTTTTGCGTGACGGTACGGGCCTTTAGTCCTTCCTGGGATCCCCAAGATTTTCTGATATTCTTCTAAAGTCGGTGCCATTTGGAAGTTCCGGAACATGAAACATCTCAGAGGAAGGTCGTAAAACTGGGCCAGTGCCATTAGGGCTCCCACTTGTAGGTCCACATTTATCAGATCCAATATATTCCCAAATTTCCCCACGAAGCTAATCCGATCCAACTGTATCCACTTTTCAGCTATGAAATCAACCAAGGTTTTTAGATGCATCAAACGAGGCGGTTCGATCTTGAATTTCAAAGTGTTTCTCCTTTCTAACCCTGTAACTGAGCTCACCGAAGACATTTGTTCCAAAGATTTTTGAAATTTCCGATAAGCCTAAACGAATGGGAAATTAGTGTTATGGCATATGCATGAATGAATGAGTATGACTTTGTTTTCCAAAAGAAAAATAAAATTGCAAATTTACTTTATTTTCGAAAACACAGTCATTTTAATAAATATACCTTTTAGTACACATTAAGTTTATTTTTAGAAAATTTGTTACCGTTATTACTATTATTATTACACCCCCCCTTTTTTAAAAGGCCTAAGTATCTATTTTTCAAAATAGTTGATTGGGGCTCTAAAAGAGAAGTTTATATCGTAAAAAAAAATTGTTTTTGTGATTTTTTTTGAAATAAATAAGCGAAAAAGATAATAAGGGAGGGTATGCTCCTTTTGTGACCAAGGTTGGTAATTCTTAAAGGATCTATGGTTCACATTAAGTGTCTTTCTTTGGGTGGATTAAAGTACTAAACTAAAAGGTCCCTAGAGCCAAGGGTCCCATTTGAAAATGTTACCACCAATAATAGGTATACTATTAAAGGATGGTTTTTTCTCAAATGGAGCCAAACTCTAAGTGAGGCTTTCGTAGGAACCTACTGGCCGTACGTCCAGCAGAGCACCCACTACGCAGCCTCTCCTAACTTAATGTTCACTCGGGCCCGGGTATAGGGCTCCCACTCATAGTGTGTGCAGATAAGTGTGCAAAGTGAAGTGTGTGAAAGGAGTAATGACCTAAAATTCTACCCGCTGCAAAATAAATAAACATATAATATTTACAAATGTCTTCTACCCTAGGGTTCAAATATACAAGCATATGAGCAAAATATACAATGAACAAATAGGAGTAGAAAAATAAAATACAAGGGAAATAAATCATGTAAGGCAAACAAACAAATTCAAACGATTATAAGGCCTAAATCTCTAGTGTCCCCAGTGGAGTCGCCAGCTGTGACAACCACCCTAAAAATTAAATGGAGCCGCCACCAATATTTTATTTTCATAGGAAAACATTGGAAAACCTATTTTGAATTTTTTTGAAGAAAAAGGTCTTTTGAACCAGATTTGAGTTCGGGAGTTGGTTACGCATAGGGAAGGTGTTAGCACCCCTAGAACGCCCATAAAATGGTACCCGTTAATTGTTTAGAGAAATTTGTTTGCCTTTGAAAATTAATTCACTTTGTCAAGTTTATTAAATAACAAGGAAAAGAAACCAACAAAATTATTAAAAACTTTACAAAGATCAAATAGAATCAAGAAAGCCTTTTAGATTGTATTTATTATTATTTCATCTCCTTTTAATAAAGTAGAAATACAAATTGAAGATAAGAATTAACTCCACAAGTTACTAACCTATTTATTTTAAAAAAATTTAAATAAAGAAACAAAATTTGAAAACTTCTTTTTGCTTTCATATCCCTTATCAATCTTTTATTCATTTCTGATTATTTATGAAATAAAAAATAATAACATTGCAAATAAGTCCTTGGTTTGGGGCTGGCCCAATTGAAAGACCAAACCAAACCCAAAAATTTCAATTTTTCTTTCAAGTCCTATTTTAATATAATAATTACAAATTGATCCCTTTTATCACATATTTACAATTCAGTCCCTATTTAGGGTTTAGCCCCATTGGAAGGCCAAACCCTAAACCTAATTCCAAATCAGAACCGTGGATATGAACAGAAATGACAACAACAATTAAAGCAACCGATAACAACAACAACTGCAGCAACAATAACAAAGATAACAAGAATTACAGCAAAAATAATATTGCAACGACAACAAGATGAGCAGTACAAACTTAGGTATTTCATTCCAATGTTCAAGTCATGGTAAAAGGAAAAATGAGAAAACGAAGAAGAGAATAGGAACCTGGACTTTCAGCTTTCCAGGAAATTACAAATGAAGATGGAGGAGAAAAGAAAAAGAAAACCTAAACTAATATTTTTGGGGTCTCACGGATTCTCTCCTTCTTCCTTGCTTCTGCTTCTCCTCCTTGCTCTCTGTCTCTTCCTTAGGGTTAGGCCTCTGGCTCTCTTTTCTGCTCTCGGTTACTAGGGTTCTCTCCCCCCTCCGGTCTCCCGTCTTCTGTGTCTTTCCTCCCATTTTATAGCCTCTTCGTTCCTCTTTAAGACCTGCAAATCAAAGGGGAAAGAGAATCAGTGTTGATATAAAAAAAAAATAATAAAATGAAAAAAAAGCAGAAACTTCCCTTTTTTGGAGATATGGATCTCTGATTGAGAGATTTGAGGATAGGTTAAGGCCGCGGCCTAGGGTTAGGGTTAGGGAGATGAGGATGAAGAAGGTAAGGATGAGGGGGGAAGCTGCGGCGTGAGGGAACTAGGGTTAAGGAGAAGGGGAGGATGAGGTGAGGTTGAAAGAAGGGAAAGAGATTTAGGTTTAGGGTTGGCCGCGGCGTGAAGAAGAAAGGGAATGAGGAGGAAGAATGAGGAGCAGATGCGCCGCTGCAGAATGAGAAAGAGGGGAAGAAGAAATGAAAATTAGGGTTATGTAGGGTTATGTGATTTTTGGGTTGAGAAACGGGTTGGGCCGCGTGGTTGGCTTGGCCGCGTGAGTGCATTGGGCTATGCGTATGAGACGCTGCGTGTGATGGTTGGGTCAAGTAGGGGAGTGTGTAAGAAGAGAGGAGTGCAAGGAGCAAACAGAGGGAGATGCAAGGAGCGCAGGTGTGAAAATAAAAAGGGGGTGCGAGTAACTAAAAGGAAGTGATGGGGTGGTGAAATTTGGAATTGGGTTGTGCTGCTATATGCACCACCCATATTTATTTTTTGCACACCCATTTCTCAAAATAAAAAATCCATTTTCCTTATCCATTCTTTTCTTCTCCTTTTTAATCTCTTTTATTATAAAACCTAAAATATTATTTATATTTATTATTACTACTACTAATAATAAAATAAAATAAAAGGCCGGACAAAATTAGGGTGCTACACCATGTATATGCAAAAATTAAACATCAACATAAGTATATAAAAGATATAACAATGATTGAATAAGAAATTAAGTAGCAATATAAATTCATATAAACAGGTATATACATAAGTAGTATTGTTACCAACAAAAGAATTAGAAATCAAATAGAAATATAAGCATATATAAATTTATAGCATATAAGCAGACATTAATCGTTTTCAAAGAAGATTTTAATCAAACAGAAGCCTAAGCAAGTACAGAAGTAAGCAGAGCACATTAAGGAAATAAAAGTAAGTAGGAACAACCATAAAAATTAGAATGCAAATCTATGTGAATAATCTTTTAATGTTTATTAAGAGAAGGATTAGAAGACAAACACATTTTATATAAAGAATTTATTTATAATAAGTTCGTATAAAAGCAAAAGTATTTTACATTCGACATGAGAAATATGACTCTTTCAAAACCGACCCCTCAAGGTTTGGAAAGACTCATTTTCTTACGTGTTATTCTAGATAGTAACACTTTCTATTTACAGAGTTTCTACCGACGATTTATTGGTGATCTATTAGAGTACTCTTTCCTTTCGCTTGCCCCTCTATCTAGTTTATGTCTTGTGGGTATGGCTCCTTGTCTACATTCCCGAGATGTGTGTCCTAGTTTTCTACACTCAAAACAAATATGCTTCTTAAACGAGCAGTCCTTTGCTAGATGTGCTCCTTTGCCTTTAAAACATCTCTTCGAATTCTGTTGCCCTCCTTGGATATCCTCCATCTGCTGCAGTTATTGGCTAGCATTCTTTCCATTAGATTCCTCAAACCGCTTTTTACTATACCATTCCTTGTCTCCATTTCTCCGTTTCTGATCCCTTATAACTTCCTCATTTTTAGGCTTATCTTCCTGATAACTCACCTCTTCCAACTCCATGGAACGTTCTACTAGATCAGGGTCACAAGTTAGTCGTAATGGTATCACTGATCGACGATATTCAAGTTGAAGCCCATCTTAAAATCGTCGACACATCTACTCCTCACTAGGGCGAAGCTGATAGTACTCAGAGTATTTCACTAGGGATTCAAATCTAGAGGCATATTCCCCTATAATCATCCTTTCTTGAGTTAATGTACTAAACTCCCTGGCTTTCTATTGTCTTGCTGTCCTGGGAAAATACTTCTCTAGAAAGATTTTCCGGAGCAGTTCCCAGGTAATGGTTTATCCTTCAGCTTCCAAAACTCTCCTTCTATTCTTCCACCAACTCTCAGCTTCTCCTACCATCATGAATGCAGCATATGTCTCCATCCGATCCTCACTACAATGCATTGCTTTTAATATCTTCTCAATCTCTCGAATCCATTGTTCAGCTCCTTCAGGGTCGTATTCACCTTTAAACTGAGGTGGTTTTCCTTTCAGGAAAACCATCAACCCAGTGTCCTCCATTTTTGCTTCCCATTGCTGTCTCATAACCTCACGTTCTTCCTTAAGCATTGTTATCCACTCTGTGTTCTGCTGAGCATGTTGCAGAACAGCAGTAGCCAAATCTCTTAAAGGCTCGTCATTAATATATTCTCTCGTATGGTTTTCTATATGCGGAGTTTCTACTTCATTATCAATCGGATTACTAGTTTTTCCAGAGACAGCTATAACATCATTCTCCTCAACTCGGTCCATTCTAGGTACAACTACCTGTTCATGGAGTTTAACGATCTAAGATAATATTTGATAAAATAGTTTTATACATCAAAATATCTATATAGATTATACGTATATAAGGATTGGATGGAAACTCTTGCTAACATAAAACTTTACTCTTCTTAGTATAACCTTTTACTCCTATGTGTCATCTTTTTGCCAAAATTCTGCTTTCTAGAATGTAATCACGAGATCCTTAATCTTATGTTCCCAAGGAGAATCCTTGTTTTCTGCTAAGGTGTTTACGTAATCCACAAGGTATGAGAGAACATCTGTACCCAGTACCTTATGAGTTATCAAAGTAGTCATCTTTACTTTCTAAAGATAACTAATTTATTTGGCCATTCAAGTTTCTGTAGTCAATGCATACTCTTATTTGGCCATTTTTCTTGATCACAGGGACTATATTGGACAACCACTCCATATACCTAGCTGTCCTTATGAAACCTGCCTTCAATAGCCTCTCAATCCCAGCTTTGATTTGAGGCATCAACTGGGGATTGAACCTGCGAGGAGCCTGCTTGAAAGGCTTGTATTCTTCCTTAATGGGCAACCTATGTTCCACCAGTTCTCTTGCCAAAATAGGCATCTCATAATAGTTCCAGGTAAAGCAATCTTTATACTGTTGGATTAGTTCGACTATCTTGCCTCGTTTTTCCTCCTCAAGTAACCCACTCACTTTTACAGTTCTGGGTTCTTCTGGTGTACCCAAGTTGATTTCAATTAAAGGATACTCTGCCTCAAAAGCAGGTGCTGTTTTGTGAAGAGAAGAATCCAATTCCATAAGCTCGACTACACAAGCCTTATCAGGCTTAGCTGCCATACCTTCTTTTCTGAAGATCACGTCCTCTTCTCCTTCTTCACTCTCAGTGTCGTCCTCTTCCATCATGGCATCTATCACCTTGGACTCGGCCTTAAAGATCTCTAGCCGACCCAACAGGTCTTCAAGCACTTGTGATTCTTTATTCATTAATCACATGTGTGTTAGGCCGTGATTCGGCCTGAGACCTTAGTTTAAATCCTTCATTGGTAAGATTGCATGTCTTCCACGCACCTTCCTCATAATCTTCTGGAACAGCAATAGGTCCTAGGTGGGGAGAATAGAACAATGCCTCCAACATCTTTACCTCAGTTGAGAAGGGGTTTCTATCAACTTCGACTGTCTCCACATTATCTCCAATCCAAAACATAAGCTTTTGATGAAGTGTAGAAGGAACACATTGGCTAGTGTGGATCCAATCTCTACCCAGGATCACACTATAGGAAGGCTTACCATCAACCACAAAGAAAGCTGATTTGATGGTCTTGGGGCCTACAGTGACTTCGGCTATCAAGACTCCAAGAGCTGTAGATGGTTCCCCCATGAATTTAGACATTTTCATGTTGGTAGGAACTAAGTCTTCAAGACTCTTTCCAAGTTTTCTCATGGTTGCAACGGGCATAACATTCAGAACGGCCCCACCATCGACAAAGACTCTTCCAAAGATCTTTCCATTAATGCAAGCCTTGATGTAAAGAGGTTTCAGGTGTTTTACCATCTACTCAGTAGGCTTCTCAAAAACCATCTTGGTAACCTCATCAGCCGAGGTATCAGCTAACGTGGCCCATTCTGTTTCTTTAGCAAATACATCACCCTCCAAGCTTCCAAGTTGGGGGTTAGCTGCCCAAAATTCCTTAGGGAATAAACTAATAGCCTCTATATCAGCTAATAGGCCATCAGCTTCTTCATTGAACAAGAGATCCAGCAAGGAGTCCTCCATAACATCATCTTGTTCCCAATGCATCTCTAAAAATCACTGAACCCTCAATGGTGATTGCTTCCTCATTCACATCAACTGAGGCAATTAGGCCCTCAGTTTCAGGAACAGGATCTTGTTCACCGATCGGCTCTATGCTTTTGGGCAGTTCTTCTTTCTTAGCTTCCCCAGTATCTAGCTTTAAAAAAGCCTTATCTAGCATGTCACTTACAGTCTCCAAGGGAATTTTCCTCTTTTCCCTATTCTTGACATCGGCTAGCATCTGCAGTGTTTGTTTCATTTTCTGAACAGACCTCATTCTCTACATTCTTCTCTTTTGGGTTCTTGAAAGGACTGCTAATATTGCCTTCTTGTATTTGGTATACTTGTTCAAGAACCAGTGCCCTTCTGTGACATTAGCAGGAGGCTTCAACATTCTCTGGGGCTTTAGCTTCTCATCATTTCTTACGGTTATCTTCAGAGAAGACATGCCTCCTTCCATGGTAAACTTAGCCACCCTTCTCTTGTCTTTGGGAATAGGCTCCTCATCAACTTTAGGCAAAGATATCCTACCACTACCTCTAATTGTTAGCCAATTTTGCGACCCAGTTTCAGTAATGGGTGCCTTTCTTTTCCCCTTGTTAGGTCTTTCTGTTGAACCTTAGCCATGTTTAACATATTGTTTGACTAACTCCTGGGTGAGCCTCCCTGGCTTGGGTGGCCTGCCCCCTGCCTGTGCTCAACAACTGGCTGAGGGTTTCCCAATTTATCAAGAACAGAAGTCCTGGCAGCCTCAGGTTTTAGCTGATCATTATGGTTTGAATCGGCTACCCCATTCTTGGGCCTCCAAACTTGTTGAACAGATATCCTCTACCTGTGGCTAGGTTCTGCATCATCAAACTTTGCGAATGAGACCATGTTTATCCCCAAAGCAGGGAATGGGTCAGTATCCACTGTCATCTCAGCAATTCCTTTGTCTGCAAGTTTGAACCTTCCTTCTTTTATTCCCTTCTGAATGGCCTTCCTGAAAACCATGCAATTTACAGCTGCATGATTATAAGAGTTGTGACACTTGTAGTATTTCTTATCTTTTAACTCCTCAGCAGGTGAGATCTTGTACCCATCCAACAGCCAAATTTGCTTATCTTTAAGCAAGTAGTCAAAGATTTGGTCTGCCTTGGAAATATCAAAGGAGTATTCCACCTTGCTATCTCCAGACTTTGACTCTTTTTCCTTTGGCAGCCCTCAGGGCAGGGCATGAGTAGCCTTTACCCTTTACTATCTCAGCTGCCATGATGTCTGCCGTGGAATTAGCTGAATTATCATCAGAATCTTTAGTTTCTATAATGGATACCAACTGAGGGCCTCTCCCTCTACTGGCTCACCTTTTTTATTTCTCCTGGATGAACTGTTCAATGCGTGTAGCCCTTGAAACTAACTGGTTCAAGTCAGTGCAGGCTTGGCCAATTAGTTTCTCCTTGAGTTGAGGATGCATACTACTAATGGCCATGGCTGCATACTCTATCTCAAGGAACTGCACTAAGCATTTTCCAGCCATCTTTCTGAATCTTTCCACAAAATCAGCAGCCGACTCATCTCCTTATTGTCTTAGGTTCATGAGATCAGCCGCAGTGACTTCAGGTTGAGGCCAGTAGAACCTATCATGGAAGCACCTCTACATATCTGCCCTTGTTTGTATAGAGTTAGGTGGTAAAGAGGAATACCATGTAAATGTTGTCCCTATAAGTGACAAGGGGAATAGCTGCAATTTGTGGTACTCATTCTGATTTCCTTCACCACACTGAGCAGTAAACCAGCGTATGTGCTCCATAGTCGATTTACCATCTTCCCCTGAGAAAGTGACAAAATCTGGAGTCTTGTATCCCCTAAGCAGAGGTACTAATCTATCTACCCACTCAGGGTATGGCTTCCTGTAGATTGGCCTATCCAAAAGCTTCAGCTGCACACCAAAGTATTTCTTGATGGTATCTGCAATGACTGCTGGGTCTAGCAGCTGTGAACCCCCTGGCCTCACTTCTCCCAAATTAGGAGTGGTCGCATGTGGTTGCAGTTGAACGTGAACACAAGAAGGGGGTTGAATTGTGTTCAAAAACTTTTCGCAAACTTTAAGTTAAAAGCACTAAGAACACAGATTTTTCAAAACTATTTGTTTATCGGACGCTGAGAAACTAACCGAATGATGAGAGACTAACCGGATGCAGGAAATAAAGCCGTTTATGAAAACTTGTTTTACTGAGCAGGGTAAAGATAAATGTAAAGCAGTAAAGTAAGAGACATAGAGATTTATACTAGTTCACCACCAACTGGTAGCTACGTCTAGTCCTTTCGATCCTGAAGGATTTTTCACTATAATCAACTGATTACAATTTTTCTCAAGAGTATTCTACTGTCACAAACTTGACAATACTCTCAACTTCTCAAAACGACTCAGTACGATCGAGCCTTTGAGGAACAAGGCCTTAACTAGGACAAATACTGTTTACAAAAGAGAATATTCTTTTGAATACAATCAAAATAACTCTCACAGAGAGGATGAAAAGATTAAGCTCAAAACAGAGTAGCTTTCTAAAAGAAAGTATAAGACGTTGAGTTCAGTTCTTTGTAGACCAGAGACTTGACACAAAATTTGATTGCTCACTCAGAGTGATAATGCTTCCAAAATAAAGTTTCTTTCTTTCTCAGAATTTGTTCTAGCAATTTCAGTCTTAGTTCTGGCCACCTTCTTCAATGAATACCTTGGGGTATTTATAGGAGACTTCAGGGATATTACCGTTTGCAGTAAAAAGATAGCTCCTTTTCATTGAGTGAGTTAACTTGAAATGTAGTCATTTTCTTCCTTTCCAGAGAATATCAGAATAGTACATATTACCGTTTTCGTACTATCTGCTTTTCACAATTGCCTTGTATGATTTTTGTCTTATGCTAAAGGTGTCACATTTGCTTCCTCGTACATCAAAATGAGTGCACACAATCAAATTCGAATTCCGTTCCAGAACAATCTGAGGTTAAGAGCAAAAACGTGATCATCACGTGCTTCATTAAAGAGATCAGACGCTCGCTCAGAACAGAAGACGGACGCTCGCAGCAATAGAGTATTCCACGTGTCAAAGAGTAACACTACCGGACGCTCGCTGTTAGCAAGACGTTGGAGTGAGTTCGGACGCTGACATAGTGGAGTGTATTCAATTATCTTGTAAATTTCTTCTTCTTTCTTGAGTGTTTTGCACAAATATATGAAGCTTTGATACCTGTACACTCAAAGATATGTTAGAAGATAAATTGTTCTCTTAAAAATACTTTGTTAACATCAAAATTAATGAGGGTCTAAACTTCTCAATCGTTTAGGTTCCAACAATCTCCCCCTTTTTTATGATGACAAATATCCAAGGTTCATGAACAATTTAATTTCAAAATAATATCAAGGGTCTCCCCCTGAATTCAACAATTTAGATATATGTGAACAATTCAGGTATTAGAGCGATTATTGATAAACAAATTCATTTGTGTGATCGCAAAAACACGTAGATGTATCAGAGCATATATTCATTTAGCAAAGTGAGATCGGATGCTGATTTCATTTTATCAAAAAGATTTTCATTGTACCAAAGTTATTGATCATTATCAGAGTACTGGATCAATGAATATCAAAGCATTATAGGTATTAGAGCAATAAATAACCAACACAAATGCTATGTATGAAATGCTATCCGTGATACTTCAGTTTCAGCATATCCATCGGACTTTGAACATTGGACGGTGAATTAGTCAATCAAACTTTCACGTGTTCACCAAACCTTTCTTTTACTCCCCCTTTTGTCATCATACAAAAAGAGTGCAAAGCACATCATAGTCAAAATAAGACTAAGAAAAATTTGAATATAAGTCAGATAGAGATATGTAAACAGATAATCAGAGCAAAAGTGTATATATATATATAAGAGTACCCAAAAAAATACTTTATATCACACACACAAAAATTCAAGGATTTAGTGGAGGTGGTGGAGGAATGTTAAGACGTTCATAGAGTAATTTCAAAGCATTCTCCAACTGAGCAACCTTCAGGTTTGTGGCCTTCATTTCTTCAAACTCTTTTTTAGGAATAGCGACCATCTCAACTGCATGAGTAGAAATAGAAGTGGAAGGTCCAGCTTCTGATACTGGTGCAGGTTTCATCTTCTGATGCTCTGCTAGCACCAAATTAGACAGCTTCAGTCTCAGTTCCTTCTTCTGTTGAGCTCTTTGAAAGAATGCATCATTTGGTATATACCATTTGATGAGATTTCCAAGTTTTCTTTGCTCGGATTCTACCTGAATTTCCCTTCTTTTCTTCACATCTTCTGGATACAGCAAATCCATAAAGATAATGTCTCTGTGCAGAAACACATCAGCAGTAAAAGAGTCAAACTTGCTTCCAGTATCTTCTTCCCATACTCTTCTGATAAAGACGCTCAATGCTCCAAAAGCGAAAGAGAGTCCTTCATTTTCTGCCAGGTATACTCTTCGCAGATTTTTCCTATTATCTTCATCAAGCACCAAGGGGATAAGTAGGGATGGCACTGGCGGGCGGCACGGTAGTAGCCCCCACTACCCGCCTGCTGGATAATTTGCCCCTCGCACTCGCCTTCATACCCGCGGTACCAAGTGACGGGTTTTTAACGGATTTTTGAGAATCCATGGTACCACGGTATCCATGGATACTTAATAAATTCTTAAAAAACACACTTATTTTCAAAAAAATTTATTTTTTACCTAGATTTCTAGACAAAGTTTCAAATGAGAATTTACAAAATACCACCTCATGTTCCTAAATTAAAAAATTTATGGAAATTACAACCAAATATCCATAAAATTTAAGTAATTACATATATACGGGTACCCGCGGGCACGGGTAGTATGATACCCGCCCCCGCCCCGTTTATACACGGGTAATAAATATCCGCCCCGTTACACCCGCGGGTACCCATTTAACTGCCCGTTTAAAATCCGTGGCGGGTTTTACCCGTGGATACCCACGGGTACGGGTTTTTTTGCCATCCCTAGGGACAAGGCATGGCAACAGAGCTTTGTCTTTCCAAGACTCAGACCATTGATTCCAGATAAATCCAATGTCAAAGTGCTTAGTCACAGCAGCCCATTGGACATATATCTTCATGCAGTCTAGAGGCCTAATCGTTGAATACATAAACGTGTCATCAAAATATGTTGTTCCTAGATTTGTGTCAGGAACTTTTCTGACAGTGCCAACTGTGGGAATTTTTGCTTTCTCAGCATTGCAACAATTTGAGGAGCCAGTTCTCCATTCATCTTCCTTCAGAGAACTGAGGTAAAACCTTCTGGCATGGTCCTCAGTAATCTTGTCAATCGGAAGCTCAGAGAATTCTTTAAGATTAAACTTCTGAGGAGCCTTCTCATATTCTTTGAGTCCGATCTTGTTGTATGGCAACTTGCCAGGTGCAGGTTCTTTCCTCTTCCCAGGAATAGACCAAGGTAGCCACCTTTGTCTATCTGGAACAATCTTTATTTCAAGACAATGTGCCATGAAGGCAACTTCTTCATCCGTAATCCACCTTCCACACTCTTCCAATGTGAGGTTCAATCTGAGGCAGGAACTTAGGATGGTTAACAGAGAAAGGAATTGCTCTGCTACCAGGTTCCGATCTTAATCTTCCTTTGAAAGTCATATCAAAATGGTCTTCTCCATCTTTGAAAGCAATATTCATTGGATAGGCAATCTCCAGTCTGGCAACTCCAGAGGAGATGGTTTTCAAATGCCAAGTAGAAGGACGATTGTAGATGCTGTGGTATGACTCATACTTAACAAACCGAGGTTTGTTAATGCGTGAGACATTTTTCCTTCCACTGAAATCTGTAGGTTTATAGGTGAGGGTGAGTGGGGTGAGAGTGGTTTTAGTGATTGTATAGTTTCTAGGTGTGTAGGGTTTGAATGGATTGATGGGAGGTACTTTGAATAACAGGTTGAAGGGATGAGAGTGAAGTTTGGAAATGTATGTAGTAAGTGAGGTATCTGAGGAGATTTATGGTAGGTCTAAGTTGAGTGTATTGGATTGTGTTTGGGTCGGTTTTGTGGGGATAAGGGTAGAGGTTTGATGTATGCTCATTCTGGTTTTCTTGGTTTGTGTTTGGGTTTGTGTTTGGGTTTGTGGTTGTGAAACAGACAATGGAGGTGCAGGAATAACATCATGAGAATCAAAAATAGATACTGACTCATCAACAGTAAAGTCAAGTACCTTTGGGTTAAGCTCAGAAGACCTAACCAACCTTCTCTTTGTTCCTTTAGAGGCAACAACGGTAGGAGGTGGAGGAGGAACTTGTTTCCCTTGATCAGACGCTGAAACATCTTTTTCAGCTGTTGACTTTTTCTTCTTCTCCAAGATCTTCCTGATGGGGATTCTGTCCCTCATCTTCCTGGTTCATCAACAGAGGTGCAGGAGCCACCTTTAGTTTCATTCTTCTTGTCTCCCTTACAGTGAGATTCAGCAGTCTCTTTACACCAAAGAATCGAGCTTGGTGGTTTTCTTTTCAGCCTTCACCAACATTTGCAAATAGCTTTCTCCTTCTTGTTGCTCTAGTTTTACCTTCTTGATCATAGTACCGCTTATCAATTGCATTCTTACGAGGTCATGACTCCAAAACCTCAGATCTAACAACAAAGACCAACACCAAAGTATTTATCTCTTTCTTCTTTGTTTGTCAGATCACCAAGCTTTCTCACAATACCATCTTTTATCATCATTATGGAAAGAAGAACTCCATAAGGGATAACCTTGGCAATATTCTTTTTATCAACACTTTTCCTTGAAAAGACAAGAGCATTAACAAGATTATTGATAATCAACCTTGGCAGGTTGATTTTCTTTCCATCCATATAGTTTCTCATAATGAACTTTTGCTCATAGTTCACTATGTCGCTTGAACCAGCCTTTAGAATCACGCTCTTAGCGATGATTTTGTGCAATACTGCAAAGGGCTTTTCAAATCTTTGGCAGTGGGAGTTATGTTCTTCTTCTTCAACTCACGATAATTTTCAAACAGAGCTTCGTTGACGTTTTCCAAACCTCTGTAAGCGTCAACCCCGTTAGCATAGTAACTGATTCCTTCACAAGGGCACTTGATGGTCTGAGCGATAGAGTTTACAGTGAAACGTAACTTGAAACCTCTGATATGTCCTTCAATAATTTCACCCGGAAGTAGATAAGCGTTCCCCCATAATTCCTTTATAGCAAAGCTCAACACATCAACTGGTTCCCAGATAAAATAATTTTTCCAACCCATTTTCTTCAAACCTTCTTCAAAATCAAAACCATAGAGCTTGAAATTCTCAAAATCAATTCTGTTTTCATTCATAAGTTTTGCTTCTGAGAAGACATCGTAGGCAGCAGTATATTATCCGACCTTTTTATCGGCCATGGTAGCAGTTGCAGAGTGGGTAATGGAGGTGTTAGGGTTTGAAGTCACACAGAGAGAGAGAGAGAGAGAAAATAATTTTTGCAAGTAGAAACAGAGTGAAGTGATGGAGCAAAAAATGTGGAGTAGCGGGAAAGTTGATAGAAAATGGTACAGTCCTTTTTCAAAAACCGCTTCGAATTTCCAAAAAAAAATTAAATCAAAAAGAAAAGAAAATGAAGATTCCCCTTTTCATTAAATGAAGACGCCAAAAGAAAAGTAAAATCAAGTAAAAAGATTTTATTGAAAAACATAAATAATCATGACTCAGTGAGATGTGATGAGACGCTTAAGTCCTTTACACGTGTGACACGTGTGTGTGCGCTCGGATGCACGCAACCGATTCACCAGACGCTGAGTTATGATGCACATGACAAATAAAATGCTTACACGTATACATGCTTATGTCATACCAGATGCTGAGATGATGCATATCATCTGACGCTGAGATTAATCATTCTTCTATAAGATGAAAATTTAAATTTCTTCTTATAAAATTGAATCTATCTTCAGCAAGGGGTTTTGTAAATATGTCAGCCCACTGATGATCAGTGTCTACAAATTTTATTTCGAGAATACCCTTCTGAACATAGTCTCTTATAAAATGATGCTTAATCTCAATGTGCTTGGCTCGTGAATGCAATATGGGATTTTTAGTAAGACAGATTGCAGAAGTATTATCACAAAAGATAGGAATGTTACTCTCTTTTATCAGATAATCTTCAAGTTGATATTTCATCCACAGAAGTTGAGAGCTGCAACTTGCTGCTGAAATATATTCAGCTTCTGCTGTTGAGAGTGCAATCGTGATTTGCCTTTTGCTTGACCAAGACACAAGATTTGCTCCAAGGAATTGGCAGCCTCCACTTGTTCTTTTTCTTTCAATTCGGTCTCTAGCAAAGTCAGCATCACAGAAACCTACTAACTTGTAATCTTTTGATTTCTTATAAAGCAAACTAAGATTAGTAGATCCTTGCAAATATCTAAAAATTCTTTTAACAGCACTCAAGTGTGATTCTCTAGGATCTGATTGAAATCTAGCACACAGACACATGCTGAACATAATATCAGGTCTTGAAGCTGTAAGATAAAGTAGAGACTCAATCATACCTCTGTACATTTTCTGATCTACCTTTTTATCAGTTTCATTTTTACCAAGAATGCACGTGGGATGCATAGGAGTGCACATAGGTTTGCAATCCACCATTTTGAATTTCTTTAGCAATTTCTTGATATATTTGCTTTGATGTATATAGATACCATCATTGCATTGTTTGATTTGAATTCCAAGGAAGAACTTTAGTTCACCCATCATGCTCATCTCGAATTCAGCCTGCATTAGCTTGGAAAATTCTTTGCAAAGGCTTTCATTAGTAGCACAAAAAATAATATCATCAACATATATTTGAACAATTATAAAATGCTTGTTTGATGTTTTTCTAAAAAGAGTAGTGTCTACTAGACCTCTGGTAAAACCATTTTTCATCAAAAATGTACTCATTCTTTCATACCAAGCCCTGGGAGCTTGCTTAAGACCGTACAGGGCCTTTTTAAGCTTGAAGACATGTTCTGGAAATTCAATGTCTTCGAATCCAGAAGGTTGTTTTACAAAGACTTCCTCAGTTATAAAAACATTCAAGAAAGCACTTTTCACATCCATTTGATAAAGAATTATATCGTGGTGTGCAGCAAATGAAAGTAAAATGCGTATAGCTTCTAACCTTGCAACAGGTGCAAATGTTTCAGTAAAATCAATACCTTCTTCCTGTGAGTAACCTTGAGCAACCAATCTTGCCTTGTTTCTCACAACCTTTCCATCTTCATCAAGCTTGTTTCTAAATACCCATTTAGTACCAATAGCTTGCTTATCTTCTGGTAGAGTAACTAGCTTCCATACATCATTTCTTTGGAACTGATTCAACTCTTCTTGCATGGCCAGAATCCAACATTCATCTTCCAATGCTTGATCAATCGTTTTAGGTTCCATTTCTGAGAGTAGTGCCATATCTGCATGCTCTTTAAAAGAGGATCTGGTTCTTCCTCTATCTCCAGGTTCTCCTATGATTTGATCTTTAGGATGATTGGTTTTGTACTTCCAGCTCTTTCTGGCTTCAACTTCCGAAGATTCTTGCGTCTTGGTCACCACCGGACGATGAAGATGTAGGTTCACTATTTGTAATATCACCTATATTTAATTCTGAAAATAATTTATCTAGCTCTGACATGGCTGTGTCAGGCTTCTTGTCATCAAATTTGACATGAATGAATTCTTCCACTATCATAGTTTCTTTATTGTATATTCTAAAAGCTTTAGATCTTTCAGAATATCCCAAAAAGATTCCTTTGTCAGCTTTTGAATCAAACTTACCAAGCTAATCCTTAGTAATCAAAATATAACAAGTACAACCAAATGAATGAAAGTATGATATGTTTGGTTTTCTACCTTTCCACAGTTCATATGGAGTCTTCTTCAAAATAGGTCTAATAAGAATTCTATTTTGAATGTAATAAGTTGTGTTTACTGCTTCTGCCCAAAAATGTTTTGCAATATTAGCTTCATTGATCATGGTCCTGGCCATTTCTTGGAGGGACCTATTTTTCCTTTCTACAACACCATTTTGTTGAGGTGTTCTTGGAGAGGATAAATTGTGGGAGATGCCATTATCATCACAAAATTTTTGAAAGCTTTCATTTTCAAATTCTCCCCCATGATCACTTCTAATAGAAGAAATACAAATTCCTTTTTCATTTTGAAATGTTTTACAGAATACAGTAAATACCTTGTATGACTCATCCTTGTGAGCAAGGAATCTAACCCATGTCCATCTAGTAAAATCATCAACAATGACTAACCCATATTTCTTTCCAGTTAAAGAGGCTGTCCTTGTTGGACCAAAAAGATCAAGATGCAAAAGCTCAAGTGGTCTAGAGGTTGAAACAACATTTTTTGAATGAAAATAAGAATTAACTTGTTTTCCTCTTTGACATGCCTCACAGAGAGCATCAAATTGATACTTAAGATTTGGTAAGCCTCTGGCAAGACTGTGCTTGTTTAATTTTGAGATTAATCTCAAATTGGCATGACCCAATCTCTTGTGCCAAATCCATTGTTCTTTGTCAACAGACATGAGACACTTGACATCTTGTTTTGCAAGTTCAGAGAGATCAATTTTGTAAATATTTTGTTTCCTTTTAGCAGTGAAGAAAATAGAGCCATCTTTCTTGCTTTTTACTAGACATCCAGTTTCTGTAAAGATGACTTCATAACCATTGTCACATAATTGACTTATGCTCAATAAGTTATGTTTAAGTCCTTCAACATAAGGTACATTATCAATAGAGGGAAGAGAGCCTTTACCAATGCGACCAATTCCAACTATTTTACCTTTCTGGTTTCCTCCGAAACCAACGAATCCAGCTTCTTTAGGCCTTAGTTCTTGGAACATATGTTTTTCTCCTGTCATGTGACGCGAGCATCCACTGTCTAAGTACCAAGATAGGTGTGTTGACTTTGTTGCTAAGCATGTATGCAACATAGACTATTTTATCTTTAGGTACCCATATCTTTTTGGGTCCTTTCTTGTTAGTTCTTAAAGGAAGCTTATCCTTCACAGTTTTAAAAACAGTACATTCACTTTTCAAATGACCAGGTTTATTGCAGTAAGTACAATGCAAGCATTTACTATGATTATTGGATTTATCAGATGCTGAATCATTTTCTAAAGGAGGTTCATCTAATATATAACCAAGACCATGAGTTGTCGTTTTACTGACACCCCAAATCATTGAAGCTTGCTTGCTTCGAGTTACACTCTCTGCAAGAAACTTTTGAAATGCATATTCATAATCATTTGATTTGCATTTAAGGTTGCCTGTAACTTTAGAGCTTTCAGCTTGAGAGCTCTCAGCTTCTGGTTGCTTGTTAGCGGCCAGACGCTGGTTATCCATCAGATGCTAATTTTCAGTTTTCAGCTTCTGGTTCTCTTTATTGAGTACAGATTTTTCTTTGTTTAAAGCTTGAAAGTCTTGTGATAATTTTGAAAATTTCTTTTTCAAATTCTGATACTCAACAGAGTGAGTGGCAGAGTCCTTAAGAAGATCATCGAATGCAAGTTGAAGTTCAGAGTAGGAATCATATACTATTACCTCTTCAACTTCTTCTTGTGAGTCAAGATCAGTGTCTGCCATGAGAGCAAGATTATCTTCCTCAGATGAGGATAAGTCTAGATCTTCCCATGTAGCCATAAGGCTCTTCTTCTTTTTCTTGAAAGAACTTCTTATGGGCTTCTCCTTAAGATTAGGACATTCGGACTAAAAATGTCCAGGCTTCTTACATTCATAGCAAATGACTTGGGCTTTGTCCTTGTCTTTGCTTTCCTTCTTGTCCTTAGTATCTTTCTTCTGAAACTTCCTCCTGAAGTTTCTCTTCTTCCACATTCTTTGTATCTTCCTAGATATAAACGCAAGCTCATCTTCTGATGTGTCAACATCTCCTTCTGAAGCTTCATCTTCTGATTCTTCTTCCTCAGCCTGAAGAGCTTTGGAAGAACTGGCTTTATGTTGATCGACTTTCAAAGCAATAGACTTGTTTTTTTTGACAGCTTCTTCTTCCTTTAGCTTAAGTTCATGAGCTTTCAACGAACTCATAAGATTTTCAAGTCGTAGGACATTTAGATCTTTTGCTTCTTGAATAGCAGTGACCTTGGGTCTCCACTGCTTAGTCAAGCTTCTCAAGATCTTTCTAACATGGTCAGGTGTAGTGTAACTTTTTCCAAGGGCCTGTAACCCATGAACAAGTGTTTGGAATCTTCCAAACATAGTTTCAATGTTTTCACCATCTTCCATTTTGAACAACTCATACTGGCGAACCATCATGCTAGCTTTGGTTTCTTTTACTTGGGCAGAGCCTTCGTAAGATAAAACAAGTGAGTTCCAAATTTCTTTGGCAGTATCAAATTTGCCACATTTATCATATTCTTTTTCTGCCATAGCACAGATAAGAATGAATCTAGCTTTTTGATTGGTTTGATATCTCTTTTTCTGCTCATCATTCCAATCTTCTCTGGCTATAGCAACACCACGAGCATTAGTGGGAGGAATGTAACCACTTTGAACTATATCCCACAACTCAAGTTGTTGTGTCTCAAAGAAAGCTTTTATCTTATCTTTCCAGTAATCAAATTTTTCTCCATTGCATAGAGGAGGACGGTTCATATGACCACCTTCAGTAACAATGTTCACAGTATAGGATCTTTTCTCTTAACACTGTTAAGTGCTCAACCAAGAGGCCAAAGCTCTGATACCAACTGAACGTGAACACAAGAAGGGGGATTGAATTGTGTTCAAAAACTTTTCGCAAACTTTAAGTTAAAAGCACTAAAAACACAGATTTTTCAAAACTGTTTGTTTATCGGACGCTGAGAAACTAACCGGATAATGAGAGACTAACCGGATGCAGGAAATAAAGCCGTTTATGAAAACTTATTTTACTGAGCAAGGTAAAGATAAATGCAAAGCAGTAAAGTAAGAGACACAGAGATTTATACTAGTTCACCACCAACTGGTAGCTACGTCTAGTCCCTTCGATCCTGAAGGATTTTTCACTATAATCAACTGATTACAATTTTCCTCAAGAGTATTCTACTGTCACAAACTTGACAATACTCTCAACTTCTCAAAACGACTCAGTACGATCGAGCCTTTGAGGAACAAAGCCTTAACTAGGCCAAATCAAGCATAAAAGAGAATATTCTTTTGAATACAATCAAAATAACTCTCATAGAGGACGAAAAGATTAAGCTCAAAACAGAGTAGCTTTCTAAAAGAAAGTATAAGACGCCGAAGTTGATTCTTTGTAGACCAGAGACTTGGCATGAAATTTGATTGCTCACTCAGAGTGATGATGCTTCCAAAATAAAGTTTCTTTCTTTCTCAGAATTTGTTCTAGCAATTTCAGTCTTAGTTCTGGCCACCTTCTTCAATGAATACCTTGGGGCATTTATAGGAGACTTCAGGGATATTACCGTTTACAGTAAAAAGATAGCTCCTTTTCATTGAGTGAGGTAATTTGAAATGTAGTCATTTTCTTCCTTTCCAGAGAATATCAGAATAGCACATATTATCGTTTTCGTACTATCTGCTTTTCACAATTGCCTTGTACGATTTTTGTCTTA
The DNA here is from genome assembly GCA_037113605.1 of Calophaca sinica. NCBI lineage: Eukaryota > Viridiplantae > Streptophyta > Magnoliopsida > Fabales > Fabaceae > Calophaca > Calophaca sinica. Next base: position 72,057,785 of record CM073734.1, read on the forward strand.
TGCTAAAGGTGTCACATTTGCTTCCTCGTACATCAAAATGAGCGCACAAAATCAAATTCGAATTTCGTTCCAGAACATTCTGAGGTTAAGAGCAAAAACGTGATCATCACGTGCTTCATTAAAGAGATCAGACGCTCGCTCAGAATAGAGGACAGACGCTCGCAGCAATTGAGTATTCCACGTGTCAAAGAGTAACACTACCGGACTCTCGCTATTAGCAAGACGCTGGAGTGAGTTCGGACGCTGATATCAATGGAGTGTATTCAATTCTCTTGTAAATTTCTTCTTCTTTCTTGAGTGTTTTGCACAAATATATGAAGCTTTGATACCTGTACACTCAAAGATATGTTAGAAGATAAATTGTTCTCTTGAAAATACTTTGTTATCATCAAAATTAATGAGGGTCTAAACTTCTCAATCGTTTAGGTTCCAACAGCTGTCTCCATGTTGGGGATGTGCCTGGGATATTTGCTCTAGAGGATTGGGATAACCTGGTTTATTTGGCAATGGAGGTGGGTGAACCCCCCATGGCTGCTCCATGCTTCCTTCACCTGGTCCCCTGTATTGAGTTCCAGGAACACTTGTGTTAAATGGTAGAGGTGAGATCTATCCCCATAACTGCTCCACCATTAAACCAGGTGCCCTTGGAGGAGTTGACCCGATTTGAGCGCCTGCAAACACTTCAGGATAGGGTGGATAGAATGGAAGATTAGCCGATACAGGTGGAATATTATTCCATGGCTGCTGTCCAGCATCACCCCCAGGTGGTCTTGCTCCACTCCCTCCTGCACCAAGAGCTTGCCCCCCAGTGTACTGTGGGTTAGTCGCCTGCATAGCAACGCCATAGGGCTACACATATGGCATTACTTGCGGCATACCAATTTGTCCCACTGCATCTGGTGGCCTCCTAGCCATCTGCACCTGTCCAAAATGAAGATTAGCCTGGTTAGTCGTATTATTCACCACTTGTTGACCTCCAGTACTCAACGTGGCAAAAGTAGTAGGCTGGGAATTAATTGGATTAAAAGGCACCTGTCCTATATTCGGCTGAACCTGAGTAGGTCCTGCCTGCACATAGGTAGGCTGAACTTGTTGTATCTCCGTTGGAACCGTGCGGCTGAACCTGAGTTAGTCCTATCGGAGCTGCATTCGGCTGGGTGACAGGTCCTACCTGGGTAGTGTACCCCACTTGCATTGGAATAGCAGAATTGATAGAGCTCTCGCCTGAATAAGCCCTCTTGGCCTCTATCTCGCTGGCATGCTGCACCTCATTGTGTACCATGGGCTTCACAATATCAGCCAACTGTTGTGACACTTGGTGTGACAACCACACTTAAAATTTCAATGGAGCCGCCACCAATATTTATTTTTTAGGAAAACATTGGAAAACCTATTTTTTGGATATTTTTGAATTTAACGATGAAAAAGGTCTTTGAACCAGATTTTGAGTTCGGGAGTTGGTTACGCATAGGGAAAGTACTAACACCCCTAAAGCGCCCATAAAAACGCTACCTTTAATTATTCAAAAAAAATGTTTGCCTAAAATTGATTTCCTTTTTGGTTTTATTAGCAATAGTGCCTAAAAACTAATTTATTTAAAAAAAGGAAAGTACTTCGTTTCAAAAAGAAAGCTTTATTATTATTTTTGTTAGAATCCAAAAAAGTTCCTTTTTTAATATTATTACTTCATCCCTTTTTTAAAAATAACACAGAAATGAAAAAAATGAAACTTTGGAAAAGAAAATAAACATGATTTCGATTATGTTAACTTATTAAAGAAAAAAAATATAAATGAAAAAAGGTAGAAAATTTCCTTTTTCGCTTTGATGCCCCTCTTAATGGGAAATTTGCAATTCGGTCCCTACAAGATTTGGCCCCATTGGGAGGCCAAACCCTAACACTAGCTTCGAGCCTCACATGATGTAAAATGAGAAGATAAATAAAAAAAAACTCAGCAGCAACAAATAAACACGATCCAAATAGAAAGATAAATAAAAAAGTTAATAAAAAATAAAGCAAGCTGGAGAAATATAATAGAATAGATTAAGGCTAACAATCTGAATTGCTATTACAGATCGAAAAAGAAAAAGAAATAAGAGAAGGAGATGAAACCTGGGCGAACAACTCGGGACCCAGAAATTTACAGGGTAGCAAAAAATTAAATCCACCTAAAACTAAGAGTGTTTGTTTTTCTTTTATGGCTTCACAAAGATCTCAGCAGCAGCCTTGCTCTCGCTTCTGTCTCTCCTCAGATTCTAAAATCAACTTCCCATTTTTTTGAGATCCAGAACGCTCTCTTGGTGACTGTTTTCAGATCACGAAAACTCTCATCGGTTCGCTCCCCCCTTTTTCTCCTCTTTGAGAGGCTTTTATAGCATTCTTCAAATATGTTACAGAAACAAAGAAAGATCAAGATCAAAATAAACTAGGAATAAAAGGAAATAAATGAAGAAAAAGAGAATAGAATCACTCCCTGATTTGGTTCTGGATGTCCATGTTTTCCTCTCAACCGAATCTCCATAAATCTGAGACATATTATCGAAAAAAGGGGGATTTTGGTGTGATTTGGTTTGAGATTAAGAAAGAGAGATTTGATTTATTCTCCAAAATATGCTTTCTGAAAAGGAAAGGGATGGAAGAGGATCTTTTGCCTTATTTTTTCTATTTCTTTCTTTTGCCTTATTTTTTTATTTTCTTTATTCATTCTATGAGGCCAAAAATATTATTTTTATTTATTTATTTATTTATTTATTTATTTATTTAATATTACTACTACTAATTTTAATAAGCAAAAATAAATTAAAAGAAAGTGGCTGGACAAAATTAGGGTACGACAGCTGCCCCTCCTTAATTACATTTTATTCGAAGGTCTTCGTGCATTCGTTGTAAAAGGTAATTAAGGATAAAGGACTCTAATTTTGTCCAGAACGAAATTGTTTGAGGATGCGAGATTGGCTCCCGACTTTGCTTTGGGATTCTAGGTCTGATTCCTAGTGAATTCCTGGTAAGGCATAGGTTTAGTTCCTAACTCTTACAAAATTGGTGAGAGATTCTAGGTTCGATTCCTAGTGAATTCCCGGTAAGACATAGGTTTGGTTCCTAACTCTTACAAAATTGGTGAAAGATTCTAGATTCGATTCCTAGTGAATTCCCGGTAAGGCATAGGTCTGATTCCTAACCCTCACATCTTTGGTATCGATTACTTCCCTACTTAGGGAAAGTTTAGGGTGCGAGCTTCTTCGTCACTCGACACAGGTTTGGGTCAGATTTCCAACAAGGGTAAGTCAGGTTCTTAACTCTTGCTAAAAGGTACGGATTGGCTACCCTATTTAAGTAAGGTCCGAGATATGAGCTTCTCTGTCACTCAATATGGGTTCGGGTCAGATTCCCGGCAAGATGTAGGTCAGAATCCTAACTCTTGCTAAAGTATGGACTGGTTTTCCTATTGCAGGTGAACGTCCTGTGTACGAGCTTCTCTGTCACTCGAAACAATTCGGGTCAGATTCCCGACTAAAAGCTTGGGTCAGATTCCCAAGGTGGTGGGTCAGATTCCCAGCAAGGTGTAGGACAACTTCCTAACTCTTGCTAAAAGGTGTGGATCAATTTCCATATTTGAGGAAGATCCGAGATGCTGGTCAGGTTCCCGACTAAAGGCTCGGGTCAGATTCCCAATGTGGTGGGTCAGATTCCCAGCAAGGTATAGGACAAGTTCCTAACTCATGCTAATAGATTGAATAGGCTGAGTACTAGTTCTTACTGAGTAGCAACAGACCAACTGTATGTAATATTGGAGAGGGTTGATCAATGGACCCAAAAACTTTGATGATCATACAGGATGCAATGAATGGTATGCCATGCATGTAATGAAATTTTTTATTTTTTAGAGAAATGTTTTTTTAAGGTGGGTCGTGGACCCAAAAGTATTGATGATCATGCAGGATGCAATGAATGGTATGCCATACATGAATGTTGTTTTATTTTTTAGAGAAATGGTTTTGAAGGTGGGTTGGGGACCCAAAAGTATTGATTGTTATGCAAGATACAATGAATGGTATGCTATGCATGAGAATTATTTTGCTTTGGAAGACCCTTTTTTTTTATTCCCCTAAATCCCTTTTGAGGACGCTGCCCCTAGACTCGTGGGATGATAACTTTTTGTCGGATTGCTTGTCCGAATGGTTGACTTTGTACCGCACTAGGTTTGCATACTTTCCCCTTGATAAATCATTTTGTGGATCCTCAAATTTTCAGCTTCGTGCTTTGAATACCTTTGGGAGGATTAGATTGACGACTTTAATCCATAGAGACTTTTCAATGTCCCTTTGGCTTTCGTCTAGCCATGTGAGGAAGGACCTATGTAGGGACGCGAATCACCTTGTGTAGTTCTGAAACTGGAACGAAATCTCAAATGTGAAGCTTGTAGACGATGGACACAGCTTTTGCCCCCAACTTCTCAGTTATGTTTACATCTGCAAGGTCCAATCTGGGTTGACATGTTTGTAAATTTGACCCTAACTTTTGCCTAGGTCGCTCTTTGTGAGTTTTCAACCTAGCGGGCCGCTCTAACTTCTGCCTAGACTGCCCTTTCAAGTTTTCAGCCTAGCGAGCATTTTATTTATACTCTTTTTCTTTTTCTTTTTTTTTAGTAAAGCAACTACACCGAGGAGTTTATATGGATTTCCTCTTTCCAAAATCAAGTTTTGAGAAAACATGAGCAATTGGACTTTGATCAGAATGGACTTTATTAGGGTTGTAACGTGGCCAAGGGTCAAGGGCTATGAAAAAAAGGATATTTCAGGCTCAAAAAGTATTTAAGGGTTTATGAAAACAAGGATCTTTAGTGCCAAGATGCACTTGGATAGTTGCTAGCACAATTGTCTTGTTTTGCTTTTGCATTTTTATTCTTTTTTTTTTGCAAGTGTCTTGATATGTTGCATTTGATATTTGCTTGCTTGCTTGTTTTTTTTTTTAACAAACAAAATTTAATGGACTATTGTGCTAACCTTCAATGTATGGGTGATCCTTGTTTAGGGTATTTGAAAGAAATTTTTTTTTTTAGGCTCAAAAGGGGTAGCAAGGGATAAATATTTTTTATATTTTTGGATAGAGAAAAACGGCCAAACTTCATCTCAAAACCTCATTGCTCAAATTTTCACAAAAATTAATTTTTGATAATTGCGCATTTGCTTTACCATTTTATTTTATATTTTTCTTAACTATTTTTTTTTATCCCGGATTGACCATGTATCAAGAAGGGAAGTTAAAATTCACATTGCATTTCCATTGATGTATTGAAAAGATGGGAACAAAGTGGGCCCTTTACAAGATATGCCCCAGGGCTTCGGGCAAAGCGTAAAAACAAATGAAGGTTTTTTAAACAGGGCTATTTCTTGAGGTTTTACCACTTGGTGTTGATCAGAGCCCAACAATTCTTAATGGAGTGGTCCACTGCCCCAGTGCATGTCATGATGAGCAGCATTTGTATCTTCTTCCATATCTTGGCCAATACTGCGCGATGGTTGTTGAATATTGAGGTTGTCAATCCTTCTGCTTATTATCCCGGCTTCCACTCTTTTCCCGACAATGATTAGGCCTGAGAAGCTTGAAGAGACATTTCCCGTCATTAGATCATAGAAGGGTTGTTGAAGTGTGTCAGTGAACGTGGTAACCATCTCTTTCTCAGATAGTGGGGGTTCCACTTGGGCTGCAATCCCTCTCCATCTTTGGGCATACTCTTTGAAGCTTTCATTACCCCATTTTACCAGGGTTTGCAACTGAGAGCGGCCAGGAGCCATGTCCATATTGTACTTATACTGATTGATGAAAGCTTTGGCCAAATCATTCCAGGAGTTGATTTTGCCCTGCTCTAACTGCATATACCAACGTAGGGATGCCCCTGTAAGACTCTCTTGGAAGCAGTAGATTAAGAGCTTATCATTACTGGAGCAGGGGGCATCTTCCGGCAGTACATGATGAGGTGGCTTTTTGGACAAGTTAAGCCTTCATACTTGACGAACTCAGGAACTTTGAAATTTGGAGGAATTACCACGTCCGGGACCAAACATACTTCTGAAGCTTTGAACCCAATATGATTTGCCCCTTCAATTGCTTTCAGATTATCTTCCATAATTTGGAGTCTCTTCTGATCTACGGGGTCTCCTAATGGGCCATTGGAAGCCTCTCGATACTCATTAGTGCTGGTGGAATGGTTCTCATCAACGGTCAATTTTGGATCCAAGTTCTGTAGAAGGTTAAATATCTTGTCCATCTTACCATTGATTTGGTCGAGTTCTTCTCTCATCGCTTGCTGATTCTGTTCCAACAAATCCATGAGTCTAGATTGGGCTCGAGTCCAGTAAAGATGCAGGAAAAGCTTATTTATATCTATTTTTCTGTTGAGGAGAAAAATGAGTCATGTTATGAAGATGTCATGATTATGCATGTCATGAATGTTTTTTTTTATGTACATTTTATGCAAAATAATATGATGGATAATGGAGAAATATTTTTCTTTTTTTTGTTTTTTGTTTTTTTTTTGTTTTTTATGTTTTTTTTTGTTTTACAAAAATAAAATGAATGCAATGATGTTGCTAAAAAAGAGAAAATGCATTTTTTTTTGAAGATTTATTTTTTATTTAGAGGGAAAAAGGAATGAGAAGGGAAAGTATTTTTTGAAACTATTTTTTGAAACTATTTTTTGCATAAAAGAATAACAAATAATATTTTTAGAGAACAAATATCATTTGTTATCTTTCATAATTTGAAATGTAAATAGCAAATAAATGGATGAAGGAGAAACGGGCAGAGTGTCTCCCTTGTAATATAGGCCGGTATTTCCTAAAATCTTAGGTCATACGACTTTTGTCACGTGAGAAATGGGATAAGGTACGCTCCTTTTGTGATATGGGCTGGTAGTTCCTTAAAAGGGGGTCTATGGTCCACATAAGTGTCTTTCCATCGGTGGATTGAAATATTAATCTAAAAAAAGGTCCCTAGAGCCAAGGGTCCCATTTTCGAATGTTACCGTCGATAATAGGTAAACTATTAACGAGAGTTTTTTCTCAAATGGGGCCAAACTCTAGGTGAGGCCTTCGCAAGGACCCAACTGGCCGTACGTCCAGCAGGTGCTCACTACACAGCCTCTCCTGACTTAAGTTTTTTTTTTAAACCCGGGTATAGGGTTCCACTCGTAGTGTGCAAAAATGTGTTAAGTGAAGTGTGTGAAGGAGCAATAACCTAGAATACTACTCGCTGCAAAATAAATTAACAAATACATTTATATACAAGGTGGCTATCCTAAAGTTCATATATACATGTGAAATAAATAGAATAAAGCAAAATTAAAACAAATAAATCAAAGATAAGAATAAAAGAAAGAAAAGGGAAATAAATCATTTAATAGGCAAACAAATTAATTCAAACAATTTTAAGGCCTAACTCTCTAAAGTCCCCAGTGGAGTCGCCAGCTGTGACAACCACACTTAAAATTTCAATAGAGCCGCCACCAATATTTATTTTTTAAGAAAACATTGGAAAACCTATTTTTTGGATATTTTTGAATTTAACGATGAAAAAGGTCTTTGAACCAGATTTTGAGTTCGGGAGTTGGTTACGCATAGGGAAAGTACTAACACCCCTAAAGCGCCCATAAAAATGGTACCTTTAATTATTCGAAAAAATTGTTTGCCTAAAATTGATTTCCTTTTTGGTTTTATTAGAAATAGTGCCTAAAAACTAATTTATTTAAAAAAGGAAAGTACTTCGTTTCAAAAAGAAAGCTTTATTATTATTTTTGTTAGAATCCAAAAAAATTCCTTTTTTAATATTATTACTTCATCCCTTTTTTAAAAATAACACAGAAATGAAAAAAAGGGAAATTTGGAAAAGAAAATAAACATGATTTCGATTATGTTAACTTATTAAAGAAAAAACATATAAATGAAAAAAGATAGAAAATTTCCTTTTTTGCTTTGATGCCCCTCTTAATGGGAAATTTGCAATTCGGTCCCTACAAGATTTGGCCCCATTGGGAGGCCAAACCCTAACACTAGCTTCGAGCCTCACATGATGTAAAATGAGAAGATAAATAAAAAAAACTCAACAGCAACAAATAAACACGATCCAAATAGAAAGATAAATAAAAAGTTAATAAAAAATAAAGCAAGCTGAAGAAATATAATAGAATAGATTAAGGCTAACAATCTGAATTGCTATTACAGATCAAAAAAGAAAAAGAAATAAGAGAAGGAGATGAAACTTGGGCGAACAACTCGGGACCCAGAAATTTACAGGGTAGCAAAAAATTAAATCCACCTAAAACTAAGAGTGTTTGTTTTTCTTTTATGGCTTCACAAAGATCTCAGCAGCAGCCTTGCTCTCGCTTCTGTCTCTCCTCAGATTCTAAAATCAACTTCCCTTTTTTTTGAGATCCAGAATGCTCTCTTGGTGACTATTTTCAGATCACGAAAACTCTCATCGCCGCTCCCTTTTTCTCCTCTTTGAGAGGCTTTTATAGCATTCTTGAATCACATTCTGAAAACAAAGAAAGATCAGGATCAAAATAAACTAGGAATAAAAGGAAATAAATGAAGAAAAAGAGAATAGAATCACTCTCTGATTTGGTTCTGGATGTCCATGTTTTCCTCTCAACCGAATCTCCATAAATCTGAGACATATTATCGAAAAAAGGGGGATTTTGGTGTGATTTGGTTTGAGATTAAGAAAGAGAGATTTGATTGATTCTCCAAAATATGCTTTCTGAAAAGGAAAGGGATGGAAGAGGATCTTTTGCCTTATTTTTTCTATTTCTTTTTTTGCCTTATTTTTTTATTTTCTTTATTCATTCTATGAGACCAAAAATATTATTTTTATTTATTTATTTGTTTAATATTACTACTATTAATTTTAATAAGCAAAAATAAATTAAAAAAAAGAGGCCGGACAAAATTAAGGTATGACACTTGGTACATGATATCATTGATTCCCAAGTCAAGTTGTTGGCGTATAAATGAAATGGACATCACCAATGGTGGGTCGTTAGGCTCATTGGGTTGAGTTTCAGGCTCTGCCTCTGCGTGCACTGGCTCTGCTGTTGGAGTAGGACCTCCGTGAGATAGGATCCTTTTAACCGACTTCCTAGGATTACTCTTCATGCTGCTCAAGCCCTTTCCAGAACACAAGTGCATACGCCAATGGTAATCCTGACCTGGGGATTCGAATGTGCTGATTCGTTCACCTTTTGTCCCACCGGCGTGCCAATTTTGTTGACTGGAATGTAACTTAGCCGCAAATCGGCTAAACTCCACAACAGTGATTCCCTTTTCTTCAAGCGATTACTCCAAGGAAGGAACTCTTTCCTCAGCTATGGGTCCCATAACTCACTCCAGAAAGGGTTAAGTAAGTGAACTAAGATAAAAATGGGAACGCAAAGGTAAACATAAAGTACGACTGAATAAACTTGAGCGAAAATAAGTTGTTTGTATTGATTGATGTGTGCAAAAATTATGTCACTACAAAAAAACACGGGATTACCGACGGCCTAAAGCCGTCGGTAAGCGATAAAAGCCGTCGGTAACCCACTTTTACCGACGGATAACCGACGGCCTAAAACCCGTCGGAAATATGCTCGTCGCAAAGGATTACCGACGGACTCTTCTTCGCCGTCGGTAATACCGACGGTTATACCCGTCGGTAAAATAACGTCGAATACCGACGGGTAAAGCCGTCGTTATATTTCCGATGGACGTGACCGTCGGTAAATCTGAAGTGTTTCCGACGGCTTAGGCCGTCGGTAATCGGGAATTTTTTTTTTAATTAAATTTATTAATAAATTAATTTTAATTAATAACCAAATTAATTTTATTCTTTAATTAATTAATTAATTTAATTATTTATTTGTTTAATTATAAAAATAATTTACTCTCATATTAAAAATATTTATTTATTAATTTAATTAAAAATTACTTGTAATTTAATTTAATTTAATTATTAATTGATTTTCCATATATAAAAATGTGATAACGTAAACTAAAAAGCAAATTAAAAAAGAAAACATAATAAATAAAAAATTCAACAAATAAAAATCAGTAACTAAAATAATATCTCAAACGAAAAAATGATATCCAAAAATATGAAAAAATATAAGTACAAACAGAACTAATAGTCCTGGTACTCCTGATCATGATCGAGATGCTCTACATCATCTGCATCATCGACATGACCATCAGTACGCGGAGGCGAAGGCGGAGGCGGAGGCGGGGGCGAGGCGAGGCGAGGCGAGGTCGAGGCGAGTAGGCACCGGGCGAGCTAGCAATCGGTACATCCGCTCGCTGCCGCAAAGACTGAGTCAAAAGCTGGCCTTGGGCCCCGGTCCGCCTCACCTCGGCTCTCTCCTGGTCACCCGCGGCAGAGCGCCCAGTGGCAGCACTACTCCTCGACGACTCTCCAGTGTGTAGGCGGCGGGCCCCTTTTTTGTAGTTGCTGGCAAGGTCGCCAGCACCATATAGGCGACCCTTCTTCTTTCCGCCAACCACTTCCGCCAAACCTCACGGTGTAGATAGATCGTCAGGGCTCGAGATGGAGAACATGATGAGCTCTGAGATCTAAGCCGAGACATCCTCGCCTCAAACTCCTCTGTTAAACAAACAAATAAGTCAAATCTTTTTTTAAACAAAACAATATAAACATTATTAAAAAATATTTATTATATTTTATAATTACCTGAGTCCGCCTCGAACGCTCATCAACGAAATCACCAAGTACTCTCTTCAGATGAGTTGCAAGATGGAGCTCGTGCAATCGAACTTCTCCCCAACCTCCTCGATCGAGATTGTATTAATAAAAAATTTAAATAAATAATAATAATAATAAAATAATAATAATAACAATTTTATAACACGCATAAGTCTAACAGACGTCGCTACCGATCGACATCGCCTCAGCAGTGCAAGCTGCCACCCTTCTCAGAGGCCCTATTCTTCTTGGCCTTCGAGCTGGTCGCCTGGAACTCAGGGGTGTTCCAGTGCGCTACCAGCTGCTGCCAGAGCTCGTCCCCTATCCACCTGGGCTGGCGATCCCTGATGCGGGCATCTCGAAGCATGTCAGAAAGGCGGTGGGAGGCCTTCATATGAAAATTCTTCTCCATCAGCTCCTCATATTTTTCCTCCCAAGCAACCCTCGTCTGTATCAATATAAGACATTATTAAACATAATTGAAATTTACGAAAATAAAATATGCAATAAAATAAAAATTGCAGCTTACTCTGAAAGAATTAAACATATGGTCCCGCTCAAAATCCTTCAGTGTCCCCCAGGTGGGCCAAAACTCCTGGTAATTCTCCTCAATTGTTGCTGTGATAGCTAACGCAGCAGGCTTTGAGGGAAGAAACCTGAACAATAAAAACATGTTAAATAAAATATATATATATATATATATACATGTAAATTATTAATAACTCGAAAATTGCAAATACTTACCCTTTACGGATGGCCTCGATAAGAACTCGACCATCATACAACATCTCAAGAGTGTCGCTCCTGGCCCTCCCCGCTCAAGAACCTCCTCCTGCTGAACCTCCTGCTCCTCCCCGTCCTGCCCAACATCAGTGTCATCAGGTGTATGGCCCGTACTATAATCATGGTCGGACTGATGAGCATCGGCCACCGGATCAGGCACAACATGGGAACTCGAAGCGCCATGTGCAAACTGGAACCCCGGGGTGGGGATCATGTCAATGTGAGGCAAAGGTGCCGAACGTGCCCGAGTCTGTGTAGCTGGTGTCCAATGTGCCTGAGTCTGTGTAGGTGGTGCAGAAGGCTGTCTAGGTGCATGAGGTGTATCAGTCGTCTCGGCGTAGATGTACTAGGACGACGTGGAGATGACAACGTCGAAAACCCAGAAAGGTCACGCCTAATGATGGTCGGCCTCTGACGACGAGGGGGGTCGAGGGCGATCCCTTCCCTTCCATTTACCACCACCGGGTGGCCTGGGTCCGCCTCAACCTCCCGATGCCATATATGTCTATAGAGCAATTGAATAATAACAGTCATGAAATATTATATTTAAACATAACAATATTACAAATGAATTCCATAAAAATAAACAAGTTATGAAAATAACTGACAAATTAAAATATATTGTTACACATTAATTTCTCAAATTGTAAAAAGTTAAACAATATCAATCGCCCATTCGCCCACTCAATTTCAAAGATCGTCTTGAGATCTTGATGCTTCTCCCACTTCTTCATTTACTCCCTCATCCCCATCTACATCTTCATATGTGATTGGATTGTCACGTAGTCGAGTAATGGGTTCCACTTCATTTACTACATTGACATGAGATATCTCATCCACTTGATAAGCCACTTCTTCCCCGTATCATCTGCTTCAATGCGACCACGTGGTTTTATCTTTATTGCGACACACCAACCTTGTTTGTCCCTTCGAGTTGATGGATAAGGGAAATAATACACTTGTCTTACATGTTGTGCCATGATAAACGGATCAAACATTTGGTATCTTCTGCTCATGTGTATGTCAACAGTATTATATTTTCGATCCACTCTTGTGCCTCTATTTGACGGATCAAACCAATTACAATAAAATAGCACTATTTTTTTAGTATAGTCTAAAGTATTGTACGTCAATTCATATATATGTTGAATCACGCCGTAAAAGTCATCTTCACCTCCATCTGTGGCACCTTTTACATAAACCCCGTTGTTAACTATTTTTTTCCCCTCTGTTTTTGACTGGGTTTGGAATTTGTATCCATTTACAAAGAATGTGTGCCATTCTTTTACATGTGATTTAGGACCATGAGATAAATTTCTCAAGTGTTGGATTTTAGGGGATTCTGCCTCGCTATACACCTGTGTACACACCATGTGCAAACAAATTATGGTTCCTATTTTCAAACAATATTTTTGTATTTTCAAACAATAAATAATAATAATAATATATATATGACGACTCAAAAAACATACCTGGTTCCTAAACCACGTTGGGAAATATTCATGAATATAGGCAGAAGAGTTTTGTACGCTTGTGGGCTTAGTTAACAAGAATGCCCTGATCAAGTCATTATCAAACAAATGATCAAGAGCAATTGTGGATTAAAGAAATTGAAAGTGGTCAAAATGATACATACGTTAGATACGGTGATACTTCAAGACGCTTGATCAACACGTGAACGTGGTGACTTCCACACTTCGCCCGTTATCCGATTATCCACCTCCTTTCCACCATGACTAGGAAGGCAAAATACCGATAAGGCAAGCGGGTGTCTTTCACTTTCAATTTCTACTGCTCCTACTATTTGTTGGTGTCAACATGAAGTTCAGTAAAATAATGGGAACAGAAATGGATTGTCTCACGGTGTAAGTAAGTTGCACAAATAGATCCTTCAACCCTGGCCTTATTTTTCACCGACCGCTTTGAGTCACCCATAAATCTACAAAATAACAATGTTGATGATAAAAATTGATACATTTAACCCTTCAAATAAATATTTATTTTAGAGAATACTTTATTATAGTACCTTTCGAATGGATACATCCATCTGTATTGAACCTGGCCCACCAAGCCTAGCTTCATGTGCAAGATGCACCGCTAGATGCTCCATAGAATCAAAGAAAGCAGGGGAAATATTCTCTCCAACTTACAAAGTATGACTGGTATGTTACTGCTCCATCCTTATGAGATCATCCTCTCTCGGTCGCAGAACACAAATCTTTAAAGAATTGGCCGAAGTTCACCAAGGATTTAAAACATTTGACTGCAAGGAACTAAATGCAATAGGAAGTAAACACTCCATGAATACATGACAATCATGGCTTTTCATCCCAATCATGGTTCCTTTGTTCACATCGGCACATCTTGCCAAATTAGAAGAATAACCATCTGGCATCCGGTTCTTTTATCCACCGACAGATCGACTTGGCTTCCTCGCCAGCTTAAAGAGTAACGAAAGCTTTGGGTTTCGTGGTCTTCCCATCCGACCGATTCACAAATGCAAGTCCTTTCGCCTACAAAGAAAGTGGTAAGTCTAGTCCGGCCTTCTCATTGTCTTTTGTTTTTCTGTGACGTTCATCACCGTGAAAAACATTGTCAAAAAGTTCTTCTCAATGTGCATAACATCAAGGTTGTGTCTCAATAAATTATCTCTCCAAGATGGCAGATCCCAAAATACTTCTTTTTGTCCAATTATGCCATTGTCCATATCCTTCAAATCGATCCAATTTGCCAAAATCTGTGATTTTGGGCGGTTCCATAACCCTTTCCCAGACCGTTCAAGGCCAACCTTGGGGCGCCATCTAATTCAACTTCCCCTTCTTGAAAGCGTTCTTATTCCGCCTAAATGCATGATCATCCCAGAAAAACCTCGTGATGTGAGTCAAACCAAGAACTCTTCCCCAAATTTCAAGGTAAAGGCCTTTGTATGCTCCATGCAATGCGGACATGCCATTTTACCATGAGTACCCCAATCGGACAACATGTCATATGCAGGGAAGTCATTAATGGTCCACATAAGCGCCGCCCTCATTGTAAAATTCCTCTTCGTGCAATATCGCACGTCACAACACCATTCCACAACCTTTGAGATCGCCAATAAGAGGCTCTAAATAGATGTCAATACCATCCGCTTGATTATCTGGACCCAGATAACACAAGTCAAGAACATATAAGGCTTAGACATGCACATTTTGGGAGGAAGATTGTATGGGTAACGATAATCGCCAGCAAGAATAAGGTTTCGCTGTGGATTGAACATACGGGTAAAACCATCGAGCATAAGCCAAGTCGTACATTACGTGGATCTGCCAGAAAATCAGGATGCACACGATCAAAGTGCTTCCAAGCTTCACCATCAGAAGGGTGGCGCAACATACCTGAAGTGCTTCTATTCTCATAGTGCCATGTCATTTTGTCTGCAATCTGTGGTGATGCAAACATTCTCTGCAGCCTTGGAATAATTGGCAAATAAAACATTGCATTCACTGGAACTAGTTTTTGTCTACCCGTCCGATTATTAGTATATGACATATACCTAGGCTCACCACAAAATTTGCATTCAACTAGCGCACCATCGTTTTTACCAAACTCATTGTCGTAATACAACATACACCCTCTCACACAACAATCAATCCTTTTAGATTCCAAATTTCAACTTGGACACTAAGCTTTTAGCCTCGTAATAACTTTTTGGAAAACCATCTTTGATAGGTGACGAGTCCAACATCATTTTCAAGCTTCACGAGATCCAAGCACACTTTGGTAGCACCACAGCTTGGACTTAAGAGCTAAGAGCCTCACACACATTGATAACTTAGAGTCAGTAGACCCTTCAAACAACGGCTTGTTTGTTTCTAACAATAGATTATAAAATTTTTGTCTTTGTCTCATTTGGAAGTTCATCTGTGTCATCATCTTTGTTGCTCCTCGAATAACACGTTCACCCCCAAGGCATCACAAACCATATCTTGCATCAATTCAATCTGCCACCACATCCCGAATCTACGAATCGATCAAGCACCTTCGCAATTATCACCAACCCCTAAATCAACGTGAGGCAACTTTTCACCATGTGTAGTCCAAATCCATAATTAAGCCTAAATCCAATGAATATAGGTGGTGCGTGACCTCACTTGGGCTCTTAATCCTTCCGCAATCGCAATTAAAGCACGGACATCTAATCCCTCCATTAGTTTTGAAATCTTTATATGCCATTGCGACTTGGACAAAGCACGCAACCCCAGCAAGAAAAATCTGGTTTCAAACCCCTCTCCCCGGATACAACCTATCGTACATCCAACTACGACTCGAAAGAAAATATTCCATCTTCTCGCATGTCAAAAAATGACAATTTCAAAGAAGACGACGTTCTTACAACCGCTCTCTTTCTTTAAATGGTATGACTTATCCCATTCGAGAAAAAACTTTTTGAACTTCAGTATAATAATCATTCCTTAATTCTCAGATCTTATACTTGACAAAATTTGTGAAGATTTCCCATTGGTCTCTCGAGTACACAAAATGAACGCAGCTTATGAACACCGCAATCAAGTATGTACCCAGAGAACAAAAGGAAATGAATCGAACCGAAATTTCATTAAATATAAAGATACGAGAATTAAGCAACAACTATTATACGAGTAAAGAAAAAGTTTTTTCCCAAACTGTCCGACTTGGATAATTCAAGGTTCAATATACAATGAGCACATGGTACCCTAAAAGAGTATATGAACTCAATAATATATTAAACCTCAAACGGAAGCTAAGGCTTCTCTCCGATACTAATAACAAATATCAAATATCCATTCGATCAATGATTAACATAACAATTAGACAAGGTATATGACAAGGGTAGAATTAGTTTTATTATATATATATATATATATATATATATATATATAATAAAAAATATTTTATTTTCCTTTTTCATTTAATTTCTTATATGATAATTTTTAATGTTGTTATTTTTATTTCTTTTTATTGAAATTTTTTAATTCTTCTTTTCTTCAGATCTTTTTTCATTTTTGTTATATCATATTTTTTTACGATTGTGTCCCTTGGTTCTCTTTTTTAATTCTCGCTCATCTCTTAATTATTTTTTCAATTCTGTTTTTTGAATCCTTCTAATTTTTAATTATGTTATTTTTCAATTCTATCTATTTTCGTTTTGTTATTCTCTTCTTTCTTTTTTAAAATCTGCTTTTTTATTCTATTGTTCTTAAAAATTCTGCTTTTTAATTATTTTTTATCTTTAAATGTATTTTTTAATTCTATTATTATTTGTCCTTTCCAATTCAAATCTGTCATGTTTCTTTGAGCAATGGTCCATTTACTGTGTGTGTAGTTTTGTTAATCATTTAGTTGCCACTACGCCATCCGCCATATATAAAATAAAATATTTTATTTTTCAATAAATAATAAATATTAACAATTCAATCAATATTGCAATTTTAATTTATATATTTTATTTTCTTAAAACGGAAGAGCTACTTATTCATTCAAGGTTTATTTAAACTTATTTTACATCACTTAAAATAAATGCTGATATTAATATTCAAATATATCAACATAAAACATATTCATATGCTCTCTTCATTTTATTTTAATAAGTCTCTAAAGTAATTTATGAATAAATAATCACTTAAGTTTCTAAAAATAGCTCATTAAATAAATAATCACTTAAGCCTCTAAAGTAATTTTACTAACCGTTTTGTTTAAAAATATAATATTTAAACTTAGGCATATACATATAATTTACTGTAATTAATGTTTAATAATTTTCAAGTTTATTTAATTATATATAATTAGATTAGATATTTACAAGTTACACTCTAAAATTAATGCACCAAATTGCACGCCTCCCAATACGCACTTTTGAACGGCCCAATGTGAAAACTGCATAGTGCTTTTCGATGTCTAACTTTTTAAAAAAACCTCTTCTTATTCCTTTTGTGATTTCATTCAATATTTTTTCTTGGTGTTCGTTCTTTTCTGAAGCGACAAACATTGACGAGATGCAAACTTTAACCAAACACGCACTCATATCTATAAAATTCAAATTCTCATAAGCTATTTGATATCATTTTTACATTAGCACACTAGTTAAAATTTAACACAATAGAAAATCCAACCAAGCAAATACAGTGAAATCAGAGTGACAATCCTCATATTGAGAGCATTTTCTATGCAACAAAAATAGCATTAAAACCCTAAATAAGAAATCAAGGAATTCAACATAAATCATTACTATGAATTTAGGGCTCTATGTCAAGCCTCAAAACTTACCAACATAATGGACAACACATAACCACACTCATACCTTTGGAGCTCAATGGAGCACACAAAAGAGCAAACATCAAACATACAAGTTGTGGGAGGTCAAAGGTGAAGCCAACCTCTTTACTGCACTCCACTATACAATCAAATCAATAATAATAAACTTTATTTCATAAGGGAATTCGAAATCCCTAACTTGAACCTAAGGTTCACATGTTACTAAAGGAAAGGAATTAATCCATACCTGCAGAAGAGAAGAATGTGGCGTGCAAGAACTGGAGGAAGGAAGAGGCTGAGCTGTGTCACCGCAGAGTAATCGCAAACACAAGATTAAACTCAAAGAACTACACAAGAACAATAAAAGCATATACTAACAGAAAAACAAAATCATTACCCAAACAAAGGCAAAGGTTTAAGTGGATTGTGAATCGAAGGGGAGGTAAGAACCGAGCGCTTACTAAAGCTCAGATCTGCAGACATAATTGGAAAACCAAATTAAACTCATAACTCACAAAGGATAAAATTAGACAAGGAAGTGGCAAGGAAAAGAAATACAGAGAAGTGCAAAGCAAATTGCAGCCAACTTGTAAACAGATTTATTTAATTACCATACTGTCTCCTTATCGCTTAGCAACTATAAAGATCGGACCAGTAGAACTATAAAGATGATATTACAAGGAACAAAATAGAAACGGTTTACAAACATATATAAGATACAACTTTCATTAGTGTAAAAGTTATAGACAATGGGAATCATTAATTTACATAATAAAGTCAAGGGAAACCAAAGTCACAAAGAAGTGAGATTTTATCCAAATTAGCTCTAAGTTTTGGTTATTCCTCCTCTAAATCATGGCAAGATTAGGAAACAAGTCAATGAAAAGAAAGTGAGAGTTGTAACAAATTAAAGTTGAGAGCATTAGACAAGCATCCTATGCAAGAAACTAAAAAGGATAACATGAATTGTCTTTGAAGGCATCAACATGGCTATTTCAATAATAAAAGGTAAATTCCATTAAAAAAAATAATAATAAAAGATAAATAAAAATTATTCACCTATTTTCTATTAAATTCTGAATTTATGTATTACAAAAAATAATTATTAGGGATGACTTTAGTGTGAAGGGATTGATTTTTCTCATGGGAAAATTTGAGAACAAAAGGGAGAAAGAGTATATGAATAATTATGTAAAAAAGGTTCTGGGAGACAAAGTAGAGTGCGTTGTCACATTATATTGATCGTGAACCAACAATGAAAAACTAATGTTACAGTTGTTGTTGGGAGAGGAGAGGAGAAGAAGAGAAGCGGCGCGACGTTGGGAGATTAGAAGAAAAGAAGTAAAAATGGGAAAGGGAAGGAAGGGTCGCGCTTACGTTGTATCCAAACATTACCGACGGCCTCAACCCGTCGGTAAATTGATCGGATTATCGACGGTCATTTTCAAATACCAACGGCTTCGCCGTGGTAATTGAAAAAGCGGAACCATAAAACGTAACGAGCGGATACCGATCGCATATGACCAAACCAGAAATATTTTCTTAACTTATAATATTAAACACAAACCACAACCATTTTTTAATTCACATATCCAAATAACAGCTATTTCTCTATCTAATTTAAAATTGAAAATGGAACCTTGAACTGGGCTTAAATCATCACATTAAATAAAATCAACCAATCTTATAGCTTTCAAAGCAAACCACCATGCCAAAACATAAAAATGAGGCACAAATTCATAAAAAGAAACAAAAACTAGTGCCAAATGTTTCTCCAATAATTTATGTGTGTGTGTGGCGGAGGGGATCTTGATATAAAGAATCGAGAACGTAGCATGCCAAATTCTTCTTTACAGAAATAAAATTATAAATAACAAAATCAAAATCAATCTGCAAGCCATTCACTCTTGGACTTATTTTGTAATAAATATTCTTTTAGTATATTATTGGTGATTGTATGTATGCTACTCATAGCTATCAATGCAAATACAAAAGGAGAACCTGTGAAAACTTACATTCTCGGCAACAATATATAGCACTGAAAAAGAATAAAGAAAGAAACTTCACATAACTTACTTTGTGGAAGCAAAAAGTTGCTCTAGTGCACTATCCCTGAGGTCTACCTGCAATGGCAAAATACAATCAAATGCTTGGCCAAAACCATAATAAAATAGCTGCAAATATGCTCCACTTCACTTAGACAACAAGATGGAAAATTAAGTAATCAAATAGCTTGGCATCCATGATTGCCTATGATAGAATAAAGAAGACATGCACAGTAGATTTGAAATAGTCAAGATGAAACTAGCAGGATTATTGAACTTTACAGAACCAA
Organism: Calophaca sinica; assembly: GCA_037113605.1. NCBI lineage: Eukaryota > Viridiplantae > Streptophyta > Magnoliopsida > Fabales > Fabaceae > Calophaca > Calophaca sinica. Next base: position 72,077,907 of record CM073734.1, read on the forward strand.
TAAACAAATTTGTCTCACAATTTTTGAAAAGAAACCAGATGTATAAGTCTTGGCTTATAAAGGATGAAATATATAAAAGCTAACATCACACAGTAGCTCTAGAACAAGATTGGATCTCATCAACATAACAAACCACCATTCCTCAAAATTACATCACATACAAAACTCCACCATGAACCTTTCAAATGAATTTGAAACAGACAGAGCACCAATTCTATTTCCAATTATTCTAAAAACACACGACTTTAACAAAGCACAAAACTTCACTTTTGGGCCCACCGCAATTACAAAACTGCACAAATCCGGTCTAAACGAATTGCGAAATTGAAAACAACAGCACAAATTGATAAACCTAAATCGTGAAAAACCCAAATAATTTGTACCTCTTGAAGTAGCACGGTGGAGCAGAGGAGAGGAGAGGTGGTGCGGCCACGTAGTGGAGGTGGCGATCACGATGGCCGAATCGATGAGAGCGACAAAGTGGTCACCGATTAGTGGCTCGATTAGAGGTTGCGCCTGCAGATTCTATGGGTGAGAAGCTATTTGTGATGGTTGAGGGGCTTTGGAATGGGTGGCCCTAGGGATGGCGGAGAAGCGATGAGTAGAACGGCGGAGAAGACATGAGTAGAGCAACGAGGACTTGAGCAGAGCGGCATGTGTGGTGCGTAATTTGGAAGAAAACGTGAGCAGAGCGGCATGCGTGGCTGGAGTGGACACCGACTGGGTGGGACGAAGAGAGGCCGGAGTTGTTGTGTGGTGGTCGGAGACACTCTTGGGGAGCTATCACAAAGAGAGAAAGAGAGATGAGATAGAAGGGTGACTGAACAGTGTGGGGGGAGAAGGTCATGATCTGCATCATAACTGCTGAGTACCGACGGCCTGTGCCCGTCGAAAATACGAAAAAATAATATGCGGCCTTACCGACGGTTATTCTCAAATACTGACGGGCACAGGCCCGTCGGTAATAAAAAAATTGGAAGGACTCAAAAAGGCGTCCAGTATACCAACGGGTAATGTCGTCGGTAATCTTCAACGGACGACAGAAGAGCTTTAACGACGGATAAAGCCGTCGATAAACAACAGCAAACGAGACGAAGTCTTACCGACGGCTAAAGCCGTCGGAAATCCCTATTTTTTTGCGATGGTTCCTGCCCGTCGGTAAAAAGCCGTCGGTATCCGCATTTTTTCTTGTAGTGTGTACAGCCTGAGTAATTATAGTAACAACTAAGAACTACCCCTATTTGCCACGTTCAGTTAGCTAACAATGATAAACTCTTAGTTGGCAGTTAATCGACTGAGTAGTGTCATGCTCCACTAACCACGATCCTAAAATCTAGGCACATTATCTCTTCATGGCCACGTTTTCAACAAACGGTCTTCTCATCGTGGGTTTTATCCCTGGTTCCCTCACTCAGCTCCTAGAAACGTGGAGAAAATCTTGACTTCATTTAATTTTGAATTTAAATTAATTCAAAATTAACCTCCACCTCATTCGGCTTATGGAGCAATATCGAGAACCTGAACCAATAAGTGACTTCATGCTAGCCCAATGGGCCCAATATCTTCAATTCAACCCAGTAAACCCAAGGCCCATGTCTAGCTCTTAGTTTCCTGCTTACAGCTCAATTAGCTACAGATTCGGCTATCCTGTGATTCGGCTCACCTCTAATCGGCTAGTTTCCTTGCTTCAGCTACTGTTGGATTCGGCTAATACTTAGGAATATTTTGGGTGTCAACAGTTCTATTTCATTTGATAAATTTTTTATTTAAGATGAGGATTAATGCATCATTGCTGTTCAAACCTCCTTGGACATGGTGTTTCATTAAAGGCTTTGTGTAGGTTCTTGGAGCATGCGGGCATACCTTGGAAGCTTGCAAAGCCTTCATTTTCAGGAAATATGAAGTTTTCAACTAAAACAATGTCTCTACTATGGGCACCTCCATGGCAGTCTTTGATTGCTACCCACAAACAACAGTGGCGAAGAGAGCTTCCATGGTGGTGGTAATTGTAGAGGAGACAAAGAGACTCCAAATGGTGAAGGGGAGGTATTGCTTCCATGGTCATGGGGGTTGAAGTAGAGGATGTGTTGGGGGTGCTTTATTTATTCATTTTTTAAAAAGGATGTGGCTGTTTGGTAATGGTCGGATGAATCTAATGGTTGATGTAGTTATGGCTGCAGTGACTGCACGCTTTCGACGACTGTAGTGAATTTGTATCCGAGATTATATTGTCTGCTTGCTGAGACCAGAAGCAATCGATCTACGTAACGTCACTGTGAGTAGTGGGCCCATTTCCATTTGTTCCTTTTTCCTTTGCTACAACCTTCAATGTTTTGACAAAAATAGCCTTCAAGGGTGTGCTTATTTTAAAATTTAATAGTTACTTTTGTTCTCGGGTGGAACATGAGATACCTTTGGGAAAGGTTGAAGATGATGGCTCTGCCGGGCATGGAATTCGTCATGGTGCTGCCGGTGTGGGTACCTGCGAAGCCATTCCGATACCAAAGTCAGGTCCCATTCAATATAGTGTAGTCTTATTAGGGTTTAAAGTTACCTTATCTTTGTGGGTGGATGTCCTTATATAACCACTTAAATGGGCCTATAAGTGAGCCTCCTATTTGGGCCTGGAGGGATGATTAACCTAAGGAAGGCTGACCGACCAAAGTGAGTACAAAGACTCCCAGTTCGGTCGGCCATGTGCTTATCTCTCAACCGTTAGCCTGAGTCCTTCGGCCCTGACCGGTTAATCCGGTATGGTACAACTTCAAAGAGATTTAATTTCAAAAATGCTTAAATATGCTTTTTTTTTGTCCCGGCTTAAATATAAATTTAGTACCGAAAGTATAGTAACTTTCGGTTTTAGTTTCTCCAAGTTTTTCTTACCTTAATATGACCTTATAACAAAAGTAAATGAGTAGACTTTTTCGACTGACGCTGTTGTGGCCGCATATCCCTTCAGTACGGCCGTACATAGTGCAGAATTCAACTTTTACGCTGTTGCAGTATTTTGGCCATAACTTGAGCTAGGAATGTCCGATTGAGGTGATCTTTGTGGCGTTGGAAAGCTCTCGAAAGGATCTACAAGGTTACGTAGGTAGAAAAAGGCTGGTATAGCCGTACATAAGGGTGGTATGGCCGTACATATTGTGCAGTACGACCCACCGCCGATAAAATGCGAAGTACGGCCGTACATAAAGTTAGTACCCCGTACCGAGGCCCAGAACACACAGATTTGAAGCCAGTTGATCTAATCCATACCAGAGCCTATAAATAGGCATTCTTACCCCCTTTTGAGAACTAACTCACTCTCTAGGAGAGAATTCATTCTCTCTAGCTGAGGGTCTTTTGCTTTATACTTTACCTATTGTCTTTTGCTTTAGACTTTGTCTCTTGTCTCTTGTCTTCTTTTCTTGTCTCTTAGGATTACATGTCTTCTTGTCTCCTATGATATTCTATATTTTGTTGAGAAACAATATGTGTAGCTAACTCCATCACTAGGGGTGATGGGGGATCTTTTACAATGTTCTTGATATCTATTTAATTGTTATTATGAATGTGTTCTTCTTGTATGCTTAATTCCATAGGATCTGGCCAATTCTTTATAAAATTAGTTAATTGTGGTAACAAGATCATAGTTAATTAATGGAACTCTAGGATCACAGAGCTTGCGGTATACGCTGGATAGGTTATTGCTTGCTTCCAATCATTTATTAGATTAACAAACTTGCCCGCTCTTAATGCTCTTTCCCTTAATTACCTTCCTGAACCAAACAGAGTAATTAGTTGGGAGGAAGGCTATTGCACGCTAGGTAGCCCTTAGTAATTTAGAGTGAGTGGTTGGCATTCGATAAGGAAATAAAATTCGTAATAACAAGGTAATAGATTCAGCATCTAGTATTAGTGAACCCGGTTCCCCTAGGCTTTTCCTAATTGATTTCTCTTTAGTTCTTGCGTTATTACTTTGATCTCGTTATTTACAATTCAATTGTCTTGCTCTCAAAACCATTACTTTCATTCGTCTAAATAATAAGGATCTTTATTAATTTAGTACTCGTGCATTCTCTGTGGGTTAGACATTCGGAGTCTTAAAAATACTCCACTATTATTAAGAGTTACGATCAGGTGCACTTGCCTGAGCCGCAACAACGACGTCCCGAGAAAAACGACAAGCAAAGTAAACAAAAGGTAAACATTTTACCAAAGTTAAATTTCTTTAATTAAAATTACAACCATGTTGTTTCATTACAAAGGGAACGACAAATACAAGAAGAAAATCCTATGGATTTGGAGCAGGAACCACTTCGAAAGTTGGAGGAAGAGCCACTTCGGAAGACGGAGTAGGCACACTCAGAAAGACCTCCTTTGTTGAGGCATCCACAATCGAATTCCCTTCGACTATCCCATCCGGGGTCATCCCTGTTAACTTGAGGACGACACCAGGGTTAAGAAGCCGAATTTGGGCGATGGCGTTATCAAATAATTCATCCCCAGCCTTCAGAATTAGCTCATCCACCTCTGCCTTCTTGACCTTCAAACCCTTATTCTCCTCAGAAAGTTCCTGACTCTGCTTGGAGAGTTCCTGGTTTGCTTGGAGAGTTGCCGATTTTCAATGGTCAACTCCTCCACTTTGCGTTGAAACTCGAGAACCTTCAACTTTGAGTTTTCTTCAGACTTCTCGAGGTCTTTATTCCTCACCGAGAGCCTTTTGATCAACTTCTTTTTCTCAGAAGAAAAACCCTCAAGGCTTTTCGACAGCTTGGTCACCTCGCCCTTGGCCTTGGTCGTCTCCTTCTTGGCAGACTCCAGTTGCGCACGAAGGTCGACTTCAAGTCCCTCCAGAGACTTGATCTTCTTGTTGAACTCCGACTTGCTTTTAAGGAGGCCAGCGAGCTCGACTTTCAAATGCTTGTTTTTCTCAAAGATCCAGTTGGTAAGCAACAAGTCGTGTAGCTTCCAGGTCATATCCTCAAAAAACAAATTCTCTTTAGCATTCTCGGAGAGCTCGTTGAAGTAGGCTTTGTCGGAGGGAGGAATCAAACCTCTGTCTTGGTCCGAGCTCACCACCTCGCTGCAGGACCAAACTGGGGGAACCTTGCCAGAAGACTGAACAACCTCTTTCCCTTTGCCCGATTTGCCACCGATCTTCAAAGTCAATGAAGGAGCCGACGTTTTTGGCGGAGGAGGTGGCTTCTTCAACTTCTTGGCAGGGGGTTCCTCAATACCCTTAGTAGGAACCCGCTTCAAAGATGAAGATACCTCTTCAGCCACATTTGCTACTACAGTTGAAGCAACACCCTGAACTCGAACTATTGCACCCTGATCTCGAACTGTGGTGGTCTTAGCACTAACAAGGGCAGGAGACGCCCCGAGAGACAGAGTAGTAATTGGAGCACTGTGGCTAGAACCTTCTCCAACTGTTGGAGAAGGGGTCGTCTCAGTGGAAGTTTTCTTCTTCAAACTGGACAAGTACGCCGAAGTTACCATCGAAGCTACAAAAAGAAAAAATGGGTTAGAAGGATAAGATGGGAACTATCAACAAATAGATCTCTAAAATTACCTAAGCAATCGTTTGCTGCAGCTTGATCTCTGCATTGCAGAAGCTGACGAATGTCGACATATCTCTTCTCGGAGACCATTTCTCTCTTTCTGTTCACATATTGTCGAGGTTCAAACTTCTCGACATAGTCACGAATCCGTTTCAAACTAAACCGTTCATTGTCGTCCAGTTCAGAGGTTTTGTAAGTAAATTCACTCTTGTGATGTGCAAAGTGCTTATTGCTCCAACATAGAGGAAATCTTTCCTGCCAAACAACCACCATAGTCCCTTCATCGTCAGGTTTCTCCCCGAGGACACAGATATTCTCTTTGGTGGAGTCACTGATGGCTTCAATTACGAAGTATTTAGTCTTAAAGCCACCGTGGGAATCCTAGAACAATTCAAAGACTTTGCCATTCTGTTTCAAGGAAACCCACCCTTAACGCTCTAGTGGTATCTCGTTAGTCCCCAGGGGAGAGAATATGGCAAAGAAGACCTCGACTAAAGGTTGAAGTTTTAAATATGGACATAGTAACTGAAAACCCCTAATAAATGCCCAAGCATTCGGATGTAGTTGCGAAGGGGTGACCTCCAAATGATGCAAAACTGCTACTTCAAAGTCAGAAAATGATAGCCTAAAACCCATATCTTTAAACAGAACCTCGTACATAAAGAAAAGCAGATTATCCGAATAACAGCAAATTCGAGCATCCATATGAGGACGACATACTTTCCAATTCTCGAAATTCCGAACTCCATTCCTGACGTCTAGTGAATTTAACAGAAGTTGAAACCCCTTTTTCAAAGAGTAAAGGGAGTGGGTACAGACTGCGTCCTCAGCGACCCAGTCAAAATCGTCAACATTTAGGGGCATATGGTAATCATACCTCTGAAGAATCTTCTTTCCCATCTCCGACCTGGCCAAAGCACAGCCAGGAAAATGAGGACGGTACTTATCTATAGTTATCAACCACTCTCCTACTTTCCTTTCGGTGAAAGACCGACTGAAGAACCGCTCTAAATTTAAAGAAAGTCTTTGGATTACCTCGGGATCCACTGGGGGCACTTTCTTACCCTCATAATCTTTTTCAAAAAGCCCCGGAGGAGGGTAGACTACTGGGGAAGAGCTTTCTTCCCCAGAGCTCGACAGAACAAAACTGCCGTTCGGCGATGAGCAACCGCTATCGGCGTTATCGCTCCGCCCCTACGGAGGACCACCAGGAGAAGAGGAAGTGGAAAATCCAGGTAACGAAGAAGAGGAAGAAGACAGGCAAACAATTTCTCCAGAAATTCCTAATTTGCTACCCATTTCAAAACAACGAAAGGAAAAGCAGAGAAAGGGAAAGGAGATTTACCTGTAAACGATGGAGTTTGCAAAGAAAATAGAGAAATGGAAACACGAACGAAACCCGAACGGTTGGAAACGAACCACCGGAGAATGCACGAAAGGTAAAACGGACCAGTGGGAACACAGAGATCACTGGAGAAGGGCAAGAAGAAGACGAAGCAGAAGACCTCTCAAGGAGCTTTGCAATACGAAGCGAAAAGAGAGAATGAAATAGGGAACGAGTATTTATAAGCCTCAGATCTGAACCCAACGACGCGAATCTTCTTATCCCCTCACTGTGTGATCAATGACACGTTACACCTAGGGGGCACAATACAATCATGACTCGCCTCGAAACAACGCGGCGCTCCAAATCCCAAAGGCGGTTGAAGCGACAATTTGAAATTCAAACTTACCCTTCACGCCCCCAAAGAATTGGGGACGTTTCAGTTTCTCCTTTTTTAAAACAAACTGGCAAATTCTGACATACACCTCGACAAGTCGACACCTCGTTACACGAGCTACCGACTTGGGGGCAGCTCATCACAGCCTGGCAATGGTCTAACGGCAGCCCGAATCTCGCGGGAGCGATTATCTCGCAGTAACCGTCTCCGAATACTATACAAAGGATCTCCTCACGGATCCAGGTACGATTCATTCACTTTTTGGCTTACCTCATCTCCTACCTAAACTGACTTAGGCATCGGAGTATCTGCAGGTACCACCACCCTCGCGTCGTCGTCGACCACCGCGGGAACCACCGCAGTGCTTCTTCTCCGGCATCCTCTGAGTTCTACATCAGAACAAATTGAAAAAAAAAATTAAGTATTGACTAAAGAAATTAATATTTTATTAAATAATTAATTAAAAAAATTAATTAATTTTTAATCTGATTTAACACAAAACTATGTATCATAATACGATATATATGCATGTTTTTGTGAAAAGGAGAGTATAACATGAATATAATAAAGAGAATACATAAAGTAATATTCTTTCACTCAATGATGAAGACTCAAATTTATGATTCAGAGATAGATAGATTGGTTTTAATTATTAATTACAACTCTTTGTGTGGATGAAAATTGATCAATGCAATTTAGATATTTTTGGTCCTTTTTAAAGTCAAATTCAGCAGTTGAAAAAGTTGTCAAATTGCTGAATTAAGTCATGGAAAAAAAATCTACAGAAACTGATTTATTTAATAACAAAATTTCAAATAAACAACTACTAATTAATGTTCTCAAGTGAAAACACGTTGATAGAAGCACAAAGATCATACAGAATATCCAGGCACAGATTTAGTGGATGATACAAAGTGAATTAACAGTTTAATGTCAAGAACTTTAACAGATTGGCATAAATATCATAACGGATCCAGTCCATTTCACTTTATTTTTGTCATTCACTGCTTTCATTAAAGTTGTTCGCCTTTCAAATCAAGATGACAATCACGCTGGAACTTCATTCTCTTTATGTTCCTATCTGCTGACAAGTATTCTATGCTAAAGCTAATTAATTGTTCCTTCCGAATCGTTGAACATTCTCCATTAGCTGATGCCTGTAAGGGAAACCTTTTGAAAGGCAATATCTAAGTTAGTCAGACTATGTTTATAAAATATATCAAAATTAAGTACTCAAAGTTTGCCGATTGACAAATTATTAAGGATATGAAAGAGACTCACTAAGGCTTTTTTAGGATATTTCACTTCCCCATAAGCACATAAACCATCAGTTCTTTAAATTATATGAAAATAATAAGTAATTCCTAAAATTTGTGAAATCCATCAAATTAATCTCTAAAGTTTTATAAGTAATTCTTTACGGGAATTAATAAGACGAATTTTATAAAACTTTATGAACTAATTTGACAGATTTTACAAACTTTAGGAATTACTTATTATTTTTATATACTTTAAGGAATAAATAAGAAAAATGATGTTAGTTCATGGACTAAATTGATAGTTTACTCTTGGTTTTTTGGTCACATACTAAACTCATGTCACCCCTTGAATCTGTTCCATAAATTACGCCAAGATTTCTTGAGAGTTTATTCCCCATGATTTTAAAACAAGCCTGCCTTAAAAAAACACAAAAAAAAAAAAAAGTCTACTTGGTTGATACGCTAACGCAATTAACTCATGATTCTTGTCGAGGCAATTGCGTGTCTCTAATTGCGCAACGAACAGTACTCGCATCTTTTATCCCGTAGTTTGGGTTAGCATCTTATCTGGGCCACCAAAATTGTCACAGGAAGACCACAAAATTGAGGTCAAAACACATACACACTATTTACGCGCAAAGAGTTTCATCCAAGCACCACGAGAGAGCTGTTGGAGTCTTGGAGAATGGTCATTGAAGCAAAGAATTTGACTAATTTTGCTACCGTGTCCGAATAATTCCTCTATCAGCAATGTGTTTACAATTATCATAAATAAATAAAATTCGAAATAATACTACAATAATTTTAATAAAAATTAAATTGAATATTTTTTTATTAGTTTAATATATCTTAATCTTTTGATTGGTTATGGGATTGGTTATGGTTATAAATAATGTTATCTAGTTAGAATTGCCCTATCCCCTCCACTGATTTCTCGATCTGACCAAACTAAAACTACATAAAGAAGTGTTAGTTCTTTATTTTAAATCTGAGCGCAGGTTACTTACTAACTCAAAAGACTTATTTTTAAATTAAATACCTTTTTGTTTTAAACTAATCATTACTTTTAGAATTTTAATTTCTCCTATATTGTTTATCGTTTCAAAAATTTTAAATGTAATTTTTAAACGTGATTTTTATTTGTAGCCATCTTCATTGAGTAAAATAAAAAATATTACTACAGTAAAAATAACTTTTTATGTAAACATTAAAAATCACTTAATCACATATAGTTATACTCTTATAAAACTAATAATATTTGACTACGTTTTTAAAAGTAATTATTTAAAAACGACATAGATTATTATTACAAGTATTTCAATTTACGTAAATAGAAAAACATATTAAAAGGGGTTTAGAAAAACCAAATACTGTACCAGATATGAATGAGGAAAAAAAAAAACCTTTTATTCTCCATTTTCTCGGTTACAAACGACAATAAATAAACCATTCCATGACTGTTCAGGGGAAGGTGGAAACTTTAATCATGTTTGGATCATCCAATACCGAGGATTAGTATTTAATGAGACGGGTGTCAATTTCGGTTATTCATGACTGTCCAGTATAAACGTAATGGTTTATTGGAAATAAAAAATAAATTAAATTGGGGATATATTAAAGAGAAATAAAAAATAAATTAAATTAGGAATATTTTAGAGATACTGCTATTAAATAAAAAAAATTGAAATTTTCTTATATTTTATTCAAAAAAAAGAGATATTATTTTTTTTTATAAATCATTCTGGATGGAGTATGTCACTAACAATAATGCTATCATCCTTTCGAGAAAAAAAAATAATGGTGTCACAGATACCCTAGTTTATATAAAAAAAATGGTTAAAATATAAAATTGGTCCCCAAAAAATTGCGAAGTTTGTTTTTGGTCCAAAAAAAATTGAAGGTTTTTAGTCTCCAAATTTGAAAATATTTTTTCATTAGTCCCTGTCGCTGACACTGTTATGATTTTAGTCCCTCAAAAATTCTAAAAGTTTGTTTTTAGTCCCAAAAATTCTAAAAATTTGTTTTTAGACCCCGCTACATAAGCGTCACAAAACGGCATCAGCGACAGGGACTAACGAAAAAATATTTTCAAATTTAGAGGACTAAAAACCTTCAAATTTTTTTTAAGGGACTAAAAATAAACTTTATGAATTTTTTGGAACCAATTTCATATTTAAGCCAAAGAAAACTTCATCATCTTGCTTTAGCTCTTTCACACTACAAACACAATATAAATAACCTTGTTGCCCCGAAAATGGCCCTACCTGCCTAGGATCACGTTTGAATTATAGTTACGGAGAAAAATGACATGATGTTATTTATTTAAAAAGAATTAAATACTTTTGAAATTATAAAGATGACGAAATACATTATAAAAAATATAAATTTGTTATATTAAATTGGTTCGTTACTTACTTGAGAAAAGAATTAAATAATTTTACTATAAAAAAAGAATTAAATAATTTTACAAATATAAAGATATTATTTACTTTTACTTTCCAGATGATACTACCTCTCCTAATCAAAAGATGATACTACCTCTGTTTTAAAAAATTAATAATTCATTTAAATCTTTTACATAAAAATTAATAAAAAACTAAACACATTTAATTTTAAAGAAATATAATTATATTTATTAAATTGTGTTCTTATTAAATTAATGACATCTCTTGTTTGAAATTCTTAAAAGACAATAATAAAACTAAAAAAATAATTAATGTATAGTTCATAAAAAACAAAGTAGTTTTTTTTAATAAAAGGAGGTGGGGGAGGGGATAAAAGACTTAAAGTAATGGATTAACCAACTCTCAGTTTAATCCAAACTAACTTTCAATTTAATTATTATGTGTTGACACCATAAAATGATTTTACACGGTCAGCCAAATATCTCATCACAAATTCACTTGTTATATTACTTTTTACAAAATCTCAACAAATATTTGTATGGTGAAATGTGATTGCAAATGATTAAACTCTTCCGACTTTTTCTTTTAAATGCATTGTATTTTGAATGGGAGACATAAATGTTTCATTTTTTTTTTATAAATGAGAAAATATTACAGAAAAAGCCCCACAAAAAAGGTGTAACAAATTAAGCGAGGAATCGAACTCTCTCTACAATCATCCTCAAGAATCAATTGCAACCCCACGAGATGGGAGATCACCGGTCAAACCACAAAAATCACAATCATGTCCACCATTAGCCAATAGATCTACACACCTATTGCCTTCTCTAGAAACATGATTCATAAACCACCTCCCATTCCTAGCATCGGAAGGTCAATGCTTCATCCAAAATTCTGTGTCGTTAACATTCCTCACCACCCAAGAGGCGCCCTTATCCATAAGATACCAGTTGTAAACAATACTTCTCCAGATATGCAAACTCTTGTGACTGTACTTCATCCAAACTCCTGTCTTCCTCACTTTATCAACAATGAAGGTGTAGCGATATTTGTATTTTCTATGGCCAACCATTGGGTCCCCCAAGTACGACTCCAAGCTTTGAGTAAGGGCAATACCAAGCACGTTGCTGACCTAAGCAACCTTGGTGGAGGATACATTTTTGGCCAAAACAGAACCCTAGATGTGTCAAGGTCAACCTTTTGACCAGAAGAACGACCAAAAGCTTCAAAGATTTCGTTGACAATGCATGCTTATTAGGATGAAGCTTCACAGATTAAAAAAATGCCATCGATAGAGGCCAAATGCAAAATGCTGGGATCCCTTCTACTCAACACGAAAGGCTTCCAACAAACCATTGAGACAATGTCTGGTGGCTAAGTTTCTCCATACTTAGAACAAAAAGATATGGTGTCAAATGATCTCCATGGAGAAGTCCACACGAAGAAGGCAAGAAGAAGGGAATAGCTTTACCAATCCAATTGATACACATACTACTAATAGAAAGACATTTCATTATTATCTCAGTAAGGTTTTGAGAAATGTTTGTCAACTTGAGAGTTTCAAGAACGAACCCTCAAACAATTCTATCGAAGGCCTTTTCTAAATCCAACTTAACAATCATCCAACCATCCTTGTCCTTAAGCATATGCATGGAGTGGATAATCTCTTGCAACATTATAATGTTATTAATAGTTTTGTGGTAAAAAATGAAGCTAATTTCGTGGGCCCTCCATTTTTCATTCTAATGAAAGCACAATCCCTTTGTTCTTAAGTGGATCCCATAGTTGACCCCACTTATTATTTATATTTGTATTTATTTTATTTTTATTTCAGCTAATTTTTTTTAATCATATATATTTTAATTAATAAAATAATAAATACACAAAAAGTATATAATTCAACGGCTCTCTCTACCTTTCATTTCCAGCGCTTTCCCATTCTCTTCAATTCACGTTTTGAAATCTCTCTCTTCTACCCATCGGCTTTCATTTTGTATTTCTCTGAAGAACCAAAGGCAGATGTTTAAGCTTCACCACCTGGCCCTACCGGTGGTTTTGCCACTCATTTTCCAACACCGAACGACCACCGATATCGGTGATGGCATCGTCATGCATTGCTGGGTTACCCAAAATTTCAGTTCTGCGAGACGACCACCGATCTCTTGTTCCAAGCCCTCCAAGTTTCAGAGCTGGACAATTCCAAGCCTTCCACAGTTTCAGATCTGTGAGATTTGTATTTTTTATTCTAATTTTTTTTTTGGTTTGATTTGTTTTTCCTGGGTTCTGATTTTTTTTCCTATTGATTTCTGGGTTTGATTTTTCAGGTTCTTCATCTTCCTCCTAATCCTGATTAATGTATTTGTTATCACCAAAAAGTAGCCAGTGGCGAGCCGATTTGGATGATAGCCAATTACATGAACAGCCGATCATATTTATCACTGAATGTGTTCCTATTGAGCCGAGGCTACAACTTTGAGTCGATTAAGGTTCAAGGAACATCATGAGGCTAGCCGATAGCTAAAAGGTTTAGCCGATTGTGGTGGAACAAGTGCTCAAATACTACAAGACTATCGGCTGAGTGATTGCTACCGAACAAGGAAGCAATGGGATTCGACCAAGAGTTGGAATTGAGAAGTATCATACTTTGTTGCCAAAAGGTTAAAACCAGCTCCCTCAACGCAATTGGAAACGTGGTAATTGCTTATCTCAGCCGAGGATAAGACGGTTAACCCATGAAGCGCATGAATATAGCAGTTGAGGGACACCACGACCGCTTGTTGTCAGCAACCAACGTAGTGGGAACGTTTAGTGGCTAATAGGGGGCGATTATAATTTTGTTTTCTCTTTTATATATATATATATATATATATATATATATATATATATATATACTTCGCTGAGAAAATGTAAAGACATGACAATCAATCAAACAACTATTTTCTCTTGCAATTTACAACTTTTTACAGCACTTTATCTTAGCCGATTTCATGTCTCTTAGTCTTAGTTTAGCGTAAATTCACCGTTCCCAGCGCTTTCTGGAGTAGTTGGGGAACCCATAACTGAGAATTAAAGTTATGTTCTCGGTGTAATCGCTTAACAGGAATCAATTTGTCAGCTAAATATTTGTCGATCCCTCGGCTGATGTGTTCACGCAAACAAATTTGGCACGCCCAGTGGGACCATAGGTGAATTAAAGGACAAGGTTGATTCTCCAGGGCAGGTTCACGCTTGGCATATGAACCTGGGGTCCGGAAAGAAACTCAACAATAACATGGAGTCGAGTTCAAATCCCAAAAGAACCCTGTCACGCAAGAACAGCGAGTCAGCATACACCTTAGGTATGCCCATAGTGGTTGAAGACATTCCAGTCTCCGCACTAGCCTCTGCAGACTTGAATGACCCAAAGAATACTGAAGCCCTAGTGGTCATGACCACCTCCTTCATCAGGCAATAGATTGATATGGAAATTCATGACATTATGTACTAAGTGTCAAGACAATTAGCAGATGTGTGTGTGTGTGTGTGCAGGATTGTGTTTATCTCAGGATCAATTGAAGTTGATGTGTTTAGTGGAGATTGAAAAATTGTTGCGTGTGAATGGAAAGTCTTTGAAGGATTTTAATAACATGCCTTATCCCGATAGTCAAGAGTTACATGATTTTAATAATGTTTATATCATTAGAGAACTTGACTATAACAGAGATAAGATGACTGATAAGCATGTACAATGCTTGGAACAATTGAATTTTGGACAAAGATTAATATATGATGAAATTGTGGCCGCTGTTTTAAGCGAGGTTAGTGGTTTTTTTTTTGTTGATGGTTATGGTGGTACTGGAAAAACTTTTCTTTGGAACACTTTGTCTTACAGATTCCGTTCTAAAGCTAGGATTGTTGTTAATGTTGCTTCTAGCGGTATTGCTTCGCTTTTATTACCTGGAGGTAGGACTGCTCATTCACAGTTTTCAATACCATTGGCGTTGAATGAAGAATCATGTTGTAGTATAAAGCATAACAGTTTTAAAGCTGGCTTACTTTGTGAGACAAGTTTAATCATTTAGGATGAAGCTCCAATTAGGCATGGCAACGGGCCGGTTCGGGGGCGGTTTTTGCATTCCCGCCCCGCCGCCTCTAAAAAGCCGAACCCGCTTCGCCACGCCCGAAAACGGGTCCCATCTCGCTCGACAAGTCGGGTTTCTACCGCCCGCCTCACACAAATTATAATATAAATATTAAAAAAAATTATAAAATCATTTTAATTTGTTTTTTTTTTTGACAAAAAAGCATTTTAATTTGTTTTTTTTTTCGAAAACTGTAATTTCATTATTTACTAATATATATAAGGGGTATTTTGGTAATTGTACACTAGCGGGCCGGGTTCGGGCTCGGGCTCGGGACGGGTATTAACATCCCCGCCCCCGACCCCGACTTTGTGAAGCGGGGAAAAACCGAACCCGAACCCGAACCCAGTCAAACCGGGTTTTCCCCGTCAAAATCGGGACGGGTTCGGGTGAGTCCCCGCGGGTTCGGGTTTCGTTGCCATGCCTAGCTCCAATGGTTAACAGGTGGGCTTTTGAAGCATTGGACAGGACTGTAAAAGATGTAATGGGAGTTGTCAATGTGGAGTTTTCGGCTAAACCATTTGGTGGAAAGGTTGTTGTCCTTGGTGGTGATTTTAGACAAATATTGCCTGTAATTCCAAAGGCAAGTAGGGCAAATATTGTTATGGCAACTATCAATTCATCGATATTGTGGAAGCATTGTAAAGTCTTGAAATTGACAGATAATATGAGGTTGCGAATGAGCTCGAGTATTGTGGATGGGCAACATTTCAGGGAGTTTGTAGAGTGGATATTTAATATTGGTGATGGAAAGTTGGGAATTGATAATGATGGTGAAGCTGAAGTTGACATTCCAGAATCTCTCTTGATTCTAGATTCCACAGATCATATTGCAAGCATCGTATCTTCTACTTACCCTAATTTGGTGGATAATATGAGTGATTTCAAGTTTTTTGAGGATAGGGCAATATTGGTGGCGACATTGGAAATTGTAGAAAAAGTCAATGACTATGTGTTATCATTGGTAGATGATGAAGAAGTGGAGTATCTTAGCTCTAATTGTATTTCTAAAATGGAAGAAGTTGCTGGGATTAATTCTAATTGGTTAACTCCTGAGTTTCTTAACCAGATCACATGTTCGGGTCTCCCCAATCATAAAATAGTATTGAAAGTAGTTGTGTCGATTATGTTGATGAGGAATATTGATCAATCTTCTGGTTTGTGCAACGGAACAAGATTGATCGTCACTAAGTTAGGTTTGAATGTCATTGGAGCTAAAGTGGCCACCGAGAATCACGTGGGGGACAAAGTTTACATTCCTAGGATGAATTTAATCCTTTCAGATCCGGGAATTTCGTTCCAGTTCCAAAGGCGTCAATTTTCGCTGATTTTGAGTTTTGCGATGACTATCAATAATAGTCAAGGCCAAACGTTATCTCATGTTGGTTTATACTTGCCACGCTTGGTGTTTTCGCATGGTCAATTATATGTTGCTATGTCTAGAGTGAAATGTAAAAGTGGGTTGAAAATTTTAAGTTGTAATGATGATGGTAAGACATGCTCCATTGTCAAGAATGTTGTTTATAAAGAAGTTTTCCAAAAAATATAATGTGATTTCAACGATCTGATTGTTTAATTTATTTAATTTTGCGTTATTTTTTTAATATTAGATGGATATATTTGTATGTTCAATAAAATGAATATAATGGTTGTCCACTTTTAATTGATAATTTCATAATATTAACCCATGATTTGACCGATCTAAGATTTCTTGATTGATTTGTTGTAGTGATGGGCACCCGTGCGTTTCGCACGGGTTAAAAACAATAGTATAATAAATGCGTAGTAGCTATTTCCTAATTCCTACTACAACAACATAACAATGACTATGGTAGATAACTTTGAATTTGAAAGAGTTGTTCGGTCATAGGCGTCCCTTTAAGATGTTCAGTGTATGATCTCTTTCAGAAGCCAAACCCCTGAATGCTCCATCACCACCGATGGTCGCAACCTTGCTTCTCCATCACGGCTTCGCCGCACCACTGGGAAGCTGTTTCACTCTCGCCACCAAAGTCACTCTAGCACCCAGCACCCTCAGCCTCCTCTTGCGGTTGTCCTTTCTGTCACGGCTAGGACCACCTTATGACTGGGAAGCTGCCTCGCTCTCTGCCCCAAGCCACATCATCAACTAGCCATAACCGTGTAAACCCACCCGTTCACCCGCCAATCCGCAAAACCCGTCACCCGAAAAACTCATAGATTCAGACAGACAAAAATAGGCTTGATAATATCTTAGTAGATTTTCTTCGGATTGAGATTTTGAGGACTGAAACCGTCTAGTGACCAGCCCTAATTACTATCTTATAACTAATATTACATATCGCAATGGAGCAAAAACGAGAGACTATAATGGAATCATTGAACTCTAATGAGACAAAAACTTTACACAAATTCCTATAAACTAGACGACAACCCGTGCGATGCACGGGGCAATATCCGTCAAAATGATAATACTTTCAATCACCAATTACTTATAGTGTGCTTGAAATTATTTATTTGTTCAAAACAATCTGTAGATCCTGTCTTGTGTTTATACATTTGATACTCGATGGAAATACTTCGAAAATAAAATCTTAACTATACTACATACCTCTCAAACCAACAGTAGGGTTTGTAATTCAAGTTGTGTAACAATTAAAAAACAGTTGTGCAGACCGAAAGTCAAACGATATAGGACATATATGTCATATGCAAGCCAACATACAAACTTAATATTACATCCCATTGTTTGTTATATGAAAACTAAGTCATAGTAGTTCGATATATAATTTAACTACATACTTGGAATCAAAAAAGACAAATGACCTTAACAGATAACAATCCCAAAAAGGATAGCAACTTGGTGATGCATTACACGGGCATCAAATATCCAACTCATCAATTGTCTACCATTTTCACATCCACGATATTATTGTTAGTTGGGTAGATAAACTTGAAATTCAGCTTCTTGCCAGCAACAAACTTAGTTGAGCTTGATCTCGACAGGTTGAGGACCAAGCGACTTGAGCTTGATCTCGACAGCCAGAATAGTTGTCGAGATCAACAGCTTCATGTCAAGCTCAATCTTTCGAGACCAAGCTCAGCCTGTCGAGATCAATATTGATGTCGACAGCTTGAGCTTGATCTCGACAGATTGAGATCAAGCTCTACCTGTCGAGTTCAATGCTCCTCAGTTCTCAGATGGAAAAGTGTTAGTTGCTTCTCCTATGGTGACGAAGCTGGAGGGAGAAGATGCATGTCTTTATCTTCTCCAACGATTCGAGGAAGATGGAGGTTGTGAACTGCTTGATCTCGACGGGTTGAGGACCAACTGCTTGAGCTTGATCTCTACAGATTGAGATGAAGCTCAACCTGTCGAGATCAATGCTCGTCAGTTCTCAGACGGAAAAGAGTGAGTTGCTTCTCATATGGAGTAGTGTCAGAAATGTAGAAGAAGTAGAAGCAGAACCGGTCTGTTCGATTTGAATAAAATGGGAGAGAGTGAAGGTTTTTTTTCCGTAACAGTGGAGAAGAAGAAGAAGAAAATGGTGAAGAAAAGGATGAAGAAAATGGTGAAGAAATAAAGAAGGGGGCGAATTTGGTGGTGTGAAGGGAGGAGGAAGAGCAAGATGGAAGGAGAATATGGAGCAGGAAGGAAGGAGGGAGATCGAGAGAAAGATAAGATGGATGGTTGAAAATTTTTTTATTTTTTTTTGGTATAATGAGTTTTCAAATTTTGAATCAGCTTGAGATCAAGCTCAACCTGTCGAGTTCAAGCTTGTTCTCGACAGGTTGAGGACCGGCAGCTTGAGCTTGATGTCGACAGGTTGAGGACCAACAGCTTGAGCTTGATCTCGACGGGTGTGAATAGATGTCGAGATCAACAGCTTCATGTCAAGCTCAACCTGTCGAGACCAAGGTCAGCCTGTCGAGATCATTCTTGATTTCGACATCTTGAGGACCAACAGCTTGAGCTGGATCTCGACAGATTGAGATCAAGGTCAGCCTGTCGAGATCAATGCTCCTCAGTTGTCAGATGGAAAAGTGTGATTTGCTTCTCATATGGTGACGAAGCTGGAGAGAGAAGATGCATGTCTTTATCTTCTCCAAGGATTCGATGAAGATGGAGGTTGTGAAATGATTGATCTCGACAGGTTGAGGACCAACAGCTTGAGATTGATCTCGACAGGTGTGAATAGCTGTCTAGATCGACAGATTCATGTCAAGCTCAACCTGTCAAGATCAAGGTCAACCTGTCGAGATCAATGCTCCTCAATATAAATTCCTATAAATTTAATGATATCATCAATATAAAAAGTTCAAACTATGCATTACGACATTGACTATCGATTCATATAATTAATAACATATCCAAACTCATTATTCAGACAAAACTTATGTGTTTTTTTCTTACATATTGTTCATTTTGACATATTTTCGGTGGGGAACAAGACGTAAAGAACTAGAGATAAGTTTTTTCCTTATCCGAATTCATTAAATTATGTGATGATATATATGATTTTTATGGAACAAAATTAGACAATTTCTTATTACAACAAAATTCCAAAGAAAAAAATACTTGGCCGGAAACAGAATAAGAACTTGAGTTTTTTTATTCTAAACATTAAAAATAAAGGCAAGAACAAAAATTCGTTACACTAGAACTTGGAAGTCTACAAGACAGATATGCCGAAATTGCAAAAACAAAAGGCAGAGAAGAACCCTGTCCTGCTTCTCCTTACATCCTTACTAAACCGAAAGAAAAAAAACACAGAATGACAAGGAAAAAAACAAAGGATTAAAAATTAAAAAGACAACCTCGACGACAACCAACAACGACGACAAAGCGACAAGGGAATGCTGAAAGATGAAAACTCAAGCAAAGCAATAAGTCCAATGCTCATCTTCTCCAGCAACAGAAGAAGCAGAATCCGCACTGATTTCATCACCGGAGCAGTAGTAAAAACCATCATTATTGACAGCATTCAAGCTACAAGACGATGATGCAACCAAATAAGGCATGTTGTCAAAAGTGCGGGCGAGGCTAGCAGCCAGCGCCGCAGCATTCATCCCACTGTCATCATCATCATCCTCCTGCTGCTGTCCACAAAACTCAACTGCTCGGTGCTTGAGCGTCTCAAACATGAGCTCCGGCTCGTGCTGCATCACTCGGAGAACGTCCCCACACGACGGTCCAGGCACCGCTCGCGTCACCGCGAAACCGTGCGGACCGTCGCTCTGTAACACCCTAACAACGCTTGGACCACCAAACAGGTTGTGGAAACCACCGAGTGCCTCCTCATAAGCCCCACCCAAAAACATTCCCAGATAATACCCGCCACCTTGCCCTCCCAATTCATGAAGCGGCAAGCTAGAATCACCTCCAATGAACTTATCTATCTTCCCATCACTGTCACAGGTCAAATCTGACAAAACCCCCCTCGCATTAGGCTTCTCATCCAAACGATGAATGGGGAGTATTGGGAACAACTGCTCAAAAGCCCAGAAATCAGGAATAGAAGTGAACACAGAGAGATTCACATAGTACTTTTTCACCGGATCTTTAACCCCAATTGTCTCCGTGATCAAATCACACAAACCATCCACAGCAGCAAGCTGTTCAATCCCCAAAGTCCCTTGCTTGAACTGCTCAACGCAGCGTTTTTTAAATTGTTCAGTGTAAAGCAAACAAGCTTCATGCTCACCACGGATAGTCGCAGCAGATAAGTTCTGATAATCAGCAAGGGCTTCTTCAGAGAGCCCCTCCCCCAAATACTGCAATCCAATGGAAGACAATTCAGGGGCTCCGTTTGAACTTGCACCAACCGCCTCAAAAATCAAAACCGAATGATGAGACACAATTGCCCTTCCGCTCTCGCTGCAAATCACGGGGTGCTTGACGTTTCTACGATCGCAGACATACTTAACCGCATGAACAACAGCTGCAGCATACTCTTGTAAACCATAAGCAACAGAGAGATCAGATTCGCTTGACTTGGAACCATCGTAATCAATCCCCAAACCACCACCAATATCGAAAACTCGCATCTGGGCACCCAATCGAAGCAATTCACAGTAGATCTGTGCAGCCTCTACCACACCATCAGCGAGCAATGTAGTGGAAGGAATTTGAGACCCAATATGGAAATGCAGCAGTTGGAGGCAATCAAGCATGCCCAATTGTTCAAGCTTCTTCACAACACGCAAAATCTGACCGGTTGTTAAACCGAACTTCCCTTTATCCCCTGAGGTTGAACCAAAATGACCAGAATGTTTGGTTCTCAACTTCGCACGAACGCCAATCACGGGACGAATGCGGAGCTTGTTGCTGATATCAACCACCATGTCAAGCTCTTCCTCTTGTTCGAGAACAATCACGGTGTTCAACGCAAGCTTCCTCGCAACCAAAGCAAGGGAGATATACGCGCTGTCTTTGAACCCGTTGCAGACGAGAAAGGCTTCTCTGTTGCCTTTGCACAAACAGCTCATGGCCAATAGCAACTCGGGTTTGGAACCAGCTTCCAGCCCGAACCGAAACGGTGACCCGAATTCCACGATGTCCTCTACAATGAACCGGTCCTGGTTGCACTTCACGGGGTAAACACCTTGGTAATGAGACTCATACCCCTGCGATTGAATGGCAGAGTCGAAAGCAAAGTGAAGAGACTCGAGGCGGTTCTTCAGAACATCGGGGAACCGAATAATGAGAGGAAGCTGTAACCCGAGTCCGCCACAGGATTTCGGGTCGGAGGCTTTCTTCACGACCTTCAGCAAATCAATCTCCTGGTGAGACATCGTGGATGACCCATGGGGGCGGACGGAGACGTTCCCGGCGGCGTTGACGGCGAAGTAGGGGAGGCCCCAGGCGTCGATTTTGTAGAGGTCGGCGGAGAGAGAGGGAGACCAACAGGGGTCCTCAACGGCGGCGGTGTTGTCGTCGGTTGTCAATGTGACCGGCGGCGGAAGAGAGGGGTCCCCGGCGAGAGCATAGCCGGGAGGAGCGAGTGCAGCAGCACCATCCACGCAACAAGCCAAGGCCGGCATCTCTTCCGCAAACGATCAAAGAAAAATTAGGAAAAAAATAATTAGGGTTTCAGGAATTAGGAGAAAAAAAATTAGGTTTGTGGAAAAATGGGGGCTTTGAAACCCGCCGAGGCCGAGGCCCCGGCTACCCCCCAAAAGATGACAGTGATAGATCTATTCAAAACGGAGAACTCCCCCTCGTTCCTCTCTCTATGCAAATCGTCCCCACACCGTTCCCTCAGAAGAAGGATTGATACACGGTGGTTAGCGAGATGGGAACGGAAAGGGGTGACAAAATCAAGCACTCAAGATCAACCACACCATGCGGATCTGGTTTTTGTTGAGGTGCGAAACGGTTTATGAGAAAATTAAGGTTGGGTGAGGAGGGAGGGGAGATCCGAATGAGTCAAGTGGAATGGGGAAATGCAGAAAGATGGGGAGGAAATAACGGGAAGGCAAGATGCAGAAATTGAGGATGTATGTATATAACAGAAATGATGAATTGATAAGGTTAGGAGGGCTGGCTGGCACAAAGAAGAGGTGTTTACGAAAGGTGGAAGTGAGCGAAGATTGCATGGCAGGTGAGGGCAATTTATATAGGGGGAAAGGAAGAGCAGACGGGGCTAAATTGGGCCCCCACCCAGCTACTGGACTCCGAATAACTGTCACGGTCCACTTTCTAAAGAGTATTTTTTTTAATTAATTTAATAAACTTTTCAAATCTCATCAACACAATTAAAAGATTATTTTGATTTTTTTTTACAGAAAATATTACTTTTTATTTTTTTTTTATATAAAGAGGGCCAAAGGCACAAAGATTACTTTTTTATTAAATATACTAAAATCATAAATTTTATACAAGTTAATTTATTTCTTAAATTATATTTTTATTTTATTTTCGGTTTCAATTTGTTATCTTGTATATTATTTATTTCGAATTAGTCTTCTTATGTCCAAAAGTCACACTGATCCCTCTGTTTTGAAATGATACTTATTTTACAAAAATTATACCAATGCGATTTATTTTTTGTAAAATAAGAGACAAAAAAAAAAGACCATATTTCTAAACAAAAAAGTAAAAGAATCTATATTGGTATAACTTTTACACATAAATAATTTACCTAATATAAATATAAGACAACAAAAGTATGATTTAGCCTAATTTATTTAATAATTTGTTGAATAATATTTTTCCTCGAAGAATTAATTTTAAATTTTCTAATATGTTTTTATAGTTATTATCAACACAATAAAAAATAGAAAAATGTTTTTTTTTTATGAAAGAAAAATGTTCTTTTCGACATCAATCAATGTACGTTTCTGCTTTGTAATGACGACTAATTATATCAGTCAAGAAAAAGACGATTAATCAGCGTCGAGTTGCCGCGTGGCTTCTAAACTGTGGGACCCTTTCATTCAATTTTAGTAAATAAAGTAAAGTAATACTTTTACCAAAAAAAACTTAATATAGAATCCATCGACCGTTTTACGTCCTTAACTAAATAGGTTTTATTAGTAGTTAGTATTAAATTTGTATAAAATATGTGTTATTTTTTCAATTTATCATTTTTATCTTCGATGACTATTAAAAAAGAGAATTAATACATCTTAATATAGAAGTAATTTTGTAAAAAAATTAATACATATTGGTCTTTGAAATAAAGTCTTATATTAAAAAACAAGAAAATTTTACAAAAAAGTCATATATTTAGGCTATATTTAGTATGTAAGAAAGTGAGAGGAAAGAAACTGGGAGAAAAAAAAATTTATTAGTTAAAATATAAAATTAATGATGTATTATATTATTATTGATCTTTCACACTTATCCATGTATATTTTTTACATTTTTCAATGAATTTTTTTTTTCTCCCAAACACAGTGTTAGAGACGGAGAGAGTAGTAAATAATTTGCTCCCGAGCCTTCTCTTAATTTTTTTATTTTTTATCGTGATACAATTTTTTTATTCAGGGTACTGGGACGATATCCCATTAAAAAAAGTTGGTGTGATGATAAGGGTTAGGTGCGGTGCAAATATCGCGAGAACTTGGAGACCTCATTTTTGTTAAAGTCAAGTCGGAAACCAGAAGGAAGTTTCCCTGCGCTCTGTTGCTTTGAACCTGCTTTGATTATGAGCAGGACCTCAACACACTTCCGTTACGGCTGATAATTTATTTAGGGATAAAACTTTAAACTCTAGTATTTGGTAAGGCTAATTCTTTAGGTTGTTAGGTTATAGCGAATTTGATTAGCGGACAGTGAATTTAAAAATAAAAAAAATAGGATTTGAGTGTCATCTCTTTGCTCTAAATTTTATTTACTAAAAAACAAAAAAAAATAGTGTCTGGTAAACAATAACTTGTAGTGTTTTTTAGATGTTACTTCAAGTAACGTTTGAGCTTATAATTTATAGCATATTATTTTTTTCTTGTTTTACCCTTATTATTTTAAATATATTTTTTTATCTATTAACTATTAAATAATAATAATAATTGAGGCATTAATTCTTTTTATGTCATTTTTCATTTATCAATTAATTCAACTGTTAATTTTACCAAACACTTCAAATTCAATCTGTTAGTTTATCTACTATCAGCTATAAGTTTATTCTCTATTTGCTATGAGTTCATCTATTATCCGCTAGCTTATTCGTTATCCACTATTTTTTGCCAAAAAAAGGCCTTAGTCGGCTTCTAGGGTGGAATGGTGAATTATGTGACTTACGGTGGACCGAAACTTGAAAATAGCTAGAAACTCCAACGACGACAGGCGCTGCCCCCATAAGTAGAAGCTCACGGTTCTCCCCGTCCACACGACTGAGATTGTGACTTAATCGGTCCTGGTTTGGAATATGAGTACCTCAAAAACTCAATATATTCGTTTTTCCTTATTTTTTGTCGAACCAACACTGATTAGGTAACCGACTCATACGTGTGGACGTAAAAGACTGTGAGCTTCTACTTACGATTGCGGTGTCGGTCATCGTTGGAGTTTCGAGCTATTTTCAAGTATCAGTCCTCCGTAGACTACATAATGTACTGAGACAGTTCTATAGACTCGGTTCATCTTAGATTCGGTTCTATGGACAGTGACATATTCTACATTTGTCCGACACTTTGTCTTTAATTTTCACTTATTTTATATATATATATATATATATATATATAAAAGGGAAAAAAAATATCTTTAGTTTCAAAATAGAAAATAGAAGGAAAAAATAAAGTGAAAAAGAAAAGAAAAAGAATAAAGGAAAAGGGGATACAAATAGCAATTTGGGGCGGTGCCACTAGCAAACTACACCCCATTCCATGCGCACAACCCAATTCTCACACGTGCACCCCTGTTTACTTATGCACCCCCAGCAGCGCCTTCCTTCATCTTTACCACATGCACCCCTCATTTTTAATTTCGCGCCCCCTTTCCCTAAGCCCACACGGATTTGACCCAACCCATTGTAACCCTAAACATAAAAAAGCCCTAACTCCAAAACTCTCCTCACTTTCACTCTCGGCGGCGCCCCATCTCCACTTCTCTCTCTCTCCCTTCTCTGTTTCTCTCGCATCAAATCCGTCCCACTTCTCCCTTCTTCTCGCTTTTTTCTCTCTTCCTCCATCAACCCTAACCCTAAATTTATTTCCCCACGGTGCCCACACTTCTCTCCCTCTCTTCTCTCTTTGTCCTTCTCCCCTCTTTCCCCTCTTCTCCTCATATCTCAAACCCTAACCCTAGGGAAAGGCTACGGCCGCATACGTCCCTCTCCCAATCTCCCAGTTTTTTCTCAATCTTACCCAAATATTCCCAATCAACTGATTATATTTTCTCCCTCAAATCTTAGTTTCTTACCTTTTTTCATCTAAACCGAATCGGATATCTTCTGATTTGGTATGGATTCAAGCACTAGAAGCAAGATCTCAAAAGAAAATGGGAAAAACTTAGAGATTGGATGCAAAATCAGGGAGTATTTTTTGTTTTTATTCTTACTATTTCATCTAGTTTCTCAATTCCTTGTTGTTTTTCTCTGATCTATTTCCATTTTTTGTCATAGATTCAAAAGGTCTATAAAAGCCTTTCAATACCATGAAAGGGGGACACGAGTGAACACGGTGGAAACGGACGAGTGAAAAAGGAGCTCGAGCATCTGATGAAGAAGGCATAGAAGCAAAGTAGTGAGAGAGGGATCACTAATTTTTTTTTCATTTTTTTCTTAAACACTGCTTTAATTTTTTTATTGTAAATTTTGGACTAATTGGTTGTATGGAATATACCCAGGTTCTTTCTTCTTCCCTTTGCATATAATAACTATATTTTTATATTATTTGGCTATTTTTTTCTTAAAAAATGTAATTCTGGACTGTAATAGATATGAACTGCGATGGCTATGCATGATTCTGTCTTCTTCTTCTTCGTCTTAAATATATATATATTGTTCTTGATTGAATTTACGGCTATGAGGTGTTTCTAATCTGCCTTTTGATCTGTGCGATGACATAGTTTAGTTAGGGTTAGGGTTTGGCCTTCTAAAGGGGCCGAACTCAGGTTAGGGGCTGATTTGCAAATTATTTTTAGATATATATTATAATCATAAAGGGTATAAAAGCATAAAAGGGTTATGAAAGAAAAAAAAATCTGAATTTATTTTTAAAAAAATAAATACACGCGTATCTTTTAAACAATAAAAATAATAAATACAAAAAAAAGCTTTATGGATTCTATTTAATTTTATATAAGGTTTTTTAATAATTTTTATGGCCATCTTGAACAATAGAAATAAAATGAGGTTCGGGAGTTCTTTTTATTTTCGCATAAATGCTTTAACTGAATCAGCATCATATGATAATGTTTTTTTATTAAAAGGAAAATAGAAAAACTTCTAGATCCCTTTCTCTTAAGATTTTTTATAAAAATTTTAAATAAATTTCCGGTAAATCAATGGGACGTAGGCCATTTATTCATCTAAAGAAAACAGAAAATGAAAATAAGAAAGAGAAGTCCCTATATTCAATTTTTTAAACAATCTTTTGTTGAGAATAGACTAATACGAAAATGGTCCCTTGTTTTAGTAAAAGCATAAAATTGTTTCTGTAAAAGGAAAAGATGCAAGTGTCCCAACCGTATTGAGAAAAAATATAATGATAGCCCTTATTTATTAGTACCAATGAAAAAGAAAGGGGTTTCTCTTGAGGAGATGGTGAAAATAAATAGTCCAACTTTGAGTTCAAAGTGAAATTTGATGTTAGTAGCTAATTAGATTTGTGCAAAAAAAAAAAAACCTTTTGTAGTAATATAAATAATTTAATTGAGCTTGTATAACAAATATGAAGTTTTTCTAGCTTGCAAAAGATAGGGCACAATTTTTTCCTTTTACGCTTGGGTAAGAACTTTAACTAGTTAGAACTATGTTAATTCTAAAGGTCCTTTTTAGAATGGAATAATCATCTATCCTATTTCTAATGGTTAAGAATTAATCATAGTGTTGAACAAGCAAATTGGATGGTTAGTGATTACATGTCTTGGCCTTTAGCTAATGATAAGCTAGCATGATAAAAAGTGGCAAATAATATTAATGTATAGGTAGAGTGATGAATTGAACTACCATGGCATAAAAACCCATTTATTTTCTTTTTTATCTATGGATTAATACTAACTAAGTTAAGTATAAAGGAATTAGCCCTTAGGAAATAATTTTCTTTTAAAAAAGGGCAAACGACTTTTTGAACAGCTAAAAGGTACCGTTTTTGGGGGGTGTTAATAACTTCCCGGCATGTAATTAACTCCTGGGCCTTTTTTTATGGTTACCAAGACCAATCTCTTTTTCCTAAAAACTAAATTAAGTTTTTTCCAATGTTTTACTTAAAAAATAAAAAACATAGGTGGCAACTCCATTGATAATTTTTTGTGGTTGTCACAGACAGTTCTATAGACACCGTAGACCACATCACCTAAAACTTATATAAAGTTCTATAGAATCGGTTCGTTTTATTTTTCACGTAAAATAAATGGTTTTCTACATTAAACATATACATTGGGACATTTTAGGATGTACCTCTATGGCAATTTGTAACAATTTTGATATATTTTTGTGAGAACAAGATATACAAGACCTAAGGAGATTGAGGTAAGTTTTGTCCTTTATTTCATACTACAAACACTACAACATTTTTCCTTTTTTACAACAGTTGAAAATTTTAGGCAAAACTATAAAAAATGTTGCCTAAACGTATAGGCAACAGTTTTCAGGAATAGTCTGTATGAGCGTTACTTATTGTTTAAGGCAACAATTTTTTGTACTCTTTGGCAACACTTCAAAAAAATATTGTCTGTTTATTATGAATAAGCAACAATTATCACACTATCCTAACGCAACAGTTAGACAATATTGCTTAACTTAACTACAGGTCGCAACTGTTCCCTAAACATAAAAAGTTAACATTTTTATATTGTAACCGTAACTTATAGGCAACATTTTTTAACTGTTTGTGCGTAGTATTAGAAATAGCTTCAACATGTAAGCATAACCCTATTTCGAGTTTAGTTGATAACTGTAGCCTAAAAGACTACAGACAATATTTTACAATTGTAGCCTTAATTTTATTTTAATTTCTAAATTTTTTAAATAACGCTATTAAATTAAGAAAATATTTACCTTAATATTATAATCCATAAATTTGCAAATAAAATCATAATTTGATTCCGTAGGAGTAACGTCAAGACAGAGGTGATAACATTAAAAATATTATAAATAACACAAAAAACTCTTCTGCATTACAAAGTTTGGCAAACATCATCACTCTAAAGAATAGAATACCCTTTCCCTCTTTCCTTGAGGAAAGCTCAAGTTCCCATAGGCGTCTCTATTCTCCAACAAACACGAACAGAGAAAGTGAGAAACCATCATCACAGCGCGCACACATGAAAATTGAAATGGCCACTAAACAAGCTACTTTGGTTCATGTAGATGAAGACTACATTGACATGGAACTAAGTTCTTCCCCCAACTTCTTCTCTTATTCCATTAGCTCTCCACCAAAGAGCAGAGTTTGAATTCCAAATGACTTGTGTCTCCAATGAGAAAGAGTCCACACCTTCCCTAGCTGATGATCTCTTCTACAAGGGAAAACTCCTTCTCCTTCAACTCCCTCCTAGCCTTCAAATAGTTCAAAAGCGCCTAGTAGAAAACTCCAATGCCACCTTTGAGTATGCAAAATCAAACTCTAATTTTGAAGATAGCACCTTTCCCTTCACCCCTCTGGAATCCTGCAACATCTCTTCTTCAGAAGCATGCAGGGTTAGCAGTGAGGTAAACTCAGATGGATACTCATTTGTGTGGTCTTCAGACATGAATAATGGTTTTGTTGGTGATCTTCCAAAGAAGTATTCACTACAACAAAAATAAGCAATAAACAGCGCTTATTTTGGCCTTAAACAGCGCTTAAAAAACGCTGGTTATTTAGCCGCTACTGATTGTTATTCAAAACAACAGCGTTTTTGAAGCGCTGCTGAAAATTGACAATAAACAGCGCTTCCTTTAAGGAAGCGCTGTTTATTGTCACTTTTCAGCATCAATAAATAGCGTTTCCCTTAAAGAAGCGTTGTTTTATCCTTTTCTTTAATCAGCGCTTTTTGATTAGAAGCGCTGTTTTATCTTTGTTTTTTTTTCATTCAAAGATTCAAATACATGCTTTGTTAATCAAATCCAGAGACGTTCGTAGGTCAGAGACGAACACAGCAATTTCACGAAACTAAAGCATCTAAACAACCAGCACCAAGGACGAAAATTCATCAACAAAATATAATCAAATCCATCAAAAATTCCAAAATTGAAGTGCCAAAAAGAAAATAGATCCAGAAGATGATAAAAACATAGATCCAGTTTACAAAACTAAATAAAAAAACCAAACAGATCTATCACAGGCCGAATGGAAATTCTCCCTTCCAGATTTGCGTTCTTCAAATTCACACTTCACTTCTTCCAGATTTGCGTTCCAGATCTGCCTCGAATAGGCTCTGTCGCAAGCCGAATGGAAATCAACGACACGAAGGTAGCTGGTGTTGGCTCTGTAGCACTGGTGTTGGTTTGCGATGAGATTGGGAACGATAGGAAACGAAATCAACGACAACAAACGAAATGATACAAAGATCGAACGAATCAGATCTCAAAAATAAAAACTAAATAACGGTTTTGGAGAGACACGAGTGGACAGAGATGAGATACCGGTTATCGGTGGCTTTGGCGACAGCTTTGGCCTTTGGCATGGCGATCAAGCAGAGAATCGACGAGGATGAGTTGCGAGAAGGCGGAGACTCGGTCCGAGTCAGAGGTTTCGAGTCGGTGAAGAAAACAGGGCTTTCGCGAATAGGGAAAGAGAGGAACAGAACGTGGTTACGGGTTGGTTTGGGTGTTGTGGATTTTGGGCGCTGTTGGAGTTAGGGTTTGGGGATTGGGAGGAAGATAAGGCGCTGTTGGCCGTGACGAAGTGAGAGATCGAGCGTGAAGTGTTCGCAATCGAGCGTGTAGTGAATAATTAATAGGAATTAAATGACCAAAATCAGCGCTTACAAGCTTTAAGCGCTGTTTAATGTTTTAGGACCAAAATCAGCGCTTCATATTGGAAGCGCTGTTTATTGTGTAGGACCAAAATCAGCGCTTCATATTGAAAGCGCTGTTTATTGTGTAGGACCAAAATCAGCGCTTCATATTGGAAGCGCTGTTTTTTGTGTATGACCAAATTTTTAGGACCAAAATCAGCGCTTCATATAGGAAGCGCTGTTTATTAGCTAAAGTAGCATTTTTTTATTAAAGCGCTGCTTAAAGTGGCACTATCTTTTACACATTCTGTTGTAGTGATTGGCCTAAAAGGATAATAGATAGAAATAATATTAATGAGTTGAATATGGAATCAAATTGTGAATATCATAAAGCAAAGTAACTATAAGATGTTGCCATGACTTAATATGGAAAAACCAAAAAGGATAATATACAGAAGTAATTATCATAAACATGTCTCTATTTTATTAAAAAAAGGTGAGATCTCTACATGCAAATAAAAATATAAAGTGCTATACAGAAATTAAACATATTGCATAGTTCTATTACTATGAGTCGTGAGATACACCAAATAAAAGTGATGCAATTAGAATACAAGCATAATTTATGCACACCGAACTTGGGTATATTTCTTCTAGTTCCTCCTTCAAACGCAAACATGGGTAGGAAAGCTAAAGCTGGCGCTTTTATGTCCACAAGAAAGTTCTGTACAGATATAAATTGAAATATTTAATAAAATTAGTGTCTCAATGTCATATGATTAAGCTGAAAGGTACCAAGCATTTCTGCTTAGGGTATCTATACGCTAAAAGGTATCTTTATAAGTAAATATAGTTGTATACAAAGATTGGATAAGGCACAAGTAAAATATCTATTTTAGAAGGAGATGAGATAAGATCTTAAATTTAAAATAACAAAATCTATTAGTTGGTTTTAACTTTGTGTCAAGTCTATTAATGTGCCTTAGGGAATGTCTTGAAATTATGTCCTTTAGATGCTTGGTATCTGTTCATTTTCAATGACTGGCACACCTTGACCTTTCCAAACACAAAAATCAAACAATTAAAATGTATCCACTTAACTTTTTAGTGTCATCATTTTCATTGAGAGCATTACATAGACTCGAACCTTATTGTTACTATAAAACAATTAGAAAAGGCACAGTTGCTACCAGTTTCATGCTTCATTTGACAAGACAAACTTTTTCTACAAAATCATAATGCAAAACGAGATCAAAAACAAAATCAACCACCCCAGACCCCCTATTTGGATCACAATATCAGCATAGTGGGAGAGTAAAAACTAGCGCACCCTATAGGCATAAAGCATACCAAAAGAATAGAGCAAGGCGTCAAGCAAATCAACAGCGAAGAGAGAGCAATGTAAAAAACGTGTGAAAACAGAACCAAGACAGTAAAAATGCTAGACAGCAGCAAAAAGCAGTAGCAACTATCAAATCCAAACAAAATTGACAGCAATGAAAAGCCTACAAAACTAGAGCTTTTGACAGCTACATGTAACTTGTGACATCAACCAAGTGACTTTCTCAAGGTGTTCATTGACAACAACTTATAGAAATTGCATACCCTGTGCTGCCTTTCAAAATCTAAGTTCCAACACATGACCAGGCCCATGATAGAATATTCAAAATACACATAATTCCTCATGAATAGACAAGAACAAACCAAAATTTTTAAATGAAAAAGATTTTTCCGACAAGTAACCTAAAAATATCGTCCAATTGGAAGCTTTCTCTACCACGAGATAAAAGAAACCTTTAAAAGAAATTTTCTTCTATATATCATAATAAGAGTTAATTAATTGCAAATCCTATTCCACCAAGTTAGTGTTGCATGCAAATGATAAATTGTTCTACTCAACTTTCAAGATAATCAAGCGATGGATAGGGTGCGACCTAGCAGTATTCCAGTTACTTCATATGATTAAGGAACCATACCAACACATGTAGAAACAACATGTTTTATTAACACCATATTTTAAATGAGGCTTACTTTAATGTTTCATTGTATGGCTTGTTATCAATATCACGTCAAAGCAATGTCACTTATTACTTTAATGTTTCTATTATTAAGAAAGGAATTCCTAAAGCAGCTCACGATTAATTTTAAGCTATTAGAATCTTGCAAATCCTTTAAATACTTTTGAAACAGATATAAAATTATCACAAAGAGTGATAGAGAAAAGGACACATACCATATAGAAGGAGAAAGAAAAGATATAAGATCATCTGAGGTAATAAGAAAGTAATATACCACGTAAGAGTAAGCTAATGTTGATTTAATTGCTATTGTTTCTATCAATGGCTTTAGGTTTTGTCCTTTATGATTATGAAATAAAAATATCTTGTCTACACTGGAAGGAGTAGAAATATTGTCAAGAGTGAAGGTTTTATATGTAATTTACATCTAGATTTTATGTTTGAAAAATTTCAAAGGAACCATTACCCAACTAAAGGGACAACTGACCATGTTTGGGGCAAAGGGGCTCTAGAGCACCACCCATAGAACCTTGTGGATACAAGTTTGCATCAAAAACTATAGAACCCGTACCTTCTCGATGCTTCCTTCTCAAAGAAAGTTGTTGACCAATCTCTGTATCGATGTTGTTTATTGCCTACAAAATTATATGCATCTAACTCAACAAGCTGGTAATGAAGGATAGAAGAAGCAAGCCATCATCTTTGTCTATTAATCATCGAGACCCAAGCCATCATCTCACTACCATCCAATTCTTTTTCATCAAAATTATAAAAGAAAGACAACAACAGCAACACAAACCAAAACCCCGGGCATAAAAGAAAAAGAAAACATGATCAGCAGAAACAACAAAAAGAGAGAAACAAGCAGCAAAAATAGAAGAAGCAAACAAAATAAAGATAGAGAGAGAGAGAGGAAAGAGTGGAAGTCTGGTTGATGCTACCGCCGCCAGTACAGCCAACATCGTGCCAAAAGTGGTGTCTTCATTTCGCGACAAAGACGTTCCCCCTCTGTGCCGACGTCGTGTGCTTTTTCATCTCTGCCAGCCAGCACGGCAGGTGGCCTTCACCGCATCACGACCATCACCATCTACATATCTCTCTCTCCATCTCCGCTTTTCTCTCGCCGTCACAGACTCATTCCTCCCTCTCACTGTGTCTCTCTTTTTCTCTCCTTCTCCACAACTGACAGTCTCTGGTCGACTTCGCCCTCTCTCCCTTCGGCTCGGTCTCCCCCCTTCGGTTATGTTTCTCTCTCGCTCTCCTCTCTCTTACCGCCAAAGGAGGCGATCCCTTTTCTCACAACATCAAGGGGGTTAGGGTTCAATTGCTTTCTTTTGTTCGAAGCAAAAAGGGTTTCTGTGAAGTTTTCTACGTAATTTTATTTTATAAAATAATAATATTAAATTCCATTATTATGGAGCGACGGAAGGAAAAAAAACAAATGAGCGTTTAAGTTTTCTATTGATTCATTCAAAGGCAACAATGGATAAATGTAGTAAATTATAAAAAAATAGTGTAACAGTCGAGAACTATTCCTTATAAAAGTTAAGAGAACTATTATCGAGTGTTGCTGAAAAATTGTTATAGTAACAGTTCAAAATTGTTCCTATATAGACTTTAGAAAACACGTATTCAATGTTGCGAAACAAGTGTTGCAGTAGGCATACCTTTTTAGACAACAGTCATAAAATGTTGTCTGATGTACTTTTAGGAAACATTTTACACCTGTTGGAAAAAAATAGTGTTGCCAAAAGCAAAAAATGTTGTAGTGAAAGAATTATAAAAGGTTCGAATATATTTTAAAAATAAAATTATTTGTTTGAAAATAATTTCGATACTAATAAAAATAAACTAAAATTTATAAACTATATATATTTGAGTTTTTAGATTTTAAAAATCAGTTTAATATATAAAAAATATTTTATAATTTACAAATGCCTTGTTATTTTAATGTTGACTAAAAAAGGTAAGTATTAATTGAATATATTAAAGGAAAGTAAGAAAATTTCTTTTAACTGAATAGTCAATCGAAAAATTTAATACTAATTCCATTCTATTTAATATATAAAAATTCAAAATACATGTCACAAATCAATAAAATACACGATTTTACCACAAGAGAAGAGAATATGACGTAATACCGTTTCAGGAAAAAAAAAGTAGAAATTAACTTAGTCACAATAATAAGTATAACATTCTAAATTTCTTAAACAAAATAATGAGATATAGTAAAAAAAAAAGAGATATAGTCAAACAAATTAAAAGAGGTTTTTATTTAATTAAGGAAAATCTAGATATTTAAGAATAATTATACCATTTGCTCAACACAAAAAAAAAAGTATACCATGAGTCTGGGAATATTTTATCATAAAATAAAAATTAAAGGACTTGATTATAATAATGTTAAAGAGGGACCATATAACAATTTTTATATAAACAATATAGATAGAATAAGATCAATAAATAAAAAGATATAAGAAAAATAGGGGCGGGGCCGCATAACGTGTGCATCACAAACATAGAAGAAAGAAGAGAGAATAAATAAGAAGGAAAAAGAGAAATAAGAAAAGAGAAAGAAAACACGTCATAACATAGATTTACTTATGAACTTTGTGATCGATGTCAGTGCATTATTGGAGTATCACTCCATCAATGAAGAAGACGCGTCCGAACGTATACATGCAAAATTTTCATATGGCCGAAGGCATATGTAAGTATAGTATCCACAAATTATGTAATTTTTTTATAATCACACTCTATAAGCTTATGTGTATTATCTTTTGTATAGGTGCATGATGAGGCAAACAGAGTGACCAACAAAAACATAAGGGCAATATCTCAAAACGAAATAAACAGTGCTTATTTTTTGCCTTCGTCAGTGGTTAAAACCGCTGCCTAATCACCCGCTGGTGATTGTGATTCGAAAAGACAGCGTTTGACAAGCGCTAGGGATTTTAAAAATAGACAGCGCTTTTTCAAAGAAGCGCTGACTATTTGTTTTTTTTTTTAGATTCAGTATCGTATTGCCGCATTATATGATCCAATTCATCAAACATTCACAACAAAGGAAACAATCACACATACAGAAAATACCATCACACACACACATAAAGAAAATACCAACAAACATCATACACACACATACAGAAAATATCAACCAATTAATCATTGACTTGTATATTTTTATACTTCAATTTGAATTTCTAACAAAATTCTGGCAGAGTCTCCCCTAAAATATGGATATTCCAAAATTTATCTAATATTTGTAACAACAAAAAATACCATAACCACTAGACCAGTATACTTAGTTACCAATTCACAAATACTAACTAATCTACCAAATTCTGCCTTTGAAGTAATTTGATTTATTACTTTGTCGAGCTTGCGATGCTAAAATATGAGCGTCATCTTTATATCCCAACTTATCTTGGATTGTGTTGAATCTCCGATCCTATCCTAATGCTTGCACTTGCCATCTCTTCAAAGCGGTCGCCATCATATATATTTGTAGCGGTGTCATCTGACGCATATCCCCCACTATTCCCATAGTATGGTCTGTTGTATGCCCAACTACAAACTTAATAAACTATTGCACTCTATTCTTATATTCCTTTGACAAACGATTGTCAGACATCCACTTTCGATCCATTCTAACTTCAACCTTTAAAAAAACTAAGTTAATCCTTGAGTAATATAACATCATATTAGTTAGTCTTGTTAAGTAATACAACATCACAACAAAACATATTCAAAACTTCTTTTCAAAACTTTGTACATATTTTCTCAAAATTTTGACATGACCTATTTGCATTCTCTATAATTTCCCACTTCCAATTGTGATCTAAACATATATAGTCAAAATTTGATTATCTAACGCATCGGGCTATAGCTAATGTTATGCCGTCAAACCACAATTCACAATTCGTATTCAATTACATATGCAATTTGCATCAACTATACAACATCCCTATTGTACACCACCCTTCATCATACAAATAAAATAAACTAATGCAACACAACCAAAAAGGAATTGTGGAAACTCTCTAGTTACAAAATTCTTCAGATTACCAATTTCTCGCCATGGAAAAGATAATCAAAACCCATGTTTCGTTTCAAATAAATTACCCATCTTCTTTGTAAAAAAAAATTTGATGTATTTCAGGCACACTCTCTACCTATAAGATAAGCTTGGAAGAGTATTATTTGTTACCTTGTTACCCTGAAGCAAGGTTTTCTTTTCTTCTGTGAACTAACGTGAATGATTCAATTTCTTTGATGCAGTGAATGTTGTTTGAGGGAGTCTGTCACTGAATCAAACTTGCTCAATCTCTGAATGAAATAAATATATATGAGAAAATGAAAAAAAAAACTGAGATAGTGGGCGGTGAAACAAAACAAATATATATGACCAAGAGGTGGTGGTGGTCGCGAGCAACGTGAGAAAGAGAGAATGGACTGTGAAACATAACTGAGATCTATACCTTGCTGGGTTGTGAGTAGAGGACGTGAGAAACGAGAGCAGAAACGAGAACGACAGCGTGAGAAAGAGAGAGCAGAAACGACATGCAAGAGCCTTTCTGTAAAAAGATGAGCTGCGCGGCGGAACGGTGAGCAGAAACGACAGCGTGAGAAATGGCGAGTAGAAACGGTGCAGACAGCGTGAGAGAGAAAGAGCAAACGAGAGTGATGAAACAGAGGTATACTGCTTAGGGTGCGCGTTTTGTCATTTACGTTTTGAAATAGACAGCGTTTTCTTAGGAAAACGCTGGTGATTAGGATAAAAGACAACGCTTTCTTAAGAAAGCACTGGTGAAGGTTGAATAAAAGACAACGCTTGCTTCGCGAACCGGATATTTAGCAGCACTTCTTCAAAGAAGCGCTGTTTAAAGTCAATCAGCTTTTCTTTTAGCCAGTGCTTTAGTGGCAAGCGCTGTTTAAAGTGGCATCATTTTTCAAACTTTCTATTGTAGTGTCTTGAGGTCGTGCATCAAAAACAGCATCACGGAACATGTACTTTGTCAATGAGTATAAGTTTCACACTAGGACATGTAGCAATGGCATAAAAATCATCAATTGTGGGATGCACGTAAAAAGTCTTATTAAAGGTGGAGAAAATGATTATTACGCACCATCGAACATATCTTTGAACTAGAATACCATGATTTGAGTGACAAGACTACATTATTTTACTGTGAATGATTTGACCTAACAATGAATAAAGACACAGATGTCAGAGGCTCATCCACAATATAAAAGTGTGAATATTAAGATGAATAGACGTTATCGTCGTTATGATCCACTCATCATTGCGCAAAAAACAAGAGGAGTACATTATGTCTCGTATCCATAAATGTGTAAAGACATGCATGGATGGAGTGAACAATTACCACAAAACCAAGGGATCATGTAAAGGTTGATAACACAGAGGATGAAATGTCTTATCAGTCTGATCAGATGTCACCCGTTCTTCCCATTGCAGAAGTTGAATCGATATATGGTTTTGATGACAACATATGAGTAGATGTGTTTAAAGATATTTTAGATCATAACACATATCCAATGGTTCAGAAGGAAGAGGACGATGATGGAGACATAGATTAGGACGATGATTGGGGTAATGTTGACGAATAGCTTATATTATAATAAGGTTATTGGGGGGTTTTCAGATGTGCAAGTTTTATTTCATTTTTTATTGACTTTGCTTAATTATTATATCAGACATGTTGAATTAACATGTAGCTTATCTCCATCTTGTCATCACAATTTTAGAGTCGGGGTTCTTGGTGCTTCACAGATAATCAGGAGTTGTATTCGTCTGCTTCTTCCAGGAGCGGCGAGAGCAAATAGGCTTCTCTCAGCCACTGTGGAGACATTGCGGTTTTGCGTACCGTTGACACAACTGCCAACATGGAGAAGAGGTTATAGGGTTGTAAGCACTACAGAGAGGGTAGAAAACAATGATTTTGTTTTTCTCATTGACATTTTAAATAGATTGTGGACGAGAAAGACATGATCATTATTAGCCTAGGAAAAGGACTATGATTTTGCATAATTCATTAAATTGTAGTACGAAGTGGTTGAAGAGGGCAATTGTTTGTTGTGTTTTGATGCTAAGGATTATTGTAACTCTTATGGTTATCTTGTACAAATTAACTATGGCTAAGGGTCATTCATTCCGAAAGTATTTGAAGTAGTGTTAGAAGTTATGTACGTGTCCTAAGATTGAAGATGTATTTTGGTGTTTAACGTTAATGACAAGTGGTCATCATGCTTTCTGGTTTTCAGTTTTGGAGTGTGGTATTCGTTTATTCTTGTTTTACGTGCTATTCTAGTATTAGTGCATATTGGAGTTAGTTGCTATACTGGCTTTAGACGTGCTACTGGAGTTAGTTGCTATTGATTTTATGCATTATCTTATGTGTATGTGAGTATATGTAATTCATTGTAACTTATTTATGACAACAAATGGCTATCAGAGGCCGTGGCAATAAGGGAAAGGCTTAAACTAATAGCGGTCGATTGAGGCTTATATGACTAGGCCGTCTTCATGCAGAACGTGATCGTATGTGTCGCGAGACAGTTACGCCGGCACCACCAGCCCAGGAACCCACGCCACCATCTTAGGCAGCAACACCAGACCACCCATCAGTCCACCGTACCCCATGGCCACACCGTTCATCCCCACCACCTTCCCAACCTCCAACACCAACCCTCCCAGCTGACGCCATTATCCGTAAAGACCTCTAGGCTCTACCTCTGAGGCTTTCACGTAGCAGTATAATCGAGTCGAGTCAAGCCGAACACTTGAAGCTTGAGTCTGGCTTATAAAAAATGTAAAGTTTGGGTTTGACTTATTTATTTAATCGAGACTAACTAAAAGCTTGAGTCTGGCTTGATAAAAAAATATAAATATTGAGCTTGGTTTGTTAAGCTCATTTATAACTTAATTATTTTTGTATTATTGAAAAATATCTTAAATTATTTTTAAGTTTATTTAGTTAATGAAGTTTTTATTATTATGTGATAATCTACAAATAAAAAAAATGTGTTTAACATGTGTTATGTGAAATTAAAAAATATTAACCACCTCTCACCCAAAAGGAATAAATAGCATTAATAGCACTTTTCGTCCCTGTAATATGAGCAAAATTTGGTTTTAGTCTCTGCACAAAAAAATTAGATACTCTCTCTGAAATACCAGACTCCTCCGTTTTCTGTCCTTAACGCCAAGTCTCCGTCCAAAAAAACTGACATGGCTAACGTGGTGCCACGTGGCCTTGCTGACATGGTATGCCACGTGACACTGAGTTGCCACGTCAGCATCCACTGGATGACTGCCGTGTGGTAGGGATGAAAAGCAAAAGATAATATTTACAGGGACCAAAAGCAAAAACAAATATATTTACAGGGACAAAAAGCGAAAAGAAGAAAAAACTTTATTTTCAATTTTCAACTTCAACTATTGCATATGCAAGTGTATTATCATTCTAAAATAATGGATTTTGTGTATATCTTCTCTTTTTCTATTGTAAAGCTTGCCCATAAGTTGCTTTGTTTTATCTTTAACGTCAAACCTTCTAAACAAAACTTTCTTCACTACAATCCTCGTGGGTAAACCTTTTCTCATGGCTCACCAATAACAATTTATTTTTGATTTCCTAAAGTAGTGCTCTCATTACTAGAGAATTTTGAATTTCTTTTTAGTAAATAAACACTTAAACACTGCATTTTAATTAAACATATTTAAAATTTTTCTGATAATTACATTTCCTTACCAATGTGGTGTTGGTCGAGTGGAGATGACTTACGAATTGGGTAGAGAGAACGAAACATTAAGAAACAAATCAGCAAACACTGTGAGAGATTTACGAATTGGGGGGATTTGACGAAGGAAGAGGCATACTTATTCCTAATCAGTGCATATATATATATGTGTGTGTGTGTGTGCGCGTGTGTGTGCGTGTGTGCGCGCGTGCGTGATTAGATGTTGCTCAAAGGGAGGATGGTTGATAACTCTAGGAAAGATAACTTGTTACTGCATATGAAAGCTTGACTACCTATAAACTGATGGATGGATGATAACCCTAGGTCAGATGACTTACTTCTGTATGTGATTGATTGATAATTAATGCCAATGTTATTCTCACATACCATTGTTGCTACTATATCACATGTTTGTTGTTGTGGTGACGACGTTGTTGGTGATTAGAGTTGTGATATGAGATTGGTAGATCGATCGTTGGATAGAAGTGTAGGGCTAATGACATGGTTGACACCATCTTTTTGGAAGAATGTTAATCCATAGACGGTAATAATCAGTATTATCTTTAGTGTCATTGTCATTGTTGTCACTGTTGTCGTGAATAGTCGTGTCGATATACACGAAGCTACTGTATAGAGTATAGTGGAGCAGGACTGACCAGGGACCTTAGGATGATGGTTGTAATAGAATATGTTACTGAGACCACTGGTTGTTACCCCTATCGTTGTTGGGGGGGCTATATAATCCAACAACATAATGTTGTTCCCATCATTGTTCAGTTGAGTCACCTTTACCGTTGTTAGGAGGTGAGTATCTTTTTGTAGATTAAACATGTTGTAGGACCATTCATGTATTCATTGATTTTATCACATCTTATTTTTACTATGGAATAGTTTTGCAATTTCACAAATATATATTTTTTCACTATCTACACGATCAAATAATAAAATAGAGAAGTTTTAGGGTCTATTTGATTTAAAAAAAAGTTGTTTTAAATTTAATTAAATAATGCAAACTGTTTTCATTTTATTTTCTGTTTACAAAATTTTGTATAAAAAATAGTGAAAACAATTGTCACTTTTTTCTGTATAAACTTTGAAAATAGAAAGTAAAGTGAAAAGAAAAATAAAAATTTTGTCAACTAAAAGTAAAAACAGGAAAAAACAAAAACAAAAACCAAATAAATCTTTGTCATTAGAACTAAAAACATAAAATGAAAATAAAAAACATTTTTTGAAAGCAAACAAGTGGAGCTTTTTTTCTTAATTTTTATTTTTTCTTTGACTAAACAATTGTTTGGTTTTCATTTTCATTTTGTTTTTCTTTTCTATTTTCAGTTTTAATGATAATTATACTGTATTGTATTTACTTTATTTTCTACTTTCAAAGTTTGGTATAGAAAAAATGAAAACAATAAAAGTTGTTTTCCTTGTCAAAAAATAAAAAGTTATTTTCACCGTGTAGAACTTTGAAAACAATAAATAAAACAAAAATAAAGTGATATTTTTGTAATTAATACTGTAAACAAAAAATAAATTATTTTTAAAAAACTGTGATATCATTTTCTATTTTTAATTTATTTTCTCTTTTTTAATAACTAAACATTGTTGAACCACCGAAAGAGGACACGAGAAAATGTAAGTTTTTTTTTTTGTCTAGTACATATGTTTAAGGGGGAAAAAAAGTGGAGTGTTGTGGGTTCGAACTGGGAACCCGCAACGCTAGTACATTTGGTCTAGTACATTACTATTTAGCTGTGTATCTCCAAATACACGAGAAGATGTACGTGAAACACACGTCATAATTTATCAGGCAACAGTGTGTAAATAGTGTTGAAATCATTTTCATTTTATTTATTTTAAAGTCATAATATTATTTTATTTTTTATTTATTTCTTTTAAAGCCAATTATTAAAATTAATTTATTTGCTTTGACTTGGTCATTCACCACTCCAACAAATTTGAAACCGTAGCAAATTTGTAACACGTCATAATGTTTGACTTTATGATATTTGACTATGTGATGTTAAGTTTCACGTGGTGTGGTAAGTTTTCAACACTTGTGATTGATGGATGCATGTTTGAATATTTTTCTATTATGCTTTGATGTTTGAAATGTCGGGTCTTTTTGGGTGGAAAATGGTGAATTGCTATCCTCACCCCTACACCGACATATGTTTTAGATTTTCTTCATTGTTCTCTCTACGGAGGGGATTTTGAAGTGATGTATGTTTCAGCTAGCAATTATACGGGAGTGAGTATTTGGTATTCGTTGCCTATATCTGAGAGTCGAACTAGGGGTTATAATCACGAAATGGTTAGTGCCACACCCGTGTATGAGATGTTTAGTAAGATGATAAGTATGGATATTTCCAT
The DNA here is from genome assembly GCA_037113605.1 of Calophaca sinica. Taxonomy (NCBI): domain Eukaryota; kingdom Viridiplantae; phylum Streptophyta; class Magnoliopsida; order Fabales; family Fabaceae; genus Calophaca; species Calophaca sinica. The sequence continues at coordinate 72,120,640 of CM073734.1, forward strand.
GTTTGCTTAGATCCTATGAGCCTGATAAGCTTGGTTGTGTAGTACCTCTGAAGCAGGAAAATGCGAATGTCACTTTGGATATATCAAGTTTGAGTCTATAATGGTCTAGCACTCATTATTAATTCTTTTATTGTGATTTCTTAAGTTCGATGACAATTAGGATTGATAAGGAAAGGTCTTTAGCTGCATGGTCTTGATTAATTAGGATGGGCATTTATAATTGATTAGGTTTCCATCACTTGTTAATTAATCAAGTTTTTTTAGCCTAACCCATCATGGATGGATCCTAGATTGATTGGAACCCTATGGTAAGCCCTAAGCGAGCCATAGTGTTCTAAGTAGTTAGAAATATCTTCACTCCAATTGTGAGGCTATAGGTGTAACTAAATTGACGGGAATCTAGAGTTAATGATGGATGCCTTGAATTCATTGATCAATATTTGCAGTGACTTTCATTAACCTATTGTAAACTCTGCCTTGACTGGTTAAGCATATTACTCGGCTAAAGCACGGTTTGTAATCGGTTAGCGGAATCACTAAGATTTTCGTCAATTAATCCTTCACATAAAATTAATTACCTTTAGTTTTCCTACAATTTAGAATTGGATGTAGGAAACGATGGTTAAGAAGCAATGCTAAGGTGCAATATGTTAGATCGTTATTATAGAAGGTTACTAGTCAAACCTTATTCTATACTGTGCCTTGTCGTATAGATAGAAGGAATTGATCAAGCAGATTAACTTAAAAATAAGGACAATTAGGTGTCAAATGGCTATGTCCCTAAGTGTATAACTGGATTGGCAAGTATTATCGGATAGTGATAATTGCTTAAAATTGACTAGATAGAATACTTGAAATTTAATTAATCACTTACAGATTCTGTTTCAACTGATTACCTTAAAAGTTCTCAGTTGATACAGGATCTGTGGCTGGCTAACGAACTACAGGGAGTCTAATTGTTAATTATGTTTATTATTCGATCCAACTATCAATAGAATCACCCAACAATTTCAGTTAGTACAAGGACAACTGATCTAGAAAACCCAAGTTGATGGGGATTAAGATATCCCAAGCATAGAGGGATGTAAGTAATGTAAGTAAGAGTTACAATTCATAGACCTTTTTAATAAAGAAGGATAAGAATAGGTGACCTTAGGGAAGCTGAATTGTATGCATGTTTTAAGTTGATGATGATGTGACGTCTAAGAAGTAGCTAGTAGCTAAGACCAAGTATGAAGTGAAGTGCATGTTATAAATTGATAAATTTTTCCATGCTAAGAATGTGATAAGAGATAAGTATCAATTCCATAAGTATAAGGGAAAGGTACTTAAGGAAGAGTTTCCATTTATAACACCTAAATGAATGTTGTAAATGAAAATTTTTCAGAGTATGTGATAGTTTACTCCAAGTGACAATCCTACAAGGGTGTTACACCTTAGGGGAAGTAAGTCCTATGAGTAATACGCATGGGAATTGCAGCCCAGGGTGTTACAATAAAAGGCATCCTATGAGTGACATGACAGAGGGAGGCCTCTAGTTGAAGGAACCCTGTCTGTTAAGATGGTGTTCCACCTTTGTGGTGAAAAGGTTTTATGAGTAATACGCTTGGGAATTAAAACCAAGAGTGTTACAGTAGAAGGTAAGTGAAGTAACCTTAGACAGACCTAAATTAAGGATAGGAGTTTACCTATTTGAAGAGGCGTAGGATTGAGGTTCACAACGGGAGTGCTGAGGACTAATTCTACAGAAGGATGAGGTAAGAAGATAGAGCGAATTTTGGGGACAAAATTTCAAAAAGGTGGGGAGTAATGTAACACCCCAACTTTCAAGAACTTAGTAATTAAAGGCACTAAGTGAAAAAGGAGATTTAATCCCTAAGGATTAATGAGGTTAACAACCTTTAATCTAGTGTTTTTAATGGAAAGTTGAGCCTAAGGGGGAAAATAGCAATTATTCCCAAAGGATTAAACTTAGAATGGGGAAATAGTGCCTAAAGATTAAGTTGGAAGTCATTTGAGAGCTTAGGAGTGATGTTTCAAACAGTTGAATCGATTCATGTAGTCAATGAATCGATTCATGTAGTATATTGTGCATTAGAACTTCGAAAATGTCTCTGTGAATCGAAGTAAGTAGTGGTGATTCACAAAAGGCGGAACATGCAGTTTTAGTGAGTGAATCGATTCACCCTTAGCTGTGAATCGATTCACAGATTGCAAAATGTACGTTAAATAGCGCAAATTGTACAGAATACGAAGGAAAAATGGGACTAATTATTTATGAGTAGTTTAATTTATTAGTTTATCTAAGGTTGAATTAAGGACCAAAGGATAAATTAAGAAATTAAAGGAGGATTTGATAGCTAAATCTTTATCAAGTCATACCCTATTCCTCACCGTACACCACACTTTAGCTTATTTCACCCTAGAACTCCCTCTTTCTCCCTATTTTGAAACATCACGCCCCTGGCGTGAAAAAGAAGCAGAAGAAAGAAAAAGAAGGGAAATGAGGAAAAAGAGAAAGGAAGAAAAGAGGAAAAAGAAGGAAGAAAAGGGAAAGAGAAGAAGAAGAAGGGTACGATGGTGAAGGGGAAGGAAGGAGGAAGGGCCGCCCCGCAGTGGCCCCTGGAGGCGGCGAACGGCGGCATGCCAGAAGAAGTAAAGAGGGAGCAGCGAGACAGAACGAGAGGCTGAGAGAGCGAGAAAGGAAAACAGAGAGAGAAAGAGAGACAATGAAGAGAGAGAGCTCAAATGGAAGAGGAAAAGGAAGATGTAGGAGCAAGGATTCAAGCTTCAATGGTGGAAAGGAGCAAGCTTGAAGGAGGAAACTCCAAGCCCTAGGAATTGGGGATTTTATCTCCAATTTCACCAAGCCCTAAGGTAACATAGAATCTCCTAATTTAAAACCTCTCTTAGGGTGTGCAATGTTTGTTGTTTTAATTCTTGAATTTGAATGTCTAATGAGTAGAAGTGGAGATATTTGAGTGGGTTTGGTTAAGGGTTGGATGGCTACCCCCAACCCCCCACAAATATTTGTGCGATGTTTGCTCCATTATGAGTTCCACAAAGCTCCAGTTGGAATGTTTGATTCAAGTTAGAGTTCTGAAAAGCATGAGAAATAGATGAGTTTAGTGATGTTTGAGTTTATGTTTGTTGATGATTTCCATATGAGTTTGTGTTGACTTGTTCACATGATTTTTCAAAGATGCATGCATGTTTTGAAAATGTATGTTCAAATACATGTTAAGTCTAATTCCTTGATTTTGTTACAAATGTCATTTGAGTTAGTATGGAGAGTTAAATAATGATGTGGATTAGGAATCCTGAGATTGCTATTTTTTTCACTTGATTGTAAACATGCATTGAAGCATAAGAGTTGAGATAAAAATCACTTAAAAGACACACAAAATTCCTCATAAGAGGAGAGATCGGTATGCTTAGCCTCGTGGGATGCCACTTGGAGGGTTAATAACGTCTAACCACCATATCGTAAGTTATGTTGATTGGGGTTTAGGGAACAAAGCCTATGACAAAACCCAGTAACATAAATTCCCGGTTAAAAATCAAGTTAACCATCAAGGGAATAACTAAGATGTGCTAAGCACAAAGTAAAGAAGAACTATATGTTCTTAGTTAAGTTGCATTGTATTTATGCCTCATTCATTTTCTTGGATGTAGTAAGTTATGAGGAGTTGAACTATATGTTCTTAGGCTTAATGTTCTTGCAAATGTGTTTATGTTTGTATGAGAAATAGTGTTCTGGCTTAAATGCCTCCATTATGTTTATCATAATAGTATGATTTGAGGAGATGAGTTTTTCATACGTAGCACACCACGTATGGCTGAAAACAACGATAATGTTTAAGTTTTAATTCTATGTTACTGGAGTCTTATAAACTCACATATTTGGGGCGTTATTTTTAGCAACAAGTACAGAGAAGAAGTTAGAGCATGAAGATGTGCTCGGTCTTGCCTTCGCGGCGAGACCTTTCGAGTAAAGACCGGATCACGAGTCATCCTTAATGTATTAAGATTTATGTTGAGTCGAGTGGTTTATTATGAGTCTTTTGTAATTAATTGAAAAGTGTATGTAATTTCTATAATAGTCTTTGTATTTGTTAATTTGTTTTTAACGCCTCTATGCCATAGCATATCCAAATAATTTTATTTAGCCAGAATATTGTCTTTCAAAAGGATTCACTTATTATTGTAATATGTGAAGCGAAAAATTTATTACGTTTAATATCAGATTTCTGTTAAGTTAGTAAGTAATGCTCTGATTAGAGTCAGGGCATTACAAATGTCCCCATGTAAGTATTCTTGATATTATTATTGTCCTGTTGATTTGCATGTTGATAGATTAAATAAAATAAAAAATTCTTATTCACTGCTATGGATATTTCCTTGATAAGATGCCCTTACAATAGTACTTTGTTTAGATCACTCAAACAGAAACCCGGATATGGAGTTGCTCAATATAGATATTGGGAAGGAAACAACCAACCTGTTAATTCTAAATTTAATTTAGTTGAGACAGATGATGTTACTCTGGCAGTTGTTTCTAAAACAATTATTGTGAGGGAGGAGAAATAGTGGCACTACAACATTTTTCCTTTATAGGAACAGTTAAAAAATGTTGCCTTAGCTAAAAAAACTGTTGCCTAAAGGTATAGGGAACAGTTTTCAAGCGGTGTCTATCACGGCCAGATTGCCTATTATCTTTGGCAACTTGATTTTTCACTAAGCAACTCCTGCAAAACCTGTTCCCTATAACCAGGAATAGGGGACAGTTATGACATAACTAATGGGAACAGTTCTTAACTGTTGCCATTACTATGTACAGTTCTTAACTGTTGCCAAAGGTGCAAAATGCAACATTTTTTAACTGTTGGCAAAACTTGTGGGCAACATTTTTTAAATATAGCCAAAGATTATAGACAACACTCCCCATCTCATGTCCACTCACACACAGCCTATACATTGCACCTCTCACATATATAAGTGGGTGCATTGTAGCAATCCCCTATATATATATATATATATATATATATATATATATATATATATATATATGTACATGTATATAGCAAACATAGCTATACAACCAAAAGTGGTTTGAAATGGAATAATAATGCTCTGAAATTACAAACTTCAACATACTCACAATAAAGAAATCCTTTATTTATCAATAGATATTACTCTCCAAAAATAATAACTATATTAGAAACTAATTGATTGAACCGATTCTTATCCAACTAAGTCAAATATGTTGAAAATATCACTTTCACATTAAGAAACATATATTTAGAGGACTGATCTAAACTTTGAACCAACCATGAAAAGTTGAAGACAATGCCTCTCTACGCCATTGGAAGTAAACAAACATCTTGTCTCTTGGGGGCAAGCTGTCCTTAATCACAGGGTGGCTGAGAAAATTTCATCCACGCAGTGGTGGCTGGACATTTTAGTGGGTCCAGTACCTGCGTAGATCCAACTTCCTCCCACATAGGAAGCCAGCAACAGATCCACCCAAGTGCAAGACCAAGGTACCCACAAATTGTATCTCTTCCATGCCCTTCTAACTACTTCCGCACTATCAATGTAAGGAGGAACAAGAACAGCAGTCACTGTGTCACTGTACCACTCTTCCTTTTGGGTGCAGTTCTTCAAACCCCATGCCTCTACAACAAGTCTGCATTTAGCATATTGAGAACTTATTAGATTAATTGGCTTAACCAAAAGTTACAACCAAGGTTTTACAAGAACATTGAAAATCCAAAGACTGGTGATTGCAAATTGATTTTACATTTACATTTGCAAATTGATTCTACCATGCTTCATATATCCCCTCTATTTACTACTTCCCACAGGTAAATGATCTAACAAACAGATCCTTACCACCTATGTAATACTTCTGAAACTAACAGATATTAAAGGACAAAAGAAAACAAAACTACAGCTAAAACTGCATTTGATCATCAAATGTCCAAAAAGAAATTTTTTGTAAAGAATTGTTCAATTAGCAATGGAACTAAGAGCAGTTATGTACAATGGCAACTTGGAACATCCAACAGAATTAGATTTTGTGGCTATGGCAGGCAGTTTATAGAGAATAAAGGATTCAATTTATAAGATGTTGCACTTCTTCTCTGTCCTACACAAACATTTGTACTCATTAAAACCAGCATAAGTCCTAAAAGTGCACAAAGTGGTAATATGAAGATTAATGTCTACATGATCATGTAGATTTAGTCAAACCAAATAATAATAGATACTAGTGATAACCGCATTACCACACATTTAAATACAGCAACATCAAAGGTTAAGCATAAATATTAAGGTCTTTTGTGCCTCGTGCATCAATTTTTCGTAAGAAGCCATGCATTCAATCACACATTCGCTACTAACCAAACCCTGCTGATCAATAATCTCTAAATTTGAATAAAAAGCAAATTAATAATCCACAAATTCTGAAATTAAAAAACCCCCCTACTGCAAGTCAGAATAGGGTATACAATTCGGATTTGATCAAAACAGAGGTAGTAGTTGAGATTGAAACCAAATCAGAGTTAGGGTTCTTAAGAAAATTTAGGGAAACCAAATCTTAGTTGAAACAAGGAGAGGAATCAACTTACCAAACAAGAAAGAAGAAGATGACACAACAAACAAGAACTCAGACGCGGTGGTGGCGATTTCAGACGATGGAGCTCCTGAAGGTACCGCTTTGGGCTCTGGTTTAGGGGTTTTGTTGCGACGCCGAGGTGATTCAAATATAAAGTTCGTTTTACGGTTGGAGGTCTAGGTCGGCCGTAAAATGGCCTTGAAGCGCGGTTTTCCGCTTTTTGATCTGTCCATTTTCGCTCCATTTTGCTTGAAACTTGGATGGGTATTGTAGAGCTTGAGGAGGGTGAAAAATGGAGGTGGTCTTTGCTCCGTTTCGCGACCGGAGTTGGCCGGAAAATGTCATAGAAGGCGGTGACGTTGGGTCCTTCCGCCACAGATGTGCTCACGTGATGATGTGAAGGAGAGGGAGCAGGGAGAGCACGAAATGAGGTAGATAAAGCGGGGCTTCGTGGCGGTGGTCATGCGGTGGGTTCGAATGGCGCCGAGAGGCAAACCACCATGGTGCGGTCAGCCGCTTTAGAGAAGAAAGAGGAAAAGAAACTAGGATTTCGATCGGATATGAAAACAAAAGAAACATTGAAAAAATAAAGGAGGGGAACGAAAAAATGGCTCCCGCTCGGAAGTTTTAATTCGCAAAAGAATGTTTTAATTTTTTTAGACAAATGGTAAAATGTAGCCTTTCGAATAACTATGGCAACATTTACAACCTAAGCTTCCTAATATTTCCTAATAGAGTTAAGGGGACAGTTATATGAAGTTGAAACAAAAATACGGTAGCAACGGTTTATAACTGTTCCCATTTTTATATATGGGAACATTTATTCGGTGTTATAAGAGTAGTGTTGTCTAAAACAGAAATTTTATGGCAACAGTCTTGAAATGTTGCCTGGTCTGGTTTTAGGCAACATTTCTTACCTGTTGGCAAAAAAAGTGTTGCTAGAAGCAATAAATGTTGTAGTGTGGGTGGTAGATTTCGGGGCTACCGCACATATATGTGTGCAAATAAAAATGTGTTTACCACCTATAAAACTATAGGGGAAGGAGAGGAGCATGTGACTGTAAGTGACTCAAGAACAATTTTGGTTCTTGGTAAAGGGAAGGTGAATTTAAAACTCACCTCTGGGAAAATCCTCTCATTAAATAATATTCTCCATATGTTTTATATGTGTTATAATTTGGTGTTTGTGTTTATGTTGAGCAAAGTGGGTGTCAAAATTGTATTCTTAAAATGTGGGGGTTTTGTAGGTAAAGGATATAAACTATTTTTGCAATGACTTGTTTGAATCTCCAGTGGAGTATGTTTTAGAAAAAACTACAGTGTGGTTTTAGTCACGTTTCTTGTTTGTTTCATATGGTACAAGTCAACTATGTATGATGGATCAAAATTGGATAAATCACAAAAATGTGAATTTCTTTGTTGTGGAGTACCACGTAGTGTGCATAATTACATATCTGCACGGCCCAATCAATAGTTCAAGTCACACACTCCCATAATCCATTCTTTTTTCGGAGAGTTCCCTTCAACTATTCATGTATGTCGAATAAATAATCAATTTCTTTTGTTAAGTTGAAGAGAAATATCCAAATACATGTCTTATTAAAAAAAAATAATCCATATTTGTAGCAATGAAATACTATAGTCCCTCCCCAAAATGATAAATGATTGATTACAAATATCTATGATCCATATTTTCTATAAAGGACCAGAAATGCCTTGCTTACGTATCATTGGAAAGTGCATTAACATGAATACGACAGTAAGAAGAGGTAACACAAAAGTATGTAAACTATAAAAACGAGTCAAGGTAGATTGTCCCACACTAGCGCTTCCGCGCAATAACTCTTTCCAATTTGTTGTTTTTTTATATATTATATTAATATTTGAGAATTCCTTTTTACACGTGTATGTATGCCAATGATTTGAGAAATATTATATTGTCGTGAATTATTATAACTTGTTACTCTTTGAAACGAAGTCTGAGTACTTTGAAATTAAACCATTGAGAATTCTTTTTGATATGCTATATGTTGATGCATTGATAGCCAGCTTCTTTGATGCGAAATATTGGATTTGCATATGGTGATTATCTTAAACTGAATGTATACCATGAAAAGTTTATTTAAAGAATTATTTTGAGGTGGAAAATTTGGATTTCCAGATTTGTAATGTTGTTTCAAAGAATTCTATTTGGGTTGCATAGCTTTGACTAAATTTGTGAGATGGGACTTGTCCTTCATAATTTATTGATAAAATGTATTATTGAGTTTCTGGTGGTCATGATAATAAATACGATAAGTATTTTTATCTTTTTAATTTTATGTTTGTACAGATGAATTGGGTGGTGACTTATTGTTGTGTTTATTTCGACCGGTGATTTTCTTCTCATAGAATAGTTTTGTTGTTAATCTATACCCAATAACTTGATTAACTGAGTTCATTATGTAAAGTTGAGATATGCTTGTTAAAGCTAAAAATATTGTGTGAGTATAGAATCCTTTGATATGGTCATGTCCACTTCATTTCTAGTGAAACTTATTTAAATACATTTTATTGTGGGGGCATATTATATTTTTATTGGTAAAATTGATTTTCGAATGTGCATATATCTATACGTTGGTTTGATAAATTTTGAGAAGTTTTATTTCATTATGAAATATTACTTGTATTCTTTGAAGCAAATTAGTGTGAGATATTATTGAGAAATTTATGAAAATATATATGGTAGCCATGAGTTAATTAGCAAGCGCAATTTTGAGTATCAAAGTTATAAGGAAGAGTGATAGTAAAATATTATCACTGAAATGTTATATTGAGAAACGTCTTAGGAAGTTTAGTCACCTTGAAGCTAATCGTGGAGTACTCCTTATGATGCTATCATTCAAATAAAGTAGAGTAGAGGTGACTTTGTTACCTTATATGTGAATACCCGTAACATTAATTTGAAGCTCATTAAAAAAAATTAAATTTTGTGGCACTTGCTAGACTCATGCATGATACAATTGAGAGATACCATGTTGTATTTAGTGGATTTCCATTGTATTTGATTGATACAATGATGTTTATTGGATTTGATTTATATAAGAATAAATCTATAAGTGGATTTAATTTTACCCTTTCTAAGGATGTTGTCGCTTGGAAGTCTTCCAAGCAGACCTGTATAATATATCTTTCAAGTGGATTTAGTTCTTCCCTTCGTGGGGGTGTTGTCATTTGGAAGTCGTCCAAGCAGACCTACATAGCTCGATCATGGAGAGGCCGAGTTTGTAACTCTTAACTTGGCAAGATATGAGATTGTCTGAGTAAGAAATCTCTTAGCCGATATTCTTTGATGGAAGAAAATGTGTCTTACTTATTATTACATGGTCATTGCCTAGTGTTAATAGTGAGAGAAAATAATCAAGTTTATAATTGAGATATATGTGCATATATACGTCATAATTGTGTACAACAATTGTTGTGAGACCAGAAATGAATCTAGAGGATCCTTTGATAAACCCCTAAGCAAAAAGCTAGTGAGTAATACATCGAGGGGGATGCGACTTTTGTTATGCCTAATACAAAAATTGAAAGTGATGGTAACCAAACATAGCTTGTGAAAATTCACATGTCTATGTTCATATATATGGGTAAGAACAAGTCACTTGTCAATTTGATGAGACGCTATCCATTTTTCTGATAGTTCATCCCTATGGTGTAGGATAGTGTAGTTCTACAACGTTAGAGGTTGAGTATATACTCTTAATGAATCTATAGCTTATGAATGAGTTGTGTGATTGACTGTGGTGTACACTTGATAAATTCACCTATATGAGTGTTGAGGTGGGGCCGCCTCTATTAAAGCTTGGGCAAACTTTTTAGAGCCACTCATGAAATCCAGGCAACGGTGCAAGGCCAAAAAGCACTATACCGTGTTGAACAACTTTGGACGAGAGATCGGTGTGAGTGATGAGTTCACTGATTCACAAACGGAATGAGTTTTATAGAGGTTCTAATCTCACCGACATTCTAGTGGGTCATAACACATTTGCTCTACATGATAGTTCATAGTCCAAAAGACACTAGGGCTTATGCATTGATATCTCAAGCTGTTGGGAACATTTTCTTTTTTACTTTAAAATAAATTGTGGGGGATTTCTAAAATAATTTTCATTTTATTTATTTTAAAGTCATAATATTTTTTTATTTTTTATTTATTTATTTTAAAGCCAATTATTAAAATTAATTTATTTGCTTTGTTTTGGTCATTCACCGCTCCAACAAATTTGTAACCGTAGCATTTATCCTAATCCCTATTTTTTTGCCTCTATACGTTACAAATTAAAAGGGATGGCGTTGGGCTTTTGACACAACTCTCTCAACAATTCCAGAAACACATATATGTGAGCTTTGGTTTTTATTTTTTGAATAACTTTACTTCTTCCCTGGTCAACATAACTTTGTGCACATCACTGTGCAGCAACCGAGGCTATAATTTTCTCCTTGGTTCCTCATTCTTCTCTGTACAAGTTAAAAAGAGTTTTATAGTGAACAGTGAGTTTTCCGTGAGGAGTGGTTCCTTCCTATTGGTTTTGTGGGATATATATTATTGTGAAGCTCTCTCTTATATTTAGTCCTCTTGTTCCAATGAGCATCCAAAAGTTGTTATTGTGCCCTTGTTAATTCAAGTGTAGTGCTAGCAAGAAGTGGCTTTTATATCCTAGAGAGTAATAGCCTTGAGACCAACTGCATCGAGTAATTTACTTGTGGTGATAAATACTCTTAAGCTCAGTGTTTTGCATGCCTCAGCCAAAATCGATAAGTCTATTTGTGTTATTTTATTTAATTGCATATATTATTTAATTGATTTTTTTCTATCTTGTGTTAATTTTATTGTGAGAATTATTCTAATATTATTTTGTATGAATTTTATTTTTTGCTAATTTAGTAACCAATTTTTCCAACAAATAGTACAGGTCCCGGAAGAACCATGTGCACAAGAAGATATGCTGAGGTAGCTAAAGACTGAAAAAGAGGATTACCTGAATAAGGTATGGAAAAAGCACGAGTAACATGCTCAACTTATTAATGAAATAAATAAATTATGACCTACTATATACGAATTAAAAACTATGACCTAATTTTTTCTGGTCATCACATTCACGCCACACCTCACGTCCACACAACAAAACAAAATGTTATGTCACTTGGCACTTCACAGACCCAATCCTGTGAAAGATAATGGTACAATTATATGAAGATGATGATGATGATTGGATAATTTGGATGATAAAGCGTTGCACTCGTACTGTTATCCCAATGGCTTAGCTCTCTAATTCTAGAGATTTATTATGATAGCTGCTGCCGATCCCTTTTGTGAGGGAGGTAAAAACTGGGAACGGTGCATCACACCTATGAATGTGATCCATTATCTCGTAGCTACGGGTATCCAATGACATGTTTCTGGTGAAAGCAGCGATGCAGACCATTAATTGTAAGCCACGACGAAATAACCTACCACAATTATTATATATATATATATATATATATATATATATATATATATATATATATACTGAGTTGAGGAATTTGATCCCGTAAAAGTGTACACATGCACCAATATAAAATAAATAAATAAATAAATAAATGGGACCGCAAATGCCATGAAATCGAAAGATGCAAACAATGAGACAATAAGGAGAAAAGCAAGAATATTAAAATTGAAGATATCGTAAAAGCTACCGAAAGGTTTATGATCGTCTATAAGAAATATTTTTTTATTTATGAGTTAACTGTACTTTTAGTCCCTCGGTTATTGTAATAGTGTGATATTGGTCCTGCATGTTTCAATTGCGCAAATTGGGTCATTTAAGTATTGTAATTGTGTAATTTTTGTCCCTCGGGTTCTAATTATGCGAATTGGGTACTCTAGTTATTGTGATTATGCGATTTTGATTGCTCTTGTCGATCAATTTCTATTCGAAAATACTGATATGTCACGCGTCGGTATGACCTAACATATAACTTGGCTTTAGTGGCATATTAGTTGACTTAAAAATTAAAAAAATCGACAATATTTTCAGTTATAAGTTGAATGACAATTGGAAAATTACACAATTGCAATACTTAGAAGACTCAATTTGTTCAATTAGAACCTGAAGACCAAAATAACACAATCATGATACTTGGTGGACTTCACTCGCTCAATTAGAAGTTGGGGAATCAAAATCGTACAATTACAATATCTCTGAGACTGAAAGCGCAATTAAACCTTTTTTTATATACTGATTACACGCTTTTGAAGAGACCTACAACAGATTTAGTGTCTGTTTGGTTTGGACACCAAACCACCGTTTGCACCCTTTTTCTCCGTTTGTGTTTGGCAAACGGAGTTTGCTTTTTTATTTTGGTGTTTGGTAAATTTTCTGTTTGCTTTTTCTGTTTGCGAAACGTCGTTTTGTTGTAGGAGGTCTGATGTTGCTTTTCCGTTTGCAAAACTCCGTTTGAGTATTTTTACACTTCAAAAGTGATTCTATTTTGTCAACCAAACACAAATCAATTCTTCTAAACTTAGTTTTAAAATATTTTTACCAAACACAAATCATTTTTTTAAACTCCATTTTTTAAAACTCAGTTTTCTAAACAAGATTCTACACAATCTATTCTACCATAATCTAAACCAAACGGACCCTTAATAGGATTTTTTTGTTTATATTTCAATCTTTTTTTTAGAATCATTATATAAATTTTATAAAATAAAAATATAAAAAATGATTTAATAAATTTTGTTTTAAAAATACAGTTTGAAATTTTGAATATATTTTGACAATAGTGATGGTGGTTACGGCAACAACAATGTTGTTGAAAGTAATAATGGTAATATCTAATATTGAAGTAAGAATAAAAGAAATCATAAAAATATAAAAATATAAAGAAACTGAAATATATTCTCAATTCTCTGTTTTAAAAAATACAGAAAATAATTTTTCAAAATAATAAAAAAAATTATGTTTAATTTTTTTGACTCAATTATGTTTTAATTTTGAAAATTTTGCGATCAAAATTTTTTTTTGAAAACAATAATCTACCATACCCTAAGTTTTTATATTGTTCATAGGGTCCGGGTTATTCATTTACTTATAGATCTAACAAGCAGAGAAGGGGTGAGAATGGGCACCCTCCCTCTGGGTAGAGTACTATAGTATCTGTCCCCATTCTTATACTCGTGTTTGAAAATATTACCCTGACTCATACCCGCATGAGTAACAACTTTAGTACTTGTACCCGTACCCTATAGATACCTAAGTACCCGCGTCAGTACTCGTTACCCGCCCTTTGGTTATAATAAATCAATAAAATAATAAAATATTATTGTAACTCAATTAATAAAAAACTATTCAAAGATCTTTAAAATCGAATCATAAAACATTACAAAACAATATATTTAACTAATTCAAAACATCCAAAACATCTCAAATGAGTAAATATTACGATAGGTATCCAAAACAATTTATAATGTTCGTCTTTCATGTGTATATTGCTTTGGTTTAGTGATACCAATAAAAACTAGAACAAAAAAAGAAAATAATGGTTAGACTAAACACAAATTTAGTTGAATAAATATATTAAATGCAATAATAATTGGAATTAGAATCAATTTTTAAAAACATAAAAGAAAAACAAAATGTATCATTGTTGTTATTGCATACTATTATACTATTATATGTTATAAAAAAACGAATGGTGTAGCAGTTCCCATAAACTATACTATATATACATATCTATATTCTATATTATGAGTCAGGATCCGTTGACACCAGGTGTAGGTCAAATGACTTACACCAAATCTCAACCATTAAAACTATCTAATCCTATGGCTCATAATATTTCAACAAAAATCTTAAAAAAAAAGATAAAATAGGCACGTGACCATCGTTTCATCTTTCCCCTTTTTTCGGCTCAAATATTTTTTATTAGGTCAGCATAATAATGGAGAGGAAGGATGAGCGTCAAGTCCAACGGCGGAAGAAGATATTCCAAGAACACCAAAGCCTTCCACGGTTCATGGAGGGGAAATGTTGGTACTGGGCCTAGTAATTGTGTTAGGTCAGCATATTTAGCCTCATCAAGCATGATAAAGCATATCTGGGCTACCTCCAACAAAAAAGAGAAAAACAAAACCAAGCCTCTGCAACTAATCAATCATCATTTGCAGATCAATATGATTCAATAACCACACTAAAAGGCTACTGTGAAAATGGAACTGAAGGAGAACAAAATGAACCGTACGAGGCGTAACCGTTGAGGCATGGCTCCAGGACACTAAGGACTGTGTATTTGTGGAAGTTTCAGAGGGTCAAAAGGCGGCAGAAGGAGGAGGAGTAGCGGATGCGACATTGGTGCAGGGGAATCACTTCGATGTCGATGATGCGGAAAGGAAGGAGAAAAAAAAATGGAAAGAGATCATGTCATATCTTTAAATTGTTTTCAAATTTCTAATAAAAAATATTTGAGCCGGAAAAAAGGGGAAAGATGAAATGGTCACGTGCCCATTTTATCTTTTTTTTAAAGATTTTTATTGAAATATTATGAGCCACAGGATTATATAATTTTAATGGTTGAGATTTGGTGTAAGTCATTTGACTTACACCTGGTGTCAATGGATCCTGACTCCTATATTATATACAATTAGGAACAATTTCTAAGAAGGAATGTTCTAAGTGTCACCCCAAAAAAGAAATAAAAAAAATGAAAAAGACAAATGGCATGCTCTTACAGGAAATAATCTGCCACCTAATCAATTGTGAAAATACATGTGTCAACAAAATTACCTATTTGGTGAGCATTTGATCGACACTAATTTTTTTATTCATGGGTGCTTCAAATTTGAATTTTGAACTACATTGTCATAAAATTGGTAACTAAATCAATTGTTTTAATTACAAACATTAAATAATTATATACATATTAATGATTAATATAATATACTTAAATATTTAATATAAAAAGGTAATAATAATTATTACATATGATAAACAAATTTCATTTATGAATTATATTAATTATTAATTATTAACAAAAAGTGTTGTTAATTACTAATTATTAATTATTGACATATAAATTTTTGGTTTTTTTAATAGCAATATTAGAAAAAATTTATTCATTATTGTTAATTCATTCTCTAATTATGTATTAAATAATTATATACATAATATACATAATTTAAAATATAAAAAGGATTGGCAAAATTACGTTCTAGGTCTTTTAAGTTATTTTAAAATTTCACATTAGTCCTTTAAGTTTTTTGTGTCAATTAGGTCCCATAAGTTAGATTTGGATAACAAAATAAGGCTTTTTTTACCATTCTTCCATCTCTTTACCTATGTGTCACTCCTAAGCCTACGTGGCACTGCTAATGTGTCAATAACTAGTATGTAACCCGTGTCATGCACGGGAACATTTTTATATTTTATTCAAATAATAGTTGGTTTCAAAAATGAAATATAACAAATATTATGATAATAATTATTAATTTTTAGTGATGTTATAAAGAACCTGAGGTACGATACATAAACAAACTAATGTTAATTGAGTTGTATACGACACAAACAATCTGCATACAACATAATTGAATTAGATAAAGAATACTTTATTAAATTGATGAAAATAAAAGAATAAAAATATGTAATTTATGGGTTAATATTCAGAATGCTCGACTTACTCCAAGGCAGAGATTAGTTACAAAATCGGAACCGGATCACATTTTGAGTCATAGTGGGTCTATAAGTAGTTGTAAATTATATTAGTGTTGTTTACTTTCAAGAAAGTAAATGTATTTGTACCTTTTGAAAGAAAATTTTATTTCTATACCATATTTCTTTTTATTTTATTTTATTTAGCTACTTCTTTTACTACATAATTCCACTAAAAACACTACATAATCCTCTGGTAGGAACCAGGGTGCTACAATAGTGGTATTTTTTTTTTGTCTAGAAAAGTTGACAGTGATTGCCACTTACATGTATACTTTTTAAAAACTATTGTGAAAAATTAAGAAGAAATATTAATTGCCCGTGCTCCGCACGGTATACAATAAATACATAAAAGTTGTATATTAGAAACTTAGCATATTTAAATTTTTCAGTAAAAAAATATTGAAGAAAAAATTAACAAACAATATTAATTAATAACAAAACAAAGTTGTTGCTTATTTTAATTTGTGAGAAATATTTATATAAAATAAATAACATTTAATAAGTA
This sequence comes from Calophaca sinica, assembly GCA_037113605.1. Taxonomy (NCBI): domain Eukaryota; kingdom Viridiplantae; phylum Streptophyta; class Magnoliopsida; order Fabales; family Fabaceae; genus Calophaca; species Calophaca sinica. The sequence goes on from CM073734.1 coordinate 72,137,498, forward strand.
GATAATAGTTGCTACATACATATACACTAAAAAGTTAATAATGGTTGTCACTCACATGCAAATTTTTCTTAAAAAAATTTAAAAAAATTCATTATAAAATAGTGATGGCCGTGCTTCACAGGATATACAATAAATGCATAAAAATTTTATATTAAAATATTTGAACTTATAATTTATATTTAATAATAATAATAATAATTTGAAAATATTATATAATAGTTATACTACTAATAATTATTATTATAACCATACACTTCGTAATTTAAAACTGGTTTATTCTCTCTCTCCTTTGTGCACACGTTTCTAGTTTGTTTCTATTTATTTGTCATTTGCTTCTAAGTTGTTTCCTAATTTGATCTAAAAATTCGAATTTTTTTACATTAGTTTTTTGGTCAAAATATTAGTTTTAATTGCCTATTGGTGTTATATTCAAATTGATTGGATCAGCAGTTAAAATAGCACTGTATATTGTTGTTATAAAATATTAAACGTAATCAATTTAAATGCTATTTATATCATCTCCTTTAAAAGACCGAATTGTAAGACAAATTTGATGATAAATTATTATGAGCATCAATTTGTTTATTACCTTACAGTAACATTTATTAGGCATTAAATCTATTTGATTCAAATACCATTTATATAATATTTAAAATTTCAAATTCAATCAAATGTTTATTTAAATACCAATTTTATGCTGACATGTAAAATTAATGAATACGAAACAGCCTTTTTTGTTGCCACATGTGATTACAAATTTGATTATGTGGCTGTTTAAATTGTATTAGATATTGACATATGTTTAATTTCCTTTTATAAATTATTTATGTTTGGATATAATAGAGATTATAATAAAAAATATTTTATTTAATTAAAATAAAAAAACTAAATTTGTCATCTTCAAGATCTGGATCCGTCTCCTCCTGCCTTCTCCCCCACTCTCCTACTTCCTTCCTTTTGGATCCCTCATCAGAATCATGCGAGGAAGGTTGGAGAAGGGCCAGTTGTACTTGATATTTCTCACTTTAGAGATTTAGGCTGATTGAAGGAGGCAGATTCAATAATTTCAGCTTGGCTTTTGGAGATTTGCAGTAACACGTGTGTTGGTTGCTTAGAGGGGTGTTTTTCGAAGGCTTGGTTCTGTATGGATGTGGGTGTTGGTTGAAGAAGCAATATGGGTGTTGCTTAAAGCTTCTTCTTTTTGTTTCTGGGTTGTGTTATTTTAGTTTTTTTTTCACTTTTTTTTTAGATGTGGGCTTTGATGGGTTTCTCGACTGCGTTCTTTTTTTTTCCGATGTGTAAACAGTAGTTGTCTGGGTTTCATCCAGATGAAAAACTAGGTAATTGATTATAGCCATCACCCTTCTTTCACCTCACCAAAAATTATCCCCTTTTTTGGGTTTTTTAATTTTGTGAAAAAAATTCAATCTTTGTTGTGAAGCTGAACACCTTTTTGAGTTTTGATGGCGTCAGTATTTGTGTACCATGTGGTTGGCGATCTGACGGTAGGAAGCCGAAGTTGATGGAGTAAACAAATGGGAGTGGTGGTGGCGATGATATGGAAGTGGAGGTTGAAGAAGAACCAAGTTGAAAATGGAGGGGAAGATGGAGGAGATAAACCAGATTACATTTTTTTTATTTTAATTAAATAAAATATTTTTTATTATAATTATTGACACATCACTATGCCACATAGGCTTAGGAGTGACACATAAGAGATGAGATAGAGGAATGGTAAAAAAATATGCTTATTTTGCTGTCCAAACCTAATTTATGAGACTTAATTAACACAAAAAAAACTTAAAAAACTAATGTGAAACTTTAAAATAACTTAAAGAACATAGATAATAATTTTGCCTAAAGAATTTTATTATTAATTATGCAATATTTGTTATTTATTTATTAATTATTTAATTAGATGATACTCTAAATAATATAAAATTATACTCTAACCTCCTAAACAAAATATGTTTCACGGGTCAGAAACAGTTAAAAAGAAAGACATGAATATTTTTTAATTACTGAAATAGAAATCCAATCATCCAATCAATTTTGGTTTTATATGGTAATTGAAAGTAATTCAAATAATGGCACCACGTTGATATATTTCAATGCTAGTATGTATCACGTGACAGAAACATAGAATAATGACAATTACCAAGATATATTAGCAATTGGAGGGACGTGTGCCAAGATAATGACAAATTACTTAATTAAGAAAATAGCAATCCAATCAATCTAAATATATTACACGTGACTGATACATAATCGTAGGGATGGTGAATTGCAATTCCAAATTAACTACCCCCACCGATGCATAACCTGGAATAAAAATCAGACTAAAAAAACGCAGATCTCATGTCATTAATAGGAAGCCATTGAATTAAATAAATATGAATGCATGTTAGGTCAACATCAGGTACAACACAAAACCATAAATTCATATTCACATACCTCTACTATTTTGTGTATTCAAATGGCTGGTAACAATAAAAATGTTAATATTTCTGTAAATGTATTGGCAATAATTTCTTTTCTGGAAATATGTTAAATTGATATCAAATTGAAATAAAAAAAAAAATTAGGACCACACCTTTTACACCATCCCCACCGATTGGCTTGCTCATTTCCAGAAAAGAAATTTTACACATGTATCCAGTGAGGTAATACTATATTATTTAATAATTTTAAAAACACATAATTTGTCATAGTTATTAAATGATGTGATAACACGTCATTTTTTTTACGCATGATAACACATCATTTGATGTACGTGTAAAATATTTTTACATTGACTGTGCATATTAATTAATTAATTAAAATATAGTGAAAATATCAATCATCAGAGTTCTTTGTTTAAGTAATGATGAGAGAGGGGATAGAATAATTATCTAAGTGATTTAATTTATTGTGTAATTGATTAAATTAAAAAATAACAATTAACTAATTTAAAATTGTAAAAAAAATAATATTATATATTAGTTTTTTTAGATTATTTCAAGCACTCTTCTGTCATTTGAAAAATAATATCATTTCTTTCATGTCGAACCAAACAAAGGGAATGAGTCAAACACATCCATTTCTCTTATAGTCTTCTCTTCTTTCTATTATACTAAATAGTACATTAAATGTATTCGATGTTCCTTATCTTTTTACATCCTCATAATCTTTTATCACCTCTGTCTGGCCATAAAAACATTTTTAACACAAATTTTAATTTGTTTAATAAAAATATTTAAGAATCAATTTGAATAGAGAGAACAATGATTTTGTAAGAATTTTTAGAAATAATTGTATATTCATGCAAGGCACGAGTTAAACACAGTAGTATAAGTTATATTCTAAACACAAACTTAAAAAACATTTGCCGGTACTGTGCTTTTTATACATATATAATTTTATATAATCTAACAACAAATGTGTCTCGTCAAAAAAACAACAACAAATGTGTTAAATTTAGGTGTTGTTCAATAGGTATTGTCTGTGTTGTTCACTAATTATAATACGCCACGTGGATTAAATTGTTGATTTTATATTTTTACTATTGGATACATAATCCATGTATTGAATTGTGATTGGATAACAGTAAAAACTACACACAATGAACTGCACCTAAGTTTTTATCCTAACATAAACTCTCTACTCGTCAATAGTCACCAACAGTGGCGGACCTAGGACCTACGGCTAGGGGGTGCAAAAAAATTTAAAATTATACATCATTATAAATGTCAAAATCATAAAGTTTTAATACATATAATCAAATAAATTACAAACCTCATAGTTGTCATCTACGCGATTTCATGTTTTGAAATCGTTGAATTATCAACTCATTGGCAACGTTATTGAATATATCTCTCTCAATATAAGTAACTAGACAATCATTCATCCACGCATTTCTCATTCGATTACGCAATCTATTTTTCACAATCTTCATAGCAGAAAAAGCTCTTTCTACTGTTGCTGTGGCAATAGGCAAAGTCAATGCTAACTTCAGAAGAAGATAAACTAAGGGATAAATAACATGTCTTCTAGTTTCAGCCAACTTCTCTGAAAGATTTCTTATTCCTTTCAAAGATGCAAATGCAACATTGCTACGCATATCAACGATGTAAGTCTCCAACTGATTATCAAGAGTCACTAAATCAAATGAAGAGAATTCACCTGGATAAAACTTTGCAAATTCAATTAGTCTCGCCTTATCAAAAGCAGAGAACAAATTGATTGGATCTAAACAAGCCATACAAATGAGCAACTGGGTATTTGTCTCACTGAAACGATCATTAAGTTCTTGAAGTTGCATGTCCACAACAGTATAAAATACCTCAACAAGATAGTAACACTCTATTGTCATAGCTTGAGTTTGGCCTCGACGTCGTGATTTCCCCTTTGAAAACCTATCTCCCACATTAGGAATATCAATGGCATGTTTATTGCAAAATAAAAACACTTCTTGCAACAAAGGCTCCCATCCATCATCCCTCAAAGTTTATAACCTCAGTTTTGCGATGTTAACCAAGTTCATAGCATTAATGATGTCTTGATTTTTCCTTTGCAATGTCTGTGACAATTCATTTGAAATACCTAAGACATTTTTCATCAAATGCAATGTGAATGCAAAATTAAAACACTCTAACAGATTTATAAGACCATTGGCTTCAGCTCTTTGATCTGGATTTGATCAATCTTCTCTTATAATTTCAAGAACATCAACTATAGCAGAATATATCAATATCAAGATGATCAAAGTTGCATAATGTGAACTCCAACGAGTATCAACAGCTCGTTTAAGACTGGTTTCTTGATTCAAACCTTGCCCACTAGGAATTTCTCCTTTTCCCAATGCCCCTCTAATGTTGTCTATTTGTTTTTCACGAAGCATATCATGTCGTTTGCAAGATCTCCCAACAACATTTACTAAAGTGGAGACTAAATTAAAAAGGGATGTAACTTGAATGTGATTTTTGGCAATAGCAACTAAAGTAAGTTGCAATTGATGAGCAAAACAATGAACATAGAATGCAAATGAATTATCTCTTAAGATCAGACTTTTAAGACCACTAAATTCCCCTTGCATGTTGTTAGTGTCATCATAACCTTGTCCACGAATTCTTGATATACTAAGTTCATGTTTGCTAAACAATTCATCAATTGCCATTTTCAAGGATAAAGCAGTAGTATCTTTAACATGACAATACCAAGAAAACGTTCAACAATACTGCCATTTTTATTAACATAACACAAAACAACTCCCATTTCCTCCTTATTTGATATGTCACGAGCTTCATCAACAAGAATATCAAATAATTCATCACCAACATCAGCAATAATTGCAGCAGTGGTTTCCAATGCAGCAGCATTAGCAATATCCTTTTGGATTTTTGGAGCAATTAATTGTTGATTTTCAGGAGCATTTTCCAAGACAACACTCTTTACCAATTCATTGTGCTTAGAAAGAAATTTAAGAAGTTCAAGGAAATTACCTTGATTAGCAGAACTGGTTGACTCATCATGACCACGAAAAGCCAATCCTTGTTTTAATAGAAAGCAAATGCAGTCAATTGTTGCTATTAAACATCTTCGGTATACATCACGAACTTGTTTAGACTGCCCAGATATTGCAACTTCAATATATTGATTTTGATTCATCAAATCTTCATACTTCTTCCAAGCAATGTAATGAGCACTATTAGGACCTCCAACATGAGACTAGAGCTTCTTTTTTTTATTCCAACTAGTGAATCCCTCCGTCACAAATGTATCACCACCCGATTGCTTTCCAATATCAGGCCTAAAAAGATAACAACACAAGCAAAATGCTGCATCCTTTTCTATACTATATTCTAACCAGTTGCCAAATTCGTTAAACCAAGAGGGACTAAATCTTCTCAAAGAATTTCCAATTTTTCTTTGGGAAAATTTGTGTTGAGTAGGCTGGCATGGTCCTTTTGTAAATATGCTCTTCGTATCTTCTCTCGATCATTAGGATGATAAGCTGACATTTTAATTCGCTTCCCCGGATCCGATGGCAACTCTTCAAAATTAACTTGAACGTGTTGTTGATGGGAACTTGATTCACAAAATTGTTGGTCATTTGGTGACAAACCCCTCTTCAGAAATTTTCTCATTATCTCTTACAATCTAAAAAAATTAATCACATTAACAAATTAACAATAACACAAGAAGATCATGACAATTTTCTTACAATAACACAAATTAACAATTAACAAGGGAAACCAACATGCTCCTCAGCCAAAACAATTAACAAGGGAACCAAACTAACAATTAACAAATTAACAATTTTCAATGAACCAATATGCTCCTTTCTCGGCCAAAACAATTCCAAAAACTAAACCAACAATTAACAGGCATAGGAGAGAAACTAATAGGCACAGGAAGTATATCATTAATGAATGTTGCTATCATGAAATTGATTCGGTTCCTCCCTGTACATCATGTAACGCAAATTAAAGAGGGGGGATCAAACAAAAAGGGGGATCAAATAATACAAATTGATTCGGTTCCTTCCTCCCTATCCCCAATTCCAATCCATCATCTAATACTACACAAATTAAAAAGGGGGGATCAAAATGAAATTGATTCGGTTCCTTCCTCCCCATCCCCAATTCCAATCCATCATCTAATACAATACAAATTAAAAAGGGGGGATCAAACAAAAAGAGGAAATCTGAAATAGGGTTTAGAAATTAGGGGAAAATGGAAATCAAAATCTCAAACCATGCCTACGGCCACTAAGGAGGAGGAGGAAGGCGTACGAACTGCGAACGAAGAAGAACAGAGGGAGGTGTCACGGTTGCGCAAGAGAGGAGCAGATCTGCAGCGTCGCGGTCGCAACTCGCAAGAGAGAAGAGGCGTCGCTGGCTCGCGGCCGCAAGAGACAGAGCAGAGGCGCGGCGTGGTGGTCGGTTAGAGAAGAGCAGAGCGGCGCGGCGTAGTGGTCATCGGAGAAGAGCAGGGCGGGTGGCGCAATGGGCGTGAAAAGCAGAGGCGCAGCGCAGAGCAGTGGGTTAGGGGGAGTGTGGTGTGGTCTGATGTGGGACACTTGAGTGGGATAGTGTGGGTCAGATGGGTCAAAATTGGGGGTCAAATTTTTTTTTACTGGGGGTGTAAGTAGAAATTTCAAAACTCCAGGGGGTTCAGCTGCATCCCCTGGCTGCTACGTGGGTCCGCCACTGTCACCATCATGCTTCCTCCTTCTCCTTTCATTTTTTTTCACTTCTCTCTTGCAGATTGTGGCGTATATATCTTTTTTTTTTTTATGTTCACCGTATTCTTCCTCCAAGGACCATAATGCTTTAGACCTTTGTGGTAGGATTGTGTTCACATCTTTCGTTTTTTTTTCCACTTCTCTCTTGCAGATTGAGACGTATGTATCTTTTTTTTTATGCTCACTGTAACACCTGAGGACGAGATCGACATCGTATTAGGACGTCGTATCAAGACCTCGCGTCGAGACCTCGTACCAAGACCTCGTGACGAGATCCCGTGCCAAGATCGTGTGCCGAGGTCATATGTCGAGCTGATGAGATCGCATGTCGAACTGAGGGGGCCGCGTACACGAACTCGTGTTAGAGCCTTGTGTGCTTGCACGAGCATCCTGGTCGACATCGTGTCGAGATGATCACACTCGTATTCTTACGAATATTACTTAACGTTAGTATACTTTGTTGTGATTTTGAGAGAGAACAGATTAGATGGGTTAGACTTGTTGTTAGATTAATATCTTACTTTAAAATCCAGGTGTCGCTTAAATTGTGGTTTTATAAAAGATAAATTCTTTTAAAATGGTTTTCTTGTAATTAACTTTTGTTTAAGAGATATTTAAGTGAGATAAGACCAAACTTTTTCTTTTCCACCAGCTGTAGATAAGCATCATGATTAGTTTCTTCCACCTACATAAATATCACGATCAGCCGCCTCAAATCCTCACTTGCTATTTCTTTCTTTCTTCTTCTCCAAGTTTCCTTCTCTTCTCCAAACCTCCATCGAAGAACCTTGAGTTGATGAGCTTCAGATAAACTTTCTTCAAAGAACCTTGTTTCTTATCACCTTCTCGCCCTGTATCACCATCTCGACCATCTGTAGAGGTATGGAAAAACAGAATTTTCTCTTCTTTATGCTACTGTTTAGCTCTACCTCTTCCTTCCATTTTAGCTAATTCTATGCTTCCAAATCAGGTCATATTGATAGGTTTTCTTCTTCATGACATTACCTACCTTTTTAACCATTTATTTAAGCTTGAAAAACAAATTGTTTCCTCTGTTTTCTGCAAGTAAGTAGCGCCAAAACCCTCTCTATTTGGTTTGTTTGATTCCTTCTTTTAGTTTGGTGTTAGAATAGTTTTTGTGCAAAAATGGATTTTTGAGGGATTATGAAATCGATTTCTTTTTGAGTTTTAAATGTTAACAAAATTGGTTATGGTCTATTTTAGTTGCTGGACCACGATTTAAAATATTTTTAAGAAATATAAACTTAGATTTTGATTAAGTTGTGCTTAAGGTATTATTTGATTTTAAGCTTGAATTAGTACTTAGGAAAAAATGGCTTTGTCGATGATGGTTGAAAGAAGTTTTTAATAAATTTTAGAAAAAGGAGTTATTTTGTAATGTTTGAGTTCAGTCGTATTTGTTTGAGTTCTTAAGTTTTAATGTTTATTTGAGTTGTGGTTAAGAATGGGATATGAGAGCTAAGTGTTATTAGAACTCATAGATCGAATCGAGTTGTACTCGTATTAGGCGTGTGATTTTAGATCGTGTCGCAAGGAGAGATCGTGGTGTACGAGAACACGAAACCGAGGTCGACTAAGAGTCATGCGTGTCGAGATCGAGTGAGAGAAGTCGTTGTCGAGCTCGTTGGAAGACAGCCGTGTTGAGGTCGTTGTCGAGCAGCGTTAGCTTGGAGTTCGGTAAGGGCAACTCTTAGACATTATTAAGGCTTTATTTTATATGTTGTGAATTGTGTATTGCTGTTGAATTGCGTTTTCTTCATGCAAATTGTTTTATTGCTTAAATGATTGAATTGTGTTTTCTTCATGTTAAGCATGCTCTTTATTTGATATGTGATCAAGTAATTTTATGTGCCACTCCTTGACTGCGGCGAGCTAATCATCGAGTGAGAGAGCTAGGCGAGTCGTATGACGTTTTTGAGCCGTGACCCGGATAACTAGGGTGCTAGGTCCCCTTTTGTTTACGGGAGATTGACTAGGCGTCGCATTATCAGTTTGGGGTTGGACCTGCTGATTAATGCATGGTATCGGTTTGGGGTTGGACCGGCCGCTTACCTATTGCGTCAGTTTGGGGTTGGACCTGCTGGCGATATTCCGGAATAAGAGTCGTGTCTAGAGTGAGATGGTCGAGTTACGTTTGGTGAGTGTTATACTTTGTTGTTTACTTATTTCTTTATGCCGTGTTTATTTTGAATTGTTGAGAAGTTGACCCTTTCCCGTGGTGCCTTCAATCCATGACGGTTACCCAGGCGATGTCGAGGGTGCAGGGAACTCGGCAGCAGATGATGGCGAGGAGGGACGTCCGGCGAGGATCGTGAAACCTCTATTTGTCGTGATTGGCTTTGTTTATGTTATGTTTCTTGGAGTATTTGTTATATGACTTTTGTGTACGATGGTGTGACCAGTTTGGGACGGGTGATGTTTTGTTATTTTGAGCACAGGGTAGACTGGCGGTTTTACTTTTGGAGCAGCCTCCTGCGTGGGTGTCTGCCGGAAGTACCCCCAGGGTATGATTGCTCTTTTGAAGTCGTCATACCTTAGGTGTATTTTCTTTGTACATTATTACTATGTCTTTTGTATGCACTTTTTATATCTTGTATATATATGAGCATGTACTTGTTACCTGCGTGTTTTATTAGAATTTATGTCTTGTGTCTTAGTTGCACCATGTTTCGAAAAGCTGTAAATACTCTGATGTGCACGAGCTGGTTTTAAAAATAATATATAGACCGTACTTTCCTAAAAAGGGGCACAAGAGTATCATTTTAAAAACACATCGCATACAGGGTTTCTTGAGCTCGGTGTGTTGAGCTCGGTAACTCGAGCTCGGTATGTTGAGCTTAGCGGTCCTAAATGGTCGTTACAATGTTGGTATCGAGGCTTGATTCTGGCCAAATGCATAGGATATTTGACTGAGTCATGTGGGATATATATATATATATATATATATATATATATATATATATATATATATATATATATATATATATATATATATGTGTGTGTGTGTGTTGGGTACCTAATTGTACTATGTTGATTGCTGTTTGATTAAGTGAAGCACTTATTGCTTGAAAAATTGTTTGAACTGTTTCTTGATTGAAGCAGTGTGTTTTAACACATCCTTGTTGTGAGATTCTGACAGGGTTTTGAACTTTGTGGAATCTAATGCCACCTCGTAGGGATACGACGGCTGTACCTGAGAACGTCGACATGGAACGAGCGATTCAAGCTATGACCGAGATGGCGGCAGCCATGGCTCAACAATCACCACAGAACTCAACAGTCTAACGCGATGGCTCAACAGACGGCAGCGTTGACCCAGCAGAATTTGCAGCAACAGCAACGAGCAGAGCGAAATGCTGAAGCTAGAGGATTGGCCGACTTTAGGAAGCATGACCCACCGAAGTTCTATGGTGAGCCAAATCCAGATAAAGCTGATCTTTGGATGCAAGAGATCGAGAAGATCTTCGAGGCACTCCATTGCCCGAATAATGTAAAGGTAGACTATGCCACCTATCTGCTACTGGGAGATGCAGAATATTGGTGGAAGGGAGTGAAGCAAACATTTATAGCAGAACGTCGTGAGATGACATGGGAGCTTTTTCGTGGAAGGTTCATGGACAAGTACTTCCCAGATACTGCACGAGCTGAAAAAGAGCAAGAGTTTCTTCAATTGCCGCAGGGCAGCTCGACAGTGTCCGAGTATGCAGCCAAGTTCGAGTCATTGGCAAGGTACTTCAGTCCATTTAGTGACCGAGTTGACCAAAGATGGTTAAGTGAGAGGTTCCAACGAGGTTTGAGATTTGATATCCGTAAGTCGGGTATCATTGAGGATTCTGAAACCTCCAAGAGTCGATAGATCGTGCGGTCGAGGTAGAAGGGGTAAGAAGCCACAAGAAGAAGACTGGCCCAGGTGGACCAATGAGACCTCAGGGCCTGGGACAGAGACTTGCACAGAAAGGAAAGCAACTTAAGAAGCCTTATAGCCGACCTCAGGGGAACAACAACAATAGAGGACAGTATCGTCCGATGACCCCAGGAGCGAGGAGTGGAAGTCAGACTGGTGTTGAGGTGACTTGTTTCCGTTGTGGAAAGACGGGACATTATGCGAATAACTGTACTCAGAAGGAGGATGTGTGCTACAACTGTAGGAAGCCAGGGCATTTTGCCAAGGATTGTCCCACACCTAAAGCTGAACCGGCAATGCATGCGGCGAAGGCAAAAGAGAAGCGTCAGGTAGCTAAAGGCAGAGTCTTCTGCATGAGCGGCAAGGAAGCAGAGCAAGCGGATGATCTTATCCAAGGCGAATGTGAGATAGAGGGTAAACCCTTATCCGTTCTCTTTGACTCGGGTGCAACCCATTCCTTTATTTCTTCTGATTGTGTGAACCATTTAAATCTGACTGTGACTGCTTTACCGTTCAAATTGGTAGTTACGACCCCAGCTGCTAAAACCTTAGTTACCAGCACTGCATGTCTTAATTGTGTATTGGTTATTCAGAGTAGAAAGTTTGTGGTCAATTTGGTTTGTTTGCCTCTTAAGGGATTAGATGTCATCCTCGGGATGGATTGGTTGTCATACCACCATGTCCTCTTGGACTGTGCCCGTAAAACTGTAATTTTTCCAGACCTTGGAGTTTCCAATTATCTTTCATCGAACGTATTGGAGTTTCTTTGAAAGAAGGAACAGAATACATGTATCCGGCTAGTTGAAGTTTCCCAGATCGAAGTGAAGAATGTACCGCTGGTGTGTGACTTTGAGGACGTTTTCAAGACGTGCCAGTGGTTACCACCAAGACGAGGTCGAAGTTCTCCATCGACCGATTCCAGGGACAGACCTATTTCAATAGCGCCTACAGGATGTCTCCCGCCGAGATGAAGGAACTAAAGTCCCAGTTGAGCATTTCGAGTCAAAGCAATTCATACGACCGAGCGTGTCACCGTGGGGAGCTCCAGTGTTGTTGGTCAAGAAGAAGGATGGACGATCCAGACTGTGCGTGGACTATCGTCAACTCAACAAGGCAACTGTGAAGAACCGATATCCGTTACCACGTATTGACGACTTGATGGATCAACTTCGTGGAGCGGCGATGTTTTCAAAGATAGACTTGAAGTCGGGCTACCATCAGATTCGCGTGAAGGAGGAAGATGTCTCCAAAACAGCGTTCAGGACTAGGTATGGGCATTATGAGTACTTAGTGATGCCGTTTGGAGTGACAAATACGCCAGCAGTGTTTATGGACTATATGAATAGGATTTTCCATTCATTTTTGGATCAGTTCGTTGTAGTGTTCATCGACGACATATTGATCTATTCGAAGAACCGAGAAGAGCACGAAGAACACTTACGTCGAGTACTACAGATATTGCGCGAGAAGCAACTTTATGCGAACTCGTCCAAGTGTGAATTTTGGCTTGAAGAGGTGAATTTTCTTGGACACGTGATTTCCAAAGAAGGGATAGCTGTGGATCCAACTAAGATTGAGGCTATGTTAGCATGGGAACAAATGAGACAGCTACGAGATCGAAGTTTTGTTGGCTTAGCAGTGCTATTATCGAAGATTCATCAAGGTTTTTCGAAGATTGTCGCGCCTCTTACACGACTTACGAGGAAGGATCAACCTTTTGCCTGGACCGAGGAGTGTGAATCCAGTTTCCAAAGACTGAAGGAGCTCTTGACGACAGCGCCTGGGTTGATTTTGCCTCAACCGTAAGAGCGCTACGAGGTGTATTGTGATGCGTCACACCAGGGATTGGGATGCGTGCTGATGCAACATCGGAAGGTGGTCGCGTATGCTTCAAGACAACTTAAGATTCACGAGAGGAACTACCCTACTCACGATTTGGAGTTGGCAGCGGTGGTTTTCGCGCTGAAGATATGGAGGCACTATCTTTATGGGAGCACTCTTACTGTTTTCAGCGATCACAAGAGCTTGAAGTACTGCTCGATCAAGGAGCTCAACATGCGTCAGCGTAGATGGATGGAATTTCTCAAGGACTACGACTTTACGTTGGAATACCATCCCGGTAAGGCTAACGTAATAGCAGATGCATTGAGCAGAAAGAGTGTTTTAGTCTCAACAATGATGATCAAGGAGTTGGAGATGCTCGAGAAGTTCCGAGACTTGAGGTTGAATGTGGAAGTTTCACCAGGGAAGTTGAGATTTGGTATGCTTACCATTTCTAACAGATTGTTGGACGAGATCCGAGATCAGCAGGTTCATGACGAGTTCCTGCAAGAAAAGGTTCAGTTGATAGCGCAGGGGAAGGCGACAGAATTCCAGGTCGGAACGGACAACATTTTAAGGTGCAATGGCCGAGTATGTGTACCTAATGTGACGGAGCTGAGAAAGTTGATACTTGACGAAGCGCATAAGAGCAATTTTAGTATTCATCCAGGAGTTACGAAGATGTATCAAGACTTGAAGAAGCATTTTTGGTGGTCCGGAATGAAGAAGCAAGGTCGAGCACGTAACCGTGTTTAACGTGTCGAAGCGAAGGTGGAGCACCAACGACTGCGGGAATGCTACAATCGCTGACGTATCGATGGAAATGGGATAGTATTTCCATGGATTTCGTTGTAGGTTTACCGAAGACGCAGAAGAAGAATGATTCGATTTGGGTGATCATCGACCGATTGACCAAATCTGCTCATTTCTTACCAGTGAGGTCGACATACAACGTGGAAAAGCTGACCGAGATCTACATCGCGGAGATAGTACGACTACATGGAATACCCTCTTCGATCGTGTCGGACCGAGATCCGAAGTTCACGTCTCATTTTTGGAGGGAATTACAGGAAGCGATGGGAACCGAGCTCAGGCTTAGCTCGGCATATCATCCCCAGACGGACGGTCAGACTGAGAGAACGATCCAATCGCTTGAAGATTTGTTGCGAGCGTGTACGTTAGATCACCGAGGAAGTTGGGACGACGTCTTACCATTGGTGGAGTTCACCTATAATAACAGTTTCCATGCAATTATTGGAATGGCACCTTTTGAAGCACTGTATGGACGAAAGTGTCAGACGCCTCTTTGTTGGTACCAGGATGGCGAGAGTTCTGTTGTAGGACCAGAGATGATCCAGCAGACTACGGAGAAGATCCGGTTGATCAGAGAGAGGATGCGAACGTCTCAAAGTCGACAGAAAAGTTATGCAGATCAAAGACGTCGACCACTCGAGTTCGAGGAAGGAGAGCATGTATTTCTTAGAGTTACCCCCACTACTGGAGTTGGTCGAGCGATCAAATCCAAGAAACTTACCCCAAAATTTATTGGACCTTATCAGATTCTTCGTCGTATTGGTCCAGTGGCATATCAGATTGCTTTGCCACCCTTCTTGTCGAACATACATGATGTCTTCCACGTCTCACAGTTACGAAAATATATTTCCGACCCTTCTCATGTTATCGAACCGGATGTGATCCAACTGAGGGACGACTTATCCTTCGAAGCATCACCAGCAAGGATCGTTGATCGGAAAGCCAAGCAGTTGCGGAACAAAGAGATCCAACTTGTCAAAGTTGTGTGGGATCAGAAGACTGGAGATGCGACTTGGGAGCTGGAAGAGAAGATGAAGACTCAGTACCCAGAACTTTTTCATGGTAAGTAACTTATTTGCAATTTCGAGGACGAAATTTTTTTAGAGGGAGAGATTGTAACACCTGAGGACGAGATCGACATCGTATTAGGACGTCGTATCAAGACCTCGCGTCGAGACCTCGTACCAAGACCTCGTGACGAGATCCCGTGTCAAGATCGTGTGCCGAGGTCATATGTCGAGCTGATGAGATCGCATGTCGAACTGAGGGGGCCGCATACACGAACTCGTGTTAGAGCCTTGTGTGCTTGCACGAGCATCCTGGTCGACATCGTGTCGAGATGATCACACTCGTATTCTTACAAATATTACTTAACGTTAGTATACTTTGTTGTGATTTTGAGAGAGAACAGATTAGATGGGTTAGACTTGTTGTTAGATTAATATCTTACTTTAAAATCCAGGTGTCGCTTAAATTGTGGTTTTATAAAAGATAAATTCTTTTAAAATGGTTTTCTTGTAATTAACTTTTGTTTAAGAGATATTTAAGTGAGATAAGACCAAACTTTTTCTTTTCCACCAGCTGTAGATAAGCATCATGATTAGTTTCTTCCACCTACATAAATATCACGATCAGCCGCCTCAAATCCTCACTTGCTATTTCTTTCTTTCTTCTTCTCCAAGTTTCCTTCTCTTCTCCAAACCTCCATCGAAGAACCTTGAGTTCAGTGAGCTTAGATAAACTTTCTTCAAAGAACCTTGTTTCTTATCACCATCTCGACCATCACGTAGAGGTATGGAAAATGCAATTTTCTCTTCTTTATGCTACTGTTTAGTTCTACTTCTTCCTTCCATTTTAGCTAATTCTATGCTTCCAAATCAGGTCATATTGATAGGTTTTCTTCTTCATGACATTACCTACCTTTTTAACCATTTATTTAAGCTTGAAAAACAAATTGTTTCCTCTGTTTTCTGCAAGTAAGTAGCGCCAAAACCCTCTCTATTTGGTTTGTTTGATTCCTTGTTTTAGTTTGGTGTTAGAATAGTTTTTGTGCAAAAATGGATTTTTGAGGGATTATGAAATCGATTTCTTTTTGAGTTTTAAATGTTAACAAAATTGGTTATGGTCTATTTTAGTTGCTGGACCATGACGAAAATATTTTTAAGAAATATAAACTTAGATTTTGATTAAGTTGTGCTTAAGGTATTATTTGATTTTAAGCTTGAATTAGTACTTAGGAAAAAAATGGCTTTGTCTGATGATGGTTGAAAGAAGTTTTTAATAAATTTTAGAAAAAAGGAGTTATTTTGTAATGTTTGAGTTCAGGTCGTATTTGTTTGAGTTCTTAAGTTTTAATGTTTATTTGAGTTGTGGTTAAGAATGGGATATGAGAGCTAAGTGTTATTAGAACTCATAGATCGAACTGAGTTGTACTCGTATTAGGCAGTGTGATTTCCGAGATCGTGCTGCAAGGAGATCAGGGTGTACGAGAACACAAAACCGAGGTCGACTAAGAGCTGTACGTGTCGAGATCGAGTGAGAGAAGTCGTTGTCGAGCTCGTTGGAAGACAGCCGTGTTGAGGTCGTTGTCGAGAAGCGTTAGCTTGGAGTTCGGTAAGGGCAACTCTTAGACATTATTAAGGCTTTATTTTATATGTTGTGAATTGTGTATTGCCTGTTGAATTGCATTTTCTTCATGCAAATTGTTTCATTGCTTAAATGATTGAATTGTGTTTTCTTCATGTTAAGCATGCTCTTTATTTGATATGTGATCAAGTAATTTTATGTGCCACTCCTTGATCAAGGCGAGCTAATCATCGAGTGAGAGAGCTGGCGAGTCGTATGACGTTTTGAGCCGTGACGGATAACTAGGGTGCTAGGTCCCCTTTTGTTTACTGGGAGATTGACTAGGCGTCGCATTGCTCGATTTGGGGTTGGACCTCCGATTAATGCATGGTATCGGTTTGGGGTTGGACTCGCCGCTACCTATTGGGCGTCGGTTTGGGGTTGGACTCTTGGCGATATTCCGAATAAGAGTCGAGTCTAGAGTGAGATGGTCGGTGATTACGTTTGGTGAATGTTATACTTTGTTGTTTACTTATTTCTTTATGTCCTGGATTATCTTGATTTGTTGAGAAGTTGACCTTTCCCCGTGGTACCTTCAATCCATGACGGTTACCCAGGCGATGTCGAGGGTGCAGGTGAACTCGACACAGATGAGGCGAGGAGGACGCCGACGAGGATCGTGGCGACCTCTATTTGTCGTGATTGGCTTTGTTTATGTTATGTTTCGGGGTAGTTATATGACTTTTGTGTATGGTCGTGTGACTACTTTGGGACGGGTGATGTTTTGTTATTTTGAGCACAGGTGGTGATCAAGCGGTTTTACTTTTGGAGCGACCTCTGCGTGGGTGTTCTAGGAGTACCCCTAGGGTATGATTGCTCTTTTGAAGTCGTCATACCTTAGGTGTATTTTCTTTGTACATTATTACTATGTCTTTTGTATGCACTTTTTATATCTTGTATATATATGAGCATGTACTTGTTACCTGCGTGTTTTATTAGAATTTATGTCTTGTGTCTTAGTTGCACCATGTTTCAAAAGTCAGAATACTGATGTGCACGAGCTGGTTTTAAAAATAATATGTAGACTGTACTTTCCTATAAAGGGGCACAAGAGTATCATTTTAAAAACACATCGCATACAGGGTTTCTTGAGCTCGGTGTGTTGAGCTCGGTAACTCGAGCTCAGTATGTTGAGCTCGGTAGCGGTCCGGAAACGGGTCGTTACACTCACCGTATTCTTCCTCTAAGGACCATAATGCTTTAGACCTTTGTGTGGTAGGATTGTGTTCACATTTCTTCTTCTTCCTCCTCACTTCTTTCTTTATCTTTAAATCCAAAAAGCAACGAGTATCACTCAGTCGAGTCACAATGGAGCATCAGGTCAACCAAGTCAGGCGAGTTGCACCAAGTTGGTTGCTTCTCCGATCCAATAAGTTGCTCGGACAGGCCACAAAGCTAGTTTCTGGCTCAACTGGACCGACCAGTTCGAGTCGAGTTTGATAACACAACTTCAATTTCTTTAACAGCTGGTTGGGACCCATATCTTACAATCATAATACTTGAAATATCAAAAGTGCAATTAAGTCTTAATTTTTACTAGTTTATTTTTGTTTTATGCGGGTAGTTGAGATGGAAATGAGATTCTCCGGTTGCTTCAATCTCTTCAACAACTAGTTGGAAATAATGGTCTTTGCTGAAATCCCAATTGGTGCAATTGAAACCTTAAACCCAAATCACACAATCGTGATACTTAAAAGACTAAAAGCGCAATTAATCCTTCTTTTCAACAAGAATTTGTTTTAGTTCTATGCGAATTGTTGAGATGGAAATGAGATTACCCAAATTGCTTTAATCTCTTCCATAGCTGGTTGGAAATAATGATCATAGCAGTGTGTAAGACGAAAAACAAGTGCATTAGAGAATGGGGTTACAGATGTCCATCAGATCAACTTAACTCGATGAACTCGATAATCCAAACCAAACCAATTAAATTGGTTCGGATTGATTTTGATAATAGGATCACCTCATCTCAAATTCAAACCAAACAAAATACAAAATATTTGATTCTCGGATTATCTTCTTTTCAACTCGAACCAACCCAATCACCCCATCAAATTATTTTTATTTTTAAATTTATATATTTTAAATATATATACTTAGAACTCTTCTTTATTTTTACTTTTCTATTCATTTTGACATTCGCCTTTATGTTTTTACCAAGACATTCTCCTTTATTGTCATCAAGTGTTTGGATTATATTTTTCATCAAACTTTGTTATTATATTTTAGGTAAAGAAGTTAATGAGATATGTAATGTAACAAACGGTACACGAAGCTAAATATTAATCAAAATTAATATTGACATTTGAAATTGATTTTATTATTATTTTAAAATAATTAAAGAATAAACTTTTTTAGTTTAGTGATGTAAATTTATAATTTATTAAAAAAAGAAGATAATACGTGAGGATAAAATTTAAAAAATTAATAATTTATTTTTTTATTTTAACATGATTCAAAGCAAACCGATCTAATTGGTTTGACTTGGATTTATTGCAAAATTTTAAAAGACCTACATCAAACAAAAGCAACCGATT
The DNA here is from genome assembly GCA_037113605.1 of Calophaca sinica. NCBI lineage: Eukaryota > Viridiplantae > Streptophyta > Magnoliopsida > Fabales > Fabaceae > Calophaca > Calophaca sinica. The sequence continues at coordinate 72,156,444 of CM073734.1, forward strand.
TATATCTCCAAAATGGGGTAGCAAACATAAAGGAATGGACTAGAGCTTAAGCAAAATTAGGTCTTGCATTTTTTTTTTTTTGGGTCAAAGTGTCAGTGGTTTCTCATAAATCACGGGCAAAGCCCAAACCAAAGAACACATACAAGACTAATATCGGCCCACCGAGGGAACCAGTCCAAACAAACTCAACACACAAGTACAACCAGTCAAAAGCAAGTACACAAGCAAACTACTTCTACTCCTGACTAAGTACAAGCACTTGAACCCTAGACTCTCTCAGAAGCCAAGTAACGAAGGCATCGTCCCAATCCAACGCCGATTTACTCGATTCTACAGATGCAACACCATCAATCAACTGCCCACCTAGCGTATCTGCTCACCCCGCTACAGATCCAACTACAGAGATACCGAAGCTCCTCTTCCCTCTTCATTCTGCATCGTGTCAGCCACATCTATATTTCCTTGAGCCTTATCTTTGAGATAGCAACTTCGGAGCATGAGGGTAGGTTCCGACACCAGTCCATAGGAAGACAATTTTGACCTCAAGATCCAGGTAAACCCGTAAGATTGGAACTCTTCCTTCATTTGTTGGATATCGAATATGATATGGCTAATTTCTCCTTGATGAATCTCTCCCTTACAGGCTCTAATAAGGGTCAAGCAGTCTGATTCTAGCAAAATATGATGGATATCCAGGTTCTGGCCTCTGCAACAATATCGCTGGTGGATCTGAACTCTAAGGTATTTCCAAACTCAATGTCTCCTTTGTGATTTATGGCAATGATACCCCCACGCCCTTTACCCGAGCAAGCTTTAAAACTAGCATCAGTATTGATTTTGACCACCCCCACTCTGGGTGGTCTCCATCGCGTAAAAAGATTTTTTTGTTGGGCTTGTGTCTCCATAGGTGCTTTAAGATGCTCAATCTTGCTTATAAACTCAGCGCTTTGTAACCTAGCAAACTGAAAGGTTGCCATAGGACTAAGATTAGCACCCTCAAACACTGCTCTGTTGCGGCCTTTCCAGATTTCCCATAATGCAAAGATTATTCCTGATAAAGCTGGGCCTACCTCACTAGGCTTGGACTCAAGATCTGATAGTACGCCATCCAACCATCTTAGGAGAGAGGTCACAGACTGCCTCTCCGAGACTTTAGTAAGTTGCATACTAAACCAGATAGGGGTAGTCCATTCACACAGTAAAAAGCATGTTCAACCAATTCTTTCTCTTTAGAGCAGATAGGGCATAAGTCAGATCTAGAGATCCTTCTTCTGGCAAAGTTTTCCTTGAGGGGAAGGGCATTATGAACAAGCTTCCACATAAAGACTTCAAGTTTTTGAGGGACCCAAGCGCCCCAAATACTCTTCCATACCCTGCTTGGTAGTATGCTAAAGTTAGAAGGGCCCTCATTGTTCTCTTTCACTTGTTGTCTCAACACTTTGTAACCTGATTTCACAGTGACTTGTCCATCCGTAGAATAAGGCCACCACATTTGATCATGGCTATTTTCCACCCTAAGGGAGTTTTTACAGCTTTAATGGCCGATTGGGCATCTAGATTTTGTTTAAGCTTTCTGAGATCCCACTGTTTGTTTTGTCCATCCATTAACTCACTTACTTTCTGGCAAGTAGACCCCGACACCACCTTAGTTCTCCTTCCTGAAACCAACCAAAGGTCCTGAGAAATATCAATACTCTCACTATTCCCAATATACCACCTCCCAGCCTCCTTGATTAAGTCCCTGCCTGTTAAGATATTGCTCTGCACCTATGAGTCTCCACTCTTCTTCTAACCATCCCAAAACGTTGCATGCTGACAGTACACATTCTGAAGAACTTGTACCCATAGACTATCCGGGTTTTGATAGTACCTCCAAGCCTGCTTTGCCAATAAAGCAATATTCATTTCATTAAAATCTTTAAACCCCATTCCCCCTTGAAGCTTACTATTAGTCAATAGAGCCCAACGCTTTCAGTGAATGCCCCTCTGTTTACCATTGGATGTCCACCAAAATTTTGTAATAGCTAAACAAAGGCTTTTACAAAATGTAGTGGGTAGCTTCACAATAGACATGACATAAGTGTGTATAGCTTGAATAACCGCCTTAATAAGGATTTCCTTGCCAGCTTGGTTTAGAAGTTGTTTTTTCCAACCCTCCATTTTGACCAACACCTGCTCCTTGATCCAATTCAGAGCCTGGATCTTTGACCTACCCCACTCTATAGGAACACCCAAATATTTACCCGGTTGTTCCCACAGAGGGATAGCCAGCACTTCAGCAAGCCTTCTCCTTTGGTTTCTGCTCAATCCTCTACTGCACACAACACCAGATTTCAATAGATTTACTCTTTAGCCTGAAGCTTGAGAAAACTTGTTCAATATCTCCATGAGCTGGTAGAGTTCAGCAGTAGAAGCCTTGGCAAACAGGATATCATCATCTTTTCTAGTTTTCCTTTCTGGCTCTTGTTTCCATCAGGAAGACAATGGCCGACTTATAGCTTTGAATGAGAGCCTTTAACTCTTTATTTGTTGTGGCTGCCGCCAGACCAGGACAGTTCCAACTTATGCAAGTCATTGTGGCTGTGGGGGCATGGTAAGGCCCGCCTCCTCAGCCATTTTAGTAATCTCTCCCTTTTCAGTTTCAAATGTGACTATCACTAGTTTACCATTTTCATCATACCATTTCTCCAGTTTTTGCCTTTTCATTATTTTCTGATGCTCATGCTCCAGAACACCCTCCTTCTCCCCTGTTTTGCCTCTCTGTCCTTAACCGTTTCAGAGATAATCCCACTTTCAGATTGGTGATCAGGGCCTTCTCTACCTCTCTAGGGATGGTGTACTGCTCATTAGACCCCTCTTCTCCTTCCTCGGTGGGAAATTCCACATAGTACTTGTAAGCCGTAGGCTCTTGTGAGCCATTTTTATCCTTCTCCCTTACAGTTGGAGTATTATAGATATCAATTTCAGCAACAATACAAGCAACTTTGACTGATTGGATTTCTATCTTAGTCAGTTGAGCACCCCCATATCTAATGGCATCATCCCTTGGGCTTGGGTAGTCCAAGGCTACTATTGGCTTCTGCAATCCAATATCTTCGACAACCAGATCCAATTCATTCATGTTTTTTGGCCCCAACCCAGCCCGCAGAGCTCCTTCCTTCAGATCCACCATGCTCGGGTCTACCTTCTCCGAAACATATTAGGTAGCCTGAGTAGGGTGCCCTTCCCCTTCATAACTAGAGCTGGCTTTAAAGAGGAAGATAGGGGCATCAGTACAGTTTGCAGCTTCCATGGCCCTCTCTTTCTTTCAGTCCTGTTGGTTCTCCTTTTCTCTTTGGTCCCTTTCCTCCAAATTGAGCTCCACATTCATAGGTTGGACCCATGAAGGTTCATCCTCTTTAAGACCTTTGGCTACTGCCACTGACAACTATGGAACATCATTGTTATGTAACTGCCTACGTAGTCGCTGCACTACTAGAAAAAAGTTGAAATAGCCACGGAAATGACTTTATCAGCAGAAATAGATGTAATGTATAAAGAATTAAATAAAACGCTAATAGAAATAAATAAAAATATAAACTTATTGATAGAAAATACTGATAAAATTGTAAATTACACATGTCATAAAATAAAAAACGAAAGACACGAGATAAATAATATACGAAATACATTAGATGGAATAAATAAAGGGAAAAAAACTGATAAAAATCAAAATATTAATAAAATTAGAGAAATTCTCCAACAACTAGAAGATCTCCTAGAATATGAAGAAAATAATAGAAGTATTACAATAAAGGATTTAAAAGAATTAATAAACCACAAATCAGAAATAAAAGAAATAATAAAAAATGAATCTTCAAATTTACTAAGACCGATATCTTCATGGAGAGGATAAAAGAAGAATATATGGAGACCTTAAAAAAGTCAAATGATATTGAAGAAATTCAGCAATTATTAGAACTTGAAGAAGAAAATAAACAAATACAAAAAGTAGAACAAATAGAAGCTAAAAAGGAAACTGAAGAAGTAATATTAAATTGTAGTTCTTCAAAATCAGAATCAGATTACGATGAAATATTTATGGAAAAAGGAGAGACAAGCAATGTAAGATCAAAAAGGAAATGGGAAGAACATTGGAATCCAAAAAGTACTTGGGAAAAACATGAATATAAAATAATGAATAAAAAGGGATATTCAAAAAAGAGTGGTAAATGGACTAAAATTCAATAAGAATATAAACCTCATTATGAAAATATTAGACAAGGAAATATACTAAATATTGACTATGTAATAAATAAAGAAGAAGTTTTATTACAATGGATTAATGAAATAACATTACTTATAGCAACTGATGAAAGATTTACTAAACTAGACTTACCAAATGTTAGAAATTTAATAATTTATAAAACAACAGGAAATGTACAAAAATTTCTAACGAGTATAAGTGATGAAGAATGGCAACACTATGCTAGACATGTAAGAGATAATCAATAATTTTCTAGATTGATTATTAATTTAATCTATTTAGAATTCATAGGATATAATATCCTTGAACATAAAGAATAGATAAATAAGTTTTTACAAGTAAAAGCAAAAGCACACTTTTTTTTTGACACAAGCAAAATCACATCATCTCATTCATAATAATAGTCATAATACATTGCGCAATTAACTGAAAGACAGTGCGAATAGCGTAACAAGTAGATGCTTTGCTAAAGCGTGAGCACTACTATTTGCTTGTCGCTTAGTAAACACAACTCGCAAGTTGTTGTTAGCACATAAAATGGCTCTACAATCTAACTAGAGAACCATATTTCGAATAATCAGACTTACCAATGAGCACGTCGTTGACCACTTGTTGACAATCCGTCTCAAAGATGACTTCACTTAAGTCCTCCCCAGTAACCCAATTTAACGCTTGAAGGAGACTCCAAGCTTCTGTCTCCGCTTGCTGAAGGGATGCTTTTAACCATGTAGTATGAGCCTTCAAGAATCTGCCTCTGCTATCACGAATACATGCACCCGTGCTAATAGTATTTGTTGCTGCAAAAACTGCAACATCTACATTGCATTTCAAAATTCCATCGGGTGGTGGTTCCCAAAGGATGACAGGTGGTTGACAACTAGACACAGTCTACTGGACTGGCGGTTTTTTGCGAGGATGTTCCCAAAGATGCGGCACTTCATGTGCTCGGTGCTGGACAATAGCCGAAGACTTAAGATTGTTGTCCCATAGTTTAATATTTCGCCTCTTCCATAAACTCCAAAGTAACATGCAGAAGCAATGCAATGTCTTCTTATCCATCAAGCTCGACACCTGAAAAAAGAAATCACTAAAATTGTTAGCTTGCAACATGGCTGCCTCCAACTTCTCCCACACACCCTCCTTCCTCCAACACTCCTTGCTACCCGCACACCTTAAGAATAAATGCCATGCATCCTCATCTTTCTCATTGCAACATACACAGAGAGAAGAACACGCCACTCCTTTGGAAATTAATCTTGTTCGCATCGGCAAGGCACCACGGCAAAGACGCCAAATAAACATCTTCACTTTAGGTGGGATTGCTAGAGACCAAATAAGAGACCAATTTCCTGGAACAATGAGGTGGTTGCGGTCATTTAAACATTCCATAAACACTCTATATACACTCCTTACAGTATATAGGCCAATCTTATCATATCTCCATATTATCTTGTCATTGCTATTAGTATTGAACAGTGGCACTTGCAATATTTTTTCAGCATCCCTCCTATCAAACATATTACAAATAAGTTGGTTATCCCAAGCAGCTCCATTCTCATTCATCAACTGTCTCACCACCATATTATAATCATAATTTGATGAAGCTGAGCAAATACGAGGATAATCAATACATCTAAGCCAAGGAGTATTCCAAACTTTTGTGGTCAAACCATCCCCCATCTTCCACCTGTAACCTTCATCCAATAATTTCCGAGAAGACCAGATGCCACGCCAAACATAACTGGGGTTGTCGCCAATGGCTGCCCCTAAAAAGTCCCCATTAGGGAAATATTTAGCTTTGAATACACGTGTAACCATAGCCTCTGGGTTAGTTAAAAACTTCCAACCTTACTTCCCTAACATTGCTAGATTAAAGCCATGCAAATCCTTAAATCCCATTCCTCCACACTTCTTCCTCATAGACAACTTCTCCCATCAAAGCAAATTAATACCCTTTTTATCTCCTTTGTACAATCCCCACCAAAAAGAATTCAGCATGCGTTGCATTTCCTCTTCCAAAGAAGAAGGAATTAGAAAAACACCCATGCAATACGACGGTATAGCTTGTGTAACGAACTTGATCAAAACTTCTCGCCTTGCCTGAGACAACATCTTACTACTCCAACCAGAAATCTTCTTCCAGATTCTATTTTTAATATATTTAAACACCACTTTTTTATCTCTCCCAATCATAGAAGGCAACCCCAAATATTTTCCAGTTCCCAAACACTCCTAAACACCCAGAATATTAACAATAGAAGCTTTCCTGGTATCAGAATTATTTCTACTAAAATAAATTTCTTATTTTTGTAAATTAATTGCCTGACCTAATGCCGTAGCATACACCTCCAAAATATGCTTCATCACCAACAAGCAAAAGCATACTTAAATGGAATACAAATTTGTAATATGTGTGAAGTAGAAAGTTTTATCTATGAATATCAAAAGTACTATTATGAACTAAGTGCTGAGGTAAGGGAAGTATATAAAGAAATATTTATAGATAAACTACCATATCCACTTAATGAAAAAATAAGATCTATATGACAATTACGACCTGCTGAAACTGGTAATACTTTAGTAAGAATTATACAAATCTTATATAATGAACTAAGACAACAGTGCTTAAATAGAGAAACAATTAGGAAATTAAATAAAGGAAGAAATGTAGTTTGTTGTGACATTCCAGAAGTAGAAAAACCAGGAAATTATGGGTGTAATCAACAAAAAAGAAAACGAAGATATTATAAAAGAAAGCCTAGACTAAGAAAAACCTATCCAAAGAAAACGGCTTATAAAAATTCTAAGAAAAAATATTTTAGGAGAAAAAGACAAACACCTAAAAGAATTGTCCAAAAGGGAAAAAGAAATGTGTGCGCTGGATATGTAATGTAGAAGGTCATTATGCAAATGAATGTCCACAAAAGAATATACAAGATATATGATTTAGAGCCATTAGAAGAAGAATTAAGAAATACAGAAGAGAGTATACATGAATATTCGGAAGATGAATTATCTTCAGAAGAAACAGAATCCGAATAGTACTTATATTAAAATAAGAATTGAAAAGGAGAATAAAGAAACAGAGGCGTATATAGATACAAGGACAAGTATTTGTATAGCAACAAAAGCATTATTTAGTAAATGGAAAAAAATTAGAAAAACCATTAAATATACAAATAGCAGATGGATCGATACATCCATTATTATGGGTAGTCAAATGAATTACATTAAATATTCAAAATAAATTATGTATAGTACCTACAGTATATCAACAAGAAACTGAATTAGATATGATAATAGGAAATAATTTCTTTAGACTATATGCACATTTCTGCCAAAACTTAGAATATATATCACTAAAGACCCCATATATTAGAGGAAAACAATTAAGAGAAATAATAAACATTTCAATTGTTCATTATTCGAAAAGTACTTTCTCTAAGAAACAATCAGAGTTTAGCAAGCTGAAACATAATGAGATAATAAAAATAGCATGTAGAAAAATTTGCCATGTACCAATAAATCTAGAACCAGGAAGAGAAATTCCAGCTCATATTGAAGAATTTTTAGATAAAGTTTGTAGAGAAAACCCTTTAGATCCAAAAATTAATAACAAAGATATGGAATTAGTAGAATTAAAACTAAAAGATCCTACGAAAGAAGTAAAATGTAAACCTATGTTTTATACAAAATAGGATAGAGATGAATTTGCATAAGATATTAAACAAATGTGTGATAAAGTTTTAATAAGACCATCGAAAAGTAAACATTCGGCTCCAGTCTTTTATGTTGAAAATCATAATGAAATAAAAAAAGGAAAAAGAATGATGGTGATAAATTACAAACAAACGAATGATGCAATGGAGGGAGATGCATACTTTCTTCTTAGAAAAGACCTAAATATTGAAAGAGTAATGTATGAATTGGTTTAGTACCTTTGACTGTAAGTCAGGATTTTATCAAATAAGACTTATAGAAGAATCTAAACCATTAACAGCATTTAGTTGTGAACAATAACACAAGAAGGGGGGTTGAATTGTGTTGAAAACTTTTCGCAAACTATAAGTTAAAAACAACTTTAAAACAAGTTCTTTTGAAAACGATGATTACCGGATGATAAAAGATGTACCGGATGCTGAAGTGAAAACTGTGTGAAAAAGTTTTTCTTTGCAAGACAGAAGTAAAGATAGAGTAATAGAGAATGATATACAGAGATTTATACTAGTTCACCACCAACATGGTAGCTACGTCTAGTCCCTTCGTTCCTGAAGGATTTTCCACTATAATCACACTGATTACAAAATTCCTTAAGAGTATTCTACTGTCACAAACTTGACAATACCCTTAATTTCTCAAAACGACTCAGTACGTTCGAGCCTTTGAGGAACAAGCCTATTACAAGGCAATGCAAGTTTCACAAAGATGATTTGAATACAATCAAATGACTCTCAACAAGAGAGGATGAAAAACTTTAAGCTCAAAGCAAATAACTTTCTAAAAGAAAGAATAAGACGCTGAAGTTCAGTTCTTGGTTTGCAGAGTTCTTGGCACAGAAACTTTGGTTGCTCACTTGAATAATAACTCTAGCAGTGTTGTCAACCTTCTTTAATGGAGAGCTTGAAGTATTTATAGACTTCTTGAAGAATATTACCGTTGTAAAAATATTAAGCTCCAAATCATTGAGTGATGTAAATTTGAAAATGTTCTTTTCTTCCATTTCAGAGAATTTCGTAATAATACACTGTATTACCGTTTGTACTATTTGCTTTTCAATCATTTGCAGCCTAGCACAAGTGTACGAATTTTGTCTTACCTCAAAGGTGTCACCTTTGATTCCTCGTACATAAAATTTAGCGCACAAAAACGAATTTGAATTTATTTCAGGATATGCTGAGGTATTGAGCAGAAAGGTACGCATGACTTGCACATTTTTATTAAAGACCAGATGCTCGCTCAAAAGCATAAGACGTTCGCTGAAGTGCTTAATATCCACGTGTCATAGTATTAGAAAACCGGAAGCTCGCTTGTATGAATATACCAGATGCTAAGGTTTAACCGGATGCAGACACAGCACAAAAGCATTCATCTTGTTGTAAAACTTCTTCTTCTTACTTAAGTGATGTTATATATAGATGAATTTAATTCCTACACACTTCAAGACTTATCAGAAGGCAAATTGTTCTCACTCAGATACTTTGTTATCATTAAAATTATTGAGGGTCTAAACTTCTCAATCGTTTAGGTTCCAACAAGTTGTGCTCAAGGACAATACGAATGGAATGTACTCCCAATGGGCATGAAGCAATCACCAGGAATTTTCCAATGAAGAATAGATTCAATACCCAAAGAATTTAAAATTTTTTGTCTTATTTATATTGATGATATATTAGTTTTTACCAATAAAGATTTAAATGATCACTTTAATAAGGTAGAACTAGTACTTAGCAAGTGTCTTGATTATGGAGTAGTTTTAAGCAGAAAAAAGGTTATTTTAGCTCAAAATAAAATTAATTATTTATGATTAGAAATTGAAAAAGGAAAAATTGTAATGCAGAAACATGTATTGGAAAAGCTTCAAAACTTTCCAACAAAGCTAAAGGATAAAAAGTATTTACAAAAATTTCTTGGATTATTAACGTACATTTCTAATGAAGGTTTCATAAAGAATCTTGTAGCAGAGAGAAAGTTACTTCAACAAAAATTAAAGAAAGATGCTCTTTGTCCATGGACCGAAGAAGACGAAGCAATTATTATCAAATTAAAGCACTTATGTCAGGACCTTCCTGAACTATATCATCCATCAGATGATGATTTAAATATTATTGAAACTGATGCATCAAATGAATATTGGGGAGGAGTTATGAAGACAAAACCTCCTGGACAAAAGAAAGAAATACTATGTAGATATATGTCTGAAACCTTTTCAGACTGTGAAATCAATTATCCAACACATGAAAAGAAAACATTAGCATTAATTTGAATGCTGGAAAAGCATCGAATTTATGTGCTTGACAAAGAATTTATTGTTAGAACAGGCTCTACTTATGTTGCAGGTTTCAAAAATATCAACCAGAAAGGAACATACAAGCAAGAAAGATTGATAATATGGAAGATGAAGTTAGCTGAATACAATTATTCAATTTCACATATCAAGTGAGAAAAGAACGTTCTTGCATATATACTTTCAAGGGAATGGAACGAAGCAAAGCAAAAATGTTAGATAAACAAATAGCAATCAAGGAAGCACAGAAGGCTCAAAAGGAAAAAGAGATTGAATTGATTGAAGCAAAATTAAGACTTTTGAGGCTCCAGCGAGAAGAAGAAATTTTTTCCAAAGAAGCAGTTTCGGAAGACGTAAAACCTAAAAAATGGTATGCAATTTTTAGTGGACCATTTCCAGGAATTTATGATGACTGGTTCAAAGCAGCACTACATTGTCAAAAGATCTCAAGAGTCTACTACCAAGGATATGCAACCAAAGAAGAAGTTGAAAGAGCACTAAAAGAACATAATGAATCAGAAAAGGCAAAGAAGGGAAAAGAAATATATCTTGGCCCAAAAACTTATTCAGAAACAACAAAGAATCCACTAATAAAATCATCTACATTTAAAACACTAGGAAAAATTCCCTTTCCCTAAATTATTTTCAAATTACTTCGAGAAAAGATCATGAACTACAGGTACAATTTTCAGAAAAGAATTTTTGGGAAAATTTTGAAAGATTAAAAAATTGGACTGAAAAAGAAAAATCAACTATTTCTATATGGTTGATCGAAAACTTTTTGGGATTAAAGTAATGATTCCTCCTAGAGCACATTCAAATCTAAAATACAATATGTTCCAGTTTGGACTTATTGATTGTCTTTATTTAAGTCCAGATCATGAAGAAATTAATTTTTTCCCTTATTATTTCAAAGAGTCAATCCAATCCTACAGAAGAAATATTGCAAGAGAGAAAAGTATTTTCCTAAAGTTTTACTCAGCTTATCCAGATTTTACTACTAAACAGCTAGTTAAGCATTTGGTTTTTATTGGAATAAACAATAATAATTTCCATCTGAAGGATGGACCCAATGAAACGGTCTATGAGGAAGAATTAATTACTCAAATAATAAGTAACCAATTGGCAAGTATTTTCTCTCAATGTCAAGGCATTGGAAAAGGCTCTTACATCAAAGTACTATACAAAGGACCCTACTCTTTGCTTTTAAGCAAGACCAGTAACAAAGAAATAAAGGAAAAAGATATGAGTTTTCTGACAAGCTTTGAGACAGTTTTCTACACACTATCAGGACCCTAAATGGAATACAGGTCAGTTGTCCTCAATAATTTATGCACTATGATCAAGGAAAGTAAAGACCATGCATGTGAAAGATGTGTCAAGGATAAAATTATTGCCAACAAAGTGATAGATGAGAAAAACCAAGACTTTGAAGCAATTGTTGAAGAGTGAAGACTCTAGAGCATTATGTGACATTAGTGTGTGTCCACGTAGAAGATAATTTTGTGAATTGGAAAAAGCTTGTAACAATGTAAAATTATTGGGAATCTTGATGTAAAGCACTCACATAGTGCCATAGTGCCCTTGTAAATAGTAAGAGGCCATTTAGGCTATAAATAAGCCTTTCCCTAAGGTTGGAAGAAAGAGTTTTTCAATATGAAAAATTTCTCGTGTGAGAAGTTTTTCCTTTAGGAAACTTGTGCTAGTTCTTTAGGAGCTAGTCGGATACTTGAGAGTGTATCCAACCCACCTTGTAAAAATTCTACTTATCATCAATAAAATTACTCATTCCACTTATCCTTCTTGTTATTATTTTTTGTACTCAAACTTTGTTAAGCTTAGTATTCAACACTTAATGGAGAATTGCGGAAGCAGCAGTGGGCTTACCTGAACAATTATACAGAAGCATAGTCAAGTATCTTTACTTAACTTTTCTCAAATTATTGATAGTATTATTATTATATGCTTCAGTAAGACATATATAAGAATTAAAAAAGATTTAAAATGGAAAGAGAAAAAATAGATAATAATGAGACTGAGCACTTACAGATTATGGAAGAGGATGAAAATTATGAAGGAAATATTTTAATAGACCCAACATTATATCAAAAAATACAGAAAGAAGATTGAGATTTGTCAAAAGATGCAAATATGAAAGGAGTTAAAGGAAAGGAAAAATTTAAGGGGTTAATGAAAAAATTTAACCAAAAAGAAAATATAATATATTATGGAAAAATAATCAATGAAGCACCAACGGATATAGTAGATGCTCAAGCAAATACTTGTATACAGTTATTAAACAAGAAAAAAGTTATGGAATTAAAAAGAAATATAAAGAAAGAAGAACATAGCAAGAAAATAGGATAAATTCATATAGGAGCAATACAAGTTTTGATAAAAGCAACTTTCCAAGAAGGAATAAATTCACCGATAGAATTAGTATTAAAGGATGATAGAATCATTGATCCAAAAGATAAAATATTAGGAGTAGTAGAAGAAAATTTAGCTTATGTAAAATTAAAATTTGAGATTCATTCAAATATTAGAATACCTTTTAGTACTCATCAGAGATTAGATCAATCACTAACTCTTGAATACAAATTTCTACGAGGAAATTTAATGAAACCGGGAGATAAAATTTTCTCAGTTACTTATTGTGTTAATTACGCTTTAAAAAAATTCACATCATAGTATTACCTTTAAGAATAATGATAGGATAGATATCCCAAGTTTATTTGAGGATATAGGAAGGATTTATTATAAGAAAAATGAAATAACAGATCTAGGAACATTAATAAGAAAACCAAAATTATTAATACCAAAACCAATTGGATTTTGTGAACCAGAAGAGATTGAAGAAAATAAAAAAAATAGATTAGCTAATCAGGTAAATGAACTAGATTTATATATAAGAAATAGAATATGAATGATTTGGAATTAAGAAAATAAGAAGTTAGAAATGAGTCCACCACTGCTGGTTGCTTTGGCAATTTCAGTGACATAGGGATGCCGAGACCAGGGTTCGAACCCGGGTGTTGCCGTTTGGACGCGTGTGTGTGTTTGTTTGTTGTTTACCATTTCTACTAGCTGTCAAAAAAAAGTTAGAAATGAAATTAAAAAATTTCATAGAATATTAAAAGATTATCTAAAAAGAAATTTAGATGAAAGAAATAGGAGAGAAATAGAAGAAATACTTATAATAAAAGAAAACATACTAATAAAAATAGAAAATCTTGAAAGATCTAAGAAAAGGAAAAGATGAATACTGCCAAGTTTACTATAAAGGACAAAATAATAGAAATAGAAATAAAATTGAATAACAAACTTAGTATATTACATATAGATGCAATAGAAAATGAAGATAAAGATTTTTTATGAAAAACTAAAATATATATATTCATTAGAACTACCAAAAGAAATACAAACAAAGATATGTGAAGAATATAGAAAACTTTGTGCACAATCTATAGTATATAAAAATGAAACAAACGAAGAATTGTCGTATCTAACTCTACCAAGAAGTGATGAAATACAAGAAGATAACTCAGAAAATTATTTAGGACATCCAACTTATTTAGTAGAATTAGATATAGAAGAAGATTGGTTTGCAGATGAAGATTAAAGAATTAAAATATATTCTAGAGAATTTTAGAAAGAATTCATTAGAAATTAGAATGAATTCAGCGAAAATCATGGATTTATTGGAAATCATCACTACAAGAAAAACTGGGCATACCGACAGCCACAACCCATCGCAAAAAAATCGCATTTTTCGACGGGCTCACCCGTCGGTAACTCTAACCCGTCGTCCGTGTAACTTGACTATCGGTACTTGTAAACCGACTTTTCCGACGGCCATAACCCGTCAGTAACATTGCCGCGTTTTAGATTCCCGTTGCGTATTCAAATACTGATGGAATGGGTCGTCGGTAGTTGAAGTAGCGGCCGTCGGTAAGTTAAATGAGGCCGTCAGTAACCTACATTTTCAACCAGAAGACAAACCCTTCTCCCGCATTCCCAATTTTCTCTCCTCTCTTCTCTCCTCTCTTCTCTTTCGTCCTCCCTCTCCCCTTGCAACGCCACCGCCACGCCTGGCTCCATCCTCCACCACACCATCCGCCAACACCACCTCGCTACACTGCCACTCGTTCTTCCCAAGCCCGACGCCCCCACTGGTGCACCAGGTACCCCTTTCTTCTCCTCCACTGTTTTTGGGTTTTTATGATAAGGACAAAAATGATTTTAGGTTTCCTGGAGATGCTAGTGGTTTTGTTCAATTGTATCATACATGTTTTCTGGACATCTTCATAGGTTTTGATAGTGTTTGGATTTGTGGAAAATTCTCTAGAATGGATTTTTATATGAAGCTTGTTGTGTTTGATTTCATCATGTGTGCTTAGCATGTAGTAGAATTTTGTGATAAATGTAGCTCATTTGATATGTGAAATAATTAAAATAGATCAAAAAAAATTCTGCTGTTTTGCTGGAAAAACTGTCACGATGTTTATTTTTTTGGTTGAATCCAAAATGGTTTTGGAAAAATAAAAATATGGGAATGTTAATTGGATATTGACATGTTACATATAAATCTTCGTGGCATTTGGTTAAGATCTAGTATGTCAAATAAATTCTGGATTGAATGATGCTTAATTATTGCAGTAATTTTTGGAAATTTCTAGGCAAAACAACTTGAGTACGTGATTTATTGTGAATTGCTGGCTTCAAATTTTTTGATCTCTCTTAGGGATTTAGCTAAGTTGATCTCTCTTATTTAAGAACCTTAGGTTGTGTTTGAAGGATTTAGTTCTCAAAAATGTTTTATGAATTTGACTTGTTAGTTGTTGGATACTACTTGAGTAATCGTTGTGAAGCCGACCTCTGAGACCGCCACCTCCACCACTCTGCCGCGCCACCACAGCTGCCACCACCGCCCGTGTCTCTACCACTACTCTACGATCGAGGTTGGTTCGTTATGATTTTTTATCGTGCGAGTAATTTTGTATGATTAGGAACCGCAGTTTAATTGAAATTTTGTATGATTAGAGACCGTATTAGATATCATAGTTTAGTTGAAATTTTTTACGATTTTGGATTCTAATTATGATTAGAGACTGTATGATTTGTGACTATTATGTAATTTTGTATATTTGGGATTGTAATCATAATTAGAGACTATATAGAGACTGTAATTATAATTAGAGACTGTATGATTTGTGACTTTTATGTAAATTTGTATATTTAAGACTGAATTTTGTATGACTAGAGACTGTATGATTAGAGAGACTGTATATTTAATAAGTTGTATTTGAAATGTGTTATTGTTAGATATATTAAATATGTTAGATATATTAAATATATTAAAAATTATTAATATCGGAGAAAAATCGGTATTAAATATTATTAATATCGGTGAAAACCGATATTAAACGTTATTAAATATGTCTTAGATTACTGAATTTTTTTAATAGTAATTATTAATATCGGAGAAAAGCCTTAGCTTCCCGTTTGAGGTTCAATATATTATTGAGTGCATGTATTCTTCCAGGGTACCACGTGTTCATTGTATATTGAATCTTGAATTGTCAAAGTCGGACAGTTTGGGAAAAAAAATTCTTTACTCGTATAATAGTTATTGCTTAATTCTCTATCTTTATATTTGATGAAATTTCGGTTCGATTCATTTCCTTTTGTTCTCTGGGTGCATACTTGATAGCGGTATTCATAACTGCGATCATTTAGTGTACTCAGAGACCAATGGGAAATGCTGCCGAAATTTTGTCATGTATAAGAGATAAGAATTAAGGAAAGACTATTATACGAGTTCTGAAAAAGCTTTTCTTCAAATGGGATAGGGTCATACCATTTAAAGGAAGAGAGCGGTTCTAAGAACATCGTGCTGCTAAAAGTGTCATGTTTAAATGTATCTACATTTTTTCAACATGCAGAAGATGGAATTTTTTTCTTTGAGTCGTAGTTGGATGTACGATAGGTTGTATCCAGGGAGAAAGGGTTTGAAACAATCTTTTTGCGTTGGGGTTGATAACTTTGTTGAAGCCGCATTGGTACATGAAGATTTCATAACCAATGGAGGGATTTGATGTCCGTGCCTTAATTGCGGTTGTAGAAGGATTAAAAGCCCAGGTGAGGTTATGCATCACCTGTATTCAGTTGGATTTAGGCCTAATTACTGGATTTGGACTAAACATGGTGAAGAGTGTTGGAACCTAAACGATTGAGATGTTTAGACCCTCATTAATTTTGATGATAACAAAGTATTCACAAGAGAACAATTTATGTTCTAACATTTCTTGAAGTGTGCAGATACTAATTATACGTATATTCTAAGCCACTCAAGCAAGAAGAAAGTAATTCTCAAGAGAAGGATTCATTCTATGTGTCGACATCATCGTCCTTGTGAGCTGCCTGGAATTTCCTCTTTATACACTATGCTTATCCAATTGCTGTTAGCGTCCAGAACTTAGGTCCGAACAGCGTCAGAACTTGGGATTCTGAGCGGCGTGCCTGAACTCTCACTTCTAATCACGTGTTAGTCACGTTGTCGCCTACCTCTCGAAGTTTCGAACGGATTTCAAAATTGATCTTGAGCGCTAAAATTGTTGTACGAGGTATCGAAAGGTGAAACCTTTAACTACAAGACAAAATCGCATAAAGCAAGGTAGTACAAAAGCGGTAACATGTACTATCGGGATATTCTCTTATGCAAGCAAGAAAGAGACAAAGATTTTGAATTTACCTTACTTCAATGGTAAGAGCCATTTTTACCTTTAACGGTTATATCCTTGAACTCCTATATATACCTCTATGGTATCCATTGAAGAAGAGCGAAGATCTTGTGAAAAGCTTCTCAATAAATTCTCATTGAAATATTTATCGAGAACAAGCATCGCTTCGAGCAACCAAGTCTCGTTTAAGTCTGCAGTCTGTAATCAGAACTCGGTGTCCGACCACTTTCTTTAAGAAAGTTTTTCTATAGTTGAGCTTAATCTTTATCCTCTCGAAGTGAGAGTTATTTTTCACTTTAATGCATTTCAACTCTTTTGTAAAAGTTATTTGGCCTAGTTAAACCAGTATCCTCTCAAAGGCTCATTGATCTTGAGTCGTTTGAGAAGTTAGAGTATTGTCAAGTTGTGATGCGAGAATACTCTTGAGGAAATTGTAATCGATTGATTATAATGAAAATCCTTGAGGAGCGAAGGGACTAGGCGTAGCTATCCAGGTTTGGTAGTGAACTAGTATAAATTTACGTCTCTGCTTCCGCTTTCTATTCATTTTTATCTTCTACAGTAAAAACAAGTTTTATCAAACTGCTTCAAATTCGGCGTCAGATTACTCAGATCCGATAAACAAACAATTTTGAAAAACTTGTGTTCTATAGTGTTTCTAACTTAAAGTTTACTGAAAAGTTTGTAAACACAATTCAACCTTCTTGTGTTCACGCTTGGGTTGGTACGAGCTCGGCATCTTGGTTGAGCAATTAAGAGTGTCAAGAGAAAAGATTCTATATTGTGAACATGTTCACGAAGGTGGTCATATGAACCGCGAATCCTCCTCATTCAATGGAGAAAAATTTGATTAATGGAAGGATAAGATGAAAGCATTCCTCGAGGCACAAAGTCTTGATTTGTGGGATATAGTTGAAAGCGGATACATTCTTTCCCGCTAATTCCTCAGCGTTGCAATATCAGGGAAACTGGTCCTGATGATCTAAAAGAGATATCAAACCAACCAGAGGGCTGATTTATTTTCATCTGCATAGCTGTAAAGAGAATATGATAAATGTGGCAAGTTTGATCCGCCAAAGAAATGCGGGATTCTCTTGTGTTGTCTTGGCGAGGGTTCTCGCGTAAGAAGAAACAAAGGCTAGCGTACGATGGTTCTTGCCAATGAACTATTCAAAATGGAAGATGGAGAAAACATTGAAACTATGTTTGGAAGATTCCAAACACTTGTTCATGGGTTGCAGGCCCTTGGAAAAAGTTATACCACACGATCATGTAAGAAAGATTTTGAGAAGCTTGACAAAGCGTTGGAGACCCAAAGTCACCGCTATTCAAGAAGCAAAAAGATTCAATGTTCTTGACGAAGATCTTATGAGTTCCTAAAAGCTCATGAACTTGAGCTAAATGAAGAAGAACCCAAGAAGGTAAGTCTATTGCTTTAAAAGTTAATCAACATAAACCTAGTACTTCTAAAGCTTTTAGTGAAGAAGAAGAATCGATGATGAAGCTTCGGAAGGAGACTACGATGGATCGGATGATGAGCTTGCATTCATATCTAAGAAGATCCAGAGAATGTGGAAGAAAAGAAACTTTAGAAGGAAGTTTGAAGAAGAAAGATTCAGAAGGAGAGAGCAAAGACAAGGACAAAGCCCAAGTCATTTGCTATGAAATGTAAAGCCCGACATTTCAAATCCGAAGTGTCCTAATCTTAAAGAAAAGCCCACAAGAAGCTCCTTCAAGAAAAAGAAAAAGGTCTCATGGCAAATACATGGGAAGATCTTGATTTATCCTCCTCTCGAGGAAGATAAAGAAGAAGCTCACATTGCCCCCTCATAGCGAACTCACATTGAGTCGAAGAAGATGTTGAAGAGGTAATAGTATATGATTCCTACTCGAACTTCAACTTGCTTTTGATGATCTTCTTAAGGACTCGCCACTCTCTCTACTTTGAGTATAAGAACTTAAAAAGAAATTTTTAAAACTATCACAAGATTTTCATTCCTTACGTAATGAAAAACTCGTACTCGATGAAGACAATAGCTGAAAAGCGAAAATCGTCTGGTTGATAACAGCGTCTGAAGCTAACAAGCAACCGTAATGAGCTCTGCCTAAGAGTTTAGTTACAGAAATTCTAATCGCAAATCAAATGACTATGAACAAGCATTTCAAAAGTTTCTTGCAGAGTGTAACTTCGAAAGCAAGCTTCAATGATCTGGGTGTCAAGAACGACAACTCGCGGTCTTGGCTATATACTAGATGAAACCCTTTTGGAAAATAATTAAGACATCGATAAATCTCATAGCCATAGTAAATGCTTACATTGTACTTATTGTAATAAATCCGTCATTTGAAAAGTGCATGTAATGTTTTTAAAACTAAGAAGGATAAGCCTCCTTCAAGAACTAACAAGAAAGGACCCAAAAGATATGGGTACCTAAAGATAAAATAGTCTATGTTGCGCATATGCTTAGCAACAAAGTCAACACTTTACGATCTTGGTACTTAGACAGTGGATGCTCGCGTCACATGACGGGGAGAAAAGCATATGTTCCAAGAACTAAGACCTAGAGAAGTGGATTCGTTGGTTTCGGAGGAAACCAGAAAGGTAAAATAGTTGGAATTGGTCGCATAGGTAAAGGCTCTCTTCTTCTATTGATAATGTTTTATATGTTGAAGGATTGAAACATAATCTATCGAGCATAAGTCAATTATGTGACAATGGTTATGAATTCATCTTCGTAAACTGGATGTTTAGTAAAAAGCAAAAGCGATGGATCTATATTCTCATAAAGAAAGAAACAAAATGTTTAAAAATTTGATCTTTCTGAACTTGAAAACAAGATATCAAGTGTCTTATATCTATTGAAGATGAGCAATGGATTTGGCACAAAAGATTGGAGTCATGCCAACCGAGATTAATCTCAAAATTAAACAAGCACAACCTTGTTAAAGGCTTACCAAATCTTAAGTACAAATCGATGCCCTTTGTGAAGCTTGTCAAAGGAAAACAAGTTAAAACTTCCTTTCATTTAAAAATGTTGTTTCAACTTCTAGACCACTAGAACTTTTACATCTTGATCTTTTGGTCCCACAAGGGCCAGGCTCTTTATGGAAAGAAATATGGTTTAGTCATTGTGGATGATTTTACTAGATGGACATGGGTTAAATTCCTTGCCCACAAGGATGAGTCTTATAAAGGTATTTATCGTTTACGCAAATCACTAAAATGAAAAGGCATTTGCATTTCCTCTATTAGAAGTGATCATGGGGGAGAATTTGAAAATGAGAACTTTCAAAAATTTTGTGAAGAAAATGGCATCTCCCACAATTTCTCCTTTCTACAACACCTCAACAAAATGGTGTTGTAGAAAGGAAAAATAAGTCCCTCCAGGAAAAGGCCAGGACCATGATCAATGAGGCCGATATTGCAAAACATTTTTGGCGAAGCGATAACACGACTTGTTATATTCAAAATAGAATTTATATAAGACCTATTTTGAATAAGACTCTATGAATTGTGGAAAGGAAGAAAACCAAACATTTCTTACTTTCATCCTTTTGGTTGTATTTGTTATATCTGAATACTAAAGATCGCCTTGGTAAGTTTGATTCCAAAGGCGTATTAAAGGAATCTTTGGGATATTCTCGAAAGATCTAAAGCTTTTAGAATATACAACAAAGAAACTTTGATTGAAGAGTCCATTCATGTCAAGTTTGATGATAAGAAGCCCGACAATCGCAATGTCGAGCTAGATGAGTTATTTTCAGATTTAAACCTCGATGACAAGCCAGACGGTGAATATACATCTTCATCATCCGTTGGCAGACAAGACGAAGAATTCGACTCAAGCCGAAAAGTGAAGCAAGAAAAAAAGTGGAAGTACAAGACCAATCATCCAAAAGATCAAATCATAGGAGAACACAGTGACAGAATACGGATCCTCTTTCAAGGAGCATCGACTTTGCACTTCTCTCCGAGATGGAACCTAAGGCGATTGATCAAGCCTTGGAAGATGAAGGGTGGATTCTAATTTATGCAAGATGAGTTAAATCAGGTTCCAAAGGAATGATGTCCGAAGCTAGTCACTTACCAGGAAGATAAGCAAGCTATTGGTACTAAATGGGTATTAGAAATAAGCTTGATGAAGGCCGGTAAAGTTGTGAGAAATAAGGCAAGGTTAGTTGCTCAAGGCTACTCACAAGAAGAAGGTATTGATTTCCTGAAACTTTTGCACTTTGCTGCAAGATTAGAAGCTATTCGTATTTTACTATCATTTACTTGACACATCATGAGATAACTTTATATCAAATGGATGTGAAAAGTGCTTTTCTAAATGGTTTTATAATGAAGAAGTTTATGTTAAACAACCTCCTAGTTTTGAAGATATTGAATTTCTGAAAAAAACTTAAAAGGCACTATATGGTCTTAAGCAAGCTCCCAGAGCATGGTATGATAGTAAGTTCCTTTTTAATGGAAAATGGATTTACAAGAGGTTTAGTTGACACTACTCTTTCAGAAAAACCTCAAACAAGCATTTCATACTTGCTCAAATATATGTTGATGATATTATTTTTGGAGCCACTAATGAAAGTCTTTGCAAAGAATTTTCTAAGCTTATGCAGTGAATTTGAGATGAGCATGATGGGAGAATTGAAGTTCTTCCTTGGAATACAAATCAAGCAATGTAGTGATGGTATTTATATTCATCAAAGCAAATACATCATAGAATTATTGAAGAAATTCAAGATCTTTGGATTGCAATGAGTGAGCATACTATGCATCCTACCTGCTTCTCCGAGTAAAGATGAAATTGGTAAGAAGGTAGATCGGAAGCTTATACTGAGAGGTATGATTGGATCTCTACTTTATCTTACTAGCTTCAAGACCTTATATTATGTTCGGCTCACTGCTGGTGCTAGGTTTCAATCGGATCCTAGAGAATCACACCTAAGTGTCGTTAAAAGAATATTTAGATATTTACAAGGAACTACTAATCTTGGTTTGCTTTATAAGAAATCAAAGATTACCAATTAGTAGGTTTACGTGATGCTGATTTCTTTGGAGATCGAATTGAAAGAAAAAGCACAAGTGGAGCGCCAATTCCTTGGAGCTAATCTTGTGTCTTAGTCAAGCAAAAGGCAAAGCACAATAGCACTCTCAACGGCAGGAATACATCTCGCCAGAAGTTGCAGCTTCTCAACTTCTGGGATGAAGTATCAACTTGAAGACTACTTGATAAAAGAGAGTAACATTCCTATCTTACGTGATAATACATCGCCATATGTCTTACTAAAAATTCTATATTGCATTCTAGAGCAAAGCACATTGAGATTAAGCATCATTTTATAAGAGACTATGTTGGAAGGGTATTTTAGAAATAAAATTTGTAGACACTGATCATTGGGGTGACATATTTACAAAAACCCGCTAGCGAAGATAGATTCAATTTTATAAGAAGAAATTTAAACTTTCATCTTATAAAGAATGATTAATCTCGTGCGATGATAAACTAAATCTCAGAAGGCATTTGATATGACATAAGCATGTATGTGCATCGATCTTATCCACATATGCATCATAACTCATCATCCAGGTAAGTCGGTTGCGTGCGTCGAGCACCCACATGTGTCACACCGTGTTAAGGACTCAAGCGCTCATCGTATCTTTTGAGTCATGATTATTTACGTTTTCAATAAAATCTTTTACTTTTTATTTTAAGGCGTCGATGAATGAAAAAGCGACCTTTATTTTCTTTTCTTTTTGATTTATTTTTATAAGAGAATACAAAGCGATATTTTTGAAAAATAAGCGTACCATTCTCCTTTAACTTTCCCACTACTCCACATTTTTCGCTCCACTCGTGTTTTCTCTAAAAGCGTACTCATCGTTTTCTTTTCTCTCCATCTCTCGTTTGTGTGTTTAAACCTAAAACCTCCATCGCTTCCATCTCTCAATCGCAACTATGGTGGAGTAACAATATCCGAATATACTATCTATAACACCATGGTGAAGGAAAAGTCACATTAGAAAATCGAGTTGATTTGGAAAACCAAGCTCATGGCTTCGACTTCTTCAATGGGTTCAAGGCAATGGTGGGGAACAAAGATTTCTTACGAATCCTGGTTGAGGTTCTGGTGACTGCCATTAAATAACTTTGGGAGTAACGCTGCGGGCATCTTTGAAGAACAGTGAAAGGTTTCAAGTTTATTTTTTCCATCAAAAATATTTAAGTCAACTGGGTGTCCGTGTGAAGGCATCGCTCTTATTCGTAATCGGTGACGCATTTCATGGGATTGAGAAGGTCAATGATCTGTTTGAGAACTACCAAGAATGAAAGAATGCGGTGAAACACTCTTTCGCCAAGAATCTGAAAAGTCATTTGAGTTCTTCGTAAGATAATCACCAAGGCGTCTGTTGGTCGGCTCTAGTGACATTGTCAACTCTGATTTAAGTTCATCATGAGACATTTCATGGCTGGAAACAAGGTAAACACCGCCAAGGTTAATCCACAACAACTCGCCAATGCTCTAGTCAACTCAAGAAAAGGTGTTCTTTGACAAGAAGAATACCTACAAGTTCATTCATTATGGTGTCTTGCTCACCAAAATGATGGACAAGAATCTGGGTCATAAACAGGTATTGCTTTACGGATCAAGAGAAGGCAAAGTATTTTGTGCCGATAATATTGTGATTCCACGACACTTTGGAGTCAATGACTGGTGAGAATGAAATTGCTTAACGGGTCCATGATGAAGAAGGTGAAAGTTGAGCAACGGGAAGAGGAAGCGGAAAAGAAAACCACCGTAAGCTCAAAGCCTGGTGAGAAAAGATCTGCGAGTCTCCTTCGAGAGAGACCGGAAGAACAAACAGAAGGTGGCTCGCGACTCTTGTTGAAGAACCAGGAAGATGAGGACCGAGTTCCCATCGGGTTACGAGAAGAGGAGCATGGTGTTTGAGAAGCCAGGGTCAAAGATCAGGGACAATGTGAAGAAGGACATTCAAAGATCCGCCCAAAGATCCGCCCCAGACGAAGCTCAAAAGATCGGTCGAGCAATCCAACCTAAACGAAAGGTACTTGAATTCTCTGATGAATCAGATCCTGTTGTTGCATCTGATACCATCGCTTCCACCACTATCCTTTGCTCAACCACCACAACATCAAACCCTTACACGTAAAACCTCCATTGTCCCTAAACAACTTATCCAACCATCATCCACTACACTCCAATCTTAACCTACCACAAATTTCCCAAACACTTCACTCACTACATACATTTCCAAGCTTCATTCTCATCCTTTTAACCTGCTTTTCAAAACACCTCCCATTAAATCCTTCAAACCCCACTCACCAAAAAAGCCTACAAAATCACCAAAGCCACTCCCACCTTACTTACCACTTACCATAAAACCAACAGACATCGGGTGAGAAAGAAAATATCTCATACAAACCTCGGTTTGTAAAGTATGAGATATATGACGCAGATCTACAACCGCCCTCAACCTTTGGCATTTAAAAACCTTCACTTTTGGGTGCCAGATTGGAAATTGCCGCTCGATAAGTGACCTCGAGGATGGGGAAGATCACGTCCCAAATGTCTTTCAAAGGAAGGTTGAGACCGACCTTTCGAGAGCGCGAACTCTTCGCCTGCGCTGATCTTCCTAGATCCCTACCGATTTGAACCGCCACATTGGAAGAATGCGGAAGATGGATCACGATGAAGAAGGCGCTCATGGCACACTGCTTGTCTTGGAAGCAGAAAGGCTCGAAGTCATAAGTCAATATCGTGACCCATCATCCATTTACTGTCAAGATA
This sequence comes from Calophaca sinica, assembly GCA_037113605.1. NCBI lineage: Eukaryota > Viridiplantae > Streptophyta > Magnoliopsida > Fabales > Fabaceae > Calophaca > Calophaca sinica. The sequence goes on from CM073734.1 coordinate 72,181,249, forward strand.
GTACCCGGATAGACAAAGGTGGCTACCTGGTCTATCACCTGAAACTAAGGAACTTGCTCTGGCAAGCGTACCTTTCAAAGAAGATCGGGCTAAAGGAATATGAGAGGCACCTACCAAGTACAATATTAAGGATTTCTCTCGATTGCCAAAATCTACGAGATCACGCCAAAGGTTTTACTGACTTCTCAAGAAAGATGAATGGAGACGGCTCTCAGCCGTGATCTTTGAGAAGTCTACTATTTCAATCTGGGAAAATCAAGCGAGTTCTTGACATCAACCTTAGAACAATGTACTTGATGATATGTTGATGCTCAAGAATGTCAGACTTGACCGCATGAAGATTTATGATCAATGGCTGCTGTGACTAAGCATTCGACATTGGTTTCACTTCGAGTCAATGGTGCGAATCATGGAAAGCCAAAGCCATATTACCATGCCTCGACCCCCAGTGCTAGAAGAATATGACAGGGGAAAATCGAGAAGAATCTACTGGCGGAAAAATGAAAGCAACTCTCTTCACTGTGAAGCCTTGAGTGTCTTTATCGAGAGAAATTTATGGGGAGAAGACGGAAATAGGTTTGACTCTTTACGGTACTGATGTTGTTCTTCATAGGAAACCATCTTCTTGCATTTGCTTTATCCGAGAAGATGTGAAGCATCAACGCGGTCAGACGAGAATCGAGCTCTAAGACTGGAGAATTTCATCGAATGGGTCATACCAAATGATGCATTCTTCTTGAGAGCTCAAAGGAAGAAGGATTTGTGATGAAGTTATCCAACTGGTGCTAGCAGAGCATCGAGAAGATGAAGTCTGCATCCGCAGCTGGACCTTCGCTTCTTTACGCAATGGAAATGGTCACCATTCCCAAAGCGAGAATTTGAAGAAATGAAGGCTACAAACTTCAAGGTTACTCGGCAGAGACTTTTGAAGCTACTTACGAGCGTCTCAATATCCGCACCTCCACTCTTCCAAACCCTTGATTTTTACTTGTGTGATATAAAATCTATTTGGTTGATACATTTATATATATATAAATATGTTTGATCTAATTATCCGCCTTTTGTTCAAATTTTCTAAGTCTTATTTTGACTATGATGTGTTTTACACTCTTTTGTCGATGACAAAATGGGGAGTAAAAGAAAGGTATGATGAACACGAAAGAAATGTATATTGAACAGAATCTGATTATCCACCATCCGATGGATACCGCTGGAACTAAAGTATCATGCATATCATTTCATACATAGCATTTTGTGCACTAATATTCGTTGATCTAGTGCTATGATAATGTTTAATAAATTTTCGCACAATGAAATATATTTGATTAAATCAATCTATTTGGTATATAATCGACATCCGATCTCACTTTATTAAATATATGCTCGATACATTTTGATTTTTGAATCACTTAGATGAATTTGCTTACCAAAATTGCCTTAAAACTTTGAATTGTTCATATATATCTAAACTGTTAGGGAGAGACCTCTTAATGTCTTTGAAACTAAATTGTTCATCTACCTTAGATGTTTGTCATCATCAAAAGGGGAGATTGTTGGAACCTAAACGATTGAGATGTTTAGACCTCATTAATTTTGATGATAACAAAGTATTCACAAGAGAACAATTTATGTTCTAACATTTCTTGGAAGTGTCTGAGATACTAATTATACATATATTCTAAGCCACTCAAGCAAGAAGAAAGTAATTCTCGAGAAGGATTCATTCTGTGTCAAAGATCCATCCTTGTGGCGTCTGGAATTTCCTCTTTATACACTATGCTTATCCAATTGCTGAATCTACTAGCGTCCAACTTCCGATTCGAGCGTCCGAACTCAGAACTTGGGTCCGGCGTGCAGAACCTCACAATCACGTTAATCGTGTTAGTCACGTTGTCGCTCTACCTCTCGGTTTCGAACGGATTTCAAAATTGATCTTCGAGCGCTAAAATTGTTATGCGAGGTATCAAAGGTGAAACCTTTAACTACAAGACAAAAATCGTACAAGCAAGGTAGTACAAAAGCGGTAACATGTACTCTTTGGGATATTCCTCTGGCAAAGCAAGAAAGAGACGATTTTGAATTTACCTTACTCAATGGTAAGAGCCATTTTTACCTTAACGGTTATATCCTTGGAACTCCTATATATACCTCATGGTATCCATTGAAGAAAGAGCGAATCTTTGTGAAAAAGCTTAAATTCTCAACTTGAAATATTTATCGAGAACAAGCATACAGCGGAGCAACCAAGTCTCGTGCTAAGTCTCGGTCTACGTGAATCAACTCGCGACCCTAATTCTTTAAGAAAGTTTTTCTATAGTTGAGCTTAATCTTTTATCCTCTCGGTGAGTTATTTTTTAACTGTACTTGATTTCAACTCTTTTGTAAAAGTTGTTTTGGCCTAGTTAAAAATTTGTATCTCGAAGGCTCGATCTTGAGTCGTTTGAGGTTGAGAGTATTGTCAAGTTGTGACGTGATAGAATACTCTTGAGGAAATTGTTATGTCAGTTGATTATAGTGAAAATCCTTCAGAACGGCGAAGGGACTAGGCGTAGCTATCGGTTGGTAGTGAACTAGTATAAATTTACTGTGTCTCCCGCTTTCTTGCTTCTATTCATTTTTATCTTCTTTGCAGAAAAACAAGTTTTATCAAATCAAGTTTGCTTTTAGTCCGGTTATACCTAGCATCCGATAAACAAACAATTTTGAAAAACTTGTGTTCTATAGTGTTTCTAACTTAAAGTTTACGAAAAGTTTGTAAACACAATTCAACCCCCCCTTCTTGTGTTCACGTTCAAAGAGTTGCCTCTGGTTGATTTAGGGGTTGACGATAATTGCACAGGTGCTTCAACCAGTTGTGCAGATACGGGATATGGTGAGCAGATTGAATTGATGCAAGATATGGTTTGTGATGCCTTAGGGGTCAACGTATCATTCGAGGAGCAACACTATGATGACACAGATGAACTTCCAAATGAGACAGCACAAAAGTTTTATAATCTATTGTTAGAAACAAATAAGCCGTTGTTTCAAGGGTCTGTAGACTTTAAATGATCAATATGTGTGAGGCTCTTAGCTCTTAAGTCCAACTGTGGTGCTACCGATGTGTGCTTAACGAAAATTTTGGATTCGTCACTTTGTAGAGATGGTTTGCCAAAAAGTTATTATGAGGCTAAAAGCTTAGTGTCCAAGTTGGGGTTTGAAGCTAAAAGGATTAATTGTTGTGTGAAAGGGTGTATGTTATATTACGACAATGAATTCGGTAAAAATGATGACGCGCTGGTTGAATGTAAATTTTGTGGTGAGCCAAGGTATATTTCACACACTGATAATGGGAAGAGTACACAAAAACCAGTTCCAGTGAAGGCCATGTTTTATTTGCCATTATTCCAAGGCTACAGAGAATGTTTGCATCAACACAGACTGTAGGCAAAATGACATGGCACTATGAGAATAGAAGCACTTCAAGTATGTTGCGCCACCCATCCGATGGTGAAGCTTGGAAGCACTTTGATCGTGGGCATCCCGATTTTGCAGTAGATCCACGTAATGTACGACTTGGCTTATGCTCTGATGGTTTTACCCTGTATGTTTAATCTACGGCGAATGCTAACTCTTGCTGGCCAATTATTGTTACCTCATACAATCTTCCTCCCAAAATGTGCATGTCTAAACCTTATATTTTCTTAACTTGTATTATATTGGGTCTAGATAATTCAAAAGATGGTATCGACATTTATTTACAGCCTCTCATTAACGATCTCAAAAGATTGTGGAATGGTGTTTTGACGTATGATATTGCACGAAAGAAGAATTTTACAATGAGGACAACTCTGTTGTGGACAATTAATGACTCCCTCCATATGGTATGTTGTCTGGTTAGGGTACTCATGGTAAAATGGCATGTCCGCATTGCATGGAGCATACAAAGGCTTTACCTTGAAATTCGGGAGGAAAAGTTCTTGGTTTGACTCACATCGCAGGTTTTTACCAGGTGATCATCCATTTAGACGGAATAAGAACGCCTTCAAGAAGGGGGAAGTTGAATTAGGTGGCCCACCCCCAAGGTTGACATCAGAATAGATTGGAGTAGAGTTATGGAACTGCTAAAAATCACAGATTATGGTGAATTGGATCGATTTGAAGGATATGGACAATGTCATAATTGGACGAAAAGAAGTATTTTTTGGGATCTGCTATATTGGAAAGATAATTTATTGAGACACAACCTCGATGTTATGCACATTGAGAAGAATTTTGTTGACAATATTTTTAACACAGTAATGAACGTCAGAGACAAAACGAAAGACAATGATAAGGCCAGACTAGACTTACCACTTTACTGTAGGCGAAAGGACTTGCATTTGACGACTCGGTCGGATGGGAAAACCCTGAAACCCAAAGTCTGTTACTCTTTAACTGTTGAGGAAGCTAAGTCAGTTTGTCGGTGGATAAAAAAACTTCGAATGCCAGACGGTTACTCTCCTAATTTGGCAAGATGTGCCGATGTGAACAAAGTAACCATGATTGGGATGAAAAGCCATGATTGTCATGTATTCATGGAGTGTTTACTTCCTATTGCAGTTAGTTCCTTGCCGTCAAATGTTTTAAAACCACTTACTGAACTCAGTCAATTTTTTAAAGATTTGTGTTCTAAACATTGAGAAAGGATGATCTTATAAAGATGGAGCAGAACATACCAGTCATTCGTTGTAAGTTAGAGAGAATATTTCCCCCTGCTTTCTTTGATGCTATGGATCCTCTCCCAGTGCATCTTGCACGTGAAACTAGGCTTGGTAGATCGGTTCAATATAGATGGATGTATCCATTCGACAGATAATATAATAAAGTATTCTTTAATATAAATATAAATATTCATTTGAAGGGTTAAATGTATCAATTTTGATCAACCTTGTTATTTTATAGATTTGTGGTGACTCAAAATGATCGGTGAAAAATAAGGCCAGGGTTGAAGGATCTATTTGTGCAACTTACTTACACCTGAAACAATCCATTTTTGTTCCCATTATTTTACGAACTTCATGTTGACACCAACAAATAATAGGAATGAAATAGAAAATTGAAAGTGAAAGACACCCGCTAGCCTTGTCAGTCTTTGGCCTTCCCGGTCGTCATGCTGGAAAGGAGTTGGCTCACTGGTTAACGGGAGAAGAGTTCAAGTCAGCCCACATTCACGTGTTAATCAACTGTACCGAAGTATCACCATATCTTACGTATGTATCATTTGGACCACTTTCAATTTCTTTTATCTATAACTACTCATGATCATTTGTTTGATAATAACTTGATCAGGGCATTCTTGTTAACTAAGCCCACAAGCGAACATGACTCTTCTGCCTATATTCATGAATATTTTCTAACGTGGTTTATGAACAAGGTATGTATTTTAGTCCTATTTGAACTATTTATTGTTTGAAAATACAAACAATTGTTTGAAAAAAGGAACCATAATTTGTTTGCAAATGGTGTATACATAGGTGTACAGTGAGGCAGAATCCCCTAAAATCCAACACTTGAGAAATTTATCTTATGGTCCTCGTTCACCTGTGAAAGAATGGCAATCATTTTTCGTAAACGGATACAAATTTCAAAATCAGTCAAAAAACAAAGGGGAAAAAAACAATTAACAGCGGAGTTTATGTAAAAAGTGCCACAGATGGAGGTGAAGACGACTTCTACGGTGTGATTCAACATATATATGAACTGGCGTACAATAATTTAGATTATACTAAAAGAATAGTGTTATTTTATTGTAATTGGTTTGATCCATCAAATAGAGGCACAAAAATGGATCGAAAATATAATACTGTGGAGATTTGCATGAGCAGAAGATACCAAATGTTTGATCCGTTTATCATGGCACAAAATGTAAGACAAGTGTATTATGTCCCTTATCCATCAACTCGAAGGAACAAACAAGGTTGGTGTGTCGCAATAAAGACAAAACCAAGGGGTCGCATTGAAGCAGATGATCCATAGGAAGAAGTGGCTAATCAAGTGAATGAGATGTCTCATGTCAATGTAGTAAATGAAGTGGAACCCATTTCTCGACTACGTGACAATTCAATCACATATGAAGAAGTAGATGGAGATAAGGAATTAAATGAAGAAGTGGCAGAACCATCAAGATCTGAAGACGATGCCGAAGTAGAGTGGGCAGAATGGGCAGAATAAAATTGTTTAACATTTTACAATTAAAGAATTGTCTAACAATATATTTTAATTTGTCAGCTATTTTCATAACTTGTTGTTTACTTTTATGGAATTCATTTTTAATATTTTTATGTTTAAATATAATATTTCAAGACTATTACTGTTGAATTGCTCTATAGACATATATGACATCAGGATCAACATCCGACCCCCCAGACCACCCACTAGTGGTAAAGAGAAGGGGAAGGCCATCGCCATTAACCCTTCCGGTCGTCGGAGGTCGAATATTATTAGGCGTGACCCTACTGGGTTTTCGACGTTGTCATCTACACAACGTCTGTCCACATCTACGCCTACACAGCCTCCAGCACGTTCGGCATCTACACAACCTCCAAGACGCTCGCACCTACACAAAGATCCAAAGACGCTCGCACCTACACAAAGGTCCAAAGACCTTCTGCACCAACACCCCCTTTGCCTGCCATTTACATGATCCCCAACCCGGGGTTCCAGCAGACACATGTCACTTTTGGTTCTCATGTTGTGCCTGAGACGATGCCCGATGCTCATCAGTCTGATGATGACTATAGTACGGGCTATACGCCTGATCAGACCGCGGTTGAGCAGGACGAAGTTGAGCAGCAGATGGTTGAGCAGGAGGTTGAGATGCTGCATGATGGTCGAGTTATTATCAGCCCGGCTTGTAAAGGGTAAGTATTTACATTTTTTTTGTCGAATTATTAATAATTTACATGTATATATTTTTTTTGACATGTTTTTATTGTTCAGGTTCCTTCCTTCAAAGCCAGTTGTGAAGGCTATCACAACAACAATTGAAGAGAATTATTCGGCGTTTTGGCCCACCTGGGGGACGATGGTTGAAAAGGAGCGGGATCATATGTTTGCATCTTTCGGAGTAAGTTACAATTTTTATTTTATTGCATATTATTTTTTTTATTTCAAAAATTTCAATTATGTTTAATAATGTCTTATATTGATACAGGAGAGATGTGCTTGGAGGACTGGGGATGAGGAGCGGATCGAGAAGAACTTTCATATGAATGCCTCCCACCACCTCTCTGATATGCTTAGAGATGCTCGCCTCAGGAGACAGCCTCGCTGCAAAGGGGTTCATATCTGGCAGAGGTTGGTAGAGTACTGGAACTCCCTTGAGTTCAACTTGATCAGCATGAAGGCCAAGAAGAATAGATCCTCTGAGGAGAGTGGGAGCTTGCATACCGGAGGTTCCATCAGTCAAGCGCAGCACGCAGCTCGACTTGTACATGTTATATTATTATTATTATTATTATTATTATTATTATTTATGTTTTTAATTAATTAATTAATTACAGTCGAAAAGGTTAGGTAGAGAGGTACAGTTGCATGAGCTCCATCGTGCAACTCAAATTAGGAAGAGTACTAGTGATTTCGTTGATGATCTGTCGAGGCGGACCCAGGTAATTATAAAATATAATGAATAATTTTTTAATAATGTTTATATTGTTTTCTTACCAAAAAAAATTTGACTTATTTGTTTATGCATGACAAGAGGAACTTGAGGCGAGGATGTCTCAGATTAGATCTCAAACATCATCATGTTCCCCGTCTCAGAGCCCTGAGAATCCATCTGTATCGCTCAAGGTTTGGGCAAATGTTGTTAGCGGCAAGAAGAATGGCCGCATATACGGTGCTCGAGACCTTGCCAGTAACTACAAGAAGGGACCAGCCACCTCAACATCAGATCATCATTGAGTAGTGGTGTCAGTCGTCGCTCTACCGCAGATGAGCAGGAGTTAGCCGAGGTGAAGCGGAGACTGGCCGCTTTCGAGGAGGAGAACCCTCGGACGAACGCAATTTTGGCTAAGGTGCTGGAGTGATAGGAACAGATGTACGAGATGCTAGCTCGCTAGCAGCCTCAGCCTCATCATCAGCCACCTCCTCCGCCTCTGCCTCTGACGCCTCTGTTGGAACCTAAACGATTGAGAAGTTTAGACCCTCATTAATTTTGATGATAACAAAGTATTTACAAGAGAACAATTTAACTTCTAATAAGTTTTGAACTGTGTAGGTATTAAAATCATTTATGTTTTATGACTCATTCAAGCAAGAAGATGAATACATTCCTATGTGTCTGCATCCGGTTCACTCAAGCATCTTATTATATGCACTTTTAGCGAACGTTCAGTAGTGTAATCTTATGACACATGGTTACTCAATTGCTGCGAGCATCCATTTTGATTTCTGATCGAGCATCTAGTTTTTTAATGAATCACGTGATGGTCACGTTTATTCTCTTTGTCCTCAGCTTTCATGGAATGGTATTCGAATTTGATTTATGCGCTCATTTTCATGTACGAGGTATCAAAGGTGACACCTTTAGAATAAGACAAATTCGTACAAGGTAATTGTGTGAAAAGCAGATAGTACAATAACGAAAATATGTACTATTCTGATATTCTCTAGAAAGGAAGAAAAGGACGTAATTTCAAATTACCTTACTTAATGATTTGGAGCTGAAATATCTGCAACGGTATTATCCTCAAGACTCCTATAAATACCTCAAGGTCTTCATTGAAGAAGTGCTAGAAACTACATACTGAAAGAGTTATTACTCAAGTGAGCAATCAAGTTTCGTGCCAAGTTTCTGGAAACCAAGAACTGAACTTCAGCATCTTATATTCTTTCTTTTAGAAAGTTATTATTTTGAGCTTAATCTTTTCATCCTCTCTGTGAGAGTTAGTTGATTGTATTCCAAACATCTTTGTGAAAGTTGTATTGCCTAGTTAGAGGCTTGATTCCTCAAAGGCTCGATCGTACTGAGTCGTTTTGAGAAGTTAAGAGTATTGTCAAGTTTGTAACAGTAAAATACACTTAAGGAATTTGTGATCTGTTGATTATAGTGAAAATCCTTCAGGAACGAAGGGGCTAGACGTAGCTACCAGTTTGGTGGTAAACTAGTATAAATCTCTGTGTCTCTTGCTTTACTGCTTTACATTTACTTTTGTCTTGCAAAGAAAAACAAGTTTTTATAAACACATTTCCAGCGTCCGGTTATATTTCTGCATCCGATAACAAACAGTTTTCAAAATAAATTGTTTTTATCTTAAAGTTTGCAAAAAGTTTTAAACACAATTCAATCCTCTTCTTGTGTTCACGTTCAGTTAGTACCAGAGCTCGGTCTCTTGGTTGAGCACTTAACAGTGTTAAGAGAAAAGATCCTATATTATGAACATGTCTGCAGAAGGTGGTCACATGATCCATCCTTCTCTATTTACTGGAGAAAAATTTGATTACTGGAAAGACAAGATAAAAGCTTTCTTTGAGATACAATAACTTGAGTTGTGGGATATAGTTGAAAGTGGTTACATTATTCCCACTAATGCTGCTGGTGTTGCCATAGCTAAAGAAATTTGGGATTCTCTCGTTTTGTCTTCTAAGGGCTCTGCTCAAGTAAGAGAAACTAGGGCTAGCATGTTGGTTCGCCAATATGAGCTGTTTAAAATGGAAGATGGTGAAAACATTGAATCTATGTTTGGAAGGCTCCAAACTCTTGTTCATGGGTTACAAGCCCTTGGAAAAAGCAACACCACTCCTAACCATGTGAGAAAGATCCTGAGAAGTTTGACCAAGCAGTGGAGACCCAAAGTCACTGCTATACAAGAAGCAAAAGATTTAAATGTCTTACGACTTGAAGATCTTTTGAGTTCTCTGAAAGCTCAGGAACTTGTGCTGAATGAAGAAGAACCTGCGAAGAAAAGCAAGTCTATTGCTTTGAAAGTCAACAAGCACAAAGCCAGTTCTTCTAAAGCCCTTCAGGCTAAAGAAGAATCAGAAGATGAAACTTCTGAAGGAGATGATGATGGAACAGATGATAAGCTCGCGTTCATATCTAGGAAGATCCAAAGAATGTGGAAGAAAATAAAGTTCAAAAAGAAATTCCAGAAGAAAGATGTCAACGACAAGAAGGAAAGCAAAGACAAGAGTCAAGTCGTTTGCTATGAATGTAAAAAGCCGGGACACTTCTAGTCTGAATGTCCTAATCTTAAGGAAAAGCCTACAAAGAGTTCTTTCAAGGAAAAGAAGAAGAGTCTATGGGAAGACCTGGATCTATCATCTTCTGAGGATGATAATGAAGAAGAAGCCAATCTTGCCCTCATGGCAAACACTGACTTAGACTCTGAAGAAGAAGTTGAAGTGGTAATAATATATGACTCTTATTCTGAACTTCAACTTGCATTTGATGATCTCCTTAAGGATTCTGCCACTCTCTCCATTGAGTATGAAAAAGAAATTTTCAAAATTATCACAAGAATTTCAAGTTTTGAATAGTGAAAACTCAAAACTCAATGAAGAGAACCAGAAGCTGAAAACTAAAACAGCGTCTGGTGGCAAGTCAGCAACCAGAAGCTGAGAGCTCTCAAGCTGAAAGCTCTGAAGCCAAAGGCAATCCTAAATGTAAATCAAATGATTATGAATATGTCTTTCTAAAGTTTCTTACAGAGAGTGTAACTCGAAACAAGCAAGTTTCAATGATTTGGGGTGTCAATAAAACGACAACTCAAGGTCTTGGTTACATATCAGATGAACCCACTTTACAAAATGAAAATTTAGCAGATGATAAACTCAATGATCATAGTGAATGCTTGCATTGTACTTACTGCAATAAACCTGGTCATTTGAAAAGTGTCTGTACTGCTTTCAAGATTAAGAAGGACAAGTATCCTTCATGAACTAACAAGAAAGGACCCCAAAAGATATGGGTACCTAAAGATAAAATAGTTTATGTTGCAGACATGCTTAGCAACAAGGTCAACACACCTATCTTGGCACTTAGACAGTGGATGCTTGCATCACATGACGGGAGAAAAGCATATGTTCCAAGAGCTAAGACCTAGAGATGAAGGATTTGTTGGTTTCGGAGGAAACCAAAAGGGTAAAATAGTTGGAATTGGTCACATTGGTAAAGACACTTTTCCCTCTATTGATAATGTACTTTATGTTGAAAGACTAAAGCATAACTTATTGAGCATAAGTCAATTATATGACAATGGTTATGAAACTTATTGAGCATAAGTCAATTATATGACAATGGTTATGATGTCATTTTTACAGAAACTGGATGTTCAGTAAAAAGCAAGAAAGACGGCTTTATTTTCTTTACTGCAAAGAAGAAACAAAATATTTATAAAATTGATCTCTCTGAACTTGTAAAACAAGATGGCAAGTGTCTCATGTCTGTTGAAGAAGAGTAATGGACTTGTGAAGAAGATTTCCTTCTTAAACATGGCTGGGTTTCGATGATGACAAGATTGCTGATCAAAAAGAAGAAAAGCCTCTGATAGATCAAGTCAAAGATTCTACAGAATTATTTAATTATGTATTTTCAATTCTCTGTAAGTATGGTTCGTATCTTTGACATATTACAAACTGTGATTATATAACTTAGATATGCTCAAGCAAATCATTCCTTAAGTTTAAAACTTAATCTAGGTTATTTTCAAAGTTAAGTGTTGAAATAAACCTTTTGAAATCTTAAGAAAAACATTTTTCGATTCTGTGAATCGATTACCTCAAAGATGTAATCGGTTACATATATACTCGGTGATATGGAAAAACATTTTTTTGTTGTTGTAGCAATCGATCGATTACCTAAAATGTGTAATCGATTACCTAAAGTCGGTGATGTGGATGTAATCGATTTCCTAAAATGTGTAATCGATTACTGAACTAAATTTTTGAATATCGATTTTCAACGTACACATGTAATCGATTACAACGAGCGTAATCGATTATCGCTTCAAAATCAAATTTTCTGAAGCGTTATGATTTCAATTGGTATGTTTTGGTCCCTGGAAAGGTGCCAAACGATCACCTTGCTTGGACATGATCGATGTATATATATATCCCTTTCTTGTACATCAGACCACACACAACTTTCATTCTTTCAAATCATAAGAGATCAATATCATTTTACAAGTTCTAAACCTTCAAAACTTTTTGCCTAGAACTTAGTTACTATTTTCATATTCAGAAAAAGTTCTTGAGCACTAAGTTGTATAGTTACAAAGTGATATTGATCCGATCTGACCATATGCTTTACCATTCTTCACAATTATTAAACTCATCCTTGTGTTGGGTTTTGGTTTGAAAAGATAGTGGGGTGCTATCTTGTTGTATAGAAATTGTTAGGGAGCCTTGGGGTGAGGCTTGCTTGTAACAAGAATTTCTATCATAGTGGATTGCTCTGCAGGTGTCAGAAGAACTGGATGTACCCAAGTGGTTAGGGGAACCAGTATAAATTCTGTGTCTCAATCTTCTTCCTTATCCTTTTACTTTTGTTTATCAATCAAACTCTATCTATTTGTCCATAAAACAAAAGAACGAGAAAAATCTCTAAAAGTTACTCGAAAAGTGTTCAACCTAATTCACCCCCCTCTTAGGTTGTATACCAGACTTTCAAGACTTGGCATAAAAGATTGGGTTATGCCAGTTTGAGATTGATCTCAAAATTAAACAAGCACAGTCTTGTTAGAGGCTTACCAAATCTTAAATTCCAACCTGATACTCTCTGTGAGGCATGTCAAAGAGGAAAACAAGATAAAACTTCTTTTCATTCTAAAAATGTTGTCTCAACCTCTAGACCACTTAAGCTTTTGCATCTTGATCTTTTTGGTCCAACAAGGACAGCCTCTTTAACTGGAAAGAAATACGGGTTAGTCATTGTTGATGATTTTACTAAATGGACATGGGTTAGATTCCTTGCCCACAAAGATGAGTCATTCAAGGTGTTCACTGTTTTCTACAAGTTAATTCAAAATGAAAAAGGAATTTGTATTTCTTCAATTAGAAGCGATCATGGGGAAGAATTTAAAAATGAAAGCTTTCAAAAATTTTGTGAAGAAAATGGCATCTCCCGCAATTTCTCCTCTCCTAGAACACCACAACAAAATGGTGTTGTAGAAAGGAAAAATAGGTCCATCCAAGAAATGGCCAGGACCATGATCAATGAAGCTGATATTGCAAAACATTTTTGGGCAGAAGCAGTAAACACAGCCCGTTACATTCAAAACAGAGTCTTTATTAGACCTATTTTGAAGAAGATTCCATATGAACTGTGAAAGGGTAAAAAACCCAACTTTTCTTATTTTCATCCCTTTGGTTGCATATGTTATATTCTGAATACTAAGGATCAACTTTGTAAGTTTGATTCCAAAGCTGACAAAGGTATCTTTTTGGGATACTCTGAAAGATCTAAAGCATTTAGAATATACAATAAAGAAACTTTGATAGTGGAAGAATCCATTCATGTCAAGTCTGATGACAAGAAGCCTGACACTGCCATGTCTGAGCTAGATGAGTTATTTTCAAATTTAGATATTGGTGGTACAACAAACAGTGAACCTGCATCTTCAGCGTCCACTGGTGATAACCAGACACAAGATTCTACTCAAGCAGAAGCTGAAGCCAGCAATAGTTGGAGATACAAAATTAATCATCCCAAAGATCAAATTATAGGAGACACTGGACACAGAGTGAGAACAAGATCCTCCTTCAAAGAGCATGCAGATCTTGCACTTCTCTCTGAGATGGAACCTAAAACGATTGATCAAGCATTGGAAGATGAATGCTGGATTCTGGCAATACAAGAAGAGTTGAATTAGTTCCAAAGAAATGATGTTTGGAAGTTAGTCACTCTACCAGAAGATAAACAAGCTATTGGTACTAAATGGGTATTTAGAAACAAGCTTCATGAAGATGGTAAGGTAGTGAGAAACAAAATAAGATTAGTTGCTCAAGGTTACTCACAGGAAGAATGTATAGATTTTATTGAAACCTTTGCACCTGTTGCAAGGTTAGAGCTATTCGCATTTTACTTTCATTTGCTGTACACCATGAGATAATTCTTTATCAAATGGATGTGAAAAGTGCTTTCTTGAATGGTTTTATAACTGAGGAAGTCTATGTGAAACAACCTCCTGGATTTGAAGACATTGAATTTCCTGAACATGTCTTTAAGCTTAAAAATGCTCTGTATGGTCTTAAGCAAGCTCCTAGAGCTTGGTATGATAGACTAAGTTCCTTTTTAATGAAAAATGGTTTTACCAGAGGTCAAGTAGACACTACTCTATTTAGAAAAACATCAAACAGGCATTTTATACTTGTTCAAATTTATGTTGATGATATCATTTTTGAAGCTACTAACGAAAGCCATTGCAAAGAATTTTCTAAGTTAATGCAGGCTGAATTTGAAATGAGCATGATGGGAGAATTGAAGTTCTTTCTTGGAATTCAAATCAAGCAATGCAATGATGGTATTTATATACATCAAAGCAAATACATCAAGGAATTGCTCAAGAAATTCAAGATGGTTGATTGCAAGACAATGTGCACACCTATGCATTCTACTTGTATTCTTAGTAAAGATGAAACAGGTAAGAAGGTAGATCAGAAAATGTACAGAGGTATGATTGGATCTTTACTTTATCTTACTGCTTCAAGACCTGATATTATGTTCAGCGTCTGCCTGTGTGCTTGATTTCAATCTGATCCTAGAGAATCACACTTGAGTGCTGTTAAAAGAATATTTAGATATTTACAAGGATCTACTAATCTTGGTTTGCTTTATAAGAAATCAAAAGATTACAAATTAGTAGGAATCTATGATGCTGACTTTGCTGGAGACCGAATTGAAAGAAAGAACACAAGTGGAGGCTGCAATTCCTTGGAGCAAATCTTGTGTCTTGGTCAAGCAAAAGACAAAACACCATTATACTCTCAACAGCAGAAGTTGAATACATCTCAGCAGCAAGTTGTAGTTCTCAACTTCTATGGATGAAATATCAACTTGAAGACTATTTGATAAAAGAGAGTAATATTCCTATCTTTTGTGATAATACATCTGCAATTTGTCTTACTAAAAATCCAATATTCCATTCTACAGCAAATCACATTAAGATTAAGCATCACTTCATAAGAGACTATGTTCAGAATGGTGTGCTTGAAATCAAATTTGTAGGCACTGATCATCAGCAGGCTAACATTTTCACAAAACCCCTTGCTGAAGATAGATTCAATTTTATAAGAAGAAATTTAAATTTTCATCATATAGAAGAATGATTAATCTCAGCGTCTTGTGAAATGTATCATTCAGCATCTGGTATGACATAAGCATTAACACGTGTACACATATTATATGTCATTCATGTCGCATAACTCAGCATCCAGTGAACTCGTCGTGTGCATTCGAGTACATATGTGTCACACGCGTGTGGGACGGAAGCGTCTCATCACACCTACTGAGTCATGATTAAATTTGTGTTTTCAATAAAATCTTTTTCTTGATTTTACTTTATTTTAGCAACTGCATTTAAAATGAAAAGCGAATCTTTATTTTTATTTTCTTTTTGATTTATTTTTATTAAAAGGAAATACGAAGCGGTTTTGAAAAAGTAACAGTACCATTTCTTTAAACACTTTCCCACTACTCCACTACTCCACCCACTTCATTCGTACTCTCTGTTTTCCCTGAAAAAACTGCTTTCCCCTCTCTCTCTGTTTTCCCTCTCTGAAACCCTAAACCGCCATCATCTACTCTCCTACTACAACCATGACTGACGTTAAGGTCGGATAAAACTCTGCTATCTACGATACCATGACTGAAGGAAGAGTCCTGACTGAGAATAGGATTGATTTGAAAAACTTCAAGCTCTATGGTTTTGATTTCTATAAAGGTTTGAATACTTTGGGTTGGAAAAACTACTTCTTTTGGGATCCTGTTCAAGTTCTGGTCACTGCAATCAAATAAGTTTGGGGAAACATTCATATGCTTTCGGGTGGCATCATTGAAGGTCATGTTAAAGGTTTCAAATTGGTGTTTACTATAAACATTATTGCTGATACTATAAAATGTCCTTGTGAAGGAATTAGTTTCTACATTGGTTGGGAAGACGCATTCAGAGGAATGGATAATGTCAACGATGCTTTGTTTCAGAATTATCAACAGTTGAAGGAATCTGAAGAAACTCCTACTGCCAAGCATCTGAAAAGTCACTACAGGGTGCTACACAAAATCATCGCCAAGAGTGTTTTTCTAAAGACTAGGTCGAGTGATATTGTGAACTATGAGCAAAAGTTCATAATGAGAAACTATATGGCTGGTCACAAGATAAACTTGCCTAGATTGATCTTCAACAATCTAGTCAATGCACTTGTCAGTTCAAGGGAGGGTTCTGCTAACAAGAAGAACATTAACAAGACCATTCCCTATGGTGTTCTTCTTACTACAATGATGGTTAAAGACGGAATTGCGAGAAGGCTTGGTGCCTTGAAAGGAGAAGAAAAGGTAAAGTATTTTGGACTTGGTGCTATTGTTCGTCCTGATGTGTTTGGAGTCAATAGCTTGGTTAGAATGTAATTGATCATTGGTAATATGATCAAGAAAGTGAAACAGGAGCAAGGAGAAGTAGCTGGTGCTACTGTTAGTGAAGTTGTGAAGAAACCCACCAGAAGCTCAGTATCTGGTGTGAAAAGAACCGGTGAGTCTCCAACAAGGGAGACAAGAAGCAAGAAGCAGAAGGTGCCTCCTGCACCAGAAAGAAGAGATGAACTAGAAGATGATAAGGACCGAGTCCCCATCAGAAGCATAATGGAGAAGAAAAGAAAGGCAGAAGCTAAAAAGCTCATTTCAGCGTCTGGCCCTAAGAAGCAAGCTCCTCCACCTCCTCCTCCTGCTATTGCCCCTCAAAGCAAGAAAAGGAGATTGCTTAAGCTTTCTGAGAAGCCTACTCCAAAGGTACTTGACTTTAAAGTTGATGAACCTGTTATTGCTTTTGGTTCTGATGATGCTATTATTGCACCACCATTGTCTGTTTCCACACCACAAACACACTCCACACAACCTCCATCCACCAAACCACAATCCTCCAAGAAAACCACCAAATCCAAATCACAAGCCATTACCCTTATATCTCAACAACCACCACTTCCTCCATACTACCAAAACAAATCCATTAAACCCTGCATCACCCCCTCAGGAACCATTTCATGGTGCTTGGGTAACCAATCACCCTAACCTACCTAAACTTTAGCCCCACCAGAAACACTTACATTACCCAAACCACAATCCTCTGCATCCTCAAACACTTCTCTCACATCATACATTTCCTCATCTCACTTTCACCCCTTCAATCAGCTTTTCAAAATCACTCACAACAAACCCAAAACTTACAAAGTCAAAGTGACTTCCACTATTGCTCTTACCTCATCATCCAACACTACCACTCCTACATTAGAAACCACATCTTTTGGTGCATCAAGGTCTATGTTAAATGCTGATAATAGACCAAGGCTCACAAGAGAAGAATAGTATCATTCTATATATGGTCACCCTTCTTTCTGGCATTTTAAAACCTTTACTTCTGGGGTTACAAGGCTGGAAATTACCCCTTTCAGCTACAATACCAAGCTGAAGACTACATTTGGTGGAAGGTTGAGACCTCCTCTAAACCGAGGAATTCTTCCATTCTCTGTTGATCTCCCTCAGAATCTACCACAACATGAACCTCTCACTCTGGAAGAGTGTGGAAGGTGGATCCCTGATGAAAAAAGGGCCTTCATGACTCACTGCCTGCAAATGAAGAGGCTTGAGTTAGTTTTTCTGAACAAAGATCCCTCATCAGCATCTGTTAAATTTGTGCCTGATAGGCAAAGGTGGCTTCCATGGTTAATTCCTGAGAAGAGGAAGAATAAACCACCTGGAAGACTTCCAAAGATAATGACTCTCAAAGAGTTTAAAGAAGCTCCCAGAACATACAAGACAAAAGCTTTCTCTCAGAAAAAGGTCAGTAAGCTGTCTGAGGACCATGCTATGCAAGTTTACCTGACCAAGATCAAAAAATATTCTAGAGGTACTGGTTCTTCAGGTTGTTGTAATGCAGAGAAAGCCATTATTCCAACTGTTGGCTCTATTAACAGAGTATCTGACATAAACCTTGCCATTCTGCATTTTGATGATATGCTGATGTGCTCTGTGATTAGACCTCCTAGTTTTACCAAACTGCAACAACAATGGGCTGAAATTAGTAAACATCTGGATATCGGATTCAATTGGAGTCAAATGGGAATGCAATAGAAAGACAAGGCTATTTTACCTCGTTTGAAGCTTGTCACTGAAAATGAAGATGACAAAGAGAACCTGAGAATGATTTATCTGTCTGAGAATGAAATTCTCAATACCTGTCTTGCTAAGACAGAAGATGCTCTGAGAAGAGATATTGCAGAAGCTGAGCTTGTAAGATTTGATGCTTATGTTGATGAGTTGTTCAAGCACATGGAAACTGTATTTTTTAATATGGTTTACCCAGAGGAATTAGTGCTTAGATGGGAACAAAACATGGAGTTTGAGAAACAGAAGCTAGGAAGGTTCATCAAATGGTCTCCACCAAATGATGATTTCTTTCAGAAGGCTAAGGATAGTAAGGAAAGAAGATTGAAGCTATCACAAAGTGCTGCAGATGATGAACCTGTCATCATGTCTAGAGCACAGTATGAGAACTTAATTGCTACATCTCAGAAAGTGAATCAGTTGGAAAGCACTGTGAATTTTCTCATAGAACGCCCCAACCAAATCCTTCCTCATCCACCTTAAAACATTTTTCTTTATTTCAAATGTTTTGCTTTACTTGTTAATTTAGTACAATTGTTCTTTTGCTCGTATTATCTTTTGAATGGTATTAAATCTTTTACCTTCAAATTTTTCTCTTATTATTTATTATGTTTTGACTATGATGTGTTTTACAATCTTTTTGTCTGATGACAACAGGGGGAGTAAAAGTAAGGTTTGATAAACACACTTAAGTATCACATAACATGCCTCATTCATCATACATAACATATTTTTGTTGCTCTTATACTCATTGATATTCAATGGTACAATTTTATTTTAATTTGTATCCAATGATCTCAGCATCTGGTCCTCAATGGTTATTTAAATAATATGCTCTGATACATGTATGTATTATGCAATCATGCAAATGCTCTGATACTTGGAAAATATTTGACTATATCTGAGTATGTTGAACTCGGGAGACCCTTGAAATTATTTTTGAAACTAAATTGTTCATCAACCTTGGATATTTGTCATCATCAAAAAGGGGGAGATTATTGGAACCTAAATGATTGAGAAGTTTAGACCCTCATTAATTTTGATGATAGCAAAGTATTTACAAGAGAACAATTTAACTTCTAATAAGTCTAGAACTGTGTAGGTATTAAAATCATTCATGTTTTATGACTCACTCAAGCAAGAAGAAGAATTTCACAAGAAGATGAATACATTCCTATGTGTCTGCATCTGGTTCACTCAAGCATCTTGTTATATGCACTTTTAGCGGGCGTCCGGTAGTGTAATCTTATGACATGTGGTTACTCAATTGCTGCGAACATCCGTTTTGATTTCTGAGCGAGCATCTGGTCTTTTGATAAATCATGTGATAGTCATGATTATTCTCTCTGTCCTCAATTTTCATGGAACGGTATTCGAATTTGATTTTATGCACTTATTTTTATGTACGAGGTATCAAAGGTGACACCTTTAGAATAGGACAAATTCGTACAAGGTAATTGTGTGAAAAGCAGATAGTACAACAACGGAAATATGTACTATTCTGATATTCTCTAGAAAGGAAGAAAATGACGTAATTTCAAATTACCTTACTCAATGATTTGGAGTTGAAATATCTGCAACGGTATTATCCTCAAAACTCCTATAAATACCTCAAGGTCTTCATTGAAGAAGTGTTAGAAACTACATACTGAAAGAGCTATTACTCAAGTGAATAATCAAGTTTCGTGCCAAGTTTCTGGAAACCAAGAACTGAACTTCAGCGTCTTATATTCTTTCTTTTAGAAAGTTATTATTTTGAGCTTAATCTTTTCATCCTCTCTGTGAGAGTTATTTGATTGTGTTCCAAACATCTTTGTGAAAGTTGTATTGCCTAGTTACAGGCTTGACTCCTCAAAGGCTCGATCATACTGAGTCATTTTGAGAAGTTAAGAGTATTGTCAAGTTTGTGACAGTAGAATACTCTTAAGGAATTTGTGATCTGTTGATTATAGTGAAAATCCTTCAGGAACGAAGGGGCTAGACGTAGCTACCAGTTTGGTGGTAAACTAGTATAAATCTCTGTGTCTCTTGCTTTACTGTTTTACATTTACTTTTGTCTTGCAAAGAAAAACAAGTTTTTATAAACACATTTCCAGCGTCCGGTTATATTTCTGCATCCGATAACAAACAGTTTTCAAAACAAAGTGTTTTTATCTTAAAGTTTGCGAAAAATTTTCAACACAATTCAACCTCCTTCTTGTGTTCACGTTCAGTCCTATGGCACTGATGATGTCGATGACTCAGATGGTTTAGAGCATCTCGTGCATGATCAGGACTATCACGATTATTAGTGATGTTTTGACTTTTTTTTATATTTTGATATTCTGAGGATATTTTTAATTTATATTGCGTTTCTTTTTCACTTTTTTTTTTAGTTTATGTTATCACATTTCTTAATATGGAATAAATTAATAATTAAATAACTAAGTAATAAATAAATACATAATTTCAATCATTAAATAACTAAATAATTAATTAATTAATTTAATTAAATAAATTAACTAATTAAATAATTAATAAATTAATTAAAGAAATTAATTAATTTAATTAAATTAATAAATTAATTAATTAATTAATTAATTAAAATATTTAATTAAACAAATAAATTATTTAATTAATTAAATAAATTATTTAATTAATTAAATTAATTAATTCATTAAAAAAATAACAATACCGACGGCCTTACCCGTCGGTAGTCACCGTCTCCCATTACCGATGGCTTTGACCATCGGTAAGCACCAACGACTGATTCCGTTGAAAATTACTGACGGCCTTTTACCGACGGAATAGACCCGTCGGTAATTCCGACGGCTACAAAAAAACCCATCAACAATTTTTTGCGACAACCATTTTATAGACAGGCTTTTGGCCGTCGGTATGCCGTCGGTAAATCTACGTTACCGACGGCTTTTGTGCATTACCGACGGCTTTTGACCGTTGGTAACGCAGCGTTTTCTTGTAGTGCATGGACTTATCTGGTATCAGAGCACTAAGATTCTAAAATTAATTAACATGGATGAATATGGTATCTCATACGAAGAAATAAGAAAATCTAAATTATAATTTATCTCAAGACAAATACAACGTGAAAAATAGAATTACAAAGACTTTATAGATCATTTGATGAATATATGCAATGGCCTGAAAGAATAACTAGTGAAAATTGGCAAGAACTAAAAAATAGGATTTTAATAGTAGAACAAAAAATTAAAACATTAGAAGATGAATATAAACAACATTGAAAAGGAATTACGAATTAGAGAACTTACAGAAAATATTGAAAGACCACAAAGATTGTTAAAAGTATTATTTAAACAAATGGATATTTGTAAAAAGAAAAGAAATGATAGAAAAATTACAAGAATATCAAAAATAATTATAAAAATTCAAAATATAATATCCCGATATGAAACAGAATTAATAGATCTGAAAAATCTAAAAAGTATTTAAAAAATTTATCCGTTAATAAGCTTTGTGACCCCAAAATTAGAGACGAAATTTTTACTTTTCCATTGCTAAAACTAAATCGCTTTATTCTAGTCGTGCTGGTAGAAGCTTGAGTTGGATAACCTCGCTACCCCTCTGACCCGCTTCTGCCCTCGTAACCTCTTCAGAACCATTTCCATGGTCTGTTCCCTCAGTGGGATTGTCCATTGGTACTTCTTTCTCCACTAATAATGATCCAATGGATTTAGGAGCATAAGTGCTTAGGAATGGCCCATATTTAGGAAGATTCTTGTTGAAAGCTGCCATAACCCTAGGAAGCTTACATGTTTTTTGTTCATGACCCAGCTTGCCACAATTAAAGCACATACCTTGCAGCCTCTCATACTTGAAGGAAACCCAATTCTTTGGTAAAGACCATGGTTAAGCTAGCTGCCAGACCACAAGGGTTTGGTGGCATTCACTAAAAGCCTCACCCTGATGAAGTGACGCAATAAGATCCCATTCACCACAGAGTTCTGCACCTCCAAAGTCTCCCCCATTCTACTTGTTATCATTGAGGCAGTGTTAGGATTTAAGTAATCAAGAGGTAGCCCATGGATTTGGACCCAAAAAGGTACCAAATCAAACTTCACATCTTGGCAGGCCACATCAGGTTCCCACTGTTGGAGACTTATCAATTGGTTCATTACAAACCAGGGAGCTTTCTCGATAACTGGAAACAGAACAGATACATATTTGCTCCCATGTCTAAAATATGCAAGCCCTGGTAATCACACCACGTCTTCCCAAAAATGTTTTTCACCGTTGTTTTATTAAGGACTTTGTCTGCTATCATTTTCCCCAATAAAGATCGTTTTACTAACTCTTTACTATCGGTGTCGTTTTGGTGTAGGACTACTCCCACCTCGTCTTTCTCATCTTCTGGAACTTCCACTGTTTGAATATCTCCCATGTCAACCACCTAAGCAGCTCGGCGCAACACAGAAGAGAAACTCTAACCAAACTCTGCTGATAGGGGCTCTATCAAGCACACCAACACTAGTCACGCACACCCTGTATAGCCAAACCCCTCCTCACAAATCTCAACTCTCAAAAACAATAACCTCCAGCCACCTGGAACCTAACCCTAGCCACCAAGCACTACCCAAACCCTAGCACAGAAACCCTAGGGACTAGATAAAAACAACCATACTAGCCTAGAGTATGGGGGCAACGCGGGTTAGACATTAGGTCTTGAATGATAAATCATGGATCTCGATCTTTGGTCTTGGACCTCAAATAGGGTAGTATTGGGCTGCTGGGTTAGTGTTGGAGCGCAAAAAAGATATTAACTATAGTTAGAATGAATGGTTTGTTATATTAAAACAATGTAGTCGTGCTAGAAATTGTTATTGTATTCATAGGTCTATTTGGGATATTTTTGTTAAGGCCAAACCGCTACTTTATAGTGGATAACTTATAGCGTATAAGAAGCTCGTCATATGTGTTTGATAACTACAAGCTTGTAGCATGTTTTCACTAGCTTATAGCGTTTTTCCAAACACTACTTGAAGTAGTGTTTGAGCTAATAACTTTATAACGTATCATTTTCTCTCTCATTTTTACCCTTATTAAATCTGTTAAATTATCTGTTTATCCTCTATTAAATGAAATAAAAAATTATTAACTTTTGCAACCTCCCTCTCACTATATACATTTATATTGTTGCGTATATTTCTATAATACATAAATTCTGATAAAGCATAAAAGTAAATAAAAATAATATTTTAACTAATAAAAATCATTTTAATGATAATAAATGAATAAATAAGTAATTAAATTATATTGTTAAAATATAAATTTCAAAATTTTAATGTATAAATATCTTAAAAAATTAGTTTAGTTAATTAATATAAATTAATTTTAATAATAATTTACAAATATTTGATTATATTTAATATTTTGATTAAAGAAATTTAAACATGAATTAAAAATATCCTTTAATGTTATTTTTTATTTATAGGTTTGTTCAACCGTTAATTTTACCAAATACTTTAAATTTAATCTGCTAGCTTATCCACCATCTGCTACTTTTTGTCAAACAGAACCTTATTATAATTGTTAGTTTCCAATTGTCATATAATAATCCACGCTAACATTAATATTTTCATGTTGACACCATAATTTTTCCCCATAGATGCAACGAACAGTTCTTACTTAGGCCTCTTGTAGCACTTGGGTGTAGGGGTGGGCATGGGTCGGGTCGGGCCAGTGTTGGGTTGGGTTTGGGGTGTTCACAGACCCAACCCAATCATATGTATATGAGTTGGGTTGGATCAGTTTTGTCAAAATTTTTTGTATAACCCGAACTAACTCAACCGACCTCATATGGGTTGATTTGGATCAGATAGACGAGTTTATTACTAAAATATTCATTTATCAGAAAAAAAAATTGAAAAAAATCGAAGAGAAATGGAAAATAGTTATTTATGAAGAAAAATAAAATCAATATCAAGGCCTTAAATATTGATTTATCCAACATTAACCTAGTCTGATTGAAAAAACAACAAATATGCCACACAATATTTCATATTTCATAATATATTTCATATTTCACATTATATATAAATCATTCCAAATACAAATATATATTTCATATTCCAAATACGCAACTCAATATTAAGCTAGACTTACAGGAAAAAAGTCACTTTGTATAATATACATGACGCGTTCATTTAGTAAGTAAAAAATGGTTATGCATGGGTTGGGTTGGGCTGCTTGGGTTTACAATCTTCAGACCTGACACCCAGCTCATAGGCTTTGGGTTTGCTTATTTTAAAACTAACTCAACCCAATGACCTAAACCAACCCGAATTTTTTGTGTTGGGTTGGGTTGAGTATGTCGGGTTTGCAGGTCGACCCGTACCCGTGCCCATCCCTACTTAGGTGTGGGGGCCAAGTGTGAGTGGTATTTACTCAGCTATGAGTGGTTATGAATGGATTTTAAATCATGACAGTGGTGTTAGCAATGGTCAGAGATGTTGGAGTTGGATTTGGAAAATGCCTCTAGCTGCTAGCGTGCAATTCTTCTCTTGGCAGTTTTGCCATCTTTTTCTTCCTTCCCGGTGTACATGGAATAATAGAGGTATTGATTTAAATACTGATTGCCCTTTTTGTTGTGGTGTGGATGAAACTACTTTCATTGCTTACTTTTCTATCCCAGAGCTATGTCATAATGGAGAGACTATGGCCTTCCTAATTTACATTTGCTAGTTGATGTTTCTGATGTTCTTGGTAGGTTGCATGATGTTGTTGTGAAGTTTGGTATTATAGTGCCAATTATCATGGAATCTGTGGTGTTCAAGGACTAAATTTATCTTTGAAAATATTGTGACAAATCATAATTCTTTGCTAGCTACTGTTTTCGCTCAGTTACATTCTACTTGGATAGCTTTTTGGGTTCCTGCTAATTCTCTTCCTAGGAATGTTTCTCGTTTGGTAGCATGGCAAGGCAAATCTCTGGACTCTTTTGTTCTTAATGTTGATGGCAGTGCTTTGTCTAACCCAGGTGTAACGCCCTGACTCTAATCAGAGCATTGCCTACTAAATTAACTGGAATTAATAATAAACGTGAAAAATTATCTCTTTATGTAATAAACATTCAGAAATAAATCCCTTGGAATATTGAATGCATTCTAAAACTAATTTAATAATAAAAGACCTTTGACAAAAACTAACATTAAATTTAAGTCACTACAAAGACTCATAGAAAATTACAACTAATTTCGATCAATTACAAAACACTCATAATTGAAACGACTCTACTTAAAATGGAATTTAATGCCTTAATGGACGACTCGTGATCCGGTATTAACTCGAAAGGTCTCGCCACAAAGGCAAGACCGAGCACAACTTCATGCTCTAACTCCTTCAATATGCTTGTACCTGAAAACAACGCCCCAAATATGTGAGTTTATAAAACTCAGTAACATAGACTTAACATAAAAATCAATTACCGTTGTTTTCAGCCATACGTGTTGTGCTACGTATTGAAAACTCTTCTCGACAAATGAACTTATGATCATCCAAAACTATTTTGGATTAGAGCACAATTAACTACCCATTCATGTCTAACATTGATCACATGCCACGAATAACATTAAAACATAGCATTAGGTTGATTATGAAAACCCTAAACTATCACTTTTATAGGGTGTCAAGAAAGGATATCCTAAAACTTAGAATTCTGCAGAAAGGTAGTGAGTGAATCGATTCACAAGTGTGTGAATCAATTCATTCACTTAAACAGAATTCAATTCACCAAGCTGTGAATCGATTCACCCTTTTAAGTTTCGATTCACAGAACCAAAATAAGAGCATGGGCGCCTTTGGTGAATCGATTCAACACCCTGGGAATCGATTCATGCAGACTAAAATGCAGAAAAACACACTTTTGACATAACTACTTGCATTTTAACACCCAAATTGCATAATCAACCCATTCTCATGATTCCCAAAAGCCCCAAATTGAAACCAAGGGATCATGTAAAATAAGAAGTTCAGCCACTTCATACACTCTCTATTTACTTGCATATAAATACAAATAAATCAACTTTACATACTCTAAGATCCTGCATTTGTCCAGAATCACAGCTAAGATAACTTCCAACTTAACTAACTCCAATGATACTTACAAGAAAATCAAGGAATCAACTTGACATATATTAGAACATTACATTTCCAAAAATATTCATCTTTGAGAAATCATATGACCAAACCTACACAAACTCATATGAAAACCATCAACAAACATAAACTCAAACATTTCTAAACCTATCTATGTCTCATGCTTTTCAAGACCCTAACTTGAATCAAACATACCAATTGGAGCTCTGTGGAACTCGCAATGGGGCAAACATCACACAAAGTTTGTGGGGGGTTGGGGGCAGCCATCCAACCCTTAACCAAACCCACTCAAATATCTCAACTTCTACTCATTAGATATTAAAAATTAGGAATTAACAATTAACCCTAGCACACCCTAAGAGAGGTTTTAAATTGGGGGATTCTCTATTACCTTTGCTCCTAAGTGCTCTGGGATGAAAACCCCTCATTTCTAGGGCTTGAGTGTCCAAAATCCACCATGGGAGCCACTCCTCCAAGCTGCTTCTTCCTCCATTCTTGAATCTCTTCCATCTTTGAGCCTTGATTCTCCTCCTTTCATTTTTTTTCTCTTCCCCGATCTCTCTCTCTCTCGCTCTCTGTTTCTCTCTCTATCTCTCTCTGTCTCGCTCCCTCTCTGTCTCGCTCTCTCTTCCTCATCGGCGTGTGGTGGCGAGCCACCGCCTCCATGGTCGGCGCGGCCTCGCCCTTCTTCTCCTCCCTCCGTCGAGCTCTCTCTCCTTCCTTCTTCCTCTTCTCTCTTCTTCTTTCTCTTCTTTTCTTTCTTTTCCCTTCTTTTTTTCTTTCTCTTCTGATTGACGATCAGAAGCCCCCCTTTTGTTCTTTTTTTTAAAACATAACTTACTACTCACACCCCCTCTTCTTAATAATACAACCCCCTTTCTTTATTAATTCACACAAACATAAGTGCATAAGGGTTTTTGGTCTATTCTTTTAGGTCTTCTAAAATTAACCCCTTTTATACTAAATTAAACAATGTTAAGCTAGCTTAATCCTTGGGAAAAATTATCATTTTACCCCTTAGGCTTAACTTTGGGCCAATTTACTAGATTAAATTTATTCTTCTAGGCCATTAACCCCTTTAATTCCTTAGGGTCTCCAATTACTAGGCTTAGGGAAAGTTGAGGTGTTACACCAGGAAAGGCGGGCTTTGGAGGGTTGGTTCGCAATTAACTTGGTCAGTTTATTTTTAGTTTTTACAGCAGTATTGGAGACTCGGATATCCTTTACGCTGAGATTCAAGCTTTGCTTATTGGTATTAAGCTATGTTGGGATGCTGGTTATACAAGTATAGTTTGTTATTGAGACTCTCTTCACTCTATCCAGCTTATTCAAGGTGCTTCCCAACCTCTTCATAAGTATGCTAATTTGTTAGAAGTCACCCGAAGTTATTTGGCTAGAAATTTGAGTTTTTCTATCCATCATACTCTTCATGAGAGAAATAGTTGTGCTGATTATTTAGCGAAGTTAGGGGTTCATTGTAGGATTCTCTTGTTATAGTGGATTCTCTGCTTCCTTGTATGATTTCAGTTCTTTTAGCTGATGTTTTAGGTGTCTCATTCTATAGGAGTTAATCGTTTTTGTTGTGTTTTTATTTTTCTTTTATGATGTAACCAAAAAAAACTTTCAATTCATCTAGACTAGAATTGCATCATGGCGACTATGACCTTTGGCATCATACCGTGATAGTAAGAGATCTTTATACATCTAGGGAATTTACCATCAATATAGAAAACTCTTCTATCTATCTTGTGACGTCATGGAAATTATTTATGACAAATCTCAAAATTGAAAATTCATAAATTAACATAAGAGTAAGAACATACTACTTACCTAAACATTGAACTAAAACAAAAAGCGTGAAATAGAGAATAAAAAACATCACATACCTTCTGCTACACTAATAATCTTCATAATCTTCCTCCTGTGATAACCTTAAAAATAAGTCTTCAAATAAATCAATACCTTTAGCGAAAAGGTAGAAACCACAAAGCATGACCAAAACTCCAACACATGCAATCCATAAATGCCTTTGGGGTTCAATTGCTGTTTGATATCCGTAAGAGATGGACCATAATAGCAAGCACATAGCAATAAAAAAGATAATCATGTGCAATGATGCTGAGCGAGCTAATAACTGCAAGGCCATTTCAATTAGCAGAGATGAATGTGCTTGGATTCTCTTCCGAGTAATGACTGTCAGTGTCTGGTAACAAGGGTTTGAGACTAGCAAAAGAAAGTTACTTATGATATTTGGAATTAGTTGAAAAAGATGAAAAAATCAGAGATAATGACAGAAAGATTAATTTGATTTTGAGTGAAAAAAGTCATCAGATTTAATCCACTCAGTTCTCTAATTTTATCATTAAATTAGTTTTGTTTAAAATTTGAATTTGATTCTATTCAGTTTAATCTACAATTTTTGGATGAAGTTATTTTTTTTTCACTTTTAGTTTAAACTTTTAAGAAGATAATAAAGATAATAAAAATATATTTAAAATATTAAACATATCATAAATCATAACGTGACCGATATTGATAAAGTTTGTTTGAAATCACAGCTAATATAAAAGATCTTACGCAACGAGAAATACTAGAAACACACTCTCTATTACTCATTTTCCAACACACTCTCTTATTGATTGAAATTCACAATGATTCCACTAAATTTATGTGGAACCCACATGATTTAGTGAGACCTATTTGAATTTCCACCAATAAGATAGTAAGTATTAGGAAGAGTGTGTTGATAACACCCCTCCTTAAGCAACTCCATAATTTTACTTTTATTTTAACTCATTAATAAAAAGCTTATATTTTATTAAATATAATTCTTTTTATTTGTTTGAGTATACTTATACCAAAACATTTACGAAAAAATATCTTTCTCAAATGTATTTTTCATCTACACTTTTTAATATTGAATACTATTTTTTTAATATCTTGCAGCTGCTATATTGTATTTAGGCTAAAATATAATGTCACTGACACTCAAATTGAAAAGCAAACAACCTTACTAGATAAGGGATGTTTGCCGACTTTCAAAACTAGTTTTTTTTTTTTACGGAACTTTCAAAACTAAGTTGGAGTTATACAAAATATAAGAAACTATATAAATTCATATGTGTAATTTTCTATAAAAGAATAAACCATAGTCTGCACTCTGCAGAAACGAGCGAAATGCGAGAACAGTAAAGAAAAACCCGGGAAAAAAAAAATGAACGTGACATTTGAAGATCCAATTTTAGCACAAATTCTTTTTTTTTTTTGTACAATTTTTAGCACAAATTCTACTTATATAAGAACCCGTTTTCAATATTTCAATTATTTGCCAACCATCTTACATTTTAAAAACCACGTGTTTGTAGAGTATAATAGAATTGATTCTGAAAAATTGATGCTAAAAAAATTGAGTTTGAAAAAATTGATTTGTGTTTGGTATATTTTAAAAGCAGGTTTAAACTATTTGATTTCGTTTGGATGATAAATATACATCACTTTTGATGTGTAAATATAAAAAAATTTATGGGTTCCAAACCAGAATTGATTTTATCCAATACAAAAGCTAAGAACTTTTTCTTTCATCAGAATCAATTCTACCCACCCCATAATCAATTTTATCCACCGTAATATTATAACCCAAACACATGAAAAGTGTCTCAACTATATTTGCCTTTTTTTTAGAACTGATGCTAGCCTCGCCAAAATCTTAACCAAATAGACTCTTAATACTTGAATGTTGTTAAGTGCCACATTAGAATAAAGGACGATAATTGGTGATTAACGCACATTTGTTTTGGATTGTGATAAAATTGATATGAAGAGATTTGATTTTAGAAAAATTGAGTTTAAAATAATTGATTTCATTCTGACGATAAAATAGAATCATTCTTGTTGTATAAATGTAAAGAATTTTATGAGTCTCCTACCCAAAATTGATTTTACTCAACGCAAAAGCAAGAAATTATTGCTTCCATAAAAATCAATTCTACCCATTCTAGAATCAATTTTAGTCGCCATGTTTTTGTTACCCAAACATATCAACAGTTATTTTCAGATCTATTCAGCTTGATTTTGCTCCTAAAATTGATTCTAACCTCTCTATGATCTAAACCAAACTTACTCATCATGCTTAGGGAACCAGATTGGAAATGCTTATATATTCTGGAAGTACTACACCCCAGTGTAATACGTGGATACGTCATAACCATACATGCCAACATGACTGGTGAACTAGTTCATCAAGAAGGCATGAAATGTGGTTCAATGGCTAACATTGCAAGGTTACTAGAAAATCTGAAACAGAATAAAATGTAAATTGTATGCACAGAATTGTATTTGATTTATGTAATTCATACAAATCCTTTTCTTTATGACCATAAAGAAACTTCATCATCAGAATTCAGAACAGAATCTAGATACATTCAATGTTTCAGGATGATGGTCAAGTGACAATGAAGATAAAGTATGCAATAATTTCCTTCAACATCACATGCAAGGTTCATCTCAATCTGTATCAATTAAAAACAGTGAAAAATTAAATTCCAATGAAGAAGTTATTCATCAAGAATCTAGTCAGAAAGAGTGTAATGCTATCCATCCCATAATTGATCTAGTCAAGACAAAGCAAAAACATCAAGCAATCAGAGATGCAAAATAAATTTCATTAGTCTATCTTTTCATTTAATGTATGTAAGTAGTATCTACATCGTATACATTATTACTGCATAAAAACAAATGGAGGTGACTTTAATCCGCAATCTAATAAATTTAAAACAATTTGAACTAACCTTTTATTAATTGCAAAGAAAAGATTATTTTAGTCATTATCTTCACGTCCAAAGTCATAAACTATCTCAATCTGCACCAAGAACAGAATATCAAATTCAGTCAGAAATAAGCACATTCCGAAGCACTAAAACATGAATCAATAACTATCCACGCCCAATAGTAACCTATTACTAGTAACTTAAGGATCTCATAGGCAATAGAAGGAAATCACTGAGGAGCATGAGGAACCCATAAACTCTCAAGATAATTTAATACTCTCCTATGCTGTTGCATATTTCTGACAACATTTGATGTATTTTTCATAACTACTTAACTAGTTAATAATGGAAAACAGAAAACTTCATTGATTTAAGCAAGACCATAATATTCTGTATGCAAGGGGGTAACTTGTCCAGTAATGGGATTACAAGAAGGGAAATGGAGAGAATTTGCAATGCCCTTTGCAGAAAAGGGAACTTGGAGCCTTGTGCAGGTATTTTTGGGCCCTTGCACATGGCATTCTGTCTATCTCTCACGGCCTCGTCAAATGAATTTGCCATGCGAGAGTCTCAAATGAGAGGAAATGGAGAGAATTTGCAATGCCCTTTGCAGAAAAGGGAACTTGGAGCCTTGTGCAGGTATTTTTGGGCCCTTGCACATGGCATTCTGTCTATCTCTCACGGCCTCGTCAAATGAATTTGCCATGCCAGAGTCTCAAATGAGAGGAACCAAGTTCCACACACACACACACACAGGCATACATACAAACCAAAAAGGAAAAGATAAACTCAATGTATAGTATAACCATAATGACTTGAATTTGTTTTAGCATTGGGCCACACTTAAACGCCATTTTGGCCATAAAAAAATTTTCCTTTCACATTTTATCTTTTTGCAACATGTGCCGCATTTTGAAAATTTTAAACAAACATGGCTTTCGACTTACCCCCTGAGGTGGAGTTGGGTTGCGAGTAAACTTGGAACCACCAGGAGCCCAAGGCACTATTATACATCAGAAACCAGAAGTGAATACCGTTAATAATTAATATCTGAACTGGATTGAATAAGAAAATAGGAAAGATAAGGACCACTACATAGAATTTTACATAGCAACCATTTGCAGATATATCAACCCCTAGACAAGGTGGGGGGGGGGGGGGGGGAAGGGAAAGATTATAAAGGGTGGTACCTTGCCTTTGTTCCTATGTTCCAAGAAGTTTGCACCTCTGAGAAGTTGCATATTTCACAATGAAAATCTATTTTGCAAGTTTGATAGTTGTACTATAGTGACAAATAAACATACTAAACAAATACTTACTAATTGCAGCCACCTCAACTCCCAACAGCTAGCACTTTCTTCACCGCCATAAAATATGGAAGGTGAAATTATGTCAAAAAAAAAGTATATTTAGATTTGTACCCCCCTCTCAAGCTTCGATTCAAAGAGATTAACATAATCTTCAACAATCTTAGGGCCCGTTTGTTACGGCTTAAAAAAAAAAGTGATTATATTTTAAAATAATCTAGAGATTATTTTTTATAGATTTTAAAAAAATCTGAAGCTAATTTGTGTTTGTTTAGGATTATAAAAATCATTTTTTCAACTCTTATGAATGAGAAGCTACTTTTTTCAGCTTTTCATTTTTAACCTAAAAATCATTTTTTAAAAAAAATCATTTTCTAAAAAATCTGAAACAAACACAATTAAAATTAAAAAAATAATTTTTAACATAAAAAAAGTGATTTTATTCTAAAAAAAGCTGTAATAAACGCCCCCTTAATCTATCATGCATGTGCGCAAGAAATTAGGATAATTTCCAAGTAAATATCATTCATAAAAGTAATGTCCTACTCCTGGCGTTTCTTTCGGTGAATCCAACTCCCAAGTCTTGTCATAAGTATAGCAAATAAACCCCAATTTTCGTCCCCAACCTTGGCAAAATTTTTCATATTAATCTCTATACTAAACAAGGAAAAAAAAAAAAAGTTCTTCACCTATGCTTCTGTGAGTCACACAGTCCTCAACCCATGCAATTGTTGGTTAAGTTAGTCCTTAGTAATGTGAGTGACATAAAATAGGCGAGGACCTTTACTCAGTGTTTTTTTTAGTGCAGTGGTTAGTTTTAAAAATCTTGCCAAAGGTTAGAGACGTAATTGGGGGAATGATCTATGGTAAAGCCCAGCAGCATAAAGTAGTGTCACTACTGAGGTTGAGTCACACCACATTTTTAATTTCACCTATATAAGGATCAGGATGACGCCATTTATTGTAGCTTGCTTCGGCATCAGCTATCAACCTATCGATAGTATCAAGATCTTCCTGTGTAAATCCAATTCCAAACAATACAAGTCACGCTCAGCATTAAACAACAACGGAGAAAAAAATAATAAGTGAATCAATTTTAAAATTGCAAGGATTGCAGAATATTGAAACACACTACATCACAGCTGCTGCCAGGAACAAATGTCGTGGCATTAATCAAATACAATGTGAATTCAGAATCGGATTTTCGGTTATATAACAGTAATATGTGATATTTGGACGAGAATTAGGGGTGTTAGGAAGGAATGAGAGAAACGAACCACGTGTTTGTTTTGCTCGAACCTTTCGCGCAGATTTGAAGCCTGAAAAGAGAGAAAGAATGACACTGCTATGAGAGAAATGAATTTCGATGGAGGGAGAAATGAGAAGATACGTACGTCGTCGTAGAAGAGGTGGCGATGGACGGCCCAGTTGAGGGTGTCTTTAAGGGCACGCCTGTACAAGATCCGGACCTTCTCTTTCTGTGCCGCTCGCCGAGCAAGGTACGCTGCCACACTCATCTCTCCCCCTCTCTTCTCTCCCAACTCGGTACTCACCAACACGACACAACAGAGACTCTCAAACCACCCCCTGCCTCCACCAACGTCGTATTACTCGACTCATAAAACATACGCAAGCCTCTGGGCCATGCTAGTCTTCTATCTTGGACCAGAGGTGGGACTTTTATTTTGCCACCTCCCCCACTTAATTTTAACACCACCCCAATTTTTTAAAAAGTCAAGTTTACCCCTCCAAAATACAATTTTACCCCTCCCTCTTATTTTTCTCTCTTCCTTACCTCACCTCCCACCACTCTTTCTCCCTATCAACCCTCACCTCCCATAATCTCTCTCTCTCTCACAGTGTACTGTCTCAAGCGCTGCCGCCATCGCTAGATTCTGAGGTGCGTTCGGCTTCTTTTTTTTTTTGCGATTTTCAGTGTTCCGAAATCTTGTTACCGGGAGCGTCCGTCAATAGGAATCCAGTAGTTAAAAATTACCGGATTCTTGTTGATGGAAGCTCCTGGTAACAAGATTCCAGATGTTACTTTATTTTCAAAACTTTCGAATTCATATTTTCGGTAATTTCTGGAAATTAGTTTCCAGAGTTAAGTCAGTTTGGAATTTGATAAATTTCTTGTGTGGTGCAGATAGATTTCCAGGCATCACATTTTCGGCCCTCCTGTTTACGTTGTTCATTACAACCATGAGTTCTGTTCTTGTTTTTGTGTTTTTCGATGGTCAAATTACAATAGGTGACAAAGGCATCAGATTTGAAGGCGATACCCCTAAATCATTTAGGGTTTCGAAGGGCATCACACTTCATGCCTTAAAGAAACAAGTTAACGGCATGATGGTTATAATCGGAGACAACAGAAGGGTGTCCGATATCCATTACTGATACCCTGTTTGTTGGGAACATGGACGTGTTCAATATGATGTTCTGAAACTTCAACATAATGGCGATATCGAGACGATGTTTGCCGTCTATAACCATTATGCTAGCCTCGGGCCGATCGAGTTATACGCGAATCTAGTGAGAAGTAATGATCAGATTATCTCTCTCATCAGGAAATCAAGATCTGTCGACGAAATCATCGCACTGTCGACTGACCCAAATTCGTCAACCATCACTAGCTTATCACAACCATGATGTTTTCTTGTATTTTTCAAGTGTTAAGGTTTCCTACATTTGTTGTGTTTCTCAAGTGTTAGGGTTTACTGTGTTAGTTGTATTTTTCATGTTGCAAGTGCCTTATTTTCAGTTAATTGAATAACATTTTTATTTATGTCAACTGAAATATATATATATATATATATATATATATATATATTTAAATATTTAAATATAAATATAAATAACATCTCCATTACAAACAAAACAAAATACATCTGATGTTCATTACAAATAAAGAACGTGTTAGATCTAATCGGAGGCCCTAGATCTCTTCCTTCGGACATATGTCTACTCGTAATGGCGAGTGGGACGCGTTAGTCTCATAAGCTCATGCATGAGATCCCAACCCTCTGTGTCCGGCTGTATCACCAGGCGCCCTTCTAACAACCTTTGGGCGATCTGATATGCCCTGGACCATTTCGCATCCTACAACAATATATATTATTAGTTAATCAGTATTTTATAAAATATAACAAAATAAGAATAATAATTCCAACATACCTCTAATACTAGAGCTGGCTCTGGTGACGGAGCTGGTGGTGCTGGAGCCGGTACATTTTGTGGGTAAATGTACGAGTGAGAGATCCTATAGAACAACTCCATGTAACCTGGCTCCACGTCCGCCGGCTACGTGGCTCGCTGACCACACTCGATGACATGCTCGTCAAAATGAAGCCACATGTCGTTCATCTCTTACGGAATGATCGACGGCCATCTGATGTTGCGAGGATCCTCGAGAATGCGCTGCACATATCCAAACTGGCGCAGCACCTTGTCTGAGAGGTTGGGATACATCATAGGCCCAAACCGGATGAATCCTCTGAATAAGCATATAGCCTGGAATTGGCGCTCCCCTCTGTGATCCGCATACGGGTCCCAGGTAACCTCATCAGCAGTCACTCTATCCAATACATGCTTGTATGGCTCCACCAATCCTGTACCCCTAATCAGCTTCCAACGATAGGCTTGGAGTCGTCCTTCCTGGTACTCGGGCTCGAGCTCTCTAGAGCCAAATGCTACACCATGAAAGTGCTCTTATATCCATGCCTATATGATAAATGCCAAGTCAAATACTTTTCATTTGTATGTTACATGTATAAGAGTATTTTAAAACAACGACATTCGTACCAACAATAGCGTCATGTAAGATGCCACCTGCCTCTTCTTATGTCTGCTGGCCTCCCTGAGCTGGTCGTACATAAATGCTAATGCCATGGCTCCCTATGCATAAGTGCGAACACTGCTTAGGTCCCTAAACATCGCCAGGTATGCCACCTGTGTCAACGACTGACTTTTGTCGGTGAAGATAGTGCTACCGACTAGGTGCAGCAGGAATGCCTAACTGCCATGTCCCAATGGCCATCACTGCAACACCTAGGGTACACCACACTTCGCAGCCAGTAGAGACGAGCCGTGGGACCCCTGCTCTTGTCAACCTCAACCTGTGCATCATCCATGGAGACACCTAACAGCTCATGCAACCAAATAACAGTCGTCTCCTTATCCCGCGTAGGCATGGTGAAGAATGCCCTCTTGACTGGAATATGGAGTATCTGGGAGACGTCATCCAGAGAGACTGTCATCTCCCCGACAGGTAGGTGAAAGCTAGAGGTATCTGGCTGCCAGCGCTCCACAAACGCACATATCAGCCCCTTGTCAATTAACTTATAGTTGATGCTGCAAAGTTCCTTAAGCTCAGATTCTTCCAATATAGCCATAATCTCTGCACGGGGCATTAAACCAACCACACTTTTGTCGTGATTTATTACCTTCAGTTCACCACGATCCTGGTACCATAAAAATATAAGTCAATTGCATTAAAATATAAAATGAAAACAACATAATAAAAAATTAAGTGTTACTTACATCGCTGATCCATAACCGTGTGGCAACATGGTCACCATAGGTAATGAGGACTGATGTGTCCTCCAAGCCACCAGGGAATGAATCTGTGTCAGCTGTAGCCTCACCTACGGCCTGATCATGTGCATTCCCATCAGGTGTAGGCTCCACGTGTGGTGGCTCCATGTGTGTAGCCTCCTCATGGGCAACCTCCACGTGTGCAGGTTTCTCGGGCACATCCTACAGATGTTGAGGTTTCCCCATCCGTTCTTTGCGTGACGACGCAGTGGGCCTTATCCGACTTGGGCCACTGGCTGAAGGAACACTGGCTGAGGAACCACCCCTGGTGCGTGCCATACCTGTGGAAAATGCAATAGTGAACTCATGTAAGATGTGAAAATCCATGAAAAAATAAATCTGTTAGTTTTAAGAAGGATCCGAAAATATGTTGACGGAATCACCCGTCAACAAGAATCTGGAAGTTTCAAATTTTTTGAACTATCGGATTCTTGTTGATGGGGGATTCCGTCAACATATTTCCGGAACGTACTTATTTTGAAAAAAAAACATGTTGACGGAATCCCCCGTCAACAAGAATTCGGTAGTTCAAAAATCCAAACTCATGATTTTAAATGCACGGATCCTTGTTGACGGGCAATTCCGTCAACAAGTTTCCGGAAGATGTAAATTCGCAGAAAAAAGAAAACTCAGAAGAGCAACGAAATGTGGCTTACCTGATGAAGAAGAAGGTGATTGCGAGGAGATGGAGAGGGACACGAGCGAGAGAGTGAGAGTCGGATGAAGAGGGACGGAGGGAGGTGGAAGACGGAGGGGATGGGGTTTGTAAAAGAGAAGAGAGGGACGTGAGGGAGGTGGAAGACAGAAAGAGGAAAGGGGGAGGGGAGGGGTTAGAAAACAATAAGGGTAAATTGTCTTTTTTGGGAGGGGGAGGTGTGAAAATTAAAAAGGGGAAGCCCCAAAATCATGGGCCCTAGAGGGGTCAATTTGGCCCATACGTCCCTAGGGCCAAAAAGCCCACAAAGCCTGTGGGCTAGGGCCACCCCATGAGCCTTAAAACTTTTTTAAAAAAAAATATGGAAAAAATTTTGGCCTATCCTTGGCGCCAGCCCATAGAGTGGGTCGATTGACCCATTTTTTTCATATGTTGGCCCACAAAGCTCTAAGTTTAATTAACTTCTACTGCCTATATTAATTACCATCCATTGTATATTTACAACTATATTGGCATCAATTCGATACTTCATCATATTTACACAATACATTTCACTAAAACTGAAGATTAGGAAAGAAAAATTCTAGGCAAATTAAGTTATAAAATCAACCTTCCATGGAATTAAATCATATGATGAAAAACTAAATTCACAAAAACAACCAACATTGTAAAATATTTTTTTCTGACGAGATTGTAAAATATATTTTGTTAAGCAAATAATACAAGTCTTGATAAATTATTATATTTTCATTGAAAATATCAATCAATTATGGAAAACAATGACACCTGACAAGTGATGTTATGTCTTACCAAACATGTCACACGTATAATGCTACGTATTGATTTGGGTCGCGCGATTTGGACAGAGAATGGCGACAACAATACGCGGCACCATATATGGACCGTATGTCCGTACATGTACGGACTTTTTTCTTTTTTCAAAAAAAAAATTTACAATTTTTTTTTAAAAAAAAAATATTACAGATTTTTTTAACTGGCTAATCAAGTTCACATATCTAGCTAATATTATTCATTATTTGGTTAATGTCAAATCTTGAAACTTTGGACATCCCATTTTCTTATCTGGTTAGTCAAGTTCACATATCTGGTTAATGCTGTTCATTATCTGGTTAATGTCAAATCCTGAAACTTTGGACATCCCATTTTCTTATCTGGTTAATCAAGTTCAAATATCTGGTTAATGCTATTCATTATCTGGTTAATGATCTCATTTTCTTTTATGGTTATCAAGTTCAAATATCTGGTTAACGCTATTCATCATCTGGTTAATGTCAAATCTGTGTTAACAAGTTAAAGAATTCTAAAAAAAAGCAAAAAAATATATTTGTACGGTCCGTACATGTCTGTACCGTACGGACATACAGTGTCCATACAATTTTGTGTTCAAATATCATTTTTCTATTGATTTTTGTGTTATATGTACTTTCAATTGTTCCTATACAGTCAACATATTGCAAGCTATATTTTATTGTACTCATTTATTTATTTTTATCAAAGAAAAAACATATTAACAAACAGGGGTACGTTAATTTACTATTAAAAAATGGTATAAAAATCTTTTTCTTTGAGAAAAAAATGGTATAAAAATGTTGTAAATAAAATTAAAATAATGTACAAACAAAATTAGGTGAATGCTGTTATATATAGAGGAACGGGCCAAGAGTTTTAAATCTTCAGCTTCGTAACGGCAACCTTATGCATCATTTTCTTTTTTATTTCATGATAATAAAGCTAGCTAACCAATAATACCAACAACAAAAAAACTAGCTAACCACTCGCTTGCATTTGGGAGTGTCTACCGTTCCAATCAATTGTAAACGGCGACGATGAAAGCAATGATGGCAACATCGTTTGATGTCTCCGCCGCTTGCTTCCGTTCATGCTCTTCAAATCCACGGCAAAGCAGCAGAGCAGGTCACCATTCTTCTTCTATTAATATTATATATTATGACGAGAAACAATTCACATTTATGTGGGCTAGAAGGGCCAACCTTATCCCTAGCCCCTCCAATATGTGGGATGTGTGGGCTGGGGGCCTAAAAGCCCCACTATGAAGTGGGCTAAAAAAACAGGGCCATAAGTGTGGGGTAAATGGGTTGACCCACTGGGCAAGGGCTAAGTTGACACCTCTATCTTGGATCCGTCCCAAGTCTCATTCTATGAGGGGGTTGGTATTTGCACCCCTTTTTTTTCTAATACACCCTCCCCGCCTTTCTATTTTTCCCACTAAGGTACCCTTACCGAAAATTAACTCCTAGAACTCATTCCAACCCTTTCCAAAAGTTAACTTCTAAATCCTCTCCACACTAACATTTCCTTCCCTCTCCCTAGCCACTGCATCGCCTCATTCACCTATAACACTCTCACTCTCCCTCTCCCTCTCCCCAACGCAACATCAAGCAAACACCAGAAAACATCGAATCCATAAAACCCTCCTTCATCACCCCGACACCACCATGGAGAGCCTCCCCCAACATACACATTCCCCCATAGCCTCCCATGCGGCCCCTCCCCTTACAGCCTCCTCCTCGGTGAGAAGAAACTTTTTAGAGTGAGACAGAAAGTGGCACGTGAGAGAAAAGAATTTGTGGGTGCGAAACTGAGTGACAGAGAAGAAATTTTTTTCTAAAATGCATGAAATACATTTTTTTAGCTTTTGAAACTTGAGTTCCAGGGCCAATCCAAAATTAAACTTTTGGGTATAATTATTTAATGTTATTGATAACTAATTGTAAACATTTTAGTATTGATTTTAAGATTTTAGAAATAAAATTTCAAATATTCATTTCACCTATTTTGAAGATGGCCAAAATCTGTCTTTTATTGTTCTATAAGATAATAGAAACATGGATTTAACTGGAATATATAATTACTTTTCAGGATAGTGCAAATTTTAACATAAAAAAGGATGGAAGGATAATGTAACTTTTTTTGTTAAAAAAGTAAAAAACAACTTTCGCAATTAAAAAAATGAGGAGTGCTACACACTCTTTAACACTCTCATTTCAACACACTCTTTCTTATTAGTTAAAATGCAAATGGGTCCCACTATTTCAGAAATGGGTCCCACTAAATTTAAACCAATAGAAGTGAGTGTGCTAGAAAAAAAGTGCTAGAGAGTGTGTTGCTAGCATTTCTAAAAAAATAGAAAATCAAAACAGACAACATTTACTCAAATTAATTATTACATCCTAATCGATTCTCAACGGTTAATTTAAAATAACCTATACTGACCTATTTGTCAAATGACACCATTTGATTGCCTTAGCGTATGTTTGTTTCGCCAAAAAAAATACACGAAAGAAAAGATTGGAAACGAAAGTTTTGGATAAACATGCTTCCACCGTTTGATTTAGGGTTTGTTTGGATTAGAAGAGAAAGTGGAAGGAATGAAAGTAAGAGAAATGATTGTTGAAGGAATGAAAATGATATGATTTCTAGGTAGTTTGGGAGTGAAAATAGAGTAGAAAATGAGAGGAAATAAAGATATATATATATATATATATATATCTTAAAAATGATATAGAGTAGAAAATGAGAGGAAATATATATATATATATATTAAAAATGACATAAATACCCATATATATATATAATATTAAATGTATAAATAAATACATATTTGTAAATAAGTATGAAGAATTATTTCTTCATACTTATTTACAAATATGTATTTATTTATACATTTAATATTATATATATATATAGTCATGTTGCCGTGTCTTCAAAAGACATACTCCCTCTGTCTTTTATTATAAGTATAAAAATACATGTATTTGGACAAATTTTGGACTAAATTTGAACTAAATACATGTATTTTTTATGCTTATAATAAATGATGGAGGGAGTATATTAACAAATAAATAAGGATCAGAAAAAATGAGTAGCACGATAAGAAAAACAAAAAGCCAGGCCATTTTAGTCTTTTTGCTTCAAAGTGATGGTTTCCCCTGTTTTCTTCCCGATTCAAGCTGAAAGAGTTTTGGCCATTGGGCCCACATGTCAAAATCTCTCCTTCCTTTTGATATGCATACCAAACGATGGAAGACATGGTCACCAAAAACCTTTCTATCCCCCTCCTTACTTTTTTGTACTCACTTCGTTTCTTTTTACTTGTCGTTTAAGATTAATTTACAATAATTAAAGAAATTTATAAATTTTGTTTCTTTTAATGAAATTATTAGTTTTTTTCTATGATACCATTGAGCATTCATTACTTCATATAACATATTTCTCTCTGCAATAAATAGTTAAAGGTATAATTGACAAACAAGTAATTAATATAACGTTAAACTTTGATAATGACAAGTAATTAGAAACAAACTTTTACTAAAAAACCGACATATAAAAAGAAAATGAGGGAGTATTTTTCTACTATTCAAAAGGGGAAAAAAAAGGGCACGAGACCCACGCGATGATGCTTTCTTCACAAATTGGCAAGAAAACTGACAAAATGGCTAGAAAATTGTCACACTAGTATATTTGGGTTTTTTTCTTTACATTTTTATAATATTTTGTGTATGGGTATTTATGTAATTTCATAAATATATTCTTTTCTTTTTTCACTCATTCATCTCATTTTCACTCAAACCAAACCATTAAACAATAATGGCTCTCGCTAACCACACCCCCTGACACATTATAATATTTCAAAATACCAAAAATACCCTTTACTTATATTTAAATTTATTTCTCAAAAACCAACACCCACCCATCACCCTCTCAACCGACTCTTCTCCACTCTTTCACCCCTCTCTTCTCCATACCCTTCTCCACTCTCTCTATCTCATGAAAGTTGGGGAAAGTGACCCAAAAGCTTCCATTACACTTCCATTAGCATTGGTAAGTGTCTATTTTCGTATATCATTCGCGTATTTTTTTTCTGTGTTTTCAATCGTACGTAATTCATGTACGTTATATTTTGGTTTTCAACACGTACGTGATTTTAATTCACGTATGTAGTATGGATTTGTAAGTTGCATGCGGTACGTGAATTAAAATCGCGTAAACTTACGTGATTTAACTTACGTGATTTGAATTCACATATGTTCTGTGGAAAACATACAGGTGTGTAAGGGCAGCAGCACCCCATGAATATGCTTGACAGCTCTGGAGGTCTCTGAAGCACTCCAGGTAAGCAATGCTGACTGCAAATGCACTTTTATCGCTAAAGAATGTGCAGCCAACCAAGAAGAGCAGAAGGGCTCTCGTAGCTTCATCCCAGCACTCCTGCTCACAACGCTCCTCGTATGTCTCAATGAGCCACCAGTAGCGAACTGTTGACGACCGTGTTTTATTGTCCATCTTCGACTTAGCATCAGCTATAGTGACTCCTAATAGCTCATGTAGCAGCTCGGCAGCCTGATCCTTGTCAAATACTGTGATGGTTAGGAAAGCCCCCGTGATGGGTATATGCAGCAAAGACGACACATCATCCAGTGTGATGGTCATCTCCCTAACTGGTAGATGAAAACTGTTGGTGTCCCTGTGTCATCTCTCTACAAACATTGAAACGATCCCCTTATTAACCAGCTCGTGACTGCAGGTCAACAGTGGTTCCAATCCAGACCTGTGAACTCTTTCTCTGACCTCGTCATGTTGAATGACAATGCCATTCACCTTCTTGCCGTGGCTAAATAGCCTCAAATCCCCACGATCCTGCATAATAAAAATGGATTTGTTAAATTACATTTTGACAAGAAATAAATGTAGCGGAAAAGACTTAGATACATTACCACTCCAGCCCACAATCTAGTGGCCACATGGTCCTCATAAGTCCACAGGACAGAGGTGTCGGTAGGACCACCAGGGAATCCCTCTGCCGCTGCATCATCGACAACCGAGATATCCTGCTCTAAAGGCTGCGCGCTCTCGGCCGTTTGCTCCTACCGAGCACATGCTCCTCCTCCTGCTGGGCCTCCGCTCACCAAGCGCCTACTACCATGTCCGATCGCTTTGCTGAAGTCGGTCGAACACGACGACCATCTTGATCAGTGTACATAGTTTTGGCCATAGCTGCACACAATTCAGCAATTAATGACATTGCTGAAGCACAAAAAATAAAATTAAAAAAACAAAGTCAGTTCAGCAAACGTGAATTGAAATCACGTACTCATACGTGATCTGAAATCACGCATACATACGTGATTTAAGTTCACGTATGCTTGCGTGTCAGATCAATTCACGTATGAGTACGTGATTTCAATTCACGTATGCTGAACTGCCTTCTAAGTGATGTACGCGAACTTAATTCACGTATGCATACGTGAACTTAAATCACGTATATCACCTTCACGCAGAAAAAAAATTACGCAGCGCAGAAACAAGAAATCAGTCCATCTCAGTCAAATAAAACTGAAACATTCAAGGGGACTAAACCTAAAACCAAATCACCCTAAAACGAAATCACACAAACCTAAAAACAAAATCATTCAAAACCTAAAATTCGACACAACATTCAACATCAAAATTGAGAGGGAATGAAGAAGAAATGAGGAAGGATTAACATACCTCAATGATTTGGTGGTGAAAACTGACAGGGAATGGAAGAGAAACACGAATTTTTGGAAGAGAATAAGTCACGGTGGAGTGGGTGCAGGAGCCACGATCGTGAGAGAAGAACGAGGGGGTGGGTGGGTTTTGAAAATTAAAAATTGGGCCAAGGGTAATTTGGTCAATTTGCTTGTTTTAAATCTGACAGAGGTGTGGTTAGCAAACTAGGAGGGTGTGGTTAGCAAGAGCCAACAATAATCTCATTTTCTTTTCTTCTCCCTTTCTTTTCTTTCTCTTCCTTTCCTCTATCCTTCTTTCGTACACCAAACAACCAAGGGCGGGGCCTTTTGTTGCTATCGGGTAGCCATTGCTACCAAAAATTTTTTTTACTAAAGACGAGTGTAGTAATATGGAATTTTGCTACCTCAAAAAATATTTAAGTCGCTACCCCAGTGTGGTAATTGAACACGTTTATCAGATAAAGTACTTACACTAAAAAAATACTCATATTGCTTATATTTTAGACTCTTTTTTTTACTTATAT
The DNA here is from genome assembly GCA_037113605.1 of Calophaca sinica. NCBI lineage: Eukaryota > Viridiplantae > Streptophyta > Magnoliopsida > Fabales > Fabaceae > Calophaca > Calophaca sinica. The sequence goes on from CM073734.1 coordinate 72,226,073, forward strand.
TTCAGACCGAAGGAGTAATTTATTACTAAAAAAATTAGTAGTTCATTTTGTCTATAAAAAAAATTACTCTTTATGTTTGGCCCCTTCGTAGAAAATAGGCTAACTCCGCCACCGCAAACAACCCATTAGCGTGATATAAAGAGCATATATGAATTTGTCCAGAGTGAGAAGAATGATTCAAGGAGTCTACAGTGAAGCAAGCAACACAACAAAGAACAAACATTTGCACCAAGAAAGAAAAGAAAAGACAAAAAGTCAATTCGTTACAACAAAACCATACCGATAATACAACCACCCAAAATAGGTTAATACATCTCCATCCGAATGGAGAGGCACTTGTCTCGTTTCTATCGAAGAAAGAATGCTGAACAAGTGAACAAAGATCAATCAGAAACTTGTGATAAAATATCTCTAACACTGTACACGTGTGAGCCACAAAAAAATTGACTATGGAAGAGATGCTCTGGTATTTTTCCATGAATATCTCCGCCGCGTGAGTTGGGGTGTGAAGCTAAGCCCAAACATCTCCTTGAGGGCCCTTCCCTGCTCCGAAAACCTAACCAACCTCGCAACTATTGCGGCACTCTGCATTACGTGGTTCATATCAGCGTTGCTCCATAAACGGTTCGCTAGCTGCATCCTCCTGCGCTTTGAATCCAATCCAATACCCCACTCCTTGAATAGCCTTTTCCTCTCTTCTTCGGAAAACCTCTTCTGCATAAGCTTCACAAGCATTTCTCTCTCCCGCCGAAGAGCTTTCACACTGTTCCCAAACAAACACACGTCAACATTAAATACACGTATATATAACCAAGTAATAGAAATATTCATTTGCCATATTGGTAAATGATGAAAATTAAAAATCAGCATCAAAATAAGCGATTAATACAGTTCAAAAATGTGGTTAATAAAATGTTAAGTTTGGTTAATGGATATATCAAAGTGTCGTAACTCTTTAACCATCAACTAGACTTCATTATTAACTAATAACCACGATTTTGAACTGTCAGTAACCATGATTTTTAGATGTTCAAATATACATGTAATAGATTATATTTGAACACCTAAAATTTGTGGTTAATTACATCCAAATTCGTTGTTAATGAAATTCAGTTGATAGTTAATAAGTTCGACACTTCATTAACCACGTGTGTGAACTTCGTTAACATTTCTCATTGGTAAATGACCACTTAGATCCAAGTATATCAGATACTCAAATAAACACAGAAGTGAGCGAAAGAGTGAACCTTGAAGCTAGTGTGAATGTCTGACTGTCTCTCTCAGGCTGGTTTCCATCAGAAAATGTTTCTTTTAGGAAAGATAGTCTTCTAAGCTCAACCTCCATGTAAATGGAGTCTGTTGGATCACCCCTGAACAAAAGAAAGAAGTAGGTCCTGTGGGTCAATGGTACATAGCAAGATTGCCACAGTTCAATTATCTCTTTTTGTTGCCTCTTGAATTGCAAAGACCAATCTAAAGGAGTTCCAGGTGCCTCCAACATTGGATCCACACCTACATCTTTCACATTTCTATCAGACTTAAATGGTTTTGTCTCCTGATCCTGCAATTCAGAAAAGCAGTATGTAGTTAAAAAAAATATACATTAAAGGGAAAACATATTTCATATAAGTAAAACACTAGCGATGGGTCTTGCTCTGGGTTTGGTTACATTTAAGTAAAGATATGGACATTAAAATATCTCACCAAACGGGTTTAGATACAGGTTTTTTTTTCTTAAATTTGAGTATGAGTATGTCTAATATCCTATCCAAATCCTATCCATCATCATCCCTAGATAAGAATAAGTGTAAGGCTAACAACACACTATTTGACACTCTTTTTTTAACACTCTTAAGGTGAAATTCAAATGGGGTTCATCAAAGTATATGTCCCACTCCATATGTAGTGTAATAATAAAAAATGCGCCGATTGTTGCTAGCATTTCTCTAAGCATAAATAATAGAAATGCCTAGAGTAAAGCTTCACCTACCTAAGAAGCTTTAATTCTATATAGATAACTAATCAATTATTAGTTACTGTATTAATATGATTTGGTAATCAACATTGCAAAACTAATCTATCAAAAAACCAGGTAATATTTCAGATTTTCAGTTACTTAGGAAAGAGAATTAAAAGATCAGTAATTATTGAACTTCGTTCTCAAGAATCAAGAAGGCAACTGAAATTATTCATTCTCACCTGACCATCAACAAGCTGCTTTTCATATTCAAGTTTGACCATTTCTTTCATCCCAGCAACAAAAGTCTGGATGCTAGTAATGTCCTCATCAGCAGATGTTCTCATACTATTGGCTCTAAGCTCATCCACAGATGGACTTCCAATAGAAGACTGAGAATCATTCCTTGAAAATCTTTTGGAGTCATCATAGTTTAATGGGAACCTTTGCCACAAACCATCTGGTCTTCCAGGGAATCCTTTTTCAAACCCATTGGCTGGAGTTCTATCAATTTCTCCGAATGTTTCGGGAGAACCAGTCATGTGATACTCCGTACAACTCCTGCTTCTAGTTAATTTGGAATTCCTATAACTTGACATGTTTGCTGACATGACCCGTAGAGAATTTTCCAGTACACCATATGTTGAGTTTCCTTGGTTCTGATTGGCTTCCCTATCTTCATTCGAATGTGCAGATATTTCCTGGCTTGTTCCATTCTCCTCTCCAGATACTGGCAAAGCCAACTCCCCATTGTCTCTACTTGACTCCTCCAACTCGACGCATCGAACTTCTTTGCAATATTCATCAGTGTCTTCTGTGCAAGCAAAAGCTAACAAAATGTTTAATGGCTGGATCTGACGCAATTCTACTCTAGAATACCATCCATTTTATCAAACTACTTACTATACAGGCAGGGAGAGGAAAGGACTTACCATCAGGATAACTTCCATTGTCTCCATCATTATAGTGAGGATTGCTGAACTCTCTAATGTGTACATTGGGACGTTGAGGACCGCAAATGCTTGATGATTCTGATACTGAACAGTCATCTTCCCATGTATCTTCCTCTTCCTGCGAATTAAGATGGTTATTAATGCTAGCCTGAATAAAAACAAGAGGAAATCAAAATTCAGAGGCACAACCTCTAAAATATAAAATAGAATTTCAGCAATTACGAAATGTGAATTACTTTTTTAGATATCTGGTCCTTTTCGACCATGCGCTGCAAATCCTCAATCCTTGATTGAGCAAGATCACGTTGCTTGGTTAGCTCCCTAATCTCTTTCTCCATCTGAATAATTGAAACCCATGTTATTGACATATAAGAAGTAAGGGATATGAAACATGAGCCTATATCGTTAAGCATCACACAACTATATCTAAGATACATAATTTCACCCATGGCTCTTAAGATACATAAAATGGCCCCACACAAGTATTTCCAACTGAACAACCATGCTCCCCCCACCCCCAAAAAAAAAAAATAGACGAAGACACTGAGGCAGACAGATAGTCCATTAGGGATAAGGATCACTCAAATGTGATGCTACCCTTTCTAGCTATAGGATACATAAACTCTCAAAGGGCATAAGTACTCAAAAAAAGAGGTTACTACACAAAATTGTTCTAAATCGATATCTTTGAAGTCGCATATCTAGAAATATCCACAATCAATACAAACATAATAGGATAAGAATTCAAACAGGAAATTATGACCTTTTCTATCTGGAGATCTTTCTTTCTCAACAATGCTGCATAATCACAATTGGAGGTGGCAGGAGTTCTTAACTCACTCTCCAATTTTTCCACCTGTTTCTGCAATTGCTTGACCAAGGCCTTATCAGACATCACTACATTAACTTGTGCTTTGGTGGTCACTTCTTTTGCACAACAAGCAAAAAGAAGTGTGTTTCTAGTTTGTTCAACATGGCTTCGCGCAGGGCTCAAAGTACAAATGATAGCTGTTCTAGCATTGCCACCTAAGCAAGGCTGCAGTATGCGTGTCAACCTAGAATCTCTGTAATTGATGTGTCCATGCCTTCCCTTACTGCATTCAGTCACATTATGTAAATGGAACTTCAAACTTTTGCTTTGTTGATTTGGTGTAGAAAAAAGAATCAACATAAACTAGAAATGGAGAGCGTCATCTAAAATATTTTAATAGCAGCACAGGGGAACTTCCAAGTTTTACACATGAACAAGTATAAGAGTAGCTCCTGCATTCAAGTTTTGAACATATATACAAGGGTTCTAATGTAAATATATATCACACTAGCCATGAGGTACACATTAATCTGTATTTGTTTCTCTTAATTTCAACTATGGATGAACTTAATATCTCATTAACAAAATTTCAGCGCTCTAAAAGGAACTCAGTTGCTCACAAGTTATGAATTAAAAAAATTATGTTACCTAATGCTTTTCTTTTTTATACATACTGCTCTGAGCCTATGATATTGTAATAGTCTCAGTTCTATAATTTGAAAAGAAAAAGTATTGCACTAGTCAGTTTCATGCATATAGAATACCAAGCAACCTTATAGCCTGCCAGGTCATAAAGAACTAGAAATATGGCTGAGAGACATGCGAAGCACATAATTTAATAACTTGAATGTAGGTTTCTTAACTATATCAGAAAGTAAGTGAACAAGGCAGACATCATAAGCTAAGGACAAAGTAAACAACCTAAGCTTGCGAATGACCGTTGAAAGAGTAAGTAAACTCCGGTTTATATGACAACCTTCTTTCAATCTCACCCCAGCTGATGATACCTGAGATGCACGCTCACTCCCCGCTAAATCAACAAAGTTCTGCAGAGAAAGAAAGACAATTTAATTTAAATAATCATATATTCTTCGATAAACATTTTATCCCCTGAACAAGAGAGGAATTAAAAAAATGTAATCGTACCACACTCGCTGATAAGGTGGTTGAGTTGCCTTTGCCCAGAAATTCCCTGGCAGAGCTTTCAATTGTCTGAAAAGTTACAATTCCATTAATCTAAGTCCATCAGTAAAAACTAAAAGCACAATATTTTAAGCAGGCACATACCAATCTGATAATTTGGTGAGATCTAGAACTCTTTTCATTCAGGTATGTCTCTCCTACCTGTCTCTGAGCTGCAAGAATAAAGTAGGCAATATAATGGTGCTAACTAATGACTACCATATAACAAGAAAGCTATGCAAATTCCTTTACCTTCACAAAAGGATAGGAGCTCTTGCAAATGCCCCCAGTCCCGTAGAGTCTCCTCTGTTAGTTTCTCTAAAATGGGTCCTCTCTGATGAAAAGGGAAACAAATCATGAAATAACTGTTAATTATGCAATCTTTTACATTAAACTTCTATCCAATATATATAAAAGGCATTCACCTCAGGATCATCACGCAGCCTAAGTGCAGTGTTGTCGGTGCTGAGGAGGTCTCTAACAATTTCATTGTAAATCTCAATTGCTGAGAACTTCAATACAAACGCTCTTTCTTCATGCTAAACAAGCCACAATAACCTTGTGTCAGTAGTACTTAGTTATGTTAAAAACAAGAGTTCTGGTGAAAAATGATACTGTAGAGTTTGACAGGCATATTATAAATATAATAATAGTTTAATTACCCTCTTTATATGGTCAAAAATATCTGCTACAGCATATTCTGTTATTCCAACCATCGTGTATGTCTTTCCACTGCTTGTTTGCCCGTATGCAAAAATACTCGCTGAAAGAATGTATATACACCTATATTAATTAATCAAAGTGGAAGATCGGTCATAAGAAACTATCCGGCATAGTAATTTGTACTCACAGTTAATTCCACCAACAACTGAAAGAGCGATTTCTCTGGCTCCTTCCTCGTATACCTGCCTTGTGGTACAGTCACCCCGAAATACTCTGTCTACCACCAATCACAACAAAAATTCAGAAACACTCTGTCCATGATCAATGACCACCAATCGAAATATTATCATTTAACAAAACTAGGTAAAATGCTTTTTGAAATATAATAAAGTAACGTTGATATAAATATTAAAAGTTTAACAAAAAAGTGTTTGACACCTTAACAATCTATGTAAATTGATCCAGCCAACAGGCAATTAAAATTTCACCAATCACCATTAAGTATTTACAAAAGTTAAAGGAAAAAAGTGCATCTCCACCATGGTGAGTCAAATGCAGTGGAATCTGAAACTATTCAAAATATAACTTAGGATGCTAAATCTAACCCACGTTCCGAGTCCCAATTCATGTTAATATTAGATACAGTACAGATATGAAATTAGTTTCAATGGCAATACAAATTTCAAAATAATAAAGCAACATTGAGATTTAAAATAGACATTTGCTTACCAAATGTGTAGGCGCTTGGAAATGTGGAACCCTCACGCAGTGTGTTCCGGTACAAGATGGTAGTATCATTGATACATTCCCAATCTGATGATTCATTAGCAGAAATTTCCTTCTCACTCAAAGGCCTCAGCCTTAGTAACACAAGGATCTTCTCTTCACAACCACTCACTCCTTGCATCTTCTCCCATTTCGACAGCTCTTCTCCAGCAATAGCTCCCATTTCTCACCTTCAAATCGCAGCCCAATGTTCTTTCCAAGCTAATCAGAATTCAGAACAAGCCCATGAACCCTACAAGAGGACAAGTGATGCGGCTAATTAATGAAGTTATTTAGTTATTCTTCATTTCCTAAAATGCAAGACATTTAAAAGACAACAACCGGAAGTTCCATAAAAAATACTAAACCTTTAACCATATGGAAAGAAGATAATCATCATCATAATCATAATCGTAATCACGGAGTAACCAAACGCATAAGATAGAAAGCCATTAATTGCGGTTGTTAAATATATAGGCAATGTCAGCAACAGCTAGCTAACTTTAGATTATATCCAACTAAGAGATAGAAAGACCAAGACAAAACAGAATGCTAACTAATTACGTTTTTATGATTTTATCATCAACGAATTATCAGTGGTTGGCAATATATCACGACCAAAAAGAAGACTTCTCTCTTAAGAGAGAGAGAGATGATAAATCAGGTTTTTTGTGCGATTAAAAAACATGCTGGACTTTTGCTTATTCTTTGGTGCCAAGCTTCATTTAGAGAGCAGAATAATAACGAAGAGGGAAAAAAATTTAAAAAATGAAAAAGAGAAAAGGGGCTAGGGCTGGGGCCAGAATGCATCTTTTAATAATCCTTCCTTCTACAGTGACGAATTGTAATGTAAGAATAGAAAACTTTCCATGGAAGCGACCCCCCCAACAATGCTTGAGAACAAAGTAACAAATTTTTACATAAATATGAAATTGACCATAACTCGGTGGTTATGCACAGCACTGGTCCCAAACAAACAGGACCTTCCTTTTCCTATTTTCACCCTCCTTCTCTCTTTATTATTTTTTGCCTTTTCTTCAGGCCAAAAAAGCAAAAGCAAAAGCAACACAGACACTCGCACGTTCTCATAAATATCGGTTTTGACAAAGGAGCATAAACCAAGGAATTTTCATTTTTCACCTCCATAATTCCCTGTCCCTTTCACACCACGTAACAACGATAACCCAATTCACATAACAACAGAGTTCATGAATCTGCATCTTCCGCTGTAAGTTTTTCGCTCTTTTCTGGAGCTGCTTTTTTCTGCGACGACAAATCGAACGTGTTCATCTGAGAAAACTACAGTTATGATCGTAATTTAGTGACACGGTTAATCAATAAGAAATGATTGATCATCCCTCTGCTTCTCCCGAAAACCAAAATCGACGTGTAGATATCTCTGCTTTCCCTTGAAAATTCAGTACGCTCGTTGATACACAACGAAGTGCTCTAAATCAAGGTTCAAAACACGAGTGAATATTTTGGAACTTAACACGTGTAATCTAATCATCACCAGAAGCTAGCACAACGTAGCGTTAAACACTTAAACTTCAGATTTTGTTAAGCGAACAAAAAAAATAAAGAAAGAAAATTGTCACCGACAAACCGAGAGAACACAAAGAAGAATAAAAGAAAGAGACGGTACTTGGTAAAGTATAATAAAACAGTGAGAATCTGAAACAAGTTCATTTCACGAGCCACGATCTGAAACAGAATAAACCTACCATAGCCACGACGACACGATACAATGTGAGTGAGAGAGTCGTTGGTTGCTTTGCTCGCTCGCTCTCTCTCTCTCTCTCTCATGAAGTTCAAACGCAGAGTTGGGAATGGACCAGCGGGCACGTAAATCTGATGGGGTGTCAATTTCTCCGATGTTGCTGTTTTTCTTTCTTTCTTTTTTTTTTTAATTTGACTTTTGTTTTCTTACCCTCGCTTTGGTTCGAGGCCAGGTGGTAAAAATAAGAAGCTAAATGACGATAGTGTCCCTGCTTTTTTCATCTGCGTTTCGATGTCTGAGGAAAAGTTCTACCGGTCACGTGAGGGAGGGAACAGATGGGAGGCACTCTGTGGTACCACGTCGCGAATGTGTGAGCGTTTGTCACCCAAACGCTGTTTAGGTGCGTGGGGAGTGGGGACAACCACTTCGACCCACTACCGTTAATGATTTAATTACTGACTTTAGGAAACCGTCCATATGGATTGAACTTGAAGATTCATTCCATGAGCATCGTGACACAATTGGAATTTTGTGTGTGTAACGGTCACTGCAGACTGCAGTTAATAATGCTGTACCACTTCCAATTTATATATTCTATTTTATCAGGGAGTTAAATTAAATTCAGAATTAAAACACTTTGTATTTTTTTATTTTAATAATATCCGTAATTCAATATCACGTTTATTAATATTATAAATAAATTATAAATTATATTATATGACTGCTCTATAACATCACTACGTTGTCGCATGCACAATATACTAGTTAAGATTTAATATTTTTAGATGATATCCAATCATATTTTATTATCTTTTCACAAGGTAAAATATGTTTTAGAATTACCTAAAAAAAAGAGAGAATTATATCAACAACAAAAAATGTTTTAGAAAACAATTTACTGTGTGTCAAGATAATAAAATGTAATAGAAGGTTTCTGTAAATTCTTTTTATACAGGCACTATTAACTCATTTTTTTATGAGCATTGCTAATTATTACGAAAAGTTTTTATACGAAATACGACGAACGAAGCAAATAAATAATGTGGGGCCATTGACCATACACGGGAAAAGGATTGAAAAACAGTTAAAACAATTAAAAATACACCATTCCGCCATTTCGTGGAAACATATTTCGTAATATTTAGCAATTTCCTTTTTTTATTACCGATATAGGATTTTTTATGTAATAGGATCCTTTTGTTTATTGAGTTTAATTAATATGCACCGAAAATATAAAAAAATTTAACATTGGCATCCAATCATATAGCATTATTGTGTCATTTTGTTATATAATTTCCTAAAATATCTCAACAAACATCTACATGGTGAGATATAATTGGATGACAACATAAAACTTGTTTACACTGTCCGCGTATATAAATTAAACTCTTATTTATTATGTTTAAATCATACTTTTTTTAAAAAAAGTTAAATGGGTGTATTGTAGGTGTAAAATATTTTTACACTGAACTCCAATGAGAGTTTACTATATTGCTACATCACCCAACTTCGTAACTGTATTTTAAAAATAACTGCACAATGGTGAGTTCTCATTGAATATCAGTGTAAAACTGGTTTACACCGACAATATATGTCCAATTTTCTTCTTTTAAATTAATATACTTTAGTAAACATTTTTTCAAATAAGTGTTAACTGGCTATGTATTTATTTATCTATTTACATAACAGAGTTTTGAAAAAATAAATCTGGCCATTTTCGGGTCTTCAATTACATTTGATTTCCCGTAAAAAAATATACATTTGAATTTTCATTAGACATATAGGATTAGTAATCACGATTTTCTCTTTTTTTTTTGTTAAATTAAGCCCAAAAGAATGTGATCCGGAGTGGGCCACGACTCACAACCAGACTAAGCAACCACCGAGCGTCCGAGCCCAATAACCAATAGTTTGGTCCGCAAGTATGATCTCTGCCGTCAGATCAACCCAACGCTGATCTGCATCACACACTGCGAATCACATATGTGAGTAACTGCTTGGAACCGTACTCTGCACATTGATCTCATCTACATAAGGCAGTGACCTCATCAGAATCAGGTACGTACTATTCCTTACCTCAGACTCTTTATTCTGGTGCTAACTTAGGTATCGGAGTTTGTGCAGGTACCAACCCCACACTGATGCTCCGCCGTCATCCTTGCTTTGCTCATCCCTCTGGCAAATTTCGAGTTCCACTTCGAATGAGAATGTTTAAAGCTAATTAGAACAAATACAAAATAGAAAGTACCCAAAAAAAAAGAACAAATACAATAGGGATGACAATCACTACAAGAATCTTTGACATTTCCTAGGGCAAAAAGCCCTAGGAAATGCATGAATTTTCGAGGGTCCACCGAGGGCCACGTGACAGTAGAATATTTGCTAATCGAAAATGGTTACCGAGGGTTTTTTTTAAGTTGAGCGCAGAAAATTTCCAAGGGCAAAAGCCCTAGGAAATGCCCAATATAGTTTTAAAAAAAAATTAAATAAATTTTATCAGTTTATTTAAACTGATAAAATTTAATTATTTTTTTAAACTAAAATTAATTTAAACTAATTGCAACAGATTAATTGAAACAGAAAAAATAGGAGAGATAGAAATGAGACTGAGGGAGAGATTATGAGAGAAGGGGGTGATCGAGAGAGGGTGTTATTCAAACTGAAAATCCGGTAAGAGCATCCACAATGGTGGTTGCTTAACACAGACTTTAACTTCAAGCAACAGAGTTTTTTTTTCCCATTAGGGCAAGTCTACGTGGAGGGTTGGTCGCTTAAATTTTAAGGTGCGTACACTCCTGGAGCAACGGTGCCTTATGATTAAAAAATGCTTCTTTCTCTCAACAATCACCAGAATCAGTTGTTTAAAGAGAGGGAAAATAACTGATTGTTGAAAAGGGATTAAAATCAAAGTGATACAAAACAGAAAATACAGATTCATTTGAGATGAGGTCAAGAGAAAAAAAAATTATTCAAAGCCTGATTCAACATTTAATTCAACATAAACCTGTTAACAAACACATATTTAACAGAAAAAAGACAGATTCAACAGAAAATTTTAGAACTTGAACAAAAAAAAAGAAGCAGAGAGGGAAATGATGCATGTTCAGATCTGGAGAGGGGCGAGATCTTGAGCTCCGCCGCCGATGAGGCCGAAATCTTGTGAGATGAGACGCGAGGATGAGACAGAGATATGAGAGGGGTTTTGGCGGTGAGGGAGAGAGGGGTGAGACGCGAGGGGAGAAAGGGAGTGACGGTGAGGTGTGAGAGAGAGAGATCGAGGCATGAGGTATGAGACAGAGAGATGAGAGGGAGGGAGACGAGGGAGGGATTTTCTGATTGAGGGATGAGTGAGTGAGGGATAGAATAGAGGGTAAGAGTGGGAGGCCAGAGCACCCAGCCCTCGGTGTATGCAAAATTATTTTAAAAAAAAAGTTGTTGTTCACTGTATCCGAGGGCTCAGTGTAACGACCCGTTTCCGGACCGCTACCGAGCTCAATATACCGAGCTCGAGTTACCGAGCTCAACACACCAAGCTCAACAAAAACCTATATGAGATGTGTTTTAAAAACAAAACTCTTGTGCCTTTTAAAAATACGATATATTTTTTTTTTATAAAACCAACTCGTGCACATCAGAGTAATTACAGCTTTTCGAAACATGGTGCAACTAAGACACAAGACTTAAATTCTAATAAAACATACATGCATAACATACACATATATATATCACTCGAAATAATAATGTATACAAAATACAGTAGCAAATGTGTAAAGAAAAATACACCTAGGAATGCGACGACTTCAAAAGAGCAATCATACCCTGGGTACTCTGGCAGACTCCCCACGCTATGGGTCGCTCCAAAAGTAAGACCACCCGATCTCCCGAAACAACAAAACACACGCCTAAATCGGGTCACGACCTCGAACACAAAAAGAAAACAAATGCAGTCCTCGGAAAAACAAATATCCAACAAACAAACAATCACGACAAATGCAGTCGTCCACTCGGGTCCTCGTCGAGCTCTCAGCATCATCTACTGCCGAGTTCCTCGCGCTCGACATCGCCTCGGGTAACCGTCTATGGATTGAAGGCACCACGGAAAGGTCAACTTTCAACAATTCAAGATAAGCTCGACATAAAAATATAAGCAACAAAGAAAGTATAACATTCACCGACGTGACTTCGACCATCTCACTCTAAACTCGACACAACTCGCGAAATCCATTTTCTCGACTCACAATTTTTCGGAATGCACACGCCAGCATCAGATGTCGGAAAGTCGGCCAAGCCTTGGGATCCTCGCTCTCCTAGGGCGATCCTAACTCGAGTCCCATAGCGTGGCGACGCCTAGTCAATCTCCGTAAACAAAAAGTGGGACCTAGCACCCTCGCTTATCCGGTCACGGGCTCAAAAGCGTCCATACGACTCACCTGGCTCGCTTCATCGATGAACAATTAGCCGTGATAATGATATTCAAAGAGTTAAACACAACATATTCAACCGCATGTCAAATACAAAGAGCAAGCTCGACATGAAGAAACGCATAATTCAACATGCAATACACAATTCCACGACATATATTCAATCACATATTAAATACATGCAAAAACTCAATCATATCACAACATTCCAATCTCGACACAAATCAGGAAAATCCATACACAATAACATAACCACGTAGAATATGAAAATGCCTTTACGCTAGCATACTATGAAAGTATTAATGTGAAGCGCCACTTACTTAAGGACTTATAAAATAAAGCCTTAGAGATTTCTAGAGTTGCAGCCTACAGGAACTCCAAGTTAATGTCTTGCTCGACAACGCACCTGACATTGTCTTCAAAGAGCTCGATAACGACTTCTCTTACTCGATCTTGACACTACTGCCTTCAACCAGCTCGACAACGACTTCGACACGCATCAGTCACCGATCCGGGATTCCGCCGCTTCCACGCCCTTGGATTCGCTTTCGTACACCTCGATTGAAATCACTTCGATCTCTGAATCGAGACTTCCTAAAACAAACATAACTTCCAGATCGATCCATGGGTTCTAATACATCTAGCTCTCATCCCAAACTTAACCACAACCCGTAAAAATATAATACTCAAGAATCGAATATATTTTTCCTCTAACACAAAGTTAGGGATTTCGATCAAAGTTTCATGAAAAAGGTTATCGATGCTTCAGGATAGATCGACAACAACATCAACCGAAAATCTAACGAAAACAAGAAATCGAAATAAACCAAAAATGAAGGTTTCGGGCAGCTGCCAATTGTGTAAAAACGAGAGGAAGAAATTTGTTTTACAAGCCCAATTGTCGGTTAGAAAGATAGGTAATATTGTGAAGAAGAAAACCCATCAGTTTGACATGATTTGGAAGCATAAAGCGGTTAAAAATGGAAGAAGAAATAGCGCTAAACAAGATGTACGAGAAAAAGAAAAATCTGTTCTTCATACCTCAATGGTGATCGAGCGGGGCGAGATATGTCGAGAAGATGATGATGAACAAAATTGATGAAGAAACCAGTGCAGAATCTCGATGGAACTCACGGTTTCGTCGATGGAAGTTTTTGAAGAAAACAACGAAACACAGGCGAAAGGAAGGAAGAAGAAAGAAGAAAAAGAGAAAGAATGAGTGTGAGGAATCCATTAGTGGTATACGTATTTGGTGAGAAAGGGTATAACGTAACTCAGCCTATAAGATGCCAATCCCATCAATCATCTACCCGCTTAATCGTTCCTCTCATAATTACCTTCTACTGGTTTACGGTCAACCCGGCAAGCCGACAATGTAATAATTACAAACAATATAATAATAGCGTGAATAACGCTCGAAAGAATACGAGGTATCATCTCGACACGATGTCGACTAAGTGGTGCTCGAAACGCACGAGGTTCTAACACGAGTTCGTGAACACGGCCTCACCATTTCGACATGCGCCCTCATCGCCCAGACGCGACTTCATCAACTCGACACGCCGACCTCCTCACCACGGCGGCTAGTACACGCCGGTCTCTCACCGACGGTAATGATCTCGGCAAACGATCTAGTCACGGGATCTCGACACAAGGTCTTGGTCGAGGTCTCGATACGTCGTCCTAATACGATGTCGATCTCGTCCTCAGGTGTTACACTCAGCCTCTCGGTTTTTTGCAAAGTTTTTTGGGTTGGCTATTTCCGAGGGGTGCGGCCCTAGGAAAAGCCTAAATTTAAAATTAAAAAAAAAGAAAAAAAAACCCCGTCTTTTAGCATCAACAAACCGAGGGTTTATTATTAAAAGTCCCTACGAATTTAAGGTATGGGTTTTTTCCTACTACTTGACTGTGGGTAATTTCCTAGGGTCAATAGCCCTAGGAAAAATTTGTAGGAAATAGTGCTAATTCTTGTAGTGAATACAGGCTAGGCCTGTCGGGCTGGCCCGCCATCCTGCATAAATCGCCAACTCGTCGGGCCACGGGCGAGGCCGGGCAAGTCAGCCCGTCGGCATATATATATATATATAACCAATTTTTAATTTTTTTGTATTTTGAGGGGTGCAGCCCGCAAATCCCCCATTTTTGTTCCTTTTATGGAAGACTTGGGTGGGCCAACTCGCCATTTTTTTAGGCCAAAATTCTTTTTTTCTTCTTTTTTTATTTTTTATTTTTAAGGCGGGCCAACCGGCGGCGGGGCGGGCTGGGCTCACTTTCTCGACCCGCCACAAATTGACAGGCCACCCTATTTTGGGTGGGCTTATGGCAAGGCAGGCCGGCCCGCTTTGCCATCCCTAAACACAAAATGGGGTTTTCTTGTTCCCAGTATGCACCGTATAGGGTATTCGTTAGGGGTTGGTCTCTCCACATTGGTGGACCTTGTCTCCTCCCACGGTGGAGGCTCTCCTACCTATCTAAGGGGGTTTAACACCCTACAAGGGTGTCTCTTCCTCCCTAACTGCCATCGGAGCTTTCTTAAGCCCCCACTCTCAGTAGATCCAGCTCTCATTTCCCTTCCTCCAAAGCCACCGAATAGCACCATATGGCTCCACTGCCTCACGGCGTACACTTCCCCCATCTACACCCCTGCCAATGGCCACCTAAAATCTCGCAATTTTGGTGATCCTCAATCTGCCTGGTATACTTTCTTGCTCTGTTGCTCCGAGGATGAGATATGGTTGCTTCGTGTCCTCGTCCCTGAAGCGGAAGCTTTGTGAGACCCTATTTAAAAAATGACAGTGTATGGGTGTGCTCTATTTGCGATGGATTGTTGGTCTGGACAGAAATTATCTCAATATCTCTAAGTCATCGCATCCCAATCTGCAAAATATAGTAGCGCGTGTGACTATTCTCGAACTGATTATGGTGGAGCAATTGGGAGACAAGCGAGCTGAGAAGTGATATTTGTATGATTTTTTTTTTGTTGCCTTTATGATATTATGTTTAAGGATTAGCGGTTTTTCTAGTTGTGCTTATGTAATGAGTTTGTTAATGATGGGGCATCTCTGAGTCTATTTGTTAGTGACAGGATCACAATTAGATTGTAAGATTAGGAGTACTCATATGCTTAATGTCGATTCTGATCTTGTCCTCAACCGAAATTTTTGCCAAAAGGTGAGCCATGCGTTATATATATTTCATGTTCAACGAATGTGGAGATTGCAAAACCTTGTAAACTTTGGCTAAGAATTTGGCAGTCTTCTACTGCGAGGCTATAAAGAGGGAAGGAGAGTGCATCTAGTTCAGAGTGATCGAGTTGGCAACCTTCAAACAGTCCGTCTCTGCAATAAGATGAGAAAAAGATAAGTCCATTGCTAGTCTGAGTGCAAAAAGTATGACTACGTACCCTTGCTACAAGAAACGGAGTCAAAGTAGGCTCAAAGGTTAGGAACTGTTGAATACTGTTTGATAGTACTCCCTCTGGAATCATTTATAAGGCAAAAAGTCATTTCTAGATTCGTTAAAAAATACATGTATCTGGTCTAATTTTAGACCAGATACATACATTTTTTAACGAATTTGGAAATGATTTTTTGCCTTATAAATGGTTCCGGAGTAGTATTGGCTTAGATATCTTTGACATTGCTAGTAGTAAATTTTCACATGTCTCAGTACCAAAAAAAAAAAAAATCACTTGTCTGATGCAGTGGGTGACCGTGAGGGGGACAATTACGACTTCAAAGACCAGGCGTTGCAGATTTTGATGTAAGGATGTGATTCACGCGGGAGTAGTATTTTGTTTTTCAAAAATAAAACATGTTGGAGTACTTCACATTCGTTCAATTGTGTATTGCATCATTCATACAATTTAATATTACTAGTATTAATCTTTTCAAAAAAAAAATACTACTAGTATTAATAAAAAATTCGAAAACATCCGGATTGAAGACGAAATAAAAAATACTACTAATCTTTTCACATGTTGGAGTACTTCCTGCAACGGGCATCACGTCGAGATCGGAGACAGTTATAGGAAAGGCAATATATAAATGAGGACAATTGCTTTCTTTTGTCTGTCACACACAAAACAATCATGCCGTCAATAAATACGTGCTGGGGTGCACACTCAAAACAAAACGAAAATATTGATACCCCACCACTTCGTGGAAACTCTCACAAATTAGGTGTGTGAGAAATATAGAAAAGATAAATAAGAAAGAAAATAAATAATGTAATGAATAATGTAATAACAAAAAAAGAGAAAGAGAAAAAATGAAAAATAATATTGTGTGAAGATATAATAAAAACTCAATACAAAATATATATTCATTTTTTAGGGAACAAAATATATATTCATATATAGTGTTATGAGACGGAGCCTACTTCCACCCTAGTCCTTAGCTTCGTTAGTTCGAAAATAAATCATAAAAAATTGGAAAATAAATATGCAGTTTGCATTTAAATATACCGTATCTTCGATTGCAAGTTTAGTGCTTAAGTGATAGGAATATTTATGAAAAAAGCATACAGTATATATCTATAAATTAATTTGGCTTTATACTCAAGATTAATTAACATCTTAGTTCTTACTGATCATTTGGATTACAAATTAAGTATTTACTTATCAAATAAAAGAACTCACACGAGATTTATCTGAATGGCTGTGGGGAATCTTCTCTTTCGGTTTGCCTTTATCCAGATCATAAAGTCATACATTATGAATGAGCTCCAGAAACACCCACCGAACTTATACCAACAATATAACTTTTTTTTTTAAGGGGAAATGGGAGAAGGGATATTTTTATTAAAGCAGTGGCACTAATGGCCATATTACAATTGTCTTCGAGAGGATTAGAACTCTGTCCTTTGAAGTTACAAGACCAAGCTCTTACCACTGAGCTGACACCCCATCGACACCAACAATATAACTCATTTTATAATAATTCAAATATTCGTGTGAAACAGTGCTGCATGCATGCAGAGTACAGAAGTTTCCGTTGATTGATGATTTGATATTTTTTTTGAAAAATCACTACTGCACTTTGGTCTTTTAACATCGGTTAAAAACACCTTTTTACATCGGTTTTCAGTTCGTTATTGAAACGAGGGATATTAAAAGTGGGAACAATTTATATCGCAAAGTTACCCGATGTTAAAAGTTAATTTTAACATCGGTTTATTGATACCCGATGTTAAATTTGATGGAAACGTCCACTTTTACATCCTTTCTCTTGTAAACCGATGTTAAAAATTATATTTTAACATCGGTTTTTATGACAACCGATGTTAAAATTATACTTTTAATATCGGGTTTTTACAAAACGACGTTATTTTTTCTTCTTTTTATATCGGTTTTAGAATAACCGATGTTAAAAATCATATTTTCACATCGGTTTCTGCTAAACCGATGCAACTTTTTTTTTTAATATAAATATACAGTATAGTAACCTAAAATAACAGTCAGGATTCGCCAGATCAAAATGCCTAACGAATTTCTACTTCCAAAACATATTATAGCCTTCTAACCCATATATCCGGTCACACAAAATCCAGAATTTACAAGCATCATATCATGGCAAAATCATCAAATTATCATGCTTTCAACATAATCAAACTACAAGATTCAAGACTGTTAGTTTAACCTCCTTCAAACCAGTGACCAGTGACTATTCAAATCCTTCAAAAATAATAGTAAACCAAAGTGAAGAAGATTCTGCTCCAATCTATACTTTTCTCGAACGAGCATGCACAAAAGCAAAGAAGAAAAGAAGATTCACCGCTTTTATCTCGAATTCTGCTTGTTTCTGCAGCTTCAACAACAACATAACTTAAATGAGATATAAAGATTAACTATATACTAATCAACTAAATAAAGATTATTTCTAAAAACTTTGATCACTTTCATGCACACGTTTCCAAAGAAACTGACAGCTTTATGTATTGGGTTTCCAGCAAAAAAAAACAGATTATTGAATTAATAAACGATACCAAATCTAACATGCAGAACCCAAAATTATGAAATTAATTTTCCCAAGGAGGCCTAATTTATAAATGATTCAATTTATAAGTTTACATATCAGTTGGTTTAAATTTATGAAATTAATTTTCCCAAGGAGGCCTAACTTATGGGAGAAGTATAATCAATGGTCCAATGGTTCAACGACTGTCTTGAAGAGAAGGATATGAACCTTATCAATGGAAAAGTACAAAAAACCACCAAGAGAATGTGTAGCATAGGAACCAAAGCTAGTACCCACAATGCAGTGCCAAGCTGGACCATAAGAAGAATCAAATTCCTGTAAGATCAGTAAGTTTTTCTTGTTAGCCAAAGTCATTTTTCACTTAGAAATGAACATTATGGGAAATAAGCTCTACAATAAACCATTGCTTAAAAGGAGGGAAAAAAAATTAAAGACAATGGCCAACCATAATCCTGAGGTTTTCAAGTAATACCAATATGAAATCTAGCAATAGTTCATCCAGTTCACATGTTATCAATCAGGTTTTCAAGCCACCAAACCAATTATTAGTTTTTACAACCAACATACCTAATAAACATACTTTTTTTTTCTCCATACTTGAATACATGGAGAGTCACAATCACAATAAAAATGTAATGCAACCTTAAGTGGACCACAAATATACCAAACTCATAAGGATGGTTACCAACACTTAATATTTTATTGAAACTTCCTGAGCTTATACTCAAAATCAACCATTGCATTCAATTATACAAAAATTCCTATGTGTCACTGAAACAAGTAGGTTTGCACAGGTTTTACAAACACATGATCTATCTCTCTCTGCCTTACAAGCCCTTCAGGAGGGGCAGTCCTCGCAGTGGTTATGGATCCGAAATAGGTGATGCAGTCTTATTGTTGGTGCAATAAGAAAGAAGAAAGATGTCCATGTGTAAGTATAAGGGAAGCTTGCACACACATGTTAAAAGGGATACAGATATATTGCATGTGTTTTTATGCCAAAACCATTTCCCATGATGAATTACATATGAGGATGTATCAGTTGAAGAACATGTAAATTCTAGTTTTACTTACAAAAGTTTTACACAACATTTCTGCTACAATCTCCCACAGCCATACAAAAACTAAAGCCATGATAAAAAAGGGTAACTTTGACATATGATTATCAGATAACAATTTGAACTTAACATACTCATCACCAAAAATTAATCTCTATTTTAAATAGCTTTTAGGCAGCAAATTAAGCTACAATATCATCTTCAAAAATATTCGCTCTCAATATTTGTTTCTTGGAGTTGCATAAGGAACCGAAAGATAGACAATCAATGCTATTATAAGTCATGCATCATTTAAAACAACAATATCATCTTCAAAATATTCACTCTCAATATTTTTTCCTAAGTTGCATAGGGAACCAAGAGATAAACAATCATTGCTATTATAAGTCATGCATCATTTAATCGACTGCAGGCATGTTATGAGCACAAGCCAATTGATCCTACCAATTAGACTAACCATCATTAGCTGCTGATTTTATATTTACTATAAACTAGAAAAAGCTAAAACAATTCAGGAACAGCTTCCGTCTAGTTCTGACCCCATCAAGGAAAGTAATATTGAATCTCTTTGTTAACTCTTCTGCTCTCTTCCCAATTTATATTCCTAAACAAAAAGCCAGAACCAGACCACAAATCTCATATTTCATTTCCTTCTTCATTTTACCAGTTTTCATTAGATTTTGCAAACTAAAACCAATAATAATCTGACTTATATTTGAACTTATATTTGAAGAAAGCTTATCCCAACCTTCCATTAAAAAAATTAGAGAAACCTCAACAGGGGTCTTAGAAATTGACTCCTATGAAATAAAGAGTACACTTCAGAGCACATAAGTGCAGTTATAGCAAAAAGTGCAGTCAGAGCAAAAGTACAAACAAGATAAGCTAAGTAATAAATTCAAATCAAGACAGATTACAGTCCAATAACAAAAATGCCAGACAGATCAAATCAAGAAAAAGTCTTACCAATCAAGCAAATTTTCACTCAACAATACGACTTCGGTAAAGATCAAGAAATAGCCTTGCCCAACGTTTTTGGATGTCGTAAATATCCTCTAGAGGAAATGGTTCCGTAGTGTGGAATCTCTGCAAGTTGAAATGACATAAGAAAAATATTTGCTCATCAACTAAATAAAATGTAATATAATTGTGTTAAAAGTCCTATTACCTCCATCCATGAACCAGTAATACTTGCGGTGACAATGTTGAGCATATGTCTCATGACATAAAATCCACACTCAGTGGTTCCATCTTGCATTGGCGACTACAAATAAATAATCCAAGTAAATTTCTTTTATATAGTAATTTATATCATAAACTGTAATTGAATCTAAAGTGGTTAAGCTACTTACATTGGGGAAATGCCATGTAGGCTTCTTCCTAGAACCCTTCAAAATTTGATACCCCGACATAGCACTATGATAAAAATATATATTCATCTAACGTTATGTTATAGATTTTAGAGTAATATCATAAAGTCAATGTATGGCAAATAAAAACTTACACATTAACTATATTCTTGATAGACGTATTCGGCTTTCTTTGCAATGAACAAAGGAAGACGACATCATTGGTCCTAGGACAAATGATCAACAATTGAAAATGTTGCCTGCATTTGGGAACAATTAGTGATAAGTCACATATGATTTTAAATAACTTATAAACATGCATGTACTTATGAATCCAAGTAAGGTGCTAGGTAGCACACTTCTCCTCCCCCGTGTAGCCTTTGTTGAATGGTACTGATAACATTTTCTGTGGAGCTATAAGAAGTCAAGATGTCCTGAGGGTCAATGAATCCATATAAATGCCGATTGCCTCTCTCGACACACTGGCGGTGTAGATACCTACGGTGTTAGAATAAATGTTAATTATAACAGTATGACACTCAAGCAGTTAACTAATTTACAAATAAAATTTACTTACGTGAACCAAAATTGTACAACACTTATGGAAAGCATTTGGTTACCCGTACACAGATCCATAATTTCCTTCGGTGTGATATAAAAATGACAAAGGTTGGGATCATGTTCCAACTTTAGTCATACTGGTTGCTGAATAGACACAGCCAATACAATCAATTCTTGAACTGAATCATGTTGAGGTTCTGACCTTTTGGGTGGAACATCTTTGCTAGATCTTTCAGTATCCTAAACAAAAATGATAACGCATTACAAATTTCTTGGCCATTAAAAAGTTATGTTATTTCAAGTATAAATAAAGAAAAAACTAATTATAGAATACCTTGTTTGAAATAGGTTGCAGAAGTCTTCTCGGCCATTGAATGAAATTTTTTAGAGCTTGTCCCACCTTTTGAACCTCATCAGTGGGCATAGGTACTTTAGCACTTACATCTCGAACCTCTTCAACCACCACCCTCACCATATCATTCTCTAATATCTTGTTGTGTATGGTTGGGCCCAAATTGACAACACTGCCAATTGCCACTAAACGGTAAGGATTATCAACATACAGCTCATACCGACCTGGGATATGATCAATCGGATTCTCCTCCAAAACTTGTTCAGCAACAGAACAACTGCCCTTAGCACTGTTAGCATCTACAACGCCATTAGGAGAATCAGAAGGTGGGACAGTTGGATTTTGTTTGGAGAAACCCATAGATGACAGCTCCTGCATCAAATTTGATAGATATTAATTACATACTGAATAATTTTTATTATCATTGCGTCAGGTTATATATTTACCTGCATCACATCATGTCTAATCTTCTGAGTAAGCTGCTCAGTGAGGACAGCCAATTCTTCTCTAGTGACTACTCCTGAGGAAGGGCCATAACGTGAATGTCGTCCGAAGTAATGTCGAATGCCCACACCTTGTCCAACACCACGAACACGGCCAGGGTGCTCCGGTCGCCCAATGGCAATAGCCAAAATATCATCACGTCCATGTGGAACAAAGGTTCCTTGCGAGCATTGTTCAACCAGCGATTCCTACAATACATTATTCACAAACATGTGTAAGACGATGTGTAAGCTTGTTACAATTACAACTTCGATGAAACATTTACTTACAATCTTCTCAGCAACAACATGTGTTTCCTCAGATGTATAATCTCCTGATTGCTTTTGTCTGGCTCTCTTCCATTTCTCATGGCGTTCGGGTGGTGATGGAGGATCAACAAGTGACGAAGGATCCAATTGGGATGCCTCAAGCGTTGTTGCTCCTTTTCTTGCATCATCTTCTCCTCAAGCAACTCATAGCCCCCACGAGATAATCTGTGGGGGTAGACATTCTTTGCCTGGAGGACTTTTGCCTTGTTTCTTTTCTCCTGTTATAAATAATTTCAATAAAAATCTGCCACATAAATTCCAGTAAAAATAAATAAATTTGATAGGCCAAGTAAAAACCTATATTTCCAACACACCTGAAAGGAAAGGTCCATTCGGGACTTAACAAACGTCTGCCACGTCTCCTCATCAAGGAACTTATACTTCGCACAAGGAGATTTATCTGACAATTCTCCAAATATGTACTTGCTAGTGAGATATGTTTTAAATCCCCTCCAACGAACACCAGCATATACAAGCCATTTCTTTTTCAGCAATTTAGAGTTCGGAACATCAAAAGTTTCCTACATTACATAATTGAATGGAGGAGTTAGTGCATGACAATAATATGGTTAGATACAACAAATACAAACATAGATGGTAAAAGTGAAATACCATGATTGTATCCCAAATCTTATCCTTTACGTCACCCGCAACATCTTTCCAACGCTCCTTTAGGATACTACCCTTGCTTCGACCAAGGACGCCCACATAACTCCTAAACCTTTTCCTGTTTTGCCCTATAGCAGCACCAGTCAATTCATCAAACTGAATAGACTTCTTATGCCCACCACTACGGTTGCGGGACAAATCCTTTAACCGAGTGGCACATCTACCCTTTTTTTCTGTAAGAGTGTCACTTGATGGATCATCCATGTGCCTGTTTAAAAAAAAATTTAGTAATGACAATAAGATAATAGATAAATAACAAACATAAGATAACTTATATATATCATGAAACAATAAAATAAACATAACTTATTTTCTAGTCCCATAACCCTTCATGATGATCATCACGAGTGGCATGTACATCATCATCAATTTCACTTTCCTCAATGAAAGTAGGCATCTGCGTTGAGAAAGAGGAAGTCTCAGAAATATCAAGAGTTGAATTTTGGTTTTCATCACTGCCATGCATATTTCTTCTTTGAAGAACCACTGACCACCTTTTGCCAGAAGGATCATTAACATAAAACACTTGTTTTGCTTGGGATGCCATGATGAAAGGCTCATCCTTATATGCTACCTTCTTAAGGTCTACCAGAGTAAATCCTAATTCATCGGTTTGTACTCCACTATTAATGTCAACCCACATACATTTAAAAACGGACACTCTAAATTTAATGTAATCAACCTCCTATATCTCTTCAATGACTCCAAAGTAAGATATGGATGCCATAATGGGGTTTTTATCCTTTGAACTAGAAAAGTGCATGGACTCAGCCACAACCATAACCCCACTGTTTTGCACGGTACTCCTGTCATCTTGAGACTTAGTATAGAAGGAAAAGTTATTGATATCGTATCCACTCCAACATATGACATCAAAGTTAGGCCCATGTGCTAGCCATTCTAATGTTTCAGAAGCAGTATCACCATTAACAATTTGTTTTTCAAACTAGTTTAGGAAAGTCTTGTTATGCTCGTTCAACAACCATTTTTCGTTCATTCGAGGGTATTTTTCCTTGACAATGCTTTTGTGAGCAGATAAGTATGGTTGAACCTCATCAATGTTATTCACTATATACAAATGTGCTTGAAGCACTTACGCCTGACCCATGCTCTTAACATTTATGCCTCGAGTACCTTTACTCGCCCATCTTCCCTCATGACGAGACTTAGGAATCCCTATAGCTTCGCTTCGACAAGTAGTCCGAACAAAACTCAATAGCTTCTTCAAAGAACATATCTTTCAACAATAGATGCTTCAGACGGTATTGGTTCTTAACATACCCTTTCAAGATTTTCATGTACCGCTCACCTGGTACATCCATCTTAAGTAAACAGGCCACACAATCTAATCTCTCTCACTAGATGAACAATTAGATGAACCATGATGTCAAAAATGAGGGAGGAAAATACATCTCCAATTGACACAAGATAATAGCGGACTCATTTTCCAACTCATCCAACTTCTGAGGGTCAATTACTTTGCTACATATAGCATTGAAGAATAAGCATAACCTAGCTATGACATGCCTAACATTTTTAGGCAAGATGTCACGAATAGCCACTGGTAGTAATTATTGCATCAACACGTGACAATCATGAGACTTTAAGCCAACTAATTTGAGATCTTTCATTGACACAAGGCTCTTGACATTTGAAGAGTAACCCTGTGGCACTTTAATGCCCCGTAGACACTGACATAAACTTCTTCTCTGTTTTGGATAAGGTATGACATCTTTGGGGGTAAATATGTCTTGATTACCTCTTATTTGTGGAGCTAACTGCTCTCGTATACCCATCGCAACCAGATCTAGACGAGCATTTACACCATCCTTTGTCTTGCCCTGAATGTTGAGAAGTGTTCCGATTACACTATCACACACATTTTTCTCTACATGCATCACATCAATACAATGTCTTACATCAAGACTAGACCAATATGGAAGATCAAAAAACACTGACCTCTTCTTCCATATGTTTTTATCAGTAGACTTCTTTTAGGTCTTTCCAAAAATAACATTGATGTCCTTCACCCATTGATAAACTTGCTCTCCAGTTAAGGAAGTCGGAGCTATTTCGTTCTCCTGGCATCCATTAAAAGCTTTTCTCAATCTACGATACGGGTGATCAAGTCTAAGAAATTTTTGATGCCCAAGGTAAACTGTCTTCTTTCCATGTTGCAGCTGATGATAGCAAGTTCCTTCTTCACATATAGGGCATGCTTTATGCCCCTTGACACTATACCCACACAAGTTCCCATATGCTGGAAAGTCATTGATAATGCAAAATAACATAGCACGCATCTTGAAATATTCATTTCTATACCCATCAAACACATCAACGCCTTCAACCCACAACATTCTTAAGTCTTCTATCAAGGGTTTTAGATAAACATCTATGTCATTTCCCGGTTGTCTTGGGCCTGAAATCATCATAGATAACATAACGTATTTGCGCTTCATACACAACCAAGGAGATAGGTTGTAAATTACTAGAAGAACAGGCCATGAACTATGGTTACTACTTAAGTTACCATACGGATTCATTCCATCTGTAGCAAGTCCAAGCCTAAGGTTTCTTGCCTCATTGCCAAAATCCGGAAACAAACTATCAATTTTCTTCCATTGCAAAGAGTCAGCCGGATGGCGAAGTTGTCCATCACATCTTCTTTCATCTGAGTGCCATCTAATGTTCTTTGCATCATTTGCATTAGCGAATAATCTCTTGAACCTTGGAATTATTGGAAGATACCATAATACCTTTGCAGGAGAACCTTTTGTGCTCACATCACAACTAGAATCATCATCCTTCACTTTGTAGCGTGAGACATTACACTTGGGGCAAACGTGATCATCTTTATACTCTTTCCAGTATAATATGCAATCATTAGGACAAGCATGAATTTTCTTATACTCCATACCCATGGGACACAATATTTTCTTCGCCTCGTAGTTACGGTTCGGCAATGTGTTACCTTCTGGAAGCATATCTTTCAACAATTCAAGCAATTCAGTAAAACTTTTATCGGTCCACGCATTTCTCGCCTTCAGATTGACCAATCTTAACACGGCTGACAATCGTGTGAAATCGATGCACCCTGATACAAAGGCTCTTCCTTGTCACTGTTCAAAGTATCATACACATGTGCTCATTGAAAAGACTGCGTCCAATATCACGGATCATGTCCTCTAGTCGATCGTCCATATCTACATCAACTTCCTCTCTTTGGAACACACTTGGCATTCCTACCTGTTCGCCATGCCATATCCATTTTGTATAAATCTTGCAAAACCCCTCACAACGAAGATGATTTCGTATGTCCTTAACTTGTAGATTTGTGTCGTTCAAACAATTAACACAAGGACAATAAAACCATCCATTACTATCAACAATATTTCTTTGAGCAAATTTTAGAAAATCTTCCACCCCATCCGCATACTCAGCACTTAGGCGGCTAGCATTAATCCAACCGCGATTCATGACTTTGTTCTGAAAAGGCGCACGCACTAAGATAAGGAAGCTAGAACAAACCAAAACATAAAACAAAACAGGAGAAAACAATGTGGCCTATTTGTTTCATCTCAAATTACAAGGTTGGGTGCTCCCTGTTGCCCTCTTCTCATACAAAAGTAAGCTTTCATTAATTAATTAGCAAAGAACTCAACAGGTTCAAGCTCTTTCATCAATCTCAGTACAAATATTTCTTAATTAGGCAAAAAAATAATATGACAATGTAACAAATGCTATTCTGTTTTTCTTCCCTATAACAAACAACATACATACATAGATACATACATACATACATGACTCATTAAGTACACACTTCACTCCATACATAAGAACTGTGCAGCCACTACAACATTTACAACCAAAACTAAGGGAAGGGAAGCATACCTAAAGCTCAATTTTTCTTTGATTTGAGCTGTATGCCAAGTAAAACAAGCCCCACTGAAGTCGATGCAAGCAAGAACGTGGAGAAATAGATAAGAGAAAGCAATGCTCCCCTTAAAGACTGCAGCTAAATATCAATCAAAATGCTTCGGAGTTCTTTAAGATGCTAACAAAGTAAAGGCCAAGAAATGAATCAGTTTATTTGTCAAAAGATATCAGCAAATTTATGACAAAGCAAAAATATACATTTTATGAATGCAAATCGATCTGACCTCTCCCATCACCTAGCAGCTTATCCCTCAATATAGAAGATACTTTTACGGAGCATGATATTGATAATATTATACTTTGGTGAGTTCTATGACAAACAATTTACCTCTCCACCAAGTTGGCGTGCCCAAACAGTTCCACTCCTATCTCTTTTTATGCAATGTTGCAATAGAAGCCCGAGCTGATTTTACGCTCAGATAAATTACAAATTTGAAGCATCCAAAATACAGCCATCTTGCAACAGACCTGCGAAAAATTTCACAATGACCTCTACAATCCCAAGCAGTATAAAGAATCTTTATATACATAATAGATGATTTAATCTTGTTGATCTAAATCCTAACTAAAAAATCATCTCTTTAGAAATTTTAGTGAAAGGAACAAACTTCAATGTCTGTATCAGTATACTCAATATAATCATATGGTATACAATACAACATATTTGTTTATAAAATGAAACGGGTTTAGCATTAAAAATTAAAAACAACAAGATTGACAACTTCCAAAGCACTTCAAAGTTTGAACAGTAAAAGACAGGAGCAAATCTACATTAGAATCTGCTTCATACATTAACCATGAGATGAGTTGCAAAACAATGGGAAAATATGAACCGAAAACAACAGGAATACAGTCTATTACCAAGAAGGAAGGGGAAGCAATGAAAATGGAGGCAGGGCACGCAGTGAAAATGGACGCACGAAGAGGACGGCTTTGTCAGTGGTTGTTCGCGGCGAGCGTCGGTGTTCGTCAGTGGTTGTTAGCGGCGAGCGTCGCTGAAGGAGGAAGGGGGCAGGTGCGACGTCGCTGAAGGAAGGAGGCAGGTGAGGCGTGTTCGTCGTCGTCGGTGTTCACGAGGAAGGAGGAAGGAGACAGGTGCAGCGTTGCTGAAGGAGAGGAGGAGGTCGAAAGCGAAGGGAAGGAGAGCAGGTGCGGTGTTCGTCGTTTTGCTCGTCTGAGAGATTTGAGCAACATTTCAGTTCTATCGGATTTAGAGAGAAAGGTTTTGAGAGAACGGTTTTGTGATTGAAAAAGAGTAGGGATTCTGAGAGAGAAAGAGGTGGGGTTTGTGTATGCGCACGGGTGCGAAAAAAACATTTCAGTCTATCGGTTTTCTAAAACCCGATGTTAACAATTTTTCATAACGGGTAAAACTATACCCGTTATTAAAAGTATTCAACTTAATTTCAAAAATACCACCGCCTGTTTTTTCATAACGGGTCTCAAAAAACCGATGTAAACTTTCGTTATTAAAACCATTTTTTCCACTAGTGAATGCTAACAAGTGTCTTTAGGGCATTGTTTAATGAATTAAAAGAGGTAAATTTGTAAGGAAAAATCATGTATTTTTTACATCGAAAAATGTTTAACTTATATTTTCAAGACAAACTTTCATTTTATAGATTTCTTAATCAATGCTCTTAGGGCACTCGTTAGCAAGACCTTTTTTTCTTTTGAACTTGGGGAAGTTTTTCTTTTCCGTTTTCCTTCATTCCAAAATTAAAGATGCAAAATAGATTAAAAAAAATAAATGTATTTCATAATCAACACAACTAATTAAGGAAAACATAATCTTAATTTACTCAAGAGCGCTTAGATAATATGGTAAGAGTCTCTTCCAATTTAACCAGTGGTCCTGAGTTTGAATCCAGCTCATGATCTTATCCGATTCGAGGGATTAGTCTTTGCATTTGCACGTGGAGATACTCGGTTTAGATTAAAAAACTTAATTTCAATTCTAATTAATATTTAATCTTCATGTCCCCTTTATCTTCGCTCCTTTTCTTTCGGTTAATTGAGTTCTTCAATTCCCTACGCAAATCAAGTTCAGATATCACTCTATGAGAGGGAAACTACAACTACAACTCCAAGTACAACTACATTTCTTTGCACATAAAAAATGATTCTCAACAACGAAATTATTTTTTGTCAAAAAAAAAACCAACGAAATTATTATTGACTTGACATTTTTAATTTACCTCTAATAACTTCAATTGCGTCTAAGTATTGACTTGACATTTTTAAATGGCATCAATGTGTAATCAAGTCCGTAGCATAGGCAGGGAAAGAAAAACAATCCTTCCCCACTTGCTGACATAATGGAGTAACAGACCATTGTCCGTAGCATTTCTTCCTATCAACGAGTTGTTTAACTCACAAATATTTCTTCTTTCTTTAATATTTCATATTCTCTTTCCTACATTTACACAATGCTAAGTAACTCACAAGAAATGACGGTTTATACAAGCAACTCTCTCTAATTCTAAGCAATCCAAAATCACACATGACTCACTAAAATAGTATTTTACTAGTTACAGTATTCATACAATTCACGAGCTTCTTATGAAGTTATTGAATTTGAGTGGATGATGAACGGAGATCCCAGAACATTTTAAGAATTGCGTATGAGATCCAATAACTTTTACTTTGATTTTAATAAGCAACGCATGCAATTTAGCTATGCAGCTCTTATCGGTTGGAGTTGCTCAGGTGTTGCTTAGCTATAAAGGATGAGCTCTTAACAATAAAATAATATTTTTAGATGTCACATGATTTTGGGTTTGTTTATAGCTAAGCACTATTGCTTATATATAAGCAATTGTTTTCTAGAGGAGAGAATGTGGTTTTAGAGAGGCGGAGAAACTAGAAAGAAGGAGTACAGAAAGTGTTAAGCAACCCAGAGAATGGAGCTAATGGTTGGAGTGAAAATGTATTGTAGTTCTTAAGAATGAGGTCACTACAAAAAAAGTGAAAATTGTGCGGTTCGATTTTGCTAATTGTGCACGGTTTCGACCACCATAATTTACCAAACTGGCGGTTTTTGTCACCGCCGTAATTACATCCGCCATACGGTATAAAACGACGGTTCATGGTTAATCGCCATGCAGACCGCCATAATATACATTGAATAAAACGGTGGTTAACTTTGGTAAAAAGTGACGGTTATGACTGCGCATAATGTTCACTGTATTTGCAGAAGAAAAAAAAGGTAAATTATGGCGGTTTCAACCACCATAATGTTCACTTTGATTACAAAAAAAAAATCTCTCTTGCAGATTGTGATTAAATTTAAATATCGCTGAAAGCTAATAAAAACATACTAAATTAGTTGGACATTCCCATTCTTTAATTTAAACTAACACTAAATTTCTAAAGTAGAGTACAAAAATATATATGGATATAGAGTGATAGATAAGATACATATGGATGGCTAAAAAAAATAAGATACATAATAATTACCATTTACCATTGCTCAAGTGTGTGTTACAAGAAGAGAGACAAAAAATGGGTTAAGCAACCATCGCCAAGTTCATCATTAAAATTGCTCTAAGGCAATCTTCGAGACAAAGACATATTTGGTTCTTAAAAAATGAAAAGTACAAGTTTGATTTTCAAAAATCTCAATGTTAGTCGAATAAAAGTGCGTTTGTTACATATTTTTCTTTATGAAAAAAAATAGTTAAAAATCATTTCTAGTGATATTAATTGTGTTTGTTTAAGCTTTTCATGAAAATCTTTTTTAAAAAAAATATTTTTATGGGTAAAACGAAAAACTATTCCCAATAACTTTTTGTAAGAATCATTTAAAAAAAATGATTTTTATGAAGGTAAACAGACAAAAAATAGCTTTTGTTTTTCTTTAAAATCTTTAAATTATTGAATGTCAATATAACATTTTTTTAATAATTTGTAACAAACGGACCCTTAATATCTTATATGGAATAAAGGGCCCGTTTGTTACGGATTAAAAAAAAATGATTTTGGCTTTCAATAATTTAGAGATTATTTTTTAGAGATTTTCAAGAAAAGCAAAAGCTATTTTGTGTTTGTTTTTAATTATTAAAATCATTTTTTTAAAAAAATCATTTTTTACTTATTTGGATACAACTATGTAAAAGTGATTTTTTTCTCCTTTGAAATTACTATAAAGGACATAAAAATTATTTTCAAGAAAGCATATTTGTTACAAAATAGTTTTTATGTATATATTTTAATACAATTAGTTTTACTGGTAATTCTTAAATATATTTGATATCATAATGTGAATTTTCTTAACTTCAAATATATATATAAAATACATTAGACTTGAAATTTATACCATTAGTTTTACTGTAAAATATACAGTACGTTATATATATATATATATATATGTTACATTAGTTTTATTTTTACTTTATATATACATATATAACGTAACAATATTTATTAGGTGTGTGTGTGTATATATATATATATCAAAATAAAAGCATTCTTCTAGTCAAAAAAAAGAAAAGCAAATGCTTCTAGTAAAAAGTAAAATAAAAGCAAATGCATAAAAACATGCATTCATGCAAATGCAGTTGCACTTGCGAACGGAGGTGTTGACCGAGAGGCACAGTGAAGCAGACGTACGGGAGGCATGCTTTGTAAAATTAAAAATTGTTTGAGGACTTTTTTGTCTCAGAAGGGTTCCGTGTTTTCACACTGGAACACTCTCTCTCTTCTATCGCAAATGTGTTTTATAGAAGCTGCTGAAAGTAGATTTTCGTTTTAGGAAGAAAAATCATTTTTTTAGATTCTCATTATCACAAAAAGCTTAAACAAACACAGTCAAAATTTTAAAAATGATTTTTTACTTAAAAAAATGATTTTGTTATGAAAAAAAGCTGTAACAAATAGGCTCAAAGTATCCCTAAAAATTATTAATCTAATCGATATTCGAGAATTTATAAAACTAAATTAATACTTTTCATTTACTCTTTTTTTTCCCTTTTTAAAGGCATTTGCACGGGCCTATTGCATGCGTTTTAGATTTTTTCAACTCCCATCAAAAGAACTTGCAAATTAACTAAGGTGTGAAATGATTAAAAATCTATCATTAGGTAGAGTTCAATTAATTCTGTCAAACAAAAGGTAGAGTTCAATTAATTCTGTCAAACAAAGGTAGAGTTAAATTAATACAAACTTAAATATTTACAGTTATTTGTATTAAAATTTGGTACTAGTTGCTTTGCTAGAAAGAAAAACGCTAACAATTAATGTAGTATTATTGAATAAACTTTATGTGAGTTTCATTGAATAATATGAGCTAACTTTTTATTTGATGTGTTCATATAAAATTTATATCAAATAATAAAAGTGTGAATGAGTATATTATGAATTAGCATTTTCCTTATTGCAAAAGTTCATTTTGTTTGGTTAGTAAATTGATGAAATTGACATATACCATCAATCATTTTTCAGATAAATTTGTTTGGTTCTATTGATAGACACTTGATAATTACTAGCAGTATATATAGATCATTACATTTTAAACACTAATCAACAAAACTTCACTCGTACGTCACTTGTTAATTTACGTGTACTAATTTTTTTGACCCGTGCGATACACGAGGTAAATAAAGTTTGTCATATTACTTATGCGTTTTTTTCAAAGAATATATTTTGTAACCTTTTTAACGCAGTAAGCCACCTTAACGAAAAATCGTAGGTTAAAAAAAATGAAAAACAAATCAAATTTGGTTTATAGCATGAAAACAATCATGTTCTTTTAAACTGAGAAAATAATGTCATAATTTTTTTAAATGTAATTACGAACATATAAAATGGTACGTCTCGTTAAAGTACCCCAAAAAAATATAAATTGGTAAATAATAATTATATTTTTTTGACAAAGGAAAGTAATAATAATTATATAAAGATAAGCATTAGGCAACATATATAATATTATAAAAAGTAACTTTATTTGTCATGCCAAGTTAACATGCAGACTATCAAAAATTTATTGGCACGTTAGACAGTAGAACACCTAACCATTAAATTTCAATCAAAGAATGCAAAAGGTAAATAAGATAGAGTTATGTATATTTCAAAAGTTAAGAAAATAATGCTAACCCAAACTATCTAAGTTAAATTCTGAAAAAAAATTTCTATAAACTAAATTTGAAATGGTGGTTGTCACATTTCCCTCGTTGTTACATATGAGTATCTTAAATCCACTGCGTGACGTAACCCTTGATATTGCAACGTATAATTGACCATGGAAAAAAACTGATTGCAAAAGATAGATTCTCACGTGTTTCAAAGATTGCCTCTGACTTTTATTTATAGTCATTGCAAAAAAAAACAATCACTAGAAATTGTTTGCGCTGAAATTTAAAGGAAATTCTTGGATCAGATGGGATCAATGACAATATAGAAATAAAAACTTTTTCCCATGGTCAACTATTTGTATAAACATTATATAAATAATGAATGTATTAGGGTTTGGAAAGAGACTCTACAAAATCGAAATCAACATTATATAATTTATCAATGTATTAGTTTCGAATTAAATAAGGTTTCGAAGGGACAACCAAAAATCAGTTTCATATAAGTGGGGAGCCAATCTCGCAATCTCAAACCACTTATTGCGGACAAAATCAGAGTCCTTTATCCTTAATTACCTTTTACAACGAATGCACGAAGACCTTCGAGTAAAATGTAATTAAGGAGGGGCAGCTGTAGTACCCTAATTTTGTCTGGCCTTTTTATTTTATTTTATTATTTATTTTAAGTTTTTTTTGGTAGTAGTAATAAAAAATAATATTCTTGGTTTTAAAGAAGAGATTAAAAGAAAAAAAGAGAAAAAGAAAATTTATTTTTTTAAAAGAAAAGGGGGTGCCAATTGAAATACGTGGGGTGCCAATAGCACAGCCCAGTATGCCACCCCCCATGGCCCATTTCTCTCCAGCCCAGTTATTTTACTAGCTGCACCTCCCATTTGTTTTTCAAACGCCCCAGCGCACCTTGCAGCGCATCATTCCCTTTCTTTACTTGCGCGCACCCCGCTTTCCTTTTTCTCGCACACCCCAAGCCCACCTTCTTTCCAACCACGCGGCCCAATCCAGCAGGTCCAATTTTTTACCCTAAAAATGTGAAAAACCCTAAAATCTCATTTTCATTCCCTCATCCCTTCATCTGCAGCGCCGCTTCTTCCTCTTCGCTCCCTCTACCCTATCTCACCCTAATTTTTCTCCCCTCATCTCTTCTTCCTCCACAACCCACGCCTCACTCTCTCTCAAACCCTATCCCCATGCCGCGGCCAAATCTCCCCATTCCTCCTCTTCATCTTCTTCTCTTTTCAAACACCAAACCCTAAATCCTCACACCCTCTATCAACCACGCGGCCTTCCCCTCAATCTCGGCCCTATCCTAAATAATGTTTTTTTCTCAAGTGTTATTTTCAAATTCAAAGACAGAATAAAGGAGAAAGGTCATGAGTCACCACCAAAGAAATCGGCCCAAAAGCAGAAAAGGGAGTAGTTTTATTCTTGTTGATAAAATTTCTTATCTTTCATCTGTTTTAATTTCTTATTTTGTTTTGCAGAGATAAGGAGAGTTGGATCCGATTTCAAAAGGACTCAAAGTCAAGACAAAGGGCTATAAATACCCCCATCCTTCTCAAAGCAAAAGGGAGGCAGAGAGAGTGAGAGCAGGAGATCTCCAAGGAAGCTGAAGTTAGGCGTGAAGGAGAGTCTTTAATTTTTTTTCTTAAACACTATTAGAAATTTAGGGTTCGGAATTTCATCCTTTCTTTTTTGGATCGAAGCTGTGAGTTCAGGTTCTTTGTTCTCTTCTCCTCTTTTTTGTAAATTCACAATGTTCTGTTTATGTACATTTGTTTGGTTTGATCTTAATCTGGACTTTGACTTGAACCTATGAATTGTAATGTGATTCCATCTTGAATTTTTTTTTGCTGATTGTTGTTTGTTATTAATTCAGTTTCTTCATCGTCCCTTCACAGTCTCCTGCGTTCTGTGTAAATTAGGGTTACGGGATTTGGCCTTCCAAAGGGGCCAAATCCAGGTTAAAGAGTCAAATTACAAATAACTTAAGTGTTATAATCGTAAATAAGGAATAAATCTGGGTATAAAAATAAAATATATGTCCCTGTGTAATATATAAAAAAAAACAATTTTTATAAAATAAGAAAACAGATTTTTTTGTGTAAATAAAGGAATCAAGACCAAGACCAGGATCTTATTTGCTAAATGGCAAAAAAAATTATTATATGTTTAGAGGGAAACATGTTATTATTATTATTATTATCATAGTTATTAATTTTTTTTCTCTTCTCTGATTTTTGAAGTAAAAGACAAATTAAAAACAAGATATAAAAAAAACGTAATTAGGATTAAATAGTTATTATTTCTGTTAAACTAAAAAAAACGTTGTTATTCAATATTTCTTAATATATGCACGTAATCAAATATTCTCAGCACGCTTATATCTTTTGTGGTTTCTCTTTTTTTTTAAAAATATATATTTTAGGGAATTAATTCTTTA
Organism: Calophaca sinica; assembly: GCA_037113605.1. Taxonomy (NCBI): domain Eukaryota; kingdom Viridiplantae; phylum Streptophyta; class Magnoliopsida; order Fabales; family Fabaceae; genus Calophaca; species Calophaca sinica. Next base: position 72,261,786 of record CM073734.1, read on the forward strand.
GGGCAAACTGTTTTCAAATAATTAAAGGTACCATTTTTTTAAATGGACGTGCATGGGTGCTAATCCTTCCTTGCGCGTAACCAACTCCCGAACCCGAATCTATGGTCAAAGACCTTCCTTTTTTCATTAAATTCAAAAAATAGGTTTTCCAATGTTTCCTATTAAAATCAAAATATTGGTGGCGGCTCCATTTGAAATTTTGGTGTGGTTGTCACAGCTGGCGACTCCACTGGGGACTTTAGAGAGTTAGGCCTTTTGATTGTTTGAATTGTTTGTTTGCCTTACAATGTGAATTGTTTCCTTTTCTTTTATTTTTATTTATTCATTTATTACTATTATTTTTTTTCTTCAATTTATTTGTTTTTATCTTATCTTATTTGTTTTTATCTTTGTTTAGTTTATTTATTTTTATTGTGATTATATGTATATTGAACATTAGGATAGTTACCTTGTATATATTGTTTTATTTATTTTGCAGCGGGTAGTTTTAAGTTTGCTCCTTCACACACTTCACTTTATACACTTTATTCACACACTAAGAGTGGGTGCCCTATACCCGGGCCCGAGTGAACCTTAAGTTAGGAGAGGCTGTGTAATGGGTGCTCTGCTGGACGTACGGCCAGTGGGTTCCTATGAAAGTCTCACCTAGAGTTTGACTCTATTTGAAAAAAACCATCCTTTAATAATATACTTATTATTGGTGGAAACATTTTCAAATAGAACCCTTGGCTCTAGGGACCTTTTAGATTAATATCTTGAATCCGCCCAATGGAGAGACACTTTATACAATCCCTAGATCCTTCTAAGGAGTTACCGACCCATATCACGAAAGGAGCATACCTTATCCCACTATCCACGTGACAAAAGTCGTATGACCTAAGATCTTAGGAAATACCGGCCTACATCACAAGGGGCACACTCTACCTGTTTTTCCATCATCCATTTATTTTTCATTCACATTTCAAAATTGTGAAAAATAATAAATGATATTTTTCTCCAAAAAATATTATTTGTTATTCTTCTTTACAAAAAAAAAACATAGTTTCAAAAAATACTTTCCCTTCTCATTCCTTTTTTCTTCTAAATAAAAAAAATTTCAAAAAAAAAGCATTTTCCCTTTTTAACAACATCATTGCATTCACTTTATTTTTGTAAAAAATAAATAAATAAATAAATAAATAAAATACTTCTCCATTACCCATCATATTATTTTACATAAACTTGTACATAAAAAAAAACATTCATGACATGCATAATCATGGCACCTACATAACATAACTCGTTTTTTTTTACAGAAAAATAGATACAAGTAAGCTTTCCCTGCATCCCTACCGGACTCGAGCCCAGTCTAGACTCATGGATTTGTTGGAACAGAATCAACAAGCGATGAGAGAAGAGCTCGATCAAATCAATGGTAAAATAGACAAGTTATTTGACCTTTTGCAGAACTTGGATCCAAAATTGACCACTGATAAGAACCATTCCATCAGCACTAATGAGTATCGAGAGGCTTCCAATGGCCCATTAGGAGGCCCCCTAGATCAGAAAAGACTCCAAATTATGGAGGATAGGCTGAAAGCCATTGAAGGGGCAAATCATATTGGGTTCAAAGCTTCAGAGGTATGTTTGGTCCTGGACGTGGTAATTCCTCCAAAATTCAAAGTTCCTGAGTTTGTCAAGTATGAAGGCTTAACTTGTCCAAAAAGCCACCTCATCATGTACTACCGAAAGATGCCCCCTGCTCCAGTAATGATAAGCTCTTAATCCACTTCTTCCAAGAGAGTCTTACAGGGGCATCCCTACGTTGGTATATGCAGTTAGAGCAAGGCAAAATCAACTCCTGGAATGATTTGACTCAAGCTTTCATCAAACAGTATAAGTACAACATGGACATAGCTCCTGGCCGCTCCCAGTTGCAAACCATGGTAAAAGGGGGCAATGAAAGCTTCAAAGAGTATGCCCAAAGATGGAGAGGGATTGCAGCCCAAGTGGAACCCCCACTATCTGAGAAAGAGATGATTTCCATGTTCATTGACACTCTTCAACAACCCTTCTACGATATGATGATGAGAAATGTCTCTTCAAGCTTCTCAGACCTAGTTGTTGTCAGAGAAAGAGTGGAAGCAGGGATAATAAGCGGAAGGATTGCCAGTCAGCAGCCATTGTGCAGTATAGGTCAAGAGCAGGAAGAAGATACAAACGATGATACAAATGATGCTCATCACGACATGCACTGAGGCAGTGGGCCACTCCATTGAGAATTGTTGGGCTCTGATTAACACCGAGTGATAAAACTTTAAGGAATAGCCCTGTTTAAGCAACCTTCATTTACTTTTACGCTTTGCCCAAAGCCCTGGGGCATATCTTGTAAAGAGCTCATTATATTCTCATCTTTTCATCAATAGAACTGCAATTTGAATTTCCTTTTTTTCAATCTTAGCTCATAGAATAATGGTAAAGTAAATGCACAAATCATCAAAAATTAAGTTTTTGTGAAAATTTGAGCAATAAGATTTTGAGATGAGGTTTGGCCGTTTTTCTCTATCCACAAAAATACAAAAAGTACTTATCCCTTGTTACCCCTTTTGAGCCTAAAACGAAATTTTCTTTCAAATACCCTGAATAAGGATCGTTCATACAATGAAGAATAGCACAAGTCTTCAGTCAACTTTGTCCTCTCAGAAAGAAGAAGAACAAAGTAAGCAATAAGGTATCAAAAACAATTCAAAGAAATGTCAAAAACGTGTCAAAGACACCTGCGAAGAAAGAAGAAGAACAAAGTAAGCAATAAGGTATCAAAAACAATTCAAAGAAATGTCAAAAACGTGTCAAAGACACCTGCGAAGATCAAAAAGGAAACCGCAAAGGTGAAACAAATGTGCTAACGAAAAATGAAGTGCATCTTTACTCTAAAGATCCTTGTTTTTATAAACCATTAAACACTTTTTGGGCCTAAAATATCCTTTCTTTCATAACCCTTTAACCCGGGCCACGTTACAACCCTAATAAAGTCCATTCTGATCAAAGTCAAATTGCTCATATTTTCTTAAAACTTGATTTTTGAAAGAGGAGATCCATATAAACTCCTCAGTGCAGTTGCTTTACCTAAAAAAAGAGAATATAGAATAAAGTGTTCGATAGGCTGAAAACCCGAAAGGGCGGTCTAGGCAGAAGTTAGAGCGACCCGCTAGGTTGAAAACTCGCAAAGAGCGACCTAGGCAAAAGTTAGGGTCAAATTTATAAACATGTCCACCCAGATTGGACCTCACAGATTTAGATGTAAACCAAGAAGCTGGGGGCAAAAGTTGTGCCCATCGTCCACAAGCTTCGCATTCAAGGTTTCGTTCCAGTTTCAGAACCACACAAGATGATCTGTATCTCAATATAGATCTTTCCTGTCATGGCTGGACGAAGGCCAAAGGGACACTAAAAAAGTCTCTATGGATCAAAGTTGTCAATCTAATCTTCCCAAGAGCATTCATAGCATGGAAGGAATATTCAAGAAGCCACGAAGGTAGGCAGAACGAGCTATCAAGGGGCAAGTATGCAAACCTGGTGCAGTACTAAGTCAACCATTCGGACAAGCAATCCGACAGAAAGTTATCATCCCACGAGTCTAGGGGCAGAGTCCTCAAAGGAATTCAGGGAAATCAAAAATTCAAAACAATAGTAATATTCAAGCATAGCATATCATTCATTGCATCTAGCATGATCATCATTACTTCTGGGCCTCAAACCCACTTTCAAAATCATTTCTCTAAAAAATAAAAATCTCATTTCATGCATAGCATACCATTCATTGCATCATGCTTGATCATCAAAGTTTTTGGGTCCATTGACCCACCCTCTCAAATATTACATACAGTTGGTCTGTTGTTACTCAGCAAGGACTAGTACTCAGCCTACCTGATCTCTTTATTAGCAAGAATTAGGAACATGTCCTATACCTTGCTGGGAATCTGACCCATCACCTTGGGAATCTGACCCAAGCCTTTACTTGAGAACCTGACCCGCGTCTCGAACCTTCCTCAGTTATGGAAATTGACCTATCACCTTCGGAATCTGACCCAAGCTTTTAGTCGGGAAACTGACCTGAACTGTGTCGAGTGACGGAGAAGCTCGTACACTGGACGTTCACCTCCAATAGGAAAACCAGTCCATACTTTAGCAAGAGTTAGGATTCTGACCTACATCTTGCCGGGAATCTGACCGAATCCATATTGAGTGACAGAGAAGCTCATACCACAGACATTCCTTAAAGTAAGGTAATCAATCCGCACCTTTTAACAAGCGTTAAGAATCTGATTTACCCTTGTTGGGAATCTGACCCAAAACTTGTGTCGAGTGACGAAGAAGCTCGCACCCCAGGCTTACCCTAAGTAGGGAAGTAATCAATACCAAAGATGTGAGGGTTAGGAATCAGACCTATGCCTTACCGAGAATTCACTAGGAATCAAACCTAGAATCTCTCACCAAAGATGTAAGAGTTAGGAATCAGACCTGCCTTACCGAGAATTCACTAGAAATCAAACCTAGAATCTCTCACCAAAGATGTGAGAGTTAGGAATCAGACCTAATGTCTTGCCGAGAATTCACCAGGAATCAAACCTAGAATCTCTCACCAATTTTATAAGAGCTAGGAACCTAACCTATGCCTTATTGGGAATTCACTAGGAATCAGACCTAGAATCCCAAAGCAAAGTCGGGAGCCAATCCCGCAATCCCAAACCACCAAAGTCGGGAGCCAATCTCGCAATCTCAAACCACTTATTGCGGACAAAATCAGAGTCCTTTATCCTTAATTACCTTTTACAACGAATGCACGAAGACCTTCGAGTAAAATGTAATTAAGGAGGGGCAGCTGTAGTACCCTAATTTTGTCCGGTCTTTTTATTTTATTTTATTATTTATTTTAAGTTTTTTTTGGTAGTAGTAATAAAAAATAATATTCTTGGTTTTAAAGAAGAGATTAAAAGAAAAAAAGAGAAAAAGAAAATTTATTTTTTTAAAAGAAAAGGGGGTGCCAATTGAAATACGTGGGGTGCCAATAGCACACCAGATGCCACCCCCATGGCCCATTTCTCTCGGCCAGTTATTTTACTATTTGCACCTCCCATTTGTTTTTCAAACGCCCAGCGCACCTTGCAACAAGATCATTCCCTTTCTTTACTTACAAGACCCCGCTTTCCTTTTTTCTCGCATACCCCAAGCCCACCTTTCTTTCCAACCACGCGGCCCAATCCAGCAGGTCCAATTTTTTACCCTAAAAATGTGAAAAACCCTAAAATCTCATTTTCATTCCCTCATCCCTTCATCTGCAGCGCCGCTTCTTCCTCTTCGCTCCCTCTACCCTATCTCACCCTAATTTTTCTCCCCTCATCTCTTCTTCCTCCACAACCCACGCCTCACTCTCTCTCAAACCCTATCCCCATGCCGCGGCCAAATCTCCCCATTCCTCCTCTTCATCTTCTTCTCTTTTCAAACACCAAACCCTAAATCCTCACACCCTCTATCAACCACGCGGCCTTCCCCTCAATCTCGGCCCTATCCTAAATAATGTTTTCTTCTCAAGTGTCATTTTCAAATTCAAAGACAGAATAAAGGAGAAAGGTGAGTCACCACCAAAGAAATCGGCCCAAAAGCAGAAAAGGGAGTAGTTTTATTCTTGTTGATAAAATTTCTTATCTTTCATCTGTTTTAATTTCTTATTTTGTTTTGCAGAGATAAGGAGAGTTGGATCCGATTTCAAAAGGACTCAAAGTCAAGACAAAGGGCTATAAATACCCCCATCCTTCTCAAGGCAAAAGGGAGGCAGAGAGAGTGAGAGCAGGAGATCTCCAAGGAAGCTGAAGTTAGGCGTGAAGGAGAGTCTTTAATTTTTTTTCTTAAACACTATTAGAAATTTAGGGTTCGGAATTTCATCCTTTCTTTTTTGGATCGAAGCTGTGAGTTCAGGTTCTTTGTTCTCTTCTCCTCTTTTCTGTAAATTCACAATGTTCTGTTTATGTACATTTGTTTGGTTTGATCTTAATCTGGACTTTGACTTGAACCTATGAATTGTAATGTGATTCCATCTTGAATTTTTTTTTGCTGATTGTTGTTTGTTATTAATTCAGTTTCTTCACCGTCCCTTCACAATCTCCTGCGTTCTGTGTAAATTAGGGTTACGGGATTTGGCCTTCCAAAGGGGCCAAATCCAGGTTAAAGAGTCAAATTGCAAATAACTTAAGTGTTATAATCGTAAATAAGGAATAAATATGGGTATAAAAATAAAATATATGTCCCTGTGTAATATATAAAAAAAAACAATTTTTATAAAATAAGAAAACAGATTTTTTTGTGTAAACAAATGAATCAAGACCAAGACCAGGATCTTATTTGCTAAATGTCAAAAAAAATTATTATATGTTTAGAGGGAAACATGTTATTATTATTATTATTATTATCATAGTTATTAAATTTTTTTCTCTTCTCTGATTTTTGAAGTAAAAGACAAATTAAAAACAAGATATAAAAAAAACGTAATTAGGATTAAATAGTTATTATTTCTGTTAAACTAAAAAAAATGTTGTTATTCAATATTTCTTAATATATGCACGTAATCAAATATTCTCAGCACGCTTATATCTTTTGTTGTTTCTCTTTTTTTTAAAAAAATATATATTTTAGGGAATTAATTCTTTAGGGCAAACTGTTTTCAAATAATTAAAGGTACCATTTTTTTAAATGGGCGTGCATGGGTGCTAATCCTTCCTTGCGCGTAACCAACTCCCGAACCCGAATCTATGGTCAAAGACCTTCCTTTTTTCATTAAATTCAAAAAAAAATAGGTTTTCCAATGTTTCCTATTAAAATCAAAATATTGGTGGCGGCTCCATTTGAAATTTTGGTGTGGTTGTCACACTTCTCTTCCATATATGTGCAATATTAGGTTTCCTATTTCATTCATTTTAAATTAATATTTTCTTGTTATTGGTTGATAAAATCTCTTTGATTTTATAATAAATCTTTTTTAATTGTAAAATAAATCTTTAAGGTTATTAAATGCAAAAATACTGTCATTAGTTAGTGATTTGACGATTTTACCCACTAATTAAAGCTTCCTAACACTATTACTTTTCTACTATATTATATAAAATAGAGTTTTACCACATAGACTCTTGCTACGTGGCAGCTCCACATTCATTCTTTTTCCTCCAAAATGCAAAATATTGTATTTTTATTTTTTAGTTCATGATATTTCATTAATTAAGACATATCAATCTATTAATGCTCATATCTAGACATTTACCATTCAATCAAATCTATATCTATATTTATATTATATACAATTGAGAACAACCCCAAATATGGAATGTTCTAACTCATTTCCTTACGGCCAATCAGAATACAGAAATAGTTCAAGGTGGCAACACACAAATCGTTCCCTCCAAAAAATGGTTACATGGCATAGTCAACCGTATAAAAAAATAATAAATCGTAAGAAAATACAATTATGGAAAATGTTTAAATATAATACACGAATTAAATGATTTTACAACAAATAATTATTGTTGAAATCTACTATATTATATAAAATGGAGTTTTATGACGTAGACTCATGCCACGTGGCAGCTCCACTTTCATTAATTTCCCTCCAAAATGCAAAATATTTTATTTTTTATTTATTAATTCATGATATTTCATTAATTAAGGGATATCAATCAACTAATGCTCATATCTAGACTTTTACCATTCAATCAAATTTGAATTAAATCAAATTCAAATTCAAAATGTAATAAATTAAAGCATATCAATTAATTAATTCTCATATATGGACATTTATCATTTAATCAAAACATTATCTAAGTCATGTGACAACATAAGAATCATTAGTTTTTTTGCCTAAATCAATTTCAATTTTTTTTATTTTTTTTATTGTTTTAATTATAGCAACCATTATTACACCATGTTAAACAATATTTTCGTAGTGTAAATCAATAATAGATTCCCTTAAATGACTCATCCATTTTTATTTATTAATTGTATCAATTTTCAGAAAATATTCATCATAATATTTTGACAAATACTATTTAATATGGTATCAGAGTCTATCATAGATCCATTGGATCTCCCACCACATTATATATACGCACCAAGTCTAATAGTGTTGGCGTGAGGGGTGTATTGGGAAAAACCCAAGTCTCGCATAGATTAGAGGTAAGGCATCAAAAGAGTTTATAAGCAAAGGGCACCCCTCACCTTACAAGCCAATTTTGTAAGGATGAGTTAGGTACAAAAATCATAATACTATTCATCATTATTTTACCATACAAATTTAGTTATTTTTAGTTCTATAACTTTTCATGAATTATGAATTAATTTAAAAATCATAACAATATAATGTTAAATTTAATTTTTATCTTTTTTTATAATTTGTATATTTTATCTCTTAGATATTATTAAAATTTAAAAATTTTCAGCATTGTAACATTCACATCATTGTTTATGTTTAAGTATAATAAATGTAAATCAATATGTATTTTTTTTTTGCTTCTTTAAACTCCGATATTATAAATGAGAAAAACTAGAGATTTTTCTAAGATTAATTTGTTGTCCAGCATAGATAATTGATTATCTCTTTTTCATGTAACTTATTTTGAATTTATCTTACAGTAATTTAGATAAATAATTCAATTATGTGCTTTATAATTTTTTGTTGAAATTCATAGTTGAAAAACCATCTCTAATCATAACAAAAATAGAACCGGTATTTTCTATTTTATTTGTTATATTTCAAAATTGAAGCATGTGTATAAATGCATATATTCTCTACTTCATAATGAATTATTTATTTAATAGTTTTTGAAAAATTTAAATCTGCTAATAATTTTTTTATAAAAAAAAACTTCAAATTTATTTTTATACATTGAATACATTTACAACTCATACAGTTAATCCGTGCGAGAACATGTAAATACACTAGTAATATTATAAAGGTAAAGATATGATTAAGTAAAGTGAAAGCAAATAGTATATTAAGGAGGGGTGCATAACACGAGTTCCATTGGTTCTTTACTTCTCCCATGACCAAACAATGACATTGGAAATTTCAAATTTTGGGGTGCAATAGCCGTTGCTCTTAACATGGGTCTGCCCTAGACAATACCTTCAGGTTAAGAATTTCTTTTTCGTTTTAATATAAATTAGTCCAAAGTATACCAAATTAAGAAGTTAATCTCCAAGCTTGTTCAGAAGTCCATAACTAAAGCCTTTACTGCAGCACATGCTAAAGTGCCAAGGGTGCAGGGGCTGAAGAAAAAGCACAACCTAGAATAAAGAGCAGTCCTTTTATATAAAGAATAATCAGTTCCATGTGTGATTTCTGCCATGAGCTTCCTATCCTATCTTTTTGAAAATGTGATGGTAATAGTGATATGATCTACACACTACTAAAATTATCCACAGATTAAATATGTTTTATTTGGGAACAGAAATTTGTAGAAAACCCGCTTTTTGTGAACTTTATAACAAAATTTACAGGAAAATCTATGGTAATTAAAAAAAGTCTAGTAGTCATGATACCGCATTATAGCGTAAAGGGTGCACCTTGCCACCTACCGAGCTCCAAGTGATTGTTGTTCTCCGTTGCAACTTGCAACATCCGTAATTTCTCCACCTTTACCATTTTAGATATAGGAATCTAAGGTAAGTTCTACCGTGAACAAGCGTCATGGTAGTACCACAGTGCACAACTATTTTTTACCATTAGATCAAGTAACCTACCAAATGTTACCATGAGTCATCCACACTGTATCACACACTCTCATTTCTCCCTCTCCTTTCTTCGTCGCACTGTCCCTCTCCTTTCTCAATCTCGTGGCCCTCTCTTCTCTGGCTCCTGCCTCCTTGTTTCTCCGCCAGCAACCAAGTTTCCACAGACCACGGTTCTCCTCACGAACGCCGGTGCCACAAACCATGTTTTCCGGCGCACATCTCTTCTCTTGCGCGCATCCCTTCTAGTCACGAACGTCGGCGCGATGGTCCACGTTTTCTGGTGAGGTAAGCTTCTCCCCCATGTTTACTTCTCCGATCTGCTTGTACTTTCTTTCTTTTTTTGCTAGTTTGTGCTTTTTTTTGTTAGGGTAAAAAAAAAATCCCCAAATCGAAGGAAGGTGGCATCGATGCTACTGGTGAGCGCTGATTCATCTTTTTTTCACTTCTATTCTTTCTCTTCCGATTCTTAATTTTTTGTTTTTTTTAATGAAGAATAAATGAAGCCGTAAACTCTGTTGTTCTATTTCCGTCGGGGATGTGAGGGTGGGATGAAGTTTCAAGATAATGGCTCGGAAGATTGTCAAGCCCAGAGTGCATTGAGGTTTTTGCCACCATTTTGAGATGTTGTATTGGTTGAAAGGGGGAAGAAGGGGTGGAGAGAGGGGGAGAAGAAAGAGGGGCGACAGTAAAGGCGGAGGGAGAAAAAGAGAAAGGGGAAATAATATGATACAGTGTAGCTAGTCTATGATAAAGATGTAAGGAATAAATTAATCCAATAGTAAAATTTTATTGTGTACTATGGTACTATCCATGACACTTGTGCACCCCAGAACTTGCCAGGAATCTAATTCAATATCAGGTTTGGAGTAAAGTAAGGCGCAGTACACCAGTTTTGAACTTTATAGCTGCTCTGATTTTCTTTTTTCAAATAAAAGAGCGAAAATGCATTACTTTACTTAAAAAAAACTCTTTTGTCAGTTGAATTTATTAGTGTGTAAGTTGGAAAGACGATACACAGTGCACCCCATTTTTTCTCACTTATTTCGACCTTTTATGATTCAGAAATGCTAAATCTCACGACTAAGATTTCCCGAGAAATGACAAGAATGACGTGGCAGTCTAATTAAGCAGTATATTTTTAGCACGCGCTCGAACAATTCTCCTTCTTTAACATCTCTTATTTTTTAATAAATACTCAAATTGATCCCAATAAAATTATAGAGACTAATTTATCCTCTGAAAAATGAAAAAGAACAATTTAGTCTTTAAAAATATTAAATGTGAGTCAAATTAATTATTTTTAAGATAATTTTTAGAACATTTTAGTCCTTATTAGAGACTAATTTGACCCATATTTGAGATTCTTCTTAAGGGCTAAATTGATATTTTTTATTTTTCATATACTAAATTGGCCTCCGTGATTTTTTGTTGAGAACCAATTTGGGTATTTAGTCTTTTTTTATAAAAAAGAGTACCCGAATTGGTCCCTAATAAAAATGACGGATAGAAATTTAGTCTCTAAGAAATAAAAAATATCAATTCGATCGTTAAGAATCTCAAATGTGTGTCAAATTAGTCATGATATGGACTAAAATGTCCCTAAAAATTATCCTAAAAAGGACTCATATTTGAGATTCATAAGGACCAAATTGATATTTTTCATTTCTTAATAATTAAATTGGTTTCCGTGATTTTTGTTGAGGCCAATTTAAGTACTTTGGAGGAACAGTGATATCGGATATTTTTAGGTATTTTATATCTTTTTAAATCCTGAAGCTACACGCATTACTGTAATATTTCAATTCTAAAAAAAAAGACCGTAATATTTCATCTCGTAAAATTCGTGAGCCGCTTGTCTCGTGTTATATAGCACTGCTCTTTATGATTTATTTAGCCTTAAAATTAAACACATAACCACAAGTGAGGAATTCTAATTTTTTTTACAACTAAAACATCTTTTTATTCCATAATAACAATTTACATCAGCTGGTAGTGATCGTCTGGTTTCGTGGCAGACCCCTCTGCTTGGGTACATTGCTTTGAATGTGGACAGGAGTGTTTTTAACAACACGGGAGTCGCGGGGTATAGGGGTATCCTCAGAGATCATACGGGTCACTTCTTGCATGGTTTCTACGATGCCTTAGTGTGTCTTGCATTACGCATGCAGATATTATGGCTCTTTATCTTGGCTCCGCTTTTGTTGGGTCTCAGGTTACAGACACATGGTCTGTTATTTTGATTTGCTCCGCGATATTCAGTTAATTAAAGGGGAATCGAATATTCACCATCGGTACGTTAATATCCATGATGTTATTCGTCAGGATTGGCATTGTGATTCGAGACACACTCTTTGGGAGGGCAAATTTGCAGCAGGCTTCATGGCCATGGCTCCGAGTTCACTGTGTTTCATGAGGCTCCTTCAGGTATGGCATCTATTGTCCTTGCTGACTTGAGTGGGGTGGCCTTTATAAGGCCTTAGTGGTTGTCTTTTGCTTTTTTGCTTCTTTTCTTTGTTATTCTCGTTTGTAACAAAAAAAAGTATACAAATAAAGTTACAAAATCCGATACAATACACTTCAAAATCATAGGTGGAATTTCCTCTATCCACACTTGATCTTGGTTATGTAATGGGCGGTTTGATTCCCACTGCTCCCTTTGTGAGCATATTCAACATGGGTGTTATTATCACCACTCCATACTCTTTACCCCCACCTCGACAATTTTTTGGAGTTAAGAAAAATACCCTTACGATGTGTTCCGTAAACTGAACATTTTTTACCTTAAAATCATGTTTACGAAATACATATTAGAAAAAAAAATGTGTTTTGTAAACTTGATGTTTACTATCCACTTTTAAAAAAAGATATGTTTTTGGTAAACACCAAATTTACGGAACACATATTACAAAAATTTCGTCACCTTTTTGCAACCTATGACAATTGCAACCTATGTACCGTTTGGTTGGCATTAGACAATATTTAGAAAACACTTTTTGTTTGCAAAAATGTACTGCCTTTTTTTAACATTGGTTGCAACCTATGTATATTTTATATTATACAATATTTATATATATAATATTTATTATATATTAAAAAGAGTATATCGGTAAATTTAACGTTATTTCGTTTGTATTGTTTATGCCAACCAAACGGTACATAGAACAAAAAGTTGTCGTGTAAACCCAATGATTTGTCATGTGTTGTTCTACGCTTTGATGCGTACAAAACACATCCCTAGCTAGTCTTCTAAAATCCATTAGTCTTTTTTATATCTCACAATATTCTTTTAAAATCTCAATCTAATACACCATACTCACTCACAGTCTGTTCGTGTTCGTGTTTGGGAGTCCCATGCAAGCCCTAACTCCTTACCTCGTGCCACCGCCTTCGTCTCGTCGTGCCACCGCCGTTAGCCGTCCAACTCGCTGTCATCTTTACTCTTCAATTCGTTCCCTTGTTGCGCTCCGTTAAAGACCCATGAGTTTCACCTCCATTCCCGTCTCCCCTCTGGGTATTCATTCCTCAACAAGTCAACGGGTAGAGTGTATTATTGAGAGGAGTTCGGCTAGAGGAGAGTGTCACAAAGAGTAAATAATCTTGCGCTACAGCTTACCATGGGAATATCACGAAGAAGCAGAAAATAAAATATTGCAATCACAAGGCAAGTTAACAAATAAGTCATGTTTTTATATTCGATGTCTAACTTTAAAACATTGTTTCTACAATTTTATTATATTGTGATTGAAACACACACCTTCCTTTTCCTCTTTCATGCATTTAGTATGTGGTCTTTTAATTAATAGTGTGTGTTCATTGTTCTCATATTTCTCTGCAATCATCTCTTCTAGTAACCATTGGTATATGTATGCAATCCCTTTCCAGACTTATTTAGTCACGAGTTTGATGCAACTATCATCAGTAACAAAATTTAGCTTAGAATATCCCAAATGACATATTACTGGGCTACTGGCTACTAGGTTACAATGAGATATGATACACTAAATAGGAGGACAGGAAAAATTACTGAAAATAGAACTTTCGTGAGAATGCTTAAAAGGCAAATACTACTAGATGGTCTCGGAAAACCAAATTTTAACTGTATTATAGGCCTGTGAAGAATTAGATAAACTGAAATTAATTAACAGTTTGTCAGATAGGAGACAACGAAAGAGGTACTTTGTAACCTGGTTTACAAAATAAATTACACAAAACCAATTTTTGACTGTATAGTCTTGATACTTTGGTTTACAAAACAATAACATGCTCATTTTGTTCATGAAATTTGAAGCTGACCTTTTCTATTTGTACAGACATGGCTAAACTCCGAAATGTTCATTCTTTTCAGGTTTTGGTTTGTCATTGTGATCATGAATATAATATTAATATGTTGTCTTTCTTGTTTTACTCTCAAAATAACATCTTACATAGATTTAGCATGGCTATGGAAACTCTACTTCTATTGCATATGTAGGCCTAATTTACTCTCTTCTAGTCTTTTGTTTTTGGTGTCTATGACAAATTAACAACAACAATCTTAGCTTAATAGGATGAATTATTGTGCGATCCTAATACCAACAAACGAGACTTGAGATTCTGCTATGAAACTTCAAACCTCCATAGTCCCCCTTCTCAGTTAGACTAACAATGGTGAATGATAGCTATAGAGAACTAATAAGCCTTTTTCAACCCCGTGCACTCCAACCAAGTCAGTAAACTTCAAACAAGGATTGCTTTCTCCTATAATTGTGCTATTTGATTATGAAATCTTTGAGTAGATCTTATGAGTTTTGATCAGTGGCGGAGCTTGAACGAAAACTTTGGGGGTGCCAAAAAAAATTTATTGCATAAATCAATTTTCAAGGCAAAAGATAATAATCAATTTATAAGAAGTATGGTGTCTAACTTGAACATAAATAATGCTCAAACCAAGATTTTCACCACAAATAAGTACAAAACCCAAAAAGTTTGGAACATAATCACGTCATGTACAAAACTATTATTAAAATACAGTCAAAATATATTCAAATATCAAATATAAACAACAAACATTTCTTTTCCCTAACAGAAAATTGACATTTAAAACTAAGAAACAAAAGTATTACATGGAAACAATTGAGATAAATATGACCGATCAGGGTGACTAAACATATTCTGAGGCCTAAAGCGAATATTAAGATGAGACCTTTTTAAAGTTGATAATATTATTTTATAAAAGTAATATATTTTCATATATAATTTTTTGTTGTGTGTATATACCTGCGATCACACATAAGACTTTCCATAATTTAACTGAACAAACACACAATTATTACATTATAAACATTTTTTCCTTAAATTTTTTATTTCAACCATTCAACGTGATGATGATACTTTGGTCCTTTTTCATTTTTTGGTAACACTTTGGTCCTTTTTTTTTACAGAAGATACTTTGGTCTTATTATAGGCTTTAAATATGTTTTATTTTACTTAATTTAAATTTTATTTATAATATAATAGGCTAACGTCTCATTTATTTTCCCCACTTCTCAGTCCACTCCATCACATGCATTCGGGCATCAATACACGCGGCTTAATTTTAGTGGAAAAACGTCACATTAGTCATTAACTCAAAGTTCCCAGGATGGTTAAACGTCCCAACCTTTCCGCGTGTAGAAAAAAAACAAAAAAATTTCAAACCCAGCGTTTTAAAGAGAGAGAGTTTGGCGTTCCTGTTCCTCATTCGTTCTCTTCCTCCATTCCTCTCGTCGGTGACAGAGAAGAGATCGAGAAGCCATGGTCGGTGTCTCAATGAGCTTGATTTTGCAGTATATAAAAAAAATTAAAAAAAATTTGAGGGGTACAATGGCGCCTTCCCGCTCCTGAGAAGCTCTGCCACTGGTTGTGATCCTCGTTTTGTCAACAATAAGAGTAATCAGAAGTTGTAGGATATTAGCACCACGTGGGATGAGCAACACTTGTAAAGGAGTTGTTAAAGTGGGTAATAAGAAAAGAAGTTCATAGGTGGAGACGAAATAACTAACAATGTTATCAACAGTGGCGAAAAATAGCTGCCAACTAAAAAACCCGCTATATAAATATGGCAGATGACGTTGTGGGATATGCAGAAACATGACAGACTAAATAAAAATATAATACATATACACACACATAAAAAATTGAAGAAATAAATTTCTAGTACAAAAAAAATTATATAAGTAAAACACAACAACAACAACAACAACAACTATTATTTTTATTATTATTATTATTATTATTTGGGGGGTTGAAGTAGTTCTCACTTCTCAGGGTTACTAACATTTATGCGTTTCCACTCTAATGACTATTTATAACAATTGTTGTTGTGTCATACAAAAATGAATTTCATGATCACACAATTGTTAAATACATAAATATTGTATGAGTTAAATTGTATTCAAATTGCATGATCTTATATACAACACATAAATGTTGTATGATCGCAAATATAAAATTATGGTATGATCATAAATATGTAATTGAGTTATATAATCATGAATGTTTACTATTTGATAAAAAATGTGTCTTCTAATTATTTGAAAGATAACTTTTTAAATAGTAAATGACACTTAGTATTGTCATTAGCTAATTTTAGTAAATAACACTTAATTTAATATTTGATAATAATATTTTAGTATTGCCAATTGAAGATGAAAAGGTTAAAGTTTATTACTTGTGTTTAAATAAAAAAAAACTAGTTATATAAGAAATGATATGGTGAAATTAAAATTAAAATTAAAATTAAAATTAAAATTAAATAATAATATTAACAACAAATGAAAAATTGTGACCGATAAATTAAAATAAATTTGTATTTAATGTCAAGCTCAAGTCTCTTTTACTTATATATATATATATATATATATATATATATATATATATATATATATATATATATATATATATATATAGACTGAAAATAGCTTATTTCATTTCAATAAAAATAGAATTAGCAATACAAGCAGGAACATGATTTATAAAGTGACTACAAGGCTTAGATATGATCACCCTATTTCATTTTGGCTTGTCCTCGAAAAAGCCTAACATTCAAATGTGGTTTGGATCGAAGGGTAGCTCTATAATCATGGATAATGACACCAAATTCAGTCACACCTATTTTAAAGCTATAGACTCTATCCACTACTAATTTGGAATTCAACTCAAAAATAACATAGTCCAAGTCTAAATCTTTTCCCATGTTCATAGCAGATAAAAGACCCCACACTTCCCCTTTTTAATCGACTTCATAGGTTCACACCACCCAGTTTTAATCTGTAAAACTGCCCCAAAACTATCCCTTAGGCAAATCTCATAGCTAGTTTTATTTTGTGACTGAAAAAACCTCGCATAAGAGTTATACTTTAAAACCTCTGACGGTGGTTTAGACTATTTCAATGGAGCCTCTATTGGAACTCATATATTATATAAAATAACATAATTATGGAAAATAATGCTTTTAAATCACATTTCAAAGTTCAAATACTTAATTAAACTTAAATTTATATGCATATACGTGATGAGATGTATATGACTTTATTTGTTGACTTTCTTATGTATTTTTTTAAAAGTTTATTCTTATTTTAATATTGAGTTTACTAGTATTTTTTATACAAATTTTATTTATATTTCAGTAAAAATTTTATAAACTATTATCTAATTAAAAATTATTAAAACAATTTTTTTGATTATTTTTAAAATATTTGTATAACTCTCTTAATTTAAAAATAAAAAATTAATTTTATTATACTCTAAAACATTAACATTATAGGTTACTTTAAAAATATTTTAGCTAATCAAATTAGTATAGAATAAAAAAATTGCGTAAAAAAAAATACAATTTTTCTTTTTCTAAAATTGATTTTTGAAGATAATTTTTTGGCTAAATTACAAAATTGGTCCTCTAAGTTTATTTTAGGTTTCAATTTGGTCTTCTACGTTTTATTTGTTTCGTTTTGGTCCTCTACGTTTTATTTTAGTTTTCAATTTGGTCCTTTCCGTCACTAAAAGTCAATTATCCGTAGCTAGAAGTCCATTTTCCAAAATGTTATTTGACTTTACCACTGACAATCGGCTTTAAATGACTTTAAAAGACCTACCACAGAACTTTTAAAACGTAAGAGACCAAAACGAAACAAATAAAACATAGAGAACCAAATTGAAACCTAAAATAAACATAGAGGACCAATTTTGTAATTTAGCCTAATTTTTTTTTTAAAACATTTAATCTAATGATCGAATACTAGCTAGAGTTCGTCAAAAAAAAAAAATATATATATATATAGATATATATATTAGCTAGAGTGCCGCTGCCTAGGGTTTTCCTTCCATCTCTTCTCTTCTCTTTCTTCAGTGAACAAACACCGACCGACGCTACCAGCTCAAGCACCCACCCTCCTTGAGTTGAAGCACAAGAACGAACGACAACCAGTCCAGCACCCACACAGCCTGCTTCTCCGTCTGCGGATCCTGTTCCCCATTTCTCTGTTTTGGCCGCCGGGTTCGTGTCACACAAACTCTCTGTTTTTTTACTGTTTTTTTTCCTTCTTCTCAAACTCCCTGCGTCTTGTCAAAAGTAGTTATTCTTTTTGTTTGTTTGGTTATCTTCCTAGTGTTTTTTTCACTTAAGAAATCCCATAAGTAATTAGTATATTATGCCTGCATGGTGGGTATTCATAACCACAGATTTGACAATGGTGAAGGCTTGATTCAATGCTTGTGAATTGTATATGTTCATTCTACACTATTGTGTTTCTCTGTTCTGTATGCTTTTGGAAGAATCAGAACAACAATGAGTGCTACTGCCTTCTGCTTCTGCTTTTTTCCCCCAATTTTTCGTGGGCAACCTGTTTGAATTGAGTAGTGTTAGTAATTGTTCAACCCACACTTAAAGTGGGCTAATCTGGTCTGGTTATTTTAGCCTCTTTAAACTAGCTTTTACGTTTTTTCTTATTATTGATAAGCTGCATAGATGTTGTTGGTCCACCTATATCCAGATTTTGTTGGTGAGTAAATTTCAGACATATTTATTGAGTAATGGTAATTGAGAAGGTACTGCATGTGAGGCCTGGTATTCTGATTGGTTTCTTTGGTCCGATCTTATGGTTGCACGTTGACGAAATGCCAAGCTAATTGATAATGAATTGCTCAGATTCTGTTTTGTCCTTCTTCATTGGAATTCGATGATCTGCTAATGTGGTTAATCCTCGGCATTTTATTGAGCTTGCTTCCCTCTTAATTGATCATTGTTTAGTTTGTATAAGTTGAGCAACACTTAGGATGCCCAGTGCTCTGTTTTACACAACTATAGTTTGTTACACATACAATATGTTTCTTCAAATGTCTATGACCTTAATGGGTTATCAAACTATTGTTTAGGGCTGAATTTGGTTTCTCTTTTTGTGCTTGTTAGCTTTGATTAAGATTTAAGATAATAATATTGCAGGGCTGTTTTTCCAAGCGTTTAAATAATTATGTTAAGTTGCAGGCCTTTTCCTTTCATTTTTTGAACGTGTTGATTTTGTATTATAACCCTTCAAAGCAATTCAGATTGAGGTTAGTGGACAGTGTCCTACTAGCCACTCTGATGTTAGTCTCTTTATTTTTTGTTTGCTTTTATCTTTTTGCTTCTCCATATGAATGAGTTCAGGCCACGGCAGAGTGTGCTTTTCTTCGGTGGCCAAGAATTCAATATTCTATGTGCTAAGGATAACCTTGTGGTTCCTCATCCACTTATATTCCACATAATCTTTTGTTTCATTGATGTGATGTAACAATTGAGATAAACATGTGGTTGTTGGGAATTTCATTCTCATAATGATCACTATTTCATCAACTCACTGGGCAGTGTCCATGGCACCACACTTACTCACAGGGGAGAGGAAGTTTATTGGAGAGTTGAGTCTATACTAAAGAAGAGAATGAGAACATGTGAGATTGAGAAATAAATTTGCGTCTGGTTTTCCATTTTTCATTATTTTGGTGGGTTTCAGCCTCATTTTAATACAAGGGAATCTGTTACCTAGTCCTTTAGAGATTAAGGTGTCACCACATTAATCTTCTCAAGATTTTAGTGACCATATTTGTTTCTTAAAAAGTAGGCATCACCACAAAAAAATTTTATCACCAAATTATTTTCCCTATATAAAGTATTTAGTAGCTACTAAATTCATTATTTTGTATCACCACTTTAGTCTTCCATAAGATGAATGTGATAACGTTTAAGACATTTGGGAAACTAATTTGGTGACAAAATCTTTGAAGGGTTAATATAGTGGCATGTTAGTATTTTGAAGGACTAATTTCGTAACATGATAATTTGGTAAAGCCTAATTTAATGACAATTAATCCTAATCCTTAAATTCAAAGCAGATGCTAATCCTTCAAATGTTATTTTTCTGAGCATCATGTGATTCAATGTATATCTAAATCTAATCAATATTACCTATTGTCCTATACAGGTCATTATTTTCTCGGCTTTTTGCTTAGAATATTGTTTGGATTCTTTAAGTCTTTGTAGTTTGTAACGATTTTGCTGAAAAAACTTAAATCAACTTTATATTTTTATTATCAAATTCTCAAATCAAATTATAACATCTAAGTATTTTGTCAACATTAAATAGCCTCATTAATATTATATTGTTGAATTAAAAAAATTCATGGGTAATTGTTTGATTTGAAAACATGATATAAGTAACTTTTATGCGAGATTTTTTTTCCTATATAAAAAATGATTTTCTTCTGTATCTAGCAATTGAAAGTGATGTTTTAGTTGTGCTTCACTAGATTGGAAATTAGTCTATTGTATCTTTGTCTTTTAATTTTTTACTATTCTTTGTCTGTTAACTCATTATGTCTGACCATTGCCCCGCATATGCAGGCTCAGAATAATACTGAAAACTAAAATTACAAGCAAAGGTTTGGCTCCTGCTTGGTTGCTTCCTTGCAATGGTTGATCTCGATAACTTGACTTGTCAAAATTGTAACAATGTGGGTTTTGTTGACGGTTTGGATGGCTACTTCTACTGCCGTCGCTGCGGAGAGCGGAGTGACGAAGTTGTCGACACTGCTGTTGATGCTGCCGATCTCTGCAACAATGGAGGAGATACCCGTGGTGGTGGCCTCTACTCGGCTAAACAGCGCCAGCAGCAACCTGGTGCGATCAGCGTCGAACCCATCTCTCGGTATGACTCCTATGAATCCCAGCCCAATTTTATTAGGTATCTTGGGTTAGAAGATGAAACTCCTCAACGTAATGAACATGGTCAAGTAAAAAATGAGAATATTATCACCTCCCAGTTTGATTGGGCAAGTCCCTCGATTCCCGCAGATTTTGGAGGCCTGAAATTTGCAAGATTTGAAGACTACCACAACGAGATAAGGATGCGGTATGTGATGGGGTTGCAAATGATGATTGAGCTTCAATGCGAAGCACTGGTGAAGGAGTTTAAGGTTAATCCTTTAATATGTGGCTTGGTTGGACCAATTTGGTTGAGGTTTGTCTCCAAGACTGGTGTTTTCGATGATGACTGGGCTGATAAAGAAATTCATGACTCTGAAATGCAGAAAGAAGGTAATAATATCTTGTTTTCTTGTGTGTATTTCTACATTCACATTTACATTACAATACCTGTACCCCTATTTGTTTCATGGCTGGTTCTATATAATCCATTTCTCAACATGGGTGTTAATCCATATTGATATTCTTGGTTTTGGATGGAGTATAATGTCCCAATTCTTGGTTTATCTGCTTGTAACATATGGTATTACAGTGTTTTGTTCATGAAAGGTTTGTAGATGCTTTCTGTTTCTATTAAAGTTTCACAAAACTGATATTAAACTAAAAAAATTACTCTCACTAGCATCCTGTACCTGTTTAGTTACAACTGAATTGGTATTTATTAAGCTTGGATTTGAGCCCTTAATTATTGAATTTATTATTTGAACAATAAGGTGAGAGGATGAACTTTAAAATTTTGTGCTATTTTTTCATGTTAATCAAGTGTCTAATATAGTTTTTTCAGCACTCAGATAATGTTTGCCTGATTTTCCTCAAGCATATCTTGTAAATTGAGTTAATTTCTTCGTTGGTCTCAGGAGAACCAGAAGATTATAAGTCACGTGCTAAATACAGAGCAGAGCCCCACAACATGTTTGGTCAGCGAGCTGTGATGATATGGTTTAGGTCTTTAAAGAAAAGGATTCCACTAGCTTATACTGTTGCTGTTTCATATCTAGCATGTCATATTGCCAGGGAAGCCATCCTGCCATCAGACCTCATGAAGTGGACAGGTGAAGGGAAGCTTCCATATTTTTCTGCTTTTGTTGAAATTGAAAGTCGCATGGGACATCCATCAATTGCTTGTCCTATCAGTTCAAGTGTTATGTTCAGGCCTCAGCGAGCTGTTTCGGTACAGAAGCTAGAGTCATATGCTGCATCCATTGCTCAGTTCATAGGCTTGGAGTTACCTCCTGTGAACTTTTTTGCTATAGCTTACCGTTATCTTGAAAAATTATCTCTTCCCGTTGAAAAAATTCTTCCTTACGCATGCCGCATTTATGAATGGTCGATGCCTTCAGATTTGTGGTTATCCTTATCCACAGATCATTTTAGGCCACCTACTCACGTTTGTGTTGTATCGATTCTGGTAGTAGCAATAAGGAATTTGTATAAGATACATGGTTATGGAGAATGGGAGAAAAGTTTATCTCATAACGATGGTGCCAAAGACAACAACGAAATGGATACCACTTTTGCCTCTCATGAAGGGCATGATTTTGGTAAAAACGATTCAGCTAAAGATCCAGTAGGACCTCAAAACCACAAATTGGATTCTGCTGGGCTTCTCCTACACCTTCAAGCAATATATAACGAGATTGCGGATACCCATGGTAAAGTTGTTTACTTGCATTATTATATCGTTGAACCGATGTTGTGTGAGTTTATATTCTCTTTCCTCCTATTTTTGACAACAGTTGAATTACTATCTAACTTCTGGTATTTATGGACAGAGTATTCAAAGGACTTACCTACATATCTCAAATACTGTAGGGATGTTGTGTTTGCTGGATTAGAATCATCTTATGGGAATCATGAGGAACAAAAGATGATGGAAAACCTATGGAATTTTTATCAGAATGAAGAGGTAATTGAAGACTCGAATGAATTATTTCATTGGCATGCACATGCTTGCATAATTAGAATATCTTAGAATTACTTTCAACTTCTTTCTAGTCTTTCTTGGGATGTGTCAATAATTTGCATTGCCTTGCTGATCTGGATTTTAATTTCTTTCCTAGTAAATTGGCTGTTTCACGATTTCCTAAACGACAGTAAAGAGAGGAATTTTCTTCCTGCAAAAATGAGAGGGCTTTGAACATTGAACAACTTTTTTCTGATGAGTGATGATATGTTTATTTATTATGAAAACTTACTACAAAATGACATGTTACTTTTCCTCTTCTGCTTATATATAGGTTAAAAATTTTCCTCTCCATAATCTCTGATAATTATGTTGGGTATATTTTGTCAAATTAAATTAAATTTTTTAACTCATGTCTATTTGCCATGTAATGTCTAGTTTTGGGGCACTCATGTTGTTGGCCGACTACATTATGAACAATGCCTGTCAAAATCAATTCTCATTTGATGATACTTTTTATTTCAGAATAGTAAACCATCAGAACCTGCAGAGCAATCAAAAACTTCTTTTAACCGAACGAGGTTGAGGGGTGAACGATGCATTCGCAGGACATCTAAGAAGGAAAAGATGAGAAGACGATGTTTCAATGAACCCTCTCATGATGATGAGACCTTCCTTTCAGATGACTTGCCTGGAAGTGTTAGGGCCAATGAGCGCGATTTAGGAAAATCTGTTGTCAAGGAAGCCATTGGACGGATGAAATTAGACATGGAGGAAAACAGATTTTATTATATACCACCTAGTGTCAAGCCGAAAGAATCTAAATATGTTCACTATTCCAGAAAGAAGGATGAAGGTGCCTTGACTTATGTTGCTCATGCTGATTATTACATTTTGCTCCGGGCTTTTGCGAGGATTGCACAAGTTGACATTCGGATTTTGCATATTGGTGTTTTGAGCCTTGAGAGAAGACTTGCTTGGCTGGAGAAACGGATTGATCAATGCTTGTGTTTGGAACCTCGCACCATTTCTTGTCAGTTCTGTAGTGTTGGGGACATTGGAAATGGATCAGATGATGTACCTGAACTATCAAATTTGAATATTTGAAAATTAATTTTTCGTTCTTATAGTTTAGCCACTAAGAAAGAGAATTGAGAAAGGATATGCTTCATATCCATTTTCTTTTAATATAAGAATAATATTGGTAATCTATATATTCTATTATCTATCTATTTGTTTTTACTATTGATAAAATTGTGTTCTTCCGATGCCACAAGCCACTCTCTCCGCAATATTTTTCCCGCCCAAAATCTGATTGTTTTCTTATTCTCATTTACTACTTATCTTATTGAGATATAAACCCAGTGCCGAGTTGCATTATCATACTACATTTGTTCTTATTTATAAGACACGGATTTATTTCCAGTTGCATAAATTGCTGACTTCCATTTATGCAAATGTAAACTGAAGTGCCTGTGAGTGTGTAATACTTTGGTATTCATCCGTAACTTCCAGATGGACAACAAACATCTACAGCTACACACTATAGGAGCCAAGCATCGAGAATGAAACACATTGAAGTAATTAAAACATCATCTTTTCTATTTAGAAGTCACAAACAAAATTCAAGTTCGGCAACATTCCCAAAATCCAAGCAACCCTCTTCCCTTTTTCTTTTTCTCAAGATGAGAAACATTATCCTTCTACTTTTATTTACAAAAAATAACATATATATGTCAGTAATTAATACTATTAACTAATGTAGGGATTAGCGGCAAAATACGCTAAAACCCCAACAAATGGTGCATTAATGTATGTGGTTGGCTCGGATTTCCTAAAATCAACCCGATCATCCACGTAAACATCATATTCGTCCGGTCCTCCAACAATGGCTCCCACAAGTACACTAGGATTGGGATTTGTTGAGTTGTAATAGATTGAACCTTCTTTGCACGCAATGAATATAGGATGATCCTTAATGGAGGGTAATGAAGAGCCACGATGATGAATTCGTTGCGGATAGTAGTTGCTATACCCAACCATGTATGATAATCCCATTGGATTGTCACCCAAAATGTAATCAACTTGCCTCTTAGCATGTTGGCGTAGTGTTTGTGCACTAACATGGACATTACCACAATTGATGGCTTGTGACGTGCGAGTTAAGTAATTGGCATAGACCAATTCAAGAAAAGCAATTGAAGTTGCATGCTGCAAGTTGCTACCTCCGGTTCTATATACGAGTCCACCGGGGGTGTACTCTATGTGTGAGCTTGGCGATTCAGGTATGAGTGTGCAAATGAAGCTCTCTGCTGAGGACTTGTAGGACTCAAGAGAGTACATGTTTCCTTCTATGACTTCCTAAAAAACGATTAATTTTAGGATCAACAAGATGCACATTGTTTTTTTTATAGTATTTCTTTGGGTATGTGAAAATATGAACAATGTGTATGTATGTATTTTGAGGCACATAAATTTTTGTAATTCTATGTGTGTGGTTAGGAGTAATACGAGGCAAACCTTGGAAACAAGAACGTTAAGGCCAGCATGCTTGTTGTCCCAACCAAACTCATTGATGTTGTCGTCAGCACCAAGTGTTTTGCCATTGGTTTGAATGTAGTTAAGGAAGTTATCGTCCTGTGTGGCTCTCCTTAGCCATGCGGCTCCCCATAACAACTCGTCCTATATCATGTTCCGTCAAAAATTAACTAATTCCAACTATAGAAATCACGATATACAAATAATAATACTCTATCTAAAGTCTCTCTGACCAATGCAATTTGATGGTGAATTGGTGATTGAACACGTTAGTAATTTGAATTTCACTTACTCCCTCCGGTTTCGAATATAAGTACAAAAAAAAAAATTCACGTTGACTAAAAATAATAGTAAACTCATTTAATTTTCTTGGTGTAATCAGAAAAATAAGGACATTTTCTAAAATGTCATCCATGAAAACTTATTTTTTAGGAACAAAAGAGGTAATATGAAAATGAAATCAAAATTAATTGAAGAATATTTTAAGAACAATATCATTAAATAAAGTATAATTAGTTGAAATTTACTTATATTTTAGATCACCAAAGTTGAAATTTTTTTCCTTATATTCGAAACCCGAAGGAGTAATGAAAGATGAGCATAATTAATAGAGCTGACTAGCTAAAGAGATAGTAGCAGATTATCTGGGTTATTTAATTTCAGTCCTGTTATTTGAACATAAAAAATGGACATCAAAATCGACATAAAAATACATGGTTAATGCAGTTTAACTACGTGGTTAATGAAGTGTCATGTTTGGTTAATGGATATATCAAAGTGTCTCAATTTAATAACTATCAATTGAACGTTATTAACCACGATTTTGAACATTATTAACCACGATTTTCAGGTGTTCAAATATACATGTAGTAGATAATATTTGAACACCTAAACATCATTGTTAATAGCGTTCAAAATCGTGGTTAACGGAGTTCAGTTGATGGTTAACCTTGGTATATCCATTAATCAAACACAACACTTTATTAACCACGTAATTGAACTACATTAACCAATTTTGAGTTTTTATGTAAATTTTTTATGTTCAAAAAACATTTTTCTTTAATTTAGTCATGATGGCTTTTCCATTTGTTCAATTCTTTTTTTTATCATTTTGATGTATCTATCATTGTCCATATGGTTTTCATAATGCTATTAATCTCTTTTATGTTTTCACCAAAAGGAAAAAAGCAATTCATTTTCGTTCATTATGGAAAGTCAATTACCTGATAGCCATCAAAGTCACAATAATATGGGCATGCCCCATACTTAACATTATCATTGTCACTGTAAGCACCCCTGTAACTATCTGCAAATAGAAAGGCTTTCATAGCATTTCGAAGCAGTGTCTCTGAATAACCCGGGTCAGATGACCGGAAAGCCATGGATGAGGCTGCTAGCGCAGCGGCTGTTTCACCAGCCACATCAGAAGCTGCGTTTGGTGCATCAACCGCATACACAGTCCTGGCTGTATCCATGTCCTCTGGCCTCTCCCAACAATCATGGTCTGAACTTGGATCACCCACCTACATATGCCATCGATACAACGCAAAGTAAGCAAAATGAGACACCAATCATTAGATGTGAATCTTTCACCAGTCAAAAACATTATACGGTGATTTTGGAAAAGACAAAACTTAGGTATAATTCCTTGTGTGCAGTTTTTATGTTCTTCGATTAGAATTCAACACATGGATTAACTATTCAATAATAAAAATATGATCATTTTGAATTTAAATAAAAAAATTTAATCCATATACATGCTATAATCAGTGAACAAGACAGTATTTATGGAACAGTACTTAAGTTTTATTTTTTTCCCAGAAAACACACCGATTTTTTTAAACAGGTGAAACTTAGCGATTTTTTTTTAAACAGGTGAAACTTAGAATCAATTATGGTAAAACATGTATGATAAAAATTAAATTTTTTCCCTGTCTAACAGGATCACATTATGAAAAAATGATTAGTCATTAAACTTTTTTTTTGACGGGAAATGATTAATCATTAACCTAATTACTAATATTGCACATGTAAAAGAATCTAAAAATAGTAACTATTTATTGAAAACAACAACTATTTATTAAAAAATTTAGTATTTAATACAAAATATACAAGTTCCAAAGTAAACTTACTATTTTAGATTTCTTAACATGTGCAACTTTGCACATGATAAAAAAATTCTTAGTAGCGCTTAGATGAAGTATACTCCCTTCGTTCCTTTTTACATGTCTATTTTTCAGATAAATTTTGTTACTATTTACCTGTCGTTCTCAAAGTTCTATATTATATTAATTACATTTTTATCAATTATACACTTAACTATTTATTGCAGAAAAAGAAATAAGTGTAATAAGGTAATAAACAATCAAAGATATCATAGGAAAAAAGACCAATAATTTTATCAAAAATAATAAAATTTACATTTTTTTTTGTTTATGTAAAACAATCTTAAATCACATCAAAAAAAAAAAAAAAGATGCAGTATTTCCTTCGAGGTTAAGATTAGAAAAGTTTTCGCTAAAATGCAAAGACATAAATTTCACGGATTTTGAGAATCAAAATGTGGTCCACTCATGCATAATTGAGTGACTAACATGAAATTGTAAACATGGCCCATTGGTTCATCCTGTGTTATTGAATGGAGTTGCTTTCATTTGCTCAAAATACTTTAATTGTGCTACAGAAGAAATAAATACATAAATGACGCATTTTAGCTAGGTCCTTGGATTAACACGAGTACATAACTTTCTCTAAAAAGTAGTGTTTGATCAATTCAAATTAACAATTTATGACTACTACAATATGAATGAAGCATTAAATACTTTTTTTTTTTGGCTAAGTAGTATTTTTGGTCCCTTAATTTTATTTTAGTTTTCGTTTTGGTCTCTTAACTATTATATTTTTTATTTTGATCTCTTAAGTTACAAAAATATGACACTTTCGTCCCCTAACTATTGTTTTTTCAATTTACGTCCCTTAAGTTACGAAAATACGCCACATTCGTTTCTTAAGTTACAAAAGTTACGCCAAATTCGTCTCTTCCGTCTGTAATCTTTTTAAATAATAAAGTCAAAATTATGCTCCTATCAGAATTCTTATTAATGAAGTAACATGATAAAAGGTAACAGAGCAAAAAAAAAAGGAGTTTCAATGACCTATACACACAAAATAAAGGGATTACAGACAGAAGAGACGAAAGCGGCTTATTTTTGTAACTTAAGGGACCAAAATAAAAAATATAATAGTTAAGCGACCAAAACAAAAACTAAAATAAATTTAAGGGACCAAAAATGTTATTTAGCCTTTTTTTTAGTACTCCTTCTTTAACAAAATATATGCAAAAAAAAAATACATGTATTTGATAATTTGAAACAAATACATGTATTTTTTGCTTATGTTTTATTATGAAGGGAGTATTACTCTTGAGTCTTGACAATTGTTTTTTTTTTTAAATGCAAAACAATTTTATTGACGTAAACAGAGCACAAGCTATAGCACAAGATGTGCATTGTTAATGTGTTTTTTTGATGAATATGTTTTTTTTTCAATTCTCCTAATTAATATGGGAAATAAAATATATATTAGAAAATATATAATTTTTTTATAAAATTTAAAATATTAATTGTATGTTTTAATTCATGTATTAAAACCTTAACGGTGTGATTGTTTGCTGAGAAAAAGGGACGAAAGAGAACGTCACTAGCAAAAATGGCGAGAGAATCAATTTTTCTAGTGAATGGTTTGAGTAGAAAATGTAGAGAAAGAAAAAAAAAAGTGTGGGTCCCACAGAGAAAATTTTCTCCACAACACTGGCGAGAAAATGGTCGCGACGCGTATTTTGTTTGTTTTTCCAATTTCTACCCTCATTCTCTTCTTATATCTAAATTTTTAGTCAAGGATATTAATGTCTTTTCAAAAATAATCAACACTTCTATCTTCTCTTTTTCTCTTCTCTTTCACTTATTCCAATCATTACCCAAAATCTACCCAATTTCTCACCTTTTTCTCTCTTTTTATACTCTCTCTTCACAATTTCTCTCTTCATATTTTTTCCCATGAACCAATCACACCCTACACGTCGAAGAAAACGAGACAAGAAGAGTATATAGCACTGTATTCATTAAACCCTTCCATCAAAGGTGGAGTAAGCTTTTTGACCTCTTTCCCACAAGTTGAAACTAGTCTCAAGGACGTCAGCCAACTTTTATTTGCCTATATACAATACAATGATAAAATAAAAACAAGAAAAAGGAGGTGGTGGGATTTGGCTCTTAGCCTCTTGAATTGAATGTATGAGAAGGGACATAAACTGCGATGGGGCCTAAGGGTCTAAATCCGACAAAGAAGTATGCGTATGGTATTTCCGGAATCTCGTTCCCGCTGCCCTATTTTGAGGGATTTGGCATAGAGCCACGTTTGTACGTAGAGCAAGGTAATTAAAACTGGACCGGACATTGAACCAGAGAGGATCAGAGTTCAGGGTTTTTGGATCGGACCGGGGTCGAACCAGATTCGAATAAAATATTATTTTTTAAATATATATATACCAAATATATAATATATATACATAATATTTCAATTTATACACAAAATAACCTGTCCTGGAACTAATAAAATATTATTTTTTAAATATATATATACCAAATATATAATAAAAAAATAGAGAAAAAGATAAAGAAAGACAAAGGAAAAAATAGAGAAAATAAAAAAATATTAATAAATAAAAGAAAACTGGGATGTAAATAATAAAATTGGGGATGCCACTAGCAATCTGCTAGTGGACACCCCAGGCCCAGTCCAAATCCACGATAACCCTAATTTTAATAGACTGAAACCCTCTTGCTCCTTCCTTTCTCCTCAGCGCAGCGCCGATTTCACTCTTGCACCAGCTGCATCGCCTCTTCTTCCTCTTCCTCACCTTTTTCACTCTTACTCTCACTGTGATGGTTTTGATAACATAATCCTGTAACACTCACCAAGACGTCCTTGCTCGAATCGACGACCAGCATCGACCCCGCATGCAACCCCTTTGTTCGCCTTGGCCTTGCTGCTCTGTCACCAATCCTGTAACACTCACCAAGACGTCCTTGCCGATCTATTTTGCTGCCGTGTTCGCACAATGGGCGATTCTTCTTCTTCTTTTCCTCTGCTACTCTGCTCTGTCGTTTTGCCCTTTTTTTTAAAAAAAATAAAAAATTAGGCCTGGTTTTTGAACCGCCCGGTCCTGCTTCAAACCCAGTTTTCACCGATTTTTCCGGTTTTTGTCCCGGTTCTCGGTCCTTTATCCCGGTTCGTTGCCGGACGATTTTTAGGGTGTACTGGACCGGACCATGGCCCGGTTCCCAGTTCGACCGGTCCGACCGGCCGGTTTAATCCGGTTTTTGTTACCATGATATAGAGAGAAGCGGTGGATACTTCAAGAATTTTATACATGTTAGATATTATATAAGTTTTTCCAATATAAAACTTGAATAAAATCTATATATTACATTGATTATATGTGTTAAATCTTATAAAATTTAAATAACAATGAGTTTCTAATCAGATAGTTTTTCGTCAAAAAATATAGTTTTTATTTTTATATATTTAAAAATACATAGAACATTATTATTCTTTTTTTATGAGAATATAACATTATTAATCTTGATATATTTCAAATATGCTACACATGATAATAACTTTAAATACAACAATGAATTTTGAGATACAATAATTTGGTAAAATGTTATTAAATAGTGTAACAGTTAGAAAATACTACAACGATGTAATCTAATCCATCATGTATATGTGCGTGCATTTTGTAGTGAAAACTACATTAATATGTTATTCATAAAATAATAAATTTTCATATACATTTATTTTAAAATGTTTTTATAAAGAAATTATACTTAAATAATATATGGTCACGTCATTTAATAAATTTAACATCTTTATAAAAAATTTACACCGAATGTCAAAATCGAAATATATATATATATATATATATATATATATATATAAATAGTCTCTTAACTTTAGTTATTTATATTTTTTTTTCGATAATAGTTATTTATATTTTAAATCTTACTTTTGTCTACACTTCATATTAATCCAATCCTTAGTCACCAAAAAAAAATAAAAATAAATAAATAACCCAAACCTACCCAGGCTGACTACCTAATCCAATTCAACCTCCCAGCGTCCCGCTTTCAATCCTCCAAACTAGCACGTCACAGTCTCCCACTCCCACCATCCGAATTTATTAAACCAACCACCACAAGTCCACAATTATACTCCCACCGTCTCAAATTATAAATTTTTTTTGGTAAAATCTCTTCTACTAATAAATATAATTAATATAGTTAAAAATAATAAATTTATCTACAATTCTAATTGTTTTATCTAAATTAACCTTAAATTTATTGGAAAGGTAAATTAGATTACACTTTATTTAACGTATTAATTAAAATAAAGGCAAATTAAATAAGAGTAATAGAGAAGAAATAATTAATGCTATAGCCAAACTTAAAAAGGGCCTTATAAAATGAGACGAATAAAAAAGCTAAAAAGCTCTTATAATTGGGGACGAAGGGAGTAAGTAGATGTTGCTGTGGTAATTGGTAAATCCGGATTTGCTACCGTCGATTTAACCACGCATTCACGCGATCTCAGCCGTCTGATCTAGATTGGGCGGCCCAAATTTAAACTCGGTATTTTTAGAATTTAAGAAAATGATAAAATCATGTATTTTTCTGGGCCGATATCGTGCTGACTGCGTGAATGCGTGATTCTGCTGACCGTAGGGGATCCAAATTATAATAACCAATAGTAAGTCATTGGCATGGATAGCTTGGATGAGACCACCGTTGTTACCATTATTCTTTAATTAAAAAAGTAATATTATTTAATGAAAAAAATACTACTAAGGAGAAAGTATAACTACACATTATAGTTCCATATAAAAATTGTTTAAACCCAATTACGTAATCTCATTTTTAACACTCAATAATCACAATAAATCGTTTCCATAAAAAAAAATCACAAGAAATCGTATATTTTTAAAATATTCATATTCATATCAAAGAACAATTCCTAATAAAAAACATAATCACAGTAATAGTAACAATTTACCTGAACGAAAATCCGATTGGGCTGAGAAACAGTCTTGAGCAAATAATCGGTGGCCCAACGGATAGCAACGAATGTGTTTCTGAGTTCATCAGGGGGCATAATGTCTCCGAATTCCAGCACGCTCCACGCCAGCATTGTGGTGGTGAAGGCCATCGGAAATCCGAATTTGACGTTATCGCCGGCGTCGTAGTACCCGCCGGTGAGATCTGTGTTGTAGGTCCAGCCATCACTGAGACCCGAGTTGCCACGCCAGTTCATTCTCTGATCCTCCGGCAGAAAACCCGATCTCTGCCCCTCGAAGAAAAGGATTGCCTTTGATAATGCGTCTCGGTAGTCGTGGCCACTTCCAAACCTAATGAGAAGGAGAAAATGAAACAGTGCAACATATTGGTAACAAACATTGGAGAGCTTCTCCATCACTTTGTGTGTCCTGATTTATTTATGTGACAGTGATGAGTGGCTGAATGAAAACTGATCTGAAAATTGAAGCGAAACCAAGAGAGAGAAAGAGAAGGCCAATTATAGAGTTGAAGGGAAGTGAATAGCGATGGGTAGTGACTAGTGATGAGTGTCAGTAAAGTCACATGCTAATTGCTAACACAAGGTTGGAGTTGGAGGCTTTTATATTTGTGGGTCTAATCCTTTTTATTTTCTTTATTTCTTGTTTTTTGTTGTTAATTATTCTTGAGTTTGATCTTAAGAAGGAATCTAATCTAATGTATTGCTAAGTAAAGTTAAACGCAGAACTAGTGTTTTATTTTTTGTGTTCCATACGCGCGCGCGGTTAGATGGGTTTGTTATTACCTACCTACCGCTTTCAATGACAAAATAACTACTACTATCTGGATTCTGCTTTCAACTAATTAAGTCCAGTCTAGGTTGCAAACCTAAAACCGTTAAGTGGAATTACCAAGTTTGTTCTGCAGTTCAAGGTCCATTTGGTAATCCCATAAGATTTATTTTCCGTCTTGTACATTCTTCCGGCATAGGGTGGATTTTGTTAGTTTGTTAGTTAGTTTGTAGTACCCTGTATATAAATCTTTGGTTAAATTATACGATTGGTTCTTTAGGTTTATTTTAGGTTTCAGTTTAATCCCTTATGTATTAAGAGTTTCGAATTGGTCCCTTATGTGTAAAACGTGGTTTCTCTTGTTTTTTTGGTTCAAATTGGTCCCTTATATTACGAATATTATATCAATGTAGTCCCTTTTTATGCAATAAAAGGGACCATATTGGTATAATATTCGTAACATAAGAGACTAATTTGAAACTTTTAATACATAAGAGACTAAACTAAAACCTAGAATAAAGATAAATGACTAATTCAAAATTTTTAATAGATAAGGGACCAAACTGAAACCTAAAATAAAGAAAAGGGACCAAAAACATAATTTAGCCTAAATCTTTTTTTTTGTGACTAATTCACACTTAAGAAAATTAGTTAATACAATAAATTTGTGAAAAACAATAATGTATAGTGTTTTTCCAAAATTATTTTTTAAAAAAGAGACAAATTTTTTCCTCAAAGAGAATTAAATATAGGGACTTTTATGGTATATGATGAGATGTGTCCAAGTGCTTAATTACTAATTAGGCTAGTGGTGTAGTGGATTCCAAAATTTTCTAAAAGTGAAGAGACAAAGAACGTAAACGTACTTATCTCTGTTTAAGGAATCAAACCAAATTGATTTTCATAAAGCATTAGTAAGAATCAAAGGCCACCAGTCTTCACAAAAAATATGGGAATTGCACACTTTTTTCATATTTTGCTTACTATTGGTTTCAATTCGCTTACAACTTAAAGATTCTTTGATATTCAACTTCAAAGCACTAGTGGTTAGTGTCAAGACTGGTGATTTATATAAGGCTAAATTATAAAATTGGTCCTCTATGTTTATTTTAGGTTTCAATTTGGTCCTTGTTATCACCAGAAAATATCAGCCACAGCCGATGAAGGGAATAGCCGATGCGTGGGATAAGCCGATCGAATTGGTAGCCGAAAATTGGTCCCATTGAGCCGAGGTTAGAAAGGAAAATGTTAGAAGTTCAGGGAGCATCGTGAGGTCAGCCGATTATTAAAGAAGTTTAGCCGATGCGGATAAAAGAAATATCCGATTATTATGATCTCATCGGCTGAGTTACTTTTAATATAGAGCTTTGAAGCTCTACCAAGGGCTAAATATGTGAAAGTCATGGGCTTTGGCGCTAAAATAACTAAAGCTAGTTTTTGAAAGTCTCCAACACATTTAACACGTGATAAATCGCTTGTCGGTAGATGGGAGAAGCGGTTAACCCACGATACGCATGAAGAAGCGGTTGAGGACACCCACGTCGCTCGTTGTCGATACGCGAGCGTGTGGAACGCATAATGGCCGATAGGGGGTGTTTGCAGTTTTGTTTTTCTTTTGTGTATATATACCTCCGCTGAGAAATGTAAAAGGACACGCGAAATCAATCAAACAACTATTTTTTTTGCATTTTATCAGCTTTTTACAGCATTTATCTTAGCCGATTCCATGTATCTTAGTATTAGCCTTAGCATAGCGTAGATTCATCACTCTCAACGCTTTCTGGAGCAGTTGGGGAACCCATAATCGAGAATCAGAGTTCCGTTCTCGGTGTAATCACTTAAACAGGAATCAATTTGTCGGCTGGATGTTAGCCGAATCCTCTACGATTTTTCCACGCAAACAAGTTTGGCACGCCTTGATGGGACCATAGGTGAATCGAAGGACAGGTTTGATTCTCCAGGGCAGGATCACGCTTGGCGTATGAACCTGAGGTCCGGAAAGAAACTCAACAACAACATGGAGTCGAGTTCAAATCCCAAAAGAACCCCATCACATCACGCAAGAACAACGAGTCAGCATACACCTTGGGTATGCCCGTAGCAGTTGAAGACATTCCAGTTTCCGCACCAGCCTCTGCATAAATGAATAACCCAGAGAATACCGAAGCTCTAGTGGTCATGACCACTTCTTTCATCAGGCAGCAGATTGATATGGGAATTCATGACATCATGTACCAAGTGTCAAGGCAGTTGGCAGATATTGTCAGACCCATGGTGCATAACGAGGTTCAGCAGGCGAGAGACATGGAGAACAGCCGAGGACAGCAAGGTGAACACTCGGCTAGTTCTGCGTTGGCGAGAGAGCGGGCAAACCCGGCATGCACAAGGCGGTCAGTGCAGCGGCCTCAACCGAATGTGGTTCAAATTGGGCGCACAACCCATACCACTACCGGTAGGCCACCAACCCGGACATGCGGTGATCGGCCAGAATACATGGGTACCACCCCGTCTTTGGGGGCAAGTGATGCCACCGATCAAGCGAATCTGCGGTATGGGCATATCAACATGGCGGAGGCCAATTAACACGGTTGGACATATCGATGCGCCGCCAAGAATGTCGTGTGCTCCAACGCATGGCCTGCTGTGCGAGCAAACTCATATGGACGGCCGAATTGGCGGTACGATGGCCGCTGGTTATGGTTCAGGGAAGCTATCTGGTGATTGGAATACCAACAATCCACCATTCTGCCAACCGCAACCAGTCCCCACGCCATACCCTCCAGTAAGTTCAAATATACTACGAACGGCTGGCAACTATGGGGGAGAGCAGACATGGAACACTGTTCCACCTTTACCCTAGAATGCATCGGCTGTTCCAGGGACTCAGGTCGGAGGTTTTGGGGAATATGGTCCAGAGTAGCAATGGAATACTAATCCACCTCTAGGCAATGTTCCACCAAATACCTTTAACCTTCAGAATTCGTTCCAACAGGCCTCCCCCTGGAGACCAGTGGGTCAGAGTGCGCCCCAGCTGAATCCACAAGATAATCGGCAGGGAGCCTCTCATTTGATAGACCCAGAAATGATCGCAAGTACCATCAAGAAGTACAAGACTCTGATTAAAGCCGTTGGACCGTCACATTTACAGGAAACCGTACCCTGAATGGGTGGATCGGATGGTTCCTCTCCCTAGGGGATTCAAAACTCCAGATTTCACCATATTCTCAGGGGAGGATGGCAAGTCTACCATGGAGCACATAGGGCGTTGCACAGCTCAGTGTGGTGAAAGCAGCCAGAATGAGTATCACAAGCTTCAGCTCTTCCCATTGTCACTCACTGGGACAGCGTTCACCTGGTATTCCTCCTTACCTCCAAACTTCGACAGAATCGGGCCGACATGGAGAGGTGTTTCCATGATAGATTTCTTGGCGCAACCTCAAGTTCACGATAACCGATCTAACTAGTCTCGGTGACAAGTCGATGAGTCGGTTCTTGATTATATTGAAAGATTGAGAAAGAAAGCGGAAATGTTACGTGCAATTCCACGAAGCGAATACACTTCTATGGTGATTAACAACATGCACCCTTGATTGAAGGAGAAGTTGGTAGGACAAGCACGCACAGATTTGAACCGGTGGCGAGAAAGGGCTATCCGAGTTGAAGCGATATATCCAGGAAAAGGAAAAGCAAAGGGCTAGCCGAGAAAGGGCCCCATCTAGTCTCTATTATAGGCGGAGGAATCGACTCGAGATGGTGACCTACTGGCGATATGATGGTAGCGAAATAGTCAAAGGGAAGAGCTATTCCTGCCCAGCATTGAAGGCCGCTAAGGCCAAAGAAACTGAGTCAACAGAGGATAGGGCAGGGTACTCCTTTGACATAACCAAGGCGGACCAGATTTTCGATTACTTACTCAAGGACAAGCAAATTCGGCTGCTAGAGGGGCATCGGATTCCACCTCCTGAAGAATTGAAGAACAAGAAATACTGTAAGTGGCACAACTCATATAACCATTCTACAGCTAACTGTGTAGTTTTCAGGAAGGCCATACAAAAGGCTATCAAGGAGGGTAGGTTCAAGCTAGCCGACAAGAGCATAGCCGAGATGTCAGTAGACACCAATCCATTCCCAGCTGTAACCATGGCCACGGTGTCCTTCTCAAGGCCTGATCAGCCCAGGCCAATAAGAGGGGAACAATCCATCATGAGTGTTTAGATGCCCAAAGAAGAATCCAAAAGAAACCAAGAGGTCACCAGGGGATCTGTGTTTGACAGATTGGGAAACCCACCAGTGTTACCAAAAAACGCTGGGGGCCAACCATCTCCGAGCCGATTCCATGGTAAACCTCCCAGACCCGGACGTTTGACTAACGAGTTGATCGGCCCAAGATCTGTAACATGCACTCAAAGGCGAGAAAACGCGGCATGCTCGGGAGGCGGGGGCAAACTCGATCGGGAACCTCGGTGAAGCCCGGTAAGTATGCCGGAGATCACCGAGACCCTCTCCCAAAGTCTAAGAGAAGAATGGCGGAGTTCAATGTTGAAGGGGGAATGTCCTCTCTTCGCATAACCGTAAGGAATGATGATGAACTCAAACTACAGAGGATGATCAAGCCAGCTACAAATTGACTAGAACGCAGAAGAGAAGGCTGCAGAGGGCTAGATCCTTGCAAAGAATGAAACAAACCCTGCAGTTGATAGCCGATGCCAAGGCAGCCGATAAGAAGGAGATCCCAGAAGCTAAAGTGGCAGAAGCCATTGGCGAGCTTTTGGCCCTTGCGGTTTGGAGCCTGACAAAGTTGAAACTGATCAAACCAAGGAAGCCCCATTGACAACCCCGGTTGCCGAGGTAGACACAAGGCAACTTGAAGAAGACATAGGGCAGCCTGATGAAGAGGAAGGGCATATTCACATATACACTGGCTGCTAAATGGTAATGACGAGCCGAACTTAGAGTGCAGTTACCGAGAAGATTCAATTTTGGATTATCTCTCGGATGAGAGTGAAGCGGATTGATGGCCTCCATCGAGGTCGTCGGCTGATCCCAAGTGAGTTACGGTGGTTACTCCCGGATCGAACACTTAGAAGGAGGCGTATTTGTGGAAGAAGCAGAATGGGCAACTTTGGCCGATGACACGACAAAGATGCTTTGATCTTGTATTTGGTAGGCCAACCGAAGAAATGGTGAAGCACCGAAGCCCTCAGACGTGAGAGCCCACATCAATGGCAAGGCCTTGATCAGTGTTCGTTGATAATGGGGCGATTAAATGTGATGCGGTGGCCACCTTGAGGAGTCTGAACAAGTCTGAAGAAGACCTGATCCCAACTAACATGAAAATGGCTAGCTTCATGGGAGAGGCTTCGTCTGCCTTAGGAATCCTGATAGCCGAGATCACAGTTGGCCCCAAAAACATCAAATTAGCTTTCTTCGTGATTGATGGCAAACCATCTTATGCAGTCCTGCTAGGGAGAGATTGGATCCACACCAGCCAATGCTTACCTTCCACCATGCATCAGAAGCTCATTTTTTGGGAAGGGGATAAAATTGAGATAGTCGGTGATGACAATCCATTCCCGGTAGAGTACAAAATCTAGAAGCCTTGTTCTACTCTCCTCTGTGGCTCCCATAGTCATTCTTGAGGAATACGAGGAAGGATCACGGGAATCTGTAACTTGACACCCAGGGGTTCAAGATTGAGCAATTAAGCCAGAACCACGGCTAGCCACGAAGGTTTGATATGTTTAAAGACACCCAGGTGGTGCGGGACTTATGGGGCCAGGCTAGAGGCTTTTAGGATTGAATCTCACGTGGTGAGTCCTGGATGATAGACAAACAACAAGGCGATGGCCTCACATCGGCAGACGAGATCACGGAGTTGCCGATGGAGTTTGAATCACCTATTCAGAGGACTTTGCCAACCTTTGAATCACAAGACCCCTTGGAGAACCTCAATTTAGGAACTCCAGAAGAGCCTCGGCTAACGCAAATCGTCGGATTCTTTGGGGGAAGAGGATAAGGAAGAGATGGTAGCCCTGCTGAAAAATTATAAAGACTGCTTTGCATGGGATTATCATGAGATGCCTGGGCTAGCACGATAATTGGTGGAGCATAGGCTACCGATCAAAGAGGGATTCAAACCACATAAGCGACCACCTAGAAGATACCATCCTCGATTGATACCACAAATCAAAGCGGAAATCGGCGTTTGCTCAATCTTTGGGTTCATCGAAACGACCAAATGCGTAGAGTGGTTAGCCAACATAGTACCTGTCAAGAAGAAGAATGACAAGATTCGAGTTTGCATTGATTATAGAGACTTGAATTTAGCCACTCCAAAGGACGAATATGTGATGTGTAACGACCCGTTTCCGGACCGCTACCGAGCTCAATATACCGAGCTCGAGTTACCGAGCTCAACACACCGAGCTCAACTAAACCTGTATGAGATGTGTTTTAAAACGAAACTCTTGTGCCTTTTGAAAAGTACGGTCTATTTTTTTTTTATAAAACCAGCTCGTGCACATCAGAGTAATTACAGCTTTTCGAAACATGGTGCAACTAAGACACAAGACTTAAATTCTAATAAAACATACATGCATAACATACATATATATATCACTCGAAATAATAATATATACAAAATACAGAGTAGTAAATATACAAAGAAAATACACCTAAGGTATGACGACTTCAAAAGAGCAATCATACCCTGGGGTACTTCGGCGAACTCCTGCAGGGTTGCTCCAAAAGTAAAACCACCAGTCTACCACAAGCGACAAAACAATATCGCCTAACCGGTCACGACATACTACTCCAAAAGAAAAACAAGGTGCAGTCATCAAAAAAACATCCATCACACATAAACAATCACGACAAGTAGAGTCGTCGCCGGGTCCTCGTCGAGCTCCTCCTCGGCATCATCACGCTGCTCGAGTTCCCTGCACCCTCGACATCGCCTGGGTAACCGTCATGGATTGAAGGCACCACGGGAAAGCGGTCAACTTCTCAACAATACAAGATAAGCACGGCATAAAGAAATAAGCAAACAAAGAAAGTATAACATTCACCGAGCGTGACTCGACCATCTCACTCTAACTCGACACAACTCGCAATCCATTTTCTCTCGACTCGACAATTTTTCCGGAATGCACACGCCGTACCGTATGTCGGAAAGTCCAGCCGAAGCCTTGGGATCCTCGCTCTCCCTAGGACAGTCAACTCAGGTCCCATAGCGTGGCGACGTCTAGTCAATCTCCGTAAACAAAGGGGACCTAGCCCCCTTAGTTACCCGGATCACGGCCCAAAACCGTCATACGACTCACCTAGCTCGCTCACTCGATGAACAATTCACCGCATACGATATTCAAAGAGTTAAACACAAGATATTCAACCGCATGTCAAATAAAAAGAGCAAGCTCGACATGAAGAAACGCAATTCAACATGCAATACACAATTCACAACATATATTCAATCACATATTAAATACATGCAAAAACCCAATCATATCACAACATATTAAGCTCGACACATACACAATAACATAAACACATAGAATATGAAGTGCCTTTACGCTAGCATACTATGAAAGTATTAATGTGAAGCGCCCACGAACTCCAAGTTAATCTTTGCCGACAACGACCTCGACACTACTGTCTTCAAAGAGCTCGACAACGACTTCTCTTACTCGATCTCGACACGATCGTCTTCAACGAGCTCGACAGCGACTTCGACACGCGTCTGAGTCCTCAATCGACCTCGACACGTCACGGCTTCTCGGTCGACCTCGACACGCGTCTGATTCTCGATCTGGATTCATTGCTTCCACGTCCTTGGATTCGCTTTCCGTACACCTCGATTCGAAATCACACGATCTCGAATCGACTTCCTAAACCAAGCACAACTTAGTTCGATCTATGGGTTCTAATAACACTTAGCTCTCATCCCAATCTTAACCACAAAGTTAGGGTTTTCGATCAAAAGTTCATGAAAAGGGCTATCTGATGCTACAACAGATAGATCGACAACAACAACAACCAGAAGCAACAAACGACAACTAAAACAAGAAATCGAAACAAATTAAAAGGAAGGGTTTTGAGCGCTGCCATTGCGAGAAAAAGCGAGAAAGAAATTTGTTTTACAAGCTCAAATAATCGGTTAGAAATATAGGTAATATCGTGAAGAAGAAAACTCATCAGTTTGACATGATTTGGAAGCATAAGACTAGCTAAAATGGAAGGAAGAAACGGCGCTAAACAGTAGCACGAAGAAGAGAAAAATCTGTTTTTCCTTACCTCAGATGATGGTCGAGATGGTGAGATATAGGTCGAGAAGATGATGAGGAACAAGGTTGATGAAGAAAATTTGTGCAGAGTCTCGATGGAACTCAAGGTTTCTTCGATGGAGATTTTGGAGAAAAACAAGGAACTCAGAGCAGAAGGAAGGAAGAAGAAAGAAGAAAAGAGAAATGAGTATCTGAGGGAACCGGTCGTGGTATACAGCTGGTGAGAGAAGGGGTATTATCGTAACTCCAGCTATAAGATGCCAATCCCATCAATCAATCTACCCGTCTAATCGCTACTCTCTCATAATTACCCTCTACTCTATCGGTCAACGATCTAGACACGGCGACGAGAACGGCAAGCCGACAATATAATTATTACAACCAATATAATAATAACGCTGAATAACGTTCGTAAGAATACGAGTGTCATCTCGACACGATGTCGATTAGGGTGCTCGTGCAAGCGCACAAGGCTCTAACACGAGTTCGTGTACGCGGCCTCCTCAGCTCGGTACGCGACCTCATCAACTCGACACGCGACCTCGGCAGCTCAGCAGCTAGTGCACGCAGTCTCCTCAGCTCGGCAAATGACCTCGGCAAACGATCTTGGCACGGGATCTCGACACAAGGTCTTGGTACGTCATCCTAAGACGATGTCGATCTCGTCCTCAGGTGTTACAATCTCTCCCTCTAAAAAAAATTTCGTCCTCGAAATTGCAAATAAGATTCTTACCTCGGAAAAGTTCAGGGTACTGAGTCTTCATCTTCTCCTCCAGCTCCCAAGTCGCATCTCCCGTCTTCTGATCCCATACAACTTTGACAAGTTGAATCTCTTTATTCCGCAACTGCTTGGCTTTCCGATCAACGATCCTTGCTGGTGATGCTTCGAAGGATAAGTCGTCCTTCAGTTGAATCACATCCGGTTCGATGACATGAGAGGGGTCGGAAATATACTTCCGCAATTGTGAGACGTGGAAGACGTCGTGAATGTTCGACAAGAATGGTGGCAAGGTAATCTGATATGCCACTGGACCAATACGACGAAGAATCTGGTAAGGTCCAATAAATTTAGGGGTAAGTTTCTTGGATTTGATCGCTCGACCAACTCCAGTAGTGGGGGTGACTCTAAGAAATACATGTTCTCCTTCCTCGAACTCGGTGGTCGGCGTCGTTGGTGCGCATAACTCTTACGTCGACTTTGAGGCGTTCGCATCCGATCTCGATCAAGCGGATCTTCTCGGTAGTCTGCTGGATCATATCTGGTCCTACAACGTAACGGCTCGCCGTCTGGTACCAACAAAGAGGCGTCGACATTTACGTCCATACGATTGCTTCAAAGGTGCCATTCCAATACTCGCATGGAAAGCTGTTATTGTAGGTGAACTCCACCAATGGTAAGGCGTCGTCCCAACTTCCTCGGTGATCTAAGGTACACGCCGCAACAAATCTTCAAGTGATTGGATCGTTCTCTCGGTCGGCCGTCGATGCGTGGATGATATGCCGAGCTAAGCACGAGCTCGGTTCCCATCGCTCCTTGCAATTCCCTCCAAAAATGAGGCGTGAACCGGATCTCGGTCACACGATCGAAGAGGGTATACCATGAAGTCGTACTATCTCGCGATGTAGATCTCGGTCAGCTTTCCACGTTGTATGTCGACCTCCTTTGGTAAGAAATGGCAGATTTGGTCAATCGGTCGACGATCACCCAAATCGAATCATTCTTCTTCTGCGTCTTGGCAAACCTACAACAAAATCCATGGAAATACTATCCCATTTCCAAACCGAGTGCGTCAGCGATTGTAGCATTCCGCGGTCGTTGGTGCTCCACCTTCCGGCTTTACGACACGTTAAACACGGCTACGTGCTCGGCCACTTGCTTCTTCATTAGGACCACCAAAAATGCTTCTTCAAGTCTTGATACATCTTCGTAACTCCTGGATGAATACTAAAGTTGCTCTTATGCGCCCGTCGAGAATTAACTTTCTCGGCTCGGCTCGTTAGTACGCATACTCGGCCATTGCATCTCAAGATGTCGTCCGCTCGACTTGGAATTCTGTCACCTTCCACTTGCGCTATCAATGAACCTTCTCTTGCGGGAGCTCGTCATGAACTTGCCGGTCTCGGATCTCGTCCAACAATCATTAGAAATGGTAAGCATACCAAATCTCGGCTTCCGGTGAAACTTCGACACTCAACTTCAAGTCTTGGAACTTCTCGAGCATCTCCAACTCCTTGATCATCATTGCCGAGGTTAAAGCGCTCTTCTGCTCAATGCATACGCTACTACGTTAGCCTTACAGGGATGGAATTCCACCGTAAAGTCGTAGCCCTTGAGAAATTCTGTCCATCTACGCTGACGCATGTTGAGTTCTTTCTGGTCGAACAGGTACTTCAAGCTCTTGTGATCGTTGAAAGCGAAGAGTGCTCCCATAAAGGTAGTGCCTCCATATCTTGACGCAAAAACTCTGCTGCCCGGCTCCAAGTCGTGAGTAGGGTAGTTCCTCTCGTGAATCTTAAGCTGTCTTGAAGCATACGCGACCACCTTCCGATGTTGCATCAGCACGCATCCCAATCCCTGGTGTGACGCATCACAATACACCTCGAAAGGCTCTTCGGGTTGAGGCAAAATCAGCACAGGTGCTGTCGTCAAAAGCTCCTTCAGTCTTTGAAAACTAGCT
This sequence comes from Calophaca sinica, assembly GCA_037113605.1. NCBI lineage: Eukaryota > Viridiplantae > Streptophyta > Magnoliopsida > Fabales > Fabaceae > Calophaca > Calophaca sinica. The sequence continues at coordinate 72,306,094 of CM073734.1, forward strand.
TCGCACTCCTCGGTCCAGGCAAAAGGTTGATCCTTCCTCGTCAGTCGTGTAAGAGGCGCGATAATCTTCGAGAAACCTTCAATGAATCTTCGGTAATAGCCTACTAAGCCGACAAAACTTCTGACCTCGGTAACCGTCTTCGGCTGTTTCCACACTAACACAGCTTCAATCTTAGTTGGATCCACAGCTATCCCTTTTTTGGAAATCACGTGACCAAGAAAATTCACCTCTTCGAGCCAAAACTCCCACTTCGACAGGTTGGCATAGAGTTGCTTATCTCATAATATCTGCAGTACTCGACATAAGTGTTCTGCGTGCTCTTCTCGGTTCCTCGAGTAAATCAGTATGTCGTCGATGAACACCACAACAAACTGATCCAAGAACGAATGGAAAATCCTATTCATGTAGTCCATAAACACAGCTGGCACATTCGTCACTCCAAACGGCATCACCAAGTACTCGTAGTGACCGTATCTAGTCCTGAAAGCTGTTTTGGGGATATCTTCCTCCTTCACGCCGTCGATGGTAGCGGAGCTTCAAGTCTATCTTGGAAAAGATCGCCGCTCCACGAAGTTGATCCATCAAGTCGTCAATCTGAGGTAACGGATAACGGTTCTTCACACGGTAACCTTGTTGAGCTCGCGGTAGTCCACGCACGACCTTGATCGTCCATCCTTCTTCTTAACCAACAACACTGGAGCTCCCCACGGTGACACGCTCGATCGTATGAATTGCTTTGACTCCAAGTGTTCGATCCGGGACTTCGATTCTTTCATCTCGGCGGGGAGACATCCTGTATGGCGCTTTGGAAATCGGTCCTGTCCCTGGAATCGGACGATGGAGAACTCGACCTCTGCGTCTTGGTGGTAACCCTGGCACGTCTTCGGGAAAACGCCCTCAAAGTCACACACTGCGATACATTCTTCACGTCGATCCGATGGAAAACTTAGAACTAGCGGATTCATGTATTCCCTAGTTCCTTCTTTCAAAGAAACTCCAATACGTTGGCAGAAAGATAATTGGAGACTCAGTCTGGAAAAATTACAGTTTCACGGGCACGCAGTCAAGAAGGACATGGTGGTGTGACAACCAATCCATCCCGAGAATGACATCTAGGCCCTTAAGAGGCAAACAAACCAAATTGACCACAAACTTTCTACTGCGAATAACCACTACACAATTAAGACATGCGGTGTTTGTGACTAAGGTTTTAGCGGTGGGGTTGTAACTACCAATTTAAGCGGTAAAGCGATCACGGTCAAGTTCAAATGGTTCACCTGATCGAGAAGAAATAAAGGAATGGGTTGCACGAATCAAAAAGAACGGATAAGGATTTACCATCGATCTCACATTCACCTTGAATAAGATCTTGACTCGACCGCTTCCTCGCCACTCATGCAGAAAACTCGCCTTTAGCCACTTGACGCTTCCGCTACGTGCAAATCTACGCCCGCACTGGGGTCTCATTGGTCCGCCTACAACAGTTTTCTTCTTGTGGCTTCTTACTCCTTCTACCTCGACACAGCGATCTATCAGCTCTTGGAGGTTTCGGATCCTCAATGACACCACCGACTTCTGAATATCGAATCTCAATCCCCGTTGGAATCTCTCACTCAACCATCTTTGGTCAGCTCGATCACGAAATGGACTGAAATACCTCGCCAGCGACTCGAACTTGGCCGCATACTCGGACACCGTCATACCGCCTTGCTGCAGTTGAAGAAACTCTTGCTCCTTCTCGGCTCGTGCAGTATCTGGGAAGTACTTGTCCAAGAACCTTTCACGAAAAAGCTCCCAGGTCATCTCGCGACGTTCCGCTATAAATGTTTGCTTCACTCCTCTCCACCAATACTCTGCGTCTCTAGCGGTAAGTAGGTAGCGTAGTCGACCTTCACGTTGTCCCGCAATGAAGTGCCTCGAAGATCTTCTCGATCTCTTGCATCCAAAGATCGGCTTTATCCGGATTTGGCTCACCGTAAAACTGGTGGATCATGCTTCCTAAAGTCGGCCAATCCTCTCGCTTGACATTTCGTTACGCTCGTTCTTTGTTCTTTGTAAGTTCTGGCGAGTTAACGCCGCCGTCTGTTGAGCCATCGCGTTAACTGTTGAGTTCTGGCGGTGATTGTTGAGCCATGGCTGCCGCCATCTCGGTCATAGCTTGAATTGCTCGTTCCATGTCGGCGTTCTGGTTGCGGTATCGTATCTCGACGAGGTGGCATTAGATTCCACAAAGTTCAAAACCACAGCCGAATCTCACAACAAGGATGTGTTAAAACACCTTTGCTTCAATCAAGAAACAGTTCAAACAATTTTTCAAGCAATAAGTGCTTCACTTAATCAAACGACAATCAACATAATACAACTAGGTACCCAACACACATATATAAATCCCACGGTGACCGGTCAAAATTCCTATGCACGGCTCGGTCGAGCCAGAAGCGCTCGATACCAACAATGTAACGACCGTTTAGGACCGCTACCGAGCTCAATATACCGAGCTCGAGTTTCCGAAACTCAACACACTGAGCTCAACTAAACCTGTATGAGATGTGTTTTAAAGCGAAACTCTTGTGCCTTTTGAAAAGTACGGTCTATTTTTTTATAAAAACCATTTCGTGCACATCGAGTAATTCTGACTTTTGAAACATGGTGCAACTAAGACACAAGACTTAAATTCTAATAAAACATACATGCATAACATACATATATATATCACTCGAAATAATAATATATACAAAATCTGAGTAGTAAATGTACAAAGAAAATACACCTAAGGTATGACGACTTGAAAAGCGATCATACCACAGGGTACTTAAGCGGAACTCCCAGCATTGCTCCAAAAAGTAAAACCACCCAGTCTACCTGAAGCGACAAAACAATATCGCCCCGTCACGACATACTACTCCAAAAGAAAAACAAGGTGCAGTCATCAAAAAAACATCCATCACACATAACCAATCACGACCAGTAGAGGTCGTCGCTCGGGTCCTCGTCGAGCTCCTCCTCAGCATCATCTGTGTCGAGTTCCTGCACCCTCGACATCGCCTGGGTAGCAGTCATGGATTGAAGGCACCACGGGAAAGGTCAACTTCTCAACAATACAAGATAAGCACGGCATAAAGAAATAAGCAAGCGACAAAGTATAACATTCACCGACGTGACTCGACCATCTCACTCTAACTTGACACAACTCGCAATCCATTTTCTCTCGACTCGACAATTTTTCCGGAATGCACCACGCCGTCACGGTATGTCGGAAGAAGTCGGTAAGCCTTGGGATCCTCGCTCTCCCTAGGGCCGGTCAACTCGGGTCCCATAGCGTGGCGACGTCTAGTCAATCTCCGTAAACAAAGGGACCTAGCACCCTTAGTTATCAGGGTCACGGCTCAAGCGTCATACGACTCACCTAGCTCGCTCACTCGATGAACAATTCGCCGCATACGATATTCAAAGAGTTAAACACAAGATATTCAACCGCATGTCAAATAAAAAGAGCAAGCTCGACATGAAGAAACGCAATTCAACATGCAGTACACCATTCACAGCATATATTCAATCACATATTAAATACATGCAAAATCCAATCATATCACAACATATTAAGCTCGACACATACACAATAACATAAACACGTAGAATATGAAGTGCCCTTACGCTAGCATACTATGAAAGTATTAATGTGAAGCGCCTACCGAACTCAAGTTAATCTTTGCCGACAACGACCTCGACACGGTGTCTTCAAAGAGCTCGACAACGACTTCTCTTACTCGATCTCGACACGGTGTCTTCAACGAGCTCGACAGCGACCGACACGTCTGAGTCCTCAATCGACCTCGACACGTACGCTTCTCAGTCGACCTCGACACGTACAGTTCTTGATCTGGATTCCGCTGCTTCCACGTCCTTGGATTCGCTTTCCCGTACACCTCGATTCGGAAATCACACGATCTCGGGAATCAGACTTCCTAAAACAAGCACAACTTAGTTCGATCTATGGGTTCTAATAACACTTAGCTCTCATCCCAATCTTAACCACAAAGTTAGGGTTTTCGATCAAAAGTTCATGAAAAGGGCTATCTGATGCTACAACAGATAGATCGACAACAACAACAACCAGAAGCAACAAACGACAACTAAAACAAGAAATCGAAACAAATTAAAAGGAAGGGTTTTTGGGCACTGCCGATTGCAGAAAAACAGAGAAAGAAATTTGTTTTACAAGCTCAAATAATCGGTTAGAAAGATAGGTAATATCGTGAAGAAGAAAACCCATCAGTTTGACATGATTTGGAAGCATAAGACTAGCTAAAATGGAAGGAAGAAACGGCGCTAAACAGTAGCACGAAGAAGAGAAAAATCTGTTTTTCCTTACCTCAGATGATGGTCGAGATGGTGAGATATAGGTCGAGAAGATGATGAGGAACAAGGTTGATGAAGAAAATTTGTGCAGAGTCTCGATGGAACTCAAGGTTTCTTCGATGGAGATTTTGGAGAAAAACAAGGAACTCAGAGCAGAAGGAAGGAAGAAGAAAGAAGAAAAGAAATGAGTATCCGAGGGAACCGTCGTGGTATCTGAGATGGTGAGAGAAGGGGTATTATCGTAACTCCAGCTATAAGATGCCAATCCCATCAATCAATCTACCCGTCTAATCGCTACTCTCTCATAATTACCCTCTACTCTATCGGTCAACGATCTAGACACGGCGACGAGAACGGCAAGCCGACAATATAATTATTACAACCAATATAATAATAACGCTGAATAACGTTCGTAAGAATACGAGTGTCATCTCGACACGATGTCGATTAGGGTGCTCGTGCAAGCGCACAAGGCTCTAACACGAGTTCGTGTACGCGGCCTCCTCAGCTCGGTACGCGACCTCATCAACTCGACACGCGACCTCGGCGGCTCGGCTAGTGCCGCGCTTGATCTCCTCAGCTCGGCAAATGACCTCGGCAAACGATCTTGGCACGGGATCTCGACACAAGGTCTTGGTACGTCGTCCTAAGACGATGTCGATCTCGTCCTCAGGTGTTACATAATGCCTGTGGCAGACATGTTAGTTGATGCAGCTGCCACACGTGGTATTTTAACCTTCATGGACGGGTACTCGGGTTATAATCAAATACTTGTAGCTGAGGAGGACACTCACAAGACTGCATTCAGGTGCCCAGGGGCACTGGGAATTTATGAATGGTTGGTGATGCCATTCGGCTTGAAGAATGTTGGGGCCACCTACCAGAGAGCAATGAACGCTATCTTCCATGATCTAATCGGCAAGACTATAGAAGTATACATAGACGATGTGGTGGTAAAATCCAAAGATTTCAAAGCCCACTTAGCCGATTTGGAACAGGCTTTGCAGCGGATGAGGATCCATAATTTGAAGATGAATCCTGCAAAGTGCATGTTTGGTGTATCGGCTGGCAACTTCCTTGGTTTCTTGGTGCATCAAAAAGGCATTGAAATAGACCAAAACAAAGCCAAGGCAGTGATGGAGGCTAGACCACCCAGGAACAAAAAGGAGTTCTGAGCTCTTTGGGTAAAATCAACTTTTTGAGAAGATTTATAGCTAATTCGGCTGGTAAGATGAAGGCTTTTTCCCCTTTACTAAAGCTCAAGAGTGCTGAAGAGATGGTGGAGGGCCTTGAACAGCAAGAGGCCTTTGAACAAATAAAGAAGGCTTTAGCTAGTCCACCAGTTTTGGTGCCCCCATGCCAGGGAAGCCTTTGAAACTTTACATTGCGGCCGCTGAAGAGTCTATCGGCTGCCTGTTAGCACAGGATGCTGAAGATGGAACTGAAAGAGCGGTGTACTACGCTACCGGAAGTCTCAATGATGGCGAGACCACATATACTCCATTGGAGACGTTGTGCCTATCTTTGTTTTACGCTTGTACAAAACTTGAGTATTACTTAATCCCACATGAAATATTAGTTTTATGCAAAATTCACATTCTTACGTACTTCCTTAATAGGCCTCTCTTACAAGGTCGCTTGATCAACTGGGCCATTAAGCTCATCGCCTTCAGCGTTGAAATCGTCCCATTAAAATTTGTCGAGGGTCAAGCACTAGCCGATTTCTGGCGAGAACATCCTGCGTGGAAGTTGATGACCCTTGGACACCCCGATTACTTGCATAAACCTATTGCCTTGGGTCCTAACTTTTGATGGGTCCAAAACCCGAGAAAGGAGTCCGGGTAGGAGTGACAATTACCAACCCGGATGGGAAGATGTGGAGGTTTGCGTATCGGCTAAACCAGTTTAACTAATAACCAAGCCGAGTCACGATGCCCTGATCATAGGGTTAAAGTTGTTAGCCATGATGGGCGCCGAGTACATTCATGTAAGGCGACTCGATTAGTGGTCGAACAACTAACCAAAGAATATGGGTGCAACAATCCAAATCTGTTGGCGCATTACTAGCGGTGACAGATTGATTCACGGTTTATTGATGCAAAGGTGTCATACATCCCTAGAGGAGCTAATATGGAGGCGAGCGATCGGCCCAAGAGGCCTCCGGGTATAGGAATTCTTTCTTGACTTTAGAGTCTGACAATTACCCGGTAGAGGTAATGGTCGCGAGACCAAATCGAGTCATGGAGGAACGAGTTGATCGAAAGTACTTACAAGATCCTTCTAAGTGCACTAACCCCAAAGTTAGGAGACGAGCTCTAAGGTATGTGCTTCTTGATGATGAATTGTATAAGAGAAGCATGAATGGGTCTTGTTGAAGTGCATAGATAAAAATGAAGCCCTAAGGGTTATGGGTGAAGTTCATGAAGGCATATGCGGCTCGCATAGAAATTTGGGCTGTTATGAAATGGTTAATTTATCGCCATGGCTATTATTGGCCTACCATCACACCGATTGCTTTCAATACGCCAAAGGATGTGAAGAATGCCCGGTTGCATGGTCCCATTCAAAGGGTACCGGTGAATTGATGCACCAGTGGTGAAGCCTTGGCCATTTAGAGGTGGGCCATGGATTTGATCGGCAAAATCCATCCACCATCTTCCAAAGGACACAATTTCATTATTGTGGCAACCGATTACTTCACTAAGTGGGTGGAGGCTCGGTAGATGGTCAAGGTCTGACAAGATGGCGTTATCAGATTCATTCAACACCAGATCCTATACAGGTTTGGGATTCAGAGACCATTACCACGGATCAGGAACTATGTTCACCGGAGATAAGGTGGTTGCCTTTGCTCGTGATTTGGGATTAAGTTGATACATTCATCCCCATATTATGCACAGGCCAATGGACCAGCCGAGGCAACCAACAAGATTATCGTGGACCTGATCAAAAAGAATTTGGAAAACAAGTCCAGAAAATGGCATTTAACTCTGGATGAGGCTTTATGGGCCATAAGGAATTCCAAGTCAGCGACCACGCACAACTCCATATCGGCTGACATGCGGCCAAGATGCGGTTTTGCCTTTGGAAATCAATGTCACTTCTCTAAGGGTGGCGAGACAGAATTCCTTAAGCATAGAAGAGTATCGTGAAGCCATGCTTATGGAGCTGGATCGATTGGATGAAGATCGGTTAATGGCTTTAGAAAGAATTGAGGCAAGCAAGCGCCAAAATGGCCAGTGCCTACAACAAACGTGTTAAGTTGAAGAAGTTTGTTGAGGGTGACCTAGTTTGGAAAACTATTTTACCAATAGGAGTCAAGGACCCTAAATTCGGTAAGTGGTCACCAAATTGGGAAGGTCCATTCACGGTTAGTCAAGTATTCGCAGGAAACGCGTATCGGCTAGTTAACATGCAAGGCGAAGAAATGAATAGAAGCGTCAATGGCAAGTATCTGAAGAAATACTACCCCACGGTTTGGCAAAGCATACTAGAACAATAAAGGAAGCTAGGGTTTAAAGATTCAAAAAAGTTCAAAATGCCTGAATAGTAAGAAGAACGAATGGGGCTAGCTATTTAAAGAGGAATCATGCGCACGGCCAACGATGAGAGTTGTTAAGATATTATCGGATAACAGCGCAGTCATCGGAAACTCGAATCTTATCCGATACATCAATCCAGTATCTACAGCTGAAATGATGTAGGGGGGCAATTGTTATCACCAGAAAATATCAGCCACAGCCGATGAAGGGAATAGCCGATGCGTGGGATAAGCCGATCGAATTGGTAGCCGAAAATTGGTCCCATTGAGCCGAGGTTAGAAAGGAAAATGTTAGAAGTTCAGGGAGCACCGTGAGGTCAGCCGATTATTAAAGAAGTTTAGCCGATGCGGATAAAGGAAATATCCGATTATTATGATCTCATCGGCTGAGTTACTTTTAATATAGAGCTTTGAAGCTCTACCAAGGGCTAAATATGTGAAAGTCATGGGCTTTGGCGCTAAAATAACTAAAGCTAGCTTTTGAAAGTCTCCAACGCATTTAACACGTGATAAATCGCTTGCCCAGCCGATGGGAGAACGGTTAACCCACGATACGCACGAACGTGTGGAACGCATAATGGCCGATAGGGGGTGTTTGCAGTTTGTTTTTCTTTTGTGTATATATACCTCCGCTGAGAAATGTAAAAGGACACGCGAAATCAATCAAACAACTATTTCTTTTGTATTTTATCAGCTTTTTACAGCATTTATCTTAGCCGATTCCATGTATCTTAGTCTTAGCCTTAGCATAGCGTAGATTCATCACTCTCAACGCTTTCTGGAGCAGTTGGGAACCCATGTCGAGAATCGAGTTAGTTCTCGGTGTAATCGCTTAAACAGGAATCAATTTGTCGGCTGGATGTTAGCCGAATCCCTCGGCTGATTTTTCCACGCAAACAATCCTCTATGTTTTATTTGTTTCGTTTTGGTCCCTTACGTTTTAAAAGTTACAACAGGTTGGTCCTTTCTGTCACTAAAAGCCAATTGTCCGTAGCTAAAAGCCAAATAATATTTTGGAAAATGGACTTCTAGCTACGGACAATTGACTTTTAGTGACGGAAAGAACCAAATTGAAAACTAAAATAAAACGTAGAGGACCAAAACGAAACAAATAAAACATAGAGGACCAAATTGAAACCTAAAATAAACTTAGAGGACCAATTTTATAATTTAGCCTTTATGTAAAGTGTTATGGAAATATATGCAAGAAAATAATACAAAATATGTTTTACTATATGAACATTTATGTTCAGTTTATCCCCAAGCAAACAGTGATAGAGAATTTTATTATATGAGAAATGATTTCTTCACAACTAAATTTAGATAACTTTTGCGATAACTTTCTAAGTGGTTAACGCAGTTCAAATACATGATTAATTACTGTTGTAATTGAACACCAAGGTTGAAGATCAATTAAACCTGAAATTCAAAAGAGAATTTCTCACAGTAACGATTCAATTGCAATTAACAGAAACAAAGAACAAATAACAGAATTGAAACAATGAAAGAATGCAGAAAGGTAAAGGAGAGAAAACACCAGAAATTGTTTACGCAGTTCAGAGTTTTCACTCCTACGTCTGCGGGACTGGATCCGAGCAATGAAATCCACTATGAACAATTGATTACAGCATATGAGTTCTTCACCAGAACCTTGATCATCGATCACCTAGTTCCCAAGAAAAACCCCTCTCTGTGATACAATCTTTTCTTTCAAACTCTCTCTCTGATTTTCTCTCTACTCTCAGTTTTTCTGTTACAATGAATATCTCACAAAAAAATTGATCGATCTTCACTCATCTAAGGTATATATAATACACCTCTACCCAACCCTCTAACTGAAACGGTTACAAGGAATGAACAGAAAAAACTAACTTAACTAACTCATAAGCACAGAGCTGAGAAGAACAGGCCGAGAGAGAGGTAGACCTGAGCAATCTCCAATTTGGGCCAAAACAGCTAAGCCCAAAATCAAAGAAGCAAGGAAGCCCAAAACCATTTGTACCAAATAATCAACAATTCTCCACCTTGGTACAAATTTTCCTTCATAGTGAAATCTTCAAATACTCAGATCCAAGTCCTTGATCACCTTAGTCAGTATTAACACCTAGCAAGTCTAGGCAATGCCTAAACTTGCTCACAGGAACTGGTTTGGTGATCATATCAGCTGGATTCTCACTTGTGTGTACCTTGATCACATCAACTTCACCCTTCTCAACAATGTCCCGAATGAAGTGAAACCTTACATCTATATGTTTGGTGCGTTCATGGTACATTTGGTTCTTACACAAGTGAATTGCAGATTGACTGTCACATGAGATGCAAACTGAGCTTTGACTGATGCCCAATTCTGTGACAAGTCCCTGAATCCACAACCCTTCTTTGATAGCTTCTGTGAGAGCCACATACTCGGCCTCTGTAGTAGACAAGGCCACAATGTGCTGCAAGCTAGCCTTCCAGCTGATTGTATTACCAAACAAGGTAAATACATAACCTGTTAAGGACCTCCTCTTATCCAAATCGCCTGCATAATCAGAATCTACAAAACCATGAAGAGGTTGAGTAGAATCCTTCCTACTGCAGTAGACAAGACCAGTTTCTGTAGTCCCTTTTAAATATCTCAGCACCCACTTAACTGCTTGCCAATGTTCCTTTCCAGGATTTCCCATGAACCTGCTGGTCACACTCATGGCATGGGAAATATCAGGTCTGCAGCAAACCATCACATACATCATGCTGCCAATAGCATTGGCATAAGGAATTCTCTTCATATCTTCTTTGTCTTCACTGTTATCAGGTGCTTGAGCTGATGACAGCTTGAAATGAGGTGCAAGAGGCAGACTAGTAGGCTTGGCATCACACATGTTGAATCTTTTAACAACCTTGTTCAAATATCCCTTCTGAGAAATGATCAATTTTCCTTTATCCCTGAAACTTGTGATTTCCATTCCCAGAATTTTCTTGGCTGGCCCGAGATCCTTCATTTCAAATTCCCTCTTGAGTTGACCCTTTAACTGATTAATTGGAGCCATGTCTTTGCATGCCAGAAGCATATCATCCACATATAGCAACAAATAAATGTATTTATCATGTGAAAGCTGTTTGAAATAGATGCAACAATCAAACTTGCTTCTAACATATTTATATTTCATCATAAAGGAATCAAACTTCAAGTACCATTGCCTAGGGGATTGTTTGAGCCCATAGAGAGACTTCTTGAGATGACACACCCAATCTTTCTTGCCTTCAACCTCAAACCCCTCTGGTTGTTGCATCAGAATCGATTCCTTCAAATCTCCATGAAGAAAGGCTGTTTTAACATCCATTTGCTCCAATTCCATATTGTAGTGAGCCACCATAGATAGGATTACCCGAATTGAAGAATGCTTGACCACAGGAGAGAAGATTTCACTATAATCAAGCCCTTCCTTTTGGGTGTAGCCCTTGGCTACTAATCTAGCCTTGAATCTAGATGGCTTCACACCTGGAATTCCTTCCTTTCTTTTGAAGATCCATTTGCTCCCCACAACTCTAGCCCCTTTAGATCTAGGAACTAGATTCCATGTGTAGTTTCTATCCAAAGAGTTCAGTTCTTCTGTCATAGCCAATAACCAGTTTGCACTGTCTTTGTTTTTAACAGCTTCAGCAAAACTTCTAGGCTCATCACTTCCAATTTCTTCAGCAGTGTACAGGGCAACACTGAGTACTTCTTCATAACCATACCTTTGAGGAGCTTTAACATTTCTCTTCTCCCTATCCCTTGCTAACTTGTAATCTGACAAAGCTTCAGGACTGTCTTCATCAATGTCTTCAGTCACAGTTTCTGTTTCAGCAGCTTGACTACTTTCTGGTTGTGAATCATTGTTGGTTTTAGGCTCCACCTCAAGCTCAAAACCCTCTAAGTCCTTCTGGTCATTAGATTGTTCTTGAGTGCTCCTTGTAAACTTGTACATTTCACCTTCATTGAACTTAACATCTCTGCTGATTATACACTTTTTATCTTCTGGACACCACACTCTATAACCCTTTACACCTGTTAGATACCCCACAAAATAGCCCTTCTTTGCTCTTGGCACCAGCTTGCCTTCATTAACATGAAAGTAAGCTACACACCCAAAGACTTTTAGGTGATTGTAGCTGGGAATTCTTCCAAACCAAACTTGTTGAGGAGTCTTGAGTTCAATTGCAGTGGAGGGACTCAGATTAATCAAATAGGCTTTGTATGGGATGACTTCCCCCAAAACCTAATAGGCATACCAGCATTTGAGAGTAAGCATCTCATTCTCTCAAGAATAGTCCTATTCATCCTCTCAGCAAGACCATTCTGCTGAGGGGTATGCCTCATGGTTCTATGCCTAGTGATCCCTTGTTCTTTGCAAAAATTTGTAAACAATTCATTACAATATTCCAACCCATTATCTGTTCTCAAAACCTTAACCTTCCTGTTAGTTTTATTCTCAACCATACTCTTCCATTCCTTGAAAGTTTTGAAAGCTTCATCCTTATTCTTTAAGAGATAAATCCAGACTTTTCTACTAAAATCATCAAGGAAAGTTATGAAGTACCTGTTGCCACCATGTGTAGAAATTCTGGCTGGCCCCCACATGTCACTGTGTATGTAGTCCAAGATGCCATCTGTTGTGTGTTGCCCTGCACTAAATCTGACCCTGTGCATTTTTCCAAAAATGCAGTGTTCACAAAATGGTAAGTCACCAATTCTGTCACTGCCCAACACTCCAAGCTTATCCAAAATCTGCATGCCCTTCGCCTTTGGTGCCATAAACTTGCTTTATCTGATTTTGCAGTCACAACTCCAGCACTACCAGTGATAGTAGCACCTTTCAATATGTAGATTCCATGGTCTCTATACCCTTTCATAACAACAAGAGCACCCTTGACCACTTTCATGATTCCCTTCTCAGCTTTGTAGGAGCAGCCTGCTTCTTCAAGCATTCCCATGGAAATCAAATTCCACTTCAAATCTGGTACATATCTGACCCCTGAGAGAATCTTCTCTGAACCATTATCAAATTTCAATCTGACAGAACCAATCCCAAACACTTTGCATACTGAGTTGTTTCCCATTACCACTTTCCCACCATCAACTTCTTTGTAGCCTATGAGCCATTCTTTGTTGGGTGTCATGTGGAATGAACAGCCCGAATCCATCACCCAATGATCACCTGTGATAGATGAGGCAGCCATCAAAACATCAGCATCATAGTATCCTTCTGAGGCAATTGAGACACTTCCTGCATCATCGGTGTCACTCCTTTTCTTGAATTTCCTGTCAGGGCAGTCTTTCTTGAAATGGCCTTCTTTCTTGCAAACAAAACATCTTTTCTTGTCTTTTTCTTTCTCCGTTGTCTTATTCTTCTGTTTCTGTTTCGTGCCCTTCTTCTCATATTTCCCTTTTACAAACAGCCCCTCATTACTGTGCTCTTCTTTAACCTCAGACCTCCTCTTCAATTCTTTAGAGATCAAGGCTGATTGGACATCTTCGAGTGATAAAGAATCTTTGCCATAGAGTAATGCATCACTCAAATTATCATATGAGCTAGGCAAAGAACTTACCAAAAGAAGTGCTTGATCCTCATCATCAACCTTAACATCAATGTTCTCAAGATCAAGAATGATCTTGTGGAACTCATCAATGTGTTCTTCTGCGGATTTCCCAGGTTGCATCTTGAAAGTATAGAGTCTTTGTTTCAAATAAAGACGATTGGCAAGTGATTTGGTCATGTATAGCTTTTCTAACTTGAGCCAAATTGCTGCTGCTGTCTTTTCTTTTGAGACCTCCCTCAATGGTTTATCCCCCAGACTTAGAATGATAGCACTATGAGCCTTCTCCATGGTTTCCTTCTTCTTCTCTGCTGACATCGTTGCTGGTAACTTGTCTTCCCCAGCAAGAGCATCCCCGAGCCCTTGTTGCACTAACAAGGCTTGCATCTTGAGTTTCCATAGCCCAAAGTCATTCTTGCCATTGAATTTCTCCAGATCGAACTTGGTTGCAGCCATGACTTTCAAGAACACCTTTGCTACTGATACCACTTGTTGTAATTGAACACCAAGGTTGAAGATCAATTAAACCTGAAATTCAAAAGAGAATTTCTCACAGTAACGATTCAATTGCAATTAACAGAAACAAAGAACAAATAACAGAATTGAAACAATGAAAGAATGCAGAAAGGTAAAGGAGAGAAAACACCAGAAATTGTTTACGCAGTTCAGAGTTTTCACTCCTACGTCTGCGAGACTGGATCCGAGCAATGAAATCCACTATGAACAATTGATTACAGCATATGAGTTCTTCACCAGAACCTTGATCATCGATCACCTAGTTCCCAAGAAAAACCCCTCTCTGTGATACAATCTTTTCTTTCAAACTCTCTCTCTGATTTTCTCTCTACTCTCAGTTTTTCTGTTACAATGAATATCTCACAAAAAAATTGATCGATCTTCACTCATCTAAGGTATAAATAATACACCTCTACCCAACCCTCTAACTGAAACGGTTACAAGGAATGAACAGAAAAAACTAACTTAACTAACTCATAAGCACAGAGCTGAGAAGAACAGGCCGAGAGAGAGGTAGAGCTGAGCAATCTCCAATTTGGGCCAAAACAGCTAAGCCCAAAATCAAAGAAGCAAGGAAGCCCAAAACCATTTGTACCAAATAATCAACAATTACGTTAATAAATGGTTAATGGATATATTAGGTGTCGAAACTCATAACCATCAACGTAACTATATTAACTACATGAATTTTCTATCATGTGCAATATCATGTGCAATGTTGCACATGTTAAAGAATCTAAAAATAGTAACTATTTATTGAAAACAACAACTATTTATTAAAAAGTTTAGTATTTAATACAAAATACACAAGTTTCAATGTAAACTTACTATTTTGGATTTCTTAACCTGTGCAACTTTGTACATGATAGAAAAATCTTAATTACATTAACCACAAATTTGAACGTGATTAACCACGATTTCCAAGTGTTTAACTACATGTAGATTTGAACACCTGAAAATCGTAGTTAACCACGTTCAAATTCGTGGATAATGAAGTTACGTTTACAGTTAATGAGTTTCGAAACCTGATACATTCATTAACCATTCACTAAACACAATTAACCACATATTTGAACTGTATTAACCACTTAGAAAATTATCGTAAAAGTTGTCATATTTTGGTTGTTAAAATAGCACAACCGTTATTCTATTTAGTCAGTGGCACCAGAATTTCATCTCTTCATTTGATAGTAACTCCTCATTAGTTCTCATGTGTCCCCGACAATGGCAATAGAGACAAGCATCAAACAATAAAACCTCATTTTAATGCCAGAGTTTTGTTAGATATTAAAGATATGGCTTAAATATTATTTTAGTCCTCCAAATTAGGTTTATTTTTGGTTTTAGTCCAAAAAAAAATTCATCAATTATTGGTCTCTCATATTTGGAAATGTATCAAATTAATCCCTCATCCTAACTCCGTTAGTTAGAAACTCCATGTGGCAAACAGAAGTCATGTCAGCACATGCCACGTGGACCGTGGCAACTGACTCACCATTTTAGTACTATGATTTTAGTCCCCCAGAAAATATCAATGTTCGGATTTAGTCCCCTAAAAATATTTGTCAGTTTTTAGTCCCCCATGTTTGGAAATATATTAATGTTAGTCCTTACCGTTAATGGAGTTTATGAGCTGTCATGACGGAGCTCCACATTATCATCTTCCATGTAAGTCATTAATCATATGTGTCATGTCATGAGTGCGAGATACTCCATGTGACTCTCTTATCTTAGTCACCCTCTCCCTCGGGTTAAAATAAACTCTAATCTCCAATTTTAAGCATGCAAATGATATCGTTGATGTGCAACCTGCAAAATTTTCATGTTTCACTGTCGGCCACCTACGGTTTTCTTTCCCCATCCTTTAGTCCATTCACATGTAAGCTGCCCTTAAATATCACCTTAGTGACCACCACTGATACCAACCCAACACACCCCTTACGGAAAGGGGGTGGAATTTTACTATTAATTATCTATTTTAAATCAAATAATTAAAAATTAAAAGGGACCATAGCCCTAATCGTAACCCTATTTCCATCACCCTTCATCCCCATCCGTAGCAACTATATTCTGCCACTGTGACTACATATCCACCATAGACCCTAAGAAAGAAGATGAAAAGAGAATGAAAATAGGAGGGGTTTGAACCCTCGTCATTGTTCGGTGACCTTTGTCACTGTCGTGGATGGTGGCCCTCTGCAGTGTTGTCCCATCTAGCACCGGGTTGTCCCAGTCAATGAAATCTCACCCCCTTGTATTTGTCTTTTTAGCTCCTCCCCCCTTTCTACTACTGTTGTCTCTAGTTCCATGGATGGGTTGCGATAGAGACCTAAATGGGTGTGTTGGGTTGATACTCGTGGTGGTCACTAAAGTGATATTAAGAGTAGTTTGCAGGTGAATGGGCTAAAAGGAGGGGAAATAAAACCTTTGGTGGTGTACGATAAAATAGGGGCAGTTTGCAGGTTGCATATCAACGACATCAATGGAATCACTTAACCCGAGGGAGAGGGTGGCTAAGATGAGAGGGTGACATGGAGTATCTCGCACACATGACATGACACATATGGTTAGTGGCTTATGTGGAAGATGATGACGTGGAGCTCCGTCATGACAACTTATCAACTCCATCAACGGTAGGGACTAACATTGATACATTTCCAAACACATGGGACTAAAAACTGATGAAATTTTTTGGGGGACCAAATCCGAACATTGACATTTTTTGGGGGACTAAAATCATAGTACTAAAATGGCGAGTCAGCTACCACGGTACACGTGGCATGTACTGATATGGCTTCTGTTTGCCACGTGGAGTTTTTGACTGACGGGGTTACGAGGAGAGACTAATTTGTCACATTTCCAAATATGAGAGACCAAAAGCTGACAAATTTTTTTAGGGGACTAAAACCAGAAATAAATATAATTTAGAGGACTAAAATCATATTTAAGCCTAAAGATATTATTCAAGATGCTTTTAGTTGTCTAGACTAACTTGTGGTCCCCAACAATTCTCTTTCCTTTCAAGGGTATCATGAACCAGAGAAGGAAAAAATCTCGTTGAGGGCAAAGGAGGTGTTGTGTCCAAGTCTCCTATTGAAGAGAGATATAGTACCTAATAATTACCTAAAATAAGTTCATCAATACCTATACATAATACATGTAAAACTTCTGATTGTTGAGATTAATTCAGTTTTGTTAGTAGTTAGTTAATGTGTCATTAAGTGTAAATAACCAATTAGCCTGTTAGTTGGTTATTATCTTCAAGTTCGGTTAGTTAGTTGGTTACCGGTTTTACTGTTTCATTGATTTTGTACTCTTTCAACAGATTGCTCTATAAAGAGCCTGTTGCTTTCATCAATACAACTACATTTTCATTCATTCATACCCTAACATTTTGGTATCAGAGCTCCAACTGGGGCCTGATTAGAAAATTGAAAAGAATCGCAATTCTTGTTTCGGCGATGGCGAATGCAAATGAAGGACCGTTTGTTCAACCAGCGATTCCTCGCTTTGATGGTCACTACGATCATTGGAGTATGCTGATGGAAAATTTTCTTAGATCCAAGGAATACTGGCATTTGGTTGAAACGAGTTTCTCTAATCCTAAAGAAGGTGAAGTGTTGACAGAGACGCAACAAAAGAGACTTGATGAATTGAAACTCAAGGACCTGAAGGTGAAGAATTATCTCTTCCAAGCGATTGATCGAACAATCTTGGAGACTATCTTGCAGAAAGACACATCGAAGGACATATGGGAATCTATGAAGAGGAAATACGAAGGGAATGCAAGGGTTAAGCGATCCATTCTTCAAGCCTTGAGGAAGGATTTCGAAACCCTAGAGATGAAGATGGGTGAAACGATCACTGAGTATTTTTCCCGGGTTATGGGTGTTGCTAACAAAATGAGAATTCATGGAGAAAGTATGAAAGATGTGGTAATTGTGGAAAAGATCCTTAGATCTTTGACTGAGAAATTTAATTACATTGTTTGCTCAATCGAAGAATCTAAGGATACTGATACTCTATCAATTGATGAACTTCAGAGTTCATTGGTGGTTCATGAGCAGAAGTTTCACAAGAAACGTGGAGAGGAACAAGCGTTGAAAGTTGTTTCTGAAGAAAGAATGGAGGAAGGTGGCAGAGGAAGAGGCAGTTCTCGAGGAAGAGGAAGAGGCAGGGGAAGGCAGAATCGTGCCACTGTGGAGTGCTTCAAGTGTCATAAACTTGGACACTACAGGAATGAATGTCCAGACTGGGACAAGGAGGCCAACTATGCAGAATTCAACGAAGAAGAAATGATGTTGTTGATGGCTCATGAAGAAATCCAGTCCAAAGAAAGGCAAGATGCTTGGTTCTTGGACTCGGGTTGTTCAAATCACATGTGTGGGAAAAAATCTGGTTTTGTGAATTGGATGAAGGCTTTAAACAGAATGTGAAACTTGGCAATAATTCGAAAATGCAGGTTGCTGGGAAAGGCAGTGTCAAACTTAGAATGAATGGGAAGACTCACTTGGTCCCTGATGTGTATTTTGTTCCAGAACTCAAGAACAATCTCTTGAGTGTTGGACAATTACAAGAAAGGGGATTAACAGTGATGTTTCAATCTGAAAAATGTAAAATTTACCATCCAGAAAAGGGGATAATTTTCGAAATCAGCATGACTGCAAACAGGATGTTCATGTTGTTTGCAAAGCCACCAGGTCAAACACAATCTTGCTTCCACACAACTGATGAAGACTTGGCATACCTATGGCATTGTAGGTATGGCCATTTAAGTCAAAAGGGTTTGAAGGTGCTTCATAGCAAAGCAATGGTTAAGGGGCTGCCACATTTATCTGCAACTAGTAAAGTATGTGCAGTTTGCATGAGAGGGAAACAACACAGGGAGGTGATTCCTAAGAAGAGTCAATGGAGGGCATCAAAAAAGCTGGAATTGATACATGCTGACATATGTGGACCAATTTCACCAGCATCTAATAGCAATAAGAGGTATTTTTTATGCTTTATAGATGATTTCTCTAGAAAGGCTTGGATTTACTTTTTAGCAGAAAAATCAGAAGCATTTCATGTCTTTAAGTGCTTTAAAAATCTGGTTGAAAAGGAGAGTGATATGAAAATTAAATGCCTTCGTACTGATAGAGGAGGAGAGTTCAACTCAACTGATTTTAACCAATTCTGTCAAGAAAATGGGGTTAAAAGGTAGCTCACCACAGCATATACCCCTCAGCAAAATGGGGTGGCTGAGAGGAAGAATCGAACAGTCATGAATATGGTTAGGTCCTTACTATGTGGAAAGGGAATACCAAAGAGTTTTTGGCCAGAGGCAGTGAACTGGACAGCCTATGTTCTAAACAGATCACCTACTTTAGCAGTAAAAAATAAGACTCCAGAGGAGGCTTGGAGTGGCTGCAAACCTTCAGTGGCTCATTTTAAGGTATTTGGATGCATTGCTCATGTTCACATACCTGATGCTAAGAGAACTAAACTTGAAAATAAAAGTTGCAAGTGTATTCTTCTTGGCATTAGTGATGAGTCCAAAGGTTATAGGATATATGATCCCATTGACAAGAAGATTGTTGTGAGTAGGGATGTGGTGTTTGAAGAGGAGGCAAACTGGGATTGGAGTAAAACTCACAAGGAGGAGCTGGCTGTCGATTTAGAATGGGGAGAAAGTGAAAATTCTGCTGCAGAAGAAGACAGTGTGTGACACCCTCTACCCCAACAAGTCATTATAACAACGTAATAATGTAAAATAAAAACATGGAGAAACAAAATCCTTTTTATTTAAGCCAAATCATAATTTCAGTTATTGTGGAATAGAGTCATCACGCTCATTTGCGGAAAATAACAATCGAAGAAATTAAAAACCCAGGTTCCCGATGTCACAATAATTCAGAGCCCTTTTCCCTAATTATTACATCGGAAGAATACAAAAACTTTAATAAGTAAACACATGCAAATCTTCTATCCATCCCGACGAACTACCGAGATTACTCGTTGGCATTCGCATCCTCAACACCTGCAGTCTCAACATCTACACATACCCGGTGGGATATGCATAGCCACAAAAGGGTTAGTCGTCATAACCTCAAATAGTGCAACCAGTGTAGGAAATCAGTGAACAATGCGCATATCTGATAATTCCAATAAAGCGTCTACACACCAGCACCAAGGCATAACATATCACCACAATCACAAATACCACATGTCACAACATCAAACGCAACGCTAAAAGACATTACCATAACATTCAAATATCACGTCACGCGCATCAATCACAACATTATGATATACCACTAACAACCGAACAACCAAGCATGTTATCAAGACAAGTGGTGTGATTCTAAGAACATAATTATATGCATGTGAATCCATTTCTAACGAGGTAGGAGACCTTGCCGCTCGAATACCATGTCGATAGTGCACCAATAACAACGGGCCAGGGAACCTCACCATCACGGGATACCTTGCCCGATTCGCCCCATTAACCGTAGGGCCAGGAAACCTTGCCCGTCACGGGATACCTTGCCCGATTCGCCTACTAACCAAAGGACCGAAACCTTGCCCGTCACGGGATACCTTGCCCGATTCGCCTCTTTGTTTTTTCTTTTTAACCGTAGGACCGGGAAACCTTGCCCTTCACGGGATACCTTGCCCGATTCGCCCTACTAACCAAAGGACCGGGAAACCTCGGCCCGCACGGGATACCTTGCCCGATTCGCCCTTTGTTTTTTTTTTCTTTTTAACCGTAGGGCCGAGAAACCTTGCGATCACGGGATACCTTGCCGATACGCCCTACTAACAATAACAACAACAACAACAACAACAACAACAACAATGACGACACCAAGATGCATGAACATGACCAAACGCGGTGTCTAACCATAACATCCTCTATCGCAAAATTTTCGACAGAGTAACAACAACAACAAATGAGAACACAAATTCATAAGTTAGCTAGTGCCTTCTACCAATAACATGAACATTTAATATTCTTAGCAACTTTGATTAAGCACATACATCCAAGTGGAACTTTGGCATTAGAAGGACTAGTTCTCTCAGATTATCATACTAAGAAATCAATAGGCATCATAAATGAACCTTAGACATTCTACTTAATCTTTACAATATCAACATAATTGCGAGGACTCGAGTTCTTTGATTCATACTTAGTGGCTACACTTTCATAGGGTCTAAAGCCTACTATTTAGTTATTTAATTTCCTTACATTGTCGTTTGATAACAACCAATTTCTGTACATCAAGCATATAAACAACCAAAGCTCAATCATCACGCCAATTTCAACGACCAATAAAATTATCACAAGTCGAGAATAATAATTTAGAGGAATTCGAAGGTCTCTCTATCACGGTGGTGATAGTGTCTGCTTTTTCGTTATCACGAGGCATAGGGGTCTTGGGACACCCCTATTGTTCACAGGTTCCATACACTCACTAGAAGAGAACAACTATCCCTTACCTCAAGTGAAATTCGTGCTCCTAGGAGAGGGATAAGGTAACACCAAGCTTTTCCTTTCCTAGTGAAGCTTTCTTCAAAAACACAAGAGAAAGGGTTTAGGAATGGAAAAATCATAATTTAGAACCCTAACATTTCTCTTAAGGACAAAACTATCATTAGAAGGCTTACCTCTTCCTATTCCTCCCAATGAGGCGGTAAGAATTACAGAACTATGCTTCCGGTCGCGCGTTAAAGCGTAGTCTTGAGTCGAGCCCTTGTGACAAAGACAAAATTGGGGAAAAAGGGGAAGAAGGGTTTTTCTCTATCTTGGTTGATCTTATGAGCAACTTCTAATCATGTTTATGGTTTTAGACTGATGTTTAGGGGCTAGGTTAAGCCTAGGGGTCGTGGTCACTCTTACAGGTCGAGAATGGGTCATACTGGGTCACCGAACCGGCCCAAAACGAGTTAAAATGCGAAACAGCGCACAACCACTTCGCAGCAGTGGGCGCCTGGCGCCATTATCTCTTGGGCGCCCTGCGCCTGCTCTCGGTGAGGCCTGGGCGCCCTGCGCCTGCTCTCGGTGAGGCCTGGGCGCCCTGCGCCCCCTGGAACTGCATCCGTTGCTAGTTTTTGTGTCCCGACTAGCCTATACGCGCACCGTGCCAATTTAATTGATCTTCTAACCAGTCATTAGCATATTTAACACATTCACATACATGAAAAGCTTAGTCAAACACACAAGGAATTAAAAAGTTCTAGCACGAAGGTGGGGGTGTTACACAGTGAATGTGGTGGCAGTGATGATTCAAGCAATGAGGAAGAAAGTGAACCTACAGAACATAATGCAGACTACAATTCTGCAAGGGATGCAGGCACACAGAACAGAAATGAAGAGGATCTAAATAATAGAAGACATAATGCAGATGCAGAAACTGTAACTAGTGTTGCTACAGACAATACAGATTCAGGTGTTGCAACTTCAGGTGATGCAACAAGTGTCCTTCAAGGCAGAAACAGAAAACCATCAGTGTGGTTGAGTGATTATGACACTAGTGGAAGTTTTTTTGATGATGATGAGTTTGCAAATATGGCCAAAATTGATAGTTCGGATCCAGAAGCATTTGAGGTTGCTGTTAAAAGTGCCAAGTGGAGGCAAGCTATGGATAATGAAATTGATTCTATTGTGAAAAATAAAACATGGGAATTGACTCAATTACCAACAGGGGCAAGGAAAATAGGGGTGAAGTGGATCTACAAGACCAAACTCAATGAACTTGGTCAAGTAGATAAATACAAAGCAAGATTGGTGGCAAGAGGATACTCTCAACAGTATGGTGTTGATTACACAGAGGTATTTGCACCTGTTAGTAGACTTGACACTGTGAGGATGGTGATAGCACTAGCAGCTCAAAAGGGTTGGATCTTATTCCAACTAGATGTTAAGTCAGCTTTTCTTTATGGAACATTGAATGAAGAGGTGTTTGTTGAGCAACCTAAAGGGTATGTGAAGCAAGGGAGTGAGGACATGGTTTACAAACTGCATAAGGCTCTCTACGGGTTAAAACAAGCTCCTAGAGCATGGTTTAGCCGCATTGAGTCTTACTTCATTGATGAAGGATTCCAAAGGAGTAAAGATGAGCAAACTCTGTTTTGGAAGCATGGCAAGGATGAAGGAATATTAATTGTTAGTATATATGTAGATGATCTAATATATACTGGCAATAGTGTTGATATGCTGAATGATTTTAGAAAGTCTATGAAAAAGGAGTTTGACATGAATGATTTGGGGAAAATGAGATATTTCCTAGGGATTGAAGTGATACAAGAAGATCATGGTATTTACATAAGTCAAAGGAAGTATGCCATGGAAGTTCTGGATAGATTTGGAATGAAAAATTGTAATCTGTTCTGATACCAATGGTCCCCGGCAGCAAGCTAACTAGAGATGCACAAGGTGAGAAAGTGAATGAGACAATCTACAAACAATTGGTTGGAAGCCTCATTTATATGACAGCAACCAGACCTGATATGCTGTTTGCTGTGAGCAAGATCAGTAGATACATGAGTAACCCGACTCAAATGCATCTATTGGCAGCAAAACGAGTTCTAAGATACCTGGAGGGAACACTAAATCTGGGAATCTGCCATGAGGAGGGAATTCGATTTGATTGGCTACACTGACCGGTGATTATGCAGGTGACCTTGAGGATAGAAAAAGCACCTCAGGTTATGTTTTTCTTCTGAATAAAGGAGCAGTGGCTTGGTCCTCCAAGAAGCAACCTATAGTGGCTCTCTCAACCACTGAGGCAGAGTTTGTAGCAGTAGGGGCAGCAGCTTGTCAAGCTGTATGGATGAAGAAGATTCTGAAGGATCTTGGCCAATTAAAGGAAGAGTGTGTAACCATCATGTGTGATAACAGTTCTGCTATAAAACTGTCAAAGAATCCGATTATGCATGGCAGGAGCAAGCACATAGATGTGCGGTTTCACTACCTCAGAGATTTGGTTAAGGCAGGTAGCATTGAAATGATTCATTGTGGCACAAAGGAGCAAATTGCAGATTTGATGACAAAGCCTTTGAAGTTGGTGGATTTTGAGAAGTTTCGCATTTCATTAGGAGTTTGTGAGGTACCAAAGTTAAACTAATTGCATATGTTCTGTTGTTTAATGTGCAATTAGTTTAAGGGAGGGATTGTTGAGATTAATTCAGTTTTGTTAGTAGTTAGTTAATGTGTCATTAAGTGTAAATAACCAATTAGCCTGTTAGTTGGTTATTATCTTCAAGTTCGGTTAGTTAGTTGGTTACCGGTTTTACTGTTTCATTGATTTTGTACTCTTTCAACAGATTGCTCTATAAAGAGCCTGTTGCTTTCATCAATACAACTACATTTTCATTCATTCATACCCTAACAGTTAGCATGTAGCATACGGTAAAAAATCCAAGTCTCCTATTGAAAAGAGATAGTACCTAATAATTACAAAAGCTTATAAAGCTCAGGACACGTCAGTTTTGTGGGTTGAGTTAGCTCAAAATCTGAGATTTTATCAAAGATTATCTTAGATTCATCGTTGTGTCACTCACCAAAAAACCTCAAGTCTCACATTAATTAGACATAGTGTCCGATAAAAACTTATAAACCTTGGACATTCCTCAACTTACGAGCGATTTTGTGAAACAAGAAGTATTTGAAGGGTAGGGGCTGCCACAAGGGAAATTAACTCAAGGATTCCACCACACTATTTCATACCAAAAGCACACCCAAGGTAGGGGGAAGAAGGCAAGTTTAATGAAGCTTGAGTAAGTGGCAACACGTATATAGCCAAAATTACCAAACCGGGTGCCGGGTGCAAGAATGAACTTTAAAATATTTGGGGTTTTGCAAGTGATTTTAGATGTTAAAGGCATGATCTTTCTACTGTCTTTTGATGCATGAGTTCTGGTTTGATGACTACAGTGAGATATAATGATGTGCTGGTGACCTGGTGTTAATAATTCAAAGTATGAAGTGAAGTTGGCCATATCTGCATCTATGTGTGACTTTGTCTTCTTGTGATATGTCTTGATGAATTATCGGCATAATTGTGATAAATTTCTATCATATAATATTTGATCTTCATGATAACGTGCCAAATATGTATAAAATGATGTTTGGTCGAATGCTTGCTGGCCAAATTACTTATATGTGTTGGTGCCTTCGTTTACCAGCCAAAATCGAGTTTGTCACATAGAATTAAAGCTAATATCCATAACATGATTGGAATTGGTAGTCTGTGACATATGAATCTCGTCCACCAGATGGGCTTTCTATCTTATAGGTACCGAATACATTTGGTGCCCAATAACTCGATAGGCCCAAGGTACTCGGTCCATTAGTACGTCTTCAGGGGGGCTCCAAATCGACATAGGGGTTACTCTCTTGAGACAACGGTTAAGAGAATCGACTTGATAACTATTAGAAAGAAATAACTGTGGAAGGGGGCAATTATCTAAGGAGGGAGTTAAAAACCCAGTGACTGATTTGATCTCATTAGACCTCTGGAGACGACTGGCGGTCATCAGAGGACTAAACCTTATCATTATCAGGAATAAGTCCAATCCATAAAACAGAGTTTGAGTGTGCTTGTAAGGAGGCTCAATTTGGAAGTGCCACACGAACTCTAGTTGCCTTAGGATCCTTAACCAAACTGACAAGTAATTTGCAATTAATTATAAGTAGTTACACTATAAATTAGTTTTTTTTGTCCTTAGTACAAATTGTCACGGATGGGGAATGGGGAGAGGGAAGGGGAGCGTTGCGAGTTCGAATCCGCGCTCCCAATATCTCGTAGCACTTTACCACTCGGCTGTCTTCTCAGTGACACACTATAAATTTGTTAATAGCATAAAATAATATTTGATTTAACAAAAATATGTGAACAAAACTATTCAAAGCAAAAAGTCATCACTTCATTTTCTCGTTCGTTGCACTCAAAAAACCATTAGCAGCCAAGCTTTGAAGAGAACTGATGCCTTGCCACAAGTTCATGCAAGTGGTACTCTCAGACTTACATATTTAAAAGGATTGAAATATCATATGATTTCCAAATTTAAGAAATTATTTAATAAAAATAGTAACCATTTAAAAAAAAAAACATCATAGACGTAAATCATGTGTTGAGATTACGACTTCTGTTTAACTTACAAAAAAGTAAATCATATTTTTATAAATAACTCTAAAATTGGGTGCGAATGGTTAACTCACTCTATCTAACGGGATAGACTCAGTTAGTACCTGGATTCAATCCCAGACGATAGAATAATTTGGGTCCAGACCCTAGACATCGGAGCGAGGTGAGGTAGACTTCTGTATAAAAAAATCATGGGATTCATTAAAGAGTTTACATTCCAACATATATATTTTTTGTAATTTGATATCCAACTACATTATTTGGGTAAAAACAGCCCTAAATTAACTCGTCTACAACTGATATATCAAGAGGACAATTCAGACGATAACTGGGAACCGCAACAAGTTGAACAGCTCTTGGAGCAGTGAGGCCAAACACATCATTCATATCAAGCTCACTAGGCTTCATTCCATTGGGCAACTCCCACTTGAAACAATGAAGCAAGCTAGCCACAGTCATTTCCACAGCATAGAGTCCAAGTTGCATCCCAGGGCACGACCTTCTCCCAGACCCAAAAGGAATAAACTCAAAGTTGCTTCCTTTGAAATCCGGCATACCATCGTTCAAGAACCTTGACGGGTTGAATTTCTCTGGCTCTTCCCACGCGCTTTTGTCACGGCCAATTGCCCACGCGTTGATCCAAACACGTGTTGATTTTGGGATTAAGTAACCTGCAACGGTAGTATCTTCTGCTGTCTCGTGGAGAAGCAGGGGAATAGGAGGGTGGAGTCGCAAGGTTTCTTTGATAGCGCATTTGAGGCAAGTCAATTTGTCTAGATCTGATTCGTTGAATCTTCGATCTAAACCAACAACATCTGTGAGCTCTTGTTGAACCTTGTGAAGATCTGTTGGGCTCTTCATGAGTTCTGCCATTGTCCATTCTATCACTGATGCTACTGTCTCAGTTCCGCCAAACATGACGTCCTACCATTTGAAATTAATATTTTTGACTTTTATCAATGAAGTTATAAAACTTTTATAATAAAATGAAAATAAGTTTGAAAGATAGAAATATTTGAAACGGTTAATTTAGCAAAAGCCCTCGAATAAGACAAATATATGGAGTATATTACACTTGTGCATTACTACAATAATATTTTTTTTTGACACATTACAAAAGTTGTATATTCTACGCGGTCTCAAATATAAGAAAAAGTCAAAATGAACATTTTGATTTTTACTTATATTTAAGATTGGATGGAGTATAATCCAACAAAATATTTTAATTATTTTTATTGCATTTATAAGTACTACTTTTCTTTTTAATGCTTTCACATATGCATTGAATGCTTATCAATGTTAAAAAAAAAAGATGCCTTGAATTAGGGAATTCATAAATAAGTTGCGTCATGGCATTTTATTAGTCAAGCCAAAGTAGAAGCTCTCTCTCTTTTTTTAGTCATCATTAAACGTTTTTTTTTATTTGTCAATCAATCCTTTTCATTATTTAAAACAGAAAATAGTATCTTTTAAAAAATAAACAATTTTTTAATGCAAAGTTTCATAAATTAAGTCTTATTAATTACTAATTTTTTATTGTTCCTACGGTTGGTTGCTTTGACAATTTCAGCGACATAGGGACGCTGGGACTGGGGTTCGAATCTGGATGTTACCGTTTAGACATGCGTGTTTATTGTTTACTATTTCTACTAACTGACCAAAAAAAATTACTAATTTTTTATTAATTACTCGTTTTCCTATTTATTTTATGGATTCATCTTAATGTAATTTCTCTATTCTTACCAAATAGAATAATGTGTAATTAATAAAGAAGAAATTGCTTAATTATTGCTTAACATGATAGAACAATTGAAAACTAGAATGCATTTTTAAGAGTTTAAACTCGTCTTTTTTTTTTTTTGACAAAATCGTCTTTTTTTTTTCATCCTTTGAATAACAGAGGCGATTGTTAAGTTGATTCTTTTGATAGAATTAATTTAATATTCACCAATTAAAGTCAAACATTAATGACTATGTTAAATAAAATAGTGAATAAACATACAAGAGTTATAGAGAAGAATTGCATATTGTACCCAAAAAAAAAAAAAAGAGAAGAATTGCATAAATGTTAGAAAAAATAAAGACACAAAAATCATGAAATCATGAGGTATTTCCGTGCTAAATATTTCTAATTAATTTCAGCGAAAAATATACATTAGTAAAAATATTTTTTTTGGGTATTAGTAAAAATAATATTTTAATAGTGTTTGAATTGTGAAGAGATCACAACCAAATCAAGCACACTTAGGATATGATTGGTTCACGAGAGAAATTAAACAGAAAAATTGTGAAGAGAGAGTTTGAAAAGAGAGAAAAAAGTGAGAAATTGGGTAGATTTGGGGTATTGATTGGAATAAGAGAAAGAAAAGAGAAAAAGAGAATAGAGAAGTGTTGATTATTTTTGAAAAGACATCAATGTCCTTGACTAAAAATTTAAATAATTTGAGATATAAGGAGAAAATAGGGGTAGAAATAGAAAAAGTTTAAGAATACGAAGAAAAAAAGCTAGTGGGTCCCAGTGTTTTTTTTTTGTCTCTCATCGCATTTTTTGTTACAACCGATAACGAGAAAATCCTCATTTCTAGCCATTCTCTCTCCAGCAAAACTCTCTTGCTCTGTTTTCTCTGTGTTTTCACATCTACCAATCATAGGCTTAGGGACAATTTTTTCAAAGGGACAATTTTTTTTTCCTTCCAAAAGGGGCTTACATTTAGGGACTAAGAGAGTATTATGTACATACCATGATAAGAGCTTTGATATTGTCTCTAGTAAGCTTAAGCGCGGACTGCGAATTGTCCACACGAGCACCACCTCCCTCTCTCTCATCAAGGAACACCATCAACTCATCAACCATATCCTCGTCAACTTCGTTCTCATCCTTCTTCTCCATGTTATTCTTCTTCTTTACCACGTGATCATCAATGATCTCGTCAATAAACACATCAAGTGCTTGTCGTGCACTGGCCATTCTTTTGTCAAACTCCTGTGCACGAAACCAACCCAACCATGGAATAAAATCCGCAATGTTGAAGGCTCCAAAAAGCTTCGAAAACTCTTGCAAGATTCCCATGAATTCCTCTTGCCCTTTGTTTAGGTTGGTCCCAAACGCAGCCTTGAAGGTGATGCTCCTTGTTAGAGCGAAAACCAGCTCGCCTAAGTTAACGGGCGAACCGATTTTCGCTGCCACGGTTTGGATAGTTCCCTCGACCTCCTCTCGTACGGAAGCCCAAGACTCGTCCCGTTTACGGCTAAACAACTTCATCACACAGATCTTACGCATCTGCCTCCAAAACGGGCCGTAATTTGCAAAGGCCATGTCAGCCCGGTCGTATGTCAAGTAGGTGATGGCAACATTCGCGGGTCGGTTTGAGAAAACGCTATCTTGGGCTTGAAGGACTTCGCGAGCCATTTCTGGTGTCGAAACGGCTACGATATGGAGGGAGCCCATTTGGAGGTGACAGAGCCCACCGTACCGTTTGGCGAGCCTGGCAAGACCATGGTGGGTTAGTTGATCCATCATCAACATATTCCCTATGATGGGTAGCCCTTTTGGGCCCGGTGGGTACGGGAGTTTTCTACGAAAGAGAAGTGAGAACACAACAAAAGTTGACAGAGATAAGAGAACAAAAAGAAGGGTTGAAGGTTGAACAAATTGCAAAAGGATCTCCATTGGCGTTGGTGTGTGAGTAGAAAGTGATGAAGGGAAGCATTTATAACGAGCGAATAAATGCTTATTAGTAAGATTGAGATTTTCTTTTCAAATGAAATAAATATATACCAACGTGTCACGAACTTGGTTTCTTAAACAAATGTATATGTGTTTGAAGGCATGTTGTTAGCACTCCTCGTATATATGGGTCGAATTTATGAATATGAAGTGCTAGCAACACACTTTTAAACACCTTCATTTGAATACACTCTTCCATTTATTGAAATCAAGTGTGACCATATCATTTGGTGGGATTCACGCCCTAAAATAGCGGGATTCACTTAAATGTCAACCAATAAAAAAGTGTGTTTAAAAGAGAGTGTTAGTGAGTGTGTTTTTAGTATTTCTTGCACACACACACACAACATATATATATATATATATATATATATATTACTTTTGAATCTTGTTTTTCAATTTTTTTGTTTTAAAAATATCACTTAAAAATTTATTGCAGGGAAAAAATGAAAATAAAAGCTAAACGCACACTAGGTAATAATTAAATTTTCAATACAGATGCATTTTTTTTTTTTGTTTTTTGTTATTTTTGGCATGTGTATAAAAGAAACCTGAAAAAGTAAAAATGAAAAATAAAAACATTAAATGTATTTATAATTCAAAAGATATTAAATTTTTCAATTAATAAATAACATTTAGTATAGAAGCATATTTAGCAATATATATTTTATAATTTGCTAAGCAACTTATTAATATTTTAATACTGATATTTTCTTCCTTATAATCTCTGGAAATGTTCCCCGATATTTTTTCTAAAAAGAGAAATTTGTTAATTTTTTGTACTGGAAGATCATCCCAACCCCCTAAATTTTAGTTATAAAAAAAATATGGATTTGGATCATCTAAAATGAGCAGTTCACTTTAAATTATAAAGTGAGTAATTTTAACCATTAATGAGAAAATCAAATGTTGGTTTGTTATTCATGGTAATATTTGTTAATTTTGTTATGAGCATTGCACTCAGCGAATCATGCTAGCTAGAATTTATTTTAGCTAAGAAGTATTTTCTGTGAAAAATCTGTATTTTTACAAAAAAATAAAAAATCAATTATATTATATAAAAAAGAGTTTTCATTTTCCCTTCAAAACATATTTTAATTATTTATTTATTTATTTTTATGATTATTATTATTATTATTTTAATACAATCATCATTACAATATCTTAATTGATATTAATTATTATAAAGATTTAAAATATATTTCTTAAAATCAGTTCTCGATTTTCAAGTATCAATCGTTTAATTAATGTTAGTATTATAGGAAAGAGGATGTGAAATGCAATAAAAGATATTGACATGCTCAATAAAGAAGGATTTGGATCCTCTAAAGTGAGTAAAGTATAAAGTGGATAATTTTAACTATAAATAAGAAAATCAAGGGTTTGTTTGTTATTGATGTACATGTAATATCAACCCTTGATGTTCTCATCAATTATTGGAATTACTTTACATTCTAAAGTGAATTAGTCACTTTAGAGGATCCAAGTCCAAAAAAGAAATGTACAATTATGATTTTTAATATACTATTTTATTTCTTTTAAAATTAGAAATATATCTTTGATAATTTTTCTCTCTTTTAAAAAATATTTTTATCTATTAAAATTTTTCAAGTGACTCGATAACTTTTAAATCTTACTCGTGCATTGCACGGGTTTATACGATAGTAAATTAGAATATGAAGATATAAATATATGAAGCTTTAATGTTGATGGATAATTAATCTAATGCAAAAATTAATCTAATATTTAATAAAAAATTAATATATTGATTAAATATATCATTATTCGTAATCGGGGATATTGCCGTCAAATCAGACTAAATTGCAAAAACAAATTTAGTCAGGCTAACCCGCATTTCTATCAGGCCGCGTAATTTGTGACCCAGCCTAACCTAAAGCAACTGGGACCAGACTAGGCCCAAATTTCTACCAAACCAAGTATCTCAAATTCCTAAAGATTGCTAAAAAAGGACCCAGCGTGACCCATCGGGCTAAACAGGCCAGGCTAAAATGACCCAATTTTTTTGTGCCTGTAATTAAAGAGTCTAGCCCAGCCTAAAGCGTATGCCCATCTGGACAGGCCAAAATTGACAGTTCTAATCGGGGAGGTCATGAACACCTCTATATTGACTATGCTATTTTCTTATTGTAATAAGAGTGTGTTTGATTTGCAAAAAATAAGAGATTAGACAACACAAGAGTTATTGTTCCATGTTTAATTCAAAAAACAGTCAGTGGACATGATAAAACAAGGGACATGGAACAGCACAAAAACCCAATTTTTTGTCCCTCACTAAACCACGAGATAAAAAGTTGTCCCATTGACAAACTACTCAAGAAGAAAATACCCACTTTTATTTCTTACTAAATAAACTCTCTCTCTCTCTCTCTCTCTGTTTTTATTATACATACGTAACAATCTGTGGAAAAAAACATACGTAACAAAAATATAATATTAATATATTATTATATATATGCTATATAATCTTAATTAATATAGTAGTATGTAAATAATAAATAATACTAGTATTCTATTACATCTATTATTTATTTTTTATATAGTATTTTATTATATAATATAATATAATATAATATAATATAATATTTTATATTATTATAAATATATATGTATAATCTTTTATAATATACAAAATGTATGTATTATATAAAAACATGATATCGTATAATTAATACATACAAACATATATATATATATATATATGTATTATAATATTACTCAACACAAATATTATATTTTATATAATAATATATACCATAAAGGGCATTTAGTAAATTTAATGTTATTTTGTTTGTGTTGTTCATTGTCCACCAAACAATATACTGGACAAAAAGTTATCTTGTGACTTAAAGATTTGTCATATTCTGTTCTATTTATTCTGTACCTCAATATGCATCAAACGCACCCTAAATATGAATTGTTGGATAAGCAGTTTTGTGAAAATGTGTATATAACGCATGTTGAGGTAGATTACTCACAATCCCTTCAGTTGGATGAAGATAAGATATTATATCCCTTTTGCTCTGCCTCTTTTAAAGCTTTACTTAAAATAATAATGTGCAAACTAAGGAATATAATTAATGTTTTCAATTATAGTAAAATTTCTTTTACATTTTTAATATATTTTCTATATCTTAAATTTGCTTGGAATACAATTAATGTTTTCAATTATAGTAAAATTTCTTTTACATTTTAATATATTTTCTATATCTTAAATTTACTTTTTTGTAATTATTTTCTTATTTTTATAATTGAATAAGTATAAAAAATAAATTAAAAGAATAATAGTTGATAATATCTCAACTTATTAAAAATTATAAATAAATAATAGTTAAAGCCTCATTTTAAAGTGTCATTTAAAAAGCAAAAAAATAATTGTTTTTGGTGAAGTAAATTTTCTTTAAGCACATGACTCAAAAATAATCGAGTAGTATTTAATGATCAAAATTTTTATTAAATTCATTTTGTTTAAAGCTATAATTATTTTGCAAATGAGTTACTATCTGTTATCTATTAATTATCTATTATATCTACTATATTATATTTATCTATTAATCAACTACATCTTATATAAAATAGAGTTTTGTCATGTGGACTGCATCACATATCAATATTATTACAAAATCTCAATAATAAATGTTATCAAAATTATAAATATATGACTTGACCTTTTTGAATTAGTGTAATTAAACAACATTTATTATTATCAACTTTTAATTTACTATTCACTATCAATCATATAAATCATAATAAATTTGAATTCAAATTTCAAATTTGAATTAAATTAATTCAAATTGAAATTAGAATAAAGACCCATTTTGGTCCCTGAGAAAAAAATGTGCAATCCATTTTGGCCACTGAGAAAAAAT
Source organism: Calophaca sinica (assembly GCA_037113605.1). Classification (NCBI taxonomy): domain Eukaryota; kingdom Viridiplantae; phylum Streptophyta; class Magnoliopsida; order Fabales; family Fabaceae; genus Calophaca; species Calophaca sinica. The sequence goes on from CM073734.1 coordinate 72,339,811, forward strand.
AAGTCCAGAAGTAGTCCTTTATGCTTTCAAAATAGGGACACGTTAGTCCATACGTTTATCTCCATCTAAAAAAATCAGTTAACGTGCTGACATATACCATTAAATGCTAATGTGGCCCATTAAGTATTTCCACCGTGTAATTTCGTGAACACGTGACATTATTTTGGGTCATTTTAGTCCTTATTTCAAACCCCTTGATATAGAAATCATTTTGGGCCATTTTGGTCCCGGTCTCGTTTGGGACATATTAGTCCCTGGCCTCCATCTTTAAGTGTGGGTCATCTTCAACCTTCAAACCCTAATCTACATTGGAACACTTTCTCTCATTCTCCCAATTCGTTTGTGATGGTGCACCTTGTGTTCTGTTACTGAATAAGTACTTGATTAGTTTTTTGCCGCTGCTTGGTTTCTGAGAGTTACCAACTTTTATCCTTAATTTTTCTTCTTAGCTCTCCACCAGTTTTCTCCATGCTTACAAGGAAAAAAGGGAATTCATTCTCTTTAAAATTTCACTTTTTTTTCCATTAAAAATGAACAATTTCAATAATTTCTAAAAGAACACAAGTAGTCCCTTTAGTGTATCAACTTTCTCAGTCACCAGAGTAATCCAACAAGAAATGTTAACCATAACAACATTAACATTTTTCTTATTGAAGTCACTACTAATTTCCCTTTATTTATGTAACAATAAGGGTTTCCCCTTCAACAAAGGGCAACTCTTTTCTATAACTGAAGCCACTGTTAAACGTCACATCTTGATATCAAAACTCAAATATCAATAGTGGGGCTCCAACAAGGAATTGGGAGAGGGTACTCTAATGGAGGTTGAAGATAACCCAAACTTAAAGATGAAAGACAGAGACTAATATATCCCAACTGAGATGGGGACCAAAATGATTTTTGTATCAAGGGATTTGAAATAGAGACTAAAATGGCCCAAAATCATACCACGTGTTCACAAAATTACACGGTGGAAATACTTAACGGGTCACATCAGTATTTAACGGTACATATCAGCACATTACTGATATTTTTTGATGGATATAGATGGAGGGACTAACGTATCGCTGTTTTCAAATTATCAGGGACTATTTATGGACTTATTTTTCTGAGGGACCAAAATGGGTCGCGCATTTTTTCTCTGGGACCAAAATGAGTCTTTAGTCATGAAATTAACAAAAAAAAAATCATAATAAAAAAATATCACTTAATCTATAAATACTCACATATTCATGAAACAAAAAGAAACCTATGTATCTATTGTTATTCTTTTTTCATCTTTATTTTGTCTTTTTAAAATTTACAATTGCTACCCTATTTTATTTCATTTTTGTCCTTTTGTATTCAATTTTGATATAAGAATAAATACAAGCAGCACAAGTTCGACTGTTTTTATTTTCTTTTTCTGAGGCAAGCTTCTTTATTTTTCATTCTGATCTTTGAATGCTTTTCATATTTTATCTAACATTTAACAATAAAAGTTTGTTTGTTGACACGAATTTGACAGTTTAGTTTTTATTATTAATTACTATAATGAACTTACATTAAAATCATATTACTATTTGTTATTATATTAGAATTTGAATCTAATCTATGATCTTTTTTCTACTTTCTTTTGAAAATATTTTTAGCTACGTATTTTTTTACATTACTCGTTAACCCTCAAATCTCACCCTGCATCATAGGGTTAATATTCTAATATATTACAAAGCAAGATTTTGCCACATTGAATTATGTCATGTGTTAACTTTAAAATCATACATTTTCCCACCAAAACTAATTGTTTTTTTAATTATTTTGAATCAACCTTAATTCAAACATTTCAGTAAATGTATCAAATCAAATATTAATTGAATCAAATCACAATATAATTAATAATTAGTTGACTTAAATCAAATCCATTTTCAAATCAAATTAAATCATTAATAAAACATTGTTGTAACCATACAATAAGCCAGAGATAGTATGTCTTTACTAAAAAGTAGTCATCCTCTCTACAAAAAGGCTACCACTACTTAGAAGACGACAAGGAAAACACACAATTCACTTCATGCGACTTTGTGAAGAAATGACTTTGTCTCACAATGAGTTTTAGCCATCTCAAACGGACACCTTACAATCATTGGCTATAAATGCCCTTAGAGAATGAAGAAGAAGCAATTTACTGAGCTAAAACCTCTGCAAAAATATTCTCTCATTCATTTATTCGTTCATTCTTTTATTTAAGAGCTTATATAGATTATCCTCTCTGTTGAGAGTTATTGTATTTCACCTGAGCATTACCTTCTAACATTTTGTCGTGTTGAGAGTTACCGTTTGATGCATATATTTCTTTGTATTTGGTTCTAAGCCGAGTGAAGGCATTATCCTTAAGGGCACAAGGTGTGTGTCATCTTAAGAATTTCTACGTATAGCCAGGTTGGGATAGAATATATGTATAAGTTGTAACCAAGGTTGGTTAGTGGAAAAATCCTTCAGGAAGAATGGAATAGATGCGACTTTTAGGATTAGAGTGATCTAGCATAAAATTCCTCTATGTGATTCTTTTCCCCCTTTATATTTACATTTAGTATTTTATATTATTTGACTAGTTGTGGATTGATTCATAAAAAAGTTTTATTAAATATTTCAAAGCATTACTTGGGCATAGATAAGTCAAGTGAGTCTGTACTTGTTAGTATCTAAGCTAAGTGCTTATTCTTTGTTGTGTCTGCCTTAGCGCTTGTTTGAAAAGACTTGGCAAAAATATTCTTAAAACACTATTCAGCCCACTTCTTGTGTTTTACACAGTGATATTTTATACAGCACCAAAAAATTTGTACAATAGTAGCAAAATAAAAAAATTTAAGTCAAATATATACAAACCAGTGCGTGGTTAAAACACAACCTCACGATCTTCCAGTCCAAGGGATTCACTGGAGTCCCGAAGAGTTTACAACCTCCTCCCTCGATCTACCTCTCCTCTCATACATGCGCATCACAGGCATGCTAGGTCTAGGCCTGTTACTACGATGCCTCAATGCCTCTACCCTTGTTACATGAGCTCTCAACTTGGCCCCTCATAGGACCACACCATACGACTCCTCGCGTATAAGGGAGGCTCGGGATGAGTATATTTGCTGTGCCACATGGCCTTGAAAGGTGGCCTTAGAATGACTCGATAAGATCCTAAATGAGCCCTCGTGGGCTTGTCCTGTAATGTAAAATGGTAGGTAACCCGCCCATTATAAACCATAGTGAAAGTGAAGTCGAAGCTCTAGCAGCGCTCATTGTCATTGTGGAAGGTAACATGCACAGTTCCCTCGATTTGTTCAGGTAGTGGGATCCTCAAACTAAAGCCGATGTCATCCTCTTGAGCCTCTGGTCGCGACCCATGAGAGTGACGAGAAGAGGGTACTTATACAGGGAAAACATGAGGTAAGACTATCTACTTGTCAAGCATAGGGAATTAAGAATTAACATTAACAATTTAATGCATAGACATATTCAATAAGTCAAACAATCAATTTCAAATCAAACTGATGGTTAGTCATCCTCAAGTGTACCATCTAAGATCATGACCTATACTAGTATGAATCTACTCCTAGATGAATGTTGGCCAATATATCTTTGTATAATAATGATCACCTCATCTCAAAGCAAGGTAGGTTATTCCTGGTAACACCTTGCCTTACCCCTGGGGCCTAGAAAACATCCTCCCAAAGCGAGGATGCCTATGTATATGTTATGTCATGAAACTATTTGCAATACCTTGATTTTTTAAGCTTATAGGTAAGGTAATATAGGACCATTGTATGATTATTGTGTGTTTAAATAAGTGTTTTAGGGCTTAGTTGGGAAAGGAGACCCTTAGAAAGGACTACATGACCTTAGAATAGAAGAAAAACCCATTTTTGGGCAATTCTGAGTCTGTGAATCATTTCACCCATTGCATTAATCGATTCATTTCATTAAACAATGTTTTTAGGCAAAACAATGTATGTGAATTGATTAACCCCGTGCATGAATCGATTCATAGCAGCTGACAATATTTTTTAATTAGCGGGTCGCTCTGTTTTGACCCGTTTTCGTTTCCAGCCATGATGAGACTTCTAAACCACGATTTAAACCTATTCCTAGACCTATTAGGACCCTAAAACTAATTTTAAACATTGTTTAAGAGCTTTCAAGAACCCTAGAATCCTAAAGGCTCTTACATTACCCCTAGAATCCTAAAGGTTCTCACATCACCGTTTTTGCCGTTTCTCTCTCGTTTCTCAACCAAATTGAGTCCCGTCTTCAAGGATATGATCACAATATTCTCCTCCTCCTTTTCTGTTTCTAATGGAGGAATTCTATTGGTAACTTACAAAATTGTTTCTGGTTCAATTCTAATTCCTCAAAACTCAATTCTAATCATGGTTTTGGCTTCATGGGTTATCGTTGTGCTAGGAATCAGAGAAAGATTCAGTTTCAAGACCTTCTAGGAGCTTTCATTTGCCTCAACTTCAAATTAAAGTATGAGGGTGGATGATCTCTGGAAAAAGGTCTATGACTTCAAATAACATGTTAGAGATGCCCCATGATCCCTTTGTCTTGCGGGGCAAGTCTTTGTTGTTAAATCTTTGCAAGAGCAATGATTTGGTTGTTGTTAAATTCTGTTTTGTTGAATTCTGAGACTCTTGTATGATCAAGGAGCCATGGGATTTATTAACTATTATATTTATGAGAATTTATGCATGTTTAATAATAAAATGTTGGTGCCTTATGTGTATTTATTAGTATGAGCATGATCTATTATTATTGGTGCTATTTAATTTGTAAATAGGCATGATTCACGTGTTTTAGCTACTGTTTTAATGATGGAATGTGTGCTTTCATGATTGGGATTAACTTGAAATTGTTAATTATTGTTAATAGTGATTATATGTATGTTTAGTATTGAATCATTGGGTTTTGATGAGTTATTATTAGTAAAAGCATGATCTAGTAAGGATTGGTTTTGCTTGAAATTGTTCAATGGCATGAATGATGATACGTAGTTGGGATGGCTAATATAGAGTTAATTGGAGTTAGGCAAGTTGTTAAATTTGAATGGTTTGAGATAAGCTGTTAAGAATTGAGTTGGATAGTAAGATGGTTAAACTTGAGTAAGGAACCTATACTGGATTAAAAAAATGATGTAGGTATTGAGGTTAGTAAGTGATAATTGATTTGAAAAGATTTAAAAAGAGTAGTTATGAATTAATGAAGCTTAAAAATAGAGAAGGGACAAGACTTGGTTGTTTTGAATAAGAATTGAATATAAAGGTTTAAAATCAAGATTTGAATCTAAAATATGTGATTAGGGACCTTAGTGATAATTTAGTAATTGCCCTTGACCTTGGATTGGATGTGGGACCACTTAGGAGGAGTCCCCAATGCGCGAAGTGCAGAAAAACAGCGTTACTGCACTTCTGCAGGTCCTGTGAATCGATTCACACCTGCATGAATCGATTCACACCTGCAGTGTTTCAGATTTTGTGAATTGAAGCTGTGAATCGTTCACAACTGTGTAATTCGATTCACTTAATGTCGTTTTGACTCAGAATCGATTCATGGGACTCATGAATCGTTTCGTACCACTGTTTAATGATAAAATTCTGTTTTAAATGACTTGTAAGGGTTGGTTAAGGATTGTAACAACCTAGGCTCATTGAATGTTGAGTGTTTGACATGTTTGAAGGGGTTACCGGTTAGTAACCCCGTGATTGATGTTGCCTAATCTTGTTGTAGAAGTCGTGAGCTTCAAGGGAAAAATTTGTGATTTTCAACTTGCATCTTTCATAGTTCAGTTAGTGTCATAGGTTAGGAGTTTTTGAAAATTTGATTAAGTTGGAATTTTGTAAATTGTTATTTTAGTATTTCAAGACAATAAAACACCTAATGTTTAAAGGAATCCTTGTATTCCTAAACAGGGTGGAGTCTTAGGGAATGAAGTATTTAAACTCTTTGATTTGTTTTAGTATGAGTGTTATGATTGCAAGAACTTTGAAAGGAGAAAATTCTTAGATGATATCTTATTGTTTGAAACTGTGGGAGTATTTGATATCCTGGTAGTAATTTAAAATTTTACGTGCTTAACTGATAGTGTTAGTTAATTAGACATTCTAGAAGTTTAATAATTACTTGAATTTCGAAAGAAAAATGATTTTCTAGTGTTGAAAATGGCTTGTATTCTTTTGTTGTAAAAGATAAATTTTGTTGGTTAAGGTTAAAAGTTTAGTTATAAGAATTTTGAATAAGTTGTAAGTGTATAAAGATAATATTTTAACTTTGTTTTACCATTTTTTTTTGAGTATAAGTTATTACAAAAAGTGAGGGGTTGATTCAAAACTTAGAGTTACCTTTAGTTTAATTATAGGGTGGTGGATGAATTTGAGAAAATGAAATTGCGTTATATTAGTTTCTTGTATTGGTATGTTTCAAAGCAAATTGATATTTTCCTTTAGAAAAAAAAATGTTTGATTGGAGAGGAGAATTTTAATCTTTTGGAAGTTTAAAGTGATTTTTTTAATATTTTTGTATGTATAAATGTGGTTACCTACGGATAAGTTAGTATCACTTTCGTAAGTAATGACACGTAACAGTAGTCGGGCTCGTATTTGCATCTGTAATCGTGAGCATGATCGTGACCGTGGATGGGCAGATGTCGGGATCTGGAATGAAGCATCGGCCAGTCGCAAGGAATTCTTCTTTTATTAACTACGCTTGTTTTGCAGTCGCTATATTCATATGCTTTGTGACTGTTATTATTGCATGTTATACTGCGTAGCTATCAATATTATAGTACTACGTATAATAATAAGTATTGTGGATGTCTATGTGTGCACATTATTTTACGATTTTGAGTAAAGTAATTTTTCGTATTTTACTATCCTTGTAGTTTCGAGGACGAAACTATTTTAAAGGGATGGTATTGTAACATCCCAATTTTTAAGAAAAGTGATTTTAGCAATAAAATCCTGAATACTCGAAAAATAAGTCATAGAGATTGATCACCTCAATGGTTTACTGAGAGTACGGAAAATTATTTTGAATAATTTATTTATTATAAATAATTATTATTCATGATGTCAATTCAAATTAATTGACAGCGTAGACGTATGCTGCTTTTAAAGAGAATTCATCAATTATACTTATTATAAGTTTTCTGCGTTCTGTGTAACGCGTATTTTTGTTGACTAAGAAATTGATTGAATTAAATCAAGATGAAATTAAATTTAAGAATTAATATTTAATATTAATTCATGGTTCGAAAATCGTCGGAAAACTCTAGCGAAGTTTCGTCGCGTTTCGAATCGCCGGGTAAATTTTATTCGCATTAAAATTTAAAATGAACTCCGATTTCGACGAAAATCGAATCGTAACTTGTTGTGAATATTTTTGAGTGTTTTATATTGTTTTTATTATTTATGATAATATTTTATCACGCGATGAATTAATTTCTCGGCAAATTAATTTTTGCGAATTATCGGAGGAAGAATTAATCGGTAACGCGATTACTCGACGCCATATTTTAGTACCCTTAAGACTTTAGGATTATAGGATATTTGGCATTTAATTCAGTGTTGTAATAAATCTCTGTTATGTTTCATGACACGTTTGTTATATATATGATTTGACAGAATAAATGAATGTGGTCTATGTGGTGTCTTAAATTATTTTCCGCCATGTTTCTAAATGTGGAGATTGGTGTGCCTTAAAATCATGTTGGGGATCATTGGAAGTCATAAAAATGAGTTTTCAACAGGTGTGAATCGAATCATGGATCTCTGGAATCGATTCATGATGTGCCTTGGAGCCTTGGAGAAGTTTTGGACTTTCTGTGAATCAAATTGAAGGAGTGTGAATCGATTCACTCACTTAGGATCACAAAAACGCGTAAGATTTATACGTGTGAATCGATTCACCACTACTGTTTTTAAATCAGAACGTTGTTTTTCATCCTAAAAACGTGAGCAGTTTTCTAGGGTTGTGTGCAGCCATTCTTGTGCGTCTTTTGTGAGGTTTTAACTGAACGTGAACACAAGAAGGGGGGTTGAATTGTGTTAAAAACTTTTCGCAAACTTTAAGTTAGAAACACTTTAGAACACAAGTTTTTCAAAACTGTTTGTTTATCGGATGCTGGAAATAATCGGACACTGGAAAAAGCAGTTTGATAAAACTTGTTTTTAACACAGCAAGATAGAAATGAATAGAAAGCAGTAAAGCAAGAGACACAGAAATTTATACTAGTTCACTACCAAACTGGTAGCTACGTCTAGTCCCTTCGTTCCTGAAGGATTTTCCACTATAATCAATCTGATTACAATTTCCTCAAGAGTATTCTACTGTCACAACTTGACAATACTCTCAACTTCTCAAAACGACTCAGTACAGTCGAGCCTTTGAGGATACAGCCTTAACTAGGCCAAAACAAACTTTTACAAGTGAGTTGAAATACAGTTAAAAATAACTCTCACAAAGAGGATAAAAGATTAAGCTCAACTATAGAAAAACTTTCTTAAAGAAAGTGGCCTGATTGAGTTCGATTCTTGTAGTCCAGAGACTTAGCACGAGACTTGGTTGCTCACAGAAGCAGTGCTTGTTCTCAGTAAATGAGGTAATATTTCAGCAGAATTTCAGCAAGCTTTTTCACAGTATGTTCGTTGCTTCTTCAATGGATACCATGAGGTATATATAGGAGTTCCAAGGATATTACCGTTACGGTAAAAATGGCTCCTTTCTATTGAGTGAGGTAAATTCAAAAAGCTGTCTCTTTCTTCCTTTGCAGAGAATATCCCAGTAGTACATATTACCGCTGCACTACCTTGCTTTTCACAATTGCTTGTACGATTTTTGTTTTGTAGCTAAAGGTGTCACCTTTGATACCTCGTGACAACAATTTTAGCGCCAAAGATCAATTTTGAAATCCGTTCGAAACTTCGAGAGGAAAGCAAAGAACGTGACTAACACGTGATTTGAAATGAAGTTCAGACGCTCGCTCAGAATCGGAAGCTCGTAGCAATTGCATAGGCTTTGTGTCATAGAGAGAAAATTCCAGACGCTCACAAGGATGAGCCGGATGCTGACACATGGAATGTATCCTTCTCTTGAAAATTACTTTCTTCTTGCTTGAGTGGCTTAGAATATGTGTATTATTAGTATCTGCACACTTCAAGAAATGTTAGAACATAAATTGTTCTCTTGTGAATACTTTGTTATCATCAAAATTAATGAGGGTCTAAACTTCTCAATCGTTTAGGTTCCAACAATCTCCCCCTTTTTGATGATGACAAATATCTAAGGTTGATGAACAATTTAGTTTCAAAAAGACATTAAGGGTCTCCCCCTGAATTTAACAGTTTAGATATATATGAACAATTCAGGTATTAAGGCAATTGTTGGTAAACAAATTCATTTAAGTGATTACGAAAAATCCGTAAATGTATCAGAGCATGTATTTAATAAAGTGAGATCGGATGCTGATTATATACCAAATAGATTGATTTAATCAAATATATTTCATTGTACCGAAAATTTATTAAACATTATCATAGCACTAGATCAATGAATATTAGCGCACAAAAATGCTATGTATGAAATGATATGCATGATACTTTAGTTCCAGTGTATCCATCGGATGGTGGATAATCGGATTCTCACCGTGTTCATCATACCTTTCTTTTACTCCCCCTTTTGTCATCAGACAAAAAGAGTGTAAAAAACACATCATAGTCAAAATAAGACTTAGAAAAATTTGAACAAAAGGCAGATAATTAGATCAAACATATTTATATATATATAATTGTATCAACCAAATAGATTTTATATCACACACAAGTAAAAAAAAAATCAAGGGTTTTGAGGAGGTGGAGGTGGGATATTGAGACGTTCATAGAGTAGCTTCAGTGCAGTCTCCAGCTGAGTAACCTTCAAGTTTGTAGCCTTCATTTCTTCAAATTTTGCTTTGGGAATGGTGACCATCTCAACTGCAGAAGTAGAAGTAGAAGGTCCAGCTTCTGGTACAGATGCAGACTTCATCTTCTGATGCTCTGCTAGCACCCAGTTGGATAACTTCAGTCTCAAATCCTTCTTCCTTTGAGCTCTCAAGAAGAATGCATCATTTGGTATAACCCATTTGATGAAATTTCCGAGTCTTCTGAGCTCTGATTCTGTCTGAATCTTCCATTGATGCTTCACATCTTCTGGATATAGCAAATTCATGAAGATGGTTTCTCTGTGTAGAACAACATCAGCTGTGTAAGAGTCAAACCTATTCCCAGCGTCTTCTCCCCATAAATTTCTGATAAAGACACTCAATGCTTCACAGGTGAAGGAGAGTGTTCATTTTCTGCCAGGTAAAATCTTCTCAGATTTTCCCTGTCATATTCTTCTAGCATTAGGGGGTCGATGCATGGTAATATGGCTTTGTCTTTCCACGATTCAGACCATTGACTCCACGTAAACCCAATGTCGAAGTGCTTGGTCACAGCAGCCCATTGGTCATAAATCTTCATGCAATCCAAGGGTCTGATTACTGAGCATCTGAACATGTCATCGAAGTACACTGTTCTGAGATTGATGTCAATAACTCTGCTGATTGTCCCAATAGTTGAAATAGTGGCCTTTTCAGCATTACAGCAGTTTGAGGAGCCAGTTCTCCATTCATCTTTCTTCAGAGAAGTCAGGTAATACCTTTTGGCATGATCCTCAGAGATCTTGGCAATCGGAAGCTGAGGGAATTCCTTAAGACTGTACTTTGCAGGTGCCTTCTCATACTCCTTTAGCCCGATCTTGCTGAAAGGCTACTTCCCGGAGCAGGTTCCTTCCTTTTCCCAGGGATAGACCAAGGTAGCCACCTTTGTCTATCTGGTACTATCTTAACAGAAACAGATGATGGGTCTCGGTATTGTCCTATGACTTCAAGCCTTTTCTGCTCAAGACAGTGTGCCATGAAGGCAGCTTCTTCATCTGTGATCCACCTTCCACATTCTTCCAATGTGAGCGGTTCAGACTGTGGTAGGGATCTAGGAAGATCAACAGAGAAGGGAATTGCTCTGCTTCCGGATGCTGGTCTCAACCTTCCTTTGAAAGACATTTGGATGTGGTCTTCCCCATCCTTGAAGGTTGCACTTTTTGGAGCGGCAATTTCCAATCTGACAGCTCCAGAGGTGAAGGTTTTTAAATGCCAGGTGGAGGGACGGTTGTAGATGCTGTTATATATCTCATACTTGACAAACCGTGGTTTGTATGAGATATGTTTCTTTCCACCAGCGTCTGTGGGTTTAATGGTAAGGGTAAGTAAGGTGGGAGTGGCTTTGGTGATTTTGTAGGCTTTTGGTGAGTAGGGTTTGAAGGGATTAATGGGAGGTGTTTTGAAAAGGAGGTTAAAAGGATGAGAATGAAGCTTGGAAATGTATGAAGTGAGTGAAGTGTTTGGGGAAATTTGTTGTAGGTTAAGGTTGAGTGTAGTGGATGATGGTTGGGTAAGTTGTTTAGAAACTATGGAGGTTTTCTCAGATACGGGTTTGAGTGTTTGGTGGTTGTGCAACGTATATTGGTGGAGCAGAATAGTATCGGATGCAAAACAGATCTGATTCATCAGGAGAATTCAAGACCTTTGGTTCAGGTTGAATGCCTCGACCGATCTCTTCACTCTGGGAGGCGATTCTTTGGAGGCGGATCTTGAATATCCTTCTTACGTTGACCGGATCTTTGAGACTTGCTTCTCTCACGGCTTGCTCCTTTCTCGTAACTGGTGATGGGAACTCTGTCCTCATCTTCTGGTTCTTCAACAGTAGGTGCAAGAGCCACCTTCTGTTTTGTTCTTCTGGTCTCTCGTGGAGGAGACTCAGCAGGTCTTTTCACACCAGGCTTTGAGCTTCTGGTGGTTTTCTTTTCAGCTTCCTCTTCCTGTTGCTCAACTTTCACCTTCTTGATCATGGACCCAGTGAGCAATTTCATTCTTACCAGGCTGTTGACTCCAAAAGTGTCAGGAATCACAATATTGTCAGCACCAAAATATTTTGCCTTCTCTTGATCTGGTAAATCAGTCAGCTTGTTTATGACCAGATTCTTGATCATCATTTTGGTGAGCAGGACACCATAAGGAATGAACTTGTAGGTGTTCTTCTTGTCAGCAACACATTTTCTTGAGTTAACCAGTGCATTAAGCAGGTTGTTGTAGATTAACCTTGGCAGGTTCACCTTGTTACCAGCCATGAAGTGTCTCATGATGAATTTCTGTTCGAAGTTGACAATGTCACTGGAGCCAGCCTTCAACAAGACGCTCTTGGTGATTATCTTATGAAGAACTCTGAAATGACTTTTCAGATTCTTGGCAGTAGGTGTTTCACCAGATTCTTTCAGCTGCTTGTAGTTCTCAAACAGATCATCATTGACCTTCTCAATCCCATGAAATGCGTCAGCCCATTCTGAATAGAAGACGATGCCTTCACACGGACACCCAGTAACTTCAGAAATATTTTTGATGGTAAAAACAAACTTGAATCCTTTCACTGTTCCTTCAAAGATGCCACCTTTGTGTAACCGAACATTACCCCAAAATTCTTTAATCGCAGTCACCAGAACCTCAACCGGGTTCCAGAAGAAATACTGTTCCCAGCCCATTGCCTTGAACCCATTGTAGAAGTCGAAGCCATAGAGCTTGAAGTTTTCCAAATCAACTCGATTTTCTAACAAGACTTTTCCTTTAGTTATGGTGTCGTAGATAGCTGTATATTCAGAAGTTGTTACTCCAGCCCTGATTGCAGTTGAGAGATGGAGGTGATGGAGGTTTTAGGGTTTAAACACACACACAGAGAGATAGAGAGAAAAAGAGAACGAGTACAGTTTTGCAGAAAACACAGAGTGGAGCGAAAAATGTGGAGTAGTGGGAAAGTTAAAGGAGAATGGTACAGTTATTTTTCAAAATATCGCTTCGTATACTCTTATAAAAAATAAATCAAAAAGAAAAGAAAATAAAGATTCGCTTTTTCATTAAATGCGGACGCCAAAATAAAAGTAAAAGATTTTATTGAAAACGTAAATAATCATGACTCAGTAGATATGATGAGACGCTTGAATCCTTAACACGTGTGACACGTGTGGGTGTGCTCGGACGCACGCAACCGACTTACCGGATGATGAGTTATGATACATATGACAGATAAGATGCTTATGCGCATTCATGCTTATGTCATGTCAGATGCTGAGATTTAGTTTATTATCAGACGCTGAGATTAATCATTCTTTTATAAGATGAAAGTTTAAATTTCTTCTTATAAAATTGAATCTATCTTCAGCAAGGGGTTTTGTAAATATGTCACCCAATCGATGATCAGTGTCTACAAATTTTATTTCTAAAATACCCTTCTGAACATAGTCTCTTATAAAATGATGCTTAATCTCAATGTGCTTTGCTCTAGAATGCAATATAGGATTTTTAGTAAGACATATGGCAAATGTATTATCACAGAAGATAGGAATGTTACTCTCTTTTATCAGGTAGTCTTCAAGTTGATACTTCATCCACAGAAATTGAGAACTGCAACTTGTTGCTGAGATGTATTCAAACTTTTGCTTGAGAGTGCTATTGTGCTTTGCCTTTGCTTGACCAAGACACAAGATTAGCCCCAAGAAATTGGCGGCCTCCACTTGTGCTTTTTCTTTCAATTCGATCTCCAAAGAAAGTCAGATCACGTAAAACCTACTAATTTGTAATCTTTTGATTTCTTATAAAGCAAACCAAGATTAGTAGTTCCTTGCAAATATCTAAATATTCTTTTAACAGCACTTAGGTGTGATTCTCTAGGATCTGATTGAAACCTAGCACACAGGCAGACGCTGAACATAATATCAGGTCTTGAAGCCGTAAGATAAAGTAGAGATCCAATCATACCTCTGTATAGTTTCTGATCTACCTTCTTACCAATTTCATCTTTACTAAGAGTGCAGGTAGGATGCATAGGTGTACACATAGGCTTGCACTCCAGCATCTTGAATTTCTTCAATAATTCTTTGATGTATTTGCTTTGATGAATATAAATACCATCACTGCATTGCTTGATTTGTATTCCAAGGAAGAACTTTAATTCTCCCATCATGCTCATCTCAAATTCAGCCTGCATAAGCTTAGAAAATTCTTTGCAAAGGCTTTCATTAGTGGCTCCAAAAATAATATCATCAACATATATTTGAACAAGTATGAAATGCTTGTTTGAGGTTTTCTGAAAAGAGTAGTGTCAACTAAATCTCTTTTAAATCCATTTTTCATTAAAAAGGAACTTAGTCTATCATACCATGCTCTGGGAGCTTGTTTAAGACCATATAGTGCCTTTTTAAGTTTAAAAACATGTTCTAGAAATTCAATATCTTCAAAGCCAGGAGGTTGTTTAACATAAACTTCCTCAGTTATAAAACCATTTAGAAAAGCACTTTTCACATCTATTTGATATAAAGTTATCTCATGATGTGCAGCAAATGAAAGTAAAATGCGAATAGCTTCTAATCTTGCAACAGGTGCAAAAGTTTCAGTGAAATCAATACCTTCTTCTTGTGAGTAGCCTTGAGCAACTAACCTTGCTTTATTTCTCACAACTTTACCGTCTTCATCAAGCTTATTTCTAAATACCCATTTAGTACCTATAGCTTGCTTATCTTCTGGTAGAGTGACTAGCTTCCATACATCATTCCTTTGGAACTGATTTAGCTCATCTTGCATTGCTAGAATCCACCCTTCATCTTCCAACGCTTGATCAATCGTCTTAGGTTCCATCTCAGAGAGAAGTGCAAAATCAGCATGCTCCTTGAAGGAGGATCTGGTTCGTACTTTGTCACCAGGTTCTCCTATGATTTGATCTTTTGGATGATTGGTTTTGTACTTCCAAATTTTTTCTTGCTTCACCACGAGTAGAATTCTTTGTCTTGTTACCACCGGATGATAAAGATGTATATTCACCGTCTGGCTTGTCACCGAGGTTTAAATCTGAAAATAACTCATCTAGCTCTGACATTGCAGTGTCAGGCTTCTTATCATCAAACTTGACATGAATGGACTCTTCAATCACAAAGTTTCTTTGTTGTATATTCTAAAAGCTTTAGATCTTTGAATATCCTAAAAGATTCCTTTGTCACCTTTGGAATCAAACTTACCAAGTCGATCTTTAGTATTCAGGATATAACAAATACAACCAAAAGGATGAAAGTAAGAAATGTTTGGTTTTCTTCCTTTCCACAATTCATAAGGAGTCTTATTCAAAATAGGTCTTATATAAATTCTATTTTGAATATAGCAAGTCGTGTTTATCGCTTCGCCAAAAATGTTTCGCAATATCGCCTTCATTGATCATGGTCCCGCCATTTCCTGGAGGGACCTATTTTTCCTTTCTACTACACCATTTTGTTGAGGTGTTCTAGGAGAGGAGAAATTGTGGGAGATGCCATTTTCTTCACAAATTTTTGAAAGTTCTCATTTTCAAATTCTCCCCATGATCACTTCTAATAGAAGAAATACAAATGCCTTTTTCATTTTGAACTGATTTGCGTAAGACAAGAAATACTTTAAAAGACTCATCCTTGTGGGCAAGGAATTTAACCCATGTCCATCTAGTAAAATCATCAACAATGACTAAACCATATTTCTTTCCAGTTAAAGAGGGTGTCCTTGTGGGACCAAAAAGATCAAGATGTAAAAGTTCAAGTGGTCTAGAAGTTGAAACAACATTTTTTAAATGAAAGGAAGTTTTAACTTGTTTTCCTTTTTGACAAGCCTCACAAAGGGCATCGATTGGTACTTAAGATTTGGTAAGCCTTTAACAAGATTCTTTGTTGTTTAATTTTGAGATTAACCTCAAGTTGGCATGACCTAATCTTTTGTGCCAAATCCATTGCTCATCTTCAATGCATATAAGACACTTGACATCTTGTTTTTCAAGTTGAAAGATCAACTTTATAAACATTTTGTTTCCTCTTGTCAGTAAAGAATATAGATCCATCGCTTTTGCTTTTTACTAAACATCCAGTTCAGTAAAGACAACACTATAACCCTTGTCACATAATTGACTTATGCTCGATGAGATTATGTTTCGATCCTTCAACATATAAAACATTATCAATAGAAGGAAGAGAGCCTTTACCTATGCGACCAATTCCAACTATTTTACCTTTACGGTTTCCTCCAAACCAACGAATCCAGCTTCTAGGTCTTAGTTCTTGGAACATATGCTTTTCTCCCGTCATGTGACGCGAGCATCCACTGCCTAAGTACCAAGATTGGTGTGTTGACTTTGTTGCTAAGCATGTCCGCAACATAGACTATTTTATCTTTAGGTACCCATATCTTTTTGGGTCCTTTCTTGTTAGTTCTTGAAGGAGGCTTATCCTTCGCAGCTTTTAAAAACATTACATGCACTTTTCAAATGACCAGATTTATTGCAAAGAAGTACAATGTAAGCATTTACTATGACTATGGGATTTATCAGATGCTGATTCATTTTCCAAAAGGGTTTCATCTGATATATAACCAAGACCATGAGTTGTCGTTTTACTGACACCCCAGATCATTGAAGCTTGCTTGCTACGAGTTACACTCTCTGCAAGAAACTTTTGAAATGCTTGTTCATAGTCATTTGATTTGCAGTTAGGATTGCCTGTAACTACAGAACTCTTAGCTTGAGAGCTCTCAGCTTCTGGTTGCTTGTTAGCTTCCAGACGCTGGTTATCAACCAGACGCTGATTTTCAGTTTTCAGCTTCTGGTTCTCTTCACTGAGTACAGAGTTTTCATTACGTAAAGAATGAAAATCTTGTGATAGTTTTAAAAATTTCTTTTTCAAGTTCTTATACTCAGTAGAGAGAGTGGCAGAGTCCTTAAGAAGATCATCAAAAGCAAGTTGAAGTTCAGAGTAGGAATCATATACTATTACCTCTTCAACTTCTTCTTCTGAGTCGATGTCAGTGTCTGCCATGAGGGCAATGTGAGCTTCTTCTTCTTTATCTTCCTCAGAGGAGGATAAGTCAAGATCTTCCCATGTTGCCATGAGACCTTTCTTCTTTTTCTTGAAGGAGCTTCTTGTGGACTTTTCTTTAAGATTAGGACATTCGGATTTGAAATGTCCAGGCTTCTTACATTAATAGCAAATGACTTGGGCCTTGTCCTTGTCTTTGCTCTCCTTCTTGTCCTTTGAATATTTCTTCTGAAACCTCCTTCTGAAGTTTCTTTTCTTCCACATTCTCTGGATCTTCTTAGATATGAATGCTAGCTCATCGTCTGAACCATCAGAATCTCCTTCTAAAGCTTCATCATCTGATTCTTCTTCTTCAGCCTGAAAAGCTTTAGAAGTACTAGGTTTATGTTGATTAACTTTTAAAGCAATAGACTTACTCTTCTTGGTAGGTTCTTCTTCATTTAGCTCAAGTTCATGAGCTTTCAAAGAACTCATAAGATCTTCAAGCCGAAGAACATTTAGATCTTTTGCTTCTTGAATAGCAGTGACTTTGGGTCTCCACTGCTTAGTCAAGCTTCTCAAGATCTTTCTCACATGATCAGGTGTAGTATAACTTTTTCCAAGGGCCTGCAACCCATGAACAAGTGTTTGGAACCTTCCAAACATAGTTTCAATATTTTCTCCATCTTCCATTCTAAATAGCTCATCTCGGGCGTACCATCATCATGCTAGCTTTTGTTTCTCTTACTTGGGCAGAACCCTCATAAGATAACACAAGAGAATCCCAGATTTCTTTGGCAGTATCAAACTTACCACATTTATCATATTCTCTTTCTATCATAGCACAGATGAGAATAAATCTGGCCCTCTGATTGGTTTGATATCTCTTTTTCTTATCATCAGACCAGTTTTCCCTAGGTATTGCAACGCCAAGGGCATTAGCGGGAAGAATGTATCCGCTTTCAACTATATCCCACAAATCAAGACTTTGTGCCTCAAGGAATGCTTTCATCTTATCTTTCCAGTAATCAAATTTTTCTCCATTGAATAGAGGAGGACGGTTCATATGACCACCTTCAGTAGACATGTTCACATGGAAAAAGCAGTTTGATAAAACTTGTTTTTAACACAGCAAGATATAAATGAATAGAAAGCAGTAAAGCAAGAGACACAGAAATTTATACTAGTTCACTACCAAACTGGTAGCTACGTCTAGTCCCTTCGTTCCTGAAGGATTTTCCACTATAATCAATCTAATTACAATTTCCTCAAGAGTATTCTACTGTCACAACTTGACAATACTCTCAACTTCTCAAAACGACTCAAGACAAATGAGCCTTTGAGGATACAAATTTTAACTAGGCCAAAACAAACTTTTACAAGTGAGTTGAAATACGATTAAAAATAACTCTCACAGAGAGGATAAAAGATTAAGCTCAACTATAGAAAAACTTTCTTAAAGAAAGGGCCTGACGTTGAGTTCATTCTTGTAGTCCAGAGACTTAGCACGAGACTTGGTTGCTCACGTATAAAGTGCTTGTTCTCAGAAATGAGGTAATATTTCAGGAATTTCAACAAGTTTTTTCACAAAGATGTTCGTTGTTTCTTCAATGGATACCATGAGGTATATATAGGAGTTCCAAGGATATTACCAAGCACGGTAAAAATGGCTCCTTTCCATTGAGTGAGGTAAATTCAAAAAGTCGCTCTTTCTTCCTTTGCAGAGAATATCCCAAGAAGTACATATTACCGTTGCAGACTACCTTGCTTTTCACAATTACTTGTATGATTTTTGTCTTGTAGCTAAAGGTGTCACCTTTGATACCTCGTACAACAATTTTAGCGCTCAACATCAATTTTGAAATCCGTTCCAGAAACTTCTGAGAGGAAGAGCAGCAATGTGACTAACACGTGATTTGAAATGAAGTTCAGGCCTTCGCTTCGAGAATCAAAGCTTCGGACGCTCGTAGCAATTGCATAGGCTTTGTGTCATAGAGAGAAAATTCCAGACGCTCACAAGGATGAGCCGGATGCTGACACATGGAATGTATCCTTCTCTTGAGAATTACTTTCTTCTTGCTTGAGTGGCTTAGAATATGTGTATTATTAGTATCTGCACACTTCAAGAAATGTTAAAACATAAATTGTTCTCTTGTGAATACTTTGTTATCATCAAAATTAATGAGGGTCTAAACTTCTCAATCGTTTAGGTTCCAACATTAGGGGCTGGGAACACATTGAAACACCTGGGGATCTTAGGGATTCATAGAGTGAGGATTGAAGACTTTCTCTATTGTTCTTGAGAGCTTTCATTGAGGGAGTGAGAGTTGGGATTGTGGGAACCTTTGGGGCTGTTCAAGTCTTGAACTGTTGGAAGAGGGTTTAGAATAATTGTATTCTCATTGTAAAAGACTCATTGATAGTGATACGGAGGGCTGCTCTCTCCCGCAGACGTAGGCCATCTTATTCAAATGAATCACGTAACCAAATTGCGGTGTTTTCTTCTCTACTCTCTACTCTCTTTTGTTTGTGTTATTTTCATTGCACCTTGTTGATTGTTTGGTTGCTATTATTTAGTATTTGGTTGTCGTTGAAGGTTGTTCCATTATTTTCTTGTTCGAATCTCAACAAGTGGCGCCGTCTGTGGGAAGGAACAAATCATTCAAGTGTGCACCATGGGTACTAAATGGGATATCGAGAAATTTTCCGGTAACAATGACTTCGGTCTATGGAAGGTGAAGATGGATGCAATCCTTATTCAACAAAAGTGTGTGGATGCTCTGAAGGGTGACGCAAGAATGCCGACCACCCTGTCTCAAACGGAAAAGAAGGAGATGATAGATAAGGCAAGAAGTGCTATTATATTGTGCCTTGGTGATAAGGCTTTGAGGGAAGTTGCAAGGGAGAAGACCGCGGCGGAGATGTGGGCCAAGTTAGAATCGTTGTACATGACCAAGTCATTGGCTCACAGGCTATGTCTGAAACAACATCTCTATTCATTCAAGATGGTAGAGACCAAACCTATTGTGGAACAACTAACGGAATTCAACAAAATTATTGATGACCTACATAACATTGATGTGAAGCTTGATGATGAGGATAAGGCTCTGCTCTTATTAAATTCACTGCCTAGGTCCTTTGAACACTTTAAGGATGCACTTCTCTATGGCAAAGAGTCCACTATTACCTTGGAGGAGGTCCAACAATCAATTAGGACCAAAGAGCTAACCAAGCTTCAAGACTTGAAGGTAGAAGATAGTGGTGAAGGCTTAAGTGTGTCAAGGGGAAGAAGTGAGAGTAGAGGAAACCATAACAAAGGGAAGAAGCCTAGGTCGAAATCCAAGTCAAAGGGGGACAATAAGGCAAAGTACAAATGCTTTAATTGTCACAAGACCGGTCACTTTAAGAAGGATTGTCCCGAGAGAGGGGGCAATGGAAATTCCGTGGAGGTTGCAATTGCTATGGAGGATGGTTATGAGAGTGCAGGGGCTCTAGCGGCGTCGAGTTTGGAAACGGAAAAGAACTGGGTCATGGACTCGGGATGTTCTTATCACATGTGTCCTAGGAAGGAATACTTTGAGACTTTGAAGCTTATAGAAGGTGGAGTCGTCCGCCTGGGTGACAACCGAGCTTGTAAGGTGCAAGGTATGGGTTCAATTCGTCTTAAAATGTATGACAACCGCGAATTCCTTTTACAAGATGTGATGTATGTTCCTGAACTCAAACGAAATCTTTTATCTATAAGCATGTTTGATGGATTAGGCTATAGTACTAGAATTGAGCATGGCATGATGAATATTTCGAATGGTGCATTAATAATTGCTAAAGGGACTAAAATGTGTGGCTTATACATATTAGATGGTTTTACTGTTATTGGACATGCATCATTAGCTAGCCAAACTCCGCATGATAAAACCAAATTATGGCATTTAAGGTTAGGGCATGTTAGTGAAAAGGGTTTAGTTGAACTAGCTAAATAAGGTTTGCTAGGTAGTGATAAATTGGATAAGCTAGAATTTTGTGATAATTGCATACTAGGCAAACAACATAGGGTTAGGTTTGGAAGTGACATGCATCATTCTAGTAAGCCCTTTGAGTATGTTCACTCGGATCTTTGGGGTCCTTCAAGAGTGACAACTCATGGAGGGGGTTCCTATTTTCTCACTATGATTGATGATTTCTCTAGGAGAGTATGGGTTCACATTTTGAAAAATAAAAGTGACACATTTGAAAAATTCAAGGAATGACATACCCTCATAGGAAATCAAATAGGAACTAAACTGAAAGTGTTAAGGACTGACAATGGCCTGGAGTTTGTTTCAGAGTAGTTTAATGAGTTTTGCAGGAAACAGGGAATTAAGAGGCATAGAACTGTGGCAGGCACACCGCAACAAAATGGCCTAGTGGAATGCATGAACAGGACCATTTTGGAGCGGGTCAGATGTATGCTTTTGGGAGCTGGGCTGCCTAAAAGTTTCTGGGGTGAAGCTGTGAGTACAGCAGCTTATTTGATCAATAAATGTCCATCAACGGCGTTAGACTTCAAGACACCTATGGAGGTTTGGAGTGGGAAACCAGCAGAATACTCAAATTTGAAGGTTTTCGGGGCTTTGGCGTTTGCTCATGTCAGACAAGACAAGCTTGAAGCTAGAGCTGTGAAATTTGTCTTTATTGGCTATCCGGAAGGTGTGAAGGGATACAAGCTATGGAAATTAGAATCTGGAGGGTCAAAGGTTATCATAAGCAGGGATGTCACTTTCGATGAGACCCGCATGGGGATGAAGTGCAAAGACTTGGAGAATAGTAGCTCAGAAATAGAGGTGGAGAAGACTCAGTTTGAGGTGGAGCCTTCCACTAGTGAGACCAGGGATGACAGGGAGGACAGTCCTCCACCATCAGGTTCTAGAGGAAGACAACCAACAGTGGATCCTGGCTATCAGTTGGCAAGAGATAGGGAAAGGAGGGAAACTGTGGCACCTAAGAGGTACCGCTATGAAGACTTAATTTGTTATGCTCTAAATGCGGCTGAAGAGATGCAAGGCTCAGAGCCAAAGACATTCAGGGAAGCAGTTGAGAGCAAAGAAGGTCAGAAGTGGTTAGAGGCAGTGAATGAGGAAATGAATTCATTGGAGAAGAACCAGACCTAGAAACTTGTGAAGCTACCTAAGAAACAGAGGGTGGTTGGATGCAAGTGGATTTTAAGAAGAAGGAAGGCATTCCTGGAATTGAAGAACCAAGGTATAAAGCAAGACTTGTGGCCAAGGGTTTTATACAGGTTGAGGGAATTGATTACAACGAGATTTTCTCACCTGTGGTGAAACGCTGTTCCATAAGAGTTCTTATGGCAATCGTGGATCAATACGATCTTGAGTTGGAACAAATGGACGTGAAGACCCCATTCTTACATGGAGACCTAGAAGAGACAATCTACATGTAACAACCGGAAGGTTTTGTAGAGGACAAGTCTAAGGTGTGTCTTTTGAAGAAATCTTTGTATGGGTTGAAACAAAGCCCTAGGCAATGGTATCTTCGTTTTGACGATTTTCTTCTGAAGACGGGGTTTGTGAGAAGTGGGTACGACAGTTGTGTTTACATATTGAAGAGGTGTGAGGAAGTTGTTCTCTACCTACTTCTCTATGTTGATGATATCTTGATGGCAAGTTCTAGCAAAGAGGAGATCAGCAAGCTCAAGGAGAAACTAAATTCGCAATTTGAGATGAAGGACCTTGGGGCTGCAAAGAGGATACTTGGGATGGATATCGTGAGGGATCGGAATAAGGGTGAATTGTTTTTATCTCAGCATGGGTACTTGAAGAAAGTGGTGGAGCGGTTTAGGATGCATGAAGCTAAGCCGGTTAGCACTCCTTTGAGTCATCACACAAAGCTCTCGGTGACATAAGCTCCTAAGTCTGAAGAGGAGGTGAGGAAGATGGATACTACTCCATATGCTAGTGGGGTAGGAAGCATCATGTACGACATGGTTTGTAGTAGACCGGACTTAGCATATGCGGTTAGCATAGTGAGTCGGTTTATGGCAAATCCGGGCCAAGCACACTGGGAAGCTCTGAAGTGGGTTTTGAGGTATTTGAACGGGTCACTCAAAGGTGGTTTGAGGTACACAAGAGCAACTCAAGGAGAAGACGCTTTGGAGGGTTATGTAGATGCAGATTATGCGGGAAATGTGGATACAAGGAAATCATTGTCTGGTTTTGTGTTTACATTGTTTGGAACGACAATAAGTTGGAAGGCAAATCAACAGTCCGTTGTGGCGCTATCTACTACTCAGGCGGAGTATATCGCCCTAGTTGAAGGAGTGAAGGAGGCCATATGGTTGAAAGGTATGATTGGGGAGCTAGGAATTACACAAGGGTGTGTGAAGGTACATTGTGACAGTCAAAGTGCTATCCACTTGGCAAATCACCAAGTGTATCATGAAAGGACAAAGCACATCGACATCCGCTAGCATTTCATTAGAGACGTCGTTAAATCTAAGGAAATTGTGGTTGAGAAGGTTGCATCGGAGGACAACCCGGCGGATGTGTTCACCAAGTCACTACCTAGGTCAAGGTTCAAGCACTGCTTGGACTTGATGAATTTCTCTGAAGCGTAATTCCAGCAATGGAGAGAGCAGTAAGTGGTTAATGGCTAAATGTTGAACATTACCACTGATTTGAAGTCAAGGTGGAGAATTGTGGAGATTGGTGTGCCTTAAAATCATGTTGGGGATCATTGGAAGTCATAAAAATGAGTTTTCAACAGGTGTGATTCGAATCATGGATCTCTGGAATCGATTCATGATGTGCCTTAGAGCCTTGGAGAAGTTTTGGACTTTCTGTGAATCGAATTGAAGGAGTGTGAATCGATTCACTCACTTAGGATCGCAAAAACGCGTAAGATTTATACGTGTGAATCGATTCACACTTACTGGTGAATCGATTCACCACTGCTGTTTTTAAATCAGAACGTTGTTTTTCATCCTAAAAATGTGAGCAGTTTTCTAGGGTTGTGTGCAGCCGTTCTTGTGCGTCTTTTGTGAGGTTTTAGGGGCTGGGAACACATTCAAACACCTGGGGATCTTAGGGATTCATAAAGTGAGGATTGAAGGCTTTCTCTATTGTTCTTGAGAGCTTTCATTGAGGGAGTGAGAGTTGGGATTGTGGGAACCTTTGGGGCTGTTCAAGTCTTGAACTGTTGGAAGAGGGTTTAGAACAATTGTATTCTCATTGTAAAAGACTCATTGATAGTGATACGGAGGGCTGCTCTCTCCCGCAGACGTAGGCCATCTTATTTGGGGCCGAACTGCGTAACCAAATTGCGGTGTTTTCTTCTATACTCTCTACTCTCTTTTGTTTGTGTTATTTTCATTGCACCTTGTTGATTGTTTGGTTGCTATTATTTAGTATTTGGTTGCCGTTGAAGGTTGTTCCATTATTTTCTTGTTCGAATCTCAACACTAAAAGTCGATGTAATGCTCTGACTGCTTCTTTAAAGAACCCTTTTTTAAAAAAATAAAAAATAAAAATAGGACCACATTTCTCGAAAACCCTACTAGCAGAGCATTCCACCTTTCGAAAACATGTCAACTTTTGTCAGAATGTTCACTTAGTAGCACTCCGGAGACAGGGTGTTACATGAAACATCAACAAGTGTCGTCATATTAACCCGAGGTCTACACTTGAACGGCTGGTGAACAACGAAATCTAACGAGCCATGCTGTCCCCTAAGCAGTGCAACGTCGTTGAGTGCCATCATAATAACTCATCCTTCTTCAAATCAATACCAACGAGCCACAGGGTTCCCCCATCAGTGCAACGAGGATGAGTGCCACCATAGAAATCCGAACGACTAGTGAGCAACAGAAACTACTCTGTCCAAAACTGACGACGAATTTTACAAACACACGATATCCAACAAACCCATTGGATAACAATCCACCAATTGGTCATAAACTCGTGACCAATAAATAACAATCAACAAGGCAATTCAACATACACAATACTTGGCCACAACCCATTTTCCTCTAACAAACTTAAATAGCAAAATACTAAACTCACCCATAAAATTCTAAGAAATCGAGCAAGAATTTTAAAACTAAAGTTTTTCTAAAATTCTTCTCCAAAAATATTTCTCAAAACCGTTCTTGCTCATACATAGGTTTATAGTTCAAAAGATTAACACCAAAACTATTAACTTTACAACTTCTAAATTACCACTAATCACAAAATTATTTCTCACTAAGCTGTTGAAAATTAAAATCATTTTCAAGGAAGCATTGAAATCATAAAAAAAAAAAATTATACGAGAGGAGGGACAAAACATTTCAAATCTTAGCTACCAAATTATAATCAACAAGATTAACTGTAGTAGTACAATATTGGAAAACAAGAGAACTGCAATACTCACCTAGAACTTCCAAGGACCCGTGGTTTTAGGACATCAGCAGAAACAAACATCAAAGCTCTCAGAATTATTAACATTAATAACAGCACCCACATTAACAAATAACAAGCAAAGAAAGGGGAATCTTTCTCCAAATCATCCTGGGGCTCGTGGTTTCTCAAGAAGGGAGTAGAAGGAAATGCAACGCTCTAAGCCTCTCAAGATCTCTCACACTACCCACCACCACACGGTTTGTATATTTAGGAGGAAGGTTGAAGAGAATAGGTTTTTGGAGCATATGTGGCTTGTGACGTACCCAAGGGGAAAGATAAAGGGAATAAATTCTCTTTCAACTCAATCACTACCCACTAGGTTAATTTTTCCCCTACCTTTTATTTGTTTCTTTATGCAGGAGGGGCCGGTCTCGGTCCTAAAGGAAGAAAGGTAAAAGCTCATAACAAGATTGGTCTAAGTCCACATCACCCACTATCATTAAAGCTAAATGGAATATGCTCTACTCCACCTATTGTGGACGAGTACCGGGCAATTAAGGGAGAAAAGGTGGAAAATGAGTCATCCCACTATACTCGGTTCTTACCCAAAGGAAATCTTCTACGACATAACCCGCCACGTACTAGAACTATTACCCGCGACTCCCACTAAACCTCTAGATTCCATTTAACTGAGTCAAATGGTTTTCGCATAAATTAAATTGTCACAAGACATTTAATTAACGCTTGCTACAAAAATAATCGTGTATAATATTTTCAACGGAAAGAAAAAAAAATACGCTCACACGAATAAACAATCACACAATCAATATAAAACATATATCCACAGTAGTACAAAAGTAGACTACTGCAAAACACAGATGTTAGTGGCACACATGTCACACTCGCGAAATCATAAAATATTTTTGATTTTCAAATATAATACCTATTAAAATACTTCAAACATCAAACACTGTGGTTTATATCTAGAACCACTAATATTTCAAGGATCACACTAAGCAATAATATTAGTAATAATAATAAATATAATAACAACGTCTCCTGCAAACAATCTCGAGATCTCATCTCTGACCTATCCGACTTCACAGAAATAATTATTCGTCACGGAGGTATTGGATTTCCACGAGGTCTTACAACCTAGTTAGAACCTCACAACAATGTTTGTGTCTCAGGACACATTGTTTTCAATTAAGAAACAATTTCAAACAATTACAATTAGGGTCACTCTACTTGAGGAGCAATCACACAACATAGTCTGACTCACAACAAAACACATCTTGACTCCCAACAGTCTAATTCCTATCATCCCGACACTTGACCAGCTATAGTTTCCCAACTCACAGTCCGGTTAGAACCAAAACGCTCTGATACCACTATTGTAACACCCTGTCTCCGGAGTGCTACTAAGTGAACATTCTGACAAAAGTTGACATGTTTCCGAAAGGTGGAATACTCTACTCGTAGGGTTTTCGAGAAATGTGGTCCTATTTTTTTTTTTTTTTTTTAAAAAAGAGTTCTTTAAAGAAGCAGTCAGAGCATCATAGCGACTTTTACAAACATGGAGGAAAATAATTTAAGACACCACATAGACCACATTCATTTATTCTGTCAAATCATATATATAACAAACGTGTCATGAAACATAACAGAGATTTATTACAACACTGAATTAAATGTCAAATATCCTATAATCCTAAAGTCTTAAGGGTACTAAAAATATGGCGTCGAGTAATCACGTTACCGATTAATTCTTCCTCCGATTAATTCGCGAAAATTAATTTGCCGAGAAATTAATTCATCGCGTGATAAAATATTATCATAAATAATAAAAACAATATAAAACACTCAAAAATATTCACAACAAGTTACGATTCGATTTTCGTCGAAATCGGAGTTCGTTTTAAATTTTAATGCGGATAAAATTTACCCGGCGATTCGAAACGCGACAAAACTTCGCTAGAGTTTCCCGACGATTTTCGAACCATGAATTAATATTAAATATTAATTCTTAAATTTAATTTCATCTTGATTTAATTCAATCAGTTTCTTAGTCAACAAAAATACGCGTTACCGCGTAACACAAAAAACTTATAATAAGTATAATTGATGAATTCTCTTTAAAAGCAAAGATATCGCCTACGTCGCCAATTAATTCGAATTGACATCATGAATAATAATTATTTATAATAAATAAATTATTCAAAATAACTCAAAATAATTTCCCGTACTCTCAGTAAACCATTGAGGTGATCAATCTCTATGACTTATTTTTTGAGTATTCAGGATTTTATTGCTAAAATCAATTTTCTTAAAAATTGGGATGTTACATTTCACTGATGGGGGAATCACATGGCTCATTGGTATTGGTTTAAGGAATAATGGGTTACCAGGATGGGACTCGTCAATGTTTTATTGACGGGGGGATCGCATGGCTCATTAGAATGTCGTTTGAATATGAGTTACTATGGTTGCACTCATCGATGTTTTACTGACGGGGGGATCCTATGGCTCGATGGCGCCGTATAAGGATGTTGAGGATGCTTACATTACATTTGCTCCCCCAGAAAGGGAAAAGGATCCTTAAGTTATGATGTAGTAGTTGCAAGTTCATGTTAGCTGGTTATCGACGTATGACTGCCGACTGATTGATGACTGCACAACGATTTATCATCGAGACTTGTTTGACTGTATTGAAACGTTTGATTGGTTGTTGATGCATCATTTTATTTTGCCTATACCGTTGTCTTTTCATTTGAGTATGATTCCTCAGCCCTTTGTTTTTTGTGGCTACTTGTGCACCCCGTGTACGAGTAGATGGTGAGATTGCAGGTGATGACATGGGTGTGGACGCTGAGGACATGTGATATCAGGGTTATGATTTTATTTCTGTGAATTGTTTTATGATTTATTCTGCAGATGAATTTTATGATGTGGACTACTATTCCATTAAAGATTTTCATAAACTTGTATTTTATTAGTATTTGCATATGTTACTTATGCATTTTTCGTACGACTGGGTCGTGGGCATCACACTATTCATTAAGTATAATCCGATCTGTGAACCCAATATATCTCGACGTCACATTCACCCTATTAGTTGATAGATACCCAATCGAGATACCTCTCATATCAGCCAATGTTCACAATTCCTAAAGTTGGGATACTCTTACTCACTATATTGACAACAGTTCATTGAATATAGTGTATTGACATATGATGAAGATATCTAAAGCATGTGTTATCATATATTCTCAGTTATGTATAGAAGTTAAGATATCAAGTACCACACAATTCATACAATTCAGTCAATCAACAAGGGATAACAAACAATAGTAAATAGACATTAACATTAACGAATCACGAATCCTACAACGACTATCCCTAACTGGCACTACTCGTCACAGAGCGTCGAACTTAATTTTAGGTTTGTAGAGCGTAGGGTTGTGATCCCCTAATATTGCATTAAATCCTATTTTTAATCTTGTCTCCCCAATGATTAGTTATTATCCCCCCACCGGTATCAGTTTCTGGGAAGCTCCTATAACGAGTGGTCTTGACCATTTAGCATTGAGTGGATATTCCTTGAGATGAAAGAAAGTTCATCTTGTGATCCTTCTTTATCATACGATGTAGTTTTGTCTGATGATTCCTTGGCTTTAATGGCTTTAGAGGAACTTCCTTTTTGGCCTTAAAAGAAATATATTTGCCCCCTCTTGAAGTTTCTTCCTCCTTGAGTTCTAACTCATGAATTTTAGGAGATCTCAAGAATTTCTCTAGATGAAAGGTACTTAGATCCTTATCCTCTTAGATCACCATGACATTTAGTATTCGTTACTTAGTAAGGCTTCTCAGGATTTTTCTTATGTGATATTGTTTGCTGTAAGTTCTTCCATAAGCATCTGAGGCCATTGACTATTGTTTGAAATCTTCCGAACATATGGTCAATCGTCTCATTCTCCTCCATCTTGAATAACTCGTACTAGTAAATGAGCATGCTAGCCTTCGAATCTTTGACTAGCGTGGTTCCTTCATGAGCAAGAGCTAGAAAATCCCTAACTTCCTTGGTTGTAGTACAACTATGGGACTTTTTTTTAAGCAAAAGAAAAGGGAAGGAGCCTCGTTAAAACCTTCTGATGCAAAACCCTCCTTAGGAAAAAAAATATCTAGAAGAAAAAAGAGTACTTCCCCTTTAATTTTATTAAAAAAATGAAAAAAGAATTACAGAGAAACATGGGGGGACTAGGTCAAATCCCATGGATGAAGAAAACAGACAAACTAATAGGAAGGAGAACCCAACCTATAATTAAGAAACTATATCTATAAAAAACAATATTGGCATGCAAAGGCATCACTATAATGACTTTCATCCCAACTAAATTGGCATCAAAGACATTAACATTCATTTGCAGCACACCAAAATCCAAAACAAACAGGAGACAATAAAAAACCAACATAAGATCAGCAGAATCTGTAGGACGAAAGACCCGCCCTATTACGGAAGAAATCTTCCCTGATAAAATAGGGGATGAGGTCCCACCAACTAAGACCTTGGACTCGAGTGCCATAATTAGCAAGCCTATCCACACAACTATTTCCCTCCCTATAAATATGAGAATAACTAAAAGTCGTCTTTTTCGTCAGAGCTAGACAGTTATCCCATCTGTTTCTCAGATGCCAAGGAACGATCTGGGTGGACTTGAAGGCTTAGGTCACCAGCAAAGAATCACATTCAAGCCACAACTTGTGCCAACCCTTGGAGTACGCAATCTCAATAGCAATCATGGCCCCCATGAGCTCAGCATGAAGGGTGTTAGTGATACCAATATGATAAGCAAAGCAACCCATAGTAGAAGCTTTATAATCTCTAAAAATACCGCTGTAAGCAGCCACCCCAGGAGAACCTTTGGCAACGCCATCGGTATTAACTTTGACCCAATCACAGAGAGGGGGATGCTAATTGACCTCCCTAATAGAGGGGGCCTTAGCAAACCTGCCAGAAACTGAGAATTTCTGAAGGATGGAAACCTCTGCCGTATTATCAAATAAATGTCCTGAAGAAAGATTACCACAGAGAGAGAAGTTAGCAACGATCATATTAATTGCAGCACTCTGATATGGATATAACAAACATCAAGAAGTTCTAGCCTAGGAATTTAGCTGGTATCTTCTTTTCTGAGACTTAAACCAATTTGCTATGGGTATTGCTACCCCACTTTTTATGGAAAGAGTACAACCAGTCTCCATAATTTCCCACAAATCAAATTGATTTAACTCAAAGAACGTCTTCATATTTTCCTTCCATTTGTTTCATTTAACAAAGGAGACTTGTTCATGGATTTTCCCTCGTTCGTTTCCATGTTTTGTGCCTTGGATAAAGTTTCCTTTGCAGTGTTAAATGTTCAACCCTAGAGACCAGGCTCTAATACCAACTGAAAATAAAAAACACAAGAAGGGGGCTGCATTGTATTTTCTTAAGTGTTTTTTAAAGCTTTTATGCAAATGAGCATATTAAGTGGATAAGACAGAGATCTATATTTCTTATCTGCTTAGAACGTCTTTTCAGACAGTAAGACACATAAATGTAGTGCCTTTTATCTTTTGTGAAAGCTTTTCAAAAACTTCATGTTTTAAGAAAAATAACCTATTAGTTATAACTCAAACAATGATGCTGGAAATAAAGAGATTAAAGGAAGGAATATCAAGCAATGTATTTATCCTAGTTCACCATTAACATAAGAACTATGTCTAGTCCCTTTGTCTGAAGTATTTTTAAACTAAAACAAACATCGGTTACAACGTATTCCTTGGCCTTCACTTGGGTATACGTTCTATCAGTTCTCAAGGCAATGCTTTCACTAAGTGTTCCTTAAACTAGCCTCTACAAGCTTTTGCAAATTCAAATAAATAAATGTAGGTTTTTTACAATAACTCACATAGTGAGGATACAAAAAGTTTGCTTATTCATTCCATCTGTCTTATTCTGCATGTAGAATTAGGATGCAATTATAGTCAGCTAGCTTCTTTTCAAGAACGTGTTATGAAGTGATAGCATTTGCAATCAAATCTGTCTTTTTTTTTTCCTTTCTTAGTCAGAGACTTCTTAGTCAGCGCTGACTTTTAAAACGTTTCTTTTGTCTTTGACAAAGTTTGTAGGGCTTTGGACCTTTGGAGTTGACTTCGTTTGAATTCAATATTTGTCTGATGGATAAAGCAATTCTTTCTAGGATGCTTGATAAGTAGTCCTTGAGATGTAGGTTTGCTTTTCAAATCTGTCCTAGAGTGTCATCCAGTCATCTTTATGAGACACATCTTCTTCTTGTCATGTAAAAAGACTAAAATGCATTCTTCTAAGACGTGATAATTATTTCAAACGCACTCTTTATTCATAGAATGTTCGGACACAAATTTTGCACCCTTGTTAAGATGCGGATAAAAACTTTTATGGTGAACTTGAGAATGTTTCATTTGTCTTATATAATTTTATTGCAAAACATGTATTTTTTGCACATTTAAACAAATTTGGTCAGTTACTTCGTAACCAATTATTCAATCATAATAACTTTTGTTATTATCAAATTTTTTAGGGGCCAAACTTGATTTAGGTTCCAACAAAAAAATATTATCTAGGTCGCTATGGTAGATTTTATTGATGTTGAAGTTGATGATGGCCAAGAAGGTAGGTGGAGGCCGATAGGATATTACGGGGATTTTAATGATATCCTTTAAAATGAGGATAAATGGGGGAGGATGGATCATCCTAATTGGCGTATTACTGGTTTTCAGAATGCTATAATCGATGCTAGCCTGATGGATATCAAATTGGAAGGTTACTCATTTACTTGGGCAAGATGCTTAGGGTCAAATGATCCAGTAGGGGAGAGGCTGGATAGAGCTATGGTAATAGATGATTGGTTACAAGTTTTCCCACAGGTGAAGCTAAAAAATGTAGTGTCCACTATGTCTGACCATACTCCTATTGTTCTTGCTTGTAAGCCTATAGATAACATGCCATACCATGCAAAGTTTCGTTTTGAAAACTGTTGGTTGATGGGGAGTGAGTTGGAAGGCGTAGTCACAAGGAGCTAGGTACGACATGAAGGATTGGATTTGGTGGATCAAATTACAAAATGTATAGCGGCTCTTTCTCAGTGGGACCGTAATCTCAAGAATAAGTTTAAGAAAAATATTGATGCTTGTTATAGGGAGGCCGAGTTGCTCCGTGGTGATAGAACAGATGATGGTTAGCGACGTTTTCTAATAGCAAAGGAAAACTTAGCTAGATTATTGTCACAAGAAGAAAAATTTTGGAGTCAAAGGGCAAAGGTGACGTGGCTAAGAGAAGGAGATCTTAATACTCGCTTCTTCCATACTAGTACAACTGCGAGACAAAAGAGAAATAAAATTCAATCATTGCGAAGGAGTGATAATTCAGTGGTAGAGAAGCAAGAAGAGCTGAAGGAGGAGACTGCGCATTAATTATTTTTTTCACCTGTTTACTAGACAGGTTAGTCACTATGGTCGAGTCCTTAATAATATTGATGTGAGGCTATCAAATGATGATAATGTAATGCTTACAGAGCAGTTCACCATTGAAGAATTTTGTAAAGCTTGTTACCGGATGCATCCAAATAAATCTCCAGGTCCGGATGGTCTCAATCCGACGTTTTATCATTGTTTTTAGGAGCTATGTGGCGCAGATGTGTTCACTGCTTGTTGTTCTTGGTTGGAGTGTGGCGCTTTCCCACCAATGTTAAATGATACAAATGTGGTGTTGTTGCCTAAAGGGGATGCCCAACGGTCTGTGAAGGAATGGAGACCTATTTCTCTATGAAACGTAGCTTACAAGATTTTGTCAAAAGTCTTGGCAAATAGATTGAAAAAAGTCCTCCACAAATGTGTATCAGAAGAGCAGGCAGCGTTTATTGATGGAAGATCTATTTTAGATAATGCACTTATAGCATTTGAAACTATTCACTATATGAAAAGTAAAACGGTAGGGAAGGTAGGGGAAGTAGCATTAAAGGTAGATATAAGCAAGGCCTATGATAGGATTGATTGGGGATATCCGAGGGGCATGTTATTGAGGGTGGGGTTTGATGAGAAGTGGGTTAGTTGGCTTATGCAGTGTGTTGAAATTGTCTCATATAATGTACTCGTTAACAATGAGCCAGTAGGACCTATCTTCCCTTGTAGGGGATTGCGTCAAGGAGACCCACTTTCCCCTATCTTTTTATCCTTTGTGCTGAAGGATTATCTTCCTTAATTCATCAAGTGGAGAGACAAGGAAAAATTGATGGTGTGAAAGTGTGTCTGAGGGCACCTATTATTATTCACCTTTTATTTGCAGATGATTGTTTCTTGTTTTTCAGGGCATTGTATGAAGAAGTAGCAGTGATGAACGATATTTTGAAGACGTATGAGGAAGCTTCAGGCCAGATGATGAATTTCCAAAAATCTGAGGTGTTCTTTAGCAGAAATATGAGCTCTAATGTCCAAGCTACTATTTCTTCTACCCTTGGAGTTCATATATGTCTTGGCACCGAAAAATATTTGGGGCTGCCATCCATGGTTGGAAGAAGCAAGAAGGCAACTTTTAAATTTAACAAAGATAGAGTGTAGAAGAAGACAAATTCATGGAATGGTAAAGCTTTATCTAGAGCAGGCAGAGAAGTTCTAATTAAATCTATTTTACAGGCTATCCTATCTTATATAATGAGTATTTTTCTCATCCCCCAATCCCTTGGGATGATACACAAAAGATGATGAGCTCATTCTGGTGGGGTTCTCGAAGTGGTGGAGTAAGAGGGATCCATTGGTTATCTTGGGACAAGCTATCTATGAGCAAAGATCATGGAGGTACACTACAAGAATATAGGCTATCTGCGGCGGTTCAAATGGCCATCTGCGGCGGTTCCAACCGCCGCTAAATGCACCTGCCGGCGGTTCAATAACCGTCGTAGTTATCAGTGTCGGGACGTCTACTTGCGGCGGTTCTGATCAACCGCTGGTATAACCGCCGGGAGAGTTACCTGCGGCGGTTCTGGCGGCGGTTATTTTTAGCGGCGGTTCACGTGGCGGTTTGGAACCGACGGTAACAGAGTTAGAAGTTTGAATTTCGTTTTGGGAATCTGCAGCGGTTACAACCGCCGGGAAGTGCTCGAATCAAGCAGAGACGGTTTGTAACCGCCGCTAAGTGTCTTTTTTGTTTTTTAACTTTGTGTCCTGCGGCGGTTAGAACCGCCGCCAAATGCCTTTTTGTGTTTTTTTAGTTTGTGACCTGCGGCGGTTGAAACCGCCGCCAAGTGCTTGATTACCAATTTATTTGTTTCCCAGCACGTTTGATTTAAAATTTTTAATTATTACAATTTTTTTTTTAAAACCACTACAATACCACTACAATGAAATGAATATCCAACCACCACCACAATTCAAAATTTTTTTTATAAAAATTGCTCAATAAAATGAATTACTTTTATTAATAAACTATTTAATTATAATTTCCTCTATTAAATGAATATCTAACCACTCATCATATTTATCAAAAAAACTATTATATAAAACGGTAGTCAAATGTAAAATACAGTAACACAAGTTCTTTAAAAGTACCAATAGTTAAGTGCAGTTATACGATTAATACATTCCTTAAAAGTATCAGTTGAGTAATAAATCCTTAAAAACTAAGGAGAAGGTCGATGTCCATCAGTAGGTGAGCCTAAATCGTGGCTTGCATTTGAAGAAAGTCTCACATCAGCAGGTGAGCCTGAATCTGAAGCCTGAAAAAATAAAATAAATATTAAACAGTCTTTTAAATGACAAGTAGTTATGCGTGTTATAATAGAATGACAAGAAAAGTCACTTGTGCTTCACCTCAGGAGGTGATTAATAATATTAAACACTTTGTGGTATTTTAATACTCTTACCTGGTTAAGTGTAGGTGGAAATTGGCTGCCAAAGTGTTGCATAAGATAAGCCACTTGTGCTTCTAAAGTGGGAACTATTGCTACCTGTTGCTTCAAGGCTGAATGACTTTCCTTAGTTGCTTGCAGTTGTAATTTCATCTTTTCAAATTCAGATGACGAAGGAGCTGCAGATGATGAGGAACTCGAGCTCCCATATCGATAAGTGGGTCCAAAGACTTGGCGGGTGATGCCAAACCCCATGCCCCGCACACGTCCCGGGTGCTCTTTTCCAAACACCTCAACATAGGCATCCTTTTCTACAGATGGGTCATCCATTTTCTTATCTAGTTCCGCCTATATATAAATTGACAAACATTATGACGTATTAGGATGTATACATCACAGTGGAAGCATAAAACATATTCACACGTGGTTATTCATCAGCAGCCCAAAAAAGACTTGAATCACAAGGAACATAAGACATAAAGAACAACCATGATATTAACTTCTAATTGCCTATATTTTAATGTATTTCTACCGAAATTTAGTGAGAACCTCCCCTGAAATATGGACAACCCAAAATGACATATACACCTGTATAATCACAACACAACAATACCAACCAAAATACAATCAAGAATTCAATCCAGGATCATATCCTTGTGTTGCATCATGTCATGTGTGACTGAAACCCAAATATGCCAGCAGAATGCATTTTAACTATAAATAAAGAACTCACACTCTTTTGTCTCGCTTCATCGTTAACAAAACTTCCATCGTGTTTTGTGTGCGCAATAGAATACATTTCTCCTCTAGTATAACTTCTCCCAGTTTGCACTTCCTGACATTGTGAATCAAATTAATAACATCATAAAATAATCAATTTACATTTTACAATAGAAAAATACTAAAAGCATATATAAGTGATACCAGTTCATGTTTTTTCCTTGCAATTGTTTTCGACCCAAGGGTATGGGGAATAGTTTTCTTTTGTCGATTTTTTGCATTTTTTTCAGCCATCTCCTATAATATTAAGGGAAAAAACAAAGTTAGTAAATGATATTAGAATATTTTTAGCACATCACTTCTTACCATAATGTCTTCACTTAGTCGATAGTTCAGAAAACCGTCCCATTGCTCCCTAGACATGCCATCTGGTCTGGACTCAAGGTTTTCTTCCAGACTTCGAGTCTCATCATAATATTCGCAAACAGTCATACTATTGTCCCTCCTCTTTTTTCCAATATTTTCAAAGATGTCCTTTTTATGTTGCTCATCATTTACATCAAATTTTGCCTGCATAAAACAAAAGAACCCTTAGTAAACAAAGATAAATAGAAAATGAAATGTGTTCAATTATATCTCATACCTTTATAGGGTATTCCCAAACCTTGTTCTTGTAATCTCCAGGAACCTTTGGCCACCTCCTATAACTGATAGGGAAATCTTCAAAATTAGTCAGAATCGCTCCTAAAACTCCACCCAAAAGGCCACCGCTTCTCCAATTGGTTGACCATTTTCATTCCATTCAAGGACCACTTTCTTCCCTCTTGGAAGCACAAACCAATCATGGACTTTTAAGCGTTTTCAGACGCATTCAAATTTCATCTAAATCAATATTAAAAGAAAATATTAGTATCACTAAACATATAATTCATTAAAACTACTAATTAAATGACCAAAGTTACTAGGATGCAAGTTACATACCGATCACATCAATTGTCCAATATTTATTGGACTTTCTCCCATAAATGCGTTGATGATGTTGGTCTTGAGGTTGAATAGGTTGAGGATCATCCGATCGAGTAGGTTATGGAATTTGATTTTCAGCTTCCATAGGTTGTGGATTTGGGATTTCATTGTTAATGGATGAGCTAGTATGAGATGGAGGCACACTATGTGATGCATTTTGACTTGTAGTCAAGTATTAGCCTGAACTCGAGTGGCATGGACCGTGTCATGGGAGCGTACCTTTTCTTTTTAGGCATCCTACAAAACCACAATGTTAATAATCTTTATAAAATATAACATGTACCAAATATAATATAACAGCAAAGGAATAAAAGAGTGAAAACAAAGACTAAAATTTTTACCCATACCTATCACTCAATCATATTATGATTGTAATCATCAATATTATTTTCATTAATTGTTTCAGCTGGAATATCATCATCTACAGTGGCTCTTGCTAACTGTATATATACAGTATCATCAGAAAAAGTTTGTTCCAAGTTTTGTGACGGATAGACCTCATTGGAAACCATGATCCCTTCATCTTCTTCACCCATGTCATATAAGTCTCTTGGCTTTAAATGGATAGGTATGATCCAACCCTTTTCTTTCTCATCATCCACATAAAAAACCATGTGCGCTTCAGAACCTTTAATAAATGGTTCATCATCTTCATGATCACCTGTATGTCTTAGTCTTGTGAAATTAATTGAGGTAAAACCCAAATTATCTTTTTTCATGCCTCTGGTGTTAGTGGTATTGGCCCACTTACATTTAAATAAAGGAACTAAGAATGCACCATTGTAGTTAAGCTCAATGATGTCTATCAGTTTCCCATAGTAAGACACGCCTCCAAATCTCATTTGGGTATCTTTATTACTTGAGTAACTTCTAGTGCCAAATGTACAAAAAACCCCACTATTTTGAGTTTTTAGTCCTTCGTCTCGTGCCAACGTTCGAAATTTATATCCGCTGACGTTATATGCAGTGAATCTCCTAGCCTTGTCAATAGGACCTCTAGCAAGACAAAGAAGGACTTCTTTATCGATTCACTAAGATTGTTCAACTCTTTGGCAATCTAAAGACCAGATTGTGCAGTGTTAGTGACATGCATGTTACAAATATACACGTCTCACTTCTTGTGGAATACACTTACGCGACTAGAGAACCAATTAACAAATTCTCTATGAACCTTCTTATCTATCTCGTGGGATTCCTTGAACGATTCCTTAGTTGTCTCCGCACAACTTCTCTAAATTCCCTATATAGATTTGAGTTAGGAAATATACAAAAGCATAAACTGGGAGTACACCATTTTGAGAAGTACTTACTGCAGATAGCGATTAACCGCAGGGCAGTTGGTTAGTACATGACGATGAGCTTGTAGCTTTTCTTTGGATGTAAGAGTGAAGTATGAAGAGCTGCCAATTGGTTTTCCTACTTGCGGGAACAATTCATCCATTAGTGTTTTAGGTTGCACATCATTGGGTTCGTCGTCTACACGACTAGGTCGATTCCATCTTGTCTCAATATTATCCAGATATCTTGAACAAAATGTTAGGATCTCTTGCATTAGGTAACCTTCCGCTATAGATCCTTCTGGTCGTGCCTTATTGCGTACATAGGATTTCAATGACCCTAGATACCTATCAAATGATAACAAACATTTGATAGCACTTTACCACATAACTTCCTAAAGAATGAACATAACTCAATTAAAATTGTCGATACCTCCTTAGGCAATCCTACTCGCATGGCCAATGGCAGAAATTGCTCCATCAGTACATGACAATCATGACTCTTTAGCATCCCATTTATTCGAAGACTGTCCACATCGATGCACCTAGAAAAGTCGCTTGAATAACCATCTGGCACAGTGATATTCTTCAAAGTTGTTAAAAGGAACTTCTTTCCTTGTTTAGTCATTGTATAAATGGCTAAAGGAAACTTTCCACTTTCATCAGGCCAAAGGTCATGCCTACAACCCATTGATTGAAGGTCTCTCCGAGCAAAGATATGGTCCTTTGATTTTGGTCATTTAATAAGGTATAGATGACATTGTCGCACACATTCTTCTCAATATGCATAACGTCAAGATTATGGCGCAATAAATTATGCTCCCAATACGGAAGCTCAAAAAATATGCTTTTCTTTTTCCATTGTTGGGTTCCATCTTGCGAGGTACGCCCACCACCACGTGATCGTTTCCCCCTTCCACCTATTTCAGCTCTTTGACCAAAGGTGACATCAATATTCTTAACTTGTTCAAGGATTTCAGAACCAGATAACATTTTGGGTGGACTGCGCCGATCTTTTTCTCCATTAAACCGAACCCTGTTCAATCTAAATCTGTGTCTTTGATCAAGAAATCGACGGTGACCCATAAAACACCATTTCTTACTACAAGGGGCGACAAGGAATATGATCAAAGTTACAAGTCTGACAAGCCGATCCAGATCGTGTTCCATCCAGAGAGATCCCAACCCAGAAAGTCACTAATCGCCCACATCAATGCCGCATGCAATTTAAACATCTCTCGAGGTGACGCATCATAAGCATCTACACCGCCATGCCATAAATCCTTGACTCTTTGATCAACGGTGCATATAAACATCTATATTATTTAGGGCATTTTTTGCCTGGAATTAGTGTTGAAAGGATAAAAGATGTTTGCTTCATACACACCCATGGACGGGTGTTGTAAGGAATGAGAATAATTGGCCAACATCGTAACTTGTGCTTAAATTACCAAATGGATTAAAACCATCGAGCTAATGCAAGGCGAACATTTCGCGGATCCGATGCAAATGAGATGTTTGTTGAGTCAAACGCCTTCCAAGCTTCAGAATCTCTAGGATGCCTCATCATGCCATCGCTATTACTATCCACGTAATGCCATCTCATATCCTCAGCAGTCTTTGAAGACAAAAACAACCTCTGCAAACGCGGTTTTAATGGAAAGTAACGAAGAACTTTTGCAGGCACCTTTTTCTTGCTACGCCCATCATTGGATGCCTCAACCTCACCAACTTTTGTCCTTGATTTCCATCTGGAAGTGTTACATACTTTGCATGTTTCCCTATTTTCATCTTCACCCCAATACAACATACAATGCTTTGGACATGCATGTATCTTTTCACAGTCCAAACCAAGCTTGGTTATAGTTTTCTTTGCCTCATAAAATGAACTTGGAATCTTTGCATATTCAAATGCATCTTGTAGTAGTTCTAAGATCATTGTCATAGCCTTATCAGTCATCCCACATAAGCATTTGATATGATACAACTTTACTATAAAAGCAAGTTTGGAATATTTTGTGCACCCTCCATACAACGGTTCTTCTCCATCTCTTGCCAATCCATAAAACTCTTTAGCATCATCCCCTTCTTGAGTTATATCTGGTGTCCCTCTTACGTCTTCGCCACTGTCTTCATCTACACAGTGCCTATCAACTCCAAAAGCTTCATTAATCATGTTACGAATTGTATCTTCATCAATCACAGTGTCTTGTGTTGCATTTGAAACATTGAACTCATCCACTTCGGTAGTTTCCCCTATGCTTGACTCCCCGTGAAAGAACCAAAGGGTGTATCCTTCGGGAAATTTGTTCCAACAAAGGTGGTCATACACCTCAGCCCTAGTTAGCCGATATTTAAAACCACACAATGGACAAGGGCATAATATTTTCACTGTAGAAGGACGTCGAAAAGCAAACTCAATAAAATCTTTAATCCCCTGGTCATACTCGGATGAATTTTGTGGCATCGTAATCCATGACTTATCCATTGATTTTCTTCAAGCAGAATACCACTATCAATTGGATTTAAGGAACTGAGTTTGAGTAAGCAAGCAAATGGCATAAAAGATCTAACATTTAACTCCAAATTCTAAAGCAAGAAATGAACTAATCTAATTACTATGCAGTAATTAGATTGAACCAATTAGAAAAACTACAATTGCACCAAATCCCACTATGGTGTACTTTTGACAAATTACTCTCTAAAGTCAGTTTAATTTTATCTATAAATAATCCTAGTTAGAAATTGAGTTTAGAAAGCTTCAATTTTTACCTTTGTAATAGGGAGAAAGAAGATGGAGAGGTGAGAAAATGAGTAGAAAATGGATGAATCTTCAACTTGTTTGGATTGAGATAAAAAGAGATGAAGTAGAAGGGAAAAAAAAACAATTTGAATTTTCTCTCAACTTATCTAGTTGGATGAAAAGTAATATAATAGGAGAAGAACAAGGAAAGTAGCATTTCATTAAAGAATCCATCTTAATCAAACCAAAACAGAAACCTTAAACAGAGAATTGATCTGAGAAGGTGATGACAGTGAGGAGGCTAAGTCCAAATAGTTGTCATATTTCATATATGTTATTCTAACCATAACAGAACTGAGCTATGTATTCAACTCTTACAGACAAGCAGGATTCATTATAGAGTGAATGAAAGCAAGCAACTGATCATATATATATATATATATATATATATATATATATATATATATATATATATATATACTACTGTTCAAATAAAAGCAAGCAAAGATAAAATCCTGATCAGATAACAATGTTGCACAAGGCAGAGACAAACCTGAAGCAGAGGGCTTGACAAAAGAGAACTGCAAATAAGATTTAATGCAGTGAGATGGAGATGGCATAACAAAATGGTAAATAAAATTTTCGAAAGCAGAAATTACAAGTACAATTGTTACAGGCAACTTGCAAATAGATAAAAGCAATTAACAATGTTGGAGAAACCTCCACCAAGGTTTTACGATGATCCAAAACTCAGTCAATGAATAAGGCCCAAAGGAAATAAGCTATAAATAAATAAAAAAACTACAAGGTAAAAAGGGAACTACAACATATACAGTTTTCTACATTTCCTATTCAAACACCTCATTCATTAGTATCCAATTTTAGCCACACAGCCACACCACAAACTATAAACTCCATAGTCCAACAAAGAAAAACAAAGGAGCAGAAACACAGTTCAACACTTTCATCATCCTTCAACTATGAACCCTGCTGCTACAACTAGCCAAGGAAAAAAAGAACCAGAAAAAAGTCCTCCTCAACATTTTCATCATCCTTCAAACAGCACCCCAACAAAGACATCACATCTCCTTCTATGAACCCCAAACTGCACCAGAAGAACACAATGCACCCCCAAAAACAACAACCAACAAGATAAAACCACAAACTAATTTTACAATAACAGAAAGAAAGAAAAGGTAAATAGAAACAGAAAGAAAAGGTAAAAACCAGAGAGAAAGAGGGAGACAGCCATCTCAAGATTTCACTTTCAAAGATTCCACAAGAAAAAAACAATACTTTACAATACAACAATAGTATTTCTTAACCCAATCAGCAGAACACAAAATTGACCATAAGTAAAAATAGACCTTCACAGATCCTGTGTCAAACATTCTGAAAGGCCCAGAAAAGCCATATTTTGAACATGAGCATCCAAAAAGGTTTTAATCACTCATGTATCGTAAATAAAAAGGATTCAAAATTCTGCTTTAATTCCCATATTATATTTACGGGGTATAGGGGCAAAATTTATGTTCTAATTCCCACAAGAAGAAGAAGGAGAAATTTGAACGTAAGAAGCGTAATGCGTATTAACATTATCAAGAAATCAAGAAACCCAAGCTTTTAAGCTTGAAATTTGAACGTACCTTCCTCTTCCAAAGAATTTGTGTTTTTAGCTTCAGAAACCCGAGCAAGCCCCTTTAAGCTTCAAAATACCTTCCTCTTTTCACTGCAGTTTCAGTTTGCTGTTTAAATTAAATGGCTTACCTATTAAATTCATCATCATCAGAAGAAGGATTCAAGAAGGGCTTACCGGTCGGAATTTGTCGACAATGACGACACGGCGGACCTTACGAACTGGGAGTGGCGAACTGGGTACGAGCGGCGAAGGAGAGGCAGAAACGCAGGTTTACATGAATTGGGGTTTACAAAGCAGGGCAAGTATTCAACCGCCGCTAATCGCTGTTCAACCGCCGCTGAATGAGAGGCAGAAACGCGATTTTAAACCAACCGCCGCCGGTGTCCTCAAACCGCCGCTAAATTCAAGTATTCAAAGGCGGTTTTACGAACCACCTCGTAAACCGCCGCCGCTGTTCACCTGCAGGCGGTTCAGGTTGCAACCGCCGCCGCTGGCCTTATTCCTTGTAGTGGTATGGGCTTTCGTAATCTATATGCTTTTAATTTGGCCATACTAGCGAAGCAAGGGTGGAGGTTACTCAGTCAGCAAGATGCCCTCATTTTAAGAATTTTCAAAGCCAAATATTATCCGAATGGAGATTTTATGAGTGCAAAAGTGGGAAGTAATCCTAGCTTTACTTGGCGAAGTATTTGGCACTCCCGAGCTGTACTACTTGAAGGGTGTAGATGGATCATAGGCAAAGGAGACAAAGTTCGGTTGTGGTGCGATCCCTGGTTGGTTGGGGAGAGTCCACGTTGTCCTCAATCTTTGGTGCAACCAGTATGTGGGAATATACTTGTCTCTAGTCTTTTTAGCCCAGGTTCAAAACAATGGGATGCTCAAATTATTCAAAGCTTAATTGTTCCAGCTAATGTACCTACAGTTCTACAAATGCCATTGTTGGAATCTGTTAAAGAAGACCGGGTGATATGGGAACCAGAAAAGAGGGGAATATTTTTGGTTAAGACTGCTTATCACATTTGCATGAATCAGTTGGTGGATATGCAACACTTAAGGAAAGAAGGCGCATGGAGAAATATGGCAGCTCAAATTACCGCCTCATGTGCGTAATTTTGTGTGGAGATTAGCTCGTGATTGCCTTCCAATTAGACAAAGATTGCAAGCCTAAAAGGTTAACTGTCCGGTGAATTGTGTTTTCTGTATAGATCATGCAGAGAGTGCATGACATCTTTTTATTGATAGTCC
Organism: Calophaca sinica; assembly: GCA_037113605.1. Lineage (NCBI taxonomy): Eukaryota > Viridiplantae > Streptophyta > Magnoliopsida > Fabales > Fabaceae > Calophaca > Calophaca sinica. The sequence continues at coordinate 72,383,703 of CM073734.1, forward strand.
CAAGATTTGTGAATTATGGCAACAGGTGGGCCTTTGGGACATGATTCATGAGCTAATTATGCAGGTCACAGGTTTTACTGATTTATTGTTCCAAGTGTGCACAAATTGGAATGACACAAATAAGCAAAAGTTTTGTATGTTGCTTTGGAGTATCTGGCGCTGCAGAAACACTAAAGTGTGGGACAATCTTGAGGAAAATTCTGGACAGATTGCTATGAGGGCTCAAATGGTGTTTGACCAGTGGAATTTAGCAAACTCATTTAACTTGTGCCACAACATATGCGTGACTAATTAACCTGCTCTAAATTGGAAGAAGCTGGCCCAAAATTTTCTCAAATGCAATGTGGATGCTTCTTTTACATCTCACCAAAATGGAGTAGGCATTGGTATGTGTTTACGAGATGATGCCGATTGTTTCATCAAAGCCAAAATTATGTGTATCAATCAAACGATGAAGGTTCATGAAGGGGAGGCACTAGGCTTACTATATGCTCTCAAATGGGTCTAGGAGCTTGGCCTAGATAGTGTGGTGTTTGAGTTAGATTGCAAATCAGTAGTAGATAATTTTAAAAATTGCCTAGTAGATTATTCTGAATTTTGTGCTATTCTAGATGATTGTAGGAACTTTGTAGCAGGAAATTTTACTCACTCTTCTGTAGTGTTTGCTAGGAAGCAAGATAATGAGGTTGCTCACACTCTTGCTGGAGTGGCTGCATATACGGCTTGCGCTCAAATTTTTGATGTAATATCTTATTGTATTGCGTCGATTATTGCTAATAAAATGATATGAGTTTGCTTGAGTCAAAAAAAAAAAAAATACTATCCAGGTGGCTATGAAATATCTAGGGGAGGAATAGTAAACTAATGAGATCTAAATAAGATGATTAATAATAATGGAAAGAGAGAGTCGTAATTATAAATTGAAGAACCTATTCTTGAAACAAAAAACTTTATTCATAATATTGATTATCTATTAATTAGAAACATCCTAGGCCTTCGCTATTTTTTTAGAAGTAAATATTAATAATTCAAAATAATTTTTAGAGTTTAAAGCAATTGCAAGCAATTGCTGGACATGCTTGATTCTAAGGTCGTCCCTGGTTGACAATAAGTTTATCCTCAATCTTTTTTAGAAAAAACAGAGAAAGCACTACGCCCTATGTAAATATGTTCGGACAAAGTTGCAACTTTAAGAAGGAAAAAAAAAACTTTTTGTACATATCATCGCATTAAAAGAAAGAAATACAACTCTCTTTTTGTTACCAAAAAAAAAAAAAAGAAGAAAGAAATACAATAACACGAGAAAGAAATTTAGTTACACTTTAGCTAGGACAAAAGAGAGAGAGAGAGAGAATTACGTTTTTGGAATGAATGAATATGGTAATGCTTTACTTAGTAGGCGTGCACACGCTAAAAAAGTGATTGTGTCCCAAAGTGGCGTGCAGGTCATATGCATATAGAATTAGTGCTTTCTCACTTGGATTTTTTTTTTTATGTGACCTAAGATTCAAGAATAGCAACCCTCATGGCCTCATCCATCCATCCTATGCACTTGTTCATCGAATGGATGCTGCTTCCATCGTCATTGTCCCACCAACAACTAACTCACCCACGTGCACCACATTAGATAGGAATGAACGCAAACTCCCTAGCTATAGCATTGGGTAAGCACTTTTCACTGCACTAGCAAATAATTCGGAATAGGGCTGAGAATGGGAGATATCATACATACCAGATTTTATTTTATCTTAAACAATAAATAAGTCTGCTCTATTTTCCAATTCGAGATCTTGCCCTATATTCAGAGCTGAGCATAGTAAGTGAGGTCTAAAACAAATTTAAATATAAATTAAGGTCTTTCTATTTTAAGTGAGAAAACTTTTTGTTAGTCTTTTTGTCGGCATACGTAGTGATCTTTTTGCTTTATAAACTAATGACAAAATAATATAATTAAATGTATATTTTGTATATAATATAATTAATTATTAAAAACAATTAAACCACGAGAGCTTATATTTTAAATTGTTTGATAAATATAAGACTTTCACCGCAAGAAAAACAGTTGTTACCGTGGGCCAAAAGCCGTGGGTAACGCTAAAAGGCCGTGGGTAATGTGACGATTACCGTGGGCCAACCGTGGGCCAAGTCTGCAGGTTAAATGCTCGACGGTAGATGTTACAAGGGCATGGCGCGGAGTAGCTGTCTTGAGGGTATATTAGCGTGGGATGAGTCGCGGGTAAATTTGTATTTTACCGTGGGAAACAGCCCACGATAATAGTAAAGGCCGCGGGTAAATTTTGTCATTACCGTGGGATATGACCACGGTACTAACTTTGGCCCACGGTAAACTACAACATAATTTAAAAAAAAATAACTAAATTTAACCAGTTTTTAAACTGATTAAATTTAATTATTAATTATTAATTTTTTTAAATATACCGGTTAAATTTGGTTAATTTTTTTTAATATTTCGAAATTAAAAATTTTAAAGTACAATTTTGCAATTTTTGGAGGCAACAATTTTGGTTACAGGCAGCTAGTTCATCAAATTGTGCAGAATAATCAAGAAACTGAATTTGCCAATGAAGGAATTAACAATGACTTAAATGAAATAAACAAAGAACTGAATTGCGAATAAGAAACTGAAATAATCATGAAACTGAATCAACAATAAAATAGAGTAAAAATTGTACAGAGAAGCAACTGAGAATCTTGGGTTCGAAACACAAATGGAAACCTAACACCAAAAACCAAAAAAACCTAACGATTGTTAAAAAGAAAAAGATGAAAATGGTTTCAGATGCTCTAATATTCCATCTTCGCTCGAACTCGCCCCCTTTTGTCCATGTCCCTTCAGAGGCTTTTAGAGCATATCCATGGTTGTTCTTCTGCTGTTCTTGAGACCCAAGAACGTGTCCATTCTGTTGTTCAAAAAATATAAAAATCAGTGGTAAAAAAAACAGATGTACAGATAAAAATAATAAAAATCTAGAAATTAGATATTCACCCTCGTTTTTTCTTCAACGTTCCAGAAAAATCAGATCTTCACCCTCAAATCAGAAAAATCAGATCTTCAACGAAGCCCAAATCTTCAACCGTTCTTGAAATCGCCCCTGATTTGAGTTGGAAGTCCAGATCCATATGAGATGAGGAATGGGAGGTCGAGTAAGGAGGAGGAGGAGCGAAGAAAGGGGAGGCACTGCGTGGTCGGCCTGCAGGAGAGTAGGGAGGAGGTGATGAGCCGATACGAGTGATGGAGGAGGGAAGATAGCCTGTGTTGGTCTCTACCAAAAAACAGAGAATGGCGAAGGTGTGGGGGGAGGAGCAGCCTGTTGGTCTCCACCAAAAAAAATGAGAATGCATGGAAATGGAAGAAAAGTGGCAGGGTCACGTTTTTATTAATAAGAAAGATTTTAACGTGGACCATAGCCGTGGTACGATTAAAGCCAGGTAAATTCGAAGTTAACCGTGGGTCACAGTTAAGGCCGCGTGTAAAATCTAATTTACCGTGGGCTATAACCGCGTGTAACAGTTAAGGCCGCGGGTAAATGTTGTAATTACCGTGGGAAATGGCCTACGGTACTTACTTTGGCCCACGGTAACCTAAAACATGATTTAAAAAAAATAACTAAATTTAACTAGTTTTTAAACTGATTAAATTTAATTATTAGTTTTTTTTTAATAGTTCGAAAATAAAAATTTTAAAATACAATTTTGCAATTTTTGGAGGCAACAATTTTGGACCACGTTTTCCTTGCTTCTTCGATATTCTCGCTTTTAATGCTTGAATCTGAACCACATTATGAGAAAGGCGCGATTTTGCTTGGTTCCAGGGGGTGCGCGCATAGGAAGAGGGCCTGCTGCAGCTGGGCTGCTATTAGCACCCCTTATATTACTAGTTACAACCCATTTTTCTCTTTTTTTTTTTTTAGCAACGGCCAGTTTTCTCCTTTTTTTCCCTTTTTTCTTTCCTTTTTCTTTTCATTTTTTTTCTTTTTTTCTTTCAGTTTCCTGTTTATTCATTATTGTCTTCTTCTCTTTTAATTCCAAGACCAAAAATAGTTTTTTATTGGCGGAAATATTATATATATATATATATATATATAGAATAAGCAAAAATTTAATTATTAATGACTTTGATTATATGTATTAAAATTTAATTATTAGAATAATTATAAAAGGCATTAACATATGCAAAAGCACTAACGCTAGTATCACTATTTTATTTAATATCATTGCTTATGTTGTCAAAAAAATTCTTCTCAATGTGCATGACATCGAGATTGTGTCTCAATAAATTGTCTTTCCAATACGGGAGATCCCAAAAAATACTTCTTTTTGTCCAATTATGCCACGTGCCATAATTTTCCGGTCGTTGAACAACACCACCTATAACTTGTACTTTTGGCACATCTTTGACTCTATTCCATACCTCTTCCGATGTTAGCCTACGGGGTGGGACCAAAATTTCAGCTAAACCCCTTATGAAGGCATTTTTATCTCTCCTAAATGGATGATCGTTCGGTAAGAACCTGCGGTGCGAATCAAACCAAGAAGTCTTCCCTCCGTGGTGCAAGGTAAATGCCTTCGTGTCCTCCATGCAAATCGGACATGCTAATTTACCATGAGTCCCCCATCCTGATAACATGCCATAAGCAGGGAAGTCATTAATGGTCCACATCAAGACTGCTCTCATCATAAAATTTTGCTTCCTGGCAATATCATACGTCAAAACACCACTCCACAATCTCTTCAAATCATCGATTAAAGGCTGTAAATAGATATCAATACCAGCTGTTGGTGAATCTGGCCCAGGGATTACACATGATAAGAACATGTAAGGTTTAGTCATACACATATCAGGAGGAAGATTGTACGGGGTGACAATAACTGGCCAACAAGAATAAGCTTTAGCTGTTGACTGGATATATGGTGTAAACCCGTCAGAGCATAACCCAAGTCGTACATTGCGCGGATCCATGGCAAAATCAGGATGTACCCGATCAAAGTGCTTCCACGCCTCACCGTCAGACGGGTGGCGCAACTCACCCGAACTTCTTCTATTTTCATAGTGCTACGTCATCTTACTTGCAGTTTGCATTGATGCAAACATTCTCTGCAGCCTTGATACGATAGGCAAATAAAACATTGCCTTCCTTGAACCGGTTTGCTCGACTAGTCCCTCGCTTTGGCGAAGATGATATCTTGGCTCTTTACAAAATTTACATTCAGTCAAAGCACCGTCATTTATGCCAAATTCATTGTCGTAATACAACATGCAACCTTTCACACAACAATCGATCCTCTTAACACCTAATCCCAGCTTGGACACCAACCTTTTAGCATCATAATAACTTTGCGGCAAACTTGCTCTAATAGGTGTTGCATCCAACATAATTCTGGTCATATAATCCATGCACTGCTCGGGAACATTAAAGCTCGACTTGAGACCTAAAAGCCTCACACACATTGATAATTTAGATTCTTCAGACCCTTCATACAATGGTTTATTTGTCTCCATCAGAAGAGTATAAAATCTTTGTGCTTCCTCATTTGGAAGTTCATCAGTCTCATCATGTTGCTGCTCTTCGAACGACACATTCACCCCAAGAGCATCTGAAATCATCCCCTGCATCGCATCAAATTGCTCATAATATTGATCTCCCATATCCGGTGGGCCACTACTTGAAGCACCTGTGCAATTCTCTTCAACCCGTAAATTAACACTGGGAACAACTTCGCCATGAGCAGTCCAAATCCAATAATTAGGCATGAACCCCCAGTGATATAAGTCATACTTGACTTCACTTTTGGTCTTAACACTTTGACACTTGCATATTACACACGGACATCGAATCCCCCCCTCAATGCGGTAACTATCCTGCCTTTTTGCGTGATGGACAAATTGTTTAACCCCTTTTACAAAAGCTTGTTTCAAACCCCCTCTTCCAAGATGAAGCCTGTCATACATCCAACTACGATCCATTTTCTGCATATTATTACATAGACGCTAATTATACAATGCTATCAATTATAACAATAACAAATATTGTTATAATTAAGAAATTTAACATTATAACTTAATATATATTTCCCCTAACCTACATTTCCCCCGATATAAATTAACTTACCATCATAAACCCTAAAAATTAACAATTAACATAGCAATAAACTAATTTTTTTTGGCCACGTACATTGCCAAAAACTAAATACTTGATCTCTAATCCTAAATATATTATCTAAAATTAACACATATATATTAAATACAAATAACCTACATTTTTACTAACACAAATCTATTACTAACATATATATTAAACACATATATTAAATACAAATAACCTACATTTTTACTAACATATATATTAAACACATATATATTAAAACTAAATACTTGATCTCTAATAATCCTAATTGTATTATCTAAAATTAACACATATATATTAAATACAAATAACCTACATTTTTACTAACATATATATTAAACACATAAATATTAAAACTAAATATTTGATCTCTAATCCTAAATGTATTATCTAAAATTAACACATATATATTAAATACAAATAACCTACATTTTTACTAACATATATATTAAACACATAAATATTAAAACTAAATATTTGATCTCTAATCCTAAATGTATTATCTAAAATTAACACATATATATTAAATACAAATAGCCTACATTTTTACTAACATAAATCTATTATTATAAACAATTTCTTGTCACAATTTCAGAATATTACACATATATTTTTTTTATAACAAGTATATTATACATACTAATAAAAACAAATATTCAGATTATATATTAACAAAATAATATATTTTTTTTCAATGTTAAAAAACATATTAACAGTCAATAAACATATTTATATAATTAAAAAATTACTAAAAAAATATATAATAAATATTGTGTCAAAAATATTAAATAATACCAACCTGTGACAAAGTGGTTCCGGTGGTGGGGAGTCCGGTGGTGGGGAGTCCAGTGACGTGAGTCCGGTAAAATGGCTCCGGATTTACTAATAGAAAAAAATTAAAGGTGAGATAGATAATTTTTTCGTATGAAATAAAGATAAACATAGAAAGAGATAAATAAATATACCGATAAATAAACTACCTGAGATTGAAATGGAGAAAATATGGAGAGGATATGGCCGCCGAGCACCAGGGAAGGTGAAGAAAAATGAAATGAAGGAAAGAAGAAGAGAAAGGGAAAGGAAGAAAGGAAAGGGCCAGGCGGAGATTATTATGCGACGTATCGGGGGCCAGGCCGCGTGTAATGTCGCGGGTAATATCCTGGCCGCGGGTAAAACATGACTAGCGTGGGACTGTCCCACGATTTATGGTCAAATTGTCAGATTTTGGAGACTGTTCCTTTTGACCGTATTTACTGTGGGCCATGGCCACGGGTAAAAGCAAAAAGGCCGTGGGTAATTTACACGCGTTATTGGCCTACGCAAATTGGTCGTGGGTAATACACTTATTTCTTGTAGTGTTTATATAAACCATCGAGTATAAACTTTTAAATAAACAAATAAATATTAATTTTAAATATAATAATAATAATAATAATAATAATAATAATAATTATAATGACAATAAAAAGTTTATTTTATTATTTATACTTATCTGAATAGGTTAACCTATCATATTTAAAAGTCTTTTTATGGTTTAAAACTTGACCTAAATATAATTAAACTTGTAGAAAAAAACTCAATGAAGCTTATTTAACAAATAAAGTCTGGATCGTATCATACACTCATACCTATTGCAAGTTTTTCATTTTTTTCAGAAGAAAAATCACTTCATTTCATTTAAAATGCAATCAACAATAAATAAAGAAGTACTAATAAAAATATGGAGACTAGCTAAATTAGTAGCAACTTTAGCTAGATTATGAGCAATTACATTGGCTTGTTTTCGAGTAAATTAAACTCTACAATTAATCATACATGAAATTAAGTAACGACATTGTAAGGCTATAACTCCAAACTTGGATACATCTTTATTTCGGTGAATGTTGTCCACTACCCCCTTGCAATCTAGCTCAAAAATAACACGTGTAAGTCTAAATTCTTTCACCCATTTGATAGCCAGCGGTAAGCTCATTGCTTCTCCTTTGGCTTGGAGCTTTGGCTGTGACCATGTTGTTTGAACCCGAAGAAATTGTCCCTTGTCACTACTAGAAAAAGATGAAATAGCGAAGAAAATTTAGAGACGGAAAAAAACAAAATTTGTCTCTAATTTTATCACTAAGTATTAGTGACGCCTTGGAGACCAATTTCATTTTTTCTTTTAATTTTTGTTGTTATTTCAACTTTTTCTAGTATTGTGTCATCTCTCAAAAATTGCCAAAACCTGTAGTATTTTGCCCATACAAAATGCCACATTTAATTGAGTTGCATTTCAACATCCCATGGGTGGTTTGCTTCAATTGATGATGACCGCTGATGGAGTCTCTAATTCCATCCTCTATGGTTTCATATTATTTGAGACTCATTCATTCAGTGCCTGCATTTCCCTATGATGAATCGTCTTTAATTATTCCTCTTCTTCCCCAAACTCCATAAAATCATGCCAAAAAACAGCCCTTGTTGAATGATTTAAGTTGTGACATACCTTGAAAATAATTCCGAAAAACTCTAAGCTCCCTCCATAAGCATCTCAATCGTTACCCATAATTAATCTAGCTTCCTTCCAACATTGGACATCAGTTGAGCAAGTCACAAAGGCATGTCATTCATTTTCCTTAGTCTCTGTACATGATACACATATTGCGAAACATGTCACGCCTCGTTGCTGAAGATTAGAACGCATCGAAAGGCAGGAACGACATCTTTTCCAGAGAAATGATTTGACTTCGCTGGGAACTTGCAAACTTCAAATTAATTCAATCACCATACACCTCTAAGTCTCAGGTGTCAACAATAGACAACATGATGAGGGCAAACGTGAATCGTATTGTGAAGGTTCTGCCGAGAGAGGGATTCCAGAGTAACTTGTTTATTATGCTTTCCCCAAGCAGTGAGATGTAGAGGATTTAGTTTGCAGTGTATGGGTGAAAATTCTCGTGAATGTGCTGTTCATTCTAATTGTTACCACGTGGTAGCGTTAAATATTTTACCCTTAGAGAGGATAAATTATTCTGAGCAGGGCCTAATAGTCGCATATTGTTTGTTGAGCACAACCACGATTCCATCCATACACGAATTTTGGAGCCATCCCCAATATGCCACCTATAGCCTTCCTTAACCACTACGAAGAAGCTCTAGATACTACGCCATATGGAACTTGGATCACTACCAGAAAAATCTAAAATACCGACGGAATTTAGAGACGAAATTATTTCCGTCTCTATTAGAGACGAAATTAGAGATGAAAAACGTTAATTAGAGACAAAAATCAAACTATGCTGTTTAGAGACGGAATATAAAGACGGAAAATTCCGTCTCAAATATATTCTATCTCTAAAGCCGTCTCCAATTGGTCAAGGCGGAATGAAAAAAGGGTCAAACTTTATTCAGAGACGGAATTTAGTGACGAAAAAATTCTATGGCAAACAAATTTTGTCTCTAAAACCGTCTCTGACTTATCAATTAAATATAAAATATTCTAAAACAACGTTAGAGACAGATACATTCCGTGTCAAAAAAAATCCGTCACTAAAATCCGTCTCTAATGTTTTTTTTTTGGTACAGGAAGAGGGCATCTCAAATGTTGTTTTAATTTTTATTTTAATTATAATTATAATTTGTTTTTGAATTTTAAAAATATTGTATTATTTATGCAAAATATTTATTACTATGACATTAAAGTTTAAAATACATAATATTTTTTAAAAAAATTCATAAATATATATTAATTTTAATCACATATCCTTTAGCATTTTTTTGATTAAAAGTATTTTTGCAAATTTTATTAAGTAGTTATATAATTTAAATACTGAAAAAGTAAAACCAAATTAAGTCCCTCCTTTTTTTTTTCATTTCCCTCTCGTTCCCTTTCCCCAAATAAGTGAAAAAGTCACTACAAGAAAACGTGGGCTTACCGACGGCCACCGTCGAAAACGTAAAATTACCGACGGCTTACTGGCGGGCTATAGGCCGTCGGTAAAACGGGTGTCGCAAATGTTTATCGACGGCCTTTTTTTACCGTCGGTATTACCGACGGGCGAAACCGTCGGTCAACGTCCGGAGGTAATTTCCGACGGCCAAAGTCGTCGGTAATTTTCCGACGGCCACAGCCGTCAGTAATGCTAGAAGTTTTTTTCCGACAGCCTTACCCGTCGGTACTCTTAAATTTTTTTTTTATTCCTGAAATTTAATTAAATAATTAATTAAATTAATTGATAAATTAATTGATTAATTTTTATATTTAATTTAATTAATTGATAGATTAATTAATTCCCATATTAAAAAATGCGACAAATTTATTTATTTAATTTTTAAATTAATTAATTTCTTTAATTAATTTAAGTAACTATTAATTTAATTTAATTAAATTGATTACTTTTAATTATTAATTAATTATGTATTTACTTATTTAATTATTAATTTATTCCCATATTAAAAAAATGAGATAACGTAAATCAAAAAATAAATTAAAAAAAAGAAACGTAATAAATAAATAAAAAATCCGAACAAACATCAATAATTAAAAAAAAATTGAAAATATCAAAAAATATCATTAGTAACATCACTAATAATCCTGGTAGTCCTGATCATGATCGAGATGCTCTACACCATCTGCGTCATCGACATGATCAGTACCAGGAGGCGGAGGCGGAGGAGGCTGCTAGCGAGCTAGCATCTGGTACATCTCTTCTTGTCGCTGCAGCACCTGAGCCAAAATGGCATTCGTCCGACGGGTCTCCTCCTACTGCTTGGCCAGTTTCCGCCTCACCTCGTCTAACTCCTGGTCATCTGCGGCAGAGTGATGACTGACACCACCACTACTCGATGACTCTCCGATGTGGAGGCAGCTGGCCCCTTTCCTGTAGTTGCTGGCAAGGTCTCCAGCACCATATAGGCGACCCTTCTTCTTGCCGCCAACAACATCTGCCCAAACCCTGAGTGGTGCAGATGGATCCTCTGGGCTCTGAGACGGGGAACATGATGATGTCTGAGATCTAATCTGAGACATCTTCGCCTCAAACTTCTTCTGTCAAACATAAACAAATAAGTCAATTTTTTTGTAAGAAAACAATATAAACATTATTAAAAAAACTATTCATTATATTTTACAATTACCTGGGTCCGCCTCGACCAATCATCAACAAAATCACCGGTACTCCTCTTAATATGAGTTGCACGATGGAGCTCGTGCAATAATAATAAAAAATCCATTTCATCAATAATTAACATAACAATTTTCGTATATTAATTAAGTTAATTTTCTATGCACGATTCACATGTAAAGAATGATGCAAAGCAAATGATTCGCTAAAACTCAAAAGTAGAGATGGCAGAAGTAGAAAATCGACTTGGTTATTTAAAAAGAAATAGGTTGGAAGTTGACATCCTTTTAAAGGATAGAATTAGACAAGCAGAAGTGGCAAGGGAAAGAAGTACAGAGAGATGTGTAAAGCAAATTGTAACCAAGGAAGCACTTGGGAAGGCCAAACTTGCACTGGAAAATTAATTACTGGTGACTCAATGTTTATCCAGTGAATGTAGCGGAGTAGTTGTGAGTAGTGTACTTGATCTCTTCCTCCTACCCAGGGCCAATCTAACATAAGTATAATGTATTGTTGGGGTGTACTTGATCTCTAATAGGATCATGAAGCCTAAGCAAACATGGAATTATCAGCATTAATCACTTTACTAAACACTTCATACTCGGGGTGTGACACTGACCAATTCGTGATCATAACCCCTTCCTAGACTCTCAAATATAGGTAAGGAATACAAAAGTACTCACTCACATATATTTGTTAGCCAAAACATACATTACTTCAAAATTCCCTCTGTGGAGAGATCTATGAAGAAAATCGAAGATATATGCTTATGTGGGGGTCAACATCCAACCCTTTTTCATCCAAAAAGAACCGACATTTCAAGCATCAAAGCATGATAGAAAAATATTCAATAATACTATTTAAAGCACGAAATCACTAACAACAAAATAATCATATAACATACAATTTAATGCACGAAATCACTAACAACCCTAAACCCTATAACATACAATTTAAAGCACGAAATCACTAACCATGTATGATCAAGTTTTCAAAAATCGGGGTGTGACACTGACCAATTCTTGGTCATAACCCATTCCTAGACTCTCAAATATACGCAAAGAATACAAAAGTACTCACTCACGTATATTTGTTAGCCAAAACATACATCACTTCAAAATTCTCTCTGTGGAGAGAACTATGAAGGAAATCAAAGAAAAATGTCGGTGTGGGGGTCAACAACCAACCTTTTTCTACCCAAAAGAAACCGATATGTGAAGAGAGTGCATACCTAATTCTCATAACAAGAGAGTGCTAAGGAGAAGTAGAACGTCCGCGTCTTTCGATGCCAGTGGCGGTCTCGGAGCAGTGTGGCGGCCTCGGACAAAAAATATTGAAAAAATATTGAAAAAACGTAGAAAAGTTAAACTAACAAGCAGCCATATATAGCAAGTACTATTATGACAATTTAAAAAACAAAAAAACAAAGAGGGCACACAGAAAAAATTTCAATTAAATACCGTAAACATAAAAAACATATATGAATAACCTAATCCCACTCATAAGTATGGCTTTCAACCCAATCTTAAAATTCCTAGGACCACAATTAAATATAATCAGTAATTGCAAAGCAAGGAGCCCAACAACACACAATTAATATAACACATATATTCCACTAATTAGCTTGACACATGATCTTAAAAACAACCTTGTCAACCCACCCAAACACAATGTGATCATCAAAACAAGAGTGCTACCAACAAATCCTATGGACATTAAACTCAACACAGCCATTAAACACCAAAACAAAAATGAAAAAAACACATGATTTTCATTGTGCCACTCCTCTCTAAGTTACTAAGTTCAGGTTTGAGGATCCGTTTCTCACGCTAACTTTCTTCCAATTTACCAAAGTAGCAATCCAGTTATATAATCAGAAACAATTTCCAATTTACCAAGACCTTTTCTTAAGTTCAATTTTGAGCTCACAATTCTGACTCAAAGTCGCAAGATGACAAATTATGCAGTAAAACAGAATTATTCATGCACTCTTGCACTCAAGCAACACTAGTTTGTCATCTTTTACTTTTAACTAGCATCTATTGCAACTTTCTAAGCAAACCAATGCCAAAGAAATAATAAAACTTGGGGAAACAGCAACCCCAATACAACCAACTATGAGAGTTGAAAGAACTAAGCAGAGGTAAAATTTCACTATGGAGTCTAAAGTCAGATCTTTTTTTTATAAGCCATAGTATTATTAATATAAGAAATGATATCTATAGCACAAGTAGTAATCCAATTGAAAGCAGAAGAAGTAGACTCTAGCAAAAACCAATCAAAGAATCATAACTCCCTTTTGAGAAAAACCAGAACCAATAAATTAATGTCTCCACAACATCACATGACACATCACAGTGATGTTGTGGAGATTGATGAATCAAACTTTCTGTTTCTTAATTTTGGTTGGTTGCAAAACAACATTTCAAGGCAGAACACCGGTTAGATTACATTCATTCAATCAGAGTAATCAGAATAACAGCTTCAGATTCAATCCAAATTTCAATAGGACAACTCAATTAGATTCAATCCAATTTTACTCAAACTTTAGTATGTATTTGTATTGATAATAATTCAAGTTCATCCATGGAATAACTTAAGGAGCGGTATTCTCATGTAATATTAGAACACTCACCTTGGATTCTTGGATTCTTAAACTTTTCTTTCAGCTGCAAACAGGTCAGCTTCTTTCCCTTCTTCCCAGCTTCTTCTTCCTTGTTCCTCCTTCAGATAGACGGAGATGTGAGAAAGATTCGACCTGATGCGGGATTTTTATGAATTGGGATTTCAATTTGAAGCTAGGGTTTTAGAAATTAATTTGGGGAAAAATAAAGGATGAAGATAACTCACCAAGGGGAAACTAAGAAAGGTAGAAAGACGGTGGTGGCTTGGGTGAACGGCACAGCAGCTGAGCTGTTCTAGCGTGGTTGTGACGTGGTGGCAACCAGCAGCTACAGGGACGGTGAGGCTAGCAGAAGTAGAACCACGGCAGGAGTGTGGCCGCGAGAGAGGGAGAAATAGGGGTGCGAGCTGGGAGTACTGTGCGAGAGAGGAATAACGGTAAGGGAAGGAGGTGAAGAACGACAGTCACATGAGCTCAAAGGGAGGCGAAAGTGCGGTGGAGGGCGGCGTGGTGGCAGAAGAGAGAGAGGAGAGAGAAGAAAAGACTGTTCTGCGAGCGAATGGGGAAGAAAGGTTAACCTCTGGCCGTATAAGGAGATTACCGACGGCCTAATTTAACGTACCGATGGCTTAAACCCGTCTATAAGCACAGGGTCGGACGCGACTTTACCGACGGCTAATCCCGTCGGTACACTCGTTGACTCAATTGACTGTCGTGATTACTGACGGTCTAGGACTATCGGTATTTGAAAATAAGCGGGAACTTTACAAACAACGCGGATACCGATGGCCAATTATTGACGGTCATAACCCGTTGCCTAGAAATCGGGGTTTCCGACGGCTTTAGCCGTCGATAAAGGCAACCCGTCTTACGCTAAACTTTACCGACGCCTACACCGCCAAGAAAGTTTAGCGAAGACGGTTGTTTTTACCGACGGCTAAAGCGCTTGAAACCCCGGCTTTCTAAGCGACGTTCGATCGATAATTGGCCGTCGGTACCCGCGCTTTTTTCTTGTAGTGAGTGAAACCAAATTACGTCCGTCCTTTTTTTTCTTTTCCCTCTTGTTCCTTTTCCCCAAATCAGTGAAACAAAATTGAGCCTATTCCATGTCGTTTCATTTCCCTCTTGGCCTCTCGTACCAGGAGCCTGGCTCCCTCTCGTTCCCAGCCCCCTTTCTCTCATTCCCTCTCATGCCCTAATCTCTATCAGCCCCCTTTCCCTTTCCTCTTTTTGTTTGTTGTGACTAACTTGGTTCATTTTTGTGAAGCCAGTGAAGAAGGGTTCGTTTGCTGAGAACTGGTGTGCAAGGGTTTCGGTTCGTTACTTCTTTCTGATCAGTGGAACTTCTTTTTGCTCTTCCAAGGCAAGTGTTTCATTTTGATTTTCTCTGTTTGTTCGACTCTATGTTTGCTCTTTTTTTATGTGTATTTCATTTTGACTTCTGGGAGAGAGAGGGAAAGAGAGGTTACTCATAAAAATATGCCCCCTGTTGTGGCTGAGTTTTGAGAGGCTACAAATACATAATTGTTAAATAAAGTTCTTTAAATCTTACATTCTAATGATTTTGTTGTTATTAAAGGTCTTCAACTGATTTGGTTTTTTCTGTGAATTTTTAAAGTTATCTTTCTTGGGGGCATTGTTCTATGATACTTGAACCTCCTTAACAAAAGTGGTTTTTCTGTGAATACTTGAAGTTATCTTTCTCTGATACATCGATGCTAATAACACTAGTGATTCTCTTTCTGGTATTTGGTAATGATAATGATGGTGAAAAACCAAGTTTAGCTTATGAACCTCCTTAACAAAGGTGGAATAACTTGTACCAAGTTTAGTTTGTGTTCTTCAAGGTTTTGTTAATTGCAAGTGCATGAAAATATAGGAATATGTTAAGGAAGTATTGGTTGTTAAAGATAATGTTAATTGGGCTGGAGTTTGTTAACTTAGTGTTAGTGTCAGAAGTTATCAATTCAAAAGGCATGCATCTGAACTTGTGTGCCAATACCATTTGTGCTTTAACAAGTAGTTTACTATATGCTATCCTTGATTATGTCAAATTATGATCTTTCTACTAGTTTTTTCTTTTGATACTTGAAGGACAAATCCTTAGTTAATTTTTAAATTGGAATAACTTGGTGGACTTGTGTTTCAAGATACTTTTTTTATTTAATAAATATGGCTGTGAAATGAAGTGCCTAACCCATATTGACTATTCTCTGTAAATAAGAAATGCATTATGTCTTTATTTTTCAATTAACATGCTTATTTGTGTTGTCAGGGTCATCAATCAAAAAGAGTACCACTTATTCCAAAGCCTTTATTGCGAAGGAGGAGGTCATTTAAGAGATATCCAAGTAAGTTTGCTAGAAGCGATCAGCCAAGTGTGTTGAAAGATAAGTTTATAATTTATGTCATTGTCAATATGGAATGAGGAGTGCTTTTTATTGATTGCTATTAATTTAAATACATGAAAACTTCACTATCGTCATCTTCTTGTGATTAGTAACTCTATCTATACACTAATCAATAATCTTTTTCTCTATTCTAAGAGTTGTTTAGTAGGAAAATTGATTTGCACACACCCATTATAGTTGATTAGTTGATAGTAACAATTTTGATTATATACATACATACATACATACATACATACATACATACATATATATATATATATATATATGTATCACTTGAGCCTGATGTTATTACTTTATACGTTTAAGGTTTCTTAAAGGAGCATAACCCTATATTATGAAGTTAGTTACAAATGTTTCTATTGTGATTTACATGCCACTTATTTTAAACTAGAGAAAAATGGAAGTTCTCGAGCATCGCAAGTGGATGTTTAAAAGGGTTGGTCCTGATAAGCGAAGAGTTACAGATCAATTTATGGCAGGGGTTATCGAGTTTCTTAAGCTTGCTTGTGCACAAGAAAGTTACAAACAAAGAAGAAAGATGAGATGCCCATGTAAAAAATGCAAGTGTAAGAAGTTTCACAAAGTTGACGATGTCAAGACACACTTTTGTAGGAAGGGGTTCATGGATGGTTACTATTACTGGACTAACCACGGTGAAAAAAGGCCTCTGATTCCACCAATGGTTTCAAATAACTCCTATTATGGAAGTAGTGAGGCTCGAGAAGACTTCAATGAGTATGAGCAGATGGTAAAGGACGCTGATAGACCATCTCTTGGTACTTATCTTGAGCAAAATGGATATTGTTATGGAGAAAAAATGAGGCAAGATCCTAACCCAAAAGCCAATTTTTTTTTTGATATGTTGTCAGCTGTGCAAGCTCCCTTGTATAACGGTTGTGAAAGTTACTCTGAACTATCAGCTTCAGTAGAAACTTTAAGTATCAAATCTGATTTCAACATCTCCGAGACTTGTTTGAATCTGTGGGTAGATTTTATCAGAAATGCTTTGCCAGATGACAATCGAATGCCCAAAAACTTCTATCATGTAAAGAAATCGATGGAAAAGCTTGGATTAGGTTGCGTAAAGATTCATTGTTGTCCAAATGGATACATGATTTATTATTATCCTGATGATAAACATCTTTGTAACTGTAAAATATGTAATGAAGATCGTTACAAAAGCGTCATTAGAAATTGTAAGGTTAAAGAAGTTCCTTTGAAAAAGATGTGGTATTTCCCCATTATCCCAAGGCTTCAAAGACTTTATTCCTCAATGCAAACTGCAAGTCAAATTAGATGGCATCGTGAGAATGTGAGGGAGTCGGGTTATTTATCTCATCCATTGGATGGAGAGGCTTGGAAGCATTTCGATGAAAGATACCCTGAATTTGCAATGGATCCTCGGAATGTGAGGTTAGGGCTGTGTGTTGATGGATTCGCACCATTTTATAAAACCGGTCAGACTTATTCATGTTGGCTAGTAATTCTTACTCCTTACAATCTTCCACCTTGGATGTGCATGAGAAGAGAGTTCTTATTCTTAACCATTATAATTAATGGCCCTTACAATCCAAAAAATAAAATTGATGTGTACTTGCAGCAACTTATAGAAGACCTTAAACTTTTGTGGAATTCTGGTGTTATGACTTATGATGTCTCACTACAACAGAATTTTGTCATGAAAGCTTGTTTGTTGTGGACAATTAATGACTTTCCTGCATATGGGATGTTGTCAGGTTGGATGACAATGGGAAAACTTGCTTGTCCAATTTGTATGGAGTTTTCAAAAGCATTCACCCTTCAACATAGTTGTAAGACATCCTTTTTTGATTGCCACCGCAAATTCTTGCCACCTGATCATTGTTATAGAAGAAATAAGAATGCTTTTAGGAAGAGACAAGGTGAGACATCATTTCCCCCACAAAGGTTGACTGGTGAAGAAATGTGGGAAAGGGTAAAATATTTACCTAGCATAACTGGGCCCCCATATGACAATTTTCCAGGGTATGGAGTTTTTCACAATTGGACCAAAAAGACCATCTTTTGGGAGTTACCATATTGGAAAACTAATCTTCTCCCGCATAATTTAGATGACATGCATATTGAGATAAATGTGCTTCTCAATATCTTGTACACGGTTATGGACACCAACGACAAGACACAGGACAATTTTAAAGCTAGACTGGACTTAGCAGAGATTTGTAGATGAAAAGACCTAGAGCTACAAGATTGTGGAGGGCAAAAGCTAAAAAAGCCTAAGGAAAAATATGCATTAACTAAGCAACAAAGATTATGTGTGTGTGAATGGGCCAAAAAACTAAATCTACCGGGTGGGTATGCCTCTACCTTGTCTAGGTGTGTTGACATGCAGGAAGCAAAGTTATTTGGAATGAAAAGTCATGACTGTCATGTGTTTATGTAATGTTTGCTCCCAATTGCATTCAAAGCTCTACCAAAGCCTATTTGGAACACACTTACAGAGTTTAGTCAATTCTTCCGAGAGCTTACTTCGCCTCTACTAAAAGAGGATAATTTACGTGCAATAGAGAAAAATATTCCAATCATTTTATGTAAACTTGAACAAATATTTTCCCCAATTTTCTTTGACTCTATGGAGCATCTTCCAATTCATTTGTCGTATGAAGTTAAAGTAGGTGGTCTCGTGCAGTACCGATGGATGTATCCTTTCGAAAGGTTGAATCATCTATCCTATTTTTTAATAAGTATCATGTGGTATTCGTTTTAGTAATGTCTTCAATTAATTTTATTAGGTTTATTCGTACTTTAAAGGACAAGGTCAAGAATACAGCTGCTGTTGAGGGTTCTATTTGCGAAGCTTATTTAGTGGAGGAGACCTCTACATTTGCGTCTTACTATTATCCACCCGATGTTCCATGTAGGAGGACTAGAGTGCCACGAAATGATGATGGAGGTGAAAGTTACTCAATGGGATCACCTCTATCTATTTTTAATTATCCCGGACGTCCTTCTGGAAAATTGACATCTTGTATCTAAGAAGAAAGAGAAATTAAAGCTGCACATCTATATGTTCTTCTAAATTGTCCTGAAGTAGAGTCATTTGAAGTAAGTTCATAAATTATTCTTTTAGTTACCTATATCATTGACAAATAATGAAGTCACTTAACATGTGAACGCAATGCAGCATATATGCAGATATGCTACAGGAACTTGGTAAAATTGACTCAGAAGTTGACAAAGAAATTTCCAAATCATTTCCTGATTGGTTTAAAGAATACATATGCTGAATTAAATCTCCCTAAATTTGCAATCTTAATTACATTTCTTATTAGGTGAAACTAATTTAACCATTTTTAAAATAGGTACTAAAGAACCATAATGAAGATGCCTTTTTGAGGAGTTTGGCATGGGGCCCCAAGAAAAAAGTCAACAAATGGCCAATGTATTTTGTAAACGGATACAAGTTTAATACAAAAGGTCATAGTCACGGGATGAGCACAGCAAATTGTGGTGTATATGTTCAAGGTGGTGAGAATGAGACTGTAGACAATGATTACAATGGGGTCTTAACTAACATTGTTGAAGTACAATATATTGGATGGCCAATAAAGATGATGATTTTATTCAAATGTGATTGGTTTGATCGTACCCCAAATCAAGGGACAAAGATATATAACTATGGAATTGTTGAAGTCAAAGCTTCTAGGAGATATAAAAATTATGACTCATTTATATTTGCACAACAAGCAAAGCAAGTATACTATACACAATACCCTGAAGGACAAAATGATTGGTTGGTTGTGATCAAGACCAAGGCATGGAGCACAATTCAAACTTTAGATACTAGCAAGCATGAGAAAGATATTCCATACCAGGATGAATCAATCACACAATAACCTGTGATAATTGTGGATGACAATCTTGAAGAAAGTCTTGTTGATATAGCTAGAGAAGTTGAGGAAGTATATGCTCCTTTCTTAAATGAGCTTGAATTTGAAGGGGATGAAGGTATCAAAGTAGAAGAAGAAGAAGAAGAAGAGGACGAGGAAGAGGATGAAGAAACATATTCTAACAAGAAAATATTAGATTTTGTTTCTATTTTGTAATACAAGCATTGATTAAATCAAGGATTGTGTATTTTTTGAGTTAGTTTTAGAACTTTGCTCATGTGGTTGTCAACTTTTTTAACTTTACCTATTTTAGTAGTTATGTGCTTGTTTTTTTATGTTACTTTAATTAATTTAACGAGATTTCAATATTATTTGTTGTTTATAGATGCCAATTAGAGGCAGAGGAAAAGGTAGAGGTAAAGAAAGAGTTACCTCTCAGCCATCTCAACCACCAAATCCACCTAACCCATCCTTGCATATACCATCTTCCCAAACTAGACAGGCGCACACCCAATCTCCACATTCCAAAACTAGACCAACACCCATTATTTCTCAACCTTCACATACTTCCCAAACATCTACTCCATCTCGTTCTCATTCCCAAACCAGACCTATGCCAATTAAATCACCACCTTCACATACTTCCCCTACATCAGCCCCATCTCATTCTCGTTGCCAAACCAGGCCTATGCCAATTACATCACTACCTTTACAAACTGACCCTACATCTGACCCAACGTATGCCCCATCTCCTCATTCCCAAACTGGGACATCTACAGATATATCACATGATCCTTCCCCCAGCTCGCATGCAAACCCACACACTGAGACATCATCCTTAGCACCAAAAAACATCAGTGGGGGTCAAAGGATGTAGATGGAGGAATCTGGATCAAATCAGCACCCGGGAATAAGTAATTTTGATTTTATAATATGATTCATATAGAATGTATATATTTGAAATTACATCTTACATAATTATTTTCTTTGTACTTTCAGCTTTCACCCGGAATTCGTATTGAGGGGTGCTATCATAAGAATCGTTAAGGAAAAGTTTGAAGGGGACTGGACATCTTGGAATAATATGCATGAAGACATGTTTGATGTGTGATTTGAGGACTTTGAGGTATTGTGTGACATTATGCATCTATAGACATTATGCTTTTAGTTGAATAGTTAGTTAAGCACACACACCTACCATGGTTGTGACTGATTTTAGTAATGCATTGTAGTTTTGTTGAGTATTTCATGATTTTCCATTGACAGTTATATGCTCAATTAGGGGCTTTTGTTCAACATTTTTCCTTTATGTTAGACTTTCTTAAATTAAAAGTTGTAAAGAAATCTTATGAATTTATTTGTGCTATATTTTTATGGCGTCTTTGATTCATGCCGTCAATTCCACAAGGCTTTGGAACATGTTAGATTAAAACTATTTAGGTGAGAGATGAAGAGATCAACTGGTTTATTATAACAAGCAGATTATAAAGAACCAGAATTTTTTATATGACTTCAACTTCTTTGTTATCTTCAGCTGCTTCTTGTTTATTTTCATCTCTACTTGTGAAAGTATAAGTTTATTACTATTTTAAAGGGAGAAAACATATCCCTGTTGATATTATTTGGAATGGAAAATGCTTTTTTGGTAACCCATTTTGAGTATTATGGCCACCCAAATTGTCGTAAATGGTGTTGAAAGAATTTCCAAGTGGTTGGGGGAAGGTTTGAAGCTGAGCAGAGAGGCCATTCTCTCTTGGTTATTTTCTTTTTCTGTTGTTCATTTTTTCATTGTCAATTTTCAAGGAGTTAGGCTCCCATATAGCATAAACTATACAACTCATGTACAAATGACATGTACAAATGACTCTTATGTTTTGCAGTCAAAATACAAATGGCTTGAAAAGGATAAAGACAATATCAAAAAGCGCTTTAATAGCAAGTGATCTCTTGCACTTAAAAATGCTTTGTTCAAGGTGCGTAGTGGTAAGGATCAAGGTACTTGGATTGGTGAAGACAATTTAGAACAATTAAAGATTCAATGGCAAGTCGAGAGTTGGCAAAAAGTTTAAATGACTAATAAGCAAAATAGACAATCTCAAGATGGCACCAATGTGCACAGTGGAGGATCTATATCTGCCAGGGTCGTACCTAATATTTTAGGTGCCCTGTGCGAATGGATAAATTGGTCGTCCCTGATATGCATGATGATCCTTTGTTTTGATTAGTTTCATTTACATGTTATTGTTAAATCATATATTATCTTTCATTTTGTGTTATGGACAAGTTTATAGTGTGACTTGTCATAAACAAATTCCAAATTTCTTTTTGTAATGCACTTATTACTTTTTTGTGATGTCAATATACTTTTATATTAGAGTTTAAAAATTTATGTTAATTGAAATCTGAATGAATTGATCATTTAGTTAGTAACTTTAATATCGAAAGTACTAAAAAAAATAAAATAAAGGTTAGGGACAGAAAACCCATCAGTCTCAATTAGAGACGAAATTTAGAGACCAATATATTAAAGAAAAAATTGTTGGATTTAGCGACGGAACTGGATGTCCTTCTCCATAAAGACGAAATTTTTTAATTTAGAGACTGTTGTGAGAGACAGATTATTTTCAACGTAGCGACGGATATTTGTCGTCTCTGTTAGCGACGGATTCGTTGCCGTCTGTGTTAGAGACAAAAATGTGATTTAGCTCGAATTGCTGCTAGCGATGGATAATTTATCTTAGAGATGGACAAATTTCGTCTCTAAGTAGCGACAGATATATTTAGTCCGTTGCTAATACCTTTACGACGCCAAAAACTGCCACGGATTCAGTTCCGTCTCTGATTCCGTCACTAATGTGTTTAGAGACGAAAAATAGTCAATTTAGAGACGGATTCCGTCCGTCTCTATTTTCGATTTTTCTAGTAATGGATTGTGCCCAATCCGTGCATCCAAAAAATCCCCTTTGAGAAAGTATTTAGCTTTGAAGAGACGATAAATCATAGCATCTTGAATTAGAATAAGTTTTCCAACCTTGTATCCCCAGCATGGCTAAGGTAAATCCTTCTAGGAAATGAAAGTCCATAGCACCATTACGTTTCTGCACTTTTAACTTATCCCAAGAAAACCAGTTGTTGCCTTGTTGACCTCGACTACTCGAATCGCAATAAAACAAGCTCATCATTTTTTGGATCTCATCACAACGTGAAGGGGGTATAAGAAAATTGCTTATAAAATAAATCGATATACCCTACAATACATATTTAATGAGTACTTTTCTACCTCCTCTAGATAAAAAATTTACCGATCCAAGAATTAATATGCTTCTGTATCTTGTCCTTAAAATAGGTAAAGGTGGCTCGCCTACTACGCCCTACCATGGAAGGCAGACCCAAGTATTTCCCAGTACCCAGATAGGCACGTACACCAAGAATTGACATAAGTGCCTCTCTATGCTCCTCAATCATGTTCTTGTTGAAAACAACCTCTGATTTTTTGTGGTTGATAGCTTGTCCGGAGGCCCCTTCATAGTCTGCAAGAATACTTCGTATGCATTATTAATATTATGGCTTCCTTTAGAGTAGCTCTAAAAAATAAAAAGTTGTCGATGCCCAAAAAGGAGATCTAGATGTCAGATAATAGGAGCTGAATGGTCGTCTGCACAAATAATAAACAAATAAGGTGAAAGCAGTCACCATGACGGAGACCCCTTGCTGGAATAATGGGACCAACATGCTCGTTATTAACCAAGACAAAATAGCGCACAAATATAAGAAAAATGCTTATAAAATAAGTCGATATACCCCTAGTCCACTATGTTATAGGCCTTGCATATATCCAACTTCAAAGCCACCTCTCCTTGTTTCCCCTTTGTCTTGCACTTCATATAGTGAATATTGAGCTCATGCTACAATAATGTTATCTAGAATAGATCTACATGATACAAGTGCAGACTGCTCATATATATGTTTATTCATGATCTTCTTCAACTTGTCAGCTAAAACTTTGGACAGGAGCTTATAAATCACATTACATAAAGAAATAGGTTGTCGATCCCTTAAAGACATCAGGTTGTCGTCACATTTCGGGATGAGCACAATACCGGTCTCATTAGTAGCACTCCTTCCTCAACCCAACGAGAACAAGCATGAAAAGTATCCTCACTACAAAGAGCCTAGAACTTCTCGTAGGATGTCGGATTAAGCCCATCTACACAAAGAGCTAGGAAAAATTCCTCAAGTAAAAATGGCGCAATCAAACTTTCATTATTTTCCCATATTATACACGGCGAAACAAAGTCAATAATAATGTCATATTGGCCATGATTACCCACAAATAAATCTACAAAATACCCTCGGGCAACCTCGCACAACTCCTCTTGAGAATTCACCACCTTTTGATACTTATTACATGTTAAGCCATAGGTCCTTCACATAGATGAAAATCTCCTGTCTCACTTTCCTGTCACATTTTTTGTCCCCCACTAATGATAATTTGACACATAATAAAATTCAATTATAACTTATTAACACATATGCATATCCAGAGCCTTTGATTGGTAAGAGACAGGAAGACACCATTTTTTGGGACAACAGATATTTATTCCCTTCACAGATCGTCTTAACCTATTCTCACTCTCAATGAGAATCAACGAATAATAAACATTTCTAAAGTATATTCTCTTTTACTTTATTGGCTGACAATTTTAATACCCAGAATTTAAAATGTATATATATGTCTCCCTTAACTTCTAAACATTTGTAATTGATTACGTTCAAAATGCGACGTACCATCCATATTTGAATTTGGATGGAAATCTACGTGGGACCTATACTTGAGTGTGCGAACAAAAATTTTATTTAAACCCCTTCAATTATAGGTGTGTTCAACATAGTCACAATAGCAACACACCAACTAGCATCAAATAGAGATCACCTTAATAACAACCTGTTGCCTACTATGACTAAATTGCGACATGAAGCTTACTCAACCAACAATTAATGACCCGTTGATCAGCTACCATCAACCATATATAACGAGTGTATATGTCACTTATTGGGTAAGAATTCATCATTTTTGTAGTTTCAAGTGTTTTTTTTGATGCATGTAGGCAGTGACGGATCCAGAAAATTTAAGTTGTGGGGGCAATATTGACAAACACACACATATTTCTAATATTAAAAATATAGTTTGCTATTTTTTTTACTAAATATAATTTATTATTTGTAAAAATATAAATATTCATTATACTATCATAATGTATTAAAGTATAAATATAACATATTCTAATTATATGAATCATTTGTAATAAAGAGATATATATTTTAATTGTCGTACACGTACTATTGTCGTTGTCTGACATATTGATAAGACATCTTTTTGAAAATATCAGACCATGATTTGATCGTCAAGGAAATATATTTCAGCAAAGATTTTTATTTTATAAATGAGTGTCGTGGTGTGTGACAGAAATAGCTGTGAACAGAACTGAAAAGCCTAGACCTAGAGTCAGAAGTGGAGATAGAGAGATAAGAGAGTAAACATAGTTTTTACTTTCCATGATAGAAAAATTGGTACACTTTTCAGCTTATTTTCTATTTTTTTCTTTTTAGTGGGGGTCAATACTTATTTTTTAAGTGGGGTCAAAAATAAAATTATTTAATAATTAGTAAAAGAAAAAATTAATTAGTGGGGTTAAGTGCCCTAAATTAGGTGAAGGTAGATCCGTCCATGCATGTAGGTTAAGCACAGCGAAGCTTGAAACAATGGTTTGTGTTTAGCTTGACTATACCATGTTCATGGTAACTAGGTCTTGGAGTTCATATTTAGATAGGGTCATGATTAAAGGAAGGGATGTCACGTAATAGTAAGAAACAATATGTGCGTATCTAAGGGAGTGTGTAAAAAGAAGCATTCTCTCTAAGGCTTTTTATACACCCCATCTAAAGGGACAAACTCGACTAGGACCTGAGTTCGATCCACAACGATGGATCAACACTAGACTTACATATTTCTCGATCGAACTACGGATTAGTTAGGACTTCTTTTCCCTAGATATTGGAGTGGGATCAAAGACCTCTAGACAAAAAACACTCATCATGACGTGGATAAATAAAGGATTACATTAATTGTAGGCTTTTCTTATCAATAAAAAAAACAAAAGACAAAAGAGAGCACTAATTCCTAATCCTAGCAATCCCTATAGCATCAACTAATAGGAAGGAGGACAGAGCAGAAGGACACTGCTGTCAAAGATGAAGACCTTTATCAATGGTGGTAGCATGTTTCGCTAACCAGTTAGCACAAGAATTCCCCTCTCTCAAAGATTGAGTGAAAGACAGATGTCAATCAAGATTCATAAGATCTTATGTGATTAACAATTAGAGCATGAGGATGCAATATGATGAACGCTTTCCTCAATTAGCAATAAAGCAGTTTGAAGTCAGATTCACTGATAATATGGCGATAACCATTGTTCCAAGCTAGACTAAGACCTTGAGCACTAGCTTAAAGTTCATCATTTATATTTTATCCACCACATAATTGTAGGCTTGTTTTTTTCCCTACATAACACTGATTTCACGACTTTGACACGTCATAATTCCAATCATTATGCTAAGATTATCCTTCAACTTTTTTAAATAGTAAAATAATTTCTTAAAATTGATACTCCTATATTTTTTTAAAAAATATTACTTTATATTACTCCGGACTCATTTATAAGTAAAAATACCTACTTTCACACTTATTAAGGTTGGTAGTTAAGTGCATTTAATTTTCTTGATTTCATGTAAAAGAGAAAATACATTTACGAAACTACCCTTAATCATAATGGTCCTCTCCTCACAACATTAATGAATTAAATTAAGGGTATTTTCGGAATAATAGCATTAGATATGGGTAGATTAGTTGACATTTGCTTATATTTGAGTCCACAAAACTTAGACATTTTTTTGCTTATGAATGAGTCCGGAGGGAGTACTCCTTTTGTCTCATTTTGTTTGTCGTTTTAGCAAGATAGCTTTGTCCTATTTTGATTGTCGTTTTATAATATCGATGAAGTATTAAATGTTTTTTCCTATTATACCCTTAACCATTATCAATGTGTTTTTTGATCAACGTGTTTTTTCCTTTTCAATTTTCGTAAATAATAAAAAGATAAAGGATATATTAGGAAATCACACAATATTTTTTATGAAATCTAAAACATCAATTGTACTTCTTAATTCTTGTACAAAACTTTAAACGATAAACAAAATGTAAACGAGTCGAGCCAAGCCGAGTACCTGAAGCTTGAACTTAGCTTGTGAAAAAATTGTAAAGCTTGGGCTTGGCTCATTTATTTAATCGAGCCTAACTAAAAGCTTGAGCTTGGCTTGCTAAAAAAAAGTAAGATTTGAGTTTGGCTTGTTAAGCTCATTTATAACCTAATTATTTTTATATTTATGAAAAAAATTTAAATTGATTTAAAGTTTATTTAGTTAATAAAGATTGTATTTATGTGTTTAACATGTGGTATGTGAAATTCAAAAATATTACCCACCTCTCAACCAAAAGAAATAAAATATAAAAACTATTTAATTTTGATTTCCTAAAATAATGTTCTCATTACTAGAGAATTTTTTTAGCGAAACATTAAAAAACAAATATGCAAACACTATGAAAGATTTATAAATGGAGGGAGAGATTTGAAGAAAGAAGAGGTATGCAGACCCATTCTCAATCAATCAACATATATATAGTTAATAAAATTTCTTTGAACCATTATGAAGGTAAGAATTCTAAAACAATTTACAATGTATACGAGTAAAAATCGAAACGTGCCTCTTCACACGGTATCTGAGAAAAGGTTTGAACTAAATGCAACAACTCATTATAGCATCTTTTCAAATTTCAATCAATTACATAGTAAAATAACACCAAAAATAAAATATGAAATGAAAAGACGGTTATACCCTCAAACGAGTTATTCACGAGCTGTTAATATTGAGCTTATAAGGCTTGGGTTTAGTTCATTTAAATAATCGAGCTCAATCTTATGTTTGAGTTTATTTATTTAATTAAACAAATGAGTTTGACCGAGTATTTATCGAGCTGAAATTTACACACGGGGAAATACATTTTTTAAAACGTGTCTTTTATTAAGGAAAAAAATTTACCTTTTCGAGACAAGTCCCAAACATGTAGATGACCCATCATTGACCCGCAACTTGTTAGCCTCCCAAATTAAGTAGCAATCCACTCATCCCACTCGACCACTCCATTTAGCACTAGCACATTTTCGGTGGTCTCAATTCAAAAATCAATGTCACCCTAGCTTTAATGCTTCAATCCCTCTCTCTCTCTGCCGCTTCATCTCTCTTTCTCTCTCTTACACATGCATCATGCATGCATTGCACTCATAGAATTTAACACGCACACCGCTGAACAAAGTTTGAATAGTACCAATCAAAAGCTTCCATGTTTGAAAAAGAGGCAAATAGGAGTAATAAAATATCAAACCCCATGTACCAAAAAAATATATATATATATCAAACCCCAACTTGAATTAGATGGCCAAGTTGGCCTGATTTTTCTAATACTCCCTCCTTTCCATTTTACATGTCAATTTTTCAAAAATATTTTATTTCTAATTACTTATCATTTTCAAAGTTTAAAGTTATATTAATTATTTATTTGTCAATTATACCCTTAACTATTTATTATAGAAAGAAAAATATATTCTATAGAGTAATAAATGGTCAAGGATATCATGAAAAAAAGATTAATAATTTTATCAAAAACATCAAAATTTATTAATTTCATTAGTTATTGTAAATTAACCTTAAACGACAAGTAAAAAGAATCGGAAGAAGTACGTGCAATCTTACGCACGATAAAAATTATTAATTACTCATTTTTTCTTTTAATTATTTAGTTTCCTATTTTATGAATGGAGAGAAATTACATAAATATGAATGTATAGAATAAAAAAAAAATACTAATTAATAAGAAAAAATAATCAATTAATAACTTTTACCGTATGCAAAACCGTATTTAAAATTCTAATCCCATATTAAATAAAAATTAACTGCGCGCTGGGAAAATGGGACACAAACAATCAATGCCTTCTTCCTAATGTCCGTTACCTGCCTTAGCTGACTACCACTAAAATCACTGACTATGTTACAAACACAAAAACAAAAAAAAAAAACCCGGTTCAGACCGGTTAGTTGACCTAAACCTAATCTAACGTTTCCCACTATTTCGTACTGAAAAAAAATCAGCAACTCGAGACCATTTGATTCCTATCCAGACCGGACGCCGGTTCAGCAATCTCCTTTCTCCGCCTCATCTCCAAAACCTTACGATGACTGTTCGAGTGAATATCGCCGGAGAAAGTGGGGCTGGAGGCCGGTCTGTACTCCGGAAAAAGCCGACCGGACTTGAACCGAACGCCGCAAGCGTTGCAAAGGGTTTTCGCTCCAAGCGGACCGGTCCTCCACTGTGGCGTTTTCTGCACCTGGCAGTGGCTGCACCGTCGCTGAAACTGGGACCCACCGGTTTGAGCCTCGGGCTTTTTCTTCTGCTTCTTCGCCGGCGGCTCCCCGTGACCCTTGTTCGTCGAGGAATACACCGACGGCAGCGAGAGCAACGGGTTGAAGGACCACACGCGGCCGATGGGTTTTCTTGTCTTGGTGGTTCTGGGTTTGCTGCGAATTGCAGAAAGATGAGAAGAAGCTTTGGCTAGGCCCGGTCTAGGTTCCGGTTCGGCCCGGGCTCGTGTTTGCTCGGAACGAACAGGGTACAATAGAGAGAGCTCCGGGAGAGAATCGTCCACAAAGTGAGACACCCACTCTAGGTCCGCCACGTCATCAGCCTGCGAAAACCTAAACGCGTCATGAATTGAAATTTCATTACATGAAATGAAATTTAAAAAAAAAAAAAAAAGCAAAATATTCTCACCGGAACATCCAACCCGCCGGCGAAAATGGAGTCAGAATCGCCGGTGCCGGTAAAATTGGAGTTTCCGTCGTCTTCGGTTCGGTCCTGTGAGGAACCTGAGGTGTTGCTGTCTTTTTCTTGGTCTTCCTCTTCTTCGTAATCATCAATTTCTTTACCGACGGAGCCATGTTGGAATTCGCCGTTGGAAAAGTCAAGCAAGTCGTCCACGGAGAAATCTTCACCGACAACAACGTTGTTTGCGTTCAAGCACAAAATCTCGTCGCAAATTGTTTGCGGGAAAATAGACTCTGTCCGCAAGCTTGGTTTCAATGCTTTCGCCACCGCAACTTCCATTTTTTATTTTTTCCTTCTAGTTTCTAATTCTACCTACAAAACTACTATTGTCAAAATAGAGTTTCAAACAAACAGTCCTGAATTAATGTTGTAAACGTTGCTCTGGATTTAATATTTACCTGATAAAAAAATAAAAGTGGTGAAGACAAAGAAGGGAAACCGCACGAGAGTTTCCTTTGGTTTGGAAGCACTGAAATGAAAGAAGGCAGGTTCGTGGGCGAAACAGGCGTTGAGGTATTGGTTTATAATTATCTCTCTCTTTGCTTTCTTGTTTCACTGTGTACTAATTAAATTTTCAATTTAAAATTTAAAAATAAATAAATACGCCACTACTAAATTTTCCTTCTCATAGAGGGTCGGCACTCATGCACCAAGGGTGTGACATTTGGTCTGGTGGTGGGGCTTCACTATTATTGGTGTCTTTTTTTATTTTTATTATTATTTTTGGAGTGCAGGATTTTGATGATGGCTTTGTAAAATTCAAAAACAATGTTTGATTCTTATCTCATGGGAGGGTTAAAAAAAAAAAAAAAAGCTGGCCGGGTCAAAACCAAAATTCCAACCAGTTACAAACAAAACGTTAAAATCAAATGCCGGTTTTGACTGTTATAATCACAGTTCCGTTGCAGGAGATGAACGTCTGGGATTGACTCTGTGGGCGTTTAAACTTTAAATTGATAATTTCACACTTTGGCGCTAGCAGTTTTTTTTTTTTTTTTCCCTTGCAGAAAAGATAGCATAAGTTCATAATGAAATTAACCAGGAAAGAGGAAACCGGCCGGGTTGCGCTACAACTTTTTCAGTGTCCGAAATTTTTTTCAACGTAAAGAGGAAACAGAAACAAAGATTAGTTAGCAAAGCATTGCTCCTTTTGTTTGGCCGCGTTAATTGCGCCTCGTGATGTGGTTGATTTTTGGATAGTTCTTCCCGCTACCTTGTTTTGTTTTCTGATTCTCCAATGTATGGACGAAAACCTATGTGCATTAGCTAAACTAAACTAATTAGTAAAAAGTATTACTTATTTCCAGTCAAAAATTATTATTATTTTATATTAAATAATCATATAAAGTTTTTACCTTTTACATGATAATTTATTCATTATTAATTAATTTAACCTATTTAATCTGTATAAATAGATTGGAAAAATAATCTTTAATTTAATACTACTAAAAGAATTTTGTAAAAAAGTGCAGAAATGATTATACTTAATTGAACGTAATTAAATATAAATTTTAAAATACTTTTATATAAAACTCACTATATGTAAATATTTTTTTATCATCGCTTTTTTTATGAGAAATCTTTCATATCAAAAACTATTTTTAATAAATAATGCTGGATGGTATGAATTTAAACAGCACATTGACCGTTGATTTTTATATTAAACCACAATGTACGGCTATCGGTTTGGTTGTGTGTTTTGTTATTGGTTGATTTTGAATTTCATGACTAATTCTTTCAAGTAATTTTGTATTAGTGATATACATAGCACCCATCTTGTTAAATCTTGAAATAGATAGAATGCTTTAAACAAATATTTTATATTTTATATGCAAAGAAATGAAGAATGCAGTGACCAGTGACCAAGTCAGATATTTTCTTCTGTTTGGCGCGTGAAGGTTCTGCTCGAGGGTTTGCTTCGAAGGGTTGGCTTGTTATCGTCACTCCATCACTGCTTTGATTGACTTTTAAGACTCTGAGGCGCTTCGATGTGTGGCCTCAATTTTCAAGTTTGGAGCCACTTGCTCTCAGTCCTGAGCTGGTGGATGGTGCTACTATGATTCATGGACTCCGTACGTTGATATTTTTGGTCTGCTTGTCCCTTATTACATTATCCTGTTCAACCATAATTAATCGATGAGTTGTGTTATTTCGACAACACAATTCTCGACACCGTATTCGACATCGTTGTCGAAACAGACACAAAGCAGTTATCGGGAGCAGTGTCAGAAAGAGAGAAAGAGAAAAAATATTTAAAAAAAACAAAAAAACCGTATTTTATACGGTATTCGACAATTTTTTGTTGTCGAACAAACATTTCTCTTAATTGATTACTAACTGATGAATCATGCAAGTTTGATTTGTAAATCAAATATTGTATGAAATCTCAAAGAATTTCTCATCATAAAATGTCATTGCATCCATCAAATCAATTTTATTCATATCATCTTATTTAAGCTTTTATTTTGAATTTATCAATTTCATTAATGGCTATGCACAAACAATAACAATAACATACACATACATCTCATCATATACTTTTTTCAGTATAGTAAACAACAAATACACACACGTCTAAACGGTAACATCTGGGTTCGAACTCCGGTCTTGGCGTCTCCATGTCCACTACAAGAATTAACCTTATTACCTACAAAATTTTTCTAGGGCCATTGGCCCTAGGAAATTACCTAGGATCAAAGCAGTAGGAAAACACCCATATGTCAATTACCCACAGCCATTCATTAAAAAACCGTCGGAAATTTGCTGATTTTTTTTTTTAAATTTGACATTTCCTAGGGGCTGAGCCGTGGGTTTTGGTCAGACTTTTTTTTTCGTCATTAACATTCACGAGGGCCTTCCCCTCGGTTTTATATTTTTGTTTTATTATTTTTTTAATTTCAAATACTGGGCCCAATTTTCTTTCAACATCAAAAAACCATATTCTTTCTCCTGATGCGCTCCACCCTCCCTTTCTTCTTTCTCCCTCTCTCTCTTCTCCTTCATTTTCTCTTCTTCATTGCGGTCTGCGGATGGAAGAAGAAAAATCAGTGCCCTTCTTCTGAAATGCAACAACAACAAAAGCCACCAGATGCACCCACTCAACCTTCCTCTAAATCGATGCCCTACTTATTCTTTGGCAACCTTCCTCCATCACACACTCAACCTTCCAACCACCACGCGCCTCCCTCTCTCTCTCTCCCCCTGCCACGTTCTCCCAGGCCGGTTCAGATCCGGTGGCCACAAGTAGGGATCTTGGTCTCCGGGGCGTCTTTTTGAAGGTTGTGGCTCTGTCCTGGTGATGGCTCTGTTTCGCTTGCAGGTCGGTGAAACAGCAGCAGCTACTGGTACGAATTCGAGCGAGATTCCTCTAACAAAACCATTCTCGAAGCTTCCACGCACACAAAATTGGGGATTAGGGTTTCGTATTCTGATGTTTCGTCTCTCCACTCTCAAGCGAGTTTTTGTTTCATAGTGAGAACTTATGTGTTGAAGGTTGTTTTAGGGTTGAAGAAGAACTGAGTTTCAGTTTCAGTTTCAGGGTTGAAGGCTGTTTCAGAGTTTCATAGTGAGAATTGAGAAAGCGTGTTGAAGGCTGTTGGAGGATAAGAGGTCACTCCACTAACAACCACCGCTTTCACCCTCATTCGGCCACCACAAAACGTCGTCTTCCTCTTCTTTGCACTCAACCTTCAGCAACCACAAACGCCGTCTTCCTTGTTTTCATTCTTTGTAATTTTCCTTTTTTGTATTTTTAATTTTAAATTTCAATTCTGTAGACTGAATCATTTGTCTGCTTCAATTTTTTTGTCTTCCATAGCGAGACTGATTTTGGTTGAGGATTGAAAGGGTGGGAACCTTCTGAGCCTTTTAGCATTTCTGGTTGATGGTTGGGGAATTTCTATCCGGGTGTTTTGAGTTCTATCTCAGTGTTGATTTGGTGTTTTAGCATTTCTGAGATGTATCATGAAGTTTTTTTTTAATTAATCTGGGTGTTGACTGCTGCAATTTTTTTGATTAATTTTGGTATTCTAAATTTCCATTGACAGCGTTTGGTGTTCTATATTTCTTGTGAATTTGGTGAACCGAATATCTTTATATTTTTTTTTATTAATTTTGCTGCCATTTCCTAGGGCTCTGGGCCCTCGA
Organism: Calophaca sinica; assembly: GCA_037113605.1. Taxonomy (NCBI): domain Eukaryota; kingdom Viridiplantae; phylum Streptophyta; class Magnoliopsida; order Fabales; family Fabaceae; genus Calophaca; species Calophaca sinica. Next base: position 72,417,994 of record CM073734.1, read on the forward strand.
AAATTTTTCCGAGGGCTCTGAGCCCACGGAAATTTCCTAGGACTTGGCAAATTTAGCCCTCGGAAACCATTTCCTACCAGTGAATTACCTACCTCCTCGTGGCCCTCGGTGGGCCCTCAAAAATCTGGCAATTTCCCACGGCTTTTAGCCATTTCTTAGTGTTTTTGGCCCTAGGAAATCAGTTGTTTCTTGTAGTGGTCGTTGAAATTACTAAAGCAACTAACAATGGGAGACACATACATCTCATCATATAATACAATTATATCACATTATTATATTACTTTTTAAAATATCTTTATAAATATGTACATTGTGAAATATAATTGGATACATATATAAGTTCAATTTTTAGTATTGTTCGTGTATAGTCATTAAATTGTTACTCTCTCCATCCCTAAATGTAAGACTCGTTTGAAAAAAAAAATTGTCCATTTTTATAAGTCTTTTTTCAAATTACTAGATACATTAATTATTTTTTTACAAGAATATCCTTAATTAATTTATATTATTTTTTGTAGTCAATAATGGAGTGACTATTTCTCTCTCTTAAGTCAATAATTAAAGGATAGTTTTGGAAAAACAGTTCACGTGATAAACAAAGTAAATGGATTAACTAATTCTCTTAATTTGTGTGTTTTGGTCAAATGGAGCTTATATATAGAGATGGAGGGAGTATTATTTTCAATTAATAGGTATATATACATCATAAAATTTTGACTTCCCTAGTTTCCTCTCCTCAATGAGAGCCTTTGTTTCCTCAGTGAAGAGCCTTTGTTACCCAAAAGAGTTCTTCATTTTTTGTTCCCTTTCTCCTCTATGGGTTCCACTTCATACAACGGAGTCTGCATAAACAGTATGTCTCTCTTGGAAGAGGAGGGCGCAGAAGTCGTCTTCAATGTAGAGGAAGAGTCTGAAAAGAATATTGACCATGCATGATCTTTACTTAGTTAGTCATTTTCTAACTGATAAGCCCATTTGGGGCCGATCACGAAAGAGCAACCCCCAGAATCTGGAGGCTAGGTTGAGGAGTAGCCATCAAAGAGTTTCACCCTGGTTTGTTCCTATTTCAGTTTTCCACAAGATTGATGTTGAGAGAATAGCCAATGGAGGTGCATGGTTCTTGACAACCAACTCCTCATTCATAACCGCATTTCACTTAGTGGGATTCCTGCTCAAAATTTGTTGTTTCATGTTGCTTTTTGGGCTTATAATATATGACCTTCTGGCTGGTTTTATGTCTCCTACCATTGGCCAATATATGGGAAACTTTATTGGCAGGTTTTGGGAACATGATCCGAAGAAGAGTTCCAATTTCTGAAAGAATTACACAATAATTTGGGTTTTAATAGATGTGCGCCTCCCGCTGAAAAAGAGCAAGAAGGTGAAGAAACCATGTGGGGATTAGAAGGTTGTGAATTTCAAATATGAAAGGCTTAACATTTTTTGTTATCTTTGCACTCTCCTTAATTGGTCCTGTCAATCAGTTTTGTGAGAAGCTTTTCACCGTGAAGAATACGATGGTCTCAAGGAGTGGGGACCAGAGTTACGTGCTGAAACTAGAAGAACAATGGCGCAAGGTGGAGACAGATGGATCCGAGAAGAGGGTGGACTTGCTAAAGTTCCCGAAACTCCATGGCTTGGCAAAAACCGCGACAATAAAAAAATTTCAAATTCGAATCCCCAAAGACATGAGGATTCTAGGGCGAAAAATCTTGATACAAGCAAGGGAAACACGGGAGGGAATTTCACATTTTATCAAAACTCGATATCCTCGACTCCAATCATTGGGGAATCGTCCTCAATCATTAGAGTAAATCCCAACCAACCAAATGGGACCCAACATGTGGATATGATCCCCTCAACCAAATCTTAGAAGTAGATGAAATTTTCTGGCCCAAGAGCAACAGCTCAAGTCAAATTTGTTACTGATAGCAACTTGCTAGTCGCACACCCCATTAACTCTGGTGAAGTTCATCAATCCGTGCATTTTTTAATGGCAGAGCCTGGTTCCCTAACTAGGCTCTGCCTGGCACCATGAACATCTTAAGTTGGAAATGTGGAGATCAGGATAACCTCAGGACAATTCTTGTTCTAATAGGCCTTGCAAGGTCTTATAAACCTGAATTTTTTTTTTTCATTTTTAAAACCTTGGTGCACATTAATAGGATTGAAGAGCTTAGGATTATGCTTGGATTTGAGTTCTCGTTTTCAGATGATTGTTTAGGAAATTAATTTAGTTGAGGGGAGTATTAGAACTCAGCTCTTAATTAATTTAGTTGTAATCAGTGGCGGAGCTAGCCTGTTTTCTACGATGGGGCTAAATATAAAGAGTAATTTTTTTATAGACAAAATGAACTACTAATTTTTTTTAATAATAAACTACTACTCCAGTCCGAAATATAAGCAAAAAAAGTATCTATAATATAAGCAACCTGAGTATTTTTTTAGTGTAAGTGTTTTATCTGATAAACGTGTTCTATTAAATTATTATTTTTTGGTAGCGAAATTCCATATTACTACACTGGTCTTTAGTATTTTTTTTTGGTAGCAATGGCTATCCCATTATTACAAGAGGCTCCGCCCCCGGTTGTAATCAATACCCTTTCTAGGTTAGTTAATTCGGTTATTAGTTAGCTATGTTAGTTGATGAATTGCCACCTCATCAATTCTCTATTATGACAGTTAGTTGTCGAATTAGATGCTTACTATATAAGCATTGCTCTGCTTGTAACTAAGGAATTCAGATTAATTTTTCACTCTCAATAGAATTGATCATGAGTTTTCTCTCTGTCGAATTCATCATTCTCAATAGAGCCCGTGAAATGAAATATGATTGAACGAACTCAATCATTAGAGAACGATGATTTCACGGGCATTCATATTAAATACAAATATATATAATTTATATTTCATTGGGGAATTGTCCTCAATATTAAATACAATTTTAATTTATAATTTATAATCTAATAAATTAAGGTCATGCTTGAAAGTTCCCCGCCTCCTTTGGCTCTCTCGGTTCAAGTTCAAATTGAACTATATACTAGTGTGTTTCGCCGTCAATTAATTTGGAAATTCCATCGTACTCGATAGAGTGGGACACATTGAATGCATGGCAACACAGGGATCCTCATATGTTTCATATAAATTCTGTAAGAATGACCATAAATATAATTATGGTATTATTTTTCAGCATAAAATAAAATGAATCATACTACAAAGCGGACTGCCAATGATATCCTCACTACATGTAACCCATCTTCCCAAAAAAGGTACCCAAATGAGAATCTGCTTTGAACACGTAGCTTCGAAGAAAAACTTACTTTGAATTTCATTTTCTTTCGTTTAGAACTGAATGTTAAGATTGTTGGCTCAACGGTTACAGATATGCCAATTGGAGCCACAACACGAGCAATTTAGATAGATTTAACCGGGCCAACATTGGTGACTGTTCTTGTTACCGTCAAGGGTTGCTTCAACTCGAGAATAGTAATAGAAGACAGGTTCATATTCAATAGTAATCTGAGTTTTCCAGGTCATATACGAGACCAGGATCTGTCACTTTGTTAGGATCAACATGACCACCACCATAGTCAAATGGGTCAGCTTGTTTGTATGGTGCTCCCTCAGCCCCGATATATTGATTGTATTCAATTTTTCAGAGAAGCTTCATTTAAAAAAGAGAAAATTATTGTTATTAATAACCTTCACAAGAGTGATGCAAGCACAGTGAGCACGAAGGAAAACGGGTAGGGAAATCAGATTCGAGCTCTGAGAGGTTCCAGAGAAAACAAGCAAGAAGGAGCAATTTTGGGTTTTCAATATTCTCTAATTATATTAAATCAACTTGTAATACTTATAATAGTTGCTAGGGGTCCCAAAATAAAGCTACGGCCAGGTCAAATGCACTACCTAGATCTAAGAAAAAAAACAAATCAGATCCAAAAAGGAATCTGTTACAAAAATAGAATATCAAAATAGATATTAGGAATAAAATAAGTAGGATCTAATTGCATTTGATTGCTTCCCAGAATTTATATGTATCCATCCAACCAGTTGGGCATTTTCTTCTCTCTACTGGGCCTTTGAGCATGAGCAGGATCTGGCCCATTACTCTCTTCAATGCTGGGTCCAAGTTCTGGATGCTTCTTACCTCTTGCGATCGCATCATTTCCCACCCCTACGAAACCAAACTTGTCCTCAAGTTGCTCAACGAGATCTGTTCCCTATAACGCGGTGGTATCCTCCCAAGTAGCTTCGTCCTCCGAGAGCCCATCCCACTGAAGCAGTAGTTGACGGCGGTGGCCCGTGGAGGTTTGCAGAGTGCATGACCCTAAAACGCTCAACGACGACAGCAGCGGATGCGTCCACTACAACAAATTCTAAAAAAGATGGCGCTCCTTTAAGCAGCGCTTAAAATAAAAAACGCTACTTTATGTCATACGTAAACAATAAACAGCGCTTACTAACTAAGCGCTACTGTTTAGTACATATAATAAACAGCGCTTAGTCCTTTAAGCTACTGCTTTATCTTTAAATAATAAAAACGAACGGCACATTAAACGCTTCAAAACATGAAGTTACTGCTTTTGATCATAGGAACAATAAGCAGTAGCTTCATAGTAGGAAGCGGCTTTTGGTGTTAGAATAAGCAGCTTTTAGACTTAAGCGCTGTTTTTTCTTACTAATAAGCGGCGCTTTCTTACTAAGCGCTGTTTTTGGTCGATTTATTAAATATATGTATTTCCTCCTCTCTCATTTCGCATCGGAAGCCTTTGTTTCTCTCTGTCTGTCAACTCTCTCTTCGCAAACTCCACCGCAGTCGTCGCCTCCATCTCTACCATCGCCGTCCCCTCAACGAGATCGTGTGCTTCAAAAGCCGGAGATCGTGAGCTCGCCCAAAAGCCTGAAACCGAAGCTCGTCCCAAAGCGGAAACCGAGCTCGTCCGCCGCCCTCCAAAAGTCGAAATCAGGTCGCCCAAAAGCCGGAAACCGAAGGCTCGTCCGACGCCCTCAAAACCTGAAATCTGAGCTCGCCCAAAACTCGTCAGTCGTCCTCCATCCGAGCTCGTCAGTAGTCCTCAAAACACGAAATCTGAGCTCGTCCAAAACTCGTCCGTAGTCCTCCATCAGAGCAAAGGCTGCTGGCGGCGCTAGTCCTCAAAATCCTCCCAGCCTCCATCTCCAAACTCCTATTTGCGTCCATTTCGGTATGGCCCTTGTCTCCATTTTGTATCTCGATTCCACGTTGGTTTACATTGTTGGTGGTTCGTTAGTTTTTGTCTCTGTTCGATTTTGTTTGATTTTGTTCACTTTGTTGACCGCTTTGGAATCGAGAAGGGTTTGATTTTGTTTGATTTTGTTCATCGTTGTCGAGAGATAAATTAGAAGTGTTAAAGATGCTTGGAATCAGTTTGTTAAAATGTACAGTTAGTAAATATATATGCATATCGGATGGGAATCAATGGAAAAATGACCAATGAATTTTGTTGTGGAACCCGATTTTGGTTTTTTTGGTTTGAACAATGAATTTTGGAATGTTATGGTATTGTATATATTTTGGAATGTCCATATTTTAGGGAGACTCGCCAAAATTTTGTTAGAATTTTGATCTAGTACGTGTGTTGATTTTAAGAGCGTTGATAATTTTAGTCTTGCTTTATTTAAATGGGGTTTTTCTGTTGTTTTACCTCTCAATCCATAGGTAAAATATGGATCGAAAGTGGATGTCCGCCAATCGTTTGTCGAAGGAATATAAGGATGGAGTGAAAGATTTTATTGGGTTTGTAGTTGGGCATACAAATGCACCATAGTAGAATCATATGTCCTTGTTTAAGTTGTTGTTATACAAACAAAATTAGTGTTCGGGAATTGGAATGGCATTTAGTGAGCAATGGGATTGATCAAACTTATACATTGGACAAAGCACGGTGAGACAAGAGGTGAATCTTCTAATATGGGAATAGTGGGAGATATGCGTCGAGGACACCGCTACAAATACATATGATGGTGACCGTTTTGAAGATATGTTAAATGCGGTTGAAGAAGATCTTTGTGATTGTCCTCAAATGTTTGAGAAGTTGATGAGTGATGCGGAGAAGCCGTTATATGAGGTTGTACTAAATTCACAAGATTGTCGGCAATGTTAAAGTTGTTTAACTTGAAGTCGGGCAATGGATGGGTGATAAGAGTTTTACGGACTTACTCACACTTTGTTGAAAGATATGTTGCCTAATGATAATGTGCTTCCTAGTAGGACATATGAGGCTAAACAAATGTTACGCTCTATTGGCATGAGCTATGAGAAGATACATGTTTGTCGTAACGTTGCATTTTATTTCGTAATGAATATGCATCGTTAAAGTCGTGTCCAAAATGTGAAGCCTCACGGTATAAGAAGGAAAATTCGGCCCAGAGAAGGTATTGTGGTATTTTCCCATAATTCCCAGATTCAGCGTATGTACCGTAGTTGAAGATGCAAAAACCCGACATGGCATGAGGATGAAAGGATTCAAGATGGCAAGCTACGACCCGGCAGATTCTCCTCAATGGAAAAAATTGATATTGATTATCCCGATTTTGGGAATGAACCAAGAAACTTACGACTTGCATTGTCTCATCGATGGATTTAACCCACATGGTGTTCAAAGTAGCTCTCACAAGACATGGCCTGTGATTTTGGTGATTTATAACCTACCTCCATGGCTATGCATGAAGCGAAAATATATGATGTTGTCTTTGTTAATTTACGGGCGAAACAACCAGGAAATGATATCGATGTATATTTGGCTCCTTTAATTGAAGATTTGAAGCAAATGTGGGAGACAGGTGTGGTGGTGTATGATAGGTATAGAGAAGAAAGTTTCACCTTGAGGGCTATGATTTTCGGCACAATTAATGATTTTCCAAAGATATGGTAATCTGTCGGGATATAGTACCAAAGGTCGGTGTGCATGCCCTATATGTGAAGATAGTGCAGATTGGATTCGGTTGGAACATGGTAGGAAGAATGTCTTTCTTGGGCATCGCAGATTTTTGCATCCAAATCATCATTATCGGTCATGGAGAAAGGTATTCAATGGGAATACTGAGAAGAGCGGAGAGCTCCTTTGCCTCGACGGGTACACAACTGTTAGAAAAAGTAAAAGATTTGAATATTAAATTCGGTAAACCTTTGCAGGAGACCTTGCCACGAGGGTGGAAGAAAAGGTCGATTTTCTTTGAGTTGCCATATTGGAAATCATTATACGTAAGACATTTCGTTGATGTGATGCATGTTGAAAAAATATTTTTGATAGTCTCGGTGGTACCTTACTTAATGTGCGGGAAGACTAAAGATGGCATCAATGCAAGGCTGGACTTGGTTAGTATGGGATTGAGGCGAGAGTTGGGACCAGGTAAAGAAAGGGAAGCGTCAGACATATCTACCTCCGACGCTCATACTCTATCTAAAAAGAGAAAAGAGATTTTTGTAAGTTTCTTGATGGAGTTAAGGTTCCAGGGTACTCTTCAAACATTAAGAACCTCGTATCGATGAAAGATCTCAAGTTAAAGGGTCTAAAGTCTCATGATTGTCATGTTCTCATGGAGAATTTGCTACCCATAGCTATACGATCTATTTTGCACGACAAAGTGCGGAATACCTTAAGTAAACTTTGTTTCTTCTTTAAGGCAATTTGTAGTAAAGTGATTGACCTGGAAAGTTGCCACCTTGCAAAAAGAAATTATTCTCGACTTTGTGTGAGCATGAGATGTATTTCCGCCTTCATTCTTTGACATAATGATTCATCGGCGGTTCATCCGGTTAGGGAGACACAATTGTGTGGGCGACTTATATGAGATGGATGTACCCGTTTGAGCGTTACATGAAGATATTAAAAGGGTATGTGAAAAACCAATCACGACCAGTAGGTTGTATTGTTGAGCGGTATATAGTCGAAGAAGCTGTTGAATTCTGTGCAGTATGTATCGATATTGAACATTCTATAGAAATTTGCGGTCTCGTCACCGCAGGAAGAAGTGCGAGGGAGGATTACTTGGACTTGAAATATTGACTATATCAAGGAAAGAATGGGAACAAGCACACTTATATGTTTTACGCAACGCCGATGAAGTTGAGTCATATGTTGTAAAACACAAGGACATACTCAAGAGCTTGTACCCAAATAAGAGTCAAAATTGGTTAACAACAGAACACAATCGGTGTTTTATAAAATGGTTGAAAGAATACATTTCTGCAGAGTTTCCTGCAAATCCTAGCTCGGTTTCAGAAAGATTGAGATGGTTAGCTAAAGGTCCAGATATACATGTTAGTTCTTACACCGGTTATCTCATTAATGGGTACACTTTTTATACAAAAGAACATGATGATCGGAGGAGAATACAAAATAGTGGAGTGACTCTTGTAGGTGAAGCTATGCATATATCAAGTGCTAAAGATAGAAATCCCATATATGCGAACATGTCATACTTGGGTCATTGAGCGATATGGGAGTTGGATTACAAGATGTTTCGAGTGCCTGTGTTCCAATGCAAGTGGGTTGATAATAACAACGGTGTACAAATGGATGAGTTGGGGTTCATGCGGGTGAATTTTAATAAGTTGGGATATAAGGATGAGCCCTTTATTTTAGCATCGCAAGCTCAACAAGTGTTCTATGTCACCGATCCAATTGATATGAATTGGTCCATTGTTCTATTGAATAACAAAAAAATTGTTAATGAGATTGATGATGAAGCACATGAATATCTCGACATTGAGGATGACCACTTTCTTGGGACATCACAATCATTGTTTGGGGTAAGTACACATATAGAGGATGATGTGTATATTAGAAATGATCATAATGAAGGGCTTTGGATCAATCCATTATTTCATAAGGGATGCGCAAATCTGAATAAAACGAGAAAAAGGAAAAGAGTTGCTTAAATGTACATGTATGTAGTGAATGCTATTTAATTTTTATTAATTTATTGATCAATTAAATGTGTATACATTGATTTCTTTATTAATTTTTATTAATAACTTATGTGTATAATTTTTTTCAGGTAAATGGCATCTGAAAGTGATGATAGTGCTCGAGGCCCCCAAAGGGGACGGCGTCCGTGGACCGACTTTTAAGAAGAAACTCATCCGTGAGAGGAGTAAAGGAGTTACAAAGCGTGTGGTAAGATCCTTGTCGATTAAATTTGTACACTAATACTATTTTTTTTAGTTGAGTATCTAAATTTGTACACTAATACTATTTTTTTATAGGTTATATGGAATGCTAAGGTCAACCAATTGGTGAAAATGTTAATGACTTTATTCAATTCATTGGGGCCCACAGTCACGAAAAACGGTCCCAATTAGCGCGATAATTGGAAGGATAAGGATCCATATTTGAAGGAGCTAAAAGATGAGATATGGGTGAGATACAGGTATATAAAAATGGGATTAATTAACATTGGTTAGTTGTATTGTTTTTAATTTATCTAAACATACTTATAGTCTACCATTTTGTTTATAATGTTCTTGCGAAGCATTTTGATGTTGATGAGACCGAAAGGATATTACACTTAGGTTATTTGGAAGATCACACGGAATTTCGAGCTGCGTTAGCGAACAAGTGGTTGAGAGACCAACACGGAACATCGGACATCGACCTCCAAAGAAATATGCATCGTTCATAGAACAGGATGATTGAGCGCTTTTGTAAGAAGACGCATACGAGAAGATGAAGAATATATAGTATGTACAATAATATTTATAACTTTTATATATGACATTAAACCATGCATTAATATATTCTTATGTTTTTATGTAGAGAATAAGCAATGAAAATCGACAAAGCGTCAAATCCTCCATACCCTTACAGAGGAGGGGTTAAAGGGTATCGCGGCATTGAGGAAGAAATGGTATGTCCAATATCTTTAATTATAACTTGTTTTAACGCATCTCTTGGTATGTACAATTTCTTTCTTCCTTTCTCTCAATTTGTTTGTTCACATGTACAATTTGTTGGAGTCAGGAGAAGATGCAACTTCTCGATCCATTGATCGATCTTGTTTGTGGATAGAAGCGGCGAAACAAGAAGGGTGACATTGAACATCTACCCACTAGAGAAGTGGTGATAAAATTGTAAGTATGATAACATTAATTAACGTTTAAATTAATGATATTATTTAATAATATTTAATAATATTTGTGTCTCGCAGAATGAACTGTCAATGTCTATGTCGATTTGTGCGGTCAAGACATCCTTTCCCAAGCCATACCCATCAAGGAGTATCCTGGTGGGTAAGAGGCGTGGCATTTGGCGTCTCCCAGGGCGCTATCTTTGCATCACAGACGCGCGTAAGGCGCCATGCTGATGCTAGTGAAACAGAAGAATTGAGGAGAATGGTAACTCAGCTATACCAAAAAGTTCAGGAATTGGAAGATAGCAAGAAGGATAAAGATGAAGTGGAGAGGAACGAGCATCAGTCACCTATCCCTAACCCAAAGAGTGTTAGAGATAGTTGCACTATTGTGAGTCCCGAGGTAATAATCGTTACATTTCTTTTTATACTTTCTCACCTAAGTATTCAAAGATTTAACATATTAATATTTCGTTTATCATTGGTTTAGGGCATTTATGAGTGCAGTCTATATTTGACAAGTCCAACGCATAGCGAATGGTTGGTAAGGAATGTTGTATAATGAACCAGGTGTGTCACTACACAACCTTCCCTTACCTCCTAATCATGTAAAAGTTAGAGTTGACGTTGCACTTGAGGGAGATGCACTATTGCCTGCACCATTGGAGCGGCAGATGTGATGACAGTGGAGCAGGCAATAGGAACCTATGTGGCATGGCCAAACCACCTCGTAGTTACAAGTGATATGGTACGTATATGTTAAAGTATATGCTTCACTATCATATCTTGCATATATTTATTAAATTAGGTGATCACTCACTAACTAGTCAATATGTTGGAATGCAAAATATGTAGGTATCTCCAACATCCAAAGCCAAGGACAAAGGCAAGGGCAAGTCGCCTATAGCTAGCAAGAGTGTTGGCAAGCGACCAACAAATGGGTCATTCACATCTCCGGTGAAGAAGGTCATGGTATCTCGGCCTCCTACGGCTCACCTTTCTGATTTTACAATTTATCTTAGAGTCCATATGGCAACAAAGATGGAGGCAGCAGATACCATTAAAGTACCAATGGATGAATCAATTTTGGGTTATGAGCACGACCTAAGAGCTGGTGTTGATGGTGCACTTCAGGAAATTCTTAATGACAACCTATGGTTAAGTGAAACTGTTATTAGTGTATATCTCAGGTACTGCATTAAATTTTAAAGTATCCAATGATTTTTATTTTTTCACACTAAATATTTATGTTATTGTTAATGCATTAATTTGTATGCATGTTTTAATTTAAGGTACTTGTATCAAGAGATATTGATCCCACAAGAACAAACTCAAAGGTTTGTATTTTTGTGCCCACAACGGACACATATGGGATCATGGAATGTCGACATGTCCGAGTATGTCATTCACCGCTTGACATTAGCAAATCGACTTTGAGACTTTGTTTTTGTCACCTTGCAACGTAGTGTAAGTCATTTAATTTAATCAATATTACTAAATTTATTGAAATGTGTTTACTTTCTTATATTTTTTGTCCAACATTTTTGTAGGGATCATTGGTTATTGTTAGCGATTAACTTGAATCAAAACGTTGTGTACTATCTTGATCCATTGCGTGTACATATCAACATACGCAAAACAATGAAAGAGAAGTACAATCAGTAAGTGTGTATAAATCATAGATATGTATATATATATATATATATATATATATATATATATATATATATGTATGCAATTTCTTAAACGTTTAAGTTACTTGTAATATTGAAGTGTTTATTTGTTTATGTTTGGCCTACGTGACATCTTGTCTTTGGTTTGGTATTTGTTTAAATTCTGGTGTTTTATAAATTTTGGAATGTCCATATTTTAGGGGAGACTCTGCCAAAATTTTGTTAGAAATTTGATATATATAGCCATGTGTCCATATTAAATGATTTTGTTTGATTTTGCACTTAGGGCAATCCTACTTTATCGAAGAAACAAGTCTCGATTTTCTATATTTACTCCACCTAAATGGATACCGATAAAGGTATTTATATCAAATTTTTTATGCAATTATTCAAATTACCAAAAATAAAAACAATTAATTTCATATTTTTGGTTTTATAGTGTCCTCGCCAACCGAACTCGATGATTGTGGCGATATGTTTTAAAGTTTCTCAAGGATATTGTCGTTCATAATCAAGCAGAAATTCCAATGAGGTATGTTTGTAACAATTTCAAAGTTTATATAATTTTTTTCTTTACGCATACCATTTGAATGCTTATGTTCAATTCTAACTTCATTTAATTTTTATTTCATGATCTTATCACGATTGTCAATTCGACACATACATCGATCATACCTAACTCAAAGAAGAGTGGTGTCGATATTTTACTACAAATTTTATCATTTATAAGCAGATAGAAGAAGATTAATATTAATGTTTACGTGAGTTTTTGTTAAATTTGGTTTTTAGTTTAGCATACTTGAATTGGAAAGGTTCACATGAAATTAGGAATAAAATTCCTTTTATGTTGGCTAATATTTTATATATTTTATGTTGGTTGGCTGGTATGATATGTTATGTTTCTGGTGTATTTTTATATTTTGGAATGTCCATATTTTAAGGAAAACTCTGCCAAAATTTTGTTAGAATTTTGACTTTGTATGCATGTTTAGTTGCGATGTGAGAAGAAAAAGATATTACTATTTAGGTAGGATTTGTAGCATGACATGTGCAATATTTTAGTGATCTATTCTCAGATAATTGTAAATTTGACTATGAAATATATTGTACTTTATTTATGTTAATGTAAGGATATGTAGGAATTTATGAAAAAATTACATTATAATGTTAAATTTTGATGTTGGGGAATGTTGATGACAATTTTGATTGCATTTTGTGTTATCACTATCATGCAACAGATATAATGTAAATGTGAGAGAACTAAATTTAATAAAAAAAAAAAAAAGAGAATAAACAGCGCTTCAATAATGAAGCGCTGCTTATTGTATAAAAAGACAGCGCTTCTAAAAGGAAGCGCTGCTAATTATACAAAATAAACAGCGCTTCAATAATGAAGCGCTGTTTATTGTATAGACAATAAACGCTTTATTGAAGCGCTGTTTATTGTCTATACAATAAACAGCGCTTCATTATTGAAGCGCTGTTTATTGTCAGACAATAAACAGCGCTTCCTAATTGAAGCGCTGTTTATTGTCCATTTTCAGCAGCGCTTCATAAACGCTATTTTTTTGAAATACAATCAGCAGCGGCTTAATTTTCAGCGCTTTTAAGCGCTGTTTTAAGCTAAAAATAAGCGCTGTTTATTGCCAATACTTGTTGTAGTGGTCCCAGTGAGAGTCTCAGGCAACGGTGGCGGTTGCGTCGGAGGAGGACCATGAAATGGCTTGAGCTTCGATACGTGAAACACAGGGTGGATACGGGCTTCTGATGGTAGGCGAAGTTCGTAGGCAACAGGTCCGATTCGTTGGGAAATCTGAAAAGGACCCACGAATCGCTTAGCCAACTTGGGTGATCCACGCCCCTGCATCGAGATCTGACGATATGGTTGAAGTCGAAGAAGGACCTAGTCACCAACAGTGAAGTTGCGATCTTGGCGATGAACAACGGTTTGGGAATGCATTCGTTGTTGAGCTTTTGTGAGATTCTCACGAATCACCTGAAGCTGGTGGTGCCGATGGGTAAGAAATTCATCCAAACCTGTGTTACCAAGTGACTTCAAACACAAGAGGGGGGTGAATTGTGATAGCGGTGCTTATATAAAAAATTACAGATAAATTACTGAATTAAAAAAAAACTTGAAAGAAATAAATTGCGAAACGATAAATAACTTGAAGAATAAATTGCAGGAATTAAATTGCAATAAATAAATGACAGAAAATAAATGACCGAAAAATAAATAAAGAACAAAAATAAATAAAGTGCTTGAATGATAAAGAGACAGAGAGCAAAGAAGAGCACGCGCGACAAATTATACTGAGTTCGCCACCAAACACCCCCTGAGCCTACGCCCCGTCCCCAAAGCAAAGCACTATGGGATTTTCACTAAATCACTAGCTTTTAAATCAGGTTCAGCTAGAAACCTTTACAACTCTATACCAGAGCAATACGTTCAAGAGATATCACCTCTATATGAACACCTTGGGATTCCTACCCAAAAAGAAATGATTTTTACAAATAAAATGAGATGAGAAAGATACACTCAATAGTGCAGATATAACAAATTGAAGCTCAAATAATACAACTCAAATTATGTAGAATAAAAAAGCTCTCAAAAAATTGTGCTCAAATAAGTGTGAGTGATGGAGAATATTTTGACAGAGTTTCAGCATAAAAATTAAACACTGGCGTTGTGTTTTTTTTAAAACAATGCTCATGGTGCAGTGCTTTTATAGGCACTGAGAGGAGCGTCACATTTAAGAGGATTTGTCCGTTGCAGCATTAAAGGGATTTGTCCGTTGCAGCATTAAAAGGGATTTGTCCGTTGCAGCATTAAAAAATTGAAACACGGATACGGAAATGATTCTCGGACACACTTGGTGTCCGACATCGTATTTCCAAACGACCTCTCCCCAGCTCGGCATACGATCTCCCAGGCTCGGCATACAATCTCCCCAGCTCGGCATACGACCTCTCCACACAGCTCGACATAAGACCTCTCCACACAGCTCGACATACGATCTCTCCACAGCTCGGCATACGACCTCTCCATAGCTCTCAAGATACGACCCATTTCAAGACGCGACTTCCCACATTTCGGACTGAGAATATTTTCCAAAGAAAACTTGAAATATTTTCCAGACAATATTTTGAGTACAACTTAAGAATTTTTCAAAATACTTTGTGCCTAAAAATAATTTAGAAAAAATTATCATAAAATCAATTTTAGAATAAAAATCATTTTGTAAGTGTGTGATTTTATTTTAATTGAGAGCTTTTTATTACTACTTACAAATAGTCTTAATAAAAAAAAATAAATACCCAAAACCCAAAGACTTGAGAAACTATCATTCTTGATACGCGTCTTGGTATTCTTTTCCACTTTTTGCACGGTTGACTATTTGCAAAACTCCCTTTTGTCAATCATCAAAACCATCCTGTCAAGGCATGTATTCACAGACTCCACTTTTTGATGATGACAAACATCTCATGGAGGGAATTTAGTAAAATATAATCATGATATGACAATGAGATATAAGCATGGTTTTTCAATAAAGATATCGAGTTTAAGCACAATATTTAGAAAAACTCCCCCTCACAATATTTAGAAAAAGATATCGTAAAAACTCCCTCACAATATGCATAAAATAAACCACTCCCCCTGAATCATATAACTCTCCCCCTTTTGGCAACATCAAAAAGCGGAAAAGATAAAGGGAAAGACATGTAAAACGTATGCATATACGTGTAACTAGATGGCGAAAAATAATTAAAATAGAGTATCAAGGGTTCAATGAAGCATAAGAAATCCTTGGTAAAAAATTATTCAGGGAGATAGCAAAAATAAAGCACTAGGATAAGAGTTACTAGTCCTCGTTCAACTCATTCTCATCATCAATTGTTTCCTCATCTTCACTGATATTAAGCGCATAATTGTTTGCAGTTAACATAACCTGCACAAACTTTTATTTTAACGATTACAGGAAGGACGGTTGCATTTCTCCACTTTTAGTCTTGGTAACGGAACCTGCATAAAAATGTTAGCACACTCCAATGCCCAAGTTAGAACTTATTCATAATAAAATGCACTCACACGCAGTCATTCAATGCATGATTGATCTAAAATTCCTAACTCGGTTCTTATAAAAAAGAAGTTTTCTTTAGGCAAAGGTTTAGTAAAAATATCTGCGAGTTGTTTAGATGTTTCCACAAACTCAATCACACAATCTCCTTTTTGAACATGATCTCTAATAAAATGGTGCCTAATTTCTATGTGTTTGGTCCGGAGTGATAAACCGGATTTTTCGTGAGGTTTATGGCACTAGTATTGTCGCACTTCATTGGAGCAGTTTTGATTGATTCCATAATCATTCATTGTTGTTTCATCCAAATGATCTGCGGCACAACAACTACCCGCCGCAACGTATTCTCGTCAAAGAAGGGACAAAGCCACACCGGCTTGTTTCTTACTATGCCATGAAACCAAGGCATTCCTAAGTAAGTGACATGTCCCACTAGTGCTTTTTCGGTCCATTTTGCAACCCGCAAAATCCGAATCCGAAGTACCCAATAAGTGTGCAACAAGCACCTTTGGGGTACCATAAACCCATAGTTTGTGTGCGGTGAGATATCTCATGATGCGTTACCGCTAAGAGATGTGATTCCTTAGGATTTGCTTGAAAACGCGTACACATACAAACACTAGACATAATATCAGGACGACTTGCGGTGAGATAGAGAAGAGATCCTATCATACCTCGATACTTACTTACTTCGACCGACTTACCACCTTCATCTTTGTCAAGATAGCATGATGTGCTCATTGGAGTTGAGATTTCTTTGGCGTTGCTCATTCCAAATCTTTTAAGCAACTCCTTGCAATATTTGGATTGATTTATAAAAATTCCTACATTGTTTGTTTGATTTGAAGACCAAGGAAGTAGTTGAGCTCTCCCATCATGGACATTTCAAACTCACTTTGCATGATTTTGGAAAAATCTTCACACAAGGACTCATTAGTAGCACCAAAGATGATATCGTCAACATAAATTTGAACAAGTAAAATGTCATGATTTTTGTGTTTAATGAAAAGAGTGGTATCAACTTTTCCTCTTTCAAAACCTTTTTCAAGTAAATATTTGCTCAACTCTCGTACCAAGCTCTCGGAGCTTGTTTTAAACCATATAAAGCCTTTTTCAATTTGAAAACATGATTTGGAAATTCAAAATTTTCAAAACCGGGAGGTTGATCAACATATACTTCTTCTTGAATAAAGCCATTAAGAAATGCACTTTTAACATCCATTTGAAAAAGTTTGAAATCCATGATGCATGCAAATGCGAGAAGCATGCGAATAGCTTCTAATCTAGCCACGGGTGCATAGGTTTCATCGAAATCTATGCCCTCTTGTTGGTTATAGCCTTTTGCAACAAGTCTAGCTTTATTTCTAACAATGATACCGTTTTCATCAAGCTTGTTGCGAAAGACTCATTTGGTCCCAATGACTAGGTAATAGTAGCATAATGCTTGACAAATCGGCGGTAATAGCCCGTAAGACCCAAAAATCCCCTTAGAGTTGAGAGGTTGTGAGGTGCTGCCCAATCCTTGATGGCTTATAACTTAGCGGGGTCTGCTGCCACCCTAGTAGCGGAGATGATATGTCCCAAATAATCCACTTGAGGTACCCCAAAATGACATTTGGATAATTTGGCATAGAGCTGATGGGAAGATAATAGTTGTAGGACTTCAGATAAGTGGTTGAGATGGGAAGTCCAATCTTTACTGTAAATGAGGATGTCATCGAAGAAAACCAACACAAATTTGCGTAGATAGGCTCGAAAGACGTCATTCATAGTGGCTTGGAAGGTAGACGGTGCATTGGACAGCCCAAAGGGCATTACTAAGAACTCAAAATGTCCATCAACCGCCCGAAAAGCTGTCTTGTGAGTGTCAGTAGGGTGTAGCAGAATTTGGTGGTATCCCGACCGGAGGTCCAGCTTGGAAAGAACAGTAGAACCGTGTAATTCATCTAGCAATTCATCCACAGTAGGAATAGGGAAACGGTCCTTGATCGTGATAGCATTCAAAGCTCGATAGTCCACACAAAAATGCCAAGACCCATCCTTCTTTTTAACAAGTAGAACCGGGGATGAGAAAGGGCTAGTACTTAGCTTAATTAATCCTTCCTTCAACATATCTTGAATCATGGAAGTCATAATGGCATTTTTCCATTGAGGGTAGCGGTAAGGGCGCACATTAACGGGTTTAAAGGAGGGCAGTAGGTGAATATGATGGTCTTGAGTTCTAGGTGGGGGAAGGCCTTAGGGAGTGGCAAAAACTGAAGGGAATTGGGATAGGACGGCTTTTAGGTCCGGATGTAAGGTAGGTAAAATGGGGCTGAGAGGTTCGGCTTCTGTTTGGTTAAGGGTATCAATGCTACGGAGTGATATGGTGTGCAAGGACTCAATAGAGTTGGTGAAAGCAAAACGTGAAAATTGGGCAAACGAGGCTAGGATTGGGGGATTGGGGTTATTGCCTGTAACAGTGATAGGTTTGCCATTATGAGTGAATTCTATAAGTGGAACAGTATAATCGGACATGAAACGGCCCAAGGTTTGTAACCATTGCACACCCAAAACAACCTCAGCACCATGAATAGGCAACACATAGAAGGGAACATGAAAAAGCTCACCTGAGAAGGTAATAGGAACCTTAGGACAGCTGCCCGTGCATTGGATGGACTCACCTTTGCCCACTAAAAACTGAAAATGGTTGAATAGCCACAATAGGAAGTTGAAGAAATTCAGCAATGCGGGGCTGGAGAATGTTGTGTGAGCTACCGGAGTCAATAAGAATGGTAACTTCCAGTTGTTGTATATGGCCTTGTAGCCGTAGGGTCCTGGGGGATAGAGAGCCCCCTAAGGCAGCACTAGAGAGGTGAAAATGATCACCTGAGTTGGGGTTGATGTTTGAGGCTGTAGGAGTAGATTCACGAGGGTCTACGGGTTCGGAATCAGGTGTGGGGTTAGTCTCAGTGTCATAGACTGAGTCATTAGTCATAAGAATCATGAATTGTTTGACCTTGCATTGATGGTCGCGGCTCCACTTGTCATCACAATGAAAACAGAGCCCATGAGCACGTCTGTCTTGCATATCACTTGGGTTGAACTTGCGTAATGGGATGGTAGGTGTGGGTGGTGTGGGAGCAGGTCCTAAGACTGATGGGGTAGTAGGTGGAGCAGAGGACGGGTTAGCCTTAGAAAAGCGTGGAAAAACTGTTTTGGAATCAGTAATCTTGGCTTCAACTACTTTAGCAAGGCCGATTGCATCATGTAAATTGTAAGTCGCCTAATGGTAAGTTCACGGTATATGTCATGTCATAATCCAGATAGAAAGCAATTAAGTAGAGCATCAGGATTGAGGCCAGAAACTCTATTGGATAAACTTTCAAACAGTGCCTGGTAATCTGTCACAGAACCGGTTTGTTTAAGTTTGAAAAGTGCTACCTGATGGTTCTCATAGGCGGAGGGTCCGAATCGGGACTCCAAGGCTTCTGTAAAGCTGACCCAAGAAACAAATTGATTATTGGAATGGGCCCATTTAAACCAAGCCAGTGCTTGACCTTGCATGAAAAAAGGCACGTAAGTGAGGCGTTGAGGTGGAGGTATGTGAGACAATTCAAAGAATTGCTCTTCTTGAAAGAGCCAGTCGAGTGGGTTAGTGCCATCAAAGGGTAGGAGTTTTGCGTTGGGTGTTTTGAAACTGAGGGTATGGGAATGGGAGGGACCTGAGTGAGAGGCTGGGGTAGGTAGTGGTGATTGTTGTAATATTGCAAGTTTTGAATCAAGTTTTAAATCAAGCAATTCTTCCATGCGTGAGAGACACATACTAACAATTTCCTCTGTACTTTTTTCTGATTTATCAGGTTTGGGGGGCATGATGAGGAGAATGAAAGCACTAAATGATGCAAGCACAGTGAGCACGAAGGAAAACGGGTAGGGAAATCAGATTCGAGCTCTGAGAGGCTCCAGAGAAAACATGCAAGAAGGAGCAATTTTGGGTTTTCAATATTCTCTAATTATATTAAATCAACTTGTAATACTTATAATAGTTGCTAGGAGTCCCAAAATAAAGTTACGGCCAGGTCAAATGCACTACCTGGATCTAAGAGAAAAAAAACAAATCAGATCCAAAAAGGAATCTGTTACAAAAATAGAATATCAAAATAGATATTAGGAATAAAATAAGTAGGATCTAATTGCATTTGATTGCTTCCCAGAATTTATATGTATGCATCCAACCAGTTGGGCCTTTTCTTCTCTCTACTGGGCCTTTGAGCATGAGCAGGATCTGGCCCATTACTCTCTTCAATGTTGGGTCCAAGTTTTGGATGCTTCTTACCTCTTGCAATCGCATCAAAGAGACTTATGATCATGTACAAATACATATGTATACATATATATATGGACCCAAATTCTCTACAATGCATGTCAGTAGGGACGGATCCAGAAATTTCGACTAGTGGAGTCAGATTGTTTATATAACATTAATGCATAAGTGATAAGATAATGACATCATTACCATTAAGCAAAAAATTGGAGATTACAAAAACTATAACATTATATACCAAAAAATTGAAGACACCTCAATAACCAACATCTACGAATTATAATTGCTCTCTACGTATTTTTTATATTTTGAAATTGTTGTATGATTTTTTTCATTTAACACTATTGAAAATATATTTCTCTCTATGTATGTAACTGTGACCAAGCAATTATTCAATAACTCATCTCCCAATCATATCAAAATAGAGTAGTTTATTTTCTATTATTTTCTCTTTAGCGGGGTTAACACTTATTTATAAGTGGGGACAAAAATAAAATTACTCAATAATTAGTAAAAAAAATAAATAAGTCAGTAGGGTCAACTACCCCCAATTTAGAAGAGGTGGATCCGTCCCTGCATGTCAGCATATGTCAGCAGATCTCGACTGTTGGATAAACTTCAGACGACTCCTTAAATCATAATACAAGTCGTCCGATGTTCGCATGAATGCATGACTATAGAGAATTCAATTTGACCATTTTTACCAGTTGTGACATGGGAAGACTTAATTGCAGCAGGGCTCCAAGTTGGATGGACAGTCTTTATAAGTGCGACGATACCAGATATGTGGGGGCATGCCATTGAAATTCCTGATTCAATGTTGAAATTGAGAGAAGTTGACTCATCTTGAGTTGCATCATCAGATAGCAAGCTGGCAGAAGAAGCAGGTGACGAAGCCGCCAGAATATCAACCCCAGGAGCAGCTATGTCAGGCTGCAACAGTTTGATAAAGCTTTAGATTATCTTAAGACAAGAAACTAGTTCCTTTTTGGAGGAATGATTAGAACCTTTAATACTGAAGGAGAAAGAGAACTTGGTCCTCGTGAAGAGAAGAATGCCACTTCAGGGGACATCTGTTTCCCCACAACTGTTTTGGTCCTGCTAAATTTGATCACAGGATTCCTACAGCATGTGCATTCTTCAGAAGATATCAAGAATAAAGTAACACTTGCAGAAAATATAGTACTTTGCTCTTTGCACAGGAACTTTAAATTTGCAAAGAACAGTGATAGATGCAAAGAACAGGTTATAAGTGACAAATGTTACATCAAGCAAAAATATCATAAAATTGAAACTGCGTTATTTTCTTATGAATACTCCTGCACAGCACAACACGAGTACGAGAAAATCAGTGAAAAATAATTTCTACATAAAAGATGAAGATGCTATCACATGACGCAATGTAGGTAACCAAACTAAGTGTAAATGTAGTTAATTTTTTTAAATAGTTAATAAATTAATAGATAGATAGATTCTGCAGACCCGGCATAAAGAACAATAGATGATGGATTTCAAGATTATTCACCGAGTTGCTTCCTTGTATGATAGAATAGTTTTTCCTGCTATGAATTCAACTTGGACAGAGGGTATACCCCACGATAAATCAACATCTTTAGTAGGAAACTGAGCATACATGAGACCAACACCCCCAACTTCCATTACAGTTCATACAGCAGCTGTGGCTGATCTCTGTGACCGAGACTGGAAACACAAAATTGCTTTTCCTTTAGCTAAGGTGGCATTCAGGCTTCCTGAACCGCAGCTCCTGAGAACAAAACCATAAATCTGAGGTTGCAGACCGTCGCCGGAAAATCTGAGGTTGAAGACGACCACGTCAGCGTGCCACGTCACAGACACGTGTCACCTTCAGCCACTCTCTTCGCGCCACGTGTCAAGGGAGCCACATCACCAGTCAAAGTCTACCTTTGACTCACCAGCCACGTCATTCTACCAACCAACCAGAAATCGCCACGCGTCACGTTGACCAGTCAACTGCCTCGCTGTCCAAAGTTACTGAAATTACAGATAAGCCCTATACTTTTCTGTATTTACAGTTTTACCCCTGAACTTTTGTATAATTACTATTTGACCCCTGAACTTTTTAAAAATTGCATTTTGACCCCTAAACTTTTGTATAATTGTAATTTGACCCCTAAACTTTCAAAAATTGTATTTTGACCCCTAACCTTTTGTAAATTGCAATTTGACCCCTATAAAATTGTAAAATTACCCTCTTTATATTTTTTCCCACACAAAGTACCAAATTGTTCTTTGTTATTGGAAAAGAAATTGTGGAATTATAAAAGGTGCATTTCAAGAAAGGTCTGGCTAAGGAAAGACAAGGTTATTAAGTACGCTTAGCGACACCTCTCTTTCCTGGGAACTTCCTTGGTGTTCTAATTATAAAACTACAATCTCGAATCCGTAACCCGGTACTTCAAATTTTCTCCTACATCCAAAATGCCTCCTAGAAGACAACCAGTGCATGACCTTACTATGGAAGACATGCGGAGACAAATAGAGGAATTACAAAACACTGTACAGGCCCAACAAGCTCAGTTGAATGAACATAACCGGCATTCAGGCGATGAATCCAAGTACTTCAGTGATTCCTCATCACCCGTAACTGCAGACGATCCCAGAGACAACCAATCAGGCGTGATGACATCAAAGTAGACATTCCAGATTTTGAAGGAAGACTTCAACCGGAAGAATTTATTGATTGGCTTGGTGTTGAAAGGGTGTTCGAATACAAGGAGATTCTGAAGAAAAAGAAGGTAAAAATTATTCTTTGTGAAGCTAAAGAAACATGCTTCCACTTGGTGGGAAAATCTTAAAAAGGCGAACGAGAAGGAAGAGTAGGATCGAACATGGGAGAAAATGCGCGAGAACTATCCGGAAAGTTCTTACCTCCTCAATATTATCAACAAACTTTCATTCAACTACAAAAACTTCACAAAAGAATTTGTCGGTTGAAGAGTACGCCAGAAGAATTTAAGAAGTTGATGATGCAATGTGATGTTCAAGAAAGAGAGAAGCAGACAATTGCCCGTTTCCTTGGAGGACTAAACCCTGATATTGCCAACCCTGTTGAACTTCAACAATATTGGACATTAGAAGATGTTATTAGCCTTGCTACAAAAGTGGAGAAGCAGTTACCCAGAAAGTCTAGCTACAGAAACTTCTCCTCCGCTAATAATCCTCCTTACCCCCCCAAAACACCCACAGATCAACCCACCTCATCGAGTAAGCCTCCATCCAAACCCATCACAACCGAAAACAAAACCAAGGCCATCAAATGTTTCAAGTGCCAAGGTTTTGGTCATATAGCCTCCAATTGCCCAACACGGAGAACCATTACCATCATCAAAGGAGAAGCTTATGAAGTATCAGAACAAGAAGAGGTTCCAGAAGGACCTGAAGGAGAAGAGGAGTTCGAGCCAGTATATGATGAAGAACTCACTATTGCTAACCATGGTGAATCTTTAGTGATCAGACGAAGCTTGCATACAATATCAGTAAAAGAAGAACCTTGGTTAAGGCACAATATTTTCCACACTCGTTGCACTTCTGTTGGAAAAGTTTGTGATGTTATTATAGACAGTGGAAGTTGTGAAAATGTAGTTTCCAACTACATGGTGGAGAAATTGGAACTTCCTACCCAGGCGCATCCCCACCCTTACAAGTTGCATTGGCTCAGTAAAGGAAGTGAAGTGAAGGTTGACAAGCGATGCCTTGTGACCTTTTCCATTGGCCAGAAGTACAAGGATCAGGTTTGGTGTGATGTTGTACCTATGGATGCTTGTCATCTTCTCCTTGGAAGACCCTGGCAATATGATCGTCATGCATTATATGATGGTTATTCCAACACCTACTCCTTTGTCAAAGATGGAGTAAAGGTCAAGCTAACTCCCTTACCACCGAGTGAGCTTGATAAAGGCAAAAAAGAAGTCAAGCCATTGGTGTCCTTAATCACAAAGGAACAACTTAAAGAAGCTGCAGAGGAAATTCAGACCATGAGTTTTATTCTACTGTTCGAGTCAAATGAGGAGACAATTATTCCAGTAGAAATTAAGAAGCTACTTGCAGAATTTCCAGATGTTGTTCCAGAAGAAATTCCACCTGGACTACCACCAATGCGAGATATCCAGCACGCTATTGACTTTATTCCTGGAGCAGTCATTCCGAACAGACCAGCCTACAGAATGAGTCCTCAGGAGCATGCTGAGATCCAGTGCCAAGTTGAAGGATTATTGAAGAAAGGATTGATACAGAAAGCATTAGTCAGGTGTGCGGTTCCTCGCCATCCTAGTGCCCAAGAAAGATGGAAGTTTGGAGAATGTGTGTTGATAGTCGAGTGTCAACAAGATTACCATCAAGTATCGGTTTCATACCCAGACTTGATGATTTATTAGATCGATTACATGGTGCCACTATCTTTTCAAAGATTGATCTTTGTAGTGGATACCATCGATCGTGCTAAGGCAGGAGATGAATGGAAGATCGCCTTCAAAACCAGAGATGGCCTTTATGAATGGACTGTTATGCCTTTTGGGTTGTCCAATGCCCCAAGTACATTTATGCGTCTGATGAACCAAGTCCTTCGACCTTTTATTGGTAAATTTGTTGTCGTCTATTTTGATGATATTCTAATCTTCAGCAAGGACAAAGAAGAACATTTAGAGCACCTTCAACAAGTGCTGCAGACTCTCCGTGAGCAGAAACTCTATGCCAACTTAAAGAAATGTTATTTCTTAACCAATGAAGTTGCTTTTCTTGGTTATATTATCACATCCGAAGGCATACGAGTCGACCCAGTAAAGATAGAAGCAATCAACAGTTGGCCCATTCCAAAATCAATCCATGATGTGAGAAGTTTCCATGGATTAGCCTCCTTTTCTGAGTAAAAATTCATCAAGAACTTTAGCTCGATTCTTTGCCCCACTCACTGCATCGCATTAAAGGAGACAAGTTTCAATGGACCGAGGCCGCATGAAAAGTTTTGATGAACTAAAAGGTGTTTGATGAAGCACCAGATTAGGCCTTCCCAATTTTGATCAAGTATTTGAAGTTAGTTGTGATGCTTCCAACACCGGAATTGGTCTTTCTAAGTCAAGAAGGTCATCCCATAGCCTTCTTGATGAAAAGCTCAACGATGCTAAACTCAGATATTCTACATATGACAAGGAGTTCTATGCAATTGTTCGTGCTTTGCAACATTGGAGCCATTATTTCCGAATAAGGAATTCATTCTTTATTACGATCATGAATCATTAAAGCATTTGAACTCTCAACGGAAGATTAATCGCAGCATGCCGCTTGGAGTGAGTTTTACAACCTTACCCTTTTCTCGATCAAGCATAAGGTTTGGAGTTCAAAATGTCGCTGCAGATGCCCTCGATGACGTTATACTTTGCTTTCCTCATTCTGCACAAAATTCATCGGCTTTGAGACTATCAAGGAGTTATATCCAGATGACCCAGATTTTGAAGTTACGGAATGCCATCAATTACAATCCTCACAAGACTACTACCGGCATGAAGGATTTTTGTTCAAAGGAAAGACTTTGTGCATTCCTCAATGCTCATTACGACAAGCTATCATTTGGGAAGCACATGACGATGGAGGTTAGCGAGCCATTTTGGCCGAGATAAAGCGTGGCCTTAGTAAAGGAGAATTTTTATTGGCCAAGACTGAAAGAGATATAAATCGGCATATTCAAAGATGCAGAGAATCTGTCACTTGGCTAAGTCTAAAAGCCAAAACACCGGATTGTATATGCCACTTCCAGTTCGAATCACCCTGGGAAGATGTTAGCATGGATTTTGTCTTAGGACTACCACGAACTCGGCGTCGGAAGGATTCCATAATGGTAGTGGTAGACAGATTTTCAAAGATGGCCCATTTCATTCCTTGCCAGGAAGACCAACGATCTTTGTTCAAGTTCTTGACCAGATTTCAAAGAAATTGTTCGTCCTACATGGAATTCCAAAACCATCACTTCCGACAGAGATGTGAAATTCTTAAGCCACTTTTGGAGAACCTTGTGGAAGAAGATGGGTACTAAGCTTCAATTGATGGTGCAGTCATCCCTGCATCGATGGGCAAACAGAATCTATCAACGGACTTTTGGGAAATCTACTTGAAGCTTTGTCGGTAAAAAATCAAGCGGTGGGATCTTATTCTTGCACAAGTTGAATTTGCTTACAACAATTCGACTAATCAAGCCACCGGAAAATGCCTTTTGAAGTAGTATACGGCACCGTCCGCTAAGTCCGCTTGACTTGACTCCTACCGATAAGCAACAATATAGTTCAGATGAGAAAGTAGAGCCAAGGAGATCAAGAAACCGCATGAACACGCTCGAGAGCGGATTCAAAGCGTAATTCAAGGTATAAAGCTCAACGTGACAAACATAGGAAGCGACAAATTTTTAAAGTTGGAGATTTGGTTTGGATACATCTACGAAAGGAACGATTTCCAAATCAACCAAATGTTAAGTTGTCCCCAGAGTGATGGACCATTCAAAATTGTGCGTAAAATCAACGACAATGCTTACAAGGTAGAAGCGCCAGAACATATGGTGTCTCTGCAACTTTCAACGTCACGACATTTCACCATATTTAGATGATGAAGCAGAATTAAACTCGAGGGCGAGTTCTCTCCAACCCGGGGAGTATGAATCAGAAGCTTCCACTTGAGCACATGCATGCACCTTCACCAACCATGCAAGTGGAGAGCCACTATTTTTGACTATTTACATTTCCATTGATTTTTCTTTACAACTTGTTTTGATTACCCATTGTATTCCAGTAGATTACAGCCTGTATCTAGCTAAGATTTGGCTCATAGAAATGCTATAAATAGGAGCAAGAATCTCATGTATTGGCATCTTGAAGTTTATGAGAAATTGAGTATTTTGAGTTAGAGAGTTTTTCTCTCTTGTTCCTGAGCCACTTTCCCTGTATATAAACTCTGACCCTATATGATGAAATAAAGTATAGTTCTGTGTCTGCACTGCAAACGGTTAATCTAGCAAGGACACAAACTATTAATATATAATTTTGGTGTCTGTTTGCTCAGCTCAAGGTTTAAAATTAAATGCTTCAATCAGAAACTAGAATCAGTAATTAATACAAAATTTTACAAAAGGAAGCTGTACATCCATAAAATATCCCTTTAGGCTATAGAAATTTATTTTGAATTGCAACTAAGGCTTTTATTTTGGTCAGTGTCAGTGATCGAATCTTTCTACAAGATTCAGCTTGAATCCAAGAGTACATGCCTAGTATTTCAAAAAAGGATATCCCTCAATCTAACAAGCTTTATTTACAGAATCAAAATGAACAAGAGACTAAATAATTGAAATGGATGTAATGTTGTTTCATAATTGACATGCCAAGCTTATATTCATAAAGAGGAAGATTCATTACCACCACTCATCTGAAAATACCAAGTTATACTCATTTATGTTACTAAATAATATGTCCTTGTTTAAATAATGATTGCTTTACATTTATTAAGTTTCCGAAGAATCCATTATCTATTTAAGAAAAATAATTACACTTAGTTTCGTTATCCACGTTGCGCTACGTGACAGTATCTCCATCTTCTATTTTAAAAAACTAACTACATTTAGTTTAGTTATCCACGTGACAGTATCTCTATTTTTTATATAAAAAAATTATTTCCCGTTTGTTTTTTCACACATGCTGAGCACGAGTCCCATCTCTAGTTTGTACTGAAACTTCTATGGATTAAACATAAAGATGAAGTACCTGTATAGTTTGATTGTTTCCCATGATAACTGTAGAGGGAAATTCTCTATCAATGGTACTGGCAGCCACAGTAATAACCCAAGGGGCAGTATTTATGACAGTTTGAGGCTATGGACCAGAATTACCACCAGAGCATACAACAGAAGCTTCTTTAGCCACAGCATGGAAGGAACCAATGGCCAGAATATCCTCAACATAAGTAGGAAGTGGAGGATATGAGCCAAGAGATGCTGAAAGAATGTCAACCCCATCAAATATTGCATCATCAAATGCTGCAAGAAGGTCAGCAGAACTGCATCCTCCAGTGGACCAACAAATTTTGAAGCTGATGGAGCACCACCTCTTGCCAATCCTTTAGCCAGTCCCATAAAGCTTGCATTTTCTACTAGTACACCGGCTGCGGTCGACAACGTGTGAGTTCCATGGCCTGATGCATCTCTAGGAGATAAGTACTCTACCCCATCGCTTGTATTTAGTTTCCCAAATTCAGCTTCGTACCCTTTAATGTACCAACGTGCACCAATAATTTTCCTGCCATTGTATGAAATGTGGAGTTTAGAGTGCCTTAAAATCAGTTTGGAGGATCATGGAATTGCTTGAAAGTGTTTCTTGAACACTGGGAATCGATTCCCTAGCTATGTGAATCGATTCAAGCATGTTTGGTTCTCTGTGAATCGAAGCACGCCTCTGTGAATCGCATGGGAAGCCTGCAGGAATCGATTCACTTCATTAATTCGTGCAGAGGAAGTTTTCTAACTAGGTGAATCGAATCACCTATGTCTGTGAATCGATTCACGGCCGGGTTTTATAAACCTGACGCTGCAGAAACGGGTCAGTACGACGTGCAGTCTTTTCTAGGGTTGTGTGCAGCCGTTCTTGAGCGTCTTTGTGAGGTTTTAGGGGCTGGGAAACACTGTTAAGCACCTTGCGATCTTAAGAGAGAATAGAGTGAGGATTGAAGGCTTTCTCTATTGTTGTTCTTAAGAGTTTATCATAGAGGAAAAGAGAGAGAGGGATTGGGAACTCTTGGGTTTGTTCTTTGTGGACATTGTAAAAGGGGTTCAAAGCAATTGTAATCTCTTGTAAGACTCATTGATAGTGAAACGGAGGGCTGCTCTCTCCCGCAGACGTAGGCCATCTTCTTTGGGGCCGAACTGCGTAACCAAATTGCGGTGTTTTCTTCTCTACTCTCTATCTCCTTTGTTTGTGTTATTTTTCATGCACCTTGTTGATTGGTTGGTTGCTATTATTTAGTTATTGGTTGCCATTGAAGTTTGTTCCATTTATCTTGTTTGAATCTCAACAAGTGGCGCCGTCTGTGGGGAGGAACAAATCATTCAAGTGAGCACCATGGGTACTAAATGGGACATCGAGAAGTTTTCCGGTAACAACGACTTCGGTCTATGGAAGGTGAAGATGGAAGCAATCCTTATTCAACAGAAGTGCTTTGAAGCCTTGAAGGGTGAGGCAAGAATGTCGGTCACTCTGTCTCAAACGGAGAAGAAGGAGATGATAGATAAGGCAAGAAGTGCCATTATCTTGTGCCTTGGCGATAAGGCATTGAGGGAAGTTGCAAGAGAGAAAACCGCGGCGGAGATGTGGGCAAAGTTGGAATCGTTGTACATGACAAAGTCATTGGCCCACAGGTTATGTCTGAAACAACATCTCTACTCATTCAAGATGGTAGAGACCAAAACTATTGTGGAGCAACTAGCAGAATTCAACAAAATTATTGATGACCTGCAGAACATTGATGTGAAGCTCGATGACGAGGATAAGGCTCTGCTCTTATTGAATTCGCTGCCTAGATCCTTTGAACACTTTAAGGATGCACTCCTCTATGGCAAGGAGTCCACTATTACTTTGGAGGAGGTCCAACAATCTATTAGGACCAAGGAGCTAACCAAGCTCCAAGACTTGAAAGTGGATGATAGTGGTGAAGGCTTAAGTGTGTTAAGGGGAAGAAGTGAGAGTAGAGGAAACCACAACAAATGGAAGAATTCGAGGTCGAAATCCAAGTCAAAGGGGAACAATAAGAAGTATAAGTGCTTCAATTGTCACAAGACCGGTCACTTTAAGAAGGACTGTCCTGAGAAAGGGGGCAGGGGTGATTCTGTGGATGTTGCAATTGCTATGGAGGATGGTTATGAGAGTGCGGGGGCTCTAGTGGTGTCGAGTTTGGAATCTGAAAAGAACTAGGTCATGGACTCGGGATGTTCTTATCACATGTGTCCTAGGAAGGAATACTTTGAGACTTTGAAGCTTAAAGAAGGTGGAGTCGTTCGCCTGGGTGATAACCGAGCTTGTAAAGTGCAAGGTATGGGTTCGATTCGTCTCAAGATGTTTGACAACCGTGAATTTCTTTTACAAGATGTGAGGTATGTTCCTGAACTCAAACGAAATCTTTTATCTATAAGCATGTTTGATGGATTAGGCTATAGTACTAGAATTGAGCATGGCATGATTAAGATTTTGAATGGTGCATTAGTAATGGCTAAAGGATCTAAAATGTGTGGCTTATACATATTAGATGGTTGTACTGTTATAGGGCATGCATCATTAGCTAGTCAAGCTCCGCATGATAAAACTAAACTATGGCATTTAAGATTAGGGCATGTTAGTGAAAGAGGTTTAGTTGAACTAGCTAAACAAGGTTTGCTAGGTAGTGATAAATTGGATAAGCTAGAATTTTGTGATAATTGCATACTAGGCAAACAACATAGGGTTAAGTTTGGAAGTGGCATGCATCATTCTAGCAAGCCCTTTGAGTATATTCACTCGGACCTTTGGGGTCCTCAAGAGTGACAACTCATGGAGGGGTTCCTATTTTCTCACCATGATTGATGATTTCTCTAGGACAGAATGGGTTCACAGTTTGAAAAATAAAAGTGACACAATTGAAAAATTGAAAGAATGGCATACTCTCATAGGAAATCAAATAGGAACTAAACCGAAAGTTTTAAGGACCGACAATGGCCTGGAGTTTGTTTGAGCGCTTTAATGAGTTTTGCAGAAATAAGGAATTAAGAGACATATCAGTGTAGGACACCGCAACAAAATGGTGCAGCGTAACGCATGAACAGGACTATTTTGGAGCGGGTCGATGTATGCTTTTGGGAGCTGGGCTACCTAAAAGTTTCGGGTGAAGGCGTGAGCACAGCAGACTTACTTGATCAACAGATGCCCATCAGCGGCTTTAAACTTCAAGACACCTATGGAAGTTTGGAGTGGAAAACCGCAAAATATTCTACGTTGAAGGTTTTGGTGCTTTGGCGTTTGCTCATGTCGACAAGACAAACTTGAAGCCGTGGTCGTGAAATGTGTCTTCATTGGCTATCAGGAAGGTGTGAAGGGTACAAGTTGTGGGAAGATGGAGCCTGGGGATCAAGATTCATAATAAGCGAGGATGTGACTTTTGATGAGACTCGTATGGGGATGAAGTGCAAGGACCTGGAGAATAGTAACTCGTAAAGCAGGTAGAGAAGACTCGGTTTGAGGTGGAGCCTTCCACTAGTGAGACAGGGAATGATGAAGAGGAGAACAGCTTCTCCACCATCAGGTTCTAGAGGAAGACAACCAACGATGGATCCTGGCTATCAGTTGGCAAGAGATAGGGAAAGGAGGGAAACTGTGGCACCTAAGAGATATGGCTATGCAGACTTAATTTGTTATGCTCTAAATGCGGCTGAAGATGTGCAAGACTCAGAACCGAAGACATTCAGGGAAGCAGTTGAGAGCAAAGAGGGTCAGAAGTGGTTAGAGGCAGTGAATGAGGAAATGAATTCATTGGAGAAGAACCAGACCTGGAAACTTGTGAAACTACCTAAGAAGCAAAGGGTGGTTGGATGCAAGTGGATCTTCAAGAAGAAGGAAGGCATTCCGGGAATTGAAGAACCAAGGTATAAAGCAAGACTTGTAGCCAAGGGTTCCACACAGGTTGAGGGAATTGATTACAACGAGATTTTCTCACCCGTGGTGAAACATTGTTCCATAAGGGTTCTTATGGCAATCGTGAATCAATACGATCTTGAGTTGGAACAAATGGACGTGAAGACCGCATTCTTACATGGAGACCTAGAAGAGACAATCTACATGCAACAACCAGAAGGTTTTGTAGAGGACAAGTCTAAGGTATGTCTTTTGAAGAAATCCTTGTATGGGTTGAAACAAAGCCCTAGGCAATGGTATCTTCGTTTTGACGATTTTCTTCTGAAGACGGGATTTGTGAGAAGTGGGTACGACAGTTGTGTGTACATTTTGAAGAGGGATGAGAAAGTGGTTCTCTACCTACTTCTCTATGTTGATGACATCCTGATGGCAAGCTCTAGCAAAGAGGAGATTAACATTCTCAAGGAGAAGCTAAATTCAGAATTTGAGATGAAGGACCTTGGGGCCGCTAAGAGGATACTTGGGATGGATATCGTGAGGGACCGGAAGAAGGGTGAATTATTCTTATCTCAGCATGGGTACTTGAAGAAAGTGGTGGAGCGGTTTAGGATGCATGAAGCTAAACCGGTTAGCACTCCTTTGGGTCATCACACAAAGCTCTCGGTGACACAAGCTCCGGAGTCCGAAGAGGAGAGGAGGAAGATGGATACTACTCCATATGCTAGTGGGGTAGGAAGCATCATGTACGGCATGGTTTGTAGTAGACCAGACTTAGCATATGCAGTTAGCATAGTGAGTCGGTTTATGGCAAATCCGGGCCAAGCTCATTGGGAAGCACTGAAGTGGGTTCTGAGGTATTTGAATGGGTCACTCAAAGGTGGTTTGAGGTACACAAGATCAACTCAAGAAGAAGACGCTTTGGAGGGTTATGTAGATGCAGATTATGCAGGAAATGTGGATACAAGGAAATCCTTATCTGGATTTGTATTTACATTGTTTGGAACGGCAATAAGTTGGAAGGCTAATCAACAGTCCGTTGTGGCACTATCTACTACTCAGGCGGAGTATATCGCCCTAGTTGAAGGGGTGAAGGAGGCCATATGGTTGAAAGGTATGATTGGGGAGCTAGGAATTACACAAGGATGTGTGAAGGTACATTGTGATAGTCAAAGTGCTATCCACTTGGCAAATCACCAAGTGTATCATGAAAGGACAAAGCACATTGACATCCGCCTACATTTCATTAGAGACGTCGTAGAATCTAAGGAAATTGTGGTTGAGAAGGTTGCGTCAGAGGACAACCCGGCGGATGTATTCACCAAGTCATTACCTAGATCAAAGTTCAAGCATTGCTTGGACTTGATGAATTTCTCTGAGACGTAATTCCAATGATGGAGAGAGCAGCTAGTGGTTGATGGATAAAGTTGAGCATCACCACTGATTTGAAGTCAAGGTGGAGAATTGTGGAGTTTAGAGTGCCTTAAAATCAGTTTGGAGAATCATGGAATTGCTTGAAAGTGTTTCTTGAACACTGGGAATCGATTCCCTAGCTATGTGAATCGATTCAAGCATGTTTGGTTCTCTGTGAATCGAAGCACGCCTCTGTGAATCACATGGGAAGCCTGCAGGAATCGATTCACTTCATTAATTCGTGCAGGGGAAGTTTTCTAACTAGGTGAATCGATTCACCTATGTCTGTGAATCGATTCACAGTCGGGTTTTATAAACCTGACGCTGCAGAAACGGGTCAGTACGACGTGCAGTCTTTTCTAGGGTTGTGTGCAGCCGTTCTTGAGCGTCTTTGTGAGGTTTTAGGGGCCGAGAAACACTGTTAAACACCTTGGGATCTTAAGAGAGAATAGAGTGAGGATTGAAGGCTTTCTCTATTGTTGTTCTTAAGAGTTTATCATAGAGGAAAAGAGAGAGAGGGATTGGGAACTCTTGGGTTTGTTCTTTGTGGACACTGTAAAAGGGGTTCAAAGCAATTGTAATCTCTTGTAAGACTCATTGATAGTGAAACGGAGGGCTGCTCTCTCCCGCAGACGTAGGCCATCTTCTTTGGGGCCGAACTGCGTAACCAAATTGTGGTGTTTTCTTCTATACTCTCTATCTCCTTTGTTTGTGTTATTTTTCATG
Source organism: Calophaca sinica (assembly GCA_037113605.1). Lineage (NCBI taxonomy): Eukaryota > Viridiplantae > Streptophyta > Magnoliopsida > Fabales > Fabaceae > Calophaca > Calophaca sinica. The sequence goes on from CM073734.1 coordinate 72,451,970, forward strand.
CACCTTGTTGATTGGTTGGTTGCTATTATTTAGTTATTGGTTGCCATTGAAGTTTGTTCCATTTATCTTGTTTGAATCTCAACATGAAAGGATAGTGTTTAAGGTTACATCTAATATAGCAGGATTAAATACTTCCACCAAAACGTTAAAAGAAGGAAACGGATTAATGAAACAAGTGGGAATCTTGACTTAAAAAAGCAAGATGAATATTTCCTTTTTAGTACCATGACAGAAGAGAAAGGAAGAAATAATATTAAAAAAAATTAGTAGCCATTGGTCAAACAGAAAAAACAGTTATTTCTAAGGGCCACTGATTTTACAGATATATTATAGAACTATACAAAAATAAACTGTGACTTTTACTCATTTACATCAAATAGTAGCATGCAAAACAATTTACACTGAATGATTGTATTCAATGTTTTATATCGCAGTCGCAGCAACGGTAATAGCCATGTTGCGATCCTTGATACCACGGAGAATCACCGTTAAATGCGGCTAATGCAGCTTCGATCGCGGACATCAAAAACCTTGTTGTCACATCCAAGATTGCGGTCGAAAACTTTTTTTTTTTTTTTAAACCTTGATTGTATTGATGGTTTGCTACCAGAAAGAGCAGATATTCACATTTTAGTTTAAATTATGATAGTGATAGACACCTTAAAGAAAAGAAAACATCACAAAGGAATAGCAAAGGAAGTTAAATGACTAGAAATAAATTTGTAATCAACCTATTACAGTGGGAGCCGTCGAAGTTTTCTCCTCCTTGGCATATACTATAGTGATGTAATGCCTTGTCTATTACAGTGAGTGATATGATACAAATATATAGGGATACAAAAAGGGGACAGCAATTAATGATAATTGCTAATGATTGGGAGCCAAGGATCTGTCACACTAATAGCAAATAATTGACAGAATATGTTACACTTGATTCTAGGAGATTGAGAGGAGATTGAGGGAATGTTCTCAAGTGATGCTGTCATATGAAACACATGCTAAAGCTGATTATGGAAACAAGTGATCGCATGAAGGAAAGTTGTTGTAGCTGATTGCTCATGATCCAATATATACCACGCCAATGAGGAGGAGGATTATCCATGTGCTCATCTCCAAAGCTTTCAGACTCGGGCCAAATACCTACAGAGCAAAGAATTATATAATCATAATCACACTTTATGATTTTAATTTTTATCATGCACTTTCATATAGAGCAATTTCATACTAACCGGTGTCTATTATGCCGATGATGGTGCCTCTTCCAGATTGACCCCTTGGAAGAACACCGGTTACTATATCCTGTTTTACGTGCAAGAAATCCCAACTTCTTGTTGTGTGAAGACTAAGAATTTTATTTGGAATCACATGGACAACCCCAGGGAAATCTGCATATAAAAAGTGCAGACATGGGGAGAACTATTACAGGTTTGCAGATCTCTGGTTGTGATATGATTGAATTCTCACGCCAATACAGTATTGGTACTGCAACCAAATAATGAAAATTAAAGATTTTCATCTCTTTTTTTTAATATATTTCATAAAATTTAAGTATTGTAATTTGGCATCCCTTAAAATCAGAATGAATAGTCCAGGGGTTGAAGAGGACTTTTAGGGTGGGGAAGTGTCACGTGTTGTATATAGTGGACTAATGCTCGAAAATCATTTGAAACTCCAACAACGACTTATACTCCCGTAAGGAAAAGCTCTTAGTATTTTTTGTCCTCACGATTAAGACGGTGACTTAATCAGTGTCGGTTTGACAAAAAAAAAGGAAAAAATGAATGTGTTTCAAAACTCAACTTATATTCATTTTCTCTTATTTTTGTCGAATCAACACAGGTCACCGTCTCAGCCGTAAGGATGTGGGGGACTGTGTGAACTTCTACTTGTAAGTCGTCGTTAGAGTTTCGATCGATTTTCAAGCGTCCGTCCACCGTAGACCACGTGAGACACTTAGCAATTGCCTTTAATATTGTATAGAAAGTTTCCATACAATATCAATATTCAAAATCTCCACTCTGATTTTAATCCAATATTTTATTTTTTTTGCACTGAAAGCATCAAGCAATGCTTCCACATAGTGTTACTGCCTTGATTTTGGCTAAAACTGTGAAATACCTGCAATGAGCTTAGCTTGAGACTGACTTAAAACTGCAGCAAATCCAGAAAAGCCATGCTTATAGCTATACAGGATGGACTTCCTAGCATCGCTTTTGCTGTTAACAAAAAAAATATATATATCAGATTATCAATTTTAACTTTTAAAACTGCAAACATGTACCAAAATAATAATCCAAACGCCATTTGTTTTCAATTATTTCAATATGCAAGTGTATTCATGTTGAAAATTCCGAATATGTTAACTTCAGGGGAACAGAAACAAGTTCATTGAACAAAAGCACTATGATTTAAAGTGAAACCTTCCAAGAATACGTGACAAGGTGAGAGTCTTCAACTAGCTGTGGTTCATGGCTACGGTTTCTGTCACCCATATACACAATATGAACCTACAAACACATGGATGCAAAATGCAAGATAAAGTAACCCCTTTAGCTATTCAAAGATGCTACTAAAAGAAAATCAAAGTACGATTAGTTAAAAAGAGCAAGAGCAAAGTTTACATTGCTTGAGGCAAAGGTAACAAGGAAACAAGATTGATGCAGAGCAAGAAGTATCAAAGTGAAGCCTAAATTGCAAACAAGAGCCATGAGGGAGCAAAACGAAAAAATAAGCATAAAAAAAAAAAAATACGACTCTTATTTGAGTGATGGTTTGGCTTAGTAGATAGCAGATTTTGGAGCTGTGTGTGTGGTACTGTTTGTAGGTGCGAAATGAAACCCTCCACTGAGTACATGCTCCACCACCACTGGCACTGCCAGCATTTATTACATTGTGGATTGGTGGGCTCGGTCTTAGCTTTTGGCTCCATTATGTATGTTGGAATCTTTGTGTCTTTGGGTACCTATTGGGGGATTGAACGAGGATTGAGAACATGAAAATGAGCTTTTATCAGTTTAGCACTTTTCACTCTCTTTGTTGATGAAGCAAACACGTCCTATGGTGTTGACTAAACTAATTCACAATTGGGACAACTGATGATGATGATGTCAACTCATTATTTTATCTATTGTTTTTTAAGTGCAAAATGTGATTCCAACGAGGGAACAGGTCAGTTTTCCAATGCTATCTTAAACAGTTTTCAAGTCAAAGTCAAGCCCTTTTATTCGTGCTTCCCAGTAACCACATTGGAAGAAAAACTAGCTAATATTGATTAAATTTGTTTCTTAGTAATAAAATAAAAGGGACTCAGTTCTTAGATTGAATTTTAAAATTAATGTATTGATTATAAAGCTAATGTGCAGATATTATGAACAAAGTTGATGGCTCCTTTTCCGGTCTGGGCCAAGCCCACTCCGTTGAGAATAGCCTTCAGCGGCCCAATTCATTATGCAATCTCATCCGATCAATTCAAGTCGATCTACACCAACGATTCTATCAACGGCTCCTGATCTGCGTAATTCTTACGCCACCGACTTAGGACTGTCGATCAGATCAACGGAGTAGGGCACGTCGCACACGACGTTGTGGCTTAATCGCCCTCCACATACTCAGGCTCCAAACGAGTCATATAAAAAGGGGACCCACAGCAACTGTACATCACACTTACCTCATCTGAGGGAGTAACAGACTTGAGCGTCGGAATGCCTTTTTGTAGGTACTCATCTCCATTCACCGCCGTCACCTCCACCGCACACGGCAATCTCGGCGACTCCGGTCAGTTCTACGTTCTTAGCTCGAAACATTGGCGACCACAGTAGGAGCATTTGTTTTATACTAAACAGATCTCTCTGTTCACACGATGGTCGGTCTGTCGCAACCAGTCTGCCAGTCTACGAGGCACAACCCGGACTCTTGCCCTCCGTCGCCTCAGGTAGACGGACAGTTGGTCTCCGTCACACCAGAACCAATCCTACTTCCCGCAATGATGGAAGAAGTTCCGATGTCACTGCTTCCGCACGGTAAAGCTCCGCCAACTGCCGTGGTGGCTCAACCACACGTCGATGCTTAACCATCTCTGCTGGAGAACGTGCTCTCGATCATCCAGAGACAGACTCAGATGATCGAAGATCAGAACCGCAGAATCTCGAAGATGGAGAATCAACAAGCCGAGATCTCTACTCGCGTAACTACACAACCAGGATCTCGTCGTAGATCTCGGTCACCGTCCAGATCTGGAGAGTCCAGAACCAAAAGGCGCCGCGAAAACCCTGGGTCTGGAGATTTCCACCGATCCACCGCTCGAGAACATCGTACCACTGGGTCGCCGCGCCGTAGACGGTCAGGTGAACAATCTCCCACCAGGAGGGAGACGCACCATCGATCGTCGCGCGCCGGCAGAACCACTGATCGGTCACCGACCAAAAGGCGTAATGCCTCACCATACTCTCAGAGGAGATCTCCGTCGCGTCGATCGCCATACGCGTCATCGGCTTCCAACTGAAGCACTTCGCCTCGTCATGCAAGAAGGTACGATGACGACGACGATCTCCTCCAAGCTGGACCATTCACTGAGGAAATCACATTGTTTCCAATTCCTCACTCGCTCGAAAAGCCACCGACCTTCGAGCTATACAATGGAACCAGAGACCCTAATGAGTACATCGGTCGTTTCAATACAATCATGCGGTATCGGAACGCGAAGGGATAGGTTAAGTACAAATTGTTTCCCTTGACCCTATCCAAAATAGCTTTGGCTTGGTTCTAGTGGCTGAAGCCGAAATCCATCAAGTCATAGGGCGAACTCAGCAGGAGATTCACTTACCATTTCACAACTTCTCGCCCTCAACCCAGGTCGGAAGCGACCCTTGCTGCTATTCAACAGGGAGAGAATGAATCCAAAGAGGCCATGCTGGCTAGCAAATTTCGGGAAGACATGAAGATGTACCTACTCCAGCAGGGATTGATCAAGAAAAGCCTATTCCACGTCCACATCGGAATCAACCGCCCGCGTGATTACAACGACCTCTTGCGTCGCGCTAAAAGATTCATTGGTTACGAAGAACAATGCATGTTGACCGACCAGGGGGAAGTGGCACAAGGAAAGGGATCAACCCACAAGGAGTCTAAACCTAAAAAGGAGAAAGAATCCAAGAGTTCGGTAATCAAATACACTGAATACACACCACTGAGCATGTCGCGGGCCCACATCCTCGAAGAATGTCTGCACACAGAATTCAAGGACGCTGGAATCAAACTCCGAACCGGCTTAAACAAAGGCCGGATACGGATAAAACGAAGTACTGTCGATGCCATCGCAGCAACGGTCACAATACCGAAGATTGTTTCCAGTTAAAGGATGTCGTCGAGCAGTTGATAAAAAGAGGGAAGTTGGAGAAATACGCCGGCGAGAAGCCAAGAAGGAAGAGGTCAATGTCTCCCGCACCCTGCGTTCACGATGCGTCCACGAGTCGAGACGCAAGGCGTAGGGTCGATGACGAGGAAGACCAAGCCCAGACCACTCCTATCGCCATGGTCATTACAGGAGGGCCTAACAATCGCCCAAAGTCAAGTAGACCCCCCGCTGGCCTTTTATGACGAAGACTTGATAGGTGGAGAGCCCAATGATAGGACCGCAAGTGCACGGTTATATCACGTAGTAAAAATATCGTTCCCACAGAGACTTAGTATTGAATACCAATTTCTTTTCACTATGGTGATTAGCTAGAAGATTGAATTTAGAAATAATATCGTTGATGGAAAAAAATACAATAGTTTTTAAAACAGAAAAAAGAAAACTCTTGGGATTGTTATCCTTCCCAATGAAAATTATCACTAAGCCAATTTCTTTACACTTTCCTTAATATATGAGCATTGAATTTCTTAAAGGCCAAATAATCTAATGTAAATATTGTCTCCTTTCAAAGAACAATAATATGTTTTAAGCCATAAAATCAACCTATTTTCATGGTAGAAAGAATAGCAAAACTCATTTAGAACAAATATTAATCAAAGCCTCAAGGAAACCAAATCTATTTTCATGATTTGTTTCCCTTGTCCAATCTTGTGGTTCTAATATCAAATTTTACTTTTCAGCACATGATATGATATAAGAGATTCTTACAACCATATTTATGATTGCAGAGAAGATGAAAACCAAGATTGTATTAAGATAAACAATACTCATGATAATTAGGAAAGGAAATTGGTCTTAACAATAATCCATCATTGGGATATCAACAATCCCGAGATGAAATAACTACTCACTCATGATAGAAATATAAACAAGGCAATGTCAATTAAACATTCAGAACATAAAGATGTAAAAGATGAAGATTAGAAGGTAATAGAAACCGAAATTCATTCAAAACTCAAAGCCATAGAAAAGTTACTTGAACATACATGAAGAAAAATTACAAAAAGACATAAGTTTAGCTAAGAAAAATGGAGAGGAAGATGGTCGATTTCGTGGTCCTAAAGGCCTCTGTTTATAGCCTAATTCTACCCCAATTAAGTCTCATTACATCCCCTTAAAGACCCATCAAGACAGCTTAACAAATTCCAAGTTTTAATTAATATTTACACTCTGCCTGCCATGATTATGGCCGTAATGCTCAACAATGGGGGTCATAATTCTCGAACTGGTGACTTTTCACATCTTCAAGCCCGAATTATGGCCATAATAATAAACACTAGGGGTCGTAATTCTCTCTGACTTCCACTTGACTGCCCAATTTATGCCATACGAATTATGACCATAATCTTCAACACCGGGGGGTCATAATCTTGGCCTTTTGCACTTAATTCGTCAACTCTTCAGCTTTCTTTCCTACAAATCAAAACATAAACCAAAAGGTAATAAAAATAAAACATAAATAAAAATAAACCACTAATAAAGCCTATTAAAACAAGGTAAAAACTAGATAAATTCTAACTTATCACCCAACAAGGATATTCCCCTCTTAGTCCGAGCAATGATGGCAAATGTCGATGTCAGGAGAATTCTCGTCGACCAAGGGAGATTCGTCGACATCATGTACAAGGGATTGTTCGACACCGATGGGTTATGTCAAGTTAATGGTGACTGTGACAACCACCCTAAAATTTAAATGGAGCCGCCACCAATATTTTAATTTTAGGAAACATTGGAAACCTATTTTTGAATATTTTGAATTTAATGAAAAGGTCTTAGAACCAAATTTGAGCCCGAGAATTGATTACACATAGGGAAGGTATTAGCACCCCTAAAACGCCCATAAAAATGGTACCTTTAATTGTTTGGAAAAAGATTTTGTTTGCCATTATGATTATGAATTATTTCCTAAAAGAAAAGATTTTTATTTTATTATTGAGCTAAATAAAACCCTTTAAAAAAACTTAATTTTCTAACTTTTTATTAAAAGAAATATCCTTTTGCATCACAATTTGAAAGATACCGATTTGTTATGATAGTTTTTGGTAACAAAATATTTAGTACTCATTATTACCATTAACCCATTATTTATTATAAAAAAAACTTTCCACTAGTTTAATATTAAATAATTATTTGTTACCTGTTATTATTACCTAATCGATGACCAATTTTTTTATAGAAATACAGCCATAATCAGAATAAAAGAAAACAATTATTTTTGTGATCTATGCCCTATGAATATGTAAAAAAATGAACGTAAGAAAGAAAAAAGGACAAAATAAAATCAGATCCTACGACTTTAGAAATAAGAAAAATACAGGGAAATATTGGGGAAGATGATTTCGATTTAGATGAACAAAACAGAGGAAAAATAAATAAATAAAAAAATAAGAGACGAAATCTTAAGCACACGAAGAAGAAGAATGAAAAGAAAAAAAAACTTGCTAGTATCTCATTTCAGATTCAGCCTCGATCATACAAATCACAAAAAAAACCAAATAGTCCATAAAAAATAATATAGAGACAGAGAAGAGAAGAATTGAAACCTGATGAAACGTTATCAGGATGCCTTCAAATCGAATTTATAGATTTCAAGGCGAAGAAGAAAACTAAAAGCCTAAAAAAAGTGTTTGTATTTTTCACTCTCCTTTCCTCCTTCTTCACGCCTGGTTTCTGCTTCACTTCGTGCTCACCCCCTCCGCCCTCTTCACGCCTTTGAGCGTGTGTGGCTTTTATAGGCCAATACCTGCGAAACAAACGGATCCAATCAGTTCAAAGATCAGAAAAACAAATAGAGAGATAAAGGGAAAGAAAGGAACCAAATACCCCCTTTTTGGCGAAAATCTCGTTTGGATTTGATGATGGAGGAGGAGAGGTTGCGGTCGTCTGTATGATTTTAGGGTTAGGTTTTGGTTTGGAAGAAAAGATAAAGGAGAGGCCGAGAATGGTGGAAAGGATGAGGGAAAGAGGAGAGCTGAGATGAAGGGATAGGGACCGAGATATGGGGAGAAAATGGTGGGAGGAGGAGCTTGGTGCGCCGCGGTTGTTGGAGGGGTAAGAAGGATTAGGGGTTTCAAAGTTAGGGTTTGGTGGTGTTGAGAAGGAAAAAGAGATGAGGTTGAGAGAGAAGGGAAGAGAGAGAGAGAGAGAGAGGGAGAGGGGCCACGGGTGCTTTGGGTGAGAATGAGGGAGAGTGAAAATTTAGGTTTTTTGTGTTTAGGTTAGGGTTAAGTCGAGTGGGTTTGGGCTGCATGATTGGTTGGTACACTGGTGGGCTTGGAGGATGCGTAAGGGAAAACAGGGTGCGGCAGCAAGCGAGAAGGGAGTGGCGCAGAGGGCTGTCCAAAAATAAAAGGGGTGCGCGTAGTGAACAGGGCGTTGGGCTGGGCAATGCTGGTGGGATGCTTATTAACAGACTGCTAATCGCACCCCCTGTTTTACTACGTGTACTCCTTTATCCTCTTCCTTTCTTTTCTTCTTTTCATTTTTTTTCTTTTTCTCTTTCTTTCTTTTTCACCTTATTCATTTTTGCCTTCCTCTTTTTTTACTATGAAACCAAAAATATTACTTATATTATTTATTACGAATTTAAAAAAATAATAATAAAATAAAACAAAATAAAAAGGCCGGACAAAATTAGGGTACTACAGCTGTCCCTCCTTAATTACATTTTACTCAAAGGTCTTCGTGCATTCGTTGTAAAATGTAATTAAGGATAAATGGCTCTAATTTTGTCCGAAACAAGTGGTTTGAGATTGCGGGATTGGTTCCCGACTTTGGTGGGAGATTCTAGGGTCGGTATCCTAGTGAATTCCCAGTAAGGCATAGGTATGACTATGATTCCTTACAAAATTGGTGAGGATTCTAGGTTCAGTTCCTAGTGAATTCTCGGTAAGGCATAGGTCTGATTCCTAACCCTCACATCTTTGGTATTGATTATTTCCTTACTTAGGGTAAGTCTGGGGTGCAAGCTTCTTCGTCACTCGACACAAGTTTGGGTCAGATTCCCAAGGTGGTGGGTCAGATTCCCAACAAGGTATAGGACAGGTTCCTAACTCTTGCTAAAAGGTACGGATTGGCTACCCTATTTTAGGCAAGGTCCGCGATATGAGTTTCTCTGTCACTCAATATAGGTTTGGGTCAGATTCCCGGCAAGATGTAGGTCAGAATCTAACTCTTGCTAAAAGGTACAGATTCATTTCCATAATTGAGGAAGATCCGTGATGCGGGTCAGGTTCCCGACTAAAGGCTTGGGTCAGATTCCCAAGGTGGCGGGTCAGATTCCCAGCAAGGTGTAGGACAGGTTCCTAACTCTTACTAATAAGATTGAATAGGCTGAGTACTAGTTCTTAATGAGTAACAACAGACCAACTGTATGTAATATTTGAGAGGGTGGGTCAATGGACCCAAAAAACTTTGATGATCATGCAAGATGCAATGAATGGTATGTTATGCATGAGTGTTGCTTTTGCTTTTGGAGCAAGATTTTTTTTTAGGCGGGCGGTGAACCCAAAAGTATTGATGATTATGCAACATGCAAAAAATGGTATGCCATGCATGAGTATTATTTGCTTTATTAGAGGTAGGCATTGTCCTCTTGACTACTTCTGAAACTTTTCTCGATAAATTAGCTCCGGATCTCTTTAGTTGGCGAATTCTGAACAAGCTAATTGGCCCTTTTGTAATGTATTCAACACTGATGATTCTGCATTAGGTGAGATGCCTTACTAGCTCTTTCTCCTTAATGTGAAGACGCCAAATTCCCTAGATCCTTTCAGAATTTTCAGTAATTTTAAAAATACTCTTATGTCTTGATTTGCACATGTTTGTCTTTTAGCATGGATTTCTTTAGAAAGAAAATGCAGGTTAATAAAATCCCAAGTCAAATTTGGAGAGGCTGAAATATGCATTCTATTGTGCCGATGGCGTTCAATAGATGGCGATATGGATACGAATGAATTTCCACTATAATGGGGAAATAAAATATTACAAACAGAACAAATTCGTATTTGCTAAACTAGAAACTGGTAAGAAAGATTAGCTCTACAGATAATCCTTTTGAAAACAAATCGTGCTGCTATTCCGCGATTCAGACCCCGATAGTCTTCTTGATCAACTGCAAAAACTTGTGTTTGCGGTTAGTTTTGACCATCTATGCCCCCGTTGGTCAGGGCTCAGTTCTGGCTGCTCTTGACGCATTCAAGCTTGACTTTTGCTTAGGCCGCCCTTTGCGAGTTTTTGACCTAGCGGGTTGCTCTAAATCCCCCTTGCGGGTTTTCAACTTAGCACTTTTATTTGACCTTAATTTTTTCCTAGGCCGCTCTTTCGGGTTTTCAACCTACCATGTCGCTCTAACTTTTGCCTAGACTGCCCTTTCAGGTTTTCAGCCTAGCGAGCTTTTTTTTTTAAAGTACTGTGTCATCCTAGACGTAGTATTTCTTGACCGCATCTGAGTTTATTGGCAGTGGTAGGTCATGCCCCTCCATATCTGTAAGAATGAGGCCTCCTCCTGAGAATGCTTTTTTCACTATATATGGACCCTCATAATTCGGAGTCCATTTTCCGCGTTGGTCTTTCTGAATAGGTATAATCTTCTTTAATACCAATTCCTCTTCTGTGAACTCTCGATGACATACATTTTTCTCGTACGCTCTCTTGAGTCTCTTTTGGTATAACTGGCCATGACAAATTGCTTCTAATCTTTTCTCTTCTATGAGATTCAACTGGTCATATCGTGTCTGGACCCATTCGGCTTCTTCGAGCTTGGTTTCCATAATTACCCTTAAAGAAGGGATTTCTACTTCTATGGGGAGTACTGCTTCCATCCCGCATACTAGAGAGAAAGGTGTTGCCCCTGTTGAAGTGCGTACAGAAGTTCGGTACCCGTGTAAAGCAAAAGGAAGCATCTTGTGCCAATCCTTGTAAATTACCACCATTTTCTGAATAATCTTTTTTATATTTTTGTTGGCCGCTTCCACTGCCCCATTCATCTTTGGGCGATATGGAGAAGAATTGTGGTGTTGAATTTTGAAGTCATCGCACAATTCTTTCATCATCTTATTATTTAAATTAGTCCCATTGTCCGTGATGATCTTCCTTGGTAAACCATACCGACAAATTATTTCTTTTTGATGAACTTGACAACAACACTGCGAGTCACATTGGTATAGGAGACTGCTTCGACCCACTTTGTGAAGTAATCAATGGCCACGAGGATGAAGCGATGTCCGTTAGAGGCTTTTGGTTCAATCATTCCTATGACATCCAAACCCCACATGGAAAATGGCCAGGGTGCGTTGAGGACATTTAGAGAAGTTGGAGGTACATGAATATTATCAGCATAAGTCTGACACTTATGACATTTCCTCACATGCTTGATGCAATCACTTTCCATTGTAAGCCAATAATACCCAGCTCTAAGAATCTTCCGAGCCATTGCGTAACCATTGGCATGGGTCCCAAAGGAACCTTCGTGGACATCGTTAAGAATTTGTCTCGCTTCTGCAGAGTCTACACACTGGAGGAGTACCATGTCGTGATTTCTTTTGTAGAGTATGTCACCGTTCAAAAAGAAACTCATAGCAAGTCTCCTCAAAGTTCGCTTGTCGTTCTCTGAGGCGCTCAAAGGGTATTCCTTGCTCTTGAGGTAGCATCTGATGTCGTGGTACCACGGTTTTCCGTCAGATTCTTCTTCTATCACCTGGCAATAAGCGGGATTAGCACGGCTTTCCATCATGATGAGAGGCATTTCCTTATCACTGCTTATTCGCAACATAGACGACAACGTGGCTAATGCATCAGCAAACTGATTATCTTCTCGTGGGATATGCTAAAAGTGATCCTATCAAAGGATTCGACGAGTTCTTGGATATTCTCGTGGTAGGGGATTAACTTAGAATCTCGAGTTTCCCATTCTCCATTCAACTGGTTGATAACTAGGGCAGAATCCCCATATACTTTTAGAGCTCTGACTTTAGTTTCTATGGCAGCTCTGATTCCCATGACACACGCCTCATATTCTGCGACATTATTGGTACAACTGAAACACAAGCGAGCCGTAACAGGAATGTACTAGTTTTCTGGAGAAATTAGTATTGCCCCGATTCCGTGCCCCAATGCATTAGAAGCCCCATCGAATATCATGGTCCACTCTTCGTTTCTTGATTCTTCTTTTTCGGCGGACATTATATCCTCATCAGGAAATTCATAGTGGACAGGTGAATGGTCATCTACTGGTTGGTTGGCTAAGTGCTCAGCGAGGGCACTACCTTTGATGGCCTTCTGAGAGACGTATTAAATATCGTACTCGGATAATAGCATCTACCACCGGGCAATCCTTCCAGTGAGAGCGGGTTTCTCGAATACGTATTTGATCGGGTCCATTTTTGACACCAACCAAGTTGTATGAGAAAGCATATATTGTCTTAGACGGTGAGCGGCCCAAGCTAGGGCGCGCAGCAGTGCGTTCAAAGATCGAGTAATTAGCTTCATAACTTGTAAACTTCTTACTCAGGTAGTAAATGGCATGTTCTTTTTTACCCGTTTCATCATGTTGTCCAAGTACACACCTCATAGACCCATCTAACACCGTCAAGTAGAGGATTAATGGTGCCTGCTTTGGAGGTACCAACACAGGAGGTTTTTGTAGGTATTGCTTGATTTTGTCGAAGGCCTCTTGGCATTTTTCATTCCATTCGACAGTTTGGTCCTTGCGCAATAACTTGAAAATTGGCTCACAAGTGTTAGTGAGTTGTGATATAAACCGGGAAATATAATTCAATCTCCCTAGAAAACCACGAACTTCCTTCTCTGTGCGAGGAGCTGGCATCTCTAAGATGGCCTTTACTTTTTCCGGATCAACTTCTATTCCCTTCTGACTTACAATGAATCCCAGCAATCTACCTGACCTGACACCAAAGTCACACTTGGCAGGATTGAGTCTTAGGCGAAACTTTCTTAATCGCTCAAAAAGCTTCCGTAGATCAATTATATGACTTTCTTCAGTTTGCGACTTAGCGATCATATCGTCCACGTTGACCTCTATCTCTTTATGGATCATATCATGAAATAGAGTCACCATTGCCCTTTGGTATGTTGCCCCAACGTTTTTCAACCCAAAAGGCATCACCTTGTAGCAGAAAGTCCCCCAAGCTGTAATAAACGTAGTTTTCTCCATGTCCTCTCTGGCCATTTTGATCTGATTATACCCGGAGAAACCATCCATGAAAGAGAAAAAAGCGTGATGAGTTGTATTATCCACCAGAACATCAATGCGAGGCAAAGGGAAGTCGTCTTTGGGACTTGCTCTATTAAGGTCCCGGTAATCAACACACATTCGAACATTTCCACCCTTTTTTGGAACAGGGACAATATTAGCAACCCATTGGGGGTATTTAGCCACGGCCAAAAATCCAGCGTCAAATTGTTTTTTAACTTCTTCCCTAATCTTTAAGGACATATCAAGTCTCATACGTCCCAACTTCTGTTTGATGGGAGGGCAGTCAGGCTTAAGAGGTAGCTTGTGTTCGACAATATCAGTATCCAACCCTGGCATATCTTGGTACGACCAGGCAAATATGTCTTTATAATCTCGGAGGAGTTGAATCAGTTTAGCTCTTACTTCTTGTGACATGGTAACACCAACCTTGACTTCTTTTTTGTCTTCCTCAGTTCCCAAATTAATCAACTCATTCGGTTCTTTGTGAGGTTCGATCTTTCTGGATTCCCCTTCTATAAGTCTTATCAGTTCATATGGAAGATCTTCATCGGGATAGTCTTCTTCACAACCTTCGTCAGTATGATTAATTAGGCAATCAAAATCTGGTAACGAAATTTCAGCACAATCGTTTTCAAAAGTATTATCTGTGAGCCTGCATTATCAAGGTTAGCAATGAGGAGAGAGTAAGGAAATGAGGTAGGAAGGAAAAGAATAAAAAGAGACACTTGGGATAAAATCAAAATGTGTTTTATTAATATTCGAAATATGCTTAGGAAAAACATGCGGGGACCTTTAACATTTCCTCTACCGCCTCGGGCTGAGCGGGGAGGTGAGCATTAAATGGATTACATTGAAAATGCATTAAGGATCCTAGGACTTTCCACAATCTCCCAGTTGCAAGGCATTGAGGGACATGGGCGGACCCATTCCTCATTAGGAGCAGTAAGATCATCTCCCACAGCAGCTACTTGATCCGCATAGATCCATCCGGCGCTCAAGAAATTCTGACGGAGATCACAAACGAAAATTTTCCCTAGCTCGGGTTCCCGATTCTCAAGTCGAGCCTTCCTTTTTTCTCTCTTTCTTCAATTGCTCTTTCCCTGTCTTTTTTTAGTGGGGACAAATCCCAGGCCGTATCGGTCTTTGTTTTCGGGAATTCTTAAAATTGAGGCGATACCTTCTTGACTCTTCCCCAGTCCTTTTCCTGGCTGGTACCCTCCCTTCAGCATGACACCGCCCACCATTAGGGCGTTATTGGATAGACAAGGTTCCTTAGCAGTAAACCCTATATAAGCGTTATCGACAATTTCCAATGCCTGAAACGAAGTCCCAAGGGCCTCTTCAGCAGCTTCAATGTAACGCGTCGATGTTGGCTTGCTTACCAGCAGATCTTCTTCTCCGGATACGATAATCAACTTATCATCCACCACAAACTTCAATTTTTGGTGCAAAGTTGATGGTACTGCCCCAACAGAATGAATCCAAGGCCTTCCTAACAAGCAACTATAGCTGGGCTTGATGTCCATTACTTGGAAATTAATGGCAAAAGTGAATGGGCCAATCTGGATCGGCAGCTCAATCTCTCCCATTACTTCTCTTTTAGAACTATCAAAGGCTCTTACGAGCACAGAGCTGGGCTTCATATGAGTCTTGTCAATGGGCAATTTATCCAAGGTAGATTTAGGCATCACATTTAGGGAGGATCCATTGTCCACAAGGACTTTGGCCATAAGATGCTCTTTACACTGAACCGAGATATGCAGTGCTTTGTTGTGTCCTCTTCCTTCTGCAGGCATTTCTTCATCATTGAAATAAAGGTAGTTGCATGCGATGATGTTGCCAACTAGGTCGCCGAACTGATTCAAAGTGATATTTTGAGATATATGGGCCTCATTCAGAATTTTCATTAATACTTTCCAGTGACTCTCAGAGTGCATAAACAAGGCAAGTAGTGAAACTCTTGCTGGTGTGCGATTTAACTGATCTATCACCTTATACTCACTTTGTTGAATGAATTTGAGGAATTCAGCAACTTCTTCTCGGAAGGCCTATTTCTTGTCCTCCTTCCCTGTGTTTCCTTTCTCTACCGCAACTTCTTTTTCCTTGTTTTGATCTTTTTCCTATTCCTTTGCAGCTACTTTTACTGGCTCTTTTTCTGGGGCATAGATCCGCCCACTCCGTGGCATCCCACCTATTCCTACAATGTTGGTAACAGCCGGAAAGCTTGGTTGTGCATTACTTCCTTCAACTTGGACTTTTACATCATATATCCAAGGGACTGCCTTGTCTTCCTTGTACAGAAAAGGAGATGGTACTTGAACAGTAATAGCTTTGGGAGCATTAGGCATTATGGGGGATACATTTCTAGAGAATTGAACCACCAAAGGCTATGGGACCATGGTTCCTGAACTTTGAGTAGATTGGACCATAGATACTTCTTCTTCTTTCTGAGAGATAACTTGAACTATGTTCACATCAAGTAGTTTTTGGAGGATACCTTTAAATTCCTCACATTCTTCGATAGACAAAAAATATATTCTTTCTATCAGACCAGCCTTGCAAAGTTCAATGAACACTTTTCTTATAGGGGTTTTTATCTCAATAACATCTTTTATCATTCTTCCTTCATGCTCATCATCTATCATATTTACTGATGCGTTCCCGTGGTTAGGTAATGGATTGTTCCCCACATTGGGACTGTTCTCTTGGAAACTCAACCATTTTGCATTTATCGGATCTTGAACTTTAAACTTCATAGCCCGACATTCTTCTATAGAGTGACCAGTTGCCCCAGCATGGTATTCACAGGTCGCATCTGGTTTATACCATTTTGAGTAAGGTGGTTCCATGGGCTTTTGAGGACAAGGGACCACTAATGAGTTTTTGAGTAAGTGCTGATAGAGATCTTTGTAAGTCATGGGGATTGTATCAAACTGGGCCGGTTTTCTCCCTTAAGAGTTGTGAGCTCTTGGTTGATTGGGGTTCTGACATCCTTGACTATCAGAAGCAAAGGGTGTCATTTGAACAGGAGACTTAGGCGTGATAGTTGCCACAACGTATAGAGGGGCACTACTCACCGCGTTAGTCTCTCCTTCTTTCTTTCTCTTGATGAAGGGCTTCTGAGTGTTGGATGATAAGGTATTATTATGGATCTTCCCACTTTGCATCCCCATTTCCACGTGTTCCCCTATGACAATCAAGTCAGAAAAGTTTGAGAACATACTTCCAATCATCATATCATAAAAAGGAGATTGGAGCGTGTCAATGAACGTGTCAATCATTTCTTTGTCCAATAAGGGTGGTTCCACCTAAGCAGCCATGCTTCTCCACCTCTGAGCATATTCTTTATAACTCTCACTGTCTTTTTTCTTCATGCTTTGCAACTAATTACGGCTAGGGGCCATATCCATATTGTACTTATATTGTTTGACGAATGCGTTTGCCAAGTCTTTCCATGAGCAAATTTTAGATCGCTCTAACTGCATATACCATCGCAAAGGTGCCCCAGTCAGGCTTTCTTGGAAGAAGTGAACCAAGAGTCTGTTATCATTAGAACAGAAAGCCATCTTTCGGCAATACATAACCAGGTGGCTCTTGGGACAAGTTTCTCCCTTATACTTGTCAAACTCAGGTACTTTGAATTTTGAAGGTATAACTACATCGGGGACCAAGCACATGTCTGAAGCTTCAAAACCAATGTGATCTCCCCCTTCAATTGCTTTCAACCTATCTTCAACTATTTGAAGCCTTTCTTTGGCTTGGGCATCCTCTTGGGACGTGAAATTCGGGGTACCTTGCGAAGTCCCGTAGGGACGTTTAGGATGTACCTTCCCTTAGGAGTCAATAAGGATTGTCGTACTGCTTCCTTTAGGGGGAGGATCCATCTGATTATCGTCCTGTGACATATCGGGATTCTCTTCCTCCTCATGGGGAGGATCTTCCTGGGTCATTTTCGCACTCAAGTTTGACAAGAGGTCAAACATTCTGCCTATTTGTTCCTTCATTTGACCGAAATCTTCCATCAACGCTTGCTGATTCTGTTCAAGTGCGTCCATGAGTCTAGCCTGGGACCTCGTTCTGTAGGGATGTAGATTCTCCGTAGTTATTTTCTGAGTTACGAAAGATACCATGAGTATGGATGAATGGTTTATGTTATGCCATGATTATGTATGCTATGCAAGATGCTCATTTATTTGCTTAATTTGTTTTATTTTTATTGGCTTGTTGGAGGATCACAAAATCTTGCAAATGTCTTATCGAGTCGCTGCATATTGCGAAAATACACATTCTCTTATTAAAAAGGAAATACCATAATTCAAACTACCCTGAGGGGCTTACAAAATTGAGAAAGAAATGGAAATTGCATGAACACATAAAAACAAAAGGAACATGGTCTTCAACGATCTCGTCGGATCTGCCTCTCCAGCTCTTCCACCAAACTCTTGCAGTACTCTAGGAAATTCATCACTTTCCCTGGTAAAGGTCGGAAACCTATCGCCGAATCCGCTTCTTCCAAGAGTTCTGGCATTTCTTGGATACCTCTATTTGCAAGCCAGACTAGTTTAGAGCAACGATCCATCCAGTATCTGGTTTTCCTATCAAACCAAGTAATGACTTCTCGCTGGTTGTCAATCTTCCCTTGCATGCCGAGGACCTTCTCACGTTCTTCCTCGAGATCTATGTGGTAGCCTATGAACTTTTTTTCAGCGATTCTCTTTTCTTCCTCAAGTTGGGCTTCGTGCAATTGCATGGTATTTTTCAACTGTTGTATTGAGTCTTCAATCCGTCCTTGCAAAGCCCTACTAGCCTCTTGAGAATCAGCCCACATTTTCCTCAAATCGCCCTTTTTCACAGAGAACTAGATCTAACTCTTTTTTCATCAAGTCTAATTGTTGATTTGCAGCTTTTAGACAACCTTGAGTCTGGAGCCAGCTTGTTTTCTCAGCCTTGGCCTTCTTCTGGGATCCTTCCAAAGATTCGGTTTTTCTATTACATTCATCTTGCAGGACTTCTGTATCTAGATATGCCCTTTTCAAATTCTCCCGGAGAAGCTTCCTCTCTTTTTCCACCTTTTCTAAGGCTAGCTTTAACTCTTCCACTTCTTCATTCTCAGCAGGGGGTGGAGGCGGCACTTCGGGAACCAAAAATGTGTTTTGGAAGGGCAGCTTGACTTGCTGAACTCTTGCTATAATCCATTGACGATACTTTTCATCCGTGTGAGTGCTCTTGCGCCCCAGTGTCCTTCTGATCATTTTCTTCCAAGCTCAGCACACTCTTATGAACAATGCCAAATCCGAGGAGCCCCGATCATGTATAATGAAAGCGGCTAGCCTTTCTTCAGCAGGTTCACCCAACATCGGGGCACCGAGTTGTCTCAAAGCCAAAGTAGGGTTGTAGTTGATGCATCCTATGGTCCCAATGAGGGGAAGTTTCCACATCGACAGATTACTTCCTTGATCTCTTGTTCCCTGGAATACCATATTATAGACTCTTCACTGAGCCTCAACAAATAAGTAGCCCATTCTGCATTGCTCCTAGGACCAAAGGGATGCCCCTTTTTTACCAAATGATTTTTTAGCCATAAGTATAAGACAGGGACACAACAATGAATTCGACCTCCCTTTTTCTCGTGGCGCATATGAAGCTCATAGTATAAATCTGCAAGGACGGCAGTAGTGGGATCCATACCTTGAGTTTTAAATGCTATGAAGGCGTCAATAGCTGTTTCATCCACAAAATGATCAACATGAGGAAATAGGACCACTCCAAAGATAATGAGGGCTACCACATCCATGCACTCCTTCAATTTCCCTGCACCATGAAGGTCCTTAACCTTTCCTTCCAGGAAGCTCCTGGGGAAACCTTTGAAATCTTCCTCTACCTTCACTGCGACCGTCAAATCTTCTTTAGGGATGCCTAAAACATCAGCAATGGTACTCATAGTCGGGGTATGCTTTGTGTGGCGATACAGACCCTTTTTCTTTTCTGGAATGCCCAAGATTTTCCGATATTCTTCTAAGGTTGGCGCCATTTGGAAATTCTTGAACGTGAAGCATCTTAGGGGGGATCATAAAATTGGGCCAATGCCGTTAAGGCTCCCACTTGCACGTCTACATTTAGCAATTCCAAAATGTTCCCAAATTTCCCCACGAAGCTAATCCGATCCACTTGTACCCAATTCTCAGCTATGAAGTCAACCAATGTTCTTAGATGCATCAAACAGGGAGGTTCAATCTTGAATTTCAAAGTATTTCTCCACTCTAAACCCACAACTGCGCTTTTCGAAGACATTTGCACCAAAGTTTTTTTTTTCTTTTGTTTTGAAATTTCCAACAAGCCTGATGAAATGGGGTCATTAGTGTTATGGCATGTATATGAATGGGTATGATCGTGTTTATTATTATTATTTCAAAAATGAAAAAAAAAAAGAAAGAAAGAAAGAACTGTACTTATTTTATTTATGAAGGTACAAAGAAACATACTCCTATTCTTTTTATAAGAACCTAGCATCTATTTTTTCGGAATAATAGATTAGGTTCCTAAACAAAAATTTGTATTTCGAAAAACTATTTTTGGAAGTGTTATTTTTTAAATAAATTAGTAAAAATAAGTAAACAAATAAAGGTGGTAGGGTAAGCTCCTTTTGTGACTAAGGCTGGCAATTCCTAAAAAAGGATCTAGGGTTTATATTAAGTGCCTTTCTATTGGGTGGATTTAAGATATTAATATAAAAGGTTCCTAGAGACAAGGGTCCCATTTGAAAATATTACCACCAATAATAAGTATATTATTAAAGGATGGTTTTTTTCAAATGGAGTCAAACTCTAGGTGAGGCTTTCATAGGAACCCACTGGTCGTACGTCCAGCAGAGCACCCACTACATAGCCTCTCCTAACTTAAGATTCACTCGGGTCCGGGTATAGGGCACCCACTCAAAGTGTGTGTAAATAAAGTGTATAAAGTGAAGTGTATGAAGGAGCAAACTTAAAACTACCTGCTACAAAATAAATAAAACAATATATACATGGTAACTATCCTAATGTTCAATATATATATAAAATCACAATAAAAATAAATAAACTAAACAAAGATAAAAACAAATAAGATAAGACAAAAATAAATAAATTGAAAAAATAAAAAAAAATAGTAATAAATAAATAAATAAAAATAAAAGGAAAGGAAACAATTCACATTGTAAGGCAAACAAACAATTCAAACAATCAAAAGGCCTAACTCTTTAAAGTCCCCAGTGGAGTCGCCAGCTGTGACAACCACCCTAAAATTTAAATGGAGCCGCCACCAATATTTTAATTTTAGGAAACATTGGAAACCTATTTTTGAATATTTTGAATTTAATGAAAAGGTCTTAGAACCAAATTTGAGCCCGGGAATTGATTACGCATAGGGAAGGTATTAGCACCCCTAAAACGCCCATAAAATTAGCACCTTTAATTGTTTGGAAAAAGATTTTGTTTGCCATTATGATTATGAATTATTTCCTAAAAGAAAAGATTTTTATTTTATTATTGAGCTAAATAAAACCCTTTAAAAAAACTTAATTTTCTAACTTTTTATTAAAAGAAATATCTTTTTGCATCACAATCTGAAAGATACCGATTTGTTATGATAGTTTTTGGTAACAAAATATTTAGTACTCATTATTACCATTAACCCATTATTTATTATAAAAAAACTTTCCACTAGTATAATATTAAATAATTATTTGTTACCTATTATTATTACCTAATCGATGACCAATTTTTTTATAGAAATACAACCATAATCAGAATAAAAGAAAACAATTATTTTTGTGATCTATGCCCTATGAATATGTAAAAAAAAGAACGTAAGAAAGAAAAAAGGACAAAATAAAATCAGATCCTACGACTTTAGAAATAAGAAAAATACAGGGAAATATTGGGGAAGATGATTTCGATTCAGATGAACAAAACAGAGGAAAAATAAATAAATAAAAAAATAAGAGACGAAATCTTAAGCACGCGAAGAAGAAGAATGAAAAGAAAAAAAACTTGCTAGTATCTCATTTCAGATTCAGCGTCGATCATACAAATCACAAAAAAAACCAAATAGTATAAAAAAAATATAGAGACAGAGAAAAGAAGAATTGAAACCTGATGAAACGTTATCAGGATGCCCACAAATCGAATTTACAGATTTCAAGGCAAAGAAGAAAACTAAAAGCCTAAAAAAAGTGTTTGTATTTTTCACTCTCCTTTCCTCCTTCTTCACGCCTGGTTTCTGCTTCACTTCGTGCTCTCCCCCTCCGCCCTCTTCACGCCTTTGAGCGTGTGTGGCTTTTATAGGCCAATACCTGCGAAACAAACGGATCCAATCAGTTCAAAGATCAGAAAAACAAATAGAGAGATAAAGGGAAAGAAAAGAACCAAATACCCCCTTTTTGGCGAAAATCTCGTTCAGATTTGATGATGGAAGAGGAGAGGTTGCGGCCGTCTGGATGATTTTAGGGTTGGGTTTTCGTTTGGAAGAAAATATAAAGGAGATACCGAGAATGGTGGAAAGGATGAGGGAAAGAGGAGAGCTGAGATGGAGGGATAGGGACCGAGATATGGGAAGAAAATGGTGGGAGGAGGAGCTTGGTGCGCCGCGGCTGTTGGAGGGGTGAGAAGGATTAGGGTTTTCAAAGTTAGGGTTTGGTGGTGTTGAGAAGGAAAAAGAGATGAGATTGAGAGAGAAGGGAAGAGAGAGAGAGAGAGAGAGAGAGAGAGGGAGGGAGAGGGGCCGTGACTACTTTGGGTGAGAATGAGGGAGAGTGAAAATTTAGGTTTTTTGTGTTTAAGTTAGGGTTAAGTCGAGTGGGTTTGGGCTGCATGATTGGTTGGTACGCTGGTGGGCTTGGAGGATGCGTAAGGAAAACAGAGTGCGAGCAAGCAGAAGGAGTGAGGTAGGGGCGCTGTCCAAAAATAAAATGGGTGCGGCGTAGTGAGCAGGCGTTAAATTTGGGCAATCTTTGGTGGATGCTTATTAACAGACTGCTAATCACACCCCCTGTTTTACTACCTGTACTCCTTTATCCTCTTCCTTTCTTTTCTTCTTTTCATTTTTTCTTTTTCTCTTTCTTTCTTTTTCACCTTATTCATTTTTGCCTTCCTCTTTTTTTACTATGAAACCAAAAATATTACTTATATTATTTATTACGAATTTAAAAAAAAAAATAATAAAATAAACAAAATAAAAAGGTCGGACAAAATTAGGGTACTACAGTGACCTCCTCTTACCTTATGAAGGAATGGACTTACAAGGATTCAATAGAACCAAGACGACACTGATGGTTATGTCGAGTTAATGGTGACCTTTGGTGCTTACACAAAGTCAAAAATAGTGAAGGTACAGTTCTTAGTCCTCCCATGTGACTATGACTACAATTGTATTGTCGGCAGACCCATTCTGGCCGCTCTCAGAGTAGTGACGTCGACAATCCACTTGAAGATGAGGTTCCATATCGCCAGCGGCGAAGTTGTCACCCTGAACGGAGACATAGAGGCAGCAAGGAGATGCTTCGAGATAAGTCTCAAAAGGACACAAGTTGATCAAGTAGGAAAGACCTCGACACCCACAAAACATTTGTCGTCCGGACACGGAGTGATGCTGACAGAAGTCGACCCCCTTTCCGCGGCGGAAAAAGTCAAAGTCAAGACCAAGGACATCGGCGACCCGTTGGTTAAGGAACTCACAAAGAAAATTGAGAGACCAGTTCCTGATGGCGAATCCTCCCAGGTCCAGATCGGGAAGGATCCTTCGTGAACAACGAAAGTAGGGGACGATCTCCCTAAAGAGATGAGAGCAAACTTGATTAAGTTCCTCTAAGACAATGTTGACCTTTTCGCCTGGACTGCTGATGAAATGCTCGGAATATCCCCCGACGTGGCATGCCACA
This sequence comes from Calophaca sinica, assembly GCA_037113605.1. NCBI lineage: Eukaryota > Viridiplantae > Streptophyta > Magnoliopsida > Fabales > Fabaceae > Calophaca > Calophaca sinica. Next base: position 72,475,514 of record CM073734.1, read on the forward strand.
AGCTGGCACTGAACCCGTCGGTGCGATGGGTCACGCAGAGGCGACGCCGACAATCCCCCAAGAAAGCCCAAGCTGCCGAAAAAGCTGTATCAAACCTAATCAAAGCTAACTTTATTAAGCAAGCGAAGTACATAACCTGGTTATCAAACGTGGTACTCGTCAAAAAGTCGAACGGGAAGTGAATGATGTGCATGGACTATACCGACCTCAACAAGGCATGCCCGAAAGATACATACCCACTACCCAACATTGACAAGCTTGTCGACAACTCATCTGGTTTTTGGTTCCTATCCTTTATGGATGCCTACTCGGGCTAAAACCAGATACCTATATATGAACTTGGCCAAGGGAAGACAGCTTTCACGACTGAAGGCGCGAACTACTATTACAAAGTCATGCCATTTGGCCTAAAAAATGCAGGCACCACGTACCAAAGAATGATGAAAAAGGCCTTTCAGAAGTAGATTGTGAAGTCGCTCGAAGTCTACATGGATGACATGATCGTCAAAACTATCCAGGACGTAAACCACATCGCCGATCTCACCGAAGTTTTCTCTGAGCTCCGCAAACACAACATGCACTTGAACCCAGACAAGTGTACATTCAGTGTGAAGGTAGGAAAGTTCCTTGGATTTTACCTGACCAAAAGAGGAATTGAGGCTAATCCGGACAAGTGCCGAGCAATCACCGAGATGAAGGAACCAGCTTTGAAGAAAGAAATACAATGACTGACTGGGATGATGGCAGTGCTAACCAGGTTCATATCAATCTCGGCACAGCGAGCACTCCCTTTCTTCAAGCTGCTTAAAAAAAGAGGTCAATTTCTAGTGGATCCCAGAATGCCAAGAGGCCTTTGCTCGATTGAAAGAGATCCTTTATACTCCACCAGTCTTGAGTAGACCCCATGAAGGGGGACATTGTATCTTTATTTGTCTGTAACTGAAGAGGCTTTGAGCGTCATTATAGTAAGGGAGGACATCGACGGACAAAAACCAGTATATTTCATCAGCAAAGCCCTCCAAGGACCCGAACTACGGTATCAACGAGTCGATAAGGTGGCTCTATCTCTCGTTGTTTCGGCATGAAGACTTCGCTAATACTTCCTATCTCACCGCATCAAACATATACAGAATCGACCAGCCGATCAAACATATACTGTATCGACCCGATCTCTCAGGTCATATGATTAAGTGGTCAATCGAGCTTTCTGAGTTCGACGTAAGTTACGAACTAAGAAAGTCGGTTAAAGCACAATCGCTCACAGACTTCGTGGCAGAGCTCACTCCGAAGTCATCATCACCATCAGGAAAATGGTCAGTTTTTGTTGATGGATCCTCTAATCTAAAGGGGAGTAGGGCCGGTTTAATTCTTGAAAACGAGGATGGTTTGGCTGTTGAATACTCACTGGCATTCGTGTTTCCTACCTCAAACAACCAGGCCGAATATGAGGCGTGCATAGCCGGACTCACCTTTGCCTACGAACTTGGTGTAGCGTGAGTTATCGTTCACTCCGATTTGCAACTCGTCGTCTCACAAGTTAATGGAAATTACCAAGATAAGGATTTGTTACTACAGAAATACCTCGCCCAGGTCAAGACACTAATGGGACGATTTGTACATGTTGAACTCATACACGTGCCGAGAGAGCAGAACGTGCAAGCAGACATCCTTTCCAAACTCGCAAGCGCAAAGATGCCAACCTCACACTGATCGGTTATCCAAAAGATGCTGGCTTCTCCCAGTCTCCAGGAGTCTGTAGCTAAACACCCTTCTGAAGAGCTACTCGAAACGCCGAAGGTCGCTACGACGACATACATGCATAGCCTGTCGATTTCAAACCCCATCGACTTCGGAGACTCTTGGATGACACTGATCTTGAAGTTCCTTTATTTGGGGGAGTCACCAGTGGACCCCAAAGAATCATCCAAAATCCACAGGAGAGCATGTTCATTCTCCTTCATTGAAGGAAAGCTCTACTGAAGAGGATTCTCCATGCCCCTACTGAAGTGTCTCGACACGTCAGAAGCCTAGTATGTGTTAGCCCAAGTCCATGAAGGTATATGTGGGCAACACTTAGGGGGAAGGGCCTTAGCAAAGAAAGCATTGAGTGTTGGATACTATTGGTCGACAATGGGAGTCGACACAATGGAATATGTGTAACAATGTGACAAGTGCCAGAGACATGTCGATGTCTATGTTGCTCTGCCAGCAGAGCTGACTACCATGTCATCACCATGGCCTTTCGCCTGGTGGGAAATTGACATTTTGGGCCCCTTTCCTTTAGCTCTGGGGCAGATCAAGTTCTTGGCAGTAGCTGTCGATTACTTCACGAAGTGTGTATAAGCCCAATCTCTTGCAAAGATAACGGCAATGAATCTGATCAAGTTCTTCAACTCCCAAATTTTAACCAGGTTCGGGATTCCTGAAGTCGTCGTGACCGACAACAGCACACAATTCATCGACCAATAATTCCGCAAGAACCTCGCCGACCTCAATGTGAAACACCACTTCACTTCAGTTGAACACCCCCAGACGAACGGATAAGCTGAAGCGTCAAATCGGGTGATCCTCCAAGGTCTCCGACGACGTCTGGACCAATCAAATGGTAAGTGGGCTGACGAACTCCCTCAAGTTCTGTGGGCTTACAGGACCACTACACACTCGTCGATGGGAGAAACACCTTTCCGCCTAACTTACGGGTCGGAAGCTGTTATCCTAGTTGAAGTAGGAGAACTAAGCTGGAGAACCTTGCACCCACCAGAACCAAGGTTGAACTACCAATACCTCAGAGAAGAGCTGGACCTCCTAGAAGAAAATCGAGAGATTACTGCCCTCAATGAAGCTGCTGTTAAACAACACATAGCTGCAAGGTATAACCAATGCGTAGTTCCACGAGACTTCGCTATAGGAGACCTTGTCCTTCGAAGAGCAAACATCGGACTGAAGAACGCGACACAAGGAAAACTGGCCTCGAATTGGGAAGGACCTTACCGAGTCACTATAAAGACCGGAACGAGAGCCTATTGCCTAGAAGATCTCCAAGGAAGGGTTGTCGCCCAAACTTGGAATGCAACGAAACTTCAGAAGTACTACAGTTGAGTCCGGTTACTACGACCAGGGCCGATCACTGATAGTACTCCACTTCTCTTCTTCTTGTTTTGTTTGCTTATGTTGCCTTCCCATTTAACTGTCTTATATTGCAATTCAGTCGATGGTTTTACATTTTACTACAAGCTGTAATTCGACAATGAGATTATATGCAAGTTATATTTCTAACCCATCTATATTTCATTAAGCAATGAACTGCAAGTTCAGGTTCGCATTCTGACCATTGCGGAATCCTACCGGAATCACCTACTGAACAGCAAATTTTTGCTAAAATTCACAAGTATCGGTACTCACTTCGAAGGTGCTCGGAGAGTCGGTCCATGCTCCCGAGAAACCTCAAAAGCGGAGTCCGAACATGCGGTAGACCGCCTGATCGACCTAGCCAGTCTTTCCAGGACAGGTCACGCCGGAATAGCGTTCACCCGACAAAGGTAATATCTTCCCTAAGATCGGGGCAGATGAGACACCCCCAAGTATCTCATCCAATAAAACATACATATACTGATTAATTTTAAAACCTTTTTATCACAATTGAATCAGCATAAAAAAAACATTAGATGAACATAGAAGTTAAGAGTAACATTTATAATATACTGCATCATTAGCCTTTGAACAAAATAGTTTTTAGTACACGGTATATCATCCTACTAGTTAATAGAAGTCATACAGTCATCTAGATAACAACCAAATTTATACTATATACATTATTTTTTTCTACAACATCAAAAGATCTCTGTCAAGAGTAGGTAGATCACGTCGAAACTACATCAGGCTGGTCCAAACATACTCTTGCATCGTAATTATTAGTCATACATCTCTTTCCTCACCCTACATGGGATCGGGTAGTAGGAGGCGGTTAGGATATGTTCTGTGGGTGCACAATGCACGCACCACATATCAGCTAGAGGTAAGTAAAAGGTTAATGTCATAGTGCGATGGCGGGTGGTAGTGATGAAGTTAGGAAATGTGCCAACAGTGGTGTGAATAGCGATTTCTCCATCAAAGGTCACAGTGAGGTTGGGATAATCAGGGGTCCAGATCCCGTTAATGAACTCCATACGTACCATCGGGTGATGATTGTTGTCGTTGTCCTCCATCTTTAACCAAACATAATAATAATATCCAAAACAACAAACAAAGGGGTGAGTACATATCAACAACATAACATATAGTAGAGCATTAGGCAATCATAATAGTATTATATATATAAAGAAATAAAGATCAACAGTTCATTTCATAATCATGCAACAAGATCCATGCAATGTCATGTATATATATATATATATATATATATATATATATATATATATATATATATATATGTATGGGCCCACATCTACTCCATGGAGAGACTCTAAATTGGAGGAGCGATCGGGAGGACATGTTCCTCCCAAGATTTCTTCTCATTTTATAATTCATACATTTATACCGGAACACTCTACACCGATCTTGAGTTCTTGCAGTGTCTCGTCAGGCTCATCATTGTGGGATATCGAATACCACGACACAAGGGAGCTACCACCTGGTCACATGTGGAATTTCGCACCGTGATGCCCCCAAGGTTATTACAACCTTCACTTGCGCACTCGCTCGTACCAAAACGTAGCTCTCTTCCTCATATTTGAACTCAATTATCCACGTACTACCATTATGGTAAAAGTTACACTAGAGGCGACTCAATTCACGAGAGAAAAAGTCGCACAAGTAAGAAAAAATCGAGTTGACGTGAGTTGACCATCACGGAGTTGACCATCACAAGAGTTGACCAGAGTTGACCACCACCAGAGTTGACCAGAGTTGACCAGAGTTGACCACCACCAGAGTTGACCAGAGTTGACCACCACCAGAGTTGACCAGAGTTGACCAGAGTTGACCAGAGTTGACCACGCACCAGAGTTGACCATGCACCAGATTTAAGTGTGTGCGTGTGTACCGGATTTGGGTGTGTGTGCCAGTGTCCGAATAACAGAGCGTTGTAAAATAAACACAGATTTTAAGACATCAGATGAACAACTTAATAATATCAAAATAATATCCATTCTCAGCAAGGAAGTTCATAAAAACATCAAAGCTAAGAATAACTATCAGTATATGTAAACTCAAATTTCCTCTTCTACTTTACTAATATTAAATTACTGTATCAGAAAAATAATAGAAATAGTGAAGGGATAGGGCCACCCTTGACTCGAATGATTCACCTCCTACTCTACTATTATTGTTGAAGTTCCTCACCCCCCCTATTACACGAAGTTTTGTTTTGTCCTAGTTGGTAAAGGCTCTTCCTTGGAAAACTCCACAAGCTTTACAATCTGAACAGGGGATGGTAACTTTCTCTTTATACTTGAGGTATAGATGAAAAAGGAAGTAGAAGTGAAAGGAAAAAGACTTATGGGTGGTATATCTAGTAGGGAAAAGTATGGAATAGGACAGCGATGGTGTAAGATAACTTCATAGTTTTGAACGTAAAGTATTTTCACCAGGGAGTAAAGTGGTTGATTGTATGTGAGAGTGTGGAGGGATGAGAGAGTGTACTTATAGTGAACTTCTACATAACTGATGCTCTATTAAATAAATTAGATTTTATCATAAAATCTTGGGATTAAATCTGTAGGTAGATTTAATGGGCTATATTCATTATGCAGTGGCTTTTCTTGGAGAAAAAGTTATATTCATTATGCAGTGGCTTTTCTTGGAGAAAAAGTTTGCATCCTATGGTTGGTAACTTATCCGAGTGTCCAAATAAAATCACAAGATAAGATGTAATCATTATCAGGATCAAAGTATATCTTGTCAGGAGGTGTTAGGAACAATTTGTTGCAACTAATTAGATTACACATATAGAAAAAGATCAATGTTGATTGGTTCTTTGGGTAACTTAAAATTTTGGAAGGCATAACAATCCCATCTTATGGTTACTCCTAATTAGAAAGTGGAATCTTATATTAAGTCACGTTCTGCTACACCTAATTAATTATTCAATATAACTTAACATAAAATAAAAGTATAGTAATATATCTATATGTACTAGTTTAGTATTATATTATATCTATGATATCTATGATAATATTAGTATAGTAACATATATTAAAAATAGTTTAGTCAGCGTAACCAAAAAATTTATTATTATTATTATTATTATTATTATTATTATTATTTTAAATATTTGATTTAGAATTATAAACTAAATTTTTAATTCAGAAAAGAATAGAATGTTACAATTCTCCCCCTCTAATAAAAAAATTCCATCCTCGGAATTTGCGTACCTTAAAATAAATACGGGTATTGCTCCTTTATTTTGTCTTCTAATTCCCAGGTAACGTCACCAGTATTTTCTTCCCAAACTATTTTTACCAATGGAATTTGCTTTCCTCTGAGTTGCTTCATTCTCTTGTCTGTGACTTTAACAGGTAAAGACTCATATGTCAAGTTTTCTTTTAATTGTACTGTGTCGGGCTCGATTACATGAGAAGGATCAGGAATATACTTTCTTAGTTGAGAAACATGGAAAACATTGTGGAGATTGGAAAGGGAAGGAGGTAAGGCTACTTGGTAAGCTACAGGGCCAACTCGTCGGAGAATTTGGTAGGGTCCAATGAACCTAGGTGTAAGTTTCCTGGATTTCATTACTCTACCAACCCCAGTCATCGGTGTGACTTTTAAGAATACGTGATCGCCTTCTTGAAATTCAAGTGGTCTTCTCCTTTTGTCCGCATAACTTTTCTGTCTGCTTTGTGCCGTTTTCATTTTCTCTTGAACCATCCTTACCTTTTCTCGAGGTCTCCGCACTAATTCTCGACCTATAATAAGGTTCTCCCAGTCTCATACCAACACAATGGTGTTCTGCATCTTCGTCCATATAGTGCTCGTAAGGAGCCATTCCTATCTTTGGAATGAAAACTATTGTTATAAGTAAACTCAATTAGGGTAAAAGCTCATCCCAGCTTCTTGAATATTCCAAGACACATGCTCTTAACAAATCTTCTAATGACTGAATTGTCTGCTCGATTGCCCATCAGTTTGTGGATGATAAGCGAGCTTAACAGTAATTTGGTTCCTAGAGCTTTATGTAAGCTTCCCAAAATCTCGAGGTAAACCTCGGTCTCTGTCGAAATTATACTTGAGGGCACCCCATGTAACCCGACAATTTCATTTATGTACAATTTGGGTTAATTTCTCCAATGAGTATTTTATATTGATAGGCAAAAAGTGGTGACTTTGTTAACCTATCAATAATTACCCAGATTGAGTTATGCCCTTTTGGAGTCCTTGGCAATCTGTCACAAAATCCATTGCTATACCGTCCCATTTCCATTCCTAATGTCTAGTGGTTGTAAGCGTTCTGCAGTTTTTGATGTTCTATCTTAGCTTTTCGACCAGGACTAAACAAGCGACTACATACTGTGCTACTTCTTTCTTCATTCCTGGCCACCAGTACATCTTCTTTAAATCTTGATACATTTTTGATGCTCCAGGATGTACGCTCAACTTGCTCTTATGTGCTTCTTCCAAAATTAACTTCTTGATTTCTTGATCACTCGGCACACAGATCCTGTCTTGAAACCTTATCACTCCGTCAGTACCCCTTCGGAATTCGGTAAGTTTGCCTTGATCCATCAATTCCATCTTTTCTTGAAGATACTGATCGACTTCTTGTTTGATGCGGATCTGTTCTGACAAGCCATTTGTAACGGTAACCATATTTACCCGAAGTCAAGCACTGTTCCTTCTATCGCTAAATTTAAATCTCTAAACTTCTCAATGAGTTCCATCTCTCGGACCATCATAGCAGAAACATGTAACGTCTTCCTACTTAATGCATCTGCTACGACATTTGCTTTTCCAGGATGATATTGCAATTTGAAATCATAATCCTTTATAAATTCCATCCATCTCCTTTGTCTCATGTTTAATTCTTTTTGATCAAACAAATACTTCAAACTTTTGTGGTCATCAAGACTTCAAACTTAGACCCATACAAATAATGCCTCCATATTTTAAGTGCAAAAACAATGGTCGCTAACTCCAAATCATGGGTCGGGTAATTCCTCTCGTGAGGTCTCAGTTGTCTAGAAGCATATGCCACTACCTTTCTTTCTTGCATAAGGACACAACCTAAACCAAGATGAGATGCATCACAATATACCTCAAAATATCCATTAGGGTCAGGTAACACTAAGACAGGTGATGTTGTCAACCTACGCTTCAGTTCCTGAAAACTCTTTTCACAAGCATCCGTCCATACGAACGCTTGTCCTTTTCGAGTGAGTTGGGTTAGGGGTAACGCTATCTTGGAAAATCCTTCAATAAACCTCCGATAATATCCTGCTAACCCTAGAAAACTACGAATTTACATTATTGTCCCAGTCTTTCCCATTGTAAGACAGCTTCCACCTTAGCCGGATCTACCGCGATCCCTTCCTTCGAGACTACATGTCCCAAAAATTGCACTTCTTCCACCAAAATTCACATTTTGACTTTGCATACAATTGCTTTTCCTTCAAGACTCAAGAACAATTCAGAGATGTTCCGCGTGTTCCTTATGATCTCGTGAATAGATAAGAATATCATCAATAAAGACGACGACAAACTTATCTAAATATGGACGGAATATTCTATTCATATAGTCCATAAAAATTGCAGGAGCATTCGTAACTCCAAACGGCATCACTAAATATTCATAATGGCCGTATCTTGTTAGAAAAGTTGTCTTTGGTATATCTCACGCCTCACACGTATCTGATGGTATCCAGATCGCAAGTCAATTTTTGAAAATATGGTAGCGCCTTTCAACTGATCCATCAAATCATCTATCCTAGGTAAAGGGTATTTGTTTTTGATAGTTACTTTATTCAATTGCCTATAGTCAATGCACAACCTAGAACTTCCATCCTTCTTTTTGACCAATAAGACAGAGCACCCCAAGGTGACACACTAGGCCTAATGAATTTCTTTGCCATTAATTCATCCAATTGTTTCTTTAGCTCCGCCATTTCAGATGGCGACATTCTCTGACGTGCTATTGATATAGGACTAGTTCACGGCAACAAATCAATAGCAAACTCTATTTCTCGCTCGGGGTAGACTGGAACATCTTCTCGAAACACCTCAGGAAATTCCTCACGATCGGCACTTTGTTTATGTCCAATACCCCTTGAACTTCCAAAGAAGACAACAACCTATATCCTCGCTCTTTTTTCAAAGAAGCAATTGTTTGGTTGGTAGATAGTAATCAGGGCTTTCCAATTCAGGAAAGATTAAGGACTTATTTGAACAATCTAGTAGGACTCGATTAGAAGATAACGATCCATACCTAATATTACATCTAAATTTGGACTAAAGGCAAACATATTAAGGTTATAGTGAAATTTCTATTTTCAATGATATGAACAGTCAACACAAGCTAAAGCGGTGACTCTGGGTTCGAAGTGGGGGTTGAAACAATTAAATCAAAGAGAAGTGGGGAAATAGGTAAATTTAGTTGTCTTACACAGTCATAAGAGATGAAAGAATGGGTAGCGCCCGAATCATACAGTACATTTAAAAGTCTACCTGCTATGAGACACTTACCTTGTATAAGGTCATCAGACTGAGAAGCTTCAGCTCCACTCATAGTGTATGCTCTTCCCTTCGTCTTTGGCCTCGATGACTGCACATTATTGACTCGAGTTTCTGTTTTGCAATCTCTAACAAAATGTCCCGGTTTGCCGCATTTAAAGCAAATCACTTCTTTATTCCAACAATTCTTAGTATCATGAGCACCTCCACATTTAAAACATTTCAGCAGAGTCGGATATGCTTGACTGGATTCTCTTTTTCCTCTTTGACTCTGGTTATGATATTGATTTCCTTGTGGACGTTCATATGGTTTCTTCCTGAATCTGTCATTTCCTTTCTTAAATCGCGAGGATCCAAAATTATGAGACTGTCCTTTCCCTAGTCTTTTGAGATCCTCAATCACCCTACATTTATTTACTAATTCAGAAATTCTCTAGTGCTAAAAGAAACTATCGCTTCCTAATTTCTTACCACAACCCTTCTTCGAACTTTCGGCATTTCCAACTTTCATCTGGATGGTGTTGAAAATACATTGAAAATTTCGACAATGCTTCAAATTTTGCAGCATATTCTCCTACAGACATCCCTCCTTGCTTCAACTGTAAAAATTCCATTTCTCTAGCGTGTCTTACATCCTCTGGGAAGTACTTTTCTAAAAATTTGCTACGAAAAAGTTCCCAAGTTATTTCTCGACCTTCTGCTTCCAGAAGTTGACGTGTTGCTTTCCACCAATATTCAGCTTCTCCGATTAGCATAAAGGTTGCGTAAATAACTCTTCGTTCTATAGGGCACATCATTGCCTCAAATATCTTTTCCATTTCTTGAATCCATAACTCGGCTTTGTCTGGATCATATTCTCCATTGAATTGAGAGGGTTTATTACGGCGAAATTCGGTTAAACCTTGGAATTCAGTTGTTCCTTCATTTCTTGTATTGTTCAGTTGAGTTTGCTGCAACATTGCCGCAGCCATACTTCTGATGGCTTGAACAGCTTCAGTCATTTCTTCGTTATTCCCTCGCGTCATAATTTCCTACAGAACTGAATATATCAGAAAAATAATTTCATCACTATATTATTCCTACGTTTTTTTTTTAATGACACACAACCTTTCACAAAGAAACATAGTTAGTCCATACCCACCCCAATAAGACTCGACTACTCGATACCACAAATGAGACACCCCAAGTATCTCATCCAATAAAACATACATATCTTGATTAATTTTAAAACCTTTTTATCACAATTGAATCAAAGATAAAAACATTAGATGAACATAGAAGTTAAGAGTAACATTTATAATATCTTTGCATCATTAGCCTTTGAACAAAATAGTTTTTAGTACGGTATATCATCCTACTAGTTAATAGAAGTCATACAGTCATCTAGATAACAACCAAATTTATACTATATACATTATTTTTTCTACAACATCAAAAGATCTCCTGTCAAGAGTAGGTAGATCACGTCGAAACTACATCAGGCTGGTCCAAACATACTACTGCATCAGAATTATTAGTCATACATCTCTTTCCCTCACCCTCTATGGGATCGGGTAGTAGGGAGGCGGTTCCGGATATGTTCCTGTGGGTGCACAATGCACGCAGCCCACATATCAGCTAAAGGTAAGTAAAAGGTTAATGTCATAGTGCGATGGCGGGTGGTAGTGATGAAGTTAGGAAATGTGCCAACAGTGGTGTGAATAGCGATTTCTCCATCAAAGGTCACAGTGAGGTTGGGATAATCAGGGGTCCAGATCCCGTTAATGAACTCCATACGTACCATCGGGTGATGATTGTTGTCGTTGTCCTCCATCTTTAACCAAACATAATAATAATATCCAAAACAACAAACAAAGGGGTGAGTACATATCAACAACATAACATATAGTAGAGCATTAGGCAATCATAATAGTATTATATATATAAAGAAATAAAGATCAACAGTTCATTTCATAATCATGCAACAAGATCCATGCAATGTCATGTATATATATATATATATATATATATATATATATATATATATATATATATATATATATATATATATATGTATGGGCCCACATCTACTCCATGGAGAGACTCTAAATTGGAGGAGCGATCGGGAGTACATGTTCCGTCCCAGTACTTTTCTCATTTTATAATTCATACATTTATACCGGAACACTCTACACCGATCTTGAGTTCTTGCAGTGTCTCGTCAGGCTCATCATTGTGGGATATCGAATACCACGACACAAGGGAGCTACCACCTGGTCACATGTGGAATTTCGCACCGTGATGCCCCCAAGGTTATTACAACCTTCACTTGCGCACTCTCGTTCGTACCAAAACGTAGCTCTCTTCCTCATATTTGAACTCAATTATCCACGTACTACCATTATGGTAAAAGTTACACTAGAGGCAGACTCAATTACGAGAGAGAAAAGCTGCACAAGTAAGAAAAAAATCAGAGTTGACCAGAGTTGACCATCACCAGAGTTGACCATCACCAGAGTTGACCAGAGTTGACCACCACCAGAGTTGACCAGAGTTGACCAGAGTTGACCACCACCAGAGTTGACCAGAGTTGACCACCACCAGAGTTGACCAGAGTTGACCAGAGTTGACCAGAGTTGACCACGCACCAGAGTTGACCATGCACCAGATTTAAGTGTGTGCGTGTGTACCGGATTTGGGTGTGTGTGCCAGTGTCCGAATAACAGAGCGTTGTAAAATAAACACAGATTTTAAGACATCAGATGAACAACTTAATAATATCAAAATAATATCCATTCTCAGCAAGGAAGTTCATAAAAACATCAAAGCTAAGAATAACTATCAGTATATGTAAACTCAAATTTCCTCTTCTACTTTACTAATATTAAATTATCAGTATCGTAAAAATAATAGAAATAGTGAAGGGATAGGGCCACCCTTGACTCGAATGATTCACCTCCTACTCTACTATTATTGTTGAAGTTCCTCACCCCCTATTACGAAGTTTTGTTTTGTCCTAGTTGGTAAAGGCTCTTCCTTGGAAAACTCCACAAGCTTTACAATGCGAACAGGGGATGGTAACTTTCTCTTTATACTTGAGGTATAGATGAAAAAGGAAGTAGAAGTGAAAGGAAAAAGACTTATGGGTGGTATATCTAGTAGGGAAAAGTATGGAATAGGACAACGATGGTGTAAGATAACTTCATAGTTTTGAACGTAAAGTATTTTCACCAGGGAGTAAAGTGGTTGATTGTGTGTGAGAGTGTGGAGGGATTAGAGAGTGTATTTATAGTGAACTTCTACATAACTGATGCTTTATTAAATAAATTAGATTTTATCATAAAATCTTGGGATTAAATCTGTAGGTAGATTTAATGGGCTATATTCATTGTACAGGTGGCTTTTCTTGGAGAAAAAGTTATATTCATTGTATGCAGTGGCTTTTCTTGGAGAAAAAGTTTGCATCCTATGGTTGGTAACTTATCCGAAGTGTCCAAATAAAATCACAAGATAAGATGTAATCATTAAGCAGGATCAAAGTATATCTTGTCAGAAGCTTTTAGGAACAATTTGTTGCAACTAATTCGTTACACATATAGAAAAGATGAATGTTGATTGGTTCTTTGGGTAACTTAAAATTTTGGAAGGCATAACAATCCCATCTTATGGTTACTCCTAATTAGAAAGTGGAATCTTATATTAAGTCACGTTCTGCTACACCTAATTAATTATTCAATATAACTTAACATAAAATAAAAGTATAGTAATATATCTATATGTACTAGTTTAGTATTATATTATATCTATGATATCTATGATAATATTAGTATAGTAACATATATTAAAAATAGTTTAGTCAGCGTAACCAAAAAATTTATTATTATTATTATTATTATTATTATTATTATTTTAAATATTTGATTTAGAATTATAAACTAAATTTTTAATTCAGAAAAGAATAGAATGTTACAGCAGAGGAGGACCACCTTTGGCCAGGCTGGGCCCTCCGAAAAACCAAATCAGAACAAACTCCGAGAAAACCAAGTCGGCACAAAATCCAAGAAAACCAAATTGGAATATACTCCAAAAACACGTGCAAGCAATGAAGAATTGCAAATTAAATTACCAAAACAAGCATTAAGAAGAAACATAAAAGGAAGTTGTTTACAAGCAACCCTCCGAAGAGGTCCAAAACTACAAATTGTTCAAATATTTTGACAAGTTACAAATAGACCCTGGCATCCCAGGTCTTCATTCCAGATCTTCGGCATCCTTCTCCATGGCCTCCGATGTAGGCGCCACGTCCCTCTCTGATGTAGGCGCTGCATCATACAGGAATTCCATGGACTTGGGATCAATTATCTGGTTTTCATTGATAGCCCCCCTACCGAACAGCCGAGAAATGCCCACTTCGATAGTCGGATAGAGCAGGTGAACTTGGTTGACAGCGTTCTCAAATTGCTGCTCCTCGAACTCGGACGCGATGGTCGCCCACCTATCCTTATCCTCGTTGGCCAAAGTAAGAGCTGCCTTAGCCTCTTGCAAGTCTTTCTGAAACTTCTCTTTTTCCTTGAGAAACTCGTCTTTCTCGGTTTCAAGACTTTTCTTGTCGGAAAGCAGTTGATCGCGCTCTTTAGCGAGATCAAGGACCCTCTATGCCAGCTGAGCGACCTTGTTCCTCACATTGTTCCACTTGTCCGTCCAATCTACAAGATTGTTTACAAGATCAATCATTTTGGCTTCCCTCTTTTGCAACTCCTCAGCGTGAGCTTCGGCCTTGTCCGCCGAGTTCTTGAACTCTGAGTTCTCCCTCTCCAAGTCCATATTACTCTCGACGATGTGCACAAGGAGGTTTAGACTTTGAACCATCCAACTAGCGCACTCCAAAGCCGAGTCTTGATGGGCCGAATTAGATAAGTTCGAGAGGTAAACTTTGTCCTCGGTCGAAGTGTAATGACGCAGCTCTTCTGAAGACAGGACATGGGGATGCATCCACGCAGCGGGACCATCACTCCAGGAAAAGTCGCCACTCCCAGAAACCTTTTTGAAATGGCTAAGTTGTTTCTTTCCAGTCTCCCTCCTTTGCCTTTTCGGGGGGGGATGACCTACTCAATAACAACTTATTTCCCTCTTCCACCTTGGGACCAGGGGCGAGATCTCTTCGACCTATGGTTCCTCCATATGGGTCGAAGTAAGAGAAGGAACATGCTAAGAAACCGGAGAAGAAGAAGTCACCACGACTTACGAAGGGGAACCTGCCAAAGAGCTACCCAAGGGACCCGCCGATGACGTGCCTCCCGAAATAGCCTTCTTCTTCTTCTTAAGAAACTTGGTCAAAGCCGCGATATCCGCCATCGCACCTGAAATCAAAGACAAGAGTAAGAAATCATGCATAAGGTAAACAAAAAACTTATGCACATACATGTATATATTACCTAAACATTCTTTAGCTTTGGCCTCTGAAGTACAACTCAACAACACTCTGCTATTCACGTAGCGAGGAACGAGTTTTTGGCTGTGAAGGGTTTCCCTAAGTTCGGCCTCAAAACCTCTAATGAAATCCGTTAACCGGTTTACACACTCCGCGCCTTGAACGCTAAGGGCATCTTCGAAAAATCCGAACTCTTTGCGCTCGACGAGGAAATGATCATGGCTCCAATATGGTCGGATCAACTCCTCGATGCCTCTGGTCTCCTTCTTCCTTATAAGGCACTTCTTAGATGACCAGTTAAGAGGTTTTAAGAAGAAATACTCGCGCTTAAAATCGCGAACGGAGTCACTATACGCTTCGATGACCCTACTCTTCGATTTTAAAGACAACCAACCCTGTTTAGCTTTGCTACTACCTGACGATCTAAGGGGGGAGAAAAAATGGAAGAATACGCTCACGAGGGCAGGAATACTGAGGTGAGAGCACACTAGTTTGAAACTCCTAACAAATGCCCAGGCGTCAGAATGAAGTTGGGAGGGGCAACTCTCAGGTGATTCAGAACGTCGATTTGAAACTCTGAAAAGGGTAGTCGAACTCCTAGTTCGGTGAAGTATACTTTGTGCATAGGCAAGATAAAATCTTCATCGTTGGCCGGCTCTATGCAAATCCGATCATTGTCTCCAGGAGATATCACTTCCCAATTATTAAGATCTCGTTTGCCTTGACCGATGTCTAGATAGGGCAGGAATTCGGCTAGTGTTTTCTCATTCCAAAACACTGACTGGGCGCACAAAGCATCGTCCGCCACCCATGAGTATCGGTCAGCATTTGTCAAAAGCGAGTATCCCCTCTTGTTTTTTGGATCCTTTGGTTTTCCCATCTCTGACCTGCCCAAAGAAAGGACCTTTAGACACTATTTCCTACAACCAACAGTCTATCATTCCTCACCAGAAAACTCATAGTTATCGCTGGAAAAATCAAGCAAAAACAAAAACAAGGCTGTATAACATGAATACCCTAATGAAACAATGGGTCAACGCAAGGGAGTGTAATCTTGGCCAGCCTCCGCGGCGGCCATACCCAGAAACGAACAGAGAAGAAACAGGTAAAGTGATGAAAGAAAGAACATACCTCAAGTACTGGGAAGGAAGAACCACAAATGCAAGAGTGCAAACAGAGACAAAGGAGAAATTCGGAAGCTTTCCAAAGAGCCAAGAATGCACAGAGGAGAAGAAAGGCAGCCAAAGTGCCAAATGAAGTTCTTCCCTTCTTATTTATAGAGGATGGCAATGATGACCCGCATTAAATGGCACACTATCCTAAGCATCGCCTCGGGTAGAGAATTGACATGCCACCCTGTGCGCAAATTGAAACCGTCGTTTCAAATTTGAAACGATTGAAGTGACGCATTGATTAGGGTTTTTGACATAAAACACCCTAGAAAACCGTCACCAGGCAATGACGCATGTCCATGTATGGCAGTGATCATTCTTGAGTCATACCTCGACAACACACATCCATATTCCGAAGTCCAGATAGACTATCGTCAATGAATGATATTCGACGTCAGAGTTCAGAATCAGTCACTATCCAGACAAATTGCTTTTTAAGTCGAAGTCCTCAACTATTCGAACATCGAGTTGGGGGCAACTGTTTTCTGGACTGGGCCAACCCCACTCCGTCGACAATGGCCCTTAGCGGCCCGATTCCATTATGCAATCTTATCCGATCAATTCAAGTTGACCTACACCAATGATTCTATCAATGGCTCCTGATCCGCATAATCCTTACGCCACCGACTTAGGACCGTCGATCAGATCAACGGAGTAGGGCACATCGCACACGACGTTGTGGCTTTATCGCCCTCCACGTACTCAGGCTCCAAACGAGTCATATAAAAGGGGGACCCATAGCAAACAAGGTATGCATTCATTACATCACACTTACCTCATCTGAAGGAGTAACTGACTTGAGCGTCGGAGTGCCTTTTGCAGGTACCCACCTCCGTTCTCCGCCGTCACCTCCACTGCACGCGGTAATCTCGGCGACTTCGACCAGTTCTACGTTCTTAGCTCGGAACAACTCCATTATTGATTTTCAAATGTGGACTGCAGTCTGTAGCTTGCTTACCACAACAAACCATTGCCGCAAGTCTGCAACAGTAGAAATCCCAAAATCTCAGAGTAAGGCAGTCAACCACTTCACTATTGAGTGCTGCCAATGATCCAATACTATGATTCTGCTTAGGATGTTGCTTGCTACTGTATTTTGCTTTTCGTGTTTCCAAGAAACCAAGGAATCACCAAGCCTGAAAACGGACTTTTGCTATTTCAAACAACAACTCCTCAATTAGCATACAATCAATGACTACAAGCACAAATTTATTATACCTAAATAAAATTATACTCCTTCCGTCCCAATATATATGTTACATTTACAAACAAACAAAAATTGTCATTTTCTATTTTCAATATAATATTAAATGCTTTCTACCAATTGTACCCCCAAACACTCCACTTTGCATATATGATAATAGTTAATACACTAATTGTTAATAAGATTAATTTGGTAAAATTATCACTCTCTTTCTTTCATTTATTATTTTTTATTAAACTGTGTGATTTAGCCAAATATGACATGTATATTGGGACGGAAGGAGTATATCATCTCGTGTCATAACTAAAAGTACCAATGTTTTGTTAGGACCATCTTGTGAGCTCCACACAAGCACTTCTTAAGTCCTTCCTAATGCTCGGCAGTCGTAGGAGTGATAAGTTAGTTTGGTAGTTTGGGGAGGAAGACAGGACTTAGAGATAAAGTGACTTGGATTCGAATCCTCGCAAATATTACTAATAACTAATAACTAATTACCAACATTTGTCATTAAAAAAAATCCTCGATAGTGGTGAGCAAGGGATGGGTTGGAAAGAGTTATACATGTTCCTAAGTCAGTCCAAAATTTTGATTGAGTCAATTCTTAAGGCCCTAACATTTTTACTACAAGCTTACTAATTAAATAACATGAATTCTAACCTGAATATTTTGTTTACAGAAGTCTAATCACAAACTGAATAGAATAACAATTAGGGAGAGTAAGGGACAAATTATTTGGTCAAGATAGAAGGTATTTATTAAAATAAAAAAGGACGAGTTAGATTAGACCCTAACCATCCCTAAATTTTGATCGAGTCAATTCTTTAGGCCCTAACTCATTATTAGACCCGAACAAACCTAATCCTCTGTTGGTCAAATGAGATCGACACGAGACAAGTTTTCAGGTTGGTTCTTGCTCACCCCTAATACTCGATATGGATGGGAAGAAGAAAAAACAGATAAAATAAAGAAATTTCATTATTAAATTAAGAGAAAAACAATTATTTTTAATTAACTAAAAAATCTTTATACTAAATAATGTTTGTATTATTTTAATAGAATGAGACAATTGAATGAATAAATTTACTATTTCAATAAAAAAAATATTTTTTCTCTTTACTTTATTCTCTCGTCTTCCAAATTGGAATATATATATATATACACACACACACACAAACATATGAGGTGAAATTACATCAGTATAATATCTCGGTATTGTTAAGTCATTCAATAACATCCTACTAGATTTTGTTTAAGGCAATCGAGTGGTAAAGTGATGTGGGACATTGGAAGCGCGAGTTCGAACCCGCAACGCTCTATTTTTCCCTCCTCGTCCCCTGCCCCCTCGACTATTTGTACTAAGGAACAAAAAAAGATAGCATCCTATCTCACACACACACACACACACACACACACATATATATATAGGATCCATTGACACCAGGTGTAAATCAAATGACTTACACCAAATCTCAACCATTAAATCTAGTTAATCCAATGACTTACAATATTCCATCTATCAAATTTAAAACATCTGAAGAGAGTCACGTGACTTCCCTTTTCTCCTCTTTCATTCATAGGTAAAACCTAAATCACCAGAGATCTGGTAGTCCAACCTCGTCAGAGACTCAGAGCCAATCATCACCCTTGTCCATTCTCGTCCAAGTAAGAAACCAACACTGTCCAAACTCGCATGAGTCCATTCATGGCACCGATGAAAAATATAAAACACCAAAAATCAATGGAAGCAGCAATCGTAAGACGTAGGTTTACGAATGGTTTAAGGAAATACAAGCAATATTACTCGCAATAAAGGATCATAGCTGCATACTTTTTTGGTGTTGAAATTCAACTTCGACATCGTACATCCCCAGTACCCCTCGATATATATTGATCAAAAGGAGTAAGAAACAACAAAAAAGAAATACTTCATTTTTTTTAATTAATGAATACTTGATTTTTTTTTGTAAAAGAATTATTGAATATAAGCCAAAATAATAATTCCGTTTTTAAGGACTCCATTGTTCTGGATGTTATTTTTTTCCTTCTCCTTGGTCGTTTGCCGTGCTCATTGGTATGGCTGATCGAGGAAGAAGAAAATTGGAAAAAGTTTTCCCGAAGAAAAAGTCAACGACGAGCACCCTTTACAAGCGCGCAGACACTACCATGAGAGGGTGTGTTTCCCACGGACTGTGTCTCTTTTAGTCATTCCACAAGAAGGTATGGCAGAGAACAAGAATCACAGGTCTGGTTTCCTGATCGGAGAAGAAAAACCGGGAATGTCGGAACATAATCACGAAAATAGGGGATCACGTGACCCTCTTTTTCAAATTTTTTAATTTGTTGAGTCAAATATTATGAGTCGTGTGATCAATTAGTTTCAATGGTTGAGATTTGGTGTAAGTCAAATAACTTATACCTGGTATCAATAGATCCTGACTCATAGAGAGAGAGAGAGAGAGAGAGAGAGAGAGGGGAGATCAAATTACACTAATGTAATATTTGGACACTATTAAACGATTCAATAATATTCTATCAGATAAATGTTTCTCAAAATCAATTGTTACATTGAAAGTTATTATTATTTAGATTATATCGATAAATTTTTATACAAATTTATAATCATTTGTCATATCATCAAGATGCGTCAAAATTAACGTTATATATATAATAAGACAAATTACTCCATATGTCTTTTATCTTAACTTAAAATTACAATTTTGTCCTTTTTTTTTTCTTCAAGTTAGTTCTTTAAGCGTTAAAAAGTATTAAATTAGTCCTTTAAGTATTAAAAACTCAGCAGGAAACATGAAAAATGATCCAAGAAGTCCAACAATATTAACATTTCAAAATTTTTTTTTTTGACTCTGTTAACATTTCAAAACTTAAAAAGAGAGAAAAAAGATAGGCTAAAATACACTTTTGGTCTCTTAACTTTATTTTAGTTTTTGTTTTAGTCCCATAATTAATTAAACTTTCATTTTGGTCCCTTATGTTATGAAAATTATGCAAAGTTTATCCCTTCTGTCTGTAATCCCTTTATTGTGTGTGTATAGGTCATTGATACTCTGTTTTTTTTTTGCTCCATTACCTTTTATCATATTACTTCATCAATAAGAACAATGATAGGTGCATGATTTTGACTTTATTGTTTAAAAGGATTACAGACGGAATGGACGAATATAGCGTAATTTTCGTAACTTAAGGGACGAACGTGGCGTAACTTCGTAATTTAAGTGGCGTAAATGAAAACTAAAATAGTTAAGGGACGAAAGTGGCGTAATTTTCGTAACTTAAGGGACTAAAATAAAAGTTTAATTAATTAGGGGACTAAAATTAAAATTAAAATAAAGTTAATGACCAAAAGTAAAAAGATAAAAGAATAATGTGAAATGAAATTTATTACCAGTAATTTTGCATATATTAACGGTGCCCATGCTTATATTTCATGTTATTTTCTTTCTTTCCATTTGAAACAAAGAAAGTAAGCTGTTAACTAGCCTGGGGTGGGGGAAATCATCTGTTGAGTCGTCCAGCTAATTTTGCTTCGTGTGCTTAACCTCGAGCTGGTAACGGAAGAAACTTTTTGAGCTTTTTAAAAATTGATAATTGCAATTTCTCTATCTCTGTATCTCTTTTTTTTTTTTTCTCTCCAAATAAACTAAAAAATGTTTTCGAAACCAACAAGTTTCTCGAGGAAGCATCCAAAACCCGATGAATGAATAGATATAGTTTTGATGTGTTGGTTGTTGGTAGATCGGTGCCGTGAGACTGAAACTGCTTCCTCTGAGTAGATTCAGATTCAATTCAATTCAATTCATTCGCTCCTCTTCTATCCTTGAATGGATGCTATCAGAAAGCAAGCCTCGAAGCTTCGAGAACAGGTCGCTCGCCAACAACAGGTTCTCATACAAAACCTAACTCACTATTCTTCATCAGATCTTTCCCTTTCTTCTTTGTTTCCCTGAAAATTCTTACACGTTCTCACGGTCACGGTTTTCTTTCCATTTGATACCCTTCGTTGCTAGTTTCGTCTAACCTATTGTTGTAGTAGTTTTCATATTTATTATTCCTCACAGCGTGGCGATATTGCCCTTAGTTTGGGTTATATAACATTGTAACTGTAATTGTAATTGTGATTGTGATTGTTGTTCTTGTGAATATGAAATCGCAGAGGATTGGATCTAATCGAACTCCACACTTGCATTGCGGAAATCAATAAAGAAATGATGTAGATTAGGGTTGAATTTTAAGCTTGTATCTTATGTTGCTTATGCATTGAACTCGGTAGCTGATTCAAAATCACCGAGCGATGCGTAATTATGTATATCTGTATTTCACTGTTTCTTTACCGTTAATTTTGACGACCAAGCTTTAATTCATTTATTTTTTTAATTTTTTTGTTCCTGTATCTCAGATGTTGTTTAGATTCCATTGCTTTCGTTATCGAGGTGTTAATGAAAATCCTGAATTATTGCTATTGTAGGCTGTTCTGAAACAATTTGGGGCTGGCGGGTATGGAGGTTCAGATAACATGGTTACAGATGAGAGAGAGCTCCAGCTACACCAGAGACTTGAGAAACTTTATATATCAACACGTGCGGGCAAGGTTAGTTTGTTCTATGATGCTTGTCCTTTATTTACATTTATATGTCATCTCAGTTTACCGCTTCACTGATCCAAGGCTGATAATGGCAACTGTTGTGTTTTCAGCATTATCAAAGGGATATTGTCCGTGGTGTTGAAGGTTATATTGTTACAGGGTCCAAACAAGTTGAGATAGGCAAGTAATGTTGACTAATGAAGCTTCTATAAAAGTTTATTGCAATTAGTTTGCATAAAATGTTTTTGCTGAATTCCTATATTTCTTATTCAACAGGAACAAAGTTGTCAGAAGATAGCAGGAAATATGGTGCGGAAAATACGTGTACCAGTGGGGGTACGTTGTGCAGGGCTGCACTAAGTTATGCACGAGCCCGTGCCCAAATGGAAAAGGAGCGTGGAAACTTACTAAAAGCTCTTGGTACACAGGTATATGTTTGTGCGTGTGTGTGGCTTGTTATGTATGAGTTCATCAGGCAGCTACTTTTAATGGCAAGATCATGGTGTTCAAATCTGACTTTGCAGAAGTAATGATGGGTTTCTTCCCATAAGTGGATTGTTTTACTCAATATGAATGGGATTTACAGATGTTTGACATGTTTGAATTTTTGTTTGGAGAGCTCCAAACCATGGCATGGCCAAAAGCATGTCTCTTGTAGCTTATGCCCAAACCATCGTTTTGGAATTCCAAATGGAAATCCGAACACATCAAATCTGTTTGATTCTAATGAAAAAGGTATATGTAGGCCAGGTCCAAGTCCAAGTCCAATCTTAAATTGAATTTAAAAGCCATACTTGTATATCATGTTTATCCATCTCATCTCGCTCTATTTGAAATGGTGGCAGATTGTTTATTTACTGGTATGTGATTGCCATCTCAGCCTAATAATTCTGTGATTGAAGTAGTGCTCCATGCTGAATAGGTTGCAGAGCCCTTAAGGGCAATGGTGGTGGGAGCTCCATTGGAGGATGCCCGGCATCTTGCTCAACGTTATGATAGAATGCGACAGGATGCTGAGGCCCAGGTATTTCGGGATTTATCTTTCATTTGATTTTTCAAAACGTGTTGGGCTTCCATTTAAATTTGTCGCCCACTTTTTGTAATCTTTGTCTTCTGTTATCAGTACATGTTTCATTAATGATCTTATTTACCTATCTTGACTTGTAATTACTCTGTACTTTTGAACCTAGACAGGCTATTGAAGTTTCTAAGCGCCAAGCAAAAGTAAGAGAAATGCCAGGCAATGCTGAGAATGCCATGAAATTGGAAGCAGCAGAAGCAAAGCTGCAAGATCTGACGACAAACATGACCATATTGGGGAAGGAAGCAGCTGCAGCATTGACTGCCGTCGAAGCACAGCAACAGAGGTTAACCCTTCAACGTCTTATAGCAATGGTATTGCAGTTTTAGTTTTTCCTTATGATTCTGCAGTTCTTCAGTTTAATGAAATTTTGGATCTGAGTTATAACAAATCACAACTTTTAATTAATCCTGCATTTTATTTCTGCTAATGAAGGTTGAAGCGGAGCGTGCCTATCACCAAATAGTCCTACAAATTCTTGATCAACTTGAGGGGGAGGTAAGCATTCATATCATTTTATTGTTTTGTGGTTCTATTTGCCATTGAGAAGTCAATTATGCCCTTTGACAGATTGGTAATTTTCTTTTGAATAAAAATATGATTATGTGCTATTTGTATATTTAATGATAGGTGATATCAGAACGACAACGAATTGAAGCCCCTCCTACTCCTAGTGTGGATAACAGCATGCCGCCACCCCCATCATATGAGGAAGTGAACGGTGTCTATGCTTCTCAGACACATAATGGATCAACAGACAGCATGGGTTACTTCTTAGGAGAGGTTATTAAAAGACTGTTTCTTATACAAAGGATTGCACTTACATATATTAAAAATTGTAAAACAAGTGAGTGCTTACTCCTGTAACTTTTTCTCTTCTTGCAGGTCTTATTTCCATACTCTGCTGTGTCTGAAGTGGAGCTGAATCTATCAGTTGGTGATTATGTTGTCGTTCGAAAGGTTCATTGCTTACTGAATCTGACTATTGACTATAGTTTTCTTTGAACCAAAAATGGCTTATCTCCCTCACTTTCGGGTTATTGATTTGTATTTTGAACCATCATGTCACTTGTGGTAACAAATTAATACGAGTTTCAAAACTGATGCAGGAATAACCCAAATAAAATGCATTTATTCCATTATATCTTATAGTGAAGATGTTAGCATATCTGCTTAAGCCCAAGAGAGAATGATAACCTAATACGAAGTCAAAACATGATTAAGTTATCGTCGATTCAAGATTGAATGATTGTTTGATCATCTATTTATGATGTGGCTTATGTGTTCTAATTCAAGCAGTTGCAGTTCACATGCTAGTAGCTTCATAGCTCAGCATCCTTGGTCTTATTTTCTTGTGGCCCCAATATGGCTGTTGCGTTTTTAACAGGTGACAAACAACGGATGGGCCGAGGGTGAAAGCAAAGGGAAAGCTGGTTGGTTTCCATTTAGTTACATTGAAAGAAGGGAGCGGGTTCTTGCGAGCAAGGTAGCTGAAGTGTTTTAAATTTGTTTCCTGTTGGGTTGGTTTTTTAACCTAGGGATTTTGTATGTGTGCATGTTTTAATTCTGTAAATCAAAAATTGATTTGTAATATAGGTGCCCACTTTTCCCTTGTGATTTTATATATATGAATGCTTTGCTATCCATTATTATTTTACTGCGCTTAACTTGTTTCCTTCATAGTTAGCTGTGTGATTTAACCCACGGGTTGTTCTAGTCCCTACTAGTTTCCTTTGGAGATGTAAATATAAATAATTTGTAAGTGCTTTTAGAGCTAGAGGTTTTTCATATCTTAAACTTGGGCACTATCCTTTCTCCTTAAATTTTAAAATAATCAAAAGTAGTTAGTTAGTTGTGCGATTTCAACGACCTTTGATTGCAACTTATGCTATCGAGGAATGTGAGGGACAAAGAAGGGTAAATGAAATAATGAATGGGTGAACACGAAGGCCTCCACACAGTAGAAACCAATTACCAAGCGCTATTAAATATTAACAAATTTAAATCCATGTAGTCTTTTTGATAATAGTTTATTTGCATACTTTTGAAAAAAATAGTGAACATTAAGTTATAAATTATAAATATAATTAAATGTTTCCTAATGGACATTTCTCTTTTCTTAGTTCTTTATAACTTATTTTCAAATCGATAGTTCAATTTGTTTACTTCTATTATTCTAAACCAATTTTGACGCTCGCATGATTCACAGATGATTTGCAATCTAGCCCAAGTGATTGGGATATCTAACTTTGAACTTGTGACCGTAATTTTTATATATGGGTGGGAATAGGTTGGATCTGGTTGGGTTGGGGGAGAATTTAAGTCCAAATCAATCAAATTTATAAAGTTTGATGGGTTTAGCTTTGCTTAAAATAGATGGTGAACCTGATTACATTTATTTTGATCACTTTTAAGTTGGTTTAGGTCAACTGTTTGCGTTTAATGTTAAAAAAATCAGAAATAGTGAAATATTAAGTAAATAATAGAAGAAAAAAAATAAGAATGTCATTCGTTAAGCACCTTATACTATGTTTGGCATAGAAGAGAAATTGAGAAGAGAGAGAGGTGTGAAAGACAGAGAAGAGAGAGAAAGAGGTGAGAAATAGAGAAGATTTGTGGTATTGTTTGGTTTAAGAGAAAGAAGTATAAAGTTCTCTCTCCCTTTGATTGGTTGAGTAGAAAAAGAGAAGAGAGAAATGGTAATATTTTATCATTGGACAAAAATACCCTTGTTAATTGCTTTTCTTTATTTTACATTTTTATTTTGTTTGGGTTACATCTTTATTTTATTTGAATTGTCTTGCATGGCCATAAAAAAATTTGTAACGTTGCAAATTATAAGGTGAAGTGGTAACCTTTTGTTTTTTTTCCCCACTCTTTCTTTCAAACATTCTTGCAACAATATTTATGTTATGGCAATTTGTGAGTTGTTTTTTTTTTTTTGGTAATCAGAAGGAATATTATTAATGGATAACAGAACCTTAAGCACAACGGATGTCAATTCTTTGTTTATTAAAAATGGAGATTCAAGGGGTGAACCAGCTGTGAACATCTAGCTAAAAAAAGTGTTATTACCAATTTATCAGAAAGTACCCATAAAACAATTCACATGGAAATTTTGCTGGTTTATATAGGTACTTTGGGAAATTTTCACCATGACTTGGAGCTTTAAACTTAGGACCTTTACTATAATCTCCAAGCCATTCTAACTGCCCAAGTTATAGCCACTTGTGATACATGTATATTTCTAATTCGAATCGAACACTTTTTATTCATAATCAAACACTTCATAACTACATGTAACTATGCAACAAAATGTCCCTACAACATGGTAAATATTTTCTAACCTGGAAAGTATTAACATCTAACTCATGAGCTATATGAGTCCAACCAATTCTATAAGGTGAAGCTTCAAGTCCACATAGCTGATGTTAAATGAAATTGCAACTGTTATGAGAGCAACTGAAAGAAAAAGGCTACATAATCCTTCTTTCAATTTTACAATAATTAAAATTGAAACCAAACATGAGACACATGATGCACCAACACCAAGATAGTAATAATTTTACAACCAATTTACTAGAATTACAGAACAAGTTATGTATTACTATTATAGCAGCAGCAACACAAGAGTTTACTGCCTATATATGGCAACTACATATGCAGTATACAAAAAAGAAACTGTAAGCACAAGCTGATGATGATGTGAGCCAACAAAGTGTCTATACAAAAAAGATGTTGGCACCAACTGATAATATGAGTCAACTACATATTGCCTATACAAAAAAGAACTTCTAGGCACCAACATATCAGCCAACTACATACTGGCTATACAAAAAAAGAACCAAGAGGGCACCAATCGATGATATGAGGCAGCTACATACTGCCTACATGGTGCCCAGTAACATTCATAATTTGAAAGAGAACCTGTAGGCGCAAGTGAGCGGGCACACCAAAAACTAGCTCCTTCTTTTTGTCATCACTGCAAAGAAATTCATAGCATTGCAAACGAAATTGTTCCAGCAAATTCAATTTAGACAACATATCCCATACATCTGCTGCTGTATACACTTGAGGTCTACTATGTTGCAGGATTTCATTGCGCTTCTCAATAGCTGCAACTTGTCGTTCAGCTATTGCTATTTGTTGCTTTTCTACATCATGCAATTGATTAGAAATACAATTACCTTTTTTCAATGCATCAGCCATGAGTCCAATTCCACTTGTCATTCTCTCCAATTGATCCTCCATTAAATCCGTCATTGGAGCCTTACGCTTTGTACCTCGAGAACCGGATGTCCCGGAAGAATGATGTGAGACCCCACCAGCTGGACTATAGGAGTCAACATTAGGGGGTTCTTCTCGCCCTTCATAAAACACACCAGTATCAAATTCAGGAATGTAAGCATCGTCATCAATGGAGTCATTCAGATCAATGCTGTCCCTTTCACCATCATTTTCCTTTTCCTTTTCCTTTTCCTTGCGTCTCATTCTATGAGTACCAGATTTTTTTCCTCCTGCTCGATCAAACCCAAAAAGCTCTCTCAAAACATCATAATACTTAATTTGCATGGTTTTCCACTTGACAGCATGCGGTTTTTCCTACATTAATCACATCATGAGTTGTTAGAATGTACATTGTAATAAAAAAGAAAACAAAGTAATGAAACAAAAAGAAAAAACTCTCTTTTATAAAATCTTGCCAGACTTCATCCTCTGCCTCGAACCTCCTGGTCATAGGATTCCATGCAAATCCACTTAAACTACCGAATAAATCATATGATTCGGCAAAATGATCTTTCAATGTTTTCATCCTATTTTTTATATGTTGTTTTGTCATGGTTGGAGCAACACGAGACCTCAAAGCATCTACGACATTAGAGTATGCTTCTGTTGTCCACGCCCCATCATGCCTATTCCCTTTATTAGCCTCCTCCATCAAAGCATTTAATAATATTTGATCCATATCATCAGTCCACCTCAAGATTTCCTTACCACCTTGACTAGGTTCTGTACCTTGATCCTTTCCCTTTGCCATTTTTCCAATCTATAGACACAATTGTTTTCAATAGAAACAAGATAACATGATGCCCATCATATTAAAAATATTAAAAGTTAATAATGACTAAAAAAAAATTCATCGATAACATTACTGAAACTAACAATAGAATGCACAACGGTTAAATAAAAATAACATTACTCAAATGCAAGAAGTACATGATAACAACATATGAAATGCGTAAGCTAAATAAAAATAACATTACTCAAATGCAAGAAGTACATGATAACAACATATGAAATGCCTAAACTAAAATTAATACAAGCAAACATTAACTCATTCAGTCATAAACATGACACAACTACATCAAGCTTGATACGCATTCCACATTTCAGTTGCAATGTTGTCCCTTAAAAGTGCTCCTTGTCTGTAATCCTCATCACGTTGCTGCGTTTGGGATCTATCCACGTCATTTTGAAGCAATTCACGATCAACTTCAGCGATTAAGGATTCATCAATGTCCACACCCATTAGAAAGTTATGTAGGATACAACAAGCAATTACTATATCTATCATTATTTCGAAGGAATAATGTGGTTCAGTGCCACTAGCTATAATGGGAAATCTCTTTTTTAACACACCAAAAGTTCTCTCTATAACATTTCGAAGTGAAGAATGTCGATGGTTGAATAATTCTCTAGGATTTTGTGGGCCACGAGCTGAATACTCCTTCAAGTGATAACGAACACCTCTATATGGTGTTAGTAACCCGCGTTTTAGCATAAATCCCGCATCCCCAAGATAAAATTTTCCTACAAAAGTTATATACATATTATAACTCAAATATTAAGTCAAAATAGATTAAATGCACAACCTTTGTACAAGTATTATTTTAACCTTCCACTAACCTTCTGGGATTAATAACGGGTCTTCCTTACTTAAAGCATCTTTTAATATTCTAGAATCAGATGTTGTTCCCTCCCATCCAGCTAACACATATGTGAACTTCATGTCGAAATCACATGCGGCTAAAACATTTTGCCTGGGATACTCTTTTCTTCCACGAAAACGAGGGGCTTCTGCCCTTGGGACCTTCACTCGAATGTGCGTACCATCTATAGCTCCAATGCAATCCTTGGTTCATAGATGATTTAGTTAGTTACTTGTGCAAGGGATGGACTTAAAGGGTTAAAGTAACTATAACTAAATAAAATATAATGGCACCTTAAAAAATGGATAGAATCTATTATTGGTGAGTATTTGTGGCGGGACATTTGCATCTGATGGTTGGACCAAAAACTCTTCCCCTAATGCAAGGATGGCATGCAACACTTGGTGAAAGTGACGACTAACGGTCTCTCCGGAACGATGAAAGAAAAAAGACAGGGTACGCGTTTTCGCATTATGTCCTATAATATGTAAGAATTTTGCCACTTGCTCTTCTACCGTGGATCGTGTATTATCCTTTACTATACCAGTACCCCTCAATCTTTGACACAATTGCGTGAATGCTTCAGGCCCCATGCGTATAATGTCTCGACTCTTCTCTGTTTCCATTAGATATCTCATTAACTCACGACGCCTACGCTCTCTTTGTGGAGTATCATTAGTGGCTCGACTATGCAAACATCTTGATAACAATTGATGCAAATGCAATGCATGGACAACACAACACAGTAAGGCAACAGAACCCAAGATATCGCTTCCTTTCCAACTCCTTTTGGGCATGACTTAAAATTCTCATTTGAACCAGCATTCCAATATCAATCATTTCATCTTCATCCAAGTCGACATCTTCTAATATTTCGATTTGTTCATCATTGTTGACTTGTCCAACACTATCGAGATTGGTAACTCTCTCCATATGATAATCTCAAAAAAGCCTTTCCCACATGCAGCACAAAGGAACAAATGATGAATAAATGTTTCAATGCAAGATACATGTATAAAACAATTAACAACATAAGGATATGACATACAAGAAAATATACCAATTCTTCAAAATTTTATATTTACTATCCATCAAGAGAAACAAAATAATCAACAAGGAACCCAAGCAAAGCAAAATAAAAAAAGGCCACAAAAAACATTGATGAGTTGTTCCATGATCAAAGAATCCATCAAAAAACATCGAGAGAAACAAAATAATCATCAAAATAAACTAAAGCCACAAAAAATATCAAACCTCCTAACAAACATTGATGAGATGTTCCATCATCAAAGAATCCATCAAACATCAATAAAAAGAAGCAGGATTTGTCAATAACACTCCATTCCATGCAACCAACATAATACAAAATGAAATTCAAGCACAGATACAATAGTACGCGACTCATATTCTGAGATAAGAACATCGGTGCCTCTGTAAGAATTAGTAAATTATTATTCCCATCATCGTAATATATACAAGAAAGATCAACAAAGGAAGAAAAACCCTCAAACCAAATATAGCCATCAGTAAGAAATCTATTACATGGCTTAGGAAAGCTGATTTGTATTCAAATTAACAACTATTTTGAAATTAAAATTAACAACTATTCAAGCTGATTTGTTCTGTGTTTAACTAACCAGAGATTACTATGGACTTAACATCAAGCTTCTTGACCTCAACCTTGGGAACAAATGATCCCAAAAGTAACACTACTAGCAGTCTTTGCAATAAATCTGTTCACTGTCACAACATAGTCCTAATCTCAAATCTGTTCACTGTCACAACATAGTCCTAATCTGTTTAAGTCATAATCTCAAATTTTGTCACAAGATTGAAGTAAAATTTACACATCAAATTTACACAACACAAGACCAATTATAGCATAAACAGACATGCATGCCAACTTGAAAGGAAGAAGCAAAAAGACAGTAAATTGAAAGGAAGAAGCAACAGCAAAATGAGAAATGGTTGATGAAGAATGTTTGTACCTTGATCAAGCAGAAGCATAAGGGCGAAGAGGAAACAGTGGCGAGGAAAGAATGCAGATCTGGGCAGCAACAGCAAATTGAAAGGAAGAAGCAGGACCAAGGCGTTCAGATCCGTAATTTGGGTGAGCCACCGAGGATGGAAAAACCAGCGTCGCACGCGGTCGAGGAAGGAAGAAGCAGCGCCGCACGCGGTCGAGGAAGGAGCAAGCAGTGTCGCACGCGGAGGAAGAAGCAGCGTCGCACGCGGTCGAGGAAGGAACAAGCAGCACCGCACGCGGAGGAAGAAGCAGCGCCGCACGTGGAGGAAGAAGCAGCGTCGCACGCGGCCGAGGAAGGAGGAGGCAGCGTCGCGGGAACGAGAGGGTTCTGCTGCTTCACATTTTCACTGATTTGGATTTGGGCATAGACGATGCAACTGATGTTCGCGGGAACGAGAGAAGGGCATAAGCTGGAACGCGCGCCTCTCTCTTCTTCTTCTCCGCTCTTTCTTCTCAGATTTGGGGAGAAATCAAAAAGCAGTGGGCCCCACCAAAATTTAGTCTCTCCTCTCTAATTCTCTTCAAACCAATCAGATGAAATACTACACTTCTCTTCTTTTTCTCTCTTCCCTAACCCTCTCTCTTCTAAATCACCCAAACCAATCACAGGCTTAGTGTGAATTCTCTCCACACTCTTTTTTAATTCAACCAAGGATTAGTGACATGGATATCGATTTCCTGCGGTCAAAGACTGATTTATTGAATTTATAACGTGAGTTGTCTAATCTTGTCCTGATGATGTGGATTTGCGTGACTGCGTGACTGCGAAGATTGCCACCTTTAACAACACGCTAGCCTTCTTATTGCATCCATCAACATTCCCACACCTCTACCTCCATTCACAACTTTGATTCTTCTCATGGAACTTTCACCAAACACAAACAGAGAACAAGGATGATGACACAATAAGTAAATAATTGTCCGGAAGAGGGAAGGCTTCAACGTCGGTAGTGAGAAGTCAAGGCTTGTGGGTTGTGGACTGCAGTTGTGGATGGTGTCGTGAAAGTGATGGAAGCAGGGCTGGAGACAGACAGGTGGGATGGGCCATATAATTGAAGTTTGTGGTAATACTTCTTCCGTCCCATAATATATGTCATATTTGTAAAAAATAATTGTCCCAAAATATATGTCACCTTCGATTTTCAATACAAAATTAAATGCTTGTTTGTCAATTATACTCTCAAGTACTCCACTTTGTATTTATGACAATAGTTAATACACCAATAGTTAATGGGGTTAATTTGGTAAAATTATTACTCTTTTTCTTTCATTTATTATATTTTTTTAAAGGAAAAGGCTAAAGCTCACGAGACAAATTTCGTGAGCAAGAACGCGAATGACGTAGCATTAAATCTGGCAGCAATATTGGTCAACCAGTCAGCCCCCTCTCTCTCCCCCCTCTTTCTTTAATCCTTTCTAATTAAAAAAAAGATGAAAAAAGAAGGGAAAGCAAGACTGAAAAACAAGTCTCTGCCAGAATTCCTCCTATTATTCCCTCTTCTTCCTCCATCACGACGTTACTGCTACTGCTATTGTTGCTTTATCAATTGATCACAACAATTTCTCAAATTCATGGACAAAGTGCTTTCTCTCTTCGGAATCTAAAGAAACAAATCGAGTACGACGAGTTTCAACCACCAAAGCCATGCACGTCCTCCATCGTCCGCTCCGTCGCCGTCGTGGTAGCGGTGGGTCTTCCATCCTGCTGGTTTTCCACCTCCCTTTTCTTCCCTCTACCTGCCTCTGCATCAGCCCATCTCTCTATCTCACACTCTGCATGTCACTTTCCCTCCCCCATCTCACATCTCCCTCTCTCTCATCCCTCTGTTTTTCCGCCCTAAAGCATTGATCCTTTTTAGATGCACTGTTTTTTGGGTTGATTCTTGCTCTGACACTGTCGAAGGGGTGGGGAAGACGAAGCTGAAGTTTTTACATTTGTGTCCTTTAAGTGTATCCATGGACCACTTGTAAATGATGCATCATAACAACTTTTTTTTTGGATCGGATGCATCATAACAACTGAGATATTTTATATTTTCTTTAAAAAAAAAAACTTAAGCTGTGCAGTGAGCAAATATAGCCGTAAATGATCGCTTCGTGATCCTCGTGAGCCATTTCCTTCGCGACATATAGCATTGCTCTTTTTTAAACTATGTGATTTGGTCAATTATAACATATATTATGGGCCGGAAGGAGTATTAACTGTGTGTAAAGGCTAATGAGTCTATAAACAGAACCAGAGGCCACAGTGGAGGATGCAGTAATGGAACCTTGAAGGCTTCGCTTTATTTCAGACTATTTAATTTTAGAACGAAGAACTTTGCAATTCCCAAAATTTTGCTCCTAGTTTCTTAACCTCCTATAGCTGGTGTATTTTCACTTCTGTATGTGCATCCCGGGATGTCTATTGCACCCTAAATATCGCCTATACGTCATACGTGAACACGAGGAAAATCAATCACCAAACGAAATGTTCTAAAATGGGTTGCTTAAAATTTGAGGGTGGTTAGTGATAAACTCACTTGATAAAATTTTAACATTCAAATATATAAACAAAGTGATAAAAGCAATCAAATCAAACTTCTCTGAACTCTTCAGGGGTCTGGGCCCTGGATGGAAGTGTCGTTGTTTTTGTGTCCGTGTTCAATATTCACTCTTTTATTCTTCACTCTTCATTTCGCAAAAGCAACAATGCAAGTAACGTAATGGCAATGCAGAGGTAATGAGTTTGGTTTGGGATCTGCTGGTCTAATTTTTTCAATATTGTACCCAAACTAAATACATCGGATTGGTAAAAATTAAAATGAAACCAAATTAACTCAGTTTTTATCATAAGATTGGTTGAACAATTTTTGCCTTGTTATACACCGGATTGGTTCAGATTAATCGAATTATCTAGTTAACTTGGTCTCGTGTAAGCATGGCAACGAGGCGGGGCGGGTCGGGGGGTTTTGTCTCCCCCTTCCCCGCTCCCCTTTCCAACAGGTCGGGTTTTGCCTCCCCATCCCTGTCTCGACTGGTTGGGTTTCCCAGCGGGCCCCCGACTCCTCTCATATATATAGAAAAATTGAAAAAATATATTTATAAAATTAATAGAATAAAATAATAATTATTATACAATGATAAAATAAAATAAAAAATATCAAAATAAATTTTTCTATTGAAAAGAGATTAAATTAAAAATAAACAAAATGAATGAGTATACATCATAAATTAAAATAAAATAAAAATTAATAATTTATATTTAGCTGAGTGAGTTCGGGGGCGAGGACGAGGCGGGTATCAACATCCCCAACCCTACCCACCCCCGGTAAAAACGGGTTTTCCCTGTCAAAATCGGGGTTGGGTCGGGTTTTGTTGCCAAGCCTAATCTCGTGCTCACCCCATCTTTTATTTACATATTAGCAACTATTTATGAAGGACCCGAGTAATTTTATAAAAAGTAAGTTGATAAAAATTAACTTATTGATTATTTATGGATAAAGATAAAAAAATGCTAGTAACACACTATAAATACAATTTTTTTATTTTTTCTGTACTTTTTCCTATTTTATATAGTATTTATTTATAAATAAAACTTATATCAAGATTTATAGGTCAAGTTCAACCATTTCCTCTCATAAAAAGTTAGTTATTTTTGTATGAAAAGATGCAAGAGCAGTTACACAATATACCTTTTAAAAAAATAACAAGCTTTTTGTGAGAAAAAATAGTTAAACTTGACCTATAAAATTTGATATAAGTTTTATCCTTTGTTTATTTAATGAACCACGACCGGGATAGCTCTCTTTTTTGGTTTTAAAAATGTTAGTTACAGGAACAAAATTTGTGATTTCATCAAGAGAGTATTAACTGTGTCAAAAAAAATAAAATCAAGAGAGTATTAACTGACTTAAGATATACATGGCAAAAAAAAACTAGGCTAAATTATATTTTGTCCTCTATGTTTATTTTAGTTTTCAATTTGGTCATTTACGTTTTATTTGTTTCATTTTAGTCCCTTACATTTTAAACGTTACAACATGTTGGTCCTTTCTATCAATAAAAACCAATTGTCCGTAGCTAAAGGTCTATTTTGAAATGTACAAGAAGACCTATACTGACGGACAATTGGCTTTTAGTGACGGAAATGACCAACTTGTTGTAACGTTTGAAACGTAAAGGGCCAAAACGAAACAAATAAAACGTAAACAACCAAATTGAAAATTAAAATAAACATAGAAGACCAAATGTATAATTTAGCCAAAAAACTATACTTTCGTGGATATGTGGTTCGTCTTATCCCAAAGTTGATGACGAAAATCCAATTTGACCGAAAATGGAGGTCGGTGGGTTTTCTCCTATTAGTTGTGTTATTTGTACAATAAAATGGGACAACTTTTTGAGACAACAATTCGACAGTAGCTAATATAGTTCAAAATTATGGTTAATAATGTTTTGAACTTGGTTAATGAATACACATGTGGTAAATGGGTAACTCATTAACCATTCATTGAATTCCATTAACCATCAGTGAATGGTTAATGCACTTTCGTAGACGGTTAACGAGTTACTCATTTATTAGATGTGTACACATTAACTAAGTTAACCACTTCATTAATTATAATTTTGAATTATACTCCCTCCGGCCTCATTTATAAGCAAAAAAGACATTTCCACATTCATTAAAAAATGTATGTATTTGGTCCAATTTGGACCAAATACATATATTTTTTAATGAATGTAGAAATGTCTTTTTTGCTTATAAATGAGGCCAGAGTAGTATTAACCATTGTCGAATTGTTGTCCCAAAAGTTGTATGATTTGTTGTACGAATAACATTTATGTTCTCCTATATGCGGGGACAAGTTTAGAAATATAAATACGAGTTCCAAACTCAAACTTGACTCTACCTCGACAATAAATTATAATAATAGTAAAATAATAAAATTAAACTTACATATTTTAGTAAGAAATTCAATTCCCAAGTTTTTTATATTTTCTTAAATTTTTCATATCTATTGTTATAAATTACATGATATAAAATGTATTTGAGGGTTAAGGACTCTTTTCAATTCCACAACAATAATGTTATTTGTACACCTAAAAAATGAACACCTACGACACCAGGTTAATAACGTTTAAAATCATGGTTAATATTGTATTGACTAATGGATATACATGTAATAGATGAATAATTCATTAACGGACAACTTGGTTAATAATGTACAAATCTTGTGTAATAAAACTCAATAGATGGCTAATGAGTTACTCAATCTTTGCGACCTCATTAACCACACTCAATATGTCATTAACCACAATTTTAAACATCAATAATCATTTTACCATCTCATAACATCGATTTTTCAGATGTTCAGATAACAGAACTGCTTCCACGGAGAATGAAGACGGGTTTGGAAACAAGTTCAAAGACGTAGGATAAGGGAGGGAAGCATAAAACCGCCACACTCCATTGCCATATCCACCTGACTTTGTATGGGCAAAAAAATGCTAATATACTTTTATTCCATCTACTATTTTAGTCCTCTAATAAATTTCAACCAAATTTAATCTCTCAATTTTTTTCATTATAATAATTAACTCTCCACTTTCAGTTATTTAAAACTATCAAAATATCATAGTCAGTTCAAAATTTTCACAAATTGAATCAATTAAATTGTTTTAAATCTTTTATTATTTAAAACTCATCAATCAAATTATCAAATTTTATATAAAACCAAAAGACCCCAAATTTTTTTCCTTCATACACTGATCTCATGTTAAAAAAAAATTAAATTTTATCAAAATTTCACTAAATTTTTAACTTTCTAACTTTAAAAGTTATTTCATAGTTCAAATCGATTATAAGTCTCCAAATATTTTGATTAAAAAAATAAAATTTATAGAAAATAGGTTAAAAAAATTAACAATAGTATCATATTCGCTTAAATTCTAAAATAGGACTTAATTGGCAAAAAGAAACTTGAAGACCAAAATCACACACAATTCAAACTAAAGAGACCAAAGTATAATTATGCTAAAAAAAACTCTTACTGAGAACTCGTTGGCTCAAATTTATTATATAAGAATAAGAATAGATAGAAGAATAGATTCTGCTCTCGTACCGGAAGAAGAAAAAAAAAAAAAAAAGAGAGAGAGAGAGAGAGAATAGATTCTGCTCGTTCATCCATATACTATCCCCCTGGCGTTAGTTTTTACTTGTATTACAATTACAATTACAATGGATTGCCTATATTCAACGATTATATTATCAAGTACACATCTTGATCTCAATCATCTCCTGCATATAATCACATCAAAAACCTCTTTAACTTTGTGTTTCTTTCGGACCTCTTTCTGTATCCCGTAAAAAAGATAGAATGATTGTTAAAACAAACGAGCAACAAATAATAAATTATTTTGGCATGCTACGCCAGAGGCTAAACAAAGAGGGGGAAGGGCGAGTGTCGATCACCGGTAGCACTCATTTGGTATTCCAACTGACAACACGCATGATAATGATAATTTCCTGGTGAATGTAGAGGTAAATCCAATACAGGAAACTAGGAACTACATCCATATTAGACTATTCTTTTAACAACTAGAATACACGATTTTCAACTGCATGCGTCAAAATATTGCTCCCAAAGTAAACTCCACGTTCCGGGAATGACGCATGCTACCAGTGTTTCATTGCTATCCATGTTCGGAAAGCAAGTTAGTTGCTACAAAAACAGATTTAACAATTTCATCAGAAAGGATAACTGATGGTTTTTTTTTTGTTAATTTCTTACACATTCTAACGCACATTAAAAATAACAGTAGAACTTACATTAGTTATTATGGTGGTTGGCAGAGAGATAAGCAAACATGATGGAAACCATGATGACCAGCATGAGAATCTGCAGCAATGCTTTTAAATTAGTATACATTTTTAGAAATGTCGGACCAAGTTAAAAAAGAAAAAAGAAAAAGCAAAGGTGTACCATGGTTGAGCCATATCCGTTCTCATTCCTCGAAACAAAAGATTTCCTGCTTCAATAGATGAAAGGTTTGTTAGACTGTCAATGGTAAAAAGATACTTTTTAAAGTACTCGGATATATGTATATACCTTTTGTTTAGGAAACCAGATTCTCTGCAAGTTTTATGTATAGCTTCCAGCCTGCTCAACGTTTTAGTTGCATTGGGATCATTTTTGTCAACCTACAATGGAAAATACGGAATCTTGTTAGTTGGAAAACGCCGGCTTTATAAAGATATTTATAAAGATATCCTCGAAACTGAAAAACAGCTTTAGTTAAACGGCGGAATGTGCTTAAATAGGCTGCAACTATTTCTGCATCTAATATTTCAATACTAAAAAATCATCAAATATATTTTAGGGCTATCAAATGAAGGGTGAGGACTGAGGACAAAGAGTTTTTTATTATTTTGTCGAGAAAATAACTAAACCCACTGAACCAGAAAAATTGTGTGCGCACGTGTGAGTCAAGTCATTGATGAGCATATAGTCAGAAGACTGACCAAGTTATTGTTTTTCCAATGGCAGGGCCTTAAAAAACTATGATCCTTCAGCAGGTTATTCGGGGTAGAATAACCTAGGCATGCAAAGAAATTGGGAGACTTTGCAATCCAACAAGACTTTTAAACCACATAGGACTGTAACTGGCTTATTCGTTCAGTCAACATCTTGGCACGTCTATTGCAGTATTGTTACTGCAATACTTCAAGAGAAAAGGCTATATATACATAAAAATTCATATGCAACGGAGTCTGAGCATCAACCACTCTTCACCCACTTACAACAAACAATATTAATTAATGTGTTCGTTATTACTCCCCCCGTCCCATTATAAGTGTCACATTTGTAAAAGAATTTAATCCCAAAATAAGTGTCATGTTAGATTTTCAATGTAATATTAATTATTTTTTTCTATTTTTACCCTCAAATTAATAATGAGTACATCACTCCCAAGTCATTGTATTCTACTTAACATTTATGACAATTGTTAATACCCAATGATTAATAAGAATAATTTTGTAAAATTGTTACACTCTTTCATTCATTTATAGTTTTTCCTTAATATGTGTGAAACTTACTAATGTGACACTCATAATGGAACGGAGAGAGTATAAAACATAAAATAGGAACATTTTCAGGTGTGAAACACGAGTAACATCCACATTCTTCTGTTACAAACCTAATCATACTTTGTTTAGGACCACGGATGCTTCATACCTTGGATTCCAACATGGAAGCAAAATCAAAGAAAGCACCATAGACATCAGCCATAGTCTTTGTTCGGTCAATCACTTTGGCAGTTAGACCTATAATTCGTAACCAAAATGAAGAGATAACAGCAGGTTTAACTTTCCTTTTTTGAAAAAAAGAAACACATACAAATGGACAAAGAAAATCAACAGCAACATGTTAGTCCATTTTAATTCCCGGACAAAATGAAGCGAGAGGAAAGAAAACTATACAAATGCCTAAACTATTGAATATACATAGTATTATTAGTTCACTTCAAAACTAGGAATGTCCACTATAGAATTGCAGCTCCTGGCCTTCCAGCACTTAACCTACATCCATAAGATGAGAATGCTACAGGACATGTAGTTGCAAAGTATTTAGATTTCAATATTTGAACATCTCAGATGCAATCAGAGAATCCAACACAATATGTTCAATGACATTGAGCGGCCCATTGTACAAAATTAACGTTCAACAAAGGGGATCAAAAGATGCTAGTTTTCAGAAGATTGGTTCAGCATTAAGTAACATGGAATGCAAATTGCAGCAATTCACTATTCACAGGAATTCACTTATCTTTTTTTCCTGGTCTTTTACCAATTTTAGCTTTATGTTTAGCATGCTACAGAATTAAATTACAAGGAAAATCGTATCAAACTATTTGTTCTTACCTCGCCTCATTTTAACTACACCTCTGAAGACCTCAATGTTGTTGTAGCATAATGCAAGTGTTCCAATTGCCATTATCTATTACGGCATATGTCAAATAAGCATGGAAGTTGCTAGGAAAAAGTATGAAAATAGCCATTGTACATAATCATTAGAAATAAAATACATATCAACAGGAAATGACATAGAAAAAGAAATCAACCAAAAAATGAACAGTCTAAATGTATGAACTGTCTAAATGTGTGAAGGAAAATTAAGATCCACACAACAAGATATTAAAGCTAGCAATTCCACAACAAAAGTATCATTAGATTTAACCTATGCAGCTTCTGCTTCTAGAACATCAGCAGCTTGAAAGAAAAATTTCTCTTATTCTGCATCACATTGATTAAATTAAATCAGCAATCTAGATATGCTTAATTTAGTTATATCAATTATTTTTCATTTACCAGTGTTTCATGGTTAATTTGAGTGTTATTGAAGTTTAACTTGTGTGTTCTTTAGCTTCTCCATAACCGATTTATAGCTTACATTGATTCAATTCATAGGATCCTGCATTGGAATGCTTTTAAGATTCAATTTTAAACCCTTGAGCTGAATTATCTTGTGGAATTAGTGTGCTTTTCTTCTCTAGCATGCCAGCGCCAAAGCGTTGATATTTAAGTGCCAGAACGCTACCTGAACAATTGATAATCCTTTTCTGTCATGCTAGTGTGCACTCAAACCCCAGCACTTCGGCACTCAGATTCTGAGTTTTGATTTTCAAGCTAGTGCCATGGTGCTAGAATCACTTACAGCAAAATGAGTTTCTTTTGAAAAGAAAGAGGACGTGAAAGGGGCTTCTTTTGGAGACCCACAAACATTTTTCCCTTTTTCGTCACCTCACCTACCCCTCTTTCTCCACCTCTCTTCTCTTCTTCTCCATTCTTCTTTTTCTCCTGTATTCTTCTTCCCCTATCTCCATCTCTCCCCTATTCCTCCATTTTAATCATCTTTCTTCTCCCTTTAACAGATTCAGACTCGGAACCTCCACATCTCTAGCTTTAACCCGCTCTCTCATGCTGATGCTCTCGATCTCTCCATTTTCACTATTCCACTCCACCTAACCACTGGAATTTCCTTGATGCTTCCATTTTCATTCTCAAATCCCCTTTTCAACCCAGTTTTCATTTTCTCTTCTTCCTTAGATTCTTACATGGTTGAACCCTATTCTACCTCCCTTCACCGTCGCACAAACTTCTAACCCAAGTTGTGTGAGGACCCACGCAACTTCTGTAAGATACTAACATAATCTTAGATGAAACCCTAATCTAATCACTCAACCCAGCCCATATCTGAGAAGTGACAATTCCAGATTTTATTTCCACACCCAACCCCCTTCCATGGTTGAATCTAATTCTCTTCTCTCTTATTTAAGCTGATCAGCACCATTACTTTGCTGTTTATCTTAGTTTCATTTCTCGACAATGGACTTTCTCTGAAATTCATGTTGGTCTAGGGTTGCTGGAGGTAACAACTTGGGAACCAAAGGCTAATTGGTGTAGATTGGAGGTGGTGCACAAGTACAACTGACACTTGGTGCTCTTGATAACCTTGAAGGAGGCAACCATTGAGGAGTTTTTCTTTTAGTTCCTCTTTTATTTGTTTAGTTCTTTCTTCTAGTTTATATTATAAATAAAAGAAAATACTTAGAGATGCTGGATTTTGATTTTTTTAGTTGGATAATGTTTGGTCATTGTTAAAGTCATGAGTTTAATTTCATCACACCTTCCTTTGTTACTTGCTTTCATAGTGGAATAAATTTATTTTTTATTAAGCCAAACAGAAAAGGAATAGCATGATTTTTATTTTCCTCTCCATGATAACTGGCCAAATGTTAGTAGTTCTAAACATGAAATAAGTTTTGTTGTTTAGGGCTCGTTTGGTGGACAGAATAGGATAGAGACATGATAGGATAGAGAACTGGATAAAGAAATGATAGGATATAGACATGATAAACTCTTATCATATCACGTGTTTGGTGCGCACTGGATAACAAACTAGATATCATTATATCATGACTTTAGCTTTTTTAAAATAATATAAAATGACAAAATTATACTTATGACACAATTACATAAAATTTTTAAAATTAAGTATTTTGATATTTAATAGTTTAAATTAATTTTTATAATTTGTACAATTTTTAATATTAATAATAATTTTCTATTTTTAGTTTTAATTTTAAACATTTTTATATTTCTTGGATTTTAAATTATTCTTTTAAAATTTAATTTTTTGTATTATGTAAAATGACATAATTATTCTTGTTAAAAAATTACATATAAATTTTAAAATTAATTATATTATTTATATTTATATTTATTTTTATTTTTATTTTTTATTTTCTATAACTTTTATTATTAACTTTTTCAATTTTATTTTTTATTTATAATATTTTTATATTTTATTAGATTTTAAATTATTTCATAAGGGTGAATGCAGAAACAAATTTCTTATCCTATTCTATTGTTTCTAACTCAGCCCTCCTCTCAGGATAAAAATTTAACTAGATGGACAGGATAAGATAGGTGACAGGATTAAGTTATTATATCCTGCTGGTTTAACAAACACTGGATTAAGACAGCATATAATTGTTTATCATATCTTGTCTCTCTTATCCTGGCCACCAAATGGGCCCTTAAGATCCAATTAAGAACTTGTCAAATCAAACCATGTTTTTAACCGGTTGCAAGAGGATGCTTTGA
Source organism: Calophaca sinica (assembly GCA_037113605.1). NCBI lineage: Eukaryota > Viridiplantae > Streptophyta > Magnoliopsida > Fabales > Fabaceae > Calophaca > Calophaca sinica. Next base: position 72,518,250 of record CM073734.1, read on the forward strand.
GAACAACCTTGGGTGGCTACTTCCTAGCTGTTCAAGCAACTATATTATTTGAGAATGATCAAATGTTATATAGTATTATAGCTACACAGGCTGACACTCATAATCTAAAATATAATCAGCCATGAAAGAAGATTTATCCTAAATTGACATACATTGAATATGAAAGTAAAATTAATGTCAAGTATTCTTATTTAATGTCCGTCACTATATTTTTGTAAAACACTTAATCCATATAAAGATTTGTACGACATTGTTACTATAACACATCTTTTGGGTAACATTAAACTTAAAGAACTGATAGAACATTGTAATATCTATTCATTTTTTTTTTAACTTGAGTAGAAAGCTGCTATTGATTGAATTCTTCTGAAACATAGCATGAAATGCAAATTCAAAATACTTCAAGCTAAAACATGCTGATAAATGATGTTATAAGATTGCAAGACAAGAGTGACAAATTTAAATAACAGTTAAATAAGAGTAATTAAGCAAAAGAACAGCACCTGGGGAATAGCACAAAAGCGAAATATAGCTGGGTCTCGTAATGCAGACATGTACTTTAAGCAATCTTCAGCATGTATCAGAGCATTAGTGACCATGTCGTTTAAGCATTGCACAGCCTTAACGGAGTTCTCCTCACATTTCAAGTCCTGGATAATAAAATTTAAATAGGAATAAGAAAGAAGAAAACTATGCATGTGCACAATCAGACACCGAAGACAGTTAAAAAGGCACTCGTGTGTGGATAACATAACAGTATGAAAGGAAAGCTGCTTTCACCATCACACCCTCAAGTAATACAAATTCATCTGAGAATCATAAAATAGGGGAGAAAAAGGTGAAAGAATGATTTAGATTAGAATAAACAAAAATTCTTATAGAGCCAAACCTCAAGTTTGTTAACATATTTACTCCAGATCTGCCGTGGCCAAAACATGCGCGACTTGGGTATCTCATTGATGTCTTCCAGATAATCTCGAATAATGTTAGTTTTCTGCAATCTCAAAAGGTTAACGTAAGTAAATATTTGTGAGCATATTGTCTTGCTATATCTTACTATCATGATACCTGAAGAAACAAGCCCATTGAATTTGAAAGGGAATCCGAAGGCAGATCTTCTAAACCAGAGGCATGGAAAAGCTTGGATAAACCTAGCCCAACAAGTCCTGCCACATAGTGACAATATTCATCGTAGTCATCAACTGTTTCTACCTGCAATTTAGAGAAAAGTCTTTTGGCATAAATAAAGATGACATTTCTAATTCGAAAACAAGGCAGAAATCCCTGTGAAGCATAGTTCTCTGCAAATAAGAACTTAAGATAGATGCACTGATGATAGTATAATATCAAAGTATTAAGAAAATGTTGCATTTTATAGCAACACTACTTGACTATCTGTTCGCTAGACCTTCAGTATATTGCCCCTCTCCCTAAATCATTAAAATTCAGCAGTAAAAACCAGAAACTACCAGATAGCCAGATCACCCAAAAGAATAACAAACTTTATAGTGTCCCTGTCAATCACTGAGGTTAAATATATGAACTGTACTAAGCTAACACAGACAGTTACAAAAAGAATATATGCAGAAAAGAGTATTTCAAAAAAAAAATATGCAGAACAGAATACGCGAATGACAAACCTCCTTGCAAATAAATTTGGCCATTCCAGCACCCATTCTTTTAGTAATGTCCTCAATTGCATCCTGATAGCTGCAAAATTGATTGACCAACATTTGATTTTTCATCGTAGAATGCACAGTCATAACTCTAAACACATACACATAGAGAGAAGCTACCAAAGGGAGTGAATCTATATTCCATATAGCACATCTCACAGACCCAGCTCAGTTATGAAATACCTTTAATTTGAACGGCATAAATACACAGACAAATCAGAGAACGAGACCTTTGAGTCTAAAGTTTATTTACATGAAATCCTGCCAAAGACCAAGTGGAATATAACTAGGAATTGACAGATCACCAAACTTTTTGTAGCATCAGATGGAGAAAATAAAATACAGAAACCTGTATAATATAACATGGAAACAATTGATAATTCTTATCAATCATGAACACAAAGCACCATGGTTATCTATCAATGTCAATAATCAATATAAGTAATAATTTTAAAAGATGCACGGCCTTGATGATAACACCCACAGCATGCCACAGCATTTTCTATACCTAAATTTGACATTCCAGACAGAAACAAAAACAATTTGAATCTCACAATGTTGATCCGTAAGCTGACTTCCAAATGAAATTAGTAGTGTGCCTTAATTATACAGTAAAGACCCGCTTCCCCCCAGGTAATAAACAATAATGGGCAGATATCGGAAATAAACAGCCGCTCAAAAACCACATGTATCATGGAAAATCAAAGTTCATTCCAGAGAAATGTGTAAAGATAAGAACTAACTTCCTTCCGAGTTCCAGAAAAGCCGTTGAAACATGATGAAACTGCTCCATTAGAACTTTGTACTCCTTTGTGCCACCTTGTTACATTCAAAACAATTAGCATGCAGATCAGCATCAACAAAATTTGAGACGTGTGTACTTTAAAACCATTTTCCTGAAGATTGATGAAGGATGTCTTTGAAATCACCGACAACAATTGCTATGGGAAGTAATAAAACACATAATTTAAAATCCAGACCAATTTCTGAACAACAATTCAGATGTGGCTAAATTGAATTTTAACATAGACAATAGAAGGATGCAACAGCTTGGAAGAGAGTTTAAAAATTATATCGGATCTTATCATACTCAGCAAGAAATTAAAAAAATTAAACAGAAAGGTGCAAAAAGAAAGGCATACTCACATAAAAAGTGCCAATCACGATCATAGACATGGCGATGAAAAGCTATTAGTATTGGCACCTTGACATCTGTAGCTATGCTAGTATCATCCTCTGCCAATAGAAAAAGAGTTACAAAAATATTAGATACTCTCAATTTCTGAATAATGGAACAGTCCTTCAATCAGAATGGTTTGTGGTTCAAATATACATAATTCAAATTTAAACGCAATAGCCGCAACATAGGTAGAGACTTAGAACAAATTCATTACAGTATAATATTATAAACCACACACAATTAGCTTATAGTTTCCAAAGCGTGAAATGATAATATTAATCCCCATAGAACACTCAAAACTAAATAAATAAATAAGGCAGAAAAGTAGTGAACAAAGAACAGCGCAACGTGATTAAGATATATGACAACAAACCAACGGTATCGAGAGCTCGAAGAACCAAATAGAATATGCAAACCTGCAAAAGCCAGAGGCAAGTTTAGAAGAAGAAAAAAAAAATAACGAAAACAGAACGATTGAGAAATGAACGGCGCAGATGAAAGGTTAGGAAATGCAAGGAAAGTAACTAACGGCGTTGCGAAGCTCGGGACCGAGTTGCTGAATGACGAGGCCGAAACTTCTAGAAACCTTGTGGAGCATGGTGTAGCAGAAGCCCCAATGCGGTTCCGGAGGGATCTGCTTCTCGGCGTTCCTTGCCGCCATTTTCAGCTTCAGCAGCGGGTACAAGTCATCTGGATTTTTCAGAATCGCGCCCAAACTCCCCATCTTCTTCTCTCTCGAACAAACGATCTTTCTTCAGGAATCGAAATTTCAATAGTGGCGAGAATTTGTGTCCATTTCAATTCTAGCGATTATATATTGGATCTTCTTCAGCGACAATGATGGCTCCTTCGCCCTTGGCTCGTGATGATTGCGATAATTTTGGAAATTGGATATATTTGAGGTTGAAAAACACTGATACTGACTACTATTTTTCGTCGGGTTTCGTACGGTTCAAGATGTGCAGAGTCGCTCCCTCGGTCTCACCAGAGTACCATTTTTCACTAAAATAAAATGCACGTTTTGTTCCGTAGATCTAAATTTTCCTTGAGTATAATTTATCAGCAGAAAGTGTAAAATTATTTTATACCTACGTCTAATGTATAACAACGACATCATCTAATAAGTTTAAAAATACATAAATAATTTAGTACCAAAAAAAAAAAATACATGACTAATCATAATTATTAAATAACGTGACAACATATTATTAGAGGTATGTGTAAAATATTTCTATAATAATGATGCCTATAAATTAAATCCTTAATTTATAAGGATTGTCTGTGTGGAAGATGCATCCAATTTTCTATATTGTCACGTTATTTAATGAATTTGAAAACATGTGACTTTGGATATACGTGTAAAATATCTTACACTGACAGTACATATAAATTAAATTGATTTTCATTTTTATTTTATTCTACTTGTAGAACAAATTTTGTTTATATTAACCCTAATTAGTCCTTTTGGATCAAGTGACCTCCTCCGAGTCAACGAATCGAAGTGAGGTATTTTTACACCCGGTTGGTCGTCTCTCCTAAATTGACTTCTAGTATTCAATCGTGTGACCTCCTAGGTTGTGCTTCCTTTGCCACCATTGGGCTGCGTGTAGAACAAACAAAGACCCAGCTAACATGCATTTTCTTATACTTTTTAATTTAAGTTCAATTTGAAAATTTAGAATAAAAATAATTAAATTTATAAATACACGAGTAATAGTTAATTTTGAGAAAATATTGAAATTTTATAATAAAATAAAAATAATAATAAAAGAAATTTTAAAAAATATGTAATTTAACTAAAAAATTAATTAAATAAAGTTAAAAATAACACATATTTAGGAAAGATTAAATAATAACATAAAATTAATTTTAAGAAATATAACTTTATTCAATGTGTAAATATCAAAAAATTATTTAGGTTAAATATATCAGGTAAATAATATTACTTGTTAATAAATTAACATTATTACTTTATTGTTATTATTATTATTAAGTTTTTATAATTAATAATGAAAATTAATCAAGAGATTAGTAATATATTATGTAAATATTTTTAAGATTTTAATTGGTGTGAATATAATACTTAAATGTTTTACATATTATTTTTATAATTGAAGTAAAAATAGATACTAAATATCCGTAAGAATTTAATTATTATGCACATTCAACCATACATCACCATTTAGACATTTATGAAAATATTTTACAAAATAGCATCATAATATAACATGATTGGACATTTCACATTTGTGGAAACCTTTTAAAATTCTATTAATAAATATCAATATAAAACTTGTGAAAAATGACATGCATGTGAATATTTTAAAAAAGTCTTTTTTCTCTTGTGAATACAATGGCAGCATAGCCCACGCAGATATCGTAGGCATTTAGGTAATATTTTGCCATCGAGCAATATAATTAACGCTGCTATTTTGTCACCTTTATTCGCGTTTCTTTGCAACCGATTTGTTTATGTTGGCCACGCGGGGCGCGAGGGGCACGCTGACAGCGTGATCTCAATTATTATTATATACCATAACATTATGTATTTAAATATAATACTACATTCTATCACATATATAAGAGATAAATACACTTTTTAGATTCATTGAATAACTAATGTATCTGGTTTATACTAGGTCTATATTATAGATCAGATACATCAGTTATTCAATAAACCTAGCATCTTAATTATTAATTGTATCAATTATTAAATATAATTTGTTATACATATAATTAAAATATTAAATATTAGCATTAGTTGATATAGTGTGTAATATTAATCACAACTTCAGAAAATGCTTGAAAGTAATTTAAATGAACTTATATATTATTATCAAATATAAATTTGTATTTATAATAAAAAAATATTATGTTATATATTTTTTTAATGAAAATACTAATTGTTGTTTATTATTTCTTTAAATTTATCCTTAAAAATAATTAAATGGTAAAACAAATTATCAATTATTAATTATTATAGAGCATTCTGTTGTATCGTATCAAACAATCGTAATATACCGTATATGAAATGGCTTAAAATATTTTTTCCTATATGCAAAAAAATATATATCTTAATGATTAGTGTAGGTTACACTTATAATTTGAAGGCTCTCAACACTATTATATTAGGTCTGTCAAAAAAAAATACTATTACATTAGCTACAATAATTTAAGTTGTTTATATTCATAATGTATTATTCATGATTAATTTTGGTTGAATGGCCATTTCCAATATGTGAATTTATGTAAAACTGATAAATGGTAGGTATTATTATAATCCTAAGATTAATTGTTTCTTATAAGTTAATATTTATCTCATTTCTTCGGATTTTTACTAATAGTGTCAGACGCTCAATTATTTTTTGACGAAAGTCACACGCTCAATGATTAGTGGCTATAAAATCTAAAACTTTGCAACGAAGATAATATTTATTAAATATATTAAACTATCCATGTTATATTTAAAAAAAATTGACATACCATTATTTTAATATTTTAATTAATATAAAATTTATTAATATTATATCTAATTTTTATTTTATTTTATTTACTGAAAATGTCTTTTATCTTATTTTCAAATCATATTTGTATGTTGTGTTTTATATTATTTAAATTTATTATTAGTAATTTAATGATTATTTAATTTAAATTTATGTATTAATTATTTATTGATCATGTGATTTTTTTATAATAACTAAAAACTACATTTCTTTGTAATAAAAGAACTGAAAAGCTTCAAAAGTTTAGAAAATAATCTAGAGAAGTGGAATGCTACGGACACTCTCTCTGACACTCTCTCTTATACACTCTCTCAATGATTGTGCCATGTCATACTTTTTTTTTCAAAATCAACAATTGGATTGAAAGTTACTATCATATAGATCCACTAGTGCAAAATAGGGATTCTAAATCGGAGATTTTAAATCAGTTATTAGAAAACTGATTTAAAATCCTATGTGGTGACCCTTTTAAGTCGGTTATCAAGAAAACCGATTTAAAAACAACCCTTTTTAAATCGGTTTTAGGAATAACCGAGTTAAAAAATTGTTCTTATGAAACTCTAAAACATTTTAACTCAGTTTTTAAGAAATGCGATTTAAAAAAAAAACTTCTAAACTCAGTTATTAAAAAAACCGATTTAACAAATATGAAACTCTAAAACATTTTAAGTCATTTTTTAGAAAATACGATTTAAAAATATTAGACCTTTACGTTCACGCGGGAGTTCCAAAAGGCCAAAGGGAGCCTCGGCTCCCCCGCACTTTTAAAAACAAAATGCTGATATACATATAAAAAAGTAGTAAAATGTCTCCGTAAACAATTAGTCAGGAAAGCTGTTCTCTTTTTGTTCTCTTTGTTGAAAACCCTAGCGAGCAGCGGCAGGCAGCAATGGCAGACGTTGAGGTGGATGCGGCAGCAGCAGAAAGAGCAGAGCTGGCTACCAAGAAGAGAACGTTCAAGAAGTTCACCTTGGGCGTTGATTTGGATGCCGCTTCTCCACATGTCCACCGCCGAGCTCGTCAAGCTCTCGACTGCTCGCGCTCGTAGAAGGTTCCAGAGAGGCCTCACCCGAAAGCCCATGGCACTCATCAAGAAGCTCCGCAAAGCGAAAAGGGAGGCACCGGCCGGTGAGAAGCCAGAACCGGTGAGGACCCACCTGCGCAACATGATTATTGTACCGGAGATGATTGGGAGTATTATTGGAGTGTACAATGGCAAAACTTTCAATCAGGTTGAAATCAAACCCGAGATGATTGGGCATTACCTTGCAGAGTTCTCGATTTCTTACAAGCCCGTCAAGCACGGTAGACCTGGTATTGGTGCTACTCACTCCTCCAGGTTCATTCCTCTCAAGTGAAGCACACACTTGTACTTTGCAGTCAAAAACTCAATGCCCCCAACTATTATCAAATTTTGTTTCTTATGTTTATGCATTATATTTTGATTGCTCGATAAAAAAAAAACAATTAGTCAAGCCCAGCCCATTAAAATTATACCCTACCTACCCCATTCCCTCACTCAAGCCACGTACTGTGGGTTCCTCTCCACAATTCTCCCTCACCTCACAATCCACTCCCAGCATTCACGTCCCTGCCGAGATAATTTTTTGGCACGCTTGCTCACGCATGGTTCTTCTCAAGGTCAAGGTGAGTTAGCCATTGCTTTCTATTTCTACAACTAAATCCATTATGTTCTATTTATATTAGTGAATTTTGAGTGATAATAAATTAGGGGTTTTATTGTATGGATAACCGAATGAAATAATGAAGTGCTAACAAGTTTTATAAGTAAAGAATAGGATAGAAAAGGATGAGTGTAAATGGATAATATAATAGAGTCATAGACTATTTTTATGCCAAATTGCCAATGGGGGATAAATCAACCGAAGCTAGTAGATATACTAGAAGACAACTTTTGATTTATGCATGATGAATTATTTTGGCTCCCCTGTTTATGTTATGGAATATGGAGTCTCTAATTTCTTTGTATCTTTTTGCTTACTGAAACACTTTGGAAAAACAACACTGATCGTAGCTCTGGACACACAGGATCAATTCTTTGAATATTGAGCTACTCAAGTTTGAGGTATATTTTACTCAAATTTATTTACTGTTTTTAATTCTTGTTTTAATAATAATAAGTGATTATACCTATTACCTGTATTGAATTGAATACAAGTACAACTTGTAGATAGAGATTTTTGTGTCTTCCTTCAAAGTAAAGCTTCTCTTTTCTCAAAATATCTGTAGCCCTTTATGAGCAAACATCTTAAATCCAATGACTGAAATCCCTCAATCACGATATACATCGTATTTTTGCTCACCTTTTTTTAACAAAAAGAGAGAACACACAACAAAATCAAAAATTCAAAAATGCCAGCAGGCGCTGCAATGTAATTAAAGGTATCAAAAGATGCTAACAAAAATATAAAAACATAGAAATAATGTATCTTCAGTCACCCAGTCAAATATGTAAATATAATTACCCATGAAAGTCATCATAGTCAAAGCCATAGGCAATTGCTAGGTGAGAGTAAAAAACACAAATTAAAAAAAAAGGCCTTTAATTTATACTGAAGGTTTAATCAAGGCCTTTGATTACAGTAAGTGGGTTAACTGTAACAGTGGTGTACAAACCGATGATTTAGGTTTTACATTGGTGGACCTTGACAAGGTAGGTTATAAGGACGAACCTTTCATTATGGCGTTCCACGCAAAACAAGTGTTTTATGTCAATGATCCTTCTAGCAAAAGGTGGTCTGTGGTCCTCCAAAGAAAAAACATGCATGAGAGTGATGAAAGTCAAGATTCAACTCTAGATTGTGAAACTCCTCTTTTCTCAACACAAAGATCTACGTTTACTGATGATAATGAAGTTGATGATGTATATGTCGCGCGTGATGATCATCAAGAAGGGATATTGGAGGACATTCAAACTTGACCATCAAAGACTTTATAAGTTAATACATGTTTGTTATTTATAATTTATAAGTTAATACATTTTTTTATTTATCCGTTATTTATGTTCTGACATTCGTTCTTTTTTGTATAAACAGACACTATGGCTGATTCATCGGGGAAAGACTCACCCAAAAAGAGTAGGCGTGCCACGACCTTATCACATGTTGGTGCTAAGCTTTGGTGAGAAGTACAGTGTAGAGTTTGATAATGTTTCTGGCCACCCCATTGGTAATAATGCAGACTTATTCATTAGTTATGTGGGGATGCTTGCCCGAACCAAGGCTAGTATTTTGGCCGACAAATGGAAAGACATTCATGGGGACATAAAGAATTTGATTTGGCAAGATATCTTGGTATTTAACTTTTATTCTCCATGCTTTGTAATTATATTGTATTTAACCATATACGATCAAAGAATCTAACACCACCATTTTGTTGTGTATTGTAGTTAAAATTTGATATTCCTGATACTAAAGAGCTTAACAAGACATGGATTTCTTTTGCGGGTGAGCGTTGGAAGGCATTTAAGACCGTACTCACCAGGGTGTACGTTTTTGGACCTGGAGATAAACATGGTAATGCATCGCCTTGTTCTATGTATAGTTTCATTGATGAGGAAACATGGCGATTGTTTGTTGCGAGCCGACATACACCTGAGTTTCAGGTTAGTTGGAATTATAGTTTTTTAGTTGGTCATTCTAATTTATTTTTTAGCTGAATTTTGTGTTGTGATATTTGTAACAGATAAAAAGACTTAAGGCGAAAAAAAACCAGTCAAACAATCAATGCCCCCACAGATTGTCTCGTGGGGGTTATCGAAAGCTTAAGCGTGATATGAAGCAAGAGTCTTTGAGAGTATTGCAGGAAGAGGCGGGTGATCCAACCTTACTTTTAGAGCCTCCATCTCCACCGCGCTATGAGCAATGGAAGAGGGCCCGACAAAAGCCATCGGGAGGTTATACAAGTGAGGCGTCAGCCTCAATTGCTGATAAAATTGTAAGTAAAGAGCTTCCACATTGTCTCATTTCATCAATGTTATTGTAAAAAGCTTACACATGTCAATTCATCAATGTTATATGTTGTAGGAGTCCCTTGTTGAAGAGAGCCAGCAAGGTGCTTTTGTTCCGCATGGGCGTCAAGATATCTTGACCACCGCCATTGGAACACCGGAGCATCTGGCCGTGTTCATGTGTTGGACGAGGTGTGGGCCTAAAGAAATTCTATGGAGGACCTTTGTGCCGCCCCGCAGGAGCTATATATACTGAGGAGCAATTGCAGGCCTTCAGGCAGGGCATCATAAAGGAGGTTACACAGAATTTTAATCAACGGTTAGACAAAATTTTGGAACAGGTATGTATAACCTAACACAATGAAAATAAGATTACCAACTTTATGAATGTTATTAATTTAGGAAATTTGATGCAGAGGATGACAACTTTTTGTTTATCCTAACAGAATCAACAACCAGATCATTCTCCTAAAGATGTTGTGAATGTGAGCACTAAGAGCGTTAAGGATAGTTGTTCACCGGCGGAAGTGCATGAAGAAAATGTTTTAACAGATTTGGCTGCACTGGCGATGGAGCTTGACGAAGGAAGTGCAAAAATAGAGTTGGAGCATGAACACCATGAACACTTTTACATTGACAAGAAGGACCTTTTGCACTTGTGTTCGGGTACTGAGTGGCTTGAGCTATCCCACTTGGCAGTATGGTGCACGTAAGTATTAATTATGTGATACATTTTCCTAACTTTCAATTATAATGAACATTTATTTCGACATCTCAGATATCTGCATCGCCTCTGTATTACGAAGGACACCAGTCATTTGTATGGATTATTGGATCCATACCACATTAATGGTACCATCATTACAGGTACCAATAATCGTGAAGAATCTATTCGTCAATACATCCAGAAAAAACTACTAACAGAACCGACAAAAGACTGTTATCTAGGACCATACTTGTCTAGGTAAGTACATGCATGTTACTAACTATATTGTCAAATTGGTAGCCTAGCTAGTTTCCTTTTATGTGCTTCTGATACACCATTACTGTTGCAGTGGCCATTGGCAATTTTTTATCCTTTGTCCTAAGAGTAATTTGGTAGTCTGGATGTGTTCGATGCATAGTAAGGCAAATGGTTCCATTTTGCGCCCAATTAATGTGTAAGCTTTCGGCCATTCATTGTCTTTGTAGAATGTATTATTACTTTCGATATATAACTTACTTTTCATTAATGTTATTTTATCAGAGCTATGGAAGGATATAATTTTATGCAAGGTTTTAGAAATAAGAAGCCTGAATGGGTGATTCCCGTAGTAAGTACCTTAAAGACCGAAATTAATTTATAGCTTATACTAGTTAATGTGTATAATTTTTACTCATTATATTTTTAGGTGCCTAAACAAAATAACGGTTATGCATGTGGATACTATGTCATGTAAAATATGTTGACTATTGTCTCCGCAAATATTGTTTCATCGTGGAAGGAAGTAATAGAATTTTTAACCTTTTATAATTCTTCATTTTTGGACTAGATATTATCTTATTGGTCTTATTACTAATAGTTAATTATGTTTTAACTTTGCAGACATTCAAAGACAAGTCACCATTGGAACTTGCTGTAATGCAAAACCTTGAAAACTTGGGCACAATTTTTTATAAATATGTATGGGGCCTTGACCAAGTAACTTGGTAAAACCAAGGCGATTAAGGAAATCATGACTACTTGATTCTTAGATATGTTTTTGTTGTTAGAAATGACTATTTGTGATTTACAAATGACTACTTAATGATATTGTTATTTTTATATTACTTCGTATTTTGGTGAAGTATTATTTAGCTCACAATATTGTTTGAAATGTAGACTTTGTCTGCTTTATAATTTGGCAATTTTGGTGCCAATTATGGTTTTGAATGGTGTAGTTTACCATAGTTTGTTCTTGAGTTCTTTATAGCAGTGCGCGGAAAAAGATTAAAAAAATTAACTTTTTAAATCGGTTATTAAGAAAACCGATTTAAAAATGTGACCATTTAAGTCGGTTGTACAAATAACCGAGTTAAAAAGATTGATCTTTTAAGTCGGTTTTAAGAAAAACCGACTTAAAAACCGACTTTTTAAATCGGTTTTATGGATAACCGATTTAAAATAGTCACACTTTTCAAGTCGATTTTTCAAAAAACGTATCTTTTTAAATCGGGTTTTTTAATAACCGATTTAAAAAGTGAGTTTTTAAGTCGGTTTTTTAACCGATTTAAAAACTTGATACATACTAAGTCTGCTGAATATAAGTCGGTTTCAGAACCGACTTAAAAGGCCCATTTTAACCGACTTAGTATCCCAAAACTGCACTAGTGATCATATATGTAAATTTTAACATTAATTTATGATCATTTGCTATGTCATCAAGATGCGTCAGGATTAACGTCAACGGTGTAATTACAAATAACGTTAATCTTGACGTATCTTTATGACATAGCAAATGATCATAGATTAATGTTAAAATTTACAGATATGATCTATATGATAGTAACTTTCAATCCAATTGTTGATTTTGAGAAAAAAAGTGTGACATGGCACAATTATTGAGAGAGTGTTTAAGAGAGAGTGTCAGAGAGAGTGTCCGTAGCATTCCTCTCTAGAGAAAATGTTCGTGCGATGCACAAATTTATTCTTAAAAAAATGTGAATATTATTATAAGTTAAATGTATAAAGATACGTTGTGAAATTAAAATATATAATTTTAGAATATAATAAAATAATAAAAGATTATTACTTCAAGAAATTTGATTAAATATTTTATATTTTAGGTAATACATTTTTGTAGCTTATGTACGTTTCATCTTGTTTAGTGTATAGTTGTCAAATGTGACACTCTCTGCCCCGGAATATATTTTAAGTAATTATTAGATAGAAAATATTATACTTGTGTGAAATAAAACATGGATTTTCGAAAAACATTTTCTCAAACATCAAGTGAGTATCACATCATAAAGCTTAACTTAAACTAAAGCAATAAATGAAAATCGTTTACAAAACGTTCGCGAAGTTCAATTATAAAAACAGCGATGCTATACATCGCGAGTGAAATCCATCGCGATGTACGCGAATGCACACGTATCTACTTAAAAATAATAATAATACCCAAATTCGTCTGTAACAAAAATCATAGAGTCTAATTTAGTCCTTAAGAAATAAAAAAATAATATTTTGGTCTTTAAAAATCTCAAATGTAATCATATTAATCGATTTTAAGATAATTTTTAGGGACATTTTAGTCCTTTTAAAGGACTAATTTGACTCACATTTAATATTTTTAATGACAAAAATTATATTTTTAAGGATATTTTAGTCCCTTTATGGGACTAATTTAATCCATATTTAATATTTTTAAGGACTAAAATTATATTTTTTATTTTTAGTTACTAGTTACTGATTGGTCTCCATAATTTTTCTCATGTAATATTTATTCTAAGAAAAGAAAGCGTGTAAGTTGTTTTTTCCCCTCATAATTCATGGATCATTTGGCCATCGTGATGTTCGCGAAGTCAATGTTTCGCGAGGTTAATCATTTCTCTTATAAAAATAACAATAGGAAAATAAACATGTCATCTGATGTCACATGTATCAGGGCATGATAATCTGATACAATACTAAATAATTGAAATTGCATGTCTTTAAAACATAAGTAATAAGAAAACATCGAGTTATTCTACGAATCTTCAACTGCTACCAAGTTCTTCCGTGAGTATCGCTACTTGGCTACACATGCTCGTCCAATATCCTCCTCATTTCCTGTCGTAATGCTGAAAATTTACTGTATAGGTGAGAAATCAGGTGTAAACTATATAAGGAAAGAGACAAAACCAAAAAGACACACATATACAGTCACATAAGCATGGCATACTAATAAGACACACTAGTGCAAATTTGAGATTTAAAATCGGTTATTTAAGGTTTTAAAATCGGTTGGATAACCGATTTAGATGCTCTGGATTTAGTATGTCTGGGGATTTTAAATCGGTTATTTAACCGATTTAAATTAGAATTTTAAAATTGGTTATTTATAACAACCGATGTAAAACGACTGAATTCGAGTCAAATTGTGGTCATTTTAGACTTTTTAAATCGGTTGTTTATAAAGAACCAATTTAAAAAGACCTTTTAAATCGGTTGTTTATAAACAACCAATTTAAAAAGTCTCATCTGGTCTAATTGAAATCTACCTTTTAAATCGGTTGTTATAAAAAACCGATTTAAAAATACCTTTTAAATCAGTTTTTTATAACAACCGATTTAAAAGGTCTAATTGAAATCTACCTTTTAAATCGGTTGTTTATAAACAGCCAATTTAAAAAGCCTTTTTAAATCGGTTGTTTATAACAACCGATTTAAAAGGTTGTTTTTTTTTTTATAGCAACCATATATATAAACCTGTAAAAACAACCACAACAATAGTTTTTCCAGCAACCCAATACAACCAGAACAATCACAGCAATATATTTTTTCCAGCAACAAAATACAAACTAAAACTAAACCAAATCAAAATACAAACTAAAACTAAAACTAATAGTCAAATACAAACTTAACTAAATCTAAAACTTAAACTTCAACTAAATCAAATACAACTCTGACTTCCAATTTGTTAAAACACAAGTCAAACCAAGTCAAATACAAACTAATATTCAAATATAAACCTAACTAAATCAAAAACACAAGCTGAAACTTTACTATTTGTTTTTTCCACCATTTTTTCTATTCTTTTTCCTTTTTGGCTCGTATTTCAACTCGGTATGGAATTTGCAAAAAATTCACTTGAGTTGTCTTATGCTCAAAAGCTCATCATTTGACATTGGTGATGTGTCATTGAATACCTGTAAAAAATAATATAAACACTAGTTAATATAACCAAAATAATGCTTAATTAAGTACAAAATCAATTAAGCTTATTGAGTTTTTAAATATTACCTCCATCCAATTTCCGATTATCCCCGCCGAGATAATGATCATCATATTCCTCATGACATATATCCCACATGCCCACCCGTCAGTTTGACGAGCCACCTCCAAATAAATATAAAAGATATGCACTCGGTTAATATTAAATATCCTAATATTTGTAAATGAATATTTTTAATTTAAACCACTTACTTTGGGCAACAACCATTCAGGCGGATTACTTCTCCTAACTCCTTTAAGCCTGTTATAGCCATCGATTGCACTGATAAAAGAATATTCATGATAAGTCAAAGTTCTAAAATTATATCATAATGTATGTTAAGAATTAAATTGAATCTTACTTATTAATTCTTTCTACAATGGTTTGATTAGGCCGATAACCCAGGGAGCACAACCAGACGACAACGTGGTCTTCAGGACAAATGATGGCCAACTGCCAATGGTCACTACAATATTGGACAACAATAATGGTATGAAGAAACAGACAAACAAAAGAAAACAATATAAACACACGTAAATGAACTTACCTATAGCAGTATGGTGCTAAATAACATTGCCTCTTCTCTTCCCACATCTTGTTCTGGATAATCACAATCATACATGACCATAACACGTCATAACCATGATGATGCATGACAATGCAACATATATCCAACTAACTTCGACTACTCCATATGTGGCTCCAAAACCATCTATCTCGCGGTAGACGAATGGGATCACATATCCGGCTAGCCCAATTGTAATGAGCATAATCCCCCAACGAATACTCTCACCACTCATGATAATGCATTGTGTAACTCAATGTCATCCCACAGACGAGTCCTCGGCAAAAAGTAACTAGCTCCCGCATACATATAAGCCCTGATCCCTGAATCTATACCCTCAAGATCGAGATAGAACTCATTGTCACTAACGCGCTTCATAGGTGCTTCTCCCCGGACTAATAACCATGCAACATGAGTGTACATAATCCATGCAAGGCCTTAAGATCCCTTGCCCAGTGTAAGGCCTTAAGCAATCCCATAGCTTTTCCTTCAAAATTTGGAGGCAGTGATACACATAATCAATCTTTGCCACTTGAAATTCCCCAAGGTGGTTTGTACAACAAAAACCAAAACTTGTTTTATTCGATCCAATAGAGAAAGCAGCATCGGTATTTATCTTGAAAAACTCAGGTGGATATGCTTCCCAACGAACATCTCTTGAATTTTGATGATGCAAATTCTGGTTAACAGAATTTGATCGGGCCATTAACCAATGAAACATAATCGGGTTTACCCCAAACAACTACTTGGTGAGCTGAAATTATTTTTCTTTCCCATAATCTTTCATTCCTCATATGCCAAATACTCCAAATAAACATAGCAAATTTGGCTCTTTGTTGCGGGTTCCAAGTTGCTGGCAAAAAAGAAATAAAAAAGAACTACCCTCAATGATATGTAGAAACATATTATACTAATGTTATATAAACTTGCTATTCGCATCGACAATGAGTTATGGTGGTCGGAGGGGATCTAACGGTGTCTCTCCATAAAAAAAGGAGGTCCTCAAATTCATCTTCAGTGGGCCCTCCATGTTGTTTGTATTTGTTAAATGTTTCATCTTTTTAAAGATGCTCAGATCCAGCTCATGGTTCAAGGTGATATCATTCTTCAGGAACTCAGCACAATTGTGTTTCTTTTTTATTGCTATTGTTGTTTATATCGTTTCGTTTTTGTTGATTTAGTTTGTGGGGCAAGGGGGGAATGGAAGTGGACGAAGGAAAAAGGGTGGGGTTGGGGCACATGAGGCAGAGGTAAGAGGTTGGTGGCGGTGTAGCAGCAGATAAGAACACTAGGAGAAATCCCGCGCGTACCGACGGCCAAAAGCCTTCAGTAATTCCGAAAAATTGTCGGTAACGTGGATTTTCCGACGGATTACTGACGGCCAAAAGCCCGTCGGTAAAACGCGCGTCACAAATATTTATCGATGGGCTTTTTTTTACCGTCAGTATTACCGACGGTAATTTCCGACGGATGTCCCCATCAGTAGATTTCCGACAGACTTGCCCGTTGATGATGCCGCTATTCATTTTCGACGGATTAACCCGCCAGTAAATCCAAATTTTATTTTAAATAATAAATTATATTAATTGATTAATTTTTATATTTAATTTAATTAATTGATTTATTTATTTAATTTAATTTATGTAATTAATTTAATTAACTATTAATTTAATTAATTAATTAATTATTAAAAATAATTTATTCCCATATTAAATAAAGAAATAGGTTGGAAGTTGACATCTTCTTAAAAGATAGAATTAGACAAGCAGAAGTGGCAAGGGAAAGAAGTACAGGAAGATGTGCAAAGCAAATTACAATCAAGGAAGCAGTTGGGAAGGCCAAACTTGCACTGAAAAATTAATTACTGGTGACTCAATGTTTATCCAGTGAATGTTGTGGAGTAGTGTCATACCCTAATTTTGTCCGGCCTCTTTCTTTTAATTTATTTTTGCTTATTAAAATTAGTAGTAGTAATATTAAATAAATAAATAAATAAATAAATAAAAATAATATTTTTGGTCTCATAGAATGAATAAAGAAAATAAAAAAAATAAGGCAAAAGAAAGAAATACAAAAAATAAGGCAAAAGATCCTCTTCCACCCTTTTCCTTTTCAGAAAGCATATTTTGGTGAATCAATCAAATCTCCCTTTCTTAATCTCAAACCAAATCACACCAAAATCCCCTTTTTTTGATGATATGTCTCAGATTTATGGAGATTCGGTTGAGAAGAAAACATGGACATCCAGAACCAAATCAAGGAGTGATTCTATTCTCTTTTTCTTCATTTATTTCCTTTTATTCACAGTTTATTTTGATCCTGATCTTTCTTTGTTTCTGTAACAGATTCGAAGAATGCTATAAAAGCCTCTCAAAGAGGAGAAAAAGGAGAGAGCAAACCGAGGAGAGTTTTCGGGATCTGAAAAGAGTCACCAAGAGAGCGTTCTGGATCTCAAAAAAAAGGGAAGTTGATTTTTGAATCTGAGGAGAGACAGAAGCGAGAGCAAGGCCGTTGTTGAGATCTTTGTGAGGCCACAAAAGAAAAACAAACACTCTTAGTTTTAGGTGGATTTAATTTTTTGCTACCCTGTAAATTTCTGGGTCCCGAGTTGTTCGCCCAGGTTTCATCTCCTTCTCTTATTTCTTTTTCTTTTTTGATCTGTAATAGCAATTCAGATTGTTAGCCTTAATCTATTCTATTATATTTCTTCAGCTTGCTTTATTTTTTATTAACTTTTTTATTTATCTTTCTATTTGGATCGTGTTTATTTGTTGCTACTAGGTTTTTTTTTATTTATCTTCTCATTTTACATCATGTGAGGCTCGAAGCTAGTGTTAGGGTTTGGCCTCCCAATGGGGCCAAACCTTGTAGGGACCGAATTGCAAATTTTTTATTAAGAGGGGCATCAAAACGAAAAAGGAAAGTTTCTACCTTTTTTCATTTATATGTTTTTTCTTTAATAAGTTAACATAATCGAAATCATGTTTATTTTCTTTTCCAAAGTTTCCTTTTTTTCATTTTTGTGTTATTTTTAAAAAAGGGATGAAGTAATAATATTAAAAAAAGAATTTTTCTGGATTCTAACAAAAATAATAATAAAGCTTTCTTTTTGAAACGAAGTACTTTCCCTTTTTAAATAAATTAGTTTTTAGGCACTATTGCTAATAAAACCAAAACGGGAATCAATTTTAGGCAAACATTTTTTTCAAATAATTAAATGTACCGTCTTTATGGGCGCTTTAGGGGTGCTAGTACTTTTCCTATGCGTAACCAACTCCCGAACTCAAAATCTGGTTCAAAGACTTTTTTCATCGTTAAATTCAAAAATATCCAAAAAATAGGTTTTCCAATGTTTTCCTAAAAAATAAATATTGGTGGCGGCTCCATTGAAATTTTAGTGTGGTTGTCACAGCTGGCGACTCCACTGGGGACCTTAGAGAGTTAGGCCTTAAAATTGTTTGAATTAATTTGTTTGCCTATTATATGATTTATTTCCCTTTTCTTTCTTTTATTCTTATCTTGGATTTATTTGTTTTTATTTTGCTTTATTCTATTTGTTTCACATGTATATATGAACTTTAGGATAGCCACCTTGTATATAAGTGTATTTGTTAATTTATTTTGCAGCGGGTAGTGCTTTAGGTTATTGCTCCTTCACACACTCCACTTAACACATTTTTGCACACTACGAATGGAACCCTATACCCGAGTTTAAAAAAAAAAACTTTAAGTTAGGAGAGACTGTGTATTGAGCACCTGCTGGACGTACGGCCAGTTGGGTCCTTGCGAAGGCCTCACCTAGAGTTTGACCCTATTTGAGAAAAAACTCCCTTTAATAGTTTACCTATTATTGGCGGTAATATTCGAAAATAGGACCTTTGGCTCTAGGAACTTTTTTAGATTAGTATCCTAAAGCCACCCAATGGAAAGAGACTTATGTGGACCATAGACCCATTCTAAGGAACTACCGGCCCATATCATCAAAGGAGCAAGCCCTATCTGTCTCATTTTTCATGTGATCAAAGCCGTAGAACCTAAAGCTTAGGAATTACTGGTCTACCTCACAAGGGACACTTGGCCCATTTTTATCTTCATCCATTTTTTTTTAAAAAAAAAGAATATTTTCTCTTTTCCATCGTATTCTTTTTGCATGAAAAAGCAATATATTGAAAAAATAAAAAAAATATTTCTCCATTATCTATCATATTATTTTGCATAAAATGTACATAAAAAAAAACATTCATGACATGCATAATCATGGCATCCTCATAACGTAACTCATTTTCCCCCCTCCACAGAAAATATATACACATAAGCTCTCCCTGCATCCCTATCGGACTCGAGCCCAATCTAGACTCATAGACTTATTAGAACAGAATCAGCAAGCGATGAGAGAAGAACTCGACCAAATCAAGGGTAAGATGGACAAGATATTGGACCTTTTGCAGAACTTGGATCCAAAATTGACCATTGATAAGAACCATTCTATCAGCACTAATGAGTATCGAGAGGCTTCCAATAGCCCATCAGGAGACCCCCTAGATCAGGAGAGACTCCAAATTGTGGAAGATAGGCTGAAAGCAATTGAAGGGGCAAATCATATTGGGTTTAAAGCTTCAGAAGCATGTTTGGTCCTGGACTTGGTAATTCCTCCAAAATTCAAAGTTCTTGAGTTCGTCAAGTATGAAGGTTTAACTTGTCCAAAAAGCCACCTCATTATGTACTGCCGGAAGATGGCCTCCTGCTCCAGTAATGATAAGCTCCTAATCCATTTCTTCCAAGAGAGTCTTACCGGGGCATCCTTACGCTGGTATATGCAGTTAGAGCGGAGCAAAATCAACTCATGGAACGATTTGGCTAAAGCTTTCATCAAACAGTATAAATACAATATGGATATGGCTCCTGGCCGCTCCCAGTTGCAAACCATGGTAAAAAGGGGCAAAGAAAGCTTCAAAGAATATGCCCAAAGATGGAGAGGGATTGTAGACCAAGTGGAACCTCCGCTATCTGAGAAAGAGATGGTTACCACATTCACTGACACACTTCAACAACCCTTCTATGATCTGACGATGGGAAATGTCTCTTCAAGCTTCTGAGACCTAGTTGTTGTCGGAGAAAGAGTGGAAGCCGGGATAACAAGCGGAAGGATTGGCAACCTCGAAGCTCAACAGCCATTGCGCAGTATAGGTCAAGAGCATGAAGAAGACACAAACGATGATACAAATGATGCTCATCACGACATGCACTGGGGCAGTGGGCCACTCCATTGAGAATTGTTTGGCTCTGATCAACACCAAGTGGTAAAACTTCAAGGAATAGCTCTGTTTAAATAATCTTCATTTGTTTTTACGCCTTGCCCAAAGCCCTGGGGCATATCTTGTAAAGGGCCCACTTTGTTCCCATCTTTTCAATACATCAATGGAAATGCAATTTGAATTTTAACTTCCCTTCTTGATACATGGTCAATCCGGGATAAAAAAATAGTTAAGAAAAATATAAAATAAAATGGTAAAGAAAATGCACAATTATCAAAAATTAATTTTTGTGAAAATTTGAGCAATGAGGTTTTGAGATGAAGTTTGGCCCTTTTTCTCTATTCAAAAATATAAAAAATATTTATCCCTTGCTACCCCTTTTGAGCCTAAAAAAAAAAAATCTTTCAAATGCCCTAAACAAGGATCACCCATACATTGAAGGCTAGCACAATAGTCCATTAAATTTTGTCTGTTAAAAAAAAAAAACAAGCAAGCAAATATCAAATGCAACATATCAAGACACTTGAAAAAAAATGAATAAAAATGCAAAAGCAAAACAAGACAATTGTGCTAGCAACCATCCAAGTGCATCTTGGCACTAAAGATCTTTGTTTTCATAAACCCTTAAATACTTTTTGAGCCTGAAATATCCTTTTTTTCATAGCCCTTAACCCTTGGCCACGTTACAACCCTAATAAAGTCCATTCTGATCAAAGTCCAATTGCCCATGTTTTCTCAAAACTTGATTTTG
Source organism: Calophaca sinica (assembly GCA_037113605.1). Lineage (NCBI taxonomy): Eukaryota > Viridiplantae > Streptophyta > Magnoliopsida > Fabales > Fabaceae > Calophaca > Calophaca sinica. The sequence goes on from CM073734.1 coordinate 72,540,084, forward strand.
GAAAGAAGAAATCCATATAAACTCCTCGGTGTAGTCGTTTTACCAAAAAAAAAGGAAAAAGGAAAAAAGAAAAAAAGAATATAAAATAAAATGCTCGCTAAATTTGAAAACACGAAAGGCGATCTAAGCGAGGTTAGAGCGACCCGCTAGGTTGAAAACTCGCAAAGAGCAGCCTAAGCAAAAGTTAGGGTCAAATTCATAAGCATGTCAACCCGGATTGTATCTCACAGATCCAAAACAGAAATTAAAAAGCTAGGGGCAAAAGTTGTGCCCATCATCTACAAGCTTCACATTCAAGATTTCGTTCCAGTTTCAGAACTACACAAGGTGATCCGCATCTCTACATAGATCCTTCCTCACATGGCTGGACGAAGGCCAAAGGGACACTGAAAAGTTTTTATGGATCAAAGTTGTCAATCTAATCCTCCCAAGGGCATTCAAAGCATGAAGCTGAAAATTTGAGGATCCATAAAATGATTTATCAAGGAGCAAATATGCAAACCTGGTGCAGTACAAAGTCAACCATTCGGACAAGCAATCCGACAGAAAGTTATCATCCCACGAGTCTAGGGGCAGCGTCCTCAAAAGGGATTCAGGGGAATAAAAAAAAACGGGTCTTCCAAAGCAAAATAATTCTCATGCATGGCATACCATTCATTGCATCCTGCATGATCATCAATACTTTTGGGTCTACGACCCCCCCACCTTAAAAAAAACATTTCTCTAAAAATAAAAAATTTCATTTCATGCATGGCATACCATTCATTGCATCCTGCATGACTATCAAAGTTTTTGGGTCCATTGACCCACCCTCTCAAATATTACATTCAGTTGGTCTGTTGTTACTCAGTAAGAATTAGTACTCAGCCTATCCAATCTATTAGCAAGAGTTAGGAACCTGTCCTACACTTTGCTGGGAATCTGACCCACCACCTTGGGAATCTGACCCAAGCCTTTAGTCGGGAACCACCCGCATCTCGGATCTTCCTCAATTATGGAAATCGATCCACACCTTTTAACAAGAGTTAGCAATCTGACCTACACCTTGTCGGGAATCTGACTCGAACTGTGTCGAGTGACGGAGAAGCTCATACACTGGACGTTCACCTGCAATAGGAAAACCAGTCCATACTTTAGCAAGAGTTAGATTCTGACCTACATCTTGCCGGGAATCTGACCCGAACTCATATTGAGTGACAGAGAAGCTCATATCTCGGATCTTACTTAAATAGGGTAGCCAATCCATACCTTTTAGCAAGAGTTAAGAACCTAACTTATCCTTATTGGGAATCTGACCCAAACATGTGTCGAGTGACGAAGAAGCTCGCACCCTAAACTTTCCCTAAGTAGGGAAGTAATCAATACCAAAGATGTGAGGGTTAGGAATCAAACCTATGCCTTATCGAGAATTCACTAGGAATCAAACCTAGAATCTCTCATCAATTTTGTAAGAGTTAGGAACCAAACCTACGCCTTACCGGGAATTCACTAGGAATCGAACCTAGAATCTCTCACCAATTTTGTAAGAGTTAGGAACTAAACCCATGTCTTACCGGGAATTCACTAGGAATCAGACCTAGAATCCCAAAGCAAAGTCGGGAGCCAATCTCGCATCCTCAAAGAATTTCGTTCCGGACAAAATTAGAGTCATTTATCCTTAATTACCTTTTACAACGAACGCACGAAGACATTCGAGTAAAATGTAATTAAGGAGGGGCAGCTGTCGTACCCTAATTTTGTCTAGTCTCTTTCTTTTAATTTATTTTTGCTTATTAAAATTAGTAGTAGTAATATTAAATAAATAAATAAATAAATAAATAAAAATAATATTTTTGGTCTCATAGAATGAATAAAGAAAATAAAAAAAATAAGGCAAAAGAAAGAAATAGAAAAAATAAGGCAAAATATCATCTTCCATCCCTTTCCTTTTCAGAAAGCATATTTTGGTGAATCAATCAAATCTCCCTTTCTTAATCTCAAACCAAATCACACCAAAATCCCCCTTTTTTCGATGATATGTCTCAGATTTATGGAGATTCGGTTGAGAGGAAAACATGGACATCCAGAACCAAATCAGGGAGTGATTCTATTCTCTTTTTCTTCATTTATTTCCTTTTATTCCCAGTTTATTTTGATCCTGATCTTTCTTTGTTTCTGTAACAGATTCGAAGAATGCTATAAAAGCCTCTCAAAGAGGAGAAAAAGGAGAGAGCGAACCGAGGAGAGTTTTCGGGATCTGAAAAGAGTCACCAAGAGAGCGTTCTGGATCTCAAAAAAAAGGGAAGTTGATTTTTGAATCTGAGGAGAGACAGAAGCGAGAGCAAGGCCGCTGCTGAGATCTTTGTGAGGCCACAAAAGAAAAACAAACACTCTTAGTTTTAGGTGGATTTAATTTCTTGCTACCCTGTAAATTTCTGGGTCCCGAGTTGTTCGCCCAGGTTTCATCTCCTTCTCTTATTTCTTTTTCTTTTTTGATCTGTAATAGCAATTCACATTGTTAGCCTTAATCTATTCTATTATAGTTATTCAGCTTGCTTTATTTTTTATTAACTTTTTTATTTATCTTTCTATTTGGATCGTGTTTATTTGTTGCTACTTAGTTTTTTTTATTTATCTTCTCATTTTACATCATGTGAGACTCGAAGCTAGTGTTAGGGTTTGGCCTCCCAATGGGGCCAAACCTTGTAGGGACCGAATTGCAAATTTTCTATTAAGAGAGGCATCAAAGCGAAAAAGGAAAGTTTCTACCTTTTTTCATTTATATGTTTTTTCTTTAATAAGTTAACATAATCGAAATCATGTTTATTTTCTTTTCCAAAGTTTCCTTTTTTTCATTTCTGTGTTATTTTTAAAAAAGGGATGAAGTATAATATTAAAAAATGAATTTTTCTGGATTCTAACAAAAATAATAATAAAGTTTTCTTTTTGAAACGAAGTATTTTCCCTTTTTAAATAAATTAGTTTTTAGGCACTATTGCTAATAAAACCAAAAAGGGAATCAATTTTAGGCAAACATTTTTTTTTGAATAATTAAATGCACCGTTTTTATGGGCGCTTTAGGGGTGCTAGTACTTTCCCTATGCGTAACCAACTCCCGAACTCAAAATCTGGTTCAAAGACCTTTTTCATCGTTAAATTCAAAAATATCCAAAAAATAAGTTTTCCAATGTTTTCCTAAAAAATAAATATTGGTGGCGGCTCCATTGAAATTTTAGTGTGGTTGTCACAAGTAGTTGTGAGTAGTGTACTTGATTTCTTCCTCCTACCCAGGGCCAATCTAACATATGTATAATGTATTGTCGGGGTGTACTTGATCTCTAATAGGATCATGAAGCCTAAGCAAACATAAAATTATCAGCATTAATCACTTTACTGAACACTTCGTACTCGGGGTGTGATACTGACCAATTCGTGATCATAACCCTTTCCTAGACTCTCAAATATAGGTAAGGAATACATAAGTACTCACTCACGTATATTTGTTAGCCAAAACATACATCACTTCAAAATTTCCTCTGTGGAGAGATCTATGAAGGAAATCAAAGATATATGTTAGTGTGGGGGTCAATAGCCAACCATTTTCCACCAAAAAAGAACCGACATTTCAAGCATCAAAACATGATAGAAAAATATTCAATAATACTATTTAAAGCACGAAATCACTAACAACAAAATAATCCTATAACATACAATTTAATGCACGAAATAACTAACAAACCTAAACCCTATAACATGCAATTTAAAGCACGAAATCACTAACCATGTGTGATCAAGTTTTCACAAAATCGGGGTGTGACACTGACCAATTCGTGATCATAACCCATTCCTAAACTCTCAAATATAGGTAAGGAATACAAAAGTACTCACTCACGTATATTTGTTAGCCAAATCATACATCACTTCAAAATTCTCTCTGTGGAGAAAACTATGAAGGAAATCAAAGAAAAATGTCGGTGTGGGGGTCAACAGCCAACCCTTTTCCACCCAAAAGGAACCGACACTTGAAGATAGTGCATACCTAATTCTCAGAACAAGAGAGTGTTAAGGAGAAGTAGAACGTTCGCGTCCTTCGATGCCAGTGGCGGTCTCGAAGCAGTGTGGCGGCTTCAGACAAAAAATACTTAAAAAACATAGATTTGTTAAACTAACAAGCTACCCTATATAACAAGTATTATTATGACAATTTAAAAAACAAAAAAACAAAGAGGGCACACAGAAAAAATTTCAATTAAATACCATAAACATAAAAAAACATATATGAATGCCAATGAATAAATTATTCAAATCACAGATTCAACACAACATAAGAAAGCAACGCAAGATTATGTCAACGGATCTATTTAGGAGCTAGAGAATGGATAGATGGTTTTGACCGTCCTTACTGGTTTTCAGCCGGGGGAAATATGGTTCAGGAGGAACTTCAAGATTATGTCAACGGAAGAACCAGACTTGTATTTCTCCAGGAATTAGTATTTCACTTGGACAAGATTTGTGGTTTAACTTGAATCTGTCTACAAAAATTTTGGTGTCCTTACTAGTTTGTTGTTTAAGCGATAATTAATTATATAATGTTGATTTATCAAACATGTTCTTTTGCCGCCTTGATGGTTGTGTTGCTATACTGTTTTCCCAAATCTATTAGGCTTTTTGTCCCATGTTTGATTTGATGTTTCTGCCTGCTATTTTTTATCGAAGCTCATCCTTCTTGTGTTGCTCATTGGTTTTATGCTCATCCATTTTCCTGACTGTGTGGTGTGGTTTTTGTGTTCCACTTTGTGTTCTTGGAGAAAGCAGGGAAGGAAGGAATACAACTTTTGCTAGCACTGTGTTTTATCACTGGCTGATGAATGGTTTTGTGTTGTCACTATTTTGCACTCAAAGAATCTCCAAAATTGGTGGTTCAAGCAACTTATTTTAAATTATTTGGAATTTTGCATGAGGATGACTGCCAAATATAAAGACATTCTTGGTTAAAGGTGGCTGAAACCAAAAGTTAATTTACATACCAGCAATTAAAGTCAATTCAAATAGCACTGTCAGAGAGCATAGCACTACTACCATGCATTCACGTATGTTCTAATCTAATGTCATGTGTATATATAATTAAGTATTTATTTAAAAGTAAATACTAAATTAATTTGTTGAGGTAAAACAACTATGTTTCTCAAAGACAGATCCCACATGTACTACAACATAGGTGAAGGTAAGTTGGTTAAGGTAAAAACAACAATGCAACCTTGCTTTGACTATATGGAGTGGTTTGTGCAATAGGTTTTTGAAAAATTTATGCCATATATTATCTCAAACGTGCATTTAGAATAAAAACATTCAAATATAAATCATTAAATAGAAATGCGGAAAGACAGTGTTCGTCTTGCCGCTAGTATATTATAGAGTACAATACATATGTCTACTCATTTACAGACAATTACACAGTACATATCAATTAGACAATTACACAGTACACTTCAAAATTTCCTCTGTGGAGAGAATTATGAAGGAAATCAAATAAATATGTCGGTGTGGGGGTCAACAGACAACCTTTTTCCACCCAGTGAGTCAACTGACATTTCGTTAGAGCGCATACCTAGATCGCAAAGTAGTGGTAGAGGCACGAGCGGTGGTGGCGGCTGTGGTACCGGCTGTGGTGGCACGACGGAGCGGTGGCAGTGGCTGTGGTGCCGGCTGTGGTGGCGCGGCGGAGTGGTGAAAAAATTAACCCTCTCTTCCTTTTCCCCCTCCAACCAAATATACCTGAAAAGAACAGTGTTTTCAAATATTTAGACCCTACTTTTGGAGATCATACATATTAATATGATCCATCTAAAGGACCAATTTAGTAGAGGTCATGACAAAGAATGATACAGATACCAAAATGAGCATCCAACATATCAAGATATTTGAATGTCCATACAATAAATATCTATGGAGAAACAAATCAACATGGTTCAATCTAAACAATTCTTAGCAACAGATTTCTATAATCATTATAGTAGCCAAGGCTAAACTTCAGTACCAACCCATGCATCATTGTATTCATTGCAAGCACACAATTTAGTAGAGCTATCAATATTTCATTGCAACCAAACAAACAAACAAAAAGGAACTAAGCAGCAAGGGTAGAGCAGAACAAAAAAGAGAGAAAAAGAAACGAATAGCAGGAACTAACCAGATTGTGGTGGAGATTCACAACTGAGTAAGTAAGAAAGGGGGAGAATGAGAGAAATCTGCTATTCAAACCAGCATCATTGTGCAACTGTGAAATGTGAGCAAAAATATGAGCAAACCACAAATCAATGAGCAAAACCAGTGAGTAAAAATCCAAATAGACAAACGAAAAATCACATGACCAAGATATACCTCAGCTAAACGAACGGTGTGGGTGGTGGGGAAGCAGTGGCTGCGGTGGACAAAAGAAGAGGGAGGAGGGGTGGTTGTGGTCGCGACTGCAATAGACAGATAACGAGAGACGGTGGGCAAGAGACAGGGACGTGGCTGAGACAGGGACGGTGGCGGTGGTCGTGTGCTGGCGACGGTGTGGTGGCCGGACTGGCGTTCCACAGAGAGAAAGAGATGAGAGAGCGTTTGTAAACATTGAAAAGGAGAGAAGGCCATGTTCTGCTTAATTAACGAAGCATACCGATGGCCACATATGTATATACCGATGGCTCACACGCGTCGTTAAACGACGCAACGTTATCGATAGGCAAAACCATTACCGACAGGCGAAAACCATCGGTATTCAAAAAGAGCGGCAAACTAAACGTTATCACGGGTATACCGACGGACCTATTACCGACGGCCTAGACCCGTCTCAAAAAACGCTCCTTTTCTGACGGCTATAGCTGTCGGTAACATTACCGACTATCAAAGCCGTCAGTAATGTTTAGAGTACGATCGGCTCCATTTACCGACGGCTTTAGCATTTTTTTTCGATGGGTCCTGGCCGTCGGTAATCGGCCGTCGGTATACTCGTGTTTTCTTGTAGTGGAAGGGGAATATTGCCGGTAGGAGGGGAGGATTGAAAATTAATAAATATTTGCTAAAATACATTTATGTATTGTGCATGACCCATTATACTCATGCCGATAGAAATTCTCACCTATCGATCTTGTTTTAAATAAATAAAAGGGTTAGTTATACTTTTAGTCCCCCAACTTATACTAGTATTCCATTTTGCTCCCTACAGTTTAAAATGTATATTTTTCATCTCCGCGTTCCGAAATTTGCTACAATTGGTTTTCATTGTTTTGATTTAGTCCTTATGATATATATTTTTCTCACTTTAGTCCCTATAATATTTTTTTTGTTTAAATCAAATATTATAGAAACTAAAACAAAAATATATATTAAATTAAATTATCAAGAACCAATTGCGGCATATTTCAAGACATTAGGGATGACACATATTTTTTCTTTAGGGACTAAAACTGAACTTTAGCATAAGTTTGAAGACTAAAAACATAATTAACCTATAACTAAATTATATTTTTTTATAATAAAATAAAAAAATTATTTGAAAACTAAAATACACAAACACGTATAATAGGCAAGCCAAATATCTTTATCTTTATCTTTATCTTTATAATTATAAAAGTAATAGTGCTTGAGGATAATTTTGTTAAATCACTTAAATAAACACTAATTAATTCCTTTTAGCATTTAATAATTATAAATATCTTTTTTAAAATGAAAGAGAGAGTAAAATCCTGAAAAATCATTAAATAACGTAAACAAACACTAATTAATACCTTTTAGCATTTAATAATTATAAAAATCTTTTTTAAATGAAAGATAGAGCAAAATCCTAAAAAAATAATTATATAAATTTCAGTATTAATTGATTTCGTTTACAAAATCAAAGAGAGCAAAATCCTAAAAAAATAATAATTATATAAATTTCATTGTTAATTGATTTCGTTTATAAAACCAAACATCTGACATGTTATCAATATAGATATATCAATAATATTGATTACTATTTGTTCACAATATAGATTCCAATGATTTTTTTTTTGACTCACCAATGATTGATACTATGCCGGATGTTTGATACAGAATGAAAATAGTATTTTTAAATGATTTACGATTGCAACAGTTTTATTCATATATTTTAAATATTTTTTTAATATTGACGACAAATCACAATATGCATCTCAGTGATTGATACCATGCAGGATGTTTGATACAAAATAAAAATAGTATTATTAAATGATTGATTGTTGTTGTTGTTGTTGTTGTTATTATTATTATTATTATTATTATTATTATTATTATTATTAAAATCATATATCATGGTGCAATATAATAAAAAATCATGTATCACAGTGATATCACTTTGTTAAATTATTTTTTAAAATATTTTCACAAATTTTTTTGTCCTCAATATTTTTACCATATTTTATATGGTGAAATATAATTGGATATATCTTTATATTTACATATATAAAACAATAAATTCTTTTTTGAACATGACACTGTTAGAAAGCTCACGATGAATATGCATGCGAGCATGCATGAAGTTTTGATGGGTTGTCTGTGCAGTGTTCATAAAAAAATAGTTACATTTTTTTAGTTTTGAAATCGATTTATTTATCCTTAAAAATTGTAATTTCATGTTATCAAAAGAAAATTGTAATTTCACGGAAAAAGAAATTGTTAACAATTTTTTTGAATAGGAAGTAAGGAAGCTTATGCTAGATATACCTAGGAGCATAAATGAAGTTTTGACGGATTGTCTTTGCAATGTTCATAAAAAAGGTTACATTTTTTGTTTCAAATCGATTTTTTTATCTTTAAATACTATAATTTCACTGAAAATAAAACAAGCAATTTTTTTACAGAAGACTGTGAGAAAGTTCACGCCGAATATGCCTACGAGCATAAATGGAGTTTTGACGGGATGTCCCTGTAATGTTCATAAAAAAATTTCATTTTTTGTTTTGTAATCGATTTATTTATCCTTAAAAAAAGTAATTTCACTTAAAAGAAAATAAACAAAATTTTGTTTGGACAGGACACTGTGAAGAAGCTCATGTTGAATATGACTACGAGCAAACATAGAGTTTTGACAGGTTGTCTCTATACTGTTCATAAAAAAATGTTGCATTTTTTGTTTTAAAATCGATTTATTTATCCAAAAAAACTGAATATTCACTAAAAAGAATATAAACAATTTTTATGACTAAAAATAAATAATTTTTTTAACAGGAAACTGTGAGGAAGCTCAAGCTGAATATGTCAGCGATCAATCGTGGAGATTTGACGGTTTGTCTCTACTCTCTACAATGTTCATAAAAAAAGTTACATTTTCCTGGTTTCAAATCGATTTATTTATCATTAAATATTGTAATCTCACTTAAAAGAAAATAAACAAATTATTTTTTGAATAAGACACTGTGAGAAAGCTGACACTGAATATGTATGCGAGCAAACATGGAGTTTTGACGTGTTGCTCTACAATGTTCATAAAAAATGGGGTTGCATTTTTTGTTTTGAAATTGATTTATTTATCCTTAAAAACTGTAATTTAACGGAAAAGAAAATTTTTAACAATATTTTTTTAACAGGAAGTAAGGAAGTTTATGCTGAATATACTTGCGAGCATACATGGAGTTTTGATGGGTTGTCTTTGTAATATTCATATAAAAATGTTACTTTTTTGTTTCGAATTGATTTATTTATCTTTAAATATATAATTTCACTGAAAAGAGAACAAACAATTTTTTTACAGGAGACTGTGAGAAAGTTCACGCCGAATATGTCTGCGAGCATAAATAGAGTTTTGACGGATTGTCTCTATAATGTTCATAAAAAAAGATTGCATTTTTTGTTTTTTAATCGATTTATTTATCCTTAAAAAATGTAATTTCACTGAAAAGAAAATAAACCAAATTTTGTTTGGACATGACACTATGAAGAAGCTCACGCTGAATATGACTATGAGCAAACATAGAGTTTTGATGGGTTATCTCTACAATATTCATAAAAAAAGGTTGCATTGTTTTGTTTTGAAATTGATTTATCTATCTTAAAAAACTGAAATTTCACTAAAATGAAAATAAACAATTTTTTTGGAACAGGAAATTGTGAGAAAGCTCACGCCGAATATGTCTGTAATTGTTTGTGGAGTTTTGACGGTTTGTCTCTTCAAAATTCATAAAAAAATGTTACATTTTTCTGGTCTCAAATCGATTTATTTATCGTTGTCTCTGAAATGTTCATAAAAAAGGGGTTTTTTTTTAAATCAATTTATTTGTCCTAAAAAACTGTATTTTCACGGAAAAGAAAATAGCTAAAATTTTTTTTAAAAAAATGTGACATTTTTTTTCGAATAATTTTATTTATCTTTAAATACTATAATTTCACTGAAAAGAAAAACAAACAATTTTTTTACAAGAGACTGTGAGAAAGCTCACGTCGCATATGCCTGCGAGCATACATAGAGTTTTGATGGGTCGTCCATAAAAAAAATATTGTATTTTCTGTTTTGTAATTGACTTTTTTTTTGTTGAGTACATGGCGATTAACGCTGAAAAGGAAAAGCAAAAACGAAAGAAAAAGCAGAGGCAAACTAGCCAATCCCTCCTGGGGAGTCCCTAAGCAGCTTGGACCCCAAGCCTGGGGGAGGGCGCAACCAAAACTTATAAGCCTCCGAGGAGTGAGACCCTTCCTTAGCCAGAAAGTCTGCACTGAAGTTCGCTTCCCGGGAGATGTGGAAGACCTCCACCTTGCTACCGCTATCCAAGAGACTGGTGATATCGTGCAAAATCACTGCATAGGAGTGGAAAACATGGGCTTGTCTATTGTCAATGAGATTCACCGCTTCAAGAGAGTCCATTTCGCAAATCAAATTGTGATAGCCATGAGAAAGAGCCAACTGAAGACCAAGCTTGATGCCCCAAAGCTCAGCTAGCAGACCATCACCAATACCATTATTACTGGAAAAAACACCCAACCATCTACCAAGGTGGTTTACCACCAAACCACCCGAACCAATAGTGGAGGTAGCAGGGATACAGCTACCATCAGTGTTAAGCTTTACAGAACCGTCCGAGGGGGCCTTCCAATGAGCACGCAACAACGCCAAGTTGTGGCCAGCTTCCGCCTTGTTCTTGCAATGAATGAGGAACTCATCATGAGACAACTGGGCCTTTCTAACCAGTTCATCAACCCGCCACTTGGTTTCTTCAAAGATGAAGTTGTTTCTCCAACACCGCGCCTACCAAAACCCGGATAAGAAAATTAAAGCATTTTCTCCCTGAGCTATGCGGGTTAACCATATTGAGGGCTCACTAATACCTAGGAATTCTGGGCAGCTGAACGTGCTAAGACGCAACTAGAGCTCACCGGAGTGAGCACAATCCCGGATACAGTGAAGAAGATCCTCCACTTGGGCTGAGCAACACGGTCAATGCACACTAGTTGCCATCCCACGATGGTGACGCATATCATTAGTGGGAATAGAGCCATGCAAACCTTGCCAAACCAGAAACTGAATCTTAGCAGGAACCGGAAGCCTCCACACCCAATCCCAGTTCGTCGTTGTGTCCCAGGTTCGGTGACGCTCGAGCAACCAACTATAAGCAGAGGTGCAGGAATAGACACCTGCTTTTCCACTATTCCAAACCCAACAATCATCCATTGCAGCGTTTAAGTAAGTGGGGCTCGGATGGTTGGTAATAGTTGTAACAATATCCGCTGGCAAATGGGTAGCTAGCTTTGTCAAATCCCATGAGCCTGGTTCCCACACATCTTTCAAACAAAGATGGGAGTCAGAGATATGAACGTAGTCAAGCAAAGGGCTAATTGGACCGAACTTAAGCTAATCCTCAAACCAGATAGAAGTGGAACCAGAGCCCACTTTAAAGAGGAAGCCATCTCGAAGCTCATCCAACGCGGCCTGAATACTTCTCCAAGTCACCGAGGGATTATTGGGCTTGTCAATAGCCCAGATAGAATTGTTGCCAACATACTTATGCTTCAAAACCTGGACCCAAAACTTGTGATTTTAGTGAAGGAGGCTCCAAACCAAGTTGCCAAGTAAGGCCAAATTAGAGAGTCTCGAGTCTCTAATCCCAAGCCCCCCAAATTTCTTAGGCAATGTGACGGTATCTCAATTAACAAGGCTCCAACTTTTAGTGACCCCATTGCCACCCCAGGCAAAACTTCTAGTCATCTTGTCAATTTTGTCACAAATACTTGCGAGGAGGTGGTGAGTCTGCATAGCATAAATCGGCATCGCAGAAGTGACATACTTAGCAAGGCATGCCCTACACGCTTTGTTCAAAAGGCTACCTTTCCATGTTGCCATGCGCCATTGGATTTTCTCAAGAATATTATTATAGATCTCCTTCTTAGGACGACCCTGAATCAGAGGGTACCCCAGGTAGGTCCCTAGATTAGCTACAAGGCGAATGGAGGAGATGTCTTTAATCTTGCGCCTTCTCCCATCAGGGGCCCCTCTAGAGCACATAACTTTGGATTTCAAATAGTTCACTTTCAGCCCCGAAGCCACACAAAAATCCTCAAGAGTGTCCATCACAACTCAGACCTGATGGTCAGAAGCTTCACAAAAGAGGAGCACATCATCTGCAAATAAGAGGTGGGAGATACTAGGGTCGCCCCTAGAGACGTGTACTGGTTTCCAAGATCCCATTTGCACCTTCTGGTGGATGCTAAGCGCCAGCTTCTCCATGCACAACACAAAGAGATAGGGGAAAAAGGATCGCCCTGTCATAATCAAGTTAATAATAATAATTAGGAAATTAAATTCCTGAAGAGTGAGTTCCAAGAATTCCCAGTTTAACCTGTCATAAGCTTTCTCAAGATCAATTTTGAAAGCGATGGTACCTTTTTTAGCACAGGAGTGGTGCATGGTATGAACAACCTCTTGAGCTAGAATAGCGTTGTTTGAGGTCCCTCTTTTGGGGATAAAGCTACTTTGAAGAGGACTAACCAGGTCATCTAGAAACGGGCGGATACGACTCACGATGACTTTGGTGATCACTTTGAAAACAACATTACATAAGCTTATGGGGTGATAATTCCTGAGACTCATAGGGTTGTCCTCCTTAGGAATAAGGACAAGGAGGGTTTCTGCTAAGTTATCATTAATGCTACCACTAGAAAAAGCTCTTTTCACCAGCTGCCACATGTCATCACCAACGAGATCCCAAAAATGCTTGAAGAAGAGCGGTTGGAACCCGTCCGGCCCAGGTTCCTTGTAGGACTTCATGCTGAAGACAGCTTTTCTAACTTCCTCTTTCGTAAATGGGGCCAAAAGCAGCTCGCAACCCAGGTCACTCAGATAGGAAGCATGTGGACGTCCATACTGTGAGGGGAGGCAGATGGATCCATAGAGAAGAGCTCCTGATAGTAACGAATTGCCTCCTCCTGAATGCGAGCATCATCTGTGCACCAACTACCATCTGTAAGGAAGAGGCCTTGGATCTTATTTCTCTTTCTTCTGACCATTGTCTGAGTATGGAAGAACTTGGTGTTCTTATCCCCCATCTTGACCCATTTCTCCCTAGACTTTTGATACCATAATATTTCCTCCTGTTTAAGGACATCATTATATTCTTTTTGCAAATTGGCTTCCAGGATTGTGAGCCTAATAGAGTCCACTCTATCAAGCTGATTCTGCCTCTCTCAATTACTTATCCTTAAAAACTGTAATTTCACTGAAAATAAAATAAATAAAATTTTGTTTAGATTGGACATTGAATATGCCTACGAGAATACAGTTTTGACGAGTTGTCTCTGCAATGTTCATAAAATATTGTTACATTTTTTTTGGAATCAATTTATATATGCTTAAATACTCTAATTTCACTTAAAAGAAAACAATTTTTTTCACAAGAGACTATTAGGAAGCTCACGCCAAATATGTCTGCAAGCATACACGAAGTTTTTACGGGTTAACTTTGCGATGTTCATAAAAAAGGTTACATTTTTTTTATTTCGAATCGATTTATTTATACTTGAATACTGTAATTTCACTGAAAAGAAAACAAACAATTTTTTTGGACAGGAGACTGAGAAACTCATGCTGATAATGCCTGCGAGCGTACATGGAGTTTTGGCAAGTTGTCTCTGCAATGTTTATAAAAAAAAGTTACATTTTTTGTTTTGGTAATAGTAATAGTACACTTATAAAAAGAAAATATATTATTACGTGCATTGCACAGTTACATATGTAACACACGAGTGTATTGTGTACGAGTTACCTTAATTAGAAGAATTGTGTTCGTGTTACCTTAATATTTATTTATCAATACTTTTAATAATCTTACAATTTGAATGACACAAATAAAAAAATTTCAAATGAAAAATAGAGAATTATTCGCATAAACTTCGTTTCTCCCGTGCATCACACGGGTAAAAAATCTAGTAATATTAAAAGTAACAGTATTAGGAGGGCAATTTGGTCAAATCGCTTAAATAAGATATAATGTCAGAATTTTTGCATTTAATAATTGTGAAGATTTATTTTAATTTGAAAGAGATTTTAGCAAATAATAATTAAAAAGATTTATCTTAAAATGAAAAAGATAACAAACCTAAATACTACTATACGTAAGAAAAAGAGACAAGCCTAAGTTTCTATAATTAATACATTGATATTTAATATCAGCATTTTTTCATTTAATAATTGTGAAGATTTATTTTAATTTGAAAGAGATTTTAGCAAATAATAATTAAAAAGATTTATTTTAAAATGAAAGAGACAACAAACCTAAATACTACATATGTAAGAAAAAAAGGCAAACCAAAGTTTTTATAATTAATACATTGATATTTCAATGAGATGATAATTTTTTTAAGGCAATCACATAATAATTTAATGTTTCCTATTTTTAAACCTATAATAATTATTACTCAATTGTACATATGGGGACAAATAAGTTTGATACATATTGATAGATTTAATTCATAAGAAAATAAGTAATGATCATTTAACTGAGACATGTTTCCTAGAGCATTCAATTCATTCGACCAATCCCGATAATTTAAAGTAACATAAGGCATATTTGACCAATTTCGTTCAAAAAGATTTTTACATAAATATAAGTAATTTAGTAGTAATTTAAATCTTTTCCTATGAATGATAATATATCTATTCGATCAATCTATTTTTTAACCAATTCATTCAAAAAGATTTTTACATCATTAAATGGATACACAAGCCCAATTTTTATATATATATATTGGGTGACCATATCAATTATCTATCAATTATAAAGATTTATTGACGTAAAATTAATTCTTACCAATTATTCAAATCAAACTATAATTCTTACTATTTATATGTCCTACCTATTTAGCCAAAGTCGTAATTAAAAGTTAAAACTCATATTTGATAGAGCGTGAGTTCGTGTGACTAGAGCAAAAGAAAGCATACAGACATCTTTCGTGATACCCCTCTGTGAGAATCGTCTTCCATTGTCTTAAAGGAGCAAACTTTTAAATTCTTTCCATTGTGGATTCGAAATTGTTGCGATCTTTATGTATTATGTATACTATACAATTTCTGACCATAGTATTTTAGCAACCATTGTTAACTCAATAAACATTCCTTTGTAGGGAGAATGACATCTACAATTACTCCTTTCAGTGCTATCAAGGCTGGTAATGCCGAACGGAAGATCAAGGTTCGAGTCATCAATATTTGGAAGCAGCTAGTATACAAGAATCCAACACAGATTGATAGCATATTGAACTCATACTACTTGATGAACAGGTATTATGTTGTAACTAATTCATGCATTATTTAATCAATGCACTATAGTTCATCTTTAAGTTGACTTTATTTTGTGGTACATCAAAAATATAGTGTACAAAAATCCAGGCTACCATCAAGCATACTCTGATGACTGTGTTTGAAAGACAAATAGAAGAGGTTCTACTTATGTTATTGAGAATTTATTGGTGGGGAATACTGATCCTAACTTCAAAATCACAAGGCACGATCACAGGTTAACTTTTATGAGATTCACAAAGTGTACCTAGGTTATGGCTGATAATATACCTAAGAATTATTTCGAGTTTCTACCGTTTCCAAAAAACATTGCTGGCTCGGATGAAGGTTTTCCATTTGGTAACAAATTCATCTCATTTGTTAATTTTTATTTATTATAATAACTTATTCTCTTTTTACTTTTTGTGAAAAATACGCTAACATTTATTATTTTCCAATCACAGATGTCATTGGTCATGCTGTTCGAAGGGATAATGTGAAAGAAAAATCCAAAGATGGTGTCAAGAACAAGTTGTTTGATATTGATATTGAAGATCAAGAGTAATGACATATTTTCATGTATTGCAATATTCATTATGTCATATTATCCATAAACCCTTACTATTCAAACATGCTACGTATATAGGAACAATAGAGTTATATGTACTCTGTGGAACAAATTTGCTGAAGACATGCAAGGATATCTCGACTAGAAGAAATCTGATGAAACTGTTGTCATGGTTATGCAGATGTACAAATTGAAAACATTTAATGGTGATTGTTTCATTCTATTTTTGTATTTAATTTTTTTTAGTTTGGTTTTCTGTAGTTTTCAAATGATTTAGTTAATGATATATACTAAAAATGATGAATGGTATGATGGGAATTTCTAACTCATTCAATGGTACAAAATTATTTATAAATCATAACCTTTCTGAAGTATCTGAATACAAATAGAGGTAATTGAAACTTTGTCTTTTTTAAATTATTTTTCATATTTATCGCATTTTTATGTGACTATTTAATATAATTTGCAAGCTTGGACTTCAGAATGTTAATGCTACTCAAATTGTAAGTCAGATGTCAGGACAGACATCCATGTCTGTGGAGGATGACTTATTGAAAACACCAAGAATGACAATTTCGGATGTTGTTGATGCCTCTAAGGTTTGGATATGTGTTTTATATTTACTACTGATAATATTCTGTCATTACGTTTTACTGTGATTGTTGTGTCAACTCTTTAATCAATCATCTTTGTAAACATCACATATTTGTGTTGCTACTGTGCTTGCAACGATATATGGCTTTGATGCTCAAAAATCATGGTGTTATGATGGATGCCACAAGTGTCACACAAAACTTATCGAAGTTGGAACAAAACGCTATTGTGATATATGTGATAATGTGGTGGCTGGAGGGATTGAGTAATAACTATATTATTTGGTAGTTTTACTACTATTTTGATGACTTAGTGCTATAATTAAAATGTTATTTTGTTTTCTCTATAGGTTTAAGCTACTTGTTAAGGTTATTGCCTAATGTGGTTCTTTGTATAATTATTATTTAACTTTGTCAAAAAAAATATAATTATTATTTACCAGTCTATATTTTTTTGTACAAAAACAGGACTTACCATTTTATATGTTCGTAATTACATTTAAGAAGATTATGATATTATTTTCTCAGTTTGAAAAAACATGATTGATTTCATGCTATAAACGAAATTTGATTTGTTTTTCATTTTTTTAATCTGAGATTTTTCGTTAAGGTGACTCATTGTGTATAATTCACACAAAAAAAACATAAAAATAATATGACAAACCTTGTTTGCTCCATGCATCGCACGGGCCAAAAAACTGGTTGTATTCTAAAGTGAGAGTCACTTAATTTGGCAAAAATGAAAATAATTATTGTTATTGATTTAGAAATCAATAAATAAAATTATAATTATATGTATGTATATGCATAACAAACTATTATAATGTTTAAATCAACATTATTTTTTTAATCAATGTCTATAGTCCTCACTTTTTTTCACAACTCACTCTTAGTTCATGACCACGCGCACAGACTAGCACTAACTCAACATAAATCGAGTGTGACAAACCGAACACAATGTAACACGCATTTTTAGATCAAATGACTCTAAAAAATTGAATAGCATCTAGTCTTTTTTCTAACATCCCAAAATATCAATCACGGTAAAAAAATGTATGTCACTAATCCAAATTCATTGCCAACACGGGTTGGGTCAAGTGGAAGGGGAACCAATGTTTGAATCCTCATTGTGAGAGATGTCCGTATTTAGTTTCCGAGTGTGTCTCACCACTTGAGCTATATAGCTCAAGTGATGAGACACAATGATGCTTCCGTATACTTAAGCCTCAGGTCATTAGTTCGAAACTTTGTGGGAAGCGAAAAAAATACCACATGAGGGTGATAGATATACCTATGAGTGACACACCCAGAACCAGTAAAAAGAGCTAGGGAGAGGTGTTACAGTAATGTAGTATCCCGATTCCTACCAGGACATTACTAGCTATTAATTACTAATCTGGTTCCTACCAGGACACTACTAGCTACTAATTACCAATCCTATGTAAAAAGTGGCAGAGAAAATTTGAACGAATTGGCATTGAAAATTAGAGATGAAAGTACTAATTAACATATGATTTGATATCAAAAATTTCCATATCCACTTCAAATTAACACTAATTTTAGACTAAACATGAGCAGAAATTACAGCATGTATTTAGCATTTAAAAGCCTTCAAATCACAAATCATCATTAAATCAACTCCAACAAATGCAGAAAATTTACACCATATATTTAGAACACAAAAACACCAATTCCTTTCCTTTAAAGTGTTGGAATTTATGGTTACCTTTAAGCAAACAAAAGGAACTCACACAAGTGTAGATTTTTTGCAGCAGATGTACATTAACTTTGGTGTTTTTAATAAAATACCAAACGGAGTTGGATTTGAGTAAATGATCACTCTTTGGGAAGCTTAAGATGTCTAATTTATGAGTATAATTTTATTTTATTTTTACAAAATAATTCTTCAATTAGAGCAGTTTAATAAAAGAAGACACTGATGTTTGAAAATAGGACAACTATTGTCCCTCAACTTGTGATGCATTTTAAAATGTCAATACTCAGTCAAATCCAATGAAATTTGTGCTCAAATTGAAGAAAATAAAGTATAGTTTTCAAATCTATTCCCAGTTTTCCAGAATATAATTTGTATAAAAAGTTATAGCTGAGAGAAGACAAAAAGATCATGTTGAAAACGTGTGTTTGACAATCAGAAAACTACAACTTTGGAAATTACTACCCCTGGTCCTATTTATAAGAAACAAATTGAGTCTTTTTCTTAGTCCTAAATATAAGAAACAAACCCTCATTTTTAACCATATCAATTGCACGTTTCTATATTTGCCATTATTTATTATGAGACCAATTTACAATGTTTGTCAACTTGCCATTAATTATCTATCTCTCATTTATTACAATGGATAATTTTGGAAAAAAGTTAAAAATACGACATCATTAATTGAGATTTACTCATTCTAATACACCTTGGTTCTTGTGATTTTGTCATATGTTTCTTATATATAGGAACGGATGTAGTAATTTAGTGGATCACTAGTACGATACTCGTG
This sequence comes from Calophaca sinica, assembly GCA_037113605.1. NCBI lineage: Eukaryota > Viridiplantae > Streptophyta > Magnoliopsida > Fabales > Fabaceae > Calophaca > Calophaca sinica. The sequence continues at coordinate 72,559,494 of CM073734.1, forward strand.
CATTCGCACGGGATGCGCGTTGTTTGTTACGCTTAATATTTTAAGACGGTGGTTATTTATAGTAAATAATATTTTTGATTCAATGTATTAAAAATTAACTAATTTTATAGTGAAAAATACATTTATAAAAAAATAAAAAATAATTATACTGACATGTGATGTCTCCCGTTACAACTCAAAAGCAAAATAATCATTTATAAATAACTTAAGCGTTTATAAAATTAATTTGTGTCAAAGACGATAAAATTATACCGACAACATATAATGTTTCCCCCGTCGAGACTTAAAAGTAAAATAATCATTTATAAATAATAAAAACATTTATAAAAATTGATATGTGCTCAAAGATAACGAAATTATCGCGACAACATGTTATTTTCTCCCGTCGGGGCTCAAAAGCAATAATAAAAACATTTATAAAAATTGATATGTGCTCAAAGATAACGAAATTATCGCGACAACGTGTTATTTTCTCCTGTCGGGGCTTAAAAGCAAAATAATCATTTATAAAAAATAATAGCATTCATAAAAACAGAATATAAAAAGTAATTATACTGACAACATATAATGTGTCATTAAAATAAGAGGTTTAAAATTAGTATGTAATGTTTCACCCGTTAAGAGTCTAAAGTAAAATCATCTATAAATAATATATAATAAAGATATTTATAAATTTTGATACATTCTAAAAGACTATGAAATTATACTGATAACAATTTATGTTTCTCTATTTGGTATCAAAAAAAAATCATTTATACCGATAGTATGTAATGTTTCCCCCGTTAAGAATCAAAATTAAAATATTTATCTATAAATAATATATAATAAAGATTTTATAAATTTTGATACGTAATCAAAGACGATAAAATTATATTTAAGACTTTAAACGAAAATAATTATTTATAAATAAAAAAATATAATGGTAATATATAAAAATATAAAAAAATAGAAAGAGACGTTAAAATTATATTTAAGACTTTAAACGAAAGTAATTATTTATAAATAAAAAAAATATAATGGTAATATATAAAAATATAAAAAAAATAGAAAGAGAGAAAGAAAGAGTGACAGATGTTGTGAGAGAAGAAAGAGAAAAAGAGAAAGAGATAATGATGTGAGAAAGAGAAGAAAGGGAAGAGAGAAAAAAAGTGAAAGGTGGGAGAAAAAAGTTAAAAGTAAGAAGAAAAAATATATTTATAAGAAAAAATGGAGTCTTTTTCTTGGTCCTAAATATAAGAAACAAACATTTATTTTCAACCATATTAATTGCACTTTTTCATATTTGCCCTTATTTATTATGAGACCAATTTACGATGTTTGCCAACTTGCCATTAATTATCTCTCTCTCTCTCTCTCATATATGACATCATTAATTGAGATTTACCCATTCTAATACACCTCATTGGTTCTTGTGATTTTGTTTTATGTTTTTTATATATAAGACCGGAGGTAGTAATTTGGTGGATCATAACTCAAACAAATCATGCAAAATGAGATGTCTAATTTGAAGCCCGAGAAGTCTAGTTTTCAACAAAAACGAGAATTAGTTAAAACGTAATCCTATGGAAAAAGTTATAGATAAAGCAATGGACACATGTCTATATGAGTTTGGTGATAATAATCATATCATTTCAACACATGCACAAAATACCCAAATCAATAACTTTTTCCCTTCATAACAATAACCCTAACACACCATATGACACAATAGGACCAGAAATTCATTCCCATCATGTACCCAAAGCTGAATTTGGAATTTTCAGTGAACCACATCGATCCCACACATTCAAAGGGAACCGACATGTAACACATCTATATCATTCAAGGAGAAAAATTACCAACAAAATGAAAGAAAGGACTCACTTGGAGATTGAAGGAATGGAAGATGAAATGCCAACAAAAAAAACTAGCTTTCCTCTTCTTCCTTCTTCTATTTCATGCAAGATGAGAAGCTTCTTCTTGCTCCTTACAAGTATGGCAAGATGAGGTCCTCCATTTCTCCTTCTTCCTTCTCTCACGTTCTCTTCCTCTCTCTCTCGCTCTTATTCTTCTGTTTTTTTTCTTTTCTCTCCTATCTTCTCTTCTCCTCCTCTTCTACGTCTCCCTTCTCCCCTTATAACCCATCTTCTATTTTCTTTTTCTTTTAATAACTTTTTATTAACTAAACACACCACACCATTTACTAGATACACCCTCTCAAATTATGACTACACCCACTTCTTCCCATCTTGGGCCATATTACTAATTTCACCCCTTCTAATGATTGCACCTCCTTTCTTTAAGTCTTATTCCTTTTCTCTCTAACCACCATTATGACACTGACCCTTAAATTAATAATCTTCCCCATAAATATATAATAGCCTAGCTACCCACTTAGGAAAAATCGGGGTGTTACAGGAACCATCCCTTACAATGAGCTGATCATTTTCATGATATGGGCTGGTTAGGTGTAAATTGTCCAAGCCATTTGTGATGTGGTGAGTGGCTCCATAATCCATGATCCAGACTGCTACAACATTGTGATGTGAGTTCTTTCGTGATGAGCAGTTGGTGCATTGTTTATTTTGGAGAATATCCCTTTGTAGCAGACTTTTGCATTATGACCTGGTTTCTCATAGTATTGCCAGATCACTTTTTTTGATGAGCTTGGAGATATGGATTTGTTGGATGAAAAGTAGGTGTTGGAACCTCTTTTGTGGTACTACAATTTGCCTTTGTGAGCATCATGTGCTATAGCAATGTGAGAGGAGTCTTGTGGAGACTCATCCCTAGTGAGATAGTCCTCAAAATAAGTGAGAAGATCGTGCATTTATTCAAAACTGATTGGATTTTCTCTAGTGCGAATGGATGCAACCACTTCTTTGTATACAGTGCCTAATCCATTCATTGTGTGAATGACAAAATCAACATCATCAAGAGGTGAATTGATGATTGTAAGTTCGTCTGCCAAGGACTTGATGTCGTGGAGATATTCAGAGATAAATTTTGCTCCTTTGGTGAATCGAGACAACCTCTCTTTTGAGGTGTATGATCTGAGATCTTGTCTTGCTTGCAAACATTTTTTTTTTTTTTGAGAATTTCCTATGCTTGCTTTGATTTTTTGACATTACCAAGCACAGTAATGACATTCCGATCAATAGACGAGATGATTGCATGTAGGATAAGCTGGTCTTAATGGCTCCATTAGGAATAGCCAGTATGATTTGGGGATGGATAGGTGTTGGTGCCATCAACAATGCCAATGAGATTGTAGCCAACAAGGAGAGCATTAATTTGGACCCTCCATGCATGCAGGATAATTGGCTCAATTTAGCTTAATGGAACTCTGAGTATTGAGTGTGGTTAATTAATGTTTGAGTGTTTGTGGCAAGGATATTGATTAGTTAATCAGATGAGGAAGTCATGGTGATAGAGGTATGGATTGAAATACTGTTAAGCTAAAGCAGTTGATACCATATAGAGAGAATTGTTGTGGGAATTCAAATGCACTTCATTGTTGTAGCAAATTATATGCTTAGGAGCTGTATCTTGTGTTTGTTAAATGAGTTTGGGAGCTATACAACCAAATGATAAGAGACAAGATCTATTCTAATTCAGGAGCTGTACCACAAACAAATAAGGGATAAGGATCATAATCTAAACTAAGCTATGGCTTAAAGTATTATAGAAGATAAACATGTAAATTACAAATTCAAATAAAAGATAAGCTCATCTTGATCAATTATTTATCACATTTTATTCTTTCTCAAGTTCAAGTGACGGACCCTAAGCATCCACAATGGTAATGCTTAAGTGGGAGTGCTTAAGTGGGTCTAATATGTACACATCACTTATTTTTATTTTTTTCAATCTAAGCATCTCATAAGAACTCTATCTCTCCGACCCAGCACCTCCTAAAAAAATCTTAAATGAGTCAAACCAATAACCCCATATCTATATTTTACTAATAAAAAATTACAATATCTCTTACAAACCCACTTTTTCATAATAAAAAAAATTATTTGACCCAAAAATCATTTAAGCATCAATGCTAAAACAAACATTCTCTCTCTCATCTCTCTCCAAATGCTAAAATAAGCATTTTCTCTCTCATCTCTCTCCAATAGTGAAATGCTTGTGAGGCACCTATCTTTACTAAGAAAAATGCTTGTGAAGCATCCCATTGTGGCTTTGGGAAGAAGCGCTTTTCTCTCTCTAGGCAAGGCAAATATAAAAGGACATTGCAAACACCAAGATTAATTTATATGACTTACACTCGTCGCAACAATGTCAGTCCATATTCTGGAATAAGGGTACCAAAAGAATGAGAGATTTATACCAAAGCATACTCATTTATACAATTATACCAGGGTTAAGGAATGATGTATAAACAAGGATAAGGATAGGGATAACAAAGGAATGAGGGATTTATCCTTATTTCGTCTCAACAATGTCGTTTGCTTTGTCTAGCAGTGACTAACACCAAAGAAATGAAAGAGGACGCTCTTTCATTTACAACAGAGATATTATTCGACAAAATATTGAGTGAAATTAATTTTGATAAAATAATGCTATTATTCGAGGGCTTATTCCTAGAAAGAGATGATTAGTTCTTTTGTTTTTCTGCCTTGCAATTTGGAGGTGTTGGTGGTGAGGAACGCTATTCTAGAGTGGGTTAGCTGAGGAGGAGGGATGGGGAGAAGATGATAAGGGTTTCTGGGTAGGGATAGGGTTTTATGGGTTTATGCTTTGAGTTTGAAGAAGATGATGGTGGAATTTTTAATTTTATTTTAAAAAATAATTTATTAACTTAAACCGACTTAGCAGTTGCATGTGTGCTCATTAATCCGACTCAGCCGACGTTAGCCCCATCATATCGATGTTAGTGACCAAAAAAAAAAGTAAAGGTTTTTGTTTTAGGGGGTGGGTGGGTTTACAATGAAACGGTGCATTTATATGAATTAAACTAAAGGCATATGTTTAATTGCACTTTTGGTCTTTTAGGTATTATGATTGTGCGATTTTGGTTTTTTAAGTTTTAATTAAGCGAATTGGATCCTCCAGGCATCGCAATTGTGCGATTTTAATCTCCTAAGTTTTAATTGAGCGAATTAGGTACTTTAGGTATTACAATTGTGCGGTTTTGGTCCATTTGTTCGACATTTAATTTATAACTAAAAATGTTGTAAATATTATTTTAATTTTTAAACCAATTAACATGTCACCTAGACCAAATTATGTTTTTTTGTTGGGACTCACCCTAATTAGCCACTTTGTAACTAAGTGGGCCGAGATATCCCCACTCGCTTCTGGCCCTTGACTCATGAGACTAATCTCCTGCTCGTGTCAGTCACGCCTAAGGCCATCTTCCTCCCAAAATGCGGTGGGAATCGAACCTATGGTCCTCCCCCACCAACTCAGTGCTGCTTAACCAACCGAGCCACAGTTGCAATAATTGAAAGATACAATTCGCACAATTAGAACTCAGATGACCAAAATTACACTATTACAATACTGAAATACACAATTCACGCAATTAAAATTTAGGAGACCAAAATCACACAATCGTGATATCTGAGACTAAAAATGCAATTAAGTGATACATATATTTAAACTTAAAAATTACAGTATGATTGTAAAAAATTATGACGGTAGGTAAAATTTCTGGGGTAGTGTCACCTATACCTATACCAGGGTTTGGGACTTAGGTTGACTTGTCAACTCCGGTCCAGGGACTAATTATAAATTATCCTTCCCGCGGACTGAATGTTACCCGTTTCAAAGTTACGGACCACTCGTTTTCTTACTCTTTCTGTCATCGTCCGGCAATTTTATTGGAAGAAGAACCCATTGGCTTCTTTCCCTTCCAGACAACAAAAATGGCGCTCAAACTCTCACTACATTTGCATCGCACTCTTCACACTTCTTTCCTCAAAAAACCCAACCTCATATCACCTTTTCCATCTCCAACACATTCAAACCACCACTTACCTCTTCATTTCCCCGCACCTTCCCTTCTCAAGAACGCCACCATTCATTCCAACCAATGCCTCGCAGCGCCGAGGCACGATCGCTTCGAGTTCGTAACCGCTCGCGTAGTTCAAAATCACGGCCTCACGGATGAATCCGAAGCCGGGGACCAAATCAGCGAGGGCTCCCTAGTGGACAAAATTGAGGAAATGGCGAGAGAGGGCGAGAAAAAGGAACTAGCAGAGCAGAGTATATGGATTCAGATGAAGGAAATTGCCTTATTTACTGGGCCAGCAACTGGGCTTTGGTTATGTGGACCATTGATGAGCCTCATTGATACTGCAGTTGTTGGTCAGGGAAGTTCAGTTGAGCTTGCTGCTTTAGGTATTGTTCTGATATCTCAGAGATAAGCAATGAGGCACATTTTTATCACACTTAATTATTATTATAATTTAAAAAGTGCGTAATAATATATGATGCATATGAATTTCATTTCCCACCGAGCAGGTCCTGCTACTGTTTTTTGTGATTACCTGAGCTACTCGTTCATGTTTCTGTCAATTGCTACTTCCAATATGGTTGCTACCGCCCTTGCTAAACAGGTTATTTTTTTATTTATTTTTTTAAATTTTCCAGGATAGAAAATGATGAATATGTATTTGTGAACAGACAAAATGGGATGTTAATATGCAAAGTAATGTGTGATTAGATGCATTCATTCTTACAATAAATGGTGCATGAGACACATAATATGCTTTAATTAGAGTCTTGATGTTTATGGCTTTACCTTCTATGTCTCTATTTAATACTAGTACCACCGTGTTATCAAGTAGTGTTATTTGATTCGACTGATTTTATTTAGATGTTTGACTACCTACCATATCGTGTATGTAAACTTTTTGGTATTGCTGTTATGTGTAACATCTATGACTTTATGCACACAGAACTTTTAGGACTTATTACACTGTTTTGTGTAGGATAGGGAGGAAGTGCAGCATCACATATCTGTCTTGCTTTTTGTTGGGTTAGCTTGTGGCTTCATGATGCTTTTGTTCACAAGGTTATTTGGTGTAGCAACACTCACCGGTATTGAAAATGAGAGCTCTGTCCAGTTGTGTCGTTCTTTTGGATAATAATAATAATAATTTGCTAATGCAGGAAACGTAACAGTGCCAACCCTATGATTGATGAATTTGCTATTTATGCTGTTTACAGCTTTTACTGGGCCGAAGAATGTACATATAGTCCCTGCAGCTAATACTTATGTCCAGGTTTTTTTTTTCCTCTGATTACTATCCTTCAATTTCAATTAAGATTGTAATCAATGTTTTAAAAATTCACGAAATCATAAAACACATTATGGAGAGAACTTAAGTAATTTCCATTTTCATTTCTTGTAAATAGAAAATAAGATTCTGCTTTTATTTCTTCATTATCTACACATATTGAAGGTATAATCCTCTGCTTGATTTAGTCAAATTGAAGGTTTTATGGCAACATTTTCTTAATGAAGTATACAACTTTCAATTAAGATTCTGCTTTTGTTTCTTCATTATTTACACATATTGAAGGAATCATCCTCTGCTTGATTTGGTCATATTGAATTTCTTTTGGTGTTAGATTCGAGGCTTGGCATGGCCTGCTTTACTTGTTGGATCTGTTGCTCAAAGTGCAAGGTGCGAATATGCTATTTATTTCTCTTGTATGACTTTCTGAAGTGAGTTGTTGCAAAATTTTATGTCAAATCTGAGATACTATTCTTGACATTCTATTTTTTGCTGTAGTTTATATCAATTATGTTGAAATGCTGTTCAATCTGGTGATAAAGTTTGTCGTAATACTTGCTTAGAAACTCTAGGCTAAAATTTTGCTTGCTTTGACATTTCTGAGATATATCTCTCGACACTGTTTGTTGTATGTTGAAGATATCTCATTTGCTTCTTATATTTAAATGAAAGTGTGAATTATCCTCTCTCTGCTTTTAGTGCCTAAGTTATTCTGAGTTTGAGCAAATTTGCTATTACTCTGAGAAGAGTTTAATGTAATATGTGGTAGACTGTTGCTTTTTATGATTTTAAAGTTAGTTCTCATTTAATTCATATTCTTGGTATCCATATCCACATTCCTTCATGCAGTCTTGGTATGAAAGATTCCTGGGGACCCTTGAAGGCTTTGGCAGCTGCCAGTTTTATAAATGGAATTGGTGATATACTTCTGTGCAGCTGTTTAGGCTACGGTATTGCTGGGGCTGCTTGGGCTACATTGGCATCACAAGTATGCTGAACAAGCTCGTATACATCATAATTAATTAATGGTGTCGTATATGGTTCTGCCTATTTTCAATGTACTGAAATCAATGTACCCTGCTTTTACTCTTCCCTTTCTGTTTTCAGGTTGTTGCTGCATATATGATGAGCCAAACTCTAAACGAGAAGGGATACAATGCATTTGCCTTCTCCATTCCTTCAGGGAAGGAATTTCTGTCAATACTTAGTCTTGCTGCTCCTGTATTTGTAACATTGACGTTGAAGGTTGTATCAAGTATTTTATTATATTTGTGGCTCTTTATCTTGAGTAGTCTAACCTTTTAATGTAACTGAAAATTCTGATGTTTAGGTGGCTTTCTATTCTCTACTTATATATTTTGCTACGTCGATGGGTACACATACAATGGCTGCTCATCAAGTTAGTTTTACTCCCATCTCTCATTTTGTAACTCTTCCTTTGCTGTCTATCTGCGCATTTTCAGAACACCAAACTCGCTATCAATGTTTACTCAGCTCTTATGTTAGGTCATGCTTCAAATCTACATGACATGCACAGTTTGTGGTGAGCCTCTCTCCCAAACTGCTCAATCATTTATGCCTGAGTTGATGTATGGAGTAAATCGGAGTTTGGAAAAGGTTAGTGTTACTCATTCACTGATTTCGAAAGATCTCTCCTCTACTCTCATATATACAATATCGGTTTCAGATCTTTCTTTTGTGCTCGGTTGAATTTCACATTATATAGGAGAATCATCTTTCTATTTGGTTTGCAGGGTAGTTTTATACAATGATACTCTGTTCTCCTTACTAATCCATACTTCAGATTCTCTCGAAACAGTGTTTTGTATATTCATAATTGCCCAGAGTTTATGTTATTTTGACAGGCTCGATCGCTTCTAAGGTCTCTTGTAACTATTGGAGCTATACTTGGATTGTTTTTTGGGATTGTTGGAACATCTGTTCCTTGGTTATTCCCCTACATTTTTACACCTGATCAGATGGTCATCCGGGAGGTCAGTTCTTGAATTTTCAGACTTTAGCTCGGAAATTTTCAGTATCTCCTTTGTTTACATTGAGAGGGACAGGATTACTGATGCAAATGCATGGGTTTTTATGAATTTAACATAGTTTTGGAATTAAGGCTTAAGTCAGTAGTTAACTCGTTTTTGCGATTATGCAGATGCATAGGATTCTGATTCCATACTTTTTAGCACTAGTTGTGACACCTGCAACTGTCAGCTTGGAGGGAACATTGCTGGTATGCTCATGTTAGCACATTAGGATTCTTATTATTTTAGGAGTTTTCTTATGTTAGTAGTATTTTTAAGTTGGATTTGTATTAGTTGTACTATACCAATACCTGACCTAGATTTTTAGCATAAAAATGAGTGTCAAAGACCTAGCCTCTAGAAATGCGTAAGCTGTTCAGCATAGGTTCGATAATGATTTTATATCTTCCAACAAGATTCGTGAAATAGCCTTTTGGGCTTGAAGCGCTAAAAAACGTACATGCCTACTTATTAGGAGTAATGGGGACAATAAGCATCTAACTTTTAACCATTTGGGTGGCTCTGCATCATCTCAAAGATCAATTTTCCTAAAAGCTCAAGTTGTTACAAAGACAGGTTTTATATCTATAACAGGGCGTATTACATTACTGGTTACAAGATATATCTCACATTATATGATGTTATTAATATTCTCTGCTTTCTATTATTTCCTTATAATTTCAACAGTCCAGTTCAACTTGTCCACAGTAAATGGGAAAGAATATGGCAGTACTAACTGCTTCTCACACGCTTACTCATCTCATCGAGGATGTTTAAGGTCTTCCTTAAAGTAATATCTTGTATGCTTCTATTTTTGCGGTTGCGTTAAACTTGCTTAAGTAAACCGTGCTGTTATCTTTTTAAAGATTGTTAGACCATAATGGTAACTAACACATGATGTCATGACAACTTAGTTTATTTCTGCAACTTGCTTTGCGTTACAACTCATTCAAAGTAGGGCAACTGAAAGCATTATACAACAACTGTTATTCAAAGTTTGTTAGTTAATTGTGTATATTTGCTTATGCAGGCTGGACGGGATCTAAGATTTATAAGTTTGTCAATGAGTGGGTGCTTTTGTTTGAATGCTCTTGTATTATTGGTAACAACTTTTTCTTGGTCTGCTAGTGTACATAGTAATATTGCTTGATCAATTTTGCTGTAACACCCAATTTACCTCGATGCCAGATCTTATGTAGATATAGTTTGCAAGGCTGTTGGTTTTCCCTCGCTGGATTTCAATGGGTGAGACTCGGATCTCGAACTTATATAAAGTGCTAGTATTATTTCTTGAACATATTCTGACGGGGAAATATTTTGTGTTCATTAGGTTCGGTTTTTAATGGCCCTTCTGCGCCTTCTATCTCCCAATGGCATTTTATACTCGGAAGATATAAGCCAGTACAAGCTGCAAAAGTTGAAGATTGCCTAGTTTAGGAACTCCATTTTTTTGTAGTTCATGATACATTATACTAGTACAAATATAAGCATGTCCGTTGTTTGCTAATCCTTATTGTGTTATAAAATAGGTATTCATTTCAAATTAAGTGACCGCACATATTACATTACATTTATTCAATGTCGACACAATTCAGTGCAGGAAAGTTACTGGTGCGCATGACTCGTATCGGAAGAATCTAAGCAGGGAAATGGGTACGGGGGATGTTCATTTAGGGAAATTGAACCCACCAGCCTGAACATATTTTTATTATTATTTGAGTTTAATTTCTATACACGTATAGAAATATTTTATAAAGTCATCCAATAATATTGTTACCTCATTTAATGTGTTTAAAAACAAATGTCTTGTCATATTCATTAAATGAAAGTGGCGACAAATCACTGGATGTATGTGTAGAAACATTTTTTAGTAAGATTAAAGATACATTAAAATATTAAAATACAAAAGTCAATTTTTATTAACATACATTAATTATAAGATTAATTTTTTTATTAAATTATAAACACAAGTTTAAATAAATTTATCAAATATATTAACGCTTAAATTCAAATTCAAAATACAAGTCTAAACCATTTATCAATTTTATAATATATATTTGTTGGGAATAGTAGCACCTATTCCCATTTCCTTTTCTGTGAATGCAAAATGGACACTATGCGAAAACGAAAATAAGAGTGTAGAGAGTAGAAAAATAACCCTAAAGTTTTACATGGAAAACCTTTTCAATTTGAGCAAGGAAAAACCACGAGACCTAATTCAATCAAAAAAATCTCCACTATAAAAAGTAGGATTACAAGTTTATTTCTCAATCTTTGAGGATCTCTCTATCAATCTCACCATTTCGGATGGTATTTAAATTCTCTCTACTCTCATCAAGCTATGGTGGAAACTCTCTCTCTTTTTCTCTCAAAGAGGAATACAAGAATTCTCTCTGAATCTCTTAGAATTTCTTCACTCGGATGGGATGTACCAAACGCTTCACAAACCTCCCTATTTATAGGAGAGAAGTGAGGCTTCCTTCATGAATGCACTCTTCATGAGATAGCGCTTATTAATTGTCCATTATACAAGATGCATTCACATCTATTCATTAAGGGTTTTGTTAAATATATCTCCCCCCTTTAATTTTGCCACCCCCTCCCCCTTGAAAAGACCTAACTATCCCTACTTAATTTCTCTAACCCCATCGTCTTTGCGGGTTTTTTCCCCCCGAAAATTTGAACTTCACGTCAACTTGTTGACGAGGCTTTTCGTCAACAAGTTGATGCTCATGTTAATGACAGCCTTCTCGTATTCATAACACGCTCATCAACTTGTTGACAAAAATCCTTGTCAACAAGTTGATAAGCCTGTTATGAATACGAGAGGGCTACAATTAATACGCTCATCAACTTGTCGATGAGGATTTTTGTCAACAAGTTAATGAGGGATTTCGTCAACTTGTTGACGAAAATCCTTGTCAACAAGTTGATGAGCGTGTTATGAATACGAGATGGCTTCAATTAACACGCTCATCAACTTGTTGATGAAGATTTTGGTCAACAAGTTGATGAGCTTGTTAACGATAGCCCTCTCGTATTCATAACACGCTCATCAAATTGTTGACGAGGATTGACGAAACCCCTCGTCAACAAGTTGATGAGCGTGTTAATGGCAACTAATAATTACTAACAACTAACATTTGCCTGTAAAAAAAACATGTTGATGAGCGTGTTAATGGCAACTATGTGAGCATTAATACCTCTCATCAACAAGTTGACGTGAACCCTTGTCAACAAAGTGATAAGAAATACGAAAACGCAGAAAAAAAATAGGGATGCACAATAGAGAAAAATAAGGATAAAATGATATTTTTAGAAGAGTGGGGAAATGTCAAAATTAAACGGGGAGGCTTAGATAACAAAGCCCTTCGTTAACTCTCCTAATGATATGGTAGTTTTTAAGAGTTGCTCCTCTTGGTATAATAATGATTAATTTTCACTTATTTCGTATGCTTCAGGGAAGTCCAATAATATCTAAATACAGAACTGATAATCAAACTTCATTTTATGTATAAATTTTTTTAGTGAGGACTCCCTCCGAAACCATTTATAAGTCAAAAAGTCATTTCTAGATTCGTTAAAAAATGTATATATCTAGTCCAAAAATTAGACCAGATACATATATTTTTTAACGAATCTGGAAATGACTTTTTGCCTTATAAATGGTTCCGGATGGAGTATTAAATAATATTTTAAAGTAAAGTACCGGTTAAATATAAGTTTTCATACTCTCTTATTCAACAAGTGAAAGACTAATTTCAGAAAGTGTTGAAAAAAGACAAAAAGTCCCTCCTAATAATTGCTTAAAGACACGTGCTTTAAAATTAACATTAATTTTAAAACTAAGGACCCACATCCTTTCCTCTCAAACTATTCAAGATTGATAATGATTAGCATTGGTTATGTCCATAACCAATTCAATTATTTATTAATTTTTGAATTTATACCATTTTGAACACTGCAGCTGAAAGAAGGGACCCAACAATAATTGAAACTAAATTTCTATTTCAGACGTTCGTTGGCGCATGCACTGTGATTGCAAACTAGTCGTGTTCTTCGTCTTTGCCACCCTCATCACTGAGCTTGATTGCAACAAGTACTGTTTCCTTTCCCCTTCCAGAATGGCACTCAAACTCTCACTACTCTTTGATCACAGTACTCTTCACACCTCTCCCCTCAAATTCCTCAACCTCGCATCACCTTCTCACTTACCTCTCCGTTTCCACGCACCTTACCTTCTTAACGACACTACTAGTATTCCTTCAAACATAAACTTATTCCCCGCGGCGTCGAGACGTCGTCGCATTGGATTCGTAACCGCTCGCGTAATTGGAGGTCACGAACTCACTGACGAATCCGAAGACGAAAACCGTTCTGAAGTGGTTAGAGACGAAGAAATGGCGAGCGAGGGCGAGAAAAAAGAACTAGCAGAGCAGAGTGTGTGGAATCAGATGAAGGAAATTGTAAAGTTTACAGGACCAGCTATAGGGCTTTGGTTATGTGACCCGCTCATGAGTCTCATCGATACTGCAGTTGTTGGCCAGGGAAGCTCAACTGAGCTTGCTGCTTTAGGTATCCCCCCCCCCCCCAAAAAAAATAAAAAAAAAACTTTTTTTTCAATATTTTAAAAAAAATTAAAACAATAACTCCTTTCGAATGCTAATTATATGATTTTCACTTCCCATGAGCAGGACCTGCTACTGTTGTTTGCGATTACATGACCTTAACGTTCATGTTTCTCTCGGTTGTTACTTCCAATATTATTGCTACTGCCCTTGCGAAACAGGTTTTTTTTTTTTTTTTTTTTGTTTCCTTTCCTTTTTGGATAAGAACTTCAGAAGGATGAATACTTATTTGTGAACTGACAAGAGAGGTCTGTCTGTTAAAAGATAAAGGAAGTGTTTGGAAAAGTTTATTTAGATTTATCTTATTATTTAATTAAGTATTTGGAAAAAATTAAAAAAAATAATAATCTATGGCTTGTTGTTAATTTATTTTCATAAGCTCTTCCTAGATAATTAGGACTTATACAAAGTTTATTACTTTATTCCAATCAACCTGTTTATCCAAACCCCCAAAGCAATGTGTGATTTGATACATGTGTTCTTACAATACAATGGTGCATAAAGATAAAGCACAGAAGACTATCATCTGTGTTACTAAGCACAATGCTACTACCAATTTTTTTTTTTTCCCTTTCATTTAACTAATCTTATCTATCTGCCGGATCATGTAAATAAACATTTTGGTATTATTGTTACATATCTATGAAGTTGTGCTCATGGCACTTCTAGGACTAATACTTCCTTTCACGAGTAAATATGTTTGTGTAGGATAGAGAGGGTGTGCAGCATCACTTGTCTGTCTTGCTTTTTGTTGGGTTGGCATGTGGCTTGGTGATGCTTTTGTCTACAAAGTTATTCGGTGCAGCAGCACTTGCCGGTATTGAAAATGGAGCGTTTTAGCCATTTGTATTCTTCAACGCATTTTGGATAACAAGAATTTGCTAGTTCGGAAGGACAAAAGAGCTAATCGCCTAATCCCATAGTAATCGCCTAATTCCATAGTGATTCATTAGCCATTTATGCCTTTTTCAGCTTTTACTGGGCCAAAGAATGTGCATGTAGTGCCTGCAGCTAATACTTATGTCCAGGTTTGTGTTCTTCTGATTTTATACCCTTTGATGAAGATTGTAATTAATGCTTTATGAATTCAAGAAATTATTCAACATTTCATGGAGGGATGGAACTAAATTCCATTTTCATTTATTGTAAAAGTAAATAAACGTTATGCAGCAGCATTTTTTAATAAAGGAGTACAAGCTTGAAAATAAGATTCTGCTTTTGTCTCTCAATTATTTATATATCTTGAACATGATCAAGCAAAGAAATCATCTTTTGGTTGATTTAGTTACATGGAGTTTTTCTTTTTGGTGTTAGATTCGAGCCTTGTCGTGGCCTGCTTTACTTGTTGGATGGGTTGCTCAAAGTGCAAGGTGCAAATATGCTA
The DNA here is from genome assembly GCA_037113605.1 of Calophaca sinica. NCBI lineage: Eukaryota > Viridiplantae > Streptophyta > Magnoliopsida > Fabales > Fabaceae > Calophaca > Calophaca sinica. The sequence goes on from CM073734.1 coordinate 72,574,771, forward strand.
TTTATTTCAACCATGTGATTTTCTGAAGTGAGAATGGCCGCAAATTTTTATGTCAAAAATGAGATGCTGCCCTTGACATTCTGTTTTGTATTGCTGTTTATATCAATTATGTTGAAATGTGGTTTGATTTGGTGATAGAGTTTGTCTTAATATTTGCTAAGAAACTCTTGACTAAAACTTACTTGCTTTGACATTTGTCAGTCTCCATTGTGACTTACTTTGTCAATGCTGCTTGCTGAATGTTGGTGATGTCTCGTGTTTCTTATATTTAAATGAACGTTGGCATTATTGTCTCTCAGATTTTACTCCCTGAATTGTTTTTTAAGCTGTTTGAGCAACCCTTTTCAAGTTGCTCTTACCCTGAGCCTGACAAGAGTTTAATGTAATGTTTTGTAGACCGTTGCTATTTATGATTTTAATGACAAAAATGTTTTGTTCACTTTGTCTGGTGAAAGTTGGTATTACATTTTTATAAGCATTGGGATCTAAATTAATTCTTTGTCTTTGTAATCTTGCAGTCTTGGTATGAAAGATTCCTGGGGACCCTTGAAGGCTTTGGCTGCTGCCAGTATTATAAATGGGACCGGTGATATCCTTTTGTGCAGCTGTTTTGGCTATGGTATTGCAGGGGCTGCATGGGCTACAATGGCATCACAAGTATGCTGAGCAAACACTTGCACATCATTATACTTTAATTGCATTATATATGGTTCTGCCTATTTTCAATGTGCTAAAATAAGTATATACAGCTTTTCGTCTTCCTTTCTGTTTCTAGGTTGTTGCTGCCTATATGATGATTCAATCTCTAAACAAGAAGGGATACAATGCGTTTGCCTTCTCCATTCCTTCAGGGAAGGAATTTCTGACTATACTTGGCCTTGCTGCTCCTGTATATTTGACGTCAATATCAAAGGTTGCATTAAGTATTTTATAATTTTTATTATATTTGTTAGTAGCCTAACCTTTTAATGTAACCGAAGGTTATGATGGTTCAGGTGGCTTTCTTTTCTCTACTTATATATGTTACTACATCAATGGGTACACAAACAATGGCCGCTCATCAAGTTTGTTTCACTCCTGTCTCTCATTTTGCACTCTATTCCCTTGGAAAACCAAATGCACAGCCAGTGATAGCTTAACTCTTACTTCAGGTCATGATTCAAATCTACATGGTGTGTACAGTGTGGGGAGAACCTCTCTGCCAAACTGCTCAATCATTTATGCCTGAGTTGATGTATGGAGTAAATCGGAGTTTGGCAAAGGTTAGTGCTTACTCATCATTCACAATATTACAAATGACAAAACTTAACTCCGATTTCGAAAGATCTCTCCCCTTCCCTCATATATATGGGTTTAAGATCTCTCTTTTGTGCTCAGTTGACTTTCATTTTATATAAGACGGGGATCTCTGTTTTTGGTGGGAAAATTAGTTTTATAAAACAATACCTTGTTCTTCTTACTAATCAGCGTTGCAGATTCTCTCTTGTATATTCAAAAGTGCTGTGAATTTTTATAATATCGACAGGCCCGATTGCTTCTAAGGTCTCTTGTAGTTATTGGAGCTATACTTGGACTGTTGTTAGGGATTGTTGGAACATCTCTTCTTTGGTCATTCCCATATTTGTTTACATCTGATCAGATGGTCATCCAGAAGGTCAGTTCTCGCATTTTGATACTTTAACTTTGGAAATTTTCACGATCTCTCTTGTCTATTTTGTGTGACAGCATATACAGATAGAAATGCGGATATTTTTATGGATTTAAAATAGTTGTGGAAGGCCTAAGTCTGTAGTTAACTTTTGTATTTGTGATCATGCAGATGCATAGGACACTGATTCCATTTTTTGTAGCGCTAGCTGTGACACCCCCAACTCGCAGCCTGGAGGGAACATTGCTGGTATATTCTTGTTAGAATATTAGGATTCTAATTGTTTAAGGAATTTTAATATTTTGGTAGCCTTGCTGGGCTGAATTTGTTTTAGTTGTACTAAATTAGTACTTGAGCTATATCTGTAGTATAAATAAATATGGTGTCAAATCTGAAGCTGTTTGAGGGAGGACGGAGGTTCAATAATAACATCTCCAACCATGAAATAGCCTTTTGGGCTTGAAGTATGAAAAATGCATATGGCAAAAAGTATTAGAGTTCTAACCTTAACAACTTGGTGGCTCTGTAGACTGTATCATGCCATTGATTAATTCTCCTAAAAGCTAAAGCATGTTTGGTTTCCGGCTGATAAATTGCAAACCTAATTTGAACTAAAAGTATTTATGGAGTTTCTTTGGGGCAAATGTATTTTTGGATCAAACGTGTTTGCAACGGAAATCCAAACATGTACAGTTGTTACCAAGATTTATTTTATATCTATAACAAGGAGTGTTTGAAAACAGGAGATAATGAAAACAAGACAACATTTTCTTTGTTCTCCTATTTTCCACTATAATTTCAGCAGTTCATTTCTGTTCAGCTTCTCTAAGATTAAGTGGGAAAGCAAACATTTGGTAGTACTACTATTGCTTCTCACAATCTTTCTCTTCTAGGATGTTTAATGACTTCCTTTAAGCAATGTCTCGCGTGCTTCTATTTTTTGTAGTTGCATTGAACTTGCTCCACTATGTTGTTCTGTTTTCTTCTGAGATTGTTACTTTGTTAGACCATAATGGTATCTAACGCATATTTTATGTAGATTGTTACTCTTCATGACAATTTAATTTATGTCTCAAACTTGCTTTATGTGCTGCTCATATTCAAAATAAGGCAACTGGCATTATATTTTTATATTTATATAACAACTGTTGCCGAAAGTTTGTAAATTGTACATTTGCTTATGCAGGCAGGACAGGATCTAAGATTTATAAGTTTGTCAACGTGTGGATGCTTTTGTCTGGGTGCTTTAGTATTATTACTGGTAACAACTATTTCTCGGTCTTCTGCTGTACATAGTAATACTGCTTGAACCATATTGCCGTAACACCCAATTTACCTTAATGCCAGATCTTTAGTAGATATGGTTTGCAAGGATGTTGGTATACCCTTGCTGGATTTCAGTGGGTAAGACTCGAATCTAAAACTTAAAAAAAAATAGTGCAATTCTCTCTCTCTCTCTCGAAAGTATTATGACACGTAATTCTTTAATGGTCATTAGGCTCGGTTTTCAGTAGCCCTTCTGCGCCTTCTATCTCCTAATGGAATTTTATACTCGGAAGAGGCTAGTATAAGCCCAAAGTTGAGGACTGCGTAGCTAGTTTCGAAGAAAATACTTATATGAATGCACATGCATGTAAATTTGGTGGGACTTGCTGTAAAATTTCACTCCATCTTCTTTCCTTCCCATGATGCGTGTGTACATATTATAGTACAACAATTCGATTGTTATGTAGCGTTGTCTTTCATTTTGTGGAGATTTCCCAGAGTTGTTTTCATCTCAGAAAGAAAACGGAAAGGGAATTAAAAAAAATTGAAATTAAAAGTTTTCTCTTGTTTGACTGAAGAGAAATCCTAGAGAAAGATAGAAAGAAAAGAATTTTCAATTTTTTTGTTTAAAGTTTTCTATTCGTTTCAAATTTCAAGAGTTTCTCGGTCTCATGCAATGAGTTTATGACTGAAGTTGTATTTGCTTCTGCCAACTGATGGAAAAAAGACCACCTCCTGCGACATTCAAATTCAAGTAAATGGTTAGAAAATTAAGCATATTGTAATAATGCATGAACTAGCCAATGAATATGTACTAACTGCGGGTTTTATACTATATAATTTGGTATAGATTAATACTAAAATATTTAAAATGTGATTATAACCATACAATTTATTTTGTCAAAAAAAAACCACAATTATATATCAATATTTTGTAACCAATTATATCTAAGTGTATTTAACTTTTGTCTAAAAAAAAAAAAATCTAAGTGTACTTCACTATGTAACGGTAAGCGTAAATATTTAAATATAAAGTAATTAATATAATAATTCATATTAATATTAATTATAAAGTATCATTATCATTAATATTATTATCATAAATATAATAATACATATTAAGTATGTATTTATAACATTTAGTATACTATTTTTTAGTGGAATTGCATATTATTATTGTGTAATATATGTAAGTACATGAATTTTAATTTAGTTTGTAATTTCGGTTCCACTCTTATGTTTTCGTTTATTATGTAGTTTTTAATTTCATATTAAAAATAAGTTTTAACAAAAGGTTGTAAAAATCATAAAACATGATAAATACAACAAAAAAAAGACTATATGATTATCTATTATGTTATTCTTTTAATTTTTTTTTTAAATTTCAAATATATATCAATATATAGACTTAGTGCTGCAAAACCATTTCCTCCAAAATCCTTCAAAACTCTCCGTCCAAACATACACTAGATTGTAATGAAATCCAAAAACAAATCGACCTTCATGATTTCTAACGAGGCCACCACCCGTAGAGAGGCCTTAGTTATGACTATGAGAATCATGAGTGTTTAATTTATGAATACCTGGGAGGTTTTGGAGGGCTAAGTCTATATGTTGATATATATTTGAGATTTAAAAAAAATGAAGGATTAACATGATAGATGATCATATAACATATCAATAACACTTCATTCGATATTAAAAACATTTTATAGCTTTCTTAATTTTGAAAAGAAAAATAAGCATTCCCTCCCCTTTAAAACTCTTCATCCAAACATACCCTTAATTATATGTTCAAATATCATTGTTACCAATATGCATAAAATTAAAGTTCAAAATTAATTGCCTATTATATTGAAAGTTGTGGAAAAAAAAATCTTGAATGGAACCACTAAAAAATTTTCTTATGTTCAAAAGAATTAGAACATAATACATATCTATTTCTCATTATGAGTATAAATCTCACTTGTCAAAAAACAAAAAAAAAGAGTGTAAATCTCAAAAGTAAAAGAAAAATAAATATAATATAAGTTTAAAAATTTTTGACAAAAGAAGAAATTATAATATTACCGATAGAAAAATTTCAATCCATCAATCAGTTAACGCATCGCGAGCCGGGTGTTTGGTGGGAAGGGAGGGACTTTGTGGCTTTTACTTCCCTCCCTCCACCAAATCAGAGAACAAAAATGGCACTAAAACTCCCATCAATAGCTCTGCCTCGCTCTCTTCACACTCTTCCCCGCCAAAACCCTAATCTCCCACCACCTCCTCCCTTTCCAACCGTTTCAAACCGTCACCTTCCTCTTCACTTCTTCGCACCTTCCCTTCCTCCAAATTTAAGCCTCTCAGCGTCCACACTTCATCGCACTCGGTTCGTAACCGCTCGCGCGACTCGAGGCCAAGAACTCACCGGTGATGGCCTTCCAACCTCAACCGAACACGAAGGCCGAATCAGCGAGGTTTCCGAAGAAGAAGAAGAAGAAACAGTGATACAGGGTGGGGATAAGGAACTAGCGAAGCAGGGTATATGGAATCAGATGAAGGAAATTGTCAAGTTTACAGGACCAGCAACGGGACTTTGGATATGTGGACCGTTAATGAGTCTCATCGATACCGCTGTTATTGGTCAGGGAAGCTCGATTGAGCTTGCTGCTTTAGGTATTTTGATAATCTTAATTATTTATTATTTATAATTATTAGCATTTAATAAAGAGTTATCGTGTTTTAATTTTCCAATGAGCAGGTCCAGCTACAGTTGTTTGTGATTACATGAGCTATGTGTTCATGTTTCTATCCGTTGCTACTTCCAATATGGTTGCTACTGCCCTTGCTAAACAGGTTATTATCATTATCACGTTATTATTTTTGAGTAAGTGATGATTGCATATCTGTGAACTATATAGAAGGGTTTGGTTAGTAGCAAATGTGTGATTGAATGCATGACTTCTTACGAAAAATTGATGCACGAAGCACGGAAGACCTGTGATTGACTCCATCCATGTTCTGAAGTATGAGTGAAATGAAATTACTATGATGTACCACAAACTATGGTGGTTGTCAATGGCTATTCATTTTTTCTTCATGAATCTTATGACATGTTTAACCTTTAATATAACTTGCATGTGATGTGAGGACATCACTTTATTATAACATGTGTTAGCTGTAATGAGCCAGCCAGATTGGTTGATATATGTCGTTCCATTAGAACCTTAATATTTATGCTTAACCTTTGATGTTGCTGTATTTAATGTGTGGTAATGCGATTATCACTGCTTTATCTATTATTATTTGGTTTGACTAAATTTACATGATCATGTAGACATTAATCTTCATATTTTTCCACTTTGTGCACTTTTAGGACTTATGCTGGTTTTAATGAGGACAAATGTTTGTGTAGGACAGAGAAGAAGTGCAGCATCACATATCTATCTTGCTTTTTGTTGGGTTAGCTTGTGGCTTTATGATGCTTTTGTTCACAAGGTTATTTGGAGCTGCAACACTCACGGGTATTGAAAATGGAGTGCTTTAGCCATTTGTGCTTTTCAACACATTTTGGATAACAAGAATTTGATTGTGCTGAAAAGATAGCAGAGCCAGTCCCATAACTGATGAATTTGTTTATGCCCTTTTCAGCTTTCACTGGTTCAAAAAATGTACATGTAGTACCTGCAGCTAACACTTACGTACAGGTTTGTTTTATGTGGCTGTATTAACTTTGATTCGAATGAAGACTTCAATTCATGTTTTAAAAATTCAAGAAGTCATGGGAAGTAATTTAAGCCTTCATCAATTTCCATTTTCTTGTAAATGTAGATGGAGGTATTAATAGAACTTTTTTCATGAAGGGATAAAAGCTCGTAATTCAGCTTTATGTTTGTTAATAATTTGTTTTTGAAAATGATCAAGCTATAATATTCCCCTAGGCTTGATTTACTGCAGTGACTTTTCAGTTACAATGAGTAATTTTTTTTTTTTATGTTAGATTCGAGGCTTGGCATGGCCTGCTTTACTTGTTGGATGGGTTGCTCAGAGTGCAAGGTGAAAATTTGCTATTTTTTTCTAATGTGATTCTCTGACGTGGAAGGTTACAAATTCTTATGTCAAGATTGATATACTGAGATACTGCTCGAGTCTTGACATTCTATTTCATGTAGCAGTCAATATTAATTATGTTGAAGTACTGTTCAATATAATGATGGATTTTATCTTGATGTTATTTAGGCTAAATTTCCCTGCTTTGACATTTCCGAGTTAGCAAGGTTACAATAATGCCTGCTATATGTTGAAGATATATTGTCTGTTTCTTATGTGTTAAACAAAATCATGAATTGTCCTCATTGGTTTTACCTAACATTTTAAAATCTGTAAAAGCAACCTCTTTTTAAAATTGCTCTTACCATTAACAGAGCTTAATATAAGACCTGACTCTCAACCTTTGCTCTGTATGATTGAATAATATGGTAAGCAAGCATTGGCATATTAATTTCATTCTTAATTTCTGTATTCACATTCTACAGTCTTGGTATGAAAGATTCCTGGGGACCCTTGAAGGCTTTGGCTGCTGCTAGTGTTATAAATGGCATTGGTGATATATTTTTGTGCACCTATTTAGGCTATGGTATTGCAGGGGCTGCATGGGCTACAATGGCATCACAAGTATGCTGAGCTAACTCTTATGCATCGTAGTATATTAAATTGTATTATATATGGTTCCACCCATTTTCAAAGCGCTCAAATTTAATGTTCTGCTTTTCTCTTCCCTTACTGCTCCTAGGTTGTTGCTGCTTATATGATGATGCAAACTCTAAACACGAAGGGATACAATGCCTTTGCCTTCTCCATTCCTTCAGGAAGGGAACTTCTGGTGATACTTGGCCTTGCTGCTCCTGTATTTATGACAATGATGTCAAAGGTTGCATAAAGTATTTTACCAAATTTATAGCTTTATCTGGAATATGCTAACCTTTTAATGTAATTTAAAGTTTTGATGTTTAGGTGGCTTTCTACTCACTGCTTATATATTTTGCAACATCAATGGGTACACATACAATGGCTGCTCATCAGGTTAGTTTCACTTCTGTCTCCTGTTTCATGACTGTTCCTTCCATTGCTTGCTATCTGCACGTTTTGGAAAACCAAATTCAAGGCCAGTGATAACTCAACTCTTACCTCAGGTCATGGTCCAAACCTTTTGCATGTGTACAGTATGGGGTGAACCTCTCTCCCAAACAGCTCAATCATTTATGCCGGAATTGATATATGGAGTAAATCGAAGTTTGTCAAAGGTTAGTGTTTCTCGTTTGCAATGTCACAAAACTTACTGTGGTTTCTATAAACCTCTCCCGTGTTCTCATATCTCTAGTTTCTGATCTCTTGTCCCTAGTTGACCTTCATGTTATATAAGGGGATCATTGTTTTCTTTAATTGGGATATATAGTTTATAAGATGATACTCCATTCATTTTACTTTATAATGTTTTATAGAATAACATTCGGTTCTTATTTCTCAATCCTTATTCTTGAATTTTTGTAATATCAACAGGCCCGAATGCTTCTAAGGTCTCTTGTGATAATCGGAGCTATACTTGGATCGTTGTTGGGAATTGTCGGAACATCAGTTCCTTGGCTGTTTCCCTACATTTTTACACCTGATCAGATGGTCATCCAGGAGGTCAGCTCTTTCATTTTTACACTTTGGATTACATGCGTGCTATCTTCTCTTTCATTTTTAATCCTTTGCAACTATGTTTCAAAACATGTGGCTGTGTTATAAATCAGGTAAAGTAATAGTACATCAGTGTTATTTTTTCTGTTTTATTCTGTTCGTCAAGAGCTTATGATTTTAAACCACAAGCTGCATTATATGAGTTCCAAATAAGCAACAGAGAAAACAAATGGGAATGGGATAGGAGCATTTTCTATCTAAATAAAGGGGGACTGTATTATCGATAAGAAAACAGAAGAAAATACCCGGGGGGGGGGGGAGTGAAAAGATAATACTGAAAAAGAGCAAATACTCCCAGCCAATTGGAACACCTTTGGCCCCAAGCTATAAGCTGAAAAATTGTTCTGCAATTGGCATGATCCTTCTCCCCTCTGAATTTCCTTATATATACAGATCTAAAATCAATTTTCTCTCCTCTAACTGACTTTCCCTCCAATTTTTTGTACATGTTAATTTCTCTCCTAAAGTGGGTATTGGCCCTCATAACCAGAACATTGGAGCCTTATTGGACCCCTTCCCATTGCTAATTGGGTCCAGGAACATATCAAAATGTGGAAAATTTTTACGAATTATGAATTATAACGTAGTTGTGGAATTTTGACAATAGTTAACTGTTACTGCTGTATCTGTAATCATGCAGATGCATAAGGTGCTGATTCCATACTTGATAGCACTGGCTGTGACGCCACCTACTCACAGCCTTGAGGGAACGTTGTTGGTATGTTCATTTCATCTTCTCTATAAATGGGAAAGTAAGCATATAGTACTACCATTGCTTCTCACAAACTCTGACTTCCAGGATGTTCAAGGAATTTTATTAACGGAGTAGCTCATTACTTCTAATTTTGTCTTGCGTTTAACTTACTCTACTAAAATATGTTGTTTGAACACTAATGAAGTTGAACCAATACCATCATATATTCGATCACAGTGATAACCACTGCATAATTTCATGACAAATTAATTGTCTCCAACAGTCGATCTTGCTTTATGGTATACTCATATTCAAAATAGGGCATCTGCACGCGTTACATAACTACAATTGTAATTTTGATATATCTTCACTCATGCAGGCTGGAAGGGATCTAAGATATATAAGTTTGTCAATGAGTGGATGCTTTTGCGTGGCTGCACTAGTATTATTGGTAAATACCTTTTCTTGATCTCTTGGTGTACATAGTAATATTGCTTGGCCCATTTTGCCTGAAGAGTGAACACCTGCTAGACGCGAGCCTGTGCAGGATAGGGAGAATAGAACGTGGGAAGTATATTCCAGAAAGTATAAACAACAGGGTATTAATGAGTTAACTATATTACAAGGAGTTATTTATGCCAGTTGGCGAGGAGGTCAAATAATCACAGTAGGAGGGAAATTTGTTAAAGGGGAATCTTGTGAAGACTAGGATAGGAGCACTGAACAGTTTTCAATGTGACGGGGTAAATTCCCTTGTCAGAAGAGTACTTCTCTTGTAGTTCAACCATTCGAATAATATTCTCCGTTACTGAGTCTACTCTAGTTTCTATCTTCCATTCTCTTCCTATTATGTTCAATTTTGTTCGAAGAACCTAACACCACCTAATTTTTCATGATGCCAGATCTTGAGTAGCAGATACGGTTTGCAAGGCTGTTGGTTTTCCCTCGCTATATTTCAATGGGTAAGGATAAGATTTCAAGCTTGCATCAAGTTAAAGTATTAGTCCTTGAAATATTCTGATTTACAGATGTTTTATAATTGCTAGGCAAGGTTTTCATTGGCCCTCCAGCGACTTCTTTCCCGCAATGGCATTTTATACTCAGAAGATACAGACCAGTATAGGCTGCAAAAGCTAAGGACTGCTTAGTTTAGGAACTCATATTTTGTAGTTCATGAAACAATACAAGAATAGAAGAATGTTGTCTGTTAGCCTCATAGTATTGATATAAAATAGGCATAACTTTTAATTTACAAGTGACAATTTACTTCACACCTCTATTGTCAAATGATGGAGTGCAGGTAAGTAACTGCCTCAATCTTACTCATGTATTCTAATATTAGGAATGCTTGTAAACTGAAACAATGCAATTGCAGCATGCTAATCACGAATTGTTTTATCGTTTTCTTACAGTAAATAGAGGTGTCTAAGTCCTTGGTTGCCAATCTCAGCAAACGATTATTATTGAAAACAAGTGTATTTCATTGATCAAAGGTTTCTGTTATTTTGCAAATTGGAAGCAACATTCTTAACAGTGAAAAGAAAAATGTTATAAATAATTTAAGATTAAGTAATAATAACAAAGTACATGTTGTCCATCGCTGTAGAATCTACTAGTTTGGTTATCTGACGGACCAAACCAAACTCAAATGAAGTCTTATTATGCTCTCCACCTCTGGTACATGCTTCCTTGATCGAAATTGAGCTTCAGCTGAATTCTCATCTGCCAATAAATACCTTGAGCATTGGAATCTATGCATGCAAAGCCTCAGTCTTGTTTGGGCCAAGCACTAGAACAAACCTCAGCAAAATTATGACGTTTGTTTACGACCTACTTGCTCTCCCTCTCGCTTTCCATGAGGAACCTCGCCGTGAGGGTACTTGTTCCTTACTCTGTAGTTTTACAAGAATATTAGTGAAATGTAGGCACAGACAGAAATAATTTGAGCACAAAAAAATAAAATAAACGCACAGCCTTTACCATGTTCACCAGCTTTAGTCTTCTACGTTGTTTTTCCAGAAAAAGTTTACGAACTTGTTTCTTCTTTTCTTCTGCCTTCAATTTGGAGAGACTAGGCCTGTATATAATCAGGGTTCGACCAATCTGACCAACAGTCACTGAACTAGTCGCCTCTTCCAACTGCTTCACAACATCATCTAACTCACCTGGACAACTCCGATGTATTTTGATCTGTAGATAAAAATAAATATCATTCAAATTGCAAGTATAACTTAATAAGGTCCAAGTTTTTGAACAAGTTCACACTTATGCATTTTAATGGTTAGGAAGCAAAGAGAAACACAGGATGAAGGCACAATAGACAGAATATAAACGCTAAAAGTATTACTCTCTGCAGTCTACAATGAACCTAATTTAGTGATTACTCGAGCTAAAGTCCACCCAGACATTAGTTAATCTCACATTTTGTTCTCTAAGCATGCAAAGCAGAGTAACTCAATCCCCCAGCCACTAAATACTTGGACCAATTTAAGTGCACCAATCAAGCTGTACAATAGATTAATAATCCACTAGTTATTACAGGTGCTCCACAAATCCGGTAATTCAATGAAGAACACATAGCTACTACCATGCAAAATGACAGTTGCAGAATAAATTTTATAAATTGGAAGCACTGGAGTGAAACACTAGCCAAAACCTAAAGTTCCAATTCCCATGTAGTAGCAAAATTTATCGAACAAAAACCAAAGCCAGCACTAAACCTAGAGCGAAACATTTTTCAGAACACAAACCCCTCGAAACATAATAACAATTAACTGATACCTTGAGAAGCTCGTTAGCTTCAAGGGTGTCACTGAAAGAGGTGACAAGATTGGGGGTAACACCAGACTTCCCCACCAACTGTGTCTTGAGCTTTTTCCCCAAACTATGTGCATAAGAAGCAAGCTCTTTCCTTTCCTTCACAGTTAAACTTGGCAACTCCAACTTCAATCTCTCATCCCTCTTTCTCTCCAACGGCGACGAATTTGAATCCGCTTGGGTTTCTTCAAAACCGCCTATTTCAGTTTTCAATTCATCGTCTGTAACATCAGTTTCTTCGTCATATTCTTCCACTGCGTCTTCTGTGAATTTTGGCGCTGAACCTCCAACGACGGCAGCGAGGGGAGGTGCGTGAGGAAAAGCGCGGGAAGAGGAGGAGGTGGAGAAGGGAGAGGGAAAGAGGGTTTTTCGAAGCGGTTGATGAAGGCGGAGTTGTCGAAGGCCAATAGGTAGAGCATTGGAAGAAGGAAGAAAGAGAGGTTTGAGAAACGAAATGAGAGAAGACGACGGTGACGGTGACGGCGGTTGTGAACGAAGAACGAGGAGAAGATGACAGGATGATGATGCTGCCGCCATCTCTGTTTGGATTAACTTGTCTTGGGCTTAAGCGTATAGTTAGGATCTTGAAGCGGGCAAAAATGAAACAAATAATGTATTGCGTTTGAGATTATAGTGTTTAATAAGTTTGGTTTGCACGAAAGGGTGTTTGGTCTAGTGGTATGATTCTCGCTTCGGGTGCGAGAGGTCGCGAGTTCGATTCTCGCAACACCCCCTCTTCTGTATTAAACTTTCATTTTGTCATTTAATTTAAATATATTTTACTTTCTTATATTTATTCTTTTTTTCTTTCATTGGCACTTCTTATCTTCTCTTTTTTTTATTATATCACCTCTTTTTTTTTATTATTATATCACCTATGCCGTCTCTGGCCTATTTTTTCCTCCTCTCCACACATCTTTCAAACCATCTTATCTCAAATCATCATCAATCAGTTCAAATTATTGATTTTATCCTTTTTTTTACCATATTAATTACTTATCACATCTCTTTTTATTCCTCTTTTTTTTTTAAAATCTCTCGGATTAGATCCTCTTCTGCATCTCCAGCAAAAAATGACAAGGTTGGAGGGAGAGAGAAGCAAAAGAGCGGTAAATTTATCCCATTAGTATAATTTGACCGTAAAATTACATTTTTAAGTTAACTTTAAATTTAACTACGCATTTAGAGTAAGTCGTGGTTGTCATCTACGACTTCTCTTATTTTTTATTTTTATTTTTTAAATTTTTTAGGTAAGTCGTGAATTCCCGTGAATGGAATTCACGACATCCATTTTTTTATTTCTTTTTTAAAAATGTTTTGGCAAGTCGTGGAAATTACGCGATTGTCTTTTATTTTTATTTTTTTAAAAAATTATATTTTAATTAAGAAAAGCCTTATTTTCTTGATTTAGGTTTTTTTATCTTTTTAAAAAAATTAGGACAAAGTCATGGACGACTAAAAGATCTAAAATATAAACTTTGAGAATTTTTTGATAAACTTTGGATTTAAAAGACACTCCAATTAGTACTGTCGAGTGCAGAATACTGTCCGGAAGTCGGTGAAATTTTAAATCCAAATTTTAATCATAGCCTATTATGATATAATAGATTTGTTCTATTAATTTACTTTTGCAAAATTCACTCACTTATCATAGATTAAAAATGGTTAATTAAATTTCACAAAAGAGTGAAATTCAATCAACCATTTTTAATCTATGATCAAGTGAGTAAATTTCATAAAAGTAAATTAATAGATCAAACCTATTATATCATAATAGGCTATGATTAAAATTTAGATTTAAAATTTCACCGAATTTTGGACAGTATTCTGCATGCGACAGTACTAATTGGAGTATCTTTTAGATCCAAAGTTTATTAAAAAATTCTCAAAATTTATATTTTAGATCCTACGATCGTTTAGGACTTTGTCCTAATTTTTTTAAAAAGATAAAAAAAACCTAAATCAAGAAAATAAGAATTTTTTAATTAAATTATAATTTAAAAAAAATAAAAAAAAGGCAAGGTCGGGATTTCCATTTTCAAAATAAAAAATTTCAAAATGGGTATGGTGAATTCCATTCACGACTTACCCAAAAAATTTAAAAAATAGGAGAAGTTGTGGATAGCAACCACGACATACATAATTAAATTTAAAATTACCCCTAAAGTGTAATTTTACAGTCAAATTATACTAGTGGGTTAAATTTGCCAAAAAGAGCACTTTGGATCCTCTTCTTGTATCCATCATCTCCATCACAATAGATAAACGTTGGAGGGGAGAGATGGCGATTAAAAAATAGGAAAATAATGATGAGAGATAGTGGAATTAAGAGAGAGATAGAGAGGATGGGGGAGATGGAGGAAGGGAATGAAGGAGATGATTCAAGTCCATGAAAAGAGATTAAAAAAAATGATGCAGAGCAAGATAAAGAGATCAGATAGAAGTAGGTGCCGGAGAGCATTTGAATCCCATTTTTATGCCTCCCTCAAAGAGTAGTGATTTTCTCATTTATTTTCTCTTTCTCACTTTTATGTTTTTTTTTTCATCTATTGTTCTTTTTTTTTTTCATCATATTATTTATCACATCTTTTTTTCTTTTCTATACTCTTTTCGTCAAAAATCATATCCAGATTATTTGGCATCACTGAAAAAATAATATAGATGCAAATTTAAGTGCGTTTAAACAATAAACAATACTATTATACAAATAAAACTCTTAATATATATATATATATATATATAACTTACTTATTGTTTTTTCTTTTCATTTTTTATATCTTTTTATGTTGATACTCAGAAAACAGAGAAAAGAGGAAGAGTATAGTGTAAGCTTTTCTGTGTATTAACCGAATGAATGAAGTGATTACAAAAAGAGTCTAATGCTCTGTTATATACAACTAATTGACAGCTAGCAATGTTAACTAACTAACTAATAACTAAGCTATCTAACTAACCTTAGTTAGTGAAGAACTAACTCATGGTTAATATAAATAACAGGTAATACCCCCCCTCAAGTGGGACGAGGTGGACTATGTACATCATGAAGTCCCAACTTGGACATAATAGAATTAAAAGAAGTAGAGTGCAAAGGTTTGGTAAAAACATCTGCAAGCTGAGAGGATGAAGGCACTGGAAGCAAGTGAATCGGCTTGGAATTAATCTTCTCGCGAATGACATGGCAATCCAATTCGATGTGTTTACTCCTTTCGTGAAAAGCTGGGTTATGAACAAGGTATATTGTAGATTTGTTATCGCAATATACTGCTGCAGGCTGCGAGAACTTGACCTGAAGATCAGCAAATAAATAACACAGCCATTGGACTTCACATGTTAAGTGTGCCAAAGCCTTGTACTCGGCCTCAGTTGAAGACCTTGAAACAGTGCCTTGTTTCTTCGATTTCCAGCATATAAAAGATGAACCCAGCAGAACGCAGTAGCCTGTAACAGATCTCCTAGTGTCAGGGCAGCATGCCCAGTCAGAATCAGTGAAACCATGAAGTTTTAGAGGGCTCTTTGCAGAGAAAAAGAGACCCTTTGCAGGAGAGGCTTTGAGGTACTTAAGAACTCTTTGTGCAGCTTGATAATGAGACATTAAAGGCTTGGAAATGAACTGACTCACGTGTTGTACTGAGTATGCAATGTTAGGCCGAGTTGTTGTTAAATACAACAAACGTATGATTAACCTTCTGTAAGAGGAAGAATCTGCCAAGGGAGTACCTTGATCAGCAGAAAGCTTTGTTGAAGGAGTGAAAGGTGTAGCAGCAGGCTTAGAAGCAAGGGAGCCAGCATCTTGTAACAGCTCCAGTGTGTATTTCCTCTGGTTGAGCAGAATTCCAGATTTTGTTCTTGCAATTTCAAGGCCCAAAAAATACCTTAATTGACCAAGATCTTTTATACAAAATCGGTTATCTAGGTAATGCTTTACTTTCTGAATCTCAGGGAGGCAATTACCAGCTAGAACTATGTCATCAACATAGACTAATAAGGCTGTAAAATTAGAACCCGAAGACTTAACAAACAGAGAATGGTCAGCATGTGATTGACAATAACCAATAGCAATCAATGCAGTGGACAGTTTTGAATACCACTGCCTGCTGGCTTGTTTCAACCCATATAAAGATTTGTGAAGTTTGCATACTTGAGAAGAATTTGAAATAGGAAAACCAGGGGGAGGTGACATATAAACCTCCTCATGTAAATCTCCATGAAGAAAGGCGTTGTTGACATCCAATTGCTCAAGATGCCAACCTTGAATGGCAGCCAAAGAGAGTAAAACCCGAACAGTGGTAAGCTTTGCAACAGGAGAAAAAGTGTCAAAATAATCAATCCCTTCCATTTGAGTGTATCCTTTAGCTACCAACCTAGCCTTATACCTTTCAATGGAACTATTAGCATGGTATTTGATTTTATAAACCCATTTACACCCAATAGGCACTTTACCAGGGGGGAGGGTAACAACAGTCCATGTATTATTTTTGGCAAGGGCTTGTAACTCAGCATCCATTGCCTTTTTCCAACAATCAGATTTGGAGGCTTGGTTAAAAGTTTTAGGTTCAATAACAGCAGAGATATTACAACAGAAATGTTTATATGCTGCAGAGCATTTTTCATATGAAAGAGAAGAAGAAATGGGATATGTAGGATTACCTGAAGATGCCTTGAACAGCCACTGGATGCAAGATTGCAGTGATAATCGCTGAGATAAGCAGGCTGTGATCGGGTTCTGTCAGATCTTCTAACAGGTTCAGGTGCAGGCTGAGGATTAGGGGCTGCACCTGAACCAGAATTGGGTTCTGGTTGAGAAGAAGAAACAGAATTAGGGGCTGATGAAACAGAATTGGGTTCTGAAGAGGAAGAAACAAAATTAGGGGCTAGTGAAGAATGATGAGAAGGTGAGGGATCTGTCCTGTGTATGACAAGAGGATCATCATAAGAAAACTTATTTGGAGAATTTGAAGGTGTAGTGGAAGTAGTTGTAGAGTTAGTGAGCTGAAATGGAAACTGTGTTTCATAAAAAATCACATTCCTAGAAATGAACAATTCATGTGAATTAAGATCATATAGTATGAAGCCTTTGGTACCTTCTTTAAATCCAAGAAACACAGCTTTGCGAGCTCTAGGATTAAACTTGGTTCTATGAGCTTGAAGAGTAGTTGCAAAGCTCAAACAACCAAAAACTTTGAGATGGATTAAAGAGGGAGGCTGCTGATATAACAGCTCAAAAGGAGTTTTAGTTTTCAAAAGAGGGGTAGGAAGCCTATTTATAATATGGACAACATGCTGAATGCTAAAATTCCACATGACAAGTGGAATATGAGATTGAAATGATAAAGATCTAGCAACATTCAAAATGTGCTGATGCTTTCTTTCAACCACCCCATTTTGTTGGGGTGTCTCTACACAAGATTTGTGATGAAGAATGCCTTTAGAGAGTAAAAATTCTGTTAAGGCAAGAAACTCAGTGCCATTATCAGTTCTCAAGCACTTCAAGGTTTTATGAAATTGAGTTTCAATGAAAACAACAAAGTTTTTCAAATATTTGCTTGTCTCATCCTTTGTTTTAAGGAAAATAACCCATGTAAATCGTGAAAAGTCATCTACAAGAGTCAAAAAATATTTGTGACCAAGAAAGGAAGGAGTAGAATATGGTCCCCACAAATCAGCATGTAACAAATCAAAAGGGGCAGTAGATTTTATTGAACTATGGGGAAAAGACAATTTTCTTTGTTTGGCAAAATGACAAGCATCACATGCAGTCATAGTATTTTTACATGAAATGAAAGGAAAATTTCTAGAAATGAGTTGTAAACCAGAATCAGATACATGACCTAATCGCATGTGCCAAAGGTGAAAAGAAGCAGTAGCTACTGAATTACAAACTGGTGCAGTATCAGTTGTAACTGAGTGACAAGCAGATTTAGTATCTTTGTATGAAGAGCCTTCTATCACATACAATCCAGCATGGAGCTTACTTGTACCAATCATCTTCAATGAATGGTTCTGCAAAATGTGACACAAATTATTAGTAAATTTGAGATGACAATTGTTGGTTTGTGCCAATTTTGCAACAGAAATAAGATTCACACTAAAGTTGGGAATGTATAAAACATCCTGCAAAATTAATGTGTCAGAAAATCTAACCGTACCATAAATGGAAGCATGAATACTATTACCATTTGGCAATGAAACAGGGACATGTGTGATGTTTTTAAAATTGATAAAAGAAGGAAATTGAAAAAAGATATGATCGGTTGCACCTGTATCTATGATCCAAGTGTAGGGAAGCTTACCATTGACTGCAGTTGAAGCAGAATTGAATGCAAGGGGATTGGTAGTTACAGAATTGGTACTGTGAGTAGTAGGCTGAGAGTTATGGATGCTGGACTGTTGAAGCAAAGCAAGAATACTCTGATATTGTTCCTGTGTAAAAACAGTAGGTTGTGGAGACTGAGTAGGAGGCTGAGTCTGAGATTGCATATCAGCTGAAGTGTCTGCAACTGCAATATTAGCCTGACTTTTGCCTTTGAAAGACTTATAGCCCGGAGGAAAGCCATGCAAAATGAAACAGGTATCAATTGTGTGATTGAACCTGCCACAATGTGTGCAAACCCGAGTGGGAGCAGACTGAGACTTATTTGGAGCTTTTCCTCTACCAGCATATCCTCCTTTGTTATTAGAATTACCACCAAAGACTAAAAGAATTTCCTTTACCAGCAAAGTTTGCTTGAGAAGCATTTGCCGTGAGTGCCAAAGAATTCTCAGAAGGCATATGATTTCCTTGACTGAGGAGTTCCCTTTCCTGCTGAATAACCAAAGAGAAAGCTTTGCCTACATCAGGCAAAGGATCCATAGCCATGATCTGTGATTTTGTATGAGTGAACCTCTCATTCAATCCCTTCAAGAATCGAATAACATAGTCTTGTTCTCGAAAGGTTTTCATGGAAGTATATCCTCCATAGGTGCAAGGAATTGAGCATTTGCAATAAGGAATGGGACGATAATCCTCTAATTCATCCCAAAAAACTTTCAATTGTGTGAAGTATTCTGAAACATCAAGAGTACCTTGCCTGAAGCGGTACAATTCCTCTTGAATATCGGAGATGCGGAAAATGTCACCCTGTGAGAATCGATTCTTTAGATCCTTCCAAACACCAGTAGCAGAATGAATCGAAAGAATAGATTTTGCAATGGATTCAGAAACAGAACGTTGAATCTAAGAAATAACCATTGTGTTGCAACGTGTCCACGGTGCGAACATAGGGTCAGTAATCGGCGGCTTAGGAAGGTTGTCGTCAATGAATTTCTCCTTGTTCTTTGAAATCAAAGCGATTAACATCAATCGCGCCCATGTATGATAATTCTTGTTGTCAAGCGGTGGTGTAACCAGAACCACCGAGGGATTCTCATTAGGGTGGAGATAGAAAGGATTTGTCATATTTGTAGAGTAATCGGAGTAATTTGGATTCGCCATGACAGAATCAACAGAAAAATTGCAGTAATTCGAAAAACGAGAAAGGCAAAGATCGCGACAATGGTAAATTACAAAGAAATGCAGAAATCGCAATAAAACCTAAATTGCGGAGAAACAAGAAAATGCAGAAATTGCAACAAATTGAAATTGCAAATTTGCAAGAAATTCAGGCAGAGATGTAGTAAGAAACAAAAATCGCGAACTATCGAATCACATGGAAGAGGTGATTCAGAAGGACGCAAGAAAGATGATGAAGCGGAAGCGAATCACGAATGATACCATGTTGATACTCAGAAAAGAGAAAAGAGGAAGAGTATAGTGTAAGCTTTTCTGTGTATTAACCGAATGAATGAAGTGATTACAAAAAGAGTCTAATGCTCTGTTATATACAACTAATTGACAGCTAGCAATGTTAACTAACTAACTAACAACTAAGCTATCTAACTAACCTTAGTTAGTGAAGAACTAACTCATGGTTAATATAAATAACAGGTAATATTTTATTTTTTTCCTCTTATTTACTTTTCGTTTAGTAATCCTCAAAGATTTACTTCATCCTAATTATTATTCATTTAATTTGTATATTGAACATCCATACATCACACCTTAAATTATTAAGACATAACCAACAACATGGTGTGACACGGTTGGTAGATAACAGGGTTCTTTAAACATGTGCTCAAGAGTTCGAACACGTGAATTATTGGGATAGATCAACTTCTTAAATAGATCTCACATGTCACCAGCTTTTGCCTAAATGACACTCAGGTTCACCCAAAAAAATTAATAATAAATTATTACTGCATATAATTTTTATATATGTAATTGTAGGTTCCTATTGACCTTTTAATTTCTTCTGACGTTAACAACGGATCCACTACCAACAAAGCAACACAAGTGATACTCAGGTTCACCCAAAAAAATTAATAATAAATTATTACTGCATATAATTTTTATATATGTAATTGTAGGTTCCTATTGACCTTTTAATTTCTTCTAACGTTAACGATGGATCCACTACCAACATAGCAACATAATTCCTCAAATGTAAACATTCCTTGAAAACTTAACATAATTTAATACAGCGTTAATTCATTTGTGCAAGTAGTCAATATTAACAACAACAAAAATTACTTTTCATCATTATAGACTACCTCTGTCTAGGGGTGGCCATCAAATTTGGCACTCACGTTTTTCTATGTTGCGAATTGACATCCCTAATAGCAACATTAACGTGCGTTACTCTCTCCATTTTTTCTCTAACACCAACAGAGTGCATTGTATCCTTCTCTCTCCAAAATGTCAGTTGGTTGCCGTAAGTGAGAGAGATAGTTTGACAAAAAATTAAGAAATCAAGCAGTAATTTTTGTGGCCAAATCAGCAAAAAAAAAATTTAAGACACGCTGCTACGGTATTAATAAACCAGCGGTAAAGCTGGCCTAACCATAGCTACTATTGTGCCAAACATTCGCATGCCATGCAATTCTCAGCAACTACATATTTGCACAATAAGTTTAGAGTGAATAGTTTAATTAGACAAATAATTTTTCTTACTTTTACTTGATCCATAATTTGAAATTAACAACATAATCAAACATCCTAACAAAAGTTTGCCATTTCAATCAAGAAAAAAACAAAAGTTCGCCAAACATGTTAGCTATGGATTAACCTCAATACTCACCCTAAATGGGAATTAGAGATTCAAACCATAATACTACACCCCTATCTATATAAATAAAATTTTGCCTCATTAAAAAACAAAACAAAAAGTTGAACGACAAAGACGAACTCGTCTGCTTTTCGTATGTCCAAGAGTTGAGGACAAACCAGCTCTACTTTCCAAACGATCATACTCAGAGAATTAAATCCAAACACTATTACACCAAATTAGTCCAATTTCGAAAGAGCAAAACACTCCCTTTGTCTGACCAATTATCCTGAATGCTTCAAAAGGGCAAAAATCTTTTGACCCAACGACCACAATATATATCCTTGAAAAAACAAAACACAAAGCATCAGTCCTTAAGCAGCCACAACCCCAGAAACGACGAACTTTGACTTATCTCCAGGCACTGACCAAAGATCCACGAAGCTAGATATCACGAATCAGTATAAACTATTTGAACTTTTGATGCGACAAACAACAGCAACGTAACCATAAATGGAACAAGCAAAAATGACACAACACAATATTATATAGTTATATTATATTCCCCGAGTTAAGCCTTCGTAGGGTAAAAGCTACTACAAATCTATCTACACTACCAAGTACAGACAAACATCATTATCAGAAATCAGAATACAAACAGAGAACAGACTGAATTGAACCGAACCGTACTCCCTACTGGGGTTGAGGCTTTTGAACAGTAGTTGAGCCGAGCCGAGAGCCTATCCACAAAGAAGGGTGGACCCCACCACACAACCCACCGGACCAAGGGATCAATGTGTGCCAAGCTCCACCCAACTATTCGTCGAATTGCACACAGCAAAATACGTAACTGAGTTCAAGCAACTCTAACAAACATGAAATGGGAGCAAAACCCTATCACTACTTCTACTACTACTGCCACCAGAAACAAAGGACATTTCCAACTAGATGATAACGATACCACATAGTACTAGTAATTAAAGTTGGTGTGTTAGCTTGAAAATCTTCCCCAGTGTCCTTTGATTTCCCTTGATTACACCGTCCCGAGGTGGGCTAAAGCAAACTGGCAGAACATCCTCGGACTCGCAGGGAAAGTTCATAGTTTCGAAGTGCCTCTCTAGTTTCTCCTTCCCCTGCGCATATATAATTGAGCCCCACAAATTTTCAGTCACCGCAGAACTATAATGCAAAAAAGGTTTATATTCGGTTTTCATGTGGGGAAAATTGATTTGGAATGAATCAATTATAGTTAAAAATGAGTATAAGTGATTTATATTTAGATTTATTCACGTAAAAGTGAATTGAACAATGTTTGGAGACAAAAGCTACACATAATAGCTTTCAAAAATCAATTCTATTCGAGAACATTCAAACATGTCAAAATCAATTTTAATCATGTACTTAGTTGCGGTTCGTGTAAAATTGATAAATTTTTATTTTAGTTTCCATAGAAAATTTATTCATTTTTTATGTCAATGCAAAAACTATACACTAGGATCAACTGTCATTTTGCTTCCTAAAAGGTGCGGTTGTCATAATCCCCGATTATGTCCAAATTACAAAAATATCACTGAACGTGTCTTCTAATTTCATGAAACTAACTAAAGAAAGACATAATGAAAAACACAATCGGAAATATTTTTATAATGTTGATACATCCAGAGTGTCTCACACATTTAGGACCCAAATAACTATTTATCCATAAAGTATATATGTTTTTAATCCAGAATATTTTTGTACCAAAATTAAAATTTGTCAAACTTTTAAAGAATGAAATTCATATTTTAACTTGCAAGAAACAAGAAATCACAAACAGGAGGAAGCACATAATTAATAAAGTACCAGTTTCATAAAACTTAATAGGAATAAAAATAAAAATAAAAAATTAACAGAAAAAGTAACGATTAGGTCTATTCTGTGCGACCGTACCTGGATACGTGCAACAACCACTTCACGTATCTTGTGGGACTGAAACAATTCCCATTTCCTATGGGAGGCTGTGAGGAGAAATCTCCAAGCTGCCTCAGGCTTAGTGAAATTGACAAAAGCATAACCTTTATTCATCCCGTGTCTGCAAATCATGATCACAATCAGCAATGTACACAAGCAACAACAAAAAAACAAAAAAAAAAGTGAAAGGAATGGTATAGCCTTACTTGAAATCTATAGGTAAGTACACAAAATCAAACTCCAAAATATTTTCTTCCCCATTCTCTTTATCCTTTTCATTCTCCTCCATACAATGATTTTCCAAGAACTGTACTAGCATTTCTCGTCTGCCATCGAAAGCCACAAAAAAACAAAAACATTTAATGTGCTAAACATAATGATGTGCTACTAAATAGGTAATAATAAATGTGTTAAATTTTTGAAGCAGTTTTAATTAAACCGAAACATAAAGAACGAGAAAGTGGGAATATGAAAGGGACAGCTTAAGGTGTTGAGAAACATACGTGTATTTGCTTGGAATGTTTTTAATCATGACTGTGGTTTCATCTCCATCAGGACGCACAGGAACAACAGGAAAAGCTCGTTTCTTGTGAGAGAAAGCCCTAGAGTAGTGCTGCTGTCGAATAATCTTCTGTTGACGGTACTTCATAAAACGCTGTTCACAGTTTTCGTCTTCTTCGGCGATTTCTTTTGCTTCTTTCCTCCTACATACATAAGGCTGCAGTCTCAATCGATGAGAACCAGGAGGACCCTCCGTTCTTCCACAGCTTATGATGTTATAAACATGCTTCTGCACAATCGCTTTTGAACCACTCGCCTTAGCCACTTCCTTCTTCTGCTGATGTTGCTGTTGCTGTTGCTGTTGCTGCAGTTGCGGTTGCACTTCATGGGTTTCCAAACGGCTTGGTTCGTCTGCCGTTTTGTGAGTCTGTAACTGTTCAGCTTCCGGTGGGAA
The DNA here is from genome assembly GCA_037113605.1 of Calophaca sinica. Classification (NCBI taxonomy): domain Eukaryota; kingdom Viridiplantae; phylum Streptophyta; class Magnoliopsida; order Fabales; family Fabaceae; genus Calophaca; species Calophaca sinica. The sequence goes on from CM073734.1 coordinate 72,598,944, forward strand.
AATGGGAGTGGTGGTGTCGGGGTGAAAGGAAATGGACTTTAACGGGAGTAGTGGTGTGGTGGTGGTGGTGGTGGGGTAATAGAAAAAAGGGTGAGGAAATGAAGAGGCTACGAAGTAGTAGTAGTGTTGAGATTGGGAGGAGATGGTAGTGGGAAAAGTTAGGTAAGAAATGGATTGCAGTTTGTGGAGTTGATTGGGATAAAACTCAGGAGCATCTGCGTTTAAAGCAGCCATGGGGGTTTTGAAAGGGGTTTGGAAGCTGCCGGAACTGTGTGTGACCGTAGTAGGAGATGGATGAAGGCAAAGGGAGTGAGTGTAACTCAAATTTCACGTTTGAGAAGAGAGGGACGGATGAGTAAGTAAGTAGTGATGATCGGAAAGAAAAGAATAGGGAATGAGGGATCGACGCGGATGCTCAACCACAATACTGCTCCTCTTTTTATGTTGCGTCATAATTTCGATCTTCGGGTTCCTAACTATGTGACATGTGTACTAAGTATTGATATTTCCTCAGTAATAAAACTCTAATTGACTTCTTGGTAAAAAAAAAAACTCTAATTCACACGTAAAATGCACCGAAAATAGTAAATTTTTTCTAATTGTTATTGTTAAAGACTAGATTTTTTTTCAAAAATAGCCCTTTTATAAATCTACTCAATTGTATTTTTTTTATCTGTAAAAAGAGATCAATAGTGGTTCATTATTTCTTGTTTATATGACTCAAATTCAAGTCCTTTTAAATACAGGTGAAGCGTCTTATCAACTGAGCCGTACTTAGTTTCCAATCTACTTACTTGTATGAGAAATAGATTATCTCATTAATATAAGTATTATTATAAATAAAAATTAGATATTTAATGTATTTAGAAATTGATATTATTTCTTATAATTAGAACCCAAAAAATGTAACATCTTGCTTCTTATAAAAGGACCGGAGGGAGTATTATTCACGGAATGTATGAAATAGATCACTCCCTCCATTTTAAAATAAGTTTTAGAGAAATAAAAAAAATTGTATTGACTGTCGTTTTATTGTTTTAATATAATATTATGTACATCACTCTCAATATATTATACTTTATTATGTATTTGTGACAATTGTTAATATACCAATAATTAACAACGACAATTTATTAAAATTATTTTACTCACTAAGTTGTTTATTTTTTTTTAAATCCTTATAAAAAAACATTAAATGCCGGTTATTTTGAAATTGAAGGAGTATTTACACTTTTATTCCTAATATTTTTCACACAATTCTTTTTGTGGTGAATTGTCAAAAACATTTTGGTGAATCGTATTTGTTTCTCTCACACAAAAATTAATAAAAACAATAATTAGTTTAACAAATATACTCTCTTCGTCCCATTATAAGTGTCACGTTAAGAAGTTCCACACATATTAAGGACAAACTATAAATGAATGAAATAGTATAATAATTTTACAAAATTATCCTTATTAACCATTGGGTATTAATAATTGTCATAAATGCATAATAGAGTATAATGACTTGGGAGTGATGTACTCATTATTACTTTGAGATAAAACTGGAAAAAAGTACTCCCTCTGTCCCTAATTATAAGCACCTTAGGACAAAACACACACAAATTAAGAAAAGTAGTTAATTGTCAACAATGTGCATGTTTTTCCAAATTTACCCTTTATTTATTAGTGGCTTGTCATATCCCAAAAAGTCTACTAAGAGAGAGAAAGTGTTATACTAATTGTATTAATTAGGGGTAGTATTGTAAAAAATAATTAATGTGTAACACCCCTAAATTCCCTAAGCTTAATTTAAGAATAAGTATAAGGAGTTGTGTGATTGTATTTAAGCTTAATTTGGTTTCAAATTGAGAGAATATGATTACACAAAGTTTTAAGGGGTAAGTTATTGATTTTGAGTTAAGAAATAAGTTGGATTTGATCCTAAGATGATTGGAAGTGTTAATTGGGTGTTAGAATCAAGTTTCTTATATTTTTACATAGTGTGAATCGAATCCCTCACCTCCTGAATCGATTCAGACACTTAAAACCCTCTTGGAATCGATTTTGATCAGTTGTGAATCAATTCACAGGCCTTGGGAATCGATTCACACAAAAACAAGTCACTGAAAGTCAATTTGAGAGCTGTAGTGAATCAATTCACTCACTTAAACTCGAGTAGGCACATTTTTGACTGTGTGAATCGATTCACACATATCATGTGAATCGATTCACAAGTTCAAAAATGCTTAAAAACAGCAGATTTTCGAGCAGAACGCAGAAGGGAGGAAAAAGGAAGAAAAATGGGAAGGAAGGGAGCGATTTTGAGGAGAAGAAAAGGGATACAACCATGCTAGTTTGAGCTCCTCATTTATTCTTCTTTCCTTTTTGGTTTGCAACTCTCTCATTTTCTCTCTTTCTCTTATTTTGTGTTATGTTCTTCATGGTAGAAAAGGGGAATATGTTAAGGTTTGGAGAGAAGAGAAAAGAGGGAAAACTCTAGGGTTTCATAATCCTATGAGAGATTTGTGAGATTCTTGCTATATTACTTCAAATACTAGCTTGAATGAGAGATTGGAGAGTTGAAATTGAGTTGAAATCGGGGATTTGGAGGAACCCTAGAAGATGGAAGAAGAAGAACATGATGAAGGAGGAAGAAGATCAAGATTATTCAAGACTGGCTCAAGTTCTTGGGCATGAAGAAGAGGATTAAATGTGTAGATCAAGATTTGGGAAAAGTTGGAGAAACCCTAAGATGAAGAAAGAGAAAAAACGTGAAGAGGATTAAAGAGGCCAAAGCTCCACACTTCTAGCTCAAGGTCTTGAACAACCAATGTGAGTTCTTTATCTCTTAGGTGATGGGCAACCAATAAGTCCCACATATAGGAATTTCCTTTCCTTTAGTAATATGTGAACCTTAGGTTTATGTTAGGTTTTGAATACCCATATGAAATAGAATTTGTTATTATTATTATTATTGTTGTTGTTGTTGTTGTGATGATTTTTATAGTGGGTTTGACTGAAAGAGGTTGGTTGCTGCCCCCCACACTTGTATGCATGTTGATGTTTGCTCCTTTGTTAGCTCCATAGAGTTCCGATAGAGATGAGTGTTTGGCTCATGAAGAATTAGACTCAAGTGAGTTGTTCAATTCTATATGAGCCTAGTGATGTTTTGGCCAATATGGTCAATAATGTGAATATAATGTATGTAATGTGTTTTGCTTGTTAAACATAAATCCTTGGTTTAATTTGAATTCCATTGATGAGAGTTTAGATAAGTAAAGAATTCATAAGGTTAAGAGACCTAATGACCTAGAATGAATAAGTGAATGATTCCTTAGAATCTCTTTCTTTATGTATGTGTGTTGACAATGCATGAGATGTAGTTAAATAAGTTATAAGACAACCAGAGTTAAGTGAGGAATGTTCATAATTCTTGAATAGGTTTATGACCCTTGAAGTATGTGCATGCTTAGGTATGATTAATAATGCTTTGAGTGAATTACATTGGTTTGTTCATTTCATTAAATGTATGCATTGGCATAGCATGAGTCAAGTTCAAGAGTCTTAAAAGACACCAAGCGTCTTACCAATTGAGCTGCACTTCATTGTCAATCTACTCACTTGTATGAGAAAAAAATTATCTCATTAATATAAGTATCATTATAAATAAGAGTACAAATAAAAATTAGACATTTAATATATTTAAAAATTAATATTATTTCTTATAATTAGAAGCCAAAAAAATGTAACATCTTGCTTCTTATAAAAGGACTGGAGGGAGTATTATTCACGAAATGTATGAAATAGATCACTCCCTCCATTTTAAAATAAGTTTTAGAGAAATGGAAAAAAAAATTGTATTCACTGTCGTTTTATTATTTTAATATAATATTATGTATATCACTCTCAATACATTATACTTTATTATGTATTTATGATAATTATTAATATACAAATAATTAACAAAGACAATTTATTAAAATTATTTCACTTACTAAGTTGTTTATTTTTTTAAAATCCTTATGAAAAAACATTAAATGTCGGTTATTTTGAAATTGAAGGAGTATTTACACTTTTATTCCTAATATTTTTTCACACAATTCTTTTTGTGGTGAATTGTCAAAAACATTTTGGTGAATCGTATTTGTTTCTCTCACACAAAAATTAATAAAAACAATAATTAGTTTAACAAACATACTCTCTTCGTCCCATTATAAGTGTCACGTTAAGAAGTTTCACACATATTAAGGACAAATTATAAATGAATGAAATAGTATAATAATTTTACAAAATTATCCTTATTAACTATTGAGTATTAACAATTGCCATAAATGCATAGTAGAGTATAATGACTTGGAAGTGATGTACTCATTATTACTTTGAGGTAAAACTGGAAAAAAGTACTCCCTCCGTCCCTAATTATAACCACCTTAGGACAAAAACATGCAGATTAAGAAAAGTAGTTAGTTGTCAACAATGTGCATATTTTTTCAAATTTACCCTTCATTTATTAGTGGCTTGTCATATTCCAAAAAGTCTATTAAAAGAGAGAAAGTGTTATACTAAATGCATTAATTAGGGTAGTATTGTAAAAAAAAAATTAATGCATCTTGTAAATTGAAAATAAACTTATAAAAAGGGACAAAATTTTTTGTCCTAAAGGGCTTATAATTAGGGACAGAGGGAATAATTAATATTACATTGAAAATCTAACATAACACTTATTTTGAGACTATTTTTTTACAAATATGACATTTTTAGTGGGATAAGATGAGTAACAATTATAATAAAATATTTTAATTATTTATAGATGTGTTAATTATTGTTATAAATAAATAGTGATAGTGAAGTGTAATGACCGAGAAAAAAAACTTCTCCCTATTAAATTAAAGATTAAAAAAAACAAATAAAAACTTTTATAAAGGCTAAAATCAAAACAAAAGCAGCAGACGCTGAAAATATAGGGAAAATACCCAAATTAGTCTCTAAGAAAAAGTTCGGTACCCATTCTCGTCCCTGAGATTTTGAAAGTCCACCAGAAGTCCCTGACAATTTAAAAGAGGGACACGTTAGTCCCTCTGTTAAGTTTCCATCCTGTTTGGTCATAACGGACGCTGATGTGTCACTAACGGAGTTGACGTGTCCGTTAATTATGTCCAGTGTACCGCCATGTAAGATTTGACAATGTTAAAAGACCCATTTTAGTCCCTGGACTGAGAAGGACAAAAACAGACCCATTTAGTACCCTAATAAGCCCCTGACAAATATTAAAATACCCATTTTAGTCCCTCTCTCTTCTTACACCCATATTAGTCAAAACAGTCCCATTTAAGTACCTTAATAAGTCCCTGACAAATGTTAAAATACCCATATTAGTCCCTAACATTTATAAACGATAAATTGAGCAACAGACAGAAACATAGCACAGTTGCACCTTTTTCATTTCATAACCTGTGCACTTTTTGTATACATGTAGATACAAAAATGGATCCAAATACTAGTTTAGGTTCCAAATACAAAGAGGGATCGAACCACATTAATTACATTAGTTACAAAAAAAGTGATCGAAATACAAAAAAAGTGATCCAACCACATCAGCTACATCAGGATCCAAATACAAAAAAGTGTTCCAACTACATCAACTGGTTATGCATGTGGTGGAGGCGGCGGCGGTGGAGGCCTGAACCCAGGAGTTGGCATGAACTGAAATTGCATACACGCAGTCCCACTGTTTACTTCATTGTGTGCAGCTCTTGGAGGAATGAAAGGTCTAACCGAAGGTGCCGGTGGTCGTATTGATTGCATACCCACTGCTGAAGTAGGACTTGGGGTGAAAGGAGGAGGGGTTGAATGTAGTGACGTAGGAGCACGTGGTCTCATTGGAGGTGGCCTAACAGCAGGTGGCTCTGGTGCTGACAACTAGGACTTCAACGTTATCAAATAAAGCACTATTCCACTAATATATAATAGACTCCAATAGACTCGGATACAAATTAAAACATATTTATTATAGAATCATTTCCATCAGTAAAATCTTCCACACAAGCAAACATGAGTCCCTGACAAATGATCATGGTACCCAAATAAGTCCCTGACAAATTTTAAGTAACCCATATTAGTCCCTATTAGCATGCAACAGTTACACAACGCACATCAGTAATTATACCTGTGTAGAACTCCCTCCTTCAGTGGTGGCTTCAGTGGTCGCTTTTTTCTTCCTTGGTTTCCTTGGTTTATACCCTTGTTGAGTAGGTCCTTTGCATGTTTTTTCATAATGGCCGGTGTCACCACACTTGTTGCATGTGACCTCATACCTCTTCTTGACCTTATGCAGGCTGCCTACAACTTCTTCTGATATAGGATCCTTTCTCATATGCTTTTTTGGCCTGCCAATAGGCCTTTTGAGTGCTGGGGGCTCTGGCCTAGGGTGATCAGTTAATTCCCAATATTGTTGGTTATTCACAGGATGAATGTAGTGATCGTAGGTTGCATTCAAAGCTTCCATTGTCAGCCACTGATGCACATAATCCTCGGGCTTTTCTTTCCTAGTTGCTATAGCTGCAACGACATGGGCACAAGGCATGCCAGTCAATTGCCATACCTGGCAAGTGCAAGTATGTAGTGACAAGTTGACCCCTAACCTCATGTTGCGTCTTCTCACCTCATACACATGATGATTTTTGTCAGATGTCCATGTAGGTGTCCAGACATTACTCGCCAACTTTATTTCATCAAGCTTTTTGTTGCAATGTGGTAGTTTTCCTCTAACCGAGCCCAACACCCTTTTATGGCCAGCCATCCTTCTCATGCAATAACATCTCAATTCCTCCAACATTGTCAAAATGGGCTTCTCTGTACTCAATAATCTTCTTTGGTGAAGGTCTCAACCATGTTGTTAGTGATGTTATCCAACTTAGGCCAAGGATCAAGTATGCCTTGACCCATGATTTAGGGTCAATATTGTTCAGGTAACTCCAAGCCCTTTCATTCATTTTCTTAAGCTTCTCCATCTTGGCCTTAAACTGCAGTTCGGTTGTGCATCTTGCACACTCCCAAGTCATACCACGCAACTCGTTATCTTTAAACTTCTTGATAAAGTTTTTCCAAATGTGCATAACACAATTTCTGTGAGGTGCTAATGGCATGACCTCCTTCAATGCAGGTATCATCCCCTGTCCACATTAACAACAATTATACCTAAACCCAATTAAGTCCCTATGAAATGATCAAAGTATCCTAATAAGTCCCTGACAAATTCTAAATAACTCATATTAGTCCCTATTACCATGCAACATAACACATGCACCACGTATTACAGTAACAACACCTTTCTCATAATCAAACATTCAATAAGAAATAAAACAAAAAAATAGAAGAAGACAAAAGATTAGGAGTTCCAGTAACAGCATTCCATGAAAATGCACATAAAACTCTTGCATTCCACCACTTAATTTTAGTCTAACCAAAAGCATATGGATTTGAATATCCTGGATAACAGATGTTAACACACAAGCAAATCATTAACAACAATTATACCTAAAGTCCCTATGAAATGATTAAGGTACCCAAATAAGTCCCTGACAAATTCTAAATAACCCATATTAGTCCCTGTTACCATGCAACATAACACATGCACCACGTATCAAAACATGCAGTAGTTTCAAACAAATATTATGTGTATGAGGTGAGAAGACGCAACACTTTAGTCTATTTTTGACAATGCAAGTGTGCTATGTTTCTGTCTGTTGCTCAATTTATCGTTTATAAATGTTAGGGACTAATATGAGTATTTTAACATTTGTCAGGGACTTATTAAGGTACTTAAATGGGACTGTTTTGACTAATATGGGTGCAAGAAGAGAGAGGGACTAAAATGGGTATTTTAATATTTGTCAGGGGCTTATTAGGGTACTAAATGGGTCTGTTTCTGTCCTTCTCAGTCCAGGGACTAAAATGGGTCTTTTAACATTGTCAAATCTTACTTGGCGGTACACTGGACATAATTAACGGACACGTCAGCTCCGTTAGTGACACATCAGCGTCTGTTATGACCAAGCAGGATGAAAACTTAACAGAGGGACTAACGTGTCCCTCTTTTAAATTGTCAGGGATTTCTGAAAGACTTTCAAATTCTTAGGGACTAAAATGGGTTTTTAAAAATTGTTAGGAACTAAAATGGGTCTTCAGCCGAAAATATATTTAAGCTTAAAAAAATTAATCTATTCCCTGTAAAACGTGCGGTGAAGGACGGTAGCCAGTAGAATAGGCTCGGCTATGGTTGCTGGTAAATGAAAAGATAGGAAAGAAAGATGAGCTGATGGGAGGATAATGATTACGGTGATAGACGCTTGCATTTAATGCATGGATTTGCTGAAGATAGAAACAATCAGTAAAAAGCTAAATACATGCTCTGACACCTTAGCCGAATGTTCCGCTCTCTTATACAAGCACTTGCAAGATTTTGGCAGCAGTTTATTTACAATTTTTTTATGATATAGTTGGAAATATTTAAAGAATAACTAATGTTTATTTAAAATTTATTTGGATTTATTTTAAAACCAATTAAAAATACTCATAATTTACGGGTACATGATACATTTGAGAATAAAAAAATAAAAATAAAAGTTTTGAGAGAGTGTTTCAGCTTTTGGCACATGTTATTATTTTATTATTGTAGTTAACTATTTTAAATAGATAGATAGGCTTTAATCCACTTTTAATATCCTAAGTAGCAATTTTAGTCCACCATTTTTCAAACGAAATTGACTCCTCAATGACTATTCCTAATTGCAATTTTATGATCTCCCTTAATTTTCTCCGGTTTACTCATATGTGCCATTTGGAAGATGAACTAACAGTCAATAATACCTACACGTCATTTGTGACATGGCAAAAATAAAAATAAAAAAACTTGAAAATACAATTGGCAAGTTTTTAAAACTACAGTAGGGTATTTGGTGAGCTAAAGGACGCTGAAGGAGTTTAAGCTGGAGGTCCCGGGTTCAAACCCGGGAAACTAACATTTCTAACAATTACTAACAACTAACAACTAACAACTAACATTTACCTATCAAAAAAAAAAACTACAGTAGGGTATTTTATCATGTCTGTAATTGTGAATGAAACCCCACAATTCTCATCTTCCTCCCCCATCTATTCACACCCGAAAACCCAGCTCATCCATCAACACATATAGGTTTTCCATCTCTAAATTCATTCCCATAACATAGTAACACAAGAAATATATATATATAGAGGCGTTGGGTGGGGGTACTGTCTCCGGACACAAAGACAGAGAGGTGAGTGAAAGATAAGGAAAGAGGATTTGGGTCACAAATGGGAGTTAGAAACAAGGGGTATTGAGAAAAGATAAGGGTGAGCAGGTCCTAACCCAACTCGAAGACCCGTCCCATTCTTGTCTCATTTGACCTGTTGAGCATCCGGTTTGTTCGGGTCTAGGGACGGGTAAGGACCTAAATATTGGACCCGACCAAAATTTAGGGACGAGTTAAGGTCGGGTATAACCCGTCCCTTACTCACCCATTTGTTATTATGTGTGATGAGACTTCTATAAATAAAATATTTAATTTGGAATTCATGTTAGTTTAGTTAGTAATCTTATAGAAAAGTACAATTGTATTAGCCATGTTTGACTTTGGATACATGATAAAACACTAAAAATATTCAATCTTTCACTTTTAACTTTAGCCATAATTAAAGGATCACATTATAATATTATCTTAATTGTCCTTCGAGCTAACCTGATCCTATCATAAATAGGTCTAATTTTAATTTGACCCACAGGGTTAGAGTTTAAAAAATTGATCCGGTCAAAATTTAAAATCAAATTATGAACAAGTATAACTTATTTTAACCCGTCTCTTGTTTGCTCGATATGGGAATGCAGGAGTTGAATGAAATTTTTGTACTCACTTGTGCTAGTAATGATAATGCTAAAAGGCACATCAGAAAGCATGTCACCCAACCATCTTCTTCCTCTATGTTCAATTTGAAAAAACTAAAGGCTTTTGTCATCCCATTGGTTACTCTCCTATTCACATTATTGAGGCGCAAGGTTCCTTCGGATGGCTATGGGCCTTGGCGAAGGAAGGCCATAGCTTTGGAATCACAGTTTGGGCCCCGGCTATTTTCACATTTCGCACCATTATTAAGGCAGTTACTTCCAGCACCACACCATGTTGCTGCCAGCACCCCCACCCCGCTGAAATCCCAAAAATGCCCCCAAAATTTATTTGTTTTCCCTCCAATTTCTTCTTCTTCTTCTTTCTCCTCCCATCCCTCCTCCACCACCAACCACCGGAGCACCACCCATCCACCACCACCACCTCTCCACTAACCTAAAACCCCTCTTATTCCTTCTCCCTCCCATCCCTCCTCCACCACCCTACCACCGGAAAACAATCCAGAGCCACCACCCCTTCACCCCCAACACCAAAACACCTCCCAAGGGGCCACCACGACCAACCCAGCGGCCACCGGAGATATTTTTGGCAAATTTCGTGTTTCTGCTTTTTTTTCCCGCAGATTTACAGCCAGAAGCTGTTTAAAATGTATTCCGGTAATTCAATTATCGGAACATAAATATGCTTCCAGTAATTGAATTACCGGAATACATACACCTCCCAAGTAATGCAAATGTATTTCAGTAATTGAATTACCGGAATACATTTTAAACAGCTTTCAGTAATTCAATTACCTTACCGGAAACCTATAAATCTACGGGAAAAAAAAGCAGAAACACGAAATTTGCCAGAACTATCTCCGGTGGCCGCTGGGTTAGTCGTGGTGGCCCATTGGGAGGTGTTCCGGTGTTGGAGGTGGAGGGGCGGTGGCTCCGGCGAGTTTTCCGGTGGTGGAAGAGGAAGAAGGAAGAAGGAATGAAGGTATTTTGGGGAGGTGGTGGTGGTAGAGGGGCGATGCTCTGGTGGTTGGTGGTGGAGGACGGTGGTGGGGTGGTGGAGGTGGTGGAAGAGGGATGGGAGGAACAAGAAGAAGAAGAAATGAGAGGGGGAAAAAAATTAAATTTGAGGGGTATTTTTGGGATTTCAGTGGGATGGGGGTTGCTGGCAGCAACATGGTGGGGTGCTGAAAGCAATAGCCCATTATTAATCACTAACTTCACCCATCCAAACAAAGTGCGTTCACCGTTTTATGCAACAAATCAATCTATCATTAGTTGGGTCCGGTTCTTATAGTTCTATAAACAGAAACAATTACATTACATTACAAGACAGGAAGTGTCCTGAGCACGTTTTGGTAGTGCGACCGCACAGGGCCCCATATTTTAGGGGCCACCAATTTTTTTTTTCACTTGGTGTATATATATATTAAAATAAAATTTTTATATTTGAAACTTAAGGACCCAATTATTTTTTAAAATTCAGGCCCAAGCCTTCACAAACCTTGTAAGACCCAAGTTTTTATAGGGTCAATCGGACGGTTAAAGACTTATACACTTTTAAAATAGAAACCCTAAGGTATTGAGAAGATCTTGGAAACACTAAGAAATGGAGATTAAATGTGTATTTGTTCAAAAATGTCAAATTCGTAGAAAGAAACACAATGATGAAAATCTCTCTGAATGCACACAATCAAACATTGAGTCTGTTGAGGAGTCTTTCAAGATTCCCTATTCTTGTGATTTTGATGGTGAAATTCTATTTGAAGAATTAAAGGTCAGGGCATCAATTTCTTTCTTCAGCTCTTGTGATTCATTTGCTATCAGTGGAAGATACTGCTAGTGTAGGTTGCTGTTGCAAGATGTTTGGGTTGATAGATATAAGCATGACTATATTTTTTATAATTCTATTGTAATTTGCTACTGTAATCTTTTCTTTTCTTTCGGTAGTATTTTCTTTAACTTGAGGTTGTATCAAAACAATTAATGACTAGTTTTTTGCACCCCTTTGTGTGCTTTTGATAATATATATATATTTGGTATATCAAAAAAAAATAGGGCACCAATTTATCCATTCGCACATTGCATCCAAAATCTCTGGGACGGCCCTGTTACAAGACTTAGGGTTTTTTTTCCACAAAACTTTAAATAGGCCTTAATATGTTACTGATATGTTCATATGATTTGGACAAATTCGAGAATGTAACACCATGTTGAAACATTCTTCCATCCTCCTCCACAAGAATTTTTTTAATTCAGAAACATCATTTTGAATGACAAAATGCTCTTCAAATGCAACACCGCGAAGTTTAGATTGTCACCTTGACCAAACAGGTGGTGGTGTAATTAATTAGGCCAAGTGTTTTCACAAAATATTTTGTTGATCACCCTTTATTGCCAACAATGCAGTTCCATATGCAGCTTCTGTTTGACTTGCACGAGTCACAGGCAAACCAAGCACCCTCTCTCGTATCTTTGTCCACTTCTCATTTTTGGCTCCTCCACCGGCTGTGAAAACTTGATCTACCTGGGTTGCACCTAGCTCCTTTAGCAACCCATATCCCTTTGCCTAAAATACCATTCAAGAGTTATGAAAATTAAACAGTATAAAATGAGTTAACAAGATTTTTACCTCTATACGCGCAATGGATTCGAAAACCCCATGCAAGTATTCAACATCATTTTCTGGACGTGGAAGTAGCCTGACCAAAAATTAAATTCCATCAGTTATGCAAAATGAAGTGTACTAAACCAAATTGATTGTGGTGTGGTGGTACAGCTAGCCTAACCAAATTTGGCTTTGTCGCTAAACCTAAATGAACCTTTTTTTTGACTAAAAAACCTAAATGAATTTAATCATTCAAAATTTCATTAAATTTGATTCTTCATAACGTCCTTTCACCTTTCCAAAAATTGGCTCAGTCCTCCGTAATAAAGACAAGGAAATGCCAGAGTGTCCGTGGAACACTTGTTAAGGATTGAAAAATAGAAAGTATCCCATTGAATGAAAAGTAAAGTTTTTCAAGTTCCTAATAAATACTGTACTTTTTACTATTAAATATTTTTTGTTTCTTAATTTCTTAACAGAAATGTTTTTTCAACAACAAAATACGACACCGTATATTCGTACGGTACAGACATACGTATGAAATTTTGTTTTTTGTTTTTTTTGAAAAAATTGACCGCATGCGGTTTGGCACTGTACCGCATGCAGTTTTTGTATTATGATGGTTGGAGGAAAAAAAAATAGTGTTCATACATGTACAGATATATGGTCCGTACATGTACGGACATACGGTGTCAAAAGTGGGTGTCGCAGTTTGTTGTCAATTTAGCGCGACCCATTTCTTAACTGTGCTCTGAGCTGGACTTCAGTCCTCAAGTCAAAATGCCAATCAAGTCATGTGTTCTAATAAAATTATATGCATTCTAACTACTTAAGCAGTCCCCCCAAAATGAACTTGCATATAATGGAACCTAAGATTACTAAGCATAGCATATTTCAACAATGTCAGAAGTTACTGCTCGGCTATTATAGTTGTTGCGAGTCCCACGTCGGGTGGTTAACGAGTCTGGCCGTTGCTTATATAGCTGGGTAGACCACCCCCTCACAAGCCGGTTTTGAAGGGACCTTTCGGATGCCTAAATTCTAACAATAGTCATATTATTATTACTTTTATTACAAATGGATTTTGGATGCCAACCTCATTAACTAGCTATTGATCCTTCACATGATGACTTATAAATTTAATGAAATGGCAAAGAAAGCAAAATGAATTTCTGGGGCTGAATGGCTGAAAGCCTACATTGACAGGATTTCAATTTTATCTGAAAACCAATATTTAAAAAAAAAAAAACAAAAAAAAACTAGAATTGAATTACATTATAAAGAAAATAAAAACAAGCTAAGTGTTCCAACGGAAAGCAGTTCAGTACCTTGGAGCCAAGTTTGGATCTGCCACTGGAAATCTTTCACCAGCTTTTGGAAGAGGATAGTAGTCTAGAAGAGAGGTTTGTGCGGGATTGATTTGTTCACTCAATTTCTCTAATTGATCATCAGTGAATAGCTGTCTAAGAACAGCTCCACCAGTGTTTGAAGCACCACCAACAAGCCATTTGTCATCAAGGCGATGACTATACACCCCAAACCGAGAATCCTCAATTCTAGTGTTGCTTAATAGTTTAATAGCAAGTGTTGAACCCAATGAAGTAACCTAATAAAGAAGAGCATTATGAGAAACACACAAGTCACAAAAAGCTAATGTGGTTTGTTGCATAGATAAGTAACAGAATCTTGGAATGTTGAAACAGAAGGTGTAGTAGAAAGACTTCTCTGCAAAATTATAATCGAAACAATGGCACATAAAATTTTCCATTTTTTGAAGCTATGCATTCTTTTTGGATGATAAACCAAACATAAAATCTGGAAAAATATGAAACTTTTAATTTAATTAACAATCCACTATTCTAATTTTTTTCTCCAAAAATCCTAAATTGTCTATCACGAGATGTAATAGATCATGAATAAATAACTAATGATGAGTTTATTAAGAGATTACAGCTTTTCCAGTTTGAGTAGCACGAGCTGCAAGAAATGCAGCTATACTGTCAGTGGTTCCAGTGCATGCAACACAATCCCTTTGAAAACCTGAAAGGATAAGCACAATACATACGATTTTCAACTTCAAAGGATAAATGCACAATACATATGATTTTCAACTTCATAGCAGCAAAGATTTTAACCAGGAAGCTAAAGAAATTCTGATTCCATTACAGCACAACAATAAGACCAAAATGTAAAAAATAAAATAAAATTGTGTTATGTAACACCCCGGCCCACATCAACGGCTATACCGCCCGGCCCAAATCAAGTGCTACTCACAGGACTTCTGGGACGCCTTAATTCCCAGTTTTTGCCCTCGTGGGGATTCGATACCGCGCCTAAAGGGATAAAGGCTAACGAAAAGCACCCACCACTACCACTAGACCAATTAAGTGGCAGTGGTGGGTGCTTTCCGTTTATCCCTTTGGGGGCAGTATCGAATCCCCACGAGGGCAAAAATATTCCTTAAGGGGGGAATAAAGTCCTGTGAGTAACATACCCTTTTGTAAGCCCTTTCGTAACTGGGCCTAGTGCCTGGTGGGTTGGGATGTTACATGTTACTTGTGCATCAACTTGGAAAAGCATTGTGTCTCAACTCTCAAGAAGGCACTCATCCAAAAAGAAAATAATATTGAGATAAGGTTGCAAAAATCAAATTGGAAGGAGCAAAACAATATTCATATGCATTAGCACTAAAAACTGGAGTTGAAACACAAAAATTTGAATTTAAGTTGATTCTTTTGAAGGCTCTCTTAGACGGATCGTATTACCCCAAAGTGTTCCTTGGTATAGATTTTCATTACAACTACAATTAGTACAAAAATACATACCAAATTGATTTATAATCTCCTCCTTCAAACAAGCAATTGGAGTTCCTGGTGCAACAACTGAAGGTAAAAGACGAGAATATGGTTGAGAGACTAGCCATGATGGATATGAGTCCACTTCAGGATCATAGCCAACCTGCAAAACATAAAACAATGGATAAATTTTCCAACTTAGAAATTACAACACAGACATAAGTGTCCCAGCCAAGAAAAAAAAAAAAAAAAAGAAGCTAGAGCTTAATAAATGATGCCTTCAAAGCATTATTATAATCTGAAATTCCAAGCTTTCCATGGAGAAGCCACAAAAGCCAATCTGCTTGGTGCAACAACAGAGCAGATTTTTTGTTCGAACCATCATGATTCCACCATGAGACAAGCTTACACAGAGTGGACGAGGCAGAGCATACTGTATGATTTGGAGGGGCAATAGATTTCACAGCAGGTAGCGCATCAGGACAACTCTCATTGTAAAGAAAAGGTCTCCACAACGGTTCTCCTGTGTCACTGCAAAACCAGATTCATATTCCCACTTCAGAAATCAGATACAATCTTAACACACACACACACACACACACACACACAATTTCTGATCACCCACCTATCAACAATGATGGTAGTTGCAGAAGTGCCATCAACAGAAATGGAAACAATGTGTTGGCGAAGGTTAAGTGGAACATCTTCAAGCAACAAAAAGAGTGTCTCCTTCCACGAGCGTACCCAGTCACGTGACTCTCCATTCTTTCTAGACAAGAGAATCAGAAACCTCAGCATACCTTGGCAGTAGCATTAACAGGAATAATATCATTTAACAATACAATTACAATTACTATTACTAATTGCATATTTCAGGGGCACACATAAGATGAATGTGGAACTCCAATTGAAAATCTCCGTCTTATACACAATTTATCATCCCAATCGATTCAAATATTGCCAGCAAAAGCCTATGCTAAGAATTTAAAAAGGAAATTAAAATGATACCGAGTACAGCGGATACTCTCTCTTTGCCTCGGCCTGAATTGTACCACCCTTGTCAATAATGGCAAACCTGGCACCGGAAGTGCCAAAGTCCAACCCTAGATAAAGCCTTTCACCTCCCACACTCACTTCTGACATCTTATTTTTGCTTCCATTTCTGAGAGACATTGATACTGCCCTTGGTTTTCTGACCTTATTATTATTATTACATGAGCCAGTTCCTGAGAATAGGTTCAAAGTATCATTAGACTGAAGAAAATAAAAATAACTAAAAAGAGCAATTGCTCGTGCTCAAAGGTTACATTACATATACCGCATTTTCGAATTGATGTCCAAGATGCTAAAACGGTGCTTGCGGGGTTTATTGAAATAGCGCCGCCTACCATATTGTTTGCAGTTTGCACGGATAAGGGGACTGCAAGAACGGATTTGGTAGCAAAGTCACTAAAATTAGTGGTAATAATAATTGTAGTTTAATAATTTAATAAAAAAAAAAAGAAATAAATTATGGATTTTTGTGAAACTGTGCACTCCTCAATCAAGTTGGAGGCCCATTTTTTCTGGCATTGGGATGCTACACGAATGAGCCCATTGGGCAGTTTTCATGGTTAAATTAAATATAGTTTAGTTTGTATTGGTTTTTAATTTACTGGAATTTTTAAATTAAAATGAACTTATAGTTATTTATTTATAAAAATGTTCTTACAAGTATGTGTATATAGAGAAGTTAAATGAGAGAAATCTAAAAACAAATTGAGGGGCAAAAGCTAATTTTAATTTATATGAAAAGCTATTATTTAAGAAAACTTATAATTATTATAAGATTCTGACAATATTTCTTCATACTTATTTAAAAAATTTATTTAAACCGACTCTGTGACATTTTATTTATTAACAAAAAAAATACCTATATTTTAAAATGAAAAAAAATGTGACTAACAAACAAACAAACATGGAAATATGAGAAATGCAGTAACCAAAGACACATGTCATTTTTGCTTACATGCGCCCTCCTTTCGGAAGCATATTTTTGGATGTGCATCATTTTTCTGTCTGAAAATTTATTTCCAGACAAATCCAGATAAAATATGCCGTCTGGAAATAAATTTCGGCAAAAAAGGTGCATATTAACAAAACTGAGGGTTTCTTCGGTTATTCCCTTCAGGAAAAGATCACAACAAAATTCCCATAATCTGATTATTCACTAAGCCTCATACCGGCCCGGTCCATTGACTAGTCCATATTCCAATTTTTAAGAGTGTAGCGAGGAGTACCGAAAGAAGTGTGCCACTTATTTCATGAATGCATATATAAGAAACAAGATGCTTTTAAATTTAAACAAGATTTAAAGAGTATATGTTTAAAAGAATGTCTAAAATATGAAAGAAGTATGCATATATATAATTGATTTTAAAAACTTTAAAATTATATTTTAAAAGAAAAAATTAAGATAAAAAAAACGTGTATATTTTATTTAAAAGAATTTAACCTTAAGATTTGTAATTAATTTTTTTAAAGTGACACGTGTCATTTAATAAGATGTAACACATTAAGAGATTAAATCACTTTGAAATAAAATACCATAATTTAATATGTATAAAAACAGGTTTAAACTAGTTAATTTAAAAATATAAGCAACTTTTATTTTAGAATTAAATGAGGTTTTTAACATGCAAATTGAAAGTAATAATACGATAATATTTTTAAAATAAAAATACTTTTTTTTCAATAGTGCCCACATGCAATGAGTAAAAACAGAAGAGTGCCTCGCTCTCAATAACGGATGTTATATTTTATTATGTGAAAGTGGATACTAGAAAGATATATATATATATATATATATATATATATATATATATATATATATATATATATATATGTTAAGATGTGTTTGGTTGGGGGGTTTTGGATGGGAGGGGAGGAGAGGGAAGGAGATATTTTAAATTATGTTTGTTTGGTTCAATTTTTTTAATGGGATGGGATGGGAGGAGGGAGGGAGCAAAATCTCTCCTAAGCCAATTTTGGCTCCTCCCAAAGTGTGTATTGGAGGAGGGAGGAGAGAGATTAAATTATTTAAAACAAAATTACTGAAATATCCTTATATATAATATAATATAATATAATATAAAACACTATAAGGATATACCAGTAAATTAATCCATTCCCTCCATTAAAATCTCTCATCTCCCCTCCCCTCCTCTCAACCAAACACAAGATCAAATTAAATCTCTCCCCTCCCTTCCCCTTCTCTTCCCTCTCTTCTATTAAAATCTCTCTTCTCCCCTCCCCTTCCTTCTCCTTATTTGAACCAAACAGTCCCCTAAGCGTTTGAAACTGCGAATGTGCAATGTCTTCGAAACATCTAGATGTAGCTTCTGCGATGAACACATTTCCACCGTGATACTAGACAGACTAATCGCACTTACACAACTATATGTCAACATGCTTGGAAAACGCAATAATTAAAAAAATTAATAAAAATATGTTTAGATAAATTCAAATGTAACTTTTTGTTAAAACCCATTTGTTTTAATACATGCGATTATATTAAAATTATTATTTCAATAATACTTTGCCTAGAAATGGAATTTTAGATAAATTCAAAAATATCTTGTTTAGCATTTATTATTAATAATGTTTTTCAAAATTTATTTAGTTGTTAAGAAAGGGTACAAGAGATTAGACATATTTTTTTAGTATGAATCAGTCTATTCTTAAAATTAACTCCATCCAGAATGATTCTATATAGCTTCTGCTTGAATGTTTTCTATGTCAGTGATTGGGTTTTGTCACTTTTCATATTGACTTGTTCACATTAAATATTACTAGCTAGCTATGTTGCATATGAGAGTGAAAATCAAGCAAAATACTCCATGAGTGTTACTTTATTGAAAATCAATAATGCCCAACAATGTTAAAGTTTGTACTCCTATATCTAGCATATAAAAATGTCATATAGTTCAATTTTCCAAGAATAACCTGAAATATCTAAAACAAACACACACATTCACTTGAAAATGGCTAATTATTTCATGTGAAATAGCATGGTCCACATTAAAAAGAAATCAATGAGACATGAGTTAGATTCCAATGAGCTTTGAATTGCACATGAAATTAAAACCAGGAAGGCGGGGTTGACCCAAGGCCCAAGCGAGTAAAACAAGAGCTTTAGGCTTTAAAATTTTTGATAAAAAAATGCCTCAAAATTTTTATTTTCGCTTACTATAAATGACTGAATTCCTATAATTTATAGTAAATCTGTCTAGCTCAAATGATATAGCATAATATTTTTTACTTTGTGGTTGCGAATTCAAACCCTTCTATAGCTGATTTTGTTGTAATTTTTTTCAGACCTCTATTTAGAGTTTGTTTTAGGCCTTAACCGGTGTTGGACCGACCAAAAAAAGGTCAGGGGATTAATAAAGAAAAACTGTGTGATGAAAGCCCATATTCCCATCCAAACACGAAAGATGAAAATTTGGATTGGAATTTCGAACCAGCGTAGCATAACTCCCCAACACTGCAAGAGAGGTCCCTAGTTGCACGTGGGTCGCTGGTAATTGGTACTGGTATAGTTCAAAAGTAGAGGGGACAGGTAGTAGCTAGCTTCCAGTCACGGTCACAACACAAGCGTCCCCAAAAAGAGGACCACTAGAAAAGAAAAAGGTTGCTTCGTGCATGTGCCATAAAGCTAATGACATCCACACAACGTGGACTCTGCCAAAATGAACATCAATTCCTTTACTTTTGTATTCCTTGCTCTTTCTTTCATACGCTGGAGATATAGGAAGGAAGGTTGGGAAAAACTGAAAAAGAAGATTAGTTTAATCACGAAATTAGCAAAAATACCTGATGTTTTTGGCGTTTTAGAGATTTTTGTTACCGATACATGCAAGGTTGTTGGTTAGTTGAAACAAATCCATCTTTTTCACTTGTTTATCTTTGAGATGACCCCACAATTAGAACTTGTTTTTTCTTTAATTCTTCTAATTATTCTTCTTATTTTTAAGTTTACGAATCGCCATCTGATTATGATGTGGATGGTCTTTTAAATTTGAAGCAACAATCAATCATTTTTACAGTACGCTTGCGATCAACATCTTTCCTCATCTATTTTTTTTTCTTTCCTTCTTCCCATTCATCCCCTCGTATCCTTTCCCATCTTATCATCGGATTCGATTGCCACCGTAGAAAATGAATGAAAGTTAAGTATCTTCAATATCAATCGGTTGAAAACATCGGACGATGTTACCAGTAATCTCTAATAGTTGTAATTAAAATAACTTAAAGGTGTTTGCAATAATAGTATATAACGGAGTACGTTAATTCGTGCAGGAATATTGTTTCCCTGAAAAGAATGAGTTTGGCTTTTTTAACCATAAAAATAGACATGAGCGAGATGTTGCAACTGATGTTTACATCAAGAGCAGTATTAAACTATTGATTGCCAGAAAGAGCAAAGTACTCTATATAGGAGTATTTGTCTATTAGATAAAAATGGGGAAAAAAGAGTCAGGTATAGGATTTGTTTACTGGGTTTTTTGGTATAGACTCGGAAATCATTTGACAGGCTCAAAATGAAACAAATAATTATTTTCAAACGATGTGAGTCCTACAAGTTAACATGTTAATCTCATCAAACGATGAGTTTTTACACTTGGAAACAGTAATCTGTCAAGAAATCAGGCTTAGCCGTTCGAAGCCAAGGATTTTGCCAGAATCGTCGTGAGGCTCAACTTGGTGGTTATGCCAAGAGCCCTCGTCAAGTGGACGGTTATGAAAATAGAAATTGAGAGGGAAAACGGTTTTAATGGGAGTTGGAGAAATGGAGGTGAGACAAAACACGAGGTTGAAAACGTTGAACCCAAAATGTTCTTTTTTTTTTTTAGATTTTTTGTGTTTTGAAAGACTAAAAGTAAACGAAAATACAAGTAAAATCGTGCAGGAAGTAAATTGCATGAAAAGTAAAGAAAGTTTAAAAGAAAAAAAGTGTAAGAATTTAAAGGTGCAGAAATGTAATGTGCAATGAAGTAAAGTGCAGGAAGATAAAAATGAAAGAATGTAAATGATTGGAAAGTTAAATTGCATTGAAAGAAAAAGTGTGGAAGGAGTACTTGATCTCAAACTGCGAGTCTGTGTGTTGAGACGTTGAGAAATCGATCAAGTATCCAACCCCGTTTACATCGTTCGACCTCCTATTTATAGAGGAATTAAAAATAACTGACTATCTATCTGCTAGACACATGTACAGTATGGATGTCTAGCAGTTACATTGTATTTACTATATTCGACGGCATATTAGCGTAAGTAATTAACTACGCTACCAAGCACTGGGGCCAGTCCTGACAAGTCTTCGCTGGCTTCGACGGTGTTTCTTTCACCAAGGCAGGTCGGATTGATCCTTTTTGGCGTTTCATGAAAATTTCGCTAAGTCTTCAGAGCTTAATGGATACCTCGACCGTTCCTCGTACTTAGGCAGTGCATGCCTATCTTCGACACTCCTCGTGCATTGTCGAAACATCCCAAAACCTTATAGACTTAGCTTGTATTTGTTTTCTTTTTTCTGGAATTGCGCTCGTGGCTCGTTGAGTCACTATCACGTTCGTCGAGAATCCAAATTGTAAATTTGGCACCCAATAAATGCCCCCCAAGTTTTGGTTTTCGACGACCAGGAGAAAGATCGAAACTTAGTAGTTTCTAAATTTTTCGCATAACTCCTACCCATTACCTCCATCACTTCCGTTCCTTCAACACATTTTCCAATGAAACGGGCTTATGATGGTCTAAGTGGGCTGCGTCAGACCAACGCCTTTATATAGCCTTTGCCACCAAACGTTCTCCTTTCTCCTTCCACTGTTCACCTTCTTCTTGAGTTCTTCGATTTTTAAACTTCTGCAACTCTATTCTTCGCCATTTCCCCACTTATGGCTTCATCCAGCAATGCAGCTCCCCACATTCGGCAGGTTGTTACGAATTCGGTCCTGGGAGATTCAGATTTGTGGCAGAAATCCAAGGTACTTTATCCTTTTGTTTCTGAATCAAATCCAGGCGATCCTACTTATGCCTACTTTGGTCCTTGCTTTTCTTCTGAAACTGACCTTGAACAGTTCAAGGATTCCTTTCCAAACACTAAGGGTGTTACTGATATCTTAGTCTCATCATCTGTCCTACCCATTCATCCCTTTTTCAAAAGCGCTAGGCTCTTTAGAACTCCACCTAATCCGTCCAAAGTTGACGGGTATGCTGCTTGGCTTGACAGGGTTGAAAAGGCTAAGAAACAATCTTGGGAAGATTTAGGTATTTATGGCTTGACCCAAATATCTAGGTATGCTGTCAAGCTAGATGTCGCCATGATTGGTGCTTCCATTTTCTTTTGGAACAAAACCGCAAACACCTTTCAGTTTCCTTGTGGTATGATGACCCCTACTCTATTCGATGTTGCTGCCATTACGGATCTTGAGCCACGTGGCGAATTCATTCACCCATTGATGGCCAGTAACACCATCATTGATGCTTAGCACAAGGCTCCTACTGGATTTTCCAAATTTATACAGTATCACAGAGGTCAAGACGACACTATCACCAACATGGAGTATGTTGCTTTCCTTCTATTATGGTTGTCAGCTTTCGTTCTTTGTTCCAAGAATGTACGAGTTTCTAAGTCTTATTTGGTCTTAGCCAATTTACTTCACCAAAACGTTTCTGTCTGTCTGAATTCTTTTATTTTGGCGAACCTGTACAAGAGCTTGGATACTCTCTATGATTCTGTTGTTGCTGGGAGCAAAAGTCCTCAAGGTGGTCCCTTCTGGCTCTTTCAGTTGTGGTTCAATGTAGTTTTGTCGAAAAGGTTGTCCCATTCTCCTCCGGAGAAACTTTCACTTGCCACGTATGGTCCTTCCCTTTGCCACTACTCCAATGAAATCTCTAATGAAGTAGATAGCTTCAAATATTTCTTTAAGCTTTTCCATTCATTGGACGCCAATGATTCGACGATCAAATTCGCTCCTTTCGTCGAACGTCAATATGGCCCAAAATGGTTCACTCAAAGAATTGACACTGATGAACCCGATGTTGACGTACCTTGGTCGCATTTCCTGGCACGCCAGATTTTCTTTTCTGGCCTACCTGGGACCAGTGATGATAGTTTTCATGTGTACCTTCCAAACTGTGTGGCTAGTTAGTTTGGGCTTGTTCAATGTGTTCCTGCCCCCTTCTCCGATCTGGTCGAATCCAGAATGCTGACCTGACATTCGACAATATTGAACATTGTCGAAGGAAGAACAAGATTAGGCGGGTCAAGGTTAACCTCGTCCCTTACACACCAATTCATGCTGTAAGTGAGAGCTTTTTGACTTGGTGGCAGAATTACTTCCAAGGTTCATGCCCTCCTTTGGAAACTTGCATGGGTAGACTTGAACTGTCTCCACCGGAATAAAGTCCTTCTGCCAAGACCATTGGTAAGCGCCTTGCAAATTTTTTAGTTTCCTTTCCTCAATGTACAAACTTCATATGCTTAAATCATCGTTTCTCTTGATGTTAAAACTTGGTTTTCTGCAGCTGTTCCTGTAGAGAATCCTCTTTCTCATCGATAGGAGCCAACTGACGTTGTCGAAGAGGCTAACAAAGACGAGGATATTGAGGTTCCTCTTCAGAAGTCTTCTTCCCCTACCAAACAGAAACATAAATCAAATGTATCTATGGTGAAGAAGGTTTTAACAAAGAAACCTCCACCATCGAAGCCTCAAGTGTCTCCCGTCGAATCCTCCAAAGCTCGAGGCAAGAGGAAATCTGCAGCTACTTCTGCGTCTACCCCCAAAAAGTCTAAGCAAATGGAAACTGTTGATGTTTCCAGCTCGACAACTTTGTCTAAAGTAATGAACCAAATTCGATGATTGCATATGTATTTGGCTCTTATGTTTATGCTTTCTTTTCTAGGAAACTACTCTTGACGCCTCGGAGTCTTTAAGCGCTTCCTCTCAAAGCCCTCAAAATGGCTCAAAGGTAAAATTTGATTGCCTCAAACAACTCTTCTACAAGGCAAAACAAATCACCCTTTATCTCCTTGACAGGTGCAAGAAAAACCTTCTCAAGAGGCTGCATCTAAGTTGGTGCCTTTGATAGAGGCATCCCTTAATGTTGATTCGACCCCTCACCCGCTTGATCAAGTGATGGTCGAATCCGAGCACATTCAGACTCCTGAGGTAACATCTTGTGACAACCACCCTAAAATTTAAATGGAGCCGCCACCAATATTTTATTTTTATAGGAAACATTGGAAAACCTATTTTTTAAATGTTTTTGAATTTAACAATAAAAAGGTCTTTGAACTAGATTTTGAGCCCGGGAGTTATTTACGCGCGGGGAAGGTATTAGCACCCCACGACGCCCGTAAAACGGTACCTTTAATTGTTTGAAAATTGATGTTTGCCTTTAGTGAATTATTTCCTAAAAGAAAATATTTTTATTTTATCATTTGAACTAAATCATAAATACCTTTTCGAAAAAGAACATTTTTAGTTAAAAAAAAGATCTTTCCTTATTTTTGCACCACATTTGGAAACCCATTGTTATTAACTACTAGTTATAATTAATTGTTTATTCTTAAAAATAACAACACTAACCGTAAACCCTAGTGATCTAAAGTTATCTCCTTTTCTATTTTTAAGATAAATAAAATATATGTTAAATATCTGATTTTAATTATTTCAGTTTGAATTTTAGAAAGAAAAAAAGAGAAAACTTTATTTATAAAACGAAAAATAAAAAAATAAAATAAAATATGTAATGATCTTTGGAAACCCTAATCAAGCGTGAATCCTAAATTTGAACGAGACGGCGATTAACGGAGGCGCGGCCAGGAACCTCGATTAAGTACGCTTATAGCGTTAACGATCCAAACAATAGAATTCGAGAAAGAAACGTGACAGAGAAAGACATCAATTATATCACAATTGTAGCCTCAAATTCTTCACATTATACAGATTAGAGGAGAAAGCAAAGCATGCAGAGAATGAAAGAAAAGAAAACCTGGGTTATGTGCTTTTGACCCAAGGTATTACAAAGAAGTCCAAGATAGCGAAAGAAAACCTAGAACTAAGTGTTTATATTTCTTTCTCTCTTTTGGGTGACCTCACTGGATTCTTCAACCGTGGTGGTCTCCTCCCTTTAAGCCTCCGCTTCCTTTTCGTTCCTCCTCTTTAAATCTGAAGCTACTCTCCTTGACGCTTTTTCAGATCCAAAACTCTCATCCTCATTCCCTTTGCGTGCTTCCCTTTTATAGGCACAACATCTGCGAAAGATCAACAAACAAATCAGTTCAAAATCAAATAAATAAAGATAAAGAGATAAGAAAAAAAATGGAAAACAAAAATCCCCTTTTTTGCATCCGATTTTGTGATTCTATTGGAGATTAAGATGGTAGCTTCAATCCGATTTTCTGGGTGAAGAGGATAAGGAAGAGGCCAAGAAACGAGGGAGAGAGATGAGGGAGAGATGGAGGCCGAGATAGGTGGAGAGGATGAGGCTTGGCCGCAGCGGCCTAGGGTTGGAGATGAGGAGGGATTTTTGAATGGAGGAAGGAGAAGAAGATAGGGATTAGGGTTTGGGATAAGATGAAGATGATGAGAGAAAGGGAGAGAATGAGGCTTGGCTGCGGCGGCCTAGGGTTAGGTGGGAGGAAAGAATGGAAGAGAAGAGAGAAGGGAAGAGGAGGAGAGCGAAAGTAGGAGAGGAGAGCACGCCGCGGCCAAGGATTGAGGGAGTGAGATGGTTTAGGGTTTTTAGGGTTAAGGCCGATTTGGAAATTTCAGCTGTTTGGGTGTTGGCACGTGTGTGAAACTGGGAGTTCTTGCATGATGGATAAGGGGTGTGTGGATGAAGGCGGGGTGCGAGAAGCGAGCAGAGAGGAGTGAGCGTAGAAAAATAAGGGAGTGCGAGAAGCGGCGAAAGAAGAGCAGGAGCGTTGGGTTCTTTGGATTGCACAGCCATTGCTTGCTACTTGCACCGGTGATTTAATACTTATCCCCTTCTCTTTTCTTTTTTTCCTTTTCCTTTTCTTTCTGCATTTTTTCTTTATTCGTTTTTTTTCTTCTTCTTTTTTATTATGAAACCAAAAACATTATTTTTATTTTTTATCACAAATTTAAAAAAGTTAAAATAAATAATAAAATAAAATAAAATAAAATAAAATAAAAAGGCCGGACAAAATTAGGGTACTACACATCTCAATTTCGCATTTAATCCCTTGAAATACTTGTTATTGATCATGGCCTGCTACCTTCAGGATGCTCGAGGCAAAGATATCGACGAACCCGTCATGGGTGTCGACCCTCTGCCTCCATCTCCGAATCAACCACTTCCTACTGGTTCAATTGCTTTAATGACACTCCCTTTTCCTACCGTGAGCAAGCAAAATCCTGTTAACCCCCGGGATCCTGAGAAGGTAATTATTTTGGTAGCTGTTTATGAAGATACAATTAAGGATCAAAATTTTTATGAACTGATTCCTGTAAATGCTCAGCCTACTCCTGAAACTAATCCTGTGTCAGAAAATATCCAGCAACTGGGTGAAGTCGATGCAGTGGATGGGCTTATTAGCCTTCTTTCAGGATTAAGTTATATGAGCTCCTCTTTTTCCGAACGTTTTTTGACGGCCACTGGTCAAGATTGCGATTCTGCGGCTCTGGAAAGCATGGCTAAACTTCAAGAAATGATCAACATTCCTTTTGACACTTTCTATCATGATTCTGAAGTCGTTGACAGATTTACGGGCTTTGTCGAGGACTTGGCTTTTCTCCACAAACATCTCCCTCCTTGGTCGAACCAAGTATGCCTTGTTCAATGAGTTTGCCAATGATCTTCAACATAAGGTCCACCTTATACAGCAAGGGATTCCACCTTATTTGGAGGCTGGTGAGGAAAGAAAACGCTTGATGGAAGAGCTTCAAAGTTTCAGGGCTAATAAGAAGGTTAATGCCAAGAAACAGGACGCAGACAAAGCTAAGGAAGAAAAACTGGAAACTGAAATATCAAGACTTGAGCAAGAATTGGCAATCTCCAGGGCTAAGTTGCAACAACTTAAGGAAGAGATGGCCTTACATGCGTCAGACTAATTTGGATGATACCATTGTTGACTTGCGTGTTAGGACCTATCGCATTGTCGAAACAATTAACAAGTTGTAGCCCTGCTATTCGACGACCATGTTTGCCAAGATTGACTTGGAGAATGTATGGGCTCATTTAAAGACTTTGTAATTTTATTTTTCTGCCTAGCATTTCTTTTGTATTGCCAGACAAGTCGAAGTCTTTGTTTAATGAATCGTCGAATTGCTTTCTGCTTCTCTTGTCTCATCAGACGTCTTTTCAGCACGTTTTTCTTTTCAAGTCAGCATAAAATCAACTATTAATGCTTTCGCCATTTTCCAAAGTGCTATTAATTAGAATTTAAACTTACAAAATAACGCCTAGGCCCATATCTTGGCCTATATATAGCAAGTGGCCTATAAATAGCAAATGGCACTTGATGCCAATTTGGCACTTTCACGTTCCTTTTCTTTTCTTTTTTTCTTTTTCTTTTTTTGCAACTTCTGCAGTTATTCTCGCTCAAACACGCTACTGTTCAATCTTCCTTAACAAAAATGCAGATCTGGGCAGTACATTGGATTGAGCTCTCTTTGCTCAACCTACCTTGGAAAACCTGGTTAGGCGCTTTACCCCTCCCACCAAAACGTTTCTGTCTTGATGGTGGCACCATCTCTGGGTTTTGGTAATTTGCCTAAATTATGTTAATGAGTTTTGGTAAGTTACCTAATGTGGCTTATCAAACTCATTAAACTGTGCGAGAAAGGGAAAAGCCTGGGTCAATCTGGTTTTCTTCTGTCTTGAGCTCCTCTTTGTCTTTGTCTTCAAAGTCTTTGATGCAGAGGCTTGCCAAGAGCTCCTCTTCATCTTTGTCTTCAAAGTCTTTGATGCGGAGGTTTGCCAACCTTTAGAGAACCGGACTATGGGTGTGGGGGCCTACCATCGAATTGTGTTATGACCACCACTTTTTTGATTCAAGCTCCTTTCCACTTTCTCAACCAGTATCCAACACCTTTCCTCCTAGTCTTCAGGGTCTATAACTTCGGTGCTCTGTTGAGGAAGGTGTCTGTTTTGAAGCATCTCATTCACCTTGGTGGTCCATCCCCATGTTTTACCCAATGCATTTTCCATTCAGGGAGACTGCTTCTGCTTCCCATATTTCCTTCAACTTCCTAAGCTCCCTTTCCAGCGAATTTGGAACTTGGTCATGGCGAAGCTTCTACTCTTTGTGCTTCTCACTCAGCAAATGTTGAACCTGAGTGTGTTGAACCTTTTACTTGTTTTCTTTTACTCATTTGTATTAGCCTAGTATTAAGAGTAACTTTGCTGCCTTTGTTTCAAAGTTGATATCCAATTCGACCATGTATTTGTAACTTGCCAAATGGCTGATGAATAAAGAATTTTTATTTGATACCTGGATTTTTACTTCGCACATTGTCGGCTTATATGGCTTTAAATATTTGCCATTAATGAACTTAATTCTTAGATCCAAATTCACCTCGACAAGTGCATAAGCATTACCAGAATATACTGGCGTAACTTTAAATGGTCCCTCCCATTTGGGAGACCATTTCCCTAGTTCTTGACAAGCTTTATCTATGGGCAGAATGACTTTCCAAACCAAATCACCAACATTAAAGGATTTGTATTTCACTTTATTGTCGTAAAATTTGGCTATTTTTTCTTTTTGTTTCACCAAGTTTTCCAATGCAATCAACGTATCATCATGCAATTCGTTTAGTTCGTCGAACATTTACTCCCAATATTATTCCCTAGGCAGATCATCTTGCCTTAATATACGAATTGACTCAAGGTTAATTTCGACAGGCAACATTGCATCATGTCTATATACTAGCTTATATGGTGTGGTGCCTGTTGATTCTCTTGGCGAATTTCTACATGCCTATAAGATTTGCTCAAGTGTGTTATGCCAACTCCTGGGGTATTTTCCAACATGCCTCTTTATTAGCCCAATAATGATCTTTTTCATGGCCTCGACTTGACCATTTGCTTGAGCATAATGTGGAGTAGATGTTAGCATTTTGATTCTCCTTGATTCAGCATAATCTGATACTTTCTGTCTAACAAATACTGACCCTTGGTCGGTTGTTAGTGTTTGAGGTATGCCAAATCGACAGACTATGTGTCATTCGATGAAGTCAATAACATCCTGTTGAGTAACTTCCTTCAAGGCAACAACCTCAACCCACTTGGTGAAATAATCAACACCCACCAAGATGTACTTATGGCCTTTTGATGAAGTGGGGTGGGGTGGATTTGGCCAATAATGTCTAATGCCCAACCTCTGAATGGCCAAGGCTTGACAATAGAATGTAACTCACTGGCAGAAACATTCTCTATATGGTCGTGTCTCTGACATTCTTCAGAAGACTTGGCAAACATAATACAATCCCTTACCAATGTTGGCCAATAGTATCTTTGACGTCTTAAGGTCCACTTCATTTTGTCACCTGCCTGATGTGCTCCACAAATTCCTTCATGGACTTTGGACAAAGGCAAATATGCCTCTTCTTGGCTTAGACAAGCTTCCAGATTGCCATCAATTGATTTTCTGTATAATGCTCCAGCCAATAGTACAAATTTTGATGCTCGGTACTTGAGTTTCCTGTCAACATTTTACTAGGATCCTCTAAGTATTGTATTATTGGCCTTTTCCAATCATTTGGTGTTGATTGGTCAATGTTCGGTCAAAATCGCAAGTATACGATCTCGTCAAGTTATAGTATAAAAGATTATCGTCTCCACAAGGAATTGGAATGATTACTGCTCTACTTAAATCAATTTGTTATTTAGACAAATGGTTCGAGTGAACTTAAATAAAGAGTGCATAAAAATAAGTAGAAAATAAATTATAAAATATTTACGAAAGGAATTAGATAATAAAAGCACTCAGGTAATGGGTTCACTGATACTTATATCTGTATATTTGATTAATTTATAACATGAGTAACAATTCTTACTGATTATCAATCATCTATTCAAAAGCTATTAACACCCAATGATCATGCAATGTTAACAGTCTTCCTCCTAATTTATTACTTTGTTTGATCATTCAAAGCAAGTAAATAGAAAGAGCATAAAACATCAATAGATTTATCAATTCAATGACTGACTGGAAACGAACATATAATCCTTGATCTGGCAGAATACACAGGTTCAACTAATCCTAGAGTTCTGTTAATTAATTCAAGGTACGATCGCCGAACAATTAATCAACTATGTAAAGAATGGCCAATCCTTATTCGACAATAGTGCTTGCCCAGCAGTCATAGACAGACTTGACTGGCTCCTTTTGACGTTGTCAGCTACCTTACCTCTTTTGTAGTCTTCATCCCAAAATCGCTGTTTGTTTCTTGTAATACTCTTCTTGGCCTTGTCTCTCATGTCAGAGTTTCTGGCCATTGCAGAGCTCTTGAGCCATTTATCAATGGCAACATTAGCAGGGGGCTTTCTAGTCTTGGTCATTTGATTAGTTCCAATTGTTTCCTTAGTTGGCTTAGGTGTACATTCTCTTTTGTTCATTTAAGCATTGCTGCTTGATGTAGAGATTGATGGGGAGAATGGTACTCGTCGAACAGAATCCTTGTACTTACCAGGAATCTTACTGTCAACTTTCTTTTGTTGCCTTTGCTTCGCAACCTTCTTAGCAGCTCATCATCAAAGTGCACTGCACAGCAAGGGCAAAGCTTGAGTTTCCCCCCATGGTCTTTTCTTCTTGCAAATTCAGCAAAGGTTTCATCAGGCCTTGGGTAAATGTCGAATGGGTATTCAACATTTACTTCACATTTTTGGCTTGTCCTGATGTTCACCATGCTAACATTGAAAGGAACTTGGCCTTCCTAACTTGCCACTCCTTGGCCAAAAGGATTTGTGTCCACCTTCATGTCTGCTTTTGGTTTGTCAGCAAACTTCAGTCTGCCGTTCTTCAGAGCTTTCTGTATCAAATCTCTAAAATGAACACAATCATTAGTGAAATGGCCTGTCAAGTTATGGTATTTGCAATATTTTTTGCCATTTAGCTCATCAGGCCTTTTGAGCCTATGATCACTTGACAATTTTAATTGTTCATCCTTTAAAAGGATATCAAATATTTTGTCAGCTTTAGTTTTGTCGAATGAATATGTCTTTTTGTTGTCATATTCCATTTTTTTTCCTTTGCTCTAGCAGGCATGAGTGCCGGACAGGCGAAAGGTGGGCCTTCCTTTAATTCTGCCAAGTTAATCTCAAGCTCTTCTGCGCTTGAGTCATCACTATCAGAATTCTTGGTTTCGACCATATTGATTCTTTCACGCTTCACAAACTTCTTCTGATGTTTCTGGTTCTTCTCATCATTCAACTGTTCAATCTATCGAACCTTTTCACCTAGTTGCGCCAAATCAACCAAGTATTGATTGACTAACTTCTTTCTGACGTAGTAATCTAGACCGTTTGCAGTAATTTTGACAGTTTCTGATTCTGGAATAGGCGTGAAACACCTACTCTTCATCTGTCTAAATCGTGCCAAGTAGTCATCAATTGACTCGTTATATGCCCGTTTGACATTAAACAAGTCAGTTAGATTGACTTTCATGTCTCCTCTAAAGAACTGATCATGAAAGCTCCTCTCCAATTATGCCCAATAGTGGACAAAATTGGGTCTAAGTGTCGAGAACAAAGAGAAAGCATTTTTGGTGAGTGAACTTGGGAAGAACCTCATTTTAAGGCTTTCCACAGTGGCCAGTTCTCCCATTTCAATGGTGTACCGCACAATATGCTCGACGGTCGATTTGCCATTTTCACCAGAAAACTTTGAAAGCTTGGGAATCTTTACTTCCCTGCGCAACTCAGCTTGTTACACCCAATCAGGGAATACTGACACAAAATATGGCTTATTGGCATAGCCTTTATTGAACCCAAACCTGTTTAGAACTTGTTCAACTACGTGGTTGACATTTTGTTCTACTTGGTTTCCCATTATGTCCTGTCTAAGTGCAGCCAAACCTGGGTAAACTGGCCTTTCTTGCTCATCATTTCTGTTCAATATTTGAACATGACCATAATGCAGATTCTGTCGGCCTTGTCCTTGAACTCCATTTCCTGGGCCTTGTTCTTCATCAGGTACTTCCCTTTGAATTACTGCTTGACCACCAAGATTAGGTGGTGCAGGTACTGCATGCTGCTCTTGTCGAACATCATTTTTAGGCGTTACCACGCCTAAGGCTTGGTTTAGCCTAGCCATTTGTTCGACCAGTGCATTACATGCGTTGTTAGTATTCGTCATAAGTGGGGTTATCACTGCACCCATTTGTTGAGTGAGCATATTGACCATATCATGATTGCTATTATCAATTTGTTGACGAAGACCATCAAGTGTATTTAATGACAAACCATCACCACCATACAATGGCACGTTTCTTGACATATTAGGGAACATAGGATTCCCTAAGTTCAACCTATCCTGACGAGTAGCAATAATAGAACTTGTTCCTGCTACTTCTGTACCTTGGCTCGCAAACTGCCCCCCCAGGCCCTGGAAACACAAAATTCATCGAAGCCTGGTTTGCCTGTCCCAACGTGAAACCAAATGGCATGCCAAACTGATATTGGTTTTCGGAACGAAATTCCTTCCATTTGAATTTGGTGTGCTACTAGGGGATGACATATTGAAAGCGTAAGGCGCGCTTGCATTGACATGTGGTATACCACTAGTCACATACGCCAATTCTTTTGACCGCGGAGGTGGTATTGCACTTGCCTCCATAGTTGTTGGGATAAGTGGCGGTACATTGCTTCCTATCTCTGCCATGGTAACCACCATGGCACTTGAGGCATTCCCTACCTCAATGCTTGCCAATGGTGCACTCACACTGGCATTTGACACACCTTGATTGCCACTGACGCATTAGTGTTGACCACACTTGCATTGGTGGCGTTATTGGTGTTTCTAACTATGCTTTGTCTTCTTGGTTGTGTAGGAGTGTAAATGGTACAAGATTTTTCACTCTTTAACCTCATAAAACCATATTTAACGAGTTACTCAAAACTTGTCCCACCGGGCGTG
Organism: Calophaca sinica; assembly: GCA_037113605.1. Taxonomy (NCBI): domain Eukaryota; kingdom Viridiplantae; phylum Streptophyta; class Magnoliopsida; order Fabales; family Fabaceae; genus Calophaca; species Calophaca sinica. Next base: position 72,632,396 of record CM073734.1, read on the forward strand.
TCAATTTGTTTACTGGATTTTTTGGTAAAAATCGTCCGATAGGCCCAAAACGAAACAAATTATTTTCAAACGATGTGAGTCCTACAAGTTAACACGGCAATCTTGTCAAACGATGGGTTTTTACACTTGGAAACAGTAATCTGTCAAGAAATCAGGCTTAGCCGTTCGAGGCCAATGATTTTGTCAGAATCACCGTGAGGCTCAACTTGGTGGTTACGCCAAGGGCCCTCGTCGAGTGGACGGTTATGAAAATAAAAATTGAGAGGGAAAGCGGTTTTAATGGGAGTTGGAGAAATGGGGGTGAGACAAAACACGAGGTTGAAAACGATGAACCCAGAATGATTTTGTTTTTTAGATTTTTTGTGTTTTGAAAGACTAAAAGTAAACGAAAATGCAAGTAAAATCATGCAGGAAGTAAATTGCATAGTAAAGGAAGTTTAAAAGAAAAAAGTGCAGGAATTCAAAGGTTTAGAAATGTAATGTGCAATGAAGTAAAGTGCAGGAAGATAAAAATGCGAGAATGTAAATGACTGGAAAGTTAAATTGCATTGAAAGAAAATGGGTGGAAAAAGTACTTGATCTCAAACTACGAGTCTGCTTTGTGTTGAGACGTTGAGAAATCGATCAAGTATCCAACCCCATTTACATCGTTCGACCTCCTATTTATAGAGGAATGAAAAATAACTGACTATCTATCTGCTAGACACGTGTACAGTAGGGATGTCTAACAGTTACACTGTATTTACTATATTTGACGGAATATTAGCTTAAGTAACTAACTATGCTACCAAGCGTTAGGGCCAGTCTCGAGAAGTCTTCGCTGGCTTCGACGGTGCTTCTTTCACCAAGGCAGGTCGGATTGATCCTTTTTGGCATTTCATGAAAATTTCGCTAAGTCTTCAGAGCTTAGTGGATATCTCGACCGTTCCTCGTGCTTAGGTAGGGCATGCCTATCTTCGACACTCCTCGTGCATTGTCGAAACATCACCAAACCTTATAGACTTAGCTTGTATTTTTTTTCTTTTTTCTGGAATTGCGCTCGTGGCACATCGAGTCACTATCACGTTCGTCGAGAATCCAAATTGTAAATTTGGCACCCAACAGGATTAAAAAAATTAATAAAAATGGTACCTAGTATAACCTATGATTCACCCTCCCACACCCGTTATCCCCTATTATTGTTTTCCATCTGATTTTCACCCCCAATAAGTTCTTTTGGCTTAATTGTACTTTTGGTCCTCCAGCTTTTTCTATTTGATGATTTTGGTCCCTCTATTTTATTTTTTGCGATTTCAATCCCCTAACTTTCTTAATTTGGCGATTTTGGTCTCTATGTTTTTTAATTACACTTTTCAAGTATGTATGGTAGTTATAGAAACACCACGATCGCATGACACCCTGTTAGTGAACAACACAGTATAAAACTTTGAACGAATAAATACCAAATTTAGTTCATGAAATTATAGGACCATATCAACATAGTCTCTCATATTGATAATATTCAGAAATGATTTCTGGAATTGCAAAATGATAATCAGGTCCAGTCTGTCCATTGTTATTTGCAGGACTATAATGACATTGAGTTGGTAATGTTAGAGATGCATTTAGAATTAAGTGAATAATATTAGAAATGCATTTGCTAACAGATCCAGGCAGAGGAACAAATCTAACTAATGTTTTGCAATTTCATGAATGATTTTGAAATATTGATATAATGTAGGAGACTGGATTACAATCCTACTATTTCAAGACCAAATTGAATATTTAGAATCATCATTATACATGGTCCACGGAAACTAACTGAAAGGTTTCTTTTTTTTTTTTGGTTTTTTACAGGTTTTTTCCAACGGAGGCAATCCTGTTCGAGACACGTCGGACACTAAATGTGGGTACCTCTTCCAGCGGAGATTCGAACCTTGGTTCGCTATGTTGTGAGAAACTAGCCTCTTCTGCTAGACCCAACTCCCGTTGGTAGCTGAAATGATACTTCCAATAAGTTGATGTCTTGCATTTTACTGTTCGCATAATAGTACTTGAAATTCACCTAGCCAATTACACCAATATGTACATAAGTGTAATTAATGCAACTAGAGTGATTTAAATAAAGTTCAACTTTTGTGAGCGTGGGACATCGCAATACCCTACACCAATACTTCTTGTTGGATTCACGGCATCAGTCTCTCGCGGTAGCAGATGCACCCATCAGTGTTTTCGACAATTTTGGCGACATGCATGGCGGAGACCGATGAACGAATTAACAGTACATTGATAAAATAAAATTCAACTACCTCAGCTAATCCGCCCGTGAATTAAAAACTTGCTCATGCATGTGATTTGCTGATGTACACCTTTCTCTAGGTTCATTGCAATTACTACCTCTAGAGGGCTCCATTACAAGGAAAAGATTGTGTGTATAAAACTTTAATTATCAATTAAAAAAATTAAATCATTTAAAACCTATGTGTATATCTCACTCCTAATGAAGTCTTCTATTTCTTTTGAGAAATATAAATGATTTTTTATGTCTGAACTCTTATCCCTAATATAAAAAGAAAAACAAAAATTACTAAGATTAATGAAGACTATTTAATGTTAGGAAAATGCTAACGGGTGCCCTAATGAATCAAATATAAAAATGTTGTGTTGGAATTGGAAGTGGTGCATTCAATTTCTTGAAAGGTTAAACTTGTTCTTTTCAATACAAAACTTCTATTTTTTGATTTCATAAGTAGTATCTTAAGGGCACTCCATAGCATGACTCTTAAGGTTATAAAATTGAAATCTTATCCCAAATATACTTCTGGTATTAAATATTTTATACCCACTGTATGAGTTTTTAATTTTAGTAAACATACATCTCATATTAAATAACGGTATAAAAAAATTCTAACAATTAATGCATGGGTTTATTTTTCTTATAACTGGGACAAAAAAATTTCTTATAATAGAGACCAGATGTAGTACTATTTTAATTTATGGGCATTGAAATTTTTATGCGTACTTTAACGTTTGAATTTGTAGAACTGAAATAAAATGAAATTCAATACATAATGAATAACATTAGTTGCGATTGTTTGATAAATTAAAATGGGGTGACTTCTAGGTGGTGTCTACGGAGAACAAGTACTCTTAAGTCATTAGATATATTATTAAAAATTTGAACAGTTATTGGTTACTTCGACCTTTTGGTGTTTGTTAAGGATTCACAAAAAGTATTTACAAGCTGGTCTATACATTATTTGTTCCCCTCCCACTATATTGTCTTTTCCCTTTCAATCACCTCCTCCAAGTCCATCAGCGACATCATCACCAGAATCCCCTACCACTTAGCTGCATCATCTATTTATCGCCCCATGCGTTGCTGCTGCCTCCCTCGCTGACCCCGCCTTTGGGTGTTTGCCATTGTCGTCGAAGCTATTCTGGAAAGTTACCACGTTCCCTGAAATGATTAGTGATACGATGGTGGAGTTCCATCGCGAGTGACAGAGCCTCTACTGTCTCGTGTGTTGCCGCCACCTCCCTCTTCAAAAGAACCCTCCCACACTTCGGGTGCTTGTTGTCGTCATGGGGTTCATCGCCATGGAAACTAGTCACCATACGCCCCTATTAGAATGGCTCCGACAACACAATGGTGGAGTTTTCCGCGAGTGATGGAGCCTATGTCACCTCTTGTGTCGATGCTGTGACATCCCGATTTTTCAAATAATCTTGAACAATATTTTAAGTTGACATTAGATCGGTAATTAGGTGATAAACGAGATAAAATAGGCTTAGTGGGACGCATAAACCCTAGGAAAGATGTATAAAACTTGGGAAAAACCTAGAATGACCCTGGAAAGGTGTGGAAAACCCCAAAAAAACTCTAGAAGCTTCTAGAAGAAGAAAACGAGATATTTTCCTAAGAATACCATCGCGACGTGATGGTGTTTGTGAAGAAACCCTCGCGACGCGACGAACACTTCCAATCCAGTCTTGACACGTGTAAAGGTGGGAAAAATCTAGAGGCACCGTCGCGACACGATGAGATTTGTGAAGGGATGGTCGCGACGCGATGATCAGCACCAATCCAGCTATGACGTGTGTCAATTATCGCGACATGATGAGATTAGGAAGGATTGGTCGCGACGCGATGGACCCCGAATTCGCCTATAAATAGGTGTTCACCCTCCTTCATTCTTCGCACCAAAACCTCTTCTCTCTCTAGTAACTTACTCTAAGGAGTAAGTATGCTCTGTACTTGCCTCAAGTGAGGATCATGTGCATCAGAAAGCTCTTAGTTGGAAATCCTTAAGTCTGAGAGAAGAGTAAGGCTCAGAGGAGTAGCCAAGGCAAGAGCGCGGATTGCGATTGAGGGTCAAAGCTTAGGAGCTTAGCTAGGAGTGTCAGGTGAAGGGGAAGAATACCTCAATTACTAGGGAAAATAGGTAGTAGAGTAGTACTGTTAGTATGCATAGGGACCTCAAACCCAACCGGGGGTTAATATCATCAACACCTTAGGAGAGAGGTTGTGGTATGCAGTGGCTAAGGATAGTCACCGTAGACCTATCAACCAACATAGGTTTTGTTTGGTATGATTGTGTGCTTGCTTAAGTTGCATGATTGATAACATGATTAGTTAACGGTCGCCTTTGCCGATGCTAGGAATGATTTATATGCTACTTAATTGTGATCTATTGACATTACGATTAATGTGCTGATATCTATGTGTTGGTTGATTTGATATAATATCTGTGAGTGTGATTAATGTATGGTCATAGTGTCAAGGGTGACGCCCTCTAGTTAGAGGATTGTGAATCCCTAAACGGTAATAGCAAGTATTACCGTCGACACTCTGTATGACAATGGTGATAGCCGGGTCGGTGTACCCGAGGTTGGTGTACCTGAGGTAGTTTGGAGTAGGTGAATGGGACCGAGCTCCAGGACCGAAGGTACGGAATGGTTTGGAGTAGGTGAATGGGACCGAGCTCTAGGACTCTATGTCTGACGGGGGGACAATCTTGGCCATTCCCGGTATGGGGGATTCGTCCTTGTGCATGGGACGGTACCTTACTCCGGTGATCAGAAATGGTAAATCCTTGAATATGAGAGATGCCTTATCTAGTAATTGGAGATGGTAGCGTATCAGGATGTGTTCTCGAGACAAACCAACTTATGTATCATTCCTTCTGTGCCCTGAGACTGGTGATCGGTCTAGGAAGTAGGGCAGGTGATCAACCTGCAACATTCAGTGGTCTGTGGCAGTACGTGGTGTGATCTGTGATCGTGTGCTCAGGTGTCAGTACGTGGTGTGGTTTGTGACCATGTTCTCAGTATATGGTATCTGTGGTATTAGTATCCTGACGATGGTGGTTATCTTTGTTGTTTTTTTATAGGAAAATATTAGTTGTTAGTAAGTTATGTTAGTAACTAGGATTTGAACCCTAGACCTCTTTCCTCCAACTCCTTCAAATGTCCCAGCTCAACCACTTGAGCTACACCTTGGGGACGGTTATCTTTGTTGCTAATTATGCTGTGCATGGTAACAGTGACCTTCCTGCTTATTGGAGATTGATGAGTTTCTTACCCCTTCGTTTCTTGTGTATTTCTATATTATATCATGATGAATAACAAATGGACAGAAGCAGCCTGCACTTAGAGCCTGGGAAGCGGGACCTAGTGGAGGTGACCGCTATAATAAAGCTGCCCAGAGGCAGTGTTCAGACAGTTGTATCATGGCCAGTGTGTATTTTTGTCAATTCTTGTGGGTGTGGTGTGTCTATATCTATATGTGTGTATGTGTCATGCTTTGCGTACTCTGATAATAAATAATATGTGTTGTTGCCTTATACCTGTGTGTCATAAATGTGGCGCCCTGTCTAGGCAGGGTGTTACAGATGCCACCTCCCTCGTCAATAATGACATGACCTTCCCACCTCTGGGAGCTTGTAGTCGTCATCAAAGTTGTCCTAAAAAGTCACCATGCGCCCCACAGGAACAACTCAAACAACACAGAAAGTCGACATGTAGCCAGCGTTGTTGCACAAAAAGTTTTCATCTTCATTGTCTTGTTGTTTGATAGCTTAAGCTCCAGCAAGTGAACAGGAGTACTTCGTCATCAGTTTGAGGTCCTCCACTTGGTGAGTTATGTACTGAGTTGACTTTTCTGAGTCAGGGCTGGGTGAGTTTAGAATCGGACCAAGTTGCGACGATCGAATTGGGAAAAGCTTGTTTGGGTTTTGGATAAGGATACTAGAGTCGACATATGAATTGGAAAAATGAAGGTTTTGAAGCAGTGGATCCGATGTTGAAGCAATGGTACATTTTTCTGGAATTAAAATAAAAACTCCGTAAATGTATAAATTAGCAAATTTTAATTTTTTTAAAGGATTATAACTTAACTGAAAATAATATACACTTGGCATTAAAAAGTATTGATCCACCCTAGACCACCTAACTAACTTGACCATCCTAGCCATCGCCAATAAAATGCAATTAAACCTGTTATAATCTTTATGTTCACTCACTCCTATTTTTCTTCTCCTAACTTGAAAGAAATGAGATGGAATCACACATTTAGCACGTGTTAGGTAGCCATTTGTTTGGGAACTTAAACTGAATTTGAGCCTTTTTGTGAAGGAGAGGTGGAATTTGCTTGTGGATAAGGAAGCTTTGTGGAATCAAATGCCTAGAGCAAAATATAGGAGTATGTTGGAAAATATAAACAATGGGTAAAGATTTAAATTTCCTTCTTGATGATGGAAAGATATGTGTACCATTGGCGTGTGTAGAAGTCAAAACTTAGACTGGTTGCTACAAGAGATAAGGAAGAAAGTTGGGAATTTCATTCAGTGGTATGTAATAAGGATTTTTAGGGTAAGAGATAGTTCTTGGAAGGAACTTTTTCCTAAGTTGTTTCTTGTATATGTAACTAGTAACCTTACCTGTGCAATGCACATGTTTCTTATATAGAGTGGCTGATAACATGTGATGTGACACGTACATTAACTGATGCTAAACGTGTTATAAATTTGGTATTTTGTATGAGAATAGGCTACATCTTACCATAATGGATGATATCATTGAAAAATTAAAAAAGTGGCACGTACATTAACTCCAGCTTACATATGAAGATTAAACCATAATTTAGGAATATAACTATGGAGAGTACAATTGTGGCATGATTTAAGGTAAATGGTTAACTACCAAACATCAGATATCCTCATGTGTTTTTCAAAATATACTAATAGTTGCCGTGTGACAGTTACAAAAAAAGTGATATTTTATGGTCTTCAAAGATGGTGACTCATAACATTCTGCAAAAAAAAAAAAACACAGAAAGACACATTTGAATGATTAATTAGAATTGTAAGATAAATCTATGTTTATACATTTACTATTTAATGAATATGGACTGTTTAAGATAAAGATTTTGAATAAATACCTATCTATTGGTATCATGCTTGTTTTGCTGGAATATGAATGCTTCTATCAAAAAAGATCTCTTGGTGCTGTAGACATGGGTGTATTACCTGTTGATTTAGAGTAGCCAATCGTGTCAGACAATAAAGTATAAGAAACACATTAACAATTACAACAAAATTCGAATATATGTCATACACAGTCTTGCTAAAGTAATTCATGCAATATAAATAAAATCCCTTACTAAAATGGTTTGTTACTATATAAACAAAATGCCTTACTAAAATAGTTTGTTACTTCACTTGATGTGTCATAACTGCTATAAGTTTTCAAAGACTTCTTTGTAAACAACGTTTTTTTTTATGTGCAGACCTCTCCATCATCATCCAATATTAGTATTTTCAAACCATCTTGATTTCACTCTTGAAATAGCAACATACAATTATCCATGAGTAAAAACTGGTCGTCGAAGATAGAGTCTGACCTTTGAGAGTGACTGTCCTTGACTTTTGTTAATTGTCATTGCAAAACATAGACATATGGAAAATTGACGACGTTGAAATTTAAATGGAAATCCAGGATCAAAATTTACCAAATTCATCCTTGGGATAAGAATAGTATCACCTATATTTTACTAGTAAGGACAGTTGCTGTTATAATATTTGTTCCAAGGTCCTTGACTTGCAGCCTTGTTCCATTACACAACCCATTTGCTTGATCAATATTTCTCAATAGTATGATAGGTACTCCGACCTTCAGTATTAATTTGTGATTTAGAATTTCAGAATATTTGATGTCATTCAAAAACTCTGATGTAATCCTATTACCTTGAAGCTCGTAATATTCATCTGATTGGCAAGGTGTATCTGAACTAAAATACTCTCTTTCATCTCTAGGAATTAAAGATAGGATGAAGTCATTCACTTCTTCATAAAATGGGGTTTTGGATAATAATATATGGGAATGAATTATGGAGTGGCATAAGGAGTTGTTTATGTGGGAACAAAATATTTGGGTTGAGCTGTTAAATGTTTTATCTTTTGTTTGTATTTCTTCATCTAATGATCAATGGAGATGGAGTTTTGATAACTTTGATTCTCATGTGGTGAGGTTTGCCTACGAATATTTGATTAAAAATAAATTATAGCTTGGTTTTGATAGGGGAGAACTTTTGTTTATATGACAAAGCTTTTAAAAATGTATGGAAGGGTTTGTCGCCTTCAAAGGTGTCTGCCTTCTCATGGGAACTCCTTGATAGGATTCATACTAACTTGAATTTTCTTTGTAGGAAGTATTTGGTGGATATTGAATCAGAATCAATTGTCCATGTATTTCGTGTTTGTTCCTTTGCAATTTTGATTTGATACGTCTGGTCGGGTGTCTCTTTTGTTATCCCTCGTGAGGTAAAGCATATGTATATTCAGTTTGGTTCTTTGTGTAAAGGGACTTTAGTGAAAAAATAGTTTATTTGGTGTGGAATACAATGATTTGGTCTCTTTGAAAAGTAGAAATATCAAATATTTTATTTTCGAACAACAATTGCGATTGTTTTAGCCTACTTCACCAGATTAAGAGATTCTCTTGGAAGCAGTACTTGCCAAGTCTAAGAAATGTTCTTGGTTATTCTCTAATTAGTGTGTAAATCCTAGGTGCCTGTTTGGTACATATTTTTTTCATCTCAAAAATCTAAAATAACGACTCCCAAGACACAATTTCAGATTATTTTAGAAGCTGGGTTTTCCTTACTTTTGCTTACTGGAATTTTAGGGGTGCACAATCTAAAACACACACATCTAGGTGTTGTTATATTATTTGTTTGTAGAAGTTTTCTGTTTGGTTTCTCTTGCAATTATGATATTGTATGTGGGTTAGAGTATTCTTCGTACTCCCATTAATAATATTCTTCTTTAAAAAGTACAAATTAAGCCCAAGTGAGGTGGAAGAGTATAGAGAGGAAGAGAGATGAAAAGCAAAGGAGATGGTGGGGAGAGAAATTGAGAGAAAGAGTTATTGTAATTTCAAAATTTTGAAAAACTTTTTTGAAATCGTAAAAATTAATGTATACTTTGAGAACTAATAAATTAATACGTCGAAAATTGAGCCCTTTTTTTACTAGAAAAATATCGAGCATTTTAATTAATAATTTTATTGTACTCTCTCCCTCTCAAAGTGTCGTTTTATCAAAGAAAAAATTTCAAAATAAGTGTCATTTTATTTTTTCGATATATTATTAATTATTTAATTTTAATTTTATCCCAAATTAATATTGTGTACATCATTATTAAGCAAGTCAATTTTTTTTTTTGCTTCAAAAAAGTTAATAAGGATGATTCTTTAAATGGTTTAATTACTCTGTAGGTTTTTGATCTATTTGAGAATTTCTAAATAGGTCTCTGAACTAAAAAAAATGTAATTAGGTCATTGAATTTTTCAACATTTGTAATTAAGTCCATGCATATTAAAACATTTTAAGTAAATTATAATTTGGTCCCTGAATTTTTAAATAAGTTGTAATTAGGTCCCTGTATTCAGAGACTCGATTACAAATTATTTAAAAGGTCAGAGACCTAATTACAACATTTTTAAAAGTTTAGGGACCAGATTAAAATACAAGAACCTAATTACAATTTATTAAAAAGTTCAAGGACCCAATTATAATATTTATTTTTGTTCAAGGACTTACTTAAAAATTTCTAAAAAATTCAGGGACTACGAAGTAATTAAACATTTTTGTTAGATAATTAAACATGTGTGAAAAAAAAATTAGGAAGACACTTATTTTAGTGAAAAAAAAAAAGAGAGTATTAATTCGTTACTGTACTAATCATAAAAATAGTGTAGCATGTTAATACGCTCTTCAACTAAAAAATCCATTTATGGCAGTCTACATCGTGCAGCAAGTTAACAATGTCAGTATGAAGTCACTTTCAATTTATCAAAAAAGGTTTAAGTGCAGATAAATTAGTTTAAATATGTACTATCCATAAAAATACAAATAACCACACTCAATTACAATAAAATTAGAAGTTTAGAACAGACTGAACATTTAATCGAAGGAGTTATTTGATTTTTAATTAAAGTATTTATATCTAAACTTCGAAAGGAGATTTTTAAGATACCACTAAACAAAAAGATAATTTAAATTCTTATTTTCAATGTATTAATTATTAAATGGATATAGTTATATTTAAATTTAATATTATGTTAGTAAAAACAATTAGAAAGATGTTAAGGATTACACTTAATTAATTATTTATTCAATTAATTAACACTTCTTACGTGCATAAAAAATTAACATCTATTACTTCATGCAAGTTTACATCATAAATACCTAAACATAAATTAATTTTGAAAAACTTCTCTAAAAAGTTTACTAAAATAAATTTAACAAATATATGAATAAATCATAATTTGTTTACAAATTTAATAGTACTAATCACCAATCATCACATATAAACCCCTTTTTCATCTTTACCAAAAAATATACACATTTTTCCATGTGCGTGTTTGTTTCAAAGAATGAAATTATATTTCTAGAAATAATATTCCTAGGAATATTATTACCAGGAATATTATTCCTATTCAAGTGTTTGGTAACTATATCAAATTTTTTGGAATGTTTTTATAATTTATTTAATTAAGAAATAAAAAAATACAAATAAATATTATAAAATGAGGTGAGAATGTGAAGTTATGGGTGGTTGAATTTTATTCTCATGGGAATGTTAGATTCTCACTCTTTTACGTAAGAATAAGAAATGAGAAAATCATGTGTAAATAATATTTTTAAGAATAAAAATTACCTAAAAATAATTTTATTAAACTTGAAATAAATATAAAAATGTAGCATTTTCTCCCCAACTTTCCCATCCCAGGAATAATATTTCTTTCCGTGTGTTTACATGGGCGATCCCTGTTACTCCCGCTCAATCTCGCCATTCCTCGCTTGTGTTATTGCGCGGGCGGTTCCGCCAGTTTAAAAACACCTCCACCTCCTTACGCGCCACGTTGGCACATGGAATATTAAATCCCTCCCATAATAAAATACTCAAAATTACTATTGAGAAAAATAATTTTAAACTCAGACCACCTCCTACATTCTCTCACCAGTTTTTCCCTTCTTCTTCAATTCAACCACTCTTTCTCTCTCTTCCCCTGCAACTCTCCTTGTCTTCGAGAAGACGAAACCCTCGCGCTTTCTCTCTCTCTCTCTCTCCCTCCTTGTGTTAAAGCGTCAAAGTAGACAGAGAAAAAAAAAGAGAACTAAATGCTCTTCGCTTTTGTTTCTATTGCCATGTGAGAGTTCTGACACATTCTTTTCCCCTTCAATTGTTCGCTCGTTGTTACTTCATATTTTACTTGTTTCGCCTGACTCACCAACTCGGTGAGTTAACTCAATGGCCTCGTCCTCACGAGCAAGGAGCAGCTCGCCTTTTTCGCACCGGAAGCCCTCCACTCCTTACTCCTCTGCTTCTTCGTCTTACTCTTCCTTCGCGAGCGGAAGGTTAATGCCTCGCTCCTGCTCTTCTTCCGCGTCGTCGTTTTTCAACTCCGGTGCTGGCGGTGGACTCAGTGGGACTCCGAGTCGTGGTCGCAGCGAGTCAACCTATTACGATGCGCAAGGTTATTCTTCTCCGGTGGAGTTCGGGATGGAGGAGGTGATCGCGGAGCCTCTGGATTCTTCCAGGTCTGGGGATAGCATTTCGGTGACAATTCGGTTTAGACCGTTGAGGTAATTCTTAGATCTGCGGTTATGGTATCAGATCCTTCGCTGTGAATTTAAAAGCAACTGAATCGTTAAGTTTTTTTGTTGTTTTGGGATCGTGTTATCTGATATCTAATTTGATTGCTAAGTTTGGTTTTTGGTTATGGTGTTTTTGGCTGTAGTGAAAGAGAGTACCAGAGAGGGGACGAGATCGCGTGGTATGCAGATGGTGATAAGATTGTGAGGAATGAGTATAATCCAGCAACTGCATACGCATTCGGTATTTTTATTTCTTTTTTTTAATGTTTCGTTTTATTTTTGAGGCAATTTTGTGGAGTATTAATGGAGAGAAATTAGGTTTCAAGTTTCAAGTTTCAACTACGGAATTGGCTATAATCTTGCTTTTGGTGTAGACATAATGGATATTGATGTTAGAATTTTGATTTGATTTGTGGCAGATAGAGTGTTTGGACCGCATACAAATTCTGACGAGGTGTATGAAGTAGCAGCCAAACCTGTTGTGAAGGCTGCCATGGAAGGGGTCAATGGTAGGAAATTTTACTATATGGATCCAAGACTGTGTAGCGATGGGAATGTGATGTTTTTAGCTGTATCAGATTTGGTATAAGCTAGCTACCGAGTCATTCTATTGCTTAATGCTTTGATGAAAGCTACTTTGAATTTAACTATGTATCTAGTTGAATAACTGGATTGCAATGGTTAATGTGTACCTATTAATGGTTGGTGTTAAAAGTGGCTGATGGAGTTAGCTGAGTTTGGAAGATAACTTATGATAAACATTGCAGGAACTGTGTTTGCCTACGGTGTGACGAGTAGCGGAAAGACACATACGATGCATGTAAGTGTCACTCAAAACTAGTATATTGATTTTTATCTTTTTTAGCTGGAGTTTTTTTTTGGTCCAAAATGTTTCAGCTCTTCGTTGTATTGCAACTTAAAGTATAACTCCCTCCTTTTCAAAATATCTGGTGCTATAGAAATTTGGTTTTGTTTCAATTTATCTTTTGCTTTAAGAAATCAGGAAAGTATTAATTATGTTTTATCAACTTTATCCCTGTCTTTTGATATCTCCATTAAATATAACGATAGAAAATTGGAAACCATAAGTGGAACAATAATACTTTGAGTATTTTAATGACTGAGTAATTTATTGAAGGATAAGTTAGTCAGATGTATATTTTCTGGTAATTGATACTATTTAATAGTTTTCTCAATCCTAATGAGTGCATAAACTTGAAAACATCTATCTATCTATCTATTTCTATTTATAATATATAAAAACAGAGTCGTGAATCCTATCGATGACACCTCAACTCTTCTTGTGCCATGTAATCCAAATTTTGCCACATCACGTATATTCTAATGTGGAACCTTGCAAAACACACCCATCCACTCCTCTCATTGTCACTACTCTATAACACACATCCACTCAATCACTTATTAATTCTTTCCCTGCTGCGCTAACATTGTGATGCAAACCCATTCATTTACCATTGTGTAACTGTTACTTCATGTGCTAAAGGTGAATTTATCTCTCAATTCAATTGACCCACTCACACCCTATAATGTTTTCCATTTATGGCCACCTTTCAGCTCCACACATCTTACATAACAATTCTCTAGCGTAACTGCAAACCCCTTTTTAATTTCTTTGCATTGATTGATGCCTTTTTCTTCTTCTTTTTAATTTCTAAGTAAAAAAAGATTGCTTGTGTATACTGCACTAATTGTTACTTTTTATTTGGTGGGTAGTTAATTTGGTTTGATATTTAGACTTTTAAGGGGTTTTTTTTTGAGGAAAGACTATTTGTGGAAAAAGTGGAAGCATCTTTTACCTCATGTTTTTCATTACATATTTGAGGTTACAAAGCTTTGTTCATCTTAACTTAATTTGCGTTGGTGAAGAAATTGCCACATATTTGAGTTTACAAAGCTTTAAAACCACCACTGCATTTAGGATGCAAAATCTCTTCTTAAATCCCGATTAGTGGTTGTTAATTATGTTTGTAAGTCCTGCCCTATCTATCAACCAAAAATATATTTATTAACCAATGTGTTTTTGTTCAGACCCTTTATTAGCATCGTTCAGTAATTTTTGTGTTCTATCCTTCTAAATGCCTATATAGAGTAGATTTGTAGCTTTACTAATATGGTAGGTTGAATATCTCACCATATCAACAAAAACAACAAGAAAGTTATCCCATTGTTAGAGTTTTTAAGTTTAGTGAATGGAGGGATTACAAATCATGTTGATTCCAATCATTGTTTGAATTGCAGGGAGTTCCTTTTTTTTTAATTCAAAAAATGCATTTTTAGCACTCTTCCAATATAGTTGAGTTCTTTTGAGCTTTTTACCTCATTAAAATCATTTCTCAATATATTTTCTAAAAATAAAATTTAGATGTGCTTATTTACAAATAGAGGAAGAGGAAGTAGTTATTATGTGGTGTAGGTTATTTGTCAATTGTGAGTTTTTTTTATTTTATTTTATTTTTAAAAAGAAGCGCAACTCAGTTGTTAAGACGCTTCACCTACACCTAAAGGGTCGTGAGTTCGAGTCATATAGGGGGAAGTGGGGAACCACTATTGATCCTCTTTAAAAAAAAGAAAGAAAGAAAAAAAATTACAATTTTCTAATACGACAGCACATATGCCACGTGAGAGCAACTTTCTTGCAAGCATTTACTTTTATATTATTCTTGAGAAGAATGTAGGTAATAGGATTTTTTCAGCTATTGTTTGATTATTCTGTTGGTAAGGGTAACTCGTATAAAATCTCTGGGGGGAACTTTGAGTCTTTGGACCTACTTATGGCCTGACATAGTTTCTTCACTAAAGATAGTCAGTTTGCAGGTTTCTTGCATTAAACAATTTGGTGAACTGCCACTGAGCAGTTGTCATTTTACAGATGTAACAATTTCTTGGATTAAGATCATTCTTGTAAGAAACTGAAAATTTGCAGGGGACACGAGAGACATAGATAATGCTGGTCGAATTAAAAGCAGTATAACTAAAAATATGATTTTAATAAGTTGAAAAGGATGTTTTTTTTTTTTTTAATATAATGGAAGTAAAATACATTAAGAGAAAGTAGAGAATACCAGATAGGTTTGGAAAAGAATCTCCTATTTGAACGGTGGAATTGACTTGTTTGATTTGAGACTGGATGCTTAGTAATTATATCAAAAAGGCAGCTTCCTATTTGAACAGTGGAATTGACTTGTTTGATTTGAGACTGGATGCTTAGTAATTATATCAAAAAGGCAGCCATCGTTTTTTTTTAAAGCTTGATTTGATCAGACAGATATGGATTCCAGAAAATGTAGTTTAATTCAGTTTTGCGACTTCATATGTCAAATATGGGGACACAGTAGCATGATTTGACATTTAAACATTTGGTTAACTTGCAGTTCTTATCACTGTTTACCATGCCCTATTTATTTTGTTTTAAATGACTTTCTGCCCAGAAACTACTTCATGTGCACCTTTTTTGAATTGACATGATCTCTTCACTTGTGGTTTTTCTGATTTGCTTTTCAATAATAACTTGTGCAGGGAGACCAAACTTCTCCTGGTATCATACCACTGGCTATAAAAGATGTTTTCAGCATTATCCAAGATGTAAGTTTTCATGCAAACATAGTAAATGTGAGTTAAGTCATTGTTATATTATATGTTTGTTATTTTGCAACAAGTGTAGCACTGCTCATTGTTTTTCCTCATAACATTATGCATCGAAGTACAAGGGATGTCTTTGTATCTGTTTTCAATACCCTCCCTTTCTTTCTGCTGTGCTTGTGGCCAATTTGCCATCTACTTGTTTTGCAAACCATTATCATTTTCCCCCCATTTTAATATACACTGTTGCTGTTTAGTTATTCAAAACTTACAAGGACACTTGAGCTCTATGTTTTGATTGGTAAGAAACCCAAGTCAGTGCTTGGATTTATGATCACTTGGAACTGCTTCAACTAGGCATGACTGTGGAAGTATCCCATTTGTTCTTGATTAAATTTATATTATTGTAACTCGTTGGGAATAACTAATTGTAATAACTAATTGTGTTTAATGCAGACTCCAGGAAGAGAGTTCCTACTTAGAGTGTCATATCTAGAAATATACAACGAGGTAAATACAAAACATTTTGTGTTCCACCATTTGTGTTTTGAACATGTTTTAGTACTTCATAATTGCAACTCTTTCTGCTTTACCTCAACTATATTTTCCCAGCATCTGCAACTGTGTCACTATTTGTCACATTACATGTTACAAGCCCTTTTTTTTTTTTTTTTTTTCCTTTTCTAAATTTTCATTTTTAATAGAGATGTTTTGACGGTTAATGTTTGGTATCAGGTGATAAATGACTTGCTTGACCCAACTGGCCAAAATTTGCGTGTTAGAGAAGATGCACAGGTTTCTTACTTTATCTTATGTTAATTGAAATTGAAAATTTGTTTATAATTCTGGATTCATTCTTTCCACATCTTTCCAATTTCGATGAATTTCTTTCTTATTTTGTTCTCAGTTGTCTTTCAATACACAAACACTGATATTTCTAAGTGTATTTGGAATGTGACATCGCATTTGATCTATAAACTTTAAAGTTTAAACTAAAAACCTGTTTTTTGTGTGAACATTGATGGAAATGATGGTAACTGGTTTCTGGTTAGAGCTGATCTTGATCCTCATTCTTTATTTTTTTAATACCTCCCCCTTTTTTGGTTAAAATGTTTTATCGTATGAGTGATGATGTTCATTGTTTGAATCTTTATTCAGTTTTTTTTACAATTTTTTTTCTGTGTTTGCGAATAAAATATTCATTTCTATGCTAAAATTATGTGTTAAAATTTACATTAAGAAAAAAAAAATTGATGGCAACATATGTTGATGAAAGAAAATCCAGAAAATTATTATCTAATTGGAACTCTTAAAAAGAATTTCTTATTTTCTCAAGACTAGCTGAGATATAACCAATAATTTGTGTTGGCTTGTATTTCAGGGTACTTATGTGGAGGGTATAAAGGAAGAAGTTGTTTTGTCTCCTGGACATGCACTTTCCTTTATTGCTGCTGGAGAAGGTTTATGTCGACAATGATAGTTATACTTTCCTCCGATTGTTTTTAGTAATATCATGGTTAATTGTTGATTCAGAAACTTCATAAATAAGCATGTTGTTTGATGGCAGAGCATCGTCATGTTGGATCAAACAATTTTAACCTCTTCAGCAGCCGAAGTCACACAATTTTTACACTCGTAAGCGTTCTTGAATAGCAGTATTAAAAATTGGCTTCAAAAGACCCCTTTCTAAACTTGATTTGATTGAAAAAAAAATATATCCCCATACAGCCTGAGGCTGTAGGTTTTTAAATGCCTAATTTGCAACCATGTAATGTATGTGCTCGTGGAGATGGCTATCCTTATGTTTTCTACATGCTAGTTAAATGTTTAATAATTACTCAGTTAATGTATTTTGGCCTTTTTATTTTTCTAGGACCTCGTTAAGCCAGTACTTTTTTTAAATCTAATCTCTAATGTTATTTGATACATTTGCAGATGATTGAAAGCAGTGCCCATGGTGAAGAATATGATGGAGTGATCTTCTCTCAGCTTGTATGTGAAATATTGTTTAACTTTTTCAGACATTACTACCCCTTCCCGTCCCCCCACAAGCTCATTTTTGGCTTAATTCTTGTATCAGAATTTGATCGATCTGGCTGGATCTGAAAGCTCAAAAACTGAAACAACTGGATTAAGAAGAAAAGAAGGATCTTATATAAACAAAAGTCTTCTGACACTTGGAACTGTAGGTGTCATACATTTCCTATGTTTTTGGTTATGCAGAGGTTTTGTTTTGACATATTGTTGGGAACTGAGATCATCATTTATGCAATTTATATCTTTGTAAAAGATCAGAAAACCTGCACCTGCAGTCTTGATTTTGTGGTTTCCATTTAAAGGTTATTGGAAAATTGAGCGAGGGGAAAGCATCTCATGTTCCATACCGAGATTCAAAGCTTACTCGCCTTCTGCAGTCTTCACTTAGCGGGCATGGTCATGTTTCAGTGAGTTTGGGATTCTACTACACTTTCAATGATCAAATTTTTTAACTGTATTTGAGTCCCTTTTATTTCGTACAATTGCTGAGTCATCATCAACTTCAATTAGGCTATGGCTTTTTCAACATCTTTTCTTTACTTTCTTCCGGTTTATGACATTGGAACAAAATGTGTTAGAATGTCTGCACGAGCACCATTATACCTTATTGATGCTGGCTTTAACATGGAAATTTTCAGCTTATATGCACTGTAACTCCAGCATCCAGTAATATGGAAGAAACACATAATACCTTGAAGTTTGCAAGCAGGGCAAAGCGAGTAGAAATATATGCATCACGTAATAAGGTCCGCTCTGAAACTATTAATTAGCTAAATAACTATCTATTAGGTATTAACATGTATTTGAGGACGTTCCTGATTCATTCTTGAAATATTTGTATTAACATGTATTTGAGGACGTTCCTGATTCATTCTTGAAATATTTGTTAAAACAGATTATTGACGAAAAATCTCTAATTAAGAAATACCAGAGAGAAATTTCAATTCTCAAACATGAACTTGATCAGCTGAAGAAGGGGATGCAACTTGGTGTCAACCATGAGGAGATTATAAGCTTAAAGCAAAAGGTTTTTAGCTAACGTTTTCATATTTTCATTTTTCCCTTGGCTTTTTGTGATTGTCTAACTAGATATGCTTCTTATTTTATACTTACATACGAGTAGTTAGAAGAAGGACAAGTGAAAATGCAGTCAAGATTGGAAGAAGAGGAAGAAGCAAAGGTTGCTCTTGCTAGTAGGATCCAGAAGCTAACCAAGCTCATTCTGGTTTCATCAAAGAATGCAATTCCTGGATATCTAACTGATGCTCCTGGTCACCAGCAAAGTCACTCTGTTGGCGAGGATGATGTGAGTTCTCCTTCAATTGGTGTGAAGTGTGTTCTACCATCCTTTTAAATATTCCTTCTGAAAGTGCAAGTACTTTGAATTTGAACTCTTTGTTGCAGATTGAGTTTGTATCTTATTTTAAATTTCCACAGCTTTCAGGTTCTGTGGTGTTGACTGATAGGCTCCTTTTAATTTCTGCTAGGTTAGGTAGCAAGTTTATTTCTTATGTCACTGAAATAATACCCATAAAAATGTATTTTTCATAATTTATGTTATATATATACATTCATGGTCCTTTCCCCAGTCTCCCAAACCCGAATAGCTTGTGATTCTAGGTTGAGTTGGTTCTTCGCTATATATCAAGGCCTTTTTTGATGAAGTGGTCAAGTATTTAATCCTTGTTACCACTTTCTTCATAATTGAATTAATCTCAGCAAGTTAAAGCAAGCCTGAGCATTGTTCATGTTTCAAGCCCCAAGGGCATTTTTGTGCGGGGGTTTGTGATTTTTTTGCCTCCACCTTAGAGCTTAAAGCTTTTAAGTTGAGTTGGTTCTTGACTGCTGAACTATATGTATTCTAATATTGTCATTTATCGGAAATATATCTTCCCTCCAAATGAACCTAGCATTGAGTGGCTATCCTTTTATAGAGCATTTAAACAGTAAGTAACCCACTTATTATCTTTTTATCCAGAAATACGATGCTCTACACGATGAACCGCTTTTGTTTGAAAGTGAGAGTCAAAAAGATGTTTCCACAGTGTCATCTGATCTGTCTCATGATGTTAGACATAGAAGATCGTCAAGTAGACGGAATGAAGAGCTCTCCCCATCTAGCAGTATTATCACTGAATCAACGCAAGCTGGTGAACTGATCAGCAGAACAAGGCTACCAGCGGTAGAGTCATGTTCCCCCTCCCCCCTCAACGCCATCTATTTATTAAGTTCTCTTTTTGACTGCTTATTGAATTGTAGGGAGGGATGACAATGTCTGATCAGATGGATCTTCTTGTCGAGCAAGTCAAAATGCTTGCCGGAGATATTGCTTTCAGTACTAGCACTCTGAAGCGCTTGACGGAGCAGTCCGTAAATGATCCTGAAAGCTCAAAAACTCAGGTATTTTGCCTTGTTTTCAAATCATGCACCCAAACGTACTGGACCATTGGTAGATGTGGAGAAGGGCTAATGAAGCATTTAAGATACTTAATTTTTCCATTAAATCAATTAGAATGATGCACGTATACGCTACAATTGGAAACACACTCAAATCATGTGTACCCCTTACTCTATCTGCGGATCATATTCATATGCCAGCTTTTAACTATTCAAATTTTTTAGGTGTTTGTAAGTAATTTTTTCCCGGATACATGGAAATGAGCTTTTTTCCATGCTTCCAAGTTCCAATTTTTAGCTGAGGGGAGAGAAGGTTTTTTCAGGCTTGAGGCATTATGCATGGAGTGGATTTCGAGCAATACAATGGAGCATTTGAAGTGGGATGGGGAAATTTTGAGGGAAGGGAAAAGATGAACAATAATATTCATAAAATTTTGGACTGTGAAAATCGGAATGATTATGAATTATATATTGACATTTACTTATCTAAATAAAATTTAGATATACTATTTAATTTATATTTTTATTTAATGGTTTATCATTATTATTATTTTTCAATTTTATTCACTTTTTGCATTGTATTGGATACACGTATACACCACTTGCACTCATAATATTTTCCAATCTTTTCAGCATATTTCAGCTTTTCTAGATTAGAAATAGAAATATGCTTGGTCAATTTAGTTTGTTTTGGATTTTCAAACAGTTTTACGCTCGTGTTTATGGGGCACTGATGTGCCATTTTGATCTGGAAACAACAGTTCTTAACTCCTTACCTCTAGTGGTCTTTGTGGTTTACATTATATCTTATGAGTTCAAGTGGTTAAGACTCTGACAAAAATGCAGTTCCTATTTCTAATTGAAATACCATAAATTTCTGATTTAATTCTTGTTAGAAGTCCTTTATAAGAGCAATATGCATGCTTTCTTATTACAGATTGAGAACTTGGAACTTGAAATCCAAGAGAAAAGGAAGCAAATGAGGGTTTTAGAACAAAGAATAATTGAGAGTGGTGACACTTCAGTAGCTAACCCATCCATGGTTGAAATGCAGCAGGTGGCTATTTCGATTTTGAAGTTCTTTTATGTTCTTTAGATTTGAAGGTTGTGTATCCATGTAAATTCTTCAATAAAGCTTATTTATAATTGTTTTTCTCTTCGGGTTTGTAATGACAGACAGTCACAAGATTGATGGCTCAGTGTAATGAAAAGGCGTTTGAGCTGGAGGTAAGTACTATTTTGGCTATATTAGGTCCTTTCTTGGTCTTGAGTCATCAATTTATTTTTTCCAGCTCATTTTTATACTTGCATTTTACAATTCTATTCTCAATATGGAATATGAATTCATGAATTGTGCTAATGAAATTGATAATTCACTTATATATTTTCAAATATATATCTATAGATAAAATCTGCTGACAACCGTGTCCTTCAAGAACAATTAAATAGTAAGGTACGTGTTTATCTTTTCGGCTGTTTGCTTCCCCGTCTTCAAAGTGGAAGATGCTGCAAATACCACTTACTTTGTCTATGTTGACACCGTCCGTCACTTTATTTTTCCAGTGCTCTGAAAACAGAGAATTGCAAGAAAAGGTGAAGCTGCTAGAGCAGCAACTAGCAACAGTTACCAGTGGTACCTCGTTAGTGCTTACTGACCAGTGTGCATCTGGAGAGCACATTGACGAGTTGAAAAGAAAAATACAGTCCCAGGTAACTGAAAATTTGCTTTTGAATCCGCACGGCTGAAAGGATTATGTGCTTTTTGAATTTATCTTTCAATTGGTTCTAGTTTCTTTCTTTCCTCAGTTAATGTTTCCCCGCCTAATGTGCTTTCACCCTGCCTTCATTTTTTTGGTTACTATTGATGGAACCACTTGTTAGGAATTAGGATTACTGTTTAAAATCATTTTTAAGGATTATGCATTTACTAAATTTTTGTAGATACTACCATAAAAAATAGTTATTATTGTTGTCCAGTTTACTGTTTTGATTCGATCAAATTGCGGAACTGACATTTTTCTTCCCTTTTCAGGAGATTGAAAATGAAAAATTGAAGCTAGAACAAGTTCAATTGTCAGAAGAGAATAGTGGATTGCATGTGCAGAATCAGAAACTCTCTGAAGAAGCTTCTTATGCCAAAGAACTGGCCTCAGCTGCTGCTGTGGAATTGAAGAATTTGGCTGGGGAGGTGACAAAACTTTCATTGCATAATGCAAAATTGGAAAAAGAATTGATGGCTGCTCGAGACCTGGCCAACACTCGAGGTGCTGTCGTACAGACGGTTAATGGTGTTCACCGCAAGTACAATGATGCAAGATCTGGGAGGAAGGGTAGAATTTCTAGCCGTGCTAATGAAAATTCGGGAGCTGGTATAGATGAATTGGAATCATGGTGTCTTGAAGTTGATGATTTGAAGATGGAACTTCTGGCTAGGAAACAACGAGAGGCAGCTCTTGAGGCTGCGTTGGCTGAAAAGGAAATT
Organism: Calophaca sinica; assembly: GCA_037113605.1. Taxonomy (NCBI): domain Eukaryota; kingdom Viridiplantae; phylum Streptophyta; class Magnoliopsida; order Fabales; family Fabaceae; genus Calophaca; species Calophaca sinica. The sequence continues at coordinate 72,655,054 of CM073734.1, forward strand.
ATGGAAGAGGAGTACAGGAAAAGGGTTGAGGAGGCCAAGAAAAGAGAAGCCTCCTTGGAGAATGATTTAGCAAATATGTGGGTCCTTGTTGCAAAGTTAAAGAAAGAAGGGGGTGCTGTCACAGAATCAGACATCGTTAAAAAAAATGGGGATGGGGAAGCGCATACGAATGATCCGAAAACTAATGACATTGAAAGTAATATTATTTCCAAGGAGCAAATTTTGGATGTATCAAAACCAGACAATGAAATTCCCAAGGAAGAATCTTTGGTTGTTCGTCTCAAGGTAACATCTATTCTACAGTTATCTGCATGTCTCTATATCATATCAAATTTTGAACTCTTATTATCATTGTTGGTGACTGCACAATGTTGTAATGAAACAAAATAGCTGCAGAGATACGGTTTTTGATCCACAATATATGATTTCAGGCACGAATGCAAGACATGAAGGAAAAGGAACTCAAGCATCTAGGTAATGGAGATACCAATTCCCATGTTTGTAAAGTATGTTTTGAATCTTCAACTGCAGCAATTCTTCTTCCATGTCGTCATTTTTGTTGTAAGTCCTTTCTTATCTGAATATTTTCCCGTCTTAATTTTTTGGCAATTTTCCTTTGGATTCAGTTTTTTCTTTTGGATCTGAATTAAAAAACCTCTTGTTTGCTTTTGCAGTGTGTAAATCTTGTTCACTTGCTTGTTCTGAATGTCCAATATGCCGAACAAATATCGCAGATAGGCTTTTTGCATTTACATCATGACCCTTTTAATTGAGGTCCTTCGCAGTATTTTCATAATACTTTTATTTACTGAACCATGTTCAAATGCTTATACAAATACAAAATTATAACATGTTTTCATTTTTGGCTGTTGAAATTTTTGCAGGCTCTACGTCATTTGAGTTATTATATCCACACGGTCACGGGTGCAATTCTTTCATTAGTTTGCTTGTATGTAAACTGTTTAAAAGGTATACCGATAAGATTTTCTTTCTTTTACTGGAAATTGTATAATAGGGGGAGACGAATGGGTGGGAAAAAAGAATGTAAAAAAGGAAAGGGTGTAAACAGCACTGCTGAAGTACATATGCACAATGTGTTTTGTTTCAATTTTATACAGCAGATTTTTGGTGTATATCCTTTATGTTTTTTGGATCCAGATCTTCTATTGCAATTCTCTCTACAATCCTCTCTACCTACTGCCTTTCTATGTCTTGATTTTTCTCTCTCGTCCTCATCTGGTCATTTTCTCCCAAACTGTTTGCCAGTTGGTAGGGGTGAAAATAGGTCAGTCTGTCCGACTCGGCCTATAGCCAGGTCATACTTATTTTTAAATAAACAGGGCTAAGGCTTTTTAAAAAGTCTATTTAGCTAAAAAAATCAGATTTTAGGTCATCTAGAAAACCTTAGGCCTAACAAGCAGGTCTATTTAAATAAATATAAATAATATAAAGCCGAATTGCACCCACATTTTAAGAAATTCACGAAAGCATCCCTTGGTTGAAGTTTTGCAAATATTTACCAAACAACCATGGTCTCCCTTTGAAAACCCTCTCGACGTCTAGCTTGTGGTAGAACTAAAAGAGAAATCTTCTTTGCTCCAATGCCTTGATTGCGACTCCTTTTCTTGGCATCCAAATAGTGGACATTCTATCTTTCATAATGTGGTTACGCATCAGTTTGTGCGTAAGAAATCTCCCTACCAGACATAGGTGGAGTTCCTCACTAGTAGATTATCCACCCTCCGTATTGAGTGCCAACCCCTCATCTTAGGCTTCCAATTCCTTCTCCATGCCACTACCCTTGGGAATCCGTGCAACAAGAATCCAACATGAAAGATAATGTGCGGCCGCACTCAGACAAGGTGAGCTCCCGGGTCGCACCGTCTTTTTACCCAATAGGTATAATTGTTATTATTTATATTATTATTTTTATCTGTACACACAACTTCACATGTTACCTGTCAAAAAAAAAAAAAACTTAACATATGTTTAACATTGAATACGATTATTATAATAAGCAATGTTTATTTAAAAATTCTCCATGACAATCATGTAAGGGCATTTTCCAACTATGCACCACCGTCTGTTGTTTATCAGCATTAACCGTCAATTATTAAAAATCAATAGCATATTATAAGAAGTGTGCAGATTTTCTTTACCGATATAACGAACTTTTCCCCCCATAAAATGCAAAAGTGTGGTGCTATATGTTACGAATGGGAAGTGGCATGAAACGCACGAATGTGTGGAAAACTCCTCTCCTAAGAGCAGGTTTAATTTTTTTTTCCAAATAAAAAGATAAAGTAAAATAAATTAGAAAGGGTGGTAATAATGATCATATAGAGGATATCCTTGAATCTGTTACCATTGCTTCTTGTTCCGACCTCAAGTCCGCAACATCGTTTTCCGATGTACTGTCCACTTTGAGCCACATGTGATGTGGACCCTTATGGTTTTGTCCTTAAAAGGCACCTCAGTGGGTTAAGACATGTGGGTGTTTATAAACTCTCATTGTCCTTGATTCCTAAGCAATGTAGGACTTTTTGATGTATCCGGAACAGTAGCCTCCCAGTCAAGGCCAAGGGGCTAAAGGTCTGTCAGCCCTCGTGGGTGGCTTAGGCCCTCCTTCTAGCGCCAATGTTCCGACCTCAATCCACATCATCGTTTTTCGAGGTATTGTTCACTTTGGGCCACATGTGATGTGGCCCTCATGGTTTTGTCCTTAAAAGATGTCTAGGTGGGTTAAGGCATGTGGGTATTTATAAACTCCCATTGGCCTTGATTCCCAAGCAATGTGAGACATTTTGGTCTATCCGGAACACTTCTCCTACAGCTTCTCGTGTTGAAGATGAGATCAGATCCTCTCCAGTTCATAAAAAAAAATGGAGAGGCCAATTCTTTTCATCCGCGCCGTACATGTAGCATTACTTAAAATCAACGGCTCAAATTCAAATTTACCTATTTTATTTTAAAATTAAATCAGAAAAAGGAAGCAGTAGTTCCCCCCAAACTCCAAACTTCTCACGCACGAAGGCCCCCAACCCGCCTTCCCCCCTATCGATGTGACTCTCCCCCAGTCCTGCTCGTCGCCGCCGTCCCTCCGCTTGTCGTCGCCCTTCTGCCCTTTTGAACCATCGGCGCTATTGAAAATAAGATAGGATCTATGTATTTATTGTATAGGCAAATCATATCATGTAATTAGGAATAAGATATCTTGTAATTAATTGTTTTGATTTCTCTTTAAGCCTATATAAAGAACCTCCGTTGTGTAGTTGAAACACACGGTATTCAGTTTATATCTCTCGCTTTCTCTCTATTTCAACATGGTATCTAGAGCCTAAAGAGAGACAACCCTAAAACCGTGCTTACCCGGTGGACCCACTGTCCTCCGGTGACAAATTTTTTTGGCAAACCGTGTTTCAACCCCGGCTTGTTCTTCTCATCGCTGCGTGACCCATTCCGGCACACTTTTTCAGCCTAAAACCGCCACTGCCGCCGTCAGCCGCCCTCATCTCCGGCGACCTTTCCGACAACCGACCCCACCACCGTACTCGCCTCCGTGAGACCGGCCCATCCCTGAAATCTCGGCTCAAGACACCGTCTCACGCGCCGTCACGCGCCGCTTCTTCGCCGCGGCCCATCTTCTTCCAGCCGCCATCGCCACCGCGCGTGGAAGCGCGTGCGGCCTCCCCTCCGGCCGCGCTTTCATCTCCGGCGTCGTCCCACCACCCTGGTCCTCGATCTGCTATTTGTTTTTCGTTTCGGTACACGGTTGACCACGTTCCAGTGCAAACAACCCTGTTTTCTCTCTCCTGAACGTGTTTTTCTCTCTCATGTGACTGAAAAAAAATGGGGTCCTCTGCTGCCAATGCTTCCAAGTCTGCGTTCACCAACTTTGTCACTTCTCCCCTCTCTACAGAGAAGTTGGACGGTTCCAACTATGAAACTTGGGCTTCAGACATTCAGTTATGGCTTATTGGTCAGGGGTATAAAGACCATCTCACCAAAAAGGCCGAATCTGTGCTTGACCCGGCTGAACGCACGAAATGGGATAAGATTGATGCTCAGTTGTGCAGTCTCATCAAGTCCACACTTCATCCCACTATCAAATCGATTTTCTATCCTCATCTCACGTGTGAATCGGTTTGGAGTCAGGCTAAGGCACTCTACACCAATGATATTCAGCGTCTCTATAGTGTGGTGCATGATGTGGGAACCCTCATTGGACCAAAGAAGTTAGATGGCCCTATGTCTGCCTATCTCGGTCGTGTTCATGCTGCACTCCATCAATTTAATGAGCTCCTACCTCCGGCTGCATCTGCCGCAGATGAGAAGAAGAAGGGACTTGAGCAGCGAAGCACATTCTTTATGCTCCTTGGCCTTTATGGCTTACCTCAGGAGTACACTGCCATCCGTGATCAGATTTTGGGATCTACTGTTATTCCCACCATGTCTGCCGCTTCTTCTACCCTTCTTCGGGTCCCTTTGAAGTCTACCTCTGAGCTTCCTGTTGCTCCTGGCGCTGGTGACACTGCTGCCTTTGCATCTCAGCACAACAGTCAGGGGCTTGCGCGAGGTTCCACATCCAACAATAAGAATCGTCCCAAATGTGATCATTGCAACCGTATGGAACACACTATCGATCGGTGCAGGAAGCTACATGGGCGCCCTCTACGTCCGGTAAATTCAGCTCAGGCCACTATGCCTGACACACATCAGAACTCGGCTCAGCCTAAGCCAACTCCACCCGACTATGAAGAATTTCTCCAATGGTTTGAGAATCGCTAGAACTCCGGATCCACTGCTTTGGTTGCACACACTGGTAATTCATTTGCTTGCATCTCTCAGCCCAATTCCCTTCTGGGTCCTTGACTCTGGTGCATCCGACCACATCACTCGTAATAAAGCTCTTTTATCCTCTCTTTCTACATCTGGTTACTTACCTAGTATGACTTCACCGGTGGGCAAACCAAATCCCAAGGGATTGGTGCGCCAAACTCCTCCCTTCTGTCGATTAATTACAGACTTTACGTTCCTGAGTGCCCATTTAATTTGCTTTCAATCAGTCGTTTGACCCGTTCTCATAACTGTGATGTTACCTTTACTAATAACAATGTTACCTTGCAAGACCGAAGTACGGGACGGACGATTGGAATCAGATGTGAGTCTAATGGCCTCTACTATCTATCCTCATCCAGGGTGTGCTCTGCCACAGATTCTCCTCTTAATATCCATGCTCAGTTGGGTCATCCAAGTCTTCACAAGCTTCAGAAGCTGGTGCCTAGTCTCTCCAAGTTATCTAGTTTAAATTGTGAGTCGTGTCAGTTAGGGAAACACATTCGTAGTCACTTTCCTGATAGAGTCAATAAACGGGCTTCGTCCCCTTTTGCTTTAGTTCACTCCGATGTTTGGGGTCCGTCTCGCACTAGTACTACTTTTGGGTCCAAATATTTTGTTACTTTCATTGATGATTTCTCGCGTTGTACTTGGTTATTTTTAATGAAAAACAGGTCTGAGTTGTTCTCTATTTTTGAGCAATTTTATCAAGAAATTAAAACTCAGTTTGGTGTTTCTGTTCGCTCTTTGCGTAGTAATGATGCCCGTGAATACTTGTCCCAACAATTTCAAAATTTTATGGCATCTAACGGCATTCTTCACCAAACATCCTGTGCTTACACACCTCAACAAAATGGGGTAGCTGAACGCAAAAATCGGCACCTCATTGAAACCACTCGGACTCTGCTTCTTCATAGGAATGTCCCAACTCGTTTTTGGGGGATCTTTGTTCTAACGACTTGTTATCTCACAAACCGCATGCCTTCTTCTGTGCTTGATGATCGAGTGCCACACTCGGTACTCTTTCCACATATCCCCCTCCATTCAGTTTCGCCTCGTGTCTTCGGGTCCACATGTTTTGTCCACAATCTCACTCCTGGTCTTGACAAACTCTCACCTCGTTCACTCAAATGTGTCTTTCTTGGTTACCATCGGTCCCAAAAAGGTTATCGTTGTTATTCACCTACTCTTCAACGTTACCTTATATCGGCTGATGTTACCTTTTTCGAGTTTGTGCCTTACTTTGAGTCGACTCACTTGTCTCCCGAGCCTCTTTCTGCAGTCATCCCCGTTCCTCCTACGATTGAGCTTCCTGAGATTGTCACTCCAGATACTCCATCTGTGGACCCCCCAGCTGTGCGACCACTACAGACTTATCATCGTCGCCAGCGACCTACCGAGGTACATATCCCTGTTCCTACTCCTGCTCCTGATACTGAGGCCATGCCAGACTCACCACTGACGCCATCTCCTTTACCGAAACCGGCCCTGCCACCTGAGTCTGACCTTCCCATTGCCCTTCGTAAAGGTATACGCTGTACTCGTAACCCATCCCCTCATTACATTGCTTTGAGTTATCATCGTCTTTCTCCTCCACATTACACTTTTTTGTCTTCTTTGTCTTCTGTCTCTATTCCTAACACTCCAGGTGAAGCCTTATCCCACCCGGAATGGCGGCAAGCAATGATTGACGAGATGTGTGCTCTTCAAAGCAGTGGTACCTGGGAACTGGTCTCTCTACCTCCTGGAAAGTCTGTGGTTGGTTGTCGTTGGCTTTACACTGTCAAGGTTGGGCCTGATGGTAAGATTGATCGATATAAGGCCCGGTTGGTGGCCAAAGGTTACACTCAAATATTTGGGCAGGATTACAGTGACACCTTTTCACCTGTGGCTAAAATGGCGTCCGTTAGGCTCCTCCTCTCCATTGCCGCCATCCGTCGTTGGCCACTTCACCAACTTGATATTAAAAATGCTTTCCTGCATGGTGATCTCAAAGAGGAAGTCTATATGGAGCAACCACCTGGGTTTGTTGCTCAGGGGGAGTCCTCTAACATGGTTTGCAGGCTCCACAGGTCTCTCTATGGTCTTAAACAGTCTCCACGAGCTTGGTTTGGCAGATTCAGTTCTATAGTGCAGCAGTTTGGTATGATTCGTTGTAACAATGATCACTCTATTTTCTATCGCCATTCAAATTTCAAGGATGTGTTTATCTGGTTGTGTATGTGGGCGATATTGTGATAGCGGTAGTGATCGGCAGGTATAATCCAATTTAAGCGATATCTCTCTCACAAGTTTGGACTAAGGACCTTGGTAAACTACGTTATTTTTGGGTATCGAGGTAGCGCAATCCAAGGATGGTCCGGTGATTTCACAGGAGGAAATATGCTATGGATATTCTTGAGGAAACAGGTTTATTGAATGCCAAGCCGTTGATACTCCTATGGACCCAAATGTCAAACTTACGCCTGTCAGGAGCCCCTCTCAGATCCAGGGAGGTACAGGAGATTGGTTGGTAAATTAAACTACCTCACAGTCACCCGTCCAGATATTTCCTTTGCAGTTAGTGTGGTAAGCCAATTCTTAAATTCCCCTTGCCAGGATCATTGGGATGCTGTAATACGCATCCAGAAGTATATTAAAAGTGCTCCAGGAAAAGGTCTTATTTGTGAGGATAGAGGTCATACTCGAGTAGTTGGTTACTTAGATGCCGATTGGGCAGGCTCACCCATTGATAGGCGATCCACTACCGGGTATTGTGTACTAGTTAGAGGAAACTTGATATCCTAGAAAAGCAAGAAGCAGAATGTTGTAGCAAGATCTAGTGCTGAGGCTGAATACAGAGCCATGGCATTAGTGACTCAAGAGCTCATGTGGTTGCAATCACTTCTCAAAGAACTCAAGTTTGGAGAGGATATGCCAATGACAGTGATATGTGATAATCAAGCGGCATTGCATATTGCCTCCAATCCCGTATTTCATGAGAGGACTAAGCATATTGAGGTGGATTGTCATTATACCAGAGAGAAGATCGAATCGGGGGACATCACCACTAACTTCGTCAATTCCAATGACCAATTGGCAGATGTCTTCACTAAATCTCTAAGAGGTCCTCGAATCAGTTATATATGTAACAAGCTTGGTGCATACGATTTATATGCTCCAGCTTGAGGGGGAGTGTTGAAAATAAGATAGGATCTATGTATTTATTGTATAGGCAAATCATATCATGTAATTAGGAATAAGATATCTTGTAATTAATTGTTTTGATTTCTCTTTAAGCCTATATAAAGAACCTCCGTTGTGTAGTTGAAACACACGGTATTCAGCATATGTCTCTCGCTTTCTCTCTATTTCAACAGGCGCAACACTGCTTCTCGCAGTTCTCTCATCTCCCCCAAATCCGCGCTCCCCAAAAATGTGGACTGAGTCGTGCTCGCCGCTGCCGCCCCTCCGCTCGCTGCCACGCCTGGACGTCGCTGCCGCCCCTCTGCCTTATTGAACCATCACCACAACGCCGCTCCGCTTGGAGAGTAAGCAGAATATGCGCACAACCCATATCTGCTTCTTCAAAACTCCAATGCCATGTATATATGTATATTGATTCTGATTCTTATATTGATTCTGATTCTGATATGTATACATGCCTCATTTATGATTCACCAACAATGACAAAATTCTATGTATATATGCCAATAGAATTTGGCATTTATGACAAATTCAATAATTCTGTTCATTATTGTGAGGAACCAGAACTCATAGAAATCGATTGACAGAGATAAAATGCAAATAGCAAGGTAAACTAGTGTATTAGTTATTGTTACTTCTTCAAAACTCTTCTCTGTTTGTGTACTGGATATACACGTGCTGATGTACTGTGTACTGGATCAAGATTTCAATGGCAATAGCAATAGTACAGATTACTCAATGGAACATAGTGGACACATTTTGTAATTTTTGGAAATAGGTACAGATTACATAGTGGTTCATTCCACCTTTTATATGGTGCATTATTGGTCTATGGAACATCAATAGAATTTGTCAAATATTATTTCATATTATATTTGTCATACTGGTTCATTCCACCTTTTATATGCTGGCTATGTTTCATTTTTTATATGTTGTCATGTGCTTTTAGTTTTGGCAAAAAAATAACACATAATGTTGTCATGTGCTTGTAGTTTTGGCAAAAAAAAAAACTAATTCCATGTACTGGACATAAGATCAATTTCCAATTGGACGAGAATTTTTAATTTCATTACTATTACATTACAATTCAATACAAGAGTACAAGAGCTCTTTTGATTACAATAGATTACAACCAGAGCTCTTCCTATTACGGAATACAACCAAAACTCTTCCTATTACAATTTAATACAAAAAGTATAAAAGCTCTTTCTATCACTAATGTAATACAAGACCAAATTCAGCTTCCTGGATGTATAAATCTCTCTTCTTGGAATTTCACTTCCTGGATGTAAAGCTTTTTTCAAGTCCTTACAAAGCTGGGATTCTTTTCAAGTCCCTACAAAAGTATAAGAATTCATTTCCCATTGAGGATGCAAAGCTGGGATTCTTTTCAAGTCCCTACAAAATTAGAAACAAAGGGGGGAAATCAGAAACTACAAGCATAATTCATAGATCAATAAAACAAATTCATAGATCACCAACTATGTGCAGTATGGTATTTATAAGTTTAAATCAACATAGTTTCCAGAGTCCAGAAAGAGCACTAGAAGGAAACAAATGAAAGGGCACTCAAGCCAAATAATAATGAAGTTATCATCCAACAGACACGGAAAAGGAAGGGAAGGGTAGAGATTCTCATGGCAAAGAAAGTACCATTTCTAGAATCTGTAAGAGTAGAACTGACATAATAGAATCCAAATGAAATAAAGTACATGATACTATGAAAAAATTAGTTTGTAGTAAAGTTGTAAACCATGAGAGTAATGTTGGTCTGTCAAGGAGATGGAATCACCAATATAAACCCCCAATAATAGCAGCATACTCTTTAATATTCAGAAGTTCAAGCAGCACTTCAATAATCAATTATAGCAAATGAGTGGAATCAGCAAGCCAATAAGCACAAAGTGGGAAATGAAAAAAAGGAAAGCATGAAGGAGCACAGTGCAAAGAAGTCAATTCACAATTTTTAGAATTAAAAATAAGATGGCATAGTGAAATTGCTAAATTTAATAAACCAAATAAAAATGTAAAGACAATCGTGATTTGCATTAACCTCCATCTCATATCACTAATCAAAAGGATTGCAAAGAAAACTATACATATACACCTTTCATGACCCACCCCACCACCAAGTTGTAAAGTATCACAATTTCCCCCCTTTTTGCCTATACATATACTCCCTTGCTACATTTCACCTTGGTTATAATGTCACAGTTAAACAAATTCAAAGTTCACTGAGCACAAACAAAGTCCAGAATCACAAAGCCAACATTAACTAAATTGGGATAATAACCAAGTGTCCATTCAATAGAGCCAAAATATATAGGAAAATAGAAGAAACAGTGCAAAATTTGATAGCAGAAATAGTGCAAAATAGAAGAAACAATTTCCATTCAACAGAGCCAAATTCTCTGCGTACAACCTCATGGCGTGGAGAAAGGCACGACGACAAACTGGCCGCTCGGGGCGGGACGACGCATCGACAGGGCGGCCGGGCGTCGTCGGTGCACCTATGACGGAAGAGATCGATCGGCAATTTGGGGGGGAGAACTCGAAGGAAATTAGGGGAGGATGGTTCAATGGGGCAGAGGGGCGGGACAACGTTGCTCCGGGAGGGACGGCGCAGCGACGGGGCAGGACGGCGGGGCGGCGGGGCGGGACGGCGCAGTCCAAATTTTTGATTAGGTAACCCATGAGAACTCCATGGAAATTAGGGGAGGAGCTTCTTCCATTTTCTGATTTAATTTTAAAATAAAATAGGTAAATTTGAATCTGAGCCGTTGATTTTAAGTAATGCCACATGTACGGCGCAGATCAAAGGAACTGGCCTCTCCATTTTTTTATGGACTGGAGAGGATCCGGACTCGTTGAAGATAGTCTTCAAACCAATTCTACAGGTTCTTCCCAGGTGGGACAATCTGGTTCTATCAATGTTCATGCCATGCAAGAGGTGTTGAATGGAGTGGTTAAAAATGGTCTTAAACATTTGTCTAAACATTGGGGGGACGACAGCGATGATAATGATGATTTTGTTGAGGATACTCCTCCTAATGACGACGGTAATAATGCTGGTTTTCCTCCTGTTCTTTCCAAATCTCAGAAAAAGAATTTGAGGAAGAAGAATCATGCCTTGGAGAAGGCTGGGTCTTACTACAACCCGTTCTAAGGGTGGGCTACAATCTAAACATTAATGAAGATCCTCTACTGGAATGGTAGAGGTATAGCCAACCCTGACACTAGGTTGGTTTTGAAAAGGTTATGTATTTCTCATAGCCCAGACTTTGTTTTTATCTCTGAGCCTTGGATGGCCAAGGATCATTTTCCTAAGAATTTTTGGCGCCGTCTCAATGTGAAGTTTTTTGCTGTTAATGATAGGCAATCCCTTAGGCCTAATCTTTGGGGTGCTTGTGCTTCTCATCTTGATCCTGTGATTTTATCTATCACTTCTCAACAATTTTCATTTTCCATCATTCATGAATCTCATGTAGTTTATATTTCTGTTGTTGGAAAACATAGGGATCTCCGGTCTCACCTGAAACAGCTTCAATCTGACTTTCCTGGGCCTTGGTTATTCATTGGGGATTTTAATGCTGTTCTAGGTGCTCATGAAGTCAGGGGTTGTTCTTTACCATCTTCTGTCTCTTGCACTGATTTTCAGAATTGGACTAATAATTATAACCTTCATCACATCATCACCAGGGGTGCAGATTACACTTGGTCTAATGGCCGTAAGGCCAAGTACCACATTGAAAAGCGTCTGGACAGGTCTATTTGTAATGATGATTGGATGTCTTACTGGAGCTCTATTGCTTGCTGCACATTGACTCGGAGCCAGTCTGACCACTTTTTGCTTCTTGTTACTCTTCAGAGAGGTATGCAACCCTTCCCTTCTTCTTTCAAGTTTCTTAGTATGTGGACTCAACATTCGGATTGTAGAAGGTTGGTAGAGAGAGTTTAGAAGCGTCCTTTTTTGGGATGTCCCATGGCCATTCTTTCTCAGAAATTAAAAGCTCTTAAAAAGGAGCTTAAGGTTTGGAGCAAGGAGGTCTTTGGTAATGTTCATTTGTCTGTGGAGAATGCTCAATTAGAGGTAGACCGTATTCAGTTGCTCATTGACTCCTCTGGTTATAGTGACTCTCTTCATGAGGAGGAAGTTTCTGCTCAAGCTAATTTGCAACAGGCTTTGTCTTTTCAAGAGGAGTTTTGGAAGGAAAAAGCTAAGCTCAATTGGTTTACTCAAGGTGATAGAAATACTTCTTATTTTCACAAGGTTGCAAAGATCAGAAATGTTTCAAAATTTATGTCCTTGCTGAAAGTTGGCGACTCTATTCTTGAGAATAGAAATGATATCGGGGCCCATGTTCTTGATTACTATATGAATCTTTATGCTTCTGATAATCTCTGTGAGCCTTCTGATTTAATTCAAAGATTTATTCCCCATTCTGTCTCCCGTGGGATAATTTGAAGCTTACTAATTTACCCTCTCTGGAAGAAATCAAGAATGCAGTGTTTTCTCTCAATGCTTCTAGTGCCCCTGTTCCTGATGGTCTTGATTGTATTTTTATCAGCATTTTTGGACATTATTGGGCAGGATGTCTCTAATTTGGTATTGCAATTCTTCAGGCAATCTTGGCTCCTCCCTAATTTAAATTCAAATTTGGTGGTTCTAATCCCTAAGTTTCATGGTGCAGATAGGATTGAACATTATAGGCCTATTGCTTTGGCTAATTTTCAATTTAAAATAATTACCAAAATCATGGCTGACCGTTTAGCTATTATTGCCCCTAAGATTATTTTCGAGCAACAACGTGGTTTTATAAAAGGCCGGAAAATCTCTTATTGTATTTGCATTGCTTCAGAAGCAATCAATTCTCTGGATTCAAATTTTTTTGGAGGTAACATTGCTCTAAAATTTGATATTAGAAAGGCTTTTGATACTATTGACTGAGACTTCTTACTACATGTTCTTGAAGCTTTTGGGTTTGATCGTACTTTTTGCCATTGGATTAAAATCATCCTGCATGCTGCAAAGCTCTCTTTCTCTATTAATGGTTGCTCGGTTGGTTTCTTTAATTGTAAGAGAGGTGTCAGGCAAGGGGACCCTATTTCCCCTCTTCTTTTTTGTTTAGCTGAAGATGTTCTTAGTTGGGGAATTTCTTATTTAGTGGATTGATGCTTTGCAGCTTATGGCTAGTCCCAGAGGGTGCCCTACCCCTAGCCATATGTTGTATGTTGATGACATTATGGTTTTTTGTAGAGGAACCAAGTCCTCTCTTCAACACCTGATGCATTTATTTTCTGAGTATGGGCGTGCTTCTGGCCAAATACTTAGTTTGAATAAATGTAAATTTTACACTGGATCTATTTCTTAGCATTGCATTCATATCCTCAGCTCTCTTCTTGGCTTTTCTTCTGGTTGTTTGCCTTTTACTTATCTGGGAGTTCCTATTTTTAAAGGCAAGCCTAAGAAGCTCTATTTGTAGCCTATTGCGAATAGTATAAAATTCAAGCTTAGTTCTTGGAAAGGCTCTTTACTCTCTATTATGGGCAGGGTCCAGCTTGTCAATTCAGTTATTCAAGGTATGCTTCTTTACAGTTTCCATGTCTATGCTTGGCCTGTTGATTTGTTGAAGGAGGTTGATTCCTGGATTCGCAATTTTATTTGGTCTGGTGATATTCATAAAAGGAAAATTGTTACCATTACTTGGAATAAGGTTTGCACCACCTTCCAAGAGGGCGTTCTTGGTATTCGCTCCATTAGAAAGAATAATGAAGTAGCTATGTTAAAATTGTGTTGGAGCTTGCACTCTGTTGATCGTCAGTGGACTAATCTTTTCAAAGCTAAATACTTCAGAAATAATATGCCAGTCAACAGGTATATTAAATCTTTTATTTTTTCTGTTGTTAAAAATTATTGGCCTCATATCAGAGACAATTCTCAGTGGGTTCTTGGTAATGGCGATGATATTAATTTTTGAAAAGACAATTGGCTTTCTCAGCCTGTTGTGGACCTCATGCAGATTCTGGAGCATGTTACTGTTAATCTGCGTGCTACGGTTAAAGACTTTATTATTGGACAAGCCTGGTCTTTGCCTAATTGTGTCTCTAAAAAATATCCTATTGCTGCTGCGGAAATTTTTAATTATTGTCTCCCTCTTTGGCCTGACACTGATTCTTTAGTGTGGAAGGGAACGAAAAATGGCGTTCTGACGTTCAACGATGCTTATAATTATTTCTGTCCAGCAGGTGATATTAAAAGTTGGGGCAAATTAATCTGGTTTTCTTGTATTCCTCCTTCTAGGTATTTTCTTGGTTAGAGACTATTTCACTCTAAGATGCCAACAAATGAAAATCTTCAAGCGCGTGGGTGTGTAGTGGTTTCTATTTGCAGCCTTTGTGGTAAGAATTTTGAAACCTCTGATCATTTATTTCTTTGCTGCTCTTTTGCTTCTTCTGTTTGGAGTTAGGTTGCCTCCCTCTTAAATATTCATCTGGATACTTCAACTTTCGGTGTTCTGACTGGTTCCTGTGGTCATGGTTGGAGCTCTCAATTAAAGGAGGTTTTTATTGTTGCTATTTGCCATTCTATCTGGTGTATCTGGTTTTGTAGAAACTAGCTGCGGTTTAATAATATTTTGATTCCTCTTGCTCGTGCATTGTCTATGTTGTCTGCTGAGATTAGGCTTTCTGGTAATTTTTCTAAAGGCACCATGTTTGCCTCTATGGAGGAATTCACTGCTCTAAAAGATTTCAACATTAACATTCACCTTCCTAAGGCCCCAAATATTGTTCAAGTTGATTGGCTTCCCCCCTCTCGAGGATGGATCAAGGCTAATACTGATGCCGCTGCTAGAGGTAGTCTGGGTCATGCTTCCTGCGGTGGTATTTTTTGGGATAGTAAGGGGGCAACTCTTGGCTGCTTTGCTGATTATATTGGTATTGCTTCTTCTTTTGAGGCCGAGATTTTTGTTGCGGTTATGGCAGTGGAGATTGCTCATAAGAAAGGTTGGAATGCTATTTGGCTAGAGTGTGATTCTATGATTTCGGTAGCTGCTTTTAAGGATCCTGATTTGGTCCCTTGGAAATTACGTATTCATTGGCTTAACTGTATTCATCTCACTAACCACATGCACTTTTTTGTTTCTCACATTTTTAGGGAAGGTAATACGCGTGCAGATAGATTAGCTGCTTTTGGTATTTCTAGTAGATGTTACAACTGGTGGGACACTGTTCCTACTTTCATTTAGGAGGAATTTTGTAAGAACCGTTATTGGTTCCCTAGTTTTCGCTTTTGTTGATTTTATAGGTTTTGGTTTGGTCCCCCCATGCTCTTTGTATTCTTTTTTCTTTCTTAATAAATTAAGGCAGGAGTACTATTTTTCCTTCTAGATGTTTTTTTCCCTAAGGAGGATTTTGCATCAGAAGGTTTTAATGAGGCTCCTTCACCTTTCTTTGCCTTAAAAAAATAAATTAGAAAAGGTTCCACGCGCTATTGTTGATAGTAGCCGCAGTGGCTCCAAAAATTTTAATGTCTGCAATCCATGCTCCAATCACACCTCTCACATGAAAATCTGTCCTGTGCTCTTTTCTTGTTGCACGTATCTCAGTTATAGTCTAAAAGGTGTAGCATATGAATATAGCTTGGTTGTGTGGAACATACCATGGACGAATGAAACCAATCAATCACTCTTTTAATTTTGTTATATTTGGAGGACACCTTCTCTTGTAGTAAGATTAACTGTTATTCCTTCCTTATCATTGGTGCTTTCACTTCGAGTCCTCAACCATGAGTGCTTTCAGTGTTATCTTATCTCTTCCTAGTGATAGATCTGTGCCTGAAAACATAGCTAACTTCCAGGAAAACACATGGAATCCTTCACAAAAGAGAGATGGAAAGGGTTTTTCTTCATATGGAATCGTATCGAGAAAAGTGACAGGCGGCGTAGAGGGATTATACCAAGTTTGATTTTGAGAATTTGATAATTTTATGGAGAGTCCTCTATTATTTAACTGCTTCTTTACGGGGCTAAGATGAACAAAAGGAAGGAAAGAGAGAGCGGAGCAATCGAAAGCGATGTATCGTCTCTTTTACACGAAATTTCCTTTGTAACAATTAACATTTTCCAATTCAGAATTGCATATTAAGAAAGAAAAGGACCATATCTTCCCGTCAAAAAATAAAAGAATAGGACCATATCCAGTGGGGTAACTCGTCCGAACGATAAGGGAAAAATAAAAGAAAGAAAGACACAGAAATAAGAGGCCCACATTCTGCCTTAGATGAGGAAAAAAATTGCAAAAAAATCCAGAGTAGATACTCATAAGGAAATGCAGAAACCATATAATCGGATATTTTCAAACAGATTTTACAAACAGTTGATTAACGAGAGCATCTACATTGTTTGATCAATGGAGGACTATAATATCGAAAAGGTATTCCATGCAGTAACCAGGAATTGTTTCTAGACCGTTATATTCACGTAGCCCACACGACCTTGTCCTTATGCAAAACATTTTATTAACCTCGTACTCTAGGTCCATTAGATTGGCCCACTTTGCCTCAGCCCACTCCTATTAGAAACCGACCTCTTTCGCTTAGTGGTTGGGAGCGATTAAGATCAGTTTGCCACGAACGAGATAATTGCTCCCCAAATACGTGACTTATAGGGAAGAAGGGCTCAGAATCAAGGACAACTCACTCATTACACACAAAAGACACCCTAATCATAACCTACTCTCTGGAGAACTTCTCAGCGAGAACATTTGGCGCCCACCGTGGGGCCGAGGTAAAATTCTGCCCAGCACACTCATTTACGACGATCTCACAGACAAGGTCACAACCATGGTACGCCCAAGAACACGGCGTAATCCTAACCCATACGAACCCCTAACAATCCCCCAGAATTGTCTCTTGCCGATCCTCCTAATAACCCACCAGATGATCCCCCAGTTGAAAATCTTGACCTCGCTGGTATACAGGTTGTGATCAACCAACTCCAACAACAAAATGCTGCCTTACAAGAACAAATGCGGTCGATGCAACAGAAGGCAGTTGACGTTCCAGACACCGAGTTGGATGACCCTCAACCTCTAACCCCTGAGATCATGGCCGCTCCTGTTCCGAAAAATTTCAAACCGCCTCATTTAGAAACTTATGACTGTAAAACTGACCCAAAAGAATACTTGATGGCCTTCAAAAACTGAACCATGATCATAGGTGCTTTAGAATCTCTGAAGTGCAAGTTGTTTGCAGGGACTTTAAAATCCGCTGCTTTACGTTGGTTCATGAACCTTCCTCGCTATTCCATCACTGGCTTTGAAGATTTCTCGAAGAAATTTGTCGCTCAGTTTCAAGCAAGTACACACAGAAAAGTCACTGCCACCAGCCTGTTCAATATTCGTCAGCGACACGATGAAACTCTGTGCAAATACCTTAGTCGCTTTAATGATGCCACTATACATGTCTTGAACCCAAATCAAGAGATGTTTGTCGGCGCATTTCACAACGGCCTTAAGGCCGGACACTTTAATGAGTCTTTGGCCCAAAAGCCCGCCTCCAACATGGAAGAGATAAGATCCCACAGCAAAAAGGTCAAGAGATGCCAAGGAGCGCGGTCTTGACCAATGAAAAAGCAGGAATAATAGCCCAGGACCTAGCCGACATCCAAACCCGGTTGAATGGGATCGTCGACGTGTAGAGCGACCTTCTATCCCAAATCTTACCCCCTTGAATGCAAAACGTGCTACCATTGATAACGAAATCCTCCATTTACGCCTCATCCCTCCTGCCCCTATACCTAGAGTTAAGATGGGTCCTCGGTCGGACTCTTGGTGTCAATATCACAAAGCCTATGGCCATGATACCGAGGATTGTCATGCTCTTCAAAGACACATTGAAAGCTTGATCCAGGACGACAAACTCAAGCAGTATATTTGTGGTCAAGAGCGGCGTGATGATAAGAGACCAAGAGATGAAGATAGACCATCTCAAGGTAATAATCAACCTCGTCCTCATACTAAGGAGGGTACTAGTGATGACAAGAAGCAAAATGCCGCATTTGTCAGAGCGTTGAACACTATATCTGGAGGTTTTTCTTGTGGTGGTGAGTCAGGCGCATCTAAAAAGTGATGTGTGAGACAGGTTATGAACATTGAGCCCATGGAAGACATTCCTACTACTCCCAAAGACTTCGACCTGTCCTTTAGCGACAAGGACTAGGAAGGTATTGTTCCCCATGAAGATGACCCTATGGTGATAACAACTCAGATATTTAATTTCAATGTGAAGAGGGTGCTTGTGGACCCAGGAAGTTCGGCTGATATCCTTTTCTGGGACGCTTTTGAAGGGTTGGAGCTTGATACTGACTTACTTCAACCTTTTAAAGGAACTGTGGTCGGTTTCTTAGGCGAGCCAGCATGTGTACGTGGTTATGTCAGTTTAAAAACTACATTTGGAGAAGGGGAGTATTCTAAAATAATCCATATAAGATATTTGGTAATTCAAGGTCAATCCTCTTACAATCCTCTTACAAAATAATTCTTGGGAGACCTGCTTTCAACGCTCTCAAGGTTGTTCTCTCCACTCTCTATCTCACGTTAAAGTATCCTTTAGATGATGGGAGAGTTGGAGTTATTAAAGGTGACCAAGAAGCTGCCAGAAAGTGTTACTTAGATAGTCTCAAATTGAAGAAGGCGTCTAAGATTTCCACTTCAAAGACATCTAACTCGGTGGATATTGTCAAATTTGTGGAACTTGATGGATTATCAGGGTGAGCATGTAGAAGCAACAGAGGAAATGAAGACGATTCAGATAGGCGGTACTCCCGAGAAAGCCACCAAGATATGTTCTACTTTACCGTTGGATGTCGAAACTACCCTCACTGCATTCTTGAGAAAGAATGTGGACGTGTTCGCTTGGACTCCAGCAGACATGCCAGATGTTGATCTTGACTTCATCTGCCACCAGTTAGCACGTGATCCGATGGCTAAACCCATGGTACAATGCAAAAGGAAAATTAACAAAGAGAGAAGGAAGGTCATGATGGAGGAAACTTCTAAATTGTTAAAGGCTAACTTCATCAGAGAAGTCTGATATCCTACCTGGTTAGCTAATGTTGTTTTGGTGAAAAAGTCAAATGGAAAATGGCGCATGTGTGTAGATTTCACTGATCTCAATGCAGCTTGTCCAAAAGATTCTTACCCTCTACCTAGCATAGATCGCTTGGTCGATGGAGCTTCTGGTTACAAGTTATTGAGCTTCATGGATGCATTCTCGGGCTACAATCATATTCGGATGCACTCGTCAGATGCTGAGAAGACAACATTCATGACTGAAACGTGCAGGGGCGACCTATCAGAGACTTAGGATTTTTTCTGATCAAATTGGAAAGAACTTATAGGTCTATGTGGATGATATGGTTATCAAGACTGCCAATGAAGAATCTCATTGTAGAGATTTGGAGGAGATATTTGGTCGCTTGAGACAATACAACATGAAGCTCAACCCAGAGAAATGTTTTTTTTGATGTTCAAGCTGGAAAGTTTTTGGGCTTCATGCTCACTCACCGGGGTATTAAAGCCAATCCAGACAAATGCAGAGCCAGACAAATGCAGAGCCATCATTGACATGAGAAGTCCCATTAATGCCAAAGAAGTCCAACAGTTGATAGGTCGCATTGCAGCACTGTCCAGATTCCTTTCAAGGGCAGGTGAACGTGCATTTCATTTCAGGTGGACTGATGAATGTGAAATTGCTTTCCAAGAACTTAAAGAATTTTTATCATCTCCCCTATACTAACACGTCCCTGCCCGGACGACCTCTTTATTTATATTTATCCGTCACTGAAAATGCCTTGAGTTCAGTCCTAGTACAGGAAGATGATAAAGAGCAACGCCATATTTATTTTGTAAGCAAGGTCTTTTGTGGTGCAGAAGTCGGATACTAAAAGATAGAAAAGCTCGCCCTTGCAGTTATCACATCTACACGCAAGTTGCGGCCTTATTTTCAAAGTCACATGGTCATTGTTCGTAATGATCACCTAATACGCCAAGTTCTTCAAAAACCCGACTTAGCAGGCAGAATGATGCATGGGCTGTTGAACTTTCTGAATATGACACTTCCTTTGTCCCAAGAGGTCATGTTAAAGCTCAGGTACGTGCTGATTTCATTGTACAATTGTCATCACCTAACACTGTAGCTACCTCCCACAATTGGGTAATGTCCACTGATGGAGCTTCAAACCTCAAGGGTAGTGGAGCAGGTGTTATATTGGAAGGTCCTGATGGCGTGTTGATAGAGCAATCCCTTCACTTTGAATTTAAGGCAAGCAATAATCAAGCTGAATACGAGGCTCTAATAGTAGGTATGAAGCACTCCCAAGAAATGCGAGTGTTTGACTTAAAGGTACGTAGTGAATCTCAATTGGTCACGTGGCAAGTTTCAGGTGAATACCAAGCAAAAGATCCTCAGTTGATCAAGTACCTAGAGAAAGTCCACTCTATGGCTATAAAATTTCAATCTTTTGAACTCTCCCATGTACCAAGAGAACAGAATTCGCGTGCTGACCTTTTGTCAAAGCTTGCAAGTACAAAAAAGCCAGGAAACAATTGTACAGTCATACAGGAGACAATTGGACGACCTAGTATTAAAGAACTTGAGGTTGCTTTCATCCAAGGGACGAGTAACTGGATTTCGCCCATCATCACATACCTCAGTACAGGAGAGCTCCCTAGTGATGTTAATGAGGCTAAATGTTGCAAAAAGACCTCGGCCAAGTACACTCTTGTTGCAGGAAAGCTTTATAAAATGAGCTTTTCTACACCTATATTGAGATGTCTTGATAAGGGTGAGGCAGAATATGCGATGAAAGAAATTCACGAAGGCATATGTGGTAGTCACATCGGAGGCAGATCCCTTGCTAACAAGGTCGTCCATGCGGGTTATTACTGGCCAAAGTTAATCCAAGATTGTAGAGAATATGTGAAGAAGTGTGACAAATGCCAAAGGTTTGCTGATCTTCATCATGCTCCAGTCAAGGAGCTTCGATTAATGAGCTCGCCTTGGCCCTTTCATATGTGGGGCGTAGATATTCTAGGTCCTTTTCCTATTGCACCCGGCCAATTGAAGTTCCTTTTATGGGTGTTGACTACTTTACGAAGTGGGTGGAAGCAGAACCACTAGCCACAATCACTGCATACCGTGTTAAAAAGTTCCATTGGAAAAATATAATTTGCAGATTTGGTCTCCCTCACACTATTGTCTCGGACAATGGGACTCAATTTGCTAGTAATGCAGTGGTGAATTTTTGCAACAATCTGGGCATTCATAACTCCTTCACTTATGTTGAACACCCTCAGGCCAATGGCCAAGCAGAAGCTGCAAATAAGATCATCCTTACCGGTCTTAAAAGGAAGTTAAATGACATGAAGGGAATGTGGGCCGACCAGTTACATCAAATCCTTTGGTCATATCATATAACTCCACACTCTTCTACAAGGGAAACATGTGACATCCTGATTTTTAAAACAGTATTAGAAAATAATTAGATCAGTAATTAAGTGATAAATGGGAGCTAGAAACCTTAATTAGGGATAAAATGGGGTTAGATGAGACCCAGAAACCCTAGAAAGGAAATAGAAACCATAAGAAAGGTCTAGAATGCCTTAGAAAGGTGTGGAACACTTGAGAATCTTCTAGAACATTGAAAATGAGACATTTCTGGTCAGCCTCTATCGCGACGCGATGAGGCTAGTACAAATTGGGTCGCGACGCGACCAAAAATACAAGGGACACCATTGCGACGTGATGGACGTTAAATGGTTAAGTCGACGATAGAGAGAAAGTGAAGGTTTTGGAGTCTGCTCCTTGCGACGCGATGGACTTGCCATCACGACACGATGTAAGGCGGTGGTGAGAGGGGGAGTCCTCCATTTCGCCTATAAATAGGCCTAAACCCCTCCATTTCGTCCCAACTTCTTCTAAAGGCCTTTAGGAGAGTGTGGAGGAGCTTCGGGAGTGCTTCGGATGGTAGCGACAGCGATCTTGTAAGCCAGGTAAGGGGAAAGATACCTTAATCTCTAGGGAAAATAGGTAGTAGAGTAGTAGAGTAGTACTGTTAGCATGAGTAGGGGTCCTTTAACCCTACTAGGGGTTTATAGTAGCAACACCTCAGGAGAGGGGTTGTGGTATGCGGTGGCTAAGGATAGTCACCATGGACCTATCAACCAACATATTAGTAGACAGTCGCTTATGCGATGCTAGGAGTAATTTATATGTTGATTAATTAAAGTTGTGATATTCTGATCTATATCTGATGTTTATCTGTTGATAAACTATAGTTGTGATATTCTGATGTAGATCTGATGCTTATATACTAATTGTATATGATGTAAATGATTGTATACGATGTAAATGAGTTTGATGTATAAGTTAAGGGTACCGTCCTCTAGTTAGCGGTTTGCGAATCCCTAGGCAGTGATAACATATTACCGTCAATATCCTGTTTGTCAGTGGTGATAGCCGTATCAGTGTATACGAGGTTAGTGTACCTAAGGACTGGTGATCGGACTAAAGGTACGGAGTAGTTTGGGGATAGTCGGAGACCTTAAGGGGACCTAAGGACTGGTGATCAGTCCGAAGGTGTGTACTCGGTCATTTGACTAGACTCCAGGACTCCATGTCTGACGGGTGGACAATCTTGGCATTCCTGTATAGGGAATGTCGTCCTAGTGCATGAGACGGTATCTTACTCCGGCAATCAGATATGGTAGTATGAGATGTCGTAACTGGTAATCGGAGATGGTAGCGTATCAGGATATATTTTCGGGACAACCAACTTATCTCATCCTTCTATGCCTTGAGACTGGTGATCGGTCTAGGGAGTAGGGTATTAATGGCCTGCAATATTCAGTGATGGTCTGGGTTTGTAGGGCAGGTGATCAGCCCGAAGGACCGGTGTTATGTGTCAGCCTCTGGACAGTAGAGCCGGTGATCAGCTGAATGTCCATTGGTTTGGGTCTGTAGAGCCTGTGATCAGCTGAAGGACCCGTGACACATGTCAGTCTGTGATATCAGAGTATGATGTGGTCTATGACCGTGTGGTCGGGTTATCAGTATGACGTATCAGTATGGTCTGGTCTGAGACCGTGTGCTCAAAAGTCTGAGCGTCGTAACAGTCATGTTGATAGTTGTGATATCCATGATGACGATTATTGTAGCTGTGCTGATATATGATTGTGTTGTGCATGATAACAATATCTCTACTATGTTGTTTTCCTGATTGTAGGAGGTTAATGGATATCTTACCCCTTTTGTTTTTTTGGTGTGTTTTTATTATATGATGTTAAATAACAGATGGACAAGAACACTCTATAATTGGAGGATGGGGAGTCTATGGGAAGCCTGCTTAGAAGCAGAAGATGGTTACCTATGTCACGGCCAGTGTGTCTTTTGTTACCTATGAGGGTGTAGGGTTATACTTTTATTTGTATGTATAATGAACTTTGTATACTTTGGTAATAAATAAAATGTGTGTTGCCTCAAATTTAGATTACTATTGTTTAAAATAAATAAAGTATACGCCCTGTCTCGGCGGGGTGTTACAAAACACCCTATAGAATGGTGTATAGATCTGATGCAATGATACCAGTTGAGCTAGGAGAACCAAGTTGGCGAAGACATCACTTCGATGCTGACCTTAATGACCAGCAGCGACGAGTTGATCTTGATCTCTTAGATGAAGTGAGAGATATTGCCCACATAAAAGACTATGCCGCCAAGCTGAGAGCTGCAAGAAAATATAATTCCAGAGTTATTCCAAGGGAGATGAAAGAAGGCGACCTAGTGCTTAAGAAGATAATTCGTGCTGATAATGCTGGGAAACTCGCCCAAAATTGGGAAGGTCCTTTCCGAATTAAAGAAAAACTCAATGGAGGAGCTTATAAACTGGAGGAACTCGGTGGAAATTTGATTCCAAGAACTTGGAATGCAGCAAATCTCCGCCACTATTTCAGTTAAGTATCTATGTTTGTAATTTCAATAAAATGGCAGTGTGCTCTTTTCTCCTGAAAAGGAGTTTTTAATGAGGCCTGTCTTATGTTTTCATTTTCTTGAACTTATTATGAAACCATGTTATTCAAGTGTTATTAATGAATATGGGCGATGCACTCTTTTCTCCTGCAAAGGAGTTTTTAACGAGGCACGAACCTATTTATTTCTCAGCCTTTTCTTATGATGTTTTATCAATCCAAGCAAAATAAGACCTCCTACAAAGGAGATGTGAGAAGATTTTGAGGAGAATACCTCCAACATATGCTCTTAAGGTGTAAAACCTTTTACAAAGGTGACCTCTGTTACTTTCAAGGTATAAAACCTTTTACAAAGGTAACCTTCAATAAAGTCCCTTCATGGGCGACTATACTTCTACCTGTTACTTTCAAGGTATAAAATCTTTTACAAAGGTAACCTTCAATGAAGATCTCCTAAGAGGGGAGCAACGATACTTTCACCATGTACTTTCAAGGTATAAAAACTTTTACAAAGGTAACCTTCAATAGAAAACCTCTTGAAAAAGAAATAACAACTTTTAGAGGAGAACTCCTCATAAGCGACCTCTTACATATGAGTATATATTGGATAAATTTCCAAAGTTATAATTCCATTAAAGAGATGTATATTATCTAAATTCTTTACATCTTCGAATTTGTTACCTTCAAATTATTTTCACATTAGAGGATCATTATCATTTTCGAAATCCCTCGGGGTTATATAAAAGTTCTACCAAACGAGTAAAAGATTATGCTTAGAATAATAGCAAACAGAAATTCTCATTCATTGTTCATATTTGGGATTACATTAACTCGCAATAAGTCACCAAAACAGGGCAAGTTCCAAAATTACATAATAGAGTTACAACAGACGCGACCTACGCATTGTTCTCATGGTGTTCGTCTGTGAATATATGTCTTAATAGGAATTATTTTGGTGATTGACAAGAGGATCTACAAGTGTGCAAAAAGCGGAAAAAAATTACCTAGAATTGAAGACTTTCAGTTTTGAGTTTTTTAGTATATTTTTTTAGAATTATTTGTGAATAATAGTAGAAGCTATCAATTAAAATAATTCACATACACTTAAGTTAGAAAACCCAAAGTTATTTTCATATATCTTTTTACCATTCAATAATAATAATAATAATAAAAACAGCGTAATATTTTCCATATAAGTCAGGCACGGTGACAAGGTTGGCATATGGCTGGTGAAATGCAGGAGTTTGGTGAAAATTACCCTTTCCAATTTTTTTAAATAAAAGGGGCATTTTTTTTAAGGTAAAAAATTGCTCAGATCTTTAAGACTATGTCATGACCTTGAAATAAAATACTGCACGTTTTTTATCGTTTCTTTTATTCTTTGCTAAAAATAAAAATTGATTCTCCATTCAACAAATCCTTCAACAGCCCCTTGTCATTCCAATGTTTATCTTTTTGACTCTTTGATTCAAAGTGGCGTCTAAGGTAGACTAGCAGATAAGTAGTTCATGGATAAATCATAACTAACAACCGTTGATTAAGAAATTCTATCAGATCTTATTATGCACCCTACATACAATATAATTTCTTTTTCTTTTTCTTTTTCTCTCTCTTTCCTTTCCTTATGTGTTCATCTCGGTCTTTATGAATTTTTTTTTCCTTCTTCCTCTCTTTTTTCTTCCCTATTTTCCATTGACATTGTCTAAGCTGCCATAAATAAGCGTATATCAAAATCAAAGTTTCGCTGCAAAAAATCATAGAAAGTTGTCGTGCAAGAGATTAGAGGGAGAGAGAGTCTCTGTCGTCGGAGTATACCATTTCGGTGCTGAGAACTGAGTTTTTGGTGACAACCGACGAGGAAAAATGCTTTTTTCCTCCTATTCATCTTCTCTACCATTTTACAGACACTTACAATATTGAAACAAAAATTATATTGTGATGCCTCTATGTTTCACTGAAAAACAATAGCCTTTCATTATTTTTAGTTTTCGAAGACAAAGATTAGTAAGATGCTTATGGTTGCATGTCCTCTTGACTGATTATGCTGAAATAGAATCAGATCAGGGAAAAACATTCGCTTGTTCACAGCTTGATAATGTTACCAACTAATTTTGGAAATAAATTTGGCACTATTAGAATTCTCAGGAATAAATCTTCCATCAAGAGATTTTGTGAATGTGATCTGAAATTAGCAACAACAAGGTATTACAAATCATAAGTGCCATTTACTGAGATTTGAAGAAGGTGGGTAGTAGGAGGGAGGGGGGAAGAGGCGAGAGGGAGGGAGAGACAAGAGAAAATGAAGTTGATGTTGCGTGCAATCTGCTGTGGCTACTGTATGATAAGATCAAATGAGCTACTCGATCTAATGGTTCTAAATCATGGTTCACCCATATTTCGAGTGAACCATATGATATAATAGTCCACCGTAGAAGCCACCTTGACTCAAATATTAGAGTCTTCTTTATAATTGCTTTTAACGGGAATCATGCCTAAAAAAACAAAGCGATATTTTCAATGGAGCGTATTGTGTGAACATTGTTTTCTCAGACACTCTCTCTATGTATAGCCATACACATTCTCTTGTTTAAAAAAAAAACATAATACAACACACATCTCAAGCAAAAATTTGAACCGAAAACTCTGCAATTTTTTTTTTACTCTCATTCACACTTACTTGGTTATTTTTATTGAGAGCTTTTTACTCTACATAGTTTGAGTTGTATTTCTTGAGCTTCAAATTATTATATCTGCACTTTTGAGTATATCTCTTCTTGACAATTTTTCTGATTATTATTGGCTAGGAATCTCAAGTAGTTCATAGAGAGGTGATATCTCTTGAACTTGTTACTCTGGTTTAGAGTTGTAAATGTTTCTAGCTGAACCTGATTTAAAAGCTAGTGTCTTAGTGAAAATCCCATGGTGCTTTGCTTTGGGGACATGACGTAACCCACAGGGGTGTTTGGTGGCCGAACCTGTATAATTTGTTGTGTGCTCTTTTACTCCTTATCTTTCTATTTTTCAGTCATTTAAATTTACGCATTTTATTTTTATTGTTATTTATATTTTACTATCTACTTTATTTCTAATTTTTATGTGATTTATTCTTCAAGTCATTTATCTATTTCACATTAATATTTCAGCAAGTTATATTTAGCTCTTATTTTTTCAAAAGTTTTTAAAAGCGCAGTTCACACACAATTCACCCCCTCTTATGCTTGGAGTCACTTGGCAACATCGTCTTCATTAGTTGTCACAGTATCCACCATCTCTTCATAAATTACATTATTGTCAGCGTCTCCCATGGCGACTAACTCCCCATTACGAATCATCTTGAACTTGCTCGCTTCAGAAATATCGATCTCTAGATGGAGGTGTTGAACTTGTTCCAAGGTGTTATCAAACCCGCTATGGTACTGGACTGCAGCTTCAAGCTTTAAACTCTCAATCTCCCCAAGTAACTTAGTCACTTCTCCACGCAGTGATTCAACAATACCCTTTTCCAATTCAAGGTCGTCCAACGCCTTATCTATTTCGCCTTTCAATTCTTTTTCACGCTCGGATTGTTTATTCTTTTCCTCTTTCAATTACTTTTTAAGACGATCGGCTTCCTTCTCCAATGTGTCGATCTTGCTTACTTGACTTTCAGACTCTTTGATTTTCTCTTTCAACTCCCCTAACTCTTTTATATGCTCTTTGTTGATGTTTTCCATC
Organism: Calophaca sinica; assembly: GCA_037113605.1. Taxonomy (NCBI): domain Eukaryota; kingdom Viridiplantae; phylum Streptophyta; class Magnoliopsida; order Fabales; family Fabaceae; genus Calophaca; species Calophaca sinica. The sequence goes on from CM073734.1 coordinate 72,682,816, forward strand.
TTTTCAAACTTGGACTCCACCGACCTTAGAACAACCAGCTAAGGAAAAAGTTCGCCCACGACGTGTGTATCTTCAGAGGGCTGCGTCCTCGAAGGCGATGCAAATACTGTCTTTAGAGGCTTAATAGCAAGTGGTGTGTTCGGATTACCTTGTTTCACCACTGGTACTTCCGGTTTGTTTTGTTTCCTCGCGGCATTCTTCATTGCATCCATTTTCCTTTTCCTAGAAAGAATGCCACTTAAATTCGCTTGCGTGCTCGCCCCAGGCAGTGCCTGAATTCTTTTCTTTTGGGCCACTTTCTTCAAATACTCCTGCAACTTAGCATTGCTCATGGGTGCCATTCTAGTTGCGACAACAAAAAAAGTTCAATGATAAGAAAAAATACTCATGCATTAAACAATAAACATTGTTAAAATTCACTTACACAATAAGGCGTCAAGGGCCTTAGAGTTAAATTCTACACGAGTTAGTTCCTTGCACCCGATTGGTGCAAACTTTTCCAATAGGTCCACGTCATCTTTTTCATCTTCTGTCATCATGTCGTAATCAAATCCAACAACAGACGTGGGATCGCTTTCCCAATACAAAGGAAATTTATATCCTCCGTGATTATCAATGAACAACTCGGGAAAAGCATCACTTGCCTTGACTCGGAAGAATTTATCCTTAAAATGCTTGTAGGACGAGCAGTAAGTGATCAGTATTTCCCTTCTTGGAATACTGCTCACATACACCCAACTCCCTTTCTCACAACCCTTGGCATGATGAAATGAGAAAAAAGGCCCAAGTGAGGCCTTCATGCACAAACCCTTACATAGTACTTCAAACGCTCTCACAAATACCGACCCATTGGGATGCAACTGTGTGGGGGCGACGTTCAACACACGCAAAACGTCACATTCAAACTGAGTAAAGGGCATCCTCACGTTTAGGTCTTCAAATAACGTTTGATACATATATGTAAACTTTGGTGTTGCCCCAGTAGGACGCATAATACACACTGATTCTCCTTCTCTACACGGTTCTAAAATAATATCCTCTTCCCTATCTTGTGATGACACTTTATGTTCTAATCGCCATAATTGAACCGAGTTTTCACTTAAATACGTTGAGGAAAATTTTCTAACTTCTTCACTCACCCATTTTCTATTATTGATAGTAGACTCCATTATGATGGTTACAGGTCGCCTAGCGCTAGTCCTCTGATGCGAACCTGATCCACAAACTCCTGACAAATGAAAAAACAAACTATTACTACTAGAACTTGCCTCAGAAGAGCCAGGAGAGGTCGGATATCCTAATGCTTTGTTAACCTTACGTGATAATTCTTTAAGGGACATATTTGGATGCGACAATTTTACCTTCTGAGATCGCCATGAACGCCTTGTGCAGAACTGCCTCTGAAGATTCTGTGCAACCCACCAAGTTTGATACGATTCAAAAGCACTCGATGTAGATGCTACATAGTTGGTTCTCATCCTTCAGAGACTACGAGTAGGAGCATCCGTCAACAAAAGGATCACCCTAAGATGATCATCTCGTGGCTATTGAGAACGAATCAAATCAGATGGTTCTATTTCTCAATCTTTTCGACCTCGGTTCCGTAGGAACAAGTCATAACGATTGCGAAAAATCGGTCATTCACAACCACTGATGAAGGATTCCTCGAAAAGTTAAGGATTACTAATCCTTTTGAAAATTCAAAATCGAATGGATTCGGTCTTATACCTACGCGAGGAAGGAAATCATAAAAGAAAGAAGAACTCATCTTCTTTCTTTTATCACTTAGGAGCCATGCGAGATGAAGAAGAACAACAATGTTTCTTGTAAACTTACTTATTTATAATGATCTTGGCACCGGTTGTGAGCAGTCGCCTCTTTTCAGTCTAGAAGAGTTGCAAACAGTCGCCTCTGTTCAGTCTAGAAGAGCCAACAATACAACCATAAACGTTCAACACCAACCTAAAAGGATTCAGTACAATGTTTTTATTGTGGTTTACGATGGAACATAACTTAAATTTCCATCTAGGTGATTCAATATTTACATATGATGATCTAATGGTCACAAATAATTGTTATAGTGTATTCCATGTTCCACACCGCACCTAATCTTTTTACCTAAAGTTATGAAGCGTATTCCATAAGCTTCATCATTAGCCATTGGAAATACGTGAAATGTCACATCAAATGCCAGAACTAGTACATTCCACACACGTGTTCTCCGCTTTATCAAGCCTTGTCTTAACGTCGCTGCAAGACCTACATATAAAGGATTGTATTAGGTTATCAATTCGCCCTTATTATGTATCTTGTAACTTTCTTGTACCAGGTTACCACTTCGCCCTGGTAATGATGTCACATTAAGGTCGCCCATAATGGTTCTTATAAGATTGCCACCATCATATTAAGGTCGCATGTAATGGTGTCACATTAAGGTCGCCCATAATGATTCTTATAAGATCGGTTTTCTTCTTAATCACTTCGCCCTTATCAGACCCCGTGCTTATGGGGCTATGTACCATTATATTAAGGTCGCCTTGTAACTCATTCCTCAGTCACTTCACCATTATTAGGCCCCGTGCTTATGGGGCTGTGGACCATTATATTCACGTAGCCCACTCGACCTTGTCCTTATACAAAACCTTTTTTAACCTCGTACTCCAGGTCCATTAGATCGGCCCAATTTGCCTCAGCCCACTCCTATTAGAAACCGACCTCTTTCGCTTAGTGGCTGGGAGCGGTTAAGATCGATTTGCCATGAACGAGATAACTACTCCCTAGATACGTGACTTATAGGGAAGAAGGGCTCAAAATCAAGGACAACTCACTCATTACACACAAAAGACACCCTAATCATAACCTCCTCAACGGAGAACTTCTCAGCGAGAACAGTTTCAATCAAGTATTCAGAAATACTACTCGTTGAAACTGTGTCACAATCCATGTTGTTGTCTTCAAACGTGCGAGAAGAACTGAAGTTCTCACTTGAAAATGAACTTGCTCTATTTATTTTAGAACGAGATGTTCTTACTTCTAAGCCATTGGAAGGTAATGATTTTTGACTCTGTTCTGGAGAAGAAGCACCAATCTTTACGCCAGTGAGAAGAAACCTGTTGTGTTTCTTTGTATGTTCATGGACTCCCTGGATAGAAATGTCACATTCTCTGCAAAGTATTGCTCTGTCTTCTTGGCAAAATAGATATGCACGCCTCTCCCACAACAAAAACATTGTTTTTATTATTATTCAGTCATTTTAATTTTAAACTACTCCTGGAACCGCTGAGCACAAATGACGAAAAAAGGGAACCTACTAGTTAAGTTATCTGTAGAAAAATAGTTTTTGACAAAAAATAGATGAATGAGGTTTTGATACGTGTCGTTAGCGTAGTTAAATTTCTTAAATAGATAATAGAATAAAAAAAATCAAAGATGACCATATTTTTGGATCATAAAGAGGGAAGGAAGTACACGGCAGATATCACAGAGAGGGGTCTCTTTAGAAGTAGGGTGGTGCAGAGAGAAGCGTTTGTGTTTGCCAGCGAGCTTGTTAGCATAGTGGATAGTATGATCACATTCACGGCATAGAGCTGCTTCATCTGCAGGGCATAACAACGAGGCCTCCGCTTTGTGACACGAATCACACTGGATCTGTGAGGGATTTTTCAAAATATATGAAAGGTTGCAATGGTTAAATACACATAATGATACAAATTTGACACAGTGCCTTGGTTGGCTTAGTGGTCGCAGCGTTTTACATGAAACCTTGCGTCCCAGGATCGAATCCGTGTGTAGGCGGTTTTGAATTTTTGATACGTTATTCAACAGACGAAAATTTAAAACAAAAAGGTGCCATCTGCTGGATTCGAACTCGCACCCTGTAGCAAACATGTGCCAACGCTAACCGCTAGACCCATGGGTCACGCTGCATCATGAAGTGAGCGTTAATAATAGTTAAGCGTTTCGCTTCGCTTTAACCATTGTCAGAAACTCTTGGAGAGTTGTTTCCCTTCACCAAGTGGCATGAGTTGCTCTATAAATAGAGGCACTCTACATGCAGAAAGAGATACAAAATTCTTTGCTTGTCTTGCCATTCTTAAATTTCTAAATCATTCCTTTTCTTATCTAGTGCACAAGATTAAGTGAGGAAACTTTATTTTGTAAAATATCATTGATTGATAAGCTTGAAGTGTGTGTGCAAACCACTCCAAGGAATCCAAAGTATCCTGAAGGGGATTTGCCAAGAACCCTTTTGCATCCAATAGTCTAAGATTGGTGGGGGCGAATCGAACCTAAAGCTTAGTGTGATACACACGCTTTGGATCTTTTGTGCAACAATCATCATCTTGTTCTTCTTTCAAGTGCTGCAGCATCTCCATCAATTCAAGGTTCCAACAATCTTTAGGTTCGATTTTGGTTTGTGAACAATGGCTGCATCATTGAAAGAGATGACTTCTGACTTTGTCAAGTTAGAGAAATTTGATGGTGGCAATTTCATTCGTTGGCAAAAGAAGATGCAATTCCTACTCACCACTTTGAAAGTTGTGTATGTCCTAAACACTCCAAGGCCAATTGTGGGGAAGATGAGATCGTGGCTGAAGTTAGAGAAAAACAGAAATGGGACAATGATGACTACATATGCATGGGACACATCCTTAATGGAATGTCAGACGCCTTGTTCGATGTATATCAAAGCAGCACCTCTGCAAAGGAACTTTGGGAGAAACTAGAAGCAAGGTACATGCAAGAAGATGCTACAAGTAAGAAATTTCTTGTTAGTCGCTTTAATAACTTTAAGATGGTTGATAGTAGGCCTATAATGGAACAAATGCATGAGATAGAACGTATTCTTAATAACTACAAACAACATAAAATGCATATGGATGAAACCATCATTGTATCCTCCATTATAGACAAACTCCCTCCTTCATGGAAAGATTTCAAAAGAAACATGAAACATAGAAAAGATGACATATCTCTTGAGCAATTGGGGAATCACCTTCGTTTAGAAGAAGAGTATCGAAAACAAGAAGATACTAAGGACCAATCTACTCATGGAAAAGTTCATGTGATGGAGGAAGGAGATTCTAGTAAATCTTCCAAGAAAAGAAAGCGAGAATCTAATAAGTCTCATGAAAACAACAATGGAAATGACCACAAGAAAAAGAAAAAGAAAGGTAGTTGTTTCCATTTTGGAAAACCGGGACACTTTAAGAAAGAGTGCAGGTTCTTGAAAAAGAAGAACAAAGAGAAGAATTCAAGTGCAACAAAAGATGATCTTGTTGCTGTCATTTCTGAAGTCAACATGATTGAAGATGTTGATTCTTGGTGGATAGACTCTGGTGCTACCCGCCATGTGTGCAAAAATAAAGATCTTTTCAAGTCCATTAATGAAGAAGATGGAAGTGTTTTGTACATGGGAAATGCTTCAACTGTCCAAGTCAAAGGAAAAGACACAGTGGAAATTGAGTTCACTTCTGGAAAGACACTCACTCTTAAAGATGTACTTTATGTTCCTGAAGTTAGGAAGAATTTGATTTCTGTTCCTTTACTTAATAAGTTTGGGTTCAAATCTGTATTTGAGGGGGATAAGTTTATCCTCTCAAAGGGAGGAATGTTTGTAGGAAAGGGTTACCTTTGTGAGAATATGTTCAAATTCAATATTGTCAATAATAATACTATTACTTCTGCTTATATTGTTGAGTCTTGTGATTTATGGCATATGCGACTAGGACATGTTAATTTTAGGAAATTAGATGACATGATGAAATCTGAATTAATTCCAAAATTAAGTAGAGATTCCAATTCATGTACTACTTGCATGCTAACTAAAATAACAAGGCTACCTTTTAAAAGAGTTGAAAGAAGTTTTAAGGTGTTAGACTTAATCCATTCTGATGTATGTGATTTGCATGGTTGGCCCACCATTGGTGGTAAGAAGTATTTTGTAACTTTCATAGATGATTGCACTAGATATTGTTATGTTTACTTAATGCATTCAAAGGATGAAGTCTTAGATAAATTTAAAATATTTAAAGCACAAGTTGAACTTCAACATGAAACTTTCATTAAATGCTTTAGAAGTGATAGAGGAGGAGAATTCTATAATCCAAGTTATTTTGAGTCTACTGGTATAGTGCATCAAACAACTGCACCGTATTCCCCACAACAAAATGGTATAGCTGAAAGGAAAAATAGGGTACTTGAAGAAATGGTAAATGCCATGCTATCCTATTTCGGTTTATCAAAAGGATATTGGGAGAAGCTATGCTAACAAAGATGCTATATATTAAATAGAGTTCCTAATAAGATGAACAAAATTACTACATATGAACTTTGGAAACAAAGAAAGCCTAATCTCAACTACTTGAAAGTGCAGGGTTGTAGAGCAATTGTAAAGGTTCCTGAACCAAAAAGAAAGAAATTGGGTGAAAGAGGAATTGAATGTGTATTTCTGGGCTATGCTGAAAATAGCAAAGCATATAGATTCATGGTTATTGAATCTAATGACTCATATCCTGTAAATACAGTTATTGAGTCAAGAGATGCAATTTTTCAAGAGAATAGATTCAACTCAATTCCAAATCCCAAGGATAATGTACATGCTAATGCACATAATCCAGAAAACAATGTATCTAATAATGATACATTGACTAGTTCAGAACCAAGAAGAAGTAAAAGGGTCAGAAAAGAAAAATCTTATGGGCCAGACTTCTTTATGTTCCTTGTTGAAGGAACCAATGAGTCCATTAATAGTTATGGACCAATTTGCTACAATATGGAAAATGATCCAGAAACTTATGAAGAGGCAATAAAGTCTCGAATCTTTGCTTTCTGGAAAGAAGCTATACAAGAGGAAATGGACTCAATAATGGGGAATAAAACTTGGAAACTAGTAGACCTCCCACCTGGTTCCAAACCAATAGGTTGTAAGTGGATCTTCAAAAAGAAAATGAAAGTAGATGGTACTATAGACAAATTTAAGGCCAGACTTGTGGCTAAAGGATTTACACAAAAAGAAGGAATTGACTATTTTGATACTTATGCACCAGTAGCAAGAATTGCTTCTATAAGAGTGCTTTTAGCACTAGCTTCAATCTATAAGTTTGTCATCCACCAAATGGATGTTAAAGCGCTTTCCTAAATGGGGAACTAGATGAAGAGGTGTATATGAAACAACCTGAAGGGTTTGTGGTTAAAGGTCAAGAAAATAAAGTGTGTAAATTGACAAAGTCATTGTATGGGTTAAAACAAGCTCCTAAACAATGGCATCAAAAGTTTGATTAAGTTGTGCTAGCTAATGGCTATAAAATAAATGAATCTGACAAATGTGTTTACAGTAAATTTCATAATGGAAAAGGTGTCATGATTTGTTTATATGTGGATGACATGTTGATATTTGGTACTGATTTAGATGAGGTAGAAAAGACTAAATCTTTCTTGTCTAAAAATTTTGATATGAAAGACCTAGGGGTAGCTGATATGATTTTAGGGATTAAAATCATTAGAGATGGGGGAACTATAGGTTTGTCACAATCTCACTACATAGAGAAAGTGTTAAAGAAATTTAATCATTTTGATTGTAAATCTGTTTCTACTCCCTTTGATCAAAATATCAGTTTAGTACTAAATAAAGGTTGTCCTGTAGCACAACATGAATATTCAAAAGTAATTGGATGCTTAATGTATGCCATGACTTGTACTAGACCAGATATAGCATATGCTGTTGGTAGGTTAAGTCGATATACAAGCAATCCAAGCAAAGACCATTGGCATGCTGTTCATAGAGTATTGAAATACTTGAAAGGAACAATTAACTATAGTCTGAACTATAGTGGTGATCCTTCAGTTTTGGAAGGTTACACAGATGCCAGTTGGGTAACTTATGTTGAAGATCATGCTTCCACAAGTGGATGGATCTTCATTCTTGGTGGGGGTGCTATTTCTTGGGGTTCCAAGAAACAGACATGCATTGCCGACTCCACCATGGCTGCAGAATTTATTGCATTAGCTGCGGGAAGTAAAGAGGCTGAATGGCTAAGAAATTTGTTGTATGAGATACCAATTTGGCCAAAGCCAATGGCACCAGTATCCATACATTGTGATAGTCAATCAACGCTATCAAAAGCATATAGCCAAGTTTATAATGGAAAGTCCCGACACATTGGACTAAGACATAGCTATGTAAAGGATTTAATTGCAAATGGAGTTATCTCCATAGTGTTTGTAAAAACTGAAAGAAATCTTGTTGATCCTTTGACGAAAGGATTGACAAGGGACATGGTGTCTAAGACATCATTGGGGATGGGACTCAAGCCCATATCTAATTGATCATCAATAGTAGAAACCCAACTCACACTTGAGTAAAATCAAGTCTTGAGTTCAATGGTGAAAGTATACTATCAGAGTGATTGCAAGTACTTGTTAATAGATACATCCCAAGGTTTTAGAGTACTTGGACCATAAGAATAAAAGGTGGAAGGTTGAGCTTTTGCTCTTAATAGACATATAGCATATATTTGCTGAAATGCATATTATGGGTGCATTTCTGATATAGTCTACCTATATGAGAATGAAGTGTGGCCGCTTCATAGAGTTAAAGGGCTTGACTCTAGTAGTTCTCATGAAAAGGGTACATGACACAAGGCCTTACCAAATGTGTCATCTTTATAATTCAATCATTGATACCGAGATTTCATGTGTGAGTTATGCACACTTGTTCTAATGAATAATTGGTTCAAAGTTTGTCTACCAATCTATTTCGGGATGAGTGAAACCATAGCTTACTAAGTGAAGGTTCAAGTCGTAAGACACCTTTATCTGAAAACATGAGATTTCCAGAATAATGGATTTAGATCTATTTTGAAAATGGTGGGGGATTGTGAGGGATTTTTCAAAATATATGAAAGGTTGCAATGGTTAAATACACATAATGATACAAATTTGACACAGTGCCTTGGTTGGCTTAGTGGTCGCAGCGTTTTACATGAAACCTTGCGTCCCAAGATCGAATCCGTGTGTAGGCGGTTTTGAATTTTTGATACGTTATTCGACAGACGAAAATTTAAAACAAAAAGGTGCCATCTGCTGGATTCGAACTCGCACCCTGTAGCAAACATGTGCCAACGCTAACCGCTAGACCATGGGTCACGCTGCATCATGAAGTGAGCGTTAATAATAGTTAAGCGTTTCGCTTCGCTTTAACCATTGTCAGAAACTCTTGGAGAGTTGTTTCCCTTCACCAAGTGGCATGAGTTGCTCTATAAATAGAGGCACTCTACATGCAGAAAGAGATACGAAATTCTTTGCTTGTCTTGCCATTCTTAAATTTCTAAATCATTCCTTTTCTTATCTAGTGCACAAGATTAAGTGAGGAAACTTTATTTTGTAAAATATCATTGATTGATAAGCTTGAAGTGTGTGTGCAAACCACTCCAAGGAATCCAAAGTATCATGAAGGGGATTTGCCAAGAACCCTTTTGCATCCAATAGTCTAAGATTGGTGGGGGCGAATCGAACCTAAAGCTTAGTGTGATACACACGCTTTGGATCTTTTGTGCAACAATCATCATCTTGTTCTTCTTTCAAGTGCTGCAGCATCTCCATCAATTCAAGGTTCCAACAGGATCTTCATCTCTTGCTTTGTATATTGGAACTGGCTTTTGATTTTGAGTGTTTTTAGAAAAAGGGTTTTGAGTTTGAAGGGCAAGGAGGGGATGGGGACAAAAGAATTATGGGCGTTTGAGCTTTTGCATCATGGTTCAGAGAGAGTAAGCTCGAGGTATTTATTTAGTGTGCTTTCTGACTTTTAGAAAACTCTGGATGAGTGCCATAGCTGTTTCTTTTCTCTCTCTCTGTCCATGTGTATTTCTCTTTCAATGAGTAAATAGGGAGTGAGCAATGGCGAAAGCTTTCGCTCTCATTGTGACTTTGTCTGAGCTTGTAGTTGTAGGCGGCATGGTCATCTATCTGCCTCCTTTATTGATTCAAACGCTAAAGTTTTACTTTTATTTCGTTTATTCATTCTTTTTATTTTATTTTTTCCCATTTTTTTCAACTCGGGCTTGAGCATCTCCATTACCATCACTTTCTATTTTACCTTTTACATATTTAAATAGATTCTACCATTATGACCACAAAAAAAAATATAAATAGATTCTATCATTACACATCACTCATATTTATTTTTTATAACTTAATTCATCTCTCCATACCAACCGACTTTAAAATTTTTAATAATAATCTTACGAGTGATCTCACATTCTTACATTTTATCACCTCTCTCCCACAAAACTTAATAATTAACCAACATGTGTTTAAATAAGTACGTGGTGCTTAACAAGATATTCACTCCAACGTTTAGTTCTTAACAGACATGTGTTCTTAACAAGTAAAATTGACTTAAGCACCTCCATTGGAGGTGGCCTAAATAACTTCTTTCACAATTCTTATGTAATCCATATATAATTAATTAGAAATTTGAAATATATTAAAATTGTATTAAAATTATTTTATGTTACTAAACGTTTTTATTGTAACAAAATTCTAATAAATTACTTGGAGTGAGAGTAGTTAGGAGGATGCCCATTGCTCTAGGGAGCAATGCCAGCTTTTGGAATAACAAAAGAGTGTGTTTGGTTTTAAAAAATATCTATATTTTCTATTTTTGTTTTTATGAAAAAAAATCACTTCTTGTTTTTACTTTATTTATTATTTTAGAGTTTTGTACAAAATAGAGAAACTAATTTTCTATTATTTTTTTAATTTTCTACATAAAACTTTGAAAATGAGAAATATTGATGAGACTTATTCTTGGTTTGCAACAAATAACATTCTAAAGAAAGAGAGTCTGAGAAAGAAAAAGAATGGACTGTCATTTTTTCTTGTTTGGATGTAGCATGAAAATAGAAAAGAGTAAAAATGACACAATGTGAGGTGGTTTTTAGGGTGAGGGCTCAACTAGGTCCCTCACTCGTGGGTGATCAAAATGACCTTTCGTTGTGGGTAAATTTGGTTGCTAAGGGGTAAATTTATGGTTTTGTAAGGGTTAGAATGCAAAACATGAAAAATTGCATGAGTCCAGATATACATTTAGACACACACTCTTCTGAGCATAAATCGAAATGAGTTTGTTTGGACGTGGGGCTTGTAAGGAGGGACTTAGATGGATAATTGGTGATGTGTCTAAAATTCACATATGGGGTGATGTTTGGCTGAGAAATGGGTCTTCTACTGTAAGAGTCGAGGCACACTATCTTCTCCACCTCCATGTAGATTTTTTTGCCTTCGGCAAGATTCGAACCCGAGACTCTGGGGCTTAAGTAATCCGGAAACACCTTGTCATTACCAACTGAGCTTAGCACAAGCCGCCTCTTGAATCATAGAATATGCGGCAAATTAACAATCCTCAAACCATCGTCAGTTTTTTTTTTGGTTAAAAACCTCATATCATGTAAGTAATCTTTTATTGGGCTTCAAAAAAATTTCAAAACTGGAATTGGGAGGGGCCGCGCGAACGCAGGCCCCCACTGCCACAAATTATGACGTAGGCTCCACCACTTGGGTAGACCTTAGGTGAGCACCCCTCCTAAGTGCAATAGAGGTCACTCGCCTAGGCCATGGGCCTTCTTGATCACCCATTGACCCCGTCCAGGTAAGTATGTTGCTCTTTCTCATACACTTTGTTTTTATATCTCATCTTCCTCACCCTTTTGTCTAATGCTTTCGATGTGGGACTCGTTTTAACAAGCTGATTTGGAAGCTATACTAGTGCGTGTGCAAGGAGCATGACTTATTCATTCAAATACGTACAACCAAAGATACTAATCAACATGTGTGTATTATGAATACAGTGTACATTATTTGTGTGTAGAAAATAAACACATTTTTTATAGGAACCTCCGCTACATATTTATAACTAGTTATGGCAACAACAAAAAAACAAAAAAAACCACCACAAAGTCCATGATGATGGCTCTATTTCTGGAACCCTGTAAGCTTGCTTATGGTTATCATCCCAAATGGTTCAGAAAGACAAGCATGAGTAGTAGCAGATAGTTCTTCTGCAACAGAACGCATCATGGGTCTTGACTCCGGAACCGCACGTGTACATGCCAAAGCTATGGTCACTGTGAAAACTATTGTTTCAGCTAATTGGCCAATTGGAGGTGGAAGCCTTTGGTCTAGAACATCCTTCAGAAGCACCTCCATTGATGACAAAGACTTGTTTGAATAGAGGGTATCCAAGAATTCTCCAGGGTGCTTCCCCATCATTATCTCTAACACCGCCACTCCAAAACTATACACATCAGACTTCTCAGTCACCCTCGTAGTTTGTGCTAGCTCTGCATCATTCAAATTCCAAAATTTTGCATTAAGGTGTATGACAGTAATATATATACTAAAATTTTGATACACCGTCAAAGTTTAATTTTGATATATCGTCAGTCAACCAATTACAAATCATCTTATATATGACTTTTAAGATAGTTATGATTAAAGTGAAACATTTTAATGATGTAGCAATTTATGATTAGTTGACTGTGTAAAAAATCTTTACACTAACAATAGTGCATACCAATTAAATCCATATACTAAACTTTGACTAGCCACTACTAATTAAAACTTAAATAACTTTTACTATACAAATGTATAAAAGTGATTTCACAATCTCAACCTATGATTGCATTGTGTACCTGGAGCCATGTAGCCATAGGATCCAGCAACTGAGGTCTAAGTAGAAGTGTTGGAGCTTAAAAGCTTTGCTGTGCCAAAATCAGCAAGATGGGGTACAAAGTCTGAGTCAAGTAGTATGTTATTCAATGTTACATCTCTGTGCACAATTGGTGGGGAGCAATCACTGTGAATTAATATTATTGGTCGAGAATGTTATTAGTGAGTGGGTTAGAGCCAACACAATGCTTGATAGAATTAATATTATTTTTGCTGTTGCTACTGTAACTGACAACTCCTTGCATCTTCCTCCTACTGGTTTCTTCAAATGTAACATGGATGTTTCCTTCTCTAGCGAGCATATCCGAACTGGAATTGGGATTTGCATTAGGGATGATCAAGGTGCATTTTGTATTGGCAAAGTGCGTATGATTGCCAACTTGTTTAGAGGTAATGGAAGGGGAAGCCTCAACGTTGTTATATGCTATTACTTAGGTTGCTGAGTTAGGGCTTTGTAATGTGATATTTGAATCTGACTGCAAGCATGCGATTGATAAAATCCTTATCCCTAAAGATGATGTATCTGAGCTAGTAATTCTCCTTAGTGATTGTATTAATAAGCTTAGTTCTCATTACTTCACAAGGAAGCTAACAAGTTGCTCATAATTTAGCAAGAACGACCCAACTATTGCCTAGTTTCCATATTTTTTATTGTATATCCACTTGTATCGATCCTTCGATAGCAAATGAAATGGTATAAGCATTCTTTTATAAAAAAAAAAAAAAGAATTCTCTCAAAAAGTTCTAAATTTGAAGAAACAAGCTGTTTTTTTACAAATTTCTTAGAGACATTCAAAACAAATTATTTTTCAAAAAAAAAGTGATTTCTTCAATTATAAGAAGTAATTATTTTTTTCAAAAAAATTCTTAAAAAAGTTGCAAAATAAAAAAAATTAAAATAGGTTAATTCAAACAAACAGGTTAATCAACCAGAATAGTAAACGTATTTAAGCTTATATTGTTCATATATATTTCCTAGTTGGATAATGTTTTCTTTTTTTCTTTTTCTTTTTTTAAATTTCCCTTTCTCTTCTTATGTCGCTTTTTGATTATATTTTCCCTTTTTTGGCTCTGAACCGTAGAGCAGGAGAGACCGTTGTATACAATAACACAGGAGAGGATCCACTTCCTTCTTTTATCGGATGCATTTAATAACTTTTAGGGCCAGTTTGAATAGAGGGTTTAAGAGGGTTTTGGAGGGCTAAGTATTTATGTTGATATATTGAATGTTTCTACAAATGAATAAATGGTGATTGAAATGTTATATGGTCATTCATCATATTATTCCTTCAATTTTCCGACCCTAAGATAACTAGTAAAATTTTAGACTTTTTCAGGGATAACTTATCCCTTCTTAAACTGATTTTGTCTCATTGTCGAGGAATTTATTAGATGTCAACAATTGCTCTTACATGAATTGTTTATCGAGTATCGGTTAGATTTCATACTAAAATCAGTTGGTGTTAAGTGGAATTACCCAATAGGTATATAAACTACATTCCAAGATTTGAGGCAGACGATGTTTCCAACACTCCCCTCCGCAGATGCCTGCCAGAATAGGCGATACATAGCAAGATTGTCCCAATAAGGCAATAATGACGGAGTTGAGCTCTGGTTGATACCAAGTTAGATTTCATCCTAAAATCAACGTTATGTAAGATACTAACTCAGTTAATTTATATTTCAATTTAAACATCATGAATCTAAATGTACTTTGAAACAACAATATTTGTACTTGTAATAACGTCATGTAAGATGCAAGCTGTTTTGTCTGGTGACCTCCTAGAGATGGTCAAACATAAACATATGTAAGGGCCATGGCACCCCATCCGTAAGTGTGAGCACTCCTCAAGTCTCTAAGCATGTCCAAGCATGCCACGTGCGTGCACGAGGCACTATTGTCGATGAAAATGTTCGCACCGATTAAATGCAGTAAGAATGTCCTATCTGCCATCTCCCACTATTGCTCCTCACGCCGATTTATATAGACCTTTTGCAACCATCCAAAATTAGCATGGATGCATGGCCCCCCGGTCTGGTGGCACTCAGTGGCTGCATCGGCAAGACTGACACCTAACAGCTCATGCATCTATGCAACAACAATATCTTTGTCCAACAACAGCTGTGTGAAAAAGTGCTCGACCACTGGCAGATGCAATAAGGAGGAGACGTCGTCTAGAGTCATCTTTAACTCCCTGACGAGCAAGTGGAAGCTACAGGTATCTAGCTGCCACCTCTTTGCAAATGGAGACAAGAATCCCTTGTCCATGATCGGGTAGTTGCATATGGAAAGTGGTCCCAATAGAGATTCATGCACTATAACATAGTCTCTCGACGAATCGCACAGTCCTTTAGGCTACTATCATGGTTCACCACCTTCAGCGAACCGCGATCTTAGAACCATAAAAATAAGTTTTACATTCATTCAAATATTAAATGAAAATAATATAGTGGACAATTCTTACCTCCGGATTGTTCAACAAGCGTGTGGCAACGTGATCACCATATGTAATGAGGACCGAGGTGTCCTCAAGACCGCCCGTGAATGACTCTGAAACAATAGTGTCCTCTGGTACAGTAACCTCCTCATGTGGAGGCACCTCAACAGCTGCCACCACATCTGCCATCTCATATGACAGCCCAGTCACAGGCTCCTGACGGGGCAGCTTGACACTCCCCGCGTGTCGAAGCTGTCAGAATTTGTCGAATGTTGTGAGACCTTATGGTGAAAAATATCCCCCTTCGTGTGTGCCATACCTGCAGTAACCACTACTGTTAAAGAGACATTTTTTACATGTCCGGAAACGAAATTACGTAGTAAAATTCATAGTTTTTGTGACTGTCCGACAACTACTTTTCATATGCTTTCAAAAACTAGTTGCCAGGCGTTGGTTTTCATAGATTTTGAATTGTCCAAAACTAATTTCTAGACGCTTCTGAAAAGTTGTTTTTGGACAGTTCAGAAATTATGAAAAGCACAAATGCAACGTTTGACAACTAGTTTCCAAAAGCATCTAGAAAGTAGTTGTCAAACACGCAAAAGAAAAATAAAATGTCCAGAAACTAATTACCGGAAGCATTTGGAAACTAATTTCATAAAAATTCAAATTCACATGAAAAAAATAGGGTGCCACTTATCTGTACCGTCAACGAGAGAAGTGACAGAGAGATTGAGAGTGGCTTGGGAGAAAGCAAGTGAGAGAGAGTCTTAGGGTGAGATAGAGCATGAGAGAGAGAGAGAGAAAGAGGAAAGGTGTTGGAGTGCGGGATGCGGCTGAGAGGAAGAGAGAAAGAGAGTGAAAGTGGAGCTGGGGAAGGGGGTGGGATTAGGTTGACGGGGTAGGGGCATTTTAGCCTCTTAAATGAGGAAGGGGGTGGGAAAATTAATTTGTGAGGTGGGGATAGAAATGCCACCATTAGGGTTACGGCAGCTTTTGGGCCTTCAATTTTTTATGCTAGACAATAAAATAAAAAATTAATAAAAAGAGAAATTTGGACAGGTCAGGTAGTGAGGTGTCTTCATGTATGGCTGGGATTTGGATTGGATGTGTAGCACTTGATTGAAGGTTCACTATAGAGGTCTCTCTCTCCCGCCACTGAAGTAACTATCTCTCATTCTGAAAATGAGAATGAACGCGTTGTGTGTCTCCGCTTCCGCTTATACATATTCTCCTTTTCCTAATTTACATCCGTATCCACAGGTACGTTCTTTCATTCTTGTGTTATGTGTTTCGCTTCACCACTGGCATGCTCACTGATTAATCACGTTATCTCCTTGCTCTAATTTAGCGTGCACTGCTACAAAATCGAAAAATTCGGATTCTCTGGAAGCACAGGCTGAGCTTGAGGCTCACACCGTTTACTTTACATTCGAAAAAAAGGTAGTATACTAAACCGTTCACGCTCAACGTCACTGATTATTATTCAATTTGAATTATCGTATCGTGTGATGTGAAGGTTTATTTCCACTTCTAGTGTTGTATTCCAATATTTGATGAAAAGCTATCAGAAATAGTAAATTGGCGTGTTTGGATCTAAAAACAGGACAACTTTCATATGTGCAGCCAATCAGGAAGCCGAGGAAGCTTTTAAGGAGACGGTTGAAATTGATAGGCTCATAGATATGCTCAGGGAAGCTAATCCTCGCGTAGTAAGAATTTATAATATTTCTTCTTGTTGTGTATGGCTCATGCTCGACGAGTGGGTTGGGGGGTGGGGGGTACGGTACAGGGTTATGATTGTAATTTCTATCGCAGTATTAAACAGTATTTAAACTGTGCTTTGTAACCCTATTTTGATAATAAGAAATACAGCCGCTACAGCTCCCGAGGACGTAGGCACACTTTGCCGAACCTCGTTAAATCTCGTGTCCTTTATTTCTCTGTGCGTGTGCGTGTGCATGTATTCGTGACTCGATTTCTCTTTAGATTCCTAGTGCGTGTGTTCCAACAATTGGTATCAGATGAGTCTTAATTCCGGTGCGAAGTTCGAAGTGGGCAAGTTCGATGGAACTGGTAATTTCGAGCTATGGTAGAGGCGAGTTAAGGATTTATTGGCACAACAAGGTCTGCTAAAGTCGTTGCGCGAGACGAAACCTGCTACAATGGAGGAATTGGATTGGACGGAGATGAAGGAGAGGGCTGCGGGGACTATTCGTCTTTGTCTGGCGGACGAGGTGATGTATCACGTCATGGATTTGACATGTCCGTTAGCAGTCTGGAAGACATCGGAGGGTCAGTATATGTCCAAGACCTTGACGAACAAGCTGTATCTCAAGCAGAGACTTTACGGGCTGAAGATGCAAGAGGGTTCGGATCTGCAACAACACGTCAATACCTTCAATCAAATCATCAAAGATTTGGTGAATCTTGATGTGAAGATCGATGACGAGGATAAGGCGATTATTCTGTTGTGCTCCTTGCCTAGGTCTTACGAACACCTGGTGACCACTCTCACGTACGGGAAAGACACTATTAAACTGGAGGATATTACCGCTGCAATTATGTCTCACAGTCAGAGGAAACAGAATGCAAGGGACGGTTCATCTCAAGGTGAGAGTCTGTATGTGAAGAGGAGTAAGGATCGTAGGAGGCAACAAGGCAGAGATGGCTCGAAGAAGAAGAAGAGATTGAAATCCAAGAGCAAGAAAACAGCACAGTGTTTTAGTTGCAATCAGATCGGGCATTGGAGGAAGGACTGTCCAAACCAGAGGAAGGGTACAACCAGTGCTGCGAATGTAGTCCAGTCAGATGACTCGGATTTCAGTGAAGGCGACATGCTCTCAGTCTCCTCTACTCAGTGCACAGATGCATGGATACTTGATTAAGGATGCTCTTATCACATGAAGCCAAACAGGGAGTGGTTCACCACTTACAAGTCAGGTAATTTCGGTTTTGTTTATTTGAGCGATGATAAAGCTTGTGCTATTGTTGGCATGGGACAGATCTGAATTGCAATGGACGATGGTGGTGTCAAAACGTTGTGTGAGGTTAGGCATATTCCTGACCTGAGAAAGAATCTGATTTCCTTGGGCAAATGGCTTCAGCTTTATTAGAATTTTGGTTTGAGCCTAACTCAACCCCAAAAGCTAGCTCATAGGATGAGGGTTGCCCCCTACTTATAACCACTAATCAGGCCATCTCATTCTTCCATGTGGGACTTCTAACACACCCTCCTCACGCCCAGGACTTAGACAACTGGAGCGTGACCCGAGTGACCCGATAACGGGTGGCCCAACAAATGGATCTATGATAGGCTCTGATACCATCTTAAATTTGGGCTTTAGGCCTCACTCAACCCCACAAAACCGGCTTGTAAGGTGAGGACTGTCTATAGCATGGATAAATACAGGTGGAATAACAGAGATCATGGCCCAATAACAGATATAGGATAAGCTCTGATACCTTATTAGAATTTTGGTTTGAGCCTAACTCAACCCCAAAAGCTCATAGGATGAGGGTTGCCCCTACTTATAACCACTAATCAGGCCATCTCATTCTTCCATGTGGGACTTCTAACAAGCTTTAGAGCAGATGAAGATAAGGATATTCTCATTGTGACTAAGGGCGCTATGACTGTGATGAAAGGTAAGAGGATTGTAGGGAACACATATACACTGTTGGGCATTACAATTGTAGGTGGAGTTGCTTCTATTGAGTTGGATGATGATGCTACTAGACTATGGCATATGCATTTGGGTCATCTCAGTCAACGTGGGATGACAGAACTTCATAAGAGGAATCTGTTGAAGGGTGTTCGAAGCTGCACGTTGGGATTGTGTGAGTACTGTGTACTTGGGAAGCAAACTCGAGTTCGTTTTAAGCCTGGAAAGCACAAAACCGAGGGTGTCTTAGACTATGTGCATTTTGATGCATGGGGGCCTACTCGTGAGCCCTCCATGGGAGGATCTCGATATTTTGTCACATTTATTGATGATTTTTCTCGCAAGGTTTGGGTGTATTTTTTGAAACAGAAATCAGAGGTCTTTGCCAACTTCAAGTTATGGAAGGCAGAGGTAGAGAATCAAACGAGCAGAAAAATCAAGTACTTGAGATCAGATAATGGCACCGAGTATACCGACAAGCAGTTTCAGAAATTTTGTGCAGAACACGGTATTCAGCGGCACTTCTCAGTGAAGAAAACACCACAGCAGAATGTTGTTGCAGAAAGGATGAACAGGTCTCTCATAGAAAGGGTCAGATGTCTGCGATTGAATGCTGGACTTTCAAAGGGGTTCTGGGTGGAAGCAATCAGTATGGCTTGTTATCTCATCAATCGATCACCACAAGCCTCACTGGATGAGAAGGTTGCAGAGGAAGTATGGACAGGTAACCCAGTTGATTTCAATAATTTAAGATTTTTGGGCGTCCGTCTTATGTGCATATATCCAATGATAAAAGATCTAAACTTGGTCCAAAGTCGAAAAAGTGCATTTTCCTAGGTTATGCCAAAGGCGTGAAGGGGTTCAAGTTTTGGGATCCGGTTTCAAAGAAAATGGTGGTCAGTAGGGATGTAGTTTTTGATGAGCAATTCATGTTGAAGCAGAAGGTTGCGACAGATGTTCTTGCCGCAGTGTCAGGTGGAGTTGAGTCTAGCTCCAAGACAGTTCAGGTGAAGGTCGAACAACTACCAGCATGGTAGACAAGAGCGTCGTTCCCGGCGTAGGAGTGGACGATCCTACGCTCCTACTACCCCTCAGCGATCTCGCACCCACACAGGATCGCGTTTTGCAGGAACGGTGGCAGGAGCGTCGTTCCAGGTGAGCAGAAGCGTTTTGAGAGACGTAAGAGCGGACGCTCCCGACGAACCAGCGATCCTGGCTTGACAAGAAAAACGCTACGTTTTTTTATCTTACCGGGTCGGGTTCGCGACCCGGTTCTTTTAAGCTGGCATTTTGGGGGTGAAAACCCTAATTGCGCAGCTTTCTTCCTTTCGTTCGCCGCCGCTTCGCTCGCTCGCCGCTTCGCTTCGCTCGCTTACGCTTGTTTCGTTCGTGTTCTCCAGTCCACTGCTTCTTCCTCTTCGGCGCAGAGAAGAAAGGGAAGAATGAAGGAGAAGAAGAAAGCGGCGCTCGCGACACAAATACAAACCCTGGACTAGGGTTATGTTTTAACAGGTTATGGGCTTGGCCCAATATCATTAGAGTTTCTTTTTTTTTTTTTTCCTTATATGTTACACTGGTTATTAAAACACTTTTTCACACATATACGTATTATATATCTATTTATATATCTATAATATAATGCTAATTTTTCATTCAAGAAATAATTTAAGTTATTTAATAAAAAATTATAAATATAACTCCAAAATTTATATAAAAGTATAAAACATTTTGTTTATTAAGTATTTGTGGTTTTTTTATTTTTATTTTTTTCACTTATTTATGGTTTTTATATTCCTACATATGTTTATATATATATATATATACTAGTTTGAGAATTTGATAGGAGCTTACGAACTTTGCTACGAACCCCGCTCTTACGCTCCTATGACCCCTCCCCGCTCTTATGTAGGATCTCGCTCTTGTCTACCTTGACTACCAGTGATTCACGGTATGCCAGTGCCTCAGGCTGTGCCCGTGCATGAGTCTGTACATGAGCAGGAGCATGAATCTGATCTTGACACAGAGAGGCCAGATGGTTTGCAGGAGTATAATCTTGTCAGAGATCGAGACCGTCGTCCTAGTAAGCCACCCACTAGATATGGTTTTGAAGAGTTGGTTTCTGTTGCACTTCTCATCAGTTCAGGTGATCCGTCTACTTTTAAAGAGGTCATCCAGTGGCAAGAGAAGGACAGATGGATGAGTGCCATGATGGAGGAGATGGAGTCCTTGCATAAGAACCAAACTTAGGAGTTGGTTGAACTTCTTAAGGGGAAACGCGCTATTGGATGCAAGTGGGTGTACAAGCGGAAACATGTAGTATCAGAAAAAGAAGGGGAAAAGTTCAAGGCTCGTCTTGTTGCAAAGGGGTATTCACAGCAGAAGGGGATTGATTATGATGAGATCTTCTCTCCGGTCGTGAGACATGCTTCTATCAGGGCAGTGTTAGCCTTGGTAGCCAGTTGGGATATGCATTTAGAACAGATGGATGTGAAGACAACTTTCCTTCATGGTGAATTAGAGGAACAAATTTACATGAAGCAACCATAAGGGTTCAGTGCAGCTGGACAGGGCCATTTGGTTTGTAAATTGAAACGTTCTCTATATGGGTTAAAGCAGTCTCCAAGGCAGTGGTACAAGCATTTTGACTCTTACATGCTTAAGATTGGTTATAGGCGTTGTGAGTATGATTGCTGTGTTTATGTGAAGAGCCTTGATGATGGTTCATTTATTTTTCTGCTACTTTATGTTGATGATATGCTGATTGCAGCTAACAATTTGCATGATGTGAATGAGCTGAAAATCCTGCTAGGCAAGGAGTTTTATATGAAGGATTTGGGAGCTGATAAGAAGATTCTTGGGATGGATATTCACAGGGACAGGGGAGCAAGAAAATTATGGCTCTCTCAACAGGGCTATGTTCAGAAGGTGTTAGACAAATTTGACATGAGCAATGCTAAGGCTGTGAGTACCCTATTGGCGAATCACTTTAAGCTCTCAGTGGATCAGTGTCCAAAGACAGATGCGGAAGCCGAGTACATGTCGAAGGTTTCCTATGCCAGTGCAGTTGGATGCTTGATGTATGCTATGGTTTGCACTAGACCAGACTTGGCACATGCTGTAAGCCAAGTTTGCAAGTTTATGTCTAATCCAGGTAAGCAGCATTGGGAGGCGGTCAAGTGGATCTTCAGATATCTAAAGGGCACTACAAATCATGGTATTATGTTTGGCAGTCAGCGGAGTGATCCTTCAGTTGTTGGGTATGTGGATTCAGACTATGTCGGTGATTTGGATAACAGAAGGTCTACGATAGGATATGTTTTCACTCTTGCAGGTGGGCCTATATGTTGGAAATCGACAGTTCAGACTATTATCGTGGCAATGTCCACAACTGAAGTTGAGTATATGGCAGTAGCTGAAGCATCCAAGGAAGCCTTGTGGCTTACAGGGCTAGTGAAAGAGCTGGACATTGAGCAAGGTGGAGTTCGATTGCATTGTGATAGTCAGAGTGTCATCTTCTTGGCAAAGAATCAGGTGTATCTTGCCAGAGCCAAGCACATTGATGTGAGATTCCACAAGATCAGGGAGTTGCAGTCATCTAGTCAGATATTACTTGAAAAGGTTCACACTTCTGAGAATGCAGCTGATATGTTCACAAAGTTAGTCACTACTGACAAGTTCAAACATTGTTTGGAATTGTTACATGTTTCCCAGTGCTAAGCAGGACTTGACCCCCCAACCCGCCAGGAAGTGTGAGACATGTTATCTTCTAAGGGGTTTGATATTCGCCAAGGTGGAGATTGTTATGTATGGCTCATATGGTTACTGGAAGTTGGGCCGACGCTCGAGCGGAGCAGAGCGAGTGTTAAGCAGTATTTAAATTGTGCTTTGTAACCCTATTTTGATAATAAGAAATACAACCTCTACAGCTCCCAAGGACGTAGGCACACTTTGCCGAACCTTATTAAATCTCGTGTCCTTTATTACTATGCGTGTGTGCGTGTGTTCACGACTCGATTTCTCTTTAGATTCCCGGTGCGTGTGTTCCAACACTTCTTTTTTTTTTTAAAAAATATTTTTTACTGGAAAATTGCCTTTAACTGCATTTTATAGTGGATATGGTTCACGATTTAGGACTCAAATGTTATGTTATGTATTAATTGATAGATTTTGGATAACGTTTGTTGATATTGGCTTCCTTTGTAAACAAACAGCTTCAGAAACTTGTAGTTGAAAACATCCTGGCTTTCAATCCAGGCTTCTGGATACGGCTTGCGGCAAGATCCGATACTTGCAAGTCTGAGGATGATAAAGTACACTTTTAAATTTCTAACAGTATTTCTTTGGTCAGTCTCTGTATGGTTCTTTCGTTAATAGTTACACTATTTGCTTTATCTTTATTGTTGATATGCAGAAAGATTATGAAGAATTGGCTGCTACGGTCATGAGTGTGGTGGATTGTGTAGTTCATAAGACTAATGTATATCTCCCTCTTCACTTTGCAGACAATTGTTCAATGTTTGTTTGATTTTCTTTATTGTTTCCTTTGATAATAATCTTTCTATTATGTACTTGCTTCGCAGGAAAAGATAGAGTCTGCAACAGATGTCCTGAAGGGAGTACTAAAACCTGTGATTGATGATGAAGGAGAGATTCGTTGGCCTCCCAGAGATCTTCAGGCACTCACATTGATGGAAAAGGTTAGTTCTGTTTCTCACTGATTTTAGCAAGAAAGAACTGTTTCACTGGAAGGAAACTATGCTGTATTTCTGCACTTCCATTTACAGTAACGAGGGAAATAATACATTAGTTGCATCAATCTGTTAACATTAAGCTTAATTCACCTTCAGGTTTTGTGAAAAATGAATTAGAGAAGACTTATGAGGCCAAATGACTAATGACAATTCTTAATTTTGAGCTTTAGGCCTAACTTATCCTTACAAAACCGGCTTATAAACACAACTCAGGCCATATCTCTAGTCGATGTAGGACTTTCAACACACCCCCTCACGCTCAGGACTGAATATCTGAAGCGTGGACTAATGCGGGTGGAATAATAGGGATCTCAATACACCCCCTCACGCTCAGGACTGGACATCTGTAGCGTGAACAAATACGGATGGAATAGAGATCATGGCCCAATAACAGATCTAGGATAGGCTCTGATACCATTTTGAATTTTGGGCTTTAGGCCTAACTTATCCTTACAAAACCGACTTATAAGGTGAGGACTGCCTAAGCCTTATAAACACAACTCAGATCATATCTCTAGTCGATGTGGGACTTTCAACAACAATAATAAAGAGTCATGTGTTAGGAATTCAGGAAAAAGAATAACATAACGTGGTGTGATGTATTATTCTAATTTCTGTAATGCAAGCTTAATTGAAATTAACACCATGTAGTCATTTGTGAAGGAAAAGTTAAGCAACTGTCTGCAGAACCATGAATATTTGTATATATAGTCTTTCTTCCCTTCTAAATGATGAGCTTTCACTTTGGTGAGTTATTCTAGTTGACAGTGGGTTGTTTTGATCATTCACATATATTTTCAGCAAGTCTTGTCTAACTATCAAATTTTAACTCCTAATCATTAGGAAATAAATCAAAGGGAGCAAGAAGGACAGCTGGATGAAGGGTTCCTTGCCGAAGTTAACGCACAACTACGACAAGTGAGTTAGACACTGTATGCTCTAGTCACAGCCAAAATTCCCTGTATTTATATTATCTTTAAAACCCGTATTAGTTTCTTTTATGTCCGAAGTGTGTAAGTTACTATTTTGGATTCTCAAATACTTAGTAGTCCCTTCTCAGTTTCATAAACAATAACATTTAAGTTCGCGAACTTTGAATTTCTATGTCCCCTTCTTAGGATTAATGATCTATATGACTTAGAAAATTTGAAATGATTACTTGAATAAATCCCTATTTCAGTCCTCTAAAAAAGGTGTCTTTTTTTGGTTCTCTAGACAAAATAAATTTACATCAATTTAGTCCCTCAATCATGGAAGACACCGGGTCTGTTTTACACTTTTATTCATTTCATCCAACATGCAATAATTTTCAATTGTCTTTTGACACCAGTAATGGAAAACATTCCCTACTATTTATATTCTCCTCACAGCTTGTTTTTGCTGCTCATATGTGGAAAAGATCACAAGTGCGTGAGCTATCAACAATTTGGATAGTTTAAGGCTTATTTGTTTTGGATATTCATTTACTTATATTTCACAACAATTTTTGTATTGTTATTCACTTTTGGTATGATTGATATTTCTGATTAGCTTCCTGGTCTAGTAGGATGTATTTTGGGATATTTGTATAAATGCTTCTATATTTGGTTTGGTGTGTATTTTATTTTATATATAATACACACTTTTCTATTTCCCTTTTTCTATTGTAATCACATTACATATTACTTAAGACTCAACAGTGTGTTGCCTATAATGAGCAGGCAAAGGAAGATGGCGATAAGCCTGGGCTTGAGGCTATGTTGCAAAAGGTTTTGCAGCTTTATGCTTCCAACTGTCTGTCAAAACGTAGTTATGCCATGAAAGGTTTGTTTGTAGTCTGTGTACCCTATGCATGAAATTTATGTCTGAATAGATGAGTATTTGCTTGTGGAATCATGACGCTAGTCGGTATAGGATCATGTTAGCTGTTTTTTTTTTTTATATTTTTATTTTTGCTTCTTGTAAGCACTTAATTGAACATGAGATAAATACGGAAATAAGTCACGTGGGAAAATAAACTTGATCAAATTAAGATGATTGCAGGGATTTCCATTGTACTTGTTATGGTCAAACTATAACTAATTTTTTTTCCTTTGATATCTTTCGTTATGGTTGACGGTTTAGGGTCTGTTTTGTATGAGAAAACATTGTCTGTTTTTATAAAAAAAAATTTCTTCCTGTTTTCACTTTTAATCACAAAATTGTCACTTTGTTTCCTATTTTCAAAGATCTGTACAAGAAGCTGTGTATACAAAAAAGTTGGTTTCACGGTTTCTTATGTAAGTCTTCGAAAATAGGGAATAGAGTATGGTGGCAGTTTTGTAATTAAAAATGAAAAACGAAAAATGTTTTCTCAAACCAAATTGGCTGTTAGTCTTCTCGTTTTGTCACACTCTTTTTCTTTTTCTTTCTTTTGATGTGCAACAAAGTTTGTTCCTTTTAGATCTAAATGGCCTTTCTAAAATGTTTGTTTTGATGTGAAACGACATATGATTAGTGAGATTTTCTTTTGGGTTTTGTTGGCCATTGAGCTGCGATTTGATTAACCAGTTGTGTTACGTTGACACCAAAAATCGACACCAAAATCGACACCTGGTTAATGACGTGCAAAAGTTTGGTTAATTCAGTTGAGTAGTTGGTTAATGGTTAATGACGTGCAAATATTTGGTTAATAACGTGCAAAAGTTTGGTTAATTCAGTTGAGTAGTTGGTTAATGGTTAATGACGTGCAAATATTTGGTTAATAACGTGCAAAAGTTTGGTTAATTCAGTTGAGTAGTTGGTTAATGGTTAATGGTTAATGACGGGCAAAAGTTTGGTTAATGTATACGATTCACCATTAACCAACTATTGAACTGAATTAACCAAATTTTTGCACGTCATTAACCAGTTATCGATTTGTTGTCAAATTTTGGTGTCAACCAAACATTTCTCTTGATTAACTAGTGTTAGAAAGTATGATAACTACACAAATAGTCTAAAATATCATGATTTCTTCTTGAACAAATCAAAGTTACATTACCAATGCTCTTAAAATAGTTAGTTTTGCATTTTGAATCATGCTATGTTAGCTTCAAAATATATTTCATATAAAATAACATAAAATTGAACAGTCATGATTGATTATAAATACCATCTTTCACTTTGTTTTTACCACACTGTTTTGACATTAATTGAGGAGCCATGCTTATCAGTAAAATATATGAAACAAAGTTGCTTATGTAAAATATCAATTTCCGCAGCTGATGTTTAGAAAATAAAGTTTTAGACATTAATGTTTCATCATATCACTGTCTTCTTGGCCTCTTGCTAGTCAACATATCCTCGTGGTTGGTAGAAATATTGGGTTTTTATATTTATTATTTAATTTGGAGGATTGGTGTTTTCTTCCTGCAGGGAGGGAAGTTTTGAAGGATGAGCAATTCCTGGAAACCATAATCCAAGGTGTCTTTATCATCCTAATCTTTTACGTTGTAGAAAAACATCTAATTGTATACTTAATATAAGAATTATAGCACTGGTTCTCGAGAAAGAATTGCTTCCTAATTTTCAAGTGGAGCTTAGCTTCTCTTGTTTTGCTTTTGTGGTGCTCTTGTGGAGGGTACCAAGGCAGGATTTCATTTTTCTAAAAATATATCTTTTATGGATTGTTTCAAAAGGTAAAACAAGTTGAATCTGTTTGAAACAATGAAAATTTGTCAGTCATAGTTGTACATGTTGGAAAATATGAAAAGTATCTTACAATATATTTATTGTATCTTTCTTTTTTGACTGATATATTTATTGTATCTAAGAGTAATTTAGAGTAACTTAGATTAAGTCTTAGGATTAGTTTCCATATTTCCTTATATATCATAACTTATTTCATTAGAATTATGAGTCTAGTATTAATTTAAGTAAGTATTTGTGCTTTTGTCTTTTTAATAACATCAAAGAAATAATTTGCATTGATATCAGTATAATTTTACTATTTTGAGTATCCCTTTTCTGCCCCATGTGCCTAAAAGACTAAGACTTACCCTATAACTTCAATGTGGTATCAAAGCGGTTTCATCCTTCATGACCTATCTTGATATTATTTTGCTCAAGTTCCTAAAATTTGGATCTTTATCGTAACAATATCATGATCTCCATGATTTTTTTCTTATTGTTGATTGTGTACAAATTTCAGCCATCCTTTCTCTTTCAAGTTCTCTTTTTGTTAGTGTTTGTTTTGTCTTATGTAATAACTTCATATAGATCATTCATACAGATGTCAATATAATGTAATTATTTTGATTATTCGTTGTCCCCCTCTATACTTGAAAGACTAACCCTATAACTTCAATGGTACATGTGATTTCTGATTCATCTTCTCGAAAACCAATAGGACTTACTGATTAAGAGTCATAGGAGACTAGGTTACATGAAAGGAAATTTTGGCAAACCAAATTGATAAACCTACTGTTTCCAATACCAGAACTTCTGGTTATGGCCCCTGGATAAATGATAAGTGTTTTAGTCTGCTGCATACCCAGAAGTCTCAATGCTGTGGATGGTTTATCTTTTTTCATGTTTGTCTGATCTAGATTATCTCCAACTTATATTACATATCTCGCATCGATAATCAACTATTTTTGGTTCCTTGCACAGCTCCTGAAGAACAATGGAACAATATTTTGATCAATGGATTGACAGTTGGTGCTGGGGATGTTTCACCAGAGGAGCTCGATGCTGTGTTGAAGAAACGAATTGAGCGCACTTTGATTAGAACAGTGAGACAAAGCCATGCTTTTATACATTTGGTTCATGTTCTTTCTTTGTCTTCAGCTTAACTGATGTTCCTTTGATTTGTCCATTGTCTTTCTCCTTACTGGCCGCTGGTGAAAAACAAAGGAGGGAGGTTCTTACCAACAACGGATTCTGACAGAGTACTTGAAAGGCATCGAAACTAGAGCACACGAGATTGTTCAAGTGATTCAGGGGACACCACAATAGTATTTCTTCATACCTGAATATGGGCTTGGCTTCTGGAATGTCATAATTTCTACATGATGCTAGTGCCTAGTAGTGATTTATTAATTATTATTATTATTATTAATTATTATTTGCAAAAATCAAGCTAACACAAACACTGATTGGTGGATTGGCCTTCAGAATAGGAATTTGTCTTCTCTAAAGTGAACAATTTACTTTAGAGAATAAACTAAATAATCTAAATTGTTAATAAATAAATTAATGGTTTATGTTAAATACACATACATAACAAATCATGAATGTGTTAGAATATCAACTGTTGATTTATTTATTAAGAGTTGAGATTACTTACTTTACCTTTTAAAGTAAATTGTTCACTTTAGATGAGCTAAATCTAATAAAATAGCATCGGGCTAGTTTCAACTAGCTTTGCCCGGCTGGTTATGGTTAAGTAATTTCTCCTGTAGCAAAAAATTGGAGAAAAAATGTTGTAGATTCTTCCTAGAATGTAGCAATAAATTATTCCTGTTTGTTTATTAGCATATGGATATGAACCGGCAATAAGTTAATTTTTTGAGCGAATTGCAATTCCTTTGAATTGTACAGCATGAAATTTGAATTTTGAACCATGAAAAATATGTTACATAACAAAATGTTCATGAGAAGTATGTGAACTTTCTGCACGCTATTTCGGATAACCTAGTATATTGAACATTTGAACTCCAGAAACGGCAGGGTCTCTTGAAAAAATTGCAGATTCATACAACTCTTGACGAAGTATTGTAGCTTATATGCAAGGCTGTTACCGTGTAAAAACATCCCATCGCAAATAGTCCAACAGTTAAGTATAATAAATATTGTATTAGAAATTTAAGCGTTAGCGTAACATCACAGTTTCTTCTAATCAACGGAAAAACCTCTAGTTCTGACTTTTGCTTATCCCTGTTTGGTATGATTCCACCAAATGAACACCTTTCTTGTCCGTACCACACTCGCTTAAAATTCAAGCTTAAGATAACTACCGTAGAAGTCCCACTCAATAGATCACGAATTGAGAACTTTCAGTCAAAAAACAATTTAATACGTTAATTACATCTAACAAATAATTACTATGTTGACTTTCGAGGACCTGTTTGATTTGTTTTTTAACCAACCGGATATTTTTAGGACAGAACTTAGTGCAATTCATTTAACACATGGATTAACTATTTAATAGTAAAATTAAGATTATTTTGAAGTTAAGTTTAAATGAAAAATTCAATTCATGTGACATGTAATAATTGGCAAACAACACAAATAATACCTATTAATCCCATATTACCGGCAAAATCCAGCTCTAATATCATGTTAAATGGTTTTAGGTCTCATTTTAGGAAGCTATCAATTCATAGAAATGTTGTTTTTCATATTCCTTATTATCTATCAATTTTGTCGGTGAAAATAATTCACCACAATTTGATCGACCTTCTCAATCTATTTTTAATTTCTTACTTGAACCACCTGTCATGCCTCAACCATCTGTCATTACTCAACAAACATCCTTAACCAAAATCATAATTCAACACCATCATCTTCCATAACCAGCACTACTACTATTAGAAAATCTCTAAAAACCCGCAAGGCACCAGAATATCTGAAAGATTTCCACTGTAATCTACTCAGCTCAGTCAAGCACAATCAATTCTTCAAATCTAGTAAGTCCACTCCTTATCCCATCTCTTCAGTTTTGTCTTACAAATCATTATCTCCATCTCATATGAAATTTGCCATGTCCGTTTCAAACCAAACAGAATCCAAAAATTACAAAAAAGCCTCAAAATCCTTAGATTGAATCAATGCTATGAAGGATGAACTTAATGCCCTTGAGTAGTTGAGGTAACAAAAACATGGTAGCTAATATATTTACCTCTTGGCAAAGCTCCTATTGGTCGCAGGTGAGTTTACCGCATAAAGTACAAATTAGATGGAACCATTGAACGTTATAAGGCATGTCTTGTTGCAAAAGGATTCACACAACAAGAGGGGATTGATTACTTGGACACATTTGCACCAGTAGCTAAAATAACCACCATCAGATTGATCCTTACACTTGCTACCACTCAAAATTGGCATATTGAACAACTTGACATCAATAATGTTTTCCTCCACGATGACTTAGAGGAAAAGGGGTTTACATGAAATTACCCATTAGATTTAATGCCTCAAAGTCAAACCAAGTTTGTAGATTGACAAAATCCTTGTATGGCTTAAAACAAGCAAGTATGCAATGGTTTGCCAAGTTGTCTTCATCTCTTATCATATCATTCCTTATTCATAAAGAAAACCACCACTGACTTTACTGCATTAGTTGTTTATGACATGATGATGTAATATTGACTGGTAAAAACTCACATGAAATTGCTTCTATCAAAGAATTTTTGGATGCCAAGTTCAAAATAAAATACCTTGGTTCACTGAAATATTTTCTGGGATTGGAGGTAGCTAGATCACACAAAGGAATCCACTTATGTTTAAGAAAATAAGCATTAGATGTATTATCCGATGCAGGCCTTCCTACTGCCAAGCTAGGCTAAACATCTATTACCAAATTTGTCGACAAAGAATCCCTTAATTCAGCTCCTTAAAAAGA
Source organism: Calophaca sinica (assembly GCA_037113605.1). NCBI lineage: Eukaryota > Viridiplantae > Streptophyta > Magnoliopsida > Fabales > Fabaceae > Calophaca > Calophaca sinica. The sequence continues at coordinate 72,713,963 of CM073734.1, forward strand.
CCCCTCTACCTATAGAAGGATTGTTGGTCGCCTACTGTATTTGACAAATATAGGACCAAATATTTCCTACTCAGTACAATACTAGAGTCAGTAAATGTTAGAACCTATCGAAGCACATGTTGAGACAGCCATGTGTGTCCCCAAGTGCATAAAAAACTCTCCTAGTCAAGGCTTGTTCTTTCCAGCAACTTCAACTATCCAATTAAAATACTTTAGTGACTCAGATTGGACCACTTGTCCAGAAACTAGAAGATCAATAATGGGCTATTGTGTTATTCTTAGTAATTATCTCATCTCATGGAAGTAAAAGAAGCAAAAATACAGTTTCAAGATCCTTCTCTGAACCTGAATACAGGGCATTGGCCTCTACCACTTGTGAAATCCAATGGTTAACCTACCTTCTCAATGATCGCTCTGCTCCATTCACATCTCCTACACTCCTTTATTGTGACAACTAGTCTGCAAGACATCTAGCATCCAACTCAAGCTTCCATAAACACACAGACATTGACTATCACATAGTTAGAGAGAAACTACGGTCCAAGCTATTCCATTTATTATCTGTCAGCTGCAAACATTTAAAATGTTTTTTTTTCATATTAAAAATAAATGTTTTTAAGTAATTCTTTATAAACGGGGTGTGAGTGTGAGTGTGTAATTAGGGGTGGGTTTGGCCTCATACATGAAACATGCAGGTTAAACATAAATTATAGCATGTTTGGAACCGCATCAACAATGCAACCAACATGTGTTCAATCAAAACTCTGAGATGAATAAACATTTGATGTCCTAAAAAATAGTGTCTCCCTGTCTCCCACCAATCAAAAGCTGATGATATACATATGTATTAATAAGTTATAATTTTATTTTATTATTTGTCAAATCATCATTGGTGAGAGACAGAGAATGTAATGAGACAAGAGATTTTCATCCCTGAGAGATAGCTTTCACCTTAGAAACAAATATATATAGGCTTAAACAAGGCGATCTCTTGTAACCAAAAAAAAAACAAGGCGATCTCCGGATGGAAATTTTGTTCACTTAAAATGTTTTGCGTTAGCACAAATAAATTTGAGACAGTCCAAAGTATTTTTTTAAAACTTAAAAAAAGATATTTTTTTATGGGAGTAATTTTGGAGACCACAAACTATAATATTTCGTAATCTAAGCCCAAAAGCATGACACTCGATTATGCACGTGGACTATGATTCTAATGGGTGTTTTTAGAAGACTTTATTTTGATCTATCTTATGATACAAATGCTTACATAAGTGTTTCGAATAATTTATAAAAATAGCTGATGCTATAAGTATAAATTGTTTTGAGTTTATTTTTATAAAGTTCCCAAAATAGCTTATAATTAAAAATAACATTTATGAGTAATTTCTTCGAACGTAAAAATAGTTCATATAGAAACACTTATATAATAAGTGTTTGTTGAGTAAAAGTTTGTTTGTTTAAGATTAAAAAAAATGATTCTCATATAAAATAGTCTAGAAATTATTATTTTTAAATATTTTTAAGTAAAACAGAAGCTAATTTGCGTAGTATTTAATTATGTTTTTTTGACAAAAATATTTAATTATGTTATTTATCTAAATATCTAAAACTAATTTTTTTTAGGCTAACCTAAAACTTTAATTGTAACATACAAGATTGATTATCACATATTAAAAATACCCAAATTAATATAAAAAAATAATTACTCCATTTTAATAATTTGTTTCCAAAATTATTTCTGGTTCTCCAAAAACTGACGAGTGGCATGTGCGAGTGAGTGAGAGACTTGGGGGCGGTACCAGTGCACTACGCATCGCGTCGAGCAAATATAAACATTTCACACTTCCTATCCTATTCGTTTATAGAGTTTTCATTCTCTTCTCTCTCTCCCTCCCTCCCCTTACTTTCTTGAGAAATAAACACAGATACATACACCATAACCATAGCCAGATCTCATCTGAACAGAGAAGTGAATATTCACGTTCTCTTTTCTCTCTCTCTCCCCCTCTAAATACACATACATATGCATATACCAGAGTACCTCTGTCGGTGAACTTGATCGTGGATGCGTTTAACGGGCTCTTGTTGATTTCATTATCATAATCAGATCTGAGGTAAATTTTCTCTATTCACAATTCCTCGTCGCGTTCCCGTGCGGTGAGATTCAATTTTTCTTTCTTATTAATCAGAATCTGCGAGAAAAAATGTCGAACAATGTTGGTTCTTTCTAATGTTCGAAATTCCGTTTTCCATGATTTCATGTTACTTTCCGAGGTTCCACTTTGATGCAAAATAACCTTTCTCTTTTCTCTATCTGTGTGTTTTTTATTTTGGGTGTGTTTTGGCATGTGATTCAAATACGAGCTTATTGTTGAGTGATTGGAAATGGAAACTTGTGATGATTTTGATTGGATCGTGCAGAGGGAAGTGGTTGTGATTGAGGGAAGATGTTGACTAAGTTCGAGACGAAAAGTAACAGAGTGAAGGGACTGAGTTTCCACAGCAAGAGACCGTGGATACTTGCGAGTCTTCACAGTGGTGTGATCCAGCTATGGGACTACAGAATGGGGACCCTGATTGACAGATTCGATGAGCATGATGGGCCCGTCAGAGGCGTTCATTTCCACAATTCTCAGCCCCTTTTCGTCTCTGGAGGTACCAATTGTCTTTGAGAAATCACTATCCCTACGGACTACTTATTGGTACTCTGATCTATTAGTTCTGCATATTTTCTTGTGATTTTTCTTTGTTGCCATGCTGCATATATCTAGAGGGCACTTATTAACGTGTACCCCTTTTACATCTGCACTCATGGCAAAATTTGAGTAACCATTGTATGCACCCATCTAAACTCTACTGGGATCCACTCAAACTCTGTCGGTATACATAGATATCTGTGTAAAAATCATCTCTCTGTCTAGATCTCCCATACTAAAGTAATGAAATGTTAGTATTATAGGTTTAGAGGAATTGTGTGTGTGATGCCTCGTATTGGCTTGTCCCGCCATAAAATAAGTTGCGGCATTAATACAAGGATTTATTGCTTATCTTATATCTGCTAGTTCTATTGTCTCCTCACGTTTGTTCTTTACTTGTCCCAGGGTGGTGAAAGGAGATTATAGCATGAGCCGTTAGAATGGTGCTTATGCTTTGTATCTTTTCTAGATTTATTTGTGCTGTATTTTATTAGAAACAGAAAAAGATGTTTGGTGTGATTTAAATGCTCTGGATCTGGAAATTAGTAACTAATATCGATCTGGTTTTTTAACTAAGTATTGTTTCATGACATCTTGCTCTAATGGTTGGGTTTTAATGTGGTTTTCCAAAAAGTTTCATTTGTCACTTGGGGTGAAGGAGATCTTGGTGTGTTGCATACATTGCGAAAATAATTATTGTTGCATGTGAAAGGGGAGGGTTTTGCTTTATACGATTTAAAACTTCTTGATTGTTGTATTTTTTTATTGGGACAGGGGATGATTACAAGATTAAGGTTTGGAACTATAAGATGCATAGGTGTTTGTTCACACTTCTAGGACACCTTGATTATATTCGTACAGTGCAATTTCATCACGAGAACCCATGGATTGTGAGTGCCAGTGATGATCAAACCATTCGCATCTGGAACTGGCAGTCACGCACCTGTATATCTGTTTTAACTGGGCACAACCATTATGTTATGTGTGCTTCATTCCATCCAAAAGAGGATATTGTTGTGTCAGCCTCCCTGGATCAGACTGTTCGTGTTTGGGATATTGGTTCTCTCAAAAGGAAGGCAGGACCTCCTTCAGATGACATTTTGCGATTGAGTCAGATGAACACAGATCTTTTTGGTGGTGTCGATGCAGTTGTTAAGTACGTATTGGAAGGTCATGACCGGGGTGTCAACTGGGCTGCTTTTCATCCTACGCTGCCTCTCATTGTCTCAGGAGCTGATGACCGACAAGTGAAACTTTGGAGGATGAATGGTAAATATGAAACCTTGTTATTTACTTTATGTTGTCCTGAATAATAAGTACCAGGAAATATACATGGCTTTTCCTAACCGGGCTTTCATATATTGTCTTGATGCTATCCCAGTTTTTACAAATATTAACAGAACAGTGTTTAGAGGAGCTTATATGAATTGTTGGCAGAAAAACCTTTCATACCAGATAGTTCTTGCACGCATTAACTTTTTTAGAATTTAGTTAACCAATTAGAAAAAAGTTTAGCATTTGGAGTGACCTTCTCAGTTCCCTAATAAAATTTATTGTCTCTTTTCAGACACTAAGGCATGGGAAGTGGATACTTTGAGGGGGCACATGAATAATGTTTCATGTGTTATGTTCCATGCCAAACAGGACATCATTGTGTCAAATTCTGAGGATAAAAGTATCCGTGTATGGGATGCAACAAAGCGGACTGGAATTCAAACCTTCCGCAGGGAGCATGATCGATTTTGGATTCTTGCAACACATCCTGAAATGAATCTGTTGGCAGCTGGTCATGACAGTGGCATGATAGTCTTCAAGCTGGAGAGAGAAAGACCCGCTTTCGCAGTTAGTGGTGATTCTCTGTTCTACACTAAAGACCGGTTTTTGCGTTTTTATGAATTTTCAACACAGAGAGAGAATCAAGTGCTAACAATTCGAAGGCCTGGTTCTTTAAGCCTGAATCAAAGTCCAAAGACCCTTTCCTACAGTCCTACTGAAAATGCAATTCTTCTTTGTTCAGATGTGGATGGTGGATCTTATGAGTTGTATTGCATATCCAAGGATAGCACAATTAAGGACAGTTTTGGTAGGGGTGATATGCAAGATCCAAAGAAAGGTCTTGGAGGATCAGCAGTCTTTGTGGCTCGGAATAGGTTTGCTGTGCTTGAGAAAAGCAGCAACCAAGTCCTTGTAAAAAATCTGAAGAACGAGCTTGTTAAAAAGAGTCTCCTCCCAATTGCCACTGATGCTATATTCTATGCTGGAACAGGAAACTTGTTATGTAGATCAGAGGATAGGGTTTTTATATTTGATCTTCAACAGAGGATTATTCTTGGTGAGCTTCAGACCCCTTTTATCAAGTATGTAGTCTGGTCTAATGACATGGAAAGTGTTGCTTTACTCAGCAAACATGCAATTGTCATTGCTAGCAAGAAGCTGGTGCACCAATGCACCCTCCACGAGACAATCCGTGTAAAAAGTGGAGCCTGGGATGACAATGGCATTTTTATTTACACAACATTAAATCATATCAAATATTGCCTCCCCAATGGGGACAGTGGGATAATAAAAACACTGGATGTCCCAATTTATATCACAAAGGTTGTTGGAAACACCATCTTCTGCTTGGGCCGGGATGGGAAAAACAAAGCTATAACTATTGATGCTACAGAATATATCTTTAAGCTTTCATTGTTGAAGAAAAGATACGACCATGTTATGAACATGATAAGGAACTCACAGCTTTGTGGGCAGGCTATGATTGCTTATCTACAACAGAAGGGATTTCCTGAGGTTGCCCTCCATTTTGTGAAAGATGAGAGAATTCGGTTCAATTTGGCTTTAGAGAGTGGGAACATTCAAATTGCAGTTGCATCAGCTACAGCAATTGATGAGAAAGATCACTGGTATCGATTAGGGGTTGAAGCGCTTCGTCAAGGCAATGCTGGCATAGTGGAGTATGCATATCAGAGGACCAAAAATTTTGAGAGGTTATCTTTTCTTTATCTCATTACTGGTAATGTGGAGAAACTTTCAAAGATGTTGAAAATTGCCGAAGTCAAAAATGATGTGATGGGTCAGTTTCACAATGCCTTATATATGGGTGATATCCGAGAACGTGTCAAGATCTTGGAGAATGTGGGCCATTTGCCTCTTGCTTATATCACCGCATCAGTCCATGGGCTACATGATGTTGCTGAAAGGCTTGCAGCTGAACTGGGGGATAATGTTCCATCTTTGCCTGGGGGAAAAGTACCATCTCTCTTGATGCCACCATCACCTGTACTGTGTTGTGGAGACTGGCCCCTTCTTAGGGTCATGCGGGGCATATTTGATGGTGGGTTTAGCAATGCAGACCGAGATGCCGACGATGAAGAGTATGAGGCTGCTGAAGGTGATTGGGTTGAGGAGCTTGACATGGTTGATGTTGATGGGTTACAAAATGGAGATGTTGCTGCAATTTTGGATGATGGAGAGGTGGCTGAAGAGGGTGATGAAGAGGGCGGGTGGGAGCTGGAAGATTTAGAGCTTCCCCCTGAAGCCGACACTCCAAAAGCTTCTGTCAGTACACGGTCTTCTGTTTTTGTGGCCCCAACACCTGGGATGGCAGTTAGCCAGATATGGATTCAAAGATCATCTCTTGCAGCTGATCATGCAGCTGCTGGCAATTTTGATACTGCAATGAGATTACTGAACAGGCAACTTGGGATTAAAAACTTTGCCCCCTTGAGATCCATGTTCCTAGATCTTCATTCTGCCAGTCATTCTTATCTGCGTGCCTTTTCATCCGCTCCAGTTGTACCACTTGCTGTTGAAAGGGGTTGGAGTGAGTCATCTAGTCCAAATGTGAGAGGCCCACCTGCGCTTCCTTTCAAATTGTCTCAATTAGATGAAAAGCTCAAAGCTGGTTATAAGTCAACAACTGCTGGGAAATTTACTGATGCTCTTCGCACATTTGTCAATATTCTTCATACAATTCCTTTGATTGTCGTTGAGTCAAGGAGGGAAGTGGATGATGTAAAGGAATTAATAATCATAGTTAAAGAGTATGTTTTGGGTCTGCAGATGGAGTTGAAAAGAAGAGAAATTAAGGACAATCCAGCACGCCAGCAGGAGCTAGCAGCATATTTCACCCACTGCAATCTTCAGGCACCTCACTTGAGGCTAGCTTTGTTAAATGCAATGACTGTCTGCTACAAGGCAAAGAACCTTGCCACAGCTGCTAACTTTGCCAGGAGGCTACTTGAGACTAATCCTAGCATAGAAAACCAAGCTAAGACAGCAAGGCAAGTGCTGGCAGCTGCAGAAAGGAATATGGCTGATGCCACAGAGTTGAACTATGATTTTCGAAACCCATTTGTGATTTGTGGGGCAACCTATGTGCCCATTTATCGTGGACAGAAGGATGTCTCTTGCCCATATTGTACTTCTCGTTTTGTACCAAGCCAGGAGGGGCAGCTATGCACTGTGTGTGAACTTTCAGTGGTAGGGGCGGATGCTTCTGGATTGCTCTGTTCTCCTTCCCAGATTCGGTGATTGAACACTTGGATCAAGGAGCAGTTAATGATAATTTTTGTTTCAAGGTCATCTTTCAACAGCTGATAAAAGTCGTATTGATCAATTAATACATTTTCTGTAGAAGCTAGATATAGTCAAGAGTTACTGTTCTTGAGTGAATTTCTGTTTTTCTTTTCTTTTCTTTTTTCAAGGTTTTCCTTTCTAATTCTTTTTGCCCCTTCGCTAAGCATAAGAGGATGGGGGGAAAGAAGCCTATGAATATTTCGTGTATGTGAAGTTTCACGTATTATGTTGAATTATTTTTATTAGTTTTGAGTTGTTAATCGCAACATTTTGAGGCTTTAATAAAGTATTTATACATCGGTCTCTCACTGTTGGTTGCTTTGGTAATTTCAGCAATATGGGGACGCCGAGACCGGGGTTCGAACACGGGTGTTGCCGTTTAGATGTGTGTTTTTGTTGTTTACGATTTCTACTAGCTGATAAAAAAAAATGTATTTATACATCGATTCATAATTACAGTAAGATAAATTTAAAATAAGTAGCACGAAAAAGAAATAATCAATTATCTATGTTGAACAACAAATTAATTCTAGAATAAATTTTGGTTTTTCTCACATATAATATTGAACCTTTAAGAAGGAAAAAAATACATATTGATTTAGGATTTATTATAATTAAACGTAAACAATAGTGTGAATGATAGAATGCTAGAAATATTTATATTCTAATGGAATACTTGAAATTTTTAAATTTTAATAAGGCTAAATTGTATTTTTGATCCCGCTATTTTGCTCAATTTTTTATTTTAGTCCCTCTATTTCTAATTTCGGACATTTAGTCCTCTTATTTTTAAAAATTCTGACATTTGGTACATCAGTTAAATTGTCACCTAAATTTAGTGATGTGGCTTTTATTTAGCTTATGTAGCATCTGATGTGTCATTTTCTGTGGAGTCATTTCATCAAAATAGTCCACGTCATTAAAACCATGTCATTACCTTATTTTACAACAAATCCCACAAATTAAACAAATTAAAAACCAATTTTTGGATCAAAAACGCATCTTATAAACGCATTTCATAAACAAATTAAAAACCAATTGTAAACAAATTGAAAACCCCCAAATTGAAAACCAATTTCTGAATCAAACCCAGAAACCCCTCTCTGCCGTCACCTCCTTCTTCTCCTCCTTCCTCCCTCTCTTCGCCACTGGCATCCTCTCCCACCTCATCCTCTTCTCCCTCTCCCCGTCCTCTCCTTCCTCCTCGGCCTCTCCCTCCTCCTTCAACTCGTCATTGCAACCATTTACATCACTTCCTCCCTCGCCAATGACACCCAGAAACGCCATCACCAATCCCACGAATAAGATCCTCACCAAGCAACTAACTTTCAACAAGCCCATCAACAACAACAACTCTTCAGATCCCCTCCAGTGTTGCAGAGGCTTAAATCCATTAACTTCTACTCATACCCTTATAGATCCCAAGATGCTCCTCACACCCCCAACAACCACAACTTAAAACCCACGAACACGAAAACCCCCAAATCGATAGATCTCATTCTTCTGTCTTGCAAAGGCTCAAATCAAATCCGTCAACCTCTACAGTTATTTCCCTACCGAACCCTTCTCTCACAAACTCATACCCAACACAACCGTTTTCTCCACCGAACGATGAAGAATCGTAGCAGAACGAAGAAGAATCGAAGCAGCACGATGAAGAATCGAAGCATAACGAAGGTGAATCGAAGTAGAACGAAGGAGAATTGGTTGTTGTGTTCTAGGGTTCGGTAGGGATGGTGGCAAGGACACAAGTTACTTTCTCAATTTCTAAAACCCTAGAAGACCAACAACAACAGCAGGAGGCTGAAGAAGACGCAGCGAAAGCTTCAAACCCCGCTGTCATGCGTCTGAACCTGTTGCGATGGTGGAATCAAACGGTGCGGAGGAAGCACATAACAACAACGATGACGATGAAGGAGAAGAGGAAGACCTTGATTTGGAAGAAGAACCAGTGGAGAAGCTGAAGTGAAAAGATGTCACAAGCTGAAGTGAAAAGCTGAGTAAGTTAGTGATATTGCAGTTAAACTTGCTCAGGCTGCAGATTTGCAGATGCAGAATAATAAACAGCTTTAAATGATGTTAACCAGAACCATAAATGATGATTTGAGCAATGAGTAAATAATGATTCTGCAGAATGCTTAATGAACACAGTTTGTTAATTTTAAGTGAAGGGTGTGTGAAGTGTCACAAGTGAATCAATATAAGTGGATAAATAGAAATCACACCAGATATATAGTGGTTCACCCCAAACCTTGGGCTACATCCACTCCTCACTCCCAGTGAGTATTTCCACTATTTCCCAAATAATTACAATACTTGTGACCAAACCTTGGCCTTACAAAAGTGTTCTTTCACCTAGCCTCTTCAAGCTGTTTACAACCAGGAACTCACTCCAGTTCCAGACCTATCTCTCTTAGCAGAACTCCTTACCAACACTCACCTACCCTAAGTAGTTTGATAGGATTCAACCAAGACAAAAATAGATACTGGGATAAAGTGTTTTGGGCTTTAAGGCTTGATTACACAAAGAGAAATATAATCTAAAACACTGTGTTTACAAGCAGAGAATTGCACTAAAGGATCCCCTAATAAATTCTGCAGAGTGCACTTTGAGTGAGTTTAGAGGCAGTTGGTTTGTAAATTTGAAGTGATGCAACAGTTTATTTGGCTCACTCAATCTTGTTCAGTATTCCAATGTTATGATATATAGCTCTGATTTGCCAATCTAGCCGTTGCAGAGCTGTTTGAAATCCTTGGGGCAGATTTGAACAGAGTAATGAGTGTTTCTGCATAAAGCAGTCTTGCTTTTTCACCTATTGTCAGTATTGTCCCCTGTCACATCAGCTTTTGGAACCTTCTCTTGCTAAACTTCCTCACTTGCAGCAGTAGTAACAACTAACTCTTGTTTTCATAGATTGTTCTTCATTAAATGACATGGGGTGCTGATAAATGCGATCACTTGATGCATTAAACCTATCTCTTTGCTGTAGATTCTGTTTGTGCAGTAAGTGAAAATAAGTTTGAACTTACTCACCCTGAGTAGGTTTGCAAACTCTTGATTTTAATAACTGCAGTTTTTCTTCTCAAGAATGATGTCCAGTGCCAATTCATCATTAGTTGTTTGTCACTTTGATTTTTCTCAAGAATAATGTCTAATGCTAATTCACCATTACTTGGAATCTTTTGGTTATTCTCCATTGTCTTCTTGCTTGACATATTTCTTTGCCTTTCTTTCTTTGCTGGAACTTATTCAATTGAGAATGTTAGAAACATAAGTGAGCCAATAAACTTAAACATCTTTTCTCAGAGTTTGTTGATCATCAAAACTGGAATTTGAGAGTTTGTTTCAACAGAAGCTTCTAGAACCAGGGAGGAAGGAGTAGCTGGACACTCTGATTTTTTGATTTGGTTCCAATTTCTGATTTTTTAAATTTCATTTAATTTGTGTATTTGTTAAATTGAATATGTTTTAATTCATTTACACATGTGGCTGATGACATGGCACTCATTTTAAGAAGTGTCAGCCACATGTATAGTCCAGTAGGATGCCACGTCATTTAAATGAATCCATGTCATGCCACTTCACACAATTTTGTTGACAGGTCAACATTTGGACTAAATGTCAGAATTTTTAAAAATAGGGGGACTAAATGTCTGAAATTAAAAAATTGAGGGACTAAAATAAAAAATTGAGCAAAATAGAGGGACCAAAAATACAATTTAGCCTTTTAATAATATGTAAGAGATAAAATATACAAATTATGAAAAAAAAATATTAAATTTAACATTATATAGTTATGATTTTTAAATTAAATTTTATGATGTGAATAGTAAAACTAATCATTTATGAAAAGTTATAAAATTAAAAATAACCAAATTTGTATGATAAAGTATTATGAATAGTGTTTGTCAAAAAAAATATTGACAAACAGTACTAATAATTGATATAAATAATAAATAAAAATAGATAAATTATTTAAGATGATATATTAATAATTTACACTACAAAATTATTGTTTAATTTGACATGAGGTAATAACAATTGATATAATTAAAACAATAACTAAAAAATTGAAACTGAAATTAATTTAGGTAAAAAAATTAATGATTCTTATGTCGTGACATGAGTTAGATTGAATGGAAAGGATCATGATATGAAAATTAATTTATTGATAAGATTTAATTTATTACATTTTAAAATTGAATTTGGTTTAATTCAAATTTGATTAAATGATAAAAGTCCAGATATGAATATTGATTGATTGGTATGTCATAATTAATGAACTATCATGAATTAAAAAAAAAATTACATTTTGGCGGAAAAAATGAATGTGAAACTGCCACGTAACACGAGTCTACGTGATAAAACTTCATTTTATATAGTATAGTAGATAACCAGAGATCAGAGAAGGAATTGCTTCTATCGATGTTGCTAGATTATGTTAGTACTGGTTTATAACACTGAAAATGATGCAAATCTTGGGACATGACAAGCCTGGTGCTTAGCTTAGAGCAGCAAATAGAACCTAAATCACATTATCAGAGTTGTGAATCTATGGAAACACCCTTATTAAAATATACTTCTCTACTCTATTTACAACTAATCTCACTATTGTAAGCTATAACCACTATATGGCCACTTCGTCACCAATAAATAGAGTTCTATTGTTTTGGTTTAGGTCAACTTTCTACCATAGAAACCATCCGTCCACTGAAGCCATATTGATCATTTAATAAATGAGAACATATTCTTGCACTTCGGTTTGTTTACGTACATATTCTTACTAATGGTGTGATGAGTATTATCAGATGCAAAACAAAGAGAAATACTGAATAACCTCATTTGGATTTTTATTGAATGAATTGCGTGAATAATACAATGGAAAAGCGTTGCTTATATACATAATAGGATAAGCAAGACCTGTTAACAAATCTTGATAACAGAAACTAACTGACTTAACTAACACTTAACTAACCTAAAACAGAATTAATTAACTATCAAAGGGAATAACGAAATAACAAAATAACAATGGGCCGATATAGAATAACAATGAGCTTGATTGCTTGTGATTAGCCCAATATCCCCCTCAAGCTGCAGAGTGAATAGAAAACACACGCAGCTTGGCAAGCAGGGAGTGAAAATGAGTCGGATTGAGAGACTTGGTCAGGATGTCAGCCAATTGATTGTTCGTAGAGACAGGTAACAGATGATAAAGCTTGCTGAGTAGCTTCTCCCTTACAATATGATAATCTGTCTCTATGTGCTTTGTCCTTTCATGAAATGTGCGGTAAGTTGCGATGTATCTAGCAGAGGCATTGTCACAACACAGGAGGGCAGGAGAAATATATGGTAATGTGGTTTCTTCTAACAAGTAGGTGAGCCATTGAATCTCACAAACTGTGTAGGCAAGGGCCCTGTATTCAGCTTCAGATGATGATTTGGACACGATTTTCTATATATTTGACTTCCGAGATATTAGAGATTTACCTAGGAATATGTAGTAGCCGGTTGTAGATCTTCTTGTGTCTATGCAGCTTGCCCAATCCGAATCGGAGAAGGATTTAAATTGGAGTTCTGATTTTGCAGAGTAAAAGAGTCCATGAGCTGGAGTTGATTTGAGACATATGAGTATCCTAATAGCAGCTTGTTGGTGAAGTGAGGTGGGACAACTCACAAATTGACTTAGATAATTGACTGAAAAACTCAAATCTAGTCTGGTAGTGGTCAAATATAGTAGTCTACCAATCAATCTTCTATATGAGGTAGGGTCGGGCAGAGGGTCTCCTTTTGATTTTTGCAACTTGGTCTCTTTGGTCATAGGTGTACTGGCTGGTTTGCAGGCAAGTAACCCCATGTCAGAGAGAATGTCTAAGGCATATTTTCTATGACATATGTGGATTCCTTTCTTTGATCTTGCAATCTCCAATCCGAGAAAATATCTAAGGTTGCCTAGGTCCTTTATGCGAAATTGTTGATGCAGAAATTCTTTTATAGCAGAAATAGCTTGCAGATTATTGCCTGCAATTATAAGGTCATCAATATATATTAATAGAACAGTAATAGAATTGTTAGAGTGTTTGATAAAGAAGGAATGATCAGAAGGAGATTGGACAAATCCTTGAGATATTAATGAAGATGAAAGCCTTGCAAACCATTGGCGGCTCGACTGCTTTAAACCATAGATAGATTTGATTAACCTACAAACTTGGTTAGGAGAATTAAGAGACAGTCCAGGAGGTAGGTCCATATAGACCTCTTCATCAAGGTGTCCATGCAAAAGAGCATTATGTACATCTAATTGATGTAAAACCCAATTATTAGCAGCAGAGAGAGCTAAAAGAAATCTAATAATAGTAACCTTAGCCACTGGTGAAAAGGTATCAAAATAGTCAATTCCCTCAATTTGGGTAAAACTCTTGGCAACTAATCGAGCTTGTGCTTGGTGGTTGCATCAGGGTTAGAATGGTTACTCACTAGATTGGAAGAGGTAGATGTTGTATTCTTGGAATTTCGAAGTAGTGAGATAAGATGTTTGTAATCATCTTGACTCAATTGAATAGAATTGTTGCTTGGTTGATTATGAGTGTTGCCAGGATCAGGATTGGATGTGTCTGTTGTCGCTGCATTGGCAGAGTTATTTGAAAGCCGAGCTCGATAACCCGGGGGGAAACCGTGCTTGAAATAACAAGTATCAATGGTATGGTTTGGTCTGCTGCAAAAAGAGCACATCTTGCCATTTGATCGGCCACGACCTCTACCTCCTTGACTAGCAGGATTAGAATAACCTCTTCCTTATGAAGAATCAGATCTGTTTGATTGGGACCAATTGTTTGAAGTGTTGGCAGCAGCAGTGTTATTATTGTCCCCAAGATTGGAGTCAGAGTGCTTTCTTTCTTGTTGAATCACCAAGGAAAGAGCTTTATTTATGGGTGGTAGAGGTTCTTGAAGCAGTATTTGGGTTTCGACATTGGAAAAACTGTCATTGAGGCCTTTGAGGAAACAAAGCACGTATTTATTATCTCGATGAGTCTTTATGTGCTTGGTGAGATTACAAGGGCAAGGATTGGTGCAAGAACATGCAGGTGTGGTGAAGGGTTTCCAAAGAGTTTTCAAATCAGTAATAAAGGTTGATACATTCCTATCTCCTTGCTTAATAGAGTGTATTTCTTGCAGAATGTCAGAGGTGTGAAAATGATTACCTTTGGTAAATCTATCGCGAAGATCATCCCAGAGTTCCTTGGCGCTATCTATGTAGACGGTACTCTGAGAAATTTGAGCAGTGAGTGTGCAATTGATCCAGGAAATAACAATGTTATTGCATTGTTCCCAGCGATCGTAGAGGGGATCAGTTTTGGGGGGAGAAGGAAGGCTTCCATCTATGAATTTGTGCTTGTTTTTGCTGAGGAGGGTGCGACGCATGGCACGACTCCATGAATGGTAGTTATGGCCATTGAGTAGTGGAGAGACAAGAATTTTTCTTGCAGAATGTCAGAGGTGCGAAAATGATAACCTTTGGTAAATCTATCGCGAAGATCATCCCAGAGTTCCTTGGCGCTATCTATGTAGACGGTACTCTGAGAAATTTGAGCAGTGAGTGTGCGATTGATCCAGGAAATAACAATGTTATTGCATTGTTTCTAGTGATTGTAGAGGGGATCAGTTTTGGGGGGAGAAGGAAGGCCGCCATCTATGAATTTGTGCTTGTTTTTGCTGAGGAGGGCGTGGCGCATGGCACGACTCCATGAATGGTAGTTCTGGCCATTGAGTGGTGGAGAGACAAGAATTGCTCTTGGATTTTCTCCAGGGTGAAGATAATAAGGACTATGTGTGTTCTGAGATCGATCAACATTGTCATGTGGTTGTTGAATTTCAGTGCTGGAACTGGAATCAGAGTCGGTCATTTTGGGAGAAAGTTGATCGGAGAAGAAGAAAGATAGCGGAGGCGAAAAAATAAAGCTAATACCAAGGTAATTAAAACCGGACCGGGTATTGAACCGGAGAGGGCCGGGGTTCAGGGTTTTTGGGTCGGACCGGGGTCGAACCGGGTTCGAATAAAATATTATTTTTTAAAATATTTAATACAATATATATATAAATAATAAACAAAAAATAACTGATATTCTATTCATAACTTCACACCATAAAAATTATACTTTACTTAATGATAACAACTATAAATAGAGGCTAAGTTAAAAAGCCTAAACGACGCCCGTTTTGACCGTTTTTAAAAAATAAAAAAAAAAAAATTACGAACCGTAGGGTTGAACCCGGTTTCCCGATTTTTCCGGTCGGTCGGTTTTTACGGTTCTTAAACCGGACCGTCCGGTTTTTTCGCAGGCGGTCTAATTGCATGACTCGGACCGGCCGGGGGTCCGGTTCCCGGTCCAACCGGTCCGACCGGCCGGTCCGGTCCGGTTTTTGTAAGCTTGGCTAATACCATATTATCAGATGCAAAACAAAGAGAAATACTGAATAACCTCATTTGGATTTTTATTGAATGAATTGCGTGAATAATACAATGGAAGAAAGTTGCTTATATACACAATACGATAAGCAAGACCTGTTAACAAATCTTGATAACAGAAACTAACTGACTTAACTAACACTTAACTAACCTAAAACTGAATTAACTAACTATCAAAGGGAATAAGAAAATAACAAAATAACAACAGGCCGATACAGAATAACAATGGGTCTGATTGCTTGTGATTAGCCCAATAATAAGAGAATTTGAGAAGAAATAGAGAAGAGAGAAATACTATAATTTTTTGAATAAACAAAAATATCCTCATCCACATCCACCCCTTTGCCCTGCACCGGGTATAACAACGAAAAGGAAAAAAACAGCTTCCCAAGCTCTTTCTTTGTACATTTGGAGAGAAGAGAAATAGGTGTGAGTCTCACTGATTTTTTTTCTCTCCCCTATTTCCCTTGTAAACCGATAAGGGGAAATTCCCTATCTCCGAATCTCCCCGCAACTTCTCTCTCACCCCTTTCCTTTTTTCCTATTTCTAATCTATCAATCACATCCTAAGAGTATCACACTTTAATGAATGGGGGAAAGAAAAGAGGATAGGATGAAGAAGAAAACGAGACGTGATGTTTTAGGTTTTGTAAGTTGTGTAAATTGCTTTCAACGTGTAATGAACATAAACATAATGATATATTACTATATCAATAAACTCAGCTATCGTGGATTTATTGGTTCAGTCGATTTCTCAAAGTTATTTATCTTTCTCTAACTTTCTTTAGTAATTTTGATTAAATCCAAAAATTTCCCTTCAAAATTATGTAACACCCCTTTCCAGCTCTTTTTACTGGTTCTGGGTATGTCACCAAGGTATCGTTATATCGTTCCTCCCCGCCCTTTTTACAAGGGTCTGTACTCGGTTTTTTCTATGCCTCCCTAAGATTCAAACTTGAGACCTTACTTTAAGAGTTCCCAAGTCTGCATGGTTAGCATTGCAAAGTTGGCCTTTGTAGCATTGCAAACAGACTGAAACCTAAAATCTTGTTTTTACTTCCTTTTCACTCGTAGCATTGCAAATCCCCGTTTGTGCTCTCTATGAATCCGCCATAGTCCAAACATCACTTGTTGTCCCTTCTGTGCGACAACCCTTCTCCCCAAAATGTGGTTATTGACGTTCATCAGTAACCCCCACTACCTTCCCCCTCTCTCGATGTCCTCTCTCTTTTGACCCTTTCTTAGTCTCTTTACATCTCTTTCCCTCTCTTATTGTGATGTGCACCTTGTTGGAGTTCCACATTCGATATTGATATGACCTCAATAGTAGTTATAAATGGGGGGCAACCCTCACCCCATGAGCTAGCTTTCGGGGTTGAATTAGACCTTGTTGGATCGAGCACTTACCACTAGGCCAAAAGCTATAGCTGTTAATTAGGGCGCAACACTTTCTACTTAACCGTAACAGCCCAAGCGCCACGTGTCGACTGTGATTTGACCCCATCTGTGCCTCCACCACGGGACAATTGATGTCATAACCCGGTAACAATCTCCCCCTCAGCAATTGCTCCCGCTGGGAATCGAACACGTGACCTTGGCTCTGATACCAATTGTTGAATCGAGCACTTACCACTAGGCCAAAAGCTATAATTGTTAGTCAGGGTGCAGCCCTTTCCACTTAACCGTAACAACCCAAGCGTCACGTGTCGACTATGACTTAACCCCACCTGGGCCTCCGCCACGGGACAATTGATGCCGCAACCCGGCAACAGGCTTAAACCCAAATTTTAAGATGATATCAAAGTCTATCCTAGATCCATTGGGCCACCCACCGCATTATACACGCACCAAGCCCAGTAGTGCTGGGCGTGAGGGGGTGTATTATGAAAACTCAAGTCCCACATAGACTAGAGGTATGACAACAAAAGAGTTTATAAGTAAAGGGCACCCATCACCTTACAAACCGGTTTTGTAAGGATGAGTTAGGCCCAAAATCCTAATATGGGGCCTATCAAGATCCGTTGGGCCACCCGCAGTCCAGTCCTGCAAGTAGGGGTGGAAATAGGCTGGGCCGAGCTAGGCTATGCAAGGCCCAAACCTGGCCTGATCAAAAAAATTCAAGGCCCAAGCCTAGCCTGATCAAAAAGTTCAAGGCCCAAGCCTAGCCTGTTACCTATCATAGGCTTTTTTGTCAGGCCTGGCCTAGCCTTTTTGAAAGTCTGGTATGACATGTTAGCCTACTTAAAGGCCTATTTGATATTAACGTGTTTGAATAACTCATCTGGCCGATCTTTAAATAGACTAACGGGCTGATAGGCCAATGAGATTAAGTTCTATTTGTAATAGTCTATAAAAAATTAAAAAAAAATCACTGCTACTAAGACATTAGACATAGGAGTGAAAATAGATAAGATGAGCTGAATTTTATAAGGTCTGATTCTGATTTATTCACATGATACAAATCTTTTTTAAGGTATAACCTGACCTTTTAGAGAATCTAACATTATATGATAGTCTATTTAATTTTTATTTTGCAATAAGGCCTTTAAATATTTCAAAAATTTATGTAAGTCAATATGCTTAAATTATCGAAAAAGTCAGCATGATTTAATACAATGTACAAAATATAATATAATAATAATAATAGCAATATAAAATTATTATTTATATTTACTTAAATAGGCCGGCCTGTTAGGCCTAAAAGGCTTTTTGGGTGGCCCGAAGTCCGGCCTTTTTTGCTAAAAAGACTTTTCGAAAAGCTTTGGCTTTGTCTATTTAAAAAAAAAGCTCGACCTAGCTTGGACCTGACGTAGGCTAGGTCGTAGGCCACTGTCGGGCGGCCTGACCTATTCCCACCCCTACCTGTAAACTTCACGCTCCAGATGTCTAGTCCTGGGCGTGAGGAGGTGTGTTGGAGTCTCACATTCGATATTGATATAGCCTCATTAGTGATTATAAATTGGGGGCCAAGCCTCACCCCATGAGCTATCTTTTGGGGTTAAGTTAGGCTCTAACTAAGACACCTCCTTCTTCTCTTCCCCATTCTCTACAATTTGCAACACTGGGGCTCTATTTGAACCCTAATCTTATCAGGGGAGGTACCTCTCATCCTCTCTCAATGCCCATGGTCATCCTTTACAGAACCTTTCATGGCCAAATCACGCCGATCCTTTCCCTTATTATCAAGCATATCCTTCAATACTTCAAAGAACCTCTGCAAATCATGGAATAGTCTACACGACAATGACGACAGTTGGGTGTGAGCAGGGGCGAAGGTAGGAGGGACCCCAATTTTATGTTCTTTAGTAATTCTGTTCATATATTCTTTGAAATTTTAGATAATAAAAAAGAAACTTATAAAATCTATTTGTATAATATATGTTTGGTCTCCTCACACAAATTTTCTATATCCGCCACTGTGTGTGAGTGTAGCGATGGGTGTGTGATAAGGCTTGGTATGAGTATAATGGTGGCTCTATTCACACAATCATAGTGGAGACAGAGCAGGGTAGTCTGCCTGATGAGGGGAGAGAATAGAAGAAGGAGAAAGTTTTGTAGGAGTAATTTTATTGTTTTAAAAAATTGTAATTTGCTAAAATAACCATATTGTGCATAACCTGTACTCCACACTCTTGCCAGGTAGAAATGACCCACCAAATAATTTCAGACTTCATCGTTAAGCCAAATTTTTTTTTTTGGGGGGAGGAAAAGCATGGAGTAAGCAGCAAGCACCTACCCGTACGGAAACATAAATGAATTACACGTGTTGGTTGCGTATTGGCTTAAGCACGTAGCAAAAATATGGTCACGTTGTTCCTTGACGACACGTATCGTGCATATCAAGCAACGTATTTTTTTATAATTTATTTATTTATTTATCCATATTTTATAATTTATTTATATAGACACGCACACCACAATCACAAACCGCACAGACCACACCACCAGCACAAGCAAGCAAGAGAGAAAGTAAAAGGAAAAGAGAAAAAAAACAGAAGAAAAGAAAAGGGAAGTTAATTCGGGTGAAAATGGAAAACCAATCCTCAACTCCATCGATGCAGTTTCTCCTCCTCGAACAAGTTCAATTCTTGAGGGTCAACGACGATTCTCTTTTGCAATGGGAACTCGTCGACGTGATTGACGCCGTTGAAGAAGAAGAAGAAGAAAGGGGCGATGATGGGGAATCTTCCATTTCTTGGTCCGTTTCTTCTCCAAACAGTGAACCCATTGAAGGAATTCGCCATCGCCTTCTTCATCTTGATGCGGATGTTAAAGATCACCACCACCATCACCGTGACGGGGATGCTGATGTGTACGGTGAGGAACAAGTTGATGATGACCATGATGATGATGATGAGTGTGATTTGGATGATGAGCTTGTTCCTTGGGATATCGGGAACAAGTTAGGGAGGCAGAGGATGAGGAAATTGGGGAAAAGGGCATTTACAAAGATGAACAGTTCCAAGAGGAATCCATATCTGTTTGTGAGGCCAGGGTGTGTCCGTGGCAAGCATGGTTTGGGCCTTAAGCACAGTTGCTAGTTTCCTAATTAGGGTTGGTTAGTTTAACTGTCAGGTTTGATTGAACTTGAATCAAATTCGCATTAGATTATGTACTAATTACTTTCTTCTATGTAATGTGGATACCATGTATCGAATTGAATGTATATGTTAATGGAAAATTCCTTCCTTTGGTTGGGAGAATGATTTTAGTTGTCTTGTATATGTTCTGCTAATTTTATGTTTTTTGATGCTGTGGAAACCAAATGGTTCAGTTTTTTTATTGTGGGAACGCAAATATTTTGGATTTCTGGATTAGGATCAGAGATTGAGGAGGTTGAATTGAAATTTATTTCTTGTTTAAGGCTATGTTTGTCAAGTTCTAATTTTATTATTATTATTATTATTATTATTATTATTATTATTATTATTATTATTATTATTATTATTATTTTTTACACTTAAACGACTACACTTCTAAGAACAATTTGAAATTAAATGGTTGTATAATGTAGAAAGAAATGTTGAAAGGAAGGGATGAGATGGATATTCATGGAGATAGATAGTATGTTGTCGACAAGAATGAAGAATTTGTTTGGTAAAAGTGGGAACAGAACAGGGAAACTTTGTCAATAATGAAAGGTTTGGTTTAATGGGTTGCTTCTTATTAAACGTTACTAGCGGCAAGACGGGCTTTCCGCATTTTTATTGTGCTACGGTATTTTATATTATTATTTTTTTCTTGTTCACAATACATTTGTCGTGAGAGAGAGAGAGGTAGTTACATTTGTTGGTGTTAATTTTTTTGAAATGAAAGTGCAGTAGTTAAAAAAAAATTATTTTTCAAATTTACAAAACAGTTTATTGAAAGGTAAAAGTGGAAATAAAAATAGTATACCAAAAAAACGGTTACCTTACCCTGTTTTTTTTTATATAATGATATAGATTACCAGTAGGCCTGAAACTGCCTAATTTAAGCTGCTTACTCTAATCATAAAAAAATAAGGCCACGTGGATGGTAAAGTAAGTAACAAAGTTCCAACATGTGTATCAGAATTAATTATATGCTCATCCAACTCTCTTGCCAAAATATCAATTTAATACTCCTTCCGTAATTTTTTATAAGTCCCTTTTAAAAAAAATTGTTAACTAATTATAAGCTCATTTTCAAATTATAAGATACATTAATTATTTTTTACCAAAAATATCTCTAATTAATTGCATAGTGTTTAAAAATCTAAGACATACACTAATTAATTAAAAGTATGATAAATTTGAAAAAACATACACATTATAGACAATTTAATTATACTAACTACTTTTTTAATATATATATTTTTTTGTCTAAAAGAACTTATAAAAATTAATGGAGGGAGGATTGTCTTCTCCCCAAATATTGAGGCATGTTTTTTGTTTTTTTTTTTTGGTATTACATGGGCCATACTAATGGGCTATTACATTCGGAGAGGGGAAAAGGGTGCACTGCGGGTATCGAACCCGCGCACCACACAATGACCCTGCGCATCCCAACCACTGGGGCGCATCAGCGGGTCAAATTTTGCGACATGTTAGTTCTTTTTTATCAAGATATACCCATCCATCCATCCACAATCTGTAAAATATCTTCAACTACGAGAGCATTTGCTGCCAAATGCAAGTAGTAATTAATCGTAATAATAGACTCATCAGAATGATGTCCATGTTTGGCGTGATTTCAGATTTTTGGGCTAGCTCAAATAAAAAAGTTATTATTAAAGTAGTGTATGACGTAGATAGAATTAGTGAAATTAATTAAAATATAAGTTCGATAAGTTATTGACATGTGTTCTGAGGAAAAGGAATGGAATGAAGGAGGCAGATAATTTGTTTAAGATAATCAACAAGGTCTCACATTACACTCGTTAGTGGTTACAGTAAAAGAGGTGATCTGAAGGATGCTCTTAGAGGAGTTCGTGATGAAATGTTCACTATAGGATTTGATCCCTACCATTCTCACTCACAATGCTCTCATGCAGGCTTGTGCAAAAATCGCAAAGATGAGTACGCTGAAATGGTTAGTAAAGGTGTTGCATTTAGGTGGTCCTATCTATCTGGAGTTTGTACCCCATTATTACTTTCCATTCCAGGTGGGTTCGAATTAGGAAACTCCAACTTGGAATTGAAGTATCCATGTAGTCATGTACCAATTCCTAACTCCATATAATTAACGAAACTCAGACTTCATTTTAGGCCAAATTTCCACATTTTACCATATTAGTTTGAGCTTCTAGGTGTGTCTGCTTTTAAACGGGCTTAGGTCTCACTCCAAAAAATTAACTTGTAGTAGGAGAGGGTCCAACCACATATATACATTGCACAAGGAACATTGACAATATGGGACACAAATGTAACTTCAGCTTTCGGTTTTGATGCCAAGTTTTGTAACTGGGTGAAAGTCATTCTGCATTCTGCTAAGTTGCTTATTTCAATTAATGATCATTCTATTGATTTCTTTGGCTGTAAAAGAGGTGTGCGGCAAGGAGATCCTCTCTCCCCACTTTTGTTTTGCATTGCCGTAAATGTTTTGAGTAGAGGTATTGCTAAATTGGTTCAGGAGGGTTCGATTCTTCCAATGCCTGGGCCCAGAGGTCTCCAAACCCCTAGTCATGTTTTGTATACATATGATATTTTGATTTTTTGCAGGGGTACTCAGAAAAATGTGAAGGCCCTAATGCATTTATTCAAAATTTATGGGGAAGCTTCACGGCAGCTTATCAGCCCTCAAAAAAGCAAGTTTTTTGCGGGTGCGATTCCTTCTAGGAGAATTCAGTCTCTAGCGGCTTCCTTGGGCTTTGCTGCTGGTCGTTTTCCTTTTATTTATCTTGGAGTGCCTATTTTTAAGGGCAAGCCGAGGAAGTCTCACTTACAGCCCATTGCGGATAAATTAAAGCTAAGTTGGCTGCTTGGAAAGGTTCCATGTTGTCTATCATGGGAAGAGTCCAGCTAGTTAAGTTTGTCATCTGTGGTATGCTAGTCTATAGCTTTCACACTTATGCTTGGCCTATCTCTTTACTGAATACTATTGATAGCTGGGTTCGGAATTTCATCTGGTCGGGAGACATAAACACAAGGAAAGTTGTGATGGTTGCCTGGAACACTCTTTGCACTCCTTTTGAGGAGGGGGGTCTTGGGCTTAGATCAGTAAAGAAAATTAATGAAGCTACCTCTCTCAAGCTTTGCTGGAGTTGTCTCTCTTCGGATACCGAGTGGTCTAAATTTCTTAAAGCTAGATTCTTGAAGAATAAAGTCCCTGTTAATCACTACTTAAAGTCATCCGTCTGGCCAGTCTTTAAAAGAAACTTTGATATTGTTTTGTCTAATGTTTCCTGGAATTTGGGAGATAGTAAGAGCATCAACTTTTGGTTGGACACTTGGTTATCTGAATCGATAGCCATTATGATCCATATTCCTCCAGCGCTACATCATTTGTTTGAGTCCAAGGTTAGTGATTTTTTGGTGAATTCGGCTTTCTTAACTCCTACTATCTTATCTCAGAATTGGCCAACTCTTGTTTCTGATATAAACTGGATTTCGGTTCCTATGGTGCCTGAGAGAGATTGCTTGATGTGGACCAACTCAGATAGTGGTGACCTCTCCTTCAAGGAGGCTTCTAGGTTCTTAAACCCGAAATCTCAGCCTTTGAATTGGTGTAGGCTTATTTGGAAGACATGTATCCCTCCTTCTAAATCTTTCTTAATTTGGAGACTAATTTATAACAAGCTTTCCACAGATGACAAGCATGTGATGCAGTGCCACCCATTATGGAGTCGTACCACGGCCAGGCCCATCGCTCGGACTCCCGGCCCATTGTCCGGTCCAGTCCATTGTCTAAAGGGCCTCAACAGTGTCCGGTGAAACTCACAGGACTTCTCCACACCCCTTTAGTGGAGTTTTCGCAATGGACTGGACCTTTGGGCAATAGATCGATGACAATGGGCCGGGAGTGAAGTGGTGGCGATGTGGGTGTGCGACCCATAATGGTGGCGTGCATCGTTATAATTTATTGTAACGATGCAGCGCCACCCATTTTGGCGTACGGTGCCGACTGTCTCTGCGACGCATATCGGGCCCACATACCCCTCTGCGATGCATGCCACAGTGTCCGGTTCACTCACAGGACTTCTCCACACCCCTTTAGTGGAGTTTTTGCCCTCCCAAGGAGTCGAGCCATGTACCTAGGGGTTAAATACAATGGTTTTTGATTCCTAGTATATGGCTCGATTCATTGGGAGGGCAAAAACTCCACTAAAGGGGTGTGGATAAGTCCTGTGAGTGAACCTGGCATGCATCGCAGGGTATGTGGGCCGTATGCATCACGGGTGGGCGTGGTATGGCCCAAAATGGGTGGCGGCCCAGACTATTACAACAACTTAATATCTCGGGGTTGTATTATGGTATCTATACTAGGAATCAAAAACCATTGAATTTAACCCCTAGGTACATGGCT
Source organism: Calophaca sinica (assembly GCA_037113605.1). Classification (NCBI taxonomy): domain Eukaryota; kingdom Viridiplantae; phylum Streptophyta; class Magnoliopsida; order Fabales; family Fabaceae; genus Calophaca; species Calophaca sinica. The sequence goes on from CM073734.1 coordinate 72,738,687, forward strand.
CGATTCCTTGGGAGGGCAAAAACTCCACTAAAGGGGTGTGGAGAAGTCCTGTGAGTGAACCGGACACTGTGGCATGCATTGCAGAGGGGTATGTGGGCCCGGTATGCGTCGCAGAGACAGTGGGTCGGGCAGCTGTGGTATGGCCCAAAATGGGTGGCGGCCCAGACTGTTGCAACAACTTAATATCTCGGGGTTGTATTATGGTATCTATACTAGGAATCAAAAACCATTGTATTTAACCCCTAGGTACATGGCTCGATTCCTTGGGAGGGCAAAAACTCCACTAAAGGGGTGTGGAGAAGTCCTGTGAGTGAACCGGACACTGTGGCATGCATTGCAGAGGGGTATGTGGGCCTGGTATGCATCGCAGAGACAGTGGGTCGGGCAGCTGTGGTACGACCCAAAATGGGTGGCGGCCCAGACTGTTACAACAACTTAATATCTCGGGGTTGTATTATGGTATCTATGTGCAGCCTTTGTCGCAATCATTTTGAAACGGCTGACCACCTTTTTCTTCATTGTCTGTTTGCCTGTGATATATGGCATTGGGTGAGTTCTGTTATCGATCGTAGCATTGATCTTTCTTCGGTTAATTCCCTTCTTGGTATTTGCAACAAAGATTGGAGTTCTCAGGCTTGTGACTTAGTTCTGGCTCTGATTTTAAACACAGTTTACATGATTTGGAGATGCAGAAACAGTCTTCAATTTGATAAGACTATTTCTTCTTCTTTGGCTATCAATTCTATTATTGCTTCTTCGTCCTTGACTGGTAACTTATCGAAAGGTGTCATGTCTTTTTCAGTTCATGAATTTACCATTTTCAAAGCTCTTCATATTTCTGGTCATGCTGCTAAAGCTCCTTCCATCAGAGAAGTCATTTGGTCTCCTCCCTTGTGCAATTGGGTGAAATGTAATACAGACGGATCTTCTAAAGGTAACCCCGGTTGGTCAGCTTGTGGGGGTATTTTTTGTGACTATAGAGCTGCGGCAATGGGCACTTTTGCTCTTAACCTAGGTGTTACTTCTTCTCTTCATGCATAGTTAACTTGTGCGATGGTTGCTATTGAGCAAGCTCATTTGCGTGGTTGGAAGAATTTGTGACTTGAGTGTGACTTTTTGCTTGTTGTCAAGGCTTTCTCTAACTCAGCTTGTGTATCTTGGAAGCTTAGAAATCGTTGGTCTAACTGTGTAGTTATTACTAAGAGGATGAATTTTTCTGTTTCACATGTATATAGGGAATAAAACTCTTGTGCAGATAAATTAGCTTTCCATGGCCTTCATATCCATGGTTTTTTGTGGTGGGATACGATCCCTCCTTTTATTAAGAAAGACTTCTTCTGCAATAGGTTGAGTCTTCCTTTCTATAGGTTTAGATGATTCTTCCATGGGTCAGGTGTTGGTCCCCCATGTTTTTGTTTTGTTTCTTTTCTATTTTTTAATAAAATTTTGACGTGCTGCAGATGATTATTAGGCTCTTAGATGCCAACATAGTTGGGATCCCTGAGTTCTACAGTGATACATTTGCATGTCAATTTGCTCAACAAAAAAAATGCAACTTCAATACCCACCCTCCCGCGCAGTATGGACCTTGGTCTAATTCCCACGACATGTCTGCAAAATCTGGCTCTGATACCATGTTAAATGGACTTGTGTCTCACTCTCACTTCCAAAAGCTAGCTTTTGAGAGTGAGACCCAAGCTCATTTCACATTATATAAAAATAGAAAATATAGCAAGTTTGCAACCACAATAATCAGAAATATCACTACTTTGCAAATTTCCTAAAGCTCCAGTAGAAGTTAAGTATTTTAATTAATCTAGAAGAAGAAACATGTCCAAAACAAGATTGTCATAAATAAAAACTTGAAAATGATGAATTCAAACGAAAAGATGACAGGTCAACAGTGGAAATTTCAACATCTGGAACTTTCAGTTCATCCAAATTAGTCTCCCAGATTGCAGATCTTGTACATAACAATGAGTGGAAGAAAACAGAACTGAGTAACCAGAATCACATAGTTGGCTAACAGAAGCAAGACTCAAAGTGAGATTAGAAATATAGTAAACATCTGAAAAAGACAAGTTAGATGTGGACATAGACCCAATGTCTGCTAATGTCATGAGAGTGCCATCAGCAGTCATAACCGTCATAGTGAGACAGATTTAAAGACATAAAAGACTTATAATCATATCACATATGATGCGATGCTCCAGAATCAAGAATTCATATGGGTAAAGATATACCTAACGAGCTAGAGGAAGTGAAACCTTTAAAAGAGGAGGCAGACATGGCATGTGGCTGAGTAGCAAGAAAGTTTTGGAACTACTCAACAAGATCAGATATTTGGGAAGTGGTCTCAGGAGGGTATACATGTCCAGTACCAGGAGCATTTGAAGAAAGAGCAACAACAGCAACATCTGGTGATAGAGCCTTAAAATTTCTCCGACTAATGTGACTGATCGGAATGAGGACGCCATTAAGAGGATTGTTGGAGTGGTTGTGACTTCAATAATTTTAGACATTGTGCTTTTTAATGACCCTTCTCCTTGCAAAAGCTGCAATCATCATAACCAACCTTCCCTTGAGATTTACTTTTGTTAAAAGGAGCAGCAAAAACAGATGGAGGTGTGGAGAGAATTCATTTTTTTAGAGTGTGAATTGAAAGTGAGAGTGTGACTTGAGTCGAATTTATTTTGCCAACAACTCGTTAACCACCAAATCAACACTTGGTAGAGGATTACAGTGTAAGATCGTGCCACGAAGTCCTTCAAGATCATCCCAAAGGGCCATCAGAAATTGAACCAACCGTTGTTGATCTCTACGATCAATATACGATTTAAAGCTTGCAGTTCTACCGATTCAGTAAGAAACAGTTGGTCCCACAAGTTAGACATAGCAAAATAGAATTTCTGAATGCTCATGTTATTTTGTTGAAGAGCCCGAATATCAATATCCAACTGATACTGTTTTGCAAAATTTGACTGTACATACAGCCGTTTCAAGTGATCTCAAACATCCTTAGTTGTGTCATATTTTGCAAGTTGCATGTCTATCGATTGTGAAACAAAATTATTGATCCAAGTAATGATCTTCAAATTGTTTACTTCCTAGGTTTTCAACTCCTTTTCATATTTCCCATTCTTTTCATCTTTGGGCTTAATAGGGGTTCCATCAACATATATAGTCCTACATTCTCCTGCCTTTCAATTTCTTTTTCAATACATAGCTCCAATAAGAATAGTTTTGTCCATTCAATTGTACACTAATGGATCGAAGGAAATCATCTTTTTCACCAGCCATGTTTAACAAATCACAATAATAACAATCAACAAATAAGAGATGACCTGAAAGATACTGCTTGCTGCAGATGAGGTTGATGTCCAAACCTTAACCAAAAAGGGGAAAGAACCGCGTCAGAACAAAAAACAGAAAACTGTGTCGGAACAGAGAGGAGAGACGCGCAATAAAGAAACCGGTCGTGCAGAAAAAAAAACAATTGTGGCCCTTGCTAAAGTTGTTCCCAAAATCTAACTATGCTCTTTGATACCATGTTAAATGGGTTCGGGTCTCACTCCTAAAAACTAGCTTATAGGAAGAGAGGGTCTAACCACATATATACATTGCACATACCGGAAATCTTTACAATGTGGGACATAAATATAACTTCAATACCCACTTTCACGTACAGCGTGGGCCTGAGTCTAATTCCCACAACATGTTTGCAAAACCGACTCTGATACCTTGTTAAATGGCCTTGGGTCTCACTCCCAAAAGCTAGCTTTTACGAGTGAAACCCAAACCCATTTAACATCGGCCACATGATTTTTGTCTGACAAAATAGTTTGTGAAGAATTTGAATGGGAAGAACAATTTTTTACATTTCTATTGTACGTAATTTTGTTTAGAAATAACAACTTTGGTGTAATTTTTTTATTTACATATTAGGAATAAGTTGTGTACCACCCAAGACTTTTCATTGATTTTTTTTTAATTTATGGCAAGTTGTGGCTGTGATTCACAACTTGCCATTTTTTCTTTTTCCTTTTAAAAAAAAGTAGTACAAAGTCATCGTGTGATTCATGACTTGCCTCTCCTTTTTTTTTTAAAAAAAAAAAATTAGGGCAAAGTCATGAATGGTACACGACCTTGCCTATTTTTTTTGAAAAAAAAATTAAGTAAAGTCGGTGGTGTCTACAACTTCACTTATATTTTTTATTTTTTATTCGAAAATGTCAAAGTCATGGATGAGAACCACAACTTGTTCTATATTTAATTTTTTTTATTTTAACGTGTCAAACTCTAATTTTATCTCTCAAACCCTAATTTATTTAAAAGCTTATTTGAATTATAAATTTAATTATGTTTTTACGGAAATTAAATTAATAAGAGCTTCCAAAAAATAGATGTAGATGTTAATTTCAACTTATATAATAAGTTGTTATTTAAAATTCACATAATTATTGTAAGATTTTTTTAATATTTTTTCATAAGTGTTTCTTGAGAAATATATCTAAACATTTTTTATAAGCAAAAATTCTTATTAGTGAAAGTAAAAAGAGTACTTCAACCTGTCCTTACAAATTAGCGTACACTTCTGTTAACGCTTGTGATACATTCAATCGGATTCAAACACCAATCCGAAAAAGAAAAATTACATTCTCTCCGCTCTCTATAACTAAATCATCCCCATGACATAAGCTTAATTTGTGCAACAATTGTATGAAATTCTGCCACCGAGCCATCTAACCTATCGTTGAGGTACATATACACATGTATTTATTAAATGATCTAATATTTTTCAAATTTTAAAAAGTCACCTTAAATATGCCAGCAGTTTGTGGTGAATATATGATCCTTTTTCCCTTAATTAACTTGCTTATCTTTCTTATTAATTATTTTTTTCCCTGTAAAATTTTGCTATTATATTGGTTTCATACTGTTGTGGATTTTACTTCAATCTGGAATTTATTCTCCGCTATAGTTGCAGCTTTGCGGATGGCGTAAATATATTTTTTGAACTCTCGTGTGAAGTATGCTCATATATATAGAAAATTATTGCTTTCTTCTACTGAGACTACTACTACTCTTTGTAAAGGGGTGATCTCTCTAATCTTTTGGTGAAATTAAAAAAGAGATGTCCACAACGCAATTAGGCCAAGAAGAAGTAGTAAAGGGTTCAAGGTGTCAAGACTGTGGGAACCAAGCCAAAAAGGATTGTGCATACTCAAGGTGCAGAAGTTGCTGCAAGAACAAAGGGTTTGAATGCCAAACCCATATCAGAAGCACTTGGATTCCTGTCGATAGAAGGCGCCAGAGAATATTGGAGCAGCAGCAACCACCTCCCACTTCTAATCTGCAACATACCCCTAAAAGGCACAAGCAGAATCCTTTTTCAAGTACTGTACATTTCTCAATTATAATTATATATATATATATAAAGCCCTAAAATTTTTTTTATCCCCCCTCTATTATGTTGTTATAGATAGATAGCAATATAATATGTATATTTCAGGTTTAGAAGAGTTCAAATTTCCAGCTGTTATGAGTTCCATGGCGACTTTCAGTTGCGTTAGGGTGCGCTCTATGGATGAGACGGTTAATGAAATCGCTTATCAAACAAGTGTGAAAATTGGAGGACATGTATTTAGTGGTCTTCTTTATGATCAAGATGCTGATCAACAAAGCTTCAATAATGCTAGGGGTGAAAGTAGCTCCATAAACCCTCTTGATCAGCAACACAATCTCAATCTTTTTAGTGGTGCGATCCGCAATCGTGATGGTGCAAGTGCAACTATGGCTCCACTATCATCTCATGATCAGCTTTTATTTCCTCCTCCACTTCATCCATTAGCTAATTCCTTCAGGCCTGGTATGCCATATTTTTCACATCCAAAACCTTAATGATTAATTTCTTCCTCCAGATCATGAAAAACATGAGAAGGTAAAGAATAGAATGGAACATTGATGATGGAATTGGAATACTTACTAATTCAGCTATAGGGCCTCCTTGGGGGACTTAATTTGTTGTTGGGAGATTTAACCTCTAGATCATCAGCAACATATATAAGGGAGACGACAAAGTCATTAAATCAAAATATATATAGACTGAGGGAGAGCTTGTTGTTTCGGTTGAAATACCAAGGACTCAATTATATATATTATACATTTTTGTGTTTGAAATTTAATTTAGCATGTAGCACATGCGCCTACATATAGGTTTGGCAGTTTTGTCTTCTTGTTTGTTTTGATGTGACTTCCTTTTTCGATTGTTAATCATAATGTTCCTACTTCTAGTTCCATTTGTCGCCGTTGAAGCAAAGTTGGGACAAATTAATTACCTAATTTTCAATATCATCAATATTTAATTAATCCTACCTTGATACAATTATAGTGTCATATGTTCATATGCCGCATCAAACCCAAAGTTTCAAGATATATATAGGAACCCATGATAACAAAACTAAGGGAGATAATCTGCTTTACATGTTTGGCAAGCCTAGCTAGGATTTGTCGAAGTGACATTTCTTTTGGATCGACAAATGTTAGTGAATTAGTATTTCTTACTTGTTAATGTTGGGTAAAGGGAGTCGAACTCTTACCTTCTTGTTACTTTGTTAGTCTCCTCCTTAAGTGTCCCCAACCCACTACTTGAATTACCCGCGGGACAAGTGAAAGGGGTTTTTGTTTGTTTCATTGGCACGACACTAAACACAAATTCAGAAAGTCCTTCTTTTTTCCTTTGCCTGCCTAAAAGAAAATGTTAAATTTACCTAATTAAGTTGCAATGTGAGTATGTATTTTCGCCTTGTGGTTTTTACACCTTGCTACTCCTCACGGTATATATTTAGATCCTATGTAACAGCTGCACCGATGCTAAAGATGTAAAGCCATTGGATCTAAGATTGAAAATTCAAAGTTCATGATCTGGCTCTGCAACGGCTGCACCGTGTGCGGCGTTGCAGGGAGCATTTGATCCAAAAAATATACGTACGTATACATATAAGCTTAAGGACTTGGGAAGAATCATCCGTAACCTTAAATAATTTAACATGATACATCTATATCTTCTTTATGGATGCTGTACAAAAGAGGTTATGAAAGGCTAGGCATCTAGTGGAACGCAGTTTTAGCTTTTGCAGTAAAGCACTAGATAAACCGAGTGCGCTCAAACTTTTTTACAGAAAAGAGGCATCAGAGGTACACAATCTGAGGAATATATCCTTTATATGTTTGAAATATAGAGCCACGTACCAAATTAGGTTTAATTATACCGCGTATGCGCCATATGCTATAACCATTTACATTAAGGAATTTCCAGACTACATGGATTCTCTCCCACAAATGTCATATGGATGACTAGCTTTGCTAATTCTAGTAGTCATGCTATTAAAAATCCTATTTCCTGATAATGGACAAACAAATTTCAAAAGAGAGGACATTGTTAGCATTATACTTGGAAGAGAAACAGTTGAGAAAAATCAACCTTTCTTTAAAGTAGGTAAGCGATACATAATGAAATCTAAAATATAATTAAGTCTAAAATCATATACGTTTTGCGCAATTTAATGTGCATGCACAACAAAGTGTGAAGTATACTCTCTCTTTTTCTAATTAAATGTCGTTTTAGAGAAATAAAAAATTTCAAAATAATAGTCATTTTATTTTTTCAATGTAGTATTAATTTTTTCCTCTCAATTTTGTCACAAATAAATATTATGTGCATCATTGTGTATTTATGACAATAGGTACACCAATAATTAACAAGAACAATGTAGTCAATTTGTTCTACTTATTACCTTATTTATTGCTTTTTTTAATTAGTGTGAATAAGCCTCTTAAATGACACTTAATAAGAAGAAAAAAAGAGTAGTTTATTTATTTATTATAATGCCCTTAGAGCATCTTTATTGCCGATACTCTATGTTGTGTTTCTTACATTGTAAAATGGGCCCAACCCAAAATATTCAATGCCCAGACCACATATTCAACGCAATGATTTGTTTACGGTGCACTATATAGTTAACGCAAGGCAAAAACAAAGCAACATCCACTAAATATTCAATGCCACATCAGCTTCGGATTTCACGCTTTTAGCTTCGGATATTTCGCAACTGTGATAAGCAACCGCAGTAAAGATGCTCTTAGAGATTTATTTAGCTGAAGTTGGTGAGCTCACCTGTCGCCACTCTAGTAATAGAATTCGACATTCTAGCTAGATTGATCATAAGTCAATTAAGTTAGTTAATTATTGTTCTTCAGTAACAGAAAAGAATAACCAGTATATCGATATATTGGCCTTAATTTCCCTTTCTTCTCCATCTTCAGAAATATGTAATTGCCTTTGTTTTGTGCTCCTTCAATTTTAGAAACGTGGTCATGCTTTAAGTTTTTTCTATTTGTGTAATTAGTCCATAGCTGGATGTCATGAGAATGCACAAATATCAACATATTGCTCATGTGATTCTTGTCTAGAATATATTATGTTAAAAGGAGCATAACAAGTCTATTTTGATGCTTTACTTAATGTAATTAACCGGCCATTAGATGCTGATCTAATCACCACAAATATTATATTATGTAAAATGTCATTATCGTTGGAAAGAAGCTTAAAGCCATCAAACCCAAAGTGTTTTAAAATTGATGGACATGATTACTTTGTGGTTGTTGAAGAAATGATGGGTTGTTGAAAAGATCTATGAAATACACTGCATAAGAAAAGTAAAGTGACGAAGTTACATTGAACTCTTAGCTTAAGCTCTTTTTGGATATTTTATAAAATAAATGAATTAGCATAACAGAGTGCGAGTAGAGCGGAACGAAATAGAATAAAATTTTCATTTTTTTTTTAAAAATTGAATGAAACAAAAAAATATGTTATGTAACTTTTTTATTCTTTTCTTACTCTTATTTTAAACACACAAAATATGACATGAACCTAAACACAAATATTCTGTAAATTAGAATATATTGATTCTTATTCTTATAAAAATTTAGTAATTATAATATTACATTTGTAGAATTTAAATTTCAAAAATTATTTTACCAAACTTTTTAATGCAAGGTCCTTTTATATATTTGCCACACTCATTTTATAGTTTTTTTAAATCTCAAAAAAATTAGTAATTATAATATTACATTCAAAGTTTGTAGAATTTAAATTTCAAAAATTAATTTACCAAACTTTTTAATGCAAGGTCCTATGTTTGCCACACTCATTTTATAGTTTTTTAATTTACCAAACTTTTATAGTAGGGTCATTGGCCACAAACATACAAATTCTCCCATGCACTGGACCTATCCCAGTTACAACTCCACCAGAAGGCAAAGGCTCTTCATACAACTCATGTCCTGCAAGCTTCATCATCACTCAAAAGTTCAAACCTTTCTTAGATAAACACATTACCCATTTCTACATTTCTCATTTCCAGCCCTTAATAATATGTTTGCAACTGTCTACAATACTCAATTAATGGACTTTCCACAAAACCAAATGACTGTTAAATAGTTAAACAAAAAAAGTTAAGTATATGATACAATATCAATTAATTTCTCCAATTCGAGCTTGGAGGAGCTCCTAGAAGGGTTAGAGAAGGAGAGGGAAAAAACAACCAAAATGGTGGATAAAATATCCTATTTTCTTCTTAGTTCTTTATTGATTCATTCACTGAGATATATAGCCTCAGTCATCTCCTAATTCTACGGATCAAGAGCTAGGTGGTCAGGGAACCTTACAATTCCTCCTAACAACTTAGAGAATCTCACAACTGAATGAAAATAGAAAAGATTGTATAAGGGAATATTACAACCGAATGGGAAAAAAAAGGACATAAATGCATAATAGAAAGATCCTAAGTTTATTCTATGCTGACTCATACATATTGAGTCACAAGTTTGATGGTAGTCACTTAACCATCTTGGGCTTCTCTTAATTCTTTTGGGCCAGTCCAACATGCTTGTATCCATGACCTGTGTGGCATCTTTTGGGGTGTGAATAGGATTGACGAGAGTTGTATCATTACTCCACCCTTCCACAACAACCTTGCCCTCAAGGTTGTGATTAGGCCAAGTTTTGAAAAATTTAGTGTCAACTTCTGAGAATTTCATCAGCTTAGGTTGACACTTGGATATACTTTGTATAACCAATAGTATATCTAACACTGCTTGGATCGGTTTCTTATGCTCGGGTGCAGGAATGAAGGATAGGAATGTAATTAGCACAACACCTAAGCTAGAGACATATATGTGGATGATGGTAGCAGCATAAAGAAAAAGCACAGCACTAGCAATTTCTATGGCAACATGCATTCTGATATGCCAAGGAAGTAAGTCAAAGTGTGCGCGATGATCATGGAAGTGACCAGCAACAGTTTCCTGTGAAATATATGCATACACAAGCTGAAAAATAGGACTGTAGAGAGAAGTGTGGCTGCCGAGTAACACCTGATTTGAATCGGGCAAACCAGTGAAGAGCTTGCCTTCCTTCAAGAATTGTTCAGCTATGCACATTGTGGTGACACCAATGCGACTATCCTTTCTGTGACGCTGCCTCTCAGTCCATAAGGTGGAAACACTGCAGCCACGTGAAGTACCAAGTTGGAAAGCAGGTGTCGTTGCCGCTCGAATAACATTAGCTGAGCCAAAATTGGAGGCAATACTGTGAATGATCAAAACTAAAATGGAAGATATCGTAAGAAACACCACTGATGTGGTTGTGTAGTTCAAGTCCCCTGCACCGACAAGAGAGTGCATGTGAATTCTATTTGAATCTTTGGCAAAAATTACAAGTTCAGGTGGAGTTAGCTTCTGTGTGCGCCAGCGCTCCAAGTAATCATGGGGCTGAATATTACATATTGAAGCTGGGTCAAGAGATCTGCTGGGGTTAATGAGTCCAACACTATGATCATAAGAAATTGAAGGGCGGTAGAAAATGCATCTCTAAGAGGCTTGATGGTAATCTCATGAACATATGTTGTTGTCATTAATCCAGATTTTATAGCAGTTTGACTCCCTTTTGGATTCTTAGTTGTGCACAAGGCAGCACTCCCACCAACATGTGGCCATGATATTGAAGTGCCAGAGAGTATATTAAACTTCACCTTCCAATGAACTATAATAGATGGACCTATAAGCCCACTCTCAACAAGACTTAGGTGTACTCCAGGAGCCACTGTAAACACAAATTGTGGGATTTCCTTGTTGTCATTCTCTTCAACCATTGTATCTGGAAGACCTTTATAGAGTGCAGTGACGAGCACTAGTCTTCTCTCTACCATCGCACCATCTGCAAGAGAATCGCTATCAACGACACTGGCGCCCACTGTGATGATCTAAGGTGACACAATTGGAGGTCTAACAGGGCCAGGTCCTGCATTTCCAGCTGAGAATGAAACAAAAACACCATTCTCTATTGCTCTGAATACGGATAACGATAGATTGTGACAGGAGTAGAGTTCACCACCTAGAGAGATGGATATAATAGGCACTCCCATAGTTGCAGCGCTATCAACAACTGATAGAATATGTGAGTTGAAGCATCGATCAGTTCCATGCACTATGTAAGATGCAATTCTTGCTCCTGGTGCTATTTCTCTGGTTGAGCCAGAAGCATACCCCAGAAGGTGAGCACCATGCACCAGAGAGCCAACAATCGTAGCTGTTATGTGAGGGGCATGAGCATCTTGAGCACTTTGTGAATGGTAGTCATATTGCTCATCAAACGTAAAAGTGGCAACAACATCAAGAGAACCAAAAGGATGTGTTGTAAACATACGCATAAGCATGCTAGCTAAGACCCATTCCATTTGCAAGGAACATGTTAACAATTGGATGAATCCATCACAATTGTTCCCCGTAATGGAAACCAATTCTGAAATGAAGACAAAAGCATGAATAGCTACATCAATTAGGAAATAGGGATGGCAATTAGACCCAAGCCCGCTGGGTACCCGCAAAAAAAAACCCGCAATGGGCAGGGTAATTACCCGCATTATGGGCCTGGGTACTTACCCGCAATTTTGAGTGAGTATGGGTGCGGGTACGGACACTCTAGTGCCCAGCCCGCCCCGCGGCCCGCACACACACACATATATATATATTTATAGTCATATTAAGTAATTAATATATTTCTAAACTTAGGGCTGCTTCCAATTCCAAAACCAAACCCATATTTCTAAACCTAGAACTAAAAATTTACTAAAATCTAACCCTCATCAAGCGTTGTTTCTTCTTACGCTTTGCGTGCCGCTTCTTACGATCGCTAGCTTCTTCCGATCGCTACCGCTTCTTCTGTTCTTACACATTGGTCGCGAGTTCCTCTAACGAGTTTCTTCTGATCGCGCTTCTTCTGCTTCTTTGATTATCACTTTCTTTTCTCACTTTCAGGTATATCCATATTCTGCAAGCCTACATTTGTGAATCTCAGGATCTGTTTGGCTTTTTATGGAAGTGTTTTTTTTTGTCCTTTTTTGTGTGTGGATATCATGACCTGTAGATGCTTGGAATTTCAAGTCTAATAATATTATCTTTATTTTAAGGATACTTCAGCGGACATAAAACCTTCAACAACAGAACCACAAAATTCTTGTTGCAATTTTTGTGGTAATATTTTTCTGGATGGTATATATATTGTCTTCTATTATTGGGGTTTTTCATCAATTGACTATTGCTAGTTGAATTTAAATTTTTTATTTTGATCTGTATTGAACAACCCAAAGAAGCAATAGTAAGAAGCATAGACTAAATGTAGGATGGCCCAATATTTGGCTAAATACTATGATTTGAAATATTTTAGAATTGATTTGAAAATTTTTTGGATCGTATTTTAATTAAGTAATGATGTTCTTTTCGTTATTTATTGATTTTTCATGGTTAAAGTCGGGGTAGGAGGTGCGAATGCAGACTTAGGTGCCCGACCAAGGGGATGGGCACTAAAGTTGCTGCCCACGCGGGTATGGGCTCGGGTACGGGCACTTTTTTCAAATATAGGTATGGGGACGGGCACTATAGTACCCTGTCCAGAGGGTACCCATTGCCATTCCTATTAGGAAACCTTGCCCTGGTGCATTAATTTCACCTGGATCCCATTGGGCGAAATGGAAGGACCCTGTGGTGCAAAGTGGTGGTGCGGTTGGGCCTGGATCAAAGGGACCTATGAACGGTGTGTCCCTAGCTGGGATGTTGGCAACAGCACTGAAGAGATGAAGGACGGGCTTGGATTTGCAACGATGAATGGAATAGAAAACGAAGTTGCCATTCCGAGCAACCACCGAGAAAGCAGAAAGGGTCCCAACATGGAATCCCAAAAACTCGGTAGGTTTGGGTTGTGTGAATTTGTGGAAGCTAGACCGGCAACGGGCGTCAACGATCGCAGTGGCATTGTAAGGCACATCGGCCAAAGGAGGTGGTGTAGAGAAACGAGAAACATGCATAACGGTGTCGGCGCGCGACGCCTCAACAGAACCAGATGCGAAGTCAGCCAAGGAATCCGAATCAGAGTCTACGACCGCATCGGAAGCAATTTCTGCATCGCAATCGGCAACTGAATCCACATGTGAAACCAGAGTATGAGAAAGCAAATTCAGCTGTTGAGAAAGCAAACGAAGCGACTCGTTCATAGGAGCGAACATCGCCGCTAACTCGCGTTGCAATCGGAGTTGGAGCTCGGTCAAGCAGAGATCGAGCTGAGACACTGTTTCAACGGGCATGAGATCGAAATGAAAGCACCAATGATACAATATCAATTAATTTCTCCAATTCGAGCTTGGAGGAGCTCCTAGAAGGGTTAGAGAAGGAGAAGGAAAAAACAACCAAAATGGTGGATAAAATATCCGATTTTCTTCTTAGTTCTTTATTGATTCATTCACTGAGATATATAGCCTCAGTCATCTCCTAATTCTACGGATCAAGAGCCAGGTGGTCAGGGAACCTTACAATTCCTCCTAACAACTTAGAGAATCTCACAACTGAATGAAAATAGAAAAGATTGTATAAGGGAATATTACAACCGAATGGGAAAAAAAGGACATAAATGCATAACAGAAAGATCCTAAGTTTATTCTATGCTGACTCATACATATTGAGTCACAAGTTTGCTGGTAGTCACTTAACCATCTTGGGCTTCTCTTAATTCTTTTGGGCCAGTCCAACATACTTGTAACCATGACCTGTGTGGCATCTTTTGGGGTGTGAATAGGATTGACGAGAGTTGTATCAGTATATATGAATAAGAACCTGGGAAATTAAGCTCAAGGAAGGAAGAACCAGTATCAAGAAGGCGATTGATTCTTTCTCTGGGTATAGAAGTAGTTTGTTCCTACTTCTATTCCTCTTCATAGCTTCGGGTCCTCCACCAGTAAGGACCTTTTGGACGTGAGATTGGAGTTGGGAAATCTAGTCTTCCATGGCCCCGCCAATAGGAAGGGCTCCCAAACACAACCCTCTTCTTCCCAGCAAATTGGAGGATACCCAACTTGCCTTTCTTCCGATTAACCCAATCATCTTTTCTCTTCTATCGTTCACTGCATCCCTCACCTACGTGCTTTCGAGGATTAATAATGCCGTTAGCTCGTTGAACTCTACTCTCGACACACTACAGCTAATTGCGTCTATCGGATGATGATAAAATAAAAATACGTTGATAACGCCATAGGATAATCTTGCCACGTCTTTTTATTTGGAACTAGCAGTATACTCGTGCATATACACAGCAAATTGAATAATATACTACGAGTATTTCTAAAGCATTTATATGTATTAACTAAAATTGAATAATATAGTTATGCAAAAAAAGATTGAATAATATTAATCCAAAAAAGAAGATTCGAAAATACACTCTCTCTTATTGTTATTTTTATTTTTATTATCGATTTTTTTATCTTGGCTTTAATTATATGAAAGTTTGTATTCAAATATTTTGTAATTGAGCTTAGCTCCCCATTTCAGTCTAATAACAGGCGTACTATAAAGTTCTATTTGGGTTCGTGGAGATCAGGCCACTTGGAGACGTCATGGATCTCTTTTGTATATACAAGACATTATATACTAAGTTAATTGGATATCTTAGTATCAAAATAAATAATAATTTTTAATTCGAAAAATGCAGCTTCATTCCAGAATGTAATTATACATTCCCGAAATTAAATTCCAAATCATAAAAAAAAAGAATAAATTTTAGAACTTAATTTTCTGAAGTATATGCACTCCGAAAATTTTAAGTCTGAAATATATATATGTGTGTGTGTGTGTGTGTGTTTTGAAAATTAAGTTTCAAAAAATAAAAAATAAAAATATGCATTCCGGAATCAAATTTCCAAAATGTATAAATATGTTTTCCGAAAATTAAATTTATGAAAATTTTAAATGTGTTTCGAAAAGTATGTAAAATAACATGAAATTAGGTTTCCTAAAAGAGATTTTGTTAGAGAAAAACATGGAGGGTGTATTAGAAAAGCAGAAAACTTAGACACAGTTCTTTACCTACTGTTCTTCTTATTCCTCAATAAAAATACAACACACTTGTATCAAACTGTCCTAACAAGTACAATATAAAATTGTCTATTTGTAACTGTTTAGTAAAAATTACTGTTCTTTTGTGTCTATAATAGTAAGAAGAGTGCCTAAAGCACCGTAAGTTAGTTTTATCCATTAGAAAAAGGGGGTGCGGCTAACCCAAGTAGTTATACTATTGGGCCTTTACGACTTTTTTGGGTCAACTTCATGACTCCTTCAGTCTACTCTACACTTGAATTTGGATGCCCAGATCAAAGCCCGGAAAGCCCACGATTTTCTGGCGGGAAAACCAGGACTCTTTCCGCGCCATATCTTGCCGCTATTCATAGCTCGCTACTCACTCTCTCTTCCTCCTTGTGATCTTTTCTCGGCGCGTTCACTCGGCACAAACAGAGCCATGGCTTCTGATTCTTCTCCCATGGATTTCAACAACGGTTTGTATCACTCCACTCCTCTTTCGCTTCATTATTGTGATTTCTGATTTTGAATTTTTTTGAAACCCCTTTTTTCGCTTTTCAGGCCCTTCATCCCCCGACGATTCCCAATCGAGCCCAATCGGCAACACCTACTCCTCTCCCGGCCAGAGACGCCGCCGCCGATCTTCAACTCCGTCGGCATACGGAACCCCGCCGCCTCACCGATCCCGATTTGCCTCCTCCGATGCCACCCCAACGCCGTCTCGCCTCCGACAAAGAGGCGGCGGCGGCGGCGGGGGAGCCGGGGGACGCGTCCCTGCCACGCCTACCTCCACCTCCGACGACTTTCCGGTCTCGTCGGAAGGCGGCGACGGTTACGACATGGACGACGCGAGGCCCACCTACGTCTGGGGCACCAATATAAGCGTGGAGGACGTGAACGACGCGATTCAGAGGTTTTTGAAGCACTTCAGAGAATCTTCTTCGTCGCAGGGTGATATTGATGAGTTGCATTTGGATACCGAAGGGAAGTATGAGAAATTAATCAAACAGGTTATTGAAATCGAAGGTGATTCTCTTGACGTTGATGCTCGTGATGTGTTTGATCACGATCCTGATTTGTACACTAAGATGGTAAGGTACCCTCTTGAAGTGCTTGCGATTTTTGACTTGGTTTTGATGAACATGGTTAGCCGAATGAAACCCATGTTCGAGAAGCACATTCAAACTCGTATTTTCAATCTTAAAACCTCAACTTCAATGAGAAATTTGAACCCGTCTGGTGAGTTTTTATTATCTCTCTTTATTGTCATTCAAAACTGTGTCGTATTGTAAGCAATTGGATTGATGTATACTGATACGTGGACGCCTATTTTTTCTTTTGAAGATATTGAAAGGATGGTATCAATGAAGGGAATGATAATACGATGTAGCTCAATTATACCGGAAATTAGGGAAGCTATATTTAGTTGTCTAGTGTGTGGATTTTGCACTGATCCAATTCCTGTGGAGAGAGGTAATTACATGGGTCATTTATTGTTATTCATATAGTGAGTTGTTATTTTTACATCTGTAATGTTTTGGTGACTATTTTGTTTTTTAGGACGAATAATTGAACCTACTGTATGCTTGAGGGAAGAGTGTCAGTCCAGGAATTCGATGACACTGGTTCACAACCGATGCAGGTAATGCTCGCCCATGGTTTATTTGTATAAGAGATTGTGAGTTGATGATTTGGAAAGGGAGCACCTGATTTTGACTGTTGGATAGTGTGGCATGCATGATCTTAAGGGGGCTAAATTTTGAAGCAAGCTTTCTCTGTTTTCTGTTTTCTTCTTTTATTGATATACTATGTATGAAAACTATTCAGTTTCTTCTGATTTTTGCTTTTGAGCGATGGAAAAGTAAAAGATAGGCAAATAGCTGGACATGGAAGTTAACCTTCTGAACCGGTTGGCATATTCCATTAAACTCATCTTCTGCTACCTCTAAATACCAATACCTTTGGAAACTAAAGAACTAACTTGCCTCTGAAATTGTTAAAGAACTAACTTGCCTCTGAAGTTGTTGTAAAGACACGGATGGACTCTTTCTGTGTAACAAATGAAATTAACCTCAATTTAGATTAAACTTGAGCTTCTGTTAAGTCCAGTATGGTAACTCAATTAAATGTCTGCCTAAAATCAGGTAATTTTTGACAAAGATCAATGAGGAACTATGTTTCCTTTGTCAAGAGGTTAAGATAAGCACAGTAGTTTGAAAATTATTATAATTTAACTGTACTGGAAAATTTTCGTAAATGGGATGATGCCTATGGTTACTAGCTTGTGTTTTAAATAAGTTTCTTGATCCTGTGACTATTTTGTGTGGAAGTTGTGCATTTGGATATCATATACCGAAACCATGAAACTACGATTAACATATTTGCTCTGAAATCAGGTTTACTGATAAGCAAATTGTGAGGCTCCAGGAGACACCTGACGAAATACCCGAAGGAGGAACACCTCACACAGTTAGCTTGCTGATGCATGACAAGCTGGTAGATACTGGAAAGCCAGGTGATAGAGTTGAGGTGAGACTATACCATGACATACTTTGTGATAAATAAATGTTCATATGCTTGTTTAATTATCTTATCAAGTGTTTTCTTATTCATCAGGTGACTGGAATTTACAGGGCTATGAGTGTAAGGGTGGGACCAACTCAGAGAACTGTTAAGTCATTGTTCAAAGTATGCATTGCCTTCTCAACTCATTTGCTTTTAGAGCTTCACCCTTGCGTTTTTTATCTTGTCTAATTGACAGTATTGTTTTGTCCCCTTCTTGTTGTAGACGTATATTGATTGTCTTCACTTAAAAAAGACATCAAAGTCCCGGATGCTGGTAGAGGATGTTATGGAGGTTGATAATGGCCGGGTCAGAAATGCAGAAGATGTAATCTTTGACGAAGAAAAGGTACAGCTTGTATATCTCTTGTATGAAATCTCTGCTTGTTTTATTCACCTGCTAATTGCATGCTTGTCTGAGTTTCAGGTGGCTCAACTGAAGGAGCTCTCGAAACAACCTGATATATATGAAAGACTGACAAATTCATTGGCGCCAAACATCTGGGAACTAGACGATGTTAAGAAAGGCCTCCTTTGTCAGGTTACACATCTTTCTAGCTACACATTCATTAGTTGTTTGACCGATTTTCTGAGGATGCTAGTTTTTACTTTGCTGCAGCTTTTTGGTGGCAATCCTTTGAAGTTGACATCTGGTGCTAGCTTCCGTGGTGATATAAATATTCTCCTTGTTGGTGATCCTGGAACGAGCAAGTCCCAGCTACTTCAATACATACACAAACTATCTCCACGTGGCATTTACACCAGTGGAAGGGGGAGCTCAGCTGTTGGGTTGACTGCTTACGTGGCCAAAGATCCTGAAACAGGAGAAACTGTATGGACTAAATCCATGATCTTTTAGTGTCTTCTGTACAAGTAACATGGTTGAACCTAATTATTTCTGCTTAATCTTCAGGTTCTTGAGAGTGGTGCCCTAGTTTTGAGTGACCGAGGTATCTGCTGCATAGATGAATTCGACAAAATGTCTGACAACGCAAGGAGCATGTTACATGAGGTTGGTTACATTTCTTGTCTGTATATATTAGCTAACGAAGTATTTCTGCGATCATATCTGTTCTTTCTCCAAAACTTGCATGGTTTGAAATATATACTACGACAATACCTAAACCTGTTGGCCCTGTACTTTTTGAATAACTAATGCACTTGTCTGTCTATTCCAGGTGATGGAACAACAAACCGTTTCTATAGCAAAGGCAGGCATTATTGCTTCCCTCAATGCTAGGACTTCGGTTTTGGCTTGTGCAAATCCAAGTGGGTCACGATATAATCCTCGCTTGTCTGTCATTGACAATATACACCTTCCTCCCACTCTTTTGTCCAGGTTAGTCATCTGACATAAGCTGTGAATTGTGATAGCTAGATTAAGGGTCTGGCAGCATATTTATGCGATTTCTGATACATCGGCAACTTAATGATATTAGCCATTTTGTACCTTGGGTCTTGCCTTTATAATTTTTATGATTCATTGTCAAACAAAGGGTTTTGAATCGGTTGTTAATTCTCTTTACTAAACTATAGTGTGAGGAGTCGGGGATAAAGCTAAAAATTCTTCGAAAAATTAAATTGAAGCTACTGAACAATTTTGCAAGAGTTGCTATGAATTGAGTTTGATCTTCGAAAAATTAAAGCTAAAAATTCTTTGAAAAATTAAATTGAAGCTACTGAACAATTTTGCAAGAGTTGCTATGAATTGAGTTTGATCTTTGTTCTGGCAGGTTTGATTTAATTTACTTACTTCTTGACAAGGCCGATGAACAGACTGACAGGCGACTTGCCAAACACATTGTTTCCCTACACTTTAAGGATCCTCAGGTCTAGTAAAATCTTGCAATCATCTCATTCAAAGTTTAGTTCCAAACTTCAGTGCTTTTATATACTCACTTGCAATGTTCTGTGGCTGTAATTGCAGAACATGGAGCAGGATGTGTTGGACCTTTCCACACTGACTGATTATGTTAGTTATGCCCGAAAGCACATACACCCACTGTTGTCAGATGAAGCTGCTGAAGAATTGGTTAGAGGTTATGTGGGCATAAGAAGACGCGGAAATTTTGCTGGAAGTAGCAAAAAGGTAATACCTTTCACTTCAAAATTATTCCATTCTGTGTGTATTTCCTTGTTGGACGCAACTATTATACCTTGAATATTGCTCGGTCACTCAGCAATCAGTTTAGATCACGAATGAATTAATTCCTGATAGTGGAATTAAGCTGATTTTCGACTCTTGCCTATCAATTAAACAGGTGATAACAGCAACTCCGAGGCAAATTGAGAGTCTACTACGCCTTAGTGAAGCACTGGCTCGGATTCGCTTCTCAGAATGGGTTAGTTAAGCCTGCTTAGTTTCTTCCTGATTTGCAGATATGGAATGGCATGCATAATTATTAAATAACCTGATGCGCACAGGTTGAAAAGCATGATGTAATGGAGGCATTTCGGCTTTTGGAAGTTGCGATGCAACAGTCTGCGACGGATCACTCCACTGGTAGCTATCCAAACTAGCCTACTTCTCTTGAATTCCACCCAGACAAACTAGCTCAAAATGCTCTTACTCTTCATGTCCTTATCTCTTCGCAGGAACTATTGACATGGATCTTATTACTACTGGGGTTTCGGCAAGTGAAAGGATGAAACGAGAAAGTTTGCTACAAGCAACTCGCAACATAATCATGGAGAAGATGCAAATTGGAGGACCATCCATGCGGTTATTGGAGGTATGCTAGCTCACTTTATGTGTAAGCATACACTATGTATTTTGTCCAGTTTGCGATGACATTCTAATATATTTAAAATGATCATGTAGTTATTGGAAGAATTGAAGAAACAGAACACTGGAAGTGGCAGTGAAATTCATCTTACTGATGTAAGCCCTTTCCCTTGCTAAAAGAAATTTTTTAACCTGTATTTGTGCGTGCTCCCTCCCTAAGAATAAGTGAACTAATGAGCTAATTCATGTTAATTTATACAGCTAAGGAATGCAATCGCTACTCTGGCCAGCGAAGGATTTGTTGCCATGCATGGTGACAGCGTAAAAAGATCATGATAATATGAGGCAGAGTCATCAGTGGTTAGTGCAAGTCTGATATTTAAGGCGGCTACTAGTTAGTTTCCTGTATTAACTGTAACCATATTTTTAGCTATATCAGTTCTGTCCCCGGTGATGATATATAATATACACATAATACGTACAGTAAATTAGTGCGGTGCCCGTGAATTTATTTATTGGTGGTTTTTAATTTCTTTTCATTTTCCTTTCAAGTAGTTACTAGTTTGACTTAGGCCTTCCATTCCATAAACCGCCATTGTAACGTGTTTACTCCTGATATTTATTTAACCGTAAAAAAATCCTGATATCTGTAGTTTATAAAATATTAACATTGATGGATGGATGGCAGAATATCATGTTTTTTCACTATATTGTAAAGTGAATGCATCAGCTTTTCATGCTGCGTTAAAAACAAATCATATCGCATCGCATCGCATCTGATGATAGCCTACGGACACTCGTCTTCGTATTGTCGCATCGCGGATGATGACGGATGTAGGCAGTTTCCTTGTCCGTGGCAGCTGCTGAAACTTGTTGTCCTGTAGTTAGAAAAGGGTGTATTACTTAATTTGCTGTTGACTCGTGCAGTAACTCTGCGTTAGCTACTCTTTACGTTAATCGTTGTTTTAAGTAGAATGAGAAAAATATTTTTTTTTTTTAAAAAGAGTCATCTTTTTGGACAACTTGTAAGAACCTTGACTAGTGAAGTTCAAAGGAGGGGATTGACAATATAAAAGTGTGATAAATAAAAAAAATATAAAAAGTATCTATTTAATTGATAAAGATGTTTTATTAGAACCAAAAAATTAAACTAAAATAAAAATATAAGTATTTGAAACTATAGTTTTAGAAAATTTAAATAGTTTATTTAATTGATAAACAGTTATTTTGATGATAACTTAGAAATATTTTATAAATTTTATTGTTAATTGAAGAAATTTGAGTACTAAAAATAAGTTATGAAAAGTGAAAAACTATTGTGATGGAATAACCAATTAAAAAAGAAAAATATTAACTTGCTATGAAATCTTAGAAGATATATATTCAAAATAAGAAAGAGTTGTTATTAAGAAAGAGATTATGCCGAGAAGCTGGCAGCTCAAGTGGCCTCCATCGAGGGGCCTAAGGGTCTGTACGGCCACCTGAACTTGTGTGTTCGGGGTTCGAGTCATGGGGGGAATTTGGGAACAAGTATTGATCCCCCTTTAAAAAAAAAGAAAAAAGAAAGAGATTACATATAAGGTATCTTATTTTTTCAAAAACAAACACCTATAAGTTCTTTTCTTTTTTTACATGGAGGAAACAAAGGGGAAAAAAAAACCAGAAAAATACTACTACAAACTAATGAAGGCTATGCCTATTAAGTGACTGTTTGTTTTAGATTTTAGAATCCCGTTTGGACCCCAAAATCGATTCTAACATTTTTTTAGTTACTATTTATGCGTTTGTTTTAGATTTTAGCAGATTTTAGAATCTCGTTTGCACTCCATAATCAATTCTTGTAGAATCTATAATATCTAAGTTTTTCCGTTCAGAATAATTGATTCTAGGTATGAGACCCACAAAATCTTTTATATTTAGACTTTAAAAGTGATTCTACTTTGTCAACCAAACACAAATCAATTCTTCTGAACTCACTTTTAAACTACCATTACCAAACACAAATCAATTTTTTTAAACTCAATTTTTTTAAAATCAACTTTTTTAAACAAGATTCTTCACAATCTATTCTACCAGAATCTAAATCAAACGAACTCTAAGTCTGTTGCCAAAAAACTATTAAGGCCTTGAGTGGGGTGTAAAAAATCTGCAACCTCTCATCTTGAGTTGTTCTCATTTTTGCTAACAAATATGCACATCGATTTCCTTATATTTTAAGAGTATGTGTCACCCTTTAGCAAGCAAGTCTTGAATACTCTGAACCAAGGAAGCATACATGTGTAACATAGGCAATTGCTTCGTAACCAGCAATTTGAGAGTCAGTCAGAGAAACAACTGATATTTCTAAACCCCCTGTTCCAAGTAACATCTAAACCAGTAAGTATGACAAATATTTTAGCATAGAGGTTATTTGGGTATCCAATGTACCTTGCAAAACCAAAAATCCAAGCACCATCTTCATTGCAAATTAATCCCCTGAAGCCCACCTTGCCTGTATTCCCAAAACATTCTTGCAACTAGGATGCCAGCTGATCCATTTTTCCTGGTGAAACTTTTGTTTTGAGTTATGGAAGCTAATAAGAATGAGGGTCGCAAGATTATGAACAACAAGAAGGAGCTTATATAATGGAAAAAGATTCTTTCGCAATACATTGCACATTCCTAGCTCTCCATGCCCACCAGATCCCAGAAAGAAATATGTGCTCCTTTTGTCCCATAATACCCTCCCACAACCACAATATGTGATCCATTTTGTATGAAAAATTGGTCACAACTGACACCAAGAGAATTCCACATCTGTCTTGAATCTCTTGATAGAGGACAACCCCTCTCACTGTGTAAAATTTCCCCCTTCCTTACATATTTGACAAATATTGGTCTGAGACATCCGTTTATGTTGCAGCAAATTCATTGTTGGGGTAAAAGTATGACATGATAACAAAACGGAGAAGTTTATAATCTATTGCGCGCTATAATTTCTAAATCCATCTCCAGCTAAAACTAGAGCCAAGAATAGCTAGATTTTGAGGTGTACGTGCCTTCAACATTTGCCTCCCAAGCAAAATAGTCACCCATCCTATTGTTAAAATGCAAGTGCCTATTGCTTATATCAGATTTTAAATGATCTGAGATATGAGTAACCAGGTGTTCCAAGTGCCATTGATTGTCAAAGTAAACATCCTTCAGTTTTATGTCCACTGCTAGAATTTTCGATATTTCCTGCGGATTGAATTTTATTGCAGTTTTACGAAATACAAGGAATTTTTTTGCAAACTAAAATTTGCAGGTAAGTCTGCAGAAATATTTTTCGTTTGCTGTAGATTCTGCTGGGGAAATAAATCCACAAGAAATTTTTTGTTTTTCCTGCAAAATTTACTGCCAATTCTGATCCGCTAAAGATTTTTGCAGCAAAATCCCCAAGAAAAAAAGTCTGTTTGAATACCCATGAAATTCGCGGAAAAATCCGCAGGTAACGTTGCTGCAAATTTGAAATCCGCAGCAAATTGAGTGAATTTCTGAAAAAAAAAATTAGACTTCGGTAGGAAAAAAAAAAATTCACCGCGAGCAATTTTACTCTAATCCGTTCTCTCTGTCTCTCGTTCGAAAACCCATCTTCTTTGAGCGTTGAATTGGTTAGAGGCCCTCTCACCACGAGCAACCGTCGCTGGTCTCAGGCTGTAACGCCTCTGGTTCTGTCTCAGCATTGTCAGCAACAGCTTCATATCGAAAACCTAAAACACCTTCGAGCTTCACATTTAGGGCTTTCCTCATCGAGAACTCTTTGCTTCCATCACATGGCTTCTTCTTCTCCCTCTCCTTCTCCTCCTCCTCCTTCCTATTTCACACACCTTCCTCTTCCTCGACTCTTCCTCGATCTTCTCCCTTTTCTCTCCGGTACGTATTCGCGATTCCCTTGCTTTATTTCTTGCTTCATGTAGTTTTTTGTTTGGTGATTGATTTAGGGTTCACTTTTTTCTTTCAATCTTCTACTAATATTTGTTTCCAAAGCGAAAATGAAAACACTATTTGAGAAATTTCCAACTGTTTAGTAATTTGATCGGTTTCTTTTTGCTGTTTGGAATTTGATGAATGAAATTTCGCATCAGGTGAGAAGTCTCTTGAAGATGATGGATCACGCGTTTCAATTCATATTGTGACCACGACAACTCAACTTCCTGTTGAGTTTCTGGAACCTTCGCCTCAAACGCAACTCGTCATTGGTGTTGACTTGTGTCGCAATGGCACACTTTGCATAATGCAGGTCCACTTCCATTTCTTTTTTTCGTGTGCATATTTTCTAACTCGTGTACGAACGGTATAACTTGGTTTTAAATTGCGGTTCTCATTTTCCATTAATTGTCCGAAATTTCTATGATTGCAATGTGACAATTTAAAATTACGATGAGAATTTATATGGTGTAGGCACACACACGCATGTCAGCAGCTATGGTATATCTATGGGGCATTTAAAAGAGAATTTAATGATATGTTGATAAACTAAATTCATTTTATTTCAATAAGCTCCCAAAACTCTCAAAAGAATATAATGAAGTTGAAGTGATAAGTTGTCACAAGAAAAGGGGGTTTGAATTGTGACAATTTAAAATTCCTGCATTTGAATAATTCTGAACGTGCTCTCAAGACAGTTCTTGGAGTTAAGTAAGTTAGTGACTCTGCAGATGAACTTACTCAATTAACAGTATAACAGATACAGAATGTTGAGCATTTGACGGATATTGAACATAAGCATATAAAGTGATCTCAGCATTAGATATATGATGACTGTTCAGTATACTAAGCATGCATAGTTGCTGAATTTTAGTTGTGATTGTGTGTGAAGTGGCACAAGTGAATATATGATTACAAGCATGTAAAGGACACAAGATGTATAGTGGTTCACCCTAAACCTTGGGCTACATCTACTCCTCGCTCCCAGTGAGTATTTTCACTATTTCCCAAATAGTTACAATTCTTGTGACCAACCCTTGGTCTTACAAAGTGTTCTTTCTCCCAGCCTCTTCAAGCTGTTTTACACACACCGGAACTTATTTCAGTTCCTGCACTTTTCTTCTTAAAAGAATTCCTCACCAACACTCACCTACCCTAGGTAGTTTAGTATGAATCAGCTAAGATACAACTGATACATGGTTATGGTGTTTGGGGGATATTTGGGCTTGATTACACAGAAGGAATATAATCTAAGACAAGGTGTATACAAGCAGTGAAGTGCACATAAGAGACCCCATCATATTTTGGCAGATTGCACTTGAGTGAGTTGAGAGGCCGTTCAACTTGTGAATTTGAATTTGATTCAGCTATGCTTTTTGGCTCTCTCACTATCTTTCGATATCCAAGACCTGATTTTATAGGCGTGATGTCCTTCTAGCCGTTGCAGAGCCGTTTGAAGGCGTTTGCATCCACAAGCAGTGAAGTGCACATAAGAGACCCCATCATATTTTGGCAGATTGCACTTGAATGAGTTGAGAGGCAGTTCAACTTCTGAATTTGAATTTGATTCAGCTATGCTTTTTGGCTCTCTCACTATCTTTCGATATCCAAGACCTGATTTTATAGGCGTGATGTCCTTCTAGCCGTTGCAGAGCCGTTTGAAGGCGTTTGCATCCACAAGCAGTGAAGTGCACATAAGAGACCCCATCATATTTTGGCAGATTGCACTTGAGTGAGTTGAGAGGCAGTTCAACTTGTGAATTTGAATTTGATTCAGCTATGCTTTTTGGCTCTCTCACAATCTTTCGATATCCAAGACCTAATTTTATAGGCGCGATGTCCTTCTAGCCGTTGCAGAGCCGTTTGAAGGCGTTTGCATCCATTGGGGGAGAGATGCGGCAGCTTGATGAGTACTTCTGCAGGTGACAGACTGCTTTCTGCAGTATGTCAGTCATGCAAAATCCTTTTCTATCAGCGTTCAGATCTTCTTTAATCAGAACTTCCTCTCAAGTGGTTGGTGAGGTAGCTGACTCATGTATTTTCGTGATTGTCCTTTACTTCACGCTTTGGTGTGCTGATAGATGCAATAAACTGTTGCATTGAATATGTCCCTGTGTAGTTGTGCAGAGAGTGAGAGTAAGTTCGAACTTACTCACTCTGAGTAGGTTGCAAGCACAAGGTTCTTGATTACTGAAGCTTTCCATTCTAAGGCTTTATGTCCAATGCCAATTCACTGTTAATGATTCACTACTTGGTTTAACAGCTTCCTTCTCAATAATGATGTCCAATGCTGTTTATCTTAGATTTTCATGGTTATTGACTTTTGTCTTCTTTGCTGAAACTTACTCAATGGAGAATATTAGAATCTTAAGCATGTCAATAAACTTAATCACTTTGCTCAGGGTTTGTTAATCATCAAAACCAAATTATGAGAGTTTGTTTCAACAATCTCCCCCTTTTTGATGATGACAAACTCTTGATGAAGCATTAAGTTTGGTCGACTTTTATCAATCCAGATTTTACACTTAATGCAGTAACAAATCAGTAACAAATAATCAGAGTAGCACAAAGTGAAGCAACTGGTGTTTTCCCTTAAATTGATAAGTGTTTAATTATAACATTCTCAGTACTTCAGCAGATTTCAAAAAAATCGACAGACAAAGGACCATAATCAACCATCTTCCTAGCATGTCTAAACTTGGACTAACTTAAACACCACTAAACTTCATCTTCATTTCTCCCCCTTTTGGCATCAGCAAAAAGAGAGGACCACCCAGAGGCACGATCTATTCAGGAGAGGACCACCCAGAACTGGAATCAGAACTGGAAGATTCTGCAGGTTTAGGAATGTCAGGGAAACGAGTAGGGAATTCAAATAGGGGAGGATTGAGCCCAGGGGCCATGTTCCTGGAAGTCGATCACTCCTAGCCCGATTCCTTTCATGTTCTCTTCTCTGATCCTGCTGGAGATAGGTAAGGCCAAGCAGGATTTTCTTTAGCTCTTGTGAGTTCCTATTCGTTCTCTTAGCATTTATCTTGCTTCTTCTTGCAACTTTCTGGATCTCTTCCTCCATTTTGTCCATCCATTCTTGTGGGATGTTCTACCTTTGTTCTTCAGTAGGACCACTAGGTAGATTTGGAGGGGATAGTGGTTGATACTGAGCCCCAATGTTCTTGAGTAGGGATCCTAAAGAACTGAGGTTGGTGGATGTCTCAGGAAAGCTTGAGAGAGGAGGGTTTGAAACAAATGAATCCCGAGGTATGGATGAATCATAAATAGGTGCAGGGGATAAAAAAGAATATAGATGAGCAGTGCTGGAAGTTGCTTCTTTTTGTGGGGAGGTGAACAGATTTTTCAGAAAATCTTGTCGCACCTTTTGGCTTAGTTCAGGAGTAGGTTCATAAGTGGGTTGCAGAAGAGGTGTGGACTTAATTAGTTGAGTTAGAGCAATGGAGGCAATTTCTTCATCTGCTTTGCTCTTAGTTGGGGAGGGAGAAAGTAGAGGTTGGTCAGTCTTTGGGTAAGAAGCCTCAAGAGAAGAATGAGTGGGTTCTACCTGAGTTTCTTCAATAAGTACTTCGTGAGTAAGTTCCTCTGGAGTAAGTTGCCCCCCCTGAGCAGTAACTTCTCCTTTCTCCATATGAGCAGGTTCCTCTTGTTTTTCTTGCTTCCCCTCAGTGTGTTCCATCTCAGTTTCCTGCTCCCCCTGTGCAGTAGCTTTTTTTTCAGCACCTTACTCCCCCTGAGCAAGTTCACCGAGATTTTGCTCAACTTGCTTTTGAGCAAGTTCCTTTCAGCGACCTCTGGAGCCTTGAAGTCTAGCTTTTTCTTGGTTGTATCCTTCTTCCCAGAGATCTTTTTTGGACCTTTGGCCTTCTTTTCTTTCCTTCTTTCTTCCTTTTCTTCTTCTACATCAACTTCCTTTTTTGATGCTTTTCTTTTCTTTGATGGGGTTGGTTCAACCTCTTGATCACCTATTTCTCCAGGGGTTGCTTTTATCCCCATTTGATTTAGATTCTTGCTGAAGAATGTGGTGCATTTCCTAGTGTAGGCTTCACTAGATAGAGGGATCTTGAAGTGCATGAATATTTTTGTTAGCACCATTCCATAAGAAAGTGAGGACGCTTTTCTGAGGGTAGCGACAGCATACTTCATGTAGCTTAGTATGATAAAAGGTAGGTTTAAAGGCTTTCTCTTGACTAAATGATAAACAATCATTAAATCTAGGTCAGTAAGTTTTTCAAAGCTACCTGCCCTAGGAATTAGAGTGTGAGAAGCCATGTTCTGAAAAATTCGCTCCAAAGACCTTCAGATTTGTGGCAATGTCCTTGTTTTTTGGTATTTTGAGAGCTAACTCAAGCACTTCCTCCCTAGTGGTGTTGGCCTTTTCATACCACTCATCTTCAAATAGTTTAATTCCGCTATCTGGAATTTGTAGAGCTTGAGCAATAACTCCTATTGTTAGATGAATGTCTATTCCTTTCACTTTGCTTGTGATGGAAGGTTCCTTCTCACCCACCTTTGCATTTGCATAGAAGGACCTTACTAAACCTTCATAGGTTCTTTCTTCTATTTGAACAAACTCTGACCATTTAGGTTTGTTTAGAAAAGTGTAGAGATTCCACCCAGCCTTTTTTAAATTGTCAAGCTAGAAAACTCTTCCAGTGACAACTGTTCTCTTCTCCCATTCTTCATCTAGTTGTTCTTGTTCTTCAATGGCCCTTTTCCGTTTTTTCTTTTCAGAGGGTCCTTCTTTCTTTTGCTTGGTTTCCTTCTTTTTGATTTGTCCCTGGATTTTCTCCTTCTTTACTTTCTTCAGGGATTCGGCTAGTGTTTCCTCTGTACTGGGAGGGGTGTCAGGTAGAGTGCCCTCTGAATCATCATTGTGAATATGGATAACATTTTCATCTTGAGTTCTGGTTGATGAAGATGTTCCCACACCAGCAGCAATTCTGTTTGATCTCCTACAGGGGGTAGAGGAAATGGAAGGCGAAGCCGACGAGGTTGCAGTTACTGGAGGAGGTCGAGAGTAAGCAAAGAGAAAAGAGGTGGGAGAGACATAGGGAATAATGGCACGAGAGGAGCTCTCTGGAACCTTTCTCACAGCAGGGATTTTTGTTCTAGCCATTTTTAGGGTTTTGATCAGAGAGTGAGTTTGCTTGATCGTACTGAGCAGTGTCGTGGTTTAAGTAGAAGAGAAAATCAGTGTTGAGCGTGAAGAAAGATGTAGAAAGAGAAAGTAGTGATTGTACCTCATTAATGAGGTGTGTTGGGGTAATAAATCATGATTGAAAACGTGCTTAGTAGCCGTTACAAAATTGTGGCCTGAGAACGTGTCATTAGGTAGCGGTTTTGCGGACCCACTAACTTAATATTTAAATATATTTTACTTAAAAAGATAATTGAGTAAGTTAACTAACTAATACAAATGCGAGTAAGTTCATAAAATGTGAGCAAGTTCATTTAGCGATCACGAGAACATATTCATGACAAATAAGGTTTAAATAACTCATGGAGATTTGATGATGCCCAACTTACTCTTTATGAAATTGAAACTTTCTTCTTGAAGAGGTTTAGCAAAAATGTCAGCAAGCTGATTCTTTGATTCCACAAAAATCAGTTCAACTTCTTTCTTTTGAACGTAATCACGAATGAAATGATGCTTTATGTCAATGTGCTTAGTTCTAGAGTGCTGAATAGGATTCTTTGTTAGATTTATAGCACTTGTGTTATCACAGTAAATGGGAATGCACTCATACCTGAGAGAGTAGTCCTCTAATTGATTTTTAATTGAGAATTTGTTGGTAGCATGTTGAAGCTGATACATACTCAGCTTCTGTGGTTGACAGGGCAATGGTATTTTGTTTCTTACATGACCATGAGACCATTGCTTCTCCAAGAAATTGACATGAGCCACTGGTACTTTTTCTTTCCACTTTATCTCCAGCATAATCAGCATCATAATAACCTATTAAATCAAAATGAGTGTTTTTTCTGTACCACAGACCAAGGTTAGTTGTTCCAACAAGGTATCTGAGTATCCTCTTAACAACCACTGAATGAGACTCTTTTGGTGCTGACTGAAATCTGGCACACAACCCTACAGCAAATACAATGTCAGGTCTACTAGCAGTGAGATATAGTAGGGATCCTATTATACCTCTGTATTCTTTTTCAGAAACAGCTTTGCCTTTTTCATCTTTGTCAAGGCTAGTAGAGGGATGCATGGGGGTAGCCATGACTTTGGCTTCATTAATTTTATATTTTTTCAGAAGATCTTTTACATACTTTTCTTGAAAAATAAATATGTCATTTTCAAGTTGCTTGATTTGGAGCCCTAGAAAGAAACTTAACTCACCCATCATGCTCATTTCAAACTCACTTTTCATAAGATTTGCAAAGCCATCACACAAAATTTCTTTGGTTGCCCCAAAAATTATGTCATCAACATAGATTTGAACTATAAGTAGGTTCTCTTTGTGATTTTTTATGAATGGAGTTGTATCAACCTTTCCTCTAAAGAAACCATTTTTTATAAGGAAAGCACTCAATCTATCATACCAAGCTCCAGGAGCTTGTTTGAGTCCATATAAGGCTTTTCTTAATTTAAAAACATGATTTGGTTTCTTAGGGTCAACAAATCCGGGTGGTTGGTGAACATATACTTCTTCATTTAGAAAATCATTCAAAAAAGCACTTTTAACATCCATTTGAAATAATTTCAGGATTTTATGAGCAGCATAGGCAAGTAAGATTCTTATAGCTTCTAATCTAGCAACTGGAGCAAAGGTTTCATCATAGTCAATACCTTCTTGTTGGTTGTAGCCCTGAGCTACCAATCTAGCTTTGTTTCTTGTTACCTTACCTTCCTCATTGAGTTTGTTTCTAAAGACCCACTTAGTTCCAATTACGGACTGGTGAGTAGGTTGCTTGACCAGTGTCCATACTTGATTCTTGTCAAACTGAGCAAGTTTCTCTTTCATAGCTTCAACCCAGGAAGGATCAGATATGGCTTCATCTATGGACTTAGGCTCAATTTCTGAGATCAATGCCATATTTGATGATTCATGTCTGAATGATCTTCTTGTCCTCACAGGTTTTGAGATTTCTCCAATTATTTGCTCTTGAGGATGATGGGTAACTATTCTCCAGCTTCTAGGTAAGTTGACAGTTTGAGTAGGTTGTTGAGATGAGCTGTTCTGTACTTGAGTAAGTTCAGGAACTTCTTCAGAATCGGCATTCTGCTTTAGAATTTCACTGTGAACCTGAGAATTGGATCTTTCTATAGTGTCCTCAACATCATCTGCTCTTATCTTAGACAATTGAATAAACTCATTGAACTTAACATGCATGCTTTCTTCCACAATCTGAGATCTTAAGTTATATACTCTATAAGCTTTTGAGGAAGTTGAATATCCAAGGAAAATACCTCTATCAGATCTAGAATCGAATTTTCCCAAATTTTCTTTGTGGTTCAAAATAAAACATTCACAGCAAAAAATGTGAAAGTAGGCAATAGTTGGTTTCCTACTTTTCCATAGCTCATAGGGAGTTTTATTCAAGATTTTTCTTATGGAGACTCGATTTATAATGTAGCATGCTGTGTTAATTGCTTCAGCCCAAAAATACTTTTCAATTTTTGATTCATTAAGCATAGTTCTGCCCATTTCTTGTAAGGTTCTATTTTTCCTTTCAACTACCCCATTTTGTTGAGGAGTCTTAGGACAAGAGAGGATGTGAGTAATTCCATTTTCATCAAAAAAAGGTTTTAAAAGATATATTTTCAAACTCACCTCCATGGTCACTTCTTACAGAAATAATATTGCAACTTTTCTCATTTTGAACCTTTTTGCAAAATATTTTGAAAGCTTCAAAGGAGTCATCCTTATTTTTCAAAAATAAAACCCAAGTGTATCTTGAATAATCATCGACAATCACAAAACCACACCTTTTTTCAGCAAGACTTGCAACTCTTGTTGGACCAAATAAATCAACATGCAGTAGTTCAAGAGGTCTTTGTGTAGAGACTATGTTTTTGGAGTGAAAGCTAGATTTGACAAGTTTTCCTTGAACACAAACTTCACAGATTCTGTCCTTTTCAAATTTGATTTTTGGAATACCATTAACTAACTCAAGCTTGGACAGTTTTGAAATGGTGTTCATGTTTGTGTGGCCTACTCTTCTATGCCATATCCATTTATCATTCTCAAAGGAAACAAAACATGTTTCTTCTAAAAGATCCTCTAAATAGATACTGTACAAATTTCTGGTTCTAACACCAGTGAAGAGTATGTTCCCTGAGCAAGTTTCCTTGATAATGCATGAATCAGATTTAAACAATACTTCATAGCCATTATCAGTCAGCTGACTCACACTTAAAAGATTGTGCTTAAGACCAAAAACATATTGAACATTCTTTTTTGAGCAGAATTTTTCTTACCCACAGTGCCTATACCTTTAATCCAACCTTTTTCATTATTTCCAAAGGTGACACAGCTCCCATTCTTTCTCTCCAATGAGAGAAAGTTACTCTTGTCTCCTGTCATGTGTCTGCTACAACCATTGTCTAAGAACCACAGCCTTTTCTTTGTCACCCATAGGCAGTCCTGCATCAGAGATAAACAATGATTTAGGTACCCATATTTCTTTGGGTCCTTGATGGTTAGTATTCTTCCTAGAGGAAGATATCTTTCTCTTCAAGCATTCAGAAATCTCATGTCCAGGATTTTTGCAGTAATTGCATTTCTTGATCTGTTTTGAAATAAGTACATTTTCATAAATTGGTTTTTGCATGGGGATATATCCAAGTCCAGCTCTTTCAAATCTGTTCCCATGAGATCCTATGATCTTTTCAAAAGTTTCTGTGTTATGCAGAAATTTAGTCAAATCAGTAGTTAATTCATCTACTCTTCTTCTAAGTTCCTCATTTTCTTTTTGACATTCAACATTAAAGACATTACTGCAGAGGAGCCTTTTCATTCAAATTTTTGAATTTGTCGAGAAAGTTTGAAATGGACTGTCTCGCAGTGATGAATGGTTTTGAGAAGGCTTTCATTCTGAGTAAGAAGTTCTACATTGTGTTTCTTAATGTCACAAAGTTGAGTTTTGAAGGTAGAACATCTTTGTGATAAAATGTTTGAATCATTTAACAGATTGTCAAAGGCAATTTGTAGATCTCTGCAAGAACTACAACTTGTGGGCTCAGAGTAAGTTACCTCTTCTTCCTCATTCTCAGAGTTTTCAATGATTCCTTCTTCCTCATCCTCAGAATTTGCCATGAGAGCAAAATTTGCTTGATCTTCTTCGTGATCTGAGGAAGTTCCATCTGAGTCATCCCATGTTGCCATCATAGCCTTTTTCTTTGGAGAGAATTTTTTGATTGACTTTTTCAGTTAGGGGCAATCATCTTTGAAGTGTCCAGGCTTGTTGCATTCAAAGTAGACTGGTTGAGACTTGTTTCCTTCTCCCTTCTGAAATTCTCTTTTGGCTTAAGGAAACTTTCTCCCTTTTCTGTTTCTGAGCATCCTCTGAATTCTCCATGAAATGAGAGCAAGTTCATCTTCACCTTCAGAGTTGTCATTTCTACTTTCATCACTGTACTCATCTTCTTCTTCTGCAGTTTTGAGAGCTGCAGAATTTGATGATTGTGATGAGCTCTTTCCAGATTTGTGAGTGGCTTTTAGTGCAATCATCTTGCCTCTCTTAGGCTGAACTTCCTCCATGATCTCTTGTTCATGAACTTTCAATGACCCAAGTAACTCATCCATTCTTAAAGTGGATAGATCTTTGGCTTCTTGGATTGCTGTTACCTTTGGTCTCTATACCTTAGGCAGGCTTCTTAACACTTTTCTAACATTTTCTTGATTAGTAAACACTTTACCAAGAGATTTCAAGTCATTTGTAATTATTGTAAATCTACTAATCATTTCTTCAATAGATTCATTTTCAGCTATTTTAAATAATTCATATTGATGAACAAGAATATTTATCTTGGCCTCTTTTACCTAATCAGTACCTTCATGAGCAGTTTTCAGTGTATCCCACATTTCTTTTGTAGTTTCACATCCAACAATTTTATCAAACTCACTTCTGCTAAGAGCACAAGTAATATAGTATTTTGCTTTTGAGTTTAAGAGTACCTTGTGTTTTTCATCAGTAGTCCAGGATTCCTTTGATTTTGGTGCTATCCTTCCATCATCATAGGTTGTTTGTGGAATAAAAGGACCATTTTCCACAATGTCCCATATGTCAGTGTCTTGAGATTCCAGAAACAGCCTCATTTGACCTTTCCAATAGTAGTAGTGGTTCCCATAAAAACCAGGAGGTCTGTTTGAAGATGCTCCTTCAGGTAGGAACATGATGCTGTTGGGATTCACCATCACTTCTTCGAGGATCTTTCCTCCTACACGGTTAAGTGTGCTCAGCCCCTTGAGGTGAGCTCTGGTACCAATTGAAGTGATAAGTTGTCACAAGAAAGGGGGGTTTGAATTGTGACAATTTAAAATTCCTGCATTTGAATAATTATGAACATGCTCTCAAGACTGTTCTTGGAGTTAAGTAAGTTAGTGACTCTGCAGATGAACTTACTCAATTAACAGTATAACATATACAGAATGTTGAGCATTTGACTGATATTGAACATAAGCATATAAAGTGATCTCAGCATTAGATATATGATGACTTTTCAGTATACTAAGCATGCATAGTTGCTGAATTTTAGTTGTGATTGTGTGTGAAGTGGCACAAGTGAATATATGATTGCAAGCATGTAAAGGACACAAGATGTATAGTGGTTCACCCTAAACCTTGGGCTACATCCACTCCTCGCTCCCAGTGAGTATTTCCACTATTTCCCAAATAGTTACAATTCTTGTGACCAACCCTTGGTCTTACAAAGTGTTCTTTCTCCCAGCCTCTTCAAGTCAAGTTTTTACACACACCTAACTTATTTCGCCTCGCACTTTTCTTCTTAACAGAATTCCTCACCAACACTCACCTACCCTAGGTAGTTTAGTAGGAATCAGCTAAGATACAACTGATACATGGTTATGGTGTTTGGGGGATACTTGGGCTTGATTACACAGAAGGAATATAATCTAAGACAAGGTGTATACAAGCAGTGAAGTGCACATAAGAGACCCCATCATATTTTGGCAGATTGCACTTGAGTGAGTTTAGAGGCAGTTCAACTTGTGAATTTGAATTTGATTCAGCTATGCTTTTTGGCTCTCTCACTATCTTTCGATATCCAAGACCTGATTTTATAGGTGTGATGTCCTTCTAGCCGTTGCAGAGCCGTTTGAAGGCGTTTGCATCCATTGGGGGAGAGATGCGGCAGCTTGATGACTTGATGAGTACTTCTGCAGGTAACAAACTGCTTTCTGCAGTATGTCAGTCACGCAAAATCCTTTTCTATCAGCGTTCAGATCTTCTTTAATCAGAACTTCCTCTCAAGTGGTTGGTGAGTTATCTGACTCATGTATTTTCGTGAGTGTCCTTTACTTCACGCTTTGGTGTGCTGATAGATGCAATAAACTGTTGCATTGAATCTGTCCCTGTGTAGTTGTGCAGAGAGTGAGAGTAAGTTCAAACTTACTTACTCTGAGTAGGTTGCAAGCACAAGGTTCTTGACTACTGAAGCTTTCCATTCTAAGGCTTGATGTCCAATGCCAATTCACTGTTAATGATTCACTACTTGGTTTAACAGCTTCCTTCTCAATAATGATGTCCAATGCTGTTTATCTTAGATTTTCATGGTTATTGACTTTTGTCTTCTTTGCTGAAACTTACTCAATGGAGAATATTAGAATCTTAAGCATGTCAATAAACTTAATCACTTTGCTCAGGGTTTGTTAATCATCAAAACCAAATTATGAGAGTTTGTTTCAACAATCTCCCCCTTTTTGATGATGACAAACTCTTGATGAAGCATTAAGTTTGGTCGACTTTTATCAATCCAGATTTTACACTTAATGCAGTAACAAATCAGTAACAAATAATCAGAGTAGCATAAAGTGAAGCAACCGGTGTTTTCCCTTAAATTGATAAGTGTTTAATTATAACATTCTCAGTACTTCAGCAGATTTCAAAAAAATCGACAGACAAAGGACCATAATCAACCATCTTCCTAGCATGTCTAAACTTGGACTAACTTAAACACCACTAAACTTCATCTTCATTTCTCCCCCTTTTGGCATCAGCAAAAAGAGAGGACCACCAAGAGGCACGATCTATTCAGGAGAGGACCACCCAGAACTGGAATCAGAACTGGAAGATTCTGCAGGTTTAGGAATGTCAGGGAAACGAGTAGGGAATTCAAATAGGGGAGGATTGAGCCCAGGGGCCATGTTCCTGGAAGTCCAGTCACTCCTAGCCCAGTTCCTTTCATGTTCTCTTCTCTGATCCTGCTGGAGATAGGTAAGGCCAAGCAGGATTTTCTTTAGCTCTTGTGAGTTCCTATTCGTTCTCTTAGCATTTATCTTGCTTCTTCTTGCAACTTTCTGGATCTCTTCCTCCATTTTGTCTATCCATTCTTGTGGGATGTTCTACCTTTGTTCTTCAGTAGGACCACTAGGTAGATTTGGAGGGGATAGTGGTTGATACTGAGCCCCAATGTTCTTGAGTAGGGATCCTAAAGAACTGAGGTTGGTGGATGTCTCAGGAAAGCTTGAGAGAGGAGGGTTTGAAACAAATGAATCCCGAGGTATGGATGAATCATAAATAGGTGCAGGGGATAAAAAAGAATATAGATGAGCAGTGCTGGAAGTTGCTTCTTTTTGTGGGGAGGTGAACAGATTTTTCAGAAAATCTTGTCGCACCTTTTGGCTTAGTTCAGGAGTAGGTTCATAAGTGGGTTGCAGAAGAGGTGTGGACTTAAGTAGTTGAGTTAAAGCAATGGAGGCAATTTCTTCATCTGCTTTGCTCTTAGTTGGGGAGGGAGAAAGTAGAGGTTGGTCAGTCTTTGGGTAAGAAGCCTCAAGAGAAGAATGAGTGGGTTCTACCTGAGTTTCTTCAATAAGTACTTCGTGAGTAAGTTCCTCTGGAGTAAGTTGCCCCCCCTGAGCAGTAACTTCTCCTTTCTCCATATGAGCAGGTTCCTCTTGTTTTTCTTGCTTCCCCTCAGTGTGTTCCATCTCAGTTTCCTGCTCCCCCTGTGCAGTAGCTTTTTTTTCAGCACCTTACTCCCCCTGAGCAAGTTCACCGAGATTTTGCTCAACTTGCTTTTGAGCAAGTTCCTTTTCAGCAGCCTCTGGAGCCTTGAAGTCTAGCTTTTTCTTGGTTGTATCCTTCTTCCCAGAGATCTTTTTTGGACCTTTGGCCTTCTTTTCTTTCCTTCTTTCTTCCTTTTCTTCTTCTACATCAACTTCCTTTTTTGATGCTTTTCTTTTCTTTGATGGGGTTGGTTCAACCTCTTGATCACCTATTTCTCCAGGGGTTGCTTTTATCCCCATTTGATTCAGATTCTTGCTGAAGAATGTGGTGCATTTCCTAGTGTAGGCTTCACTAGATAGAGGGATCTTGAAGTGCATGAATATTTTTGTTAGCACCATTCCATAAGGAAGTGAGGACGCTTTTCTGAGGGTAGCGACAGCATACTTCATGTAGCTTAGTATGATAAAAGGTAGGTTTAAAGGCTTTCTATTGACTAAATGATAAACAATCATTAAATCTAGGTCAGTAAGTTTTTCAAAGCTACCTGCCCTAGGAATTAGAGTGTGAGAAGCCATGTTCTGAAAAATTCGTTCCAGCACCTTCAGATTTGTGGCAATGTCCTTGTTTTTTGGTATTTTGAGAGCTAACTCAAGCACTTCCTCCCTGGTGGTGTTGGCCTTTTCATACCACTCATCTTCAAACAGTTTAATTCCGCTATCTGGAATTTGTAGAGCTTGAGCAATAACTCCTATTGTTAGATGAATGTCTATTCCTTTCACTTTGCTTGTGATGGAAGGTTCCTTCTCATCCACCTTTGCATTTGCATAGAAGGACCTTACTAAACCTTCATAGGTTCTTTCTTCTATTTGAACAAACTCTGACCATTTAGGTTTGTTTAGAAAAGTGTAGAGATTCCACCCAGCCTTTTTTAAATTGTCAAGCTGGAAAACTCTTCCAGTGACAACTGTTCTCTTCTCCCATTCTTCATCTAGTTGTTCTTGTTCTTCAATGGCTCTTTTCCCCTTTTTCTTTTTAGGGGGTCCTTCTTTCTTTTGCTTGGTTTCCTTCTTTTTGATTTGTCCCTGGATTTTCTCCTTCTTTACTTTCTTCAGGGATTCGGCTAGTGTTTCCTCTGTACTGGGAGGGGTGTCAGGTAGAGTGCCCTCTGAATCATCATTGTGAATATGGATAACATTTTCATCTTGAGTTCTGGTTGATGAAGATGTTCCCACACCAGCTGACAATTACATTTGATCTCCTACAGGGTAGAGGAAATGGGAGGCGGCCAAGCGAATTCTGATTCTTGGAGGAGGTCGAGAATAAGCAAAGAGAAAAGAGGTGGGAGACATAGGGAATAATGGCACGAGAGGAGCTCTCTGGAACCTTTCTCACAGCAGGGATTTTTGTTCTAGCCATTTTTAGGGTTTTGATCAGAGAGTGAGTTTGCTTGATCGTACCGAGCAGTGTCGTGGTTTAAGTAGAAGAGAAAATCAGTGTTGAGCGTGAAGAAAGAAGTAGAAAGAGAAAGTAGTGATTGTACCTCATTAATGAGGTGTGTTGGGGTAATAAATCATGATTGAAAACGTGCTTAGTAGCCGTTACAAAATTGTGGCCTGAGAACGTGTCATTAGCTGACAGTTTTGCAGACCCACTAACTTAATATTTAAATATATTTTAATTAAAAAGATAATTGAGTAAGTTAACTAACTAATACAAATGCGAGTAAGTTCATAAAATGTGAGCAAGTTCATTTAGCAGTGCAGAACATATTCATGATAAATAAGCTTTAAATAACTCATGGAGATTTGATGATGCCCAACTTACTCTTTATGAAATTGAAACTTTCTTCTTGAAGAGGTTTAGCAAAAATGTCAGCAAGCTGATTCTTTGATTCCACAAAATGGTGTTGACTTGTGTCGCAATGGCACACTTTGCATAATGCTGGTCCACTTCCATTTCTTTTTTTCGTCTGCATATTTTCTAACTCGTGTACGAACGGTATAACTTGGTTTTAAATTGCGGTTCTCATTTTCCAGTAATTGTCCGAAATTTCTATTACTGCAATGTGACAATTTAAAATTACGATGAGAATTTATATGGTGTAGGCACACACACGCATGTCAGCAGCTATGGTATATCTATGGGGCATTTAAACGAGAATTTAATGATATGCTCATAAACTAAATTCATTTTATTTCAATAAGCTCCCAAAACTCTCAAAAGAATATAATGAAGCTGAAGTGATAAGTTGTCACAAGAAAGGGGGGTTTGAATTGTGACAATTTAAAATTCCTGCATTTGAATAATTCTGAACGTGCTCTCAAGACAGTTCTTGGAGTTAAGTAAGTTAGTGACTCTGCAGATGAACTTACTCAATTAACAGTATAACAGATACAGAATGTTGAGCATTTGACTGATATTGAACATAAGCTTATAAAGTGATCTCAACATTAGATATATGATGACTGTTCAGTATACTAAGCATGCATAGTTGCTGAATTTTAGTTGTGATTGTGTGTGAAGTGGCACAAGTGAATATATGATTGCAAGCATGTAAAGGACACAAGATGTATAGTGGTTCACCCTAAACCTTGGGCTACATCCACTCCTCGCTCCCAGTGAGTATTTCCACTATTTCCCAAATAGTTACAATTCTTGTGACCAACCCTTGGTCTTACAAAGTGTTCTTTCTCCCAGCCTCTTCAAGTCGCTTTTACACACACCTAACTTACTTCGCCTCTGACTTTTCTTCTTAGCAGAATTCCTCACCAACACTCACCTACCCTAGGTAGTTTAGTAGGAATCAGCTAAGGTACAACTGATACATGGTTATGGTGTTTGGGGGATATTTGGGCTTGATTACACAGAAGGAATATAATCTAAGACAAGGTGTATACAAGCAGTGAAGTGCACATAAGAGACCCCATCATTTTTTGGCAGATTGCACTTGAGTGAGTTGAGAGGCAGTTCAACTTGTGAATTTGAATTTGATTCAGCTATGCTTTTTGGCTCTCTCACTATCTTTCGATATCCAAGATCTGATTTTATAGGCGTGATGTCCTTCTAGCCGTTGCAGATCCGTTTGAAGGCGTTTGCATCCATTGGGGGAGAGATGCGGCAACTTGATGAGTACTTCTGCAGGTGACAGACTGCTTTCTGCAGTATGTCAGTCACGCAAAATCTTTTTCTATCAGCGTTCAGATTTTCTTTAATCAGAACTTCCTCTCAAGTGGTTGGTGAGTTATCTGACTCATGTATTTTCGTGATTGTCCTTTACTTCACGCTTTGGTATGCTGATAGATGCAATAAATTGTTGCATTGAATCTGTCCCTGTGTAGTTGTGCAGAGAGTGAGAGTAAGTTCGAACTTACTCACTCTGAGTAGGTTGCAAGCACAAGGTTCTTGATTACTGAAGCTTTCCATTCTAAGGCTTGATGTCCAATGCCAATTCACTGTTAATGATTCACTACTTGGTTTAACAGCTTCCTTCTCAATAATGATGTCCAATGCTGTTTATCTTAGATTTTCATGGTTATTGACTTTTGTCTTCTTTGCTGAAACTTACTCAATGGAGAATATTAGAATCTTAAGCATGTCAATAAACTTAATCACTTTGCTCAGGGTTTGTTAATCATCAAAACCAAATTATGAGAGTTTGTTTCAACAGAAGCAAAGAGAAAGAAGAGGCAGAGTAGAGTGGGCAACCTGCAGCAGCAAGGAAAGGAAACAACAGTTGCAGAAAATTGGAGGAACGAAGCACGAGGTGGTAGCTGGAAAACAACCGTGGGTCACTGGAAAGTTGTTAGGTACCGGGTTTGGGACTTAGCCCAACAAATGGGTTTGCTTGCTTATGTGGCCATTCTGTGAGAAAGGAATAGGGTTATATTAAGGAGAGGGATAATAAGGGGGACGCATTCAGGATATTTTCTGTTAGAAACCATTTGGTTTGGCTTAGAGTGAGAGTCATCTCTTCTCTGAGAGAAGCTTAGCTCTGGGGTTATAGGCGGTCATCTTCAGTAATAGTTCTAATTTCTCAATTAATAATACATTTTTAGTTTGTCTATTTCTGGGTTCCTATCAAAAGTCGCCAGCGAGCTTAGTCGGAGACTGGGTCACTGGCATCGTGCGACGGTGCTGCGTGGAACTGTTCTTTCATGCGTATTGTGTTGTCTTCGAATTCGAACAGAGAACTTTATTTTGAAGCCTATTGGTCTCGGCTTCAAAGCAAAAACCTGTTCTGCTTCGTTACTGTGTTTCTGCTTTCGTTATTGTGCGTTTCTGCTTTCATTTCCCTGTGACTG
The DNA here is from genome assembly GCA_037113605.1 of Calophaca sinica. NCBI lineage: Eukaryota > Viridiplantae > Streptophyta > Magnoliopsida > Fabales > Fabaceae > Calophaca > Calophaca sinica. The sequence continues at coordinate 72,780,840 of CM073734.1, forward strand.
CGTCTCGTTTTGCTGCCAGTCAGGTACTCATCTCTGCTTTCGTTATTATGCGTTTTTGCTCTCGTTCATGTGTGTTTTTGTTTCCTGCTAGTTTGATTTTGTTTCTGTGCCTTTCGCTATTGCTTCATGCTCTAATTGCGCCTCTCCTTGTTCTAGAATTGCTGCTTGTTCTACGTTCAGTGTGTTTTCTTTTTAGTTCTGCGTTCGATGGGTTCTGCGTTTCTAGAATTGCTGCTTGTTGTTGCTTGTTCTGCGTTCGGTGCATTTTCTAGAATTGTGACAAATATTTGGTTTGATTTCTTTTGTTTTAGTTTGAAGGATAATATTGCAACTCATGAACCTAATAGCTGCCTCGATGTGACATTGAAGCCTGTATTTCAGCTACTGGGAGAAAACATTACTTTACTTCTGATTTCAACTCATGAGTTCTATAGGTTCGATATAGGCTAGGATCATAATTTGGTCCCATAATTTGGTAGGCAATTTAATATTGCTACTGAATCAGCAGTTATGGCAATTTCTAGTTGCTTGCTTTTGGTGAGGAAACAAAGGATATCATCGCTACTAATTTGGGCCAAGGTTTGATTAGTGTTGTAGTGCAGCTGGGGCTTTGTATTAACTTGTTTATTACTTTTCCCTTAATGATGAACCCTGTTTATGAGGTGTTTGAGAGAAGTTTTTGTGACTCTAGGTATTGTTTGTGGTTGAGGGGGTCATCTATCTTCAAGTCTTCTTCGTCATTGGTGTTGACTTGTGTTGCAATGGCACACTTTGCATAATGCAGGTCAACTTCCATTTCTTTTTTTCGTGTGCATATTTTCTAACTCGTTTACGAACGGTATAACTTGGTTTTAAACTATCGAGAAAGCTGAGAATGACAATGACAATGACAATATAGTGAAATGTGAATATCCGATCCACATTATTCCAACAGGTGAGAATTTTACATTGATATATCAGTTTTGTGTGTTTTGTTTGATGCTGTTATTTCTTGTTTTTTTTTTACTCTAAAGTGGTGTTTATTTCTGGGGGGGTATTTTGTGAGTCCTGGCTGGTTGGTTATTAGTAAAACAAAAGTCATATTTTGATATCACTTTTCAGGTGAAGAACATCAGAGGTGCCACTTTACGCTTCAAATATCTTTCGCACCAAGTCGATGGAAAGTTTTAGAACTAGACGTGAGTGCCATTCATCTCACTTTAGGGGGAAGCTTGAAGTTACATAAAAATTATCACCCATCTGTTGTTAGATATTTTTGTTTTATTTTAGAGTAATCAAATTTGTCTGTGCTATCACTCTAGCTAGCATTTTCTGGTTCTCTAGTTTTGACTCTAATTGTTTTTTCATTCAGGTTTCAGATTAGCAGTGTTGAAGAGAGGAGGACTTATGCTGCTTAGGAACAGATCAAGAGCAGTAACCAAGCCAAATTTAATTGCAGATCAATCTCCGAATCAGAACTACATTAGAACTGTCCCATCTCTGTTTGGTTCACCGAAGTCTAAAGACTTCACCACCAAGTGTCTCTCAGGAGCTGAGGCTTTGCGAAGTCTAACATCAATTCTTGGCACCAAAGCATTATCCCCATTTGGGAATCCTTTTTCACATGATAACAAGCCCGAAGCTATTAGCTCCCCAAGAATATTGCAATCAGAAAAGAGAAGCTCGTGGGATGAGGTAGATTCAAAGGGCATTGGTCTTGCTCTTGTATTTGTAGGTGCTTTTAAATTAAGCAACAGAAAAGTCATGTTTGGGTGCCGAGAGTGACGAGCTTGCTGCACCATCAAAACTTGAGGATGATGTCAACTTTTATCAAACTGTGATTCCTGATGTGGCTAAGCTTTTCCATATTGAACCAAATGTTAAGCGCCCTGCTTTGATCTTGCTCAAGAAAGAAGAGGAAAATAATATGTCTGAGAATAATTGAATTCATCTTATGCCATGATTCTTTTTTATTTTTTTATAGAAGAACTTGCAAAATTTAGGATAAGAGATGGTGGAAAGAAATCCCTTCTAGTAGTTAAGGATTAAATGTGTTCTGAACAGAACTTCAGAGGATGACCGGAGGGAAGCGGTGCGGTTGTACTCGCGACGGAGGACGACGGCGTGTTGGGTGGTGTACCTACAAACACTCCGACGCTCAAGTCAGTGTGTGTCGAGGTTAGTAAGAGGTGGTAGAAAGATGATTACCTCGACCGTTCGACGCGGTCTTCTTTAAATATGAGTCGAGGACGGTTACTGTTGATGTGTAACCGTCAGTGAAACCCTAAGTCGGGATTAAATCCCATTAATGCCCAAAGCCGTTGGGTGGGCCACGTTGAGGGAAGGCGGAGAGGCACGCGGACGACGTGGTATTGAGGGAAGCTGTTGGGCCTGTGAATGTTGGATCTCCGGATTGGGCCTCGGCCCGATCGAAACGATTGCCCCAGTCGCTAGCTCGAATTTCGAGGTGGTGACTTCTGTCGAGACCGTTGATGTCGACGTTCGGCGTCCTTGTTAAATGAACCGCAAGTGTCGTCATGTCGTGCTTGTTCATTAGTTCGTTCGGGACCTTCGTGTTCCACGTCTGCTGAGCGAGTTCTCGACCACGAGGCTTGATGTGCTTATGCAAGACACAAGGCTTTATCATGAGTTCGTGCGTGGTCTCGGCATGAGGTCGACAAGGCTTTATCATGAGCTCGTGCACGCGGTCTCAGACGCAGGTCGATCTCAGTGCTTGTGCCCAGCGCGACAAGGCTTTATCACGCGAGCTTCGTGCACGCGGTCTCGGCGACGAGGTCGATCTCAGGTGCTTGTGCTAACGCACAAGGCATATCACGAGCTCGTGCACGGTCTCGACGAGGTCGATCTCAGGTGCTTGTGCTAACGCGCAAGGCTTTATCACGAGCTCGTGCACGCGGTCTCGACGAGGTCGATTCATCAGTGCTTGCGCTAACGCGACAAGGCTTTATCCCGAGCTGCGTGCGCGGTCTCAGACGAGGTCGATCTCTTCATCAGTGCTTGCGCTAACGCACAAGGCTTTATCACGGGCTCGTGCGCGGTCTCAGACGAGGTCGATCTCAGGTGCTTGTGCCAGCGCACAAGGCTTTATCACGGGCTCGTGCACGCGGTCTCGACGAGGTCGATCTCAGGTGCTTGTGCCCAGCGCACAAGGCTTTATCACGAGCTCGTGCGCGGTCTCGGACGAGGTCGATTCGGTGCTTGTGCCCAGCGCCGCAGGCTTTATCCCGAGCTCGTGCGCGCGGTCTCGGCACGAGGTCGATATCTTCATCAGGTGCTTGCGCCAATGCACAAGGCTTTATCACGGGCTCGTGCACGCGGTCTCGGCACGAGGTCGATCTCTTCATTAGGTAACTCGTGCGCGCGGTCTCGGCACGAGGTCGATCTCTTCATCAGGTTCTTGCGCCAACGCACAAGGCTTTATCCCGAGCTCGTGCGCGCGGTCTCGGCACGAGGTCGATATCTTCATCAGGTGCTTGCGCCAACGCACAAGGCTTTATCACGAGCTTTATCCGCGGGCTCGTGCACGCGGTCTCGACGCAGGTCGATCTCTTCATCAGGTGCTTGTGCCAACGCACAAGGCTTTAACATGAGCTCGTGCACGCGGTCTCGGCACGAGGTCGATCTCTACATCAGGTGCTTGCGCCAACGCACAAGGCTTTGATAATAAATAAATGCTGGTTGCGTATTTCTCCAATCATACTTCATTGCTTCACATTTATGTGTTTAGAATACATTTGTTTCAACTATAATATTTCTTCATCTTTGCTGCGTTCCAAGTTCTTGGAATTTGCTGTCCTTGCAGTGTCTCGAGGATGTAGGCGCCGGTACCTGTCTTTGCGACAATTCTGTACGGGCCTTCCCAATTGGGTGCAAGTTTCCCTTGTGTGGCGTTCTTCAGGCCAACATCAGCTCGTCGAAGAACTAAGTCTCCAGGCATGAATTCCCTAGGTACAACACTTCGGTTGTATCTTGCTGCGAGTTTCTGTTTTACTGCGACCTCGCTGAGTGCTGCAAGCTCTCTGCATTCGTCAAGGAGGTCGAATTCTTCTCGTATACTCTGACAGTTGTCAATGCTACTCTGGGGATGTGAGGTTCTCCAACTAAGTTCCCCAATCTCGACAGGAATGATGGCCTCTGTCCCATATGTGAGACGAAAAGGAGATTCTCCTGTCGTCGAATGTGGAGTAGTTCGATACGCCCAGTACTCGGGAAGCTCTTACGTGATTTCCCTTGGCCTCATCCAATCTTCGTCTCAGACCTCGTAAGATAACTCTGTTCGCGGCCTCAGCTTGGCCGTTCGTCTGGGGGTGTTCTACCGAGGTGAAGTGTTGTTTGATGTCGAGATCTTCCAAGGTTTTTCGGAATCTGCGATCTGTGAATTGCGTTAGTTGTCGGTGGCGACCACCACCGGGAATCCGAACCTTGTCGAATATATCTTTTGAAGAACTTAATCAAGTTCTTTGCGGTTATCTTCGCCAGGGCTCGCCAACCCATTTGGTGAAGTAATCTACCGCGACCAGGTATTTCACTGTCCGGAGCCATTGGAAAAGGTCCAAGTATATCAATGCCCCACCAAGCAAAGGGCCATGGTGATGTCGGGGATGTTAACTCTGTAGGAGGAGCTAAGTGTAGATCGCCATGTCTGCGGCATTTGTCGCATTTCTTCACGAGCGATATCGGCGTCGCGTTGAGTCGGCGATGGTACCTGCGGCGGAGGATTTTCTTTGCCAAGGAACGCCCTCCAAGGTGTTGCCCACATATGCCTTCATGCGCCCAGCGAAGTGCATATTGCGCTCGGGTATCGTCGGCGCATTTCAACGAGGGTGGAGAACCCTCTTCGATATAAGATACCGTCGATCATAGAATACGAAGATGCCTTTTGGATTTTTGCGGCTTCCTTCTCATCATCGGTAGCCAATCAATTGAATAAATTCTTGAATCGGTGTCATCCAACCGCCGGGCTCATCGGGCGGATCATCGACGCTTGCCTGGGAAATCGCAGCGAAATTTGGAAGTTTCCTCGATACCTCGTCATAAATGGTATCAACCACGGCGGTAATGCTAGGCTTGGCGGTGTTTCTTGTATTACCGATCTGTTGTTTCTGAGCTTCGTCTTTGGCGAGTTTGGGCGAATGTCGGCTCGGCGTTTTGTTCTCTCGGGCGTGTCACGATCTCCACGGAGGTGAAGTCGCTCATTTTCTTCTTTACCAGGCGAGGTATTTTTGAAGAAGTGGATCTTTAGCCTGGTATTCTCCACTTATCCGGGACACAACTAGGCGAGAATCGATTCGAGCTTTACCTCTTGTGTAGAAGTCTCGAGCGGTGTGAGGCGGCCTAAACACGCCGTACTCTGCCTGGTTGTTGGAGGTGGGAAAGGAGAATCTGATGAAAATTCGACGACCGGCCGTCGTCGTTCTCGAGCAACAAACCAGCGGCGCCGCTTGGAATTCGACGATCCGTCGACATGGAGCGTCCATTTGGAACAACGCTACGTAGCTCCAGGAGTCATCTCGGCAATGAAATCCGCCAAGCACCGGGCTTTGATAGTTTGTCTCGGCTCGAAAGTAACTCCGGTCGGACAACTCGGCCAAACCACTTGATCATACGCCCCGCCAGGTCAGGCCTGTGTAGAATCTGTTTGATTGGCTGGTCAGTTCGGACCACTATGGGATGTGCTAAGAAGTATTGTCTCAAACGTCGAGCCGCGATTATCAGTGCGAGTGCGACTTTCTCGATTTACGGTATCTCGACTCACGGGCCCTGAAGTGCTTTGCTTATAAAATAGACCGGTTTACGGTCCTCGCGCCTCGCGAATGAGGGCGGCACTTTCGAGCCGTTCGACAACCTTTGCGAGTAGAGATAAAGGACCTCCTGGAGACGGCCTCGTCAACACCGGCGGTTGGGATAGTATGCGTTTTACGTGTTAAGGCTTCTTCGCACTTTCGGGTGACCATTGGCCGAATTCCCTTCTTGAGTAAAGCGGAAGAAAGGCAATGCATGTTCTGCAGATTTTGAGATAAACCTCGTCAAGGAGGCTAGCATTCCCGTGAGTGCTGGATGTTTTTCTTTGGCGATGGTTCTTTGCATCTCTATTACCCGACATTTGTCTGGGTTGGCCTCGATTCCCTCTCGGTTAGGTAGAAGCGAGAAATTTTCGATTCGAACTCAGAAAGTGCACTTTTCGGATTGAGCCTCATATTATGTCTTCGTACTTCATCAAAGACTTCTCTAAGATCGACGGCGTGGTCGACTTCTTTCGTTGTTTTTACTATCATATCATCCATATATACCTCCAAAGATTCTACCGATCGGTTGGCGAAGACTTTGTTCATCATGCGCCGATATGTCGCTCCAGCGTTCTTAAGGCCAAAAGGCATTACGTTATAGCGATAATTACCTTTATCCGTCATGAACGCGGTTTTTCTTGATCGACATGATGCATCGGAATCTGGTTGTACCCAGTATGCGTCCATGAAAGACAACAATTGAAAACCAGAGGAATTGTCGGCGAGTTTGTCGATATTAGGGAGGGTAGGCGTCTTTGGGGCACGCCTTGTTAAGATCGGTGTAATCAACACACATTCGCCACTTTCCATTAGATTTCTTAACCAATACAACATTTGTGACCAAGTAGTATATTTGACCTCCCTAATGAATTCAGCCTTAATTAAGTCTTGACGACTTTGGCGTGACCGGCTTTTGGGGAGCTTGCTTACGGCGCCTTTGAGCTACCTGAGCTTTGGGGTCGAGAGCGAGTTGGTGGCGAGCAATATCGGGAGAAATACCTGGCATGTCGTGTCCAAGCGAAGAGGTCGGCATTGGACTTGAGGCACTCTGTTATTTGCAATTTGACTGCTCAGGAGATCAACACCAAGCTTCACCGTCTTCCTGGGTCTTCTCCTAGTTGAACTCGGATGAATTCTCCATCAAATCTTGGTCTTTTGATCTTTTGGTGGAGCTCGCGGGTCGAGGTCGTCTTCTGTATCTCATCCTCGAGCTCAATGCAGCGTCGAAATCGGTGAGATTGGCGTCTGCGGCTGACCCAGCGAGGATCAAGTTTCTTGGTCGAGGAAGTTGTTCCTCTTCCTTTTGCTCTTGACCTTCAAAGACAAAATATAACATCTCCTCGCAGCCTTCTTGGTCGGCCGATGGTGGCGACTTTGTCTTCGTCATCATGAAAACGCATTTTCAGGTGAACTGCCGAGGTTCTGACTCCTAACTCACCCGGTGTCGGGCGTCAAGCGTCTGATTATGTGATTTGCATGGTAACACGATGAATTGGACCTTCACGGTTTTGGAGATTGGTTGCTCTCCAAAAGTCACCATCAACTCCACATAGCCCAACGGCTTTGTTTTGAGCAGATTGAAACGGTCAGTCGGACCGAGTGCGATGCGAGATCTTTTACGGTAGTTTCAAGGTTTTAAGCGGCTCGTAGAACATGATATCCGCCGAGCTCCTTGGTCTATCAAGATTCTTACGACGTCAAAGTTAGCCATATAGGCTTTCACCAATAGGGGAATCAAATAGTTCGGCCTTCCATTCACCAAGTCTTCGTCGAGAAAAAGGCTAGGGGTGGTCTTCCTTATGCCGACTTGATGAAGGAGAAGCTTGATAGAAATGATCATCGCTTCTCTCGACTTTCGTTTCTTTGAATTGATGCTCGCCCTCCCTTATCGGAGAACCCTCGGAAATGACCATGGCGGCGGGGAGGAGGGCGAGGTCTCTCCTCGGATGCACGAACTGCTTCCTTCGCCGTCTTTGCGTCCCGTCGAGTCTCTCCTTTGAGGTCGAGGTGATCTAGATCTAGACCTTCATCTCCAAATCTCGGTTTTCCTTTCACATATTTGGTCAACTCGCCTTTTGGATCGGTTGTTCTATGGCGTCCTTCAAGTGAAAACATTCATCGGTCTCGTGCGACACACTTGTGAAAGTGGCGATACCTCGACTTATCAAAGATTCGGCTTCTCTTTTCCCTTACGGGAAATTTAATTCAGCATCACGAATTCGGTGTTCGCGCACTCATTCGATATGCGCTTAGGGGTAGTGTTCAAAGGGTATATTCGTCGTATCTCTTTCTTTGGACCCCGACTTTCCTTCTCCCTACGCGACTGTCTTGGCGTTGTCCACCGACTTCCTCCTGGGTTTTACCTTTGGCTTTTGATGCCATCAACTTCTCTTCGTAATTCATGAATTTTTGAGCTCGCCAGGAACTTCGGTCGGGGACCTCGGTTTGTCGACACCAATGTCGATAATCGAATCAGGCTTCCTTCGACCAGGCCTTGCTCTAGCAAGTATAATTTCATCTCGTTAGAGCATTTTTTCACCAAAATGGCTTCTTTGTTGAAACGCCGACATAGTCTCCGAGGATTCTCCTTTCTCTTTGAATCGCGGCTAGAGTGCTTTGTCGACTTAGGTTGCACTTTAGATGCGGTGAAATGTGCGAGAACTGGTCGACGAACTTCGATCCACGATCCAATGGAATTTCTCTTAAGAGTCCGGAACCAAGACAAGGCCGACTTCTTGAGTGAGGGAAAGATCCTTCACTTTCTGCAGGCCAGGCGCCTTATAGTCCATAGCGGTGTCAGCGACCAACATGTTCGTCGGGGTCGGTGGTCCCGTCGTAGGAGTCCAACGAGGACGGTTTCTGAAGATGCTTCGGAATCGGGAATCTCATAATCTTAGACGTAAAAGGACCAAAGGCCTTGCACGTGTCATCTGTGTCATCGCCCGAGAAGGGTTGATGAGGCGAGAATGAGCACAGCGGCGGTGAGAGGTGCGGCCAGGAGATTTTACTCGCGCTAGAGGCCGAGGCGCTCTTCTTGAAGTGTCATTTGCTCGTGGTGGTACCTTAGCGATGAGACGCAGCGTCGAAGCGGCGATGGCGTGATGGAGAGTGTGGCATATCGGATTCAGGAGAAAGACTTACGGAAAAACTCTTCCGCGGTGTGTTTGCTCATGTCTTCCGCTTTTGAGGCAAGCGGACCTCGGATCTGTGGCGAGGTGGAGTACGATCCATCGAAGTGTTACGGCGCTTGCTCTATGCCCAGAGCGGTGTTGAGTCGTGCCTCGGTGGTGGTGATGAAACGGACCTGAGATTTTGGATTCCTTCGATCTACGAGGAGAGCGAAACACGATCTTCTCTGTTGTCGATCTGTGGCAACGCGAGCGGAATTTCCTTGGCGATTCTCCATTCGATCGAGACGTTGATTACGAGCCCGCATCGGCAGATGTAGCCGGATGAATTCGCGGAACTTCGCGAATGAGGATGGCGGTGGTCTCCGTTCGGCATCGGTTTGGCGAGCAACGATCGAACGGCGTCATCTTTGGAGAAGTGGTTCTATCGGAGCTATCGGTGGTTTGGTTGTTCAAGATCTGCGTTCGCATGAGTGGAACTGCTTAGTCGCGACCGACGGCGATCGATCATCGTCGAGTGAAGAAGGGAGACTTCGACAAAGAAGATGGAATCAGAAATGATTCCCACAGACGGCGCCAATGTTCTGAACAGAACTTCAGAGGATGACCGGAGGGAAGCGGTGCGGTTGTACTCGCGACGGAGGACGACGGCGTGTTGGGTGGTGTACCTGCAAACACTCCGACGCTCAAGTCAGTGTGTGTCGAGGTTAGTAAGAGGTGGTAGAAAGATGATTACCTCGACCGTTCGACGCGGTCTTCTTTAAATATGAGTCGAGGACGGTTACTGTCGATGTGTAACCGTCCCGTGAAACCCGGAAGTCGGCATTAAATCCCATTAATGCACAAAGCCGTTGGGTCGGCCACGTTGAGGGAAGGCGGAGAGGCATGCGGACGACGTGGTATTGAGGGAAGCCGTTGGGCCTGTGAATGTTGGATCTCCGGATTGGGCCTCGGCCCAGTCCGGAACAAAATGTATTGCAATGTTTAACAGGATTGTATTTTATGTATATGACATTTGAGAATTAAGTATATTTTTTGTGTATTAAAAATTGATATTCTGACTATAAAATTACCTGCACATTAGTAGCCAAAAAAAAAAATACCTGTGGATTTTGCTGCGTGTTATGCTTTACTGCGGATTTTCTTACGAATTTTCCTGCGAATTTTGCCGCAGAAAAATTCAAAACATTAGAATTTTACGCCTGAACCTGTTTGCTGTGAATTTTAGTGCTTTGCTGCGGAATATATCCGCAGGAAATTACCTGCGGATTTCAGAATCTGCAGGAAACGATTTCCCACGAAGCTTTTACCTAGGAACCAAAATCCGCAGGAAAATCCGTAGGAAACGGCGCAAATTCTAGTAGTGGTCGATATATTGCAACACCACCATCCCTACATTGCAACACCATTAACCCGCCACACTTTCCTGGAATTGTTGATAGTTGTCCATTGTTGTGATACTAATGAACCATAGCCCGATTGTCACCAAAACCATCACTCACACCAACCTAACATCACCTTCTTGCAAGTTGTAACAACACTTTAAGCTCTACCGCATTGCTCATTGTCATTAGAGCACAAAGCATATTAGAGTGTTGTCTCAATGATCGAGTCAATTGTTTGATTGTTGATTGGTAGCAAATGCTTTGAAAATCAGACTAGTCATTGGTCAAGGGATGAAGTCATTGGCTGACAGTTTGAGAGTTCACTTGTGATTGAATCATAGTCGAAGCAATAATAATTATATATACTAGTGGTGTTTTTCCGCATTTTTATTGCGTTATAGTATGTATTATTTTATCGCATTGTTATTTGTAAAGAGTTTTTAATTTGATTGCAGTTACGTTAATTGTTGGTTGTATCATGTTCAGTTTTAGAAGTAAAAAAATTTTGAATTTTGAAAACTATAGATTCAGTTTATTAAAGAGCAGAATTGGTATTTAAAAAGTGATACACGAAAAGGATGGTTATGTGAGAGAACTTTCTTTATAGATAGGTATAAATATACTCCCTCCATCTTTTTATTATAAGCAAAAGAGTACATGTATTTAGTCCAAATACATGTACTTTTTTGCTTATAATAAAAGACGGAGGGAGTACTGTATAATGCATTAAGTAATAATTTAATATAATATAAAAATATCAAGACATTAAGAAAAAAGTAATGATATGTGATGCTTAAATAATATCAAGCGAGGATAAATAATAGTATAACTTAGAATTTTTTATAAGTCTCGACTCTTAATGGAGTGTTTGTTTCACGGATAGAAACCATAATCCTAGGAATGTGAGGCTGGGAGTGCAATATTCCCATATTTGTTTTAAGTTTTTAAAAATTGTTCCTGGGCATTTTTTGTTACTGGGAATCCACTTTACACATGTTTTTCCCACATCATATTCTCATGTTGAAAGGGTGGGTATATTTTATTCCCAAGGTGTTATTTTTTAACTTTTTCAATCATAAACTTTTCATTTTCACTATATTTCACCTTATTTATTATATTTTTGAATTATATTTTATTATTTAAATTAAAAAATTTGAAAACATTCCAAGGAATCATAAATATTTACCAAACACATTGTTGGGAATAATATTCCTGGTAATAGATGAAGTGAAAATATGTCATAAGAAAGAGGGTTTGAATTGTGACCTGTTAAAAATCCCGCACTTAGGACAATTTAACTTGCTCTCAAGACTATTCTTGGAGTTGAGTAAGTTAGTAGTACTGCAGGTAAACTTACTTAAGTTACTGATTTAAAGATGCAGAATGCAGAGTACTTTAAATAGTGATAAACAGAACTATATGAAATGATTTAAACGTTCAGTAAAGTATGATTATGCAGCCCCTTTTTAATGAACTAGATTCTTTGATTTTAAGTGAAGGGTGTGAAATGTCACAAGTGAGATAATAAAGATAGGTAAAGAGAAATAGCACAAGATATATAGTGGTTCACCCCAAATCTTGGGCTACATCCACTCCTCACTCCGGCGAGTATTTCCACTATTTCCCAAATAGTTACAACACTTGTGACCACACCTTGGCCTTACAAAGTATTCTTTCTTCAGCCTCTTCAAGCTGTTTACACACACACAGAAACTTACTCCAGTTCCTGACCTATCTTCCTTAGAAGAGCTCCTCACCAACACTCACCAATCTAGGTAGCTTGATAGGATTCAACTAAGACCAAACAGATACAAGGATAATGTGTTTTTGGGGGTTTGGGCTTAATTACACAGATGGAAAATATATCCTAAGACATGGTGTTTACAAGCTAAGAAGTACACTGAAAGATCCCCACATAAATTCTGCAGAGTGCACTTTGAGTAAGTTGAGAGGCAGTTAGTTTGCAAATTTGAATTGATGCAACAGTTGTTTTTGTCTCTCTCAATCTTTTCCAGTCTTCTATTTCTGATATTTATAGGCTCATTTTGTCAATATAGTCGTTTGATAGCCGTTGGAAGATCTTGGGGAAGTTTTGGACAGAGTAATGAGTGATTCTGCAAAAAGCAGATTTGCTTTTCTACCTACTATTAGTCCTGTCACTTGTCACTTCTACTTTTAGAACCTTCTCTTGCTGAACCTCATCATTTGCAGCAGTAGCAGTAACTAACTCTTGCATTCAGTGATTGTTCTTCGATAAATGACATGATGTGCTACTTAATACAAATATTTGATGCATTTAATTTGTCCCTTTGCTGCAGAATCTGTTTGTGCAGTAAACGAGAGTAAGTTTGTTGAACTTGCTCACACTGAGTAAGTTCACAAACATTTGCTTTTAACAATTGTAGCTTTCTTCTCAAGAATGATGTCCAACGCCAATTCACCATTTACTCAGATTCTCATGGTTAATCTCCATTGTCTTCTTGCTTGACATGTTTCTTTGTTTTCTTTCTTTGCTGGAACTTACTCAATTGGGAATGTTAGAAATACAAATGCGCCAATAAACTTAAACATCTTTTCACAGAGTTTGTTAATCATCAAAACTGAAATTTGAGAGTTTGTTTCAATAATAGAATTCCTAGGAATATAATTCTCGAAAATATAATGAGAAACCTTGAAACAAACGCCCCTTGAAGGATTAGTCTCAGCAATTGCATACAGAGATACCAAGTTTATGAAAAATAAATTAGGCTAAATTATATTTTTGGTCCCCCTATTTTTACCAATTTTTTATTTTAGTCCTCCCATTTCTAAATTCAGACATTTAGTCCCCCTATTTTCAAACAATCAGACATTTTACCCAACTCTTAAATTGACATCCCAAATTGATGATGTGACATGCCTTAAGCTTATGTAGCATATGATTGGGTAACATAGGTGGCTGCCACATCATTTAAACAAGCCATGTCACTTAGTGACCATTACCATGTCAGATTATTTTGTTTTTATTAATATCAGAGTTACAAAAATAAATTATTAAATTTGGAAATGAGAACGACCCATCTTCTTCCACCTTTCGAAAATGAGAACCAGAACCACTGGTCTTCTTAACATAGAGACGAGAGAGTGCGCATCTCATGGAAGCACGACCACCACCAAATCCTCAACACGCTCCTTCATGATCCTCCAAATCCTCCGCTACGCCACCAACATCGCCAACCAGTACCGCCGCCTCGCCCTCCTCCTCGACCCTAATCGAAAATTGAGAGCCATCTCTTCCTTCCCTTCTCCTTCTCGGTCATCGTCTCCCCCACCCTCCTCCACCTCCTCACCCCCTCCAACTCCAACCACAACCACATCCTCTTTGTCTTCTCCCTCTGCGCCCTTGCCACCATCACCCACAGCGTCCTCCACCTCCTCACGCCAAAATCCTAAAATCCCTCAAATTAAAAAAAAATCCCTAAAATCCCAAATCATTCGAACTCTCTCAATCTTTCTCTCTCCATGTTTCTCGTCATCTTTCTCATATCTCAAAGCACATCGGTGAGCGCTCTGCATCTCTTGATCTATCATTCATCTTCTTCAACAGCATCGACTTCCTCAATAGTCTTCAACGACATTGACACACATCTCAAATCTACATCTCCACCGAGCTCTCCAGATCTGTTCAACGGTGGACGCTATAAGGTACGGGAACAACACTTCGTTGTTTCTGCTTCCTCTTCCTGACATTGTTATGTTGCGTGTTGGATAACACAGGTTCAAGGAGGAAAGGAAAGACCAAGTACATTGTGATGCTGCTGTTCATTCTTTTTTATTTTATTTTTTGAGATTTTTTTTCATTTGAATTTTGGGGTTTTTTTTATTGGTGCCCAAATTTGTTATTTGAGTTTTGTGTAGTTTTTTAATTGTTGATTTTGCTTCAACGAACTCTCTATCTGGTTGTATCTCTTTAAGTTTCAATTTTTAATGATACTATTTAATTTCTCTTTTTTTATTGTTTTTACATTTTTTAATTTCTCTTAAATAGTACTATTTAAATTTATCTAATCGTTGATACTTATATTATCAATTATCAATATCAAAATTTTCGATAACTAGAAATTTATATTATTACACACCATTTTGAATTAAGAAACCCAACTAACATGTGACACGTGTTGGCATGCGGGAGAGATTTTTTAAACGGGTGGTCCTAGGTTTGATCATTGTCTGAAAAACTAAAAAAACTATAAATACAAATAATAGGATATCTTAAAGCATATTTTTTTTCCGTAATTTAAAAAAAATATTATCTTCACAATTCATACATATTTTTCTCATGAATAAGTATAAACCGAGTTGTACCAAAAAAAAAAGAGTATAAACTGAGTTTATACAACAACAACAATATCTAAACCTTTTCTCACTAGGCCAGTAAAAAAAAAAACTTTTGGCTTAAATATCATTTTCGTCCCTTCAAATATGGGGTATTTTGGTTTTCGTCCCTGTAATTTTTTTTCCATTTTCGTCCCTACAATTTACGCCATCTATCATTTTCGTCCCTGGCCGTCAAACTCCGTTAAAAAATATGATGTGTCTAACGGAGCTACACTCTGGCATTTATACGTCATCAAAATAAATTTGTTTTTCGTCCCTGCAAATATAGGGTACTCTAGTTTTCGTCCTTGCAAAATTTTTTCATCCCTTCAATTTGACTCGTTTTTATTTTCATCCCTGCAATTTGACCCATTTTCATTTTCGTCCCTGCAATTTTACCTGTTTTCATTTTCGTCCCTGGCAGTCAAACTCCGTTAAAAAAAAGATGACGTGTTTAACGGAGCTACACACTGGCATTTCCATGTCAAGTCTTCCTTACAAATCCCATTCAAAGGTGTGAGCTTGAGGTTGTCGCGTTGCTGGATCACAATGGGAAGACACACGTTACTGGCATTAAACGGTGACTCCTCATCGTGATTTTGTACCACATTGTGGCTGCCGTGACCCTATGAGGCTGTACGTCTCCAACTCCGGCGACAATCCTAGGCGAAGATACTGGAAATGTGTCAACTAGAACATGAGTATCACATTTCTCTGTTTTCCTTATTTTTTTGATTCGTTCTTTCTTCTTCTCTGTTTCACTTATTTCTCTGTTCTTCTGTTCTTTCTTTCTTTCGTTTTGGTTGTTATGTTATTCGCACATTTTGATTGTTCTGTTCTCTTCTCTGTTTTTTTAGAGCAAAGATAGTTGCAAATAGATTGAGAAACTGAAGCTGAAATTGGGCAATGAGAGAAGAAAAGTGTTGTGGTTGGTGTTTGGATTGTTCCGTTAAACACGTCGTCTTTTTTCAACGAAGTTTGATGACTAGGGACGAAAATGAAAACGGGTCAAATTGCAGGGATGAAAACGAGAAAACAAAATTTTGCAAGGACTAAAACCAGAGTACCCCATATTTTCATGGAAGAAAAACGTATTTATTTTGATGACGTGGAAATGCTAGGGACAAAAATAAAAAAGATCAAATTGCAGGGATGAAAACGATTTTTTTTT
The DNA here is from genome assembly GCA_037113605.1 of Calophaca sinica. NCBI lineage: Eukaryota > Viridiplantae > Streptophyta > Magnoliopsida > Fabales > Fabaceae > Calophaca > Calophaca sinica. The sequence goes on from CM073734.1 coordinate 72,796,666, forward strand.
GTACAGGGACTAAAACCAAAGTATCTCATATTTGCAGGGACGAAAAACAAATTTATTTTGATGACGTGGAAATGTCAGCATGTAGCTCCATTAGATACGTCATCTTTATTAACCGAGTTTGACGACAAGGGACAAAAATGATAAACGGCGTAGCAGTGATGATAATGAAAAAAAAAAGTTTACAGGGACGAAAACCAAAGTATCACATATTTACAGGGAAGAAAATGATATTTAAGCCAAAACTTTTTCTCACTAGGTGGAGATGGAAATATGTATCAATTAACACCACAATACTGTCATGTATTAAGTTTGAAGAAAAATATTTGTTTTTAAATCTCTTTTAATGGTTCTCATTATAATTTTTCTTGATTTCATTTTAACTTTACTTATAAGACTAAGCTTAGAATTCCTATATTTAAAATTAAAATTAACACATATATTAACTTAATACATAAATGATTTTTTTCGACAGAACTTAAATGATAATGTCTTGCATCTTTTTTTTTTTTGAGGCATAATGTCTTGCATCTCTTGATTCCCATATTTTTTTTAATTTTTTTAACAATTAAATATTTTAAACTCTTTAAAAATACGTACAAACAATATACGGCTAATCATCCGTTGGAAAAAGAAGTAAAAAAAAAAAAAAAGGTTATGTTTTCCTTAAAAACACTATAGCGGTCGTTTACTTTTTGTAACAAAAAAAATTATAGGGAGTTAAATTTGGTGCCAGGTAAAAAAAGTTGGAAAAATAAAAATTAATTAACCTGATTAACGACAAGGAAAGGAAATAATAGAGAAGAGAAGAGCCTATAGAGAGAGAGAGAGAGGGGTGGGAAGAAGAAGAAGGAGAAAGTGTTTCTGAGGCTGTAGTTGAGACTGAGATCGGTGTTCGCTTTGATCGATCCTCTGTCTTGTCTCAATCAACCGAATTCTCAGCGGAGAGAATGGGAGAGGTAGCGCGTGGAGGTTGTTGTCCTCCGATGGATCTGTTCCGTTCGGAGCCGATGCAACTGGTTCAGCTCATCATCCCCATGGAATCCGCTCATCGCACTATCTCCTACCTTGGCGACCTTGGCCTCCTTCAGTTTAAAGATGTCAGTACTCCTCAATTCCTTATTCTCGCTTCGCGATAAACCCTTCCTCACTTCCCTTTCGATTTTGTTTGAGTCACTAACTCGTGATTAGGGTTCCGTCTTCTGTTTATTGCTCCTCTTCGAATTGTTCGCTTGAGATTATTTTTCTGCTTATTGATCTAAAGAAGCTGCAATTTGTTTTTCATGTAGAGGAGTGCGGATGCACTGTCGCACTTAATTGGGATATTTTTTCTTGTTAGATGCGAAACATTATTATGATGTTTTTTCCTTGAGAATTAATTAGTTAATTGAACTTCATCGTGGCCATTGGTGAAAATAGTCTTTGATTATAGAATTTTGACATTGAAACGTAGGAGCAGCTGAATGATGTTATTGATCATGATTTCGCATCGTATTGTAGACTTTTTTATTTTATTTTCTTAGGTTAATGTCTGTATTTGATTGAGTTAAAAAGGACCGTGTAGAATAGATAATGGAAACATGATGTTCCCAGCAATGAATTATGCGTTTCTGTTTTCCAATTTCTCTAAATCGAAGCATGGTGATGTGCTGGCTTGAGAGGTTTTTCTAAACATAACGTGTTCTTTCCTGTGTTATTTTCAGCTCAATTCAGAGAAGAGCCCTTTTCAACGGACTTACGCAGCTCAGGTGGGTTTTGTTTTCTGCTACCATGAGCCACTTCTTCTTATACTTGCTTCTGGAACCTGAACTTAACACTCTTCTTGTGGTGAAGTTTGATGAAAAAGGTTTTGCGTTGGCAATACTTGTTCTTTTGATGATGATAGATAAGGCCTATTAATTATTGCTGGCCTTGTCTGCACTATGTGCCATCTCGCTGCCCCCACAAAACCTTTTGGAAGTGAATTAGTAATTAGCTCAGCTGACCCAAGCCAACTCTTTATGCGGAAATGTTTTGAATTTCTCTTTGTCAGCTCTTGTTTTTTAGCATAGCTTTGTTATGTGAAAATGGCATACGTTTTGCCTTTACGTTGCACACTTTATCATATCATTTATATTATTTTTATTATGATGCCAATCATTATCCATAAAAATAATGGCTAAGGTAGCAGAGAATGGAGGGTGTATAGATCTTGGATGATGGATTGTGGACGGCTTGTAGAGTTTTCCTTCAGAGTTATTATTTCTTGTACATTACTTAAGTTTGGAGTTTAGCTTTTGCTGCATATATTGATAGTATGGTTGGAGCATAACTTGTATCTTTAAGGAGGTGTCTTTGGTACAACAGCGGAGCTGATATGGCATAAGAGTGGTTGGCATCTATTTGGTGTAAAGTGCATGTTCTTTTTAAGGAGGTTTCCCTAACAGATATGATAAGGGATTGGACAGCTTTTCTTTATTATTATTATTATTATTTTTTGCTTTGTTATTGTGGTTTTTTGTTCCATTAAGGAGGATTTGTTGTCCTCACTCATTATATTTTCTTGTCTTTGTTTCAATATTTTTTTGTTTTTTCAAAAACAAAATACTGATATTATGCTTTTGGATACGTGTGGGGGATACATATTGATCCTTGTGAAGATAAAAAGATGTGGAGAGATGGCTCGTAAATTGCGTTTTTTCAAGGAGCAAATGTTGAAGGCAGGTGTTTCGCCAAAATGTTCCACAGCACAGGGTGATGTAAACATTGATGACCTTGAGGTATGTGAGTATGTTTGTTGACAATATTTTTTTCCCTTTCTTTTAATTTATCTTATAGGTTGACATCTGGTTGGTCTGTCTTGTAATAGGTAAAACTTACAGAAATCGAGTCAGAGTTAATTGAGATGAATGCAAATGGTGAAAAGTTGCAACGCTCATACAATGAACTTGAGGAGTATAAGCTTGTTCTGCAGAAGGTGCAGTTTGTTCTCTACTTAAGCCACAAACTATTATGGGTCTTTTATTCAAATATTATGCATAATCGAGAGAGAACAATGCTAATTATCTGCTACTTCATTCATTGAGCCTGATTTTTCTTTTAAGTGGTTTGAATTGTTACTATGCCCTTTCAAGATGTATATTTGCGAAAATAACAAAAAATAGTAAGTTGAGGACTTTTCCTTAATTATATTAGAAAAATCAAAATAGAAAATATTTATGGGTATCTCTAAGCAATATTGTACTGGAATATATTTAAGTTTCACTTTCTCCCATTGTGTGTTTAGATTATCTTATTTTGTATTCAGAAAAGTTTGTAATGAAAATGCTGCAGAAAGAGTTATTAGCTGGAAAGCTGTTTATGTAGAAAAAGGGCAACCTGGTACTATAAAGCTCTTGCGAATCAGGGTCCAAGGAAGGATCGGACCCATTGTGGGTCTTTGCAAAAGGCTAATTCCACCAACTCAAACTTGTAACCTCCTAATCACATAAGATCAACTTCATCCGTTGCACCAAGGCACCCCTTCTTTTGTAAAAATTAAGCAAGATCAAATATGTTCAACTGAGACACTTCTGAACCTTTTTTCCCGCCATTTGTAGTCCCAAGCTAATCTCAACTTATTTCCAAATGCTTGCTTGGGGGCTTCTTAACTTGTGATATTCCAAAACCTTGTTCAAATTGATGTATTGAAGATAAATTTAACATATGTAATTGTTGCATGGTGGTCTGAAGCCAGGACTGATAGAAGGATAAATGGAGTTGACAATTTGCGAAGGCTTCTATTTCTACAAGCTAAAAAGATACAGAATAAGATTGTAAAATGCTATAATATAACGTGATTCTACCTGAGTTCTATATCTGTATATTGATTGGGGTTCTGTCAAATCTCTCTTAGATCAGTAGATGTACTCAATACTTCTCTGATTTCTAAATTTTAATATTCTGTATATGCTGATGTCTAGATATGAGAGACGCATATGCTTTTCATTGATCTTGTATTCTTGTTATTTTATAGGATTGAAATCTTAGTCTTTTAGATATATAAACCTTAACTATGTAACGTCAATCAATAAATAGCTGTTCCTCCTTTTCAGGCTGGTGACTTTTTCCACTCAGCTCAAAGCCGTGCCATAGAGCAGCAGAGAGAATATGAATCACGCCATCTGAGTGGTGAATCTATGGAAACACCCTTATTACAGGACCAAGTATATATCATACCTGCTCATATCTAACCTTTTTCTCTTATATTGACAATATCCTTTTTTTATTAAACCTGTTCCTTCTGTTTGTTTTGTTGTAAAGGAATTGCTAGGTGATTCATCAAAGCCGGTTAAGTTGGGGTTTTTAGCAGGTCTTGTTCCCAGGGAAAAGTCCATGGCATTTGAGAGAATTTTATTCCGCGCTACTAGAGGCAATGTATTTTTGAGGCAGGCTGCTGTTGAGGATCCAGTCACAGACCCCGTTTCTGGAGAAAAGGTGCTTACCTATTTTCCCCTCATCTAGATAAAATATATGAAATACTGAGTTATGCTGTTGCAGATTATTGTTAACATTCATATATTGTTGCTTTTATTATAGCTGATAGATAGACCATATTTAAATCTAGTCCACTCCAGAGTCATGTTAGTCTTGATGTATTCAATGTTATTTTTGTTAGTTTGTATTCGTAATGGATGCTACTGTACATCATTACATAAGACATACCAGATACAGGGAGTTTGTTGGTCTAATTACTTTGGTTTGTTGGCTGTTGTTTCTATATCAACAATATAGTACAAACACATATCTCAGCTTGCCCTGCCCTTTTCTTGTCAGCATCCTCTGTCAATAGTGAAGTTTCTTTTGTAATATGAATCAGAGATCAAGTTCTTTAATTGTATTGTATCTGAGATTTTTCCAATTATATTTGACTATTCTGTTAATATTGTATCCGTGTGTTGGGCCTGTTGGCATTGACAAATCTGAAATGGAGGTAATCATTGAGTGATAAACTTTATAATCTCCAATTTTAGCATGAAAACTGGCTATATGATTCTTCGTATTATGCATCTAATATTTGCCATCACTGTACATATGAATTTGTGGTTGCTATTAAACATATGATAATGAGTCATTTAAATCTAGTCCACTCCAGAGTCATGTTAGTCTTGATGCATTCAATGTTGTTTTTGTTAGTTTGTATTCGTACTGGATGATACTGTACATCGTTACATAAAACATACCAGATACAGGGAGTTTGTTGGTCTAATTACTTTGGTTTGTTGGCTGTTGTTTCTATATCAACGATATATTACAAACACATATCTCAGCTTGCCCTGCCCTTCTATTGACAGCATCCTCTGTTAATAGTGAAGTTTCATTTGTAATATGAATCTGAGATCAAGTTCTTTAATTGTATTGTATCTGAGATTTTCCAATTATATTTGACTATTCTGTTAATATTGTATCCGTGTGTTGGGTCTGTTGGCATTGACATATCTGAAATGGAGGTGTAATCATTGAGTGATAAACTTTATAATCTCCAATTTTAACATGAAAACTGGCTATATGATTCTTTGTATTATGCATCTAATATTTGCCGTCACTGTACATATGAATTTGTGGATGCTATTAAACATATGATAATGAGGTTTTGCATTTTTTATTGATTTAAGCTTTTGCCTGTTGCAATATATTCTTTTGTTTTTGTGTTGTATTCTATGGTGACTTGTTGTGGATGTTGACCTGCAGACTGAGAAAAATGTTTTTGTGGTCTTCTATGCCGGTGAAAAAGTGAAAGCCAAGATTCTGAAAATCTGTGACGCCTTTGGTGCTAATCGATACCCGTTTGCTGAGGAAATTGGAAAACAAACTCAAATGATTGCAGAGGTATGCATATTCTTTCTTATTTCTCTTAAGGAAAAGCTTCTTTATCTGCCCCCACGCCACCTTGAGTTTTTTTCTCAAGCTTCTGCTTGACAGTAGTACATATGAATTGACCTTGAAATTAGAGATAGGTGCTCTTCCCTTGCTCAAATTGCATGAAAATGAAGGGATCATCCTTCATGAAAATATACCCTTGTAGCAGTGAACGTTAACCTTGACTGTGGCCCTAGAGTGGCCAAGAGAGGATAGGCTCAATATAAGTTTTTTTGAGACATCTTTCATAACTGTCAGACATTGAGTGAGTGCTATCAAAAGCTAGTTACGAATTATTTCCTTAAATATGTCTTCCATAGCCGTGGTTGCTTACAGTGGACACTGAGTACTTGTATTATGTTATTGATTGTGATGTTTACGCATGCTGATTTTTCTATTTATAAGCATAGTTGTGTTGTTTGAATGTGCAAATCAGTCCGAGCAATTTATGATGGGCTGATGGTATAACTTAGATATTCTTGCTTCACAGTTGCGTTGCTTTGACTTCGTGTTCTTTAAATGATTCTTACCAGTGATGGAGATTATTGATGAATAATATTAATCATTATAGTTGCTTGTAGATAGCATTATTTTTTCAGTTTGTTTAACAATGACATTTATCTAGCTAAGTTGTTTTTTTGTATATTCTATTTCCAAGAAGTCTCATCCTTTATTTGTTTGTGAACTTTACAATTTTTTGGGTTTATGCCTAGACAATTTTAACAAATGGACCTGCAGGCTTCTGGAAAACTTTCAGAATTGAAGACCACCATAGATGCTGGACTCTTGCACCGGGTCAACTTGCTGGAAAATATTGGGGCTCAATACGAGCAATGGAATCTTTTGGTATGTAAAAAGATAAATCTAACCATATCGTGTGATGTGCTAAATGAACATGAATGTATATAACTGACGTACTTTTTCATCACATTTATGATTAATAGTAAATTTTCATTCTCCAATATACAAATTATTTGTAGATTAATATTTTTCTTCCGCTGGCATTAATGATAAATTTCTCTTGACAATATTTCTTTAAACTCATGAAGGTGAGGAAGGAGAAATCCATTCACCATACCCTGAACATGCTAAGCCTTGATGTGACGAAAAAATGTCTTGTGGCCGAGGGGTGGAGTCCTGTTTTTGCAACAAAGCAGGTATTTGTTGTTCCTGTGCTCCATTATTTTATAATGGATTTTCACTTTGGTCAGCCAGAGTTAGGGGGCGTTTGTTACAGCTTTTTTTAAAATAAAATCACTTTTTTAATTTTAATTGTGTTTGTTTCAGATTTTTTAGAAAATGATTTTTAAAAAAAAATGATTTTTAGGTTAAAAATGAAAAGCTGAAAAAAGTAGCTTCTCATTCATAAGAGTTGAAAAAATGATTTTTATAATCATAAACAAACACAAATTAGCTTCAGATTTTTTTAAAATCTATAAAAAATAATCTCTAGATTATTTTAAAACATAATCACTTTTTTTTTAATCCGTAACAAACGGGCCCTTAATACTTCCCTTATGATTACTGTAAAACTGATTTTATGGAACATGTTACGTTGATATTTCAGATCCAGGATGCATTACAGCGGGCAGCAATTGACTCTAATTCTCAAGTCAGTGCCATTTTCCAAGTTTTGCATACTAAGGAGTTGCCTCCTACCTATTTTCGTACGAACAAATTTACGTCTTCATTTCAAGGAATTATCGACTCATACGGGTGAGCATCGAACTGATTTCTTTTTCCCTTTATCCCTTTATCCCTTTATCTACAGTTATGTGTGTGGAAAGAGGAGGTGTACTTATTTATCAACATACATATTGTTCGCATGATCACATTTTTGTATTATGTTTGTACTGTAAGTTCATTGTGCAATATACCCTAAGAGTTTGGATATACTTCAAGAGTGGTGTTTATAATTGTAGGTCATGATCATCATATTAGTAGATCAGTTATTTTTATGGTCTAAAATTTTCACTGTTCTCCTACAAGAAGTGATACTTTGGGATTCTTACACTTGCACTGCTAATGTTGGTTATGTATCCCGCTTTAAGTAATTTTTGTTTTGCAGTTATCTATTGATATTCCATCTCCGGTAATTGGTTCATTAGACTTGATTTTGAGTCCACTCTCAAGAATCTAATTCATAAATGAAGTCGTTTAAATTGAAATATCGATGGATGCTTCATCGCTTGAATATAACTATTAATTTTACATCACACAGAGACAAAGTTGAAGGCATATTATTGACCCCACTTTGTATTTGTCTTGCACTACATACTACATAGCAAATTAGCAATAAAGTACTAGGTTGAGTTAGATAAGTCAAAAGTAAACTGAAATAATTAGATTTAAAGCCACAAAGTAATACTTAAAATAGGCAGGGAGATCGTTATAGCCTTCACCTGTACAAGATTTGAAACCTGGTTGCAGAAGTTAAATTTCAATAGGGGGGGGGGGGCAAAGTGCTTTATTTTTTCAATCATATTGATTGAAATTTTATGTTGGAATGTGAAAGAGAGACTGCTGCACCTCAAGCTCCTACCTCGATTTTAATATTGAGCTAGGGGATGGTGCAATTATCTCAACAAATTATGAATTTGGTTTATTATTATTTTTTTTCTATTTTGAAAGATAACAATCTTATATTTTGAATTATTATACTAATATTTCAGGGTTGCCAAGTATCAGGAGGCAAATCCTACTGTGTATACTGTAGTTACCTTTCCATTTCTTTTTGCCGTAATGTTTGGTGATTGGGGGCATGGAATATGTTTACTGCTGGCAGCTCTATATTTCATAATCAGGGAGAAGAAACTTTCTAGCCAGGTACTCTTTTAGTTTGCTTTGTAAGTCCATCCTTTAAAAAAAAGTTATGAAAGGCAAAATTTTATACCTCAATAGGAAAAATTAAGTAGATTTTCTCCACCTTTCTGGAAAGTGTTTAGTATCTCTCGTGTTATGCATACCCTTGTAGATATCAACTTTTGGATCAAAACCCCATATAGATATCAACTTTAATGCCTACACCCGATATCCAATGGATACTTATATAACCCACATCTATTACCTAGATTTTTATTACATGGAGTATATTTATCCTTTAATATGTCTTTTTTACAAACTAGTAAAATAAAGATACTATTTTAATACTAAAATTATCTATGAAAAATTTTACAAAAAATGACTAGAAGTTAAACGCAACCCCAAAAATATGCAAAAATCTTTTAAATTTTAATTATAAAACATAATTGACATATTATAAGGGTTGGGCATGCCCTAAATTTTTTCTAGATAATTACAAGTTTGAACCTAGAACTAGAACCATTTGACAAGTTTTTTTTTTTTTATAAAGTCCATTTGACAAGTAAAACCCTATCCATTGTGGATAACTTTTACAGATACCTATCGGGTCTGAATTCAATTGGCATCCCTAAAAACATTACCTTGTGGTTATTAATATTGACCTTTTGACAAGGTTAGAGTCCTTATGGAATATGGATTAATGTAAAACCTTTGGCAGTCTAATTTGTGTTGATGTTGTTTATATTAACTGTTCTTTCTGTAACTACGTAAAACTCATATATAGCATATCCAGCAATTTTTCAAGGGTGTATGTTGCTGCTTGATGCCCGATGACATTTGGGATGCTTTTTTCTTTCAAGACCATGCATCAAGAGTGCTTAAAATCGTTCAAAATTTGTGGATATTTTTACTGTAAAAGACCATAATTTCTATGTTAGTGCGTGAGGTAGTCCTCTTCCTGCCTAACGAAGGCAGATAGGAGTGCTCGACTGCTGATCCTTGGAGTTGTTGCAAAGGACTTCACCAACTAAGCCAACTAACACCGTTGACCACAATTTCATTTTTGCTATTTTCCAGATAATTTAAAATTTAATTTTTTTATTAACGGGGAAAACCTTTCGGATTGATAATTGATGTTACACTTTGCCATCAAATTCTGCTTGGTGATGTGTACTACTGCTTTCCCCCTTGCATAAATATATTTCATGTATGTATGTGTGTTCTAACATGCAATCTTTGGGTGAAAACAGAAGCTTGATGACATCACAGCGATGACTTTTGGAGGTCGTTATGTTATTATCTTGATGGCACTCTTCTCAATCTACACTGGCGTGATCTATAATGAGTTTTTTTCTGTCCCATTCGAACTCTTTGGTCCCTCTGCATATGAATGTCGTGACCTTTCTTGCAGGTGAATCAAATCCCTTAATTCATAACATTCAATATTATGCTTTATGCTGTTAGAAATTTAGTCACTGTTCTTTTATTTACCCTCTTTTTTTTATGCAGTGAGGCTACAACAATAGGCCTGATTAAAGTGCGTCGCACTTACCCTTTTGGAGTGGATCCTGTATGGCATGGTTCACGTAGTGAATTACCATTCCTGAACTCATTGAAAATGAAAATGTCAATTCTTCTCGGAGTTGCTCAAATGAACCTGGGAATTGTAATGAGCTATTGCAATGCCATATTCTTTAGGAACAACGTAAATGTATGGTAAGTTAATATGTATCTGAACGGTAACATTTGTTATGGGAAACTCCTACTTATTTTTTTTTTGCCTCGGGGAGAGAAGAGGGGTGTTTAAAAAAAATTCATATGCAGTTTTGTGTTGTTATTCACACCTGCAACAAAATTAATGCAATTTTTTTTATTTCAATATTTCAGGTTCCAATTTATACCCCAGATTATCTTTCTCAACAGTCTATTTGGCTACCTATCCCTTCTTATTATTGTTAAGTGGTGCACGGGTTCTAAAGCTGATTTGTACCACATAATGATCTACATGTTCCTAAGCCCAACAGATGATTTGGGTGAAAACCAACTCTTTGTTGGTCAGAAAAATCTTCAGGTTGGCCAACTTCCCCCCACCTTCTCCCAAAAAAAAAAAAAAACCTTTTTTAATGGGGCATTTCTATATGAATAATACTTACGTGCTCTCTTTTGTTCATACCAGCTCGTGCTTTTGCTTCTGGCCGTTGTCTCTGTGCCCTGGATGCTGTTGCCAAAACCTTTTATTTTGAAGAAGCAACATGAAGATGTATGCTTGCATTTATAATTTTTCTATTTGTTCTTGCCTGGAACCTTTATTTTGTTCTCATTCTTATAGTTATGTTACTTCAGAGGCACGGGGCTGAATCCTATGCACCACTTCCAAGCACAGAGGAAAGCTTGCAAGTGGAGTCAAATCATGATTCCCATGGTCATGAGGAATTCGAGTTCAGTGAAATATTTGTACATCAACTTATTCACACCATTGAATTTGTACTTGGAGCAGTATCTAATACAGCTTCTTACCTTCGTCTGTGGGCCCTTAGGTATGTCTATAAGTGGGACAATTGTTCTATTCTATTAATAATGCTCGAGTCCTACAAGAGATACAAGATTGTAACCTCGCATCATTTTGTTTATCTATTCATATGTATATTTGTTTGAGAAATGATTTTTTGACAACCAAATTTAGACAACTTTCGCGACAACTTTTTAAGTGGTTAATGCAGTTCAAATACATGGTTAATTACGGTTAATAAATGGTTAATGGATATATCAGGTGTTGAAACTCATTAATCATCAACGTAACTTTATTAATCACGGGGATTTGAACGTGATTAACCACGATTTTCAAGTGTTCAACCATATGTAGATTTGAATAGTTGAAAATCGTGGTTAATCACGTTCAAATTCGTGGTTAATGAAGTTATGTTGATGGTTAATAAGTTTCGACACTTGATATATTCATTAACCATTCACTGATCGTAATTAATCACGTATTTGAATTGTATTAATCACTTAAAAGTTTGTCGCAAAAATTGTCCCATTTTAGTTGTCAAAATAGCGCGACCCTATTCGTTTTTATGTATGTATTAAACTACAGTTACACATTTACTGATGTTTTTCTTTTTGTACCCAGTCTTGCTCATTCAGAGTTATCAAGTGTTTTCTACGAGAAGGTTCTGGTTCTGGCATGGGGGTATGTTGAATTTACAAATTTCTGTTGCATTTTCTTGTGACTCGTGATATGATTGTGGGGGGTATGAGTGATAAGCATTCAACACATGATGAACCAATGGAAATTATTCAGCATATCTGGGCTATCGCACGATATCTGAGTGAAACTCCCTCACCTTTTTTGAAATTCATGTTTTTAAAAAATGAAGGATTTATGAAAATGGTACACAGTGGCATTACTGAATTATCTCTCGCGAGGGTCCCTGGTTTTTTATGCTCATTGTTCATTCTCTACTATCAATCTGTTTTTCCCTCGAATTTGACAGTAGTTTGTCCTTGTCCTTGTCCTTTTCTGGATAATTAATGTGGCGAATGACTGATAATTGCTCTGTCTGATGTCCCAGGTACAATAATGTGATTATCTTGATAGTGGGTATCATTGTCTTCGTTTTTGCTACCGTTGGAGTGTTACTTGTCATGGAAACTCTGAGTGCCTTCTTGCACGCGTTGCGACTTCACTGGGTGGAGTATCAAAACAAGTTTTATGAGGGCGATGGTTACCTGTTCCATCCTTTCTCGTTCTCATTGATAGACGAAGAGGATGAAATGCCTTAAAACTGCGTTAGTAAGAGGAGCTATGTAGCTTCGAACCTGTATTGATTCTTTCATTTGCTGTGACAAGTCAGTGATTGCCTGAATGGTATCTGCGGCATTGTATATGGTGGAATCCTGGGAGCTTTTTCTTCAAACATTATGCCGTATCTTGTTTATTTATCCGTTCAGAGAATAAATGCATCCCGATTAGGGAGTACCTTTCTATCTCAGCTAGGCAGGCGTGGTTTAATGTAATAATTATAACTCAAGATAACATATCTTTATTTATTTATTATTTTACAAATAATGGCGATATAATGATGTCTAAATTTGCATGACATTTTTTTGATCAATAAATTTGCATAACATTGAAAATGATTTCGTGGTATTTAAAAATAAAAGTATATTTACTGGGTATGTGAACTTATCGCCTTGAGCCCTTGACAATTTTTTTTTTCTCCTCGTGACATTGAAATGATTTTTATAAATATACATGACGGAAGAAAAGCAATCTCACTATTCTCACCTATCTGAATGAGTATATATTATAATGAATACAAAATTTGTACTTTATTGTAAATCATACATTTATCAATTATCGTTAAATTTACTTATGGTCCTATTATGTGTTTCAAGAAAGTGAATCAAATGAATAAACGGAGTAAGCTGAAATAAAAGCAATTTCGTTACGAGATTACAGTTCAATCCGATTCATTAACTCTATAATTGTACGTCAAAGGTTTAAAAACTACTGCGAGAAAATGACTCGCTCTCTGCATAAAATCACATGATATTTTTCGATGAATTGCAATTCCTTGTTCATAATTAGGCCTAAAAACTGTTGTTGCGAGATTGCGTAGCTAATAATAATATGCACCAGCACCGCTTTAAAATAATAATATGGGCAATAGTTCATGTTTCACAATTAATAAATAAAAAACACAGCAGATCATGTTTTATACAGACATTGGACAAGGTCAACTAGGTAAACATGCTACTGGGTAGTGGTATGAACAGAGGCCACAGTTGAAACCATGGAGTCTACCCCACAGATATTTCGTCCCCTGCAAATCTTGTAGTATCCATTTTCTCCCCAGTTCTCTCCCCAGGAGTTTTTAATGATCCAATATGGCTTCTCCTTCATCCGAATAGGTGCATAGGCCCCAGAACCATATCCCACCAGTAATACCCCATGATCCAGCCGCCTTGAGCAGATGTATGGGCATGATACTCCACCAATATATGTCTGCATAAACACTGCATTGATCGCCACTGCGTTTGTGCCCATTGAAATTTACAAGAATCAATATCAACTATTGAATGTGTGATAGTAATAATTAATAATCAAATAATAAAAGTTTTGAAAAACATAATTAGTTCGGAGCAGAACTCACCTGCAAGAGGGCCATTTTTGACAAGATTGGCAGCAATCTGGTTTTCATCAAGTGAGACGACACTGAAATTTGCCACGGATGCTGCAATCTTTGCCTTGTCAAATTTGCAGGTCCCGCTATCACTACCAGAATAAGGATAGTCTTCCTCTCGCATGACCCCACCAGATTTTAGGATGTACTCAAAAGCACTATTCATCAATCCACCATTGCACCCGGCGTCGCAAGAACCCGCCTCATCTGGATCACACTGCAAATGGGAATAGGTCCAAATCAATTTAGAAAACATAAACAGTAACAACTGCTAAAGTCCTATTTAATAGTAAATATTCCTCTGTTTAAAATCTTATAACTATGCTTCAACTTTACGTTCTAAATGCTACCTAATTTTCCATAACCATTTAAATTAATAAATAACAATCTTTCCCCCTTCCTCTGTTTAAAATCTTATAGTTATGCTGCAACTTTACGTTCTAAATGCTGCCTAATTTTCCATAACCATTAATCATTTGAAAAACAGAGGACACACACACCCATCAAATAAAGTCTCTTAAATTCACATAACAATTCTCATTCTTAATAAGCAGTAAGCACATGCATTGTGAGAACACACAGCTTCATAAAGTTTTCACCAGTGAATAATAATAAATAATAAATAAAAGGAAAAATAATAAATAAAGAAGGAAAACCTCGTGATCACAATCCACAAGCTGCTGCTCGCTAAGACTGACAAGTTCGCCGGTAGCGAGGAAGTGAGCACCTTCGAGTGCACCAGTTGTGCTGAAGCTCCAACACGATCCACACGAACCCTAATTGCACGTCCAACACAATCAAAATCAAAATAAAAAAAACATTTAAATGAGCCACGAATAATAAATAAATAATCATATTCATAGTCATAATACCTGATTCTTAACAGGAGTAACCGCTCCATGATCTCTCCAATCAAAATCGTTGGGAAGATTATCAGTGGGAAGAATAGGAGCCTGGCTTGCATCGGAAGGCAACCTCAACCCTCGGAGACCCAAAACGCTCTTCCGAAACTCCGCAGGCGTCAGATCCGAGAAACGAGTAACGCCGTGAACCGCCGAAGGGTCCATCAACTGGTGTCGATGAGCCCGGCGCATGTTAGCCTTGAATATGTTGAACCTGTAATCGTGCTCGTCCTTCGAAGCGTACGCCTTCCCGAACCTCCGCTTGAACTCATTAAAGTGGTGCTCTGCTCCCAACCGCTCTCCGCCGTCGACCACCTGCCGGATCAACGGGTCTGCGCCGTTGTCCAGCGTCTCCGATGCAAACGCTGAGACGGAGAGGAGGAAGAAGACAGCGAAGAGAATAAGAGTGCGATCCATAACGAAAATGCGAGTATGGGGAGTGGGGGAGTGGCGAGTCCAATAAATAAAGGCGACGGTTAGGTTAAGAAAGGAACGTGAATATCACCGCCACAACCAAATTATTGTTATATTTGAAAGCTGATAAAGTGATGATATATAATGATAAAATGATGAATTCCCGCGATTACTTAGGAGAACAGTAAGGTGTAGCAACCAATAGCTACAAGACACGTGGCTTTGGCGTTCCTTTAAGTTGAATGACAGCTACAGTTGGAATCCTTGTAGGTTTCGGAATAGGACCGGGAATGGTAGGATAACAGAATTAAATAAGAATAAAGATATGATAAATATGATAAGCTGTTATCTTATCCTCTATTTGATGAGCACATGATAACAAACTAGATAATATTATATTATCTTATCATGTGTTTGAGATAAATCAAATAATAGTATAAAAGGATATAAATAATAAAAAATGTCAAAATTATCTATGTGACAAAATTATATATATTTTTTTATTTTTTCTTTTAATATTTTTTATAATTTTCAATATGAAATTTTAATTTTAAGTTTTAATTTTGAATTTTATGATATTTTATTAGATTTAACTTTGTGTATATTTTTTATTTTTTAATCACATAAAATGATAAAATTATCCTTATAACAAAACTATATATAATTTTTTAAAATTAGTTTTCGATATTTTGATATATTTTTAACTTATAGTGATTTTTATAAAATATTAGTTATTAGATTTTATTTTAAATATTTTAAAATTTATTAGATTTTAAATTATTTTTCATATGGGTGAATGCAGAAATAAAATTTCTTATCATATCCTGCTGATTTCTAATCCAGTCCTCCTCCCAGGATAAGATTTTAACTAGATAAATATGATAAGATAGGTGACATGATTGAGTTGTGATATCCTGCTGGCTCAACAAATGCTGGATTAAGACAAGATATGATAGCTTATCTTATCATGACCATCATACGGACCCATAGAATCCTATTAGGTTTTTTTGGTCAATAGAATCCTAGTAGGTTTAGGTTAGGTTGTTTTTTCGGTTTTCCCCTATGCTGTAGTTGTTGTGAATGAAAGCCCAATAAGTCTCCTCCGTATGGGCTATTAGGTGAGGGCCATTGCTACTTCCACTCCAGAATTTACTACACACACTCCTACAATCATTTATACAATTTAATTTGACTAAAATACCTTATTCTACACACACACCCTGACATTTTTTCCGTGTTTAAGTTGTTTCTGGAAATTAATTTTAGGAATAAATGTTAATACATTCCAGAAATTAACATCCAAAATGGTTTTTGTAGGTAGTGAGAGCATTCTATAAACTAATTTTCGATTTTTTTTTATTGTGTTTCATAAATTAGTTTCCGAAACACAATTGTCTCAAGCTAAATTTTGAAATACAATTTTAATTTTTAGTCTTAGAATTAAGCTTTCGGAATGTTATTGTTGCTTCCATAAAATTAAATTTTGAAATGTGTTCTGATTCTTCCTCTGCCTTAGCCGCACTACTCTTGTATATGATAACACGTGCCACTCTTTCCTCAGTCAATATCTGGTTGTCTCCTCTCACATACCTCTTTGGTAAACCCAATTTATTTGACTCTTTAGGCTCCTAAATGATTTGTCGAGCCTAAGTCAGCCCCAAATTTGGAAGCGGATGGAAGTTCATGGGCTGAGTATCTTCACTTTTGTTCCATGCATTTCATTCAAAACATCATCGTTTTTTTTTAAATTTAGCGATACTGTGAATTTGGGAACTGAGAAAAAATGGAAGACCATGTGTTGGTGTTGTGTTGTGGAGGGGGGGGGGGGAATGGGGCTGCAACTAATTCATCATCTCTGAAAACTCCTGCAGGTTCCCCGTCGTCACAGAAGACAGACAGAGGTAGCTCACATGCGTGTCGAGGTATTCTCCGTTTGCTTTCGGATTTGCTCTGTTCATATGCTCTAGATCACTTCTAAATCTCTAATTGTCTGTTTGGTTCAAACGGGAGGGAAAGGGGAGGATGTATTTAATTTAATTTTATGTTTGGTTAAGAGGAGAGGAGAAGAGGGGAGGGAAAGGAAGCCTTTGCTTGTTTGGTTCAGGAGGGGAAGGGAGAAATTTTAATGGAAATGAAAGATTAATTTACTTGTATATCCTTATAACCTTTTATATTATATAATATAAAAGATATTTAAGTAATTTTATTTTAAATGATTTAAACTCCTCTTCTCCCCCTCTCCAAAAAACCCTACTATTGGAGGGGAACTAAAATTGGATTAGGAGAGATTTTGCTCCCATCCCTTTCTCTCCCCTCAAAAAATTTGAACCACACTTAAAATAATACCTCTCTTCTCCTCCACTCCCCTTCCTGTCCCACAAGCCAAACACTACCTAAGGGGGAGGCCGGGAGGGGAGAGGGGAAGGCAAGGGAAAGTGGATTTCAGAATTAAATTTTCAGAAAGGGGGTATTTTAGGAAAAAAAATTAAAAAGGGTTGTAGGGGTACGGATAATAAAGTGTGGGGGTGGGGATAGCAACTACCTTTGGTGAGGAAATTGGGCCAAATGAGTCCAAAAATAACACCGTCGTGTTGGACCAAAAACTAAAACCACGTCGTTTTGGCTCAAAACTAAACAAAACCAATCTTCCTTGAAAAACAGCCACCGCTATCTACGTCGATAACTAGACTGTAACAGCGAAACAGCTCCTCTGTGACAAACCCGATCTTTTATTCTTCTTCCACCTTGGTATGTTTTATCGTTTTTATTTTTCCTTTTTTACCCCGCGAAGTCTTTCATTTCATTCCCGCCTTTTGCTTCCTGGAAAAATTTCGCAAACTAGTTCTATTTTTTTTTTTTTAATTTCTCCTTCACCTATAATTGAATGTGTTTTGTTATTTTCGGTTTAATTATGCTCTATATTACAGATATTATTATTTTCCCGTCTCTTTCATTTGTTGTGCTATTAATATATGGATTCAGCTGTTCTATAACAATGATATATTGTTTCTTGTGACTTTGTCAATGGGAGGAGCATAATTAATTTTTTTCGCCTTTTCCTAGACTGGAATCTTTGAATCTTGTGAATTTTCATTTACAGAACAAATTCTTCTTCACGGTTAAGGGGAAAATTTATTGCAATATGAAACATGTGATGTCTTTTCATTGTGCCTGTGCTAACTAGGTTAACTGGAATCCATGAGTTAGCTTATTATGATAGTTTGTCTTCATTGCAGATGGATGGTAGGCTTGCTGAAGAACTTTATGCTGAAAGTTTACAACTGTCAAAATTAGAATTAGGATCGACCCGTGTTGATGATCAAGAAGATAAGTTAAATGGTAAGATTCTGTATGAGTGAATTGATATGGAAACTCTATTACTAAATGCATTAAATGACAAAGTGTATAATTATGATTAAAATATTTTGCCGACTAGTCGAAAAAGCATTAAACAAATACGTCTTCTTTTTTTTTATTTTTTTTTTTTTATGAAAGGAAAGTACTCCGGAAGTTCCTGCAATTGAAATTGGTTTTCTAAATGCATATAAGTTATTGTTTTTTCAGTACGTTGCTTTATGGCATCTTGTTGTATGTTATGCTTTCAGATTATGATGGCAATGATTTGAGCCTTGATGATTCTTTGTGGGATGATTCTGATGACAAGTTAGATAGCTCATCAGATTTGGACAGAGAGTGGCAGAGGAGGCGTGACCAGTTCCATACGGTATTTTAACAATTTAGAATTAATTTTCCTTATTTTAGTTTTTAATTTCTTACTTCTGTTAAATGATTAGCTATTTCCATATACTTTAGATTGGGTATCGAGATGGTCTTATAGCAGGGAAGGAAGCTTCTGCACAGGAGGGGTTCAATATTGGTTTTAAACAATCAGTCCTTGCTGGTTATAACTGGGGTGTTGTAAGAGGTGTGACCAGGTATTATGAAAGGGAAGACATAAAGATGATTATGTAGTATAATTGAATTTGATACTGTCACTGGCTCACTAATATAATTTTTATTCTTTTTTGGCTATTTGCTTCCTGTGAAGTGCTTTTGCTTATCTTCCAGATCAGTTAAAAGAGAGGTTGGTTGAAACACTAGAAAAGAGAAACGAATTCCAAGGGCTGTATGAATCAGTGCAATCTTTGTCAACAACAGATGCCCTTAGGTTGTTTCATGAAGACAACAAAGCACAAGAAGCTTTCGAACAAGGGGATGTTAGCTGCCACGCACCAGGTTTGCAGGAGCATACTTCACATAGCTCTCCTCTGACAAATTATTATGGACAACTTCAATCTCTGATTCTTGATTCTCCTGCCATTGACAGTCATTTACTTGAACCGAAATAAATGGTGATACCTTTTATGTAAAACACTTTAGCTTAGAATGATAAGGGCTTCTGTGGAAAACATCTTCCATTTGCATGATCACAAAAACTGATCAATTGTTGTAATTGAGTTCCATCCAAAAACTTGTTTTGGGGTAACTTGCATTTCACCTTTTCTCTTAGCATTAGTTGTAATTGTAAGTATATTAGGTAATTAATCTTAATGGTAGATGCATAATTTGTGTTGTTAGCTCTTACTTTTCACCAAGTCCACCGTTGTTATAAAATAAACAAATAATGCTCCATTTGCAATCTCTGCTCAATTCAAACACAGTTGAACTCAACAAAACAAGTTGAAATGCAGTTGTAATTTGTTTTCTGAGTCGTAGTTAATAAAACTACATTCTCAATGTAGTTCATTATTAAATCGATTTTTCATTTTCTTCACATTATATGATCAACATAACTACTTTTATAAATCAATATAGGAAAAAAAACATAGCTTATGTTGCCCCTAGTGGACTTTCTTTCTGTAGATTTAATATTGTTTGTTCATTAGTCTCGTTTATAAATGCCTTGAGCTTGATGTGATCCTGTTTATGTTGTTTACTTCATATCATTACATCACACTCTTTATCATGAATTAATATTTTATCTTGTGGAGAAAAAAGATTTGTTATTTATTTGATCTCTTCAAATATTAAGTCACTATGATTATAATTCCTAGCTGCACATATATGTGAACTACCCATCAGAATAATAACAAAACCCGAATTTTCTATATTTTTCATTTTTTGCTTGCTATAGATTCTTCCATTGGTTATGGAACCTTGAAGCTGTTCACTGGAATTTATCAATGAACATAGCAATTCACTAGTCGTGTTTCTATTATTTTTTATGATGAACGGTAGAAGAAAAATAAAAACAAAAGTATATAAAACATGTATTATTAGCTATGCTTCTATGTGATACAAGCAAACAGGATAAATTAACAAATCTGGAACATGAGTGCCCCTTACATTATAACATGAAAGTACTAGTGCATCAAACACAATTTAAAGGAAATTAAAACAACCAAAAGTATAGCAAACAAATTTGTGGAGCAAATCCACAAAGCTTAGTGGAAACCACAAAATCCCATTCTTGTGTTTCTGTTTCCATTTAAAAGTCACACATTCCTCCCTTATTCCTGCAAGCTGAATTTTCTCGATACTTCAGAAAGGAGATGCATAACAAGTTTCTTGTTGTTATAGGCTTGCATATTACTCCTAGAGATTGCCTTTCTCTTGGTGTCCTTACTCCTCTGCTTCATGGGCAAGATAGCACTTCCTAAAAAGAATAAGAGAGAAAGCCTTTTTTTTTTTTCTCAGCAGCATACGTTAGCTACAAGCCTGAATAGGTTTTGCATGAGGAAAGGGTGAATTGTTTCTCATATGAGTTTCGCATTTTGGTGTCGACATTACTGTTTCAAAAGCTTCAACAAGCAATGCAACCTTCTTTTTCCCAGCTGGAGCAAGTTTTGTGACAGCTTGTCTGAGTGCAAAATCAAGCATCCATTCCTCTGCATTTTTTCTATCATCCATCATTTGATGCTTCAGTTCAACCTTTTCTGGTTCTGGGTCAGGAACCAAGGGCAGGAAGTTTGGCTTTCTTGGGTTGATCTTTCTCATTTCCTCAACATCTTGCACAGGTCTGTTGGGCTTAGCTACACATTGCCAATTATTGCTTGTGTGCTGCTTTTCACCACCTATGCAGCTTATAGTCTGGAACTTACTATCTCTAACTTGATCTTCATCCAGCAGTTCTTGGTCCTGAACAATAATGCTCCTCTCTCCAGGCACATTAGACGGGGGAATTTGGTTGCTTTGTTTGATTTCTTTGTCATTATTATCTAGGTTTGTGTTGTTGTCTTCACTGCTCTCTTCAATCTTGCGAGTTTCACAGATCTTGCGACCTTCACTATTCTCAACTGTATCTTCATCAAGAACCATTGAGGCACAACTGGCCTCATTATCCACGTGTTTCTCAATTTCTCTGTCAGTATCTTCCGTGTTTGTTAGATATTGAAATTCTTCCTCTTCCAAAGAAGATTGGTCATACTCATAACCTATGCCATTGGTTGGATAGTCAATTGGTTGAGTCTTGAATTCGATGCTTTCACTTGCGCTTTCCTGGACAGTATTAGTGTCACGAGGTTGTGCTTCAAAACACGTGTTTTTCTCTTCTTTGCCTTCTTGCAGTGCTTTCTCAACCATAATGTCTGCATTATGGTTGCTAAGGATGTCATCTAACCACATGTCAGATAGATCACACGAACTCTCTGACAAGGACTTCAATTTTGTGCCAGTCTCCTCTTGTGTGATAACAGTAGAACCAATATCATCTTCACGGTTGACTGAACAAAATTGTTCCTCCTCCCACTCCATATCAGCATCTTGGGAATCAGAGTCATCCAATTCAATATTCTCCGTGTGTTCCCCATTGTAGCTAACCTCGCGGCAGTAGCTTCCTGTACATATTTCTTCATGAAACCAGCTAGGCGGGTGGTTTTCATATGCATCTTCAGCATTTGGTTCTTGATGAGAGCTCCCCTTGGTACCCGCTTCAATTGCAGCAGCATCAAAGTAGATTTTGAAATCCTCTTTGGGAATGATCTCAGACTTGGGGAGATCACAAGGCACACATGGAGTTACTTGCTTGACACCTTCCTCTCCTGCTGCGTTGCCATTCCTCTCAATTCCAAACTTTATACCTTCTTGATCCTGAAGGTGTTTGACAGAGTCAGATCTTCCCATTTTGCCTGCTTCTTCTCTTTTCTTGGCATAGACTTCAATAAAGAAGTCCATAGCAGTTTCTCGCATCAAGGGAGTTATTATTGGATTACAACTATCAGCTTTATCATATTCAGGTTTTTCGTCAAAGACAATTTGCTCAAAATCGAAGTCCTTCCTAGTCTCATGGGGCACCTTTAATCTTTGAGGAGCTTCCAGCTTTATAATCTTCCGAGTCTTCAAAAGGCGCCTCCTTGCTGACATGATGTAATTAAATTGAGGCAAAGGAGCATGGTGATTGCCATTGAGAGAACAATATGTATATGGGCAAATCTTCATGATCGAAGCTCCCTCAGACTCGGTACCCCCAGGATTAAGCATGAGGCGCTCAGGGAACTTGGAATCTTTCAAAGTTGAAGAGCAGGTAGCAGCTCTGTGTGGTGCATTAATGTCTGCACGAAGCACTGCTGTGGTAGATTTTCTCGGACGAGCCAGACAAGGTTTAAAACTAGGAGTCATTGTTAATGTTCTCTCCAAATTCATACTAGATGATGGGGGCAAAGTTTTTGCAGGTTTTTTGTTAGAAGCAGAACTAGATTTTGAATTACTCAAACATTTTTGTTGTAGATTCTTACCATCTGAAGCATATTGGGTATTCCGAAGACTCACTGGCAAAAGTTCCTTTTTTGCATCTGAACTGCTGGTGGGCTTCATGTAATTGGGTGACCTTCTCACCAAAGGCTTATGCTTTTGTGGGGATGTTGCAGTGGTTGGAGCATGAAGAGGTGATGGCTTTCTTGGTTGGAATAAGCTCATCCTTGGAGGTGGTGATTGAAGAGCCTCCAAATCAGAAAGCTTAATCGAACTTGACTTTGTCACTGTCTTCATCCCATCAGTTCCTCTACTCTTGCCATCTTGATGCTTAGAAGAAGCTAGCTCCGCGCTTGCCACGTGCTTGTTAGATTCGACGTGATCAGCTTGGATACCAAGCTTGCTGCAAACCTTTCTTTGGACCATATTCAAACGAAAACCACATGCATAATGTAAGTAGGATTTTGGAATCAAAATTGGTTTTCCTTTCTGTGGAGTTCAAGCACAAGAAGGTAAAAAAAACTTCTTATGCTTTTGCTTTTCCAGAAAGTTCACATTGTAAAGAAAAGAGGGACTGAAACACAAGCAACCAGAAAGATTCTCCCCTCTTGGTTTAGTTTGCTGTGTTTATAGAAGCTTTTCTTGTTGCTTATTCTCAATTGTTCGGTAGGTAATGAAATTTGAATGAAGCTGGTATGTTTCATGCTTATGTGTACTACTAACAGAGGGTTTAGGGACCCTTTTTGCTTGAGCATTATTAGTATTTGTAACATGGGAATTCTCCAATTGCTTGTGACTTGTTTCTTATATTTTAAACATAAAATTGTTGCTGTGCGCTAACAAAACATCACAAGATTGTGGCTGATTTGATTCCACAACTCATCGATCTCTAAATGACTGAATTACCGTCTTGATTTGGATAACGAAAACCTTGAGGCCTTTTCTAGGTGACAGATGAAGACATCACACATTTTTCACTTACTTTGGCATACTTTTGTTTAATGACAATTATGTTTCTATTAAGGCAACCCTTTGGTTCACGAAATTACTTCAACTGTTTTTGCCTTCCATCAATTGCTTAATAATGGTGTTACATAAATAGATCTTAGATAGCTCTAAAGTGTAGATTTATAATTATCGAATAGAATGGATAGATTATGGATATTTGATGTTCGTGTAGCGTTGGATTTTTATTTATTTGTGATGTGAAGAATAGTAGTTGGAAGTTTGAAAGTTTCCTCAATAAAATAACTCTAACAGAAATACTTCAATGATCATAAATTGTAGGAAGTTCATGGTGGGATCGCGCATCTCACTGTATTTTCTTATCAATTATTTGGGAGAATAACTTTCCGTTGAAACAAACAATTTGATCCATTTTTTTTGCTTCTCGATATATTTTTCCTTTGGAAAATTCTTGCATAAAAATCCAATGATCAGCATTGTTTAGCGTTTTGTACAGCTGTTTGTGAACCTGAGAGATTCAGACAAATAATTGAGTATAATGGTAAAAGAACATGAAGGTTGAGATCCCTGTGCCATACTAATTCAATCTTCTTTGGTAATTTAACAAAAATGGCAAAAATCTATATGGGATGGTGAAGCTATTTGCAATTTCAGAGGCAGTCACAGAGGAGTTGATGAGAGATATGACAAGACTAGAGAGTAACATAGAAGAGTTTTGATTTTTGAACACCCCCACAAAATCAGTACTCATCTAACACGTCTTATTTTTTTCTATCTCTCTCTTCTTATCACATTACATACCTATCACATTTATCACTCCTCTCTCTTCTATCTCTATCTATCTCAAGGTGTATAATAGTTTTGGGGTGTCCAAGAAATATTTCCCAAGAGAGATAGTATAGGTAAAGATAAATGAAAAACTAAAATTTGGTTTATAAAAAAAACTAGAACTTAATAAATGATAAAATGCGTGTACAACAAAATGTTATTAAGTTAAGGGATTAACTAGTCACGTGTTGCGCTAATTGACTAGATAACTCAGCTGACTAGCCAAATTACCATACAAGAATGGGATGGAAGGGTTGGGGAGATATAAATCAATTGTATGATATATGTAAAATAATAAAATATTTTTGCAATGAAAATTTGTGATGTTACAAATTAAAGTGTCATAGTTTAAGCAACATCGAATCTCTTAAAATCATGTTTATACATACATATATACATGTATACAAAGGTGGAGATCCACTTACTTCAGGAATATCTCATACTTCAGGAATATCTCATGAAGTTATTTTACTTAATAACTCACTATAAAAATTGAATTTCATCAATCTAACTGTCAAATTAAAAGTTCGTATTCAATAGATCAAAATTACAATTTTTCATAAAATTTTACGACCATTTTATACTTCATCAAATAACTTCAATTAGACGTATAATATATTTTTAAAATACAAGTAAATGTCTGCGGCACGATCACATAGCTACAAATGTCCAATGCATTTGAAATTTGATATGCATAATTTTTAAGACAATATGACAACATTCAATGGGTGAATTGATGAAATTCAATATCGACAACGAAATATTAAGCGAAATAACTATAATAATAGTAAGTAAATATTTAAAGCTATAACTTAACTTCTCTTGTCCTTACCAACTAAGCGTTGGTCCGACTGGTACTGCAGTTGGGTCTCTTACCGAGAGTCTCGAGTTCGAGCCTTGGGTATGACAAAAAACGTCGTTGGGAGGGGTAGCCTTAATGCAGCCAAAGCCCTGGAAAGATTAGTCCTCGGCAAAGCTGGGAGATACTTCCACCAATGCCATGGTATCAAAAAAACTTCTCTTGTCCTTTTTTTTTTGGTTATAAACTTTTCTTGTCTTTTAATACGTGTATAAAACACACACACATGTATATGTATACATGTGTGTGTATAAATGTATACATTGGTATATGTGTACATATACATGTATACATACATATCTGAGTGCGTGCGTGCGCGTGTAAATGTGCTATATATATATATATATATACAAATATTATGTGTGTATGTGTATTAGTGTGTACACACATGTGTGTGTTTATACAGAGTGTGTAAGAGAGAGATAGAGAGAGAAACGAGAAACACCACAAAATGATCGGTAGTTCAACCAAAAATAGAAAAGCCACGAGCGATCAAAACAATTTCACTGTCACATAATGCGACTAAGCGTTCATTTTTTGGGGGTAAAACTTGCACTATCTATCCCCAAATTAACATTCTAATTTTAGCAATAAGCATTGGACGGATATAGATAACCATCCAAAATTGAGGCCAAGCGCATCTCTCCCATTACAAACCATTTAACCCTCTGCCAAGTTTCCCCATGCCAGTTTATAAACCGAAACGTTAATTTTCAGAAAAAAAAAAACCAAAGATAAAAAATGGAAACCATTACAAAGTACACATATCTCTTAGTTATCTGCCTCATTTTACTACATCACAAAATTGTTGCACAAGAAATCAAAGGCAAGGACCTAATTAACAAGGTGTGCGAACAAACGCCTAACAAGGATCTCTGCGTGAATGTCCTTTCTTCCGACCCAACAAGAAGTGGACATGCAACTCTGGAAGACCTAGCAATGATATCACTAAGGGTGGCAGCTGCAAATGCCACAGGGATACTAATCGACGTGAAGACGATGATTGATGATCCAAATTTGGACCCTGGAATTCAACAAGGCTTGGCTGATTGCAAGGAGACCTTACTGGACGCAGAAGGTCAGCTTGAAGACACTGTGGCTGCTCTGTTGGCAACTGCCAAACATGATGCTCAGTTATGGTTGCAGGCAGCATTGGCCGCAATTGATACCTGTGACGCTTCTATACCGGGTGATGATGATGTTCTCTCCAGAAGGAGTGTAGCCTTTCGCCAATTGTGCAACATTGCTGTTGCAATCAGCAAGGCCATGACCAATAATGGAGACTAAATTAATTCTAACATGTTTTGCTTTTCTCTTTATTGTTTTGTTGCTGTTTAGTTTTTTTGTTTTAACAATTACACAAATATGTGAACTGTGGTTTTGAATTTTAGTTTATACAAGAGAGAAACAATAGTATCGTATTGAATTGAATTAAGCATGAATTGTGTTAGCAAAGGGGTTAGATCATTTTTTTTTTTTGCATCTTACTTTTTTTTAAAGCTTTTTTGTATAACAATTGTTAAATCTACAAGAGTTTCATGTCTATTAGTAATAGTACATGTCATTTGAAAACCAATGTTTTCGGTTGGCTATATTTGGATCTCAATAGGTGGAACGATATGAAATGATATTCTTTTTATTACATATTATTTAGATTATTTTAAATAAAATCATATGAAACAGAACTTCGGGTAATATTTTATATAAGGATACAATAAAATCATATGATACAAGTTTTTCAGCTCAGGTTATATCTTATTTTTAAATATGTTGAGATTGATACAGAAGCTTATTTAAATATGTATTTTATAAAAAAAATCGATGATATATATACACACACACAATCATGTGTGTGTACAATCATACATATATCTGTGTGTACATGTATGTACACACATATATGTATACAAACATACAACCATACATATGTATACATGTGTTGGTCCTAAAAGCAATTGGTGTTGTTTGTAGGAATTATTGAGAAATTCTCTAGAAATAACGATATCAGTTTATGGAGGATTAAGATGGAAGCAATATTGATACAACAACAATGTATAGAAGCTTTGAAGAGAGAGGCAAAAATGTCTTTCATTCTATCTCAAAAGGAGAAGAAAGACATGATTGACAAGGCAAAAAGTGCTATAATTTTTTGCTTTGATGATGAGGCACTAAAGGAGGCTGCAAGAGATAAGACCGCCACGAAAATGTGAGTCAAGTTGGAGCCATTGTACATGACAAAGTCTTTGACTCAGACTTTGCTTGAAACAACAACTCTACTCATTTAAGATGGTAGAGTCAAAATCTATAGCGGAACAACTAGCTAATTTCAATAAAATTCTTGACGACTTGGAAAACATTGAGGTGAAACTTGATAATGAAGACAAAACTTTGCTCCTATGAAGATAATTCTTGAGGCGAAGCTTGATAAAGAAGACAAAGATGAGGGGGTGGGGCAATGGGAAAAAGGATGGGGGAAGGGGGAAACATGGAGGCAATGAAGTCAGTGGTCTGGGGAAGGGTGGCAAGGGTTGGGGGAGGGGTGGAGGAAGCGGCCGAGGGGGTGGCGTTGTTGGAGGAGGATGGGGCCAAAGAGGTTGGTGCCAAGGAGGAGAGGAGTGGCAAAGAGAGGTGGAGGAAGGCGGGGGGCATTTGTGCAATTTTCCACCCATGCACCACATAAATAATGGTCGGTGGTGCATGATATCCGTGGCCAATATTTATATTATACATCAATATACTTATATTTAAATGAATCATAGTAAGAAGTGTTCATGATTTTTTTTCATAATTCGATATTTTTAAATGAATAATTAATAGGTTATTTATAGAAATACATTAAAGTGGAAAATTTACTTTTACAATATGTCACACACATATAGATATTGACTATTATTAACCGTTGTTATTTACATAACATGCTTATCTATTTACATTTTCTTTAAAGAAAAATAATAAAAGTAAATTACTCTAACATTTCCTCTAATTAATTTGTATTTATTTTATATTTATTACACAATTTTTTTATTTTTTTGTCTAGACTCACCTGAAAATTACATTCGACTAATCTAAATCGAGTTGAATAGACCTATATAAAAAGACAAAACTCTCTTGGTGTCAGTTTTTTTTTCATTCATAAAGACTTGAACTCATTGTCTTGCTAAAAGAAAACTAAGATTCTCGTCACTTAAACCAACATCCGATTGTTTCTTTTTCTTTTAGGTGATGTTCGGATAAATAGCTTATTTGAATAAACATTTATTTATTATATAAAAACTCGTGTACAAATTATATTTACAATCAAAGAGGAAAAAAGATTTCTTTTAGGTGACGTTCGGATAAATAGCTTATTTGAATAAACATTTATTTATTATATAAAAACTTATGTACAAATTATATTTAGAATCAAAGAGGAAAAAAGAGTATAAACTATGCATAAGTTGTTTCTATAAACTATTTTGTAAAAAAAAATATAAACTATTTTGTGAAGGTCATAACTTATTTTTATAAATTCTTCCAAATACTCTCACAAGTCTTTATTACAAGATAAAATACAAACTCGTTTGAACTTCCCTTAATCTGGAAGAAAAAAAAAATCTCCTAAAAACCTAGAGAATCCCAACAATAATTTTTTTTTCCAGGTAAGGTTGAAACGGTACATGCATGATTATTAAATCTTCTTCCATCCAATCTTATCTTATCATCCTACCATATCCTATCCCATATCAAGACAATTCTATTAACTGGATGAGTTCTCTTGGATTTTAAGGACTTCATCATTAACAATTAAAATAAAGAAATGGACTGCAGGTGGACTTATATACAAACAAAAGAAAGAAATTTATATTCTTTTCTGCACTGCAATAAGTAGTACAACAAAAATAGGAGAAATGAGAAAAAGAATATACAGTACAACCTGATTCATTGCACTTTCTTGAGCCACATCATCTTTGAGGGGGTAGTTAGATTTATTTTCTATAAATGCATCAAAATAATTCTGGTAGAATGTGTTCTTTGAATAACGTGATGCTGTCTTCACCTTCATCATTTCCATAGCCTGCCAGATTTCATAACCCACCATGAACGAAAATATGAAAAGAAATTTAAGTCCTTTTGAGCTGGGGTAGACAAGTGAGATGGGCGGAAAAATAAATCTATGAAGATAACATATCGCTAATAATCTTACTGCATGGGAAACAAATCATATATTAAGGTGTTTTAAGTCTAATATTACATATAATAACGAGAGAGCCATGGTTTGACTCTGCCATTTAGATTTTGACTTCAACATTTTACATAAAGACCTAAACCCATTACCAACCAGAAATTACCTGAAAGCTGTACGTGAATTGTCTTGCTTTCTTGCTTACTTTAGCATTTGGGTGAGATTGAAGCTTCTCATACATGCTTCGGGCCTCATTGGACCTGTTAATAATCAAAATATGTTTGGAAAGTCTTTTACTAAGAAGGAAAAAAAACAGACCATTAATAATAAGCAAAACACCTCCACTTTCAAGTCAAAGAGGCTATGGTACTACAGTAGTTTCTATCGAAGTCTCAATTGGAGCCGTTACATACACTTGGAATTTAAATCGTTTATTGATACTACAGGACACATCAATAAGAATTGCATTTTTTTCAATTTTAATTTTCAGGAGAAACATGAAGGACCAAACCGAAACCTAAAATAAATATAAGGAACCAAAAGTATAATTTAGCCAAATTTTAACAATGGCACCCTGATAGCAGCTTTGATGGGAAAAACCATACACCAAGGATTGAAGATAGAAACGCACAACAATACTTCACAAATTAAATGAAGAAAGGCACAAAATTTACGTGATTTGACACACGGAAATGCTTCAACAAAAGTATTCACTCTCTCAAAATAAGATTTCAAATTTTGTATAAACTTGAAAAATCCATTTCAAGTAGAGTATTACTGTACAAACCCAAGTACGCCACTCAAGGGTTACAAGAAATTATATATATTTATTCACAAGAGACACTCTTGTTAAACAAGTGATCACTCGCACTTACTCACTTCTCTTAGACTTGGATGATTAAACTCTTCTCCAGACCCCTTTATATAGTGGTAGGGTTTGACTTTTTCCAACAATGAGTATATGGACATTAATTACCTCTCATGTTTTCAAAATCTTTGAAAAATTCCATCTCCTTCTTTCAATGATTAATGAGAGCTTCTCAATAGTCAAAATAATAATTCCAAGAACAAAGCAATTTACTATGTGTTGAAATCACTCACTTGAATTAATGTTTAGTAATTTGAATTGTTTTTCCTATCGATTTCTCCCTCAATTAAAATTTCCAAACTCTGACATTAGCAAATTTTTCCTTCTTTTCTCTTTTGCAGTCATTGCTTGCCCTTCTCATGGCTTGTCCTTTATGGAAGTAAATATTCTTCTCGTTTTCCTGCCCCTCGCATTCTTCTTGTACACCTTGCACCCTCCCTCATCTTGAATCAACAAACTTGAACCCTTGTGATGTCATCTCTCCCAAAGATGATATTGAATTTGACATAAGAGACAAATCTCATATTATGAAAAGTTTGTATTGCACCCAATATCTTCAACTTTCATTTTGTCTTTATTTCTAATCTGAAATGGTCAAACACTCCACCAGTCTTCAAGGTACAAAACATTGTTCGGTCTCAACAAATGTGCATTGAGACAACAAAATCCATCACCCATTTTAACTTAGTGAGCTCCTCGTTTGTTGCTAAGTACACATAATCACTACTTAATTGTTTATCCCTTTAAGTTAAGCGATAGGCATTATACATAGCTTTGAGTCAAAACAAAGTTGTGAACATATCATGGCACACAAACCTGAAATAACAACCTTACATATGCATATTAGGGAGTCGTCATGTAGAACACAACAT
Organism: Calophaca sinica; assembly: GCA_037113605.1. Taxonomy (NCBI): domain Eukaryota; kingdom Viridiplantae; phylum Streptophyta; class Magnoliopsida; order Fabales; family Fabaceae; genus Calophaca; species Calophaca sinica. Next base: position 72,828,088 of record CM073734.1, read on the forward strand.
GGTAGATTCCATGAGAATTTTAGATATATGTCATGAACTTTGCGAACATACCTACTGAGGGAGTCTTGGCAAATCGACCACTGTAAAGCAGCCAATCCATGGAGCTCACTCTGCACAGACATGTTCAATCTCACGCATATATTCCTCCAAATATATTTTTTCCTAGTTTCCCTGCTAGAGTATATGTCATGACATTTAAAAGTTCAAATATCAAACATAATGTAATGCTCAATAAAACTTAAAGCATATAAAAAGGGCAATCAAAATACCCTTTTCATTTGAAGAAAAAAAGTTCATCTCATTCCACTGGTCCTTGTATCCACCTTCATCACGCATGACATTAGTTGGCATTCAGAGAGATGATATTAGGTTCTTGCTGAAAAAGATAGATATGCAAACCCCCACCCCCAAACAACTGGTATGCAATTAGTTTTAATTAAAATATTTACCTGGAAGGTTAATTTATCCATAACCCTCTCATAGTAGGGCAATGCTTCCTTCAGCTTTCCCTCATTCATTAACAAATCACCATCCTTCAATGCCTATATATATTATATGCAATTCAGAAATAAATATTATGTTGGGATTACTAGGCAGAAGATAAACATTAAAGAGGCAAATAACAAATTAAATTAGCAATATAAAGTATCTCGTGCCTTGCACGATATTTTTGAAATTGAAACATATAAATTAAAAGAAAAGTTAGGTGGACTAGGCTAATGCTCTTCTAAAAATAAAATAGGATTAGGATTGGAGGTTTTAATTAAAAAAAAATTAAGGATCATAATTGATAGGATAATATCCTTTTATACAATGTATTATCAGATTATTCAATTTTTCAAATTTGATTATTAACTGTTATATTAACAAATGAGGATTATATAAGTGAGAGAAATCCTCCCATTAGCCTGATACTTTTCTAGAAATAGGATAGGAAAGTGAGTGATCGTCTCAACGCCTCCTACTCAAGAACAAGAACTCTCATTTAATATATAAGGGTGGATTAAAAAGATAACCCTATAAAGAAATTTGATAAAGCTTTTGGAAGTTAAGATATCCTACCTAATTCTTATTTTTATAACATAGCCCCCCCTTCCCCTCCTGGGAATCTTGTTAATCATTAATACACAATGAGGAGAATAGGAGTTCTATTAGGAATCCAAGACCGTAAGTGTGTCCATAAAGATTGAGATTAAGTCAATTCAAACATTAAAGGCATATATATTTCCAAATTGGCATTTTGGAATTGACTGATTTGATATGGGCAAAGGCAAAAAGGAATTGGAAAAAAAAAAGCCTGTTTGCTTAAAAGCATCAGTTTTGAAATTTTTTTTTCTGTAAATATAATTGATTTGGGAAGAAAACAGTTAAAACTTAAAAGGCTCAAAATAATAGTCAATTTTTAAGACCACTTGATGCATTTGGAGCATTTTAGGAAGAACAGGTAAGTTGAATGTAAACCTATCACATTCTATATCAAACCAAGTGTATGCCTTCATTTCAACAAGCCAATAAACTTGATAAACTTGAGCCATCAATTTTTTTCCCTATCGGCCGTTGCCATCAATCGTTAATGATAATAATAAACCCAAAAATATGCATACATTTCATCAAAAAACAATATGCGTACAATTTATATTTCAAAAACAAACCCACGTGCCTTAAAAAATGAAAGGATGGCATTAACTTTTTGGGATACCACTAAATATGCTTACCTCCTGGCACTCAGATTTTAGCTTTGGATCAATATTTAATCCAATTTTCTTCTTATAAGCAGCAAGTAGCTGCTTTGTGCGTGCTTCCTTAATAGCCTTTTCTTCTTCGGTCTCTAGAATCTCTCCCGGACGTAGAACTCTTCCACCTCCAAACTGAATAGACCAAGAAAAAAAAAAAACAGTAAAAAGCTGGGGTAAATGAGAAAGGGATATCACAAACAAGTGGACTATGCAGGTTCATTTCGCAAGGTCATTAGAGTTTAGACAAATACTAAATACCATACTGTTTTTGAAATATTGCCAGGTCTAGGAAATACACCCCATGTAGAAACTTTTGGCTTGTAATATTCTGACTCATCTTCCTCAGTCTGTTCAGGTTTTGGATCTGTTGCAGCAGCAGCAGCAGCAGCATCGAACTTGCTTGAGTCTCCAACAATAAGCTCCACCTCAGAAAAGTCACCATCTGAGAACGAGTCTGAAATAGGAACCAGTCCAGGTGGCAATCCCCTACCCTTCTTCTTATCCGCAAAGTCAAGCCCCACAAAATCAATCCTTGAAACAGACAGTTCTCCCTTCTTATCAACACTATTGTCCTTCCCTTCATTCCCTCCCCACAATCCTAAAAATGAATTCAGATACCCATTTTAGCACAAACTGCATGACCAAAAACACACACTTTTTCATTACACATCACTTAAAGAAACATCAATGCAAGTCCAAATTTTGTCATTATCTTAGACACTCCACCGAAATCATCAAACACATCAACTCAAATACTCCTTTGGGCCTTGATACATGGATAATGATTAAATATCTCCCTATCTTATTTTTTATTTCAACTTTTTTATTTGAAAGAATGGAAGCATAAATGGTTGGACTCAACATCACTTAGCACTTAATTCTCTAAAATTTCAAATTTTTAAGTGAAAATAAATGGATTATCATTTTATAAATAAATAATAAGCATTACCTTGATCTGTTTCACTAGCCACAACCCCTTTATTCTGCTTATACTTTTTGGCCTTCTCCATTGCAATCTTTACAGAAACTGGCACATCCTTTTGCTCCCCATCAACAACATTACTCTGTTCAACCGAATTATCTTCGGCAGCACCGCTTTGCTGAATTCCCAAACTAGAGTTGGATTTAATCGATTCTTTATACGCTTTAGCCTTGTTAAACGCGAGCTTCACGGGATCAACGGGACCCGTTTGAGCTTCTGGTGATGTGGGCTCAGAAGATTCGGCGTTTTCGGGGCTCAGAGCACAACACAGTTTTGCAGGCTTTAACGTTGTTGTTGGAGGAATTCCCAATCCCACGTTTGGTTTGATGCGCAACGAAGAGAACCATGAAGAATGTAAAGAAGCCATTTAATTAAGAGAATAATATAAATATAGATACAAAAATATTCATCACCACTTATAGCACGTAAATATCACTGTGTTTGATTTGCTCTTTGCAGAAACCATCCATTTGCCGTGGTGTCTTTCTGCTTCGTTGTTACTTTTGCCGTTAGATAAGGCAAATAACTGACACTTGTTTCTGATTCTGAATTTCTGATACTATCCACAAACTTCAAGTCGGGGGGGAAACGGGCTTTTATTATTGGGCCTTAACACCCGGCCCAACTTTGTAAGTATTTTTTTTATTTGAAATAAAAATGAGAAAATGAAAAGGGCTAGGGTTTTTGAAGGCGTTGTTGATATAAAAGGGAGTCCTTATCTTCTCCTAATGTTGAGTTCTTCTTCGTGAGGGTTACCCTGTGACTGTGACTGTGACTGTCCTAAATCACTGAGCTTAAACGAACTTCACAAAGGTACCGTCTTTACTACTACACTATTTCACTTCGCCCTGTTTTCATTTTCCTTTTGCTGTGCCTTGTAATCGGTTGTTTATATCATTTCTCAGTGTCTTAGGGTTTTCCAACTATCAGATTTTGACCTTCTTATTATGTGATGTGTTGATTTTGAGTTCTATTTTATGTTTTTTTCCCCAACGTGTGCCCTATAATTCTGGATCAATCAGCTCTCTCTCTTTTCTTTTCCCTTGGGGTTTTGGAAATGATTGGTTTTCATTGCAAATTTTTTTCATCAATTTAGTTTGTGGGTTTTATTTTTCCAAATCAAGCATTTTTTTGATCGCAAAATACATCTTAGTGAAAAGTATTGGACATATTCGATTGGATTCTTCTCTTTTGTGAAAGTGATTTGGTAATATCGTGAGCTTTGGAGTTACTGATTCAATTGAGGATTATTGCGTGTTGCATTGAGTGTTTTGAGTTTAGGGTGCTAAACGTAAACATTGTCTCCAAGGATGAACAATAAGAAAAAACTTTCGTTCTTCTGAGTTGTTTCCGTGCGGAAGAATATTATTGGAGACCTGAACTGAGGAGACTGTTTACAATGCCCTTTTGTATTTTATATGAGATATGAGATAACTCTGTTTTTTAATTAATTAAATGGGTGTGCATCTGGTGTTGATTGTGTTATGTAAGATGTTTTGGTTATTTTTTCTGGAGTATGGATTTAGGATAACATGCATGTAGCTGAAATTGGCTTCATTTAACTCGGGATTGTCACTCTTAATATATGATTTTAGTTGAATTCACACTGCTTTCAATACTAAGAGTGGAGTCAAGGAACGCATTCCTAGCTTGATGCTTCTGTTTTAATAGGAGTACAACATTTTTCAAAATCTAAATTTTTTGGTGTCCATATGGAAATAGGAAACATCAGCTTTTAAATTTGGATGCGGGTTTAAGTTTTTGTAGGCCATTTTGTAAAGTCCATCTGAAATGTCTTCTGTTGTGTTGTTAGCAATTGTGTATTGTACTTTTGAATTATACACTGTAGTCTGTTTATACCTTTTTGTCATGGCATGCCTTGCGTATTAAATTAACTCTCTGTAGTTTTGTTATGTTCGTTTTTGCATCTTTTATAGGCCTAGTTTGCTGGGATGAAATATATGTTTTTTAATTTTTTTTTCCTTGATATTCACCCAGATGAATAGGGAAAAGTTGATGAAGATGGCCGGTTCAGTTCGAACTGGTGGAAAGGGTACCGTCAGAAGGTATATTCATACATGAAACCCATATTTTCTTAGTAATGCAGATATTAGATTTTTCTTCAAAATGCTTTGATGATATATCATTTGTCATTGGAGATAACACTAGCCATATGTCGACATGAATTCTTGAGCTTATATCACTATCCCCCCTGTCCCCCGTATTGCATCCATATCTGAGTGTGTGCAGCCAACATTTGCAATTTCTTGTTCTCTTTTTTATTAAATATTATTCATTCTGTTCTGAAACCATTGCTTCAAGAATGATTCATTTAACACAATGCTTTTGTTGAGTTGGATTTTCTCTTGATGTTTTGCCTTCTGATTATTTTAGAAAGAAGAAGGCCGTCCACAAAACAACAACCACGGATGACAAAAGGCTTCAGAGCACCCTGAAGAGAATAGGGGTGAATGCCATCCCTGCAATTGAGGAGGTCAATATCTTTAAGGATGATGTAGTGATCCAGTTTCTAAACCCCAAAGGTCAATATTTAGACTTTAGAGCATTTAAATGTTTTATATATGTATGTATGTGGCTTTAAAGTTTACTTACTTTTAAGTTTGATTGTTTTCTTTCCAGTTCAAGCATCCATTGCTGCTAATACTTGGGTTGTTAGTGGTTCTCCTCAAACAAAGAGTAAGCAACTATACCCTTTTTACTTCATATTCCGAACTAAGCTTGTGCTATTTGCTCTAGTCTATTCCATGAGAGAGCATTGTCAACATATTTATAGATGTTGCAAAAAGATTATGCAAATGATAACACTGGCTGAATCAAACTTGAGGTGTTACAAGTTTGGCTTGAATGGACATGAGCACCTTTGTTTAATGTGTCACATGGAAATATTTGGACTTTTGTTATATTTTGGAGTATACCAGGGCATTGTTTCCCACAATTTCTGGACTGTCAGACTTGCTATAATGTTCTGTTTGATTTTTGACCGATTGTTGACTAGATTGTCGTAAAAAAAATTGACATAAAATTTTCTCTTCTACAGAATTGCAAGATATACTCCCTAGCATTATCCATCAGTTAGGTATGTGCATTAGAAACTTTCGAAGTTACGTTGTGTGTTTCTTGTTCCTCCCAACTTAAAAACGTTTTGAATATTAAAATGCAGGACCAGATAACTTGGAAAACCTGAAGAAGCTAGCCGAGCAGTTCCAGAAGCAGGCTCCTGAAGCAGGTGCTGGTTCAACCGCAGCACAAGAAGAGAATGATGATGACGTTCCAGAGCTTGTCCCAGGAGAGACTTTTGAGACAGCTGCTGAGGAGACCAAGGATAGTTAGTGTGTTGTGTCATCGCTATATATCTCCTGTTTTTTGAAAAAATTTCTTGATTTTGAAATTTTAAGTATTTCAGGTTGTTCAGTTCTCCTGTCATATACTTTAAACAGTCCGAATACTCTAATTAAATCTGCTTTCCTTCATCTAATTCGTAGTATTACTACTCGACTGCACCCGATTTCATCTAAATCTTAAGTGGCCTCTCGTATAGGAGGAATGTTTTAACATTTCTGGAAGTGACATGACAATAAAAGTTTCCCATATCTGGTAGCAGAGCATAAAAGTCTCCCAAGAATGTCAATTTGTAAGCCAAAGTTTTATTATCGCCTGGCATGGGATTAAGAAAATCATAGATTGTACAGTCTTTTCTATCAAAAAAAAAATTGATTGTACAGTTTTACTAAATTGGCCTCGGTTAATTCAATATACGCTTCCGGTACTTTTTTCATCGTTTACTTTTCCTCTGCGTTCCCTCTAATGTTGGAAAGTTGGACTAGTCTAATTGACAATGCATTTTTGAGATGGATTGGGTTTGGCCAATTTAGCTGAGTTGATATTTTAAGTGCAATTATTTATTGACTGTTAGCTAAACTGGTTGATCGAGAATCAAATAAAAGGTTAAAATAGTTCTTTTTTCATTGAGATTTTTTAAGGTTAAATATTTTTTTTATAGAAGGTTAAATATGTTTTTAATCTCCATAAAATGAGTGAAAAAATGAGTGAATTGAATGTGAATTGAATTTTGAAGAGTGAATTGAATTTTGTAAAAAAAATTCAGTGGTTTTGATTCCTTCGGAATATGAAAATTGTTATAAATATGTAAATTTGGTGGGTGATTATATTAATTTATTATCGCATTATGTTTTTACCATATTCTTAGATTTGTTTCATAACTAGTAGCTTATTATCTATATAAATAGGGCTATTAAGTTTCTCTTTGTATACACTTCATCACATTATCAATACAAAGATTATAGCTAGTTCCTGAAGATCTAGCCTTTGAATTCTGGTTTCTCAGTCTTTTAGTCTATATTTTTATTGTCTTGTGTCTCCACTTTCTTTTCTATTTACAACACGTTATCGGCATGAGACTCTACCATACGAGTAATTGCTTAAAGAGATTTTATTGAAAGAACTCGTTTTCTTTCTCACACTCTTTGAAAGATCATGTTTTTCTAATATTTTTGTTTTTCATGTTATTTGGGTTTTTTTATGGAAATTTTATTCTCATATTGTCTAACTATATGATTATCATATTGTGTATAAGAATCTTGATAGAATTCTGGAAAAATTTCATATTCAAGCATCCCTCTAGAATTGCACAAAATTATAAGTTTTCTTGGTCATCATTATATAAAAATTTGTGGAATAGTTCTTGAAGAACTAGACTTTTAGACTATGAATGAAATTTTGTATTGGATAGAAAAGTTCCTGAAGAATTTTATAGCACGAGATTTGTTCATGAAAAATTTTATAATTTTTTAGCACTACGAAAAGTTCCTGAAGAACCTTACAATTTTTTTTAGCACTACGTATAGCTCCTAAAGAACCTCATAATTTTTTTATTGTTGCATATAGTTCCCGAAGAACATCACGATTATTTTAGCGCTACATAAGTTCCAGAAGAACTATATTTGATCGTAATACAATTTGAAACAAAAGAAAGTAAAAAAAAAAACTTTATTGATTGTATCTTTACATGATAGTTCCTGAAGAACTAACATTTGAATTTTGTTGCCTATTTTCATATTAAAGATGAGATCTTTACATGTTAATTCTCGAAGAATTAACCTGTGAATCCTAGTTCTTGAACAACTATTCTAACCATTTGCAAAACATGTGTTCTTTGCAAAAGATATAATCATTGATTTGTTTACATGTTTTCATATAAATTTGGATGCTTGTGTATGTGATATATTGTAATTCTTGTTATTGTGATTCATATATTTTTAGAATCCTTATCCTTATTTTATATAAAAATGTGATCTTTAATTCTATTTTGGAAATTTTGTTGCTATATAAAAATTTTTTTTTTGACAATGTTGCTATATAAAGATATTATTTTTCTGATACAATCTTTAATTAATCGTTCAAAATTTGTTGCTATAAAGATATGACGTTTAATATGGTAATTATGTATTTTAAATTTGAAATGCATATTTTTAAATTTATGTTGGTGTTCAAATTTTGATTATGAAAATTATGCATCTGATCATGTTCTTACAAATAATATATATTTGGTTATGTCTATTTTTTTATTAAAAAAATGGAGAAATTTTTTTATTAGTTGATTCATGAAATAAAAAGTTGAATTGTTTTCTTAAAATTCATAAAGACACACATATAAGTGCAAGAAATCTTATGTCCGTAGAAGAAACGATGAGATAACCTTTCTCAGCACCAAATAAAAGCTGAAAAGTACATCAGTACATTTAGGTGTAGCATCAACCAAGTAGTATTCATGCCAATTGCTACCAAGCACGATCAAGTCTTCAACGGTGCATCAATCTTTATGTATGCTTCATTTTAAGGTAAGAATTTATGTATACATATTTTTTTTACGCCAAGATTAAATAGACACTATTTTTCAGTGTTTGCAAGTTTTGCCTCACAGTTGGTCCTAAAGTACTAAAACAAATGAATAGCCAAAACTTTTTGCCTTTTATTGGTCCTGAAGTACCAATACACGATTTCAAGTAATTTGGAATATGAATTGATCATAAATTGATCTTGAAGTACCAATACTTAATTTCAAGTAATTGTGAAATTGATCTTGAAAGTAATTGTCAAATTGGTCTTGAAGTACCAATATAAGATTTCAAGTAATTGTGAAATTGGTCTTGAAGTAACAATATTGGATCCACCATAATTGTTTACAACGATAGATGCACGAACTAGAATACTAATCTTTTCGGTCTAGAAGTACCAATATTTAGTGGACAATGCACAACCTACACAATTATTTGTATTAAGAAATATTTTATGCAATTAACATTAGCTGAAATTGATGTTGGCATTGTATTTGGTATTGCAAAGATGATTGAAGGCTCTAGAAGAGCATGTGATATATTTCGAAGTAGGACAAAATTATCCATTGATGATGCGTTGTATTCTAGTAGATCCCGAAAAAATCTGCTAAGTTTCAAAGATATACGTCACAATACGTATCATGTTGAAACAAAAAATGAGGGAGATTTGGAATATCTCTGTTGTTTTAAAAGTTTATATTAGAGAAATTTTAAGATTTCTCGTTGGATTATATTTTACAAAAATAAGGATGATAGAGTCAAATCATATGCATCAGAAGTGCTCAGATCTTACAACTTTTTATGCTTTGACATAATCGTCTTGGTCATCCCAGTTCAACTATGATGCGATGTATTATTGAAAATACACATGGACATTTATTAAATGATCATAGAATCCTTTTACCTAATGATTATTTTTGTCATTCTCATGCTGAAGATAATTACTATTTTCTTTTAATGCTCAGATATGATTGGTTTGCAAGTTATTATTATTTTTTTGTTGATATATATACCATTATGCATGTACTAATCCTTTGAAAGGAAATATTTAGATTATTATGTAAAATAATTAACTGAGAAATAAAATGCGTCGCTATTTTGCTACACTATGGTATGAGATATAAGTGAGTTGAAATTTTAAAGTATTGCAAAACAAATCTTTTGAAGCTAATCTTGATTATCAGTTGAAAATTTAGTGTCATTTACTGTTGTTAATTCAAATTATTTGAACATTTTTTAACTAGTAGTTATAATAATATATATTATTTAAATATATACAGGAGCTGAAACATTTGAATATATTGTGTTTGAAAGTATGGTGTGAGTGCAAAATATTAGTGTATTTATTCTGATATTTTCAAATGTCAATTATATGTTATATAATTGGATACATATGATGATAACATGCATTGATTAACAAATGTACAATTATATATTATATAATTTATAATTTATTGGATGGTTATATGGCTCGGCGCTTCTAAATTGTGTATTGTGTCATGTATATTTAGATATTGTGATATCTTGACATATATTTGATTATTATATATTTGATGGATCAGTTTTCCCATCAGGGGATGGAAAAAAAAGCATAAGAAGTTTGTTGGATGACACCAACATTGTCCATGTTGGATATACGCACAAATCAATGTGAACTTGAAGTTCAAATAACTAGTCATTTTGCAAAATATTGCAAACAAATTGCTAGATATTTTTATAAACACTCAAAAGGTCACTAAATCGCATGTGTTAGTTACAAATATTATCGCATGATTAATTGTCCCTACAGGACAACTAGCGAGTAAGACAACCCATGAATCTAAAGTTCGCTAGAAGCGTTGTAGACCTATCGGTGCAAAGGATATTATTCCTAAAAGGGGGAATTCAAAGTGATGATCCAGAAGAGATCATTGACACTCTAGAAGAGGTCAAAAGCAATATAAATCAACAACTACATATTTCCAAATAAGTAACCCCAGAAGTGGTTCCGGTACCGGTAAATTACGAGATCTCATTAAACACTGGAAATATGAGGGGAAGATATGCTGTTGTTGATATGTTTTTACATATGCAATAACAATTGCTTATGAAATTATTAATCATGATGAGCATAAAGCTCGAATCATATACGAATGTCGACATTAAATTGATTGGCCAAAGTGAATTAAAATAATGCAAGTTGAGCCAAACATAAAGCATTTGGACGAGTAGTCCAGACACATGAAGTTGTCAACCTTTGCAATGAGTGCAAGGACTTTTAGATTTTTAATTAGTTTGGCAGTCCTGGTTTCTGAAGAACCGATCTTTTAGTCTATATTTTTATTGTCTTGTCTCTTCACTTTCTTTTCTATTTACAACAAAAATATGATTTTTAAGTCTGTAAAATTGATGAGCAAATTTCGGTGTCTGTTCTTGTAAAACATTTTTTTTGGCTTTTATCTCCAAAATTTGAAGTTACTAATTCTGTCTCAAGTTTTTAGTAAAGTCCGTTTAAATAAATGGGATAAGCTCAAGCGTTACTACTCGACTTGTTTATACCCTTAGTCATTACATTTGAGTGAACAGAAAGTTATAAAATGGATGCTTTGGTAGATAGGTTACCTGGTTTATATGAGAGCTGTACAAGTTGTTGCCCATGAAAAGGCAAAACATCTATTCTCATTTCTTAAGTTTTCCTCGACATCTTCCACTAGAAATTGCCGAACATATTCGTGTTCTTATTGTGATTTAAGATTATTCTGCGTCCAACAGACAAATTTAAAGTAAATTTGTATTTTGATTACAAGTGGTACTGGTTCCGATAATATAAGTGATTTTCACACGAATATCTAATTATATTTTACCATGTTGTTATGTGACTACTTAAAATTTATTATGTTGTGGTAAGATTGAATAGGATTGAATGTTTATGTAAAACTTATTATATGGTATGTGTATAATTAATAAACTTAACATTTAAAAACAAAAATGACTTCAGGATATTGAAGTTTTTCCCGTTGCATCATTCTATATTTTTTAACATTAATGTTCTCATGATGAGCAAGATTTGATAAGTACTAGCTAACAAATTGGAAATTATTTATCAATAGATTTTTTCCTTCTATTTGAACTCATTTCAATAATTCTTTTAGTTGCTTTGATATGTGCAATTGTTGCAGCTTGCATGTAAGAAATTTTTCCATCGCTATATGAAATGAAGATATATATAAGCACGTTAAACAAATTGACACATAATAGTAAATTATGAATAAGATAAGACATAAGTTGTCAACAAAGGTTGGTTTAGTCGGTAAGGATACAACTTGTATCCCACAAGGACGCGAATGTGAATCCCACTACCGATGTGAGGTCCTTGTTGGTGAGCAATATGTAAATACCTCTGTAAGCGCTCTTTGAACCATTAAGTCTTTCCTGAACCTGTAAGCCCGCGAGACCCAACTCATCTAAATTTTCATCTATCAAAAAAGGATATGACATAAGTTACATATATTAAAACATGTAAAAAATAGGGTGGATTCTACAGTGGACTGTCTTGACGAGTTGCTCATCATAAACCATATTGTTTATGCAATTTTATAGTTAGTGTGAATTCTTTTAACATTTTGAATTATTAATTTTTACCCTAAATTGGTGTCAAAGTAGAAAAGTAGAAAACTTTCTAAATGTTAGTTGACTCTATTGATCACTTCGAGAACAAAACTCAAAAGAGTTGAGGAAGTTGACACATTTTCAAATGAATTAGCATAACAAATTTCTTCAAGAAAAAAGTTCTTCTAGGAGAAATGGATAAGTACTTTGAGTATGACTCATTCTATTTTTTTTTTTTGTCAAAAATGCAATATTTTATTCAAACTGGGCAAAGGCCTCAAAACATTACATCAAGTGCAAACAAACAATCCATTTATAGGGCACATTACAGGATAAATACATACTTCTAAGATCAACATTAAGCACTAGAGCTGCTATCCAACTAACTCCTAATCATAAAACCAAGCAAACTAAAGTCTAAAACTCCAGTAATTCCTAACAGATCCATAACCAAAGAACCAGTAGAAAACCAGACTGGGCTTGGCCCATAATAGATCCAGTAACCCTCTTGCAAAAGACCAAATAGTCCCTCTAATATCTGCTCCACCTAGCATGGTACTAGATTGACGATTAAAATTTTGCCGTGAAACGCCGGCCTCCACACTTGGCGCAGGGAAGAAGCACCACAGGAAAGAAAGAAGAAGATCCACTTGTGTTCCATAGGGGGAAAGACGGAAAGTCCAAAACTTCCACCGTATTTGAAGGCCAATCGGCCATAGGATTCACCCTTCTTGAACATGTGCTGCAATAAGGGGCTAATAGGAACAGTTACAGAGGAACTGGGGTTACTGCGGTAGCGATATGGGGAGAGGATGATCGAGGGTTTGGGGGGTACGCTTGTGTCGAAAAGTGGAAGAGGAATCACCTGGTAGAAGGTTGTAAAGGGGATCGAGTTGAGGTGAAAGGTAACCAGGTGTGGAAGGTGGTTGAGGAGGAGGAGGCGGGTTTGTGGTGACCGGTGGAGAGGGATTCCCAAACGAGGTGGCCGACGAGTTGGTCTGGAGGTTCCGGTGGAGGAGGGGGAGCTTCAGGAATGGGAGGAAGTGGGTGCTCTCCGTTAGGTGGTTCTGGTGGGGGGCGAGTTGCATCCAGCTGCGAAGAGGGTGGTGGTTTACCACCACCACATAGGCGAGAGATGGGCGATGGCGAAAAAGGAGATCTGGAGAAAGGGGGCCAAGATGAAGACGCAAAAGAATCATGGTGGAGGGATAGCAGAAGGGATGACTAGACGAGGAAGAGGACCACAACACCAATTGCATTGGAGTTGCAGTGCCAGAGGCGCTGAAGAAGTGGCGCAGTGGCATTGACCAAACCCTAACAGAGGCAGGGACCAAGTGATGTCTTTCTCTCTAGTGTTAAACGCTTCTTGAGTATGACTCATTCGAGCAGTACAAGTCTCTATGAGAAGATGTTTTCAAGAATAGAGCCCAAAAGATTGTAATATTTTTAATTGAAGTCAACCAGTTTTGTCAAAAAGTTGTTTAAGAAGTTTAGTGGAAGAGATTCACTCGAGTAGTAGGCGATGGCTTGGGTGGTCCAATGCAACAAATGGTTTACGGTGGATCAACGCTTGAAAATCGCTCGAAACTCTAACGGTGACCGACGCCACCCCTTGTAAGTAGAAGCACATGGTCCTCCACGTCCTCATGGTCCTCAATGGTGACCTAGCAGTGTCGATTCGACAAAAAACAAGAAAAAATGAATATAAGTGCCTCAATGCTGGCCTGGTTAGTTTTTTCCCTTTTTTTTGCCGAACTGGTACCGATTAAGTTGTCATTGAGGACCGTGATGAGGTGGAGAGGACTGTGATCTTCTACTTACCAAGGGGCGTCATTCGTGGTTAGAGTTATTTTCAAGTATTTGTCCCCTATCACACGCCTATCACATCTGCATTTTAGAATATTTGATAATTTGAAAAGCAACGTACGTAACTCTGACACCTTATCCTTGGAGTTTATTTGTTTTCTTTGTCTTTGATCCTTTATTTTCTTCTCAAATTACTCTTATACTCCATATCTTTTTGAAGTTTCCTCTTTTACACAGTCTAAAGTTAAAACCCAAGATGGTGTGATCCAATCCCTTTTCACTAGGACCTTGGTATATAAACAAAGTTGGAAAAATAAATTGTAAGATTTAAATTCAAATTGAATAAAGTTATAAACACTATTCATTGGATGCGGAGAGAAAATGTCAAGATGAAATGATATAAAAATTAAATGGAAAGAAAGTTAAAGAAAGGGGGGGGAATTTGACTTAGCTAAAGTGAAAGAGTCACCAAGGTCAAAAAGTAGGGAAACATATGCATTGATTAAAAAATTAACAATTAAAATTATAATTTTATGCATATATAAATTGTGAAATTATATAGTTTAAATTTTAGCAATTGATTTTTAATCAATTATTATAAATAATCATTTTAGAGGAGCCAATTTTTCAAATTTTATATATTGTCTAATTAGAAACAAATTTGGGGAGAAAAAAATCCAAAGGTTATCTCCAGTTGTTTTGTTGGATGAAAAAGTGGAAAAACAAATCGACCTAGCTAATAGCATTTTTGCTAGAAATTTGTCCAAAATGAGTCCAGATGGTGGCCTGGAGATAAAAATGGTAAATTTGGGCTAGTAAAATACGAACCCGAACAAATTTTAGCCCGGCCCGGCCCGGCCCAAAAAAATCATAACCCGTCATGGGTTGGCCCGCAATGGGCTGGGCCAGCCCGCTGGCCCGAATTATTTTTAAATTGTTTGTTGCTCCTGCTTATTTTCAAATTTCAACCCACTGCTGGCCCAACCCAAATTTTTTTGTTGTTGAACTTTTTCTAAATTCTGGGCCGTGCTTCTATCATTATCGCAGCGCAGTACAACAGCCCACACCCACTATCATTGTTGACAGCTCTAGTGTACATAACTTTATTTACGTCTTTATTAAATTGATATATGACATTGAGACTTGCAAGCTGTGGTCCCGTTAATTGAAGTTGAAAGAATAGAATTTGACGTGTATATAGTGTTAATATCTACACGGGTAGGCATTTGCTGCTGTTTGGGTTGCGTAATAGTTGGGATTAGCTAACTTGACTTTGTGACTAAACGTTTGTTTTATACTTTTAATTACTACTATTATGTGTTATTGTTATGACTAAATGTTTATTTTAATGTGTAGAAGGATTTAGTGCTATTGATGGTCCTATTGATGCTGCGAATGAAAGGACAACCAAAGTGGATGACAGCAAGAATCAACCAAATGTCATCATCTTGGATGAGGAAGAATGATGTGAATGGAGATGATAAGCTCTAATATTTTTTTTGAGATGGATCCTTGTGTTTTTATGTTTCTTTTGTTTTGTTATCCTATATTTTTTGTGATATGATTAGCTCTTATGATGTTTTGTAATGGGATGAACAAGAACTATATAGACCCATGATTTTCTTACTTAGTCGTTTGACTTGTCTTGGTGGTTCTTTATGTTATTTTGTAATGGGATGGACAAGAAATTTTATAAACCCATTATCTATTTATTTAGTCAGTAGCTTGTCCTGAAGGTTTTCTTTCCTTATACATAGCTTATCTCTTCATTGATATAATTATTTATTAGTCATACATATCAATGTTATCACATAATTTTTTTCGTAGCCCATGGGCCAGTTTCATGACATGATGGTCAATGGGCTAACAAAATAGTGGCAAAATAATTTTGACCCGATCCTACCAGAAAATGTCCTCAACCCGAATTGGCCGAATGGCACAATTGACAGCTCTAATTTTTGCTCTTGAAAAGGTGATAAATATTTCAAGTGAGTCTCACATTAGGTTAGATATAAATAGAGTGTAAAATTGATAAGAGTAACATAATTTTTTAAAAATTTGTATTTTCTCTTGAGAATGGAAAACTATAATCTGCATCCTACATTGATTTTTTTTTTCTTTCGTTCCTCGCTATTTACTCTGTTCTCGCGTGCGCGTATGGTTTTAAATTTTTCTTTTAATTTTATCTTCTATTTTCTTCCTATCTGTTTGAGATCAGCATAATTGTTAATGCAACCAACTTTGAATCTCCTTTTTCTTAAAAGGTAAAGGTCGAATAACATGAATATAAACAGTGAACAAATATTGCCATACAAGTTTTGTGCTACTTTATGCTTCAATACATTTACATATTCGAATTTTGTCGCTTTTGTATATTTAAGGCAAGGTAGTTTGTACTAAAACTAAGTATTGTGAGCGAATACTTTTAGGCAAAAAAAAAAAAAACACTTTTTAAATCAGTCCTTGATTATAAACTTGGGTTGTCAATATTGAGAGTAAATACTCCTTTTAATTATATATTGGCGATTTTTTCCACACTAAAAATTTTTATTTTTATTTTTACTATTTTTATTCTTCTTGAATATTATTTCTTAAATTTAATCAATAATACTTTTTTGGCTGTTAACGTTAAAACTTTTCATTTTCTCAAAAAAAAAAAGTTAAAACTTTTCATTTTCTCAAAAAAAAAAGTTAAAACTTTTCATAACTATATAATTTAGGATTTATATTATCTTTATGTTTATTTTTTAAAATTTTGACTCTTAAATATTTTTAGTTTTTAAAAAATATGAAAGTACATAATCTCTAGTTTTAAATTAAAGATAATAATCCCGTCAAAAATAATAAAGATAATAATATGTTTATTTAGAAAGCTCGTGCAATATCTGTGAATGTTTTTATTCTAATTAATAAGCATCTTATGCTTTATATAGGTGAAGTAAAAAAAAATATAATTTACAAGATAAAAAATATTGTAATTTTTTTTTAAATTATAAAAGAGATATTTATAATTAATTTAACTAATATATACAAATTATAAAGGAAAATAGAAAATATATTTAAAATTATAAATATATATTACAATTCATTGAAAAAATTAATTTAAAGATAATATGATATTTTTAAAGGAAAATAAGTTACAATATTTAATAATTAATTATAAAATAAATTTTAATTTAATATATAAAAGTGAATAACTGCAAACACTGAAATGTGAATCAAGCATCATTAATCAAAAAAAAAAAAAAAGGGGAATCAAGGATCATCTCAAAATACACGTATTCCATGATTGATGACAGTGTTCCACAATCTTTGGACCTTTGGAGACGTGAAATATTTTGACCTTTCATTGGTTGTATCTTTTTTTTTTTTTTTGAGCCATCATTGGTTGTATATCTAATACTGGTACATGCACTTAACTGATGCAACTTCAACAGCTTTGAACCAAGAAAAAACATGCAACTTCAACAGCAAAAACAAATGTCAGAAGGTCGTGTATGTATGATGTATCACATATTCGAGATGCACAATTACATTTTTTTCGATAAGTGAGATACACAATTACATATTCTGTACTTCGGGAAAGAAAATAGTACTACTATCCAAAAATATTTTTCAAATAATAATTCTTTTCTACAAAATTTCTTGAAACACAATCAGGAAAATATCTTTCCAAGTACTCGTCACCAACGTGAAATTCAAACCTATTTTACAATTTTTTTAACAAACCTATTTTACAATTGATATATAGTACTACACATTTGATTTGTTGTTTCACTTCCCACAAACTAGGTACAGATAATGAAAGTTATTTACACAGTTTCTTCTGTGTTAATAATTTTATTTTCAAAGAAGTGAAGTGATGAAGCTGTGATCAGCAAAAAGCTTACTATTAGTTTACCTAGAGATTAATTAGGTTGTGAGTGGTAGACTGAGGAGGATTGGTGAGCATATGAACGACTTCCCTCATGGTGGGCCTAGCGGGCCCCATTTCTTTGACACACATCATAGCTATGTTGAACATGTGTATCACACTAGCCAATGGGTACCCAGTCAGCCGAGGATCCACCACCGCTGACACTAATGCTGTATCCGACGGCTGAGAAAGTTCTAATTCTGTTTTATTGACCCATCCAACGATGTCAACCCCATCTCCAAACTCACCCACAGGCTTTCTTCCAATTATCAGCTCCAAAAGCACTACGCCAAAACTGTACACGTCACTTTTCTCATCCACTTTAAGCGTGTAAGCATACTCTGCTCAACCATTCAACAATTACATAATTAGAAACAACCAATTTCTAAGACAAAACATTGCCATCCAAAGTAATTAACAAGAGCTCTTTCCAATATTTTCTTCATGATTGGTTGAACTTCACGTAGGTCTCACTATTTTAGAAGTGGGATCACGTAATAGTACAGATGTGAATTTCAACCAATCATAAAAAGAGTGTCGGAAGGTGTGTATGTTAAAATGTGTGTTGTTAGCCCTCATCGTAAATAACATGTTCAAAAAAAATTAACAAATTAAAATTCATAGAATTATGACAAAACATTTTACTAGTTTAAGAGAAAGGAACCTGGAGCAATGTAGCCGTAGGAGCCAGCAATAGAGGACATGGACTGAGAGGCACCTGGGTCGTACAAGAACTTGGCGAGTCCAAAATCAGCGACATGGGCTTCAAAGTCGGCATCGAGCAATATATTATTGGACTTAACGTCCCTGTGAATGATAAGAGGGGAACAATCATGGTGCAAATAGCAAAGTCCCTTAGCAGCCTCCACAGCAATCTTGTACCTCATTTCCCACCTCAAGTGGCCACCCTTTGCACCATGCAGCCACTCCCCCAAGCTCCCATTCGGCATGTACTCATACAGCAACAAGTTAGTGTCCTTGTTGGAAACATAACCCAAAAGCCTCATGATATTCCTGTGCCTTATCCTTCCCAGCGTTTCAATCTCCGCTTTGAATCCGTAATCGTTTCTCCCACTTCCTTGGCCAACCAAACGCTTAATTGCCACGTCAGTTCCGTTTGGCATGGACCCTCTGTAGACAATCCCAGCTCCTCCTTTCCCTATTATGTTCTCTTCCTTGAGACACTCCACAACCTCCTCCGCTTTGAAGTCTAGTTTCTGGAACGCCGTGAGCTTCCACGCCTTTGCCATTTGAAGCTTCCTTTTCCTCATCATGTGTACGGTTACCAACACTAGCAGCACAGCGGTGGTGAGTGCAATCCCTATCACGACGACCCTGACCTTTGTCGTTTTGGTATGGCTTTTCCTCGAGGGGTTAAGCAAGGAAAGGCAAGAGGTCTGGTGTGGGAAACAGAGGTTGGGGTTTCCAGCAAACGACTTGTCGTTGAAGACGAGAAACTGACCACCGGTGGGAACACTACCGGTGAAATTATTGTCGGAGAGATCCAACGTGGTGAGGCTCGTCATGAATCGAATCTCGTCGGGGACTGGCCCTGATATATGGTTACGGGAAAGATTCAAAATGCTTAAGACCTTCAGGTTTTGCATCCCCTTTGGAACCTCGCCGGCAAGCATGTTCCGGCTAAGATCAACGGCCGTCAATGAAGCGCACTGAGTCACCGTCGTCGGGATTCTACCGGTGAGGTTGTTGCCGCTTATGTTGATCTTCGTCAGCGCCGGTAAGTCAAACACTTCCCCGGGGATTTCGCCGACAAACTGATTAGCATCGAGCGACAGAGTCTGCAATGCTCTGAGGTTCTTCACGGCAGGAGGAATTCTCCCCGTGAATATGTTGTTGGAAAGCGTGAGTATCCCGAGAGAAGCGCCTGAAACTTCGGAAGGTAGTTGGCCGTTGAAACGGTTATTGCCTAGCTCCATTATCGTAACAGAAGGTAGTTGGAAAACCCCTGGTGGGACGGGCCCGTCCAAGTAGTTATTGGCAACTCGGATCTTCGTCAGTGACTTGCACTCTCCGATTCCCTCGGGGATTGGGCCGTGGAAGAAATTATCGGTGAGGATGAAGGTTTGCAACCTCTTTGATTTGCACAAATCCGGAGGGATCAATCCGGTGAGGTGGTTCTTGGTGACATCAAAGAACTTCAACTTCCCGTTTTGGCCTAGATTTTTTGGCAACACAAAAGAAAAGTTGTTTTCCCAAACCTGAAGCGTTTCGAGGTTGGGAAGATCACCGATGAAGGCGTGGAGGGAGCCGCGAAGCTTGTTCTGGAAGAAGTTCATGAGAGTGAGGTTTCTGAGATTTGAGAAACTTTCCGGAATCTCCCCCGTGAGGTCGTTGATGGAGAGGTCCAACGACATGAGGCTTATCATAGAAGAAAGCTGCGTCGGAATGGTTCCGGTGAGGTTGTTCATTTGGAGGAACAAGCTGTCTAGGTTTTTCAAATCGCTCAGGCTGGGTGGAATCTCGCCGCTGAGGTTGCAGCTAGCCAAGTCTAACAGTCGGAGAGATTCCATTGAACCAAGCTCCGGTGGGATTCCGCCTTCGTAAGCGTTGATGTAACCGAGACGAAGTTCCTTCAGCGTCTTCAACTTGGCCAAGCTCTTTGGAATCTTCCCTGATAAGCTGTTTGCGTTTAGGCTCATAATCTCCAACCTCTTAAACTCCGAGTAACTCTCCGGTATCGTGCCGGAGAAATAATTCCCGGCGAGGCTGAGATACTTGAGGTTCTCGAGTTTGACGATTTCCTCAGGTAGGGATCCGTTGAAGCTATTGTCGTAGGCATCGAGGAATTCCAGTTTGGTCATGCGGAGAGTGATGTTCCCGGGGAAGTTGCCGGAGAAGGCGTTGTGAGAGATGTTAAGGACCTTGAGGGAAGTGAGATTGGCAAGCTCCAAGGGAAGCTCGCTGGTGAGGTTGTTCATGGTGATTGTGAGGCTCTCCAGCTTGTCCAACACCCCGATCTCCTTCGGAATGTGTCCGAACAGTGGAACGTGCGTCACGTTCAGAGCAATCACTCGAAGGCTTTGGTCACATGTTACACCGGAAAATGAACAGTGTGCCGAGAGTGACGTGGAGAACTTCCAGTCTTCAAGTGCATCGTTTCTTGCTTTCTCTCCCATCATTGAGTCCTTCAGCTTTATCAGCGCTTCCAGATCGCTGAATGAAGAGCACACTGTCTCGTTGAACCAAATCAAGGTAACACAAAAATACAATATTACCAGCATGTAACACGCGGCGCTTTTCATCTCTCTCTAGTCTTGCTTCCTTCCCACTCGATCGCTCACTCGCTCGCTCTGTACCTATGAATTGGTTTGCATTTGGGGTTTTTTTATTTTTGGGTGCCACACGCTTCTTCATGCAGTGGTTGCAACTTGCGCTCTGTATTTATAAACATCATTACGCTTAATTAGCGATATCTGATTGGTTAATAGTTGGTGGCGTATAATGTAATATCCTTCCTTGCCACTAGTTTAAGTCCACTCGTGGACTTAGCTTTTGCGAAAACAAAGATGCAATCTCTTTGTAACCCATTATAGGAGGTCTAAGCTTTCCATGAGTGATGAGCCTCATCACTTTGGAATGAAACCAAAGGTGTTGGCTAAATTAAAAAAATGGGGAAAATGAAAAGGTGTTTTACGTGGAAGGCTCGGTTGGTAGTACTGTGCTTTGGTATAATATCACTGCCACTGAGATAGTTGTTGCTAGTGAAAAGGCGAAGGCATCGATTCTCTGTTTCAAGTTATTTCCACGATCATCCACTAGATATTGTAGAATCGTATTCTATTGGTGATTAAAGTGTGTTATGCATCGGTAAAATTTTATATTATTTTTTTTCGGATGTGGTTCTGTCCCAAACATTTCCAAGTCAAATGTTATAATTACCTTTTTGGTATTCTGAGAAGAGAACGAAGGTCGAAGACAGGCGCGAAAAAGTACATGAACGATAGAAGGCACACGACTTATGTAAATTAACAGGTGTAACATATCTTATTGTAATATAACATTATATGTAAATGTTAAGCCCGAACCCAGTGAAACAACAGAAAACCAGAAACGAAAATATGCAGATAAACGCGATTACTTGTAATGCAAGAAACGTGAAAAACAAAGAACAAACACACAACACGTTTGTTGACGGAGTTCGGCCAACAAGCCTACATCTTCGGGACTAAGCAATGCTTTGAGTCCAGCTCCATTACTATGTCAATTGTCAAGAATACAAAGGATTACAAGATTGTATCAATATCACACAAGTGTTTCCCCTCACTTTCCTAAACCCTTGATACATCCAGCCACTCACCAGAATCAAGAGATTCTGTTTGGATTTACCCGAGCCCAAAACCAAGAATGAAGTCTTGAAGTGAATACCTTTCTCACTCTCTAATTACAAATGAGAAAGCATGATGGTGAAAACAAAATAACTGATACTATATATAACATAATGCAGCTCGGTTTAGAGTTAGTTAGGAATAACTAACTTAACAAAATCTAAACCTTCCCTGCAAATCAGTTATAACAGAATTGAGATGCCACATAAGCAACAATCTCCACCTTGGCATCTCCCTAATTGACACTTGAAGCTGAAAAACATTGCTATCCTCATCACACAAAAAAACCATCAATCACCCTGCATCAATTTTAAGCAAGCTCAAGCAATGTTTGAACTTGCCTAGAGTCACAACCTTTGTGATGAAATTTGTTGGATTTTCTGATGTGTGCACCTTCTTAACTTGAACCAGCCCACTAGAGATAGTATCCCTGATCCAATGAAGTCTAATGTCTATGTGTTTTGTCCTCCCATGGTAGGTGCTGTTCTTGCAGAGGTGAACATCACTTTGGTTGTCACAAAACACATTAATCGTGTCTTGAATTATCCCAAGTTCATTACACATCCTTTTGATCCATATAGCTTCTTTAGCAGCCTCTATGATCCCAATATACTCGGCCTCTGTAGTTGATAAGGCCACTGTATATTGTAGAGATGCTCTCCAACTTATGGTGTTTCCAAACAAAGTGAAAACATAACCTTTTAAAGACCTTCTCTTGTCAAGATCTCCTGCAAAGTCAGCATCAACATACCCAATAGCTCCACCTTCATCTTGATCCCTCTTTTCATACTTCAAACCAATAGTGACAGACCCCTTTATGTACCTTAAAACATGGTTCACATCCTGCCAATACCTTTCTTCTGGATTAGCCATGTACCTACTAACCAAGCTGAGAGCATATGCAATGTCTGGCCGAGTGCAGACCATTGCATACATCAAGCTGCCCACAGCACTTGCATAAGGGATCATCTCCATGTCTTTATAGTCAAACTCAGATTTAGGACAATCTTCAGCTGACAATTTAAATTGAGAGGCTATAGGAACACTCACTAGTTTAGCATCCAACATGTTAAACCTTTTGAGCACCCTTTTCAAATATCATTCCTGAGTAACAAGAATTTTCCCTGCATTATGTTCCCTGAAGATCTCCATGCCAAGGATCTTCCTAGCTGGCCCCAAGTCTTTCATTTCAAACTCAGATTGTAGCCTTCCTTTGAGCCCTTGTATCTCTGTCATACTCTTGCTTGCAATAAGCATATCATGCACATATAGAAGTAGATATATGTAGCCATTCTCCTTCAAATTCTTGAAGTACACATAGTTGTCATAATGGCTTTCTTCTATACTTGATGCCTCGGATAAAGTTATCAAACCTCTTGTACCATTGTGGAGGTGATTGCTTCAAACCGTACAATGACTTCTTGAGTTGACAAACCCATCCTTCTTTACCCTTTACCTCAAAGCCCTCTACTTGCTTCATGAAAATTTTCTCTTCAAGTTTCCCATGTAAAACGGTAGTTTTTACATCCATTTGTTCTAAAAACATATTGTGTTGAGTGACCAAGGCCAAAATCAATCTAATAGAACAATGCTTTACCACTGGAGAGAAAATGTCATTATAATCCAAACCTTCCCTTTGAGTGTATCCCCTAGCTACCATTCTTGCTTTGAATCTAGGAGGTTCACCTTCACTGCTACCCTCCTCCTTCTTATATATCCACTTACTTCCTACAAGTTTTGCCTCCTTTGGCTTCACTACAAGAGTCCAGGTATGATTCTTGTGTAAAGACTTCATCTCATCCTCCATGGCAATCTGCCATTTTAGATGATCAGGACAGCTTGTTGCTTTCTTGTAATTATGCGGTTCTTCATCATTGAAAACAGATTCAGCATTCAAAGCATATGCATTCACATCTTCATAACCAAATCTCTTAAGAGTTGTGATGACTCTCCTCTCCCTATCTCTGCATAGAAGATAGTCTTGGTTGATGTCATCTTCAGATTCAGTATCTTCTTCTTCTGTTTGTTGCATACTGGTTTCAGAATTCTGCTCATTTCCCTTCTCAAACTCCACCTCAAGCTATGACTTGTCTGTTTCATTTGAGATGCCAATAGTTTTAGAACCAAAATTCCCTTTCAACAATTCTGCCTCATTGAATTTCATATCCCTACTCACAATGCACTTTTTACCTTCTGTTGACCAGATTCTATAACCCTTCACTTTGACCAGATTCTATAACCCTTCACTCCATTAGGGTAGCCCATGAAGAGTCCTTTCTTTGCCCTTGGTTCAAGCTTACCTTCATTAACATGATAGTAAGCTGGACACCCAAAGATTTTCAGGTTTGTGTAATCAGCAGGGCTCCCATTCCAGATTTCTTGTGGAGTCTTGTTACCTAGAGCAATTGAGGGACTCCTATTAATTAAATGGGCTGCTGTATGCACTACCTCTCCCCAAAAATGCTTAGACAACTTAGCATTTGATAGCATACACCTTACTCTCTCAAGGAGGATTCTATTCATCCTCTCGGCCAACCCATTTTGTTGGGGTGTGTGTCTCACAATCAGGTTCCTATAAATGCCATGGTCCTTACAATAATTGTTGAACATGTCTCCACAATACTCTAATCCATTATCTGTTCTTGGCTTTAACTTTCCTGTCACATTGTGTTTCCACTCAGGTTTTCCATTCTACAAAAGTCTTAAAAGCCTAATCCTTACTCTTGAGCAAGTATAACCATAATTTTCTACTGAAATCATCAATAAAAAATAATGAAATACTTGTTACCTCCATGCGTAGGAGTCCTAGCAGGCCCCCATAAGTCTGGGTGGATGTAATCTAGCTTGCCCTTTCTCTTATGTGTTGCTGTATTGAACTTCACCCTTGTTTGCTTTCCAATTGTGCAGTGTTCACAGAATTCTAGGGATTGCAACTTGTCCTTCCTTAGCAGGCCTTGTTTCTTAAGCTCCTTCAAGCCTTTCTCACTTATGTGACTAAGCCTTTGATGCCATAGCATTCCTTTATTAGCACTTGAAGTAGCAGCCACAGAGGCTTGAGCTGTAATGACCTCCCCTTTTAATTCATACAGGCAATTCTTCATTCTGTCTCCCTTCATTACTACCCGTGAGCCTTTCATGACATTCAATACTGACCCTTCTGCTCTAAAACTGAACCCTGTCTCCTCCAGAGTCCCTAAAGAGATAAGGCTTCTTTTCAAATCAGGTACATGCCTCACTTTGTGATAACCTTCTCAGTTCCATCAGTTAATTTGAGTCTAATTGATCTAATACCAACTACTTTGCAAGTAGCATTATTCCTGCCATAACCTGCCCTCCAGAGACTGGTTTATAGTCAATGAACTAATCCTTACACTACAAGAAATAGTTCAGATACCGATGGACATTCACCGACGGCTTGAGTCCGTCGCTAAAAAAGCGGGCTTTCTGACGGCCAACGCCGTCGGAAAACGCGACCCGTCGTATTTTGGATATTACCGACGGGTTAAGCCGTCGGAAAACCGCTTTTTTAGCGACGGACACAAGCAGTCATTGAATGTCCGTCGGTAAACCGTGACTTTTGAAAAATTCCCGCTTGTTTTTTAATACCGACGGCCATTGACCGTCGGTAATGGGGAGTTTTTCCGACGGGTTAGCCCGTCGCTAATCCCGTGTCGTTTACCGACGGGTTAAACCGTCGGTAAGTTTAAAATGGCCGTCGATAAGCTCTTTATTTGGCGAGCGTAACCTCTCACCTCAATTCTCGCCCACCTCGATCGCGATTCTCTTCTCTCAATTCTTCTCTCTCGATTCGCAAATCGCCGTCTCCCCGGCCCGATCGCGGTCGCACTGCAATCGCCGTCTCCCGGTAAATTGACCCGAAGAGCAATTCGCAAATCCCAGTCTCTCCTCTCTTCTCACAGCTTCGCAAGAGATTCGAGAAGCTTGGAGCCACCGTCGGTTGCAAGAACCACGTGATTGGAGCTTGAAGCTTCAGCTTGGAGCTTGAAGCTTGAAGATTCGAGAAGCTTCAGCTTGGAGCTTGAAGCTTGGAGCCACCGCAGACTCACCGATCGTGATTTTGACTTTGCTTGGAGCCACCGCAGACTCTTCCTCCGTCGCATCGTATCTATCTTCTCCATCTTCGATTATTGAAGTAGCAGCCACTGTTCGTCGATTTGATTATCAAGTAAGTTTACGCCTTTCGATCTTTACTATTTATTTGTTGATTTTTACTGTTCGGTTTCTCCGCTTTGTTTTCTTTAGATTTTGTTTCTTCTGTTCCTTCCACAATCGTTTGTTCCAGAATGAATTCACACACACAGTGCTTGATGCAAACCTATTTTGGGTTGGGGCCACTGAGTATGAATTGTATTATCATTATAGACGAGTTTTAGGGCACATATTGACCAAGAAAGGGGATGATGTTTTCTGCAAGATTGGTTTGCATTTTTATTTTTCCAATCGATTCACGATTAAAAAGTTTTATTATTGTTGTTTGTGAAATTTTATTTGAAATTAAGTCCATTGCAATTGATTGTATGATTTGACCCACAATGTAGAGTGCTTGTGCAGGGGACGGTTTCCTATTGTCCTGTCCTGGTTTTTCTTCCTAGTTTGCTATAATTGTTTTGAACAATTGAACTC
The DNA here is from genome assembly GCA_037113605.1 of Calophaca sinica. Classification (NCBI taxonomy): domain Eukaryota; kingdom Viridiplantae; phylum Streptophyta; class Magnoliopsida; order Fabales; family Fabaceae; genus Calophaca; species Calophaca sinica. The sequence goes on from CM073734.1 coordinate 72,854,982, forward strand.
ATTGGTGGCCTAGTTGCTGTCTTATGAGTGCTGATTATTATTGATATATGGCTGGCTGGTTAAATTAGAGAGCTAATGCAATTTTGAAACCAATCAATGGCAATAACTGCTTCTTGAGTTATTTAGGATTTATTGCAATTTTTTATCAGTGATTGTTGGAAATTCAGTTGTGGCCAAGTCTGTTGGAAATTCATTGTAATTTTAAAATCCCTTGAATGCTATTGGCCAAGTCATTGAATGTTAATGGCTCAATATTGTTGATTTGTCTGGCTCAGTATGCTTAAATGGAATAAGTTAATTGTCATGGTGTTTAAATTTGTACTAGATTATTGCATGTAAAGCTTTCGTAAGGGAATGATCTTTTGCACATGTAGAACAAATCTCTAAATATGTGTTATTCATGTCATTTTTATAGAATGTCTTCTCACACACAACTGGTATTTTCTCACTTTAACCGTATATTTCCTCTTCAATTTGGCTAATCAGTGGCAATGTATGGTGCATTATCGTGGATTATTGGATCTAAAATATGTGGTTGGGATTATTGCTCACTTACTAACTTCTGATCATTTTGTTGGTTTTGTTTTGTTCCTTTTGTTTCTCAGGATTCGTTTTATTGTTTTATTAAATTTTTGGGTGCCTTAATTTAGCAAGGTGATGGTCTAGGGGTGATAGGGTTCCTAGAATGGTGGGGATAAGTAGTCGTGAATGTGAATACATTTATACATGGTAATAAAGAGTATTGGAGGAGTTTATGTCATCAAATATAGGCTCAAAAATGTATTGCAAGATTACTTTATATTTATGTTTCTGCATACTTGTTACAAAGAATGGTTTGGCAAATTACATTGCAGGAGTTCCATATCTCTCTTCTATTTCGAGTGGTTAATTACATTGTGGGTTAACAATTTAATTCTTTGCAATATTTGTTTGTGAGGTGGAGTGGGGATGCTTTTTCTTGTTCTATACTTAGGTAGCGCTTGGCCCAGTTTTTAGCTTAAAAGCTACTTTAAAATTAAAGTTTAAAATATGAGCTTTAAAAATAAAGTAAAAGTCGTTTGGTAAGTTTCATATTTTGTTTATTTTAAAAGCTACTTTTAAGTTATAAGTTGTTTGGTAGAATATTTTCATAAAAGTATTTATTTGAAGAATACCTAATTGCAAACAATTTATTACTAATGAATGAAATGTATATAAACCAAAAGGTAAATTCTTTAAAATAATCCACAGATAAGGATAAATAATTTTTTTTATCATACATATAAAAATTCATAAAAAAATATAATAGAAAGGTGATAAATGCTAGGTTATTTTCTATAGTTGTAATATTTTTTATTTGTAAAAAAATATAATATTTACAATATAGCACGCTTCACAAAGGCTATTTACACCTAATCTTTAGTTTGTTTGGATAACCGTTGAAATGAGCTTGCGAGTTCCTTTTCCTTTTGAAGGTTTGAATGGATGTTTAGCTGTAAACGTGCTTTGCCACGGTAAAGCAAATAGGTACTTTGTGTTGCACATAAGGAGGATTCCATCTGACATCTGACATTTTTTTATATATGTTTTAACTGCTAATTTAATTTAATTTAATTTATGCATTTGATTGATGAATTATTGTTGTTTTGACATAAGATATGGGGTTTGTATGATAAGAAAGAGAACATGAAGCTGCATGTACATGGATCTTGTGATTGGAATTAATTTGCTGCTTATGAATGAAATGTATCTGGATTCCTTTGGTGGTGACAAGGGTTTTACATTGCATTTTCTTTCTTTTTAGGTTTTTGGATTCCTGGGTTTCTGGATCTACTGGTTTTTAGGTATGTTGCATTCGAACTTGTTTGAATTCTATCCTTATTTACATTCTGGTGTGGTTTTGATATTCTTGTTTATATCTTATTAGTTTCTACTAACACAAAAAGCTCTGTTTCATAGGCCTCTGAGTTCGCCACCTCCACCAGTTCGCCACTTGTACCACTAGGTATGCACTCTAACTCATGTTGGTTAACTCATTGGGTGGAAAAAGGGTTGTCTGTTGACCCCCACACCGACATATTTATTTGTTTTCGTTCATAGTTCTCTCCACAGAGGGGATTTTGAAGTGTATTGTGTAATTGTCTAAATGATATGTACTGTGTAATTGTCTGTCAGTTCTGCTATCACTCATCAGTCACAATGCTTGTGAGTAAAGAGTGCAATTTTAATTTATGCTTGCCATTTCATTCATGGATATGGATATTGGTGATGTTGCTTGGCTGCAATTTGCTTTGCACATCTCTCTGTACTTCTTTCCCTTACCACTTCTGCTTGTCTAATTCTATCCTCTTTAAATGACCAAGTCGATTTTCTAATTCCAGTGTTGTTAATCGAGGATCGCGAAAAATAGCGTAAAATTGGTAGGATAGCGTAAAATAGCGAGCAGATAGCGGAAAGTAAATAGCAGGAGAAATAAATAAAATTATAAAATTATATATTAAAAAGTGACATATAATATTTAACGTTCAGCATAAAATCTGAAATGACATAATAAAATATTTATTTAATGAGCTATTTTTAGAAACTTAAGTGATTATTTATTCATAAATTACTTTAGAGGCTTATTAAAATAAAATGAAGAGAGCATATGAATATTTTTTATGTTGATATATTTGAATATTAATATCAGCATTTATTTTAAGTGATGTAAAATAAGTTTAAATAAACCCTGAATGAAATGTAAAATAAGTTTAAATAAACCCTGAATGAATAAGTAGCTCTTCCGTTTTAAGAAAATAAAATATATAAATTAAAATTGCAATATTGATTGAATTGTTAATAATTATTATTTATTGAAAAATAAAATATTTTTTATTATATATGGCGGATGGCGTAGTGGCAACTAAATGATTAATAAAACTACACACACAGTAAATGGACCATTGCTCAAAGAAACAAGGTAGATTTGAATTGGAAAGGACAAATAATAATAGAATTAAAAAATAGATTTAAAATAAAAAATAATTAAAAAGCAGAATTTTTAAGAACAATAGAATAAAAAAGCAGATTTTAAAAAAGAAAGAAGAGAATAACAAAACGAAATTAGATAGAATTGAAAAATAACATAATTAAAAAAGTAGAAGGATTCAAAAAGCGAATTGAAAAAATAATTAAGAGATGAGCAGAATTAAAAAGAGAAACAAGGGAAACAATCGTTAAAAATATGATATAACAAAAATGAAAAAGATCTGAAGAAGAGAAGAATTAAAAAAATTTCAATAAAAAAGAAATAAAAAATAACAACATTAAAAATTATCATATAAAAAATTAAATGAAAAAGGAAAATAAAATATTTTTTATTATTTATATATATATATATATATATATAAATAATAAAACTAATTCTACCCTTGTCACTTCTGCTTGTCTAATTGTTATGTTAATCATTGATCGAATGGATGTTTGATATTTGTTATTAGTATCGAAGAGAAGCCTTAGCTTCCCGTTTGAGGTTTAATATATTATTGAGTGCATATACTCTTTTAGGGTACCATGTGCTCATTGTATATTGAACCTTGAATTGTTCAAGTCGGACAGTTTGGGAAAAAACTTTTTCTTTACTCGTATAATAGTTGTTGCTTAATTCGTATCTTTATATTTGATGAAATTTCGGTTCGATTCATTTCCTTTTGTTCTCTGGGTGCATACTTCATTCTAGTGTTCATAACTGCCTTCATTTTGTGTACTCAGAGACCAATGGGAAATGCTGCCAAAATTTTGTCAAGTATAAGATACGAGAATTAAGGAATGATTATTATACGAGTTCTGAAAAAGTTTTTTCTCGAATGGGATAGGGTCATACCATTTAAAGAAAGAGAGCGGTTGTAAGAACGTCGTGCTGCTGAAATTGTCATTTTTTTTGACATGCAGAAGATGGAATATTTTCTTTCGAGTCGTAGTTGGATGTACGATAGGTTGTATCCTGGGAGAGGGGGTTTGAAACCAGATTTTTGCGCTGGGGTTGCGTACTTTGTCCAAGTCGCAATGACACATAAAGATTCCAAAACTAATGGAGGGATTAGATGTTCGTGCCTTAAATGCGATTGCAGAAAGATCAAGAGCCGCCCAGGTGAGGTCATGCTGCACCTGCAGAGAGTTGGATTTATGCCTAATTACTGGATTTGGACTAGACATGGTGAAGAGTTGCCTCACGTTGATTTAGGGGTTGGTGATAATTGCGAAGGTGCTTGGCGATTCGTAGATTCGGGATGTGGTGAGCAGATTGAATTGATGCAAGATATGGTTTGTGATGCCTTGGGGGTGAACGTGTCATTCGAGGAGCAACAATATCATGACACAGATGAACTTCCAAATGAGACTGACAAAAATTTTATAATCTATTGTTAGAAACAAACAAGCCGTTGTTTGAAGGGTCTACAGACTCTAAGTTATCAATGTGTGCGAGGCTCTTAGCTCTTAAGTCCAAGCGTGGTGCTACCAAGTGTGCTTGGATCTCATAACGAAAATGATGTTGGACTCGTCACCCATCGTGAGATGGTTTGCCAAAAAGTTATTACGAGGCTAAAAGCTTAGTGTCCAAGTTGAAATTTGGAATCTAAAAGGATTGATTGTTGTGTGAGAGGGTGTATGTTGTATTACGACAATGAATTTGGTAAAAACGATGGTGCGCTAGTTGAATGCAAATTTTGTGGTGAGCCTAGGTATATGTCACATACTAATAATCGGACGGGTAGACAAAAACTAGTTCCAGTGAAGGCAATGTTTTATTAGCCAATTATTCCAAGGCTGCAGAGAATGTTTGCATCACCAATGCATCGCAGACAAAATGACATGGCACTATGAGAATAGAAGCACTTCAGGTATGTTGCGCCACCCTTCTGATGGTGAAGCTTGGAAGCACTTTGATCGTGTGCATACTGATTTTGCAGCAGATCCACGTAATGTACGACTTGGCTTATGCTCTGATGGTTTTACCCCGTATGTTCAACCCACGGCGAAACCTTATTCTTCTTTGGCGATTATCATTACCCCATACAATCTTCCTCCCGAAATGTGCATGTCTAAGCCTTATATGTTCTTGACTTGTGTTATACCGGGTCCAGATAATCCGACAGATGGTATTGACATCTATTTAGAGCCTCTTATTGACGATCTCAAAAGGTTGTGGAATGGTGTTGTGACGTACGATATTGCACGAAAGAGGAATGTTACAATGAGGCGATCTTGATGTGGACCATTAATGACTTCCTGCGTATGGCATGTTGTCTGGTTGGGGTACTCATGGTAAAATGGCATGTCCGCATTGCATGGAGCATACAAAGGCCTTTACCTTGAAATTTGGGGGGAAGAGTTCTTGGTTTGACTCACATCGCAGGTTTTACCGGATGATCATGCATTTAGACGGAATAAGAACGCTTTCAAGAAGGGGGAAGTTGAATTAGATGGCCCGCCCCCAAGGTTGACGCCAGAACAGATCTGGGAAAGGGTTATGGAAGGGCCGAAAATCACAGATTTTGTCAAATTGGATCGATTTGGAGGATATGGACAATGGCATAATTGGACAAAAAGAAGTATTTTTTGGGATCTGCCATATTGGAGAGATAATTTATTGAGACGCAACCTTGATGTTATGCACATTGAGAAGAACTTTTTTGACAATGTTTTTCTCACAGTGATGAACGTCAGAGGAAAAACAAAAGACAATGAGAAGGCCAGACTAGACTTACCACTTTACTGTAGGCGAAAGGACTTGCATTTGACGAATCGGTCGGATGGGAAGACCCTGAAACCCAAAGCCTGTTACTCTTTAACTGCTGAGGAAGCCAAGTCAGTCTGTCGGTGGATAAAAGAACTTCGGATGCCAGATGGTTATTCTTCTAATTTGGCAAGATGTGCCGATGTGAACAAAGGAACCATGATGGGGATGAAAAGCCATGATTTTCATGTATTCATGGAGTGTTTACTTCCTATTGCATTTAGTTCCTTGCCGTCAAATGTTTTAAATCCACTGACTGAACTCAGCCAATTCTTTAAAGATTTGTGTTCTGCGACATTGGGAGAGGATGATCTCATAAGGATGGAACAGAACATACCAGTCATTCTTTGTAAGTTGGAGAGAATATTTCCTGCTGCTTTCTTTGATTCTATGGAGCATCTAGCAGTGCATCTTGCACATGAAGCTAGGCTTGGTGGACCGGTTCAATACAGATGGATGTATCCATTCGAAAGGTACTATAATAAAGTATTCTCTAAAATAAATATTTATTTGAAGGGTTAAATGTATCAATTTTTATCATCAACGTTGTTATTTTGTAGATTTATGGGTGACTCAAAACGGTTGGTGAAAAATAAGGCCAGGGTTGAAGGATCTATTTGTGCAACTTACTTACACCGTGAGACAATCCATTTCTGTTCCCATTATTTTACGAACTTCATGTTGACACCAACAAATAGTAGGAATGAAGTAGAAATTGAAAGTGAAAGACACCCGCTTGCCTTATCGTATTTTGCCTTTCCTACCGTCATGGTGGAAAGGAGGTGGATAAATCGGATAACAGGCGAAGTGTGGAAGTCACCACGTTCACGTGTTGATCAAGCTGCGTGAAGTATCACCGTATCTAACGTATGTATCATTTTGACCACTTTCAATTTCTTTAATCCACAATTGCTCTTGATCATTTGTTTGATAATGACTTGATCAGGGCATTCTTGTTAACTAAGCCCACAAGCGTACAAGACTCTTCTGCCTATATTCATGAATATTTCCCAACGTGGTTTAGGAACCAGGTATGTTTTCTGAGTCGTCATATATATATTATTATTATTTATTGTTTAAAAATACAAAAATATTGTTTGAAAATAGGAACCATAATTTGTTTGCACATGGTGTGTACACAGGTGTATAGCGAGGCAGAATCCCCTAAAATCCAACACTTGAGAAATTTATCTCATGGTCCTAAATCACGTGTAAAAGAATGACACACATTCTTTGTAAATGGATACAAATTCCAAACCCAGTCAAAAACAGAGGGGGAAAAAACAAATAACAGCGGGGTTTATGTAAAAGGTGCCACAGATGGAGGTGAAGATGACTTTTACGGCGTGATTCAACATATATATGAATTGACGTACAATACTTTAGACTATACTAAAAAAATAGTGCTATTTTATTGTAATTGGTTTGATCCGTCAAATAGAGGCACAAGAGTCGATCGAAAATATAATACTGTTGACATACACATGAGCAGAAGATACCAAATGTTTGATCCGTTTATCATGGCACAACATGTAAGACAAGTGTATTATGTCCCTTATCCATCAACTCGAAGGGACAAACAAGATTGGTGTGTCGCAATAAAGATAAAACCACGGGGTCGCATTGAAGCAGATGATACACAGGAAGAAGTGGCTTATCAAGTGGATGAGATGTCTCATGTCAATGTAGTAAATGAAGTGGAACCCATTACTCGACTACGTGACAATCCAATCACATATGAAGATGTAGATGGGGATGAGGAATTAAATGAAGAAGTGGCAGAACCATCAAGATCTAAGACGATGCCGAAATTGAGTGGGCAGAATGGGTAGATTGAAATTGTGTAACTTTTTATTTTTTGAGAAATTAATGTGTAACAATATATTTTAATTTGTCAGTTATTTTCATAACTTGTTTATTTTTATGGAATTCATTTGTAATATTGTTATGTTTAAATATAATATTTCATGAGTATTATTATTCAATTGCCCTATAGACATATATGGCATCAGGAGGTTCAGGAGCCGACTTCTGCACCACCGGTGGTGGTAAATGGAAGGGAAGGGCATCGCGCCCGACCCCTCGTCGTCGAGGCCGACCATCATTAGGCGTGACCTCTTTGGGTTTTCAACGTTGTCATCTACACGTCGCCCTAGTACATCTACGCCGAGACACTGATACACCTCCTCGCACCTAGACGGCCTTACCGCACCGCCACAGACTCAGGCACATTCGACACCAGCTACACTTCACTGGCACGTTCGGCACCTTTGCCTCACATTGACATGATCCCCACCTCGGTTCCAGCACCACATGGCGCTCGAGTTCCCATGTTGTGCACGATCCGGTGGCCGATGCTCATCGGTCAGACCATGATTATAGTACGGGCCATACACCGATGACACCGATGTTGGGCGGGTGACGGAGAGGAGCAGGAGGTTCAGCAGGAGGAGGTTCTTGAGCAGGGGGAGGGGCAGGAGCCTGACACTCTTGAGATGCTGTATGATGGCCGAGTTGTTATCAGGCCATCTGGTAAAGGGTAAGTATTTGCAATTTTTTCGAGTTATTAATAATTTATATATATGTATATATATATATATATATATATATATATATATATATATATATATATATTTAACATGTTTTTATTGTTCAGGTTTCTTCCCTCAAAGCCAGCTGCGTTAGCTATCACAGCAACAATTGAGGAGAATTACCAGGAGTTTTGGCCCACCTGGGGGACGCTGAAGGATAATGAGCGGGACCATATGTTTAATTCTTTCAGAGTAAGCTGCAATTTTTATTTTACTGCATATTATTTTATTTTCGTAAATTTCAATTATGTTTAATAATGTCTTATATTGATACAGACGAGGGTTGCTTGGGATGAAAAAGATGAGGAGCTGATCGAGAAGAACTTTCATATGAAGGCCTCCCACCGCCTTTCTGACATGCTTCGAGATGTCCGCATCAGGGATCGCTTGACCAGTTGGATAGGGGATGAGCTCTAGCAAGAATGGTAGCGCATTGGAACACCCACGAGTTCCAGGCAACCAAACAAGGCCAAGAAGAATAGGGCCTCTGAGAAGGGTGGCGGCTTGCACTGGAGGTTCACCAAAGTCGCAAAGACGCAGCTTAGACTTGTACGTGTTATAAAATTGTTATTATTATTATTTTATTATTATTATTATTATTATTATTATTATTCTTTATTTAAGTTTTTTTATTAATACAATCACAGTCGAAGAGGTTGGGGAGAGAAGTTCAGTTGCACGAGCTCCATCTTGCAACTCATATGAAGAGGAGTACTAGTGATTTCGTTGATGAGCGTTCGAGGCGGACTCAGGTAATTATAAAATATAATAAATATTTTTTTAATAATGTTTATATTGTTTTGTTAAAAAAAAAAGATTTGACTTATTTGTTTGTTTAACAGGAGGAGTTTGAGGCGAGGATGTCTCAGCTTAGATCTCAGAGCTCATCATGTTCTCCATCTCGCAGCCACGACGATCTATCTACACCGCCGAGGGTTTGGGGCGGAAGTGGTTGGTGGAAAAGAAGGGTCGCTTATATGGTGTTGGCGACCTTGCCAAAGAACTACAAAGGGGCCCGCCGCCTACACGTTGGAGAGTCGTCGAGTAGTAGTGCTGCCACTGGTCGCTCTGCCGCGGATGACCAGGAGATAGCCGAGTTGAAGCGGACCGTGGCCCAAAGGCGAGGAGCTTTTGACTCAGTCTTTGCGGCGAGGAGCAGATGTACGATTGCTAGCTCGCCAAAGAGCCTACTCCATCGACTCGCCTCGCCTCGCCTTCGCCTCCACGCATCGATGGTCATGTCGATGATGCAGATGATGTAGAGCATCTCGATCATGATCGAGTACCAGGACTATTAGTTACTCGCTTGTACTTATATTTTTTCATATTTTGGATATCATTTTTTTTCGTTTCGGATATTATTTTAGTTACTGATTTTTATTCGTCGAATTTTTATTTATTATCTTTTCTTTTTTTTCTTTGCTTTTTAGTTTACGTTATCACATTTTTATATATGGAAATCAATTAATAATTAAATTAAATTAAATTACAAGTAATTTTTAATTAAATTAATAAATAAATATTTTTTAATATGAGAATAATTTTTTTATAATTAAACAAATAAATAATTAAATTAATTAATTAATTAATTAATTAAAGAATAAAATTAATTTGGTTATTAATTAATAATTTTATTAATTTTATTAATAAAATTAATTAAAGTAAATATTTTATTAATCAATTTATTTTTCTAAAAAAAAAATTCCGATTACCGACGGTCTAAGCCGTCGGAAAACGTTTCAGATTGACCGACGGTTAAAACCGTCGGAAACATACCCGTCGGAAATCGCCATCATTTTCCGACGGGTATAACCGTCGGTATTACCGACAGAAAGATTAAATCGGTAATCCTTTGCGACGACCATATTTCCGACGGGTTTTAGGCCGTCGGTGATCCGTCGGTAAAACTGGATTACCGACGGCTTTTATGGATTACCGACGGCTTTAGACCGTCGGTAATCCCGTGTTTTCTGGTAGTGTTATTTGGGCACATGTGATAGGAACAACCATAATCCATAACCCAGCCCGAGTCACCTTCACTGATTGTAGCAACCAGCAAGTCAGAGCTGTCATATTCTTCTGATGCCACAGAAGCATTTGCACTGTCTTCAGAACCTTGCTTCCCTCTACTCTTGCGCTTAGGGCAATTCTTTTTGAAATGCCATTCTTTATGGCAAATGAAACACTTGAATTTTGACTTGGACTTAGACTTTGAGCGATTCTTACCTTTGTTTTCCCTCTTCTCTGATTTTCCTCTTGCAATGAGACCTTCTCCCACATCATATTCTTTCCCTTCAGATTTTCTTGCTAACTCCTTTGCCATCAATGCTAATTGTACCTCTTCAAGGGAAAGAGATTCCTTTCCATAGATTAAGGTGTATGTAAGATTATCACAGGTATTTGACAAAGATCGAATCACGAGCAAGGCCTTGTCTTCATCTTCGATCTTTACATCAATGTTTTCCAGATCAAGAATTAATCTGTTAAACTCATCCATGTGGTCTTCCATAGGTGTGCCATTCTGCATCTTGAACGTGTACAGTTTCTATTTGAGGTAGAGCCGATTAGCCAATGACTTAGTCATGTAGAGATTCTCGAGTTTTAACCAAAGGCCAGCAGCAGAAGTTTCTTTCGAGACTTCTCTTAGGACTTTATCCCCAAGATAGAGAATTATGGCACTGCGAGCCTTGCTCAACAGATCCCTTCTTTCTTTCTCTGGCAAATCTTTGGACAATTTCATCTCTCCCAAGAGAGCCTCTTCCAGCCCTTGTTGCATGAGCAATGCCCACATCTTCACCCTCCACAAGGCAAAGTCATTTTTGCCATTGAATTTCTCAATGTCAAACTTGGTAATCGCCATTGTTCTCCCTTCTTTCACTGTCTGGCTACTGATACCAGTTGTTAAGCCCGAACCCAATGAAACAACAGAAAACCAGAAACGAAAATATGCAAATAAACGCGATTATTTGTAATGCAAGAAAGGTGAAAAACAAAGAACAAACACACAACACGTTTGTTGACGGAGTTCGGCCAACAAGCCTACATCTCCGGGACTAAGCAATGCTTTGAGTCCAGCTCCATTACTATGTTAATTGTCAAGAATACAAAGGATTACAAGATTTTATCAATATCACACAAGTGTTTCCCCTCACTTTCCTAAACCCTTGATACACCCAGCCACTCACCAGAATCAAGAGATTCTGTTTGGATTTACCCGAGCCCAAAACCAAGAATGAAGTCTTGAAGTGAATACCTTTCTCACTCTCTAATTACAAATGAGAAAGCATGATGGTGAAAACAAAGTAACTGATACTATATGTAACATAATGCAGCTCGGTTTAGAGTTAGTTAGGAATAACTAACCTAATCGAATCTAAACCTTTCCTGCAAATCAGTTATAACAGAGACAAGGGATCACATAGGGGACGGGATAGGGAGCGGGAGAGTACTCCCTGTCGTGTCCTGTTGACATCGCTACATTAATATTTGGTGGTAGTCAATTCAAAATTTATAAGAAAAATGTCTTAGGGAATAATAACATTAATCTTAACTTAGACTCTTGGTCTCCAAGTAAAACGTTTGAATAGTTTCAAATTTAACTAATACATACACATATATACATATAATATGGAATTTGGGGGAAGATTCAATGCTTCACTGCCTTGAATGTTCTGTTTTCTTGCGACGGATGAATGCCTACAAAGTAAGGTGTACATCGGGTATTCATGGGTATGAACCAAAAGTATCTTTTTTCCAAAAAAGTCGTGGATCAATTTGGGTACACATGGATGTGTTTGGGTATGTAACAATTTGTACCTGTAGTCCGATAAAGAAAAAATTTCGTTTAATAACAAAAATATAAAATTAGGTTTTTTCATATCTTTTGTTTATAATTTTGACATTTTCCCTATTATCTTGTAGATTTTTCCTTATTTACTTCTATATAAATACTCTTTCCTTATTTCTTGGTAATTAATTTTGTACAAAGATGATTACAAATTCAAGTGACTTGAGAGTCTAATTGATCAAGTAATTCAATATCAACTATAGTATTATTTTAAGCTAATTTAAGTTATTTTTCTTCTCAATTCTACGTCTTAAGCTCAAGTCAATATTTGAAGGGGTAATTCAGTAGTGATTGATTGGATATCTCATACATGTGAATGTTGTTGTTATCCTTGTATAAACATATTAGAGTAAAGGAAGTGAGACTGAACATATCCCAGACTATTAGGGTAAACAGGTGGACCAAGCCTCCAATATTGTAAGATGACTGATTGTGACTTGCTAGAGCATCTCCAATGGGGCAACCGAGATGGAGTTTCTTAACTCACTTTTGGTTGGCCTATTATGTCACATCAGCTTTAAGAAATTTAATAACTTTCTACTCCAATATCGTAACCATTTAAGAACTTAAAATGGGTTTCACATTCTAAATCACTCATTCACAATATTTCTATCCATCGGTTATGTCTGACATTTCAGAGATGAAAAATTGTTGTTTAATCTTAATGTTCATTGTATAAGAACGGTCCTTACATGTGGCATGGACATGTATGAACTCCAATGGTTAAACCAAATAAGGATTGATTCTTAGTTTTAAGGACCCAATAAGACACTCTCGTTGGAGATGCTCTTAGAGAGTGAGAGTATGTAGACTGTGGACGTTGGAAAGGTAATGGATACCTGATTGAGGAGTCCTAGCTTAAGCATTGGACCTAATGGTCTGAGATCTTGTCTTACTGGATTAGACCTAATATCTAGTCCAAATTATATATTTTTATTATTAATATATAGATCATAAAAATTAGTGATTTGCATAATTAATAAAACACATGCAAAATCAAATTACCTGTACCTTTTTTATTCCCGTTTTATTGTCTTTTTAGTCAGAAAAATAACCTTTCAACAGCAAATTAATAATAAGGAAAGAAAAATATCATTATTTAAAAAATAAAAAAAATTAGTATGAATCTGTCCTTTTTAAATTACAGGAACATGAACAGACAAAAAGACAATATGTGATTTCAATATATTTTTTAACGCATACGAATATAGCTAAAAGAAAGTAAAGAAACTATTTTTCTTTACTTTATTTCTTTTTTTTCAATATTTTTTTAGGGAATAAATCAGTATGTCAAGATTCTCACATAGCAATGCTTCTAGAAATGGATTCATGTTATTCTTTCAACATTTCTTTCATAGTTTTGGGAATTGGGAGCCACCCATAAATCGATTAGTGGTACATGCTTCTCAAAAATGTTCCATGTCATTTGTCAACCCCTCTAATGATAGTGACAACGAGTTAGCGTACTCTAAGTGCCCAAAATTATCTTCCATTATTGGCCCTTTTGTTCTATTCGTCTTTTACATGGCAGACAGTTTATTCTTCAAGCCTAACTTCTGTACTTCGCTATATGGATATGGAACTACTCTTTTTTTGTTTTTTTTTTGAAAGGGATATGGAACTACTCTTATGATTGAGCTAATTAGTAATAACAAATTGACAAACCAACATCTTGACATTAATTCGGGTTTTAAAAAGTATAACACTTCATAAAAATTTCTCCCACTCTTTAAACTAATATTCTCTCTTTTAATTATTAATTTTTTCACTGAAATTCAGGTTTTTATTCTACAAAATTAAGTTGTGTGTATACTCAAATGAAAAACTCTTCCTTGTGTCAAGTGTAAAACACACAATAATTACAGAAATATCATGTACTACCTATTCATGTTTTGAGTATTTATTTTATTTTATTTTTTATGTATAAAGGTGATAATGAAATTTGAACCAATAATCTCCTGTAAAGTACAGAAATTCCTTATCATCAAATCAAACATGGTGGCCATTTCCACACTTTCTACTCATTTATGATTTAAAACAGAATCTATGTGTAGTATAATACAAATAAAAAGCCATGAGGAGAACATTTTTTTTTCTATTGCTTTATACTATAGCCTCTTTCGTGCACTATGTTGAGATGGTGGAAACACTATAAACTGTGGATCACGTTTATTCCGGCAGTTGACAACTTATAAAGCACTGAAAGCATAACACGATCATTTTGTCATTAGACTATCGTCAATTTAGATATAAAAGCTCTCAAGTAACCACCAATGATGTTCCGAGCACAGCGTTTTATTAATTAGTTTGTATAAACTGATGCAAGAACAAAACCGAGCACAAAGTTGAATATAGGAAGAGTGATCTATACACTAAGGGACGGAGGTAGAAAGTTTTCTCTCGGGGGGCTAATTTATGAACACAACCATGAGAAGATAAAAATCATTTAGTGTTGGCTTATCCTAAACTCATTTAGTCTAAGTATCATTTTCCCAACCCTTACAAATGAGATTAACTACCCTTAAAACTTCTCCAGGGGTCCATAAAATGATTTGACATCGTAATATAAAAGAAGAATTAAAAAATTTGAGTGGAGCCCGCTTTGTCTTTTCCTCCTTCCACCCCTCTTTAGCACCCACTAAACCTTGTAAGTGGCTTTTAAAAAGATATTTAAAGATAAACATGGCAGGGGCTGGAGCCCCACGAGACATATAGGTAGCTCCGTCTAATTCAGCAAAATGAGAGAAAATTAACTTACAGAATCAGAACTGTTAGAAAACTAAAGTACATAGGAAACCCGAGACTACTGAACAGCTATAATGAACAAATTATCAAAATGTTGAACATGACCACTAACTACTTTTATTAGAGCTTCCATGTGCAGTAGTATAAGATATAATCATGACGGGTAAGAAACATTGTTAACATTCTCCTAGACGATCTTGTTAAAATTCTACTATTTCTAGTTAGACTCAAATATGGTCGGGTCAGTTTTGCTAAATTGGATCAAAAAGAGGGTGGCATTTAACATGGGGAAATAGAAAAATTTCCCCATCATGGATAAATGTTCTCTTTACCCTTGAATTAATGGATATAATATTAAAGGGTTGTCATTAAAGAAGGGGTACTTGAATGTAACATTTTCCTTAATGTAAAAGTTTTTTACCAATAGGGACCTATTAAATATTGTATTTACAAAGTTTTTAATAATTGTAAATATACATAAATTGTGATACCAAAGTAATATGTAACCGTGAATATGATTATTATTTTTTTTTGTAAGTTTGGCCCATGAAATATGTCAGATGAGCACAACAAAAGATGCATTGAACACTCATAATAATAAGGGGCAAAAACCTTTTTTTTTACTGGATCTGAAAAACACGCCAATCTGTCCAAAAATACAGTAATCTATATCATTATATAAAGACGTAACCGTTTTTTTGGTATACTACTTTTGTTTCCACTTTTACCCTTCAATAAATTGTTTTGTAAATTTAAAAAATAATTTTTTTTAAACTGCTGCACCTTCATTTCAAAGAAACCAACACCAACAAATATAACTACCTCTCTCTCTCTCACGACAAATGTGTTGTGGACAAGAAAAAATTAATAATATAAAACACTGTAGCGCAATAAGAATGCGAAAAGACGAGCACGGAAGCGCCCGTCTTGTATTTGTAATAGCAAGCAACCTAGACTCCTAGCAAAAACCTCAATAGATCTACTCCACAGTTGTTAAGGTATGACTCAAATTCAGAGATTGGCATGAGAAGAAGATAAGAAACAGAGATTCAAAACAACGAAGAAGACAAACTGCGTTGAATAATGGCAGATCCTCAGTTTCTCTAAAAATAAAGGCGATCTGGAATACCATGACTCCCTGTTTGCCTTTTCTTCATCCACATGGGGCTGAAAGATAGAACCCTATTTCAAATACAAGATACGGTGAGTTGGACGAAAACCTTGTGCTTGGCAAAGGAGATTTGGGGACAAAATGTGATATTAAATAAAATAGGACAAAATGTGTTATTGTAGTTTTGGGCAAAAATTGTAATTATAAGAAAAACTGGACTGTATATTGCAGGTAAAGAGGGTATTTGCCCATGATGGGGAAATTTTTCTACTTTCCCATCTTAAACGTCACCCAAAAAGAGGGCGTAAATAGAACAAAGGGTATAGCACCGCCTACTTCCATTCACAAACATAATTGCATCAAATTATCCACTCAAGTCCGGAAAGACAAAACTTAACCCGTTAAATAAATAATAAGGATGTATTAAGCTACAAATTGCATTAAAATGAAAAGTAAAAAATAATACCGAAACAACTACTGAGCTCCAGAAGTATACAAAAATGGTTGCCAATTGCCAGATTGATTAGCTGATGCCTATCAATATGTTCCACTCTAGTCAACATTTTTCTTCTTCTTCTTTTCTTTCTTTTTGCTTGGCATATCAGCAGAATCTTCCTGCTCTGCATGCTTTTTCCTCCTCTTCTTTTCTCCTGCATTCAAATTGTCTCCGTTCTGCAACTCAGTATTTTCAGTAGATGCCTTCCTTTTCTTCTTCTTTTCTTTTTTCACAACTTCATGTTCTGGCTCCTCACCAACATCTCCATCAGCTTGCAAAGTTGCATCCTCCTCTTCCTTTCTCTCCTTTTTCTTCTTTTCTTTCTTCTCCTTCTTTTCTTTCTTTTTATCAGCGACAGAAGGCTCTTGTGTATCTTCATCCATTGCAGAATTAGACTTTTGCTCAATAACTGAATCAGCTGCAGTATTATATGTCTACAAAGAAAAGAACAATAAGTAAAAAACTGAAAACAAAATGAAAATTGCTAACAATACCAATTAAGTAAACAAGATACCTTCGCTGGAGTTATCAGTCCTCCAGCTCCTTTCTTTC
Organism: Calophaca sinica; assembly: GCA_037113605.1. Taxonomy (NCBI): domain Eukaryota; kingdom Viridiplantae; phylum Streptophyta; class Magnoliopsida; order Fabales; family Fabaceae; genus Calophaca; species Calophaca sinica. The sequence continues at coordinate 72,872,079 of CM073734.1, forward strand.
TATCTTTGTCATATGCCTCTATCTTGGGCTTCCCTTTAGCAGAACCTGCAAATCGACCTAATTCCTTGCCTTCAAGGACCCTCAATCGTGTTTCAAGCTGCACAAAAATTTTTGTAAACAAAGTCTGGTATAAAAACCATGTGACATGATACCAACTAAAAGTATAACAAGTACCTTGGCTCTGTTCTCCAATCCCATGGTGTTGTCTTGGCCATCTCCAAGTGCATCACACCTGATAGCCAACGCTGTCTTTGCAGCAAGTGACCGAGAAATTTTCCCCTTGAACTTTGGAGCTGCCTGACCAATCAAGGATGCATGGTATATAAGACCATACTTGGGAGTAGCATGTTTAGTCTTCAGTGCCCTAAAGAGAGCCTTCTCAGCACCCAGAATCTGCACAGTACTACCCGGCTGCTTTGCAAGATTTAATAAGCTACCCCCATGAGCAATGAGGCGAGCACCAACAAGCTCCCCAACCATAGCAGTCAAATTGGGTGCAATGGTGTTCATCCTACTCTTAAGATAATCATAGAGCTGAGCTCTGTATTCCGAAAGAGACAGAACCTGATCACACAGCTCTCTAATATTATCCAAATCTAGCTCACCAATTTCAGTCCCCATAGATATCACAGCTGCTTCCTTCAGCTCTGCCTCAACTTCCTCTGGCAAAATCTGAAGTGTTTCAGGATAACAGAAAAACATTAAAATACTAACGTAGCAGTGTCTCAACATATGAAAATAAATATCATGTCTCATGAAGCATCACAGGTTCAAGAAAAAATATTTTAAAATTATGCTTGTTAAAGAAAGAGTACAGGCTATTAATAGATATAAGCATCGCCTAAATTGCTAAGATTTAGAGTAAACCACCATTATATCCATTTGTTAGCCGTATATGACATGCAAAAGAGTAAAGTCATTGGCAGCACGTTGCTGACAAATCAAAGTTCTACCTCAGAGAAATCAAGCTTTGCAGCATTAACACGATCACCCATCAACTTGACTGCCCTTGCATATTGGATGTTATCCTGAATGATTTTGGTAAGCTCGGGAAAATGCCAACCATACCATTCTCGAACCCTCATGGCATATGTATTCAACTCTTTATCAAGATCGTCAAGTAAACCAATAGCCTGGACGATCATGGTGTCAACCTAGTAAAAAGCATGCATCTTAAGATCAGGAAATAGTTGTTATCCAAAGAATCAGAAAATATCAGGCAACAGCAGGAAAAAAAATCAATAAACAATCATTTGCATCACTGAAAATCACCATTACAAACTAAATCACAACAAATTTAGTTATTTAAATATATGAATAATTAATAATTATACAATTTCATTCGTATGTTTGCATCTAAGGTTCAAAGATTCAATCCACCCTCAAGAGCCATGAATTGGTAAGTCCTTAAGCTACTATTTATGTTATCATTTATATCCAGGCACAAGAAACCAACTAGTTGAAACACCTAACAACTAGAACATGCACAAAAAACTTGGCACTCATCTTGCAAATTACACAACATATGATCATTATGATAATGGTAAAAGTCTTGGGTAACACAAACCATCATTCTAGTATGCATGATGTTAAGGAGTTGAACATAAAAACATAGTATTGATGAAATGCAAACAGTAAGTAAAAAATGCCAACTACTAAAAAGTTAAAACAATCATTCTAGCAATTTTTACTTTAATTACAAGATGTTTGTAAGAAAAAAAATCATCATGACATTATGAAATAATGTCACAATGTCTTTACTTATATCAATCAATCAAATCAATCAAATAACCAAATTTGAGAAACAGTTTTTTGATGAATAGCAGAGGTGGATGTGGACATTAACACAAGAAAATTTAGGAGACGTCAATCTATTGACGAGGGAGAGAAAAAAAATAGAGCAATGATGATGAAAAAAATCAACTACTTGTATATTTAAAGTCAAGAGAAAACACACCTTCTCTGCACTAAACTTGAGCTTGTATCTGGACAAGCTATGAGACAAACCCAAGCTCATCGGGGCCATGTCCTGAACAGCTAGGCCTGCTATGAGTTCCGTCAATTGATATCTAACACCTCTCATCAACTCCATGACAGCTTCGTTGTGAATACACTTGATATTCTGAAACATTTCACCAAAAAAAAAATTAGTTGTTTGATGAAATATGTAAACTGTTGGCACAACTTACTAAGGGGAACTTAGGTAGCGCACCAATTTCTCCTTAATGATATTCCCAAGCTTTGAGTCAGCTACAGCTAACATCTCATCTTCACAATGAGCACGCAGGAACTTGCGCAGACCCTTGCTAGTTTTTCCAGCAATCAGCAAAGTAGCTGCCTCTAGAGCTTCTGAAGTATTTTCAAATTTCGAAAATGCTTTCAACTTGACCACCTATTATGCATCACTTGGGGTTAGCTTCATACTACAAGAAACTTAAATAAGTAATAAATGCATATAAATAGCTTGAGTATGGTTTCCCCATTATCACATTGCTGGCATCAACAAACACGCAATTGACAGGGACATAGGAATGGGGAGAGATGTGGAGTAAGAACCTTTCTAGCGGTGTCTGCACTGAAAAAATCCTTGCACAAGTCCTGTATAAAAAAGTTTGTAAGATATAAACTGATTAGGCCAAAGTTTGAGAGAACATGGGATAAGGAATGTTCACAGTAAATGAACTCTTATACATTCTGAATTTGAAATACTACTAAGAACAAGTTTTATACATTCTGAATTTGAAATACTACTAAGAACAAGTCGGTCGGTCGTGAGGGAAAAAGTAGCAAATTATGCAGTTTGTTGCCATTCAAAAAAACAAGATTATGCACTTTGTTAAGGGTAATAATGCATTGTGGCAATAAAAACCCCATAAATCATAACAAATTTAATAGGAAAAGGATATATTTTAGATATCATAAGGATACAAGACACAAACATTTCAATAATTACAATTTTAAAAAATTGCATTTTTCCTTAAAAAGGGGAAAACAGAACCAAAATAAAAGAAAAAGGCTTAAAAATACTGTCCAGAAAGAAAAACTACAAATAATAGATTTATTTTCGTGAACAGTGAACAAGTATGTAAAGAAAGTTTCCAATAGGATTACCTCAGCTTTAGAAAGCTTGCCTTCATCCAGCACTTTGAAAAGGGCAAAACCCGCAGGCGTTTCGAACAGCAGAAGCATTTTATCACCTCAAATAAACCTGAAAAACAAAGCATCAAATCATCCCGTTAGTAAACTATAAAAAAGACAAACGACTCTCCAACACCATGCGCACTACTCAGCAGCTGAAGTAAAGCTTACAAACATTAGCACCAAAACAATCAAGCACAATTTCAACACAAAGGAAGAGACACCAAATTAATGCTGCGATATTCACGATAAGCAAAGGGAACAAAGAAAACACAGCTTTATGAAAAGCAAAAGAAGCATCCACCTAATTTTGAGACTGGGGTTGCGGTGCGCGGAGAAAAGGGAAGGGAAAAAAAATGGTTTAGGAGCTTGATCCTGAATATGGTTTTCAGAGCTTAAACCCTTGGCTAGGGTTTGCTGAAGAGGCAGAGTATAAAAAGAGAAGGAGGCGCTACTTGATACTTCAAAGATATAAGGAAGACCGGCATTGTTAACGGGCCGATCGTTACCATTTAAGCCCAACTTAATCTGTATGAAAACCGGTTTTAAAATCAACCCGATCCGACCCACTCAAACCCGGGCAGGGTTTCTTTACGGGGGTTGACTAGCTAGCCCAAAAAAAAGAATTATGAAGCCCAAATGTGATCCAACGCAAAATTCTTAAGCAGCATCCAAATCAACTCTTTCACTGATATACAACGACAGTGTTCCAAAATTAAAACCGCAACTTAAAAAAAAAATAAAAAAATAAAAAAAAAAGACTTTAAAGACCGTATTCCTCCAAACACTTTCAAGACTACAAACTTTGCAACTTAATTAAAACAGATGCAGAAGAGATAAACCGTGGAGCAAGTGCGAATGGGGATAGTGTTTCTAACAAAGAGGTCAGAAGCTCCCTAGTATCGAACGATGGTGGACTTGCCAGGGTGATCGAGAGAGGCGAATCCTCGGGCCGCCGGGACTGTTGAGGCTCCGCTTTGGATACTTCTGATAGCTTTTTTTCACAAAGGACTAGGGTTTCGGTCAAAGTAGTTTAAACCGTAAGTACCAGATTTGGTCAGTTCAGTTTGTTTGCCTAGCCCATTGGGCTGTGTTTGCGTTGGTTATGAAGAATGTTTTCGACCAGAAAAAAAAAAAAACAGATTTATGAGATGTATTGGATTTGGATTTTAAAAGATTGTGATAAAAAAGGTTTCTTAGTATTCAATCAATAATTTTAAGTAAACTAAATAAGTCTTGTGGTAATCAAGAAGGGCAATAGGAATTTTTTTTAAATAGCATGTCCAAATCCTTGTTACAAATAGTCTTGTTGTACTCAAAAACTTTCTAATTTCAATGGATTGTTTTCTAAATTGATTTTGTCGGATTTTTTATCGATTTTTTTAATTTTAGTAATAAAAAGTTGTACCTTACCATATAAGATTTTTTGGGATTTTTGATTTTTATTTCCCTTCATCTTATGTCTTTACATGTCTCTCCTCCCTCCATCTCTCTACTCTCTACCCCCTACGGTTATTATTCAACTCAACATAAATCGATAAAAATCACTTTTATCATAAATCTATTCAAATTTAAATCACGTTACGCAGTGTCGGCCCAACATATATGTAGGCCTAAAGCGAAATTTGAAGTGAGATCTTTTTAAAACTAATAACAGAAAAATTAATGCCTAATTAATTTTTAAAATATTCAACAATACAAAATAAATATTAAATGTGTTCACATGATTGATTCATTATTTTGCTAAATTAATTAGTAATAAAAGTAGTGAGTGAAATTAATACTATGGGGTCTAAAAAAATTAATACTATTAGTTAAATTAAAAAAATAAATTTGTGGCCTAAAATTTTTTGAGGCCTAAAGCGATTGTTTACTTGCAACCCCTTTGGGCCGGTACTGACATTACGTTCAACTCGCTTTTAGACAAAATCAATTTAGTTAAAATTAATTTTTGTCGCCGCATAACCAAACACACACTAAGTGTAGTAGCTCCCATTTTTACATTATTCACGGTTTGGGCGTCACATTTTAGGTTTGTTAATTGATTGGCACAGTGGATTAATTTGATTACGAGCTGGGCAACAAGCTTGGTGAATGTTCTTTATCTCAATGTGTTCAAATTAGAGCACATCATTTGCTAAAAATCCATTGGTCCTTTTAAATCTTTTAAATTCATAAAGTCCTTTCAAATCTTGTAAATTTTTATGATATAAATCTATTAAAATATAAACTACAAAATCTTGATTATAAAAACCTTTTAAAAAAATGTTATAAGTTATTACATTCCTATATAGTCTTTTAAAATAAGTAAGACTTTTTTTATACCAAAATAGTCTTTTAAAACCTAAATCCAATACACCTCCTTAAGACAAATGGGTGGGGAATACAAATGCCATATAAAATCAAAATAGAAAACATAACATGCTTAAGCAGTGAGTAGCATATATAAAAAACCAAACAGGTCGAACATCCCAATAGAGTGAACTGGAAAAAAAACATAAAAAACAAAGAATGAACACCAAAGTACATGGAAAACAAACAAACAAAACAGGGATTAAGGGGTGGGTCTCGAACTTAAGGGACTGAGGATGGGTCTCAAACCTTAGGGTCTCGAACGGTTGAAGGGCAGACGACGATGATGGTGGACGACAGCGGATGACTTATGGGAACAATGGGGGCGAAGCACAGTAACAGTCGTAGAGTGGACAATGGAAGAGACACATGTCTGAACTCTAGAAAAGGCAACATGTCTTCTTCTTTTTTGTATTCAAGGCAATGTGTCTTAACTTTGGAAAAGATAATAAATAAACAAATCATAAACTAAGAACACGAGCATCTCGCCTTTTAGGCTCTATGCTCAGTAGGTTGTGTAGCCCTTGATCGAACAAGGGGAGAAGGAATCCTAACCTTGTTGAAATTCAAACAATTGATAAGTCTTACCTCTCAATAATTTTGATGATAACAAAGTAATTTTATTAAACATGTATCTTGAAGTATTTAACATGTGTGTTAAGTGTGCAGGTTACTTGGTTAACAAAAGGAATTAAATGAGTAATTCCAATAAGGCTGAAGCACCCATGCTAAGCTTACAACTTTACTCGTGACTACTTAAAAGAAGGATCAATATTCCTTTACTTCAACCTTGTGTCTTATGCTACACTACTAGAACTTGTGTCTGTTGACTACAAAGCATGTGTCCGCATGAAAATTACAAGAGAAGTTTCATGTGTCTGGTGATGGGTCTATCACTGAATACAAGAATTCAAATTATTATTCAGATGATAATATATGTTTTCGAATTATGTCAACTCTAGAGAAGCAAGATAGCTACTATAGGCAATATACAAAAAGAGTTTTAGAAACAAAATATTCTTGTCTAATATAGATTAAGAAAATTTTGGAAGAAAGTGGAGCAAAATATATGATGCTAAAAAAATAATACAACTTTTCCAAAAATAAGTCACTTTCTCAGTATAAAAGGCTCTCACTACCCAAGAAAAAGACATGTCAAATAGATAGAGCCTTTAATGTTAATCAGTGAAGAAAGGAGATTATTTTTCACAGGGAAAAAGCCAAGTCTAAATGATCATATTCAATCATTGACTATAGATACTGGAAGAATGAATAATGAAGCAAGAATACCAACGAACATTCACTAGTGCAAAAACTAGATAAAAAAAAGAGGTTTTTAAATCGGATTCTCATACAACTGATTTAAAATATAGACGCAGTGGCATTTTTGTAAATAAGTGAATATAAACGAAATAAAAATAGAGGCTTTTAAATCGGTTCCCCATACAACCGATTTAAAATGTGGACGCAGTGGTATTTTTTTAAATAAGTGAACATGAAGTTATCTTTTTAATCGGTGTTTTACAAAACCGATTTAAAAAGTTTCCCTTTTACTTACGAGGCCTCCTTTCTTCAGCACGGTCCCTAACCTCCTTCGTGCCTCTTCACTACCTCCCCACACTTTCTAAACCCTAGCGGCACTACACACAAAGGAGGCAGGAGGCACCTCCCTTTTCACCACGGTCATACCCCCTATGCTCGCAGGAACCAGCTAATTCATCGCACGGAGCCCTAGGTTTCAAATAATTCCCTGCAATCGTTCTCACATTGGTAAGCTACGAAACCTTTACCACCACTCTTCTGCGTTTGATGTTGATCTGATCATTTTCTTTGATTTTCCTCAGTGGCTTGCGTTTTGCCACCGAACCCTGGTTGTGAGTTGGATGTAAATCTTGTAGGGGAATTTGCTTCATCTGCAACATACATGTAAGGTTTTCGGGTTAGAATTGAATGGGTGTTTTATGCGTTTGTTTTTTCTTTTGGTTTACTCCAGCTATATGGTGTTTGTAGAGTTAGGGTTCCGTAAGAAGATCCAGAGCGCCGGGAAGAGGAGGAGGCACCTGTCGTCGGCAATGACGAAGACACCGGGGCTCAAGTCGCTCCCATCGTCAAGCTCGAGGAGGTTGCCATCACCACCGGCGAAGAGGAAGAAGATGCCATTCTAGATCTGTATGTCATTTCCTTCTCTTATTCCCCCCTTTTCCTTACATTTTTAGGGTTTTACCATACGTCGGTGATGGTTTTTCTTTGATCGCAGCAAATCAAAGCTTTACCGGTTCGACAAAGATGGAAACCAGTGGAAAGAGAGAGGCGCTGGAACCGTCAAGTTCCTAAATGGAGGATTTTTGCAAGGTAGAATATCCGCATGACATTTCAGAATGTCTTTTTATTATAATTGTGCATTTTGCTTCTTTGAAGAAATTAGTTATATTCAATATTGATATTGCAGGTTTCTCAGCCCTCTCAGTGTTGTTCCCCTTGTTACTCTGATTTAAAAAGTCATTTTTTGTTTCGAAAATGTGTGTTAAAAACTCACTTTTTAAACGGTTTAAGATAAAACCGATTTAAAAAGTCCAGACATACTATATCAGCAGTATATAAATCGGTTTCATAACCGATTTAAAAGGGTCATTTTAACCGGTTTAAAAGCTCTTTTCTGCATTAGTGATTCAGTGTTGAAACTCTATAAAATTTATTTCACATTTTTCGTTCTTTAATTTTTGAAACTCACAATTATTATCCTATCTATTGAGAGTTATTGTTTTTAACCCGAGCTTTAGTTCTTATTCTCTCGTGTTGAGAATTGTAAAGTTTGTTCTTCAAAAATCTTTCTTTCATTTGTAATCTTTGTAAGACCGGGTGAAGAACTGAGTTAAGGAGTATAGGGTTGTTGTACTTAGGGATGACAATGGGTCGTAGCAGGTGCGAGTAGTGCTTCCCTTATACTGATACCCGTTAATACCCACAGATATTTACGCGGGTAACAGGTATCCATGGATATCCATGGGTATTGAATAATTTAACATAAGAAATATACAACATATTATATTAGCATTGTATAATATACAATATTTTTTTTTGGTCTAGTACATATGGTAAAGGGGGAGGGGAGAAGTGGAGCGGTACGGGTTCTATCCCTGCTCCCAGTGTCCACATAACTCTTACTTGTGTTTTACCACCAGGCTATGCTCTCGAAATATTGTATAATATACAATATGCATTCAGAAAATTGTATTATCATGGGTCCATCTACTAAAAAATATCAAAAGATGTAGGAAATAAAAATTATTTCATCCTAAAGTGATAAAAAAATGTCATAGTCTATATTATATATTGGGAAAAATACATTGACCTCCCTTGAGGTTTACCTAAATTCAACCCACATCCCCTCTATTTTTCGCTCACAAGAAACCTCCCCTGCCGTTAGTTCTGTCTGGCTACCGTCAAACAAGCGACATGGATCTTATATTTTTCAACGTACTCGCTAACATATATAGGAACATTTACCATAATCAAACCATGACTGCTTTTGTCATTCCATTTTGTTTTCTCTCTCTTTATTTGTCATCCATCAATGCCAACGACAATGGTTCCTCTATGTGAAAATATGCGCACAACAAAATTTATATACGTGCAAGAATTCCTATCCTGAAAAGCTTCAAATTTGGAAGGTATTTGTTACGAGCAGAACTTGAGGAGGATAATGGGAGGAAGCGATCTTGATTGTGCTCGCGATGGATGACGGCGTCGGGTGGTGGCACACCCAAGCTCACGCCTTCAGTCGTGTGTGTCGAGGTGAGTAAAGAGGTGGTAGAAAAATCATTACCTCGGCCAGTTTGGCGGTCTTCTTTAAATATGAGTTGAGGGCCAGTTCTTTGTCGATGTAGCAGATCCGTGAAACCGGAAGTCGGCATTAAATTCGCTTTAATGCCTGGCGGTGGGTCGGCGTTGAGGAGGCGGAGAAGCGGCGGGAAGCGTGGCATCGAGGAAGGCGGATCGTGGGCTTTCGGCCCGGTCCGAACATTTACCCCCAGTCGCTAGCTTCGAATCCGAGTGGTGACTTGTTGTCGAGGTCGTTGATGTCCGGCGTTCGGCGTCCTTGTTCGTAGAGGCTGCAAGTGTCGTCATGTCATGCTTGTTCATTAGTTCGTTCGGGACCTTCGTGTTCCACGTCTGAGGCGTTCGACCGCGAGGCTTGATGTGCTTGTGCAAGGCACAAAGGCTTTCCACGAGCCGTGCACGCGGTCTCGACGGTCCGATCTCTTCATTCATCAGTGCTTGTGCCAACGCGCTGAGGCTTTATCACGAGCTCGTGCACGCGGTCTCGACGCGCAGTCGCACGCAGCGGTCTCGACGCGTGCACGCGGTCACCGACGAGGTCGATCTTCATCAGTGCTTTCGCGCACGCGGTCGGCGCGAGGTCGATCCGCAGTGCTTGTGCGCGCGCACAAGGCTTTATCACGAGCTCGTGTCGCGATCTCTAGACGCAGGTCGATCTCTTCATCGGTGCGCGTGCGCGGTCACCGACGCAGGTCGATCCGGTGCTTGTGCCAGCGCCACGAAGGCTTTATCGCGAGCTCGTCGTGCACGCGGTCTCGTGACGCAGGTCGATCACCAGTGCTTGTGCCCAGCGCACAAGGCTTTATCACGGCTCGTGCGCGGTCTCTCGACGCAGTGGTCCGCAGCGATCTCGGCATGTGCACGCGGTCACCGACGCGGTCGTCTCTTCATCAGTGCTCAGCGCGCAAGGCTTTATCACGAGCTGCGTGCGGTCCTCGTGCACGCAGGTCGATCTCTTCATTCATCGGTGCTTGTGCGGCGCCTGAGGCTTTATCACGAGCTCGTGCACGCCGGTCTCGACGCGAGGTCGATCTCTTTCATCGGTGCTCGTGCGCGCGGTCACCGACACGAGGTCGATCCGCAGTGCTTGTGCCGCGCGAGGCTTTATCACGACTTCGTGCGCGGCGGTCTCGATGCGGTCGATCTCTTCATCGGTGCTTGTGCCCAGCGCCGCGAGGCTTTATCACGAAGCTACCGTGCGCGGTCTCGATGACGAGGTCGATCAGGTGCTTGTGCCAGCGCGACAGGCTTTATCCGCTGTTCTGTCAAAGTATAGACAATTTGCAACAACTTGATGTAATTAAGTTAGCGTTAATTTTATCTTTGAGTAAAGTGCTGCGTAGTCGAGTTTTATACTTCCCTGTGGGAGTAGTTGATCTGGATTGTCCCAAGCGGCAAGGTCGGGGTCATCAATAATCAAGGTCGATGGCGTAGGCCAGGAGTTTAAGGTCGTCGAATTTTGCAATTGCGGTGGGCCTGGTAGGTGGCTCGAATCTTTGGGCTGTGTATCCACTGTTGCGGTGGCGCAGCGCCGACAGGCTTTATCATGACTGCGTGCCTTGGTCACCGACGCGGGCTCGATCTTCATCGGTGCTTGTGCGCGAGGCAGGCTTTATCACGATCTCGTGCAGCGGTCTCGACGCGAGGCTCGATCTCTCATCGGTGCTTGTGCAGGCAAGGCACAAGGCTTTATCATGATCTCGTGCAGCGGTCTCGACTGAGGTTCCATCGAAGGTGCAAGGTTTTGATAGTAAATAAATGCTTGATTGTGTATTTCTTCAATCATACTTTCGCGCTTCACGCTTATGTGTTTAGGATACATTTGTTTTAACTATAATATTACTTCATCTTTGCTTGTCGGTGTTACTCTGGGGATTTGTCTTTGGCTTTGAGGCTATCAACTTCTCTTAACCGTAATTCATAAATTTCGAGCTCGGGGAACTTCGGTCGAGGACCGGTTTGTCGACATCATATGCGACGAATAAAGGCTTCCTTGACCAGGCCTTGCTCTAGCAAATCTGACTTAAATCTCGTCATAGCATTTCTTCACCAAATGAGCTCGTGATAAAGCCTTGTCGTTGGCACAAGCACTGCATGATCGACCTCGTCGAGGCGGCGTGCGCAGGCTCGTGATAAAGCCTTGTGCGTTAGCCTGAAGCTTTGTGATCGACTCGTGCGAGAGCCGTGCGCACTGTGATAAAGCCTTGTCGTTGGCCACTGACGCTCGTGTCGACCTGGATGTCGAGGCCGCGATACGCAGCACCTGATGAAGAGATCGACCTCGTGCCGAGACCGCGTGCACGTGCCGAGACCGCGTGCGACCTCGTGCCGAGACCGCGTGCACGAGCTCGTGATAAAGCCTTGTGCGTTGGCACAAGCACCTGATGAATGAAGAGATCGACCTCGTGCCGAGACCGCGTGCACGAGCTCGTGACAAAGCCTTGTGCCTTGCACAAGCACATCAAGCCTCGTGTCGAGCTGCCCAGAGGCGTGGAACACGAAGGTCAACGAACTAATGAACAAGCACGACATGGCGACACTTGCGGTTCCTTTACGAACAAGGGCGTCGAACGTCGACATCAGCGAACCCCGACAACAAGTCACCACCTCGACATTCGAGCTGGCGACTTGGGGGCAAGCTATTCGGTGGTGAGGCCGTCAAGTCGATCCGCTTCCCCTCGATGCCACGCGTTCAGCTCGCTCTCGCGCTTCCCTCGCGCGGACGACCAATGACTTTGTGCATTAAAGGAATTTAATGCCGACTTTCGAGTTTCGCAGGCGATTACACATCGGCGATGCCAGTCCTCGACTCATTTAAAGAGAAGCGCGTCAGCGGTCGAGGTAATGATTTTTCTACCACCTTTTTACTCACCTCGACACACACTGACTTAAGCGTCGGAGTGTTTGCAGTACACCACGGCGTGCCGTCGTCGTCGCGAGCACAGCATGCTGCTTCCCTCAGGTCATCCTCAAGTTACGTTGAGCGAAAGAACCCACCCCGATATAACAAGTTTTCTGGCACAAACTTGAAAAACCTACCCCAAAATTGTGTATCACCTTACAAACCCAAATACATCACTCAAGAGTCACAAAGAATGATAACACTCACCCCACAGTACAAATTTCCTGGTCTGAAACTTGGAAACTCAACCTACATTTTTTTCTCACGTGCTTGTGTTGCATGCAGAGGCGGAGGGTAGTATAGCCATATGGTAGCCATGGCTACCCCAAAATTTTCCAAACTTCTTAATATACGAGTAGTAAGGTAAAGTAAGTCAATGGTCCTTGTAAAAAAAAGTAAGTCAATGGTTCAACAGAAGGGGAAAAGAGTTGGATATATTGCAGCAACAGGTGCACAAAGTCACAAGCACTAATCAATCATGGGAGGATAGAAAAGAGAAAAAGAGGGAGAGGAGAAATAATCAATCAATCAATTAATTAATTACTGAGAAGTGGGGTTCTCAATAACTTTTTCATACATGCATTACAAATTGAGAAGTAAAAAGTGCTTCAAGGCTATATAGTATATTTTTCTTATTTTTCATATATTTTCATATCTTTTTGAACATGCATTACAATTATTAGGTGCTCACGTATATTTATTTTACTATGAAAATATTTTTTGTACTAGATATTTTTCATATCTATTCAACTGGTTGAATATGGTTTTTGCTGAAACAATCCAAAATGTCACATATTCACATGGAACCACGACTAGTTTTGATTACAAATGTATAAAAAACATATTTTGAAACTATTATACATCATCTAATATATACCACGTATAAATATATATATAGTATCCAATTAATCATTTATATGAATTTAAAATTCATTGTATTCTGAAAAATAAATGATGTAATATTCATTTAAATATTCTTAATTAATATTTTTATAATTAAGATTATACCATATAGTCTTAAAACTTCATATTTATGAGTTCTTTTTAAATGTAACTAAATTAAATAAAAGTTTTATGATAATCAATAAATATAACTTTATCGGTCATGAATTATCACAATTGCGTGTAATTTTTAATTTTAAGTATACCACTTGACTATTTTGGCCTCGTCACAAATAGTTGTCTATCTCTTCCACCGGTTGCACGACTACCCCTCTCTCGGGTGCTCTCTACATTTTGCACCACCTTTTTTTTCTCTTGCATGCCATACCCATTTATAGAAAAAGAGCAACTAATATAGAAAACATATTTTGATCTGCACCTGTTGAGATATGCTGCCGATTTTGTTGAGATATATTACTAATTTATTTTATATTCATTGAGAAATGTTTTCTGTTATTTCCTCTTTGTAAATATTTTCTTTCCCGATTTCCTCATTTTATTGGAAAAACATATCTGCGTCATATCTTCCACATATCTGATAAATACACAAAACAATATCATATCTCGTGGGTCCCACTTAGGAGGGAACCCACCTAACAAATCTCCCCCTTCCTGACTCAAGTGGGACATCAACTATGTCTGCTTTCTTCTTTCACAGCTCCCCTGCAATAGACATAAGCTCCCCCTCGATCAAACTTCCATTTTGTGTGTTTTTCGCCAACATCTCTCGTCTACGAATATTGAAGTCTTCATTGGTGATACTACTTGTACTTGCACCGCCGTGATCTGTCATCAACGGGACACACCGCCTGACCTCTATTGCCAGGAAGACTTTCGACACAAGGATCCACACACGGATTTACCTGTTCTTCAATACTCATCTAAGCTGGTCACCTGGTCGCACTAGTGGCTCTGAGCCGGTCCCCTATAGTTGCATCGTCATTTGAACCATTAGCTCTAATACCACTGTTGGAAAAAATCTGCACGTGTCACTTTAATTTACCCATACACACCCAAGGATCTCTGATACCAGTGTTGGGGAATCTCCACACACACAAGGAAAATAATAAAGGATATGAGGATTTACATGGTTCGGCACCTCTTGCCTATGTCCACGGAACACCACAAACTCATTCCACTATCACAAATATAAGATTACAAGATTATATTGTAACCCACCCCACAATATAACATGTTTTTTTTTGGTACAAACTTGAAAAATATACCCCAAAATTGTGTATCACCTTACAAACCCGAATACATCACTCAATAGTTATAAAGAATGATAACACTCACCACACAGTACAAGTTTTGAAAATCTACCCTACATTTTTTCTCACGTGCTTGTGTTGCACGGCTACCCCTCTCTCAGGTGCTCTCTACATTTTGCACCACCTTTTTTCTCTCGTATGTCATACTCATTTATAGAAAATGAGTAACTAATAAAGAAGACATGTTTTAATATGTATTGTTGAGATATGCTACTGATTTTATTGAGATATATCACTAATTTATTTTATGTTTATTGAGATATGTTTTCCCTTATTTCCTCTTTGTAAATATTTCCTTTCCCAATTTTCTCTTTTTATTGGAAAAACATATTTGTGCCCTATCTTTGACATATCTTCCACATATCTGACAAATAAACAAAACAATTTCATATCTCGTGGGTCCCACTTACGACGGAACCCACCCAACAGTCTTCAATAGTAATTTGTTTTCTTTCACTTCTTCAATAGTAGTGTGAAATACACCCTTTCGAATTTTGAATCTACAGTTATCAAAAAGTTGTAACAGTCTCGTAATTTAATATTCAGAATATTCATATAGAAGTGCCTAGACTAATATGAACTGGGAGTGCGACAAGCAAGGATAAAATCTTTTACTTAATTATAGAGGCTTCATTGTTGACAAGTCTTGTGCAGATGAACCACTATAGTGTGATTGAAGTTCTGGGATGGCTAAGAGGAAAAGATTCACGTTATGTATTGCATATGAACAAAGATGAGAGGGAGAGGGCAAACAAGTTCATCATGTAGACGGAGATATGGTGATTACCAGGCTGAGAAGGGGTAGGCTGATTCATGTTTCTTATACAGAGTGAGACATTCACGATGGAACGACATGCAATAATCGGACGTTAGGCAATTAGGGGTCCTATGAAGCATTTCTCAAACAATTAGGGGAGGTTTGTGCTCAGTGAGAAATTAAAGGGGGTGTTTAATGCATTTAAAGAGACCTCAGGGGAGGTCACTATATTTTTCCCTTATATATTTAATAAAAAAATAATTGTAACGAATATGCGGGTATTCGCGGGCCGGGTACTATGATCTCCACCCTCATTTAATAACTATCAATTTACTACTCATTGCGAGTAATCTATGCGGGTATCCACGGGTGCGGGTTTTTTTGCCATCTCTACCTTAAGTTTACTACAAGTATAACCAAGTTGGCTAGAAGATACTTGCAGGGGTTGTAACCTAGTTGGTTTATTGAAATTCCTTCGACCAAAGGGATTGGATGTAGCTTTCAGTTGGAAAGTGAACCAGTATAAATACTCCGTGTGATCCTCTTATCCTTTACTCTTTAAAGCTTTCAATATATTTACCTTAGACTCACTAACCGTGTATTAAATTTGTAAAAATGTTTTTATAAGTTTTAGAAAACATTTTAAGGCATTTGGTAAAAACTCGCTAAGTTTTATAAGTTACACTTGCGTCTAGTTGATACAAGTGTGTGTGCACTTGGTAAAAACTCGCTAAGGCATTTATCATTTTCGTTTCTTCCTTCCGACATGTGTTTGAAAAGATTTGCAAAAATATTTTGAAAACACAATTCAGCTCCCTTATTGTGTTTTCCTGTTGTATTTCAAACCTAACCCTTGATCACTCACTTTAGTTATGTTTAGATTGGTGGAATGAGATGGAATGAAGGGAAAGACGTACTATTGTTTGGATTACTAAAAATATGATGGAATGGAATGAAATGAAACTCAATGAGATTCATTTCATTCCATTCTATCACTTGCTCTTATTCCCGCTCTCAATTTGGGGGAATGAAGTTGAATTATTCATTAATTAATTTTTATGATTTTCAAATTACCAATTCGTCTATTTCTTTTGATATATTTTTTTCGGCTTCTCTCTCTTCTCCCTCCCTTCCTCTCCCCCTCTCTTTCCTTCCTTTTTCTCTCCCCCCTCTCTCCCTCTCCTTTCACTTCCTCCATTATCTTGTCCCTCTCTCTCTATCTCTCTTTTATCTCCCTCCTGTTCACTCTCCTCTCTCTTCTCTCTCCCTTTCTCTCATTCTCCTTTCTCTCTTTCATGTCATATTTGTATGTTTAAAATAAGGGGGAAATAAACAAAAAATTTATAATTCATTTTATTCCATTCGTTTCATTATAAAATATCCAAACAATAAAATAAAAGTTTTGTTCTGTTTTCGCTTCGTTCCACTCCATTATGTTTCATTTCATTCATTTTAAAATATTCAAACACAACTTTAGGGGATATAACAAATTGCAAAACAAACTTGAACTAAAAAAAGTATGTTTAAGATTCAAATTATGCCAAAATTCAAATAGTCGAGCTCATTATTCTCTTCCAAGATAAAACATAACACAAGCATTCGTGAAATATTCTTCCTCTAGTCTAATTTTAAAAGAGAACAATACAAAAAATTGAAGACATACAACATACTATGACCTTAGAACGAAATGAAAAATAAAAGTAAAAATGGGTGTCATTTGCTCCGATCAGGTTCCACGAGAGGTGGCAATGTCCTTGCTCTTCCATGTGATGATTATTAAGACAGCTGAATTCAGATTGCATTGTGTTGTTCAACCTAACAGGTGCTTCCGTATCTGCGAGGACACTAACAAGTCTTGATCGAGTTACAATAAATTACCTTTTACACTAATATATAGTAACAAAATAAATGCTGCAATTTCGATTGAAAAGAATGGAAGGAGTTTAAGATAATGAACGTGCCTCCGGCAGTTTCTGTCGGAAAATGACGTCGAGCCGCGCGTCAAGGGTATTCTCTAACACTATTTTCCCATCCTCCGAGGCCAATACCACTCCTCCAGAGCTTCATCAAAACAATTAAGCACGCACATACAAAGTCAGTCATTTAGTCAAGCTAAATTACATTGGTGTTAGTTAGTATAATACTACTGTCATCATTTTTTATATGAAAAAAAGAGTTGATAATTTCAATAAATGACCTTGAAAAATGATACGCAAGGTTTTGAATAATCTATTGTTTCAGAACATGATAGTTACAAGTTTAAAAGAAAATTGCTATCATGTATTTGTCTACGAGACATAATCATGAATATACAATTAATGGCAGTTTAAAAGAAAATTAACAAAAAAAACTTAGATAAATGGTTAGGAAGTAATTTACAAAACATTCATGGTAATTATCAACAGAGATAAATAAAAGGAGGTACCAGAAAGCTTCGTGGGAATCCACAGCGCCATTTTTTGGAGGTGGTGGGAGGTAAACACGATCATCAAGGGTAATCTTAGGGGGTTGCACTTTGGCTTTCTCAGAGTAATCTCTTTTGGCTTCTTCTAGCAATGACTCAACTAGCTTACGGTCACCCTCTCTGCATCTTAGTAGCACAGATGGTTCCCTCAGGCGTAATAAACCCTAATTAGGAGGTTTTAAGAAATAATATTATGATGTATCAAGATAGTAAAATATAATTAATTAGACATATGTACATTTAAAATATAGTCAATTACATGTCAATTTATCTAAGGATAAAATTTAGTAACACATCCCGTTCACATTGCACCTTTTTACAAAAATAACTGTTTTTTTTAGTGTAACGACTAGAACCGTGTATAAGAAACAAGACCTAAGTTTTTTCCTTTAATTAATGGCTTTTTGAAAAAGTAGTTGTGTTTTGTGGAAACAATAAATTTTAGATGTATAGATGACGACTTCAAATTAATATACCTGAATAATCATGTCTTTGACAAGTTTCTTGTATACTTTCTTATCATTTGAGACACGGAAAAGCGCTTTTTTAGCAGCATCCTTCATGGAATTCACCATCTCATCTTGTGCTTGGAGTACCTTAATACGGGATGCATTCAGCTGCATTGAGTATTCACTGCTCATGCAAATAAATTACAAAGTTTCGTAAAAGATTTCATAATTTCTAATTGTTTGATTAATTGTGATCAAGTCATGTGAAAATTAACCAAACAATTATATACATAAACTCACATCTTTCTACGAACGTCAATTTGTTTGGCTTTTCGCTCGTACTCTTGTCTGATCTTTCTCTTTTCAGCTTCAAGTAATTGTAGTTTCTCAATATTGAATTCCTATAATGCACCACAGTGTCAGTAATAATCATTCAAATTCCATAAGGATAAATAAATCACTATAGCATTAAGGTAGTGTTTGGTTGGAGGGAAATAGAGGGGAGGGGAGGGGAGGTGTTATTTTAAATTTTTTATGTTTGGTTCAATTTTTAGGAGGGAAGGGGAGGAAAGGGGAAGGGAGCAAAATCCCTCCTAACTCAATTTTTGCCCTCCTCTAATGTTGGAGTTTTTTGGTGGGGAGGAGAGGGGAGTGGAGCTTAAATCATTTAAAATAAAATTACTTAAATAACCTTATATTAAACCTCCCCTCCATTAAAATCACTCCCCTCCTCTCCTGAACCAAACAAGCAAAAACTATCTTCCCCTCCCTTTTCTTCCTCTGAACCAAACACAATATAAAATTAAATCTCTCCCCTCCTCTTCTCTCTCCTCCCCTCTTCTCGTTTGAACCAAACAAACCTTAATAATATTATTAAAATAAATTGCAAAATGTAGCATTAACAATGATAGCAATTAGTATATCCAAGGAGAAAATGTTCACGTAGATAGTTAGTTTTGATCCTAAAACCAATTAGTTTTAAGTTAAATTGCTCAACATGTATATTGAAACTGCATCCCAAAATTTGAGGGAGGCGATACGAGACTTCCAACATATATTATGAATTAAACAAACCTCCTCTGCGGCAACAGATATTTCATTAGCTTTTTCCTCGGCCTCTTGGCGGATGAACCTGATCATCTGCTGAATCTGCTTTGTCACATCTGCATCCTTCATCTTTTCTTTCCTTTTGGTTTCTCGCAGAAGCCTAGCTGCTTCTAATGGAAGTGTAACTATTCTGATTCCTTATAAGTGCAGGACTAATTTATGTGTGTAACTATGTTTTAGTTTGATATATATGCTGTGTATATAAGTAACAATAACGAAAAATATAAAATGAGAGGAAAAAAATGAAAGCACAAAGCTAATAATTAGCCTTCATCCGCTGGTTTAGTCAGCTGCCATATATCATCCGTGCATTCATTTCGGTATGCCAAGAGATTGGATCTTGAACAAATATATCCTATTTCAGGAATATTGAACAAGCAAAATAAGGACAAAAAGTGAGTGAAGAAAAAAGTATTTGTTGTAAACACAAGACAAGACTCACATTTCAGGTAATTAATCTAATAATTATTTAGTCCACAAAAATAGCTACTCTTTCTTTCTTCAGCAAATTGCCGGACTACATGGGTTGCCACATCAGTATGTTCTACTAGGCATTTTGTAATTTTTCCTTAAATTTATTATGTGTCTGTTTACACCCAAAATATTCATCAGAACCAGCCGAAGCTAGTCCCAGTCGAATAGATCAAATAGCCGATTGCTCATCAGCCGATGTTCCTACCAGTCGATATGGCGTGTCAGCTGATAGGTTCGAAAGCAGGAAATTGGAAGCTATACATGGGCCTTGGACTGATTGGGCTTCAAGGAAGATATTCAGGCCCATGGGGATAGCATGGAGTCACGATGGGATCGATTCTTGCTCCACGAGTCGAGTGGCGTGGGAGTAATTTTGAATTAATTAAATATCCAAGGAAAAACTGATTAAGATTGTTCCCCATGGTTTTAGGAGTCGAGCGAGGAATGCGAAGAGATCTTTGCACATAGAGGACCGTTGGTTGAAGGGACGTGGCCACAATGCACTAATGCGCCTAGTTTTTAGGATCGTGGTTAGTGGAGCATGGCACGACTCAGCCGAATAACTGCCAACTAGGAATGTATCAGTGTTAGCCAACTGAACGTGGTAGATAGGGATAGTTCTTAGTTGCTACTATAAATACCCAGTTGTACATACATTTTGAAAAATCGATCAATCAAATAACTTATATTTTTTCGCTCAAAGCTTTTATTCGCAGTTTATGTTTACCTTTGCGTCCCAGTTTTTATCTTAGTTCACTGACTTAAACCTTTCTGGAGTGAGTTAAGGGACCCATAGCTAAGGAACAGAGTTCCTTCCTTGGCGTAATCGCTTGAAGAAAAGGGAATCACCGTTGTGAAAGTTAGCCGATCCACGGCTAATTGATATTCGAGACAACAAAATTGGCACGCCCGGTGGGACAAAAGGTGAACGAATCAACACGTTCGAATCCCCAGGTCAGGATTACCAGTGGCGTATGCACTTGCATTCGGGCAAGAGTTTGAGCAATATGACGGCAAAGAGCAATCCCAGAAAACCGGTTGAAGGAAGCCCATCCCGTGGAAGCAATGTTCCACCAGCAGAGCAAGTACAAGCAGAGATGGAGGTCAAACTCAACCCAACGAGCTCAATGAGACCGGTGGTGATGACCACTTCGTTTATACGCCAACAACTTCGATTTGGGAATCAATGATATCATGTACCAAGTGTCGCCTTGATTGGGCGATATTGTGAAACCCATGGTGCATAACGAAATCTGGCGGGCCAGGAGACAGAGGCTAGGAGGGCTCGCGCAAGTGAAAGCTCTATCGGTCTGTCCCAACGCAGAGTGGTACCCTACCCAGGCAGGACTCGTCATCCGGTAGAGTGCGGCTCGGCGGGACTAATTCAGTTCAACCGAACATGACTCAGCAGTGCCGCGGCCGGTTCGGCTACCTACATTCGGTAGGACCTACTCAGGTTCAAATTAATATAGGACAGTACCTTCTAATCCAATTAATTCCCAAAGATGGTGCTTTTGCCACGTTGAACACCGGAGGGCAACCGGTGGCGAATAGCGTGAACAACCACGCTAACCTTCATTTTGGGCCAGTGCAGATGGCTAGAGGCCACCGGATGCGATGGGACCAATTGGTACGCCGCAAGCTATGCCATATGATCACCTTATGGTTACTCATGCAGGCGACTAACCCACAGTATACTGGGGGGCAAACTCTTGGTACAGGATTGGGTGGTATAAGACCACCTGGGGGATATGCAGGTCAGCAGCCATGGAACCAGGTTCCACCCGTATCGGCTAATCTTCCATTCTACCCATCCTATCCTGAAGTATCTGCAGGCACTCAAATAGGATCAACTCCTCCAAGGGCACCTGGTTTGATGGCAGAGCAGTCATGGGGACAGATCCCACCTCTACCATTTAACACAAGTGTGCCTGGAACTCAATATAGGGCACCCGGCGAAGGAAACATGGAGCAGCCATGGGGGGTTTACCCACCTCCATTGTTTAATCAACCAGGCTACCCCAATCCTCCAGAACAAGCATCCCAGGCGCATCCCCCAACTTGGAGACAAAGAACCACAGACGGCTGCCTTACTTTGGGAGAAGTGAGGCCAGGGGTTCACAAATGCTAGACGGCCGTCATTGCGGACACCATCAAAAAATACTTTGGTGTGCGGTGAAGCCTCTGGATCGCCCAATCTACAGAAACCTTACCCGAGTGGGTGGATAGATTGGTACCTGCACTGGGGATACAGGACTCCAGGACTTTGCTACTTTCTCCGGGAAGATGGCAAATCGACTATGGAGCATGTAGGCGGGTTTATCGCCCAATGTGGTGAAGGAACCAGAATGAGTACCACAAATTGCAAATTGTTCCCCTTGTCACTTATCTGAACAGACTTTTACATGGTATTCCTCTTTGCCACTTAATTCTATACAAACATGGTCGATATGGAGAGGTGCTTTCATGACAGATTCCCATCGCCCCAACTCAAGTCACCGGTACGATCTCATGAACCCGAGGCAACAGGTAGATGAATCGGCCGCCGATTTTGTGGAAAGGTTCAGAAAATGGTGGAAATGTTCACACGGTTCCTCGAGGCGAATATGCAGCCATGGCCATTAGCAGCATGCATCCCCAACTCAAGGAAAAGCTAGTCGGCCAAGCTTGCACTGACATGAACCAGTTAGTCTCAAGGGCTACTCGCATTGAGCAATTTATCTAGGAGAAAGAAAAGAGGTGAGCCAGTAGGGGGAGAGGCCCTCAGTTGGTATCCATTGTAGAAGTTGAGGACTCTGATGATGATTCAGCCGATTCCACGGCAGATATCATGGCAGCTGAAATAGTGAAGGGTAAAGGTTATACTTGCCCTGCCCTAAGAGCTGCCAAAGGAAAAGAGCCAAGTTTAGGAGATGGCAAGACAGAATACTCCTTCGATATCTCCAAGGAAGACCAGATCTTTGACTACTTGCTTAAGGATAAGCAAATTAATTTCTTTGGATGGGCACAAAATCCCACCTGCTGAGGAGTTGAAGGACAAGAAATACTGCAAGTGGCACAATTCTTATAATCACGCAACTCAAAATTGCATGGTTTTTAGGAAGGCCATTCAGAAGGGGATAAAGGAGGGGAGGTTCAAGCTTGCAGACAAAGGAATTGCAGAAATGACAGTGGATACTGATCCTTTTCCTGCCCTTGGGATAGGTATGGTCTCATTCTCAGGACTTGATGACGAAGGGCCCAGCCACAAGCACAGGATATCTGTGCAACAAGTCTGGAGGCCAAAAAAGGGACCAGCCGATTCAACCCATTTCGATCGACTGGGACCTCAAGATGCCAGGGTTTCCGTCTTTGACAGACTGGGAAACCCCCAACCAGAAGCAAGACCTAGGAAGGGGGGCAAGCCACCCAAACCAGCTAGGCTCACTCAGGAATTGGTGAAACACTACATTACACACTGCCAGGCCCCAACAGGGAATCCTGACAAAGAGAAAGGCAAGACACCTATCGAAAAAACTAGGGGGCAAGATCGGCCAACCATTAGAGAAAGTGGTAGGCTATCTTTACCCAGGATTGATGAGGAGCCTATTCCCAGGGATAAGAGAAGGATAGCCGAGTTCACTGCAGAAGGAGGAATGTCCTCCCTAAAGATAACAGTGAGGAATGATGAGAAGTTAAAAACACAGAAAATCTTTGAAACCCGGCTAATGTCACAGAAGGACACCGTTCTTGAATAAGTATGCCAAGGACAAAAAGCGATACCAGTAGCCTTGACAAGAACCCAAAGAGAAGGATGCAGAGAATGAGGTCTGGCCCGTAAGATGAAACAAACTCTGCAGATGATAGCCGATGTAAAGAATAACGAGAAGAGGAGATCCCTTAGAAGCTGTTAGTGAAGCATTGGATAAGGCTTTCAAGTCGGAAGCTAAGGGTGAGGAAAAGAAGTGCCCAAAAATGTAGAGCCAATCATCGAACAGAACTCCGCCCTGGCGAGAGGTCCGATCGCTGCAATCGATGTAGATGAAGAGGCGATCATCGTAGAAGGTTGATGATCCCAGAGATGCACCGGGAACAAGATGACATCATGGAAGACTCCTTGTTGGATCTCCTGTTCAATGAAGAGGCCGACGGCTTTCTGGTGAGATAGAGGCTATCGCCTTATTCCCAGGAAAGAATTACGGGCAAGCGACCCACAACCAGGAGGTTTGGAGGGGACGTGTTTGTTGAAGAAGCAGAATGGGCTACGTTAGCCGATACACCGGCTGATGAGGTCACCAAGGTAGTCTTTGAGAAACCTACAGAAGAGATGATGAAACATTTGAAGCCCCTTTACATCAGGGCCTATATTAATGGGAAGATTTTTGGAAGGGTCTTCGTGGATGGAGGGGCTGTGCTAAATGTCATGCCTGTGACAACCATGAGAAAACTGGGAAAAAGTCTTGAGGACCTAGTTCCCACCAACATGAAAATGTCCAACTTCCTGGGGGAACCTTCCAGGGCACTTGGAGTCTTGATAGCTGAAGTCACAGTAGGCCCCAAGACCATCAAAGCAGCTTTCTTCGTGGTTGATGGCAAACCTTCCTATAGCGTGATTCTGGGAAGGGACTGGATTCATACAAGTCAGTGTGTCCCCTCCACTCTTCATCAGAAGCTCATGTTTTGGGTTGGAGACAACGTGGAGACAGTCGAAGCAGATAAGAACCCCTTTTCGGCCGAGGTAAAAATGTTGGAAGCCCTGCTCTATTCCCCCACACCTAGGGCCTATTGCCATCCTGCAGGATTATGAGGAAGGGGTATGGAAAGCATGCAACCTTACTAATGAGGGGTTCAAGTTAAGATCCCAGCCGAACCACGGCCCAATGAGCGAATAACTCATGAGTAGGGCATCCCAGTACTCGAAGACCTTTTGGGTCGGCTAGAAATCTTTAAGGCCGAGTCCAAAGCGATGGATGCCATGATGGAAGATTATGACACTGCAGAGGAAGAGGAGGTACTACTCTCCAGGGGAGGAAGGTGCGGCTGACCAGCTCGATGAGGTGTGTGCGGTAGGAGCCTATGGAATTGGATTCCCCTCTTCACAAGACTGCTCCTGCGTTTGAGGCAGAAGATCCTTTAATTGAGATCAATTTGGGCACGACAAAACAACCCAGAATTGTGAAGGTGAGTGGATTGCTTGAGGAAGACAAACGGGGTAAGATAGTCGAATTAATCCAGCAGTACAAAGATTGCTTTGCCTAGAATTACTTCGAAATGCCTGGTTTGGCGAGAAGGTTGGTGGAACATAGGTTGCCTATCAAAGCGGGATACAAACCGTTCAAGCAGGCGCCTCGCAGGTTCAATCCCCAACTGATGCCTCAAATTAAAGCTGAAATTGAGAGACTACTGAAGGCAGGCTTTATCAGAACGGCCAGGATGAGTATGCTATGCCTGTGGCTGACATGTTAGTCGATGCGGCAGCTACGCATGGCATTCTCACCTTTATGGATGGGTACTCAGGGTATAACCAGATCTTTCTAGCAAAAGAAGATACTCACAAGACAGCCTTCAGGTGCCCAGGAGCATTGGGGATTTACGAATGGGTGGTCATGCCTTTTGGGCTCAAGAATGCAGGAGCCACTTATCAAAGGGCCATGAACTCCATCTTCCATGACTTGATCGGCAAAACCATGGAAGTATACATAGATGACGTGGTTGTCAAGTCTGAGGATTTTGAAAGCCATCTAGTCGATCTAGAGCAGGCCCTGAAAAGGATGCGTGCCCATGGGCTAAAAATGAATCCGACCAAATGTGCTTTTCGAGTGGCAGCTGGCAATTTCCTAGGATTTTTGGTCCACCATCAAGGAATAGAAGTAGACAAGAACAAGGTGAAAGCTATCTTGGAAGCCAGACCTCCTAGGAATAAGAAGGAGCTGCAAAGTTTGATTGGCAAGATCAATTTCCTAAGAAGGTTCATAGCCAATTCGGCTGGAAAAATGAAGGCTTTTTCCCCCTTGCTGAAATTAAAAGATACGGAGGATATGGTATGGGGGAAGGAGCAACAACAGGCCTTTGACCAAATTAAGCAAGCGTTGGCCAAACCTCCCGTGCTAACACCTCCAGTGTCAGGAAGGCCACTCAAATTGTATATAGCTGCTGAAGAAGAGTCAATCGGCTGCTTGCTGGCGCAGGATGCTGATGATGGAGTTGAAAGAGCTGTATACTATCTCAGCCGCACCTTGAATGATGCAGAAACCAGATACACCCCTATTGAGAAATTATGTTTATCATTGTTCTATGCTTGTACAAAACTCGAATATTATTTGTTGCCTAAGGAAATATTGGTTTTGTGCAAAATTGATATTATTAGGTATTTACTTAATAGGCCTGTCTTACAGGGTCGACTGATGAAGTGGGCCATTAAGTTAAATGCTTTCGCGCTAAAATACGTTCCATTAAGAGCAATGAAAGGCCAGGCGGTAGCCGATTTTCTGGCTCAACACCCTTGTGTTGAAGTCAAAGACCCATTAGCCGAACACGTTGCATGTATTAACTTGAAACCTTGGGTGCTGATGTTTGATGGGTCACGAACCCAAAAAGGGGTAGGTGCTGGCATCACCATCACTGATCCAACTGGGAAAAGTTGGAAATTCATGTGTCAGCTGGATCTTGGGTATTCTAATAATCAGGCAGAATACGAAGCTTTGATTTTAGGGCTTAAGATCCTGGCAGCCATGAAAACAAATTATGTTCAAGTCATGGGAGATTCACAGTTGGTAATAAAACAGCTAACTGGGGAGTATAGATGCAATAACCCTAACTTGAAAGAATGCTATGAAACGGCTAGCAAGCTACTTCGCTTGTTTGCTGATGCAGTAGTACATCACATTCCTAGAGAAGAGAATGAATAAGGCTAATGATTTGGCTCAACAGGCCTCAGGGTATAAAGACATAATAGTCAAAGTAAAACATGAAGAGTACCCAATCTGGGAGTGTGCACCAATAGGAGCGATCGACTCTTGGAAACAAGAGTTAATCGACTATCTTAAAGATCTTTCAAGCAGTACTGACTTCAAACTCAAGCAGAAAGCACTCAAATACGTATTGGTAGACAATGAAGTTTACAGGAGAGCCATCAATGGAGTGCTACTCAAGTGTATTGATAAAGAGGAATCCATGAAGGTCATGGGGGAAGTACATGAAGGAATCTGTGGATCTCACAGGGCTGGACCCACGATGAAATGGCTAATATACCGACATGGATATTATTGGCCTACCATCACAGCTGATTGTTATCAATATGCCAAAGGATGTGAGGCGTGTCAGCTGCATGGTCCAATTCAAAGGGTTCCAGCCGAAAACCTCCACCCAGTGATAAAACCTTGGCCATTCAGGGGATGGGCAATGGATTTAATAGGCAAAATCTATCCACCTTCGTCCAAGAGGCATGCGTTTATCATAGTTGCGACTGACTACTTCACCAAGTGGGTAGAAGCCCAGCCGATGGTGAATGTGACTCAGGAGGAGGTGATTAGGTTTATACAATGCCAGATCATATATAGATTTGGAATACCTGAAACCATCACCACAGATCAAGGCACTATGTTCACTGGGGAGAAAGTGGTGGCCTTCGCACAACAATTTGGGATTAAGTTAATTCACTCATCCCCTTATTATGCTCAAGCCAATGGGCAAGCTGAGGCCACCAACAAAGTTCTTATTGATATAATCAAAAGAACATTGAGGATAAGCCAAGGAAATGGCATGAAACAGAATGAGGCATTGTGGGCGTGAGGAACTCCAAGTGTAGTGCGATGGATTTACTCGTATCGGCTAACATATGGCCAAGATGCGATGTTACCCTTAGAAATAAACGTGACTTCACTAAGAGTAGCAAAGCAAAACCTCTTGAGCCTGGATGAATATCAACAGGCCATGTTAATGGAATTAGATTCGGTTGACGAAGATCGACTCATGGCCTTAGATCAGTTGAGCATAGCAAGCAAAGATGGCTAGGGCTTACAATGGCGTGTGAAGCCAAAAAGGTTTGTTGAAGGAGACCTGGTTTGGAAAACCATACTACCTGTTGGGATCAAGGATCCTAAGTTTGGGAAATGGTCACCAAATTGGGAAGGGTCATTCATTGTTAGCAAAGCTTATCATGGTGGTGCTTATCGACTAGTCAACATGCAAGGCGAAGAACTAAATAGAAGCATCAATGGAAAATACCTCAAGAGATATTACCCCACTATGTGGGAAGGCATATTGGAGAATTAAAAGCAGGTGCATTAGCATAAAAACAAAATTGTTTGTGGTGACCACAGGCTGGCCACCTAGCCAAAATTACAAAAGCTTAAATGTGAAACTAGGAAACCGCCGCCTGAGCCTCACTTGATTTTTCCTTAACCTGGTAGGACTGGATCGGTGACGATGCAGGAGCATCGATCATAGCCAAGCTTCACTATATCCGGGATAGGTTCTGGCCGGCACTTCACCTAATGCCTCCATCGGGAAACAATAGCATCTTCAGGATCGCCTTGATGGTTGAAGGATCGGTACTACGATAGCTTCTGTTTCCTAACCTCCTCTGGCGATGCTTGAAGGAGTGCCAAGCTTGATTGGCCTCGCCAACCCAGCGCGGCTAGTCTCAAGATCTTTGTCTAAGCTCGTTTTCCGAAAGGCCAAAGACCGCCAAATCACAATCCAAAGAGGAAGATTGCTTGAACAAATCATAATTTGTTGAGAGTTGACATGGAGCTTTTGATTAAAGCGATCGATTGAGGAGTCAACTCGCTATCTCCTTTGATCCTCTCTAACTTCGACCAGCAAACGGCTAGCCGTTCATCTTTGTTCTGGCGCGGCTTAGGCTTCTTGACGCTCCTTCTCCAACAATAGGAAGAGGTTTGGAATTGAGCCTTTTGTTCCTGGAGGTCCTTGATCTTTTGAGATCATGAGAAGTCACGTCATGAACCTCCTTGAATCGCCGTATTGGAGAGGCAGTCGTTCGGTTGAAGAGCCAAGGTATGGTACGCCTCTGGCTAGCGCGAGGATGTCGGTAGAAGTAGACGGCTTGAACAAAGAAGTCCTCGGATGGGCAACTGCTCCTATTTGGTTGGTATTTCCCATCGATCTTTGCATCAACTCTCTCAAAATGATTGGAAATAGGAGAGAGACCACCGAGAAGGGCCAGCAGAGGTGAAATACTTCGTCAGCTCTTCTTCTAAAATAGGAACTGCGGGAGCTGTAGGAGGCGAAGGCATCCGGGAGCTTCATGTGATCTCTTGACTTGTGATTGGGGTCCTATGGAAAACCATGGTTAACCGATTAAGTAAACAAGTAATATATGTTGAAAGGATAAGAAATCGGTTGTCAGGTGGAGGAAATTGAGAGCTAGTGCCCTCGGCAAATTCTTGAACAAAGGAGGTAGGAATATCCACACGCAAGCTTCGAAAGTAAGGTGGTTAGATTCAGGCTAACAAAGGATATTAAGGAAAAGGGAGATAAGAACAAGTTATGTACCTTTACCTTCTTTGTTGCCTTTGCTAGCGAATGTGTTTTCTCTTTGAGCTTGGCCTGAACCTCGGCGGAGTTCTTCTATTACGATGCCAGGGCCCTTGTTCTTTTCTTGGCGGGAGGAATGCGGTCGTCTTCAACGACAATGAATTGTGGAGTAGTGGTTGTGGCTGCCATAAGACAAGAAAAGTAAGAAATTACTTTGAGTCTAAAAGCAAGAACTGCAAAGAGCCGAATATAGGGGCACTTACTTGGCTGAAGTACTGAGGTCTTCATCCTGGTAGAAGACCGTTTCTGGACTTGGGTTTGGACCCGGGGCTTGGTCTTAACAGGAGTGCTTTTGGGTTGGCTCGACGGCCTCATCGCCTCGGCTACATCAGTGAGGATTAACCGGGTTGCATATCTATCCAGCCGATCAGGGAACAGCCTGTCTTTCACTGATGGCCACCAATTGGCAAAAGCAGAAGTCTCACCCGATACGGGAGTAAAGGGGAGGAAGTGGAAGGCCTGGATCTTTTTGAAGTTGGTAGAAACCACCTCCATCACATCAGTGGCGCTAAAGGGCAGTCGACCCAGGCTCCCTACCATAGAGTCGTATGGCAAAGGAATGTCAGAACAACCCAAACCGCCTTGCCACGCGATTTGGAAAGTAGAACTCGGTGACGACTTGTTGTTTCGTGAGGTGGGTTTAAGACCACAAAGCAAGTCACGAGAGGTCAAGGCGAGCTCGATTAAGCTCCAATTGGTTCTGCTGATCGACTGGGAGAGGGTCATTAGTGGAGAAGATCCAGAAAGGCCCAATACCTTTCTCCAGGACAGGGCACCAATCAGCAGCTATCCGGGTCAGACCAAAGAGCTTGGTGGCCACAGTAAAAGCATAAGAAGGCTCACAAGGAGTGAGCACCAAATGGGTACCCAATACACCTGCATCCCGGGGAAGAACGCTAGGGTTGAAGCGCGAGTCGATAAACTCTGGAAAATAGAGCATTATCCAGAGTTGTAAAAACCAGAGTGGGCCCTGAACGTTCCTGATATCTTCACCCCTTTGCAGCCGATCCATAATGGTGAACAGGCAGCGATAGAGGTATGAGAGGAAAAGGGTTCCCCAAGAAAAGTTGCCATCAGAGTTCACAAGAGCTACATAAAGCTGTAACTCTTGAACCACGGCAATGGAACTGGAACAGAGAAAGTACTTGCTGAACCAGTACAGAAGGAATGCGTTGTGTTCTGCATCAGACACAGACCCTCTGGACTTGGCATTATTGGCAATGAAATTGGAGTATCCGGAGGTGTGTTTGGAAAAGTGGAACCCTAGTTCAGGAACCTGGAAGGAATAATGGGAAAGGACGTCATCGCCTGTGATCGGGAGCCCCAAAATAGCCGCCACGTCCAGAAGA
Source organism: Calophaca sinica (assembly GCA_037113605.1). Taxonomy (NCBI): domain Eukaryota; kingdom Viridiplantae; phylum Streptophyta; class Magnoliopsida; order Fabales; family Fabaceae; genus Calophaca; species Calophaca sinica. The sequence continues at coordinate 72,902,661 of CM073734.1, forward strand.
GTGGGGGAAACCATACCCCAGGGGAAAGTGAAGGTGTTTGTGGCAATGCTCCAGTAGCCGAAGAAGCCATAAAGCAGCTCTAGGTTAAGGGGGATGTCCTTGGTTTGCCAGCATGATTATATCATAGAGACCCCATTGTTTCCACTTATCGGACTTCACAGCCTTTAGCCGATCCACCCAATCGAGGTAGTTTGAGACGAACGAGGCCATGAACGAAGATCAGTAGGTTTGGACCTGGTGGTAAACCAGTCGCAGGAAATGGGCAATGCGTACAGAGAGGGGGCCATATACTCCGTCAAGAAGACCGCCCATTCACCCATATCGGAAGTGGAAGGAGCCAATGAAAGAGAGCCCTGAATCTTGAATAAGGGAGATTGGAGACCAGAGTCGGGAGCCTCAGGAGGGCTAAGCGAGCGGTCAAGGTTCATGGAAGAGGAAGAAGATTGTTCGCCATCATACTGGCGTGAGATTGGTTTTGAGAATCGAAGCGAGAAAACATGGTGGGCACGATTGATAGGTGAAAGATGAAGAGGTTGGAGATGGTGAAAGCTACTGAGTTAGAGTGAAAGTAAGCGTAAGAGGTAACTCGGTGATGAGTATTTAAAGGAAAAGTAAATCAGCGATAGTGGGATTTAAAAGCGAATAAATCGGATGGATGAGGATTAGCCGTTACACGATTCAAAAAGTTGTTGTTAATGGATGACCTCGCATTTATGATTTAAAAAGGTGATTTAACTTGAATCATTACGCGCTGACCTAAACCTAGGATGTTACTACCGAGACAACAGAGGGGGCAATTGTTTACACCCAAAATATTCATCGAACAGTGAAGCTAGTCGATCGAATAGATCAAATAGCGGGTGCTCATCGGTAGATGTTCCTACCGGTCGATATGGCGTGTCGGTGATAGGTTCGAAGGTGAAATTGGAAGCTATACATGGGCCTTGGGTGATTGGGCTTCAAGGAAGATATTCAGCCCATGGGGATAGCATGGAGTCACGTATGGGATCGATTCTTGCTCCACGAGTCGAGTGGCGTGGGAGTAATTTTGAATTAATTAAATATCCAAGGAAAAAGCGATTAAGATTGTTCCCCATGGTTTTAGGAGTGGCGAGGGAATCTGAGGAGATCTTTGCACATAGAGGACCGTTGGTTGAAGGGACGTGGCCACAATGCACTAATGCGCCTAGTTTTTAGGATCGTGGTTAGTGGAGCATGACACGACTCAGCCGAATAACTGCTAACTAGGAATGTATCAGTGTTAGCCAACTAAACGTGGTAGATAGGGATAGTTCTTAGTTGCTACTATAAATACCCAGTTGTACATACATTTTAAAAAATCGATCAATCAAATAACTTATATTTTTTCGCTCAAAGCTTTTATTCGCAGTTTATGTTTACCTTTGCGTCCCAGTTTTTATCTTAGTTCACTGACTTAAACCTTTCTGGAGTGAGTTAAGGGACCCATAGCTAAGGAACAGAGTTCCTTCCTTGGCGTAATTGCTTGAAGAAAAGGGAATCACCGTTGTGAAAGTTAGCCGATCCACGGCTAATTGATATTCGAGACAACAGTGTCACTTTACCTCTTCCATATTAATTTGGATTCACGGCAGTCACAATTTGACGCAGTCACACACAGTCAAGCGATCTCAATCGTCTGATTGAGATCAGATAGTTCACATTTCAACTTTGCAAAACAAGTAAAACTTTAAAAAAGTGAAACGTGAACCGTCCGATCTCAATCGGGCGGTCAAGATCGCGAATGCGTCAAATTTTGACTACAATGAATCTGGATTCCTTCCCTATTTTCCCAAACAGGAGTAGGCTTACCAATTTTATTAACGATGGATAGAATATTTTTTTTGTCTATGCCATCAATATCTGAGGTGCTGGATAACTAGAAGTCACCTTGAACTCCGATTAATCTGAGTCGAGTTGGGATGGATCCATTTAAGGGATACAGAACTTAGGCTTTTGCTGTCAAAGCCGGACTGCTTTCACAAAGAGTAGATATAAAGCTTGCAAGGATTTGAATGAGAAATGACATTCATGATAGTGTATATTACCATCATCAGGGAATACAAAACCGAGAAAAATGAGTTTGTATAAAAGACTCGAGAAAGTGATGAACAGACCTTTCATATGGGATAAAAACGTTTCTTTCTTTCTTGCTAATAATTACACATATTATTATGGCACTGTGTGGTTTGTATAAAATAAGATAAAATACATGCATGTACACCAAAAAATATAAATGAATGGAACACAAAAACAAAATCACTGCCATTTTATCAGAAATAACTAGATTGAGCTTGCAGGAGCTCCAACACTTTCGCAACTGTTGACTTCAATCTAGAATCACTCCTCTGTGCCAGATCAATAAGAAACACCTGAGCAAATTCTCCATATTTTGCTCTGTGTTCTTCAATTCTGAATATTCTGTCCAGCATCCACAGTGCTTTTTCTTGAACCTTCACATTACCACCTGTTTCTAGAATTTTTACAGTAGCCTGGACACCTGACACCTTAGCAATGCAATTGACACCACCTTCCCATATTTCATCTTGCAAGAGAGTTGAAAGGGCACTCAAAGCAGCTTCCACTGCTTCCATATCCTTTTCTTCAAGTATTTGGATAAGTGGAGATACAGCACCTGCCTTGATCAAACAAAATGTGTTGTTCACAGAGCAATATTAACAATGTGTTGCTCTCTTTAGTACATCTGTCACTTCACTATTGTTACCGGGAAGATTACTCAGTATGCCAACAGCAGCAGCCTTTTCGCTATCTAATGTTGTTGATGAGACAATATTAACAATGTTGAAAAGATGAGTTTCATCAACATGTTCAGCCAACTCATCTGTTAAATCTTTGGAGAGAGTATTAAGCAAATTCAATGCTTTGCTTCGTAATTTAGTATTAGTTTCCTTCAGAAGGGGTAAAATTATCTGAAGTGCACCTTTATCCTTCATTTTTCTTCTCACTTTAGAAGCACCAGGATGGGAAGCAATGCTATTTAGAGCTTCTAATAGATGACACCGAACTACTTACTGGGTTGGAGAGATTCAAAAGTGAGAGCATCTGTTGAGCCTGCCACACCTTGATTGACAAGAATGTATTCTGACTGAGCAATTCTTGCAAGAATCGCTGATGCAGGCTCCCGCAGAATCACAAGCACGGATGTAACAGAGAAAAGGAGTTGCAGCAGAGATCATGCAATTCCAGTTCTGATCAACCGTTGCACGTTTTCTGTCGAGCTGGAAAGATTTTCTAGTGCATTTAGAGCAGATGACTTAGACTCAAGTTTCCCAGAATTAAACATTCTGACTAGGGACTCAATTGCCCCATCTTGTCCAAGGGAAAGTTTGCTGTGATCAGTGAGTACCAACCTAGAAAGTGATGCTGCCATAAGGATCTTGTCCATGTCAGACCCTGAAATAATGTGAAATTTTCAATGGAACGCAGAGAAATTTACCTCAGTTATGACTATTTTCTCAACTACAAACTACACATATATAACTAAGAAAGATGAAAGATATTGATCAATGTTATTTATTATGACAGGGTTTTTATTTAACTTCCTGTCAATTAAATCAGAAGGTGAGCAATAGCAACATTTTCTGCCTACAATTTTTTTCAATGCTGATAGTAGGTTTTGAATTCAGTTAGTTGGAGATCCTTATATTTTGGGTAGATCAATTTTTATATATTATTGCAACTATTGTATAAACATAGCAATTAGTAATTACCTTCACATTTGAAGAGAGTATGAAAATTAGGCATGACATTCTCACTATTGAACCAACTACCTGCAATCTGTTTTATTCATTTCAATAAAAATTGCTAACACTGTGTATTATATTGCACAGATCTAAATATTGGTTAATACAAAATTGTATTTGTTATCAGTAAGTGCAGGTAGCATTTAGATAGAAGGATACACCTACTCATATGCTACATGACTGAATGCAAACACAGTTTATTTCGAGTTTGCCAAGACTATCAAACCGAGGCTAAATTAATGATTACCACATATTGTCTTAAATGAACCCCACACATATTATGATTTTTATTTATTACAGCCCTATCTCCTCTGGATTGATATATACTGTAGAAAATATATCTGAATAATATTGTATTCACTTAAAATCGGAATACACTCACTAATCGATGTTATATAGATTACGCTAGACTTAAACCTAATGGGCCTGAGCAATGAGTCAGATAAATAAACAAGGTTACAATACAAAAGGTAAATATTTACTATTTACTCTAATTATTTACAATACTCCCCCTCAAGCTGGTGAGTAGATATCAATCATTCCTGGCTTGCAAGTAAGTTGGCGGAATCGTTCTGTAGATAGCCCTTTGGTAAGCACATCTGCCAGTTGGTGTCCAATAGGAATGTAAGACGTTGTTATCAGTCCATAATCTAACTTCTCCTTTATAAAGTGTCTGTCTATCTCAATGTGTTTGGTCCTGTCATGTTGTACAAGATTATGGGCAATGCTGATTGCTGATTTATTGTCACAAAACAACTTCATTGAGCCTTCATAATTCGCCTTCAAATCATCAAGTATAATCTTCATCCACAATAGCTCACAAATTCCATGTGCCATTGCTCTGAATTCTGCCTCAGCACTTGATCTGGCCACTACATTTTGTTTTTTACTCCTCCATATAACAAGATTACCACGAAAGAATGTGCAGTAGCCAGAAGTGGACCTTCTATCACTTACTGAGCCTGCATAATCTGCATCAATATAGGCTTCCAACATCAGTCTTCCGCCTCTTTTGAACAAGAGACCCCTTCCTGAAGTAGCTTTAAGGTATTGCAAAATTCGCTCTACCGCTTGTAAATGCCTCATCCTCGGATCATGCATAAACTGACTGACTACACTTACTGCATAAGCTAAGTCAGGTCTAATGAGTACCAAGTAAATTAGCTTCCCTACTAACCTCTGATACTGAGACTTGTCAACTCTAACACTCTCCTCTTCAGTGCTCATTTTATGATTTTGCTCTATGGGAACACCTGCAGGTTTACACCCAAGCTTGCCAGTTTCCTGCAGAAGGTCAGGAACATATTTTCTCTGAGAAATAAAGATTCCTTGTTTTGAGTAAGCTACCTCAATCCCAAGGAAATACTTGAGAGTTCCCAAATCCTTCATCTCGAATTCTACAGACAATTTCATCTTGAGGAGTTGTCTCTCAACCAAGTCATTCCCTGTAATAATAATATCATCAACATAAACAAGAAGTACTGTTAGTTTTCCTCCCTGTGAATGTTTGAAAAAGAGGGTATGATCTCCTTGACTCTGTTTGTAATCAAAACCCAACATAGCCTTTGTAAATCTTCCAAACCATGCTCGGGGAGACTGCTTTGGCCCATACAAAGCCTTTTTCAATCTACACGCCTTATTTATCCCATTGGTTGGATCAAATCCCGGTGGGATCTCCATATACACCTCCTCCTCTAAATTTCCATGCAAGAATGGATTTTTAACATCAAACTGATCAAGTTCCCACCTAGAATGAGCAGCAACAGAGAGTAAGATACCGACAGTGTTCATCTTTGCTACCGGTGCAAATGTCTCCTCATAATCAATGCCATAAGTCTGGATGTACCCCTTTGCTGCTAGTCTGGCCTTATATCGATCAAGAGTCCCATCTGATTTGTACTTGACAGTATAAATCTACCTGCAACCAACTGGCTTCTTGCCTCTTGGCATGTCAACTATCTCCCAAGTTCTGTTCTTTTCAAGAGCTTTCATTTCCTCATTCATGGCTTTGATCCAATTTTCATCTTTAAGTGCCTCCTTAACAGATGCAGGGATTCTTACAGACTCAACTACTGTCATAAAGACCTTATGATGCGGGGAAACACGATTAGATGAAACAAATTGAGAAATAGGGTATTTGGCACAAGACATTTTCCCTTTTCTCAAGGCAATAGGTAGGTCATTTGGATCAAGATCAAGTGTATCTGGAATAGAAGAATTAGAAGCAAAAGGGTCAATTTCAGTACTTACCTCTGGCTCAAACGGTTGGGGTTGTTTCTGGACCAGGTCGGGTTTTCCTTTCCTCTGATATGTCAAAGTTGGCTCAATAGCCTTTGTCTTTGCTGGTGCTGAAGGTGCTGCTGTTTCCTGCAAAATAGAAGGTAAAGGAGGAACAATAACAGGTGACTCAAAAACAACTAGAGACTCAGGAGGTAGTAACTCAGTAACAAGAGACTCAGAAACAACAGGAGACTCCGGAGGATCAGGAGACTCAGGAGGATCGACTGACAAAGGTGGCGACTCTGGAAGCCAAGGACCAAGGAGAAGAAACTCGGAATCAGATTCCAAATCACTACTATTCTCCCCCTAAAGCTGAGGACGAGTGAAGAAAGGGACCTGTTCATGCAAAGTTACATCCATAGAGACATAATGTTTACGACTTGAAGGATGATAACACTTGTACCCCTGTTTATTTGGGGCATAACCCAAGAAGATGCATCGAATAGCACGGGAATCCAACTTATTGCGGTGCTGCTTGTGGACATAAACAAATGCAACACAGTCGAATATGCGAGACTCTAGACTCTGCATGATAGGGGAAGATGGGTAGAAAGACAACATAGATTGAACAGGACTGAAATTACCTAGAATTCGGGATGGAATCCGATTGATGAGATAAGCAGCAGTCAAAACTACTTCTCCTTAATACGAGTTTAGAACTGATGTTTGGAAGAGAAGGGCGCGATCAACCTCAAGTAAGTGATGGTTTTTTCTTTCTGCAACTCCATTTTGTTGTGGAGTATCAACACACGTTTGTTCATGAAGAATACCATTTTGACTAATAAATGAAGAAAGACATTGATTAACATATTCTCGACCATTATCATACCGTAGTCTTTTAATGCATTTTCCAAATTGAGTTTTTATCATATGATAAAAATGAATGAACAACTGAAATACTTCAGATTTATCTTTCATCAAGAATAGCCAACTAACGCCAGTACAATCATCAATAAAAGTAACAAACCATCGTGCACCCGAAATATTAGAAACAGGGGCAGGCCCCCATACATCAGAATGAATAAGATCCAAAGGTTCAAAACTTCTATTACAACTAGAAGGAAAAGACACACGTTTGTGTTTGGAAAATTGACAAACATCACACTTAAAGGACTCAACAGACTCTTGTAAAAACAAAGCAGGAAACATAGTTTTAAGTAAGGAAAATGGAGGATGTCCTAAATGCTTATGCTGGAGCCAAACTTGAGAGGAAGTATGGTGAGACTAAACTGAGGAAGACAACACCTTCAGACCATTTTCTTTAGCAGATAGAAAGTATAACCCTCCCTGTTCCTTAGCAACTCCAATCGTCCTCCCTGTGGCAAGATCCTAAAAAAGACAATGAGTAAGAGAAAAAGTTACTGTGCAGTTTAAATCCTGGGTAAGTTTGCGAATAGAAATTAGGTTATTCGAGAGTCCAGGAGCATGAAGCACACTTCTCAAATAGAAAGGGGTGTGGAGATTAATATCTCCAAAACCTACAACAGGAGTGTGAAAATCATCTGCAACAGTAATATAAGGAATACTGGAATGAGAGCTATAAGTGAAAAATAATTTAGAGCTGAAGGACATATGATCAGTAGCACCAGAGTCTAGAATCCATGTATCTTTAGGAATAGTACCAGAGGCAGTAAACGATCGAGAACATAGAATCTTACCAGTCATTGTCAGGGAACTAGAACTAGAAGGCTTACGCAAGGAGTCGAGGAGGTTCTGCAAGCGGTCCAAGTCTTCAGTGCCCAAGGGGTAAGGCGCAGTTGGACCGGATGGAGAAGTTGCAGGTGTGGGAGTAGATGCTACCACATGTGCTTGAGTACCTTTGAAACCTCCAATACGAGTGAGGACATTGTCTTTCCCATGGAGTCTAAAACATCTGTCCTTTGTGTGCCCTGGCTTCTTGCAGTGTTCGCAGTAGCGATCCTCCCTGCCAGGCTTAGATGATCCTTGTTAATGCATATCCTTCAGAAGGTTTGGTATCTAGCATGACACCCCGACGACTCTCTTCAGCTCGCACAATGTAAAACACTTCATCAAGAGAAGGAATGCAGTCCTTGCCCAAAATCTGCAGTCGAATAGGGTCATACTCACTGTTCAACCCAGCCAAGAACTCAAAAATTCGATCAGTTTCAATATAAGTATTCAAAGCAAGCATGTCACTGGGGGTCTCCATCTTGAGAGTATGATATTGATCCAACTCAATCCAAAACCCTTTCATAATGGCAAAGTAATCAGAAACAGACATACTTCCCTGTTTAGTATTGAAGATCCTGCTCTTCAAGTCAAAGCGGGCAGAGAGATCTTTTTTCTTGGAGTAGTTCTGATTGAGACTATCCCAAATCGCCCTAGCAGTAGCAAGAAACATATAATTCCCGCTGATCTCTGGAATCATACTGTTCCACATCCATGACATAATGAGAGAGTCTTCATTGTCCCAAGTAGGGAATCCAGGATCAGTGGCAGGAAGAGGAGTCCCTTCAATATGGTTCAATTTGCCACGACCCTTCAGATTCGTGCGCATGAATTGAGCCCAATTGAAGTAATTCTTCCCATTGAGATGATAACTGGGGTGCAGCGATGGCAGAGCATTAGGATTCAACAAATTTGACGACTCCACAAGAGGAGGAGGCTATGGAGGATTTTGTGGAGGATTCTGAATAACTCTATTGTCTTCCATAACAACAGATCTGATGTAATAATCTGAAAAAAAAAGAACGACGAACGAACGAATGTCAAATAACCCACGAAAATAAAAGTTGTCGGATCGGAGAGTGGACCCCCAAAATGGAAAGCGGAGGTGCTGATCTACAATCTGGGAAAGTACGGTCGAAAATGGAGCAAGGGAGGACAACGCGTGGGTTACACGCGCTGGAAGGTGGCCAGGTGGAGGCGCGTGAGGGTGCGTCCGGCTGAGGGTGGTGGTGGGGTTTTTTTGGTTTGGCTCGATTTTTCAGGGCTAGGCTGATGGTGTGGGTGGTGAGGTCAGATGGTCAAAAAATAGGGGTGTTTTTCTCGAAACAGTGAAGGACAATGGGTTATAGGCTGCAACGGTGTTTGGTTGGAACAAACAGTAGCGTTTGGAGCTGCAATGAAGGCAGCAAGGAAAAAAACAACCACTACGATGAAGGTGGCGGCTAGGGTTTATGCGGAAGCGAAACCCTCAAGAACGAGAGCTCGTGATACCATGTAGAAAATATATCTGAATAATATTGTATTCACTTAAAATCGGTATACAGACACTAATCGATATTATATAGCATACGCTAGACTTAAACCTAATGAGCCTGGGCAATGAGCTAGATAAATAAACTAGATTACAATACAAAAGATAAATATTTACTATTTACTCTAATTATTTACAATATATACACTCGACATATTTACGTGCTGCCTCTAGTGTCCAAGAACTTTTAGTGGCATGGTGTGGTAAACACACATGTTAACTTTGCAGTTTCAATAAAATCAACCAATTATGCTCCTCAAATTGCTTGTATTACTATCATCAATTGATGCTCCAATAACAGTAAATGAATGTATCGGTTTCAGTGATGGAAAGTTCTGCATTACCTTTCTTCAAATACTGCACTAATGGCCGAAAGTAACCAGCCTCAGCCATATGAAGTACATTTTGAGATTATTGGATAACATATCCAACAACTTTGCTGCATCATGTGAAGCAACAGGGTCACTTCCACTCAGGATAGAAACTAACATAACAATACAACCCTTAATTCTTCCCATCTGCCGTCTAACTGCAGGAAGGTCAGAGAGTTCAAGCAACAGTCCCACTGCTTCCCGTCTCTCTTCTTCATCCCTTGCCAGAGACTTCACCACTGCTGATAAAAACTCAATAACCGCCATCTTCTCCTGTGTAGTACTATTTTATAACATAAGATAATAAGATAACTAACAAGTAACAACCATAAGTGTAATGTGACTACAAGAAATGTCACCTTATATGCAGGATTTTACCTTTGTCACGTCATTTTTCAAAGCAATACTTCGTAGCAATCGAATGATGTTCAGCCTATTGCCTGCCTTAATTACACGAACCTAGACGATTCAAAAGAATGAAAAGAACAGCTTCCTCATTAATTAAACCACTACCCAGTTTTCCAACCCTGATGAACTGCTTTAGTCTTAAAAGTGCTACTGCAAATTCTTCAGCATTGCCATTTTTAAGTTGCAATAGAACATCATCAAGAGTAACATTAATTATTTCCTCTTCAATTTCCCCTACCACCTTCACATCATTTACCAATTTTGATTCCGTACTTGAAGTTAAACTTGTATTCAGACGAAATCTTGTGTCCATCAACTGTTTTTGCAATGCACAAATCTTTTCTCTAAAATCTATGGACACTTCAAGGCTAACCACAAGCAGCATGCCTAACGATCGACCGAGATCATGCGTTTTGTCCTCAGTTTGTTTGATGGGATCTTTCATATAGGGACTTTTGAACAAAGCTTTAGCACGACCAAGTTCATACTCAAAGAGATTCCAATGACTTTCTAATAGCTGGCTTGTCCATGATTGTGCTTTTATCCCTCAAATCATTGAAGATTGGCGCGAATTTCTTAACCAACATGGCAAATTCAGTAAAAGCGTCTATCTCAATTTCAGAATTCTTAGTAAACGAAGCTACCTCATCTCCCAGAACTATTAGCTCTGACATGAATTCATAAAAGTTTCTCTTTTCCATCATATTCATGAAAACTGTATTTTTGAAGAAAATAATAATCAGCTATAGAAGAGAATAAATAAACCAAGTCAATAGAAACAGAATGAAAATCATACAAGCAATACATACAATAAAGAAACTAATGGGGAAGTGAATTGAACCTGAAGAGCAAAGGCAAGGATGACTAAGAAAACTGATTATCCTACTCTTAGACCATAAAATTTTAAAGATAAGAACTTTCGAGAAATCCAAACCAAGAAGCAAAGAATAAGAGCACCCCGGTTCTTCTTATGATTGCTGTTGGACTTGAGGCAGAAGGGTAAAACAAGGGTGGGTTCAAAACTTCAGGTTTGAAGTTTGGAATATAGTAAGGAAAGGAGAAGTCATTTTCGGAAGGCTATGACCCATTAAATATAAGATTGTATTGTATGGTTTATCTTGCTTTGCTCCTCATGGAATCAAATGAACGAAACGATGGAAGGACTGAGTCAAAATCTGTCACCCTAAAGTGCGGCCCTTTTTCTCCTCTCTCTTTATACACTCCATTTGTCTCCGTCTTTGTTTATTTGTTCAGCTTTGCCTATGCTTGGGTGCTTTTATCTTTCTGTTCATTTTCATTTCTGACTTTCTTCTTTCCCTTTCAGATTTTTGGATGAAGAAAGGTGGCATCCTTCGTCTCGTGGGTCAAATATTAACTCCCTCCCGCCCACACCTGAACTCGTCATTCGTCAGCCACTCCCACATCCACGTGATTGCTACGAAAAGTGTTCTTTTTTGTTCAACCTGTGGTTGTCCTTTGACTTGTTTTTGTTGGAGAACCTGTAGAAACCCATAGGGGCAGAGAAAACCGAAGGAAGAAAGAGCATAGTGCTCATTTTCATTGATCAGTATGCAGAATAACAGAAAATGAATCAACTCACTACATTACATTGATCAGCCTACTTATGAAGAGTTAGAAACAAAATAACTAACTAACCACTGTAGTCACTAACTAACTAACATAAATGACAGTTAATTAACATCTAATGATACAGCTAAAATAAAAAATTATTTACATTCTACAGAACCGCTAAAAGAAGTGGCTTCATATTTGTATACCGTTAATAAACATACAAAACCATATGAAGAGAAAGAAGAAAAGGAGAAAAGGGGAGAGCTCCCTTAGGGTTCCAATAAACATAACACAAGTTGATAGAATACAAAGCTAAAGAGAGAATATATAGTAACCTATTAAAAGACTATACTACCCTTATTAACTAATAATATCTAATACCCCTCTTCAAACTCACGATGCATTAACAGAAAGCATTGAGAGTTTGTCGATCAAAAATGAAAGCGGCTTAATAGAATGAGATTTGGTGAACAAGTCAGCAATCTGCATGGAGGAAGAGACAAAAGGCAAAGAAATGGTGCCATGTTGAAGATGATGGCGAGTGAGGTGACAATCAATCTCAATGTGCTTGTTGCGTTGATGAAAAACCGAGTTGTGAGCAATTTGAATAGCACTCTTGTTATCACAGTACATAGGAGTTGGTCCAGAAAGACATACACCCATATCAGAGATCAACCAACGTAACCAAACTATTTTCGAAGTGGTGTCTGCCATAGCACGATATTCAGCTTCTGTAGAAGAGCGGGAAACAACTTCTTGCTTCTTACTCCTCCAAGAAATAAGAGAATCTCCTAGAAAAATGCAAAATCCAGTGGTAGACTTGCGATCAGTGGGGTCACCGGTAATCAAAGATCGAGTAAGCACGCAACTCCAAAGAAGAGGATGAAGGAAAGAGAAGACTTTGGCCGAGTGCTCCAAAGATAACGAAGAATGCGAAGAACGCCAAAGGTAATCAGTAGTAGGAGAAACAACGAACCGACCGACAACATGCATCGCATAAGCAATATCGGTCTAGTAATAGTAAGGTACACCAAAGCGCCAACTAGGGTCCGATACAAATTGGGATCAGGTAGAGGAACACCATCGGTTAAGACATATTTAGCATTCATTTCGATAGGAGTGTCAGCTACTCGAGTGTCAGAGAGACGAGCTTGATCAAGAATGTTGCCAATATACTTAGATTGGGAGAGAAGATAACCTCTAGGAGAGTAGGCAACTTCAATCCCCAAGAAATAGCGAAGAGGACCTAAATCCTTCATCTCAAACTGCTTGGCCAACTGTAATTTCAACTCAGAAATACCATCAACATCATCCCCAGTAACAATCATATCATCAACATATAAGGATAGTATAACACGACCATGAGGAGTAGACTTGAGAAACAAAGCAGAATCATGATCACTAGAATGGAAGCCGAGAGAGGCAATCACAGTGGAGAACTTTTCAAACCAAGCTCTAGGAGCTTGTTTAAGACCATAAAGAGCCTTCTTTAACTTACAAACTTCTCCCTGATTATGAGAAACACCTGGTGGAGGAATCATGTAAACCTCTTCTTGAAGATCACCATTTAAGAATGCATTTTTAACATCTAACTGAGAAATATGCCATTGACGGACCGATGCAACTGCAATAAGAGTACGAATAGTAGTCATTTTGGCCACAGGAGCAAAAGTTTCTTCATAATCCATGCCATATTCTTGAGAGAATCCTTTAGCAACAAGACGGGCTTTGTAACGCTCAACTGACCCATCAGACTTAGTTTTGATCTTGTATACCCAACGAGACCCAATAGCACGTTTTCCTGGTGGAAGAGGTACTAAGTCCCAAGTATCTGTCTTGTGTAAAGCAGAAAGTTCCTCTGCCATAGCCTGCTGCCAAACAGGATCAAGACTAGCCTCTTTATAGGAAGAGGGCTCAGACAAACTATGAATAGTGGTTAGGAAAGAAGCAAAATAATTGGAATAAGTGGAGTAAACATAATATGGTAATTTAGTGGACTTACAATCACATAGAGGATACCGAGGAGGAGGAGGAGGAGGGGGAGGAGGAGGAGTAGATGCAGGATCAACAACCACAGGAGGTTCTTGAGGGGCCGTGGGGATGGAGGGAACATTTGGAGCTGTAGAAGTACTAGTGTCATCAACCCTGCAATTCTCAAAATTAGAGTCATCAACATCCATGGAAAAAGGATCAATACATGTGAGATCAGACCTAGTGAGACCATGAGAGTTAGGAGGAATAGAGTAAAATGGTATGTGTTCAAGGAATGCAACATGACGAGAAACATATAATTTTTGACTTGAAGGGTCATAGCAACGATAACCCTTCTGACCATCTCCGTAACCAAGGAAAACACATATCGTAGAACGAGAAGACAACTTACTACGTTCTACATGAGGGCGAAGGACAAAACAAGTGGAACCAAAGACTCTCAAGGAAGAGTAATCAGGAACACAACCATATAATTTTTCAAAGGGAGACAAACCTGATATGACAGAGGATGGAATTCTATTAATGGCATGAACAGCAGTAAGAATAGCCTCACCCCAAAATTCACTTGGAGCAGAGGCAGACAAAAGAAGGGACCGAGCAGTTTCAACAATATGACGATGTTTACTTTCAGCAACGCCATTTTGTTCTGGGGTATCAGTACACGAGGTTTGGTGCAAGGTCCCATCTGAAGCAAGTAACTTAGAGAATTTATTAGAGGTATACTCACCACCTAAATCACACCGAAAACACTTTATAACAAAGATTATGTTGAGTTTTAACCAAAGCACGAAACATGTGATAAATACCAAAAAACTCATAACGATGTTTCATAAGATAAACCCAACAATAACGAGTACAATCATCAATGAAAGACACATAATATCTAGATCCACCCTTGGTAGGAACCGGTGATGGACCCCATACATCAGAATGAACCAAATCAAAAGGTGCATTAGAAACTGAGATGCTTTTGCTAAAGGGCAAAGCAGAAAATTTAGCAAGTTTACAACCACAACAATCAGAAATATCATTTGTTTGTAACTTTCCTAAGGCACCAGTAGAAGCTAAGTATTTTAAACGAGAAGAGGAAACATGTCCAAGACGAGAGTGCCACAAATAAAAACTAGAAGAAGATGAACTCATTCGAAAAGATGACAAATCAACAAGAGAGGTCGCAACATCCGGTACTTTCACTCATCCGTAAAGTAGAGTCCCCTCGCCACGGCTGTCCCAATCAGCCTCCCGGACCGCTGCTCCTGCACATAACAATGAGTGGGAGAAAACAAAACTAACTTCCCAGAATCACATAACTGACCAACAGAGGCAAGACTCAATGTGAGATTAGGAATGTAATATACATTTGAAAGAGATAAGTTAGATGTGGAAACAAACCGATTACTCGCTAATGGCATGGGAGTGCCATCGGCAGTCATGATGAACATAGGTGAGACATGATTTAAAGACACAAAAGAATTATAATCATATGACATATGGTGTGCGACTCGGTAATCAAGTATCCATAAGGGTGAAGATATACCTGACGGGCTAGGGGAAGGCAAACCTTTAAAGGAGGAGGCAGACATGGCATGTGGCTGTGTGGCAAGGAACTTTTGAAACTGCTCAGCAAGATCAGATACTTGAGGGGTCTCAGAAGAGGATACATGTCCAACACCAAGAGCATCTGGGGGAGGAGCAGCAACAACATTCGATGAAGGGGCCCTGAAATTTCTTTGATTCGACTGATTTAAAGGAGGGCGCCATTGGGAGGACTGTGGTGATTTCCCTAATTTTGGACATTGTGACTTCCAATGACCCTTCTCCTTACAATAGCTGCAGTAATCAGAACCAACCTTTCCATGAGGCTTGCCTTTGTTAAAAGGAGCAGCAAAGACAGATGGAGTGGAAGTGGAGAGATTGCCTTGTTCAGAATGAGAATGAGACTTAAGTCGAATTTCTTCAGCCAACAACTTCGTTAACCTTGAATCAACACTTGGGAGAGGATTACGATGTAAGATAGTCCCACGAAGCCCCTCAAAATCATCCCTAAGAGCCATCGAAATTGAACCAAATGCTGCTCTTCCTTCGATTAGTATAAGGGTGAAGGCTTGTAATTCAAAGATTCAAGAAGAGCCAATTGATCCCACAGATTTGACATAGCGAATAAAATTCTGAACACTCATATTGTTTTGCTGAAGAGCCCGAATATCAACCTCCAACTGATATTGTTTAGCAAAATTGGACTGTACATACAGTCGTGTCAAGTGAGCCCAAACAGCCTTAGGAGTGTCAAATTTAGCAAGTTGGATGCCTATAGAGTGTGGCGAGTTATTAATCCAAGTAATGACCTCAGAATTGTTGACTTCCCAATTTTCTAAATCCTTTTCATATTTAGCAACATCTTTCTCTTTATCTTTATCTGTGGGCTTAAGAGATGTGCCCTCAACATAGCTCCACATTCTTTTTCCTTTCAGAAAATTTTTCATCACATAGCTCCAGTAGGAAAAATTTTGCCCAGTCAATTGCACACTAATGGATTGAAGAGAATCATCTTTTTCGGTTGTCATCCTTGTGGACCCAATTTGCAATCCTTATTGAAAAGTCCAAGGGAATCTTCGGCTCCCACCAAAGTAAGAAACTAAACAAGTTGTGTTTCTACCTGCTGACGGCGCAACCAAGGAGGGCAGACAGGAACATTCAAGGAAGCAGCCTGTAACCAAAGTGAATCCCAAATCAGAATGAAGAACCCACGAAGTAGAACAGAAGCGCAACCCAGTAACGTGATGCGAGGCAGAAGCGCAAAACAGAAGAAACAAAACGCAGATCAGAAATGCAACCCAAAAACCAGACCCACAAGCACGAACGCGTAATCGCAAGAAGACGGCCAATGGCTAAACCCAGAACGATACAATCAGGACGAAGGCCACCTGAAACAGAACCGTGCCGGGAAAAAAAAACCACAACAGAACCGCGACGGCCCTATACCCAGAAACGATGATCAAGAGGCGACCCTATACCCAGAAACGGCGTTCGAAAAGTCCTCGCAAAACCGGGTCGCAAAAGCTGTGGAACACGCTAACGTTCTTCCCAAAATCTTACTAGCTCTTTGATACCATGTTAATAAACATACAAAACCATATGAAGAGAAAGAAGAAAAGGAGAAAAAGGGAGAGCTCCCTTAGGGTTCCAATAAACATAACACAAGTTGATAGAATACAAAGCTAAAGAGAGAATATATAGTAACCTATTAAAAGACTATACTACCCTTATTAACTAATAATATCTAATATATACAATAAATAAAAAATGAAAAATGATATAGATTTGGTTCTTCTAAAACGAGTAGGTAACAAAGTAAGTGTTCAAATATGAATTCAAGACAAAGAATTTCATAGTGGTAGATGAGTGGGGGAATGACACAACCGGACGATAGATTGAGGTGGTGAATGGCTTTGGTAGGGGAAGATGGTGGTGGCGATCTGCAAAATACTTCGACGCCCAAGTCCGTCCATGATTGAGTCGGGTGTATAATTACAAAGAATAATGTGTATTGGATATGAGATAAAGCTGCTCATTTATAACATTGTAGTGAGAGCAATCATGTGTAACAAATCGTGGTTAGCTTATTATACAATGTATCCCATGAGGTTTATTCAGTTATAAGATATATCCCTTTCCAATATGCACATCCTGGTAGGCAATGGCTTCTGCAGGAAGCTTGGAAGTTGGGTTGGTCTATATAACAGCCCAGATATGGTCTAGAATAGTTGGCCCCAAGTCAGTTGTTCATGTGGACATCTAGAGTTGATGTATAAACATTATCGTCTTCGATAAGGTCGCCGATTTGTAGGGTCAACTAAGGTCTACAAAATTGTCGACATGCACATGTGTTCCTTTCATTGCCTTGCCCCCATACTATATGGTCTATTAGGCTTAATGGTTTATTGGATCCACTGGTCAAGGGCAGGAAAAGCCTCATGATCTCATCTCTTGCTTTTGGGAGAGGCTTAAGCAACTTGAGGATGAGGTGAAACTCCACTCCAAGGGTAGCTGAGGAGGCGATAACGTTTAGAGATATCTTAAGGGAGATGGAGGCTCAAGTGTTTGACTCTATTGAGAAAATAACTAATCTCTACATGGGAGAAGAATGTTCTTCTCTAAGATGAAAATAGGCTTCTGGAAGAGCAAGTATCTCTTCGAGGGAGTGTTAATAAGTTGGCCACCAAGAAATTTCACTTAGAGAGGGAGTTGATGCCCCATGCCGATCATCTTGGCAAGTAGCGTTATTATCGCGATGCGATTTGACAATGCGACATAGTTGTGTCGCGAAGAAACACGATCGTGTCATGACATGTGTTGTGCACTGCAACGAGTGACACAGTTGTGTCGATGCGCGACGCAACTGTGTCCCTGGTGTTGAGTGCCTCATTCTTCTTGACACAAGTGTGTCGTATTTTGACACAATTGTGTCATTGGTTGTGCAACATTTGTTTTTGTTGTTTTAAAAAATAATAATAATAATAATAATAATAATAATAATAATAATAATAATAGTAATAATTATAAAATGATTTATTATTATTCATTAAATATTTTTAATATGCAGTGTATGGTTACCTTAGAATTTTTAATGTTATTTATTTTTATTGTAAATACGACCCACATGTCGTGATTTTAATTTAAACATGGACTGCGCGTCGTGACTTTTTCTTTAATTATTTTATTGTAATTTATAGAGAAAGATACAAAAGGCAACACCATATGACGACACCATTGAAAGAAGCTTGAGAAGTCTATTCGTGCCAAAGAATTGTAATTATTTTTTGCGTTATGGGGACGAGGGGACGAAGTTATGCGCACAAGAAAGAGGCGACAAACGCGACTAGAAGAGCGACGATATCATTTGAGAAATGGGGGAGAAATTGAGAGATGAGGGAGAAACGATAATTCCGGACTCTAGACAAGGGTTTAAGAGATGAGGGAAGGAATTGTAGAAGGATTTTTTTTTTTAACTTAGCGCGCGCGCATACACACACATACAGTCATTTTTGTAACTACATGAATAGAGGGGCGAGTTTGGGGGTAAGGCGAGTATCAATATCCCCATCCCCGCCCCGCCCCCAATTTTGCAAAGCGGAGAAAATCCAAACCCAAACTTAGTCAAAGTGGGTTTTTCCTATCAGAGTTTTTTTTGGGGGGGTCCCATAAATGTCATGAATATCAGTTTTTTATTTCAGAAACTAACAAAATACATATCTAGATTGCGAAAACTAAGATTCTAGATGTATGTGTACAAACAGATACTTCAGGAAGTTAAGTTTTTATGGCCCAACTAAAGTGATATGCCCCAACCCAATACACAAAGGCCCAAGGCAGTGTTTGGTTAGGCAGTTGTTTCCAGCACCCCACCAACTTGCTTCCAGCACCCCCCACCTTACTGAAATTCCGAAAATACCCCCAAATTTCATTTTATTTTGTCCCTCCATTTCTTTTTCTTCCTCCTCCCATCCCTCCTCCACCACCCCACCACCCGCCTCCACCACCGGCCATCGGAGCACCGCCTCTCCACCACCACCACCTCTCCAAAATACCTCTATTCCTTCTTCCTTCTCCCTTCTCCCTCCTATCCCTCCTCCACCACCGGAAAACTCGCCGGAGCCACCACCCCCCAACACCGGAACATCTCCCAAGGGGCCACCGCGACCATCCAGTAGCCACCGGAGACATTTTTGGCAAATTTCGTGTTTCTGCACTTTTTTTCGAAAATTTACAAGCTTCTGATAATTGAATTACCGGAAGCTGTTTAAAATGTATTCCGGTCAATTACCGGAACTTACTGGAGCACAAATATGCTTCCGGTAATTCTTCCGGCAATTGAATTACCGGAACATATCATAATTTTGAAAAAATATGCTTCCGGTAATTCAATTACCGAAATACATTTGGGAGGTGTATACCAGAAGCATATTTGTATTCCGGTAATTGAATTACCGGAATACATTTTAAACAACTTACGGTAATTCAATTACCGGAAGCCTGTAAATTTTCGAAAAAAAAGTGCAGAAACGTGAAATTCGCCGGAACTGTCTCCGGTGGCCGCTGGATGGTCGCGGTGGCCCCTTGGGAGGTGTTCCGGTGTTGGGGAGTGGATGAGTGGTGGCTCCGGCGAGTTTTCCGGTGGTGGAGGAGGGATGGGAGGGAGAAGGAAGAAGGAATGGAGGTATTTTGGGGAGGTGGTGATGGTGGAGGGGCGG
The DNA here is from genome assembly GCA_037113605.1 of Calophaca sinica. Lineage (NCBI taxonomy): Eukaryota > Viridiplantae > Streptophyta > Magnoliopsida > Fabales > Fabaceae > Calophaca > Calophaca sinica. The sequence goes on from CM073734.1 coordinate 72,922,537, forward strand.
TGCTCCGATGGCCGGTGGTGGAAGACGGTGGTGGGGTGGTGGAGGTGGGATGGGAGGAAGAAGAAGAAGAAGAAGAAATGGGAGGGGGGAAAAATTAATTTTTTTTGAATATTTTTGGAATTTCAGTGGAGTGGGGGTGCTGGCAGCAATATGGTGGGGTGGAAGAAGCAACTGCCGTTTGGTTATGGGATGGTCTGAGATGGGAAAGTAACCGTGACAGAAAGAAAAAAAAAAGTTTGATTACACTTTTTAACTGCTTCTATTCCATTTTTGCACAAACCTTCAATGTGGTGGAACCTGAACTTTGATAGCTACGAGAAACCACAGGATGAAAGTTATGAGATGTGATACTATCTGGTTGTTCATCGGTACGTTGAGGATTCATATTGATCTCAGAAAACTCACGTAGGACTTGTTTATAGATTCATTTTTTTTTTATAGTTTTTATTTGTAACTCAAGTTCAACTTTGAATCAGCTACGACACTAATCATTTCTTAGTCACACATAAAGCTCATCGCCTCTCCCTAAAAATATATTTTGCCGGAATCAAATCTTGCCACTTTGGCCCTTCCACCCACAAACTCAGTGCATTTTGTCAACTCAGTCGCACTCATCGGGTGATTCTAGTTAAATTTTGATGTAACACACTAGCATGTTCATATATTTGCACTTTATATATGTTTGATACTAATTTTTCTCGCTATATACGTTGCTGATTGTCTTCTATGATAAATAAAAGTCTCTTACTAATTGTCGTTTTATAAAATATTTAAATATTTATCACGATCAGTATTAGATTCTTTTGTACCCTTTTTTTATAGAAAGCATCAGGTCCTAAATTTTAACAATGGAAAGCGGAACAATAGTGCAGAGTGCACGAAAAATTTGCATCTTGAATCTATATGTGTTCAGAGGTTTAACAGAAATCGCATAAACTTCCATTATTGGATGTAATTTTTTTTTCCTTCTATTTTTTTGCCAAGTGAACACTGAGGTTCTATTTTTTTTTTGGTCATCCGTAATGAGCACGAGTTCTCTTAACTAGTTTGTCGTGAAAGGACTCTCTCGTTTATGAAACTTGCATCCACAGTGATATTGTAGGGAGAGAGAGAGAGAGAGTCATTTTGAAAATGGTAGGTTGGTAACTGCTCTCATAAGGATCTCTAGTAGCATATCACGATTGCCCTCATTAGTCACATGAGCTGCTAGCCTTGATGCCTAATTTGGCATTTGGCCATTGACAAAACGAGTATACCAAGAAAATATTCACTGGCTGCATGGACGTTACTTGATAAGTTAGAATTTATCTAGTTTTTTACCTTGTTTTAATAGGTTTTATTAGTGGTTTATCTTTATTTATGTTTTATTTTTATTACCTTTTGGTTTATATTTTGATTTGTAGGAAAAGGAGTTGAAGAGTTGATGAATTTGATGCAAACAGAGAGAATTACGGCCTCCAGTGTTGAAGGACATGGCCATAATTCGTGAGAAGCAGTTGGAAGGTCAAGTGAAGAAACAGAGAGAATTACGGCCCCCCAGTGTTTTCCAACATGGCCGTAATTCATGGTTACGTCAGCTGAAAAGTCACAGTTTGAAGATTATGACCCCCCAGTGTTGCGCATTATGGCCATGTTTATGGCAGAATTTTGTAACAACTCAATTTAAGTGCTGAAACTGTTGAGCTGTTTTAGAGGGGTCTTAAAGGGGATATAATGACACTTGATTGGGGTAGAATTGGGCTATAAATTGAGGCTTTCAGAGCACGAAATGTATCATCTTCCTCTCCATTTTTCTTAGCTAAACTTGTGTTCTTTTGTGCTTTTTTCTTCATGTATGTTCAAGCAAATTTTCTATGGCTTTAAGTTTTGAATAAATTTCAGTTTCTATTACCTTCTAATCTTCATCTTTTACTTATTCAAGTTCTGAATGTTTAATTTACATTGTCTTATTTACATTCCAATCATGTGTGAGTAGTTTCTTTTATCTTGGGATTGATTATATTCCAACGATGAATTATTGTTAAGTTTAATTCTCTTTCCTTAGATGTTATAAGCATTGTTCCATTCTTAATTTAATCTTGAATTTTACTTTCTCTGCAATCATAACTAATATGATTGTATGAATCCTAAATATCTTATTAAGCACTGAAAGGTGAAAATTTGATATTGGAATTACAAGATTAAACAAGGGGATCAATTCATGAAAATAGAATTGGTTTTCTTGAGGCTTAGAAATAATTGTTCTTAATGAGTTTTATCATTCCTTCTACCATGAAAATAGGTAGATTCTATGTTTGAAACATTTTATTGTACTTTGAAAGAAGACAATAATTACATTTGATTATTTGGCCTTTAAGAACCCATTGTTCATACTCAAAGGAAAGTGACGAAGAATTGGCTTAAGAGTAATTTTCATTGGAAGAACATCAATCCCAAGAGCCTTTTATTTTCTAAATTAAACTCATTTTATTTTCTAACAACAACAATAGCATTCTAATTTATTCCTTTAGCTAATCATCTTAGTGAGAGAAATTGGTACTCAATTCTAAGTCCTTGAGGGAACGATATTTTACTACGCGATAAAACTGTGCATTTGCGGGCCTAAGTCCACATGACTTGCCCTGTCACTTGTTTTTTCCAAGGATTTGCAGAAAATAGTGCTTCTTTTCTCTCCGTTTCTTTTTTCTTGTGACACACCTTCCACTACCACTTCATCATCATTTGGATCTATCCCTGCAATAATATTTTTCTCAAATTGTGTTTCGTGAGGTTCTTTGGATATCACTTATAAGCACGGTGGTGGTGGTGGCAAAGTTGACAAAAAGGATTCCCATTCCACCTTGGAAAATATAAATTCATGTATATTCATCATATGGTGCAAATAACAAGGAAAATAATAACAAAAAAAAATTAGTCTAACCAGAATTGTGAAAGGAAATCAATATCAATAGCATAAGTCCCCGGCAACGGCGCCAAAAACTTGATAGGCCCGCAAGTGCACGATTTTATCGCGTAGTAAAATATCGTTCCCACAAGGACTTAGAATTGAGTACCAATTTCTCTCACTAAGATGATTAGCTAAAGGAATAAATTAGAATGCTATTGTTGTTGCTAAAAAATAAAATGAGTTTAATTTAGAAAATAAAAGGCTCTTGGGATTGATGTTCTTCCAATGAAAATTACTCTTAAGCCAATTCTTCGTCGCTTTCCTTTGAGTATGAACAATGGATTCTTAAAGGTCAAATAATCAAATGTAATTATTGTCTTCTTTCAAAGTACAATAAAATGTTTCAAACATAGAATCTACCTATTTTCATGGTAGAAGGAATGATAAAACTCATTAAGAACAATTATTTCTAAGCCTCAAGAAAACCAATTCTATTTTCATAAATTGATCTCCTTATTTAATCTTGTAATTCCAATATCAAATTTTCACCTTTCAGTGCTTAATAAGATATTTAGGATTCATACAATCATATTAGTTATGATTGCAGAGAAAGTAAAATTCAAGATTAAATTAAGAATGGAACAATGCTCATAACATCTAAGGAAAGAAAATTAAACTTAACAATAATTCATCGTTGGAATATAATCAATCCCAAGATAAAAGAAACTACTCACACATGATTGGAATGTAAATAAGACAATGTAAATTAAACATTCAGAACTTGAATAAGTAAAAGATGAAGATTAGAAGGTAATAGAAACTGAAATTCATTCAAAACTTAAAGCCATAGAAAATTTGCTTGAACATACATGAAGAAAAAAGCACAAAAGAACACAAGTTTAGCTAAGAAAAATGGAGAGAAAGATGATACATTTCGTGCTCTGAAAGCCTCAATTTATAGCCCAATTCTACCTCAATCAAGTGCCATTATATCCCCTTTAAGACTTCTAAAACAAATCAACAGCTTTCAAAGACTTAAATTGAGCTGTTACAAAATTCTGCCATAAACATGGCCATAATGCGCAACACTGGGGAGCCATAATCTTCAAACTGTGACTTTTCAGCTCACGTAACCACAAATTATGGCCATGTTGGAAAACACTGGGGGCCGTAATTCTCTCTGTTTCTTCACTTGACCTTCCAACTTGATAGGCCCGCAAGTGCACGATTTTATCGCGTAGTAAAATATCGTTCCCACAAGGACTTAGAATTGAGTACCAATTTCTCTCACTAAGATGATTAGCTAAAGGAATAAATTAGAATGCTATTGTTGTTGCTAGAAAATAAAATGAGTTTAATTTAGAAAATAAAAGGCTCTTGGGATTGATGTTCTTCCAATGAAAATTACTCTTAAGCCAATTCTTTGTCACTTTCCTTTGAGTATGAACAATGGATTCTTAAAGGCCAAATAATCAAATGTAATTATTGTCTTCTTTCAAAGTACAATAAAATGTTTCAAACATAGAATCTACCTATTTTCATGGTAGAAGGAATGATAAAACTCATTAAGAACAATTATTTCTAAGCCTCAAGAAAACCAATTCTATTTTCATGAATTGATCCCCTTGTTTAATCTTGTAATTCCAATATCAAATTTTCACCTTTCAGTGCTTAATAAGATATTTAGGATTCATACAATCATATTAGTTATGATTGCAGAGAAAGTAAAATTCAAGATTAAATTAAGAATGGAACAATGCTCATAACATCTAAGGAAAGAAAATTAAACTTAACAATAATTCATCGTTGGAATATAATCAATCCCAAGATAAAAGAAACTACTCACACATGATTGGAATGTAAATAAGACAATGTAAATTAAACATTTAGAACTTGAAAAAGTAAAAGATGAAGATTAGAAGGTAATAGAAACTTAAATTCATTCAAAACTTAAAGCCATAGAAAATTTGCTTGAACATACATGAAGAAAAAAGCACAAAAGAACACAAGTTTAACTAAGAAAAATGGAGAGGAAGATGATACATTTCGTGCTCTGAAAGCCTCAATTTATAGCCCAATTCTACCCCAATCAAGTGCCATTATATCCCCTTTAAGACCCCTCTAAAACAAATTTCAACAGCTTTCAAAGACTTAAATTGAGCCGTTACAAAATTCTCGCCATAAATACGGCCATAATGCGCAACACCTGGGCCATAATCTTCAAACTGTGACTTTTCAGCTCACGTAACCACGAATTACGGCCATGCTGGAAAACACTGGGGGTTGTAATTCTCTCTATTTCTTCACTTGACCTTCCAACTGCTTCTCACGAATTATGGCCATATCCTTCAACATTGGGGGTCGTAATTCTCTCTGTTTGCATCAAATTCATCAACTCTTCAACTCCTTTTCCTACAAATCAAAATATAAACCAAAAGGTAATAAAAATAAAACATAAATAAAGATAAACCACTAATAAAACCTATTAAAACAAGGTAAAAAACTAGATAAATTCTAACTTATCATTACTGCAGATTCGAAATTCAGATATCAAAAAAAAATTTGGGGTCAAAACAACAGACTTGTTTTACTTTTTATAATCTTTTTTTTTTTAACAATGGGCAATCAATATGGCATATTAATCCGATCCATAATGCATGGCCCAACAATCAATGCATGGCCCAACAATCAATATGGTATACTAAGATGCGTTTGTTTTATGTTTTAAATTAAATAGAATTGATTGATTAAAAACTGATTTTAGATAACTATTATTGAAAGAGTTACTTTGTGTTTTAAAACAACATTTTAAAAGTGAGTTTAAAAAAAGTAGTTTTATTTTGATAAGAGAAATGCTAATGAGTGCCCTAAGGACATTGTTTAAGATGTCTAAAAAAGAAAGGTTTGATGGGAAGCTATATTTTTTTTTGGTTCGGGGGTCCACCCTAATTAGGCCTTTGGCCCGAGTGGTCCCACCAGAGTATCCCCACACGGTTCGGTCATTTGGACCGCCGATGAGACTAATCTCTGGTTTCGGGGTTTGGTCACAGCTTAAGCTTTCCCCCTCCCCAAGAATGCGTTCTTCGTGAATCGAACCGAGGTCCTTTCTCCACTAACTCAGCGCTGCTTACCAGCTGAGCCACACCCATTGCGTGGGAAGTTGTGTATTTGATACATTGTGATAAATATACAGAGTTTTCAATGAATAATTATCTTGTTTAGAATCCTTAAACAATACCCTTAGTGCACTTATTAGCAAGACCCTTTAGATAATTGTTTAATCATTTTTAAGTGTAACATACATATATGTTTTTAAAAGATCAATTTGTAAGTTTTAATTTCAAAATCAATTCCACTTGAAATAGTTCTCGGTAACAAAAGAACGATAGAGGTTAGGGAAAGGAAGACCCCCTATAACCAGGCATTATAAGAATTAGACTCATAACTAACACTATATATTATTGAAGGGCACCAAGTCACTGGTAAGTTCAAGATTTCCAATGGCCTACACCATGGGTATAATCGCATATTATTTTTGTCTACGTTTACTGATAGTTGTGCCCTCGATAAAGGCAAAAAGTAATTATCGATGACCATGCCGTTGATAATCATCGACGACTTGACCCTCAGTAATGAAAAAGGTTATCACTGAAGGCTAAGCACTCAGTAACAACAAAGGTAACTACTGACGGGCTAACCCGTCGGTAATTACCGATGGCTTGGCCCTCGATAACTATAAAATCTAATTATCGAGGGCTAATTACCAACGACATAGCCTGTCAGTAGCCTGTTCATTTTTTGTTATCATTTCCGATGGGCTGAGCTGTCACCCTTGGTAACCAAAAAATGAAAACAAATAGAGAAAGCACATACCTCTCTCTCTTTTTGTCCATATCTCTCTACTATCGATTTCGTCTTTCTCGACTCACAGTATCTCAGCCGCTACTCACCTCTCATCTTGGTTGCACCACCAATACAAAGCAATCTGCTAACTTGAATAATCATTCTCACCACCATCTGAATCCTCACTCTCCCATCGCTGAGAGCTCCACCTCGCCATCTTCTTCAAGTAAGGACCAACACCCGCAGAGAAACCACCACGGGCGGTTGAACCACAAACCCCTCCAAGCCCCACACAACAATGCCAAATGCTTTTGTCAAAATAGCTAGCACATTAAAGAGCCATGACATTGCTTAGTCACCCAATAGTAACCACCAATGAGGCCCTAAATTCCCAATCCTCGCTCATTGTCTTCGCTTTGCTAACACCATAAAGACTCATCTCCCCTACCTCTGCAACTCTGCTCTGTTTAACTGCAATCAAGCCTGCAAAACCGCTTGGCTTAACGAACCTCTGGTATGCAAGTCACCATGAACATCAGAATCCACCCGTGAATCCAACACCCATATCAGAAAACTCCATCCTTGTTATTAAATTAAATATAATTTTTTTAAAAAAAATTGGGGTAAATATCGAGGGCTTTGCCCGTCAGTAATTACTGAAGGCTTTAGCCTGTCTGTTATTACCGAATGATTTTGGTAAAAGCCATCACTAATCCTTTCCAATGCCTTTCTTTCCGACGAATACTTGGTCATCGAAAATTCATCGGGAAAGTTGTATTACCGACGAGTTTTTCATTTATCGATGACTTTTGGCCCTCGATAATGGTTGACTTTCTTGTAGTGAGGTGTCCCATGCGAAACAAGGGGTCCTCTAGAATTTCCACCGAGTTCTCATCATTGTTACTATCATCACTCCATTGACGAAGGTACATTATCGCAACCAATCCTAACGAGTCGAAACAGAAATAGAAAAGGAAAATCAAAAGAGGAAGAACCATGTTTACCTCAAAATGAAATCATTTGAGGAAAGCTAGAGCCTGAGACGAAGAAGGCACTCTAAAGATGAACAAATAATTCACTATGAAAAAGTCACGCGAAGGGAAGATGAAAGATGTGAAGAAAAGTAAGTAAAATACCTAAAGTGCGACGGAAAACGCAGAGTTGCGGATCAAGAACGATGAACATTGTGATGTTCTTGCCAAAGTGCGACGACTTACCTCTAAACAGATGCGCGGGGCTAGCAAGATCTACTATCTCGCTAGCTAGGGTTGCAAAAATGTTCTCTTAGCCTTTGAAGATATGAGAGGTTATGACTAATGGGTTGTGTCTTGGATTTTTTTTAATAAGTTATGTTAGGGAAAAAAAAGGTAGGCCGGCCCAGCTTAACTCGGTTCAACCCATGGGTTCAGTGAGTCGAGTTATGCTGACCTGGGATTTTGGTGAGCTGAGATTTTTGTAATTCATTCAGTCTGTGAGCCAGGTTGGGCCGAGTTGACCCATGAGTTTCAGCCAACTTTGACGTCTCTAGTGGTATAACATTAGATCTTATGGAACTGCTCGATTCAATGACTCTTAATCATGATTCACCATGATCCATTTATTATGATAGTTCATCCTAGACTCATTCTAATTTGATTACATATCACTAAAGTATATACAACTTTTTTTGTTTGACTTAACTCATATATCCTTTTATTTTTTAATTATCAAACCGCAACGTAGATTAACAAATTCTAGCTAGATCACTGTGGCTAATATCACCAGTACTATAACACCCTTCAACTAGATATCCCAACTAAAATCGAATCTCTTAAACTGAGAAATAGTACAACTTTCTATCGAAGCATGTGAACCATTCAACAAACTGGCTGGCCACATGCTCACCCCCTATGACATAAATAAATGTACTAAACTAACTTTCCTAACATGCAATGAAATCCAAAAAGAAGAAAGCATCGTGGGAGATTTCATCATCCTTGTCCCCTTTTTTCACATGTTGTTGAACCTATATTATTATTATATAATAATATAAGCTCCATACTTACTTTTTCTTCCAGACACGGGATCATAAATCAGAATACCAAAATACCACGACTTAATTTCACCCCTTTTGCTTATTAAATTTAATGCCCTTTCACCTGTATTCTTTTGTACTTCTCAAGCAGAATAAAGTTTTGATATGTAAACATAAATATGGGGTCTCAGTGTCCCCTTCTTTTTTATATTTTTGTTAGCCCATCAATTATGGAAACCAAGACCCATGATACTTTTGTGCTTAGCCTAATATTTCATGAGTAGGATTCTTATTGGTTACGTTTTTTACATAAAAATAAATAATTATTATACCAATAGTTTTTCTCCAGATTTGCAGCCTAAGTCTACATGCTTCTAGAAGGGAATAACTAAGAAAAAATAAAAAAAAAACGAGGGGTCAAAATAACAGAACTTATCATGTAGTTTTCACCTTATAGTGCTTCCCATTTTTTAAAGAATGATTCCAAATGCCAGAAGCCTGTATAGTTGAGAACTAGCTAGAAGATTAAAGCTTTATAAATAAATTAATTGATTTTTTTTGTTATAATATGCATGTTGTTTTCATTTAATTTGTTAATTTCCTTTCAGAGAAATCTTGCTTAGAGCATCGCAAAAAGATATAATCTTTGCTTTCATCCGTTTGATGCCCACCAAAATGTCCATTTTTTTCCTTTTTATTTTTTGTATATTGGGAATTATTCTTTCCATTTGAATGCATACAGTTAAGAGGAGGAATACAAGTTGTTAACTAAAGAAAGAAAAAGATAAATGGATACTCACTTAAAAAAGATAGATGGATAAGATTTTTATTCTTTATCACTAATTAAATTGCAGATAAGTCCAAAACAGCAGATTATAATTCCATATGTTTTTTTTTTTCTTTTTTGAAAGTTTCAAATTATTCTCCCAAATTTGTTGTCAACCCTCCACTGGAAAGCTTGTTATATTCAGATAAATATATGCCAATCTAGAAATAGCCACCATAGGTCCCTTCTACACATCTTAAGCTTCTAGCTAATCAACTTTATGGATATATCCGCATGAAAAAGAACAACTGAGAGAGATCTGCAGCTTCCCCTAACCCCACTGAAAAATAATTAAATATCCATTTTTTTAAATTTTTTTTTGAATGGCAAACATATTTATATATATATATATATAAATATAATAATCAGGTGAGGGGAGTATTAGAGGTACACCCACCCAACCTTTTAAATATTGCCTTGATATAATTACTCTCTGGAATTTCTCCTTTACACTATTGTGGATAAATTAATTTGACTTCTGTTTCTTCTTTTTGCACACGGTGGTGGTGGCTATTGCTATTGTTTGGCCACCACTCAGTTACAGCCTTGTATGATAGTCAATCTAACGCCACCATGCATATATGTATCATTAAAAATAATAAAATTTATGGTTACTTTTTTATTTGGTTGGCTACAAGTAACTTTAAGAGAGCGTCGGAATAAAAAAAGAACTTTAAGAGAGGAATTTTTTTTTGACAGAAATAATCTTATTTCATTTCATTATAACAATAATATCAGCAACTCAATCAAGAACATACTCAAAGATATGACAACAAGGCTTAGACATAACTGCCCTTACTAATGTATGAGCAACCGTATTCGCTTGTCGCTTTAATAAACTCATTGAACAATTTTATCTACTTAAGGGTTGTCGTATAAGTAGTAATAATGGAACCAAAACTCCGAAGCATCCTCATCTTTATTGTTGATGCTGTCCATCATAGTTTTAGTATCAAGCTCAAAGATAATATGCTTCAAACCCAGATCCAAAGTCCATTGTAAAGCTACTTGAAAATTAAGCTAGAGCCTCCCCTTCATTAAACTCCATACACGGTGCAAACCAAGCCATTTTTACAACATCAGACATATCACAAGTCTAACAGTGATATATACACATCGCTTGCTAATAAAATAAAATCAGAAAAAAAAGGAACTTTGATATATACCTTTTAGTCAACGTTTTTTTTATGCTACCACTTCAATCGATCTTTGTTAGCAATCTACGGCTACCTTACTCTACAATAAAAATAGAATTAGACACAAATTAATGAAGAACCAGACCTTTTGCACCACTTGGTTTAGTCCAACATTGTGTACTGTGTATATGGTCTTAATATGACTTCTTGGCGTTAATTTGCATGCTTTTTCACTGCACCACATGATTATAAGCACACCATTTTTGCTGTTCTTTTTTTCTTTTTCATTTCGAAAAATTTCTGCCAATTATTACTTTGTGATTTTCAATTCGTGTTATGTTCAATGTTTCGCGTGATTAAAAACACAATGGATATATGAAAAGAAAGATGGCATTCTGAGTCTTAGTGCGCTAGAAACAAATTGTTTGTTTCTTGGTTTGCATGTAATTATCGCTGTTTTCTTTGGGCATTCAAAATCCTCCAAATTGTCATTGCTTTTCTTGTCTGTTGCGAAGTTGTGTGGGTTGACAACAATGAACATTCTTTAATGGTTACTATATAAAAGAAGATTATTTAAAGAGAGTGAGTTGCGTAGGTAATTTTTTAATTATATATGATTTGTGACTAAAACATTGACAACCCTAGAGTCGTCCCCTTACAATGTTTTGTTTCTTGTGGAAATCTTTTTGTACATTCAAAGACAAAGATAGTGATTGAACATTTTAAAAAAGATCTCTTAATTATTGTGTTTTGTTTGTTTTCATTATTTATGACGAAGAAGTGCAAAAGATGGCGGAATTTTTTTTTTTTTTTATAAGCAAAAGATGGCTGAATATTAAGGAAACTAGAGCTAGCCTCAATATTTTTAAGCATTAAAATTCAAATTGGACCCATTTTGACCATGTTACTTACCTTCCCCACTCCCCTTTATGGTTCTAAACGTGGTATTATAAAATTAACAATTTTTATGGAAACTAAACTGTTATTTTAATATTGTCAAAAAAAAACTGTTATTTTAATAATCGCATGCATAGTTTTATTTAAAAATACCTAAAAAACTGATATTTGCATTTTTTTTAAATGAATTTCACACAATTCCAAATTTCATATAACAGCTTATTCGATCTTTGCACCAAAGATTCCCTATACGCGTAAATTCCGCAAAACAATCGATCATACATATGGCTGTGTAGAATAAACATTTGCTATGTCCCAAAAAATTGTATCTTTTTGTCTTACACTAATCAAAGGCTAGAAATATGCATATATATTAATAAATTATAATTTTATTTTATTATGTGTCAAATTATCATTGGCAAGAGACAGAAAATGTGATAAAAAAGTGACACAGAAGATTTTCATCCGTTTATCTAACCGTCACTTTCTTTTTTTGATTTCACAACTTCTTCCTTTGCGTATTAGAGTCCCTTACGACTACCTTCCACTAATCTTAAAAAAAAAAAAAATCTTTTATAAAGGTGTTAACTGGTTTAATTAGCGAATTATTCTAATGATTACGTTATTCTTAGAAGAAATATATATGGTGAGGACTCCGGTATCCGATGGAACTCAAGTGAGCTTGTATCCACTTATCATGTCATTAAATCCATCTTAATTATCTCGAATTAGTCATTTGGCTATTTAAATTGTAGATGCACCCCTTTTAAACTAAATAATATTTTTTCAAAAACTTCTCAACGGTGTCTCTTTGTATTCTCTCTTATTTATCTTTATACCCACTTCATGTTTCTTCTTCTTCCAACATAGATTTGATTTCTCTTCTTCTCCTGATGGAGCCTACATATCGAAAACAAATTGGTTACTGCTATTTGATTTCATTTTTTTTCTAATATGATGGGCATTCTAAACATCCAAGAGAAAAAAGAAGGAAAAACATATTAACAAATTTGTAAAATATTTTCTGGGACAACCGAAATAATTATTCATAACTTACTGCTTACTTTTTAAAATAATAAAAAATTGTATGTCATAACAGTTATATGAAAAATATTGAATAAATGGACTCACCACAAGAAAAGGGTGAATTACCGACGGAAAATTACCGACGGCCTCGACTCCGTCGGTAAATTTTTAATTACCGACGGCTAAACCGCGAAGCCGTGGGAAAAACCAAAGTTTAAATGTTTTTGCCAATATTGACGCAGCGGTTGCTTGCATTACAGACGAGTTATCGCCGTCAGAATTACACGCATGCTGGCTTGCCGGTAAGTAGTCGTCAGCGCCAAAATTTTTTTATTTATGTTTATCCTACGACGCTTAAGCCGCTTAATCTTCACAAAGTTTTTTGATTTTTACTAACTCCTAGCCTCCCGCTCACACAGATCTGCATCCTCACAACCCTTCCTCCGCTCGCCTTTCCTTCTACGCTACGCCTTCTCTTCTTTCCCCATCAGCTCTTCTTCCTCATCGTCTTCTTCCTCACAAGGCTTTCTTCCTCATCGTCTTCTTCGCCGCAGAATAGAAACGTAAATTGCACCTCTCCCTCTTTCCCCATCGCTGCGTCTTCTTCCCTCGCTTAGGCTTCTTTCCTTCTTCGGACCAAATCAAGATCTCGCCCAACTTCTCACGGACCAAAATTGCACAATCTAAGGAGCGATCCTTGCCCACCACAGATCCGAGAAACCCACCACAGATCGACCCACGCGGCTTACGCCACGCCAAGAAGGTCCTCAGCTTCCTCCTTGCCGCACACATCAAGGTCGCCGTGACTCAGACTACCGGAGGTTACAAGGTACAACTCTCCTTCTTTGCTTATTTCTCGCCGCTCGCTTTTTGGGTTTTGAAAATCCTTTTAGACAAAATTTGGGTGAAAAATTTGAAATTTCGCGTTGAGCATTTGGGTTGCAATCTATTGTGTTGGGTTTGTCTGCGGGTAAAACGCCTTCAACCCGATTGTTGCTTATCCGTGTACTTCTTGTCATGTGGATTTTGGGTCTTTCATTTGTTTGGATGTGAAGTTTAAACTTTGTCGCCCACCTTTCCGCCTTCAGTTCCCATATTTTTCTATGTCATGTTTAACTATTTCCAGTAGTTCCTTCGTGTCCAGATGCTAACATAATTTCACACACATGCAAACTTAATTTTTCTCCTTGTAATGGAACTTAATTTTTCTCCTTGTAATGGGAAAGTTTGAAAGAACAGGATGGAAATTTATCAAAACTCAAACCCAAAACAAAATTGAGGAAAACCCAAATAACTTAACAGAGTATATATTTCCTATCTGTTAACATAAATATGATAATGAGATTATTTTTAATTCATAGATATAAATCACTAAGAACTATTTGAATTTGGGAAAAGACATTTACATGAATATCGAAATTTATAGGATTGCCAAGTCGGGCATTAATGGCAAACCTAATATGGTGATCGGTCTTATAATGGAAATTACTTTAAACTTAATAAATAGGTCTTTAAATGATACTTAATGGATTAAATTTAATCACATTCACAGAGTCCCTCAGAGAACCGCATAATTTGAACTAGCCGTGTGTTTCGGCCGCATATGGTTATGGTTTAGAAAATGTAGCGTATACTTGTTAATGATAATTGTGGTGATATTTGTTGATCGGTCTTTCTTTGTTATTTTGTAGTATTGACCGATCCTCAGTAAGTTGCTTGACTATGATTTAATCAGTATGAGATTGAAAAGTATAGCTTGCGTATTCTATTTAACTATTATTAAATGTTAGTATTATTTACTTAGATTTGTTTGTGATTGTTTTGGTGTAACTCCTTGATTGGTCTCAAGGAAAATGGCATCCTAGATCAAACCCATAACACATAAATTTATGAAGATAAGGGTAAAAATTTAACAAAATTAACCTGAAAGCCCAACCTGTCGAGCAATCAATTTCAACAACATCATCTTGATCTAAAATTTACGTGACAGAATTGTACAAAACCAAAGAAATATGTTATCTTGAATAACCATGATAAGACATGAAAAGGAGCTACAAATCTTCATTTACAACAATATAGGCATGCTGCTTTGATTTTAATTAGAGTATCCACCTCAAATCGTTCATTACAATCGTGAGAACAAATTTTCCTCAAAGAAACCTGCAGATCATATGCAATCAAGATGTTCATTTTATAAAACAAAAATTCAAACTCGAAATGTATTACGATGATGATGATGATGATGATGATGATGATACAAAATCACTTAACCTGAGCATCTTATGGTAATGCTTTAATATTCCCCTTTAAATTGCTCAACTTTTGCATTCCAACTCCATCGTGAGCCATTTTCATTTTTGTCTAGATTTGTTGATTGACTTTGCTCGACATTAAGGTGGGCTTATCTTGGTGATAATTTGATATCTTCTATTGTAATAAGGTAAAAAAATATTTATAATTGAAACAATATTCGAGTGTAACAACCCAAGATAAAGAATGAAAGACGCAGCTGCTTCTTTTTTTCATTTGATCCAAATATTTTGATTTTGCTCGTTTAGCTTTTTATAGGATTGTAGGTATATTATAGCTTAATTTTAATTGTTATACTATAAAGTTAAAAGGACAATAATGTAATTTTATGTTTCCCATGCCATGATTCTGGTTGCACCGCTTTTGGTTTCCCCATGTAATCGCTTATGCTCGGTGCTCAAATTTGCTTTAAGAGTGCTTAATGTTCCACTTTTTTTAATCAACACATTTCTCTCTCGCTTCTCGCTTCTCGCCTCTCTCGTATTTTTTTTTTTTTTGCAAAAACCTTTCTCTCCGTATTAGTTCAAAGTTCATTTTTTTTGTGTGTTTATTTTCAGGGTCTCTTCATCTCTCTCTCGCTCTCTTTGTTCCTTTGGGTTTTCAGCTGTCAAAGGTATCATTTTTATTCTGTTTCCATTATTGATCTGCTTTTTTGTGTTTCCATTATTCGTTAGCTCTAAGTTGGAGTAGTGAAATTGTGGGTGGTAATGGTGGTGGTGGTGCATTCATGAGACAACTGCTAAGTAGAAGTAGAAGAGCGAGGCCCAACGCAAAAATGGAGCTTATTATATAGTAGTTATTACCCATTGATCCAAGGACCCACAATGGTTCCTGAACTGGAAATGTAAGCTCACGTAAATGAGAAGAGGAAAACCCAAAGTGGTCAATAATCCCCTCAAGAAGTGGGACACACATACACATTCCCTCCTTTTTCCCTATATCTACGCATTTATGTTAATATTCCCTATACTAGCGTATTGATACACAATGTAACGCCACCCCATCCCTTCACTTAACCTCCCCAACTAACTCGACACGAGCCCCATATTAAAGCATGCTAAATATATCGCACTACTTTGTCTCAGATATCCTGCGCTTGCATGAAGTTAAATATGAAAGTTGAAAAGTATAGTCCGCATTTGATCTAAATTATCTTCTTGTCAGCATTTTTTAATAATGAATTATCATTTTTATTTTTATTTAAATTGTAAGTTTTGGTCTTTGTTAAGTTATTTATGAACTCATAATGGTTACTTTACAAGGGTTGTATTGGCGCTTAAGCTTGTAATCCACTTCACTATTAATCGCCATTATCGCCATCGAACAAAGAAGTGGCTCATTTCAAACTTACAAATAATAGGGTGGTAATGTTTTATGAATCAATCAATTCTCTTCAAAACTCCATCGAGATATTAATTACCTTTCCACTCCATCACATTCCATACCGCTCCACTCCACCTCTTCAAAACTCCTAGATATATCCTCGATAATCAATGCCAATATCCTTCATGTTAACTTATATATGTACCATTCTCTGCTTAGAGTTCGAAACACACACACATATATATACATATATATCTCTGTGTATATACACATATATATACATATACACACACACACACACATATATATATATACATATATATATATGTGTGTGTGTGTGTGTATGAAACCTATTGGATTAAAAAGAATAACAATGTTAATTCAATGTTTTATCATCCGATCTCACCTTATAAATTGTCTCCTACTAATACTCCTGTGAGTGCAATGCGCTTATGCAAGTACTAATTGTTGTAGCAACCAACCTCTCCTTTGCTTTGAACCAGGCAAAGGCTTTCGTGGTGGCAAACCACGAAAGTGTCCAATTTCTCAATGCCTTTTTAAGTCTATAAATTTGAAATGAATATATTTATTTAAACTCTTAATTAAACGATGAAAAAAACACCGCCGAAGAATTTGACTTTTTTGGTACATTGCTAGAAGAATTTTCTAATAGTAATAAAAGAAATTGAAGTGGTTCGACTATTTTTTGTTTCTCTTTCTTATTCTTTTTATACTTTTTAATTTGCAAAGCCTGGCCGAAATTCAAGGCCATTTTATACTATATCGACGACAGCCGTCGGTATTGCACTGAATATTACCGACGGTTTAAGCCGTCGGTATTTCGCGTGAATTACCGATAAATTACCGGCGTCTGTTGTCAGAATTACCGACGGCTTTAGCCGTCCGTAGACCACGTGAATATTACCGACGCTAAGTTGCCGCAATACGCCGCTGCGGTGGCAGTCGACGGCTTAGCCGTCGGTAAAATCTCGCTGATTAATAAAACTCCCGACGGATTACCGACGGCTTTTTTAAATATTACCGACGGCTTAGCCGTCGGTAATATCGACGGATTCAATTGGCCGTCGGTAATCCGTCGGTAATCATTATTTACCGACGGCCTTATTGTATTACCGACGGAAAATGGCCGTCGGTAATGGCGATTTTTCTTGTAGTGACTATTTTTATTAGAACACTTAATATGGGTACCGGTACCTAACTAATTTAAAGGGTAGTTAAGATTTTACCAATATATAAATCCAATCTTCGTCAAAAAAAAGTATAAAATTATTAGTACTTCTTTCTTATAAAGTTATATTTTTATGAACCAATAATAAAATAGACAAATCTTAGGTAAAGTTCCTTATGTGTAATTGGTGTTGTTTCTCTCACAAAATAGATAAATTTTTCTCTCTCTATCTTCTCCTACTATCTCTAACCTCTCATAACTAACACTATAAAAACAATTTTTATCCTATTTCGTGAGAAAAACAACACCAATCACACCTAAGGAACCTTAGCTACGTTTTATCCTAATAAAATATGTTATGGACCAATCCTAACCACAACGGCCCAATATGGAAAGAGTCCAAAAAACCCGACCCACCAATGAGTTGGCAAAGCTTTACTAAGCCTCAAATGTAAAGCAGGATCGTCACATCCATGTCCGATGACTCCCCTCACGATACAGAGACGTTTAACAGGGACGATACCCATGAACAACCATTCCCACCAAGGGACTATCTGAGGTAATAATCCAAGTGTACACAATTTAAACCTCTCAAACACTCTCATCTCCTCACTGGCTTGAGTGTCAGAGTGTTTTACGGATACACTTCACCATCGAAGCAATGGGGGAGACTCACAACATTGTTGCATTGCGACGATGCAAAACTCTCGTTCTGAACGGGCTGGGACTACCCGAAGACTGACACAAACCTTTTTCTCCAACAAAGATCTTTCTTCAATTATGGAGCCAAATCCTAAACTCGCACCTGAGTTACTATTGGCTTCAATCCTACAACCAACGGTCATGCCAGTTTCCAATTCGCTCCATCCGCCATAAGTACGTGAACTAATCCAACTCCTCCATCGTCAAACGAAGACGATGCAAGAACATAACCGAGGCTGATGCGCTTGGGGCAATAACAAATCACACTCTCCGATAGGATTGTTAGGAAGAAACAACTCTACAACCTAAGCATTTTGAGCCCTCAGTATCACGTCCTCTACAATAGAACCGAGCTCTACTTGGCGTTAGAAGACCACCACTACACAACGTCGCCATTTCACAATGTCCTCAACCTAAAAATCCTTTGATGAATGTCACTCCTCGTTGAGAGAGAACTCTTCTTGGAGAGGTTCCATATGTGCGCTCTGATCCAGTTCTCCACGAGTCTCGCTGAATAACCCGTGAATCTCCCAGTGTCTCCTATAGTTGTGAATCCTTGGATCGAGAAGTAGATGATGGCGAGGTGATATCTCCCAACCTCCCAGTCTCAGAGCGGATCATGCTCAAAGAAAATTGAGTAACCTTATGCAGTTTTGGTTTTAAATGCTTCAACTTTTTATTGCGATTGTGCTAATTTGTCAAACTTGGAGTGGTTTCACTATGTCGCAACTTTGCTGCAAATGAAAAATTAGGATGATAATCACACGTAGATACCTTAGTTTATGTTCTTTTACAGTTTTACTTATAGTTAGTGTTTCGTTGGGACCATTTATCTCACTATTTTCACTATTTGTGTAGTGCAGTATTGACATTCCACCACAATCTCTTAATGTGTCTTTGCGATTCAATGTGCAAAGTTTTCCAATATCATGCGGAGAAGTGTTTCTAACCCTATCTTTCTACTTGTACTTAAAAATCGGGGTTGATATCTTTGATTTGTTTGTTTTTCACCGTTGGAAATGTCATTTGTGATAGGGTGATTTATTCATTTTTTGAACTTCATTTCTCGTTTGAAGTTCATCCTTTTGATCTTATGTGATGTGACATCGGCTAGTTGCTTGATTTGTATGACCAATGATCTGATTTTTTCCTGAAAGCCAACCATTGAGGCAAGTCTTTTGTAACATTCTTTTGGATGATTATTGTGTGCTAAATTGACTCCCACTCTAACCTTAACTGTGTGAGCACTTGAGCCTAAATAGTGATTTTTTTTTGTCACGTGTGCTTCCACTGCGTATTTCATTCTTCAGAACTTGACACAGTTCTTGGTTATTTTGCTTGCATGTTCACACATACTTGGGCATTTTCTTTGTTTATAGCAAGAGCCTAAATAAACCACTCAAACAATTTTGTCCTTTGTTAGCCCTATTTGAGCCTTTTGCCCATTCTTTGTGTGTTTAAGCCTCACTACTAGCCCAAGACTGGAAAAATCATAGTCCCTACTTGCTTGGAGTTAAGCACGAGTTATTTTATGACATGTCTTGGCAAATTATTAAGTTTGGGGTTGCTTGAGGGCAAACAACGTTTTAAATTTGGGGTGAGTGTCTAAGGACGTGGCTTTGCCCATTTTCTTTTTTGGTGTTTATTTATTTGAAAAAAAAACATAGAAATAGAAACAAAAATGCGGAAAAAAAAATGTGTATAAAAAATTGCATATGAAAAAGGGGGAAAAAGAAAAAATGCATAAAGAAAGAAAAAGAGAAAAATGTATAGTCGCACATACATGAAAAAAGGGAAATAGAATCATTTTGCTTTGTATTTTTTTGTTTTGTTTAAAATATTGTACTTGGATTTTTGTTCGTAAATAATGTGAGTGATGGATTGTGAATTTCATAAAGGGGTTCATTTCTAACTCCGAGTTAAGAAAGCCTACTACCCAAATGATTCACTTCCTTACCCATGCCTTATTACAACTCAAAAAGACATCTTGAGGGGTGTGTGTGTGTTTGTTGCTTGTATGGCACTTACTTTGCTAGAACTTTGTCAAGCTTATGGTAGGATGTTGCCTGCAATGCGATTTGAACGTATACAATATCTTTTGACCTTGAGTGAGAGAGAAACACTTTGTTTTGTGTGGATGGGTATGAGAATGCAAGAATTTTAATGAATTCGAGATTGTGTTATTTTGACTTGCTTATTTAGGAAACTTGTAAGCAAGAAAGTAATTGATTTATGTATATGCGCATTGATGGTATCTTGTTGGTGGTTGCATCCAAGATGGTGTGTTAGTGTGAATGGATTATGTGGAAGGAAATTCAATTCATGTAAAGTAATTCCAACCCTCATGCTTCATTTTGACTGATTACTTGAGGACAAACAAATTGCTAAGTTTGGGGTTATGCTGAATCCACATTACATGTTTTCCTTACGCAATTTGTTCTTAGCCTTGCTAAGCCCCGTGCTCGAAAGGTTAAAGCGGTTATTTTACACTAGGTTTACATTTGGTTCTGATTTCAGAAAATAGATTTTTGGCTCATTTTTCTGACTAATTGTGCAAGCTCTAAGCAAGGAGAACCTCTCATCCTTCATCCCATCCATCACCATTGATAATCGAATCTTGGGTACAAGATTTCAGCTTTCATTACCATGAGTAGCTAAATTTCCCTAAACTAAGGTTAGATGAATATTGTTTAAACTCTTTTTAACTTTATTTCTTAAGTCAATACAAGTTTCTTTCATGAATTTGAATTGTCGTATCTATTCTTAGTGCTTTACATGCAATACTTGATCGCTATTGCATTGATTAATGGTTTTTCATTATAGTTGGAAAACTAGATATATGGACTGAAAAATGAGATTGATGGCCATATTCATGATGAGTATATGAATATAACTTTGTGGATATGTGTTCTTATGAATTACTGATCTTAATGCTTGACTTAATCATTGATTACCTAAAAGATTAAGAGTCTTGATTAGGTTAAAGGGATTATGAGGTAAGGAATTGTCCTTAATCTAGTTTTGTTGATTCGAACTTCAAATACACATGGGATTACTTGGATTGACTGTGAATCAATAACATAAGAGTGGATACAAGAGAATTCAAACCCTAATCACTTTTCTCCAAAAATCCAAAAACATTTTTTAATCATTCATTGTTATGTTCTTATTGCATTTGATTATACTTGTAAAAATTGATATAAACCCAATACTAAATCATTTCCCCCTTCTAAGTATAACGAGATTGCGAGTATTGATAAGTTAAATGCAATCCCTGTGGAAACGATGCTTTCTCTTTACTATCTTACTTGTAGTGATTAGATATACTTGCCAAAACACACACACACACACACACACATATATATATATATATATATATACTACAAAAAAATTGCTATTAAGTGACCGATTAGAGACCGAATTTTGAAATCGATTGCTAAATCGGTCACTAAATTACATAATTTTAAAATCAGTCGCTCAATCAATCGCGACACGTTAGCGAACAGTGGTTTGGAGACTTTTCAATTCGGTCGCTAAACATTAGCGACTTATTCAAATTGGTCTCAGTTAGCGATCGAATTAGAGACTGCTTTAGCGATCGATTTCGAAAGTCGATCACTAAATCGGTCACTGTAGAGACTGAAATTTTTTAGTCTCTAAATCGGTCACTAAATTACAAATTTTTAGTAGTATACGCTATCACGTTGTATAAAGTAAACTTTCATATAACGTTTTCCTAAGAAAACATCATCTGAACGATCCGTTTTTAACCTAGACAAACATTATCTGAATGTTTACTTCATACAACGTTTGCCCAAGAAAACATCATCTGAAAACTCTGTGTCTATCCAGATAATGTGTCACGCTTACTTGTTGTATGGACACGCTCCTTGTTTTTGGCGTAGTATTATCGATGCCTTGACTTTTTTAAGTTGTTTCACTTTAAAAGTAAAATAGACCAGCATCTTTCTCTACAAGTTGAAATGCTCTCGGCTTCCTTATATAGTATTAGATTAATTAATATACGAGTACATACTCGATATGGTTCTTGAAATTGTAGGACCGTATCAACTTAGTCTCTCACATTATCAATATTCCAAAATGATCCATAGAATTGCAAAGCATTAATTAGGTTATTCCCTCCGTATAAACCTCTTAGCAAATACATTACTGATATTATTCATTTAGTTTCAAATGTATATTGACATTACTAACTTAATGCCATTATACTCCCTGTGAATACCAACAGAACAGAGGGACGAACCTGATTAAAATTTTGCAATTCCACGAATCAATTTAGAATATTGATAATGTAGGGACTAAGTTGACACAGTTCTACAATTTCATAGATCAAATTTAGTATTTAATGTTTTTTTTAAATGGCCATCGTACATTTAATGTTACTATACTAACATTTTGCATTCACATATATCTCATAAAGTAGGAACTAAATTTTAGCGAGCTCCATATGACTAATCACATGATTGATGCTAACTTAAACATACACCTCGACTTCAGTTCTGAGCTTTCAGTTCCCTGCCCATAATTACTTTCCTAGTTGCTCTGAGAACTTTGTTCCTTGCACGTGGAGCTTGCACCCTTACAACTTGAGCACACCCATCTCTGCTCTTTAATCATAACGTGTGAATATCATCTATCTTTAGAGCAGCTACAATGCAAGTTTCTTAAAATTTTGCAGCGTTTCTTATCGATCCAGTCAGCAACATTTAGTCTACATGACAGATGAAATTAGTGAACCGTTGCTTGATATTTGGTCAAAGCAACCGCAGAAACAATAGGCAACTAAATAAAAACGAGGTCCGCGAGGAGAGAGACAGACAAAGAACAAAAAAGTGACACAAGTTGTGTCAGTTTGGCAACGCAGACAAAGCAACCCCACTGCGGGTGCTCTTATAACTTTCCAAGAACTTGGCCTAGCAACTTTCACCCAAAGTTCTTACCTTTACTTTCGGTTTTTGTTGCAACTTTTTGTGAATTGCTTGATCATTTTTGTTGTCGCTTTACCTCTGTATTATTACACTGATCCGTGTTTCCTTAAACAAACCGAAAGAAAATGATGAAAAATTTAGGCCCTGTTTACTTTTCTTCCCTTGTTTTTTATTTTTATTTCTACTAAATTCCACTTAAACTAACATACATTAGAGGAAATACATATGCAATATGCTTCTCCCAATCTAGTATTTTCAGAAATATTGAAAATGCCAAAAAAATTGTTTTCATTGTTTCCAAAAATATATTATCCCTAGTTTCTCTTCCATCTTCTCTCTATCACAATTGTTTACTACAAAAGTCTTCCATCTTCTTGTTAGCAATATAAAATAAGTGCAGATTTTAGAAAATGAAAACACGAAATGTTTTCTGAAAGTAAACAGGCCTTTAAATCGTAGAGCTGAAATGTCCTCGCTGAAACATAAGCTAATAAGAGAGTGGTTAATTAGGATTATAATAGTTCTCAGTTGGAGCCAGACATACCGCAGACGCACCTAATCCAAAAATGTTTGTTTACATTTCCCATTTGAGTTTGTGTTGCGTGACTATTTACAAAATTGATTTTAAATCATCTTGATTTGATAAAATTAATTTCTGATTAAAAATGAATTCAAAGTAATTAAAGTGATTTGTGTTTATATATTTTTTATTTTAAAAGGAAATTCATATTAATTTATCACTTTCTATCAAAATTTGCTATTGGGAACAAACTTAATTTTAATAAAATGAAGCCAAACCTACTAAAATTTGAAAAAATTACGTTTAGAGCATTTTGAAAGTGCGCTTAGAGCCTTAGATAGTTACAAGGCAAATCAAATCAAATCAAACATACTATTAAAGGAATTCCTTCTAAGCTGCGACCACTATATGGAGAGAAAAGCAATAGAGGTGCCACGCCTACTCGCTTCTGCACTTCTCATGTCTTTTTCTTTTGCTGGCCAGTTTTGGACTTTTCCTTCAATTAACGTACAAATCTCTAGCATGAAACCAAGAAGCCTCTAGAGACACCTCAAATAAATTATGCCAAGGGGACGAGTGGCCCGCCCTTAAATTTCTTTGTTCAGAAAATAAAAGTAAAAGTAACACCAACAACAGAGGATGAGTCTAGAAAAAAAGTTAACCACGGTGATATATTTCGTCCAAAGTGCGTCAGTCTCGAATCTACATGACACATCTTTCACGGTAAGGTGACTCGTGCGTCGTTTTCACCGTGAAAGCAAACATGCATTTACTCTCTAAGCCTATGTTTGTTTCCGCGGTCAAACACTATTCACCGCACTACCACTTGAAGCTTCCCCTTGTAGCTTCCGCGTTCACATGATATTCACCGTGATTTAAACATGGAAGCAAACATGCTATAAGTCTCTCACAGAGTGGCAAAGGATTTGGATTAAGTGACTTTTCTAAATAATGACTTTGGTGCCTTTAGACATTTTTAGAGAGAGAAAGATCAGAAACAAAAATAAAATAGAATGAGAGAGAAAATATACCACATCTAAATTTTCTTTTTGGGGAGAGGTGATCACATGTGTGTCTTAATTTGTAACACACCGAGTTTGTCAATGGAAGGATCAACATTTGATCTCTAAAAAAGTGTGATTAAGCCTCAAAACTATGATTAGTCCGATAACCGGACCAAAAATTCAAAGCTGTTAAAATACCAAAGTGCCACTAGAGCCAAAGACCCTAATGACGATTGTTATAAATAAAAAAAGGAGACACGTGAATTTACCCACAAGAAAATCTAAACGTAATGTACCAAACAAATAAAAGTGAAAAAAATCAATAAATATATCTTTATTTTAAAAAAAATATCAAATATTATTTTCAAGTTTTAATTAAAATAAAATATTTAATAGCATATATAAATGCACATTAATTAGTGTGATTTTTAATATTTGCTGCTTTCATTGTTTATAATACCATAAGTATTTTCATATGAAATTGCAAATGTACTTGCCCTGCTTATCAGTCTGTACGAAAGCTGAAGTAAGCCGCCTAATTTGCACATTATTATGGGAAGAAATCAGAAGAAAAATCACTCAAAATTAAAAATACCAAAATACAATGAAAAGACAGATATTCCCATGATTGAAATTATGCATCAATCATCTACCAGTACATCGATGTTCTAGGGAAAATTACTACTGTATTGAATTCAGCTTTGTTTACTTGAGTTGTGGTAAATGTAAGGCAGATGCTACCATGGGTAAGTAAGATAGGCATACCATGGTGCACAAGGATTACTCACCATTAGATTCATCTATCTACACAGTAATATGGTGGACCATATGCATCCTATCTTTGTCATCTCCTCTCTCCTTCTCGTTCGAACTCTCTCGTTCTATCTCCTCTCTCTGCTTCCTACCCAACAGAGCTAAATCCCCAGCCCCTTCTTTCTTCTTCTCCTCCACCATCCGCATTCTGGAATCTTCCACACTCATCACCCTCGCAAGTCCAAAATCCCCAATCTTAGCCCTAAAATTGCGAACCAGAAAAACGTTACTTGGGTTTATATCTCCGTGAATCACGATTCAAGGCGATCTCCTTCGTCACGCTTCTCTGTTCGCACTGCTTCTGGTTCGCCTCTCTCTCCCGTTCGTCGCTGTTTGATGCGCGTCGTCGCAAAGATGCAACCGAGAAGAAAACCGATGACCACGGAAATGGCGGTCTGAGATGCAGTGACGAAATGACGAAATGGATTTGTCTCACTGATAAGGATCGGGCTCGAGATTCGATGAGAATGGGGACTGGGCCGTATAGTGGAGGCGGAGGTTGAAGGGGTGTGCAGAGGGTGGAGATTAGTGAGGGGAAGGTGGTGGGGCAGAGGGAGAAGGGGGCGGGGTGGGGTGTGGTGTGGTGTGGTGGAGATAGACTGAAACAAGGTTAGCGAATGAGATTGTGTGGAGAGGGAGAGGGAGGAGTTCAGCCGCGCCGGAAGACTCACGGCAGAGAGACGGCGAGGGAGAAGGAAAGAAAGAGGAAAAGAGAAATATTTGGTGTAGAGGGTGCATCATATTATTATAGGGATGAGATTGATCAACGGTTAAAACTACTTGTACATAGTGATGTTACCCACCATATTTGTGCACCGTAGAACTTGCCTTGTAATCCCATGATAAATGTTTACTAAGAAGTTTTTCCTATTTTAAATCGGAGCGTCATCTCCTCCACTTAAATTTTTGTATATAAAAAAAAAAAAGCAAAATTGTCTACTTTCTCAAGTTTATTGAAAAAAAAATGGATTTCAGTTCAGCATATATTACTACAAATTATAAAGAGCATTCAATTTTTTTGAGTGAAAAAAAAGAATGGGAGAATTCTATGTAGAACTAGGTCAATATTATTAAAATACAGCAAAGGTTGGTGACTACAATAATATTATCCCGTGCCTCAAAATTCACACTAGGCTCTAAAGAGACCCCATTTACAGAACCAGCACCTAACAAACAACCCTTGCACTTTATGATACACTATAACACATTCATTTATTCCTAATCACCATGTGGTAGTGATTACAATATCTCATCAACACAACAGACTCAAACCCCAAAAGAAATCAACAATACCCCTCTTCTCTTTCATTTCAATGAAAATATATGCCCAAGAGATCTCAATTCTCACCATCTCAGTACTGCAATATGTCTGCAGAAGCCATAATAGGTTGGTTCATGTAGGACATATTCAAAGGGTTGAAGAAGAAGCTATTGTTTGTTGGCTCAACAAAAGTGTTTGATGATGAAGCTCCAAAAACTCCAGTGTTGGCATTTAAGACTCCAATGATCTCATTCAAAGAATCTAACCTGTGACTTAACTCTCCAACCTGAGCCCTCAGCACCGAGTTTTCAGCCTCAACACTCAAGTACTGTTGTGTGGTGAGGTTAACACTTGTGAGTATTTGTTGATTCTCTTTTCTCAGCTGAGCCACTTGGGAAACAAGATCATCCAAGTGCTTCTGTTTCCTCATCCTAGATCTCCTTGCTGATTCGCGATTTGATATCATCCTCTTCCTCTTCCTCTGATCCATCAACAACTGCAAGTCCTCTTCTGAACCTGAGTTTTGTAGCAAAGATGACCCTGAAGATGTTCCACTTGAAGAAGCCATGATGATGAGATGTTAATTACTGGATTAGTCTTAAACACAGAGATATTAATTACTAGATAGACACTGGCAGCAGGACCCAGACACCACTAGAAAAAAAAAAACTCAGAAAAATACTGCAGAAATATAGAAAAATATATAGATATAGATGATATAGCGTTAAAGTGAGAGGGGAATAGAAATCATGAAACGTAGTAAAGCCAGTAGAGGAAAGCAACGGAGAAGGATTGAACTAAATGGGTCCTGCGCCTAACAGTGGAATTGATCATACACCCGGAAAAGAAGATTTCACTGAGAATCGGATACATGAATATCAAACATCAACAACAAGATGTTGGACATTTAATTAAAATGGATCGATGCACTTCTAATTGCTTCAAAAAAAACGGTGACTTTTTATTGACACAAGAGTCAAATTCTCCAACCCAACATAGAAAAGTTTCGAACTTTGGTGCTGGAAAGGGATTAGGAGAAATTTTGGTATATGGGTTTTGGAGGAAGGAGGATCTGAAGGGTGTTTTATATGTGGAAGCTCAACGCGAGTGAGAACATATGGAAGAAAAGAAAGAGAAGGTTTGGTATGGTACAGAGGAAGGGCAATCACGGACCATATGATATATAACAAATATCTCACTGGCTATCTAGAAAGTGTGATTGGAATGAAGGAGAGAAAGCGGAAGGGAAGTCTATATGCTTCGAGTGGGGAATTTATAGAACTAAAAAAGCCAGCAACTTGGTGGAGGAAATTTAAATTTAATTTTAATTAAGGTTAAATATATTTTTGGTCCCCACAAATTATATGAATTTTGGTTTTAGTCCCTGTAAAAAAATTTCTTTGGCTTTCATCCTTCTAAAATATCAAAGTATTGTTTACGATCCTTGCCGTCATGTGACGTCTGTTAAGTACTTATGCGTCTTACGAAATGTCACGTGGCTATCCCAAATGACACATAATGACGTATGCGGTGCTATGTTAGCATGTAACTACCAAATTTTTTTTTCTTGACCCCTAAAATAAATTTTGTTTATCTGTCCTAAAATAAATACTAGGGACCAAAAATAATGATTTCAGGTTTTAGAGGGATGAAAATCAAATAAAAATATTTTAGAGAGACCAAAATCCAAATTCATCTATTTTATAAGGACTAAAAACAATACTTTTAAATTTTAAAGTGATGAAAATCAAAGAAAAATTTTACAGAGACTAAAACCAAAATTTTCTATTTTATGGGAATAAAAAAATATTTATCCCTTTTAATTATATGAAAATCAATACAAGCGAAAAATTAAACAAGAAGTAAAGTAGGGTCTATTTTACTTTGGGATCACCTCATGGGAAAAAAATATTGACAAAAAAAAAAGAGTGAAGTGAAAATATAGGGACGAAAGAAGACAGCACAAGGGTCCAGTTACAGCTGGGAACCAACAATCACAGGAAATGCATCATCGTATTTGAAAATACTTCCAAACAGTATCGCTCTCGCTCTCACACAACAGAACCGTTTGTGGGTAGCCTGTTATACTCAACTGATTGAATAGTCTGTGTCTAGAGATTTTTTTTGGTTTAAATAGAATTTAAAAAAAATATATAAATTTAAAATTTAAAAATAGTTTAAATTGCAAATAAATGAATATATTTAATTTCATTGAATAAATAGATATATTTCATGCAAGTTAAATATAAAGAGAAAAATATAGTCAATATAAGAATTTACAAAAAAACTCGTCAAAAAAAAGAATTTACAAAAAAAAAAGTAATTAA
The DNA here is from genome assembly GCA_037113605.1 of Calophaca sinica. Taxonomy (NCBI): domain Eukaryota; kingdom Viridiplantae; phylum Streptophyta; class Magnoliopsida; order Fabales; family Fabaceae; genus Calophaca; species Calophaca sinica. The sequence continues at coordinate 72,951,564 of CM073734.1, forward strand.
AAAATATATGCCGATTAAATTTTAGAGGAAAGGCATTGAACATAAAAATTTAGAGTAATTATTTGAAAGAGTTAAGGTTTGCAAAGAAAGAGAAAAAATAGTATAAAAATAAAATTAAAAATAATTCATATGTTGAATTTTAAAAATATAGAAAAGATATAAATAATAACATAGTTACATATTTTTAGGTATTTTGAAAAATGAATTTAACCTTATATAAAATTAAATAATCTTTCTCTTATATGATTTTCTTATGAGTCTTTTATTGGTCTTATTTTATTCCTTTTGTTTTATTTTAAGAGTGTCATTCAAGGGAAAATTATCTTTTATCAATCAATTTATAATTTTAAGATAACAATAATAATATTTTTACTGAATTAATTAATAAACCATAATTATAAGAAATGATATATTAAAAATAAAATAAATAATAGTGTATAATAAAAATATACTAATTATGATTAGAAATAAATATTATTATCTAAAACCACATTAATTTGGAAAATAATAAAGAGAGTAATAATATCAATATAAGAAAATATGAGGTTAGAATATTGCCACAAAATTTATTTTGGCCGGTTGGCTAGGCTAAGTAACTTGCTCCATCTTTAGCAAAAAAAAAAAAAAAAAAAAAACTTGCCTCATCTTTTTTATTTGTCCCCCACAGAGTGAAAAGGCTACGATAAGACACAATTAATGAGCCGTCGGAAAAACTAGATGACCCCTTATAAAATCTCGTTCTCAAAATCAAATAATTTTTTTTTTCCGGCTGAAATGATACTGGGTTGGACAAGAGTCCGGTTGGATGAATTTTAGGGTGTTTAAAGACCCAATGTAATCAAATATATACGGGATGAATTGGGTTGATTTAGTCAAAAAATTTTAAAAAACCCGAACCAATCCAACCCGACCTCATATGAGTTGGTTTGGGTCGGGTGAACGAGTTTGTATTTTTGAAACAAAAACAAAAACAAAAAATTTGGAAAAAATAAAAGACAAGTAGAAAAAATATTTATGAAGAAAAACTAATATTAAGACCTTAAACATTAATTTATCCAATATTCACCTAGTCTGATTGATAAAACAACAAATAAGCAACATAATATTTCACATTTCATAATATATAACTTTTGCAGAGTGACATTATTTCATATTTTATATAAATCATTCCAAATACAAACACATATTTGATATTCCAAATACGTAATTCAATATTCGCTTAGACTTACAGAAAAAAATCGTTTCGTATAATATATGAAACATGTTCACTTAATAAGTAAACAAAAGATTATGTGTTCATTTACAATGGGTTGGGTTGGGTTGTTCGAGTTCGTAATCTTCAGATCCGACACCCAACTCATATGCTTTAGGTTTGCTTCTTATAAATCAACCTAACTCAATGACCCAAACCAACCCAATTTTTCTGAGTTGGATTGGGTTGGGTAGGTCGGGTTCGTAAATCGACACGTACCCGAGCCAACCCCCAGGTACTATATAGTCAATATTAATGTAGCTTCTTTTTTTTTTATGATATATTAATATAGCTTCTGGTGGAGATTTTCATATATTAATATAGCTTCTGGTGGTGGAGATTTTCAGCAGTACACATTTTCCTTGTGCCAGATTCAATGAACTAAATTTTTTTCACATGTATCAAAATAAAATAATATTTTCACATAAAGGCGAAAATGTATTTTGTAATCCTTTAATTATCAGGGCAGCCGTTTACCTTTTATCATTTTTAAATTTATAAATTATGTCAAAATAATTACCTTAAAACATTTGAAAGTCCCGCTTCAAATCCTAGGTATGGTTCATATACTTGTTGTACAACTTTACTTAACTCCAATTAGTTTTAAAATGAAATCTAACTTGGTATTAGCTCTTCTCCGTTGTCGTTGCCCTACGGGGGCAATCTTCATGTGTATCACATATTCTGGCATACATCTTCACTTAACACCAATTGGTTTGTGATGAAATCTAACTATCTTATTACAAAATTGCATCTCATGTCAACTTTGAAGTTGCGTTTATTTGAAGGCGTTGATGCAGATGAATATTAGCCAGATGATTGACTAACTTATCAACAACGATTCCCTTTTGAATTAGTCGATTTTGCTAAGGAGGGAATTCTATTCCTCGGCTATGAGTTCATTAACTACTCCAAAGAGCATTAAGTTAGGTGATATTTGAGAAAGCTATAACTAATAAAGAGTAAATAAAGTAAAAGACATAATTGCAATTACGAAAATGCTAGATAAAGTGCAAAGACTTGTGTTTAATTGATTAGATGTGTGTAATACAATCTGTATAATTGGTATTTATAGAAAAAGGATGGTTCACTACCCCTATATGCCACATTCTCAAGCAAATAACTACACAACACAAGTGGCTAACAATTGTAGGATCAACTAACAGTTGCTCGACTAATGGGTCAGAACCCAATAACCACGTTCTTAAATTTTAGGCATGTGTAGCGCTTCTATCTACTTCACGCCACACGCAAATAGCTCAAACGACTCTCTTCTTTGTCTATCCGTACCCCAACAACTTCTCCTATATTCAAGGCGTGAGAATCTTTTTGTAATTTCTCTTGGATAATTCTTTAATTCGAAATTCTTCAAGCCTGCTTCCTTATTTCTAAAGCCCATTGAACTTAGCCCAATTGAAAATCTTGAAGACTCGGCTAACTAGCCGAAGGCTTATCATTCGACTACCATCAATTCAGCTGACATTTTTTATTAACCCAAGCATTCGACTGTTCGCTATGTTCAACTAACACTTATGTTTTGGGTGTTAGCAATTGCCCCTTCATCCTTTAGCTGAATCACAATAAATGTTGAAATGATATTACAAGAATGCATGTTTCTCGGGCACTAATTGAATCGTCCCATCTTATCAGCTAATCTTCTAAAACTACTATTTGAAATTAATGATAAAACCGTTTTAATCTTATCATTATCCCCCGTGATCTATAGCCCCTTTTGAAATCGACAACGATTCTTTTCCTTATAAATAGGAATAGTCAAACCCTTATTTCTTTACTTTGCAATCTTGCTTTCTAACTTCCCGAGCCTTCCAATATCTTCAAGCATTTCCAATTTCTTCATCATCCAATCAATCATGTCTTCTGCTTCTAATTCTCAAAACTAAAGCCACGGTTATGGTAATGAAACTACTTCTGTGTCGACTCCCAGTCGATCCCCATCACCACAAACCGAAGAAGAAGGAATAGCCCAAACTTTATACCCTACTCAGGGTTTTCTTACTTTGATTGCCTCTTCATTCGAAGTTGAAACGAGGATGACATATCAAGATCAACAATTTTGCCCCCAAGTTCATACTCTCCTCATTTCTTACGACTGGTACACTATTCAGAAATGCCCAAACGACCTACACACCGACCACACAAATCTTCACAATACATTGAATGTCTAACTCGAGTGGCCAACGTTAAAGATGTAGATTAGGGGGAAAAATGCATTTTATGAGACCATCATGCTATCCAGACATGATGCTCCTCTGAACATGGGATTCTTTTTTGTTTCGAGGGTTTCTGGCTGATCACCACCAATACTTTCATCTTTCCTTTTGGCGTGATGACTCATACGTTGCTAGACGCAGCCACTATCATTGGGCTTCCCTTGCTTAGTGAGGAAGCTCCCGCTCTTCACACTCAGTCGATCAAAGACTTAAACATAATATTTGCCAAACACAACTCCAACTACACGAACTTTATTTCTTCAAACGCGAAACACAAAGGCCTTGTTTTGTTTGGTGAGCATAATTATTTTCTCTTGTATTGGTTATGCAAATATTTCATTTGCACTAACTCAGTAACCGTTATGCAAGAGTTCCAGGCCTGTGTTTCTTTGGTTATCCTCGGTAGACCATTGGTATTAGGATCTCTTTTCCTTTCCCTGCTTTATAGATCCTTATTTACTCTTATGGAGTGATTACACAAAGGGGAGGACATCAAAAACACCCCAGGTATGCTTTGGTTTCTTCAATTGTGGACCACTCTCTACTTTCCTGATTTTGTTTCCAATTCAACCCTAACACACTTCCACGCAACCAAGCAGTTTTGGGGAACCACCTTCGGCTAACTCCAATGGATAAAAAGTTTGCCCTCGTGGTAGCCTCCACCCTTTCTAACTTATTATCAATTCGTCCCTCAGATGATTGCTGCCCTATTTACGAAAGGGGAGTAGGCCCCTCCAAGATATTATCGACAGGAGATCATCTACCATATTTGAAGACCACGACGAGATGGTGCTTAATTGGAGAAGAATGCTTACGACACATGGTCTTCTTTGCAGGGTCAAACCCACTTCCAGGAATAGTAAAATGCCAACTGAATCTTATCATCCAAATTGTATGACAAGACAATTTGGCTTATTGCAGAATATTCCAAGTGCATATAAGTCTGAAGTGCCTCTAACAGATAGAGTTCATTATTCGGCTGCCACCATCTTCAACCTCATCGCTAAGAACCTTCGAAAGATCAATCATTTTGTGTTTGCCTCTTTTATACCATCTCCTGAAGAAACGGTCGCTTTTTCCAACTGGTGGCCAACAACACAGGACAAATCATTCTCCTACAATTGATACCACTGCTGCAACTGAAAGCCCAGTTTATTCTCCTGTTTCCCCCTCAAAACCTCAGGTCCCTGTCGTTTCAGATGAAGTGCTAATGCAGTAATTCACATCTCTTATTCCAATCACAAGGAATCTTCTTCTATTACCACACACTTAGCACGTGTGGAAGCTACATTTGATGCGTTATCCAATGATATATATATATATATATATATATATATATATATATATATATATATATTCCCAATTTTCTATTTCACACTCCCGCCTTGACCTCATTACAAACCACCTCCACCTTAGCCCATCCTCAACAACCTCTCCATTGAAACCCATCGAAGTCCTAAATATCTCCCTACCACCTTACTGTCATGTGAGTAGCCACAAATCTCAGTGATTGGTCTGTGTGAGATAAGGAACAAAGAAACTGAAAATAATTTTGAATGAGAGGAGCTTTAAAAAAAATTTAATATGAAAAATAATGGAACTTTCGGATAACGCTTGTCTAAACAAGTGTTATTTGAGGTACTCATTCAAATAACATTTTCCTTAAAAAGAATTATCTGGATGAGTATACAAAGCTTTCAGATAAAAGTTGTCTGAGAAAGTGTTATCTGGGGTACTCATTCAGATAACGCTTGCCTATGCACTATTATATGAATGAGTACTTCAAATAACACTTGCTCAGACAAGCATCATCTGAAAGCTCTATGTTCTTTTTTCTTCCAGATAACACATGCTCAACCAAACATTATCTAAAAGCTCTGTGTTTTTTTCTAGATAACACTTGCTTAAACAAACGTTATCTAAAAGCTCAGTATTTTTTCCAGACAATAATTGTTCAAGCAAATGTATTTGAAAGCTCCATATTTTCTTTCAGATAACATTTGCTAAAACAAATGTTCTCTGATAACTCCGTGTTTTTTAGTTAATGATTTCGTTAAAAACGTTATTAGATTGTAGTGTTTTTTAGATAATGATTTCGTTAAAAATGTTATTAGAATGTCGTTATTGGCGTAGTGTTTGTTGTTGTTGTTGCCCTAAAATTATAATGGAGCATCAAGACACATCACATGTTAAAAGAAATTATAATGTATATGATATATTTACGAATTACATGAATTAATCTTTTTCTTTTGGATATCTGACGTGATCATGAGTTTATTAAGTATGCAGAAGGAAACCTATAAGAAACCATGCGAACAAATACTTATATAAGGGGTTGCATTAGAGGCTATACCACGGGTCAAAGTCCTACAACTTGATGAAGATGTTTTGAGCCCAACTTGAAGACAACAATTTGGGAAGCCCAATTCACATGATCAAGGAGCATTCAAGGCTTCAATCACTTTGGTTTATTAGGCCATTTAAGTGGGTCTAATTAGATACTCCCTCCGGTCCTAAATATAAGAGACAAAACCCTAATTCATCAAAACCAAGAAAAACACTCTTTTTTTCAATGAAAAACACCTTTTTATCTCACATATCTCTTATATTTTGAAACCCTAAAAAACACCTTTTTTTCTCTTACATTGAGAACCGGAGGGAGTAATAATTAAGTCCAATTTTTATCATTTTATTTATAATTTTCGTATTAATTTTGGGCTGAATTTTCAAGTGACTTTTTGTATTCTCCTAGCCCCACTAAATGCTTTCTAGTAGTGCTCTAAGTCATTATAGTGACTAGTGGGAATTTATAACCATGTTTATGCATAGTTTCTAGGTAGGTACATGCACTTATCAATGTACTTCGTAAATGCATGATAGTGGCCATTTAATGGACATGCACTGATCAATATATTTGGTAAATGCATGATAAAGGCTATTTATTTCTTCTATTCAAATTTAGCCTATAAATAGGGAACTCTTGTACTACACAAATCAGATTTTGAGATTTTGGAGATTAATGAAATTTGAGAGTTTCTCTATTGTGAGAGCTTTATCTTTGTTCTTGGGTTAAGAACTTTATAGTGTTGGTTCCACCGGCAGGTCACAGTTAGGGTCACACTTCTCTTGATAAATCTGGTTCTACTGGTAGGTTGCGGCTAGGGTCAAGTTCCTCTTTTTATATACATGCTTTCAAGACGGTCCTAAGGAGTCACCTATCAATATCACTATATGATCATTTTATAATTATATTTTACTTGTACTTTGGGCCAACATGACTTCATCCTACTTAGATCCAGTCTTAATTAGACTCGTGCATCATCATGTTTCTTCGAATATGGGATTGAGTTTGGGATTAAAAATTTTACCATGTCCCACATTGACTAGATATAGTGTCTATTAAGAGCTTATAAAGCTTGAGCACTCACCACTTTATAAGCAGGTTTTGTGCGGTTGAGTCAGATTCAAAACCTAAGATAGTATCATACTCTATATATTCTAGAACTATTGTTGGACCACTTACCATATTAACCACGTACTAAACACAACCGATTTCATGGGGTTAAGTTGAGTTTAAAATCTATGATGTGTTATCATCTCGGACGCTCATGGATATCTAAATCCACCTTAAAAAAAATTATAAGTATACAATATAAAATATGTGTGCATCATTGTTGTAAAGGTCGGGTGACCAATTGGAAGTGACAATTTTATGAATCATATTTTAAATGTTAATTTTCGGTTGTCTTTTGTTCAATTTCTAAGGAGCTGCATGGTAACGCAATACGGACAACATATAAAAAAGAAGACATAGAAGCAAACTCCATTGCTCATTTTTTAACCTCAACAACTGCAAATGGAGGATGGGGAACCCACAGATTAGGAGAGACGTAAGCCCACGTGCTACTCCGACACGCCAGAACCGGAAATCAGGGTTCTACCTGTTGCGGTGACAATTCCAGCAACGATCTCCATAGTTATGTCTGGTGGCTAGGAAGTGTCGTTGTCACTCACGTGCCAGAGGTAACGCGTGAACAACACAGAAGGTTTTAATGGCATGAGTACCAAAAAAGCGCGACTAATGGAGTGAAAAGTACAGGCGTATTTTTTGACACACTTTTGGAGTTCACAACGAAGGGATATAAATAAATACGAGATATTCCAGTCAAATGCGAATATGTCTATTTTTTTTGTCTAGTTCATGTGATAAAGGGGGAGCGGTATGGTTTGAACCCTGCTCCCAATTTTTATATAGCTCGTATGTATGTTTTACCACCAGACTATACTCTCGGGACAAATGCAAATATGTCTTTAATATTGTTCTATAATTTTCAATAAATACTTTTTTAAAATTTTAAATAATACTCCTTCCATCTTTTATTATAAGTAAAACAAAGTGCATATATATGGTCGAAATTTAGACCAAATATATGTATTTTTTACTTATAATAAAAGACGAAGGGAGTATGCTTTAAACAACCATTTATTTAATCTAAGAAATTGACCTAGTAGAGCATAATCCGACTTGAATTTCACATATTGCGTGTTTCAAGTTCTCACCGGTCCCCTTGGGTATTCCTTTTGTAACTTGGGATATTCCTTTCGTAAGTGTTCAATGAGTCCAAAGGTTTTTCCTTGCTTGACTGGGACATGATTTCCTCACTTTTTTTTATAAAAAGAATAGAGGGTTTATTTTTGACATATTAAATAAGGGTTAATCAAATAATACCTTTTAATAAGGAAACGTTTCTTCTAATATTTGCCAAAATTTCAAAAATGAAAATTATTAAACAAATATAAGTTTTTTAAATATTAACATATTAAAAAATGCAAACAACGGCCTTTAAAGTACTAATAAAAAAAATTTAAATTAAAATTTTTATTAATAAGTATATCTTTTACATATATTAATGGATTAAATTTTATGATTTTTGAAAAACATTTTATTTATTGATTTTTCTATCGGTGCGACAGGTCAATAATACTCCTCCTGATCCTTATTATAAGAAATGAAACTCTAATTCACATAAATAATAAAAACAAGAAACATAATAAAAATATTGTTTTTAATTATTACTCTTAAAGATTAATTTTTTTTCCAAAAATACCCTTTCACGAATTAACTTACTTGCATAAAAAATAAGTGTATCTCGTTAACATAAATCTCACATAAATAAGGGTATAAATGAAAATCAGACATTTAATGTATTTGAAAATTAATATATATTTCTTATAATTAGAACAAAAAAAAAAGATTCGTTTGTCCCTATAATAAGGACCAGAGAGAGTATTTAGTAAGATTCATAATTATATTTTGAATGAATGAATACTTCTATATTTTTAAATTCTCGAGAGCATCTCTAATGGTTCAACTCACTTTGGATTCTTATCTCACTAAGCTAGGTCTCACTATGGCACATTATTTTCAATTAACTCACTCACTTTTTACTCAAATATTTAAGAACTCAAAATGGGCCATAAAATAAAGAAAAAATGGGCCATAAATTTTTTATAGGAGCTAAAATCAATTGTCAATTTTATAGAGATAAAAAACATATTTAAGCCTTTTTTTTAATCTTAAGAACTTCTAAAAACGAGTTTCTTTCTATTTGTATTTTGATATTTAATATAGAAAATTTTAAATAATTAAATGAATACATTAAATATATTGAAAATTTAAAAATTTAGAACATTTTCATTACCTAAAAATTAGAGAATTCTTTAAACAACTATATGTGTATATTTTTTTAAACAATTAACTCATCATATAATATATTTTTTAAAATATAACGACATGAGATTTTTTTAAAAATATAAGTAAATATCGACTACATGATTCTATAATTATGAATCTATAATTTAGAATTTAATGTGCATGATCATTTAAATAATATCATAATAATCAACAGCTAAATTGGTGAACTTTTTGGACGAAATTTGTGAATTTTAATTTCTATAAAATATTACAATTATTGTAAAAAAAATTCTATAAATATTTGTGTTAAACAAAAATTGTTCATTAAGTAATTGAATCCTCGTACTCTTCATCAATGTGGCTTGTCCATCATTAGGCCTCACAATTGAAACCATGTAATCCTGATAGGGATGTTAAAAGCCCCTCCTCATTTTAATTTTACCACCTCTTTCTCTCTCAAATTTTACTTTTTGCCCCTACCCATTCCCACTCCCCCCTTCATTCTTGTAACCCCACTACCCTCCCATTCCCTGTAACTTGTTTCCATTTGCTTTTGGAAACTAATTTTCGGGCGTGTAAGTGAACACAATTTTTTACACACCAGATTTTTGTTTTTGAAAGGCTGCAAACCGAGAAAAAATGGGGATGTTGCAATGGGGTAAGGGCGATGAGGAGAAGAGGGTAATGGATGGGGGCGAGGGGGAAAGGGTAGTGGGGAGGGTTGTAGGGAGGGGGAGAGAGAGTTTAACAGTGTGTTTGGATAAATCATTTTAAGCGAGTAATGTAATTTTCTCGAGTAATTAAAATGACATGATTAAAATACGGTGTTTGGATAAAAAATACTAGGAATTTCAAAAATGCTGGAATTTTAAAAGGTATTTTTCTGAAAATAAAAATAAGGAATTTCAAATTCCACCAATTCAGAGAGAATTTTAGAATTCTCTGTCTCCTCTCTCGCACGTGTTCCTCTCTCATCTATCTCTCTCGAGCTCTTCTCTAATGGCAGAACCCTAACCACACTTTCTCGTGCACCGATCTCTAACCATGTTGTGTGCTCTTCAACTCTTCTCGCTCAAGCTTCTCTCTCAGACCATGCTTCTCTCTCAAGAACCTCTCTCACCCTAGCTTCTCTCTTGAGATCTTCTCAAATCGTGCTTCTCTCTCAAGCTCTCTCAAATCGAGCTCTTCTCTCTCAGATCAAACGACTTTACATTGTCTCAATTTGCAATTTCTATTTGGTAATGTGTTTTTTCGCTCTTGTTTACTCGTTTGTTCATTTATTTGGTAATTAATTGTTTAATCGTTCGCGTCCATTCACGATTTCGTTGTTTTTCATTTAGGATTTCATTTGTTCCCTCATTCAGGATTTTATTTGTTTGTTCGGTTGCAATTTTGTTCGCACACATTGCTTCAGATCCTTACTCGTGTTTTGCAATAATAATTGATAATTGATACTAGTAGTATTAAAATATAAGGTAAAGTAAAAGAAATTATGAAAGAAAAAAAAATCTATTACTTTATTTAAAAAAACAATTACTTTTTCCAAACAAAGAATTTTGCAAATGAATGCAACTCAATTACTTTTTCTAAACAAAGAATTTTACAAATGAAACACTTCAACTACTTAATCCAAACAAGAAAGTTTTGTAAATGAAGGGAATTCAATTGAAGTAATTGAATTTCTTAGAATTTCAAATTCCTTGAAATTTTCAATTCCCTCATCCAAACACACCCTAAGAGGATAAGGGTTTTTGGTCTTTTTCAAGTGAAGTAGGAGGTTGGGAAATTAAATAAGGGCGGTGCTTTTAACAAAACGCTCTCGGTAATAACCTTTTTCTAACTTATTCTTATATTTTTTGACAAAAAGAAATTATTTTAAATTTTATCGTGAAAGTTCATTGAAAATTATTCAAGATCAAACGGTTGCATTTGACTATTTAAATATTTTTTAGTGATATCATACAACAAATTGATTTGATTTAAACTAAAACATTTTAAAATATTACTTATATATGCTTGCTTACTGTTTACTGGAATTTTTGGCCTGACGAAAAATTGTCTGATAAACCCAAAATAAAACAAATAATTTTTTCAAACGATTATAGGTTCTACAAGTTACGCGACAATCTCGTCAAATAAGAGGTTTCACGTTTAAAATCAGTGGTTCATCAAGAAATCGACTGTGAGACTCAACTTAGTAGTTATGCCAAGGATTCTCATCGAGTTGACGGTTACAGAAATTGAGAGGGGAAACGGTTTTAATGGGAGTTTGAGAAATGGAAAGGTGAAGAAACACGAAGTTGAAAACGAAGAACACAAAATGAAATTCTTTATGGATTTTTGATGTTTTGAAAGACTAAAAGTAAATGAGCAAGCGAGTAAAACTGGACAGAAAGTAAATTGCATGAAAGTAAAAGAAAGTTTAAAACAAAAGTGTATAAAGTTTAAAGAGCGCAGAAATGTAAAGATTGTAGGAATTTAAATGCAGAAAAGTAAATGTACAGGAATGTAAAGTGCAGGAAAGGTAAATTTGGCAAGGAAATAAATGACTAGAATGTAAAGTTGCATTGAATAAAAATGGGTGGAAGGTATACTTGATCTCAGTTCTGCGAATCTGCTATGTGTGAGATGTATGGAATTCAATCAAGTATCCAACCCCTATTACATAGTTCGACCCCCTATTTATAGAAAATGTAAAAATAACTGACTATCTATCTACTTGACACGCATATAGTAGCTATGCTTGCGTGTCTTGCAGTAACATCATATTATCCCTATTCGACATATCCTAATTTAGACGTCTAACTACAGCTAACAAGCACTGGGCCAATTTTAACAAATCTTCGCTGGCTTCGACAGTGCTCTATTCACCAAGGCGGGTCAGTTCGACCATATCTTGGCGCTTCATCAAAATTTCACTTAAGTCCTCAAGACCTGGTTATTTTAACCAGTTGGCAAATACTTCGACTATCTCAAACTCGCATGTTTAGATGAAGCCTGCCAACCTTAATCTTCGACACTTCATTCGCCTCGTCGAATCACCCCCAATCCTTCAATCTCCTGGACTTAGCTTATTTTTATCCTCTTCCTTGGAATCATGTTCCTTGCTTGTCGAATTCTCGACACATCGTCAAGAATCCAAATTAAAAATTTGGCACTCAATATTTAATAAATAAATCATATATCACCCAAACGTTAATTTACTCTTCTATCTCCAGTAGCCATGGATTCGCAGAGGAGATTCCTTTCTCATTAGCATATCCTTCATCATGAGTTTGATTATCCAGGCCTGGATGCCTGGTTGTGGTTCCCGTGTTAAAAGACAAAGCCAAACTGTCGAATTGGCAACTTACCACATCTGTTGAGTTTGACATTGTGATTAACTCATTTCGAGATTCAAACGATTTTCATGCTATTTTAAAGTTTTGGGTCTTGCTAACAAGTGTCTTAAGGGCACTAGTTAAGTAATCTAAATATAAAAGTTTTGTATTGGAAGAAACAACTTTTTAACTTTCAAAAAAATGAATACACAACTTCCAACACAACATTTTTTTATTTGATTCTTTAACTAGTGTTCTAAGGGCACTTGTTAACATTTGCCTAAAAGTAATAGTATTAATTATATCTATTAAATATTATTTTTTGGAATTTCTTTATAAAATCGTATTTTTTAACTAACAAAATGACAATATATTTGTATCATATAAAAAGGTATTTTATAATTTATTATTATGGTACATTACCTTAACATAAATTTGATTTCTTTGATAAAATAACAACTTCCAAAAACAACTTTTTATATTGGAAAAAACAACTTTTTAACTTTCAAAAAAATGAATACACAACTTCTAACACAATATTTTTATATCACAATATTTTTATATTTGATTCTTTAACTAGTGTTCTAAAGGCACTTGTTAGCATTTGCCTAAAAGTAATAGTATTAATTATATCTATTAAATATTATTTTTTGGAATTTCTTTATAAAATCGTATTTTTAACTAACAAAATGAAAATATATTTGTATCATATAAAAAGGAATTTTATAATTTATTATTATGGTACATTACCTTAACATAAATTTGATTTCTTTGATAATATGCAAAAAGCGATCCATTTGGATGCACTAATTATAAAATAGAAATAAAGAAAAGGGAAATGCTTATTGTCACGAGAAAGACATCATGATAGAATCACAAATGACGTGGCATCATTTATTTATGTTTCTCTCTCACGTTTTCGTTGTAGATCCACGAGTCCTCATTTTCTGTTTCTCTCTAACTACTACTAGTTTTTTCCATTTGGCGTTTTGAACCATCAACCAGAGAACCACTCTGAGCACTCCTTGGCACTAAAAACTAAGAATGTTGTCACCTTCGTCGCTACCTCTGTTGTTACCCTTCGAACCATCCCTGATTTCCCCTTCAAAACCTAACCAACACCACTATGCCACGAGTTTAGACCCGATGCGCCATGGGCGACCATCAAGAAATGCCTCAGAAAGACTCACTGTGGAACCTCCCCTCAACCGCTTCATACAACTGTGCGGGAACCTCCGTTGGCAACAAACCACCACGGGACCCCTGACCTCCTTCCTATTCACTTGGATATTGTAGTCTGCACTTTTCTCAACCTTCAGTAATTGAGAAAGAAACACTTGAAGGAGAGAGAAAACATATTATCCTATGAAGGAGAAACAGTTAAAGGATAACATGTCTTTTTTTTTATCAAACACGTCATCTGTGACGTTCGTGAGAAAATTATCTCGTGCTATATATCAGCACTCTAAAGAAAATGAGTAAAAATTTGAGGGAAAAAATGAGTAAAATAAAATGGAGACCATAAAAGAAAGGATAGATGAATCTTATATATTATTTAAATGAAGAAAAAACAGAGAGAGGAAAAAAGTAAAATATTTTCTTTGGATTTATTTGTTAGATAAAAAATAGGAAGAAAGAAAAATGAACAGTTAATGTAGTATCTTTTTCATCCTTATTAAAATAAAAAAAATTAAACAAAATTAACATTAAATTAGATATATAAACAGATGAATAACATTGTTGGGGATTGTACTTTTGATAATATCAATTTTAGTTGCACATTGGTTTTTTTTTTTAAGGAAAAGTTGCAAATTGGTTAAACTAGACATTTTATTCTTCTTTATTTTATTTCATCATTTATTCTTTTACTCTATTTTCTTTATTTGTTTTATTTCTACTTTGTTTTATTTTACTCTTTGTAAGTGATTTGTCTCTTTTACGCAAATGACTTAGGGTCCATTTACTTTATTTTCAAATTTTTGTTTTATGTTTTCAAGTTGATACACATACTAATATACATATAGTCAAGAAGATGATATATAAAGTGAGAATTAGTAGTGCAGACAGTAATAGCACATTTGAAAATAGTAAAAACACCTTTTCATTATTTTCAAAATGCTACACCACCACTACTAGAAAAATCAATTTTAGAGAGGAATTTTAGCGAGGGATACGTATCCCTCACTAATAGCGACAGAGTTAGTGACGAAAAACAAGATTTCAGGAAAACTTAATTTGGATCCCGTTAGTGACGGATTTAGCGACGAAAAATATCCGTCTCTAAATTTACCGTCACTAAATCCGTCTCAAAAATACTAAAATACATTTAGTGAGGGATTTAGCGACCAAAAAAATTCGTCTCTAATGTTTCTGTCACTAAATCAGTCACAATTTTAGTGACAGATTTAGAAATCCTTCTCTAATTTTTTTTTGTCTTTTTTTTATGATTATAACATACCACTGTTTGGCTTTACCCAAAAAAAAAAAAAAGAACATACCACAATTTGACTGAGTCTGCGCTGCCTCTCTCACATCTCTCGTCTCTCTCACAGCTCTCCTCTCTCGCGCATCTCTCATCTGCATCTCTGTCTCTCGCCCTATTTGTCTCTCTCACTCTCTTCGTCTCTCACCTCTCTCGTCTCACTACGACCAACTCTCCATCTCTGGCGCTCTCTCTCGACCAAGATTCCACAGCCGATGGCGACAGCGGGCTCTCTAGCGACGGTGACAGCGACGACTCCACACGGTAACCACCACGTTCTCAATTATCTCCACATTGACTGAGTCCTTCTCCTCTGGAGAAACCCTTAGTTTTTTCCCCAATTTTCCAGATTTGTGCAGCTACATTAGAAAAGACCGGTTTAGAAGTATCAGAACCAGATCTCGACTTACCTGACGTTGCCTGAGTCGAGTGTGATCCCCTAGTTTCATCATTCACGTGAGGTACTGTTGAATCTTTGAGACACATTCCCACCTCTCGGCCTTCACTATCGTTTCAATTAGATTGTTGTATTTTGTTTGATTCTTTTTGTTGATTGTTGTTCTGATTCAGCTTAGATCCCAGTTAGATCTCAGTTAGATATGTTTGTTTTATTTTGCTCTACTTGTTTTTGTTGATTGTTGTTCTGATTCAGCTTAGATCCCAGTTAGATCTCACTTAGATCTGTTTGTTTTATTTTGTTCTGCTTCTTGTTCTGTTCTGTTCTGCTTTCTGATTCAGTTTCTGCGTATAGAATAGGATGTAAAATAGTAGGTCCACTGTTAAAGAAAATGTAGCTATACTAAAAAATTATTAAGGATATAGTCAAGTTTCAATCAGATTTAGGTGTCCATAATCTCTCTCTGACTCTCATGGAACCTGATATCA
Source organism: Calophaca sinica (assembly GCA_037113605.1). Classification (NCBI taxonomy): domain Eukaryota; kingdom Viridiplantae; phylum Streptophyta; class Magnoliopsida; order Fabales; family Fabaceae; genus Calophaca; species Calophaca sinica. Next base: position 72,967,429 of record CM073734.1, read on the forward strand.
GTCCATTTTTGTTCTAGGGTTTTTTTTCCTTTGCTTTTTTTCTTTCCTTTTCCCTTTTGTAACTCAGTTTTTATGTTGATATGTTGCTTGCATCCTTTGGATATATAAATGATTGACTAGCATGATAGTGTTGTTGTTGTTGTTGTTGGCTTTTTGGTGCATTTGGTTGTTTATTCTCGTTTGGCCTCTAATTAATTTATTTACATCTTTTAATTTAATTTAATCTGAGTTTTATTTATTCATTGTTTAATGTGCAATTGATTGAATCAAAGGATTAAGAAGGTCAATCTCAAGTTCTATCAGCAGCACTCTCAATCCCTTCTTGCCCGTCTGCCTCTGTACGTGGTTGGCAGCTTAATAAAGTACACAGAAGGTTGATGCTCTTCAGTTACTCTAGGTATTTCTGGATCTACTCAAGGTTCCCAATTTTACACACCCACAACAAAAATACCACCATTTTAAGTTTTCACAGCCCCAATGATTACTTTTATTCGGTTCTTCTCAAAACAGCTTTTGTTGGGACAACATCGTTTTTTTCCTTACAATTTTTATTTATTTTGTTACATAAGATAAGAAAAATGGTTTTTGAAATTGAATTAGGTTGAATCCATTCTGAACTGTAATATTAGTAGAGCTTATCCAATCTTAATATGGCCAAAGCAACTCGTTCTATTGTTATGCAGGGTTCTTTGATGTAAATATACTTCCAGTCCTGCATTTTTCTTTCTGATCATATGCTGTTACTGTGGCCACCTAAGTTTCCTTCTAAAACACCTAAGCATGTTTTTATGTTATATTCTTTCCTTTCTAGTTGTGTCAAAATTTGTTATGACGAAATCAATTAATGTGACACATATCTTGCATCTTAGTGGTCCAGTAATATGAACTTTGGGGCTTAATGCTACTTGATTACAATATGCTATAGTTTAGTTGCAATTTTCATTTAATACATTGTTAAGTACTTCCTCTCCTCTTCATGTACATCCTGACTATAGTTTAAATTTGATGCAACGTGAAATCTTTTACATTATCACTAAATAATAGTGTCACATCATTATAATAACCAAGTTTCTATCATTTTCAGGGAAAACTAATGCTTTTTAAATAATTGCATTATATAATTCAGTGACAGTATAAAAGTTGAACAAACTTAAATCCTACTTATTAACTACCTCATCCATGTTGTGTTATAAGTCAAGTCACTAACTCATTTTTGCTGCAATTAGTGATAAGTGATTTGATGCTCTCTGCACCTTTTTGTGTTGGTGGATTTTTTAATAGGATGTTTAAACTTTGTGTTTTATAAATAGAACTTCATCTCATGCGATTGCCTCTGAATTTGTTCTTCACTTGTAGGGCATATTTAAGTTTTCACAGCCCCAGTGTCTTACCTATTTCTTATTTTTCTTATTCGTAGAATATCTATTGAACAAGCCTTTTCTTATTTGAGATGACTTTGGAGGAAGATTCTCTTGTAATTCCTTGGTTTTTGTGGTTGGAGCTGCTCATGATATTGATTTTGGTGATTGTTTTGGTGATTGTAAGAATCATTATTTCCTGTTGACCTCCTAAAACCGCAGGCTCTTGGAGGATTTTTAGGCGATTACTTTAGTTTTTTTCTTTCAATTCTTGTATCATTAAAGATGATCTTGTTAATGATTACTTAGTAGTAAAAGTTTGAAAGGTTCTACTTCCTTTTTGTTGTATATAAAAAAAAATGATTTGAAGGTTTCTTATTGAATATGGCTATGAGGAATTTGGATGCCGATGATTATGTTTTGTATTTTGTTTGAACCTTTGGAATTGGATGTGAACTTTTGAATTACTATTTGGACTTGTTTGTTTGGCCTTGTGGAATGAACTTTCTGTTGCATGAATATATATTTTTGCTAGTGACATTACTTGATATGCATGAGTGACATTTACTTAATAGCCCATTATATTGTTGAATAAAATGACAACTGCACATGCTAATATTATTGTAAGATACTTGGTAAATGTATTTTCTAAATTGCAATTCTCAATGATGATTTTCCCTTCTTTTCATTGTTTTTTCATGTACTGTCAATGATTAATGCTATATTGTGTAAATAATGCATCAGCAATGGAAGTACCTGAAAATAGAAACTGGATGGATAATAGAGTGGATTGTGACAAGAATATCACAGTTGAATTTAAAGTTGGGATTTATGAATTTGTTAAGTTTGCCTTGGAACAAGATAAAGATAACATTGGAAGAGGGAAGATCAGATGTCCTTGGAAGAAATGCAAGTGTTTGCCTCATGAAACACCCGACACAGTGAGGGTGCATCTATGTAGGAACGGATTCATGAATGATTATTATCGTTGGACAAATCATGGTGAGCCTAATCCCCCGATTCCCCAGTGGTTGTTGATCAATCATATTATGGTAGAAGTGGTCAAAGGGAAATCTTCGATAATTATGAGCAGTTGGTAATGGATGTCGCGGGACCAGGAATTGGCAACTATCTTGAGCGAGAGGGTGACGATGAAGAAGACACAATGATAGAAGATCCTAACCCAGAAGCACAACAATTCTTTGAAATGTTGAAGGCTGCACAATCTCCTATATGGAATGATTGTGAGAAACATTCTGTGTTGTCTGCTTCTTTAACGGCATTAAGTTTGAAAACATAATATAATTTATCTGAGGGTTGCTTTAATGAATGGATACAGTTATTGGGAGATGTAATGCCAGATGGTAATAAGATGCCTAAAAATCTTTACCAGGCAAAAAAATCAATTTCTGAACTAGGATTAGGAAGGGTGAAGATTGACTGTTGCCTGAAAGGATGTATATTGCATTATAAGGAATATGAGATGCTCAAAAGCTGTAATTTTTGTGGAGAGGAGCAGTATGACGTGTTACGAGACGGGGTAAAGTGAAATTAGTGCCACTAAAAAGTATGTGGTACTTCCTGCTTGTTCCAAGACTACGCCGATTGTATTCCTCAATACAAATAGCTCGTGAAATAAGATGGCATCGTGAAAATCAAAGGGAGGCATGTTCTTTATTTCATCCATCAGATGCAGAAGTTTGGAAACACTTTGATGAAGCATGGCCTGCATTTTCTCAAGATCCTCGAAATGTTAGATTAGGTCTGTGTTCTGATGGCTTTGCTCCATTTGATAAAACTGGTAGGAGATATTATTCATGGCCCGTGATTATCACTCCTTATAATTTGCCACCATGGATGTGTATGAGAAGGGAGTTTATGTTCTTAACTGTTTTAATTCCTGGCCCTTCCAATCCTAAGAGGAAAATTGATGTGTATTTGTGCCCCCTTAATAGATGAATTAAAAAAGTTATGGGAGGAGGGATATATGACTTATGATGTTCCCTTAAAGCATTTTTTTTTTGATGAATGCCGCTTTAATGTGGACCATCAATGACTTTCCGGCCTACGGGATGTTAAGTGGGTGGATGACAATGGGTAAACTAGCTTGTCCAATTTGTATGGAGCGTTCCAAGGCATTTAGCCTTGCATATAGCCGAAAGACCTCATGGTTTGATTGTCATCGCAAATTCTTACCACAAAATCACCCATATCGGAGGAATACGACTGCATTTACAAAGGCAGAGTTGAAACCTCAACTCCTCCACAAAGGTTGAGTGGTCAAGAAGTCTGGGAAATTTACAAAGTGTGGAGGAATCCCCAGAACAAAATAATACACCAGGCAATGGGGTAGAACACCATTGAACAAAGCAAAGTATATTTTGGGAATTGCCATATTGGAAAACTCATCTTCTCCAGCATAATCTTGACTTGATGCACATTGAAAGAAATGTGTTTGTCAATATTTTGTTCACAGTGATGGACACCAAAGGGCAGACAAAGGATACTTGCAAATCTAGAAAGGACTTGGAAATACATTGTAAGCGGAGTGGATTGGAACTACAACCTAGTAGGGGTGGAAACTTTGTAAAACCAAAGGCAAACTATACACTAACCAAACAACAAAGACTTGTTGTTTGCGAATGGGTTAAAAATCTCAAACTTCCAGATGGTTATGTTTCCAATTTGAGTAGATGTGTTGACTTGAGGGAAGCGAAGTTGAGTGGCATGAAGAGTCACGATTGCCATGTGTTCATGCAACTATTGCTTCCAACGGCATTCAAAGTCTTGCCCAAACCTATATTGAACATGCTTACTGAATTTAGTCATTTCTTCAGAGAAATTACTTCATCATTGTTGAGAGAAGATAAGTTGCATATGTTGGAGGGAAACATCCCCATCATTATGTGCAAATTGGAACAAATATTTCCACAAAGTTTTTTTGATTCAATGGAACATCTTCCAATTCATTTAGCATATGAAGCCAGACTTGGCGGACATGTTCAATATAAATGGATGTATCCATTTGAAAGGTTAGGTCTTCATAATATCTAATATCTTGTTCATGTGTCCTTATTTATTTTCTTTTCCTTTAAGCTTAATCTTGATTTACTCAATAGGTTTATACGATCTTTAAAACAAAAGGTGACAAACCCGGCTTTTGTGGAAGACTCAATTTGTAAAGCATATTTACTGGAGGAGATGTCTACATTTGCTTCGTATTATTATCCTCTTGATGTTCTATCAAGGAGAACAAGAGAGCCACGAAATGATGACGGAGGAGAAGGTTCTTTTGTGAATCCTCCATTGTCAATCTTTAATTATCCGGGCCGTTCTATCGGAAAATGTGCCACATCTACCTTGGATGATAGGGAAATGAAAGCTGCACATTTGTATATTCTTTTAAATTGTTCTGAGGTGGTGCTTTACTTGAAGTAAGTACTTCCAATAGACAATATGATATATTTATCCTATGTAGGGTCATGTTTAACTGCTATCTTGTGTGTGTAGTATGTTTTATGAGAACTAAATCTTGAAACAAATGAAGCAGACCTGGACAAAGAAATTTTCGCAAAGTTTACCTCATGGTTTAAAACATATGTATGTGATTTTATTCAATTTAAAAATTAGAGTACCATAATTTGTTAGGTTGAAATTAAAAATTGTTGTCTAATGTAGGTGCTTGACTTAACAAATGCGATTGATGATATGCTTTTAACGAGTTTGGCATGCGGTCCTATTAGAAAAGTTACTAAGTGGCCTAATTATGTTATCAATGGCTACAAGTTTATGACAAAATCTCAAAATGAAGGGATGAGTACGACAAATCATGGTGTATGTGTTCAAGGTGGGAAACATGATACAATAGAAAATGATTACTTTGGGGTGTTGATTGATATTGTTGAATTGGAGTACACTGGTCACCCTACCAAGAATGTGGTTTTATTCAAATGTGAGTGGTTTGATCCTAGCCCTCAGGGGACAAGGATAGATAATTATGGCAATGTTGAAATAAAAAAATCATGGAGATACCAAAATTATGATCCTTTTATATTAGCTCAACAAGCAGAGCAAGTCTACTTTACTTCCTTTCCTGAAGGGCAACAAGGTTGGTTGAGTGTCATAAGAACAAAGGCACGCAATATAATTCAAACTTTGGAAAATAATATACTTGAAACAAATGATGCATACCAAGATGATGATGCAGAACATGTGCCTATAATTGTTTCAAATGAAGATTTTATGCAAAGTCTTGTTGACACTGATGGTGTAGCAGAGGAAGTACCAAGCTCTATGTTGAACCTTGATTTAGAAGACGTGGAAGAAGAAGAAGAAGATATAGAGCTCATATCTGATAGTGAAGAAGAGAAAGATGATTATGATTATGAATAATCTTATGAAGAGACAGATGCAAACTAAGTTATTGAGTCAATATGTGTTATTCTCGTGTATTACTTTTGAGCATTTTGTGTGCTACTCCGATGTATATTAAATGAAAATGTTTAATTTTATGTGACTTTTTAGATTTTTTATCCATAATAGTTGGTTATTACTTTTGATTATTTTTTATCCATAATATTTGTTTTTTTATAGATGGCAGACAATGATAACACAAGGGGTAGAGGAAGAGGTACTGGTAGAGGTATCATAGAGGCAAGGGAATAGTGAGAGGTAGGGGTACAACTACTTTGCCACAACCTTCTGTTGTGCAATCCACCCATCCCTCTACAGGGTAATCCACATATCCTTTCACTTCTCACACAAACGTCGCTCCCCAACCTCCCCGATCTACACCTAGCCCTCATCCTTCCTTCATAGAGATGTTGCATTCCTTAGCCAACCCTTTTACACCTAGCACACATTCCCCAGCTGATTTTGTATCTGGTGATGACCCACGTGTATCATCATCATCTCGTGTCGACTCATCTCCACAAATTGGGACTATAGACACTGATGGACGTATGTGGATTCGTCTAGGTCCGGGAAACACGTAAGTAATTATAACTTTTTTCCTTTAAGTTCTTAAATAACTTATATGCTTGTGACTTACAACTTGTTTAATATTATTGGCATAGTTTTGACCCTCCCATTCAACCTACGCGTGAGATTATAAAGATAATTAAAACTAAGTTTGAAGGGTGTTGGGAAACTTATGGAGAAGTGAAGAGCAAAGACAAACCATTAAAAAAACTGTGGTGGAAAGAGTTTCAGGTATGAAGTGGAAGTATGAATATTTGAGTAACTTGATATTTATGTTTTCTTTTCATCACCTTGCACTCTTATAATATTATTCTAACTTTAGTTAAATTTCTTTGTATTACAGAGGAAGTTTAAGTGGCTTCCAGAACATAAGGCACAAATTAAAAAGACATATCATCTTAAAGCCTCTGATGGGTACTCCAATGCAATGTATAGGGTACGACGTAAAATTGATACAGGGAGTTGGATTCTTGGTGAAATGCGTGAGCAATTGGAACAAAAATGGAACATTGATGATTGGAAAGGGAAGGCAAAAGTTAACACTAACAATAGAAGCTTATCTGATAGTTCGCTATATACAGGAGGGTCAATTCCAACAACAGAATATTATAAGAGAATGGTAAGCAATTGAATTATATATAGTTTTATATTTTCTAAGAACACATTTTAATTGACACTAATCACAAACATTATGCTTGGTGTTACACCTCATGAGATTGGTTTTTCACCTTTCTCATCCTTGTTTAACATTTACTGAATATACATTATGTGGATTTTTCAAGATATATGATTTATTAAGCAATTGATATTTTCCAGTGACACATAATGCTTGTATTGATTTGTAATTTATGGATTTGATAAGATAAACTTCATTACATGAAAAACTTTCCCTATTGCCTGTAGACTGAAGATGTGTGTGGATGAAAATGTAGTTTTGATGTATATAAGATGGATGGGATTTTGGGGTTAGGCAATTGTGGAGAGTGAATTCTGAAATGGGTTTCTGGTTTTGTTGTGTTTTGTTGGTAATTACTGAAAATGTTGTGTTTGATAGTTAAGAGTTCCGGAAAAGATTTGTGCTTGTAGACTGAAGTTGGGTGTGGATGAAATGTATTTTTAGTGGAGCAAAAGGGATGGGTTTATTTTGTTTGATCAGGACATCTGGTAATCCTACAAAAGGAATTGTGAAATGGGTATTCTTTTGCTTGTTTATGGCTTATTGGTTTCTGCTAATATAAGAAGCTCCATTTCATGGCGAGGCAAAGCTATTAAGGAAGGTTGAGCTAGAATAAGGATAATAATGTGTACTGTTAGAATTGGAAGAAACTATTGTGAGGTTGAACCGGAAGAAATTACCAGTGTAATTAAGTTAAAACTTAAAACAAGTGTTGGTAGATTGCTGTAAATTGTAATGGCTAATTATCTCAATTTTGAATGTTTATGATTTGGTGATTATTGATCTTAGGAGTAATTTTGACCTCAGGAAATTGTTGATTGTTCCATACTTTCCGTAGCTTTATAACAATGTTTTGACTGGTGACTGGTTCAATAAAATTAATTCTAATTTTGATACTACTACTCAATGAAAAATTATAAGGAGCTTGTAAGTGTTATATTGAATTTTGATACTACTACTCAATCTAATTTTTTGAGATACTTTTGGATTGAAACCTATACAAATTATGAAAGACTAGAATATTGTAGTTTAATCTAGTTCACCTCTGTTATGTAAATTAAAAGTCCTACAATTTTGCAATTAAAAGTTCAGTCCAGTTCAGTCTAGAATATGGCTGAAAACAACCCCTCAACCCCAATTCCATTTATTATTTATTTTATAATTAGTTGGGTTATTTATTTTACCAATGGTAGCTCACTTATTGTTTGGTCTCTTTTTTTAATGTAATGAACTGATAATGCTGATTTTAAACCATTGAATTGCATAAATTATGAATGATTTGATTACTCAGTTTGGTCCTTCTATTGTGCTGAGTGTTTTTGTCATCATCTGTGTGGAGATTGGTGTGCCTTAAAATCATGTTGGAGATCATTGAAAGTCATAGAAATGAGTTTTCAACAGGTGTGAATCGAATCATGGATATCTGGAATCGATTCATGATGTGTCTTGGAGCCTTGCAGAAGTTTTGGACTTACTGTGAATCGAATTGAAGGAGTGGGAATCGATTTACTCACTTAGGATCACAAAACGCGTAGGAATTGTACGTTTGAATCGATTCACACTTACTGGTGAATCGATTCACCACTGCTGGTTTTTAAACCAGAATGTTGTTTTTCGTTCAGGAGTGCGAGCAGTTTTCTAGGGTTTTGTGCAGCCGTTCTTGAGTGTCCTTTGTGAGGTTTTAGGGGCTGGGAAACACATTCAAACACCTGGGGATCTTAGGGAATCATAGAGGGAGGATTGAAGGCTTTCTCTATTATTGTTCTTGAGATTTTATCATAGAGGGAAAGAGAGAGGGGTTGTAAGAACTCTTGGGCTTGTTCATCTTGAACATTTAGAAAGGGGTTCAGAGCAATTGTATTCTCTTGTAAAGACTCTTTGATAGTGAAATGGAGGGCTGCTCTCTCCCGCAGACGTAGGTCATCTTTTTGGGGCCAAACTGCATAATCAAATTGTGGTGTTTTCTTCTCTACCCTCTACTCCTTTGTTTGTTAGTTCATTGCACCTTGTTGATTGGTTGGTTGCTGTTTATTTTAGTTATTGGTTGCCGTTGAATTTTGTTCCATTATTTTCTTGTTTGAATCTCAACAAGTGGCGCCGTCTGTGGGAAGGAACAAATCATTCAAGTGTGCACCATGGGTACTAAGTGGGACATCGAGAAATTTTCCGGTAACAACGACTTCGGTCTATGGAAAGTGAAGATGGAAGCAATCCTAATTCAACAGAAATGCGTGGATGCTCTAAAGGGTGAGGCAAGAATGCCGGCCACCCTATCACAAGCGGAGAAAAAGGAGATGATAGATAAGGCAAGAAGTGTCATTATCTTGTGCCTTGGTGATAAGGCATTGAGGGAAGTCGCAACGGAGAAGACTGCGGCGGAGATGTGGGTCAAGTTAGAATCGTTGTACATGACCAAGTCATTGGCTCACCGGTTATGTCTGAAACAACATCTCTACTCATTCAAAATGGTAGAGACCAAATCTATTGTGGAGCAACTAACGGAATTCAACAAGATTATTGATGACCTACAGAATATTGATGTGAAGCTCGATGACGAGGATAAGGCTCTGCTCTTATTGAATTCACTGCCTAGGTCCTTTGAACACTTTAAGGATGCACTCCTCTATGGCAAGGAGTCCACTATCACTTTGGAGGAGGTCCAACAATCAATTAGGACCAAAGAGCTAACCAAGCTTCAAGACTTGAAGGTGGAAGATAGTGGTGAAGGCTTAAGTGTGTCAAGGGGAAGAAGTGAGAGTAGAGGAAACCATAACAAAGGGAAGAAGCCTAGGTCGAAATCCAAGTCAAAGGGGGACAATAAGGCAAAGTACAAATGCTTTAATTGTCACAAGACCGGTCACTTTAAGAAGGATTGTCCCGAGAGAGGGGGCAATGGAAATTCCGTGGAGGTTGCAATTGCTATGGAGGATGGTTATGAGAGTGCAGGGGCTCTAGTGGTGTCGAGTTTGGAAACGGAAAAGAACTGGGTCATGGACTCGGGATGTTCTTATCACATGAGTCCTAGGAAGGAATACTTTGAGACTTTGAAGCTTAAAGAAGGTGGAGTCGTTCGCCTGGGTGACAACCAAGCTTGTAAGGTGCAAGGTATGGGTTCAATTCGTCTTAAGATGTATGACAACCGCGAATTCCTTTTACAAGATGTGAGGTATGTTCCTGAACTCAAACGAAATCTTTTATCTATAAGCATGTTTGATGGATTAGGCTATAGTACTAGAATTGAGCATGACATGATGAAGATTTCGAATGGTGCATTAATAATTGCTAAAGGGACTAAAATGTGTGGCTTATACATATTAGATGGTTCTACTGTTATTGACATGCATCATTAGCTAGCCAAACTCCGCTTGATAAAACTAAATTATGGCATTTAAGGTTAGGGCATGTTAGTGAAAAGGGTTTAGTTGAACTAGCTAAACAAGGTTTGCTAGGTAGTGATAAATTGGATAAACTAGAATTTTGTGATAATTGCATACTAGGCAAACAATATAGGGTTAAGTTTGGAAGTGTCATGCATCATTCTAGTAAGCCCTTTGAGTATGTTCACTCGGACCTTTGGGGTCCTTCAAGAGTGACAACTCATGGAGGGGGTTCCTATTTTCTCACCATGATTGATGATTTCTCTAGGAGAGTATGGGTTCACATTTTGAAAAATAAAAGTGACACATTTGAAAAATTCAAGGAATGACATACTCTCATAGGAAATCAAATAGGAACTAAACTGAAAGTTTTAAGGACTGACAATGGCCTGGAGTTTGTTTCAGAGCAGTTTAATGAGTTTTGCAGGAAATAGGGAATTAAGAGGCATAGAACTATGGCAGGCACACCGCAACAAAATGGCCTAGCGGAACGCATGAACATGACCATTTTGGAGCGGGTCAGATGCATGCTTTTGGGAGATGGGTTGCCTAAAAGTTTCTGGGGTGAAGCTGTGAGTACAGCAGCTTATTTGATCAACAGATGTCCATCAACGGCGTTAGACTTCAAGCCACCTATGGAGGTTTGGAGTGGGAAACCAGCAGAATACTCAAATTTGAAGGTTTTCGGGGCTTTGGCATTTGCTCATGTCAGACAAGACAAGCTTGAAGCTAGGGCTGTGAAATGTGTCTTTATTGGCTATTCGGAAGGTGTGAAGGGATATAAGCTGTGGAAGATGGAGTCTGGAGGATCAAAATTCATAATAAGCAGGGATGTTACTTTTGATGAGACCCGCATGGGGATGATGTGCAAAGACCTGGAGAATAGTAGCTCAGAAACAGAGGTGGAGAAGACTCATTTTGAGGTGGAGCCTTCCACTAGTGAGACCAGGGATGACAGGGAAGACAATCCTCCACCATCAGGTTCTAGAGGAAGGCAACCAACAGTGGATCTTGGCTATCAGTTGGCAAGAGATAGGGAAAGGAGGGAAACTGTGGCACCTAAGAGGTACGGCTATGAAGACTTAATTTGTTATGCTCTAAATGCGGCTGAAGAGATGCAAGGCTCAGAACCAAAGACATTCAGGGAAGCAGTTGAGAGCAAAGAAGGTCAGAAGTGGTTAGAGGCAGTGAATGAGGAAATGAATTCATTGGAGAAGAACTGACACTGGAACTTGTGAAGCTACCTAAGAAACAGAGGGTGGTTGGATGCAAGTGGATCTTCAAGAAGAAGGAAGGCATTCCGGGAATTGAAGAACCAAGGTATAAAGCAAGACTTGTGGCCAAGGGTTTTACACAGGTTGAGGGAATTGATTACAACGAGATTTTCTCACCAGTGGTGAAACATTGTTCCATAAGGGTCCTTATGGCAATCGTGAATCAATATGATCTTGAGTTAGAGCAAATGGACGTGAAGACCGCATTCTTACATGGAGACCTAGAAGAGACAATCTACATGCAACAACCGGAAGGTTTTGTAGAGGACAAGTCTAAGGTGTGTCTTTTGAAGAAATCTTTGTATGGGTTGAAACAAAGCCCTAGGCAATGGTATCTTCGTTTTGACGATTTTCTTCTGAAGATGGGATTTATGAGAAGTGGGTACGACAGTTGTGTTTACATATTGAAGAAGGGTGAGGAACGTGTTCTCTACCTACTTCTCTATGTTGATGATATCCTGATGGCAAGTTCTAGCAAAGAGGAGATCAGCAAGCTCAAGGAGAAACTAAATTCGGAATTTGAGATGAAGGATCTTGGGGCTGCAAAGAGGATACTTGGGATGGATATCGTGAGGGACTGGAATAAGGATGAATTGTTCTTATCTCAGCATGGGTACTTGAAGAAAGTGGTGGAGCGGTTTAGGATGCATGAAGCTAAGCCGGTTAGCACTTCTTTGGGTCATCACACAAAGCTCTCGGTGACACAAGCTCCTAAGTCCGAAGAGGAGGTGAGGAAGATGGATACTACTCCATATGCTAGTGGGGTAGGAAACATCATGTACGACATGGTTTGTAGTAGACCGGACTTAACATATGCGGTTAGCATAGTGAGTCCGTTTATGGTAAATCCGGACCAAGCACATTGGGAAGCTCTGAAGTGGGTTTTGAGGTATTTGAACGGGTCACTCAAAGGTGGTTTGAGGTACACAAAAGCAACTCAAGGAGAAGACGCTTTGGAGGGTTATGTAGATGCGGATTATGCGGGAAATGTGGATACAAGGAAATCATTGTCTGGTTTTGTGTTTACATTGTTTGGAACGACAATAAGTTGGAAGGCAAATCAACAGTCCGTTGTGGCGCTATCTACTACTCAGGCGGAGTATATCGCCCTAGTTGAAGGGGTGAAGGAGGCCATATGGTTGAAAGGTATGATTGGGGAGCTAGGAATTACACAGGGTGTGTGAAGGTACATTGTGATAGCCAAAGTGCTATCCACTTGGCAAATCACCAAGTGTATCATGAAAGGACAAAGCACATCAACATCCGCTTGCATTTCATTAGAGACGTCGTTGAATCTAAGGAAATTGTGGTTGAGAAGGTTGCATCGGAGGACAACCCGGCGGATGTTTTCACCAAGTCACTACCTAGGTCAAGGTTCAAGCATTGCTTGGACTTGATGAATTTCTCTGAAACGTAATTCCAGTAATGGAGAGAGCAGCAAGTGGTTGATGGCCAAATGTTGAACATCACCACTGATTTGAAGTCAAGGTGGAGAATTGTGGAGACTGGTGTGTCTTAAAATCATGTTGGAAATCATTGGAAGTCATAGAAATGAGTTTTCAATAGGTGTGAATCAAATCATAGATCTCTGTAATCGATTCATGATGTGTCTTGGAGCCTTGGAGAAGTTTTGGACTTACTGTGAATTGAATTGAAGGAGTGGGAATCGATTCACTCACTTAGGATCACAAAACGCGTAGGAATTGTACGTGTGAATCGATTCACACTTACTGGTGAATCGATTCACCACTGCTGGTTTTTAAACCAGAATGTTGTTTTTCGTTCAGGAGTGCGAGCAGTTTTCTAGGGTTTTGTGCAGTCGTTCTTGATTGTCATTTGTGAGGTTTTAGGGGCTGGGAAACACATTCAAATACTTGGGGATCTTAGGGAATCATAGAGGGAGGATTGAAGGTTTTCTCTATTGTTGTTCTTGAGATTTTATCATAGAGGGAAAGAGAGAGGGGTTGTAAGAACTCTTGGGCTTGATCATCTTGAACATTTAGAAAGGGGTTCAGAGGAATTGTATTCTCTTGTAAAGACTCTTTGATAGTGAAACGGAGAGCTGCTCTCTCCCGCAGACGTAGGTCATCTTTTTGGGGCCGAACTGCGTAATCAAATTGCGGTGTTTTCTTCTCTACCCTCTACTCCTTTGTTTGTTAGTTCATTGCACCTTATTGATTAGTTGGTTGCTGTTTATTTTAGTTATTGGTTGCCGTTGAATTTTGTTCCATTATTTTCTTGTTCGAATCTCAACAATCTAATTGGTTATTTGGTTAAAGTTTTATTGTTACATAATCTCTTATTTTCAGAATGAGAATGAAAGACACATTCTTGAAAGGGACTCCTAAGAGGCATTAGGAGATGATGTGTCCAGCCACCAGTCCGACAACAACATCTTCTTAGAGGTTGTTGGTGATGTGGACAAGAAGGGAAGAATTTATGGTTTAGGTCCTGAGGCTGCAAAATACAAACCTTCTTCTTCCACATCATTTATTGGGATCTCCCCATCTGAATATGAGGAGATGAAGACTCAAGTTTCTAACCTGACAGCTGAAAACAAGACCCTTAAGGATGAATTGGATATGATTGCTGCAACACAAGAGCAAATGCGTCAGTTTATGGAAAGTTTTTCATTGACTCGTCCATCTCCATTGGTTCCGCCACCACCTTCACCTCCACCTCCGCCTGCACCTACAAATGAGGATGATCAACAAGATGGTGATGAGTTATATGATGAATTGGGTCCAGATCTTTGATGTGTTTCTTTGAAATGGGATGTAAACTACTAGTTTTATGAACATCGATGTTTTTTATGAATTCACATTACTTATGGTTTGTATGGATTATGTTTTGGTTTGTATGGATTGTGTTATGGATTATGTTTTAGTTTGTATGGATTATGTTTATGTTTTGACCAACCATCCCTTTTTTCTTCAAGGATAAAGCTTCATAATAATCAGGTGAAGGTTCTCTCAACTTCATTTTTCTTCCTTTGAATCTAATCTCTCTTTCCCTTTTTTTACATTGGTGAACACTTTTATGTTTCAGAGTTTATTTTGTAGATCTCTCAAGTCATTTTCTATATAAATTTTGTAGCTCTCTAAAATCATTTTTATTAATTTCATTCTCTCCTTTTTTTTCTTAGATAAGTTGGACATGTGTATTACAAGGATTTATCATGGAGCAAACCATAAAGATTTATCATGGATACCAATAATACCAAAACTGCATTTTATGTGGCAGGCTTTCTGACCATGGATCATTGTTGACAAATTTACAGGATTGCTTTACTCATATGACATTGTGATGGATAGATTAGATGAAGTGAAAAGCAGTATTAGCAAATCAGGGGAAGAAATTGGTCATCAGCTTTCTGAGGTATATTGTCCAAATTGTTTCCTTCTTATAATTTTTATCTTCTCATTGTTGTTTCATGTCCTAATCCAGATTTATTTGCTCTTAATTCCCCTGCTTAATTAATCAATTATTGTTTTATTATATGATTGCTCTTTAATTGCTGTGAAAACAATACGGAAAAAAATCAGACTTTCTGTTATCTACTATATCTATATAAGCTCCTAAATTGTTTTTTAAAAGACTCATTTCTCCTTCACAGCTAACTGACACGTGTCCTAGTTGAGGGTAATTTTGTCTCTTTATTTTTTATCTGTTCTTCCAATTCAAATCTCTCGATCATCTCTCTCTCACTCTCACCGTCTTTCTCCACTGTCAGTTTTCTTTTTGGCTCTCACGGGATCCCTTTCTTCTCTCAGCTGGATCTCTCTTCTTCTCTCACGGGATCCCTCTCTTCTCTCATCTCGAACTCTCACGGGAAAACAAACCCTAACTCTCTGTTTCCCTCTGGATCCTAATTTCTCCCCAATCTTTCCTTTTCTCCTCTTCCTGCGACCCGATTCAGCCATCTGAGAATGCAGCCTTCGACTCCCATCTCCTTCCATTTTTGGTTGCCTCTCAGCTGGTCTCCTTCTCTAAAAATCTACTGCACCAAACATTGCATTCTCAGAAGCTTATCCGAATCTCCCTACTTCAAGCGGTCTTCTTCTACTTTTTCCTGGTGATTTTTTGCTTATCCCTCCCTATCTGTTTTTTTTTTTTGGATGAAGAATATTGTGTGTTAAAGAAGATTTTTTTGTGCTGGTGTTGATATGATATTCGGTATTTTATTTTTAGTATTAGTGGGTTGAATATTGTGTGTTTTCTGATGAAGAATATTGTGTGTTCAATATTACTCTTTTGTTCCCCTGTTGATATGTTTTTTTTTTACTCTATCACATTTAAATGAAGGTGAAATAAGTTTCATGAGCTGAAACATGTTAGAATAGAAAACAAGCAATTACTGATTTAATATAATTCTTCAACTAATTAGTGAATTCCTAAACAAGAATAAGATAATTTAGGAGCAGAAACTAGATTTTCATATGCAAATTGCACAAATTTAACCCCAAAGAGAGGAATAGAAATAAGGAAAATTTGAGGATAAAAAAAAATGTACAGAAAGTTAAGTAGATGAAATTAAGAAATTGAAGTCACCTTACTAGATGCTTACACATAAAGTCCTCTTATTCACTGATTGGTGAGACATTGTATTGCAGGCAAGGAAAGCTTTGAGGGCATTGAAGGGAATAGTGAAGCTTTAAGCTATACACGCCAAGCTATGAGTACTCTCAGCTTGCAGTCCATTGTAAGTATCCAGTCACAGGTCATTGCAAGGAAACTCCAAATGGTTGAAGGAAAGTGGAATTGTGGTGAAAATGAAGAGATGCAAGGTTCAACAGACAAGATAATAAGGGCGAGCATAACAAGTTGCAGTTGATCATTAGTTCTCACTTCTCATCACATTGCAAATATAAAAGTTTCACTTCCAAAACCATAATCCCCCTTTTTATTATGGAAGTTTATCAACTACTCTTTACTTACCTATTATTTATCCTTTGTACAGTTAGAATTTGAAACATAGTATTATATTTTTCAGATTGACTCAAACAATGAGAGAAAATGGGATGACAACATTTTATTGAAGAAAGAGGTAGATGCCTCTTGCACAATCAAGAAAGAAGATGTTCTTAAGAGAGAAAGAGTAAAAGAATACTCATATAACCATAGAGTAAGCTCTTAATTTGCTCTTTGTATTTTTCACACATTAAGGTTCTAATACTAACTGTCAAAAAACCTCTCAGAAATCAGCTGAATCAGAAAGAAACAAAATAAATGGAAGATAGAGGTACTGGAGGGAGCAGTGGGTAGACACCCAACTTTCTAAAAGTAAAGAGCTTGAAGATTTAGATTCAGTTTTTAGTTCATATTCTAAAGCTGCTGGTGAGGATTGTGGAAGAAGACAACTAAAGCATAGAAACATTCAGAGACAAAATGAAGTTGAAGGATTAGATTCTTCTCCAATACTTTCTACTAGGAACTCTTTGCCCAACAGGACCCAGAATTCAGAGGTAGAAGATCACTCATTTCCTAGCTCTCCTGCAATTCCAACATACATGGCTGCAACAAAATCAACACAAGCTAAAGTAATATCAACTAGCACCGCAAGAACAAGGATAGGAGGAAGGAATTGCAACACATACTTTCTGATTGCTATTCACTATGCAAGAGAAAGATATTTGTTGTAGCTTCTATTAACAATGAAGTTCTCAATGAGCAAGGCCAGTAATAATCACTCAAATGTATTTGTTTTCTTTATTTTTTATGAATCTTTCTTTTGTTTCCTTATTTGAAGAAAGCAGTACAGTGATGAAGGTTATTTTCTGATATGAAAAGGTTGACTATGGACTTGGTTGTTTCACTTGAGAAACAGTTTATTTCCAAGGTTGCTTTGCTGTTTCAATTTTTAAAGTTGTGCCCAGGAATTGGTATGGCATTACTATATTGCATTTAGTTGCTTAAAACTGAATTTTGTTCTTTATATTGATGCTTAAATATGATGGGTGCATGTGAATTACCTTTTTGTTTTGTCTGCTAATAAGATGTTTAATTTATTCTGCATTATACCTTATGTGGTTCATCTGTTGTTTAAACTGTCACTGACTTAGTTTTTTTGTGTTAAGGGGGAAAGAATTATCTGAAGGAAAATAAGTCTGACAAGTCAGAGTTAGGTGTCAATGACAAGGAAAAGGAGGTAGATTCCTTTCATTTCTTGCTTCTGTTTCCACTGTCACAGGATGTGGATTTTGCAGTAGGCTCAATCTCTAAAATTAAAGGCTTAATTGTTATTGAGAGTTATATTAAAGGCTTAAGCTAACATATGTCTAACTCTTTTAGGATATATTAATTGGATATTTGGATAACTTTATTTATGATTTATGAATTTTTGCTGGTGTGGTCCTTGCAAAGTGATGGCTCCAAAATTTCAAGAATAGAACAAGGTCTGGATAGTAGATAGTCTATTGTTAACCCATACTTTCTTTTCCTCATGAATTTATTGTGACGTAGCTGAAAGTATTTCAAACATTAACAATGAAAAATTGATTCTACTGCTAAAATGTGTAGCAATACTTTTGGGTATTATTGGGTCCTAGATAGAAAAGATGGAGTCATACTTATAGGTATTATTGAACATTTATTCTACCACTAAAATTTTCATGCATTATATTTCTATCCATTTTGCCTAGCAATCAGACAAAAAGCCTAAAAATCTGTGAAAATACTAATATTACTTCCTTTCCTTGATTCAAATCTGATTTGCAGGATGTATCTTCTGATGAGGATTAATTTGTACATTATACATGCTCGTCCAGAGATTTGGAATTGCTCTCTAATTGATATTGTTGATATTGCTTTTCAAGAGTAAGTTTTGATTCTGTTGTGTTTAAATTATAAGGAAAAATAGACCAAATGTGTATAACTAATAAAATTTTCACTTATTTATTTGTTGTAATACACTTGCATAAAAGCACTTTCTTCCATTCACATATACAACATTATATCATACACTAAAGGTACTTAAGTTCAAATATTTACTCATCATTTATGATGAAATACAGGCTACCAATAACCAAAATATATGAATCATCAAGTCAGATTTCCACCCAAATGATTGCATACTCACAATTTTCAGATCCAGATAGGTTCCTATATAATGCACAAGTCAAGAGTATCCGAGAAATTAATGCTAATAAAGAGGTACATATGCTGTCACTATGTCACTGTTAAAGTTTAAAATACTTCGTTTAATTACTAACTATTAAAAATGCAACTAGGATACAACCTGTGTCCTCGAATGTCACCAAAGAACAATGGCAACTTGATATACATTCCTTGAATGTCTATGTCTCCATCACAATCGCCATGGCCTTTCAAACTAATCAGAAAACAATTTCCGATAATTGTTTCCTATGCCATGACAATTAGCAAATCTCAAGGTCAATCACTGGCAAGTGTTGGGTTGTACTTGCCTAATCCAGTTTTTAGTCATAGACAGTTGTACGTTGCAATTTCTAGAGTTCAGAGCAAACAAGGATTAAAGATATTAATACATGACAAAGAAAAAAACCCGTTGAGCACAACCACAGATGTTGTCTTCAAAGAGGTTTTCCAAAACCTCTAGCAAGTTAGTATCTCTACATTCAACTATCAACCACGTTGAGAATGATAATAAATTCTTGATGCTCATTATTTTTTTTTATTTAACAGGTTTTGTGTAGCAGTGCAGTATTGTTTCAAAGTCACTAGATTCAAGTCTTTCTGCTGCCTTTTTGTGGTACCTTTCAAATTGACATATTTCCACAATGGCTTGCTATATCCATTATTATTAACCATATTTACATCTTTGAAGAATTGTTACTGAGCTGTTCTAACATGAATTATGATCGTATCTACAAGATTATTTTGCAGGCCTTAAAGCTACTCCATCTATAACCTCTTTATGAGTTTCCAGAGGTATGAATATTATTATTATAGTAATTTGATAATTGCAATAAAATTAACGCATTCCATCATACATACAGAATTTAATGCATTCCATATCTGCTATTTTTTTATAGGGTTGTCAGCAGGGCTATTGGCTTCAGTTACTTGGATATTTTGTTTCTACGGTCATTTTGCATATTTTTTGATACCTACTGCTATTTGAAATGTATTAGAATCAGCTCTTATTGTAATACTTTTAATTTAAATATATCCATCGTTATAAATAACATTTTTTTACCAGTGAACCAAATTATGGTTAATTATATTAGAGCACATCATTTGTGCATCCTCTAGGTGTTTGCATTCTGACACTTGGACAAAAAATTCAGTGCCCTATATTAACAATTATGGTGTCATTCCATAATGATATTTGGATTGATTTTTAGACACAAATTGGTGATCAACTTTGGTTAACCTACAAGTAAATTTCTACCTATCAACGCCGCGAACCCGTGCGTATGCACAGATCTGTTACTGGTTTTATTTGAAAAATAAATTCTTTAATTAGAAAAAGAATAAAATGGTAATTTTGTACCCAAAAAAAAAGAATAAAATGGTAATTTAGAGAAGGAATTTGTCCCTCACAAATTAGGCAAGGTTCATTTTAACAAATCCCTCACTAATAGCTAGGGAACATATTCCTCACAATAATCCCTCACAAATAGCGACAGAAAACATCCCTCACAAATAGGAAGATGGAAATCCCTCACAAATAGCGACGGAAAAAATCCCTCGCAAATAGCGATGGAAAAAATCCCTCGCAAATTGCGACAGAAAAAATCTATCCCTTGCAAATAGATACGGAAAAAATTCCCCTCAAATAGCGACGAAAATACGATTACTTGTTCTGATTTGTTCCTACTTTTTGCGACGGATAAAATAATTTTGTGAGGGAAAAATTCAGTCGCAATTTTCGACGGATTTAACTTTCCCTCTCTAATTTTTTTGCGACACCAAAATCAATTATGAATTTGGCTTCGTCACAAATTTCGACGATAATATTTGTGATGCAATTTTAACCATTTAGTTGGGGATTCCTTCCCTCTCTAAAACTGATTTTTCTAGTAGTGCACTAATCTTTACTTTGGATATTATCTCCTTAGCGATAAGTGTAATAGTTTATTTTGTGTATTAACTAAAAAACAGAAAATGAAAATTTGATATCTCTTAAAAATTCGGAGTTGTAATAGAAGCAAATCCTACAACTAAAGAACCATGTGTGCAAGAAAGATACAAAAAATGGAAAAAGGGAGATAGAGCAACTACAAAACATACCAATCATGCCTCATAATAATGATAATAGACTACACAAAGATTGTGCAACACTGAATGTGGGCCACATTTGAGTATTGCTAGACCTCATATAAAGGAAAATAATTTTCCTTGACGAATTTTTTTCCAGTGTAAGATAGCCCAACTACGGAACCAAATCACGAGCTTCACCCAAAAAGAAGGTGGATTATTGCTTGAAACTTTGGATAGAATTAAGTGATTGTTACAAATGTTCCCTCTCCATGGATCTTAGAGGTGATTGATTGTCTCGACCTTCTATAATGGACTGACTGGGTGGCAAAATGGATGGATTGGATAAATCCATCCATGGATCCTAATGGATGGATGGAAAAAATCCATTTATCCATTTATCATTCACTAAAATTTCATCAAAAAAATGCAATCCATCAATCATCCATTGAAAAAAAACCATTCAATCCATCCATTAACAATTTTTTTATGGATGGATATCCAATCCATCCATAAAAATTATTTTAATCATAAAAAATTATTTTTAATCATAAAATATATTTTTAATCATAAAAAATATTTTAGTTGTACAAAAATTATTTTAATTACAAAAAATTATTTTTAATCATAAAAAATATTTTAATTACAAAAAAATATTTTTAACTATTAAATATATATATATACACACACATATATCTCTCTCTCCCCCATATCTCTCTCCCTCCTTTCTCTCCCCTATCTCCCTCCCCTCTCCCCTCTGTCCCTTCTCTTCTCTCTCTCTTCTCCCCATCTCTCTTTCCTCTCTCTCATCTCTCTCCTATCTCTTTCTCCCCCTCTCTCCACACTCTCTTTCATCTCTCCCCATCTCTCTCCCTCTCTCTTATCTCTTTCATCTCTCTCTCTCTCATCTCTCTCATATCTCTCTCTCCTCTCTCCCTCCTCTCCCCTATCTCTCTCTCCTATCTTTTTCTCTCTCCTCTCTCTCCTCCCTCCCCCTCTCCTTTCTCTCTTATACAAGTTTATTGTTGGATAAGTGTTGCCTGATAATAAAGTCGTAATGTCATAAAATGGCTTCAAAACTTCAAAATTTTCCTAATAGATGGATTGGAAAAATCCATTTATCCATTTATCATCCACTAAAATTTCATCAAGAAAATCCAATCCATCCATCATCCATTTAAAAAAAAAAACCATCCAATCCATCCAGTAACAATTTTTTTATGGATAGATATCCAATCCATCCATAAAAGTTATTTTTAATCACAAAAAATTATTTTTAATCATAAAATATATTTTTAATTACAAAAAAATATTTTTAATCATAAAAATATATTTTTAATCATAAAAAATATTTTAATTAGAAAAAAATTATTTTTAATCATAAAAAAACATATTACTCCCCTCTCTCCTCTCTCTCTCCCCTATCTCTCTCCCTCTCTCTCCTCTCTCCTTTCCCTGTATCTCTCCTCTCTCTCCCCCTCTCTTCTATCTCTCCCCTTTTCTCTCCCTCTCTCTCTCCCCCTCTCTCCCTGTCTCCCTATCTCTCTCTCTCTCTCTCCCTCACTCTCCCCCTCTTTCACAAGAATCACACTTCTAGAACAAAATCATATATTTTTCCCAAAAGCAGTTTAGTTATTGTCAATCGTTTTATAAATGGTTTCAAAATCAAGTAAAGCAATTAAAACTGGTCCCGATCACATTTCCGTGGATTCAATCACGTTTTCCATTACCACTGACTGCTCTCCCATGTCGGTCGTCGGTATAGCCCCATCAAGAAAATTAATTACAAACTGGAATTTTCAAAATTTGTAATTGAATAATGTGTTGCTTTTTTTACGGAAGAATAATGTGTTGCTGCTGACTATATCTTAGCATAATAATAATAATAATAATAATAATAATAATAATAATAATAATAATAATAATAATAATAATAATAATAATAATCAATTTTTATTCCCAATTGGAAAAAAAAAAGCTGGGAGTTTTTTAGTACCCTTATCAAAGACTGGACTAATAAAAAAAGACTGGCCAAAAAATAAATAGCTATATTAAACTGAATCAGTTTATTTATAAAAAAAACTAGTTAGAATTGCCTTCTTTTTTCGAATACGAATATTAAGAAATTCGTTTTTAGAATTTTAAGCTAAACGAATATTACGCAATATTCAAACACGTATTCAATATTAAGCTATATATTCACAAAAAAATATATTAAGCTAAACGAATGGTACATCTTTTTGTATGATTAATATGTTTTCAATTCTCGTCTTTAGAATTTTACGCTAAACGAATAAAATGAATATTAAGCATTGCCTTCTATTTTTAGAAGACGAATATTGATTAGACATGAATTAGTTAAAACGCGACGTTTGATTGTCGGATGCAAATTGAGCATTCAAGCGTGAGTTTGAGTGGGAAACATGAAAATAAATGTACCAGCGGGAGACTGGGTGAGACGGAGGGGAGAAGGGAGAGAGAGGGGAGAGGGAAGGAAGAAAGAAGAGAGAGATCGAGGGGAGAGAAGGGAGAGAGGAGAAAGAGATGATAGATAGAGGGGAGGGGAGTGAGATGAGAGAGATGAGAGATAGAGGGGATGGAGAGAGAGGGAGAGAGAGAAGAGAGGGAGAGAGAGATGAGAAAGAGGGAGATATGGGAAAGAGATGAGAGGAAGGGGAGAAAGAGACAAGAGAGGGGAGAGATGAGAGAGAGGGGAGGGAGAGAAGGGAGAGATATGAGAGCTAGAGGGGAGGGGGAGTGAGATGAGAGAGGGGGAGAGAGAGAGGGGAAAGATGGAGATGCCCTGGTGAACAAAAGGATGGGTGAAGTATATGATTTAATTAACTGATAATGTATCATTGAACCATAATCAATGGCCAAATGAAAGAGGTAACCTAAAGAAAGTCACATGTGAGTATGGCTTAGATGATAAAATAATCCTGGAATTTTAATTTCATCCCAACGTTATGATGATGTTAAAATAAGGTTTAGATTCGAACCGAACTTCAATGGTTGGAATAGTTAATTTTCTATTCTAGATAAAATTACTATTTGGTGTAAGTGTTAAAGTTTGACATCCGCCGTGAATTGATTTTATCCTTTATACATTACGATTTTTCTATCACTTTGGAATGAGATAGTTTTAAAATATTCATAATTAAACAACTTGTGGCATTATATATAATATTGTTTTAATTTTATAAAAAATTTAAATCAATAAACCAGGTTTTATAATATTGTATTAATTTATATATTATATGGTGTTATTAAAATATAATATAATAAAATACATGAAGGGACGGATCCAGAAGATTAGATATGTGAGGGCAAAAATCAAAATCATATACTATAAATATTTGTATAAAAAATATATCAATGCATAAGAGATAAAATAATAACATTATTGTCGTTAAACAAAAAATTAGAGATTACAAAAATATAGAATTATATACCAAAAAAATTAAAGATACCTCAACCTCTACGAATTGTAACTACTTTTTACGTGTCTTCATGTTTTGAAATTGTTCTTTGATTTTTTTCATTTTCAACACTATCAAAAATATCTTTCTTTTTGTATGTGACAAAACAATTATTCAACAATTTATTTTCCATAAGGCTATACATTTGTTTCTTCACAAAATTCATTGCAGATAAATTCTTTTCAACAGTTGCTGTTGTCATAGACAAAATCAAAGCTAACTTCAGCGACTAATCCCCAGTTAACCCACTTAATCAAATGACTAAACACATGGTGCAAAAGAAACTTACACAAGTAATGAAGGAGTTGTAAATAGAACCCAAAAAAATAAAAGATTAAAAATAAAATGAAGAACATATAAAAGGAAAGATACCAGTAACAATATGAAGTTGAGTATGGAGAAGGAATATTAAATAAGGATAGAGAAGACAGAAATAAAGAGACAAAGATAAAAAGAGTAAAAAAGATTTCTACTTTATCTTAAAAAGAGAGTAGACGCAGGACGACACTTAAAAGAGAATAACTCAATTTCTATTTTTTTGCTCTTTAATAGGGTCAATACTTAATTTTTAGTGGGGTCAAAAATAAAATTATTCAATAATTAATAAATAAATAAATAAGTTAATGAGATCACGTGCCCCCAATTTAGTACACTTAGATCTGTCCCTGAATACATGGTGCTATTTTTTGATAAATTTTAATTTCTTTAATATTTATACATACTGTTAATTAAATGAAAGACAAATAAGAGAAAAAGACTACTTATTACCACTTGGATCTGGATCTGGATCCTCTTCTGTTTAGCGGAAATAGGACCACCATGCCGAATAAATCTCTCCTCTTATCCTCTTAAATCTCTTCTTCTCTCTTTATTACATTATAAACACTTTTTCTCACCTTTTTAAATGGAAGGTGGGGATTTAATTAGACCCTCTTGTGACATGAGAGGATCCTGATTCTTACCGGCCACTTCGCATGAATGCTGATAAAAAGACTCAACTTAAAGCTTTCTCACTTATTAAAGCAAAAAAAACAATCTATTAAAATTTGCTTTATACTTTACACACCGTTACAATGACGGAACCAGGAATAATTGTCCAGGGGGCAAAAATATATCACATGATAAACAAAATCAACAATGACTAATTTTTACTATTAATAATTATAAAATTTCAATTTAATAAAAAAAAAGTCATATATCATGCAAAATATGTAGCCATCAAGATCATGATGCTCTTCGATTCTTGATTTGATAAAACTCTTCCATGTAAAAACAGAGGTGTGGTTAGCAAAAAAAAAAAAAAACAGAGGTGTGGTGGTGTTGTAATGAAGGCGATGCAGTCAGTGTGGAACAAGAAGAACAGTGTTTTTGATGCCGTACAAAGTGGTTAAATTAAGCAAACCGATAATATCTTTTTTTTGTTTTATTTTTAGATAAATCTTATCGTTTGATTTGTTTCTCTTTTATTATTATCTTTTTTTTAGGATCGTAGCAGTTTGTTAGGGTTTGATTTGTATTAGGAATTATCTTTTTAGGATTTGTTTTGCATTAGGTTTTATCCTTTTATTTCTTTTATATATTTGTTTCTCAAATACGTTGGAAGTTAGTTTTGAATTATTAATGAAAATCGAGAAGTTTTTCTCAAACCCTCTGTATAAATTCCTCGGGTATTCTTTGAATCAACGAGTTTGATACTTTTATCGTTTTTCCATCGCGTACGCTGCATCAGATTGGTATCAGTAGTCAGTACGTTCCTGCACTATGCCACCAAGGAGATGTGTTGTCAAAACTATCCTAGTAGAGATGCTTCAGCGAGATGAGATTCAGCAGGATAAGATCGTACAATTGCGATTGCAGGTGTACCATTTGACGCAACATTTGGCTGCTCTTCGGTCGTCGAAACATCAACATGTGTTTGATGTAGACCCGTGGTACGATGAAGAGCCAGTGTATGAAGAAGCATTGATATATGATGATAAAGATGAACCAATGTTTGCTGAAGAACCAATCTTTGATGGAAAACTTCTCTTTGCTGAAGAGCATGAAGAAGATGAATGGTCAGTGTTTGACAAAGAATCCATTTTTGATGAAGGACCAATCTTTGACCAAGAACTAGAGTACGATGTCAGACAGAATGTTGATCCGGAAAGTTTGAGATATTGGAAGAACATCGATTTGAGGAGGAAAGTATATTGAATATTGAAAGACAATCCTCACCCATAGCAAAACCATCCAAGGAAGTTGTTCTACTAGTGTTTTCAGTTGCAAATAAAATATTCAAGGTGACAACCAAAGAAGCCCAAGCCGTGATTTTCGTTTGGTTGCTTGAAACACCAATACAAGACATCTAACATATCAAAGATTTATTTTCTAAAACTATCATCCTATACAAGTCATATTATTGGATGAGTACGAAAGAGCATAGATGAAGCAAGACATCAGATTCGAGGACGAATCTTCTCCATCCCAAGGAGAATGATGATGTGCAAAGTGGCTAAACCAAGCCAACCGATAATATATTTTTTTGTTTTATTTTTAGATAAATCTTATCGTTTGATTTGTTTCTCTTTTATTATTATCCTTTTCTTTTTTTTAGGATCGTATCAGTTTGTTAAGATTTGATTTGCATTAGGAATTACCTTCTTAGGATTTGTTTTACATTAGGTTTTATTATTTTATTTTCTTTATATATTTGTTTCTCAAATACGTTAGAAGTTAGTTTTGAATTATTAATAAAAATCGAAAAATTTTTCTCAAACCTTCTGTGTCAATTCCTCGGGTATTCTTTGAATCAACGAGTTTGATACTTTTATCGGTTTTTCATCACGTGCATCAGTTTTGCAAATGTGTTGTGCTATTATCAAGTTGTTATGAACGTGTCACGTGTAGGGTTAAAGCATACTAAGGACTAGCAGCAGCCAGCAAGTTGGTGTCAGAACGTGTCACGTGTAGTTAGTTGACTTGCTTTTTGTTTTGAAATTTATAGGCGGGGGGCGAATGAAATTTATAGGTGGGGGGCGATTAATTTTTTTTCAACCTGGGTATCAGTGGATTTCATAGTTTTTGGGGAGTGACCGCCCCTAATTTCATCTACCTGGGTCCGTCACTGCACTGTTGGGTATTATTTTACGACCATCATGGTTGCTTAGATAAATACATAACTTGTGCTAACATGTGGGAGCTAGCCAGCCAGTGGATGCAACTTTGCATTGTGTCCTGCACTTGCCCACAGAAAGGAAAAAAGATTCTAAAGGTTTATGTTTGTCGTTTGAATGTTGGATTCGGGGCCTAGTAGGTCAACATCCGGGGCTATGCTGTTGTGTTGTGGTTATTAGACTAGGAATTGGCCATATTCTTCATGATAAAGTTTGTGAGGTTAGGGAGCATACTGTTTTTTTGGCCTTTGAGAGATCTTTACACAGGAGTGAGGAAAAATCTAGATACTTATAATTTATAATAAAGATGTAAAATATGTTGCTCATACGGGCCCAAAGGGCGATGTGGGGATACTCAGCACTCAATCTAAAGGACTAATTAAAGGGAGTCTAAAAATAAAATTATTTATTATAATTATTTTGGTAAAGGTGTGATTCCATTTAATTTTGCATATAAAAAGTTTTAAAAAATGTCATTTGTGATAATTAAATAGTTAGCTGTACCTTCCAACATTCTATATATAAAAAAAAAAAAGGCTACACATTCGAACTGCAGTGAGTTTTACATGTACTATCTGTTACCGAAAAAAATATCTTAGTACTCCCTGCCTCCATTATTTCTTGTTTTCTATGTCTTCCTCATCACTTTTTCCGTCTTTTTTTTTATTTTTAAATTCACTCTAATTAACCCTTTTAGCTCGATTGGGTCTATTGAGATATCACCATGGCTTAGGTTCTTCTGTCTTTTTTGTCTTCTTTCAATATCTATAAAACACGGTTTATGAAAAAGTGTATTTTCTTCTATGGAGTGTTCTTATTTCAAGTTATTTCTTCTTTCCACTCTCTCTATGCTTTTACTTCTATTTGAATTCGAATACGTATGTTTTCATATTGTTTATCCTCCGCACCAGAGGGTTATTATTCCTTTTATTGTTGGATTTACAGACTAAAAATTCTTATTCATCTTTCTCTTGTTCAATTTTTTTTTTTTAAATATTACGATTAATACCACTTCTTTTTCCCTTGATTATACTTTTAATCTCTTTACTACAGTTAACGTCTGATTCTAATCTCTCAATTTTTTTTGACAAATTTAGTCCCTTGTTGTTGAATCATTACAATTAAGCCCTTATATCACTTTCGTTTATTTTAAACTCTCAAATTATTATAACATATTCAAATTTTCCATAAATTGAATCAAATAAATTGTTTTAAACCTGTTTTTTATGTAAACTGACGAGTGAGTTACTACTCTGGGGTCTGGAGCGACATGCATCCCTAAGGAGTTTATTTTTCGTCGGGATTCGAGTTAGGGACCTCCCATATTTCAATAGTATCCATGTACTCTCCAACCTAACGGACCTAATAGCTTTCACTAAGCCAACCCCTTTGGGTAAATTATTTTAAACCTTTTTCTACTCAAAATTCACCAATCAAAATATCAAATTTTACTCTAAATGAAAAAAAATAAAAATCTTCAAACCCTAATTTTACATCCTATAAAATCTTTCAAATTTTATCAAATTTTCACTAAATATAAAACTTTTAAACATTTAAAACTATTTTACATATCAGATTCATCATAAATAATAAAGTTAAAAATTGAAGGGATTTATTTTAAAAAAAAATGTAAAACTATATTTACTTATTTTTAAAGTAAAAACACTTAATTGACTCGAAAATATTTAAGGGATCAGAATCAAACATAGTCTAAACTAGAGGGATTAAAAGTGTCAATATTAAGACTTTTTTTCTTTTCAAATCACCAAAATAAGGGCAAATACAATCTGATGTTTCTTTTTTGGATCCATTACAGATCTATTAAAGACAGTTTTATCTTGTATTTATAAATCTGATTTTAAGATTTGAATATGTAGCCTCTTAGTCACATGACACTAAAGAAAAGCTAAGGAGGTGTTCGTTTCAAGTCTTGTAGATTTATTCCTTGGAATAACTTTATAATATTTTTAAAAATAATGATTGGTTAAAAAAGATGTTTGGTTAAGA
Organism: Calophaca sinica; assembly: GCA_037113605.1. Taxonomy (NCBI): domain Eukaryota; kingdom Viridiplantae; phylum Streptophyta; class Magnoliopsida; order Fabales; family Fabaceae; genus Calophaca; species Calophaca sinica. The sequence continues at coordinate 72,996,915 of CM073734.1, forward strand.
ATTATGGAATTATGGTAAGAAGGGGGTTTATGGGTACTTACACATAGATTTATTCCCAGTTCCATGGGAATTTTTTCTAGCCCTTCCCCCTGAGAATAAAACAATGGAAATATGGAAGTTATATTTTTCTCGGGAATCTTTTAATCCTAGGAATAAAATTTCATAACCATATAACAACATGGGAATACATATTCTCTACCCATATATTCTCAGGAATCTACTAAGATAACTTGAAACAAACACACTCTAACGGATAAGCTATCAAGCCAAACCATTAAATATAAGAGTTTAAATTTGATATACCATATACAAATTTTTATAATATTAGGATTTGGATTCTCTCCCACAATTTTTTATAATTTTTATGATATATGGATACATTATGAAAAGTTATTTTTATTACTATTACTAATTATGCTATTAATTTTGATAATATGCTTACACTAAAATCTTATAAACTTTATCTGATGCTAATTGGGCCCAAAGTTTGTAAAATAAACAACAAACTTTTTTTAAAAAAAATGTAAGCACTATGGAATAAAAAACTTTTGCACCTTAATCTTTCAAAAAAAAAAACTTTTGCACCTTAAAATTAGCTTACATGCACGACTTTAAAATAATATCAAAGTTTTGATATTAAATTTTATAAATTAAAAAAAATTAACCGCACATTTATTAGACACAAAATAATATAATTTTTATGGGGTCATTTGTCTTTCCAACATAACAATTTTTTAATCGGTCTCTCTAGCATTACCAGATTGCACATATATATAGGGATTGGGCACTTTCTAATATATGGGCCATAGGAAGCACGAGCCGACAAGGCTAGGAGAAACATTTATTTTTGTAACGAACGAAGCCTACTGTGTTTTGTTATTATCTTATTTCAGCCCAAGATGAACTAAGGAATGAAGTTCATGTTTGATTTCACTTTTTAAGGGCCAAAAGTTATTTTAAAGACATAAAATTGATTTTGTTATGTTTGAGTGTTCTTGCGTAGAATTGATTTTGTCTCTATAATTGATTCTAATTTGAAATTAGGATTTGAAGTTTTTGTCTCAAAATGATTTTTATTTTCAAATTTATTGTTCAACTCACTTTTACATGAATGTATCCAAACAAAAATCTTATATTCAACTCATTTTTAACTAAAATCAATTTTACAAAATCAATTCATTCAAAATTAATTTTTGCCACCGCAGAACCAAACACACACGAATTGCCGGACTTGAAACAAAACGGGGTATTGAACGTATAAGACGACAAAAAAAGACAGTAGATTTTCACAAACAATTTGTATCTGTACTAGTCAATGTTATTTACATACTTGCTTTAGAGTAGAATTGATTGATTCAATAAACAAATGATTGAATTTTCACTATAATTTGATTTCAGAAAAGTGATTAGCTATGACTTGTAACTCGAAGCTGTCTTTGCCGAGAGCTATAGCGGGTTGAGTCCGTTGTCCGGGTTGATGTGTGAGTGGTACTCACCGTGTTGGTTTTTTTGTTTTTTGTTTTTTATGTTCTGCAATTTGAATTGGGGTAGTTGAGAGTGACAGAACATACTCCGAGTTCAAACAATGCAGTATAAAACAGTTGATGTAAACTTAACATGGATAAATATATTATGGACCACACTGCTCTTTGAGATCTTCATGGATCCCCAAGTTTGTCGGCCAAAGATGCAATGCAAGCTTGCTTTTTGCCCTTTCTCAGATTTTACCGACAGTGGCAATGTTCTATGAAGCTCTTTCTCAGATTTTATGTGTTTATTTCAATTTTTAGAAATAATCAGAATCTAAAAATAATCTAAAATATGATAATAATGAAAAACTATTTAAAGTAACTTCTAGAAAATAATCTGTTTTTAATGTATGTGAAGATGAGAAAGAATATTAACAAAGTAATTTTAGTTATTATAAACACACACAAATTAGCTTTTGCTTTACTAAAAATCTCTAAAAAATAATTTCTAGATTATTTTATACGAGAAACACTTTTTTTAATCTTAAACAAACGGGCCTAAGTGGCATCATTATACGATTCGAACACTTTATTCTATTATTAAAAAAAAATTAAAAAACAACATGGTGAATTATTGAACTAAGTCTTTCACCGTTAGTCCGTCTACCTACTACCAAAAGCTAAAAAGGTTATGATATGATCAATTTAAGACCTTTCACTCCCTAACTGATCATCATCGTTGAAAAAAATTTAAAAATTTTGGTACTAGTCGTCATGTCCAGGCGAATGTAAATGTCGGCTAGGTGTCAAAGTCCTGTCCTCAACTTGTCGGAGCTAAAACAATATATTTTTATATTCCCCATACCGTAATGGAGTGTTTGATGCGCTTGACATAGAGTGTTTGATGCATGTCATCCAGGTGTTGGACACCGACACGTGTCGGACATGCCTTTAACCTAAAGTGTTAGTGCTTCATTGGCAATATTTGACCATTGACCTGTATTCGTGTGGACTCCATATTAATCAATTTGGAAAATGTAACTACGTGTATATAAAACAAATTAAGATTCATGTATGTAAAAGTGCTATCTGATGTCCGCTTCCTCAACAATCATGTCCCTAATGCCAGAAATGAGATGGTATAACGCATGCCCATGATCACATCTGCCTGAAAGCAGCGAGATTGCCTCAAAAGAATCAGACTCCACTTCTATCATCTGGAAACCCTTACCCCAAACAATGTTGAGGCCGTGATAAATGGTCCAAATCTCCGCTTCCAGCACAAAGCAGGGGTCCAACTTATGGGAGAAAGCAATAATAAATTGACCCTTATTATCGCGCATCACACCACCCCAACCAGCCGAATTGCCAGCCTCTGAGACCGAGCCATCACAGTTCAGAGTCACATAACCTTGGGGAGGGAGTTCCCATTTCATGGCCGAATCGTTTCGCAAATCCGTCTCAAGGGGTCTGAGGGAGCCCATCCTAGCCTTAAGAGAAAGAATTGTGTCCACTTGATTAAGAATTCGCCAATGTGTAGCTTGGATTGGCATGGGTTTCTGGGAGAACACTGAATCATTTCTAGCTCTCTAGATGATATCCAAGCTTGTGTCGAAAATAGTCCGCCAAGGTCTTTGCACACTATCCAAACTTCGGGATTGAAGGTTGCTACACAGCCATCTATCCCAGTTTGATTCTGAGAAGAAATTAAGTTGAGAGGGAGGCTTAAAACAGTTCCATAGCAGACGCATCCTTCTGCAATCACGGAGAGCATGGAACAGAGTCTCATCATGACCGGTACAAATTGAACAGCTGGTCGAGCTGGCCATATGTTTACTAACACGCTCAGTATTAGTCATGAGGGACTTATGAGCTGCCTTCCACAGGAAATATCTAACCCTTTCTGGTCCACTCCATTTCCAAATACACGAGAAAGTGGTATTGGCTTGACTTGGGCATCGAATAAGTTGACTATAGGCAGATTTTAGAGAGAAAGAGCCATCTGGACTAGGGCCCCAAGTATAGGCATCAGGGCAGTTCTGAACACAGGACAAAGAGATCATCCTTAATTGAGATAACCAATGTTGAGGCAAAAGATGGTCTAGCACCTCCCAATCCCAAGCATTATTATCAATAACATAATCGCTAACCTTCTTGTTCACGAGCTCACTAGGAATTGGATTGGGCAGTTGAGAAACAAGAGGCCCACACTTAGGAAACCAATCATCGGTCCAGAATCTTGCAGATTCCCCATTACCCAGTCTCCACTTGAGAGAGTTGCGAAACATGGTCCAATTTTGGCATAAACCATTCCATAAATTTGACCCTCTCTTTGCAACATCGACAGTAGGAAAACCCGAAGCTCCACACTTATACTTACCTCTAATAGTGGAGACCCATAAAGAATCCGTAGAGGTATATAAAGCCCAAGAAGCTTTCATAATAAAGGTGAAGTTAACCACTCTTGAAGAACGAAGACCCAGGCCTCCCAAATTCTTAGGCACACACACTTTATCCCATCTTAGATGGTGAACCCTTCTATGGTTCTGGTCATCTCCCCAAATGAAAGATCTAGACAACTTATCAACCTCATCAGAAACCCCTTTGGGAAGTAAGCTAGACTGCATCACATAAGTCAGCATAGCCTGGATGACAGATTTAACCAAGGTAACTCTCCCAGCAAAAGATAAAGTTCTGGCTTTCCAAGATGACAATCTCTGATTAACTTTCTCAATGACAAAATTAAAGATATTTTGGTTAACCCTCTTGTGAAAAATAGGGACACCCAATTATTTTCCCAGGTCCTTTGTCATTTGATAACCCAACACCTCACTAATGTCTGCTCTAACACTCCTCTCAACATTCTTGGAAAAGAATATTCTGGTCTTATCTTGGCTCACCTTCTGACCAGAGCTAGAGCAAAAGGCCTGAAGAATATTCTGAATAATGCTAGCATGTTCCCTACTAGCCTCTGTAAAGAGGATAAGGTCATCGGCAAAGGCAAGGTGGGAAATGTGAGGGCACCGCCTAGCAATCTGAACGGGCTTCCATAAATTTTCTCCCACAGCAGCCTCAATAAGGTGGAAGAGTCTCTCAATACATAAGACAAAAGATAAGGGGAAATGGGATCACCTTGTCTTATACCTCTGGAGGGGCGGAATTCCTCAAGAGCCTCTCCGTTCCAAAGGAGACACATTTTAGGCGTCGATATACAGAACCAGAACAATTGAACAATATTATCTGGGAGACCAATATCCATAAGTTTCCTTCACAAACTCCCACTTTAGTCTGTCATATGCTTTCTCCAAGTCAACCTTGATAGCCATCCAACCTATGCGGCCAGATTTCTTCCTCATGGAATGAAAAATTTCTTGAGCGACTATGATGTTGTCATGACTGTGACGTTTTGGCACAAAGGAACACTGAGCTAGCCCCACAATCTTACCCATGCTGCCTCTGATACGATTAGCAACGATATTAGTAACAGTTTAATAAGATACATAACATAACCTGATTGGCCTAAACTGCTTCATGTTCACCACTTCATTTAATTTAGGTATAAGGGTGATAAAGGTCTCATTAATATCACAAATACGCCAAGGCTCTGCAAAGATGTCCTTAATCAACCTGCAAAAGGAGTCTTTAATAATAGGCCATTGGCTATGGAAAAAGATAGCCTGAAAACCATTTGGCCCAGGTGCTTTGAAAGCCCCAATACTCTTAATAGTATTGAAAATTTCCTCTTCTGTCACCTTCGCCTTTAGTAAGTTTAAAGCCTTACTCTCCATATCAGGAAAAGCACCCTGTAAACAAAAAGGAGAGAAAACTTCATTAGTAGTAAAAAGGGCCCTGTAGTAGTTGGTCGCCAAGGCTTCCAACTCATAAGGGTCATCTATCCAAATGCCTAGATCATTCTAAAGAGTTCTAATGTGGTTGCGCCTTCTTCTAACCCCAGTAACACCATGGAAGAAGCGCGTGTTTCTATCTTCAAATTCCAACCATTTGGCTCTAGATTTTTGATACCACACGATTTCTTCCTGGGCAAGAATAGCTTCATATTGTCGCCACACATCTCTTTGAATGGCGAGGAGATGATTGTTCCACCCATGGGCTAGCCGACGATCAAGCTTACAAAGCTGGTGTAGAAGTTGTCTCTTCTTCGAAAAAATGTTGCCATAAACATCTTTGTTCCACTCTTTAAGAGCACTACCCAACTCCGTCATTTGCTGCCCCCAATTAGAGTAGTCATTCCGCCAATGATCCTTCAAAAATTAGTCGAACTTGTCGTGTGAGAGCCAAGCCGCCTCAAAGCAAAAAGGCCTGCGATGACGATTTCTCCTAACCAGGCTCTCAAATTGGACCAGGAGGGGCTTATGAGCCGACTTAAGCTTTGGAAGATGAATCACATCAGCTTCATAGAAGCGTAATCTCCAGTCAATGTTCACTAACATCCTATCCAGTCGTTTCCTCGTATCTCCTTTCTTCCACGTGAAAGGGTCGCCATGAAAGCCGACATCCATAAGTTCACATTGATCCACCATTTGTTGAAAACCCTGCTCTATCCTAACTGGATTTACCAGGGGAGGACCAACCTGTTCACAGTCCTTGAGAATTGCACTGAAGTCACCAATGAGCGCCCACAGACCATGGATGTCGCAATGAATCTCTTGGATTGCGTTCCAAAGGACTTGACGTTGTGCATAATGAGGGCAACCATAAACCGTAGTTAAATGCCAAGAGTCTGAGACTCGCCATTTTACTTTCATGTGAATAAACTGAGAAGAAGCTAACAAAATGGACACCGCCCAAACCGTCGAGTCCCATAGGCACCAAATTCCCCCGGCTTGACTGTTGGCATCAATAACAAAATGGCTATCAAGGCCAATTTTTCGGATAACATTCCTAGCAATCGCACCACTTGTATGAATTTCCATGAGAATAATCAAAGAAGCAACAAATTCCCTCTTCAAATCCTTCACCAAACCCGAAAATCCTGGGTTCGCCGTACCTCTACAGTTCCAAGAAATAAAATTCATTGAGAAGATGAGGATGCATCGGGGGTACCATAACCCCAGAGACTTCCATAGGCATATGCAGTACCTGTTCCTTAGAGCATATGCAGTACCATATCAGAGGTTTGAGTATACTTATCTCCCAGGCCATCTGGATGCTGACCTTTGTCCACGAGCCTTCTTCGCCTCTGAGCTTCTGCAAAAGCTAAATCATTTGGGTCAACTAAAACCAAAGCACTCCTAAGTGGATCATCCCCCAACATACGAGACAGGAGAAGCGATTGCTTAGTCTTGTCCATATTTCGCATGACTTCTAAAATCATATTTTCCTCCTCCTTTTGCTTTTCTTTATTTGCACGATCCATGATCGGTGTTGGGCCTACTGCCTCTAGGCAATTCTCTTTCCCAGTGATTATCTTGGTTAGAGTCAAAGGTCCGGATGTCCCAGTGTTCTTTTTTGGCCCAAGAATGGCTTTCTTGGATGGGCCTTTTTTTCTCAAAAGGCCCAACTCCCTTGTTGCAGCCCCCACTTTGGGGGTTTTTGCCAGCCAAAGGATTTTGTACTCTAACCCGGCTCCGAGTCACAGCATTTTGAGGACTCGAGGCATCTGCATGCGAATCTGTGCCTGTCACTTGAATCTCGCGATCATTATTTCCCTCGGATCCGAGAATAACAAAACGTGATCCTTGCCCTTTTAAATATCCATCAATATATCCATTCTCAGATGTCAAACCTTTGACTCTCTCCCTAATGATTGGCCCCTTTAATTTCTGCGATTTATTTCTAGAAATTTTTTTTGGGATATTCCATGGACCCAGTCCCAATTCATGCGCGGGATCAGCGGTAATTGACATTTCAGCATTAATTGCACCAGCAACCGTGCTAGGGTTTGTGGGATCACCACCGTTCCCGGCCGTTGTATCACTAATCGCCGCTATGTCTGATGCCGGAGAAGCTCTGCTCGCCTCCGTCGGAGATAGTTCAACCTCTAGTAATTCTCTACATTCATCTTTTTTATGCCCATATCTTCCGCACCTAAAGCAGATAGAGTGAAGTCCTTTGTACTCCAGGAAGAGTTTTTGACCCCTTATTACAATATGAGAGGAGAGCTGTCTGTCCAAATCCAATTCCACACAAATTCTAGCGTATTTACCACAATCATGAATAGATGTTAATCTATCCACTTTGAGCATGGTTCCCAAAGCGGATCCAATCCATTTCAGGAAAATATCATTACATAATTCAGGATCGAGCTTAGGAATTCGAATCCGGACCGCCACTTTTCGAGTTAGAGAAGCCATCATGGAGAAAAGAGGTCGCCAGTGTTGAACAATAAGGTAGTGGTCTGCCACCTTCCATGGTCCTTCAAACAAGGCATGTCTATAGTCTTCTACGGAGGATAACCTCACCAAATAAAAGTCGTCCGCTAAGTCAATAATCTTCATAGTGCCATTCCTCATCCAGCTGGAGCGAAGCTTATTTTCTAAAACCCTGAAATTAACTCTTTTGCCTATCACTTTGACAATGAGAGTGTTCCTCCACGGTTTGGACCAATTTTTCAATTCCTCGTCAGAGAGAGGAATTTCTGGCCCTGGGACATACAGTTTCGGCTTTCTAGGACCATCCTCCCCAGTCTCCTTGTACCATCTGTTTTTTGGGAGGTCTTCATCCATGTCTTCACCCCAGTCTTCCTCCTTCGCACTTTCATCATCGACGACGTTTAGCAAGGCTTCTTTGAACGTCGCTAGCGACTAAGTATCTTCCTTCGCCGTTTCCATCTCCGTATCATCATTGCCATTCCACTCTTCGACTTCTACGGTGTCTTCCGTTCGGATTTTAACTTTCTTTTTACTACGTTGGAGCAAGTCATCTTCTTGAGCCGTGATAGAGGGAGAAGCGTTATCGGACTTCTCCAAAACCCTAGGAGAGCTCATAGCTCCGTTCAAATCCCAAACCTAGGAAATGCACAAGACGTTGTTGATGACCTTATGCTCATTGCTGGTCATGCTACTAATGATGTGGGAGTTTCTGGCGAGAGTAGACAAATCTCTATTATTCAAGATGATGCTTTCATAACCAGAGCAGAATATTGAGATAAAACAGAGTCAAAAGGGCCGTCAAAATTACTAAACTAGACTATTATATTTTTGCCACTTTTTATTTTAAAGGGGTAAATATATCAATCTAAATCAAAATAAAAATTAAATTCACATAAAAATAATAATTTTTTCTACATACTTTTACCTTTTTCTCTCTCAACTTTCTCTTTTTTCCTCTCTCTTCTCTTTCTTCTTTCTATTTCTTTTTTTTCCAACTTCTTCTTTCTGTTTCTTTATATTTCTCTTTTTCTATATTTTTATATTTTATCATCATAATTTTTTATTATTTATAAATAATTATTTTCGTTTAAAGTTTCAATAAGAATACATTACATATTGTCAATATAATTTTATCGTCTTTGATCATGTATCAAAGTTTATAAATATATTTATTATATATTTTTTATAGATGATTATTTTACTTTTAATTCTTAACGGGAGGAAACATTACATACTATCGGTATAAATGATTATTTTTCTTTTCAATACAAACGGAGAAACATAAAATGTTATCGGCATAACATAAAAATTTATAAATATATTTATTATATATTATTTATAGATGATTATTTTATTTTTTGCTCTTAACGGGAAGAAACATTATATACTATAAGTATAAATGATTATTTTTCTTTTCGGTCCAGACGGAGAAACATAAAATGTTTATTTTTCATACGAGCGTAAACATCTTTATTATTTATAAATGATAATTATGCTTCTTAGTCTATACGGGGAAACATTACATGTTGTGGGTACAATTTTATCGTCATTGAACATATATCAAATTAATAAATATTTTTATCATTTGTAAATGATTATTTTATTTTATAGTCTTTATGGCAAAACATTACATGTCGTGGGTGTAATTTTATCGTGTTTAAACACATATCAAATTTGCAAATGTCTTTATCATTTATAAATAATTATTTTGCCTTTTAGTCCTTACGGGGAAACATTACATATTGTCGGTATAATTTTATTATAAATAATTATTTTGCTTTTTAGTTCTTACAGGAAAAAATTACATGTTGTCAGTGTAATTTTATTCTAAACTACTGTATTAACCCGTGCGATGCACTGGTGAGATTTGAGGATTATCGATTCGAGTCACGTAAAAAATTAAGTAGCCAAAAATGTTTTCAAAAGAAAGTGGAAAAAAGGGCATGGATGAGTTTCTAATATAAATAATAGTATGATTTTAAGGTGAGTTCATAGTAAGAATTAACAATAAAATCTGTTCCGAGCAAGGAACAAAGTGGTGGCCGGAGTCACTGAGTCCGCCGCGGGCTGTGGTTGCTGATGACGGAGAACGGTGGTGGGGTACCTACAAAAGGCACCCCAACGCTCAAGTCAGTATCGTTCTAATGAGGTCTGTATGGTGTAATGAAAACGTAAATTGTACCTTTTTTGGGTCCTCCTTTTATATGATTCCATTTAGGGTTTGATCTGAATGGACGGTGATTAGGAAGGGAATTCCTTACCGAGCGCTTCAGTCCGTTGATCAGATCGACAGTCCTAGATCGGTGGCGTAAAACTAACGCGAATCAGGGGACTGTTGATATAACGGACGTACCAGATCGGTAGCCATTGGTCGACCACGACCAGTCTGCGAAGTTAGGCCACAGAAGTGGTATAGGAGGAATGGGCTTCGGCCCATTTCGGAACAAAATCTAAATGACCGAATTCATGTTAGCAAACAAACTTTTTTTATTAAATGTTAGACAAAACATGAAAAATATTCAAAGAAAATTGAAAAAAAGATATAAGTTTACCTTAGAGAAAGAAAATAAAAATGGCTGAATTTGTGTTGCTTGTGTTTATTTCTACATTGAAATTAAATAAAGAAGGAAAAATGAAAGAAAAATGAGGGTAGAAATTGACTATTTTCAAATGAGAAAATAAAAACAAAAAAATAACAATGGAGACATAGGTATTTATTCTTGTTTCATGAATATGTTTATAGATTAAGTGATATTTTCAGTATGATTCTTTAGTTAACTTCAAGTTGATTTATTTTAGATTCATGCTTAACATTTGAATTCAAATTTATTATGAATTATATGATTGATAGTGAATATCAAATTAAATGTTGTCAAATTTATATGACAAAATAATAATAATGATTGATTACACTAATTTAAAATCGGCAAGTTATTTAAGAGAAAATATTTATGATTTTGATAACATTTATTAATTATGATTTTGTAATAATTTTGATATTAAAACAATAATATAATAAATAAATAAAATTGTTTTAGACGGGAAAAGAATGTCTCTAATTTTGACATGTGACATGATCTACTTGAGCTCCATTCTATATAATATAATAGATAGATTTATGGATAACATAAATTTAGTAATTAATGATTATCGATAAATATACATTAAATTAGATAAAACAAAAAATTGTATTTTGGAGGAATTAGAATGACCACTTTTTTTTTTCAGAACGAATGATGATAATATGTATATGGTCAATTTTTTTAGTAATTTTGGAACGATTACATGATTTTGCTTAGGATTGGTAATTGTTTCATCTAAAATGATTATTAATTGATTGATTTAATATTGATTGTCATAAATAATCAATTGGGTAATTTTTGATTGGCACAACAAATTAATTGGATGGAAGAAATTTCTATTCATTCACGTATTAGTATTGGCAAACACATTTAATACCCTCCAATAATGTATTTAATAACCGACATAAAATAAGAAAATATTAATATATATTGATGAATGAAATCAATATAGTTATGAATATCAACAATTATAAAAATAATAAAATTAAATAAAAATAGTCTGTATTTTGGCGGGAACTGGAATGATCGGGTTTTGATATGTGACATTGTTCCACGTGGCAAAACTCTATTTTATATAATATAGTTGATGATTATTTTGCTTTTTAGTCTCTACGGGAAAATATTACATGTTCTGGTATAATTTTATCATCATTAAACACATATCAAGTTTATAAATATATTTATTATTTTTAAATGTAATTAATTTAGCTTTGATATTGTTTTATGGCTATTAATACATAGAGGTGGTTCAGAAAGATGCTCTTAAAATTGTTATAAGGACCACTGTATTAAAATATTTGCTCTGATACATTCTTCTACTTATGCTTTGACACAAAATTTTCATTCTTTTGAATGATATACTCTGATATATATAGTTTGAAACATATATATTGATCTATATATCTAGTGTTGATCTGATATCTTTTCTCTTATTATTCTGATGCAAAAATTTAGATCATATGCTTTGATAAAGTTGTTATGTTCTAAAAAATGCATGTTACTTATAGTATAAATTTTGCTCTGATACTCTTTTAAACACTTCGCGAGAGTATGTGTCTTATAGATCATTTTGGCTCGGATACCTTTTGCGATTTATTTGATCAAATACTATACCATATAAGTTTTAAAAGTTTATTCATCAATCTAATAAGGTTTGTTGTCAGTGTCGTAAGAAGTTTTGTCTTATCCAACAGACAAGGTTTGATATGTAGTGGAGTATGTTCTAAATGGTTTAGCTATTTTTGGTAAAGAACAAAGCAACATTTCTCAAAGACGGCTATGTCTAATGAGAATAAGAAAAGTTTTGCCTGCAATATTTAGAATAGTATGCCTTTCAATAAAAAAAATGATATCTACTTTGTCTCAGAATAAGACAAGAAAAATGAATATCTCATTTAATGTCTGTTTCGGATCTAAATCCGGCCTAAATCCAACTTAATAGGCCACAATTAAAGGCAAACCCAAATTAACACAGCTTCCATGACAAACTTCATTTCAAGGCTATATAAGCCTATCACCACTACCAATTCAGGTAACTCTCATTCCAACCTCTTCATCCACCTCATTTATAGACTGACTTGAGCGTCGGAGTGCTTACAGGTGACCACTACTGACGTCTATCACCGGAGCTCGGAGCACCACCGTGACCACCACGTTCTTCCACCGTCCTTCACCGCGAGGTATTCATTCTCTTGTAATCTGTATGTTTACTTCAGAACATTGGCGCCGTCTGTGGGAACGAAAATTCGTTCGCGTTGTCTGTTTCACGTTCACGGTGGCTAGAACATTTAGATTGAGTCTTTCTCCTCTCTGATGCGTGTTCTTGGGTTTCAGTGAGAGATTACAACGGAAAGGAATTTCTTCCGAAGAGGCCAGAGAAAGAATCTCGTCTAATTCTAAAGTTTTCCGGATCAAGAATTCAGAGGAACAGGGACATTTACGTCTCATGAGTTTCAGATCAGGAATCTATCTCAATCTCATTTGATCAGTTCTGATGTATTCGATTTCGGTAAAAACAGAGCAAAGTTAGGGTTTTCACCCAATTTTGGAGGAAATATTCCTTGAAAGGCAAGGTTTCACCTTCTGCGTCTTCGTTCTCGCCTTCACCGTACTACCTCCACCCTGAGCCGCGCTGATGTCGCAAGAAGCAGTGGTTCTGCAGCGCAAATATAGCAGCCGATCTATACTCTGCTGAACTGGACCAAATCCGCCTTCACCAAACAACGTGTGTGATCTTGCATCTCAACGACGGATCTTGAATCTGAAACAGAGACCAAACAAAATCATGGAGCACAATAATCGTGTGCCTACACCAAAAAACCCTCACGAATGCAGCACAAGGTTCTGAGGAGGTAGGACTTGCTTGCTCGGATCTGGATTTGCATGGAATTTCTATGAGATTTAGAGAGAATTTCTTGATTGAAGAACGATTATCATGATCGAAGAATTTCTCGATTGTTCTCGTTCTCGTTATGGCGCCAAGCATGGCTCAATTCTGTCTTGATCTGAGTCGGTATAAAGCTGAGTTCGGCTATGCCTTCTGCTCAACACTACTGGCAAATCTAAGGTAAGGTCTGAACCTTTCTTTTATTAATTTGCTAATGTTTGTTCATGGTGGATATCGGCACCGACGTCAAAGAAGACCAAGGTGACCGACGAGGCTCCGACGAACTCACCACCATCTTATCCTCGATCTCCACCAACGCCGAGCTCGACGTTGAACAGAGAAAAATGCAAATAGGCGCCCTAACGAATGCGAGGAAGCACCACACCGATATCCCCGAGCTGTTCTAAGGCTCTTGAATGACCTCATGGTGGCACTCCAATGCATTGATTCAATCGCCGACCTTTGTTCCTAAGTAAGGACCTCGACGGTTCTATTCACTTAACATCGGGCATTGTGGAGATCAGCACGACGTCAATTCTGAACACATGATCCGTTGTTACTCCCCAAGGCTCCTTAGCGTGTGATCGTTTGTAAAGACACACGATGTCATGATGCTTGAGATCGACGCTGCCGTCACATTTGAGGTAAGGCCCAAACCTACCTTTTATCTTTGTAACTAATATGTTTGTTCACGATGAATTCGAGCTCCGATCTCAAAGAAGACGGAGGCAACCGATGAAGCATTGAACGAATTCGAATATCGGAACCGAGGTAAAAAAATACGAAGTGCACCTATTCGGTTTCCAGTGTCACCAACAACCTCACCCACTTTGGCTCAGGTTTTTATTATTTAATCAGCATTGAGTAATGAATATGCTAGTTCAATATATTGTTTTGCACCAAAGATTTTGCATGCGAGTGAGTTGTAACCACTCCCTTTGCAACTCAGGATTAACAGAGGATGAAAATTCCTCTAGTACAAACGAGTTTGCTAATATGCTTTATATGAGTAGCCATTAACTTGAGCCGCAACTGCTAAATTTGAATCATACTAAGTCTGATGAGGTGTAACATCGCTGAACTCTATTCACAGACCAACGATTAACTTACGTTGGGCCAAGTGAATTGAGGACCAACATGTATTCATTCCTTATTCACGACTTGAGTATATCAGTTTATGTCATTTAATAATTATGTCTTATCATCCTGTTGGGACGTCTAACACTAAGCCTTTTAAGGTAAGAATCAAATGAGATATTTGCAGCAGTAAGTGCAGTACTCGAATCTAGCACCAGAAGTTACATCCATGCTTCAAAAAGGAGGAAATAGGAGGAAGTTACTGAGAATTAATTCTCAAATCTTAGAGACTATCCTTCATTTGAAAACAAGTGCAGTTACAGATGCTTTTATGCTTTTTGAGAAAACCTGCATCAACCAAGGGCATACTTAATGATTTTTGAGAAAATCATGATCTTGTTATGTATGCTTATTGTTGAATAATGTGTATACCATGGGCATATAATTGACCAATTGCTTATGTTGCACCTGTATTCACTGTTGATCAATTTTACATATTCTAGTTCCAATCCTAGAAGTTGGTCTTGTATTATTTACATGCTCTTTCCATACATTCCTGATCTCACATACATTGAGTTATGACAATTTTATACTAAATCAACTAAAGTCAATTTTAATTTCATCATTTCATGCATTCTGAAGCGATTACCGAGGTTGCAAGTCTAGACTATTCGGGTCATTAGCTAGCCAAAATTGAAAAAGCCTTAGGGATCAATCGATGCCGGTTTAGATGAATGTCTTATAATTATGCATGCCATGCACTTTCTACCTGAAATAGTGGCAGTAAATACTTTGTTTTGTAAAGCATTCTCCTTTCCAGTACACAAATAAAACTATTGTGTGCTCTTCAATTTTAAGTCCACAACAGAGTCACAATCTTGAGCGACCGGCGATACCGTCGGATCCGAGATTTTACAGAGACTTGAAACATTGATCAGGGCTATAAGTGAGTTGTAACAAAGTGGCTTTACTCAGTATTAGATTCAATAGTGCAATTAGCTTGGATATCACTCCCACTAACACAACACATATCACTTCTATAACAATTATATGCATGCTTTGTGATTTTTTTCTTTTTTAAGAAGTGAGAGGGAGCCAGTGTGGTGCTTTTTCACCTAATGAGCTGACTAATAAGTGCAAAGGCTTGCTTATGGCCTTATCATCCTTGATATTAAGAACTTTCTCTTTTTCTACAATGAAGAAATCAATTATGGCGTTGTATATCTCTTGAGCTTGCAGGTCTTTTAAGACAAAAAAAACTGCCACTGCTGCAGCAATTTCAAAGGACCTAAATTCCAAGAATTTAAGAAACCATTATCCACAAGCACTTCTGCAATAATGTTAGAAGACCCACATGAATTCACCAGAACAATATTGATTCAGTGATGAGTACACCGAGACTATGAAAGGCATTGAACAAAGCCAAGCTAAAAGAGGAATGGAAAGTCCGAGGAGGGAAGTCACTTTCTCCCATTCTTGAGTAGATTCATGGTAATATTCCTTGTCTTATCTTTATTAAAGATATGCTAGCATATGACAAAGCAAAGGCTACCGGTGATAGCCACTATCATGCCGTCAATCATTTCTTAAAATCAGGGATGACTTCCACCGAAACATTCATGGAAATGACTTTTGCACTCATCACTTGTCAAAGTTGCGTTTATCTTATTGTTTGAAGCAAATTTGACATATTATTTGTCACAATTGCATTTAGATTATTATCATTTTTCTTTACTTGAAATGGTAGTTCAATATACTGCTCTGCATTGAAAGAATTTACAGCCTAAACAAATGAATTTAGGCTTATCCTTTTTGGATTATTTTTCTCATGATTGGATTGTGGAACCTAACTAAGCGGTACATAGGAAACTCACAGTCCTAAAGTCCTGATGAGTTATCCAAGCTAAATGTTTATGATTCCACAACCTATCCTTCAAATTTGCATGTATAATCTAACCTTCCCTTTTCAAAAGTATATATAGCAATACAGATGCTGATACAGATACAAATGAAGCTCCAGGGAAATTTCTTTTCATCATTGACCAAGATATGCACATGATAAGGGTTGTTTCTCTGAATTCTGGTCTGGAGCAAGCCTCCTGCAGCAGCAGTAGAGAAATCTTGATAGTTATAAGGAACTCTCTATGTTCAGCTTTCATTGAAAGTATTGAGATCCAAATGTCTTGTTGAAGATACTTGCTCGGATTGCAAGATATCCATTCAAAGATATGGAATAGATGAATTATTCTACGGCTGGCACTAGAACATGTGAAAATAAATCTTAATTGTTTTTTATAGGCACTGGTCCTCTTGGGAGCTCGAATTCCTTCTTCAAGGATTCAGCAACAATCCCAAATATTCTATTGGCTTTAGAAATAGTCAAAATTCTTCTTGATCCACCAACCAGGATCAATGCTTGGTCTGAATTCAGCGGACAAAGTATCCGCATCTAACCCAAATATGTTCTTGCATTGCAAAGACCAAACCAAGCTGCTATCTGGAAAAACTTAACTGAAGTGCCCTACATGTGAAGTGCTCTGGAAAGCTGTGAAGGTCGACGACTCTTAAACTGGATTTGGCTTCTTAAAGTGGGATCCAACTACTAATGCTTATCTAGCTTTAGCTACTAGCGTTTCAGATATGCACTATAAGCATCATGCATTCAAAGAGGGGCTATTCATCATCATGATATTCAAGATTGCAGATTTCTCTTTAAGAGACAGTAAATGGAGGTCTCAAAGGTCAAACACCAAATCAAATAATGAGCTAAAAGATTATATTGACTATACTTCATTTTAAAAATCCAGAATCATTTCCCAAGAGCGGGAAAGGTCAAAGTTATCTCATCTTCATTCATCCTATAATGGTTCAACGCCAACTTGGGTGAAATCTGTTTTTATAACATGATATTGTCATGTTTTGGAATTTGGGTGTTTTCCTTATGCAGGGATTATATTCCAGAGAACAAATTTGCTACATTGACACTCCACCTCAAGGAATGCAACCTATTCTGAATGAAGAGTTGGAGTTAAAGAAGATCAAATAGCTACTTCCAGAAATGTACAATTTTCTATGAGATTATATGTAGAGTTTAACAAACCAAAGTGATGAGTGCAAAAGTGATGCGACGTATCATCTAATGCCAGCTAATGAGTGCAACGACTGCTGCAGAAATTTCAAAAGACTTGAATTCCAAGAATTTAAGGACCTTTTGCTACTGATTCTAAGAAGCTGTTATCTGCAATAGCTCCTGCATGCGTGACGACCTTAAATTCCCTTATTTCTTTGAACATATTTATGTTATTTATTTTTAATGCTAAAAAGAAACATGTTCTTCTCTCACTATTGCGATTGCAACATTTAGTTGATAGGAAGAAAGCTTGTTTTAGCTGCAAAAGCAAGCCACAAATAACAGTAGCTTAGTCCAATTTTCACCCTTTGGGGAAGACTGAAATCTATTATATATATAGACAATTTATATGAAGTTACTAATAATTACTAATGATTTTTTCAACTGAAAGTTGTGCAACGTTTTTCTTACGTAGGAACTGGACACTACCTAAATCGTCAAAGTGAAAGCGAAATAGCTTCACATGACTACCTCGGATCCCGTAGCATCGATATCCCCCTCTGAGCTCCCATGCTTGGTTGAGAGCGAATTCGGCATTCTGACACTCCTCGTCATCAAGGATTTCAGTAGGCCCCCCCCTCGACTTGCCTAGCCACCAAGTCGCTGAGGGTCACGCCGTGATCACATCCACCCGAGGTTACGATGTCCACTCTAACCGCCGGGGCAGAGGAGAAATTCCATGGCCGAGCTATTTCTCTGAGTGGATGACACGGTCAAAGAGACAACCATTTTGACATCAGTAAGACCAGGTTCTTCCTCCAAGCCCCTACGCTTGGTTGAGACTGAATCTCAGCAATACAACAGGTTTCCCCGCCAAGCTTTTAAGCTCGGATGAGGAGGACGACATCTCGACATCACATCTCAGTCTTTCGACGAGGTATACATTTTCATGCTTATCACTTTGGTTTTCTGAACCTGAACGACACTTGATGCCAATTTAAAAATAGTCACAACGAATTAGCAAAGAGGGCAACACAATCAAAACACACGTTTATATCGTGCACATCTTGTATTTTTTCGACTAACATATGCAGGACAACAACTACTTACAAGTCGGCTCCATATTACATGAGCAATCGACTTAGTGGGCAACTGTTACGGATCTAAATCTGGCCTAAATCCAACTTAATGGACCACAATTAAAGGCAAGCCTAAATTAACACAGCTTCCATGACAAGCTTCATTTCAAGGCTATATAAGCCTATCACCACTACCAATTCAGGTAACTCTCATTCCAACCTCTTCACCCACCTCATTCATAGACTGACTTGAGCATCGGAGTGCTTGCAGGTGACCACCACTACCGTCTTTCACCAAAGCTCAGAGCACCATCGTGACCACCACGTTCTTCCACCGTCCTTCACCGTGAGGTATTCATTCTCTCGTAATCTGTATGTTCACTTCAGAACAATGTCTAATCAGGAAACCTTCAGAATGAAGAAGTTAGAGAAAACTACCAATGAATTGTTGAAAATTCATTCTTTATTCTTTCATTCTTTTTGTGCTCAATTGATTTCATTCTCACTTTGTCAGGTAAGAGCATTTACTTAGCCGAAATCTTTGTATTCCACTCTTGTGAGTTGCTTGTAATGTCACTTATATTTCTTGTTGTAAGTTGTAAAAGTCGAGTGAAGACTTATTTACGAAACACTCAGGTGAAGTGTAGTAAAGGCTAGGAAATACGTCTGTAATCAGTTTTGGCCTGTAATTAGTGAAACACTTATATCTCTGTTTTATCTAAACTATGTAGTTTCTGCATTATTATTTGCTTTTACTAACTAGGTTTTAAGAATGTTTTCATAACATACATAAAGTTTGTGTCTTACTTATCACACTCTAAGTAGATAAGGTTGATTTTTCTCTGTCTTATCCTCTTAACGTGTAGTTCTACAAAAAGTTTACCTTTGTTCTTGTGTTTTCATTTCTTTCAACTTCTAAAACAATATTTGATAACACACTATTTTTATTATTTATTATTAGCATTGGGCTCTTGGTATCTTTTCTGAATAATACTTTCATTGATTGAGAAAATAGGATATTTGGGGTCCTTATATGGAGAATACAGAGCCCAATATACAAAACAAAATTAAGGCCCAACAGAATGGTAACAGGCCTAACAAAAATAACAAATAGTAGCAAGCCTAACTAACTAAAATAGAATAAAACTAATACTAGAGAAAACAATATAGCTAATAGCCCCCCTCAAGCTGAAGAGTGGATGTTCTTCAATCCCAGCTTGGAAATGAATGACTGGAAAGGATGAGGATCCGATGCTTTAGTTAAAACATCTGCAAGTTGGTCCTTGGAGGAGATAGGCAGGAGATGAAACAACTTTGCCTGTAGTTTTCTCGCGAACTATGTGATAGTCAAGGTCTATATGTTTTGTGTGTTCATGAAATGATGAATTAGCAGCGATATGACATGTAGATTGGCTATCACAATATAGCAAAGCGGGGGAAATAAATGGAATGTGCAGATCTTGTAGCAAGTATGTTATCCACTGAATCTCAGTGACAGCATAAGCGAGGGCACGATATTCAACTTCGGAGGAGGAGCAAGAGACCATGGCTTGTTTGTTTGATTTCCAAGAAATTAATGAATCACCAAGAAAAATGCAGTAACCAGAAACTGATTTTCGAGTTTCTGGGCTATTGCCCAATCAGAATCGCTAAAAGCTTTAATCTGGATGGTAGAGGTGCGCTGGGGAAGAAAAGGCCTTGAGCAGGACAGCTTTTGATATGGCGAACAACACGGACAACAGCTTCATGATGCAGAGTTTTAGGAGAACTCATAAACTTTAACTATTGCACAGAAAAAGAAATAGCAGGTCTAGTAGTTGTTAAATATAGAAACTTACCTATTAATCTTATATAAGATGTAGGGTCGGCCAAGGGTGTGCCATCCTGGGTTGTCAAGTGTTTGCCCTTAACCATGGGTGTTGAAGCTGGTTTAGAAGCAAGTAAACCACATTTAGCGAAAATGTCAGGAGCATATTTTCTTTGGCAAACATGAATACATGCAGTGGAATGGGCAATTTCTAGGCCAAGAAAATATTTTAAATGGCCTAAATCTTTGATACTAAATTTATCATGCAAAGCTTGTTTAATGGTATTGATTTGGCATAGATCATTACCAGCCAAAATTAAATCATCAACATAGATTAATAAAACAGTAAAGGACTGAGAAGTGTGTTTAGTAAAAAGTGAAATATCAGAATTTGATTGAGAGAAACCTTGAGAGATTAAGAAAGTAGAGAAACTAGCAAACCATTGTCTACTAGATTGTTTTAAACCATAAAGGGATTTGAGTAGTTTACAAACTTGATTAGGCTTAGGGTGAATAAGCCCAGGTGGTAAATCCATATAGACTCCTTTTTTACTTCTTTTCATGTCCATATAAAGTTTACATTTGATTTTTTATGTATAAATAACATAAAGCATATGGAAGAGATATTAAAAACACATATAACTACCCACAAAAGTCAAAACATAAACATGCATCCTTTTATTTTGTTTTTGAGAAGTTTCTGCCACTCATTTCATCACTGGCAAACAAGTTATGACATAGTGTTTTAATTGCACCATTTTATAGAGACACAAGAGGAATAATAAGAAAGACACCATCAAAACATCGCTATAGGACTATAGAATGGTCTGATTACCAATAATTAAGCAAGTTGATGAGTAAAGGGGGTTGGCTGGGCATCACATCCATGACTTTATATTTAAGCCTGTTGAGACATGCAGGATCTCACGCGGCAATACCATTGATTGCTGTTCTTTTAAACATTTAGCATAATAAAAGACGTTACTCAATCAAAAGAATAGAGAGGGAAAAAAAAATATGCATGTTGCTTGCCAGTTAGCATAAAGTATTAATTTGTCACGACGAACAAAGGTTTGTTGCATTTTATGAAATTTCTTTTAATTTTTTGTCTTCTGAAATCTATTATCTAACTAAAAATAGCAAAATTACAAATTTAGACATCTTAAATTAATGACATTTGTATTTTTTAGAGACAAAAATGTCAATCTAAATAAAAATCTATTAAATCAAAAATTTAATTCATAATTTTTTTTTACTTTTCACTTTTCACTTTTTTCTCACTCTTCTCTCTCTTTCTTTTTCTCTTTTTCTTCTCTCTCTCTTTCTAAGTCACATCACTCAGATTTTCTTTTTTTCCCCCCTTTTCTCCCTCTTTCTTTTTTATTTTATTAACATTTTTTAATTTCATTTTTTATATTTTTATATTTTATCATTATAATATTTTATTATTTATAAATTATTATTTTATTTGTAAATATAATTTCTAAATAAGAAAATTTAGAAATTATATATTGCCAACGGGAACGAAATTATTAAGTACAATATTGTCGACGAAAACGAAATTATTAAGTCTCGACGGGAGAAACATTACATGTTGTCGGTATAATTTTATTTTTATTTTTTTATTAACATTTTTTTTATTTTTTAAGTTATTTATAAATTATTATTTTGCTTTTGAGTCGTGACGGGAGACATTACATGTCGGTATAATTATTTTTTATAAATATATTTAATTTTTATAAACATTTATTTTGTTTTTGAGTTCCGACGGGAAAACACTACTTAAGTACAATGTTGTCGACGGGAACGAAATTATTAAGTCTCGACGGGAGAAACATTACATGTTGTCGGTATAATTTTATTTTTATTTTTTTATTAACGTTGTTTTATTTTTTTAAGTTATTTTATAAATTATTATTTTGCTTTTGAGTCGTGACGGAAGACATTACATGTCAGTATAATTATTTTTTTATAAATGTATTTAATTTTTATAAACGATTATTTTGTTTTTGAGTTTCGACGGGAAAACACTACTTAACTATAATATTGTCGACGAGAACGAAATTATTAAGTCTCGATGGGAGAAACATTACATGTTGTCGGTATAATTTTAATTTTATTTTTTTATTAACATTTTTTTTATTTTTTTAAGTTATTTATAAATTATTATTTTACTTTTGAGTCGTGACGAGAGACATTACATATCGGTATAATTTTTTTTTTTATAAATGTATTTAATTTTTATAAATGATTATTTTGTTTTTGAGTTAGGACGAGAAAACACTACGTAAGTACAATGTTGTCAACGAGAACGGAATTATTAAGTCTCGACAGGAGAAACATTACATGTTGTCGGTATAATTTTATTTTTATTTTTTATTAACATTTTTTTATTTTTTAAGTTATTTATAAATTATTATTTTGCTTTTGAGTCGCTACGGAAGACATTACATGTCAATATAATTATTTTTTTATAAATGTATTTAATTTTTATAAACAATTATTTTGTTTTTGAGTTCTGACAGGAAAACACTAGTTAACTACAATGTTGTCGACTAGAACGAAATTATTAAGTCTCGACAGAAGAAACATTACATGTTGTCGGTATAATTTTAATTTTATTTTGTTATTAACTTTTTTTATTTTTTAAGTTATTTATAAATTATTATTTTGCTTTTGTGTCGTGACGGGAGACATTACATGTCGGTATAATTATTTTTTTATAAATGTATTTTATTTTTTTAAATGATTTTTTTGTTTTTGAGTTACGACGGGAAAACACTACTTAAGTACAATGTTGTCGACGGGAACGAAATTATTAAGTCTCGACGGGAGAAACATTACATGTTGTCGGTATAATTTTAGTTTTATTTTTTATTAACATTTTTTATTTTTTTAAGTTATTTATAAATTATTATTTTGCTTTTGAGTCGTGACGGGAAACATTACATGTCAGTATAATTATTTTTTATAAATGTATTTAATTTTTATAAATGATTATTTGATTTTTCAGCTCCGACGGGATAAAATGAGATGTTGTCGCTATAATTTCATTATCTTTGAGCACATATCAATTTTTATAAATGTTTTATTATTTTTAAATAATTATTTTATTTTTAAGTCTCGACGGGGAAACATTATAAATTTTCGATATAATTTTATCGTCTTTGACACAGACCAATTTTATAAATGTTTATTTATAAATAATTATCTATCTACTATCTATCTAATCAAGAAAACTCTAACTATGTTTGTTTCATCTTAGCCATATATGGTACACAAGTCACATAATTACATAAATAGTAATATTTGATACACATTTAATATTTCTTTCACTTCCATTATAAAATTAGTTAATTTTTAATATATTGAATCAAAAATATCATTTACTATAAACAATCACGTCTTAAAATATTAAGCATAATAAATAACACGCGTCTCGTGCATTCGAACGGATATCGTAATAGTAGTAGGTGAAAAAGAAAGCAAGCAATCTTAGGGAGATTCCTCCAAAAAAAAAAAAAAAAAAACAATAGTCAGATTCCTCCGAGATGCAGAGGAAATTGTTGCTCATTAATTTTTTTTTTTATTGCTGATTGCGTAACGTATTGTGCTTCATTATTTTTCTCCTTTTGTAGTTTTAGATTAGATTAGATTAGATAGAGCAGTTCGGTTATACCTTGCCCTCCTTTTTTATGTGGTTATTATTTTGCCTTTCTAGCCTCCTGATGCACATTGGTTTCAATTGAGAATGTGTTGCAGTTTATTAATTTGTAAATTTAGATCTTAAATATTTATTTTAAAAAATCAGTTGATTGAAGGGTTATAATGGTCTAAAAAAGTGATAATATTAAATTAAACGGCGTTAATATATTAAATTAAACGACGTTAATAATATTAAAAGTCCTGTTAAGATATTGATTAAGAAATAAAAAATAGTAAGTCTTTATTAGGAATTATAATATTTAATATATTATTTTTTTTTACAGAAATATATTATTAGTTTTAAAAGCTGTAATTTTCAATAAAAAATTACAATTTTTATTTTCTTGAATTTTGTACGTATTTACCTAATAATAAAATAATACTTCCAAAATTCAGAAGAGGAAAAGAAGGCGAGTCAACAAGCATCAACCAGTAAGGGCCCGTTTGTTACAGATTAAAAAAAAAGATTTTGACGACCAATAATTTAAAGATTATTTTTTAGAGATTTTTAAGAAAATCAGAAGCTATTTTGTGTTTGTTTACGATCATAAAAATTATTTTTTAAATAAAAATAAATTTTAACTTGTTTGGATACAATTATATAAAAGTGTTTTTTCCCTTCAAAATTAGGATAATGGACATGAAAAATCATTTTCAATATATACAAGTTTGTTGAAAAAATTACTTGTTATATATATATATATATATTTTTTGACTCATTTGTTATATATATTTGAATACAATTAATTTTACTTTAACATATATATATATATATATATATATATATATGTGTGTGTGTGTGTGTGTGTGTGTGTGTGTGTGTGTGTGTGTGTTATATTTTAATAACTATTTATATATGTTCTATATAATTAGTTATATATGCTTACAATGCATTTAGTTTTATGTAGCTCCCAAAAAAGTTTTTTTTTGAAAGAAAAAAATAGTTTTATGTTATATATACCTTACCTAAATATATACTTATATTACTTAAATATATTTTGTACTATGTTATGTTTCATTATGTTTTACATTATTCTAATCTAAAAAAATGTTTTATATTATTTGTTTCATTTCCAACAACCTAATTTAATTTTAGTATTAAAATTTGCTAAAGATCCATTCACGTTAGAAAAATATCTTGAAATAATCCACCCTATATACAGGGTGAGGATTTGAATGGGTTTTCAGTAATCCAATGTATCCAGTAGCGTAGACGTTCCGTGTTTTTTGAAAAAATTTATCTTTTCTCTCTCTTCTATCGCAAGAGAGATTTTGAGAAACTGATAAAAATAGCTTTTCTATTTCAACCACAAAAATGATTTTTTTATAAAATGATTTTTTAAAAAAGTTAAAACAAACACCATTAAAAACCTTGAAAATCATTTTCACTTAAAAAAAGTGATTTTTACACAAAAAAAAATCTATAACAAACACACTCTAAGTAATAATGCAATTTTAAAGCAACCAAAAAAAATTGTAGTGGGTCCAATTGCTGAAGTTTTCTACGGACTTTGTCATTCTTTCGGCGATATTTCAGCTTCTTGTGTTCTCTTATTCTTATTTTTTATTTTATAAAAATTAAATAAAAATATACAATAAATGCTTTTTTTGACCGGAAAGAATACACATGCTAAAAAAAATACTTAATGCTTTCTTTTATATTTAATATATATTTAATTTCATGAAAATCCTTTAATTTTTTCTAAATTATTCCTCTATAATTCTTTACTTATCATTTAATTAATTTTAAAGATAAATATATAATTAGTAAACCATTCATCGACATTGCTTAGACTTTTTTTGTTGACTAAACATAGCTTAGACTTTTAAGATAACATATAATAGAAATAAATTTTTAAAATGAAGGACTCGTAAAAAAAAAAAGTTAAAAAGAAGGAAGTAATAGTTTACGATATTTTTTTATAATAAAAATTTAAGGTGAGATGGTTATGCCCCTATCTAAGACAGAGAATACCTCTAAGTTTTAAGGCCATTTACAAATAAATTTATATTTATCTCACCCTAAAAGGACTAATAAGAGTTTGAACTCGCAACATATCAAATACTACTTCCGTCCCTATATAAGACTCTTTTGACTAAATCACACAAATTAAGAAAATTAGTTAGTGTATTATATTTATCAACAATGTGTTTTTTTTTTTATAAAATCACCCTTCAATTATTAGGATTCATATTTTTCCAATACTCTTAAGAAAAAGAAATAATCATCCTATTAATTAAGAGTATTCTTGTAAAAAAATAACTTGCAATTTTTTATAAAAAAGGAACAAAACTTTTTCTCAAATAGGTACTCGCACCGGTTTTTTTTTTTTTTTATAGTAAGAGACAAAACGGTTTTTTTCTTGATAATAAATATAAGAAACAAGTATAAATTTTTAAATGTATTAAATAATTAATTCTATTTATACTCTTATTTAAGTCTTATGTTAGTGAAAGTAATTAAAGAAATATTATTAATTAGAACTATGAGCCATCATTTTTAATAAGGATAGTTTTGGAGAAAAGTTTATATCTTTAGATGTATTAATTAAAAAGTTATGATCTCAATAGTATTTTTTGATATGTGTGAATTAGAGTTTTATCTCTTATAAAAAAGACAGAAGAGAGTATTATATATAGAAACGGAATTAATACTACTTTACAATTTTTTTTCTTTGTGGATAGTAGCACTATACAATAATTTTAATTATTGAGTGATTTTTAATTAAATATAGATTTCGGAATCGAATAATTGAAGGACTCTTGTGATTACAATAAATATAAATACGAAACCTTAAAATTTTATGATGATTCTTTGGCGGTTCCGACTTCCGACAAATTGAACACCCGCGATAACGAATTCTTATTTTTCTGGTCAAAGGGGATAGAGTAAAGTAAGGTATTAAAAATCGGACCGGACATTGAATCGGAGAGGGCCTGGGTTCAGGGTTTTTGGGTTCGACCGGGATTGGATCGGGGTCGAACCGGGTTCGATTAAATATTATTAAAAAAATATTTAATACAATATATAAATAAATAATAAATAAAAAATAAAGTGATATTCATAACTTTACACCATAAAAATTATACTTCACTTAATATTTTCTTAATAAGTCGACATACAAAAAATTACACATTCATCCATCTCAAATATGACATAACTATTATGTTCAATAACACAAAATATGAAAAATGGCGCAGGTAGTCGAGTTTGAGAAGCAAAATAGCGCAGGAAAAAAAACAGTTAAAATATAAAATATGCCCTTAATATAAAAACTTTTTTGTGAGCCGTGGTCAGTAAAACCGCTTTGGCAGGTTTGACTCTGGCGGTCCGGTTCTTAACCGGTTCATCAACAGACCCACCCGGTTCTCTACCAACCGGTTTTATAGGGTGGATCGGACCAGACCATGGCCTGGTTCCCGGTTCAACCGGTTCAACCGGCCGGTCCGGTCCGATTTTTAATACCTTGGAGTAAAGACTAGTAATGAATAGTGATCCAGGTAGACCTCATAGCTGACCAAATCATTGGGCCGTTCCCATTTGGCTTTGGCTGCTACCTCTGCCTTTTTCGAATTACTAACGTCTTTCGAGAGGGAAAAAAAAAAAAAAAAGAACACGCCGGCGCTTCCCTTCATTCCCACCGCCACGTGTCAGTTAATAACCTGTAGCTGTCCCAGCTTTAACCGGCTACCATTATTACACATAGGCAATAAATTAATTATCAATTTATACAACATAATTACATCAATTATTATGATTAGTAGTACACATTTATGAAGGTAGTAAGGGGGTGAGAGAGACGTGTGGTGAAAACTTAAAAGCGAAGAGTATCAGGTCATATAGCAGAGCAAAGCATAGCAGAGCAGTGTCGGAGTGAAACATCTCGTGATTCCCGAACATTCTCTTCTTTTGATTCAACTCCCGCCTGTACTGCACGCGCCATTCTCTTCCTCAATTCTTAGGTTTTCTGAATTGTGAATTTGTCTTTGTTGCTCCTACATTGATCATCGTCGCACGTTATAACGCAATGTCCGGCCCGCTCGACCGTTTCGCCAGGCCCTGTCAGTTCCTTCTCTCTCTTTTCTGAACTCATTCATGGTTCGGTTTTGTTTTGTGTCGTTTTTAAAGCATCTTGTGTCGTTTACTTGGGTCGTTCTACGGTTTCTTCTTAATCAGTGAAAGAAAAATGCTAACTTGTGGAGACTTCAGGTTAAGAAAACTCAGCTAAGCTTTACAAATTACAAGGGTGGGGTTTAATTTCTCAAGGGTTTATATGTTGAAGAATTCTTTAACCTTTCGTGACAAAATATTTTTTTTAACTAGTTTTAATTAAAAAAAAAAATCAGTTTATTTATTCTGCCTACATGTTAAGATTTTTTTTTTTTTTTTTGGGGGTGGTTTATTTATTGTGGTGTTTTGGTTTTGGCAGGCTTTGAGGGGTTTTCTGGTAGTGATGAGAAAAAGGAAAGGAGATCTGATTTTGAGAACTCTGAGGATGAAAGGAGGACCAGAATTGGATCTCTCAAGAAGAAAGCTCTCAATGCATCTTCCAAGTTCAAGCATTCTCTCAAGAAAAAGAGTGGCAGGAGAAAAAGTGATGGCCGTGTTAGCTCTGTTTCCATTGAGGATATTCGGGATGTTGAGGAGCTCCAGGCTGTTGATGCCTTTCGTCAATCGTTGATCATGGATGAATTGCTTCCAGAGAAACACGATGATTATCATATGATGTTGAGGTGCCCTAGAATTGTTGTTGTTAATTGTTAGTATTTACTTTGATGATCTTGGCTCAACAAATGGCCTTATACCTGTATTTTTTATTTATCTATAATTTATATGTTTTACAGATTTCTGAAAGCAAGGAAGTTTGATGTTGAAAAAGCAAAGCATATGTGGGCTGATATGCTACAATGGAGGAAGGAGTTTGGTGCTGACACTATTATGGAGGTAAATTTATGTAACAAAATTAACCTTTACAATGTTTGATTGATTGATTGATTTCCTTACCATTGCATCCTATGCACTTGATATGTCTTGTTTTCATCAGGATTTTGAACTCAAAGAAATAAATGAAGTTGTAAAGTATTATCCACATGGCCATCACGGTGTTGATAAGGAGGGAAGGCCTGTTTACATTGAAAGACTTGGAAAAGTGGATCCAAACAAACTTATGCAAGTAACAACTATGGATAGATATGTAAAGTATCACGTACAGGAGTTTGAGAAATCTTTTGCGATCAAGTTTCCTGCTTGCACAATTGCTGCCAAACGGCACATAGATTCAAGCACCACGATCTTGGATGTTCAAGGCGTGGTATGTTGCTATTAATTGTTCCTCATTGCATTGCCTTTAAATTTCTATAGCATACAAAAATATTTATGTTATGGTTCTATCTTTAGGGCCTTAAGAACTTTACAAAGTCTGCCCGTGAACTCATTATGCGATTACAAAAGATTGATGGCGACAATTACCCTGAGGTGAGCAATCTCAGTTCCTCTGTAATTTTGTTATGTTCCTTCTTTTGATTTCATTGGTTATAGGAAAATTTAAAGATGAATATGTACCAAGGTCTTACTGATTGATGATTTTTGTTTTCTTTTATTAATAATAATACAGACTCTTTGCCAAATGTTTATCATAAATGCTGGCCCTGGGTTTAGGTTGCTGTGGAGCACTGTCAAGTCTTTTCTTGATCCCAAAACAACTTCAAAGATTCATGTATGTAAAAATGCTATATTCTAGCTGTCTAAGGCCCTTTTCTTGATGGTTTAAGGCTGCTGACATTGCTTGATGTCTCTTTGGAATCATTATTTAGGTTCTTGGAAACAAGTACCAAAATAAATTGCTTGAAGTAATCGATGCCAGGTACTTAATGGACCTATTTCTTACACATTTCTATTTCTCTGTATGTTTTGGAATTTTTATATTTTCTTCTATTGACCAGCGTATTTTACTTTTCAAGCATCACTACCAATTTGCATTATCCTTTAAAAGGCCTAATTTTTTGTGAACTTAATGAAGCGAGTTGCCAGAATTTCTGGGAGGTACCTGTACCTGTGCAGATCAGGGAGGTTGCCTCAGATCTGATAAAGGGCCCTGGAAAAACCCTGAGATATTGAAGGTTAGGTTATTGCTGTCTTACCTGCCTTCTGATAGTTCATCATGTGTTCTACTATATCAATCTTATTATATGCTAACAATTAATTGTATGCGGATATTCTGCAGATGATTCTCAGTGGTGAAGCAAGGCGGCCAAGGCAGGTAGTAAAAGTTCTAAACAGTGAAGGGAAGGTTATTGCATATGCCAAGCCACGATACCCAATGGTAATTTGTTTGCTGATTTATTATTTGCTTGACCCAAGTGAAGCTTGATTTGATTCCTTGCCTCTTTAGTGTCCTTTTCATCTTGTGACTTCATTGATTATGTCACTTCTTTCTTGCAGGTAAAAGGCAGTGATACATCCACAGCTGAATCGGGGTCTGAAGCTGAAGATATAGCTTCTCCAAAAGCGGTGAAGAGTTACTCACACCTTAGGTTGACCCCTGTTCGTGAGGAAGTAAGTGTTGACCTTGTTATTTGTTAACTCATTGTTTTCATTAAATGACATACTCCCTCCGTCTTTTATTATAAGCAAAAAATACATATACTTTTTTACATATAATAAAAGACGGAGGGAGTAGGTTTAATTGATTGATTCTAGGACTTTCATGCACTCCTCCCCCCTCCATAAATTTGATGGCAAAATTTTCTCGAATCATCTTGCACCTATTATTCTGTGAGTTTAATGTGTATTTTAGTATTTATTTAAATATAGATTAACCATTCCCAATATCTAAAGTTATCACGAGGATAATCAAAATTTAATGCTTGACAAGGAGCATGTTCATAGCATTTGCAATGGTATATCCCGAGACACAAAATTATTGACATTTTGTGTTCTTTGTCAGGCTAAAGTAGTTGGAAAGTCAAGCTATGCTGTTAGTGGTAACTTAGCTGGGTATGACGAATACATTCCAATGGTGGACAAAGCTGTTGATGCCAGCTGGAAGAAGCAAGCATCACTCCAGATGTCTCATAGTACAAAAGGTTAACAGCTTTAACTTATTATTATAGTATATAGTATATAGTATATCCTTTCTAGTGCTTATTCACCAAAAGTAATACCTACACATCAAAATTGTGAGTGCTTTTTTGTTCTGAATCTCTATAGAAACCACATTTCATTTTCAGCGGTGACACCAATGTACCCTAACCTCTGGAGGAGGAGATTGAATGGATGTAAATCTCTTAATGCCACTACCACGAGCTTCAGCCTATAATATCGTGTCATAATAAAAAGATTTTGTTAGATTGAATAATGAATTCCTGACTAGTCAATGTTGGATCGAAATTAACTGATATTTTGATAGGTTTTATTTGAAGGCGCGAACTTGGTTTTCTTTTAATGCTCATTCTCTTGTCAGAACACTGCAGTGCACACCTATTGGCATGAATAGCAATCCACTCCCTTGTCTTAAATACTTGATCTTTTCAGTATTGAAGTTTTTTTTTTTTCTTAACCAATTTTAAAAACAAAGATAGTCGACTTAATTTATGAAAATGGTGTATTACTCATCTGGTATACTGAATTTCTTGTTGGTTACAGACGTAAACCATTTCAGGGCCAGCACTTGAGATTTTAAGTTATTGGAACAGTTGATCCTTGACATGGTATTTGTGCTTGTCAATGCTTAAAGCACAAAACGCATTTGTTTGAGGCCTGGGTTTATCTGGGATATAAAAAAGGTCGATTAAGTCCTGGACCTGCTCCTAAAAACTTAAGCTTTTGGGAGAATTGGTGCTTTGCTTGGTTTCTTGATTTGAATTATTTATGTAATTTTCTTTGGAAATATTAAATTGAAGTTTCCATTACAGGAACACCTACCCTTCTCGACTCTCCAAAAACTCTAGAAGGGATTCGAGCTCGGATTTGGGTAGCCCTGACTGTTTTCTTTTTGACCCTGTTTACCCTTTTCCGCTCACTTGCATGTCGTGTGACCAAGAAACTTCCTGCAGTATCATCTGATAATGATCATAGTACTTCAGAGCTAACTCTTGATATAACAAAAAAGGAAGACCATAGTGCTCCTTCACCAACTCCAGCATATACAGAGGCGAGTCTCCTTTCCTCCATGATGAAAAGGTTAGGTGAGCTCGAAGAGAAGGTCACCACACTCCAATCTAAGCCATCTGAGATGCCTTGTGAGAAAGAGGAACTGCTAAATGCTGCTGTCTGCCGGGTGGATGCTTTGGAAGCCGAGCTAATTGCAACCAAAAAGGTAGGATGCTATAATGCCATTCTCCTCTATCGTTTTTTAAGAAACTGCAGTCATGATGAAGCACTTTATACGTCCAAATATTTCATTGAGGTATTTCCATTTTTTCCCCATTTCGTTTGTTATCTTTAAATTTTTAAACTTCAAACATGCCTTGCACCTAGTACCTGGCTGCTCTGAATATACAATCACGCATTCAAAATGAATCAATGCTATTTATTTTTTTATGTTTGATTTTATGTTACAGTTAGTGTTGAGAAAATATTTCAATCTGCATGGATCTAGTGTGCGATATTCGTTAAAAAGTTAAAAGATTAAAACAACCAAGAGAAAAAAAAAATTGCTCTGCTTGCCTGTTACCTCTTTTCAGCCACCAAAGCTGGTGTATCTTATATGTTGGTTAATAGATGAATGCCTTTATTTGTGATCAGGCTGTTACTCAACTAATGCTAATTATGTTCAAAAAAATTTAAATTTTCATTTCTTTACAGTTTTGCTTCATGGTGAATTGTTCAAATTGCGTGTTGTAGTTGTGCTTTTGTTCTTTTTTGCGTGCATATCTTTTCCCCCTACTTACGTTTGGGTGCATTTCCTAAATGTCATATTATGCTGTGGAGGTGTGAGGAATGCATAGCTTCTCATTATTTCCTTACCTGAGTGATTCTCTTACACTTGTACTTCCTGGATTGTGCAATAGGCTCTATATGAAGCGTTAATGAGGCAAGAGGAGCTGCTTGCTTACATTGATAATCAAGAAGAAGCTAAGTTGGAAGCTAAGTTACGGGTACGATGGATGTATCTTTTCAACAAATTAAAAACCTTACTGACTTATTT
Source organism: Calophaca sinica (assembly GCA_037113605.1). NCBI lineage: Eukaryota > Viridiplantae > Streptophyta > Magnoliopsida > Fabales > Fabaceae > Calophaca > Calophaca sinica. The sequence goes on from CM073734.1 coordinate 73,030,072, forward strand.
TTCTCTTCAGATTTCTGATATTTCTATTCCCTCATTTTACTGCATGTTAATCAGAAGAAGAAGTTTTGCTGGTGATTTTTGTTGCTGCTGATAGGGAGACTCTGGAGGAAGGTGTTTTTCAACCATGATGTTTCTATGGTGTGTTGACCACTTGACCTTGCACATGATGTAAACTCCAAAAAATGATTTTTAATTTTCTGAGTAAACTCAATGAAGAATTGTTTCAAACTTGAATATAGCTAGAATGGCTTAGCTTAAACACAAGCTGTGACTGCTTTGTTGTTTTGCTAGCTTTATTGTTTTTGCTGTGGCCATCTTTGTTAATCGTATTTGGTGTGATTGTTTTTATTGGTTAGAGAAGCGTTTTGTCATTCTAATCTCTCAAAACTCACATTGAATATTAGTCTATTTGTGGGGTTGGCGATGAGGAATTAAGGTCAAAAAAGTAATCTTCAACTAGATTTTTCCTTTCAAAGGTGTTTCGGAAAGACAATAAAATTTGACAACCTTGTATTTGCACAAGATGTAATTAGTTTTAAATAAATTATAGCCTAAGTGAAAATTCGAATGCCTGAGATACTTCCAAAAAAAAAAAACAAATGATTTTTTGCATGTTATAGAGCATGAAAACAAATTGAAGGAGGCAAAAAGATTTTGCACAGAACTATTGTTACTTCTGATTGCTTCGAGGGAGAATTTGTAAAGCAACCTAATCTGATTTTTGTTAAACTAAACCACACCTAGTTATATTCAACATATACACAATTGTGAAGGAATGGCACACTGTATTATACAGAAGATATATATATATATCAGTCGAATAATGGACAAAGTATACAAGCTGAATGCAATAATAGCATCCAATGGGGCCGATGATGGAGAAACGCCACCAACTTTACAACTCTTACTAATGTTTAATATCTGAGGTCAGACAGCAATACCTATCACCTTACCAGTGGAACTGCAACCACAAACCCAAAAAAACTTGTGTAAGCAAAAGCAGTATCTATATAAAAATGCATGGCAGGTAATGGATCAGTGTCACAGTTAAAAAGACCTACCAACTTCTTTTTCCTTTTCTTTTTGTCAATATGTGCTTGGAGCTCCACTTGTCGAGCAAGGGCATCATCAAGTCCCTAAAGCCGAAAAAAGGGAGCAAATAAAATTACAAAAATGTTCCCAATGATGATAACATTAAAGTATTAAGGAAAACGGATATGGAACTCTCTACAGAGCACACGGTGCAGCCGCTGCAGAGACATTGGATCTAACCAACCTTGAATCTAACAGCTCTGCATTGGATGCAGTGTGTCCAGGTCCATGAAAACTATACCTTTTTGGCAGTAGCCAACTCTTGCTCCAGTGTACTGACACGGTTTAGAGCATTGTTGAGCAATTCCTCCTTTTCAGGTGGCATGGAAGGTCTCATGCTGAGGGTATTCACCTTCTCTTCTAGATCAGCCATGCGCTTCATCAGGGCCATGTGATCATCAATGGAAATGACAGGTGCTTTTGTCATATTTCCATCATAATATACTGAGCTACCATACAGGGCACCTTCAGTGATTTTCCTTGGCATGTTCCTTGTCAAGCGGATGAATGTTATGATTCCCATAACAATGGCCATGATTCCACTAGCAAATTGATTTCTAGACCCATTAGAAGCCTTGCAAACATTGTTAGCGAAACAATCTGCACCTCAAGGGAAATACTCTATTTAATATTTTAATAATCTAGATTGGCTGTTGATGTGCAAATGATGCTTCATTGTGTTGGTGAAATAAAGTGAGCAATGTGTGACTAGAATCAAACAAATGTGTCATGGACAACAGTGCATAGAAAATCCTATTCACAGATATGCAATGCAAGTAAAATTTTGGCCAGTAAGAACAATTATACATACAACAGTACCAAATACCTTTAGAAAGTGCCAATTGATCTTTTTGTACTGCTCCCTTCCAAGACACTGACTTGTTATCCATCACTGGGACCAAGGCGTCAAACTGATATACATTACATTGTTTTGCAACCTGCAATAATAAGGGGAATACACAAAAACAGGTCATTTTTGCAGTTAGAAAAGAGTGAAATTAATGTGAAATCAATCTTTTGTTTTACAATTCATCAAGCAATGAAACTTGTTCTAGTTTTGCTAGCTTATGCAGTTTCCTTAACTGTTTTGTGCAAGAAGTGATACATAGGATGGGAGCAACAAGTGATGAAGCCTGAGACACTTACTTCTGCTATTGGCAGTAAACATTGCACATGACACGCCTCCTCGAGAACAGATTCTTTGTTGAAAGAATCACATTCCTTGATATTTTATAGGAAAAAAAAAGGATATCATCAAGTTATCAGATTTTATTTCAATCAAAGATACTGGAAAGGAAGTTTCAGAACCAAACTATGTACTTGAAACTGTAAAGAAGTAGGAAACTACCTACCTTTTGATATGCTGTTTCATCTTCAATGATTGTTTTCTCATGGATCCCGGATAAGGTTTTCCTTCTGCATTTTCCTTCACCATTTTGAACCATCTAACTCATCCCAAAAAAACACTTTACTATTTTCTTTTCTAATTATATAACTAATAAAATTGATCTTTTTGCAGTGAAAAATACCTTCAAGATTTCTGTGTCATTCCATGGTCCCTTGTCAGAAAGCATACAACCACCTTTGTCTTCACAAGTACAAGTACCCCCCAAGAACTCTGGAAGTTCACTGGTAAATAATAAACACAATCAAGGTGTTATGTAAATAGTATTAAGTAGTAATTCTATTCACTCATTCATTTACATACCAATATATTGAAAGAACATACTTATTAATCAATTTGGTTCGGAAGGGTTAACATCATTCAATCTAAACTATGTCTCAGCATGATCTTGACGCCCAAAATTACTAGTGAAATGAGAATGAGATAGAGTACTTCAATGATAAAGAAAAAAAAAAAAATTAACCTGGCATCGATGATTTCAAGCAACTTGTTCTGGTATTTGTTACCTAGGACCTGGTCAATAAATCAATAATCTGTTTAATGCTCCTACTTAACTGAAATCAGCATTGCTTCAAACTGTTAAGTATTACAAAAATGCTTACATGGATTTTGGAGGTGGTCTTGGGATCAAGGAACGACTTTACAGTGTTCCACAACAGCCTGAATCCGGAACCAGCATTGATGATGAACATACGGTTCAGGGACTGTGTGAAAAGAAATGTTCAATTAAGGTAATTTCATAAGATATCATTTGAGCCATAAAGGAAACCAATATGACTTAGTAGGTAAAATAGTACCTCAGGATAGTTGTCGCCATCAATCTTCTGAAGCCTCTGGAGGAGATCTCTTGCAGCTTTATTCATACTTTTGAGACCCTAAGCAACCACGCTATAGTCAGCACTTGTGTGGAACTTCTTTTACATATATAACATGATAATATGATATGAAATATCCACAAGTATAATAGGAAATGGAGAGCACCTCCTTAATTTTATGGTGACTATCATTTAATTAAGGTGTTCTATACTTATAATAGTTCTTTTTTCTTGCTGGTTTTATATGGGCAGGGAGGGGGTTTTGGGGGGGGGGGGGGTTTAAATAGGTAGATAGTAGTGTTGTGTAATTTCATACATACCACTCCTTGCACATCCAAGATAGTTGTGCTTTGGTCAATGTGCTTCTTTGCTGCAATTGAACAAGCAGGCAACTTAACATTGAATGTCCTCTCAAACTCTCTTACATGGTACTTAATATAGCGATCCATGGTTGTTACTTGCAACAGCTTGTTAGAGTCAACCTGTCCCAACCTTTCTATGTAAACAGGTCTTCCATCCTTGTCAACTCCATGATGTCCTTGAGGGTAGTATTTTAGAACTTCATCTATCTCCTTGAATTCAAAATCCTTAACAAAAGCAAAAGAAATTTCAGCTGGTCACATATATAAAATGTTACATTGAACAACAGAGTTATGAATATTGTTTTTTCCCCCCCCTTTCTTTATCCACTGAAATACCTCCATGATGGTGTCAGCACCAAATTCCCTCCTCCACTGGAGCATATCTGACCACATTTGTTTTGTTTTCTCAATGTCATACTTCCTTGCTCTCAAGAATCTAGATCATCATATAGTAAATCAATAGCGCATTTAGAATTGTGTAATCAAGCTATTAAATGATGCTACTCATGCTACAACCATTAGTTTTTTTTTTTTTTTGGAACCACAAATGTTAGCTACTAGTGTGTGTTATGTTAATAGCCAGGGTTCGAACCCTGGACTTCCTACTCCAACTCCTTAAGGTATCCCAACTCAATCACTTGAGCTACGTTTGAGGGACATGCTACAACTATTAGTAAATAAATAAATCAACAAGAAGCTATGTATGTTTTAAGGGCTACCTTAGCATCATATGATGATCATCATGTTTTGAGGGTAATAGCTCTTCCAAGATAAGTGTTTGGCGAAAAGCATCAACTGCTTGCAACTCTTCTGCATCAACTTCATCCTCAATAGCAACAGACATAACCCTGCTGTGTCTTCTCCCCTTCTTGTTCAATGAATGTTTGAACTTAGATGATGCACTGATTGCTACCTTCTTTAAGGACCCAAGCCTTGTCTTCTTTTCATCCTCCGAATGTTCAATTTCAAGACCTGTTTTTGTAGAAAGGAAAAAAATTACTCACACAAGTTTGAACAAGAAGACTAGATGGAAAAAAAATGGAAATTCACAACCTTGACATCTTAATCATCCTGCTGTTTGTCCAATAGTACCATATTAATTTGGATTTATAAGTTATAACTGCTTTCTGTTTGTTATCAACCTAGCTAACAATTTCCCTAATGAAATTACACAATAGCAGGACTCTATTGGCTGTAAAAAATTTAGATCCTCATAATTTTACATTTCCATATTGCATATCAGAAACATTTATGCATAATCATAAATATGCTTAGATGCTTAGACTAGAGATATTGTAAATTAAGGCAACAACAAAAAAATCATCATCTTTATTTCTAATAAGATAAGCAGTGCATTCAGAATACAGCAAATGTTTGCCTATCTATTAAGATAATCTGATTTCAGTTTCCTTAATTTATATATTTTTGCATTTTCCTCACCATCATAGATTAAAAAGTATATGTTCAAATGTTATGGTTTTCCATTTCATATTCTAATCAATACAAACATGTCCACTTAGAATATATAGATGGAGATTCTAATAAGAAAACGACCAAGAATTGCAAAGGTATAATGAACTTGCAACAACATATATAGACTCACTAACCTTTAACAGGTCGATCAGTAATAAGTCCTCCGGACATAGTGTCACACATGATTAATTATTGAATCTCTCGTTAAGGTTCCTCAAATGAGTAAAGACAGCCGTTTAAGGCAGAAGAGAATCAACAACTAACATATAACAAATGCCCACAAATTAAACCCTCACGTGTACCTACACCTTTGAGCCACAAACAACACATGTTAATTAGAAGCTGATCAAAAAACCAATTATCTTTTACTTAGCAATATAATTAACAAATCAACCTTCTTCATGTTCAGCATGCAATGCATGGAATAAAAAAAGCCAAACAATAAAATGTCATATATATATATTGATATATACTTAATCAATGATCAAGTGCAGTTGAAGCAGCAGCAAATTAAATGGAATCTATGGGGGCTCAAAAGGTACGTGAATAAACATTAATGGAGGAGGATGAGAAATTAAGAGAAGTAGAATTAGAAGAATGGTATATGAAAAGATAGATAGATAGATAGATACCTTAATCGGGGCATATTAGAAAAGCAAGATAGAAGAACGCAAATTAATATCCGAATATATCTCTGAGAGTGAGGCCATGCCATGCCAGGTTGGTGCAACTCATTTTTAGAGTTTGCCGTTTTTTGTTTGTTTACTACTATTAATGAGAATGGTTTTTTCTTTTTCTTTTTCAGTTTCCTTTGCTACTAGAAGGAGAAAACAGATAGAGATATAGTGTTGCCGAAATGCAAGCCACTCCGTTCTTTCATAATCACAATCTCTCCTAACCACTACGCAACCTAACCAAATTCATCCGAAGTTTCTATCTTGTTTACTGCTATCTTATTTTAGGTTGTCTTTAACATAACATAGTTTGTTTTGTCAAACCTGTTTTTTGGTACAATGTTTTGTCGAACTTTATTTATAGTATTTTTTATTTTTAACTAAATTTTAATTGCTTTATAATAACCCTAGTTAAACATAGTTATTATGATTGATATTCATACGGTGAAATATATCCTAAAGTTTACCCTTGATAAAAAAATAATAATACAGTTTACCCTTAAAGTTTACCCTTGATAAAAAATAATAATAAAGTTTACCCTTAATTTTTTGGTCTTTACTTTCAATAAGACACATTCATACCTTCACACGCATCCTTCCAGACTGTTCTATGATAAACTTGATTGAATATGGAAATATGCAAGAAAGATGAGCTTGAGAAAGAGAGAGGATTGGAAGAATATTTCTTCAATGTATTACTCAAGCTTGATTACAAAAGTGTATCGGGTTCTATATTTATAGCTAAACTAATATAGCTCTAAGAGACTAATCCTATTGGATAACAAATTAACAAAGACTAATCCTATTGGATAACAAATTAACAAATTCTGTTAGTAACAAACTGATAACAAACAGATAATGATAGGGCTATCTAGGTGTGATGGTTAGTTACAAATGATGAGATAAGAATTATCCTCTAATACTCCCCCTCAAGTTGGAGAGTGGGGATTATGAGCTCCCAACTTGTCAAGCAAAGTATGAAATTGCACGGATCCCAGTGCTTTGGTAAATGTATCTGACTGTTGATGTTGAGATCGCACGTAAGAAGTAGCAATGTTGCCTGATTGTAAATGTTCACGAACAAAGTGACAATCTATTTGTATGTGCTTTGTCCGTTCATGGAATACATGGTTGGTCGCGATGTGTATAGCAGCTTGATTATCACAATAAAGCATTGTGGGAGTCGTGCATGGTACAAACAACGTGGAAAGGAGGCTGCGCAGCCAAATAATTTCGCTGGTAGCATGTGCCATAGCACGATATTCTGCTTCACTGGAAGACCGTGACACAGTGGATTGTTTCTTTGTTTTCCAAGAGATTGGGGTAGGACCAAGCTTCATGAGATAGCCAGAAACCGACCTACGAGTAATGGGGCGCATCGCGATCAATCACAATATCCAATAAGGCGGAGATCATTGTCTTTAGGCAGAAAAATACCTTGACCCAGAGATGACTTCAAATAACGTAGCACGCGCACTGCAGCCTCCCAATGCTTCTGTCTAGGGGCCTGCATATGTTGACTTAAGACATGTATGGAATAGGTAATTTCTGGCCTAATAATGGTTAAGTAAATCAGGCGGCCAATGAGACGCTTATACCTCGAAGGATCTTCATAAAAGTCCCCATTCTCAAAGGATAAGTCATGATTTTGCTCCATAGGAAAATTGCATGGTTTGCAATTTATCATGCCGCACTCCTCAAGTATGTCAAGTGTATACTTCCTTTGACAAAGGAAAATGCCTTTAGGTCCACGTGCCAATTCAAGGCCAAGAAAATATTTGAGTCCACCTAGATCTTTCATGTGAAAGCAGTTATGAAGATATATTTTAAAGCTTTCACAAGCTTCTGTGTCGTTGCCAACAATGATCAAGTCATCAACATACACTAGGACTGCAAGGAAGACTTATCCCAAAGAGTAAGTAAACAAGTTATGATCTGCACTTGACTGGTGAAAACCATATTTAATTAGTCTTTCTGAAAGTTTGGCATACCAATTGCGAGAGGCTTGGCATAGCCCATATAAGGATTTTCGCAAACGGCAAACAAGATTTGGCTTCTCAACAATGTAGCCTGGAGGGACAGCCATATAGACTTCTTCTTCGAGATCTCCATGAAGGAAAACATTGCTTACATCCATTTGATGTAGTTGCCAGCCTTTAGCTGCTGCAACAGTTAACAAGTAGCGGACGGTTGTCATTTTTGCTACCGGAGCAAAGGTTTCACGAAAATCCTCTCCTTCTACTTATGTAAATCCTTTTGCAACGAGACGAGCTTTGTACTTATCTATCTCCTTGTTAGCCTTGTGTTTGATTTTATAGACCCATCGACAGCCTACCAATTTCTTTCCTTTTGGCAATGGCTCTAGAGTCCATGTATTATTTTCCTCTAAAGCTTGTATTTCCTGTTCCATTGCCTTACACCATTCTGGTCGTTGAACAGCCTGTTTGTAGCTCTTAGGCTCTGTGTGAGACGTTATGGCTGCAAGAAATGCTCTATGTTTTGGAGAGAAATTATCATAGTTAACATAACGGGAGATGTGGTAGGGCTTACCTGAAGAGGCCGATTGTTCCTAAGATGTGCCGAGGGGTCCTTGTGTTGCAGTATTATAGATATAGTCCTTAAGATATTCAGGTTGACGTTTAATTCTTTGTTCCCTGGCCTGTTTCTCTTGAGTAGCAACTATTTCTTGCTCCCCCTGATTTTGATCAATCTGAGAGTGAGAACTGGAGGCGTAAGTTTCTTCTTGAATTTCCTCACAATCATCAGTCTCCTCATGATCTTGTTCAAAACTTGATTCCTCAATTTGAGTTACATCAACTTGATCATTGTTGTCAATATAGGTGGTTTCTATTTGCTCTATCCTTGGTCCTTTATCAGCCGAATCCAGATTTTGTGGATCATAGGGAAAGGAATTCTCATAAAATATGACATCCCTTGATACTGAGAACTCACGAGTCTCTAAATCATACACACGCCAACCCTTCTGACCTTGAGGATAGCCCACAAAGATGCACTTCTTGGCTCTAGCTGCAAACTTGTCTCCAGGTTTGATGACCCTAACATAGCAAAGGCATCCAAAGATCCTCAAATGTTTATAGCTTGCTTTCTTTCCATAAATCATCTCATGTCACTCCCTTGTTGGCCACAGTTGGAGTTCTATTGATTAAATAAGTGGCGGTCAACACACATTCACCCCAGAAGGATAGGGGTAAATTGGACTGAAACCTCAAAGCTCTTGCAACTTCGAGTATATGTCTATGCTTTCTCTCAACGCGACCATTTTGCTGAGGGGTTCTTACGCATGATGTTTCATGAATGATGCCTTCTTCTTTTAGAAAGTGTTGCATTTTTTAATTTACAAACTCGGTTCCATTATCACTACGAAGAATTTTTACTTTTGAATTGAACTGAGTTTGCACCATTTTGCAAAAGTTAATCAAGTAATTGTTGGTTTCTGACTTCTCTTTCATGAGGTATACCCACACGGCTCTAGAATAATCATCCACGATTGTAAGAAAATAGTGAGCACCATTATGTGATGCTGTAGCATATTTTCCCCATAAATCACAATGAATTAAATCAAAAGGCTTCTCTGCTTTATTACTGCTTAAAGGAAAAAAGGGTTTGCATTGTTTCGAATGGTGGCATACATCACAACACCCTAGCTTATTGTCATCAAAATGAAAACTAAGAACATTAGAGGATAATTCTTAATACAAGTGTGCCCCATCCTAGCATGCCAAACAAAATTTAAATCTTCTGAAACTGCTGCTGAGAAACCATTTGCTTCTATCTTAAGGATATAGACCCCTCGTGCAAATCACTGGAGCCAATCGTCCTCTTCTTGGTTTGATCCTGTATAATGCAGCCATCAATAGAGTAAGTTACAGTGCAATTTAAGTCACAAGTGAGTTTGTGAACTGATAAAAGATTGCAATTAAATTCAGGTATAAACAAGACATCATGTATTTTAATTTTCGCATTGAGAAATACTGTCCCAGCCTCATTAACCGTGACAATATTCCCAGTGGACAAGGCAATGCGCAGTGGCTGATCAAGGTTGTGCACATCTTTTAGAATCGAGTATAGTGGAGTCATATGGTGTGATGCTCCACTATCCAAGATCCAATTGTGATTACCAGAAGGGTTACTGCCATCTGCACTGCTCTTCTTTCCTTGTGAGACATGATTGGTTTGAGCATGCTCCTGATTTGTGCTCCTGCCTTGATTTCCTTCTGCCCAGGAAAATTTGGCACTTCCTACAGAATTTGAGCCCGACTTGTTGCCTCCCTTCTTGATTCTGCTAGTGTCCCAGTGAGAAGGATATCCAATTATTTCAAAACACTTGGATTTGCTATGCCCAAGTTTTCCACAATGATCGCATTTCACTCTTGGTTCACCTTTATTTCTCTGCTTGAAGGAATGAAAAGCTGAACCTGTTTCTTGTCTTTCTTCCCTGCTTTTATCTATACTAAGTCTAGCTTATTCCCTTAATATGTGGTTGAAGACTCTTCTAAGAGATGGAAAGGGATCGGTGTTACGAATGCTTCCCTTGATTTGATCAAAACGATCATCAAGGCCTCCAAGGAAGAGATGGACGTGATTGTCCTCTTCCCTCTGCAGAAGTGATTTCGCAGCACCACATGAACATTCAGGCAGTGGTTGTTGCTCACTCAGTTCATCTGTGAGACTCTTAAATTTGCTGTAATATTCTGTCACTGTCATGTTGGGTTCTTGTTGAATTAAACTCAGAGTTCTCCATAGTTGATGGATGCGCGGTGCATTGGTTTGTGCAAATCTTTCTTCTAGATCAATCCAAATATCTCTTGCTGTTGCTGCATGAGATATGCTCCCATGAAGTGAAGGATTTATGGAGTTGATAATCCAGGCAATGACCATAGAGTCAGCTTTCTCCCAGGCTTGAAATTCTTGTGAGGTCTCCATTGGTTTCTTGATGGTTCCATCAATGAAACCCAACTTGGTTTTGGCTCGCAGACCAGTCTTCATGGATCTTGACCAATTGCGATAATTTTCTGCCGTGAGAGGCACTGCTACCAGTGGAGTTCCAAGATTATCAGATGAGTTAAGATGGTAGGGAGATGATGGTGTGACCACAAAGGGTTTTGCTTTACTGCTGGTAGTGCTTTGTGCTTTACTGCTGGTAGTGCTTTTCTTTTCAATTTCTGAATCAGAGTTTGAATCGGAACCTGCTTCTGATGCCATGATAAACTTGATTGAATATGGAAATATGAAAGAAAGATGATCTCGAGAAAGAGAGAGGATTGGAAGAATATTTCTTCAATGTATTACTCAAGCTTGATTACAAAAGTGTATCGGGTTCTATATTTATTGCTAAACTAATATAGCTCTAAGAGACTAATCCTATTGGATAACAAATTAACAAAGACTAATCCTATTGGATAACAAATTAACAAATTCTGTTAGTAACAAACTGATAACAAACAGATAATGATAGGGCTATCTAGGTGTGATGGTTACTTACAAATGATGAGATAAGAATTATCCTCTAATATTCTATGGTCTTCCTTGTGAGGAAGGTGGCTTTATTTTAATATAATTTACTTTTGAAGAAGAAGAAGATTAAAAAAAAGTCAGGTTAACGAGTGCTCTAAGGACATTGATTAAACAATCAATAAAATGAAAGTTTGTTTTGAGAATATAAAGTAAACACTTTTCGATGTAAAATACAATATTTTCTAATACAAACTTATCTCTTTTGATTCCTTAACTAATGTCCTAAGGGCACTCATTAGCATTCTCCTTGAAGAAAAAAAACCGAGAGTACTAATTTGGGAGATCTTTTATATCCAAAAATATTTTGTATTTCTGCATGCTTTGAGTTATTGGATTTGGTATCTTGAATCAATAACTTATAATGGATTGTTGCCCAAAAACTAGCTCAATAAATCATATCTAATAATATCCCAAACTTTTAATTAATGAAAGTGTTCGGATGTTAACTCACGAATTTGGCAAGGAACCTTCAATGGCAGAGAACAGTGAAGAATAAACTGTGTTCGAATCACGGTGGATGATGGCAGATTGTTGGATTCTACGGAGCAAATGTGGTGGTCACTTCCATCAGTGTGTGTATCATATTAGGGAGTCTAAGCAATCATAACGTATCTGGATTCTGAGTGAAATCTGATACACTAAATTGTTATCTATGGTTACAAAGTCTTAGGATCCTGGGAACGAGTTAATGGGCTTTTCTATTGGGCTTGTGGCGCACTGGGCCTTGGATCTGAGACACTGGTCCAGAACGGTTGCCCCCAAGTTGGCCGATGCGAGGATGATGAGAAATTCTTGTCTGAATTACTCCGGTTAATATCTTTCTATAGACATCAAACTTGATCAATCCAACCATGTCATATTATGTTAATGATCATGCATACCAAATTTTAGATAAATTGGACATTCGTAGCTATGTAATCATATGGTCAACAATTTACTTGTAAATTAAAACATATATTATTTCTTGAATTGAAGTGATCAGATGAAGTGTTAAATATTTTTAAAATTTTATGAAGTTTTATGAAGTTGATCTATTCAAAAAGAACTTTTAATTTGACGGTTCGATTGATGAAATTTGATATCTATTGAGAGGTATTAACTGGAGTAATTCAGACAAGAATTATTCTCGGAGTAAATTATTTCTCCCCTTATAATAAATTAATTAGTTAAACGAGAATAATTAATTTAGAAAAATATTTGTTTTAACAACGAGAAATTAAAGAAACAAATCAAGAAAAGGGGTTACCACAACGATGATCAATGAATTCGAATTGATTACCTTTTTATTAAGATTGAGTTCCTTTTTAAAGGTGAATAATTTAATATTTTCTCTCAATATACAAGAATCGTGCCCAATTAAACTAACTCTTACTCTCTTGGTAATTGTATTTAGATTGAACCCTTTAAGATTTATGTTAATTCATTGGCTACTCGAAAAAACAAACATATTCTCGTGATTTAAGTCTCAAGTTCAACTCCTATTATTCTAATATTAAGATTCACCTCTCGGTATCTCTCTTAATACCTATAATTATGCAAATAAGAGATTCACCAAATTCACAAAACTTGAATGTTTAATAGAAATCAAATCAAAAGTAATTCAATGATTAATAAAAGGGAAAGAACAATCAATTCATCATTCAGTGTATCAAGGGCTATGTTTGGTTTGTAAAAGAAAGTGAAAGGAAATAAAAGTAAAAGAAAAATGAAAGTAGAAAGAAAGAAATAGAGTAGAAAATTAGATGATTTGTAAATAACTATTACATGTGCGGCTACGCTTAGAACACATGTTGCCTTTCTAAAATCTTGACCATCGCTTTTTAAAATTGTTAAATCAATGGCTATTTGTGCATTTGACCATCATAAACAAAATTAAACATTTGTCGATGTTAAAAGCTGCCTTCTTTGAGATCAGTAGGAGGCTTCGAAGTGAGCAAGAAAAATTGGACTTCTTTAGTAACGTTTTCATGAAAAGTAGTTTGTAAACAATATTGACCATCTCTCTCTCTCTCTCTCTCTCTCTCTCTCTCTCTCTCTCTCTCTCTAAATATATATATACACACACAATACGACATTAAACCATAACCAGCAAGCGATATACATTTTTATTTGGTTTAATTACTTTGTATGTCCCTAAACTATTTGTGAATTTTTAAATGGGATCCTAAACTAAAAAAATTGTAAATAGGTCCATGAACTTATAATAATTTGTAATAGAGCCCTTGTTAAAGCGGAGAGTGTTAGTCAAAGGAGGCAACCCACTAACAAAATAAGGAAAAACATGGGTTGGAAAATATGGAAAGTCATAAAACACATGATGGTAGGTGGCCATCCAATTTGATGTGTTCATATTATATGTTCACATTGCAAACCTTGCCTAAGTCATAAAACACATGATGGTAGGTGGCCATCCAATTTGATGTGTTCATATTATATGTTCACATTGCAATCCTTGCCTATAAATAGAAGCTTGAAGGCAAGAGCAAATCATTCCAACATTGAGAGAATTCCAACCAAGTGAGTTCCAAAGCTTAGAGAGATAAGCATTTGTGAGATAAAATTCTAGTGATGAGAATTTTGTGAGAGAAATTCTTGGGTGTAATTGGGTTGTGGGTTTTGTGAGAGAGTGTGAGTGTTTGTAAACACAAGTGTGTATTTCCTTTTTCAATATAAGGTCTGCGGCGGTCAGGAGGCGTAGGCATTATTAGTAGAACTCAGTTATCAATTTTTGTGTGTGTGCTCGCATTTATTTTTCGCTCTTCCACTAATCGACTATGGGAAATTTTGCGTAATTTCCTAACAACCGTATCGAGCTAGTTGGTTATTTACGCTAAATCTTGGTGAAGATACTATTCACATGAATAGTAATTTTCGTGAATAGTGAAATTGGCCTACGCTACCAATTTGTCCACGGAGGTGTTCTAAAGCACGCGGTGGTTAGCAGAAATTGTCGAAAGCGATCCTGAGAAGTCGACTCGAGTGGGAGTATGGCGAGCATTTAAGGAAAGGTGAAAATTGAAAAGTTCGACGGTCGCGGACTTTGGCTTTTGGAAGATGCGGTCGAGGATTATCGTATCGAAAAAGTTGTATCAACCTCTCACAGGAAAGAAACCGGCGGAGATGAAGGAAGATGAATGGATCCTTCTCGATAGACAAGCCCTGGCGTTATCCGGTTGACGTTATCCGAAATGTTGCGCTCAACATTGCAAAAGAAAAGACCACTACGGATCTTATGAAGGCTCTTTCCAACATGTACGAAAAGCCGGCCTCTCAAACAAAGTTCATTTGATGAGGCGGTTGTTTAACTTGCGGATGACGGAAGGTGCATCGGTGGCACAACATCTCAATGAACTCAACATAGTCACAACCCAGTTGAGTTCAGTTGGAATCGAATTTGATGATGAGGTACGAGCATTGATACTTTTGTCTTCTCTTCCAGAGAGTTGGAATGCTACTGTCACAGCTGTGAGTAGCTCAACGGGAAACAATAAGTTGAAATCTGACGATGTTCGTGATCTGGTTCTCAGTGAAGAGATCCGACGGAGAGAGTCGGGTGAATCTTCATCCTCTTCAGTATTGCATACAGAGTCAAGGGGAAGAAATTCAGCTAGAGGAAATGGACGTGGCAAATCAAAGGGCAGACGGTCCAAATCCAGAAATCATCATAGTTCTCAAAACTCCAACTCGAAGACTATCGAGTGTTGGAATTGCGGGAAGACCGGGCACTACAAAAATCAGTGCAGGAGTGCACCGAAGAACCAGGAGGCAAAGGACGAGGCAAATGTTGCTTCCACCTCAGGAGGAGGTGACGCGTTGATATGCTCTTTGGAGAGCAAGGAAGAGTCTTGGGTGTTAGACTCTGGCGCATCTTTTCATGCCACTTCGCAGAGAGAATTCTTCGAGAATTATGTACCCGGAAACCTTGGTAAAGTTTACCTTAGTAATGAACAGTCTTGTGAGATTGTTGGCAAAGGTGTAGTGAAGATTACGTTGAACGGGTCTGTATGGGAATTGAAAAATGTCAGACATATTCCCGACCTGACGAAGAACTTAATCTCAGTAGGCGATTGGCGATGGCTACACAACAGATCTTCCACGGCGATCATTGGAAGATTTCAAAGGGTGCAATAGCGATTGCTCGCGGCGAGAAAGAGTGGTACTCTTTATAAGACAAAGGAGCATGCCATTTGATTGCGATTCTGGCAAATGATAGTCCCAATCTATGGCACGAGAGACTAGGCCATATGAGTGAAAAAGGGATGAAGATCATGCACTCGAAGGGAAAATTGCCGTGTCTTCAACAAGAGAAATTGACATGTGTGAAGGCGCATATTTGGAAAGCGAGAAAGAGTTAGCTTTAGGACAAGTGGAAGAACCCCAAAGAAAGAGAAACTCGAGCTTGTTCACTCTGATGTTTGGGGTCCAACGACTGTCTCATCCATCAGTGGGAAGCAATACTTCGTGACTTTTATTGATGATCACTCTAGGAAGGTATGTGTATACTTTCTGAAACATAAGTCTGAAGTATTCGAGGCTTTCAAGATGTGGAAAGCCATGGTAGAAAATGAGACAGGATTGAAGATCAAAAAGCTCAGAACCGACAATGGTGGTGAATATGAAGACACCAGATTCAAGAAGTTCTACTATGAGCACGGGATCAGAATGGAAAGAACCGTGCTAGGTACGCCTCAACACAATAGTGTAGCTGAGCGTATGAATCGAACGTTGACAGAGAGAGCCAGAAGCTTGCGGGTGCAGTCAGGCTTAAAGCGATCAAAGGCGGCGTATCAACACACGACTTACTTGATCAACCGAGGTCCATCGGTACCATTGGAGCACGCAGAATACGGAAGAGGTATGGAGCGGAAAGAGTTAAACCTCTCACATCTTAGAGTTTTCGGTTGCGTAGCATATGTGCATATCAGTGATCAAGGCAGGAATAAACTTGATCCCAAATCGAAGAAGTGCACTTTCATCGGTTATGGTGAAGATGAGTTTGGCTACCGTCTTTGGGATGATGAAAACAAAAAGCTGATCCGCAGTAGAGATGTGATCTTCAATGAAAGAGTGATGTACAAGGACAGGCATAACAGATGCCAAAGAACTCGAGCAGTGGGCGAGTGTATGCAGAGGTGGACGATGACCCAGAAAGTCCTATAGTTGAGAATCCTCAGTCAGAGGAATCAATTGACGCACCAGAGCCTCCTACTCCAGCTCCGGCAGTGAGAAAGTCTTCTCGAGTTCCTGTGCCCAACAGGAGATACATGGACTACATGTTGTTGACTGATGAAGGGGAGCCTGAAGATTATGCAGAAGCATGTCAGACCGCAGATGCTAGCAAGTGGGAGCTTGCCATGAAAGACGAGATGAAGTCTTTGATCTCCAATCGCATATGGAACTAGCTGAGTTACCCGTGGGAAAGAAGGCACTTCACAACAAATGGGTGTATCGGGTGAAGGAGTAGAATGATGGCTCCAAGAGATACAAAGCCCGACTAGTCGTTAAAGGATTCCAGTAAAAGGAAGGAGTTGACTACACCGAAATTTTTGCTCCAGTTGTGAAGCTCAATACTATCAGTCGATGTTAAGTATTGTTGCAAGCGAAGAGCTCTACCTTGAGTAGCTTGGGCGTGAAAACTGCGTTTCTTCACTGAGACTTAGATGAGAAGATCTATATGCACCAACCTGAAGGTTTCTTAGAAGATGGAAACAAAAATATGGTGTGCAGATTAAAGAAGAGCTTGTATGGCACGAAACAAGCTCCGAGACAATGGTACAGGAAGTTTGAAAGCTTCATGCACAAGGAAGGCTTTGAAGTGCAACGCCGACCACTTTATTGTTTCTTCAAGAGATATAAGTCGGTTATATCATTTTGTTACTTTATGTCGATGATATGTTAGTAGCGAGTTCAGATATGGATGAGATTAAAAACTTGAAGATGCAATTGTCAAAAGAATTTGATATGAAGGACTTGGGTCCAAAGAAAGAAGATCCTTGGAATGCAAATCACAAGAGATAAGCGAGAGGAATTTTGCGATTATCTCAAAGTGAGTACATCAACCGTGTTTTGCAAAGATTCAACACGGGCAACGCCAAACCGGTCAAAGACACCTTTGGCTACCATTTTCGCTATCCATGAACAGTCACCTCAGACGAGGAAGAAAGAGAATCCATGGCTAAGATACCATATGCTTGAGCCATTGGAAGTTTGATGTACGCAATGGTGCATGACGAGGCCGGACATTGGCCATGCGATGGGAGTTGTTAGCGTGTTTATGTCAAATCCAGGTAAAACTCATTGGGAAGCGATGAAATGGATTTTGAGGTATCTACGAGGCACTACAGAGAAGTGTCCGTACTTTGGTAAAGGAGAATTGCAAGTACAAGGCTACGTAGATGCAGACTTTGGAGGTGAAGTCGATCAGAAGAAGTACCATCAGTTACGATTTATCGTTGGTACTACAAAGAGTTAGTTGGATGTCGCGGATACAAAAGATTGTTGCTTTATCCACTACAGGTGAGTATGTAGCGATAGCGAAGCTTGACAAAGAATTGATATGGCTTCAGGGATTATTAACAGAGTTGGGTTTCACACAGGAGAAGAGTGTTTTGCACAGTGATAGTCAGAGTGCGATACATCTGGCAAAGAACTCAGCATTTCACTCCAGAACAAAGCACATTGGTCTTCGTTATCACTTCATCAGATCTCTGCTTGAGGATGAGGTGTTAATGTTGAAGAAGATTCAAGGAAGTAAGAACCCAGCAGACATGTTGACAAAGGTGGTGACTATCGACAAGCGAAGTTGTGCTCAACTCGGTTGGCTGCCAAATAATGCCAGGAAAGGCTGCTGCTTGATCGAGGTGTGAAGACCGATTGAAATCAGTCTTCAAGTGGGAGATTGTTAGTCAAAGGAGGCAACCCACTAACCAAAATAAGGAAAAACATGGGTTGGAAAATATGGAAAGTCATAAAACACATGATGGTAGGTGGCCATCCAATTTGATGTGTTCATATTATATGTTCACATTGCAAACCTTGCCTAAGTCATAAAACACATGATGGTAGGTGGCCATCCAATTTGATGTGTTCATATTATATGTTCACATTGCAATCCTTGCCTATAAATAGAAGCTTGAAGGCAAGAGAAAATCATTCCAACATTGAGAGAATTCCAACAAAGTGAGTTCCAAAGCTTAGAGAGATAAGCATTTGTGAGATAAAATTCTAGTGACAGAATTTTGTGAGAGAAATTCTTGGGTGTAATTGGGTTGTGGGTTTTGTGAGAGAGTGTGAGTGTTTGTAAACACAGTGTGTATTTCCTTTTTCAATATAAGGTTTGCAGCAGTCCGGAGACGTAGGCATTATTGGCCGAACTCCGTTATCAATTTTTGTGTGTGTGCTTCCGCATTTATTTTTCGCTCTTCCACTAATCTGACTATGGGAAAATTTTGCGTAATTTCCTAACAGAGAGTTCATAGACCTATTAAAAATTATTTAAAAGTTAAGGGACCGGATCAAAGTTAAAGGACCCAATTACAAATTATTGATGAGTATAGAGACTTAATTACAATTTTTTAATTCAATAAACTATTTAAAAATTTTCAAATAGTTTATAAACCAACAAAGTAATTAAACATTTTTACTTCCTAAACCCTACAACATTGTGATTTGATGAAATAAGAGGTGTCGGTTTAAGCCACCTCACATGTTGGGTTGGGTCCCCCATTGCAAGCTAAAAAATATGGGCACATGATTTTACCACCTCCCCTCTTTAATTTTAATACCTCCCCCACCCACTAAAAAGACGAAAATGCCCCTCCCTTTTCCTCCCTTCTCCCTTCCTCACCTCCCCATCTATCGCACGACCACCTCCCCCAATCTCTTCCTCAGCTCCCTCTCTCTCATACGAAACCCCCTCTCTCTTGCTCAGCTCCCTCTCCCACAGTGTCGCCCTCTCTGTCACCTTCATTCAAGCAGCTTCCATTTCTGCTTTTTTTTTTCTGCGTGCTCTGATATTCCAGATTCTTGAATCCAAAATTTTCTGTTAACAAGAATCCGAACATTTAAATTACAATATGTATCATTTATATTTCCGGATTCTTGTTTACAAAAAATTTCGGATTAAAGAATCCGGACGTTTAGTTTACAACAGGTATGTTTTACACTCTCGTATTCTTGTTTACGGAACATTCCGGACTCAAGAATCCGGACGTTGAGTTTACAACAGGTATGTTTTACACTCTCGTATTCTTGTTTACGGAACATTTCGGACTCAAGAATCCGGACGTTGAGTTTGCAACATGTTTTCAAAATGGTTCAGAATTCAAAATCATACTAGTTAATAGAACTAAACAACATCATTAAACTTAAGCACAAGGTAAATACAATGAAAACGCAAAGGGAACCATAAACATAGACATCCAATACAATAAATACTCAATCTACAGCTACATGGTTTGTAGATGAAATAAAAATAGACGTCAAATGTTGTATGCGACTAAGATATAGCGTCTCCCATTCCCTAGCACTATCGCTTCTAAACCTTTTCCATTGAACATCTGGCTGAGGTATTGGAGCATCATTCTTTAAATAGACCTGGAAACATGTCATTTTTAAACCAATTAAACAAAGTCAATAAACTATGTAAAGGTTACAAAAAATAAAGAGTCAACAAAACTATTGTACCTATTGGTAATGCAAATCGCAAGTGTACGATTCGTCGTCAAGTAATAAAAAGATCGAATCCACAGGGATTGTAACTAATTATTTAACTCAACAAACTTGTAATAATTTGAACTATTGAACCAAGTGATGTGTTTGAAATATTTGTTACTTATATCAAAAGACAAAAACAGTAAGCAACTAAACAAAAATTTCGATTTTAAGGAGAATTAAAAGCGACTAGGGATCGAATCCTCTTGCTTCCACTCTTATGCAATCAATTTACAACCAACACAAGTTATTCCATATGATTGAAGTTCGAATCAACAAAATTAGTTTAAGGACAATTCCTTGCCTCATAAACCCTTTACTTTAACTAAAATCCCCTAATCCCTTAGGTGAATTAAAGCTAGATTAAGCAATAAGACTAATGATTCATAAGAACACATGCTCATAAGGTTATATTCCTATAATCCTCCTAAACATGACCAACAATTCAGTTCAAGTTCATATCCCCAATTTCCCAATCGTGAGTATAACCCAAAATCGATTCGGTAGTGATCAGTTACCAAAAAGCATTAATAATAAAATTGAAGGCTCAATCATAATTGAAATAAACTTGCATTGATATAAGTAAAACAACTACATAAAAGTGTTCACAAGATTCATCTTCCCTAGCCTAAGGAATTTAGCTACTCATAGAAAACAAAAGAGAAAACCAGAAAAATTGATAAATGGAAGAAGAAGACTCCATGGTTGATTCAAAACCTTGTTCCCAAGCTTGAATCTTCCTTGGAGATGGAGAAAAGTGAACCCCTCTCGTGCTCCCTGGTTCCCACGGCGTTTTTAGGTCTTCTCCACGTCCAAAAGTGGTTCTGATTCGTAAAAACGCGATATTTAATCGACATCACAGCAAAGGCAAGTCGCTCCACGCGCTTTCACGCCACGACACGAAAAGACATGAATTTTTGCTCTCCAAACGCGCTCCAAATGCTCTTCGCTACGGAGAGACAGCAACAATTTTAATTCCGCTACAGGTTGCTCTTAGGATGCTCTTCACGGCGCTCAAACGATAGGACTGATTTCCGCTCTTCAAGTGCTCTTACGGTGCTCTTCACGCTGCTCAAACAGCAGGGAATGATTTCCTGCTCTTCAAGTGCTCTTCTGGTGCTCTCAAGCGCACAGGAACACTTATTTTGAGCAGAATCTTGTGTATTGTGAAGGGCTTTGCTCTATTGGTCTTTGCTCCTTGACCTCCTCCCTCTTGGCATTTTTGCTCAACGTTCATGCTTGAATTCCTGTGAAAAAAAAGACAAAGATAGAGACCAAGCATAACTCTGCACACTATAGATTCGGGAACAAATAAGGAGAACCAATGAATTTATCAATTTAAGCACATAAATGACTTCAAATGTTCTTCATTCATCATGCAAAACTCAACTTAAGCTATATAAATATTCATGTGATGAAGATTTATCACAACCCCAAACTTAGCTCTTTGCTTGTCCTCAAGCAAACTTAATTAAAAAGGGGGTCGGGGTGAAATTAATTGATGGGTCTCCATCTTCACTATCAACTCATGCTCAATCTATCTTTTTCTCTCACATTTTTCAGAGAGTGACCACTCAGGCATTCTTGAATCACTTTTTTCCCAATTTAGCTCTATAAGCAACACATGCAATCATCAAATATGCTCAACTTCTCTCAGTATCCTCACCACAAGTATTGCTCTTTCACTCAAGTGTTTGTACGGTTATTCTCTCATTCACATCACAATGCGACATCCTACCATAGGCTTGAAAAAGCTCTTGAAGAGACAAATGCAATGCAATGCTACAACACACTTTAGAGGACTTTTGGGTTGTAATGGGGCTTAGGTAAGGGTAGGAATTCATTTGGATAGTGGGCTTTCACACTTGGAGTTAGACTTAAGTCATTTTATACATGCACAATCCACTTCCCATATTGTTGAATCCATAGTTTCCCAAGACACCTTCCAACACACTTGAATTACAAACAAAAGGGTTGCTCTTTATTCACTTCAATTACTAACCAAAAGGGTGCTCTAATCCACAATGTTTTTTTTTCTCCCTCTTGTTTGTTTTCCTTTTTCTAATATAAACCTCAAACTTAGTTCACATCCACCCCAAACTTAAAATGTTTGCTTGTCCTCAAGCAACCTTTTCCTGAAGCAACCCCAAACTTAATCAATGTGCCAAGACATGTTATAAAATGACCCTTACCTAACTCCGAGTAGATGGGGACAATTGGTTTTTCGATCTTAGGCTTGTAATGAGGTTGTATCACAAAGAATGGGTAAAACGGCTCAAAGGGGCTAGCAAAAGGCAATATTATTCAGGTAGGCTATTTAGTCTCTAGCTATTAAGACATATTTGCCTCAGTGTGTAAGAACATGCAAGTAAATATCACTAAGAACCTAGTCAAGTTCTGAAGAATGTCACATGCAATGGTAACACACAAGAAGAAACTTATCTGTTTGGCCCAAAATTCTCACAGGCTATTGATGAGAGACAGTCAAGCACAAAAGAGTCATGCAGTGCAAAGTCACAAAAACATGCTTCTAAGAGTTTTAATTTAAGGGAATTTTAGATCAACAAGAAGCATGGCAAGTCACACTCCAACCGCTGGTATAACAGTTCATGAGCATGCATATGATATAGAAGATGAAAACCACACCCAAGGGAAGTCACTCACAAATTAATGAAACAATCAAGTTCTTGAGCACCAACTTTGTCATTCAAACCATTCATCAACATATAGCATGCACGTAATAAACCGTCCCTAATTTCTACTCCCTAATCCTTCACAAGCATTTTATCAAACATGCAGTGTGCATAACTTTGTTCATTCATGGGAAAATTGCAATCACAACACTAACACACCCCAAACTTAGTGCTCAACATCAAAGGGCATAGAAAATAGCAAACCCACAATTTGAATTTCAAGAGTTCACAGTTCACATCATTTTTTTTCAAAAATTTGTTTCCCCATTTGAGAGAGTCATGAATATAAGACAAGAAAGTGTGAACGTGACTTACTCGATGAATGATGCAGTAGGGATGCAAGAAAAAAATTTGAAGAACTAGCCCTCCAGTGAAGAGTTTTGAGGTGTGATTGAAGTTTGTGAAGGATTAGGGGGAGTGGGGTGCCTATTCGGTTGAGAAAGAGTGAGAGTGAGAGGGGCGCAGATGGTGCGCATGTATATGAGCACGCGAGTGCGCCAGACGTGGATGGGCGCGGATGACGCGCAAAAAATCAGGTCCTCCTGACTTGGTGTGCTCCAATTGCGCTTCTGGTGCGCGTCGTTGGGTGCTCTTGCACTGATCGATGAGCGCCAAGCGCGCCAGGCGCAAAGAGACAGAGGCGTCTGATTTCATGTGCGTAGGATGCGCGCCATGTGCGCGCCACGCGCACCCCACCAATTTTTTTTTTTTATCAAAGAAAAAGGATACAAGCTTGGGTTGCCTCCCAAGAAGTGCTTCTTTAACGTCACTAGCTTGACGCTTGAAGGAGTCGATCAAGGCTCCTTAAAGGAGGAAAAGAAGATTGAAGCACCACCTTCCTTGGGAAGATGCACACCCATAGCCCTGAGTGCTTGCATAGAAATCATTTCCCTTTTTCGCATTGGTCTCCTTTTCCTCCTCTTGAATTTATGTGGGTGGACATCGTCATCCCTCGCCTGTTTGGTGCGCTTTTCATAAGAATGAGTAGGTTCTACATGTGCCTTCTTTGGAATTTTGCAATTTGGGAATTGTTTCCCATGGCCCATATGTAGACCACTCTTTCCTTTTCTTCCTTTTTCCTGCACTAAATTTTTTTCCATCCCATCATCCAACTCTTCAGACATCTCCTCAATAGAATTCATTGTCACATTTTCTAAGGGTTTGGAAGGTCGGTCTTGATCAAGATTCTCTCCAACCGGCTGCCCAACTACATCAATTCTAGAGCACTTTTCGGTGTCATCGGGATGCCTCATAGCCTCAAACACATTAAAAGTCTCTTTCTCATCTTGGAACCTCAAAATTAATTTACCTTGTTGGACATCAATCAAGGCTCTTCCTGTAGCTAGGAAAGGTCTTCCAAGAAGAAGAGGGACCTCCTTGTCTTCCTCCATGTCAAGGATCACAAAGTCTGCCGGAAAAAGGAATTTGCCAACCCTACCAATACATCTTCCATAACTCCATAAGGGTATTTGATTGACCTATCTGCCATTGCAGTGTCATTTTTGTAGGCTTGACTTCACCTCCTCCCACCTCTTCAACATAGATAATCGACATCAAATTGATGCTAGCTCCCAAATCACAAAGGGCTTTGTCAATATTTAAATTCCCAATAGTGCGAGGAATTGTGAAGCTTCTAGGATCTTTCACTTTGGAGGGAGCTTTCTTTGAATGATGGCACTACACTCTTCTGTCAAAGCTACAGTCTCATCTTCTTTGAATTTCTTCTTTTTAGTTAACAATTCCTTCATGAATTTGGCATATAAAGGCATTTGCTCAAGAGCTTCTGCGAAAGGAATGTTGATCTGGAGGCGCTTGAAGACATCCATGAACTTAGAGAATTGTTCATCCTTCTCCTTTTTCTTGCTCACAAGAGGATATGGCAGCTTCTTATATGGAGGAACAACTCTGGGCTTCTCTTGTACTTGCAGTTTGTCAGTAGCAACCTTGTCTTCCTCACCTTCTTTTTTCTCTTTTTTCTCAACATTTTCTCTACTCTCATTTTCAACTCCACCTTTTTCTTTTTCAACTTCTTTCTCTACTTCCACTCTCTCTTTTTCAACTCCATCCACCTCACTTTTTTCACTCTTTTTCTTTCTCTCTACTTCAGAAAACAACTTTCCACTTCTCAAAGAAATAGCACTACAATTTTCATTCTTAGGGTTGTCAACTGTGCTAGCAGAAAACTTACCTTTGGATTGCTCTGCTAGTTGCTTTGAGAGTTGCCCAATTTGGTTCTCCAAATTTTTGATAGAAGCCTCCTGGTTTTTGAAATGTGACTCATGGTTCTGGAAATTTGACTGAGTCATCTTCATGAATTGGGTAAGAGCTTCCTCCAGTTGATTTGGCTTCTCTTGCTTGGGAGGTTGTGGAGGGTTGCTCGATGATGAATTATCTTGTTGCTTCCAAGAGAAGTTGGGATGATTCTTCCACCCTGGATTATAGGTGTTAGAATATGGATTCCCTCCTTGCCTTTGGAAGTTACCCATGTAATTAGCTTGCTCCTTAGAGTCTCCCAAAGTATCACACCCTCCATTCTCATGAGGCCCTTGGCAGAAGTCACATCTCAAACCTTGATTTACTTGGTTCACCTGAGCAGAGGAAGAGGCTCCCACTTTCAGTGCCTTCAACTCTTTTGTGATAGCCTCCAATTGTTGAGAGACTAATTTATTCTAAGCCAAAAGCGCATCTTGTGTTTCCAATTCTAGGACTCCTCTTTTACCCAGTGTCCCTCTGTCATTCTGACATAACTACTCATTGGAAGCCATTTGCTCCACCAAGGTTCTTGCTTCTTCAGCTGTCTTGTTGTTGATTGTACCTCCAGCTGAGGCATCCAACATCATCCTGGTGTTCGGCCTCAAACCATTGCAGAACATTTGCATCTGGTTGAAGTCATCATATCCATGGCCTGGACACCTCTTCAGAAGGAGCTTGAATCTCTCCCATGCCTCATACAAGTTCTCACTTTGGTTCTGTTGGAAGCCATGAATCTCACCTCTTCTTTTGATGAATTTGGAGGGTGGAAAAAATTTTGTCATGAATTTCTCCTCCAAATCGTCCCAAGTTGCAATGCTTCCTGTAGGCAAGGTGTCAAGCCAATCTCTCGCTCGTTCCCGCAGGGTCCAAGGGAAAAGCCTCAATTTCTTGCTTCCCTCAGTCACTCCAGCCAGCCCAAAGGTGTCACAGATTTCGTAGAAACTCACCAGGTGCTGATTTGGGTCATCAATCTCATTCCCCGCGAATTGGCTTTGTTTGAGAGTGTTCAACAATGCCGGCTTGATCTCAAAATTAGCATTTGCCTCCACCTGTTGGTAGGCATTGACAGCCCTTGCATGATTGTTCCGTCTCCCAAAATCTTCCAAGGTGCGTGGTTGGTCCCCCATCACTTCTTGAGTGGTGACTTGAGAAGTAGTTGCGGAGGATTGTTTTTGTTGCTGTTTTGCCTCTTTTGTCTTCTTCCTTAATGCCTTTGCTGTCTTTTCAATTTCTGGGTCAAACAACAGTTCACCTGTTTGTTTACCTCGCATGCACAAAACTAAGACAAAAGGTAAGTAGCAAAGCAACAGTTAATGAAATTTTTTTTTTCAGAAAATAAATAAAAGAAATAGTTCAAAAGGGTACTCGTTTGCCTTGTTAAAAATTAATTCAACAATCCCCGGCAACGGCGCCAAAAACTTGGTAATGCAAATCGCAAGTGTACGATTCGTCGTCAAGTAATAAAAAGATCGAATCCACAGGGATTGTAACTAATTATTTAACTCAACAAACTTGTAATAATTTGAACTATTGAACCAAGTGATGTGTTTGAAATATTTGTTACTTATATCAAAAGACAAAAACAGTAAGCAACTAAACAAAAATTTCGATTTTAAGGAGAATTAAAAGCGACTAGGGATCGAATCCTCTTGCTTTCACTCTTATGCAATCAATTTACAACCAACACAAGTTATTCCATATGATTGAAGTTCGAATCAACAAAATTAGTTTAAGGACAATTCCTTGCCTCATAAACCCTTTACTTTAACTAAAATCCCCTAATCCCTTAGGTGAATTAAAGCTAGATTAAGCAATAAGACTAATGATTCATAAGAACACATGCTCATAAGGTTATATTCCTATAATCCTCCTAAACATGACCAACAATACAGTTCAAGTTCATATCCCCAATTTCCCAATCGTGAGTATAACCCAAAATCGATTCGGTAGTGATCGATTACCAAAAGCATTAATAATAGAATTGAAGGCTCAATCATAATTGAAATAAACTTGCATTGATATAAGTAAAACAACTACATAAGAGTGTTCACAAGATTCAACTTCCTAGCCTAAGGAATTTAGCTACTCATAGAAAACAAAAGAGAAAACAGAAAAATTGATAAATGGAAGAAGAAGACTCCATGGTTGATTCAAAACCTTGTTCCCAAGCTTGAATCTTCCTTGGAGATGGAGAAAAGTGAACCCTCTCGTGCTCCCTGGTTCCCACGGCGTTTTAGGTCTTCTCCACGTCCAAAAGTGGTTCCGATTCGCAAAAACGCCGATATTTAATCGACATCGCGCAGAAAGGCGCCGCAGTGCTTCCACGCGCTTTCACGCGCTACCGACACGTAAAGACATGAATTTTTGCTCTCCAAACGCGCTCCAAATGCTCTTCGCACGCGGAGAGACAGCAACAATTTTAATTCCGCCACAGTTGCTCTTAGGATGCTCTTCACGCTGCTCGCAAAGGGACTGATTTCTGCTTCTTCAAGTGCTCTTACGGTGCTCTTCACGCGCTGCTCAAACAGCAGGGAATGATTTCCTGCTCTTCAAGTGCTCTTCTGGTGCTCTCAAGCGCACAGGAACACTTATTTTGAGCAGAATCTTGTGTATTGTGAAGGGCTTTGCTCTATTGGTCTTTGCTCCTTGACCTCCTCCCTCTTGGCATTTTTGCTCAACGTTCATGCTTGAATTCCTGTGAAAAAAAACAAAGATAGAGACCAAGCATAACTCTGCACACTATAGATTCGGGAACAAATAAGGAGAACCAATGAATTTATCAATTTAAGCACATAAATGACTTCAAATGTTCTTCATTCATCATGGAAAACTCAACTTAAGCTATATAAATATTCATGTGTACGGCGCCAAAAACTTGGTAATGCAAATCGCAAGTGTACGATTCGTCGTCAAGTAATAAAAAGATCGAATCCACAGGGATTGTAACTAATTATTTAACTCAACAAACTTGTAATAATTTGAACTATTGAACCAAGTGATGTGTTTGAAATATTTGTTACTTATATCAAAAGACAAAAACAGTAAGCAACTAAACAAAAATTTCGATTTTAAGGAGAATTAAAAGCGACTAGGGATCGAATCCTCTTGCTTCCACTCTTATGCAATCAATTTACAACCAACACAAGTTATTCCATATGATTGAAGTTCGAATCAACAAAATTAGTTTAAGGACAATTCCTTGCCTCATAAACCCTTTACTTTAACTAAAATCCCCTAATCCCTTAGGTGAATTAAAGCTAGATTAAGCAATAAGACTAATGATTCATAAGAACACATGCTCATAAGGTTATATTCCTATAATCCTCCTAAACATGACCAACAATTCAGTTCAAGTTCATATCCCCAATTTCCCAATCGTGAGTATAACCCAAAATCGATTCGGTAGTGATCAGTTACCAAAAAGCATTAATAATAGAATTGAAGGCTCAATCATAATTGAAATAAACTTGTATTGATATAAGTAAAACAACTACATAAGAGTGTTCACAAGATTCATCTTCCCTAGCCTAAGGAATTTAGCTACTCATAGAAAACAAAAGAGAAAAACAGAAAAATTGATAAATGGAAGAAGAAGACTCCATGGTTGATTCAAAACCTTGTTCCCAAGCTTGAATCTTCCTTGGAGATGGAGAAAAGTGAACCCTCTCGTGCTCCCTGGTTCCCACGGCGTTTTTAGGTCTTCTCCACGTCCAAAAGTGGTCCTGATTCGCAAAAACGCGATATTTAATCGACATCACAAGAAGAAAAGGCGCCAGTGCGCTTCCACGCGCATTTCACGCCACCGACACAGAAAGACATGAATTTTTGCTCTCCAAACGCGCTTCCAAATGCTCTTCGGCGGAGAGACAAAGAATAATTTTAATTCCGCAGTTGCTCTTAGGATGCTCTTCACGCTGCTCAAACGATGGGACTGATTTCCTGCTCTTCAAGTGCTCTTACGATGCTCTTCACGCGCGTTCAAACAGCAGGGAATGATTTCCTGCTCTTCAAGTGCTCTTCTGGTGCTCTCAAGCGCACAGGAACACTTATTTTGAGCAGAATCTTGTGTATTGTGAAGGGCTTTGCTCTATTGGTCTTTGCTCCTTGACCTCCTCCCTCTTGGCATTTTTGCTCAACGTTCATGCTTGAATTCCTGTGAAAAAAAAACAAAGATAGAGACCAAGCATAACTCTGCACACTATAGATTCGGGAACAAATAAGGAGAACCAATGAATTTATCAATTTAAGCACATAAATGACTTCAAATGTTCTTCATTCATCATGCAAAACTCAACTTAAGCTATATAAATATTCATGTGATGAAGATTTATCACCTATACAAAGTGTTCCATTCTATGCAGAAATCCAATGCAGAGGACGCGCCGAGTATAGCAATCCTTCGGTGGTCCGTGCCTGAGAGGGAAAATTGTGGAACTTCCCCTTGGGTCTAAATATATCAGGACTGTGACGTCCTATAAATTTTTCCAATATATTAGTTTATACGATAATAGTGAAAGTAATTTTATTTTATTATGACAGGCGGAAGTGTACAAATATACTTAAAAGTACTCAACTTTAGGGCCCTTAACTGCACAGAGTGCCAAATAACTGAGACTCCTTAAAATACTGACTTTGACTCACTGGCTGTGTATCAACTGAACCATTTCCTTTCTGAAATTGTCTGATACCTGCTAAGGCCCGTAGATAGAAATATACCGAACACAGAAAACAAACGGGAGATAATAACACACTATATGCACCATTCAGTGGGAAAGCAGGACTTAGAATTCATGTATAAAAAGGCAACACACACAACCAAAGCAGAACAATAGAACATGTGAAAGATTAAACCACACATCTCCCGATAATGATTTGGATCATTACCTACCTACCCTTGTCCATGCAACCTACAACTATATGCCTACGTGGCCACACAGATTAATATGGCATAAACGGCCCCACCTCAGCCAACTTAGCCTTTGTAGATAACAGCACAATGACCTCCCACTGACGTGTGGGTAGGCCAAGCCAGTTGTCCATCCCCCTATCCCGCTCATCGTACCCCTAAGAGTGCATCCCTACTCCATAACTTCGACGATAGGAATAGGTATCGGAGCGGCACTCGGGATCGGCACTATGGACAGTGATACAACAGTACTCTATCAGGATAACCAGGCTACCCGACGACCCGACAAGATGGTCGCGAGCCATCCGTCACCTGTGGAGTAGAGCCAGACCCAATTTATCCTCAAGGACCGACGTGACCGACATGTCCTCTGTACTGACTGTATCGTGCCTGCACTCTGGCACCTGGCCTCGTGCACAGCTTATGTACACGGCGGTGGATTACAACACATGCATATGACCAATTATTATTCAACACCTTTATAGTTTATCATCGTTATTCTTTAGCTCAGCACATCAGCTTATTATCTCAACACTTATCAAGCTATCAGCTCAACCAGCTTTAATGTCTTATTCCAGCACTTATCAACTCTTTATAATTAAATAGCTTAGCCATATTCCCATACACAGCACTATAATAACTTAATCATCCAATCAGCATGAGCAGAACAACCATCCTATACAGCACAACTATCTGTATATAACATAACATCATTTATCAACCATCCTTGATCCACACATGAGTCAACCCTAATGTCGCTCAGGCGACCAACTACTGATATATCATCAATTAGTATACTAACAATCACACAATAATAGAGCAATCATATAAATCAACATCACAACAATCAATATCCATCCATAGATATCAATAGATCATCCATATGGTTGATAGACCTCTGACAGCTGTCCTCAGCTATCACAGGTCACAGCCCTTCTCCTAAGGTGCTGCCACTATCAACCTCTAGTCGGGCTTGGGTCACCCTACGCCTAGTTATACACTTATTCTAATCCTATAATCCCTAGTGGATAGGGTTCAGATCTCCCATACCTGGCTTAAAAGACCGCTACAGTTCATGCCACTCACTACAAGAAAAAAGGCCAGCGGAGGCGGTCAGTTTGCGGCGGTTGCAACATGAACCGCCGGCAGTTGAAAAGCAGCAATGGTGTAGGTGGCAGTTCTTATAACTGCCCTTAAATACTTACATTTCACGGTGGTTGACGGACACCGGCGACGGTTGAAATTGAAAAAAAAAGAGAAACCCACGTTTATGACTTTCAATTTGCGGCGGTTGACTGGCAATTCGCGGTGGTCCAAATAAAAAAATATACCTACCCTAATTTCTATTCCTCATTCTTCTCTAAGCAGCAACGTCGTGCCCCTTTTTCTTTTGGAGCTCTCTCTCTCTCTCTCAGGTTCTCATCCCTTTTTCCTCCAACACTTGGAAACTAGTAGTAGTAATTAGTAATTGAATTCAATCCTCCAAATTTTTTGTTTGGGCTCTCTTGTGGACATAACATGTATCCTCGTCTTTGGCTTCGTCGTCGTCATCGTCTAAGCCCCACAGCTCCATCAGCTAAACGGGGCTCACCAGGTACGGTTCGGCACCGGGGTCTCTGCTGACGAGCACCGTGGATGCGGTGATAGGAGGAAGAGGAGGGGGATCACAGCTTCTACCGCTGGGACATTATTTCTCCGGAGACTCCACTTGCAAAGACCACAGATCTTCTTACGATGCCTTTGATGGATCCGCCTTGCTCCGTCAGAAAAGCTCTCCCGCCGGCTTTCTCACCCATCTCGCCAACACAATCACAACCACAATGCTATGTATCAGTAATTAGCATCATCAACTTTTCTTTTCTTTCTTTCTTTTTATTTTTGCATAGATCTGTTTTTGGATTTTTAAAATTTGATCTAGGGTTTGGTTTTTTTTTTGGGTAAAAATCGATGTTGTTTATTGTGTTTTGATCTGTTTAGGTCTTGGATTGGTTTCAGATCTGTCATTATTGTGGATTGGCGTCGTAGTTGCTCTTTGGGCTCCAATTATTCTGGTATGGGTTTATGATATATCTGATTCACATCATATTTTTAATATCTTTAGCATAATCATTGACTTGGTTTATTCTTGTTGTGCTGGTTATATTTGTTTTCCCTCTTTGTAGGCACACACCCTTGCAGATAATTCATATTGTTGCAAATTTCTTGAGGATATGGTCAATATATTCCATGTTCCGGTATTATCACAAACCAGAGCTTCAGTTGTTCTTTTTCTGTTTGCCTGCCTGGCCCCTGCATCTATCCTATTTTTGATTTTGCAAAAGCCTTGGAAGGGAAGGCCACTTTCTAATATGTAGGTAAATTTGATTTCTACTTCAGCTGAGAATACTAAGGAATAAACATTAAATTCTACGTAAATTACCATTTTTTCCCAAGTTGTGCCTTCTATAATAAGCGGTTTTATAACAGCACTGTATCTGGTCTTGTGGGGAAGGGGACTAAAATCATGTATGGACCAGTTAGGTTGCTTTTTGTTTTTGTATGTTCAAAGAAAATTTCAGTTTTTAACTTTAATGTGTCAAGTGCTTAGTCTTAACTATGTAATTGCCTTTAAGTTATGCGGCATTGTGGCTGATGTTTAGTCCTGTAGATCACTAATTTTCAGTTTTTCATAGTCCAATTGAATCACTGATGCCATCCATCACTATTACATGGCTATTTATTGATCATGTGAGTAATTATATGTTGACTGCTTCTTTATTTGATGAGTAATTATTTTTTAATTGGTAAATGAACTTATTGCAGTTATTGTTTTTATTATTGTTATCACCAGAAAATATCAGCCATAGCCGATGAAGGGAATAGCCGATGCGTGAGATAAGCCGATCAGATTTGAAGCCGAAAATTGGTCCCATTGAACCGAGGCTAGAAAGGAAAATGTTGGAAGTTCAGGGAGCATCGTGAGGCCAACCGATTACTAAAGAGTTTAGCCGGTGTGGATAAAGGAAATATCCGATTATTATGGCCTCATCGGCTGAGCTATTGTTGATTAACATGGAGCTTTGAAGCTCGACCAAGGGTTAAATATGTGAAAGTCATGGACTTTGGCGCCAAAATGACTAAAGCTAGCTCTTGAAGGCCTTCAACGCATTTAACACATGATAAATCGTTTGCCCAGCCGATGGGAGAGCGGTTAATCCATGATACGCATGAGGAAGCAGTTGAGGGACACCCACGACCGCTTGTTGTCAGCCATGAACGTGCGGAACGCATAATGGCCAATAGGGGGCGGTTACATTTTTGTTTTTTCTTTTGTATATATATACCTTCGCTGAGAAATGTAAAGGACACATCCAATCAATCAAACAACTATTTCTTTTGCAATTTATCAGCTTTTTACAGCGTTTATCTTAGCCGATTCCATGTATCTTAGCCTTAGCCTTAGCATAGCGTAGATTCACCACACTCAATGCTTTACGAGCGGTTGGGAACCCATAATCGAGAATCGTAGTTCCGTTCTCGGTGTAATCGCTAAACAGAATCAATTTGTCGGTGGGCGTTAGCGAATCCCTACCGATATTTCCACGCAAAACAAGTTTGGCACGCCCGATGGGACCATAGGTGAATTGAAGGGCGAGTTTGATTCTTCAGCGAGTGATCACGCTTGGCGTATGAACCTGAGGTCCGGAAAGAAACTCAACAACAACATGGAGTCGAGTTCAAATCCCAAAAGAACCCCACCACGCAAGAACAACGAGTCAGCATACACCTTGGGTATGCCCATAGTGGTTGAAGACATTCCAGTCTCCGCACCAGCCTCTGCAGAAATGAATAACCCAGAGAATACCGAAGCCCCAGTGGTCATGACCACTTCTTTCATCAGGCAACAGATTGATATGGGGATTCATGACATTATGTACCAAGTGTCAAGGCAGTTGGCAGATATTGTCAGGCCCATGGTGCATAACGAGGTTCAAAGAAAGAGAGACATGGAGAACAAATGAGGACAAAGAAGGTGAACACTCGCCAGTTCTCAAGGTGGGGGGAACGGCAAACCCAAAGATGCACAAGGCAAACCTGGCAGCCTCAACCGAATGTGGTTCAAACTGGGCATTTTCAGGCACAACCAATACCACTACCGGTAGGGCCACCATCGCAGACGTGCGGTGATCAGCAGAGTACATGGGTACCACCCCATGCTGGGGGGCAAGTGATGCCACCTGATCAAGCGAATCTGCAGTATGGGCAGATCGACATGGCCCGGAGGCCAGTTAACACGATTGGACACATTGGTCTGCCGCCATAATGTCGTATACTCCAACGCATGGCCCTACTGTGCAGGCAAACACATATGGACAGCCGAATTGGCAGCCGATGGCCCCTGGTTATGGTTTAGGGAAGCTATCTGGTGATTGGAACCTCAACAATCCACCATTCTGCCAACCGCAACCAGTCCCCACGCCATACCCTCCAATAAGTTCAAATATACTACGAACGGCTGGCAACTATGGGGGAGAACAGGCATGGAACACTGTTCCACCTTTACCCCAGAATGCATCGGCTATTCCAGGAACTCAGGTCGGAGGTTTTGGGGAATATGGTCCAGAGCAGCAATGGAATACTAATCCACCTCTAGGCAATGTTCCACCAAATACCTTCAACCTTCAGAATCCGTTCCAACAGGCTTCACCCTGGAGACCAGTGGGTCGAGTGCGCCCGGTGAATCCACAAGATAATCCAGGAGCCTCCCATTTGATAGACCCGTAAATGATTGCAAGTACCATCAAGAAGTACTTGGGATACAATTAAAGCCGTTGGACCGTCTGTTTGTGAAACCGCACTGAATGGGTGGATCGGATGGTTCCTCTCCCAAGGGGATTCAAAACTCCAGATTTCACCATATTCTCAGGGGAAGATGGCAAGTCTACCATGGAGCACATAGGGCGTTTCACAGCCCAGTATGGTGAAAGCAGCCAAAATGAGTATCACAAGCTTCAACTGTTCCCATTATCACTCCTTTGGGACGGCGTTCACCTGGTACTCCTCCGCCTCCAAACTCAAGATGCAATTGGGCCGACATGGAGAGGTGCTTCCATGATAGATTTCTTGGCCTCAACCTCAAGTTACTGTGAATCGATCTAACTAGTCTCAGGCAGCAAGTTGATGAGTCGGTTGCTGATTACATCGAAAGGTTCAGAAAGAAAGCAGGGAAATGTTCTGTGCAATTCCCTGAAACAGAATATACCTCCATGACCCGCAGTTGAAGGAGAAGTTAGTAGGACAAGCACGCATGCATTTGAATCAACCGGCGTAGCGGCTATCCGAAGTTGAGCAATATATCCAGGAAAAGGAAAAGCGAAGGGCTAGCCGAGGAAAGGGTCCACATTTAGTCTCTATCATAGAGGCAGAAGAATCTGACTCCGAAGCGGTTGACCTCACTGCTGATATGATGGTAGCCGAGATAGTCAAAGGGAAGAGCTATTCGCCCGCCATTGAAGGCCGCCAAGGCCAAAGAAACCGAGTCAACAGAGGATAGAGGCGGTACTCCTTTGACATAACCAAGGCGTACTGCATTTTCGATTACCTGCTCAAGGACAAGCAAATTCGGCTGCTAGAGGGGCATCAGATTCCACCTCCTGAAGAATTAATGAACAAGAAATACTGTAAGTGGCATAACTCTTATAACCATTCTACAGCTAACTGTGTAGTTTTCAGGAAGGCCATACAAAAGGCTATCAAGGAGGGTAGGTTCAAGCTAGCCGATAAGAGCATAGCCGAGATGTTAGTAGACACCAATCCATTCCCAGGTGTAACCATGGCCATGGTGTCTTTCTCAAGGCCTGATCAGCCCAGGCCAATAAGAGGGGAACAGTCCATCAGGAGTGTTTGGATGCCCAAAGAAGAATCCAAAAGAGACCAAGAAGTCACCAGGGGATCTGTGTTTGACAGATTGGGAAACCCACCAGTGTCACCGAAAAACGCTGGGGGCCAACCGTCTTCGAGCCGATTCCATGGTAAACCTCCCAGACCCGGACGTTTGATTAACGAGTTGATCGGCCCAAGATCGCAACATGCACTCAAAGATCGAGAGAACGCGGCATGCTCGAGAGACTGGGCAAAATCAATCGGGAACCTCGGTGAAGCCCACCGATTATGCCCAGGATCACCGAGGACCTCTCCCAAAGTCTAAAAGAAGGGTGGCGGAGTTCAATGTCGAAGGGGAATGTCTTCTCTTCGCAGATAACAAGAAGGGAATGATGATGAACTCAAACCACAGAGGATGATCAAGCCAGCTGCAAATGTCAAAGAAGGGAAGTGGGTGGTTAATCAACCTCCGAAGAAGAAAGAGTTCAAGCCAGTCACACTGACTAGAACGCAGAAGAGAAGGCTACAGAGGGCTAGATCCTTGCAAAGAATGAAACAAACCATGCAGATGATAGCCGATGCCAAGGAAGCCGATAAGAAGGAGATCCCCGAAGCTAAAGTGGCAGAAGCCATTGACAGGGCTTTTGGACCTTGCGGTTTGGAGCCTGACAAAGTTGAAACTGATCAAGCCAAGGAGGCCCCAATGACAATACCGGTTGCCGAGGTGGACATAGGGCAGCTTGAAGAAGGAAAAGGGGAACCTGATAAAGAGGAAGGGCATATTCACACATACACAAACTGCTTAAATGGTAATGACGAGCCGATCTTAGAGTCTGGTTACCGAGAAGATTCACTCGGATTATCTCTCGGATGAGTGAAGCCGGATTGATGGCCGCCATCGAGGTCGTTAGCCTTGATCCCAAGCGAGTTACGGGTTAGTTATCCCAGATTGAACACTTAGAAGGAGACGTATGCGTGGAAGAGCGAGAATGGGCAACTTTAGCCGATGACACGGCAAAAGATGCTTTAAATCAGATTTGGTAGGCCAGCGAAGACATGATGAAGCACTTGAAGCCTTTGTATGTGAGCCTACATCAATGGCAAGGCCTTCACCGAGTGTTCGCTGATAATGGGGCGGTATTGAACGTGATGCCGGTGGCCACCTTGAGGAGTCCGAACAAGTCTCAAGAAGACCGATCCCAACTAACATGAAAATGGCTAGCTTCATGGGAGAGGCTTCGTGCGCCTTGGGAATCCCGATAATGAGATCACTTTGTTGGCCCCAAGAGCATCAAGTCGACTTTCTTCATGATTGATGGCAAACCATCTTATGCGATCTGCTAGGAGAGATTGGATTCACACCGGCCGGTGCTTACCTTCCACCATTCATCAAGCTCATTTTTGGGAAGGGGATAAAATTGAAATAGTCCCAGCTGATGACAATCCATTCCCAGCTGAGGTACAAAATCTAGAAGCTTTGTTCTACTCTCCCTCTGTGGCTCCTATAGCTGTTACTGAGGAATACGAGGAAGGATCCTGGGAATCTTGTAACTTGACACCCCAAGGGTTCAAGATCGAGCAATTAGCCGAACCACGGCTAGCCACGGAGGTTTGTTATGTTTAAAGACACCCAAGTGGTGCGGGACTTATGGGACCGGCTAGAAGCTTTCAGGATTGAATCTCACGTAGCTGAGTCCTTGCTGATAGACAAACAACAAGGCGATGGCCTCACATCGGCAGACGAGATCACGGAGTTGCCGATGGAGTTTGAATCACCTATTCGGAGGACTTTGCCAACCTTTGAATCTCAAGACCCCTTGGAGGACCTCAATTTGGGAACTCCAGAAGAGCCTCGGCTAACGCAAATCAGCGGATTCTTTGGGGAAGAGGATAAGAAAGCAGGTGGTAGCCTTTGAAAAAATATAAAGATCGCTTTGCATGGGACTATCATGAGATGCCTGGCTAGCACGAATTGGTGGAACATAGGCTACCGATCAAGGAGGATTCAAGCCACATAAGCGACCACCTAGAAGATACCATCCTCAACCGATACCACAAATCAAAGCGTAAATCGAGCGTTTGCTCAATCCGGGTTCATCGTAACACCAGTGCACGTAGAGTGGTTAGCTAACATAGTACCTGTCAAGAAGAAGAATTGCAAGATTCGAGTTTGCATTGGTTATAGAGACTTGAATTTAGCCACTCCAAAGGACGAATATGTGATGCCTGTGGCAGACATGTTAATCGATGCAGTTGCCACACATGGTATTTTAACCTTCATGGACGGGTACTCGGGCTATAATCAAATACTTGTAGCTGAGGAGGACACTCACAAGATTGCATTCAGGTGCCCAGGGGCACTGGGAATTTATGAATGGTTGGTGATGCCATTCAGCTTGAAGATTGCTGGGGCCACCTACCAGAGAGCGATGAATGCTATCTTCCATGATCTAATCGGCAAGACTATGGAAGTATACATAGACGATGTGGTGGTAAAATCCAAAGACTTCAAAGCCCACTTGGCCGATTTGGAACAGGCTTTGCAGAGGATGAGGGTCCATAACTTGAAGATGAATCCTGCAAAGTGCATGTTTGGTGTATCGGCTGGCAACTTCCTTGGTTTCTTGGTGCATCAAAAGGGCATTGAAATAGACCAAAACAAAGCCAAGGCAGTGATGGAGGCTAGACCACCCAGGAACAAAAAGGAGTTACAGAGCTTGCTGGGCAAGATCAACTTCTTGAGAAGGTTCATAGCTAATTCGGCTGGTAAGATGAAGGCTTTTTCCCCTTTGCTGAAGCTCAAGAACGCTGAGGAGATGGTGTGGGGTCCTGAACAGCAAGAGGCCTTTGGACAAATAAAGAAGGCTTTAGCTAGTCCACCAGTTTTGGTGCCCCCCATGCCAGGGTCTTTGAAACTTTACATTGCAGCTGCTGAAGAGTCTATCGGCTGCCTGTTAGCACAGGATGCTGAAGATGGAACTGAAAGAGCGGTGTACTACCTTAGCCGAAGCCTCAATGATGCTGAGACCAGATATACTCCCTTGGAGAAGTTGTGCCTGTCTTTGTTCTACGCTTGTACAAAACTTGAGTATTATTTAATGCCACATGAAATATTAGTTTTATGCAAAATTGACATTGTTAGGTACTTGCTTAATAGGCCTGTCTTACAAGGTCGCTTGATGAAGTGGGCCATTAAGCTCATCGCCTTCGGCGTTGAAATACGTCCCCATTAAGGTTGTCGAGCGGTCGGACCTAGCCGATTTCTTGGCGTAACATCCTGCGTGGAAGTGGATGACCCTTGGGTATCTCCAATTACTTGCATAAACCTATTGCCTTGGGTCCTAACTTTTGATGGGTCCAAAACCCAGAAAGGAGTTGGAGCCGGAGTGACAATTACCAACCCAGATGGAAAATGTGGAGGTTTGCGTATCGGCTAAACCCAGGTTTAACTAATAACCAAGCCGAGTATGATGCCATGATCATAGGGTTAAAGCTGTTAGCCATGATGGGCGCTGATTACATCCATGTAAAGGGCGACTCCCAGTTGGTGGTCAGACAGCTAACCAAAGAATATGGGTGCAACAACCCAAATCTGTTGGCACGTTATGCAATGGCTAACAGATTGATTCACCAATTTATTGATGCAAAGGTGTCATACATCCCTAGAGGAGCTAATATGGAGGCCAACGATCTGGCCCAAGAGGCCTCCGGATATAGGAACTCTTTGTTGACTTTGGAGTACGACGAATTACCAGCTGAGGTAATGGTCGCAGACCAAATCGATTCATGGAGGAACGAGTTAATCGAGTACTTACAGGATCTTTCTAAGTGCACTGACCCCAAAGTTAAGAGACGAGCTCTAAGGTATGTGCTTCTTGATGATGAATTGTATAAGAGAAGCATGAATGGGGTATTGCTAAAGTGCATAGATAAAAATGAAGCCCTAAGGGTTATGGGTGAAGTTCACGAAGGCATATGCGGCTCGCATAGGGCTGGGCCTGTTATGAAATGGTTGATTTATCGCCATGGGTATTATTGGCCTACCATCACAGCCGATTGCTTTCAGTACGCCAAAGGATGCGAAGAATGCCAGCTGCATGGTCCCATTCAAAGGGTACCAGCTGAATTGATGCATCCAGTGGTGAAACCTTGGCCATTTAGAGGCTGGGCCATGGATTTGATCGGCAAAATCCATCCACCATCTTCCAAAGGACACAATTTCGTTATTGTGGAAACCGATTACTTTACTAAGTGGGTGGAGGCTCAGCCGATGGTCAAGGTACAGCAAGATGACGTTATCCGATTCATTCAACACCAGATCATATACAGGTTTGGGATTCCAGAGACCATTACCATGGATCAGGGAACTATGTTCACTGGAGATAAGGTGGTTGCTTTTGCTCAGCAGTTTGGGATTAAATTGATACATTCATCCCCATATTATGCACAGGCCAATGGACAAGCTGAGGCAACCAACAAGATTATTGTGGACCTGATCAAAAAGAATTTGGAAAACAAGTCCAAAAAATGGCATTTAACTCTGGATGAGGCCTTATGGGCCATAAGGAATTCCAAGTCAACGGCCACTGGCACAATTCCATATCGGCTGACTTACGGCCAAGATGCGGTTTTGCCTTTGGAAATCAATGTCACTTCTCTAAGAGTGGCGAGACAGAATTCCTTAAGCCTAGAAGAGTATC
This sequence comes from Calophaca sinica, assembly GCA_037113605.1. Lineage (NCBI taxonomy): Eukaryota > Viridiplantae > Streptophyta > Magnoliopsida > Fabales > Fabaceae > Calophaca > Calophaca sinica. Next base: position 73,070,554 of record CM073734.1, read on the forward strand.
AGCAAGCCATGCTTATGGAGCTGGATCAGTTGGATGAAGATCGGTTAATGGCCTTGGAAAGAATTGAGGCAAGCAAACGTAAAATGGCTAGTGCCTACAACAAACATGTTAAGTTGAAGAAGTTTGTTGAGGGTGACCTAGTTTGGAAAACTATTTTACCAATAGGAGTCAAAGACCCTAAATTCGGTAAGTGGTCACCAAATTGGGAAGGTCCATTCACGGTTAGTCAAGTGTTCGCAGGAAACGCGTATCGGCTAGTTAACATGCAAGGCGAAGAAATAAACAGAAGCATAAATGGCAAATATCTGAAGAAATACTACCCCACGGTTTGGCAAAGCATACTAGAACAATAAAAGAGCTATTTATAGACAAAAAAGGAAATTGTTACGGTGACCACAGTGACCACCTAGCCAACAAAAAATACTTAAAGACAACCGGAAAGAACTAGTCTGTTGGGTCAAGAGTGGGCTGAATCGGGATCGGCAACCATAGCGAGGATCGGCTGCCTGGCACAGTCGAGAATGCCGGTGGGCTCGGCTGCCTTTTAAGGATCAGCCTTTTCAATAGGATTGGCTACTTCTTGTTGGTTGGAGGCTTCAACTGGTGCAGTCTGCACTTCTGCAGCTACTACCCTAGCAATCTCAGCTGCATCCAGAGCCATGTCCTCCGACCCAGAAGGAAGAATGGCTGTAGGCCCACTGGTAGCCGGTGCCTCAGTGGCCACCACATCGACAGGGGCGCTTTCCAAAGCAGCACTAGCCGATTCTTCAGCCTGAACCGTACCCGCTTCGGCTGACGGTGTCAAAGGTTTTTCTTTCGCTTGATTCAGCAGGAGCCGCAGTTCATCCCACTGATGGTTCGCCGAGTCTATGCCTTCTCTGCCCCTCTGCATATCCTGTTCCAAGCCATCCTTTTGGGTAGTAAGTCGTAAAATGTCGTGGTCGGAGAGGAAGCTCGAACATATAAATCAAACGCCTCCGTGTGGGTTTCTAGTCTCGCGTCAAGTTGCTCAAGTTGGGGTGTTAGCTCTTTGATTTCGTTTTGGATCCGAGTCAACTCCGAATTCAGCTGAGCTAACCGGTCTTTGAGTTCACCTTTCCTAGCTAGGTCTGCCTGCCGCTCTGTCATCGCACGATAAGAGGACAAGAAGGAGGACCTTTGAGCTTGGAGATCCCGGAGGCGTTGCAGGTCTTGAGTGGCACGATCATAATTCTCCTTGCACAGCCGATATACCGCAGAGATGTCATTCACTTGTAGCGCCATTTGACGATACAGTTTTCGACTGGTAGAGGGAACATCAGGAGAGTCGGATAGTTTGAAAAGGGAAGCCCTCAAATCGGCCACCTTACCCTTATCTGTGGGGATCTCTCCCATCAAGGCCTCGTCCACCTTTTCCAGGTGACTAGAGGAGGGTGAGGAGACCTTTTGCAACGGCTTAGCCGAAGCAAAATACTACTGTAATTCTTCCTCTGAAACCTGGATAGATGAAGTCGACTGACGAGGAGGAGTCTTATGGGTAATAGGGGATTCATCCCTAGCCGACTGCAGTGCAAAGCACAAAGAAGTTAGGGCCAAACCAACATAGATGAGCAATCACAATGAAAGAGATAAAAGGAGATACCTGTGTTAGGCTTTGAGCCTCGGCTATTGGAGAAGCAGGAGCTTTCCGACGGGCTGCCTCGGATTGAGGACCGGTAGAAACCCTCGTGCCCTTGGAGAGTGGGAGGGGGTAACCTTATGGGGAGTCGACCATGGAACCGAAGTACGTTGTTTCTAAAAGCCAAAACGAGCCGAGGGTCAAAATTATGACAAAGCTTTGAAGAAACAGTAAAAAACAGAGGTACTTACCTTTATCTGTTTACCCTTGCCAGCGGATACCGTTTTGGTTTTCCTGGAGATAGGGGTTGCAGAAGAGGGTTCATCAAGACGAATTCCCCCAGATCTTGTTCTTTTCTTCTTATTCGGAGGAGGAGAGTCGTCTATAATGACAACTCTAGGGGATGGATTGGCTGTCAAGAAAGCAGTTAGTTTGCCGATGCGTTTGCACAATAGAAGGAAGGAGAAGCAAAATGAGACGAGGATACTCACCCTTCATGGCAGCTGAAACCCTAGTCTTGTGCGTCGGCTCCGGCCTTACCATCTTCAGAGGGGGGACAGTCACCGCCTCATCTTCATCATCATCCTCATCACTTTCGTCATCGGGACTGCTGTTGAGAGGCAGGGCGAGCCTTATGAAACAATTAGACAACGAACCTTGGAACATCTTATCCTTAGTCGAAGGCCACCAATTAGCAAAGGCAGAAGTTTCCCCGGCCGACGGGTTAAACGAGGCCCATTGGAAACTGTTCAGTTTTTCCAAGTTTAAGGCTGCCAAGGTCTTCACCTCTTCAGCTGATAGGCTAGTTCTCCCTATTGCTGGTACTTTGCTGAGGTATGGCCAAGGGACGTGCTGTAATAACCCAAACTGGCGAGCCACGCAGTTAGGGTGATAAAATTCGGCTGTGGTTTTGTTATTTCTGGAATTGGGCTTTAGCCCACCAAGGATGTCTCTAGCGGTCAAAACACGGCTCCAATTGAGAACCATAGTTCCATGCGCTTCCCGAGAAATGCTTTGGTCAGCCGTGGTGAATATCCAATCCGGGCCGATTCGTCTTTCAAAGATCAGCTGCCAATCTTGAGAAATTCTCGTCAAGACATGTACTTTCTCTACCACGTCAAAGGGAGTCACTTGCTTAAGTGGAGTCAGCCGCAAATGCTCGGCTAACGTCTGCGCCCCGGCGGGAAGAGAGTGAATGCTGAAAGAAGGTTCAACGAACTCTGGGAAATAAAGGGTAATCCATAGTTGCAGGAACCATAAAGGACCTGAAGTGTTCTTCAAGTCGATACCTTGGTGCAATCGATCCAGCATATTGAACAAAGCCCTATAAAGGTAGCAGAGGAAGAGTGATCCCCAAGCAACTTGCCTACCCGATACAGCTTGGGCCACGTACACTTGGAGTTCTTGGACGACTGCGACAGAGCCGGTACAAACGAAGTACTTACTAAACCAATACAAGAGGAAGGCATGCTTCAAAGATCGTAAGCTGCGGTGCCTCTTCCTTTTGATTGGCTAGAATGAAAGCGAGAATAGCCGAGTTGTTCGATCATGGACAATCTTGATATTGGAGGTTGAAATGTCATACGATTCGGGCTTCTTGACCACCCGTAGGTAAACCCGTAATGGCCGCCACGCCAAGAAGAGTAGGGTGGCCATTCCCAAGGGAACACAAAGGTATTGGTGGTAACGGACCAATAACCGAGAAAGCGAATATCAGACCGATGTTGAGTTGAAGGTCTTTAGCAAAGCGACATGATGGCATCATAAAGACCCATTCTTTTCCACTCCTCGCCGCTTTGCCTCGGCCATCCTAGAGTGCCAACTCGTAATCGGTGTCGGCGATGGTGCGGGGCCAGGGCCTTATGTCGGCTGGGCACCGTTTAATGGTAAACCAATCGCAAACGATTGGTAAACCATATGTGTCCGGGGAGAGGTATTCTCTAAGGTACATTTCGCCACCTTGCAGATTGGTGGACGGTCGCAAGGTGAGAGAACCTTGAATCGGATAGAGAGGAGGTATGATGCCTTCGGCTGACCCGGCCGTCTCTTGAGTTGAGGAGTGAGAGTCGGTTGAATGAGAAGACTCGTCCAAGGAGTCATGGCCGTCGTAGCTATGTTCACGATTTTGAGAATCAGACGCTGAAGACATTGTCGCAAGAAGAGAATGTGCAGAAAGGAAGCTAGGGTTTAAGGGTTCAAAAGAGTTCAAACTGCCTGAGTAATAAGAAGAACGAATGGAGCCAGCTATTTAAAGAGGAGTCATGCGCACGGTCAACGATAAAAGTTGTTGAGATATTATCGGATAGCAGCGCAGTCATCTGGTATGGGAAAAGTAGTCGTTCAGGTCATAATGGGTGACATTAAATGCATATAAAGTGACTAGCGATTGACGTTTTCAGAGACTCGAATCTTATCCGATACATCAATCCAGCATTTACAGCTGAAATGATGTACGGGGGCAATTGTTATCACCAGAAAATATCAGCCATAGCCGATGAAGGGAATAGCCGATGCGTGAGATAAGCCGATCAGATTTGAAGCCGAAAATTGGTCCCATTGAACCGAGGCTAGAAAGGAAAATGTTGGAAGTTCAGGGAGCATCGTGAGGCGGTACCGATTACTAAAGAGTTTAGCCGGTGTGGATAAAGGAAATATCCGATTATTATGGCCTCATCGGCTGAGCTATTGTTGATTAACATGGAGCTTTGAAGCTCGACCAAGGGTTAAATATGTGAAAGTCATGGACTTTGGCGCCAAAATGACTAAAGCTAGCTCTTGAAGGCCTTCAACGCATTTAACACGTGATAAATCGTTTGCCCAGCCGATGGGAGAGCGGTTAATCCACGATACGCATGAGGAAGCAGTTGAGGGACACCCACGACCGCTTGTTGTCAGCCATGAACGTGCGGAACGCATAATGGCCAATAGGGGGCGGTTACATTTTTGTTTTTTCTTTTGTATATATATACCTTCGCTGAGAAATGTAAAGGACACATCCAATCAATCAAACAACTATTTCTTTTGCAATTTATCAGCTTTTTACAGCGTTTATCTTAGCCGATTCCATGTATCTTAGCCTTAGCCTTAGCATAGCGTAGATTCACCACACTCAACGCTTTCTGGAGCAGTTGGGGAACCCATAATCGAGAATCAGAGTTCCGTTCTCGGTGTAATCGCTTAAACAGGAATCAATTTGTCGGCTGGACGTTAGCCGAATCCCTCGGCTGATATTTCCACGCAAACAATTATCAATTCATTCAGAGCAATATTGGGTGAGTATTCTGGTGCTGTCCTTGGAGTACTATCTGCAGTGTTGTATGGGAGGAGAAGCCATCTGTGGAAAAAGGTAACCCTTTCAGATACTCTCGTTCAACGATTTTATTATATAAATGATATGATGAAATCATATGCTCCAATTGAATTAGATTTCTATCCTCCAAGAGTTAGGTTTTTCTGCAAATGTTTCTCCTTTCTACTTTGTCTGTGCTGATAAATATTTTTCGAAATTGTAACTGTTTCCTGAATTGTTTTACCATGCCTCATGAAGACTTTTCTTTCCCCTTTCTTTAAGCTAATCCATTTATATTGTTTCTTTAGCTTATTCACGTTTCTTGTTATATCTAGTCTTAGCTGTTTCGAAGAATTTCCTACCCTCCCCTAGTGGTAATACTTTCCTTTTTTTTTTCTCTAATAGAAAACATTATTTTTGTATAAAAAAATATACATAGAATTATTAAACCTTTTTTTATGAAAGAATGAACAGATAAGATTCATGTCCAGGTTGTATTATGATATATCAAATGATGTGATTTGCCCTCCTGGTTGTGATTGACTTGTTTGAAAGAAGTTTAGGATCTTCTCTAATCTGATGGGCACTTTCTTATTTTGAACCAGGTAGGTGGCCTAATTTGCATGTTGGCATCATTTTACCTGCTATCTGAAGGATGCGCCACGACAACGTTTTCTCCATTCTATATCCTCACTCATACTGTTATTTTCTTTCTTAAATTGACTAATTTTACTGCAAAAATATCTTTTGCTTGTTTGCTCCATGCATTCCTTTTGTTGTTTGTGAAGTCTTTCATCCTTTTTCATCTTTTTCGTAAGTGTTGTAAACTTGACTGGAATTTGCCATGAGAAGATAAAGATGAATCTGAGGCTCAGACAGAACAAGATTTGGGCTTGAAGCAAATGTTAGTTCCTACTGTATTAGGATCAAGAATAACAACAGCCTGCATAAGTTTGGGACTAGGAAGAGAAAAAGAAGTACAAAATTATTGTATTTTTTGCCCTTGACTATTTCCAGTTTTATGTTTGGCTGGATTTGGATGCGCTTTGTTGTGATTTTCATCTTTAATATCAGTATTCTGACTTTCTAGTTTCTATATATGCAATGCAAGGATTTTACAGAACTTCTCTAAGTTTTCTTGAGCTATTTTTCATTTTCCTTACTTTGGTTTATTATAAAATGTTTTGTGTACTATGAGCATATCCTATATTCTGTTATCCTGACACTGTCCTTGCATATTTTGCAGTTTGATAATAGGTTTAAATCTATGATAGGCATCTTACACGACTTATATGGGGAAGAAGACTGACCTAGCGATAACGAAATGTTGTTCCATTTTGAGACTGCTGTTGTTGGTTTTCTTTTCAGACTACTGCTATTGTTTTTATTTTAGACTGTTGATGCACTATGCAGTATAATTGTTCAATATTATTTCCATTTGAAGACATAGATGTTATTTTGAGTTTTGGTGGTTCTGTTATTGCCATTTGAAGCCATAGTTTTTTAGTTTTTGTGGTTCTATTATTGCCTTTTGAAGACATGACTATTATTTTAAGTTTTAATGGTTTTGTTATTGCCATTTGAAGGTGTAGTTTTTGAGTTTTTGTGGTTATGTTATTTCCATTTTAAGACATAGTTATTATGATGATGGTGGAGGCTGCAGTAACTTTCGTGGGATTGTAAAGCTAGAGGATGCCAATGATGATGCCAGGGGGGAACAACCCCTATATTTTTTATTTTTTTTTTGAACATTCGTCACTAATTTTTTTCGTAATATTGCGGCGGTTTTCAACCGCCCCTACTTTTTTTTTGGGGGAATTTTGCGGCGGTTATAAACCGCCGCGAATGGCATTAGGCAACCTGTGGTGGCTATACCAGCGGTTGGTTATAACCGCCGCGAAATGACGTCTCGACACTGATAACTGCGATGGTTTTCGAACCGCCGGCAGGGGTATTTCGCGGCGATTAGAACCGCCGCAGAATGCCTTCATAACCGCCACAGAAAGCTTTCAGAACCGCCGCAGTTTACCAAAATCATTGTAGTGACTCTTTGCTCCCTCGTCGCTCCTGCTACTTGCACTCCTACCTCTGGATACTCCTACCTAGCTTGCTAGACCATTCTCATCCTCCCCTCTCAGAGGATTACCTACTAAGAGCTTTCTGATGCACAAGATCATCTCTTGAGGCAAGTACAGAGCATACTTGCTCCTTAGTGGCCCTCTAAGTCTCACTCTGCTAAGGGTTTTCTGATGTGTCAGATCCTCATTAGAGGCAAGCACAGAGCATACTTACTCCTTAGAAGTTCCTAGAGAGAGAAAGCTAGAGAGAGAAGATGATTTGGGGGGCGAGTTGGAAGTAGAGGGTGAAGGGCTATTTATAAGCATATTAGGTGGATCGCGTCGCGACCAAAATACACATAAATCCTGTCGCGTCGCAAGTTGGGACACGTGGCACGCATCGGACGAGCGTGATCACCGACTTACCCACTGCCATTCATCGCATCGCGATGTCTTCCTTTGTTTTCTTCATCGCGTCGCGAGGGACCATTTATGGAAATGTCTAGTTTCTTTCGTTCTATAAAATTCTAGGGCATTCTACGCTCTTCCAAGGGTTTCTAGACTGTTCTTATGATTTCTATTTCCTTTCTAAGGTTTTTGTGTCCATTTAAGCTCATCTTATCCCAAATTAAGGTTTTTAGCACACGTTTATTACTTAACCATCAATCTAATTATATTTAGAATATTATTTATGATTATCCGAAAAATCAGGATGTTACAAGGACCACCTTATATTTGTTAGCAATGACATATCCTGCATCTGGCATAGTCATCCATTTGTCTTTCTTGGCAACCTGATTAACCTTGTCAACATATAGTGATCGCCTTAGTGCCTCAAGGTTGTCTTCGCCACAAAGTACACCAACATACTCGTCACGGTTTCTCTCAAGCTCTCTAATCAAATCATGTCGGGTTAAGGGCCAGGCATTCTCACCCAAACCAAGTAAAGCAGCGATGCTACGAAACCCACAACTCCCATCGGGCTCTACATCAATAATGTTGTCAATGTATTGATGAATTTGATAAGGAAACTATTGTATGTATGGCAGGGCCGGACCTGACTTCTTCAGTGGAGGAGGATGTGTAGGTGGTTCTGACTTGGTGGGCAGAGGAGGAGCTGAATGTCTAGATGTAGGTGGTTCTGACTTAGTGGGCGGAGGAGGAGTCGAATGTCTAGACAAAGTGTGAGCTGACTTGTTGGACGGAGGAGGAACTGAATGTCTAGACGAGGTTGGAGTTGACGCACTATCGTGTTGGGATGCAAAGAAGTCATCAAAACGTTCCCAATAAGATGGATCACATTTTGTTGAAGTATCTACTGTCAACTTCTTTCCTTTCTTTGGTGCTCCCCTTGGGTTCACCTTACAAGGGAGTGGACATATGGAAGTGGTGTCAGGAAAATTTCACCTTAAGTGCTACCTTGCCTGCAACATCAAGTTCCTAAAACCTACGTGTCAATGCTTCTAGCTCAACCTGTATACTTAGTTTTGAACCATGACCATTGTCGGTGTCACAGGGGTTGTTGAAGCTCAATTTCCTCCAGTGAATATGAACTGTCTCCAACGATATTGGGATGTCACTACAATAAATCACGCCTTTACCGATGGCATATTACCGACGGGCCATACTTGTCGCAAAAAAACGAAAGGTTTTTCTGACGGTTTTAACCATCGGTAAAGACAGGTCATCTCATGGTTAACGTTACCAACGGTCGTGGCCGTTGGTAACATTAAGCATGAGACGACCTGCCTTTACCGACAGTTAAAGCCGTCGAAAAAACCTTTTTTTGCGACGGGTATGACCCGTCGGTAATATGTCGTCGATAAAGGCGCGACGACAAGCCAGATTCCCGCTTCTTTTTCCATTTTCGACGGGTTGTCCGTCGGTATTTGAATTTGGCCGTCGGAACATCCGCTCAGTTTTACGACGTGCTTAGACCGTCAGTAAGTAAAAAAAAGTCGTCGGTATGTTGTGTTTATGGAACAGAAAACGATCTTCTCCTTCACTTTACTGAAACCCCTCTCTCTCATCTATTTCTCTCTCTGTGGAGCATTCACCGTGTCTTCGCCCACCACACTGTCGCCACCACGTCCACTCTGGCACCGTCCCTGTCCCTACCTCTTTCTCTGACCGTCACGGCCACCATAACCTTAGTCTGTCACGGCCACCACCCCCACTCCTTTTTGTCCGGCGTGACCATTAGACTCCGGGCAACACCATAATAGTTCGACTGAAACATCGTCACGACGCTACTGCTACACAGTCTCGCCGGAGCAGCCGCTACCGCCAACGAACTCAGGTCGTCGCAGCATATTCATCCACCGTTTGTGTTTAATCGCGTTTTCTTTGTTTTGATTTCCCCCCCAAATTCTGCTCTTCCATTGTATTGATGCTATGTGTTAGATACTATGTTGTTTTTGTTTAGTGAAAATCTATATTTATTTATTAAGTAAATAATAATTTGATTTGCAGTTTTGCTTTGAAAAGAAAAGAGTGTGGAACAACATCTGGAAGACGAGTGTCTTGCTCAGTACAGTCACCACCACCAGCCTGGCCAGGACGAGCGATCCCAGAAATAGGTCGCAAGACTTGGGAGGGACCAAAACCCATTTCCATCATAGGATCTATTGGTTCAATTGGAACTCAGGTACTGCTGAAGTCTAATATCACAATTGAATAGCTGTAATGTAAGAAATAATATATTGGAATGATAAATAATCTAATAAAGCAGAAGATGTTGGCTGGACTTGTAAAATGCTATTTGCTTGGTGTTAGGTGCCAAATTTCAGATTTGGAGTTTGTTCGACAGAGCTCAGGGGTTCGATGATTGAAGAGGCAAGGAGCCAGAAATTGAAGTAAAGAATTGACTAAGTCTTAAAGACTAGGTGATGTGAAGGTTGTTTGACGGGATGTTTTAAGCGTCGAAGATGTCAGACGTGGTTGGTTGAGTAAGACTTAGGCATTAAGCAAACAAATGTACAACTCGACAGGAAGTGCTACTGTCGAAGTTTTATAGTTTTTAGCGAAATAAACTACCGACCTTGTATCCGTACACGTGTCTGGTCGGATGATAGGTAGTTTTTCATATTTTTTGTCTATAAATAGTAGTTCGCACAATGTAATCAAGGTTGGATACATGATCTAAGTTCCTAACATCTCGACAGCAGAGCAGATTAAAGGAAAACGATCACTGTATGCCTTCCAAAACTTTCACATTCAGCAATTCAATTTCAAGTCAATTTTATCAATTATTGCTTTGCCTGTTCATTTAATTTATTTGCAAGTTTACATTCGATTTATGCATTTAAATTTAACTGGCTATTTTACTGTCTTTCGAAACTTACATTTCTCTTCATTACTTTCTGCATGTTACCTGCTTTCAAAGTCATTTTATATACATCATTCATTTCAAATATTGTACTTTACTTCCTGTTATTTATTTCGACAGTCATTTGCATTCCAGCGTTTTTGGCACTTAATTTATTCTGTTTTTCTTGTTATTTACATTTCACTTCTTATAATTTTATGTCAACCACTATTTCACAAATTCTTTCATTCACGTTTATTTCTATAAATGCATGCTTATGCGTTGCATTTTGATGTTTTAACTTTACTTTCTGTTTAAAGTTACTTGATAATCAAGTCATTGGTCAGTCACAGCCAAACTTGGTTAAATTATTATAATTTGTGCCATTTCGACTACAATTCACTTGTTAGTTGAAAATTATCATACTTAAAATTGGTAAAAACACAATGATTAATGGTTTAGTGGCTAAGAAAATTGCAAAGTGACTCTCGGTCGAGAATTCGACCGCTTACTCAGAGATAAGACCATTTGTTGAAAAAACGGGATTACCACATAACTCGTTCGATCACGCAATCACTTGAAAAAACTAATTATTTGTTTGTTTGATGAATTTGGTATACACAGTTCTACTGAACCAAATTTCCCAGTAAACAAATTGGCACGCCCAGTGGGACGAGTTTAGAGTAACTCGTTGTAAACGATGGTTTTATGCGTTTAAGAAGTGGAAAAATAACTGCTTCTAACGTGTCTAGACAACGAAACATGAGTGGCAGCGCAAGTAGCAGTGCCACATTTCCAAGTGTTACTAACGCGAATGCTTCGACAAGCAATTCGAACGTGTTGGTTTCCAGTACAAACGCTGGGGTATCGAATGTTCCTCAAGGGAACAATTCTTTCATTGGCGCAGGTACTAGGATGGCAATGGTCAATGCGATGGGCGAACCTATTTCAAGCGTTGCCCTCTCTGAGCCTTTGGTGGTTCAAAGTGCTCCAGAAATCCAAACAACGCCTGGAAGTGCGAGGAATTCGAGCATTAGACCAACGGCACATGTAACACAACCTCCTTTTGGGATGCCTTATGGTTATTTGCATAACTCGACGGTTCCTGCTATTGGTTCGACCACGTTCAACCAATATGCCAACCGGCCTTTTGTGCCGTTTGGGGGTTCTTCTAATACTCAAGGCATGATAGGTGTGACCACTACCACAACTAATCGACAGGGGTCAGGAGCAGGGGACATGTCAAGGTTGATACCCCAAAATAATGGAGGAATGACACAAAACTCGCTGGCGAGCATTCGACAGCAAGTCGATGATAGCAATCATGAGATGGTGCACATGTTCACACAGCAGATGGGTGAAGTAATTACACCTCTCATGCAGACTACTAATCAAGCATGCAATGCATTGGCTTTACAAATGGAAAGGCTGAATCAGGCATTGGGTTTGGCAGTACCAGTAGATGCAAATCTTCAGCAGGGCTTAGGGGCCACGCCTCAAGGTCAAGGCATAGGGGGCATTCCCCAAGATGTGAATAACCCTATTATGGTGTGAAATGAGATAGTTCAGCCAAACCAGAGCCTTGGTCATAATGCGAATAATTTGGCCTATGGCCAAGTGCAAATATTGCAAAGGAATCATAATCAAGGACCTCCAATGCACCAAGGTTTGGTCAACCTCAGGCACAATATCATGGGGAACCAGATTGAGAAGAATGTGAATCAAGCTGTTGAGCAAATGCTAATAGACTTGGTTTTAATATTGGTCAAGCCAATAGGCCATACTTTATATCTGCGTTCCCTGGGTGAGTACAACAAGCGGAAGTGCCAAGAGGAATGAAAATCCTCAAATTGTCTAAGTTTTCTGGTGACAGTGGAGAATCGAATGTCGAACATATTGCTAGATACTCCATAGAAATGGGAGAATTGGCCATAATGGAAGGGTTGAAAATGAGGTTCTTTCCGGGTTCCTTGACAAAGAATGCATTTTCTTGGTTTTCCACGCTGAGGGCCAATTCAGTCCATTCGTGGGCACAATTAGAAGGGTTGTTTCATGATCAATTCTTCAGGGGTGACTTAAGAGTGAACTTGACTGATTTATTCAATTTCAAGCATATTTACAATGAGTCTATAGATGATTATATATCTAGATTCAAGCAAATGAAGAGCAGGTGTTTCACACCTGTTCCTGAAGCGGAAATTGTTAAGATGGCTGCCAGTGGGTTGGATTACCATATTAGAAAGAAATTAGTAAACCAACATATAGTAGATCTTGCCCAGTTAGGGGAGAAAGTTCGACAGATTGAACAACTCAGGTCTGAAAAGAATTTCAAAAACAATAAGAAATTTGTAACGCGTGAGAATGTTAATTGTGTCGAACAAGATCAAACAGACAGCGAGGATGAGGCTATTGCTGAGCAAGAGATAAGTCTTGCTGAGTTAAAAGAAGGGCCACCTTATGCTTGTCAAACATTAATACCTTCCAAGGGAAGGGAAAAGATGAGTTTTATGAATAAGAAAACGTACACATTTGATATAACAAAAGCTGATAAAATATTTGATATCTTGATAAAAGTTAAACAGCTTAAGTTATCAGATGATCATAAATTGAAAGGGCCTGAAAACTTCAATGGTTTAAATTATTGCAAGTACCATGGGGCTTTAGGCCATCCTACTAATGAATGTTTTCGTTTCAGAGATTTGATTCAAAAAGCTCTCAAAGAAGGTAGGCTCAAGTTTGCCGACAAGCAGAAGCCTAGCATGAAGGTGGACACAGATCCATTTGGCCAAGGCATATCCCATGTCGAAGGCCAAAATTCAAGAAGCTGCAACATGGTGAACATCAGCGCCAAGCAGAAATATGTGGTGAATGTGGGAGATCCTTTTGACATTTACCCTAGGCCTCATGAGACTGTCGAAGACTTTCTGAGGAGGAAAAACAATAGGGGCCAGTTGAAATTGTGCCCACATTGTGACAGGTATTTCGACGAAAAAAGCTCGAGAAAGCGATAATGTTCGAAGGCTAAAGCATGCCGAACATGCGGTAGTTATGCAAATAGGAGCTTTAAACTTGTTCCAACAAACCAGAGGCATGCTCCAAGAAACGGATACCTGTTTGACCAACCAAATGCAAAGACTGTTGCATATAGGCCTATGAGTAGTTGGGGATGGTGGTTGAATCCTCGAAGAGTCGATGGAAGCAACCATAGGGGGTCTTCTGGTTGGGTTGTAAACAAGACTAGGAAACCTGATGCTAATGTCATGGTGAATAAATGGGTCGAGAATTCTGCAAAGGCTCGTTGCCCTGAGCACAGAAATAGGGTGAGGGCAAGGAAGAGTAATCCTCGGCAGATGCCATTTTGGGATGAAGATTACCAGTGTGGCAGAATCCCTTATCCAGGTGGTGACCAAGTGAAGAAGGCACCATTGTCGAGAAGTTAGAAACGTCGACGAAGCGGATAAGGAAAGCACACAAACATAACATGAAGACTGCTGAGTCGTCTAAGCCCCAAACTGAAAACTGTTTCATGGTGGGTCTTCAGAAGGTGCCATTGTCTAAAGAGCCTGGACCAAAATTGAAAAGTGTAGTAGTTGATGTCAAGGGAACTAACTTCGACAAGGGTCAAACGTCTCAGGCAGGGGGACAGGAACTTGTAGTAGGTTTCAAGCAGAGTGTCAAACCTGGCAAGGCCAATTCTCGAAGGGAGGAAATAAAGCCTTGGCCAGTGGGTTTGGTTGAAGCTAAAAGAATAGCCCTAGTCCAAGGCAACATTGGTGTCCAAGCGGCCCCAGAGAAGGATACTGGAAGTGACGTGTCCATGGAGGAATTGAGGATCATAGCTAATGATTCTGATCTGCTGGATGAACCAATGGAGCCAGTGGAACAAATAGGTGTCAAAACAGATTTGTCCATGGAAGAGGTTATTGAAGCATTGTATGACCCAGGAGATCTCATTGGTTTGAATGGCAAAGAGGAGTTCGACCTTGACACTAACTTAGATGGAGATCTGGATGAGTTAATGGTGGCAATGGGAATAACTCTGTCAGATTTAGGACCTCAAGAAAATCTTTCCGACAAGAAGGATATGAAGTTAGGGAGTCATCTGGAGAATGAAGAAACGGCTACTGAAGAGGAGTTTACTAATCTCAACGTAAACTTGGTATCGATTGCCCGGTGATCTGGCTTCAGTATGAGTTAATTGTTGACGTTGGTGATGAAGAGGAATTTGATGATTTTCCTGTTGGTTGGCACTTTGTCGAGCAGGACATGGTACCCATCTTTGACAACTTTGCCGTTTGGACAAACCAACTAATGAAGAAAGAAGTCACCTAAGGCCATTGCATATTAAGGCAATGCTTGAAGGAAAGATAGTCAATAGAGTGTTGGTCGATGGAGGTGCGTCAGTGAATTTGATCCCAAGAGCTATGTTCAAGAAGATGGGAAAAAGATGAAAGCAGTTGTTGCCCACCAACATAGTGGTTACTGATTTTGGAGGAAGATGCGCTGACAGATGGGGTAGCCATGCTAGATGTACGAGGTTGGATCTGTAGAGAGGTCCACTTTGTTTGTGGTTATTCCTTCAAGGTCTAGTTACAATGTCTGTTGGGCGTAGATTGGATTCATGTTGTTGAGCTGTACCTTGACGGTGCATCGGAAGCGATTTTACGGAATTCATGTGATGATATTAAGATCATTGAAGGCGATGATAGTCCATGTTATTTACAACGGATGCATGTGGATTTCAAGGTGTATGACCCAAAGGTGAAACCAATATCATGCGAGGATGGTGTTATCGATAAAGAGACTTTGAATGCTTGCTTGATGGAGCGGTTCAATGTCAAATTCTTTGGATGAGTAGAAGACAATCGGCCAGTCGACGACAATGTCCTTTGAAAACTGCCAAACACAATTATCGGCCCATGAGGCCGATCGATAGCCAAATGCTGCAGAAGGTGTGTTGGCTTATTGCATATTCGACGATGGCCCTTTGGGATTTGAAAAGGGGTTTGAAGATAAGAATGGTTTCGAGGTGGAGGATCCTTTGGAGGAGGTTAATCTGGGGGATGCTGACAGGAAGAGGCCAATATATGTTAGTGCCTTGTTGTCAGACCAGTTCAAAAGGCAGATTATGGAGTTAGTCTCAGAATACAAGGATTGTTTTGCTTGGGATTATCATGAAATGCCTGGTTTGAGGAGAGACTTGGTGGAACATAGGTTGCCTTTGAAACCTGAGTGTAAGCCTATCAAACAAGCCAGCAGAAGGTTTGCTCCTGAGGTTGTTTTGAAAATAAAAGAAGAAGTGGAACGCTTGTTGAAGGCCAAGTTCATTCGGACAACTAGATATGTTGAATGGTTGTTGAATGTGGTGCCTGTCATAAAGAAGAATGGCAAGATGAGGGTTTGTGTTGATTTTAGGAACCTCAATGCTGCTACTCCTAAGGACGAATATCCAATGCCTATAGCTGATATGCTAGTGGATGCAGCGTCTGGCCATGAATTTCTTAGTTTCATGGATGGACATGCAGGGTACAATCAAATCTTCATTGCTGAAGAAGATGTACCCAAAACTGCCTTCAAGTGCCCAGGTTCGATTGGAACATACAAGTGGGTGGTTATGCCTTTTGGTTTAAAGAACGCTGGTGCAACCTACCAAAGAGCAATGAACACTATTTTCCACAAGATGATAGGCAAGTTTGTGGAGGTTTACATCGACGATGTCATTGTCAAGTCAAGTAGTCAGGAGGAGCATTTGGAGCATCTGAAACAAGCTTTTCAAGAGATGAGGAAGCACAGTTTGAGGATGAATCCTGAGAAATGTGGGTTTGGCGTGTCTGCTGCCAAGTTCTTGGGCTTTTTTGGTGCATAAAAAGGCATTGAAATATAGAAGAACAAGGCTAAGGCTGTTCTGGAGGCTAGGACACCCACTAACAAAAAGGAACTTCAGTCTTTCTTGGGAAAGGTTAACTTTCTTAGAAGGTTTATATCAAACCTCTCAGGAAGAACTAGAGTTTTTGCTCCTTTAGTAAAACTCAAGGCAGAGGAAGCTTTCGTATGGACTCAACAGCATCAGGAAGCTTTTGACCAAATCAAGCAGTATTTGATAAGTCCACCGGTCATGATGCCTGCAGTACCACGTAGACCGGTGAAATTGTACATTTCTGCATCAGAAGAGACCATAGGTTGTTTACTGGCTCAAGAAGATGAGAACAATGTCGAGAGGGCCGTTTACTACCTCAGTCGAGTCTTTGAATGATGCGAAACAAGATATAATGCTATAGAGAAGCTTTGCTTAGCATTGTATTTTTGTACAAAACTCAAGTATTACTTGATGCCTTGTAATGTGTTAGTGATGTCGAAGACAAATGTAATTAAGTACATGTTGTCCCATCCACTCGAATGGTCGAATTGGAAAATGGACACTGCGTTGTCTGAATTTTCTTTACAATATGTACCTATGAAAATTTGTTAAAGGTCAATCAATTGCTAATTTTTGTGACAGACTTTCCTTTGTTTGGAAATAAAAAGAATCGGCGAAATTTGGTTGATTTAAAGCCTTGGCATTTGTACTTCGATGGTTCAAGACATAAGAATGGTGTTGGCGTTGGCATTCTTATAATTTCACCTTTAGGTGTGCCAACCAAATTAATGTTTGAGTTGAAATATGCTTGTTCTAACAATGAGGCTGAGTACGAAGCCTTGATTGTGGGTTTGGAGATTTTGGTAGAAATGCAGGCTCGTACTATCAAAGTCTTTGGCGATTCTTAGTTAGTTATAAGGCAGTTAACTAAAACTTATAAATATGTTAGCCATAATCTTGTTAAGTATTGTCGAGTGGCTAGCAAGTTGATGAAGCAGTTCGACAGTGTTGAGTTGGAACATATACCATGAGAATTAAATCAAGAGGCTAATGAGTTAACCCAATTAGCTTCAAGGTATAAGGTATCCTCAAAGGTTTTAGCGGAACTCATAGAGATTCGTGAGTTATTGCACCCATTGGATGAGAGGGATGTCCTCGTTTCAAACTTGTAGAATGTTGCTGATTGGCGAAAGCCAATTATTGAATACCTGGAAAATCCAAGTGATAACATCGACAGGAAAGTTAAGTACAAGGCAACTAAGTTCGTTGTTCTTGCAGGGGCTTTGTATAGAAAGTCTGTCGATGGGAATCTTGAAACATGCCTTAGTGAAGAAGATGCACATTTGGCTTTGGCAGAGGTTCATGAGGGGATTTGTGGCGCTCATCAGGCAGGTGAAAAAATGAAATGGATTCTAAGAAGACAAAGGGTATATTGGCCTACCATGGTTAGGGATTGTATTATATTTGCAAAATCCTATGAAGAATGTCAAAAACATGGCCATATACAGAATGTACCTGCCAGTGAATTGCATTCCATTATTAAGCCTTGGCCTTTCAGGGGATGGGCTCTAGACATCATAGGTCAAATTTATCCTACCTCTTCCAAAGGGCATAAGTACATTTTAGTAGGAGTTGACTACTTTACCAAGTGGGTAGAAGCAGTGGCTCTGAAAGAAGAAACACAACAGAACATTGTGGATTTCATCGAGAACCACATTGTTTGTAGATTTGGTATACCACAAACAATAACAACAGACCAAGGGTCCGTGTTTGTTGGTAAGAAAGTCATTGAGTATGCTGAGTCAAGGAAGATTAAGATGATTACTTCGACACCATATTATGCTCAGGCAAATGGACAGGTCGAAGCTATGAACAAAATTATCATAGGATTGATAAAGAAGCACATTGGCAGATACTCGAAGAGGTGGCATTCAACTTTGGAACAAGTCCTTTGGGCATGCAGGAACTCTCCTAAGGA
Organism: Calophaca sinica; assembly: GCA_037113605.1. Classification (NCBI taxonomy): domain Eukaryota; kingdom Viridiplantae; phylum Streptophyta; class Magnoliopsida; order Fabales; family Fabaceae; genus Calophaca; species Calophaca sinica. Next base: position 73,088,639 of record CM073734.1, read on the forward strand.
ATCGACAGGTACGATGCCATACAAGTTAGTATATGGGCATGAAGCCGTATTACCTGTTGAAATAAATCTAGGGTCATTGAGAATTCAAAAACAAGATGCGATACCAGTGGATCAATACTGGGACTTAATGTTTGACGAATTAAATGAACTTCATGATGAGAGGTTGATTGCTTTAGAAAACTTAATTCGACAGAAGGAAAGAATAGCTAAGTTTTATGATAGTCGAGTTAAGTATAAGCGTTTCAAAGTTGGTGAGTTGGTATGGAAGGTTATTCTGCCAATGGATAAAAAGTGTTGAGAATTTGGAAAATGGTCCCCGAAGTGGGAAGGGCCATTTAAGGTGGTTCAGGTGTTCTCAGGGAATGCTTATGCACTTGTCGATGTTAATTCTGGTTTTAGAATTAAGTCTATTAATGGCAAATATTTAAAGTCATATAGACTGACAATATGCGAAGTGAAAATACAACCTTGAAAGATAAAAGGAACTCCTTCATTTATAGGCCATTTGGCAATTTACAATACATTGTCGAATAGGCTGATAGCCAGGTTATACAAGTAAAGAAAAGTCCTAAAACTCAAGGTTGTTACAAAAACAAGTATCAGATACAATAGCAGCAACCATGCTGGAATTCAGCCCATGAAAAGAAGGAATTCAAAAAGCATGGGGGGCAACAGTAGATTATTGGTCGAGTCAATCAAGTCTGCAAGAGCTGCTGAAAGGGAGCGGCATCCAAATCGACGGGGATGTGAAGTCAAAGTTTGAACAGGTCGATTAGGAATGCCCAGGTCCCAAGTGAGCAGAAGGAGAGCTGAGACTAAGATTTGCAGTCGAGGCCATAATGCGCTTGACAATAGGCCTCGACGGGACAAAACTTTTCCTTATAGTTTGCAGATCCTTCATGTAAGGTTTTTCAACATGAGGTGTCAAGGAGCGCAAAACTATTCTAAGGAAAAATGCCTCAGGCTTTTACCTTTCTCATACATACCAATGAGCTTGGTAAGCCACATTAGGCAACTTACCAAAACTTATGGTTAATATTAGGCAAATTACCAAAACCCAGTAGTTCTTTCACCGTTAAGACAGAAACTTTTGAGAGAAGTTTCGGGTTTAGAGTCTCCTGGTTCCCAAACGAGGTGATAGTAGCCAGGAAGCAAGGATTTGAAACAGGTGGAAGGATTGCCCATCGTAACTTGGCATTTTCAGTCGAGTTAATTTGGTGGTAAAAAGGAGTGTGACGTGGGTTTAATTTCTGTGGAAAGGTAACAACAAAGCATTCTCAGTGATTCAAAACAAGAGGCTGGGAAAGTTTTGAGAGTGTTTGTACACGAGAGAAATAGAGTGTGTTGGTATGAATGGCCAGGTGAACACCTCTATTTATAGTGCAAGTTGTGTTAATTTTTAAGTGCTACCAGTCAATTTGACTGGTCAAGGGCCTTAAATGAGAGTTATGGTTTGAAACTGAAAATTAAAGTTGCAAGAGAAACATCTAAACTAGACGGTGAAAAGATTGATGTAAAACAATGTCAAATCAAGTTCAGTTGTTTCAGAATAGATAAAGATTCTGTCGAGCGAATGCATTCGATAGGAAAATTCATACAAGTTCAGGAAGGAAACTAAAAAGCAATTAAAGTGGTGTTTTTTTTATATCATCCCAAATTGCGGCAAACTCCAATTTTGCGGCTTCAGCATTTGCAAAATCAACTTCGAGGTCTTCAACTTTGGACAAGATCGTTTGCGCCTCGACAGTACTGTTAGCCAATTGTTGATCAAGTGTTTTGATTTCTTCTGAACATGATGCTTTCGTGGCTTCAAGTAGTTGAGCCTCTGCAATGGCTAGTTCTGATTTCAAGCGAGCCACGGTCTTTTCCAGTTCAGGTATTTTGGCTTGATGGGGAGCACATTGCTTGGTTAATTCAATCTGACGCTGTCGAAGCGATACTAGCTTATCACGAAGTTCTTGTTTTTCTTTAAGAGCTTGCTGATAAGGCAGTATGTTGTTGTCGAGTTGTGGCAATTTAGGAGTCAGATCTTCAATGAACTCATAGATGGCATTGAAGTAACCTCGTTGAACCGGAGGTAGCTTTTTGCGAAGAGCATTAATTTCTTGTACTGTGTGCATCAGCTTGCCTCTGAATTCTGGTTTGAGATAGAGGTCATCAAACGAGTATTTAAAGAAACCTTTCAACTCTTCAACTAGGCCATCAAGTTTCTCGGTGAAGTTGTCCCCAGGAAGAGTGGAAGAACGCGCAGACATGGGAGAAGTCCTGCTGCTAGATCCTGAAAGCAAGTTAATCCACTCATCCACTCCGACGTTACCCTTTTCAATGTTGGTGCCTTGTGGCACAGGGTTGTTCGACGAGGCAGGCTGAGTAGATGGAATGGTCAAATCATCAAAAAACCGATCCATGTCAACACTTTCTGCTATAATCACCACAGGGGATACCTTTTCAGTGGCTTGGGGGGAAGGAGTGATTTCTATACTGGGAGCAGGATCAGTTTGTTGAGAAGGGCTTGGAGTTGGACTTCCCGTCGAGAGTTGAGGTTGAGCCATTTCAACGTCCATAGCAGTGGTTTCTTCGATCACTGGTGCAGTTTGAGGCTTTGGATTTTCCTGTTAGAAAATAAAACTCAAATGAGTTACAAGCCTAATGTTAAACTTGACAAAGGAGGTGAGAGATAGGCCTACCTCAGTGGTTTTTTGGTTTGGAAAAATCATTTGCAAAGGTAAAGAAGTATCTACATATGGCCGCTCAGGGGAACCCTGTTGAGTGAAACAGAAATGTAGTTTAAACGGAAAATGTGTTTGAAGATGCATCAAGATATGATGTGAAGGAATGTACCTTGTCAGTACTCAACGAGCCAATCTCTTCGACCGAATGGAGGTCTTTAGAAGTGCATTCTTGCAAAGTGCCTTTTTGTGAAGGTTTGGCCTTGGGTCTCTGTAAAGGTGTAAACAGTGAGTCAATACTTGTGTAATGTAAATGAAATCATGAAGAGAAATAATGGTTCATATAGCATACCACCGCCAAATCAGCTGATGGAATATTTTCAGAACTCGCGGAAGCATATTTTTCGACAGGGGATTCCTAGAAGGGAAACAAATATGAAGTTTTGAAGCTTTTAAGAAAAAAAATGAGCCATGCGTAAAGAAAGTGTTGCACAAGTAAAGAGAAGGAAGAACCGTTTGAGGTGTCGAATAGGAAAGAGCTTTAGAAACTGTCATCTTGCGTCTTTTGGGGTGAGCTTGAGGACTGGCTTCTTTCACCTTTCTTTTATGTGTGTCCTGCTGGGAAGAGCCAGTCGAGCGCTTGGTCTTAGCAGGTTTCTTCTTCAACACAAGAGGCTTCTAACTAGCTTCTGCTTTCTTGACAGACTCCTTGCTGGATTTCCTCTTTGGAGTAGATGCCTGAAGGGGAGATTCACTGTCTTCATCATCACCTTCGTCGTCTTCAACTTCTTGGACCTTGCCACTTGGTTGTTTGTATACAAAGCAACTGTGCTCTCAGGAAGAAAGAATCGACAGTAGTACCTTGTGGAAATTGGGAGATGACCTTGACATCCTCATCATATTGTTTGTAAAAGGAGGCAAATTGACCAGTGAAAGTAACTTCTTTGTTTTCAAATTTGCCTATGTTAGAATGACACCAAAGTCTTTCTAGTGCAAGGAAGTTACCAGCTCTTGTCGATTTACCCGGAAATGGATCAGCTAAACCGAAATTTGCACAAGGCAAAGGCACTGGGTCAAGACAAAGATGTATTTTAAGTGTTTGTCCTGTGGCTTCTCTATGTTTGAGAGCCTTGATACCTCACTTGTTCTTGTGCTCTTCTTTCGATTTGGCAGTCATTTCCTTTACCTGTCGAACAATATGAAAAGGATACCTAGGATCCCATTTAGTTTTGTAAAACCTTTCAAATTTGCGAATATCTTGCAAGTGCTCACCTTTGGTCTTTGTCGAAGGTCACATTCTCGCACCACAAGTGTAGCCATACAGTCATCAAAGGAAGGGTGGAACTTGCTGTAGTAATCATTCCACCATGTCTCAAAATCCTGGGATATACCCAAACAAGGGGTAAAAGAGATAAGGCTGACAGCCTCCCTGCGAAGTTTGTTCTTGTTCTGTATGCTACTGATGGTGGACTCCTTAAGAGTGATGGTGTACAAAAGAATATCCTCTTTCTTGTAAGGAAAAGGACCAGGGATAGATTGAAAGAAACTAATGTTGTAAGCAGAAGCATTGGGTAAGCAAGAGAAAGCAGAATTATCTGACGAACCAGGTAATCCTGCAAGAAAAACTTGGCGAGCAAGGAAGTGAGGCCAAATGTTTTTGCAGAATTGGTCATCGGGATCAAAAGGATTAGTGAACCATTCAGGACCATGTTCTCTACCAATAAAAGGTTGGAAGCGAATACCGGGTGTTCCAGCAGAGAAAGAATGAAAAAGTTCAAAGTAATACTTGAAACTGTCGAGCTCATTGTCGAAAGGTTTGGGGACACGATACATGGCCAAGGTGCCATAGGTATCAATTTCAAGGTTCGATGGAAATCTATTGATAGTGTGACCCGGCAATATGGCATTCAACCAGAGTTGTAAAAGCCATATTGGGCCACCAATTCCAACTTTCTTTCCCCCACCTTTTACCATGTTGTATAAACTCGACATGCTGAAGTAGAGGTTAGATAAAAGGAAGGGGCCTAAAGCCCATCTTTTACCTTCATAAAGAAGGTTGGCCAGTTCAAGCAATGACTTTGACATTTGAACATTCTTGTTGCAAATGACAAAGGCACAGAGCCAAAGGAACAGAAAGGCTACGTGCTCTTGATCAGAAACCTCTTGTGTGTCTTGTATTTGGCTAGCAATATACTTGGAGAAAGCAAGGGGTTGGTCAGTGAAAACATCAATGACGTTTTCAGGAGCACACAAAGGGTGAATCATGTGGCCATCCGGTGGGAGGCGATGGAAGCGACAACGTCAAAAAAAGTTGGTCCAATCATTCCATATGGAAGGTGGAAATTGTTAGTAGTAGGATTCCAAAAGAAAATAGCAGCTCCTAACATGGATGAGTCTAACCTAAAGGTATGCTCGGACAACTTAATCAAGTCATAGATACCTAACTGTTTCCAAATAAGTCTTTTCTTGGCTTCGACACGATTGAGCCAAGCAGAATATCCATTTATACTCAAAAGAGGGGTTCTGAAAAGCCTAGCACTTCTGAGGAAATAATGCATGTACAAACTACGAGAAGAAATGAGAATATCAGTTTGACCATCCTTATTTGGAAAAGAATCTTTAAAGTCATCAGGAAAATTGGAAAGAGTCATAACTGGTCTTAAATAAGCAACAGGTGGATCAAAACGGCAAGAACGATCGATTAAATGAGGTATGATTACCTTAGACTTTTGCCATGGGATCGACGAATCGACATCAGGATTGCTCCAAGTTTTCCTCAGAGGTGATTTAGATCTTTGAGTTGGAATGGAAGAAGACGCCATTGATAGAAAGCAAGTTTCTTTCAGAATGCAGAGGAAGTGAAAGTGTTTTCACTTGAACCCTAGTGGATAAATATAAGTTAGCTTGCGGTGAGAATGAGCACACGGGATTGTAACTGCCTACTTCAAGTGTAATAATGGGCCTATTTTTTAGGGAAGTGGGAAACGCAGCTCGATGATGGGACAATGTTGTAGAGTAACCGTCACGAGTGGAGTAAGAAAATTCTAGTTCTCTTCACATATGGGCGTCAAAAACTCAGAATTTGGGGGGCATCTGTTAGGTGCCAAATTTCAGATTTGGAGTTTGTTCGACAGAGCTCAGGGGTTCGATGAATGAAGAGGCAAGGAGCCAGAAATTGAAGTAAAGAATTGACTAAGTCTTAAAGACTAGGTGATATGAAGGTTGTTCGACGGGATGTTTTAAGCGTCGAAGATGTCAGACGTGGTTGGTTGAGTAAGACTTAGGCATTAAGCAAACAAATGTACAACTCGACAGGAAGTGCTACTGTCGAAGTTTTATAGTTTTTAGCGAAATAAACTACCGACCTTGTATCCGTACACGTGTCTGGTCGGATGATAGGTAGTTTTTCATATTTTTTGTCTATAAATAGTAGTTCGCACAATGTAATCAAGGTTGGATACATGATCTAAGTTCCTAACATCTCGACAGCAGAGCAGATTAAAGGAAAACGATCACTGTATGCCTTCCAAAACTTTCACATTTAGCAATTCAATTTCAAGTCAATTTTATCAATTATTGCTTTGCCTGTTCATTTAATTCATTTGCAAGTTTACATTCTGTTTATGCATTTAAATTTAACTTTAGCTATTTTACTGTCTTTCGAAACTTACATTTCTCTTCATTACTTTCTGCATGTTACCTGCTTTCAAAGTCATTTTATATACATCATTCATTTCAAATATTGTATTTTACTTCTTGTTATTTATTTCGACAGTCATTTGTATTCCAGCGTTTTTGGCACTTAATTTATTCTGTTTTTCTTGTTATTTACATTTCACGTCTTATACTTTTATGTCAACTACTATTTCACAAATTCTTTCATCCACGTTTATTTCTATAAATGCATGCTTATGTGTTGCATTTTGATGTTTTAACTTTACTTTCTGTTTAAAGTTACTTGATAATCAAGTCATTGGTCAGTCACAGCCAAACTTGGTTAAATTATTATAATTTGTGCCATTTCGACTACAATTCACTTGTTAGTTGAAAATTATCATACTTAAAATTGGTAAAAACACAATGATTAATGGTTTAGTGGCCAAGAACATTTCAAAGTGACTCTCGGTCGAGAATTCGACCGTTTACTCAGAGATAAGACCATTTGTTGAAAAAACGAGATTACCACATAACTCGTTCGATCACGCAATCACTTGAAAAAACTAATTATTTGTTTGTTTGATGAATTTGGTATACACAGTTCTACTGAACCAAATTTCCCAATAAACACTTGGGAATAATTGTGCTTCAGTAGTTTCTTATTAATCTTTCAAATGAATTTGATTTTTTCCCTTTTTGCTCATAATTGATTGTTTACTCCTGTTAGGGTAGCTTAACTCTCTTATTCTTTGATGTAATGCATGATTTCCCTCTGTATGCTTTTGTAGACACTATATATCGTGGCGGAGAATCCAGATAATTTTAAAGTTGTCGCACTAGCTGCTGGTTCGAACATTACTCTTCTTGTAGATCAGGTAAATACTTCATTTCAAACATGTGATGAAACTTTGGATTGATTTATTTCTCTATGTCTGACCACAATTATTTCTTAAATCTTGATGGATTCACTCCCATGGCTGATTTACTACTGTTATTATTGCAACTTTAGTTGCAACGAACGAAAATCGTCTTCTTGGTTCTGTTTTAAAAAATAATGAGTTTATTCTTAAGTATTTATGAGGGGTTTCATTATTTTTCTCTTAAATTTTCTTGGTGATAAAAGACTAAACAAGTTTTAAAACTGGATTATTTTGTAGCAATGCATTCTGCTCTTTGGATCTAGATGTTTTTGATATTGAGATTTGAGAGAATTGCTAGAATTTTTAAAATTGAATTTCAATTTTTGTTTAATTTGGTGTAAAACTGAAAGTGTTGATTTGGATTCGCACAACACCCTAGACTCTTGAAGGGTCTTTTTACTATGAATTTATAGAGATTGAGGGTTTCAGTGTATTTTGTTTATCGGCTTTGCGTTAATTTCATTACTATATCCTCATTATCTGTCCTTTATTACTGTTATATATCATTTAGATATGTGTTTGATTGGATCTGGCTGTAGTGTGCATCAGTGACTTATGATGGGCTATATGTGTTAGCTCCTGGCTGAATTCATTGAATTAATGTGGAAATCTAGGGATTTATGTTTTGATGCAAACTTGTTCGTGTTAGATTATCTGGATTTGTATCTTGTTCCTAAAACCCTAAGCTTCCTCCAAGTCACAGTTGAAGCTTGTGCTGCTCTACACCACCGTAAGGTAACATCAACTTCAATCTTCAGTTAAATTTCCCATTAGAAAAATCTAATTATTAGTTATTAATTACTTCGGCTCTCTGTTTTTGTTTTTCATTGGGTTTGTGCTTTGCATTCTAATTTGCATTGGGTTTCTGCTTTACATTCTGATTTCTAGGTTTGTTCTCGCATTTCTGCATCTCAAATTTCTGGGTTCGTGTTCGCTTCTTTGTTGACGGTTCTGCGTTTTTGCTTCTGCGTGTGATTTTCAGTATGGCTATCTCTGTCTCTTTCATACTTTTGGTCGCAAATTTCATTTGATTTGAAGCTTCTGGACTGTTGTGATAAATGTGGAAGAATCATCAGGTGTAAAATGCCATAGAACTAAATTAACTACTCATAAGAGACATGGTTTCCATAATAGAAGTGTATTTAGAGCAAATTAAATTATATTAGAATATAGAACCTAAGGTGCAACATATGTGAATGATTGATATGATATGATGTTGGTCTTACATTTTGGGACTTGTATAAGTTGAATTAGTCAAAGATTTGGCACATGACACACCTGCATCCCCTCTTGAATTTTCAGAATTTTAGTCCAAGCTAAATATAATCAACTAGATATTTAATTATTTATAACATAACATAAACACTACACACACATATTCAAGAGTTATATATATACATATATATATATATGTATGTATGTATATATACATATACATACATATACATATAGGGAACTGTTTATGAATTCCATATCTTTTTCTGTTGTTCTATGCTGGCATAGACATTTAGTTAGTTCTTTATCGTGTTGTACAAAAAGCTTCTCCTCAGAACGGTAGCGCAAGCACTGCTTCATCATTTCGCCTCTTCCTTCCTCCCGATTTGCACTTGCATACAGTCTTCTCTTACGCAATGCAATTAATTTCTTTTCTTTAGTAACATGTGAACCTTAGGTTCAAGTTAGGGATTTTGAATACCCTTAAGAAATAAAAGTTTATTAATATTGATTTGATTATATAGTGGGTCTGGTAAAGAGGTTGGCTTCCTGCCCCCAACCCCTCACAACTTGTATGTTTGATGTTTGCTCCTTTATGTGCTCCATTGAGCTCCAAAGGTATGAGCGTGATTATGTGTTGTCCATTATCTTGGTAAGTTTTGAGGCTTGACATAGAGCCCTAAATTCATAGTAATGATTTATGTTGAATTCCTTGATTTCCTATTTAGGGTTTTAGGAATAATATGATAAGAGAAATGAATTAGCATGAGTTGATGATCAGTTGAAAGAGGTTCTTTGGTTCTTACTATGAGTATATAGTGTTTCAATGATTAAGTTAGTTATTAAATTGTTGGTTTATTATCTTTGATTGTTGAGTTTTCAATTGATTAGACTTTATGATGTTACGTTGGGATGGTAAAGGGTTGGATTACTATGCTAAGCATAAAGGAAGTAAGAACTGTCGCCGGTTAATTAATGAAAGTTTCTTTCCCCTTCACTCTTCCCTCGCGTACCTTTCCCCTTTCACAATTTCTCAATCCCCAAAAACCCTAGCTTCCCCCTCTTCCTTTCTGAAAACCAGTTTAGGGAAAACGCGTGCAAAATTATCGAAGCTCGTGGAGGTCGACCATAGTTGGAGCGAAGAGCGATTGCCACAACATGCTTTGGCTTCCTTCAGTGGGATATCTTATCCTTTGCACTTGTGATTCTCTCTTTATCTTCTCTAATAAATTTTCTATTTAAAAAACTAGAAGAAAAGTGAAAGAAAAATTCTGTAATGGCAATAAACTTACTTAATATAATGCTTGATTGAGTTTGCAAAACCTTTATGGTGCTTGATTAGTTTTAGTACTATTGAGTATTTTTTAAAAAAAATTGAAATCGTTTCGCAAGGTAGTGATCAGTAGGGTGAAGAAACTATCTTGATAGTTACATGCTTTTTTCTTTAGGTAATGTACACTCCCATTTCTTGAGAGATGCTTGAATTTCACCTCTCACCTCTATTTTAAAAAATTACCCTCGTCACTCAATTGATTATTATGTGATGTACATTAGTCTATTTTAATTTGAACAACCCTTTTAGGATCAATTTTTCTCTCCGAGACTCTTAGCTTCATCTACAGTTTCTAAATGAAGTGGAACTCATTTCTCGACTACGTGACGATCCAATCACATATGAAGATGTAGATAGAGATGAGGAATTAAATGAAGAAATGGCAGAACCATCAAGATCCGAAGACGATGCCGAAACAGAGTGGGTAGAATGGGCAGAATGAAATTGTTTAACTTTTTACAATTAGAGAAATTAATGTCTAACAATATTTTAATTTGTCAGTTATTTTCATATAACTTGTTTATTTTTATGGAATTCATTTTTAATATTGTTATGTTTAAATATAATATTTCATGACTGTTATTGTTGAATTGCTCTATAGACATATATGGCATCGGGAGGTCCAGGATTCGACCCCGCAGACCACCCACTGGTGGTAAATGGGGGGGGGAAGGCATCGCCATCGACACCCCTCGTCGTCAGGGGCCGAACATTATTAGGATTGACGATGTTGGCTATGCGACGTTGTCATCCACACAGCGTCCGCGTACATCTATGCCTACACAGGCTCCAGCGAGTTCGGCCCCTACGAAGCCTACGTCACATTCGACACCTACACAGCCTGCAGGACCTTCTGTTTCGACACCCCATTTGCCACCCATCCCAACCCGGGGTTCCAGCAGACACTTGGCGCTACTTCCTCCCATTTTGTGCCTGAGACGGTGCCCGATACTCATCTGTCCGATCATGACTATAGTACGGGCCATACACCTGATCAGGCCGGGGTTGAGCAGGAGGAGGTTGACCAGGAGGTCGTTGATGATATTCAGATGCTGTATGATGGCCGAGTTGCTATCAGGCCGACTGGTAAAGGGTAAGTATTTACATTTTTTTTCGAGTTATTAATAATTTACATGTATATATATGTATATTATATATTTTTTAATTTGTTTGACATTTTGTTATTGTTCAGGTTCCTTCCCTCAAAGCCAGCTGCGACGGTTATGACAACACTTATTGAGGATAATTACCACACGTTTTGGCCCACCTGGAGGAAGTTGAAGGACGGGGAGCGGAAGCATATGTTCAAATCTTTCAAAGTAAGTTATAATTTTTATTTTGTTGCATATTATTTTTTTATTTCATAAATTTCAATTATGTTTAATAATGCATTATATTCATATAGGAGAAGGTTTCATGGAAGGAAGAGGATTAGGAGCGGATCAAGAAGAACTTCCATTTGAAGGCCTCCCACCGCCTCTCTGATATGCTTAGAGATGCCCGCCTCAATGGATGACCTTGGATAGGGAATCGGCTCTGGCGAATGCAAGCTGCTGGAACTCCCACGAGTTCAAGGCGGTAGCGAAGGCGAAGAAGAATAGAGCCTCGAGAAAGGTGGGAGCTTGCACACCAGGAGGTTGATGGTCGACCAAAGCAACTCGACTTGTACGTTTTATATTATTATTATTATTATTATTATTATTATTATTATTATTATTATTATTATTATTGTTAGTTACTATTTATTATTTAGTTAAGGTTTTTTATTAAATAATTACAGTCGAAGCGATTGGGTAGAGAGGTACAGTTGCACGAGCTCCATCGTGCAACTCATATTAGGAGGAGTACTAGTGATTTCGTCGATGAGCGGTCGAGGCGGACCCAGGTAATTATAAAATATCATGAATAGTTTTTTAATAATGTTTATATTATTTTATTACAAAAAAAAATTGACTTATTTGTTTATGTTTGACAGGAGGAGTTTGAGGCGAGGATGTCTCAAATGATGTCTCAGACATCATCATGTTCCCCCTCTCAGAGCCCTGAGGATCCATCTGCACCACTCAGGGTATGGGCAGATGTTGTTGGCGGCAAGAAGAAGGGTCGCCTATACGGTGCTGGCGACCTCGCCAGCAACTACAAGAAAGGGACCCACCGCCTCCACATCGGAGAGTCGTCGAGTAGTGGTGCTGCCACTGGTCGCTCTGCCGCAGATGAGCAGGAGATAGCTGAGCTGAAGCGGGTCGTGGCTGAGCAGCTGCGGGTCGTGGCCGAGCAGCAGGGGGAGTCCCGTCGGATGAGTGCCATTTTGGCTCAGGTGCTGGAGCGACAGTAGCAGATGTACCAGTTGCTAGGTCACCAGCAGCCTCCTCCACCGCCTCCGTCTTCGCCTCCGCCTCCGCGTACTGATGATCACGTCGATGATGCAGATGGTGTAGAGCATGTCGATCATGATCAGGACTACCAGGACTATTAGTTCTGTTTGTTCTTATATTTTTTCATATTTCTGGATATCTTTTTAGTTACTGATCTTTGTTCGTCGGATTTTTTTATTTATTTATTATGTTTTTTTTTTTAATTTGTTTTTTAGTTTACGTTATCGCATTTTTAAATATGGGAATAAATTAATAATTAAAAGTAATCAATTAAATTAAATTAAATTAAATTACCAGTAATAGTTAATTAAATTAATAAATAAACATTTTTTAATATCAGAATAAATTATTTTTAATAATTAAATAAATAAATAATTAAATTAATTTAATAGTTAATAATTTATTTAAAATAAATCAATTAATTAAATTAAATATAAAAATTAATCAATTAATTTAATTAATTATTTAAAAAAACAAATTCGGCTTTACCGACGGGTCTGGTCGCCCGAAATCTACCGAAGGGTTTAACCCGTCGGAATGTACTGTAGGATCCTTACCGACGATTAAGCCCGTCGGTAATACCGACAGCCAAAAAACACCATCGGTAAGCATTTGCGACGCCCGTTTTACCGACGAGCTTTCGGCCGTCGGTAATCCGTCGAAAAAGTCGCATTACCGACGACTTTTGGGGGTTACCGACGGCCAAAAGCCGTTGGTAATCCCGATTTTTTTTGTAGTGTGTAGTGCATCGTATATATGGCAAACTCAGATGCACAAGGTAGTCCATGTGTGTATCTTAGCACACAACCACACGTAGAACTATCAATGCCAATGGTGTTAACTTGGAGAAGCTCGTCGGCAATGTACTCTAACGTACTCTTAGACACAAGGCCATTTAAGTGCTTGTAGATTGCAGTATTAAATCAATGTTGTTGTCTACTAATGCTATGTTATCAGATAACAACAGTTATGTTATTCATTGCATCCAAACAGTTACACAAATCTCCTCTGTTATCAGATAACAACCTCTCCAACCTCCAATGTGCAGACTCAACCCTGTTCATCAGAACACAAACATGACAATTCAGAACTTTACAAAAACAGTGATAAATATGAGAAGTATTGCACAATTTAGATGCATACCTGTTGGTTGTTGTGTTTCCAATGTGCATAATCCGGTTTATCCATGCAGAAACAATTTTTTCCTTGTGAGGATTCAATCACATGTTCTTGATATAGTCAATGAAGTTACTGAACGGTGCTGACACATCCTCGAAATGTTGCAGTCGCTGCTGGTAGTCATCCACTACTAGTGAATTAATAACAGAATCAAACGCAGTCATCACCAACTCAATTTTCTCCTATGGATATACATAAGTCTTATACTTAGCCCTCATATTCTTATGGATATGGAATTGGACCATTAGCTATTTGGACTAATTTGTCTGTATTTCCTTTATTTGTTTATTTATTTACATGATTGAAGTATAAAAATTTAAATTAATTATTATTTAAAATAAATGAATGCTTATTATAAAACCATATTTAAGTATTTGAAAAAAAAGTAGTAATTATATTAGTTAATTATGATTAATTATGATATTTCGAGAGTCTGTAGACGGGTTCAAGTGTTCAACCAACCATAGATTAAGCCGGATCGAATTAGGCCAAGTGAAATTCTAAGTTTTTTTTTCACAATCAAAAAAAAAAAATTCTAAGTTATTTTTTTTGTCAGCTAGTAGAAATGGTAAACAACAAACATACACACATGTCTAAACGACAACACCTGGGCCTGGTCCCAGTGTTTCTATGTCGCTGAAATTGCCAAAACAACCAGCAGTGGAGGACATTCTCCTTTAATTTTGTTACCCTAATTTATATATTGTTTTAAATTATTAGTTTAATAAACCAAACTTAACCGGTTTTGACATTTTAGATAACGTTGCAAAAGTTTTAAACAGAAATGGAGTGCGTTTGATTTGTAAGGAAATAAGAGACTGAACATGATAAGATTGATTGTTTCATGTTTGATTTATAAAATGGTCAGGAGACTGGACAAAATAGGGGGTACTGGACAGTACAAAAACCCAATTTTTTGTCCTCCACTAAACTATGAGACAAAAAGTTGTCCTATGAACAAGCTGTAAAAGGATAAAAATACCCACATTTTAGTTATTGCTCACCCAATAAATACTCTCTCTCTCTCTCTCTCTCTCTAACGTCATTACATAATACAATAAAAATATTATTATTATTTACATAATAATTTTATAGCTTAATCTAGTTATATATTATATTATATATTATATATTTTTTGACAATATAATATATTATAGAATACATAATTTATTATATCAAATATTATTTTATATATATATGTATATAATAAAATATAAAATATTATGTACATATATATTATAATAGAATATAATATAATAGGAAGGGTGTTACAGTAAAATATATATCATTTTATTTGTGTTGTCTATTGTCTACCAAACAATAAATAGGATAAAGAGTTGTCAGTGACTCAAGAATTTGTCTTGTATTGTTCTACCGTCCTTTACTCTATTACGGTTATTTTGTAGATGATGACATGGACGGCCAGGATTTTATCAAGCACATATTGGCTGAAATGAAAATGAAATGCAGCTGTTTTAGTTTAATCAAGACGTCTAAGCAATAAATAAGACCTACGTTATTTAGTTGTGATTAATTGACTACCAAAAGCTATTTATAAAACCGGTTTTTCTAAACTATACAATATTACACGATAAAGATTATTAATTATTCATTTTTTTATTAGTTACTTGTTTTTCTATTTATTTTATAAATCTACATCTATTTAATGTCTCCGTACTCACAAAATAAGAAAGTGAGTAATTAATAAAAAATATAAAAAAGTAATAATTTTTATTATATACAAGATTGTACACGTTAGAAAAAACTGAAAAAAATGACTACCAAAAGCCAATAGATGTCTCAGAACATTGCCAAGTGGACGGCCAAGTTCCGAAGAGCGGACTGTACGATCAATATGGACAGGTGTCGAGATATTACTTGGTAGCTGTGAATTTCCCGCCCTTTAGGTATTTATAATTTAAGATTGGGGCCCGCATATGCCTTGTACCGTAATTAAGGTCACGTACCTACAATGTAGTTCTCCATTCATCACGCAATCCAGAAAATGCCCTTATAACCTCCCCAATAATATTATAACGACACTGCGTAACTCATTGGTTAATCAATCAATTCTAATATAGTACTACTATTAAATTTAAATTTTTATTTATAAATATCATAAAACAATTTCATATTTTTAATTTATAAAATTATGTGTCATCTCTATATTAAAATATATATTTAAAATTTTAATATTAACCAAAATAAAATCAATATTATTTTTTAACTAACTATTTAATCAAATATAATTTTTACTTAATTTAACTTTTTTAATTAATACTTAATGTATCCATTTAAGCATCAAAGATAATAGGATATTTGTAAATAAATATTAAAATATGAATTTTGTTTTAATTTAATTTAATTTTTATTAAAATATTTTTATAAATTAAAATAATTATTTAATTTTTTCATTTTACAAAAATAAACATGTACTTGCTAGTATTTATTTATTTATTTATGGTTTTTGTTGGTGATGATTAATTGAGTAGTTAATATATCATACTGAAAATTTTAATTATTTATTAAGTAAAATTTAGCTTTTAATATTCTAAGAAGTTATCCTTATTAAGTATTTTTATTTTAATTGAATTCTTTTTTTTTAAATAAGGTGCAAGAAATTAAAATATGTTCTACAAATTTATACACCAAATAGCAAGATTAAAATATGTTTTACTAATTTATACACCAAATATGGGTTGACTAGATTTTAGTAACCATTTATGTAAAAGATAAAATAAAATTATCAATGAATAAGTGTATCATATTTAATTTGAATTACATTAAGTTACATAACTATATAATATACTATAATATTATCAATAAATACATTATCTAGAAAAATTATTTCAAGTTATTTCTTTTCTTTATAATCTTTAATTTTAAGATTGAATACAGATTAACAGCAAATGAAAATAAAAGATAATGTAATCTACTTGAGTGTTACCAAAGCAGAGATTTTACTATCATACACACTTTATATTGATCTAGAATATTTAAGGTGTTGCGTAAAAAAAAAAGAATATTTAAGGTGTGATTGAATAAATAGTTTTATTAAATATTTATGCAATAAATTATTTTAAAGATCTTAATTAAATGTTAATTTATAAACTATTCTAAGAAATTTATTAAAAAAAATTGAAAATAGTTTATGTACATTTCGTAAATTATATGTAAAAT
Source organism: Calophaca sinica (assembly GCA_037113605.1). Classification (NCBI taxonomy): domain Eukaryota; kingdom Viridiplantae; phylum Streptophyta; class Magnoliopsida; order Fabales; family Fabaceae; genus Calophaca; species Calophaca sinica. Next base: position 73,105,167 of record CM073734.1, read on the forward strand.
CCTGATCCGGTAATGTCATAGTTTTTTTTTGTCTGATAGCCTAGCGGCCTACAACGCACTCCTAAGAGCGCTGAAAGAGGGCGTAGCGGGTTCAAACCTGCACTCAAGCGTCCAAACGATAAATACTTTAACAGTTGTGCTAAACACTACAGACAGGTAATGTCATAGTTTAAGCAAAAGGAATACATACATATAAAGTATGTCCCCGTAGGATAACCCAGTGGTTTGGGTTGGGATACCGAATGAGTATTAAGCAGGAGGTGTAGGGTTCGAATCCTGCTACTAACAAAAAATCCTTCTCTCCCTAACAAAAACTAACCACTAACATTTGCAAGTATAAACATGAAATAAAATGGATGGCCAGTTTGGTGGCAGCAAAAATTATGAATAAAGATTTAGACGAAACAGGGGCATTTGTGGAAAAATGAACAAAATTGGCAAAGACGGTAACATGACCCATACAATACAAACACGCTCATTGGCGGCACTTGGCGTCAACCATCGTTTTGGATTTTCTTCTCTCTCCCTCTTTTTTTCACTCTTTTCTTTTCCTTTGTTTTCTCTGCCACCGAAGCTCACCCATTCGGAGGCGCCTTTTCCCATTCTTCTCACACTCGCTTGACTTTCAGTTTTAGCTACTACTACTTCTTTTGTTCTGTTTTGGATTTTGATATTGTTGAAGAGCAGAAGTTAGTTGGTGGAACTTCTCCGGAAGATTTTTAGGTCAGACCCCTTTCTAAATCTCTCTATTCGTTTTCAGATCCGCCACCTCATTGTTCACATTGTTCACATTTTTCAGATTTTTTATTTTTATTAGGCTGAATCTGTTGCATGTGTTGTTTATGGAGTTACATACTATGTTCATTGATGTTAGATGGCATATGAACTTGGTTTACGCTATATTTTTTTTTGTTAAATAAAGTTTGCGCACTAACCATTTGGAAAAAAAGTTTGCTTCTTGGTTCTTAATTTCTCCGTTAGTGTCGATCATTTTGATGGTTTGATTCGTATTCTGATAAATTTAGTTGAAGTGGGTCAATGGATTTTGATAAACCTTTGTTTGACTGGTTTGGATTTTATAGTCTTTGAATATTGCCGAGAATTTGAAAGAATTTTATTTTGTTGTGGGGTCAAAAGATAGAGTTAGATGATTTATCCGCACATTAGATCCACCAAATAAATCCTCATTGCTTGTTGTGCACGTTTTGCTTATAGTGTTTTAATTTAGTACTTTGTTTGGGTTCAGATTCTACTGCATTTGCCAGGGGATTGGGTTGTGCAGCCTTTTGAGTTAAATTATGGCTAGTGATTCTTTTGTAATCACCAATGGCAATGGCAATGGCAAGCCAGAGCCAAATCCGCAGAGGACTTACCAAGCAGTAGTCATTGCAACCAGAGATATGGGCATTTCTAAGGATGGAAAATTACCTTGGACATTGCCTACTGATATGAAATTTTTTGAGGAGGTCACTACGAAAACATCTGATCCTGGAAAGAAGAATGCAGTTGTAATGGGTAGAAAATCGTGGGAGAGTATCCCTCCTGAGAGAAGGCCTCTCAGCGGTCGCCTTAATGTTGTTCTGACTCGCTCCGGTAGCTTTGATATTGCAACTGCAGAGAATGTTCTTATATGTGGAAGTGTGTCTTCTGCTATGGAACTATTGGCTGCTTCTCCTTACTGCCTTTCAATTGAGAAAGTATTTGTTACCGGAGGTGGCGAGATATTTAGGTATTTATATTGTTTTATCTTCTTTCTTTTTGTCTGTGCTTCTTCCCTTTCATAATCATGTTAAGCTCTTTATTCGTTGTAGCTGATGGTTTTCATGTACAGAGACGCTCTTAATGCACCTGGATGTGAAGCCGTCCATATTACAGAAATTGAGGCAAGCATTGAGTGTGACACTTTTATGCCTCGAATTGATTCCTCTGTATTTCAGCCATGGTACTCATCTTTCCCTTTGGTGGAAAACGGCCTCCGCTATTCTTTCACCACTTATGTGCGTGTAAGGTGTTCAACAGAAGAATCCCAGGGTCAGAATACTGATCCAATTTCTGATGATACTTCAGGCTCTCTAAATTTTCAGGTCAAAAAATTTTCTTTTCTTCCTAAGATGATTTTTGAGAGGCATGAGGAGTACAAATATCTCAGGTTGGTTCAAGAAATCATTTCTGAAGGTACGGCTAGGGATGATAGGACGGGGACTGGTACCTTGTCCAAATTTGGTTGCCAGGTAACTTTTTGATTGGTTTGTTTTGCAGTTGCTATAATTTATATTTTATATGCTGACTACCTTCTCTCTAATTCCACAGATGAGATTTAATTTGCGCAGAAGCTTTCCACTTCTAACAACTAAGGTATGTACAAATTTTGGTTTAATGAATCTACTGTGGAAAGAAATTTGTTATGTTTGTGCTCCTTTTCTTTTTTTGTTTTCCTGTTATTTTCATGTAATTATTGTTTGCATGTGTTACTTTTAATCTTTATTGGAGAAGAGTGAAGAGGAATATCTATTTACATTTTGATAAAAAAGTTGACATGATATCTTCATTTGGTTTCTAGAATGTATTTTGGCGGGGGGTTGTTGAAGAGCTTCTTTGGTTTATCAGTGGCTCAACAAATGCCAAGGTAATGATATATTTTGCCGACCTTTCCTAGTTAAGCTGCTGGCTCATAACTGTTACTGTAGGCAAGAATTCATACACTGGGCAATTACATAAGTTGAGTCAAATTTTGATATTAGATCCTTATGGTTCTTATGGATGTTCATAGAGTTGACTTTGTATTTTATGATGAAATTTTTTAGTCTATTTGTTATGGTATAGAATATCAATATATTTGTCTCTTAAATGGGTCCACCCAGTCTGATTCGGATTATTTGGGATAAAATATGATTCTGGATACCAAGGGTCTAGGACCAAAAAGAATATCAATATATAATGGTTTGATGATGGCATGGTAAGCACCTGTTGGTTGCGTTGTTTCTATGTGATACCGTAAAAATATATGCTTCTGGGCCAAAAATCAATTAAACTACTGCACTGCATGAGGTGTTTCCTCTAGGTTCACAAAGAATGTCTTAGTGATTCTTTAGATATGACTACAATGAATTTTATTCTTAAAACATGTTATATTGACAGGTGCTGCAGGAAAAAGGCATTCATATATGGGATGGCAATGCATCCAGAGAATACCTTGATAGGCAAGCATGACTATTGACTAATTTATGTATGAATTGCAAATTTTTCTTTTCCATTCTGTTATTAACTGGATTTGCAATTATTTACAGCATTGGTTTGGCAGAAAGGGAAGAGGGTGACTTAGGACCTGTTTATGGGTTTCAGTGGAGGCACTTTGGTGCCAGGTAGGTGGATTGTGCCTTTATCTCTGTAAGTCATTAGACTGCATTTTGTGGGGTTGCTTAGGTCTTTTCTTACTGTCTCACAATCTTTAGGTATACTAACATGCATGCTGACTACTCCGGCCAAGGATTTGATCAGCTTTTAGATGTTATTAACAAGATAAAGCATAATCCTGATGATCGACGTATAATTCTCTCAGCATGGAATCCATCTGATCTTAAATTGATGGCACTTCCGCCGTGCCACATGTTTGCACAGGTCCACGGCTATATTTGGGAACTCTCTACCCCCTCCCTGTCTGTCTATCTCTCTAGCTTAAAGTTTTATCCATTTCCTTTTTTTTTATTGATGCAGTTTTATGTGGCAAATGGGGAGTTATCATGTCAAATGTATCAGCGATCTGCCGACATGGGCCTGGGTGTGCCATTTAACATTGCATCATATGCACTCCTGACATACATGTTTGCTCATGTTTGTGGTATGAAATTATGCCAGCTTTTGCTAGACTCAAATATGTACATGACATCTTTAATCTTTAATTTTATGGGTTTAATAGAGATTTTTCATTATTTCATTGCAAATGACATCAAGCTAATTAATAGGTTGTGATTCTTAAAGATTTAATGCGCAAGAGGCCAAATAGTCCTTGTTGGATGCCGATAATCAGTCTTGTTTATGTGCTGAAGTCAGCCCAGACATGATTTTGTTTTGTATGTTAAATTAAATAAATTGAGATTGATTCTAGAAGTTTGGCACTGAAGTCCTTTTTTTTAAGCTTAGTTACACTTATGGTCCCTTTAATTTGGACTATATACAATCTTGGTTCCTCAAGTTTTTTTTTTTTGAGTCAATCAAGTCTTTATTTTTAAAATTAAGCAAACATGGTCCTGTTGTCAATTTTCTTTTACCTAAAACCTTTAAATTCTCATTTTTTATTAAAATATTTGGGGGTTTATGATCGATTTGAGACATGAAATAATTTTAAAACTTCAGAAATTTAGTGTAAATTTAATAAAATTTGAAGGATTTTGTAGTATGTGAGATTAAAGTTTGAAGAGGGAAAATTTGGGTTTTTTTTTTATATGTATTTTGAGTGAAATTTGATATTGTGATTGGTGAGTTTTGAACAGAAGAAGATTCAAAACAATTTAATTTGTAAAAAATTTGAATAGACTATGAGAACTTGATAGTTTTAATTAAATGGAAATTGATAGGTGAACTTAATTGTAACAATTAAAAAAATAAGGGACTAAATTCGCTCAAAACATTTACTAGGGAACCAAAATCACACATTAGTTATAATAGAGACTAAAAGTACAATTAAACCTTTTCTCCCCTACAACTGGCATGTGACGTGATCAGCTTTTAGAGGATCCACATTCTATTCATTTATATATATGGAGCTTCTTTCCAATATTACTTAGTGATTAGTGTTTGTTTGATTGTTTGTATTTATTTATTTTGGAAACTACACAATTTTTGGACAAACACAATTTTTTCACTTTCAGTTGGTGTCCTATTATAATGCACTTTTTTTTAAAAAAATTATAGCTATTTTTGCGGAGTTGGTTTTAGAAGTTATCGGGATGCTTTTGTTTCACCATTGAAGATTGGGTGTGGGCAGATTCAGAAGTTTATAAGTTGATAATCTCATCTTAGAGCTTTTATGTTGAAGTAAAATTTGGCATCAAACAACTATTGAACCCGTTTAATGTCCTTTTTTGTCAGACCTTGTTCCAGGTGATTTTATCCATGTTATTGGGGATGCACATGTTTACCGCAATCATGTGAGGCCTTTGCAGGAACAGCTCCAAAACCTGCCAAAACCTTTTCCGGTATGTGTGAATGCTCAAGGAGATCATTTGCTTTGATGTAGATGCCTACAAATTTTTTTACCTTTAAGCACTCCCATTAACTGTCTTTTCCTTGTTGACTACCTAAACTCGATTCAGATTTTGAAGATAAATCCAAAGAAGAAAGATATAGATTCTTTTGTGGCTACTGATTTCAAGCTCATGGGCTATGATCCTCACCAGAAGATACAAATGAAGATGGCTGTTTAGGGATCTGAGATTCTCAGGCCCTTCATGCTTTTTGAAATAAGGCAAGTAATAATGTGCTTATTTTTCCAATATTAGTAATGTAAAGAGATTTATATAATGCGGTTGGGGCTTTTCACTGGGCAGTAGGGCAAATGAAAACCAAAAAATAGCTGTTAGGATTTATTTTGAATTAGTTTTGACTTAATTGATAAAGTAGGATCTAGCTTTCGAAAATTTGAGTAGTTACTAAACCTAAAAAATTGTAAAACCAATTTCACTAGTGAGTTATCCAGTTTTCTGAGTTTTAAAGGCAGGCAATATACCTGGTTGTAGATTGTTATTGATTCAGGACCTGATGGGAGCCTCTATCCCTCGTCGAGTTAGGCTGTAGTGTTTTCTTTATCAAGAAAAAAATCTCACACTTAAAATACATTAATGATTCTGTTTTTCAGCGGATTTATATTTATATTAGAATGAATAGGTAATTAAGGTGCATTTTTTAAAATATTTCCAGGCACTTGTTTTTCCGTTCCATATTCTGTTCTTCATATTGAAGCATGGTATTCTCATTGTTTCAGGCATAACTATAGGAGGTTTATGTTAAATTTATGGACAAAGGAAAGAAGACTAGTTGGACACACTTTAACCTTTGATTATGTTACTATTGGGAATCCTTTAGTTCCACATGTATCGTGGCTCTAAGGTGATTTAGGTTAACCACATTTTCATTTCTTTCCAATATAGACGCTCTGGTTTACTTTTGAGGGATCAACAACTCGATGTTTTAAGATTAGAGGTGTCTTTTGTTGGCTATTTTTAGGGGTGTATATGGGCCGGTTTGGATGGATTTTGACCAAATCCAAAGCCCGATCCGATCAATTTGATTGGTTTGGATTTCAAAAAAAAATCCGCAGTTTTTCTAAATGGCCCGAACCAAACCAATCCGGTGTTGAACGGGTTGGATTGGATTGGGCTCACGGATCGTGAAGCAAACAAGTTAGAATTTAAGAAACATAAATATCAACTGAAATTCTATAAAAAAATTGGTCTATCGATTGTGACCAATAATTATGCCTGTACATTGAGAAACAAAAGACAACACATCTGACCACTAATTTACCTTGCCATTAAGTTGAAGCAATTCCCCATCAACCCATTTTGGATTTCGAAAACCATAGTCTGCTATTCTCCCGTGGCCTTTATAACTTGCAACCTGTTTGTAAATGAGTGCAATATTTAAGACTAGTTGCATGTTTCCGGAACAATCCTCTGACCAAAATGACACAGCTCGAAGAAGAAAACCTAGGCAAAGAAGAAAACCCAAGCATAGCCAGTTGAGATTGAGTCATTGTGAGATTTGAGAGACTAAGTATTAAAAAAAAAAGATAAAAATAACACCCCCATTGGGTCGAGTTGGCGGGCCAACGACTTTAAAATTTAAAATCCGTAATCCGAACCAAATGACATTGGGTCTGATTGGTTCGAATCGGGTTGGACCCGAACTTAATTGGGTTGGGCAAAAAATGGTTTGAATCTGGGTTGGGCCACTGGGTCGGCAGGTTGGCCCGAACCTGTGTACACCCACGACTATTTTGTTGTAATTCACCACCTCCCCTGGCCTCAATCATAAAAAGAAGGGAGAGGATAGAGTTAAATGACTATTCGATGTCGCCTTGTTACATTATTCTTTTTCCTTTGTTACATCATTTGATACTGTTCGTGGTTTCTTCATTTTGGTATATGCCTGTATATGTTGCACTACCAATTTTCCATTCTAATTTACAGAGATTAATGCAGGAACGAGGTGGCTAAAAAGTAGTACATGTGGCTTTTATGGAACACTACTACAATTACAAAGAATTTAAGGGCTCGTTTAATATCAATGACCCAATTACAAATTATTTAAAAATCTATTTGAAAATTTCAAAATAATACAAGGACTACAGTGTAATTAAATCTATTTTTAAATACCAAAAACTGATTTATACTAGTCGCGGTCCAAGTGGCAGATGACAGAGCGTATATTGAGTTTCTACGAATTGATTAAGTGCCTGTTTGGTTTAGATTGTCAAAATGTCGTTTGTGTATAAAATTGGAAACCATGTTTAGAAAACTCCGTTTTGACTTTTCGACTGAGTGTTTGGTTAAGAGTTTAGGTGAATAAAATCTGGTTTGAAGGTGGTAAACTGGATTTTATTGGAAGCAAACAAATTTTAGCTTTTCCGTTCAGAAAAATAGATTTTAAGCGTAAGATCTACACAATTATTTATATTTACACATCAAAAGTGATTCTATTTTTATTATCCAATCAAAATCAATTTTTTTAACACACTTTTAAAATATCATTACTAAACACAAATCAATTATTTTAAACTTAATTTTTTTAAGATTAATTTTTTTAACATCAATTCTTCAGAATCAATTCTATCAAAATCTAAAACAAATGGAGCTAATGAATCCTTCCCCAGCAGGCCAATTTGTACGACACTCAAATAGTCAAATTCTATATTCCATTTTCTTCCTCGAATGTCATCTGTTCGTTAGAAATTTATCAAAATATAATTCTTAATTGACAATATTTTACTTTTAACTCGTACTTTTTGTTTTTTTTATCAAGACAACAAAATTGTGGAAATACTAGACTTTTGCTTTGTGACAGATGGATATATGTCATTCCACATTTCCAATAAGTTCATTGTAGGAATGCTGTGTTGCTGTGCAGTTTTTCTTTCTTTCTTTCCCATGTTTTTGAAGTTTAAATAACCCACTTGGCAACTTTAGCATCATAGAAATAAAAAATAAAAAAAACCACATATATTATCGGTCGAAACCAGAGAACAGCATCTGCTGATGTTTTTCCTTCTCAAAAATTGAAACACATATATTATCAGTCGAAACCAGCGAATAGCATCTGCTGATGTGTTTCCTTAGCTGTTAACCACTGTAATAAACAGGTAAAGAATCAGAATACCCTCGATGGTGTGACAGAATTGACAAGCACATTTTTTTTTTTTAATAATCGTCGATTTGTTACTTGAAGTATGATTCTCCTATTTAGTCCTTAAAATATGTAAATATATTAAATAGTCTATAATATTTTTTCTATTTATCAAGATGGTCTATCTGTTAGTATGAGCCCATTTGAATGTTATTAAGTGTTATGTTGGTTATTTCTTCTCTCTTATGTGTATCTTAAATAGTCTCTAAAGTTCTTAAAATACGTTATATCAGTCCCTACAATGTTTGAATATAGAGATACAAAATATATACATTTATTTGGTCCTTAAAGTCGCTAAAGTAAATATTAAATAGTCTCTCAAATCTCTTAAATACATCATATCAGTCTCTACAACGTTTGAAAATAGAGGGACTAAATAAATACACATCTATTTGGTACTTAAAGTCCCAAAAATAAATATTAAATAGTCCTTCGAGTCTCTAAAATACGTTATACCATTCCTTACATTTCACAATAATATAAGTCCTAATTCTAATTCATAAACCATATTTTTTTATGGGTAATTTATAAACCAGATGCTGCCTAGTTTGACCACAACAAATAGCTTAGAAAGGACAATTAAATGGCATCTAACCCCTCTACAAAAAACAATTGTTAAATTATTTAGGGTTTTAAATATCGAAATCAATTTTAGAATCAGGGTTATCAAAATTAGGGATGAAAGTGAGGGATGGAAATCAAAATCTGAATAACGAATGAAAATGAGGAGATGAACCGGTGCTAAACCAGGGACCAAAGTGATGGGTAATAGAGTGGTGGGATGAAAGTGATGAGTAATGGAGTTTAGGGTTTGACTTGTTTGCACGTAGGAGAGAGGGACTGACCGAGAGACTAAAATAATGTATTTTAGGGACTATTTAAGATGCACGTAGAAGAGAAGAAATTACAAACATGACACTTAACAACATTCAAATGAGCTTACACTAACGGAGGGACTAACTTGATGGATGAGAGAAAACGTTAGCGACTATTTTTTTTTTTTTTACATGTGTTTAGGATTAATGATTTCAAATCCGTGAACCCGCGAGCCCAACCCGCTCATTATTAGATTAGTTTGGTTCGGATTTAACAGAAAAACTGAGTTTTCGGCTTAACCTAAACTGAAAAGATCTGATTGATTCATATACCAGGTTTGATCAAAACTGATCGAATCGTCCCTGTGGACACCCTTGCAACAAACAAAGCACATCAAATTTTGGGTTAAAAGTGTTCCAATTAATTATAGAAGTTTGTTGCATTTTATTGGATATACTAGTGTAGGCTTATTTCTCGATGACTCAAGATAAGAGGGATCACTACGGTTGACATATCCATAATTACACACTACATGTATATATGCAATTTTTTTTGACGAGACATGTATATATGCAATTAAACCCAGTAATTACATATTTAAAATACACCACTTGAACATTTACGATAGTATAATACTCCAACGATTCAGAACCTACCGATCCATTTTACGAGTACTTTATTTACATGTATATATACATGTTTTCAAACTAAATACTAGTAATCTTCTTCCCTTCGTACCCTTTGTTGTCTAGCAATGAAAGCCTCTACAGTACGATTAAACTCGTCGTTGCTCATCTCATCCTCAGGGTACGAATACGAAATCCTCGCCAATTCCTCAACAACGGGAGAGGCTTCAATGCTTTTCCTTCTATTCTCACTCTCACACCTCCGCAGCACACGACGTCGTTTTTTAAAAACCTCCGTCTCACACCTTCTGTAATCCTTCTTCACTTCCAAACCATTATTCGCACCCCCTCTTTTCATTTTCTGTTCCTCTGCCCACTTCTTTTTCCCCGCATCAATCCCCTTGTTCCCTATGCTGTAACCTTCCACTGTGCTACCACAGATTCCATCGTTTTCTGGATACTTCTCTGTGTCTGTTTTTATTCTCTGTTTTTCTTTGTTTTTTGTGCCGTTGTGGACTAACTCCTGGTAAAAATCGGGTTCCGGAACGTTTCTTCCAGATCCCTTAGCGAACAGCACGATGATTATGACGTTTCCGATCAGAAAAACAAAGTGATGGCTATTCATGAAGAGTGATAATTCCCTTAAGTACTCGCTGGAGTTTCTGACTGCAACTGGTAGCTTCAGAGAAAGCCTTGAAATCAGGACCAAAACGACACACACCTCAACGAATCGGAACAAGCTTGCGATCCTTCGAAGCTTGCGGTGTTTTAGAATTGCGTTAGCTTTCTCTGCTTGGACGTTGAAACTAAATGATGAATCCATTCCTCAAGGTGTATGATATGATATGATATGATATGAGAGTTTTTAATTATTTTTTTTGTTTGTTTGTTTTTGTTGATAGAGAAATCAGAAATGGCTTGTGTTTCTCACTCGAAGGGAAATGGAAGCTTGTCTAAAGGAGCAAGAGAAACGATGTATCGGAAAGTAGATAATAGAGAAAGAGCAGATGTAGCGGTTTCTAAACTTGGGAGCATGGAAACAGAGTAATGGAAGTGAGGTTTGGATGTGAGCATAGGAAAAGAAGGTTGGAGAGTGAGGGAATCTTGTAATAACTCTGCTTGGGCAGAGAGAGAGAGAGAGAGAGAACAGAGTGGCTTTGTTTATTTCGTGAAATGCTGTGCGCTAAGCTTCTTGGCTTTTTCAGATTGGGTGCTCCAGCTCTTATTTATAGGCTGGAATCTTATCTTTTTCAAATAAATAAATAAATAAAAATATCTCAGTATTCCATTGTCTCAATAAATAAAAATATCTCAATAAAGAAAATGAGTGTGAGAGTGACATAAGAAGTTGTTTCATTTGATGCCATTCCAGAAGGTGAATTGCGGTTAGAGAAGGAAATCTGTATTGAATGTCTCTCACGAGGATGATGTGAGTTACACAATAGAGTTTAAAGCCTACAATGACACACGTGGTATACTACACGTTAAGGTGGAGGGAAGAAAAACCCTCGGAGTAAGGTAAACTTTGAGGATTTGTTTTCCCCCAATGGTTATGTGCACCGTATACCATGCATCGTCGTTGTAGGCTTTAAGCTTGTTGTGCTCGTCTCATTCTCGTGACGGACAACCAATGTGGATTCCTTCTCTAACCGCATTCACCTTTTGATACGGTGACAAGTGAAACACATTCTTCTGTCACTCTTACATTCATTTTCTTCCTCGTGTTTCCTTCGAGATGCCAAATGGATGATTGTAACATGTTTCCACGCGCTTCCTTCTCCTGTCGCATTTCTCCTGTCGTGTGTTTTGATACTTCTTTATTCATTTTCAACTGATCTCGCATGATAGTAGTAACGATCCAGGCACTCAACTTCAGCTGAGATCTCCACTAGACATTCAATACTTTGATTTCAACTTCATCCAAGATACTTGGATCTAACTTCAACCGCAATTGGCTTCCTCTTCCCGTGATTCTTGGTGTCACAATCATTCCTTGATCTTTGTCAAGCAACTCGTCTCATCCTCGACCTTTGATGAACATATTTTGTCACCCTGGGTCTTCCATGGTCACACAATTACTTTGTCGCATAACTCGTCTCATTACGATAATTACCTCAGATCTGTCATTCTATTTCAACAACAAATCATCAACATCAAATAAAATGCCGAGAGAACTAAATACTATCACTATACTACCATATTTACCATGTAATAAACATTATTCAATTTGAGATGACTATAATACAATTAAACAACTTACTATTTTCTTGAGTCAGTTCCATTAAAACCATCAAATTAATTTTACATGAGTCATCAAGGTCCACACTTGTGCACCCAAATAACACATATAACAGCAACAACATTTTTTATTGGAAACAACAAAAAAAACATACAGAGTATTAACAAACCATGATATTAGCAACCCAAATAACATAAACATCAACACCAACAAAAATATGAAAAAAAAATACAGAGTATCTATTGGAAACCATGGTGTTGCAAAATCTATCAGTTTATCTATACATACAGAGTATCTATTGCGAAATCTAAAAAAATTACAAAACATAAGAGAGAGAGAGAGAGAGTGTGCGCGCGCACACGCAAGGTGAAGCCACAATGACGAAAGAAGAGCATGATCAAGTAGGGGATAATGGGAACCTATTAGGTTAATACACTGTAAAAATTTCATGGTTCCCAATTCACCAAATCGAAGCACTTCACTCTCGATTCTCCCCATTTGAAGAAAGACGAAGGACCCATTGAAGAACCCCAGTGATTTGATTGAGGAAAAATCATAAAGTCATTGTTCTTATTCGTGATCAATGGTTAGAGTATTCCGCTTCAAATAAGTAATTAATATCAATGGATTCGTATATTTAACTCATTAACTAACTTGTTGTAGATCCTATGAGCAGTGGCATATCTAGGACCCTAGGCCAGGGGGTGCAATTTTTTTTTAATTATACGTCATTATTGCTAAAAAATTACTAATAACAAATTATTGCTAAAAAATTTAAGGACTACTGGCAGCAATAACGAAAAATAAAACCATAAGAACATTCCTTAACGATTAAGCTATGTAAATTGCATTAAATTACAACTTTGTGTTGCGTGTTTTGAAAATCAAATCCATCATTTATATTACTTAATCATTTATATTACATATTATATAAGGTTCATTTATTTTAAATGATTTAAGTCTCCCTTCCCTGCCTTCCAAAAAATTCCAACATTGGATGAAAGCAAAAATGGAGTTTTGAGAGATTTTGTTCCCCTCCGCTTCTAAAAATTGAACTAAACATAAAAAAATTTAAAATAATACCTCCCATCTCCTCCATTCACCTCCAACCAAATATTATCTGAGTGAAAGGGTTGAGAGATGAAAGTGTATGAGTCAGAGTGTGCAAAAATTTAAATTTAATGAGGTCAAAAATATATATATAAGGGTGTATGTGAAAAATTTAAAATTTGAGGGCATGCAACCATGAATAGGTCCGCCCCTGCCTATGAGTATGAAAAATAGTTTATTCTTGATGTATGATTATGATTATTTGGGTTCTACATAAAGAACTTTAATTGAAATAATATAAAAATTTGGATTTCTTACGGTCATTTTTTGATGCAGTTGTTGTAGTTAGATGATGTAGACCGTTTGATCTTGATCAGATGATGCACATTCTAAAATTGAGTAAATCAGATACAAAATTCAATCTTGAAATGTGCACCATTCAATCAAGATTAAACGATTCATATTGTCTGACTGCGACAATTGCGTAAAAATGACTTTAGAGAATCGGGATTTTACATAATTTCCAAAAGATAAGACCCAAAAAATTGAGTTGAGCGACTCTACCTTGACTGTACCATTGGATATGCTGTAAGAGAATCCCTTCTTGATCGTATTGTCGTTAATGGAGACAGATGCTTCTCTCAAATCCAGAGAACAACGCACAATTGTAACATCACTGTCACGTCATTCTCTTCCGGTGCGGTGGTGACGTGGTGGGTAAAACTTGCCTCATGAAAAATACTATCACCCAAGTTTTTGAGTCTTTTTTTTTTTTTGCCAAAAGAAAGGAGAGGGGCCTCGTTAAAACCTTCTGATGCAAAACCCACCTTAGGGAAAAAACACCAAGAAGGAAAAAGAGTACCCCCGCCTAAATTTTATTGTAAAAAAGAGAAAAGAAAACAAAAAACATGGGGGGACTAGGCCAAAACCCATGAACCAAAGCAACAAAGAAAACAGCAAAAAAGCGAAAACCGCCTAAATAAAGGCCAAAACAGGGTTTGATATGCACAGACATCACTATAATGACTATCATCCCAACTATGTTGGCACCAAAGTCATTAACAATCATATGCAGCACATCAAAACCTAACAGAGAAGGCCAAACTAGACCCAGAATGAACACTACTTAAATCTATAATTTGGTAGACCCACTCTATTTCTAGAAAAGTCCTCCCAAATTATTCTAGGAACCGTATCCCACCAATGAAAACCAGAAATTGTAAACCCCAGAGAGGCAATCTTATCAGCACAATGATTTTCTTCCCGGAAAATATGCGAAATTCTAAAACCCATTTTCCTAGTGAGCTCTATACAGTTTAACCACCTATTCCGAAGCTGCCAAGGAACGATAGTGACCGAATTGTAAGCAAGAATAACAAGCTGTGAGTCGCATTCCAGCCAAAAATTATGCCAACCCTTTTTGTAAGCCAGCTCAATAGCAACCATGGCGCCCATGAGCTCTGCATGCAAAGCAAAAGTGATGCCCATGTTAAGAGAAAAACAACCTAAAGCTGCTCCACTTCTGTCTCTAAAGATGCCCCCGCAGGCCGCATAACCCGGAGCTCTTCTAGCGGCGCCATCAGTATTACACTTAATCCAGGAACCAGGTGGAGGAATCCACTTAACCTCGACAATATTTGGAGCCTTACTAGGCTTTGCGTCGATTGAGAAAGCCTTAAGAAGCACAAATTCCTGTAAAGAAGAAGAGATGCAACCCTTACTTGTGCGACCAGTCAAAGAAACACCTACCGAGATGGCGAAACAGAATGGTAATGAATTCTTATGTTCTCAAATCTGAGCATGTTCCTGCATTTCCAAATCCACCAAACTACGTTAAGAATTGTAGCAAGAATAACATCTGCAGCTTGAGAAGACCAAGACTTCTCACAAATGTTAAGAATAGCATGGATAGAGGTAGTGTCAAGTTGCTCGCCCATGACGCCACTAAGCCAACTCCAAAGCTTTTGAGCAAAGGGACAATCACAGAAAAAATGGAGGCTAGTTTCGAAATCGTTGCCACACAAACTACACATAGAAATAATGAGACAACCCCTCTTCCTCAGATTCTCGTCCGTTGGAACCCTATTATGCAACAACTTCCAAGAAAGAAAAGACTTAGCAGGAGGGATGGCATTACTCCAAATCAACTTTGCCCATGTCACAGTTTGACCAAAGGGGCGGAGATACAAGAACGCATTTTTTAAATTTAACTCACCCGAATTCGTTGGCCTCCAAATTCTATGATCTAGCGCGCTAAACTGAGGAATAAAGCAGCGTTGCAATTCCGCTTGCAGCGTAGAAAAATCGCACAGGATAGGCCGAGGAACAGACCAAATACCCTGACTAATAAAATCCTTAACCTTGGCGTCTAAATGATCATGAAGGTGGCCGGGAATATTTAGCAACTGAACCAAAGTCGTTGAAGCCCAATGATCAGTCCAAAAGTTGATAGTCTCACCGTTACCAAGCTGCCAACTGCTGTTGTCTCTAACCACATAAATTTTGCTCTTAATTCTAGGCCAGATGGTGGAAAAAATGTGGTATTCAATGAAACCATGCTTCCTTAAAACTCTAGCTCTGAGCAAATTAGCCCACTGCGTGTCTGCATTGTAAAAATCCCAACAAAGCTTTAAACTAGCTGCATCATTAACATCTCTAATGGATCTCAAACCCAGCCCACCTTCAGAGAAAGGAGAACAAACTTTATGCCAGGCAACAGTAACAATCTTTGCCTTATTAACATCTCCTGACCATATGAAATTACGGATCCATCTGTCAATCTCATTTAACAGGGAGATAGGCCAAGTGTAAACCAAAAAACTATAAATCATCATGCCATGAATTACACTCTTCACTAGCTGAACACGACCCATGACAGAAAGTAAAGAAGCTTTCCAGGCAGCAAGCTCAGCCTTAATCCTATCAGCAATAGGCTGCAAATGAACAATTTTTGGCTTACCTTTAAAAATAGGAATACCCAAATATGTAAAAGGAAGCAAACCAATATGAAAACCCAGAGTATTGGCAATAGCAGCTTGTCTACGGGGAGTGGTCGCACCTGGATAAAAAGTGGATTTAGCAGGATTAATAACTTGTCCCGAAACCATGCCGTAACGATTAAAAAGATCCGTCAAAACCTTAAGATTCATTTGAAGCCCCTTACAGAAGATCATAATGTCGTCAGCATACATAACATGTGAAGGAACGTAGGCCCCTCTAGCGCCTTGCATCAAATGCAAGTTACCATCATCAACTAACTTCTGAATGCCCCTACTCAAAACCTCCTCTGCCAAACAAAATAACAAGGGAGACAAAGGGTCACCTTGCCTCACCCCCCTCTTACAAGAGAAGAAACCGCAAGCTCTCCCATTAATAGAAATAGAAAGTTTGGCAGAATGTAGAATAGTTTCAATCCACTTACAGAAAATTGGGTTGAATCCAAAAGCACGCAACACTTTCAATAAAAAATTCCAATCAATGGTGTCAAAAGCTTTCCTAATATCAATCTTCAAAGCTAAATTACCGCCAAAGGATCGCTTATGCAACAGATTGATGGCCTCAGAGGTTAGGCAAATGCAGTCTGTGATCTTCCTCCCTCTTATGAACCCTCTTTGATTATGAGAAACAATATGAGGAGCAATTTTAGCTAGCCTATCAGCCAAAACCTTGGTGAGAATTTTAAACTTGAAGTTAGCAAGAGCAATAGGCCTGTATTGCTCGATTTTATCAGCCTCAGGGACCTTCGGAATAAGCACAACCGTGTTTGCATTCCAATTTGGAAGCATTCAACCACTAGAAAAGAATTGGACCACAGCTTTAAAGACATCTAGAGAAACCACCTCCCAGAATTTCTAAAAAAAGAAAGCCCCAAACCCATCCGGTCCTGGGGCGCCATCAGAATTCATAGAAAACAGCCAAGTTTTTGAGTCTGCCGAGAGTTAATATGGAATTTTTGTTCATGTCAATACCTGTGATGCATTAAATTGGATCGATTCTCAATAATTTCCAGAGTTTAGAATAAGTTCAACAGTTTGGAATTGATTCTTAAATCCTCGGTCTCGTCTCATCACAAGATCTACCAATCTGACCATGAGTTTGGTTCACGATTGAATTGGCTGCATTGATCAGTCTAGTCTGATTTTCATAAATAGTAGTAGTATCATATAGTAGCAGTTAAACCTTCTATTTATTTTGTTTTTGTCTATTATGCATAACTAAGATGCTAACGAGCTTGTGTGTGAACACAGAGAAAAGTTAACTGGTAATTTGGCATATTTTGCAACGATGTACATATTCCTATTCCCCCCACCAATGGTTGGTTTTACGGTGTATGGAACACAAACTCAATTTCTACCGGCAGTTGCCGGTTGTTGCCCTGTTGGTACCGGTTTTTTGTAGCTAAGATTTTTAACCCTAAAAGTTTGAGATATACCCATAGTCACCCCGAACTAATGCTTATTTGAAAAGAAAACACCGCACAGTTTCCATTTCGAAAAAATAATAATTAATCAGCATGATTCATTTTCACTTCAACAAAACAATAATTAATCAGCATGATTTATGAATTTGTATCTAATTTATCTAATTTAAACGTTAAAATAATGATAATAACGAAAATGTTATTAAAAACAAAAAAAATTATCACCCAGTTGTTAAATCTTAATTCCAATGACAAACGTCATTTAACTGGGTTTATTGGTCAGTGGACCAACAACTTAATGCATAAATAAGAATAATTATATTTAAAACAATTCATATGTGGAGAGGCACTAATTAATTTAATTTTTTTTGACAAACTAATTATTTTAATTAAACTTATAAGAAACTTTAAATAGAACAAAACATTTAAGAATAGAGACCCTCACTGATTCTTTTTTAAAATATTTTTTAATTAACATTAGAGGACCAATAAGTCTGGCCAACATGGCGTACATGTTTTTCGATCAATCAACATGGCGTATATTTAAGAATGGAGGAGACCTTTGACCAAAAATAAATAAATAATGGAGACCCATAACGTAAGTTATTTCTTTTTTTTTTTTTCAGTTTCTTACTTTTATTTTTAATGACAGAAAATGCAATGTTTCAATAAGTCTTCATACAGTAATTTTCATTCAAATGGAAATATTAACCACGCATTTTTACCACATCCTAGTGCAATAATTAAATAAAGTTCTGGGTACATTGCATTAATATTCATAAATGATGTTGCTAAATTTCTTAAAGTCCAGGCACTCTTTTGCAAATAACTTTTACGTGGCAACTATTTTTCACACCAGATTATCCATTGCAAAGCCTTTTCATCGAGATATTGAATTCCAAAATCAATGGCAATTTGTCCATTTGTGTTTCATACATAAATCTAATGGTTTGTGTACCGTAAAAGCAACCATTCGACCCCCACCAATAATGGAAGAGGATTCCACTTTTGCCTTCAGATGGAATATGGCGTTCATGGAAGAACATTGTTCCAAGAAAGTACCATATGGACAATATTAATTTACACGTTATTTTTACACTATTTCGAATGTACTGTACTAAATGTAGTAATTAAGTAGACTGGACAAGAATCAGTGCCATAAATTAAAATTCATATAAAAGCCGATGTGACATTAATGTTTCGATAAATTATTCTCTATGATATTTGTGAGTTTTCTTCTGGATATGGTTCTAGAGTCTGTATTACTACTAAACAACACGCCTAGCACACGGATAACTTAAACGACAAGGAACAATGTAGTTTGACTTTGAAGTGTCCGCTTCAGGCATAACTTGTCTGTTGTGCTGTTAGAAGATACCAAACTGATTCCCCACGTTAAAGATTAGAGATCAAATCAAACGCTTGGAGGACCAGATTATACAATCACAATAACATGCATAACTTCCTTTTTTGTACTAAGGTAATATTAAAAAGAATAACTCAACGGTGGTTGAAGGATATCGACAATGACAAAAGTGGCCCTAGAGTGTGAATTTGTGTTCGACATGAGCTTTTGCCAAATTCAAATCTTGAAGTTGTCACGATAAGAATATTTTGTTTAACCACCATTTCCAAGGAGTTAATCTCACATCTACTAGTACTACTCTGGCCTCATTTATAAGTAAAAAAGACCTTTTTATATTCGTTAAAAAATGCATGTATCTGGTCCAAAATTTGGACTAGATACATACATTTTTTAACGAATGTGGAAATGCTTTTTTTGTTTATAAATGAGGCCATAGAGAGTATATATTTTTAAGGGTATTTGGCAAGAGCTAGGATTAAGTTTTCCATAAATATTAATGTGGGAATCTTTGGTTATTATTTTTGAAATTAAAAATTATCTCAGGAAACTAACATATTCCTAGGATTTTTTTAATTACGTTTTCTAGCAAACATTCCTCAAAAGAAATAGAAACACGATTCTCAAGAATGAAAATAATTCTACATACAAATAACTATTAATTAGGCTGTGTTTGGTTGTGATCAAACACTACAAGAAATTTTAAGTTTTGCTACGAAATTTAACTACAGATAAAGTTGGTGGCTAATCTTAAGCTAATTAAGCGTGTGTTTGTTTATGATTTTTTTCGCCGGACAATTGGAAAACACGATTTCCAATGCATCAAAACGGCGGAAAAAAATCGTATCATTCATTAGTTTTTCTCAAGGCAAAACCCACCGGGATTTTGGAGGGCCAAAATCTCAAACAATCAGGTCTTAACTAGATTAGCTACCGTTCGTTCTTTCCAATGACTGAGTATTAATTTATTCATAAACTAATTTCTCAGTACACATCTTTAGTCTCCCTCTTCAATTTCTCATCAGTCTCCCTCTCTCCAAAGCTACGTGCTCTCTCTCTTTCTCTCTCTTGAATTGAATTGAACTGAACATAAAACCCGCGTGAACTTGAATTCTCTTAACCGCTTCTTCTGGTATGTTCATAATTCAATTTCCCCAACTTGTTAGGGTTCACTTCACAACATCGCCACCTTTAACATCATCATTGTTCAGTTACTAACAAGAATAAATGGAACAAATATCAAAGGCAACCAATACTAAATTTAATAGCAACCAAAACAGTGCAATAACGTCAATCAAACAAGGAGTAGAGAGTAGGAAGAATAACACCGCTATTTGGTTACGCTTGATTCAAAAAGATGACCTACGTCTGCGGAGAGAGCGACCCTCCGTTTCACTATCAAAGAAGTCTTTACAAAAGATTACAATTGCTTTGAACCCTTCCAAATGTCCAAGAAGAACAAACCCAAGAGTTCCCAATCCTCTCTCTTTTCCTCTATGAAAACCTCTCAAGAACAACAATAGAAAGCCTTCAATCCTCCCTCTATGATTTCCTAAGACCCCAAGGTGTTTCAATGTGTTTCCAAATCAAAAACCTCACAAAGACGCTCAAGAACGATTGCACACAAATTTCTAGAAAGGCGCACGTCGTCTTGAATGAAAACCGGTTACGGTTTAAAACCAGCAGTGGTGAATCGATTCACCAGTAAGTGTGAATCGATTCACACGTATAAATCTTACGCGTTTTTGTGATCCTAAGTGAGTGAATTGATTCACACTCCTTCAATTCGATTCACAGAAAGTCCAAAACTTCTCCAGGGCTCCAAGACACATCATGAATCGATTCCTGAGATCCATGATTCGATTCACACCTGTTGAAAACTCATTTTTATGACTTCCAATGATCTCCAACATGATTTTAAGGCACTCTAAACTCCACAATTCTCCACCTTGACTTCAAATCAGTGGTGATGATCAACTTTATCCATCAACCACTAGCTGCTCTCTCCATAAAATGGAATTACGTCTCAACGCAAATGATCAAGTCCAAGTGATCCTTGAACCTTGATCTAGGAAAATACTTGGTGAACTTCTCACAACCATGCATTATCCCCAATTCACCAATCATACTCTTCATTGCGAATCCACCTTGAGTTGTCTTCACATGCTTCAAACCGCCTTTCAAAGAGCCATACCTCCTTTTCCGGTTCTTCCCAATATTCGTTCCAAGTGTCATTTCCACAATGCCGAGATCCTTCATCTCAAATCCAGAAGCTAACTTCCCCTTGAGCATACCAATCTCTTCCTTGCTAGAACTTGCCTTTTGAATATCATTCACACTCTCCAGCTCAAGATTGACCTTACACACAAGCCTCTCCTTGTACCTTGGTTCTTCAAACTCCGGAATACCTTCCATCTTCATGAAGTTCCACTTGCATTCAACTACCCTTGACTTTTCCGGTAGATTCACAAGTTCCCAAGTCCGGTTCTTCTCCAATGAATTCACACCTTCATTCATTGCCTTCAATCGTTTCTGACTTTCCATGCTTCCCATTGCTTCACTGAAGTCCCTTGGTCCCGAGTCTTGAACCTCTTCAGTCACAAACAAAGCATAACAAACAAGATCAGCATACTCGTATCTCTTCTGCGCTACGCCTCCTCCTTTCCCTATCTCTCGCCAACCGATAGCTAGGATCCGGTGTTTGTTGTCTTCCTCTAGAACTCGATGGTGGAGGACTATCCTCCTCTTCATCATTCCCTGGCCTCACTAGTGGTAGACTCCACCTCAAACCGAAGTTTTCTCCACCTCCACTTCGAGCTACTATCCTCCGTGTCTTTGCACTTCATCCCCATGCGGGTCTCATCGAAAGTGACATCCCTGCTTATGATAACCTTTGACCCTCCAGATTCCAAATTCCACAACTTGTATCCCTTCACACCCTCCGGATAGCCAATGAAGACACATTTCACAGCCTTGGCTTCAAGTTTGTCTTGTCTGACATGAGCAAACGCCAAAGCTCCGAAAACCTTCAACTTGGAGTAGTCTGTCGGTCTCCCACTCCAAACCTCCATAGGTGTCTTGAAGTCTAACGCCGTTGATGGACATCTGTTGATCAAATATGCTGCTGTACTCACAGCCTCGCCCCAGAAGCTTTTAGGCAACCCAGCTGCCAAAAGCATACTCCTCACCCGCTCCAAGATGGTCCTATTCATGCATGTTGCTAGGCCATTTTGATGCAGTGAGCCTTCCACGGTCCTATGCCTCTGAATACCTTGTTTCCTGCAAAACTTATCAAAATGCTCTGAAAGAAACTCCAGGCCATTGTTAGTCCTTAAAATTTTCAGTTTAGTTCCTATTTGATTTCCTATGAGAGTATGCCATTCCTTGAACTTTTCAAAGGTGTCACTTTTGCTTTTCAAAATGTAGACCCATACTCTCCTAGAGAAATCAACAACCATGGTGAGGAAATAGGAACCACCCCCATGAGTACTCACTCTAGCCGGACCCCAAAGATCCGAGTGAATGTACTCAAAGGTTTTACTAGAATGATGCATGCCACCCCCAAACTCAACTTTATGATGTTTGCCTAGTATGCACTTATCACAAAATTCTAGCTTATCCAATTTATCACCACCTAGCAAACCTTGTTTAGCTAGTTCAACTAAACCCCTCTCACTAACATGCCCTAACCTATTATGCCATAACATGGTTTTATCATGCAAGGTTTGGTTAGCTAATGATGCATGTCCAATAATAGTTGAACCCTCTAATATGTACAGACCACACATTTTAGTCCCCTTAGCTATTATCAATGCATCATGCGAAATTTTCATCATACCATGCTCAATACTAGTGCAATAGCCTAATCCATCAAACATGCTTATAGAAATTAAATTTCGCTTGAGTTTAGGAACATACCTCACATCTTGTAAAAGGAATTCACGGTTGTCATACATCTTAAGACGAATTGAACCCATACCTTGAACTTTACACGTTTCGTTGTCACCAAGGCGAGCTACTCCACCTTGCTTGAGCTCCAAAGTTTCAAAATATTCCTTCCTTGGACACATGTGAAAAGAGCACTCGGAGTCCATAACCCAACTCCTATCTGGTTCCCAACTCGTAACCACTAGAGCCCCTCCATCCTCATAACCATCCTCCATAGCAATCGCAACCCCCACGGAATCTTCATTGCCCCCTCTCTCGGGATAATCCCTCTTAAAGTGACCAACCTTATGGCAATTAAAGCATTTGTACTTAGCTTTATTGTCCCCTTCCGACTTGGATTTCGCCTTAGGCTTTCCTTTACCGTTTCCTCTACTCTCATTCTTTCCCCTTGACACACTTAAGCCTTCACCACTATCTTCCACCTTCAAGTCTTGAAGCTTGGTTAGCTCCTTGGTCCTAATTGATTGTTGGACCTCCTCCAAGGTAATAGTGGACTCCTTGCCATAGAGGAGTGCATCCTTAAAGTGTTCAAAAGACCTAGGCAATGAATTCAATAAGAGTAAAGCCTTATCCTCGTCATCGAGCTTCACATCAATATTCAGTAGGTCATCGATAATTTTGTTGAATTCCGTTAGTTGCTCCACAATAGGTTTGGTCTCTACCATCTTGAATGAGTAGAGATGTTGTTTCAGACATAACCTATGGGCCAATGACTTGGTCATGTACAACGATTCTAACTTTGCCCACATCTCCGCCGCGGTCTTCTCTCTTGCAACTTCCCTCAATGCCTTATCGCCAAGGCACAAGATAATGGCACTTCTTGCCTTATCTATCATCTCCTTCTTCTCCGTTTGAGACAGGGTGGCCGGCATTCTTGCCTCACCCTTCAAGGCTTCAAAGCACTTCTGTTGAATAAGGATTGCTTCCATCTTCACCTTCCATAGACCGAAGTCGTTATTACCGGAAAACTTCTCGATGTCCCATTTAGTACCCATGGTGCACAATTGAATTATTTGTTCATTCCCACAGACGGCGCCACTTGTTGAGTTACTAACAAGAATAAATGGAACAAATATCAAAGGCAACCAATACTAAATTTAATAGCAACCAAAACAGTGCAATAACGTCAATCAAACAAGGAGTAGAGAGTGGGAAGAATAACACCGCTATTTGGTTCTGTGATTCGGCCCAA
The DNA here is from genome assembly GCA_037113605.1 of Calophaca sinica. Taxonomy (NCBI): domain Eukaryota; kingdom Viridiplantae; phylum Streptophyta; class Magnoliopsida; order Fabales; family Fabaceae; genus Calophaca; species Calophaca sinica. The sequence goes on from CM073734.1 coordinate 73,129,221, forward strand.
AAAGATGACCTACGTCTGCGGGAGAGAGTAGCCCTCCGTTTCACTATCAAAGAGTCTTTACAAGAGATTACAATTGCTTTGAACCCCTTCCAAATGTCCAAGAAGAACAAACCCAAGAGTTCCCAATCCCTCTCTCTTTTCCTCTATGAAAATCTCTCAAGAACAACAATAGAGAAAGCCTTCAATCCTCCCTCTATGATTTCCTAAGACCCCAAGATGTTTCAATGTGTTTCCAGCCCCAAAAACCTCACAAAGACGCTCAAGAACGGCTGCACACAACCCTAGAAAGACTGCATGTCGTACTGAATGAAAACCAGCGTTCTGGTTTAAAACCAACAGTGGTGAATCGATTCACCAGTAAGTGTGAATCGATTCACACATATAAATCTTACGCGTTTTTGTGATCCTAAGTGAGTGAATCGATTCACACTCCTTCAATTCGATTCACAGAAAGTCCAAAACTTCTCCAGGGCTCCAAGACACATCATGAATCGATTCCTAAGATCCATGATTTGATTCACACCTGTTAAAAACTCATTTTTATGACTTCCAATGATCTCTAACATGATTTTAAGGCACTCTAAACTCCACGATCATCTTCTTGTTCTTCAATCTCGATTCTCAGATCTGCTTTTTTCTGTCTCTTCGTTCACTTTGCAATGAAAAATTGTTAGCCAAGAAATAAACGATCTATTATTTTTCTTTTTCTTGCAAATTTTTGAATGCGTGATTTTGGACTTGAATTTGACTCGGTAGTGTGCGATTTTGTAGTGGCGCAATGGTTGAGAGCTTTTATTGACTATAATGATTGAATTTGCGTTTCGAGTTTTAGGGTCTGTTTGGTCCAAATAAGGGGAGGGGAGGGGAGGGATTTTAATGAAGGAGGAGGGAGGGGAAGGGAGGAGGGGAGGGTTTACTTTGATTTTGTGTTTGGTTGAGAGGAGGGAGGGGAGGAAGGAAGCCTTTCTTGTTTGGTTTAGGAGGGAGGAGAGATTTTAATGGAGGAAGTGATTAATTTACTTGGTATATCCTTATAGTGTTTTATATTATATTATATATAAGGATATTTCATAATTTTATTTTAAATAATCTAATCTCCCTCCCTCCCTCCAAAACCCCCCACTTTGGGAGGAGCCAAAATTAGCTTAGGAGGAATTTTGCTCCCTCCTCCTCCTCTTCTATTAAAAAAATTGAACCAAACAAACATAATTTAAAATACCCCCTCTCTTCCCCTCCCTTCCCCTCCAAAACCCCCGACCAAACACACCCTTAAGTGAAGTGTGCGGAAGTAGTGGAAATGTCGAGTCGGCTGAAGGAAGACGAGAAAAACAATCATTTTCGAAGATCATTCTCTCTCTCTCTCTATGAAATGATTTCGACCTCTTCGAAGATCATTTTCGTTCCTCAGTTCTCGATCTTAGAGCCATCTCAGAGCCATGATCTCTCTTCTTGTCTAGAGGTTCATCATGCATTTCTTTGTGTTCACTTTCATTTAGTGTTTCTATTTGTCATTCGATGTTAATCGTGCCTTTTGTTTTGATTTTTAGTGTTGTTTCGTGAATCCACATCCTCAGTTTCAGTTTATTGTGATAAATAGTTGCAATAATGTGTAGTAATTACAACTTCGATTTCATTTTTTGTGTTTCCCTAACCTAACACTGAAATTCCTCGTTGTCATCTAGAAACTTGAAGAGGGATCAATTAGTTATAGAATCAAGAGATTGCCAAAGTATCAGTTTTTGAAGGTATTATTTTCTGTCTTATCTATTTGTTGGCTATATCTACCTAAACAATTGATATTTTTCTCCATTGGTGACATTCATGACACATTTAACAGAAACAATTAGATCATTTTGTTGGATGCTGATTATTTGGATGCAATTTGGGTGTGTTTTAGAGAAAATTGTGTGATTGAGATGATGCTACTGGTGTAGAAAAGGTCTATCACTTTCACTATGTGTTTGCTTCTTCTTATTTCTAAATTTTTTGATATATACAACTGTGCACACTTAATTAATAAATAGTATTATAAGGACAATTGCACACTTGTTCACTTTTGAAGGACAATTGGTTGGCGATTTTTGTGAAGGTGGGTGAATCATTGGCTAAAAAAAGTTCCACTTCATCAAAAAGGAGCATGGCTGCAGAACATTAAATACCATTATATTCAAGAAAAATACAAGTATTTCTTCACCATAAAATTTGATATTCGTGAAGACAAGAATAGTTCCTTGTATTTTTGCTTGCTACTTTTCATAAGTCTTTTTCAGCATTAGTGGGATAGTACTAGTATTATTGAACCTGTTGGTACATGTAACGCTGGTCTTTTTTTTTTTTGGGATAAATTGTACTGCTGCACTTTGACACTCACTTACCTCCTTGCAAGAATCAAAATCAACTTCACCATCTAGTACATTTTAAAAAGCAATAGCAAAGGCTCTGCTTACACAGTTAGGCAGTTACTAATTTTTTTTTGGTTTTTATAAATTTCATTATTGTTAGTCTTTGTATTGCATCATTTTGTTTTTTGTTATGGCTAATGTAGTTTTACGCAGGATATGCAACTACAAAGAGGCAACTCAACAGTTTTGATAATCATGATTTCCTGACAGAGGAATTCCTAAGATCAGCTTGGTGAATGAGCTTGCTTCTTGCTGCTTCATGACTTCATGTAATTTTCCCTACAAATTTGAGACTTGTTCTTCTTCCTCCGGAAGCTCTTGCACCAAATGTGAAATGGTAGGAAATGAGTATGTTGTAATTTTTTTGACACCTTTCTAGGCTGTGTTTGTAGATTTGGTCTTTGTTATATAAGAGGCTCTGTGAGTACCTGATTATCTCTTTCAATTACAGGTTTTCCAAAGGGAGGGTGCATTTTCAGAAGACGACATACCTGTACCACCTCTTATGAAGAGTGATACTCTTTTAGGTATGAAATTGTTCATTGTATATATAATGTAGAAGGTGTTGTTTGATTATATTTATTAGCAAGTATTTGATTGTAATGATCTCATGATTAGAGGAAAGGTTTTGTTGTGTCTGATGAATGTCTATTTATGCTTCTAGACCCAACTTGGCAGCCATCTATTTACAAAGTTCTAGAACAGTATCTTGCTTTTCAGGTATAATAATCATAGGCATTGCTCTTTATACTTTGATATAGATAGATTTCTGAATGTTTTTTAATATCATTATACAATGTTGTAGCTTGGTTGTAACTAGTTCTTTCAAGAATCAATTATCAATCTACTACATTTTGGTTTGTTTAGGATAACTTTAGTAGATTGCGTGATAGTAACAAAGAAACCCCCAAAGTAATGAAGCAACTTAGTCTCCTTTTAGTCTTTGAATGATTTAAAACCATATAGTTCTAGTAAACTTACATGTAAGCCTATTAGTTGTATAAATTTTGAGAAATGAACTTCTTGGATTTTTATACTCTCTTAAATGAAATGATAGCAACCAGCACAATGTACAAAATTGAACATCATATATATTGCAACAGGGGTTAGTTGAAAATGGAAGCTCACTAAATTGAACTTGTTCTTTTCATCTGTGTAATCAAAGAAAGAAAGCTTTGGATCTGGAGGAATTTGGTTTAAAATTTTTGTTTGTCTTGTATTTGTAACCAATGTTGAATGTAGCTAGATATGTGTTTTCTAAAGTGTAGTTTGTAACCTTGACTTCTACAATTATACAAACAGTTATATGTTCATTTGTTATTACTACCATTTGTAGTTATGTCCTTTTTTTATCAAATTCATTTTACACTATAAACAGAGCATTGTTCAAACAATAATAATTTTTTAACATATTGACAAAAATAAGATCAAGTTGCTTCTAGATATCTTAACATGACAATCCAAGGTAGAGGAACTAGACATGGACGGGGGAGAGGTCGTAGTTCTTGCACCACCACCACCACCACCATATACTTCACCTTCCCCAGGTATTTCACTTTTATAAATGCTTTTAGTTCATGACTGTTTTTAGTTAACTTTCATGTCATCCTTTTAGCGTTACTATTTTTTAGTTCTAAAGAATGACAAGAACAAAATGCAAAAGCAAGGACTGGTTCAGGGGCTTGATGCATTAAAAAATAAGCAGAAATGCTAATTGAGCCAATGGGAACGTTTTAGATGTTGCAAGGGGCCTAAGCAAACTAAGTATGTGAGGCAGTAACATTGTGATTTTTTTTAACTCATGTATCCTGAATTTTCCAGTTTTGATTGTGACTAAGTATGCATGGCAGTAGCCTAGTGATTTCACAATTCAGATATTGGTGTGTGAATTCACATGCTTTGATTTTTCAATGTTATTTTTGTGGCAGGTAATTATGCAGTGTTTTCATCAACATACAACACAATGTAGAAGTGGCCTGATGAGTTACAAACATCACAGTGGAGGAAACAATGCAATTCAAATTAATGTTGTGCATGAAGTCTATTTGGTTTCATTATTTTTTAGAAGAAGACAAAGTTTAGTATATTTGACAGTGTTTTCATTGTATCTTTAGTTTCAAAATCTTTAGAAGAGGGGAAAATTTAGAATTAGATGGTTTTGTACCATTGTAAATTTTAATGAAGATTATTGCTTCGTATATATCAACAATTTATTGTTTGTACCTATTATTCTCTATAATATCCTCTCCAAGTTTAATTCATGAATGAAATGTAGTGTGTCTTCAATTTAATTTAATAAATTTCATAATGTTGGTTTGTATGATTTATTAAATTAGCTTTAATTTAGATACAAGTAGCTATGAATTAGCTACAATTTACCTACCTAATAATAGCTTCAAAATGAAAAATTATATTAAACTTTAACTATGAATTAGCTAGAAAATAAATATGAAATTACTATAGATATTTAATAATTTTAGCTATAGATTTGCTGCTAAATTGCTACACTAATATCCTAGCTATGTAGCTAGGAAAATACAATTTTGAACAAGTTTTTGCTATAGATTAGCTACAAAGTAGCTAGGATTTTCTTAAGATTAGCTACAAATTAACTAAGCAAATTTTTTCTAGCTAATTTGTTACTCATTTTATGCTACGACCCATTTTGTAGTTAATTCATAGTTAATCTGCAGCTAATATTTTTTTTGCTAGAAATTAGCTATGAATTAACTACTAATTTTGTTGTAGTTAATCCCAATTTTTCTTGTAGTGAAAAAGTGAGAAAAGATAAATAGGTAAGAATTTCCTTCATCAATAAAAAAGAAAGAAATAAGTGAGAAAGAGTACGTGAAGAGAGAAATATGCGAAGATTAGAATAGATTTAATGTATTTTTTGGCACAAGAGAAAAAAAAAAGAAATAGAGTAGAAGGAAAAGTTGATTATTTTTGAAAGTACGAGAATAATCTTGAATTAAAAAAACCTCGAGTCAAAATTAATTTACTTTTTAAAACTTGTATTTAGACCAAAAAGTTCGAAAATAATTTAAGAGTATTTATTTTTTATCTGATTTTTAAATTATATGTATATTTTAATAATCTTTCATAGATAGTAAGTTTGTCTTCTAATGACTTAGTTGTCCGTTAAACTTTATTTGATGACCCCTTTAATTAGTCATTCTAGTCATGTTTTACATCAAGTACAAACAAATTAACAAGACATCTGATCTATTGGTTAGCCAATAATGTTGTCACAGAACAATGAGAAAGAGAAGGACAGTTTATATATTAACATGCACCCTTGTCTTCCTAGCTAGTTTCAACTTTCATGTATTCAATCTAATGGTTAGCCATTGCACCGAACTATCATGTTTTACGTATTCAAATGGTTGTCCTATTGTAGTGGGGGCATTTGACCCCAGAGTCCCCTCAAGTAGTACCGTCCTTGTTTGTAAATCAGAATTTGAGTTCATACAAAGACTTATATATTTATGTGACGAAAATGAAGTTTCGTGACAATGAAATTCCGTCTTCATCGATATATGAGCATGAATTGAACATCGTGGAATTACTAGAGGTTGAGAATCAATCTATTTCCACAATTGTTTGATTAATGCTCCCAGCTTCGCGAGAGACACTAGCATTGGCATTTTTGTTTCTAATCGTCTTTGGTTGCATTGCGGTGCTTCTTTTGGTTGTAAATAAAAAGTCTTCTGGGACAGTAAGGATTTGCTACCCGAAACTTTGTGAAGAAAATATTTTTTTTGTTTTTATTTTTTTTTACATTACGGAAGCAAAGTTCTAGAATCTTTTTTGCATTCAAAACTTAAATTTTGGAAGACTTTGGAATCAAATTTCTGAAAATATAACTTTCAAAAATTATTTTTCAGAACCCATCGTAACTATGTTACAGAATTAATTTTTTTTTTTGATGAAAATACAGAATTAAATTTTTTTTTTTTAACTGGGGCAGAATTAAATTTCTGAATATGGCTATATTGGGAAAAAAATGAAAGGGTCATATAAGAAAATAGGGGGGGTGCAAAAAGCATTCCTCGTTTCTTTTGCTGCAGTAAGAGTAAGACCTTTAACCTAATGGGCCTACGCTAAGGCCTGGAAAGCGGGGCAAACATAGCTCAAATTAGCTTCTGCAATATGTCTCTTATAAAAACCCTAGGGTTTCTGATCTGATCGGCTCTATTGATAACGCGCGCCTCTGTCTGAGTCTGAAGCCTTCCCCTTCCCTCAACTGATCTCATCATGGTGTGTATCTCCGCATGCATCTGTTATATTTTCTCTCTTTTTCACCAACCCGATACTCATATCTCTAATTGGCTTTGTGGATTGTTTCTTGTAGGCTCCAAAGAAAGACAAAGCTCCTCCACCTTCCTCCAAGCCCGCCAAATCTGGCGGTGGCAAGCAGAAGAAGAAGGTTCGTTTTTCTCGTTAAAATTGTGTTTTTTGCTCTAAAAGTAATTATCGCTTGGTTGTTGCTGTTTGCTTTGTTTTATCATCTATAAAGAATAGTGAATGACTGAGCTTAGATGCATTTTTTTGTTGCATATAATTCTCGGGAAATAATCGTTTTTTTTTTCAAAGCTCTTGCAAATAAGTGGTTATTTATTCAATTCGCTAATACAAACAAGGTAGCATGTTTGGGAAAAATTAGTTTTAGTAAAATAATTACTTTTCCCCCCCTTCAAATATGTCTTTAGAGGCTGAAAGAAAATCCAGTGTTTTATTGTAATCAAAACAACATGAGATATGGGTGTGTGATGCTATGGTCATGTTATTGTGTTTTAACAGAAGTGGAGCAAGGGAAAGCAGAAGGAGAAGGTGAATAACATGGTGCTGTTTGATCAGGCCACATATGACAAGCTCCTCTCTGAAGCACCCAAATACAAGCTCATCACTCCTTCCATTCTCTCTGATCGTTTGAGGGTATCTCTTTTGTTACCTTTTTATTATTTGTGGTATAGATTATTCATATTGACTAGAAATCGTATGTGTGTGTTGATTTTTTGATTACTGGTTTTCAACTCCATGTTTATCTCATCAATGCGCCCTGCGTTTTGGAGGATCTTATTTCTTTCTTAGATTTTTCTAACTAAATTTTCTTGTTGATTGTCCGTTAGGTTTTCTGTTTATGAGGATAGAAATCACTGAACCCATCCACACACTTTTAGGATTACAAATGTATCTCTTTAGGATTTAAGAGATGGTCCCATGTCTAGTACAATTTGTAATTGTAGTTGTGGCTGATTTCTAATTTTCAGTTTGTTATGTCTGGGCCATAGATGGTTTCCTTATGCATTTTAAGAAGCTTAAAATGTGTCTCTATCATTTTGCAACCGATACATTGATGTTTGATGTCTGTATTTATCAATTGTGTCATTCTAAGGTTAACATATGTATGTGAATGAGCTTGGCATTATGTCTTATATGATGTTAGTCCAAAATTTAGTTGCGATAATATTAGGTGTTCTTTTCCTCACCTCTTAAGCCTCTCTTTTGTGATGCATACTCTTGCAGTCACAGATTTTTTTAAGAACCTTGCTCAAGTCTAATACAGTTGTCATTGCATGAGTAGTATATGATTAATGTTCTATCCCAATAATAAATTTATAAATAAAATATCTTCATTTGTCATGCACCGTACAGATTAATGGTTCACTTGCAAGGAAGGCTATTAGAGATTTGATGGCTAGAGGTTCAATCAGGATGGTGTCTTCCCACGCAAGTCAGCAGATTTACACCAGGGCTACAAACACCTAGGTGTAGTACTGACCATAGCTTGCGGAGTATTGGTAGGATTAGCCAAGTACTGTTTTTTCAACTTTGAGACGTGCATTCTGCTAGCTTGTATAAGTTCTTGACTCCTGCTGAATCCATGGGTTGAGATTCTTTTTGTATCCTCGTGTTATTTGGCATCCATCTGTTATCGTTTTTGGTATTCTGGCAGTTCTTTTTATTCCGACTTATTTAGTTGAATTGCTAATGTGGTGGAGGATAATTTTGAAATGCAGACCTATTTACAGCTACTTATGGTTGCACCTTTGTGTTTTGTTAACTATGCTTTGGCCAGGCTGGGTATGAGTAGTTACCCCACGATTTCAGATAACCTTTTTATTTGAAAACATTTTTTTTTGGAACAGTGGCAAAAATACTAGTTTAAAAATTTGATAAACTTTCCCATGTAAGCTGAAGGTCCTTGCCATAAAGTCATGAACTCCTGATAGTGTCACCGATGTTCTTGAATGATGAATGAGCGAATATTTGGCATTTTTCATATTTGGATTGCCAATTTTTAATGGCTACATTTATGGTATACTAGTTTTTAAGTGGTGCATTGACTCGTTTATAATTTTAATTGTTAGAAGTTATTTATATTGTCCAATAAACTTTTGGGTGTATTGATGCATTATTTGAAAATTAGTGTGCTTACACCCTTTCTAATCGATCCACGACACCGTGGGTAATTGATGTAAATAAAACCCAAAAAACGGTTATTGGGGTGTGGATGGTAAAATGTAGGAGTGCCGGTGGCAAGATCCTTAGCCCATTCTTGGGCTGGCCCAGCCTGAACTACGACTTCTTTTTTTATAACCCATTGTGCACGTACACTACTGGGACGCATTTGGTACAATGCACAGAATAGAGCAAAATAGCTTGTTCTATGGGTGATGGCTCGGGTTGGGAATTAAAACATATGATCTATGAGGGATTAAGTTCTGATCATTGGATTCTTTATATAAAGGATAGATGTGAGAGAGACAAAATGACTTAAATGGTCAAAACTTAATTATCCATAATAGACCACATGTTTTGCTTTTCCACCCTATACATCACCTGTTCTATGCTGTTTTCTTTACATAAACTTTTGTGGAATTATATCTAGAGACTGATCTATTCTATTTTAATTACCAGTGTCTATCTACTAATTTCTTTCCCCTTTAGCTTCTTAATGCTATTATTGGTAAAGATTTTTTTTTTCTTCTCACAAAGGATGCCCTATTTGCATATAATTTCTTTATACTATTTTTTTTCACAGAATCCTTATTTGAAAAAAGAAAAAGAAAGACAGATTCGGATATAATTTTCTTGTTTTATTATTGAAAAATGGTGTAGGATTGTCTTAATAAAAAATGTGCAAATATTATTTTTCTTACAAAAATTACATAGAACAATCGTTACCGTTCACTCATCTTTCCTTTTATTTCCCCTTCCTCGAGTTATCTGTCAATTGCCGTACAAACAAGGGAGGGAAATTGCTGATAATTTCTTAAACTGAAAAAGAAGATATATATCCAGAGAACACCTTTTAAGATTTTATTTTTCCTTTTTTATGACGTGGAATCTGTAGTTCTTGTCAAGATTGCAGTGCTTATATCCTCTAAACTCTGAATCCGTCCATGCCTTTTTAATGTAACTGGTTTGTTTATGTTCTTTACATTGTATTAAATTCATAGTCCTAATTTGTCCAAATCCTAGCAGTATATCAATCCAGCAGTGCAGCAACATGTAAAATGAATATTGCAAGCAAATGAATCTAGACAGTATGCGCAACCAACCAACCAGAAAAATAATGTGGAATTAAGGGCTGTAAACAATCTGGTAGAGTAGTAGCTTCCAGGAATTCATGTAAAAAGAAGTAAAAATATACGTGTCAAGCAATGGCAACTATAAGCATCTCATACATTGGCTGTCACTGATTTTGGGTTTGGGAACAAGAATCAAGCATCACCTGATAAGGTATAGGCGTATGGCATTTCACCGGTTGTTTGTTATATGTTCCAAATGAAAAATATTGCCTACCTTACTACAACATTTACCAGTTAAAGGAGGCAAGATGTTTGTAAACAGCATAAAAATGTATATAAACAAATATAAGACTGGCTTCTTTTTCTGGGGACAAGAGATCTGAATTCCAACCTAGCTTCAGATTCCAGTGACATTTTGCCCCAGTTAAAGGCACCATTTAAATTTTCATATCAGAGACTTGTTTGAGCTTGGATTCATGCATGCACAGATAGCCCCGTGTATGTCAGATTCCTGAGTTGAAAATTTGGCAATGAGCTGGGAAGCATGGTTTGTAGGAAGCATTTCACAGACAATACCAAGGTGTCCTAAAGAACCATATCAAGATGATGATATTCTATGCCAACTTTGTGACACTTGGAGAGGAATATATTCCTTTTGTCTCCCTCAACAACTTGACTATTATATATATATATATATATATGGAGAATATGGTAGCAAAAGCATGCCAACATTAAAAGAAGAAACTCTATACATCATCTAGCCTCACTTCACCTGTCTAAGAAAGGAATTTGGCTGTGATCGCCACCACAAACATGAATACATCTCTGCATTGTCGTTCCAATAGCGAGCCTTCTATACCTCACCCTTTCATATCGCAATATGACGAGCATTTGCACAGATTGAAGGCTTCTCAAGGAACCTCCTCCTCCTCCTCCTCATCATCATCATCAAAGCTCAATGGTTTGCAAGTTTTGCATGAATACACCGATAAGGTTCTTCAGTTGCCAACTATACAACAAGCCTTGGCAAGAGAATCCTGCAAAACATTGGTGGATGAATTATTAGAAGGGTCTCTGAGGCTCCTTGATATTTGTGGTACTGCCAAAGATGTCTTGCTACAATCAAAAGAAAGCATCAATGGACTTCAATTAACTGTTAGGAGGAGAGGGGGCGAAAGAACATTCAAAGTTGAGGGTGGAAAATACTTGTTATTAAGGAAGAAGGCAAAGAAGACAATTCAAAAGGCCTTAGAAAATTTCAAGGGATTTAAGAAGGGGATCATTTTAACTTCTTCAAACACAGAAGATGAGTCTTTTTCTATAATCAGCAACCTTAAAGAAGCTGAAGTTGTCACTCTGATTGAACTGGAGGCTTTGTTATCTTTTATCTCTGGCTCAAGAGGAAAACGAAAGGAGAGCAGGTTTTCATTAGTATCCAAGTTGATGCAGCCTAAAAGAGTATATTGTGATTCTTGCCAATCGAACATAAATGAATTTGAGAAGGTGGATAAAGCATTGCAGTCTCTCTTTCACAAGTGCTGCAGTGATGTATCTGTTGAGAATTTTCAAAATCACATGGAAGATTTGGAGTTGTGCATTCAGGATCTTGAGGCAGGAATTGAACGCCTTGAAAGACAACTGATTAAAACAAGAGTTTCCCTTCTCAACGTCTATAATCACTAAATTCATTTTAACCCCATCAAACATTGATGTAGATTCAAGTGTCACATATCTGTACATGAATGTAACTGAGGTTTTGTTAATGATTATATATTATCCAATATTCAAATACTACCTGTTATATTATCCAATATTTTCCTTTAGAGATTTTCAAGTTTCCTTTGGAAACATATAGGAGGACAAAAGAGTTAATAATTTAATGAGTTTGAGGCATTAATGTCCAAAATAAATTTAACTTCCTCAGTCATTAAAGTTACAAGAATAAAATGTTTAATTTGGTTAATAATATTGGCTGTATTCTTTTATCTGAAGATAAATGTTTTGGTCTAATTCTAATCTTTCAACTTCTAGGCATGCATATTATCTCAGCCAAGCTGTAGACTTAATAAGTTCAGGTATTGAACCCACATGGTTTTTTTGTGGATGAATAATGAAGTTGATTAGGTTGGTTGTTGAACAATGATGATCAGAATATATATTATTGCTCTCAATTATAAGTCATGGGCTCAAATTTCACTAGCTGATATGCAATGAACAATGTGATGCTTTGTCTTCTTGTTATGAGGACAATAAAAGCACTTTCCTCATGACATCTCTCTGACAGCACAGCAAAACCTGCTAGTACACTATCACCGTCAGAACTCAAACTTATGCTACAAACAAATTATTTGACAATAATGTTTCAGTACCTTCCACATAATATCACTCAATCAAGACAAAAAATCCGTCACCTTCATTGTACATTATCCCTAAATTATGTCCATGGAACTCTTTTTTTCTCTTTGTGACAAGGTAGGGAGTGAAAAACTGGAAAAAGAATGTTATTTTGATTTAAACCAAAACATACAGCTAAGGAAGAAAGTACTAGTAATCACTGGTTGCTGCAGAAGCAGAAGAAAAGGCACTTGCATTTCTTTCATAGCATTTGTGTATATAAAATGTAGTACTCCCTTCATCTCATATTAAGTGTCTTTTTTGGAATATTTGCATATAGCAAATTATTTATCACTTTAGAATATCGAGAGAGTATTTATTATTTTTTTTCAACAATACCCTTATTTATTTGTATTTCAACGATACTATATTAATTAGTCTTTCCACCCAACTCCTACAAAACTAAGGATATTTTAGTCGGCACAATTTATTTTACGTTGAACATAGCTGTAACTAATGATTTTTTTAAGTCCTGTGCACTACTTTAAACGACACTTATGAGACACAGGGAGTAGAAAGTGCTCATATTAATTACCAAGTGGTGCATGCCTAGTAAGTTGGAGTTTTTGTTAACTAGCTAGTGCCTGCATCTATCTACATGTTTTAATAAGAAAATTATTCACAAAAGACAAGATATAATTATGTCAATGGCAACTACCAGAGCAAATGTCAATGTCCCTCGTGCAATGTATAATAAAGATACAATGAACCATAAAAAAAATCAGCCAAACATGATTACAAAATCATTAGAGAAGAAATAAGTAATAAAAAAAAGGAGTATGAGCTGTAGAGATATGGTGGTGAGACATTACATAACAGATCTGTGATAATGTCAAGACCAATCTAGATAAGTAATCAAATTAATTATATTTGTTAAGATAAGATTCCTACTGTCCCCTATCTGAATATATATTGATCAATAGCTGAGGAAGGATAGCAAATTGGCAACTCAATTGCACATATTCAACCTTAATACGTTTTCTTTTCTTTGTAAAGGAAAAAAATGGAAGTATCTCCATTGAACTCCAAAACTCCTAACCATGCTCGTTCTAATAGTTTGCCCTCTAAGCCACACCCTATCATTCTACAATGCAATGAACACTTGGCCAGATTAGGAGGGACTTTTGACACCATCTCCTCCTCCTCATTGCTAAGCCACAAACTAAATGGCCTTCAGGATTTGCATAACTGTGTTGAAAAATTGGTTCAATTACCTCTTACACAAGAAGCACTTGTCAAGGAACGCCAAGAGAAATGGGTTGATGAGCTCTTGGAAGGGTCCTTAAGGCTCTTAGATACATGTTCAGCAACAAAAGATGCACTGCTGCACACAAAAGAGTGCACACGCGAACTACAATCGATTATAAGGCGAAGAAGAGGAGGTGAAGGGGAACTCACAGTAGAGGTTAAGAAATTCTTGACATCAAGGAAAGTGGTGAGAAAGGCCATCTTCAAAGCCTTGGAAAATTTGAAAGGTAATAATGCAAATAAAGGCAGTCTCTCTATCACCACCAACAAAGACTATCAAACTGTAGCTTCTGTTTGTTCGTTGAAAGAGGTTGAAGTGATAACTTTTTCTGTATTTGAGTCATTGTTGAATTTTATGTGTGGAACACAATCAAAAAGAAGCAGCTGGGCTTTGGTTTCAAAGCTGATGCATAGCAAAAGGGTATCCAATTCACAAGGAGGAGATGAGAATGAGTTTGCAAAAGTGGATACTGCTTTGCAGTTCTTTGCATTTAACATGGCAAGTAAGTCAAATGACATTGATGACTTGCAAAACAAGTTGGTTAGATTGGGATCCTGCATACAAGACCTTGAAGAAGGACTTGAATCACTGTTTAGGCGTTTGATCAAAATCAGAGTTGCCCTTCTCAACATCCTCAATCACTAGTTGAATGAACAAGAGGCATCAGAATTTTGCAACACATGGCATCTTGTATACTACAGTTGTAGATAATGTGATGTGTACCTGTTATTTTGACGATAGAAGTTCAAGAAATAACAGGAATATATAATGTGTACAATTTTTATTTGAAAATCTCAACCTTGGTTAAAAGGGATTGCTCCGAATATATCTATTTACTTATTTGCATTGATTAAATAAACAAAGTACGACTTATCAATGTTTTATTAAAATAGAGAAATGTTATTTGAACATCGATTTGGGATAACTTTTTCGCTAACTTTTAAAGTGGTTAACACAGTTCACACACGTGGTTAATGAAGTGTTGTATTTGGTTATGTGAATAAGGAATAAGGAATAACGAAGTTTGTATATAGTAGATTTATTTATAGATATATTTGGCCCAAGCCCGTTAGGTTTTCGCATAGAATAGCCTATTTAAACTCATTAGTGTTTGTACTCAAGGCAACAAGAACAATTAATAAAACGGAACTACAGCTGCTCTGTAGTCGCAGACGTAGGCAAAGATTGGCCGAACTGCGTGACCAATATTGCGTCTCATACTTACTGACATGGTATCAGACTAGTTACCTGGGATTCTGCTTCTATGTTCTTGGCCTGGCGTTCGTGACCTTGTTCTGCTCCTCGGCTTCTCCTCGGCCTCGGCCTCGCGTCTCTGTTCTCCCTTGAGACGTGATTCTCCTTTGTTCCTCCTGGTTCTCGCGTTTTGCTGGGTTTCGTTTTTGGTTCGTGGGTTTTATTCTTGGTCGCTCTTGCTTTCGGCCAACGATCTTGGTCCTTGGTTTCTTGCATCTGTCGTTCTGGTTCTGCGGCTTCCATTGACGCGCTGCTGCTCTTCGACATCGACGCCGATTTCTTTGTTAACGGTGCCGTCTAGTCGTTCTCTGCTGTTGTGTACTGGTTTCTGGCGTCCTGTTCACCACCGGTTCGTGAGTGCCGTCGTGGTTCTGGTTTGCGACCTCCGCAGACGAATTCCTTTGTGATTACGTTCCCTCTTGATCGGCTTCTCCATTGTTGATTACGTTCCCTCTTGATTACGTTCCGTCGTGGTTCTGGTTCTGGTCGGCTTCTCCATTGTTGTTGGTTCGGGCTGTTTGGCTGGGCTGTGTCATTTGCTTGGCCACTTTTAATAATTGGCTGTGTTATCTCTTACTTTTAATATTTTTTAAATGGCTTCAGAGAAAGAAAGGGATATTTTTTGTGTTCGTTTTACCGGTAAGAATTATGCTGCTTGGGAATTTCAATTTAAGATGTATGTCAAAGGAAAAGGATTATGGAATCACCTTGATGGGGTTTCTACGGCGCCAACAGATAAAATTGCCTTAGATGCGTGGGAAGTCAAAGATGCTCAGATTATTTCTTGGATCCTCAGTACTATTGATCCTCAGATGATCAATAATTTGCGAGCATTTTCAACCGCTCAAGAAATGTGGGATTACTTGAAGCGTATTTACAATCAGGATATCTGACGGCGTTTCCGGTTGGAGTTGGAGATCGCCAATTACAAACAAGGTAATTTGTCAATTCAAGATTATTATTCGGTTTTACGAATTTGTGGACGTAACACTCGCTATTATATATCCGCCGTCCCCAAACCATCACTTTACCGTCCGAGATGTTTATGATACTAGTAAACGTGATCAATTTCTCATGAAACTTCGTCCGAATTTGAGGTCGTTTCGGGTGCTTTCTTTGAATAGGAACCCTGTTCCTTCCTTGATACGTGTGTTGGTGAATCGCTCAGGGAAGAACAACGCGTCTTCATACTCAAGGAACCATGTCTCATGATCCTGTCCCTTCGAACCTGGCGGATAGCTTGCATATCTTTGCGCAAAATAGAGGCCAAGGCCGTGATATGCGTCAGACTCAATGCTTCTCTTGCAAACAATTTGGACATGTTGCTCGTAGTTGTCCCAAGAAATTTTGCAATTACTGCAAGCAGCAGGGTCATATCATCTCTGCCTGTCCTACGCGTCCTCCACGACCGACTAAGCGTCCGGTGCAGGCATTCCATGCCACTACTGGCTCTGCAGCTGCTCCTTCCACCAGTGGTGCATCTGATGGTGGTGCTCTTCAGCCTGAATTGATTCAACAAATGGTACTTTCTGCTCTTTCAGCCTTGGGCATTACTGGTAAGTCCTCTTTCATTTCTCGTCCATGGTTACTTGACTCTGGTGCATCGAATCACATGACGGGTTCTCCTGAATACTTGCACAATTTAAATCCTTATAATGGCAATCATAAAATTCAAATTGCTGATGGGAGTACCATTCCTATAACTCATGTTGGTGACATCAACTCTAAGTTTCGAAATGTGCTTGTAGCACCTGGACTTGCTTCCAATTTATTGTCTGCTGGACAATTAGTGGATGACGGTTGTGATATTAATCTTTCTCGTGCTGGTTGTTTTGTGCAGGAACAGGTGTCGGGGAAGGTGATCGCGAAGGGGCCTAAAGTGGGAAGATTGTTTCCGCTCCAGTCTATTTCTAGTCATTTATCTCTTGCTTGTAATACTGTTTTGAATCCATGTGAGGATTGGCATAGGAAATTGGGCCATCCAAATTCTGTTGTTTTGTCTCACTTATTTAAGACTGGTTTGTTAGGTACTAAACCTATGGATTCTAGTGCCTGTATTTCATGTTCTGTTTGCAAATTAGCTAAAAGCAAAACACTTCCTTTTCCGTCTGGTACTCATTGTGCTTCTACTTGTTTTGAGATAATTCATAGTGATGTTTGGGGAATCTCACCTGTAGCTTCTCATGCTCACTATAAATATTTTGTCACATTTATCGATGATTATAGTCGTTTTACTTGGATTTATTTTCTTAAATCTAAATCTGAAGTGTTTTCTATGTTTAAGAAATTTCTGATGTATGTTGAAAATCAATTTCAAACCAGTATTAAAATTCTTGATGCGATTACGGTGGTGAGTATTTGTCTCATGAGTTTCAGGAGTTCTTACAGCAAAAAGGTGTATTGTCTCAACGATCTTGTCCCAATACCCATCAGCAAAACGGTGTTGCAGAGCGTAAGAATCGTCACTTGTTGGATGTGACACGTACCTTACTTCTCCAGGCTTCTGTTCCATCCAGATTTTGGGTAAAGGCTATTTCCACAGTTGTTTTTTTGATCAACCGTCTTCCTTCCACGGTGATTGAGTTTGATTCTCCTTACTTTCGCCTTTTTAAAACACAGCCTGATTATCGTAGCTTACATACTTTTGGGTGTGTTTGTTTTGTTCACCTGCCATCCACTGAAAGACATAAGCTTGGGGCACAATCTGTCCAATGTGCATTTATGGGGTATAGTCATTCTCATAAGGGTTTTGTGTGTTATGATGTCTCTAACCATCGTTTTCGCATTTCTAGGAATGTGACAATTTTTTATCATCAGTTTATGTTTCCTTGCCCTTCTCCTGGTCTGACTGATCTTGCTATACTTCCCCATTTTTCTACTTTGTCTCCATCTATACAACGTTTCAAACCAGGACTTGTATATGCCAGACAACGCGATAGACAGGTTCCCACTTGCCCTTCCGATGCTGACCCGCCACCTGATCCTGAACCTGTACCAGTTGCACCACGGCGTTCTAGTAGAACGTCTCGAGCACCTGATAGATATTCACCAGACAGGTTTGATTCCTCACATACTGCTTTAACTGTTTCTCTATCTGGCACATCTATTCCTACTTGTTACTCGCAGGCTGTTAAAGATGTGTGTTGGGTAAATGCTATGAATGAGGAACTTCAGGCCCTTCAGGACAATTTTACTTGGGA
This sequence comes from Calophaca sinica, assembly GCA_037113605.1. Classification (NCBI taxonomy): domain Eukaryota; kingdom Viridiplantae; phylum Streptophyta; class Magnoliopsida; order Fabales; family Fabaceae; genus Calophaca; species Calophaca sinica. The sequence goes on from CM073734.1 coordinate 73,147,258, forward strand.
TATTGTTCCTTGCCCTCCTGATATCAAACCCTTAGGCTGTAAATGGGTGTATTCTATGAAACTGAATTCTGATGGATCTCTCAATCGGTACAAGGCTCGCTTGGTTGCTTTAGGCAATAAGCAGGAATATGGCATTGATTATGATGAGACATTTGCACCAGTTGCTAAAATGACTACTGTTAGAATGGTGCTCTCTATAGCTGCTTCTCATGGGTGGGCTCTCCACCAAATGGACGTGAAGAATGCATTTCTTCATGGCGAACTGACTGAAGATATTTATATGACTCCCCCTCAGGGTCTATTCTCTTCATCTAAGGGGGTGTGCAAGCTCAAACGCTCCCTATATGGTTTGAAACAGGCACCTAGAGCATGGTATGAGAAATTCCGTTCCACTCTACTTGGGTTCTCTTTTACTCAAAGTCAGTATGATTCGTCTTTGTTCATTCACCGCACATCTACGGGCATTGTTCTGCTCCTTCTTTATGTTGATGATATGATCATTACTGGTTCTGATGCAGCATCTATACAGGAAGTTAAACAAAAGCTTCAAGCCTCATTTCAAATGAAAGACCTTGGTCTTTTACATTATTTTCTTGGACTCGAGGTTCATTCTACCTCTAAGGGTATATTTCTCCATCAGCATAAGTATGCCACAGATCTTATTGCTATGGCTGGCCTCCAATCCGCTAATCCTGTGGATACTCCTCTTGAAGTTAATGTTAAATACCACCGTGACGAGGGTGAACTTTTGACCGATCCTTTATTGTATCGACAGCTCGTGGGTAGTCTTAACTACTTGACCATTACACGACCCGACATTTCGTTTGCTGTTCAGCAAGTAAGTCAGTTCATGCATTCTCCTCGTCATCTTCACTTGGCAGCGGTTCGTCGTATAATTCGCTACTTGAAAGGTACCTCTCAACGGGGCTTATTCTTTCCTAGTGGGACCCCTCTTAAGTTGATTGCCTACAGTGATGCTGATTGGGCTGGGTGTCCTGACACTCGCCGCTACATCCTTTGGTTGGTGCATGTTTCTTGGTTCTTCGTTGATCTCATGGAAAAGTAAGAAGCAAGCGAGAGTCTCTAAGTCCTCAACTGAATCGGAGTATCGTGCTATGTCTACAGCATGCTCCGAAATACTTTGGCTTCGTGGTCTTTTGGGTGAGCTTGGATTTCCTCAAACCGAACCGACATCTCTCTATGCTGACAATACAAGTGCCATTCAGATTGTTGCAAATCCGGTTTTTCACGAGCGTACTAAGCATATTGAAGTTGATTGTCATGCTATTCGTGAAGCCTATGATAATCATGTTATATCCCTCCCTCATATCAATACTCAATTTCAAGTTGCAGATATTTTGACCAAAGGTGTTCCTCGTCCACGCCATCAGTTTCTTGTTAGCAAATTGATGCTCCTTGATGACCCGCATCAATTTGAGGGGGGATGTGAATAAGGAATAAGGAATAACGAAGTTTGTATATAGTAGATTTATTTATAGATATATTTGGCCCAAGCCCGTTAGGTTTTCGCATAGAATAGCCTATTTAAACTCATTAGTGTTTGTACTCAAGGCAACAAGAACAATTAATAAAACGGAACTACAGCTGCTCTGTAGTCGCAGACGTAGGCAAAGATTGGCCGAACTGCGTGACCAATATTGCGTCTCATACTTACTGACAGGTTAATGGATATATCAGTGTTGCAATTCATTAACCATCTACTGAACTTCATTAACCAATAATTTGAACATTATTAACCACAATTTTCACGTGTTCAACTACATGTAGATTTGAACACCTGGAAATCGTGGTTAATCACACTCAAATTGGTTAATGAATTTCAGTAGATGGTCAATGAGTTGCAACACCTGAAATATCCATTAACCAAATACAACACTTCATTAACCACATGTGTGAAATGAGTTAACCACTTAAAAAGTTGTCAAAAAAGTTATCCTAAATTTGCTGTTTAAATAACGAGACCGTTTCCGCGACTACGATTTATTATGCGACATCATGGTTTTGGATGTCTCTCAATAACCGTAGACGACCGCAATCGAGACTGCATCAGCCGTATTTTACTGCGATTCTGCATATTTACAAGAATCGTGACGCGACCATAACTGCAATTTAAAACCTTGCGATTTATATTTTCAATTTTCTTGCACTTTTATAATTTTATTATTCTCTCCTTAAATTTATGGTATGGGTGCATTTGTATTATTTTTCTTTTAAATAGGGTGCACTACATCCTCACCTTACCTTGTACTACTTGTAGTATTGCATGTACCTTCACTACGGATTTCCTTTATATGACACAAAGTGCAATGGCATTGTCCTCTTCACCTGCTTAATCTCCTCATACAAGTCAGCCTAGAGTGACTGTAAACTACTAAACGTGTGTTGGTTTGAGTTGAAGGGGTACGGAATACGGATTCTTAAACTTAGAACTCCACCTTGCTAGTGTATTATCCGAATTTGGCTATGAGACAATCCACACCAAACTTAGAACTTAGCACTAATGATACAAATGAGACGAGAGGAGTAAGGGGTCCAGGGTTCTATCCCTGCCTACCCCACTAACATAACAATTAACCACTACGCAATTCAACATCTTCCTTTACTATGTTTGAAACATCTCATCTTTCAATTTTCCTTTTATTTGCATCCTCCAGCTTCAAAATATGCAAGTCAAAGAAGAGGGTAAAATAAAAGCTATGGACTCAGAGTCTCAAATTGACCCTCCAAAATTTGTTGGCATCAATTTGGTCCTTATTAATGTTTATAATAAACATCAACTTAGTCCCTTAATGTATATCTGGACATCAAACTTGGTCCCTAAATTTATGTTTATTTTACACCGTTAAGGATCAAGTTGATGTCACAAATCTTTGGGAGACCAACTTCATATCTCATGAATCTTTGGAGGACCGATTTGAGGATTTATTTTAAAAACTATTCAGCATTTGAACAAGTCCTAACTCCACTCATGGATGATAATCTTTCAACCAAAACCACAGGTCCAATGTTTTTGTTTTGAACAAGTCCTAACTCCACTCATGGATGATAATCTTTCAACCAAAACCATAGGTCCAATGTTTTTGTCCTAACTCCACTCATGGATGATAATCTTTCAACCAAAACCACAGGTCCAATGTTAATGTATAAAACTGTGGACATCCTTTTCCTCTTTGATTAATGCTGATATGCGGGGATGTTTTGGTAGGTTAGTTGGTGGTATGGTTGTCGAGGAATACAAGTTTGTTTCTGGTGCTCTTTATTTTTCTGTATCTTATATTGATTGTTTTATATCTTTGAATGCTCTATGTAGACCGGGGCTCCAATTGCTGGTTGCTTTGTAAGTTCACCTCTTTCTTCAAACAACAACCTTGTAATTTTGCAAAAGACAATTAAGCAGATCAACAACCGACCCATGAATCATAGAAAAACAACATTCCAAAAATATATGCTACATGTTTTCTGGTCTTCTCAGTGTATGTGACTTGACTAAAAGAGAAAAGACCTAAGGAATAAATAATCACCTCACCTCCTCTTAGGAAACATAACAAATTTCAATGTATATGTTGCATGCATACTTAACTCATGGTACTATTGGTATTGCATATTTCCCATCCATGCAATTTCCTTTTGTGGTGTCCATACCTTTACCTTACACCCTTTAATTCAATGTTTCATATCTGAAGCTGAAGATTCATCTTGCCCTTAATTGAGCAGACAAGTTTAAAGACTGAATGCTGTTTAAGAATAAAAACAGTTCCTATATGTTTTCTCTGTCTTCCATTACAATGCATGTTCCACAAAGTTTGAATTTTTTATATCACCAACCTGCAAAGATGCCATTATTCAGAGAACCATGTGATTTCCAAGATAAAAATTTTAGGGGTGAGTTGGGAAACCTGGTGAGTAGGAAGCAATGACCGAGTAAACAATACAATGCCAGATCTGAGATTCAAATCAAGATGATATAATTGCCTGCCCACTCAATGACATCTAAGAAAAAAATATTGTGCTTGTCTCCCTCTATTCATTTGCTATATATGAAGCAGATGCCAACCACTAAAACTCAGACTTCAAAACCAATTGTGCATATCATCTCCTCCTCCTATAGCCTTCTAATCTATTGTCTTTTCTGACAAGAACAAATGGAAGCAAAAACAAAGAACTCTTTGCACATTAGGTGCAACAGTTTACCCTCTGCACCTCACCCCCTTGTATCACAATTTCAAGAGCAATTGCAAAGACTGAAGGATTCTGAAGCCACCGCCACTTCTTTGTCATCATCCTCAATAAGCCGCAAACTAAGTGGCTTGCAGGATTTGCATGACTATGCTGATAAGTTGCTCCAATTGCAAACTACCCAACAAACCTTGGCACTTGAATGGCCTATTAGAAGGATCCCTTAGGCTTGTTGATATTTGTGGCACAGCCCAAGATTGCCTCTTGAATCAAAGGAAAACATGCATGTGGTTCAGTCAGTTATTAGAAGGAAGGGTTTTGGAGCTGAATTCACAGTTGAGAGTGGAAAATATTTGGCATCGAGGAAGAACATGAAAAAGGCAATTCAAAAGGCCATAGGAAATTTGAAAGGAATGAAAAATGAGTTGATGGCTTCTTCTTCAAACAAAGACATGGAGACTTCTTCAATCCTTGGCATCTTAAAAGAAGCTGAAGCAGTCACTGTGAGGTCATTAGAGTCTTTGTTGTTGTTTGTCTCTGACATCAAGGGACAGTCAAAGAAGAGCAGATGGTCAACAATCTCTAAGTTGATGCTGTTAGTTAGTATGAAACGCAATATTGGTCACGCAGTTCGGCTAATCTTTGCCTACGTCTGCGACTACAGAGTAGCTGTAGTTCCGTTTTATTGATTGTCTGTCTTGCTTTGAGTACAAACACTAATGAGTTTAAATAGGCTATTCTATGCATAAACCTAACGGGCTTGGGCCGAATACATATATAAATAAATCTACTATTTACAAACTTCCTAATTCCTTATTCACATCCCCCCTCAAATTGATCACGGGTCATCGGAGCATCAATTTGCCAACAAGAAAGCGATGGCGTGGGACGAGGAACACTTTTGGTCAAAATATCGCAGCAGAGTGGTATTGATATGAGGGATGGATATAACATGATTATCATAGGCTTCACGAATAGCATGACAATCAACTTCAATATGCTTAGTACGCTCATAGGGAAACCGGATTTGCAACAATCTGAATGGCACTTGTATTGTCGGCATAGAGAGATGTTGGTTAGGTTTGAGAAATCCAAGTTCACCCAAAGACCACACGAAGCCAAAGTATTTGAAAAGCACGCCGTAGACATAGCACGATACTCCGATTCGATTGAGGACTTAGAGACTCTTGCTTGCTTCTTACTTTTCCATGAGATCAACGAAGAACCAAGAAACGCATGCGACCAACCAATGACAGGCGGCGAGTGTGGGACACTAGCCCAATCGGCATCAACGTAGGCAATCAACTTAAGAGAGTCCACGAGGAAAGAATAAGCCCGTTGAGAGGTACCTTTCAAGTAGCGAATTATACGACGAACCGCCGCTAAGTGAAGATGGCGAGGAGAATGCATGAATCGACTGGCGAGCGACAAGCGAAATGTCGGGTCGAGTAATGGTCAAGTAGTTAAGACTACCCACGGTATGCGATACAATAAAGGATCGGTCAAGTTCACCTCGTCCGGTGGTATTTAACATTAACTTCAAGAGAGTATCACGGGATTAGTGGATTGGAGGCGACCATAGCAATAAGGTGCATGCAGGTACTTATCTTTGATGAAGAAATATACCCTTAGAAGTAGAATGAACCTCGAGTCCCGAAAATAATGTAAAGACCAAGGTCTTTCATTTGAAATGAAGGCTTGAAGCTTTTGTTTAACTTCATGTATAGATCTTGCATCGAACCATGAATGATCATATCATCAACATAAAGAAGGAAGCGAACAATGTCTGTAGATGTGCGGTGAATGAACAAAGACGAATCATCTTGACTTTGAGTAAAAGAGAACCCAAGTAGAGTGGAGCGGAATTTCTCATACCATGCTCTAGGCGCTGTTTCAAACCATAGAGAAGCGTTTGAGCTTGCACACCATAGATGAAGAGAGTAGGCCCAGGGGGGAGTCATATAAATATCTTGATCAGTTGCCATGAAGAAATGCATTCTTCACGTCCATTTGGTGGAGAGACCACCCATGAGCGCTATAGAAAGCACCATTCTAACGAGTCATTTTAGCAAGCGGTGCAAATGTCTCATCATAATCAATGCCATATTCTGCTTGTTGCCTAAAGCAACCAATCAAGCCTTATGCACCGATTGAGAGATCCATCAATTTAGTTTCTGAATCACACCCATTCTGACCTATGGGTTTGATATCGGAGGGCAGCAGAACAATATCCCAAGTAAATTGTCCGAAGGGCCTGGAGTTCCTCGTTCATAGCATTTACCCAACATTAACACGTCTTTAACACTGCGAGTAATAAGTAGAATAGATATGCCGGATAGAGCTTGATTAGCGGTATGTGAGGAATCAAACCTGTCTGGTGAATATCTATGAGTGCTCGAGAGCGTTCTACTAGAAGCTGCAGTAGTGCAACCGTCTAGAATCGAGGATCGGTGGCAGGTGTCGACATTGGAAGGGCAAGTGGGAACACTGTATCGCGTTGTGCATATACTGAGACCTGGTTTGAAACGTTCTATAGATGGAGACAAAGTAGAAAAATGAGGAAGTATAGCAATATCGGTCGGACCGGAGTAGGGCAAGGAAACATAAGCGATGATAAAAAAATGTCACATTCCTAGAAATGCAGCGATGGTTAGAGACATCATAACACACAAAACCCTTATGAGAATGACTATACCCCATAAATGCACATTGGATGATTATGCCCAAGCTTATGTCTTTCAGTGGATGGTAGGTGAAAGAAAACGAAACACACCCAAAGTATGTAAAACTACTATAATCAGCCGAAGTTTTAAAAAGACGAAAATAAGGAGAATCAAACTCAATCACCGTGGAAGGAAGGCGGTTGATCAAAAAAACAGGTGTGGAAAGAGCCTCTGCCCAAAATCTGGATGGAGCGGCCTGGAGAAGTAAGGCATGCGTGTCACATCCAACAAGTGACGATTCTACGCGTTCTGCGAACACCATTTTCTTTGAGGGTATTGGGACAAGATCGTTGAGACAATACACCTTTCTTTGTAAGAACTCACTGAAACTCATGAGACATATATTCACCACCGTAATCAGGCAGAAGAATTTTAATCTTTGGTTTGAAGTTGATTTTCAACATACATAGAAATTTCTTAAACATAGAAACACTTGATTTAGATTTAAGAAAATAAATCCAAGTAAAGCGACTATAATCATCGATAAGGTGACAAAATATTTATAGTGAGCATGAGAAGCTAAGGGTGAGATTCCCCAAACATCACTATGAATTATCTCAAAACAAGTAGAAGCACGATGAGCACTAGACGGAAGGAAGTGTTTTGCTTTAGCTAATTTGCAAAGCGAGAACATGAAATCTGAGCACTAGAATCCATGGGTTTAGTACCTAACAAACCAGTCTTAAATAAGTGAGACAAAACAGGGGAGTTTGGATGGCCCAATTTCCTATGCCAATCATCACATGAATTCAAAACAAGATTACACGCAAAGAGATAAAATGACTAGAAATGATTTGGAGCGAAACAATCTTGCCCAATTTAGGCCCTTCGCGATCACCTTCCGACACACCATTCTCGCACAAAACAACCAGCACGAGAAAGATTAACATCACAGCCACTCCAATTGTCCGGACAATAAATTGGAAGCAAGTCCAGGTGCTACAAGCATTTTCAAACTTAGAGTTGATGTCACCAACATGAGTTATAGGAATGGTACTCCCGTCCAAGAATTTGAATTTTATGATTGCCATTATAAGGATTTAAATTGTGCAAGTGTTCGTGAGAACCAGTCATGTGATTACGATGCACCAGTCAAGTAACCATGGACGAGAAATGAAAGAGGACTTTACCAGAATGCCCCGGTGAAAGAGCGAAAGTACCATTTGTTGAATCAATTAAGTGAAGAGCACCACCATCGGATGCACCAGGTGGAAGGACCAGAGCAGAGCTAGTAGTGGCATGGAATGCCCGCCGGACGCTTAGCTCGGTGCGTGGAGGACGCGTAGAGACGGCGGAGATGATATGACCTGCGTTTGCGGTAATTGCAAAATTTCTTGGGACAACTACGAGCAACATGTCCAAATTGTTTTGCAAGATAAGCATTGAGTGCCGCATATCACGGCCTTGGCCTCTATTTTCTTAGCGGCATATGCAACCGGAAATCACGAGGTTGAAAGGGCGGGATCATGAGACATGGTTTCCTTGAGTATGGAGAGACGTTGTTCTTTCCCTGAGCGTTCCACCAACACGGATATCCAAGGAAGGAGCAGGGGTTCCTATTTAGAAACACCGCTGAAGCTGGCTCAAACAGGCGAGTTTCATGAGAAATTGATCTCGTTTACTAGTATCATAAACATCTTTGGCAGTAAAGTGACGGTTTGGAGCAAGAAGATATATAATACTGCAGTATTACGTCACAAGTGAAAAACCAGAATAATATTCTTGAATGGACAAATTGCCTTGTTTGTAATTAGCAATGTCTAGTTCGATTGGAAACGCGCTTGGCGTATTGTCTGGTGGTAAATACGCTGCATAGTAATTCCACATTTCTTGGTGATTGAAAAGATGTAAATTGTTGATCATCTGAGGATCAATAGTACTAAGGATCCAAGAAATAATTTGAGCATCTTTCACTTCCCACGCATCTAAGGCAGTTTTGTCTTCCGGTGCCTTAGAAACCCCATCAAGATGACTCCATAATCCTTTCCCTTTGACATACATCTTGAACTGAAATTCCCAGGCAGACATAATTCTACCGTAAAGCGACTAACACAAAAATATCCACTTTCTTTCTGCAAGCCATTTAAAAAATTATTAAAGGTATCAATGGGACCAACAGCAACAAAAGCAACAAGGTAAATCAATGAGACTTAACGCGATAAATCACGTTGCCACGAATAACAAGCCACGATCAACACACGCAGCCAAACAACACGTTGCCAAACAACACGATGATCCAGGGAGTCGCAACCACGAAACCCACGGAACCACGCAACCACGAACCAGGAAATCGCAACCACGCAACCACGAAACCAGGAAATCGCGCGAACCAGCAACCACGAGAGGTCGAAACGAGCGAGGAAGACCAAAGCAAGCGAATCACGAATCACGTCTCAAAGCAGAGGCGAAATCACGTCTCGCCAGAGAACCAGAGGAAGCGGGAGATCGAGAACGAAGAAACCGAGAATCACGTCAGGAAAGCGATGGCGCAGTCGAGAGATCGAGCGGCAGAGCGTAGATCGAACCAGAGGAGAAGCGAGGAGGAACTAGGTCACGAGCGCCAGGCGAGAACATAAGCGGAATCCCGGGTAACTAGTCTGATACCATGTTAGTTAGTATGAGGCGCAATATGGGTCACGCAGTTCGTCTAATCTTGGCTGACGTCTGCGACTCTGAGAGAGTAGTTAGTTTTATTGATTGTCTGTCTTGCTTTGAGTACAAACACTAATGAGTTTAAATAGGCTATTCTATGCATAAACCTAACGGGCTTGGGCCGAATACATATATAAATAAATCTACTATTTACAACCTTCCTAATTCCTTATTCACAGATGCAGCCAGCAAGAGTGACTTGTGACTCTCAAGAATCAGACACAAATGAGTTTGTAAAGGTGGATACAGCTTTGCAATCTCTCATCAGTCACAAGCCCTTATCTGTGGAGAATTTTCACAGCCATATGGAAAATTTGGAGAATTGCATTGAGGATCTAGAAGTAGGTATTGAGCACCTTTCAAGGAAACTCATTAGAACAAGAGTTTCCCTTCTTAACATCTTCAGCCAATAGTTGGAAGGAAAAAGAATCTAAATATTGAATGTGGACTCCCAAATTCAAATTCTTGTCTCACAGTTGTACATAAACGTAATTAAAACTTGTTCATTTACTAAATACAATATGATCTAAGGATCCAATTATAGCTACTCTATATCTGTTTCTTTTTTCCACTTAACTAAGTTTCCTTCTTATCTCATCTTTCAGTTTTTCTGTTCCTTTTGACTCAACCAAACAAACATAATGTAAAAATTCGACCATTTTTTTTTTTTTTTGCAATGCTTGAACAACCTGATATGCCAAATTGCCAACTAAAGTTGAACGATGTTTTCGTATTCTCTTCAATGAAACTATAAATTTCATAGACTTTTTCAAACCCGGTATGTCAAAGTATTCGATTAGAAACCTCTCCATATTAGTTATCATGCATTGCCCACTTGGGATTCAAAGTCAATTTCAATCCATTGCGCTGTCAAGATTACAAGTGCAGTAAGGTTTGATAATAAAACAATTAAGTGCCTGCACATGTTCTAAAGCAGTTGCTAATAGACTAATATAGTACAACTAATTCAATCTGTACTACGACTAGTTCATTTATAATCCGAAAGTGATTCTGTTTACAAAAATTATTTTTTTATGCCTGCATTAATTAATTGCAATGAAGACAGACCTTGCAATGCCACTCGTGAGATGAATGGATTGAATACACCAATATGATTACTCACTCATTGCAAGCATGTGTTAACAGAAAAAATATTAAGTATTTAGTTGTAGTGTTCCTGTGCAAGTGACATTGCATTAACATTACTGAGATTCTCAATAGATCTGAATCTAAATCAGTTAGTCCTCATGGATTTTTGTTAACACTTGTTTCCTTCTAAGTGTAAAACACCTATTGATCATCTTCCAAGTGAGAAGTAACATTACTAACCAACATTTCACATGTATTAAGAAAAACTAAAATTAAAGCTCTATATTGTAGAAGGTAATGTAGTTCAGAATCTTTGACGTTATGCATGATGCTGAAATCAAAAGATGCAATTACGTAGAAAGTACTTAGTAAGTTGTTGTTTAGAAGGCATAACAAAATGTGTAGAACATAATTCAAAAGGCTCATTCAGAATGTTGGTAGTTATGTTCAGGAGGTGGTACTATGAAATGTTTTGAACTTGAAAGTGTAAATACCAATATTTGATCTTCTGAATAAACACGGGTTTACAAAAATTTAAATACAATATTATTAAATATGGAATTATATTGAAATCATTTGTTGTTCAGAGATGATTCTACACTTTGACAAAAACAACAATTAGAAGGCTATTGTGCTAATGATGTTCAGAAGCTTTTGATGCAATGATGATATGCATGATAATAAAGTGAATGGTTTAAATAGAGGGGGAAAAAAATACTCCATAGATTATTTATCCTGATTTACCCAAACAATCATTGGGCTACATTCAGTACACACTCACAAGTGAGATTTTCCACTATAACAAGTTGCAAATACAACCTCTTCAGGACACCCCAGTATTATTCTCACTAGCCTTCACAGGCTCAAAGAACCTAGTGTTCTTCTGTCCCAACCTCTGTAGGCTCTACAATAGCTCAACCAACATTAACTCTCTTGCCAATTTGGGAGAACCAATAGGATTAATGAAGGAATGAAGTAGATGTATGATACACTTTCCAAAACATTCAAATAGTTGATAAGCATTTAGATGCAAGGCTGACCTCACTCACACAAGGTATTTGCTACTATTTTAGCTCTGAATTTCTCAAGATGGCATTACCCTTGTTGATTCTCTCAATCCTTCACATTTTGTAGTTGTATTCTGTGTTAATATAGAATGTTCCCATAAGTTATACTCCCTCCGTCTTATTTTATTTGTCCTCTTAGGTTATGCACAACTCCTAAGAAAATAATTGAGTTTACAAATTTTCATGATAAAATAACACTCATTGACTAAAATATCCCTTATTAATTAGAGTAGCAGAGTAGTTAAATAGAAAATTTCATTAATTTAGTTGGTTGAGATACAAAGAGTATTATTAAAAAAAAAGTAATTAATGCTTTTTAGGCACATTGCTTATAGTGTATGTTTGATATCTGATTAGGGTTAGAAATGATTAAACAAAGTTTTAGGTTTTAGCCTGCACGCTTGATCGTGGGCTAAACCAACGCTTAAACGCTAGCATGCTCAGGCGTGGACCCATTGCACACTAGAGTGTGGACCCCAGGTAATGTCTTGGACTCGTGAGTTGCTTGACGGAGAAACAAAACCAGGTCAACGCTTTGACGTAGGGTCATCGCATGCCAAAGCGTTGGTAGGTTTTAGGGAGTAGCAAACTTCAACGTTGATCTTAATCCCTATTTAAGCCCAATTTGTTTTTTTAGGGAGCTGCAAAATAATTGAAAATACTAAAAAAAAGGGGGTCTTGACAGCATGTGCCCTTAGGGCACAGTTAAAGAATCATATATAGAAATATTGTATTGAAACTCGTGCATTCAATTTTTTGAAAAGTTAAAAATTGTGTTTTTCAATACAAAACTTCTATTTTTTGAGTTTCTAAGATTTTTTTTTTATTTTTAGTATTCCCAAATTTTTTTTATATTTTCTTTCTAAACACCCATTTTTGTTGTCTTCAACCTCGGGTGTTATGACTGAGATTTCTGCGGTCATTAGATCGGGACACCTTGAGAACCAGTAAAATTCGTGCTTAAGCTTTGGGGACCAATTTCAACAGAACCAAACACCAAAACCCTCATCCGGCTACTCTCTCGCGATTGTCGCGGTGACTTTTCTTCGCGGTTGATCTCTCGTTCGAGGGAAACGGTCGAGGTACGAGAAATTGCCATCGAAGCTTCATCTTTGATTTCAATACATTTCATCTTCTCCTTGGATCAAAGCTTGATTCAGAAGCGATTCTCGTTACGTGTAGGTGCTGACTACAAGTTCACGACTTCCGGTTTGGTTCAAGTTCGAAGTTGAGGAATCGTGAGTAATTCGGAACCTTGGGCAGTAGCTACACTCAGGTTGGGAAGGGAGGCAATATTAGCATTATGATTTAAATTTAATTGCTGGTTGCTTCGTAAGTTCACCTCTTTCATCAAATAGCTACCTTGTAATTTTGCAAAGACAATTGAGATCAACAACCGACCCATGAATCAGAGAGAAGCAACATTACAAAAATATATACGCTACTTGTTTTCTGGTCTTCTCAATGTATGTGACTTGACTAAGGAATAATTAATCACCTCACCTCCTCTTAGGAAACATAATACAAGTTCAATGTATATGCTGCATCCTGTTTGTGGTGTGTATACTAATACGTCCTTTACCTTACACCCTTTGATTCAATGTTTCATATCTGAAGCTGGAGATTCATCTTGCCCTTAATTGAGCAGACAAGTTTGCAGACTGAATGCTGTTTAAAAGTAGAAACAGTTCCTCCACCTTCAGACAAATGCTTCCATTACAACGCATTTCCAACAAAGTTTGAATTTTTTATATCGGCAACCTAAAAAGATGCCATTTTTCAAAGAACCATGTGATTTCCAAGTTACAAATTTTAGGGGTGAGTTGGGAAGCCTGGTGAGTAGGAAGCACTGACTGAGTAAACAATACAATGCTAGATCTGAGATTCAAATCAAGATGATATAACTGCCTGCCCACTCAATGACAACTATGTAAAAAAATTATGCTTGTCTCCCTCTTTTCATTTGCTATATATGAAGCAGATGCCAACCACTAAAACTCAGACTTCAGAACCAATTGTGCATATCATCCCCTACTCCTATAGTCTTCTAATCTATTGTCTTTTCTGACAAGAACAAATGGAAGGCAAAACAAAGAGCTTTCTGCACGTTAGGTGCAACAGTTTACCCTCTGCACCTCACCCCCTTGTATCACAATTTCAAGAGCAGTTGCAAAGACTGAAGGATTCTGAAGCCACCACCTCTTCTTTGTCATCATCCTCAATAAGCCGCAAACTAAGTGGCTTGCAGGATTTGCATGACTATGTTGATAAGTTTGTCCAATTGCAAACTACGCAACAAACCTTGGCACTTGAATGCAGTGACAAGTGTGTTGATGACCTATTAGAAGGATCTCTGAGGCTTGTTGATAGTTGTAGCACAGCCCAAGATTGCCTCTTGAGATCAAAGGAAAACATGCATGTGGTTCAGTCAGTTATTCGAAGGAAGGGTTTTGGAACTGAATTCACAGTTGAGGGTGGAAAATACTTGGCATCTAGGAAGAACATGAAGAAGGCTATTCAAAAGGCCTTAGGAAATTTGAAAGGAATGAAAAATGAGTTGATGGCTTCTTCTTCAAACAAAGACAATGAGACTTCTTCAATCCTTGGCATCTTAAAAGAAGCTGAAGCAGTCACTGTGATGTCATTAGAGTCTTTGTTGTTGTTTGTGTCTGACATCAAGGGACAATCAAAGAAGAGCAGATGGTCAATAATATCTAAGTTGATGCAGCCAGCAAGTGTGACTTGTGACTCTCAAGAATCAGACACAAATGAATTTGTAAAGGTGGATGCAGCTTTACAATCTCTCATCAGTCACAAGCCCTTATCTGTAGATAATTTTCACAGCCATATGGAAATTTTGGAGAATTGCATTGAGGATCTAGAAGTAGGTGTTGAACACCTTTCAAGGCAACTCATTAGAACAAGAGTTTCCCTTCTTAACACCTTCAGCCAATAGTTGGGAGAAAAAAAATCTGTGTGGACTCCCAAATACAATTTTTGTCTCACAGTTGTACATAAATACATAAATGTAATTAAAACATGTTCTGATACTAAATACAATATGATCTAAGGATCTAATTATTGCCCATCTATATCTGTTTCTTTTTCCTTCATATCTCATCTTTCAGTTTTTTTCTTCCTTTTCTTTTTTTACTTCCTTTCTTTTTATTTTTTTTGCAAATGGTCTCCTCTGTGAGAATTGTTTTTACTTAATTGAATTGATAGAAAAGTGAAAATGGGAAAAATGGAAGAAAGGCTAGAAATAACTTTCAATAACATTCACATAATTTTTTTTTCTCATATTTTTATTATAGTGGTAAGTATGAAGTTATTTGGATTCTAAATTTTTCAAGTTCCACGCTTGTCCATGTACTCAACCAAGAAGATCTTGTAAAAAGAAAGACAAGGTTAAAATAAACTTTTTTTCATTGCAATGCTTGAACAACCTGATATGCCAAATTGCCAACTAAAGTTGAATGATGTTTTCATATTTCTTTTAATGAAACTATATATTCCATAGACTTTTTTTTTTCGAACATAATTTGTATCAACTTGGCATCACATGGATAAATGGCATCTTTGCAGGTTGCTAATATAAAATTTCAGTCTCAGCAGATCATGCATCGTAATGGCAATGCTATCTTTTGTTTGCAGAAGGAGACGCCATTCTATTCTAAAATAGCATCGGTCTTTGAATTTGTCTGCCTTCAGTGGATCAATTAAGGGCAAGAGGAATCTTCTTGTTCAGGTATTAATACTATGATTACATAATGGTGGCTATATTTTACAGTGTTAATCAATACATATCAATTATTTAATCAATATCAATGTGATGCCTGTTAGCTCCAGATTTTAATACTAATTCGCTGTTCCACATTACGTGAACACAACCACCTTATTTTTCGTTGTCATTAGCATATAAAACTCGAGAACATTTGCAGGGTTTTTATTTAATCACGATCCTAATGGCAGTTTTGAGATTGACAACTAGGATATGCATTCATATTGACCTTGAGTATGATGTGGGCATACTTAATTTGCAGAGGTTTCTAATTGTATTATTTTAGCCCTCCTCCTCTTTCATCCTTCATTTTACTTTTTACAGAATGGAGAAACAGAAATTTATTAAGAGCTAATATTAGCAACATGGCATTTTCCTATAACATGCTTACAAAGGCAAAATGTATAGTAGACTAAAAATTTGTAGGTGGACTAAATAAATAAGTAAACGTTATTAAGCAGTTGCTTTACTTCTTGTGTGACTCTAGAAGTTAAAAATTTTGTTGACTGATTTATCTTCTCTTTTCTTTCACTTATTTTAATGGAGAACATTTGGAAGTAAAAAGGAAATTGAAAGATGAGCTTTTGAGGGGAACTGGGCAAGAGAGATAGATGTTAAAGTAAAAGTGGTTTGATCCTTTGATAATATATATTCAGAATACAAAAGATTTAATCACATTCATGTACAATTATATGACACTCATGGGTGGAAAATTGAGTGCACAAAAATGGTATAGACACTATGATTAGTGGTTGAAGATGTTAAGAAGGGAAACTCTGTTTCTAATTAATTTTCTTGAGAGGTGCTCAACTCCTGTTTCTAGATCCTGAATGCACATCTCCAGATTTTCCATATGACTTTGAAAATTTTCAGTAGGTGAAGACTTGTTGCTGATAAGAGACTGCAAAGCTGCATCCACCTTCTCAAATTCATTTATGTCTGATTCTTGAGAGTCACAAACTTTTCTTTTAGTCTGCATCAACTTGGATATTGTGGACCATCTGCTATGCTGAGTGTCCTTTGGGTCAGAGATAAATAGCAACAAATGTTCTAGTGAGCTCAGGGTGACTGTTTCTGCTTCTTTCAATAATCCAAACATGGCTGAAGTGTTGTTATCCTTGTTTGAGGAAGAGGCCATTAAATCATTTTTCATTGCCTTCAAATTTCCCAGGACCTTTTGAATTTGCTTCTTTATCTTCTTCCTCAAAGCCAAGTATTTTACACCCTCAACTGTGAGTCCAGTTTCATTGCGTCGTCTTCTTCTGATGACTGACAGTAGTTCATGCATTCTTTCCTTTGATTGCAATAGGCAATCTTTAGCAGTACTACAGATATCCAAGAGCCTAAGAGAACCTTTAGTAGGTCCTCAACCCATTTTTCATTGCACTCTTGTGCCAAGGCTTGTTGTTCAATTGGCAATTGAAGCAACTTATCAATGCAGTCATGCAAATCCTGCATGCCATTAAGTTTATTGCATACTGAAGATGAGGGCACTGAAGTGGTGGCTTCAGAACCCTTCAATCTTTGCAAATGCTCCTCAAATTGTGATACAATGGGGTGAGGTGCTGAGGGCAAGCTGTTGCTGCGAAGATGCAGAGAGCTCTTTGTGTTTGTTTCAATGACTGCCATTTTTTCTTCTTAGAGAACAGAAGGTTAGAAGGTGATAATATACAAGAGTTTGTTTCAAAACTTGAGTTTCAGGTGTTGGCTTTTTCGTTTCATATATAGCAAACGAATTGAGGGAGACAAGAAGAATATTTTTGTTCCTCGAACGTCACCTAATTAGTACGCAATTTTATCATCTTGATTTGGATCTCAGCATCCTCATTATTATCTGGCAATGCTTCCCGTGCACTAAGCTTCCAACTCATCCCTCAATATTTTACTTGAGGGAATCGCATGGGTTCTTGCAAAATGGCATCTTTACAATATACTCCCTCCGTCCCATAATGAGTGTCACAATTGCAAAAAAAAAATTTGTCCCAAAATGAGTGTCATATTAGCCTCATTAATTAACTTTTTCCAATTCTACCCCTCTTACTTCTTTTAAAGTTATGCCTGCACAATTTTCTAGAAAAATAACAAGGCTAATTTGGTAAAATAGTCGTTATCTCTTTCATTTATTGCTTCTCTTTAATCTGTGTGAAATCCTCTAATGTGACACTCATTGTGGGACGGAGGGAGTAATAGTTTATACTCAGCTATGCGTGCATTGTATTGTATACTTGTTTGCTCTTGCTTCATATATAGGCATTTTGCAAATGTCTAACGGAGACGAGAAATTTTTTCCCCCCACCTCAAATGTCACCTAATGAGTAAGCAATTATATCATCTTGATTTGGTTCTCAGATTCCTTGCTACTCTTTAGGAAAAGTGGCAATGCATTGCTTTCCATGTACTCATCTTCCAACTCGTCCCACAATGTTTAACTTAGCATCACATGGATAAATGGCATCTTTGCAGGTTGCCAATATAAAATTTCAATCTCTGCAGATCATGTGTCGTAATGGCAATGATATCTTTTGTTTGGCAGAAGGAGAAGCTATTCTATTCTAAAATAGCATGCAGTCTTTGAATTTGTCTCACTTCAGCGGACCAATTAGGGGCAAGAGGAATCTTTTTGTTCAGGTATTAATACAATGATTACATAATGGTGGCTATATTCTGCAGAGTTAATCAATTATTTAATCAACTTATCTATTATTTAATCGATACTAATATAATGCCTGTTAGCTCCAGATTTTAATACTATTCTCTTGTCCTCATTGCATGAACACAACCAGCTTATTTTTCGTTAGCATTATCATATAAAGCTTAAGAACATGTGCAGGTTTTTAATTTAATCATGAACCTTATGGCAGTTTTGAGATTGACAACTAGGATATGCATTAATATTGACCTTGAGTATCATGTGAGCATACTTAATTTGCAGAGGTTTTTAATTGTATTATTTTACTCCTCCTCCTCCTCTTTCATCCTTCATTTTACTTTTTACAGAAAGGAGAAACAAAAATTTATTAAGAGCTAATATTAGAAACATAGCATTTTCTTAGTGGAATTTAAATTTTGTTGGGTTTTTTGTTATATATTTGTATTTATATTTTTTTTGGATGTAGCAAGAGACTTTGACCACATTTGTTCCTAAAACTTTAGGTGATAGGTTTATGGGTCTAGCATCTTATATACTCTTTATTTTGTTAATTATTATGCGATGTGAGACTATCTCACACTTGGATACCCAACAAATTTTATAGGTGGACTAAACAAATAAGTTAAAAGTTATTAAGCAGTTGCTTTACTTCTTTTGTGACTTTGGAAGTGAAAAAATTTGTTGACTGAAGGGAAAAAAGGAAAAAAAAAAAAAAAGAAAGAAAGAAAAGAAATAGAAAATGAGTTTCCGAGGGGAACCGGCCAAGAGAGATAGATGTTAGAGTAAAAATTGTTTGATCCTTAGATAATGTATATTCAGTATACAAAATATTTAATCACATTCATGTACAATAACGCTTGCATCCTCTGTCTTACCGCGGCTGCTGGCACAGAGTTAGCCGATGCTTATTCCCCGGATACCGTCATTGCTTCTTCTCCAGGAAAAGAAGTTCACGACCCGTAGGCCTTCTACCTCCACGCGGCATTGCTCCGTCAGGCTTTCGCCCATTGCGGGTAAGTTCCCCCTGCTGCCTCCGTAGAGAGTCTGGGCCTTGTCTCGATCCGGTGTGGCTGATCATCCTCTCGGACCAGCTACTGATCATCGCCTTGGTAAGCTATTACCTCACCAACTAGCTAATCAGACGCGAGCCCCTCCTCAGGCGGATTCCTCCTTTTGCTCCTCAGCTTACGGGGTATTAGCAGCCGTTTCCAGCTGTTGTTCCCCTCCCAAGGGCAGGTTCTTACGCGTTACTCACCCGTCCGCCACGGGAAACACCACTTCCCGTCCGACTTGCATGTGTAATGTGACACACATGGGGGAAAATTGAGTGCACAACAATCATATAGACACTATGATTAGTGGTTGAAGATGTTAAGAAGGGAAACCCTGTTTCTTATTAATTTTCTTGAGAGGTGCTCAACTCCTGTTTCTAGATCTTGAATGCACATCTCCAAATTTTCCATATGACTTTGAAAATTTTCAGCAGATGAAGACTTGTTGCTGATGAAAGACTGCAAAGCTGCATCCACCTTCTCAAATTCATTTGTTTCTGCTTCTTGAGAGTCACAAACTTTTCTTTTAGGCTGCACCAACTTGGATATTGCTGACCATCTGCTTTGCTTTGAGTATCCCTTCGGATCAGAGATAAATAGCAACAAATTTTCCAATGAGCTCAAGTTGACTGCTTCTGCTTCTTTCAAGAATCCAAACATGGCTAAAGTGTTATTGTCTTTGTTTGATGAAGAAGCTATCAATTCATTTTTCATTGCTTTGAGTTTCCTTTGAATTTGCTTCTTCATTTTCTTCCTGAAAGCCAAGTATTTTACACCCTCAACAGTGAATCCAGTTTCATTACCTCTCCTTCTTCTGATGACTGACAGTAGTTCAAGCATGCTTTCCTTTGATAGCAATAGGCAATCTTTAGCAGTACTACAGATATCCAAGAGCCTAAGAGAACCTTCTAGAAGATCCTCAACCCATTTTTCATTGCACTCTTGTGCCAAGGCTTGTTGTTCAATTGGCAATTGAAGCAACTTATCAATGCAGTCATGCAAATCCTGCATGCCATTAAGTTTGTTGCATACCAAAGATGATGAGGCTGAAGTGGTGGCTTCAGAACTCTTCAATCTTTGCAAATTCTCCTCAAATTGGGATACAATGGGGTGAGGTGCTGAAGGCAAACTGTTGCTGCGAAGATGCAGAGAGCTTTTTGTGTTTGTTTCAATGACTGCCATTTTTTCTTCTTAGAGAACACAAGGTTAGAAGGTGATAATATACAAGAGTTTGCTTCAAAACTTGAGTTTCAGTGGTTGGCTTATTCGCTTCATATATAGCAAACTAATTGAGGGAGACAAGAAGAATCTTTTTGTTCCTCAAATGTCACCTAATTAGCATGCAATTATATCATCTTGATTTGGATCTCAGCATCCTCATTATTATCTGGCAATGCTTCCCGTGCACTAAGCTTCCAACTCATCCCTCAATATTTTACTTGAGGGAATCGCATGGATTCTTGCAAAATGGCATCTTTACAATATAATAGTTTATACTCAGCTATGTGTGCATTGTAATGGGAGCCTGTCTAGCATAATTAACTTGCAGTCTATGAAATTGTCTGCCTACAAGAAGACATATCAAGGGCCAGAGAATTATTGAATCCTGATCTGCAGCTACTGTTATATTGGTCACTTCTTGGTGGCTGGCGATGTTTTTGCAGTG
This sequence comes from Calophaca sinica, assembly GCA_037113605.1. Classification (NCBI taxonomy): domain Eukaryota; kingdom Viridiplantae; phylum Streptophyta; class Magnoliopsida; order Fabales; family Fabaceae; genus Calophaca; species Calophaca sinica. The sequence goes on from CM073734.1 coordinate 73,168,135, forward strand.
TCTCCAGCTCGATACCTATTGATTTCTGCTACCATTTAGTTTGTTGTTAGTTACCTGTCTCTTTAACACGTGAAAAACCAATTGATGCCCGTTGGTTTGCAGAAGTTCACGTTCAAAATTATATTTTTTTAATAGTATTTTTCTTTTTCCAAGCGAATATCTTGTAGCCTTTTATTTTGATCCTGGTGTTTTGAAAATCAGATGGACAGATCAAATAACACGTGTGCTTTGGTTTCTTGCCATTTTTATAAAAGAATGAAGATTCCCCCCCCACCCCCCCAAAAAAAAAATCCCCACCCCAATGGGGTGTAACAAGTGTAGGCCTATGTCTTCAGTATATCATTTGATCCTAAATTAGTAATCCCAATTCCAAAATAGAAGTAGAAGCAAGGGTTCATGCTGTTGCCTATCTGAGCACGTTGTTATGTGGCTAATAATACTCGTATATGCCAAGCACTAATCAAGATTTCTCGAGTCTAAAACTCTAAATATGAAGAGAGTGGATTATTTGAAACACCTTCCTCCCTAAGGGATTGCTATCATTAAAATCAATCATACAAGGTCATTTAACCTTGGGACTAACAGTACAAAAAGATGCAAATAAATAAACAAATAAACAACATTGATAACTGATGCGTTCGAAATAGCATATAGTTTAATGTTAGTTTTGCATCGCATCTTAGTCATTTTAGTCATTTTAATCCATGTTATTTATGCATTTGGCTTGATTTGAATAACGCACTTGGTTTTGGTTCAATTGTGCTTAAAGGAAGGTATTTGTCCTAGGAAAAAGGAGAAAAATCACTTGGAATAAGTTGGGGTAATTTGTGCTACAAGTTGATAATATAATGTTGTCTCAGCCTGACACTTGTTCAATGTTTTAATCATATTTGGAGTTTTAGATGTCCAAATGAGATGAAACCGGTGCCATTGGAAAGCTAAGATCCATAGCTTCAACTTTCATGAAGACACCTTGAGCTAATTCGGACGTTAAAGAGGTGAAAAATACAAAACAACATGAAGCACGGCCTAGCCGTGTTAGGAAGCACGGCCGTGTTGCGACATCACCTAAACAAAGGCGAGAAATGTAATGAAGCACGCCTAGCCGCGTGCTCTCACGCCACTACTGCATACGACAAAGACTGGATGCAGAATTTTACGTTTTTACATGTTTTGGACCTGTTTTTTTACTCATTTTCACCCTAGACTATAAATAGACACTTTAGAGATTTGTCTAGGGTTCGAACTTTGTTATTTGGAGGCACGGTGGAGGATTGGGAACGATCTCTTCATTAATTCTCATGAATTTCTGGTTTGGCTTTTCTTTCTCTATGAGTAACTAAGCCTTTTAGACTAGGGTTAGATGAATCTTGATGAAACTTTTATGTAGTTAATTCTATTATATTAAAGCAAGTTTATTTCATTTCAATTGAGCTTTCAATTCTCCACGCTTAATGCTTTTCGATACTTGGCCGCTATTGAATCAATTGGGGTTTTTCATGATGATTGGAAAATTGGGTGAAGAACTTGAACTGAGATTGTTAGCCATAGTCATGATGAGTATAGGAATATAACTTTGTGATTATGTGTTCTTATGAATCACTATTCTTAATGCTTAACCTAACTATAAATCACCTAAGGGATTGGGGGTTTTAGTTAGAGTAAAGGGTTTATGAGGCAAGGGATTGTTCTTAAACTAATTTAGTTGATTCGAACTTCTATTTGTATGAAATAACTTGCGTTGGTTGTAGATTAAATGCATGAGAGTGGATACAAGAGGATTCAAACCCCTAGTCGTTTTTATACCATTTAATTACAAATAGTTGTTATTGTTATTTTCAGTTGTTACGAATCTACTTATTTCCAAATACCACTATTCGGTTCTCGTTCAAAATAGTTACGAACTTTGTTTAGTTGAATAATCAATCGCAATCCCTGTGGAGATGATCTTACTTATCACTTTATTACTTGTGCGATTCGGTACACTGTCGAAATCACCAACAAGTTTTTGGCGTCGTTGCCGGGGATAGTTGAATCGATTTTTAACAAGGCAAACGAGTATTATTTTGAACAATCTTATTTTCTGTTTATAAAAAAAAACCAAAAATTTAAAATTTCTTTTCTTTTCTTATAAAGTTGTTGTGTTGCTCACAATTCTCTTAGCTTCTGTAGCATGCAGCCTCTTAGATGTGATTTTTGTGGAGGAAAACATAGAAATGGCACTTGTGAGGATTTCTTGGTCATATCACCAGAAGATAAGGATCTCTTAGTCATGGTGGAAGAAGAAGAGGATTATTACATGGAAAGTATCATGGGAGAAGAAGATTCACATCCTCAAACTCAATTCGAAGAATCACATGACAAAGACTTTTACCTCAACAATGTTTTGGTGGAATTCATGAGAGCCAACCAAGCTTCATTTGATAGCTTTGAGGTTCGTTGTGAGGGGTTATCAGAGCAATTATCCCAATTTGAGCAGAAGAAAGTGGAGATAGAGAGTGAACATAACTTCATGGTGGCATTGGAAGAAGAATGGAAAAACAAAAATAGTGACATAAAAGAGGACCTAAGGTTGAGGCATGGAGAGATTCAAGTGATAGCTCAACTCTTGGGCATTGAAGAGAATCGTCCTCCGCAAGATGAATTTGATGTGCTTCAAGAGAAAGACTGGGGGAAACAATATCCCAATTGTCTAGTTGTTGGGGCATGGGAACACTTACATCCCTATGCCAAATACATGGGAATTCTCCCCAAAAGAAGGAAGCGGAAGGATGAAATCTTCTTTTTGTCACATTATCCACCCTAACATGGGTGTTGAAGTGTCAAGCTAACGACGTTAAAGAAGCGCTTCTTGGGAGGCAACCCAGGTTTTTTCGGTTAGTTCTTTTCTTCTCATCCTTGCTTCAACTTAATTTTTTACATTGGGGACAATGTAAATTTTTAAGCTTGGGGTAAGGGGTTTGCATTTTTGCATTTAGTCTTGCAACTCATTAAGTTTTTGCATTTTGTGTGAATTTTTGTTTTTGGTTCGCATCATTTTATCCCCCAAATTGTCATGCTATCCTCTTGTTCTTTTCCATGTGTGCCACAATTTTGTTGAAATTTGAGATTGCAATGATTTGGAACCCAATTATTTTATCTTATGATGGGCTTGAAGGTAGTGTTCTTAATGTACATAGGGATAATCTTTTGATAAGTTGATGATTAGCATGTGGCGCTCTGATTTGATGTTTTTCGCTGATTTTAACTTCTAAATGTGAGACTTGAGCTTGTATTGGGGCTTGCACTTCATCATGTTTTTATGCCCCTTTTCCTTGTATGAGTGTATCCCTCTTGATTGTGCTCTCTAGAACTTGACTTGAAACCGTTTCAAAACTTGAAATTTTTTGATTACACACTTGAATATGATTAAGGCATTTTAGGCATTTTTCAAGCCTCTGATTTTTGAATGAAAGCTTCCATTAGTTGCCCCTTTTGAGCCTTGATTGATTTTTTTGGTACCCAGTTTATTGTACCTTTTAGAGTATGTTTAAGGGAGCAATTGAGTGCTTAATCTTGTTGTTTTGTTGCTTGATCTTGGGAATCTCTTCTGTTGTTTAGTTCATCCCTAATAATTATTGAAAAATCTCAAATGAGGAATAACAAAATAAAAAAAAGAATGAAAAAAAAAGAAAATAGAAAAAAAATAGAAAATGAAAACAATAGAAGATGAGCAATAATAAAAAGGTTTTGAAAGCAAAAAGGGAAAATGTATTGCTCCACTTATTCTGCTTAAAAGGGTTGCTTTAATTGTTCATGTTGTTAGCCCTTGAATTTCCCCTTTTCTTGTTTTTATCCCACCTTAAAAGTTAAATCTCATGGCCACGTTACAACCTTTTGAAAGACCTTTTGATTCTTGTGTGTTTTCATTAATTATTTGCTGAGATTTGGTTAATAGTCAAGCCTATGGTAGAGCACTTTCATTGATGGATATGAGCGAATTGTCTTAACCTTTAAAACACTTGGAGAGTGATAAGGAGATTACCCTTATCAGTGACAGACATGATTTCAGAGAGCCTAAACTTCTAATTGGACTTGATTTTGATTGTCTCTATTGTGTTTGATAGTCCTTTAGCGTATTACTTGATCTTGCTTCTATCTCGGGTTTCTTATTGGTTGCATCTCGTATTTTCCATGTCGTCTTTGGCCACAGTAATTGCTTGAGGACAAGCAAAGTTCTAAGCTTGGGGTAATTTGATGCGTTCGAAATAGCATATAGTTTAGTGTTAGTTTTGCATCGCATCTTAGTCATCTTAGTCATTTTAATCCATGTTATTTATGCATTTGGCTTGATTTGAATAACGCACTTGGTTTTGGTTCAATTGTGCTTAAAGGAAGGTATTTGTCCTAGGAAAAAGGAGAAAAATCACTTGGAATAAGTTGAGGTAATTTGTGCTACAAGTTGAAAATGTAATGTTGTCTCAGCCTGACACTTGTTCAATGTTTTAATCATATTTGGAGTTTTAGATGTCCAAATGAGATGAAACCGGTGCCATTGGAAAGCTAAGATCCATAGCTTCAACTTTCATGAAGACACCTTGAGCTAATTCGGACGTTAAAGAGGTGAAAAATACAAAACAACATGAAGCACGGCCTAGCCGTGTCAGGAAGCACGACCGTGTTGCGACAGCACCTAAACAGTGCGAGAAACAGAATGAAGCACGGCCTAGCCATGCCTCACGCCACGGCCGTGCTACAACAGCACCCTGGATGCAGAATTTTAGGTTTTTACATGTTTTGGACCTGTTTTTTTACTCCTTTTCACCCTAGACTATAAATAGACACTTTAGAGACTTGTCTAGGGTTCGAACTTTGTTATTTGGAGGCACGATGGAGGATTGGGAACGATCTCTTCATTAATTCTCATGAATTTCTGGTTTGGCTTTTCTTTCTCTATGAGTAACTGAGCCTTTTAGACTAGGGTTAGATGAATCTTGATGAAACTTTTATGTAGTTAATTCTATTATATTAAAGCAAGTTTATTTCATTTCAATTAAGCTTTCAATTCTCTGCGCTTAATGCTTTTCGATACTTGGCCGCTATTGAATCGATTGGGGTTTTTCATGATGATTGGGAAATTGGGTGAAGAACTTGAACTGAGATTGTTAGCCATAGTCATGATGAGTATAGGAATATAACTTTGTGATTATGTGTTCTTATGAATAACATGTACCTGTTTTTTTACTCCTTTTCACCCTAGACTATAAATAGACACTTTAGAGACTTGTCTAGGGTTCGAACTTTGTTGTTTGGAGGCACGGTGGAGGATTGGGAACGATCTCTTCATTAATTCTCATGAATTTCTGGTTTGGCTTTTCTTTCTCTATGAGTAACTGAGCCTTTTAGACTAGGGTTAGATGAATCTTGATGAAACTTTTATGTAGTTAATTCTATTATATTAAAGCAAGTTTATTTCATTTCAATTGAGCTTTCAATTCTCCGCGCTTAATGCTTTTCGATACTTGGCCGCTATTGAATCGATTGGGGTTTTTCATGATGATTGGGAAATTGGGTGAAGAACTTGAACTGAGATTGTTAGCCATAGTCATGATGAGTATAGGAATATAACTTTGTGATTATGTGTTCTTATGAATCACTATTCTTAATGCTTAACCTAAATATAAATCACCTAAGGGATTGGGGGTTTTAGTTAGAGTAAAGGGTTTATGAGGCAAGGGATTGTTCTTAAACTAATTTAGTTGATTCGAACTTCTATTTGTATGAAATAACTTGCGTTGGTTGTAGATTAAATGCATGAGAGTGCATACAAGAGGATTCAAACCCCTAGTCGTTTTTATACCATTTAATTACAAATAGTTGTTATTGTTATTTTCAGTTGTTACAAATCTACTTATTTCCAAATACCACTATTCGGTTCTCGTTCAAAATAGTTACGAACTTTGTTTAGTTGAATAATCAATCGCAATCCCTGTGGAGACGATCTTACTTATCACTTTATAAAAGAATGAAGATTCCCCCCCACCTCCCAAAAAAAAATCCCCACCCCAATGGGGTGTAACAAGTGTAGGCCTATGTCTTCAGTATATCATTTGATCCTAAATTAGTAATCCCAATTCCAAAATAGAAGTAGAAGCAAGGGTTCATGCTGTTGCCTATCTGAGCACGTTGTTATGTGGCTAATAATACTCGTATATGCCAAGCACTAATCAAGATTTCTCGAGTCTAAAACTCTAAATATGAGGAGAGTGGATTATTTGAAACACCTTCCTCCCTAAGGGATTGCTATCATTAAAATCAATCATACAAGGTCATTTAACCTTGGGACTAACAGTACAAAAAGATGCAAATAAATAAACAAATAAACAACATTGATAACCATTAGCATGGATTGGTATATAACTATCTATATATGTGGTGTGTTGGCAATCAAGATTTTTATAAAAGGTCTGCGACCACGATTCGGCCCGTGGCATCATGGTTTTCGATGTCGCGCGACCGCAATTGAGGCCGCATTAGTTGCATTTGACTGTGATTTTCTGCTATGATAAGGATCGCGACCGTTACTGCGACTGCGATTTCAAACCTTGTTGGCAATACCTAAGTTTGGGAGCTAAGTTTTACAGCCATAACAAAAAGCTTCTCAATTTGAAATGGAATATGCATCAAAGTGTCAAAATTATGGCAAGTCATACGTGAAAAGTAAGTTACAGAGGAGATAAACAACATATGCAACAGAAAAAAGGTAGCTAAAGCTAAAAATATTAGAAGCCAATTTCATTGACATGATGACGTAATTACAAAACATCCATGCGGATTTGTACAACTAGTGATTGAGGATGTTGAGAAGGGAAACTCTAATCTTAATAAATCGTTTAAAAAGAATTTCAAGTGCTTCCACAAAGTCTTGAACGACAAACTCCAAATTTTCCAATTGGTTCTGCAAATGATTGATACTGTCTGACTTTCTTGTCACATGAAACACAAACGACTGCAATGCAGCATCTACATTGGAAAACTCATTCTGATCACCTTCTTGTGTAGAAGAAACCTTTTTGTTGTGCATTAGCTTGGAAACCAAAGACCAATAATTACTTTGTTTTGATTGTGCTGGTCCAGAGATAAAGATCAGAAGTGACTCCAATATAGAAAGAGTTGTCACTTCCACATCTCTTAACAAGCTAACCAATGTCACAGTTTCATGATCCTTGTTGTTGCTAGGAGATAATTTTCCTTTTCCTTTCTTCACAGTTGCCTTCAAATTCTCCAAGGCTTTGAGGATTGCCTTCTTTACTACCTTCCTAGAGGCCAAGAATTTCCTCACCTCAGCTGTCACCTCCATTTCACCTCCTCTTTTTCTTCTCATAATTGATTGAAGTTCGCGCGCACATTCCTTTGTATGCAAAAGAGAATCCTTTGCCACAGTACAAACATCTAAGAGCCTTAGAGATCCATCCAAAAGCTCATCTATCCATTTCTCTTGATTCCCTTGAACTAGGACTTGTTGAGTAAGAGGCAATTGTACTAGCTTTTCAACACAATCATGCAAAGTCTGCAGACCTGTTAGTTTGTGGCTGAACAATGATGATGAAGAGGGAATCACATCTGAAGCCTCTAAACTTGCCAAGTGTTGATTGCATTGAAGAATGAGAGGGTGTGGTTTAGAGGGCAAGCTTTTTGAGCGAGGTTGGTGATGGGATGTTATACTAAAAGGTGTGGTTGCCATTTTCCTAGAGAAGAAGAAGAGAACAAAGGCTATTTGGAATTTGGATTTACCTTCTTTTGCTTTGAGATTAGTTCAATATATATTGGGAGAGTTCAATAGACAAAAGGAATCAAGTGTTAACAAAAATCCATGAGGGCTAACTGATTTAGATTCAGATCTATTGAGAATCTCAGTAATGTAAATGCAATGTCTCTTGCACAGGAACACTCCAACTAAGTACTTAATATTTTTTTTTCCTCTCTTAACACACGCTTGCAGTTGCAGTCAGTAGTCATATTGGTGTTCTCAATCCGTTCAACTCACGAATGGTATAAAATTATTTTTTGCAAATAAAATCACTTTTTTTGGGTTATAAATGAAGTATATAGTACAGATTGAATTAGTTGTACATGTTAGCAACTGTTCTGCGGTCTTTATGGAACAAAGGGAAGTAATAATTAATAATATAAGGTACTGACTACTAATTGGCTTGCCTCCTCAGTATAGGAAGAAAAAAATCACGTTGTTCATTGAATTTTAGATCATAAAATAAAAGAACATGTGCAGGCACTTAATTTTTGACGATTGTTTAATCATCAACCTAACTGCACTTGTAATCTTGACAGCAATGCTATGTATTCAAATTGACTTTGAATCACATGTGGCCATGATCATTGATGGGGTGAGGTTTCTAATAGCCAATGCTACTCTCCACCTCCCCTCCTCCTCCATCATTCATTTTTATTTTATTACAGAGATAAGAATGGAAACAAGGTAATCAAATACTTTGACACACTGGGATTGAAAAGTCTATGGGAATATGTAGTTTCATTGAAGAAAATATGAAAATATCATTCAACTTTAGCTGGCAATTTGGCATATCAGGTTGTTCAAGCATTGCAATTTCTTTTTTTAAAATTTGCTAGGTTGAGTACATGGATCAAGGTTTTGAAAAAAGGTCCCCGACCGCGATCTATGCTGCAACATCATGGTTTTCGATGTCTTCGCGACTGCAATGCGATCGCAATTGAAGACGCATTTGACTACAATTCTCCGTAATAGCAAGTATCGCAACATCGCCGCTACCGCGGTTTAAAACCTTGACAGGGATAAGCGAGAAACTTGAAAATTTAGAATCAAAATAACGTCATACTTACCACTATACTAAAAATATGAGCAAATAAAAAATTGTTGAGAGTTTGATTGATAGTCCTTTCTAACCTTTTGTTCCATTTTTTCACATTTTCACTTTCTTCTATCTATTCAATTAAGAAAAAAAAAGTATCACAGAGGCGAGCATTTGCAGAAAAAAGTAAAAATGAAGTAAAAATGAAAAGAAAAAAGGAAGGGAAAAAAAACTGAAAAATGAGATATGAAAGAACTTAGTAAAGGGGAAAAGAAACAGATATAGAGTCGCTATAATTTGATCCTTAGATATATTGTATTTAGTAACTGAACAAGTTTTAGTTACATTTATGTACAACTGTGACACAAGAATTTAATTTGGGAGTCCATGCACACAGAGAACTATTGGCTGAAGATGTTAAGAAGGGAAACTCTTGTTCTAATGAGTTGCCTTGAAAGGTGCTCAACACCTACTTCTAGATCCTCAATGCAATTCTCCAAATTTTCCATATGGCTGTGAAAATTCTCAACAGATAAGGGCTTGTTACTGATGAGAGATTGCAAAGCTGCATCCACCTTTACAAACTCATTTGTGTCTGATTCTTGAGAGTCCCAAGTCACTCTTGCTGGCTGCATCAACTTAGAGATTGTTGACCATCTGCTCTTCTTTGATTGTCCCTTGATGTCACACACAAACAACAACAAACACTCTAATGACCTCATAGTGACTGCTTCTGCTTCTTTTAAGATGCCAAGGATTGAAGAAGTCTCGTTGTCTTTGTTTGAAGAAGAAGCCATCAATTCATTTTTCATTCCTTTCAAATTTCCTAAGGCCTTTTGAATTGCCTTCTTCATGTTCTTCCTAGATGCCAAGTATTTTCCACCCTCAACTGTGAACTCAGCACCAGCACCTTTCCTTCTAATAACCGACTGAACCACATGCATGTTTTCTTTTGATCTCAAGAGGCAATCTTGGGCTGTGCTACAAATATCAACAAGCCTTAGAGATCCTTCTAGTCGGTCATCAACACACTTGTCACTGCATTCAAGTGCCAAGGTTTGTTGGGTAGTTTGCAATTGGAGCAACTTCTCAGCATAGTCATGCGAATCCTGCAAGCCACTTAGTTTGTGGCTTATTGACGATGATGACAAAGAAGTGGTTGCGGCTTCAGAAGCTTTCAGTCTTTGCAAATGCTCCTGGAATTGTGATACAATGGGGTGAGGTGCAGAGGGTAAACTGTTGCACCTAATGTGCAGAGAGTTCTTTGTGTATGCTTCCATTTGTTCTTGTCAGAGAAAACAATAAAAAGCTATAGGAGTAGGAGATGATATGCACAATATGTTTTGAAGTCTGAGTTTTAGTGTTTGGCATCTGCTTCATATATAGCAAATGAATTAAGGGAGACAAGCACAATATTTTTTTTCTTAGATGTCATTGAGTGGGCAGGCAATTATATCATCTTGATTTGAATCTCAGATCTAGCATTGTATTGTTTACTCAGTCAGTGCTTCCTAATCACCAGGCTTCCCAACTCACCCCTAAAATTTTTAACTTGGGAATCACATGGTTCTTTGAAAATGGCATCTTTGCAGGTTGCTGATATAAAAAAAAATAAAACTTTGTTAAGCATGCATTGTAATGGAAGCGGTAGAAAATATATCTGAATAATATATTATTGACTTAACTTTGAATACACACACTAATGTTATTATATAGACTACGCTAGACTTAACCTAATGGGCCTGAGCAATGGGCCGAATAACTAAACTAGGTTACAATACAAAAGGTAAATATTTACTATTTACTCTAATTATTTACAATATCCCCCCTCAAGCTGGTGAGTGGATATCAATCATTCCTAGCTTGCAAGTAAGTTGGCGGAATCGTTCTATAGATAGCCCCTTTGTAAGCACATCTGCCAGTTGGTGTCCAGTAGGAATGTAGGACGTTGTTATCAGTCCACAATCTAGCTTCTCCTTTATAAAGTGTCTGTCTATCTCAATGTGTTTGGTCCTGTCATGTTGTACAGGATTATGAACAATGCTGATTGCTGATTTATTGTCACAAAACAACCTCATTGAGCCTTCATAATTCACCTTCAAATCATCAAGTATCATCTTCATCCACAATAGCTCACAAATTCCATGAGCCATTGCTCTGAATTCTGCCTCAGCACTTGATCTGGCCACTACATTTTGTTTTTTGCTCCTCCATGTAACAAGATTACCACAAAAGAATGTGCGATGGCAGTAGACCTTCTATCACTCATCGAGCCTGCATAATCTGCATCGGTATAGGCTTCCAACGCCGATCTTAGCCTCTTTTGAACAAGAGACCTCTTCCTGGAGTCGCTTTAAGGTATTGCAAAATCCGCTCTCGCACTGCAAGTGCCTCATCCTCGGATCATGCATAAATCGACCGACTACGCTATCTTGCATAAGCTAAATCAGGTCTAGTGTGTGCTAAGTAAATTAGCTTCCCCACTAATCTCGAGCATCGAGACTTGTCAACTCTAGCACTCTCTCTTGATTGCTCATTTTATGATTTTGCTCTATGGGAACACCTGCAGGTTTACACCCAAGCTTGCCAGTTTCCTGCAGAAGGTCAAGAACATATTTTCTCTGAGAGATAAAAATTCCTTGTTTTGAGTAAGCTACCTCAATCCCAAGGAAATACATGAGAGTTCCCAGATCTTTCATCTCGAACTCTGCAGATAATTTCTTCTTGAGGAGTTGTCTCTCAACCAAGTCATTCCCTGTAACAATAATATCATCAACATAAACAAGAAGTACTGTTAGTTTTCCTCCTTGTGAATGTTTGAAGAAGAGGGTATGATCTCCTTGACTCTGTTTGTAACCAAGACCCAACACAGCCTTTGTAAATCTTCCAAACCATGCCCGGGGAGACTATTTTAGCCCATACAAGGCCTTTTTCAATTTACACACCTTATTTATCCCAAGGGTTGGATCAAATCCCGTTGGGATGTCCATATACACTTCCTCCTCTAAATTTCCATACAAGAATGCATTTTTAACATCAAACTGATTAAGTTCCCACCCAGAATGAGCAACAGAGAGTAAGATACGGACAATGTTCATCTTTGCTACCGGTGCAAATGTCTCCTCATAATCAATGCCATAAGTCTGGGTGTACCCCTTTGCTACTAATCTGGCCTTATATCGATCAAGAGTGCCATTGGATTTGTACTTGACAGTATAAATCCACCTGCAACCAACTGGCTTCTTGCCTCTTGGCTTCTCAACTATCTCCCAAGTTCTATTCTTTTCAAGAGCTTTCATTTCCTCATTCATGGCTTTGATCTAATTTTCATCTTTAAGTGCCTCCTTACTTGAGATCTGAGGGATTCTTACAGAGTCAACTGCTGTCATAAAAGCCTTATGTTGCGGGGAAACATGGTTAGATGAAACAAATTGAGAAATAGGGTATTTGGCACAATACATTTTCCCTTTTCTCAAGGCAATAGGTAGGTCAACTGAATCAAGATCAAGTGTATCGGGAATAGAAGAATCAGAAGCAAAGGGTAAATTCGACTTACCTCAGCTCAGACGGTTGGGGTTGTTTCTGGACCAGGTCGGGTTTTCCTCTCCTCTGATATGTCAAAGTTGGCTCACTAGCCTTTGTCTTTGCTGGTGCTGAAGGTGCTGTTTCCTGCAAAATAGAAGGTAAAGGAGAAACAATAACAGGTGACTCAGAAACAACTGGAGACTCAGGAGGTAGTAACTCAGGAACAACAACAGGAGACTCAGGGATAGGAGATTCAGAAACAACAGGAGACTCGGGAGGATCAACTGACAAAGATGGTGACTCAGGATGCCAAGGACCAAGGAGAAGAAACTCGGAATCAGATTCCAAATCACTACTATTCTCCCCCTGAAGCTGAGGACGAGTGAAGAACGGGACATGTTCATGGAAAGTGACATCCATAGAGACAAAGTGTTTACGACTGGAAGGATGGTAACACTTGTATCCCCGTTTATTAGGGGCATAGCCCAAGAAGATGCATCGAACAGCCCGGGAATCCAACTTATTGCGATGCTGCTTGTGGATATGAACAAATGCAACACAGCCGAATATTCGAGACTCTAGACTCTGCATGATAGGAGCAGACGGGTAAAAAGATAACATAGACTGAACAGGACTGAAATTACCTAGAACACGGGATGGAATCCGATTGATGAGATAAGCAGCGATCAGCGCTTCTCCCAATCTGAGTTTGGGCCGATGTTTAGAAGAGAAGGGCACGAGCAACCTCAAGTAAGTGACAGTTTTTTCTTTCTGCAACTCCATTTTGTTGTGGAGTATCAACACACGTTAGTTCATGAAGAATACCATTTTGACTAATAAATGAAGAAAGAGATTGGTTGACATATTCTCGACCATTATCCGACCGTAGTCTTTTAATGCATTTGTCAAATTGAGTTTTTATCATATGATAAAATTGAATGAACAACTGAGATACTTTAGATTTATCTTTCATCAAGAATAGCCAACTAACGTGAGTACAATCATCAATAAAAGTAACAAACCATCGCGCACCCGAAATATTAGAAACAGGGGCAGGCCCCCAAACATCAGAATAAATAAGATCAAAAGGTTCAACACTTCTATTATAACTAGAAGGAAAAGACACACGTTTGTGTTTGGAAAATTGACAAACATCACACGTAAAAGACTCAACAGACTCTTGTAAAAACAAAGCTGGAAACATAGTTTTAAGTAAGGAAAATGGAGGATGTCCTAGACGCTTATGCTGAAGCCAAAATTGAGAGGAAGTATGGTGAGACTGGACGGAGGAAGACAGCACCTTCAGACCATTCTCTTCAGCAGATAGAAAGTATAACCCTCCCTGTTCCTTAGCAACTCCAATCGTCCTCCCCGTGGTAAGATCCTGAAAAAGACAATAAGTAGGAGAAAAAGTTATTGTGCAGTTCAGATCCTGAGTAAGTTTGCGAATAGAAATTAAGTTATTTGAGAGTCCAGGAGCATAAAGTACACTTCTCAAATAGAAAGGGGTGTGGAGATTAATATCTCCAAAATCTACAACAGGAGTGTGAGAACCATCTGCAACAGTAATATAGGGAATGCTTGAATGAGGGCTATAAGTGGAAAACAGTTTAGAGTTAAAGGTCATATGGTCAGTAGCACCAGAGTCTAGAATCCATGCATCCTTAGGAATAGTACCAGAGGCAGTAAACGATCGAGAACATAGAACCTTACCAGTCATTGTCAGGGAACTAGAACTAGAAGGCTTACGCAAGGAGTCGAGGAGGTTCTGCAAGCGGTCCAAGTCTTCAGCGCCCAAGGGGGGAGGCGCAGTTGGACCGGATAGAGAAGCAAGTGTGGGAGTAGATGCTACCACATGTGCTTGAGTACCTTTGAGACCTCCAATACGGTTAAGGACATTGTCTTTCCCATGAAGTCTAAAACATCTGTCCTTTGTGTGCCCTGGCTTCTTACAGTGTTCGCAGTAGCGGTCCTCCCTCCCAGGCTTGGATGATCCTTGTTTGCCTGTCTTGCTGGCAACTAATGCAGATCCTTCAGAAGGTTTGGGACCTAGCATGACACTTCGACGACTCTCTTCACCCCGCACAATATAGAACACTTCATCAAGAGAAGGAAGGCTGTCCTTGCCCAAAATCTGTAGTCGAACAGGGTCATACTCACTGTTCAACCCAGCCAAGAACTCAAAAATCCGATCAGTTTCAAAGCAAGTATTCAAAGCAAGCGTGTCATTGGGAGTCTCCATCTTGAGAGTCTGATATTGATCCAACTCAATCCAGAACCCTTTCATAATGACAAAGTAATCAGAGACAGACATACTTCCCTGTTTAGTATTGAAGATCCTGCTCTTCAAATCAAAGCGGGCAGAGAGATCCTTTTTCTTGGAGTAAGTCTTGCTGAGGCTATCTCAAATTTCCCTGGCAGTAGCAAGAAACATATAATTCCCGCTGATCTCTGGAATCATACTGTTCCACATCCATGACATAATGAGAGAGTCTTCATTGTCCCAAGTAGGGAATCCAAGATCAGTGGCAGGAAGAGAAGTCCCTTCAATATGATTCAATTTGCCACGACCCTTCAGATTCGTGCGCATAAATTGGGCCCAATTGAAGTAGTTCTTCCCATTGAGGCGATAACTGGGATGTAGCGTTGGCAGAGCATTAGAATTCATCAAATTTGACGAGTCCAAAAGAGGAGGAGTAGGATGAGGAGGAGGAGGAGGCGGTGGAGGATTCTGAACAGTTCTGTCCCCTTCCATAACAACAGATCAGACGTAGTAAAAACAGGGCAACGAACGAATGAACGTCAAATAACCCACGAAAATGAAAGTTCTCGGATCGGAGAGTGGACCCCCAAAACGGAAAGAGGAGGTGCCGGGGAAGCTACTGTTGAAAAACGGCGTCGAACGGTGGCCTGGAGGGCGGCGCGTGAGCCACACGCGCCCGTGAGGTGAACGGACGCTGGCGGCGCGTGGCGGCGCGTGGGCGGTCGGACGGCGGCGCGGTTTGTGGGGCCTGGCTCGGAATTCCAATGCGAGGCTGATGGTGTGGGTGGTGAGACCAGATCGGCAGTAAATGATGGTGTTTGGATGCAAACAGTAACAGGCAGTGGTGGTGGTGCGTTTGGTAAACAGTAACGGGCAGTGGTGGTGGTGTGTTTGGCTGCAATGAAGGCAGCAGCTGCAATGAAGGCAGCAAGGAAAAAAAAAACAACCACGACGAAGGTGGCGGCTAGGGTTTATGCGGAAGCGAGGCCCTCAAGAACGAGAGCTCGTGATACCATGTAGAAAATATATCTGAATAATATATTATTGACTTAACTTTGAATACACACACTAATGTTATTATATAGACTACGCTAGACTTAACCTAATGGGCCTGAGCAATGGGCCGAATAATTAAACTAGGTTACAATACAAAAGGTAAATATTTACTATTTACTCTAATTATTTACTTTGGAGGTAGAGGAACCGTTTCTACTCTTAAACAGCATTTAGTCTGCAAACTTGTCTGCTCAATTAAGGGCAAGATGAATCTCCAGGTTCAGATATGAAACACTGAATTAAAGGGTGTAAGGTAAAGGTATACACACAACAAACAGGATAATGACACCATACAGTATACATAATACACCTAGAGAGTTTAGCATAAAATATGCTTGTTGCAGTTACTCTTTTTCATCTTCTCCCGTGTATCAATTTTCGATCATAGTGAATTTGCTTCTCCTCTACTCGTTTTTTCCCGAAAAATGTTTTTCCATGTTAAATCTGTGTGTTCTTTTTGTTGATCATTTATCTCCGTTGCGCGTTATTTTGACCCTAAGGTTTGTTTGGATTAACAGAACTCCAAAGGTATCCTAAACTACAAATTAGTCTTCCTTTCTGTGAAAAGAATAACTCTCACACTCCTTTCTCTTACTTCTTGCATCTCTTTTTACCCATCACATCTCTTGCTCTCTTTTTTCTTTCTCTGCTCTTTGTATATATTCCTTCACTACACCTCTCTCTTGGCAAGAAACCAAGGCATACGTGTCATTTGATCTGTCCTTCTAATTTTCAAATCACAAGGATCAAAGCAAAGGCTACAAGAAAATATTAATCAACTCCGCTTGGAAAAGAATAATACTCTTAAAAAAATTATTATTTTGAACGTGAACTTCTGCAAACCAATATGCATCAATTAGTTTTTCACATGTTAATAAGACAGGTAACTGACAACACACAAAATGGTAGCAGAAACAAATAGGTGTCTAGCTGGGGACACTGCTTAAACATCTGCTATGCTTAAGATCAGGATTTTTCTTGCCCTTATTATGTTCTCTTGTAGGCAGACAATTTCATAGACTGCAAGTTAATTATGATAGAAAACAGCACCTCTCATCCAACAGGAAAAAGCTCCCATTACAATGCATGCATTGCTGAGTATAAACTATTATATTGTAAAGATGCCATTTTGCAAGAATCCATGCGATTCCCTCGAGTAAAAAAATTGAGGGATGAGTTGGAAGCTTAGTGCATGGGAAGCATTGCGAGATAATGGTGAGGCAGCTGAGATCCAAATCAAGATGATATAACTGCATACTAATTAGGTGACATTTGAGGAACAAAAAGATTCTTCTTGTCTCCCTCAATTCGTTTCCTATATATGAAGCGAAAAAGCCAACCACTAAAACTCCCAAGTTTTGAAACAAACTCTTGTATATTATCACTTTCTAACCTTGTGTTCTCTAAGACGAAAAAATGGCAGTCATTGAAACAAACACAAAGAGCTCTCTGCATATTCGCAGCAACAGCTTGCCCTCTGCACCACACCCCATTGTATCACAATTTGAGGAGCATTTGCAAAGACTGAAGGGTTCTTCTGAAACCACCTCTTCAATGTCATCATCTTCAGTATGCAATAAACTTAATGGCATGCAGGATTTGCATGACTGCATTGATAAGTTGCTTCAATTGCCAATTCAACAAGAAGCCTTAGCACAAGAGTGCAATGAAAAATGGGTTGATGATCTACTAGAAGGGTCTCTTAGGCTCTTGGATATCTGTAGTACTGCTAAAGATTGCCTATTGCTATCAAAGGAAAGCATGCATGAATTACAGTCTGTCATCAGAAGAAGGAGAGGCAATGAAACTGGATTCACTGTTGAGGGTGTAAAATACTTGGCTTTGAGGAAGAAGATAAAGAAGCAAATTCGAAAGGTCCTCGGAAATTTGAAGGCAATGAAAAATGAGTTGATAACTTCTTCCTCAAAAAACAAGGATAACAACACTTCAGCCATGTTTGGATTCTTGAAAGAAGCAGAAGCAGTCACCTTGAGCTCATTGGAAAATTTGTTGCTATTTATCTCTGATCCAAAAGGACACTCAAAAGCATATCAGATGGTCAGCAATATCCAAGTTGGTGCAGCCTAAAGGAAAAGTTTGTGACTCTCAAGAAGCAGAAACAAATGAATTTGAGAAGGTGGATGCAGCTTTGCAGTCTCTCATCAGCAACAAGCCTTCATCTACTGAAAATTTTCAAAGTCATATGGAAAATTTGGAGATGTGCATTCAGGATCTAGAAATAGGACTTGAGCACCTCTCAAGAAAATTAATTAGAAATAGAGTTTCCCTTCTAAACATCTTTAATCACTAATCATAGTGTCTATATGATTTTTGTGCACTCAATTTCCCCCCATGAGTGTTACATCATTGTACATGAATGTGATTAAATTTTTGTATACTGAATATATATGATCCAAGGATCAAACCATGATTACTTCAACATCTATCTCTCTTGCCCGGTTCCCCTCAAAATCTTCTTATATTTCAATTTCCTTTTTAAATCTTGTTCTCTATTAAAATAAGTAAATGAAAAGAGAAGATAAATCGGTCAACAAAATTTTTTAACTTCTAAAGTCACACAAGAAAGCAACAGCTTAATAATGTTTACTTATTTATTTAGTCCTCCAACAAGTGTTATAGTCTACTATACGTTTTGCCTTTGTAAGCAAGCATGTTACAGGAAAATGCCATGTCGCTAATATTAGTGTAATACCCTAATTTTGTCCGGCCTTTTTATTTTATTTTATTTATTTTAACTTTTTTAAATTTGTAATAAAAAATAAAAATAATATTTTTGGTTTCATAATAAAAAGAAGAAGGTAATAAAATGAATAAAGAGAAAAGAAAAGAAGTGAAAAAAAAAGAAAGACAAAAGAAATAAAAGAAACTATTTTGAAGAAGAAGGGCTGCATATAGCAATTCCGGTGGGTGCCAATAGCAGCCCAGCACAATACCCAGCTCCTGCGCGCCCCACTTCCTTCTACTTCGCGCACCCTTGTTCTTTGCTGCACACTCCCCCCTGCGCTCTCCTGTGCTACTCCACAACACTGCTTCCTACACCCCCGCTTCATTTGCATGCCCCCAGGCCAACCATTAACGCTGTGCGGCCTAATTTCCCTCCAGCCCAAAACCATCACCCATTAACCCTAATTTCAACCTAATTCTCCTCCCCCATTTCCGCCTCCTCCTCTTTCTCCTCACTTTCTTCTTCCTTCTCCCCAAAACCTAATTCCTTCATCCTCTACCACTAAAACCCTAGTCGCGGCGCTCCCCCCATTCTCGGCCTCCCTCATTCTCTCTCCATTTCTCTCGTCATCCTCATCTTATCTCCAACCCTAACCCTAATTTCTTCTTCCAACTCTCCCTCTCTCAGCCGCGGCTACCTCCCATATCTCTCCCCCATTTGTGGCCTTCATCCTACCTACTCAAATCTGCCCCAATCTTCTCTCTCTACGTCCATTCCCTTTTTCTCTCTGATTCTCTCTTCAACCTAACCCTAAAGGGCCATTAGGCCGCCACCCCCATCATACCTCCAGATCCTATTTTCTCACAAAAAACCAAACCGAATCTCAATCCCATTAAATCACTCAGATTTCTACCAAAATCACTACGGATCTCCAACAAGAATCACAGATCTATACGCAAAAAAGGGAGTTTTCGCTTCATTTTATTTCTTTTTTCATCTCCTTTTTATTTCTTTGATTTAGTTACTGATTCGGTTTTTATTATTTTCGCAGGTCTATAAAAGCCAACACACGCCCAAAGAAAAGGGGAGTGAGCTCAGACGAGTATAACCTGGTAGAAACAGAGGAGAATGAGAGGCAGAGCAAGCAGAGATAAGAAGAAGAAGAAGAAGAAAGAACCCGTGAGGCCACCAAACCAAAGATTTAAACACTTTCTAGTTCTAGGTTTTCTTTTCCTCCATCCCTTGTTTGTATACGCTTTCTGGGAGAACCTAACCCAGGTTAATTTTCTTACTCTTCAAACTTTCGAGATCATATACCATTGCCTTGCCACCATGTAATGAATTAGAATCTGGACTGTAATTGATGTTATCTGAGGACTATACATTGATTCTTCTTACTCCTTCTCTTTTTACATTTTTCTTAGTATTTTTCTTCTCGATGATTTCTATGAATGTGAAAGGTTCCTGGTTTGGATTTGAGATTGTATCTGGTCTGAAATGAATGAATGGGGTGAAAGCGTGATTTAATCTTCTCCTCTTCTCTGTTGGTATTTCGATGTGTTATTTGATGAGTGTATAAGCGTTGCTGACTTCCCTTTTTTTTATTAACGTTGCACGTTGTTTGAATTATGATTAGAGTTTGGCCTTCCAAAGGGGCCAAACCCAGACGATGGACCATTTAACAATTCAACTTTGTTTTAATTTATGACCAGAAATAAGAATAAGTGGATAAAATAAGGACCTGTTTGCAATTAATCTTTTATAGTGTTATAATCAGGAAAATATAAGAATAAAAGAAGGATATAAAAGCAAAAACGTGAAATTCCTTTTTTTCATATCTGCATTTCCCTTTTTCTTTAATAAGTAAGTCTATATTATTTATAAAAAACAGATTTCTTTTAATATGTTTTTATTTATTTATTTTGGTTTTATAAAAAAGCAAATAGAGTAATAATAAATGCCTGATAAAAATAAGTTGGGCTGTCCATTTCGTTCAGAATAAAAAAGGGTTTTTTTTGCTTCTCTTTTATGTGTCGAATCTTTTTTATTTTATCACTTTTCCTCGCTAATAAAATCAATGGTTAGAAACCCCGAAATGCCACTCGTACGATTCGATCATTTTGCGGTTTTTTTCCTTTTTCTCACAAAAATAGAATAAGATTTTAAGGGAATTAATTTTCAAGGTAAACATCTTGTCAAAACAATTAAATGTACCATTTTTTTATGGGCGTTTTAGGGGTGCTAATACCTTCCCTATGCGTAATCAACTCCCGGGCTCAAAATCTGGTTCAAAGACCTTTTTAATTGTTAAATTCAAAACATTCAAAAGATAGGTTTTTCAATGTTTCCTATAATAAATATTTGTGGCGGCTCCATTTAAATTTTTAGGGTGGTTGTCACACTTAGCTCTTAATAAAATTTTGTTTCTCCTTTATGTAAAAGTAAAATAAAGGATGAAAGAGGAGGAGGAGTAAAATAATACAAATAGAAACCTCTGCAAATAAAGTATGCCCACATGATACTCAAGTCAAGGTCAATATGCATGCATATCCCAGTTGTCAATCTCAAAACTGCCATTAGGTTCATGATTAAATAAAAAACCTGCACATGTTTATTACACAGAGTAAATGGCAAAAGGTATGTTTCATTGATATGAGAATTGTTTATATACATAGAGCAAGCTGAACAATATACAGCTGTCAACAGTGAAACCAACTCACAAACTAACTAACCAATAAATGAACTAACTATAATTAGAACTAATTAACATTAGTTAAGTTAAGCTGATAATGTTCTCCAGTTTTATTTGCTAATGATAATGAAAAATAAGCTGGTTGTGTTCATGCAATGAGGACAAGCGAATTAGTATTAAAATCTGGAGCTAACAGGCATTATATTAGTATTGATTAAATAATAGATATGTAGTTGATTAAATTATTGATTAACTCTGCAAAATATAGCCACCATTAGGTAATCATTGTGTTAATACCTGAACAAGAAGATTCCTCTTGCCCCTAATTTATCCGCCTAAGGCAGACAAGTTCAAAGACCGCATGCTATTTTAGAATAGAACTAGCAAGATACCCGTGCATACGTACGGATCACTCAGTTTTTACGTATTTTTGAAATACACTTGATTATAATTTATAAAATTAAAGTTTTACATTATGACAAACTTAATTAGTTGTTTTAATTCTCTAAAAATTTAGAAAGAGTGAGAGTAAGAAGCGTTTAATGTTTCCTCGTTGGGACTCAAGAATAAAATAATTATTTATAAATAATAAGAAGATTTATAAAATTGTTATGTGATAAAAGACAATAAAATTATAATAATAGCATATGTAATATCAGGACTGAAAAGCAAGATAATTATTTATAAATAAGAAAGTCATTTAAAAAATTGATATGTGCTCCAAGATAATAAAGTTTTAGCGATAACATGTAACATGTTTCCCGTAGAAACTCAAAAGTAAAACAATCATATATAAATAATAAAATTTGATATGTGTTTAAAGACAATAAAATTATACTGATAACATTTAATGTTTCCCCATCGGAACTAAAAATAAAAATAATCATTTATAAATAATAATGACATTCATAAACTTTGATATGTAATCAAAGACAATAAAATTATACCGACGACATGTAATGTTTCTCCCGTCGAGATTTAAAAGTAAAATAACTATTTAAAAATAATAAAAACATTAATAAAAACTGATATGTGCTCAAAGATAACGAAATTATAGCGACGTGTTATTTTCTCCCATCGAGACTCAAAAGCAAAATAATTATTTATAAAAACATACTAGCATTCATAAAAAAATATAAAAAGTAAGTATAACAACATATTATGTTTTACCGTCTAGAATCAAATGCAAAATAATAGATGATAGTATGTACTGTTTCCTCCCGTTAAGAATAAAAAGTAAAATAATCATCTATATTTAAATAATATATAATAAAGATATTTATAATCAAATATATAAATATAAATATTAAAATATATAACAAAACTCTGCTGGGATTCATAAGTTAGATAATTATTTATAAATAATTTAAACATTTATAAAATTGATCAATGTCAAAGACGATAAAATTATACCGACGACATGTAATGTTTCCCCCGTCGAGACTTAAAAGTAAAATAATTATTTAAAAATAATAAAAATATTTATAAAAACTGATATGTGCTCAAAGATAATGAAATTATAGCGACAACGTGTTATTTTCTCTCGTCGGGACTCAAAATAAAAATAATCATTTATAAAAAAATAATAGCATTCATAAAAACAGAATATAAAAAGTAATTATACTAACAACATACTATGTTTTTTGTCTAGAATCAAAAGCAAAATAATAGATGATAGTATGTAATGTTTTCTCCCGTTAAGAATGAAAAGTAAAATAATCATCTATATTTAAATAATATATAATAAATATATTTATAATAAAATATGTAAATAGTAAAATATATAACAAAACTTTGTTGGGACTCAAAAGTTAGATAATCATTTATAAATAACTTAAATATTTATAAAATTGATCCGTGTCAAAGACGATAAAATTATACCGACAACGTGTAATGTTTTCCCCGTCGAGGTTTAAAAGTAAAATAATCATTTAAAAATAATTAAAATATTTGTAAAAACTGATATGTGCTCAAAGATAACGAAATTATAGCGACAACATGTTATTTTTTCTCATTGGGACTCAAAAGCAAAATAATCATTTATAAAAATAATAGCATTCATAAAAACAGAATATAAAAAGTAATAATATTAACAACATACTATTTTTTTGTCTAGAATCAAAAGCAAAATAATAGATGATAGTATGTAATGTTTCCTCCCATTAAGAATCAAAAGTAAAATAATCATCTATAAATATTCATCTGTGTCATCTATAAAATAATATATAATAAAGATTGATCTGTGTCAAAGATGATATAACGAAACTCTGTTGAAACTGAAAAGTTAGATAATCATTTATAAATAACTTAAACATTTATAATATTTATAAATAATAAAAATATTTATGAAAATTGATATGTATTTAAGTAGTGTTTTCCCGTCAGAACTCAAAAACAAAATAATCATTTATAAAAATTAAATATATTTATAAAAAAATAAAAAGTAATTATACCGACATGTAATGTCTTCCATCACGACTCAAAAGCAAAATAATAATTTATGAATAACTTAAAAAAATGTTAATAAAAAAATTTTAATAAAAAAATGAAATTGAAAAAAGTTAATAAAAAAAGATGCATAGAAAAAGAAGAGAAAGAGAAGAAGAAGAAGAAAAATAGAGAGAAATTGTGTCTCCAAATGTTGACACTTGTAACTAGTTGATTTTAGAATATTAGTAATAGATAGAAAATGAAAGAAAGAATCAAGAAGAAAAAAAAAAGAGCGAGAGAGAGAAGAATAAAAGTGAGAGAGAGGAAAAAAAAAAGGAAGAAATATGACGCATACAAAGAGAGAAAAGTGACTGAGAGAAAAAAGAGAAAAATAGAGGAAAATTGTCTCTCCAAATGTTTGACACTTATAACAAGTGTAGTTGATTTTAGAATATTAGTAATAGAAATAGAATAGATAACTTCTCCTTCTGCCAAACAAAAGATGTCATTGCCATTATGACACATGATCTGCACTGCAGAGATTGAAATTTTATATTAGCAACCTGCAAAGATGCCAGTTATCCATGTGATGCTAAGTTAAAAATTGAGGGATGAGTTGGAAGATGGGTACATGGAAAGCAATGCATTGCCACTTTTGCTAGAGAATAGCAAGGAATCTGAGAACCAAATCAAGATGATATAATTGGTTACTCATTAGGTGAAATTTGAGGGGAAAAAAATATTTTTCTTGTCTCCATTATACATTTGCTAAATGCCTATATATGAAGCAAGAGCAAACCCCTGAGGCTCAGGCTCTGAACATGCTCTACAAATTATCACCCACCCTCTTTTGTGTTTTATAAGAAGAAAAAATGGCAGTCATTGAGACAAACACAAAGAGCTCGCTGCATACTCGCACTAACAGCTTGCCTTCTGCGCCTCACCCAATCATATCACAATTAGAGGAGAAATTGCAAAGATTAAAGGGTTCTGAAGCCATCTCCTCAGTGTCATCGTCCACAATAAACCACAAACTTAATGGCATGCAGGATTTGCATGACTGCATTGATAAGTTGCTGCAATTGCCAATAGACCAACAAACCTTAGCAAGGGAGTGCAGTGAAAATTGGGTTGATGACCTTCTAGAAGGGTCTCTGAGGCTCTTGGATATATGTAGTACAAGCAAAGATTGCCTACAGCAATCAAAGGAAAGCATGCACAAGCTTCAATTTGTCATCAGAATAAGGAAAGCACAAGAAACTGGGCTCACTATTGATGGTGAAATGTACTTGACTTCAAGGTAGAAGACGAAGAAGGCGATTCGAAAGGCATTGGAGAATTTAAAAGGAATAAAACATGAGCTCATAGCTTCTTCATCAAACAATGACAACACTACACACATGCTTAGCTTCTTAAAAGAAGCAGAAACAGTCACACTCAGCTCATTAGAACATTTGTTGCTATTTATCTCTGACCCCAAAGGACATTCAAAAAGGAGCAGATGGTCAGTGATATCCAAGTTTGTTGGCCTCCCTGAGCTGGTCGTACATGAATGCTAATGCCATCACTCCCCATGCATAAGTGCGAACACTGCTCAGGTCCATAAATATCTCCAGGTATGCCACTCGTGTCAATGACTGGCTCTTGTCGGCGAAGATAGTGTCGCCGACTAGGTGCAGCAGGAACGCCCTAGCTGCCATATCCCACTAGCCATCATCGCAACACCTAGGGTACACCACTCTTTGCAGCCAGTCGAGACGAGTCATCGATCCCCTGTTCTTGTCAACCTCAGCCCGTGCATCAGCCATGGAGACGCCTAACAAGTCATGCAACCAAACAGCAGCTGTCTCCCTATCTAGCACAGGCATGGTGAAGAACGCCCCTGTGACTGGAATATGGAGTATTTGAGAGACGTCATCCAGGGTGACCATCATCTCCCCGACAGGTAGGTGGAAGCTAGAGGTATCTGGCTGCCAACGCTCCACAAACGTACATATCAGCCCCTTGTCAATTACTTTATAGCTGATGCTGCGAAGTTCCTGAAGCTCAGATTCCTCCAAGACTGCCATAATCTCTGCACGGGGCAATAAACTGACGACGCTTTTGCCGTGATTTACTACCTTCAGCTCGCCGCGATCCTGGTACCCAAAAAATATAAGTCAATTGTATTAAAATATAAAATGAAAACAACATAATAAAAAATTAAGTATTACTTACATCGCTGTGCCATAACCGTGTGGTAACATGGTCACTGTAGGTAATGAGGACTGATGTATCCTCCGGGCTTCCATGGAACGAATTTGCCTCATCAACGACAGCATCATCAACACGTGCTGCCTCATCAACGGCAACCTCATCTCTGCGTGCTGCCTCATCCTGGGCAGCATCCTCATGGGCAGCCTCCACGTGTGGTGGCTCCTCATGGGCAGCCTCACCTACGTGTGCAGGCTCCTCGGGCACATCCTGCAGATGTTGACGTTGCTCCGTCTGTACTTTGCGTGACGATGCAGTGGGCCTTATCCGAGTCGAGCCACTAGATGAAGCAACACTGGCTGCTTTAGAACCACCCCTGATGCGTGCCATATCTGTGGAAAATGCAACAACCAAATCAGCATCCATGTCAAAAGTATGGAAAACTATTTAAGAGGCATTCCAGAAACATGTTTCCGAAAACATGTTGACCTACCGAAATCTTGTTTCCAGAATCGTCCGTCAACTTAATTCCGGATCAGTTTTATTTTTGAAAACCAGTTTTCAAATCCGGAAACTTGTTGACGGAAGATTTCGGAAACAAGTTTCTAGTAGTTCAACATTAGAAACTAATGATTTCAAACGTCCGGATTCTTGTTGACGGGGGGATCTGTCAACAAGTTTCCGAAAACTTCAAATTCGCAGAAAAAATAACGCAGAAGACAGGGAAATGTGACCTCACCTGAGACTGCGAGAGACGAAAAGGTGCAAGGAAGAAGGAAATGCGACGGAGAGAGGGAGATGCGAGGAGGAGGAGAGTTCTGCGTGGGGGAGGGGAGGTTTTTGGGGGAGGAGCTCCGTGAGAGAGAAGGAGGTTTCATAGAGAGAGGGGGAGGTTTGAAAGAAGAGGGAGGTGAAGTGACGAGGGGGAAGGAGGGGAAGGAGGGGTAAGAAAAAATGAGGGGTAGTTTGATCTTTTTAGGGGGAGGGGAGGTGTAGAAATTAAAATGGGAGGGGAAAAATCATGGGCCCCAACCGAGCCCATCATAAGCAACTATGCCCACTAGATCCAAACATTAACTGCTAGTCCAAGATCCGAATTGAACTTGTTGTCTGGGCCAAGTGGGTAGAAACAATAAACCGGTGAACCCGTTAATTTTGTATTATAAATATATCAAACATGAATTTCTCTAAATGTTTAACTACAAAAAAATTCTCTAAATGATTGTATTAATTTTTTTATAATGTTACATAAAAAAAATGTCAAAAACAAAAGTTAAAAATAAGTTTATTGTATGAATCTTCAGAGAATACAAAATAAAAAAAATCTTTGCACATGATGGATTTTTTTTCCACAAAATTTGCTTAGTATTTAGATAGTCATAAAAAATAGCACAGTTATTGCACTGGTCCGAGAGGAGTCTCTTGGGATGCCTGCCTTCTCTCTGGCTAGAGCCGAGGTTAATTAGAATTGGGTGAAGGGTGTACATGCAATGTCACTTCAACGCTCAAGTCAGTATATAATGGAGAGTGTGAACAATGTGCATACCTGGTGAATGAGTGTTTTGCCATTTTATACTGAGAGTGTAGTACTTAAAGATTGTTTGACACCGGATTTGTTGGGTCCGATCGGGGTACGACAGAGTTGACCTCTCTGGCCTGCATCTCCTATTGGTTGTACTGGGTGCCAGACCTTGTCCCCTGTACAGAGTCCCGCGGTTCCGGTCTGTTATGGACCGGTCCCGAGCCGAGTCCTAGTATGCTCGTCGACCAGGTGCAGATCAGCTCGGTTCCTGCCTACCCGAGCTCGACGAATTGCCACCGACCTGAGACGCGCGGACCGACTTCCAAAGACGATTTCCGATGATAACGCCGAGTGGGAAGGGGCGAGCTAACTCAGGTCTCGTGAACCTTCTAGAACGAGGCGTGCCTAAGGTAACACTTGGGGCCGATGTCGATCACGTAGCCGGCACGTAACGAGCTTGGCAGGAGCAGAATATCAGGAAGAGATCAGCTAATTCCCGAATTGTCAGGGAGGGATTACCGCGCGCAGAAATCGGATCGAAGGTTTCCTTCCTTCCAAGCAACTCCACTATATAAAGGGGGCTAGACCCCCTAGGTTTGATACGCTCTACTTACCCTAAACCCTAATACATCCTGCGCCGCTTCTCCTCCAAATCCCTATCTAACCTAGGCATCGGAGTGTTTTTGCAGGTACCACCCCCAGGTCGTCGGACCCTGAAAGAGAAAGCACCCAATCCCGAGGAGGAGGAGAACCCTGCCAATTCCGGCATCAACACCTACCAATTCCGGCATCAACATTGGCGCCCACCGTGGGGCCCGGTAAAACTAACCCAGACCTCAAGAAAACCCCTAGCTGGATGGCGCGCACCAGGAGCACGGCGAATCACAGATCGCCACCGCGAAGTCATCACTCGGCCGGCCCGAACGAACACCCACCACCAGACCTCGCTTTGGAGCTTCTCAGGGCGGAAAACGAGGAGCTAAGACGCCAGATCGCGGAAGCCCGCGATCGCGAGGAAAGACAAGGCCACGAGATACCCTCGCGAACTAGAAGAGATAGCCAGGACTCGTCCATTTCGAACGCATCCAGCGCCACGGAGAGCCCAAGGCGAGAGGGTCACATCCGGCAGGCGCCGCAGCGAGAGAACCGACCCTTCGAAATCGGGCTAACCTTGCTCCCCTTTGACGAGAGGGTTATGGCCGATCTGGTCCCGAGGCGGTTCCAAATCCCCAACATGGACGCTTACGAGGGTAAGACCGACCCCGAAGAGCACATTACCTCCTTCAACGCGCGGATGCTACTGATCGACGCATCCGAGGGCTTGAAATGCCGGACCTTTCCCTGCACCCTAAAGGGACCGGCCATGATGTGGTTCTCTAACCTCCCACAACGCTCCATCCACTCATTCAGACAACTCGCCGAGCAATTCATGGCCAGGTTCACCACGAGCCGAGCCTTCCGGAAAAACTCCACTTGCCTGGTCGGATTCAAACAGAGGTCGGACGAGACGCTGAAGTCCTTCATAGAGCGTTTCAACAACGAAACGGCTCAAATCAGAAATCTCAGCACCGATGTGGCGCTCCACGCCATAGTGTCGACTAAAGCGGGTCCTTTCTCGGACTCCTCGCTCGCCGACTGCAGGATCTTTGGGCGGTGAGACGCCGAGCGATGGGGTATATCAACATGGAAGAGGTTGCCGCCGCCAAAGGAAACCTAGTGGCAAGACAGAGTAGGGATCCGCCCGAGAAAGCGAGATAGAAGGAACGAGCGGCGAGGGCGGCAAGACTACGGAGGACGGTTCACTCCCTTGACCGTGGGTAGGACCGAGTCTGAAGGAGGCCTACGGGCAACCTCATAACCTTGCCCCTCGGAAGGACTCCCACCAGATGCGGATCGCGGAGATATCGCGAATACCACCGGATCTACGCACACCACCAATGAATGTCAAGCGCTGAAGATAAAAATTGAAAAACTCATATAGGAAGGACATTTAGCGAGGTACGTGGACAAAGGGAATGGGGCAACCCCCAGGGAGAACGAAACAAATCGTAGAAGATCCCGTTCACCCGAGCGCAGGCGCAACTGGTCGCCGGCTCGGAGAGGCGAAAGACGTTCACCCGCCCGTCAGCAGGGGAAGCGGTCGAGACGAAGGTACCCTCACTCAATTTAATTGCGGTGGTTTTGCAGGTGGGGACGAATCTAGCAACGGTCGGAGGAGGCACCTGAGATCCGTCAACAGCTCGACGTCAACAGCGGCCCCGCCCGAGGCCTTACCAACCATAACCTTCTCGGAGAGGGATTATCAGGGAATAGATCGCCGCCAAGACGACCCAATGGTGATCACAGTGCACCTCGCTGGATTTAACGTCAGGAGAGTGCTCGTCGACCAAGGAAGCTCGGCAGACGTGATCTACAAAGAAGCCTTCGACCGACTCAAGTTACCGAGCTCGATTATCAGGCCCTATCGAGGTACGTTAGTCGGTTTTTCAGGTGCTAAAGCTCGGGTGACTGGGTACTTCGACGTCTTGCTCACCTTCAAAGCGGACGTCGGGGTCAAGACGATCGAAGCCCACCTCTGGCGGTAAGCCGATTCACCCGCGGACACGCCTACAATATGATATTCGGTAGACCTGTCATCAATGGGATCGGCGCCATTGTCTCCACCCCCCATTTGGCGATGAAGTTCCCCCTATCCGATGGGCAGATTGCTACGATACACGCCGACCAGAAGGAGGCGAGACAGTGTTATGTCAGCGACCTGGGGATGACAGAGAAGAGGTCAGCCCAAGTCGAACTGCATGATTGAGCTTGACCCGAGGGGGGAGAGTGATTTCCGGCCGGTGCCGGTCGATGACATCAAAGAGATCGAAGTAAGAGGACCGGGCAAGAGCATACGTATTAGGACGCAACTGCCCCCGCAGAGCGAGCAGTCCCTGACGAAGGTCCTGCTCGACAACGCGGATCTGTTTGCATGGGGCCCGGAGGACATGCCTGGAATAGACCTCAGAGTGGCCTGCCACAAGCTAGCCATAGAGCACGGCGCTCGCCCCGTTGCTCAGCGCAAAAGAAGACTCGCTGGTCGTATCGCGGCCCTTTCCAGGTTCGTAGTTCGTTCCGCTGACAAATCGCTTCCCTTCTACCAGGTACTCAGGAAACCGACCCGGTTCGAATGGACCGACGACTGTGAAACGGCTTTCCAAAAGCTCAAGGAGTTTCTGGCGTCACCACCGGTCCTTACATGGCCCACCAAAGGAGCCCCTCTCCTCCTCTACCTGGAATGCCACGCACCTCAAGCTCTACTTTAGTTAGACAATTGTAAACGGATGACGTACTCTTTCCTTTCCAAACCCTTTTTCCCACTGGGTTTTTGGTTTAGAAAGGTTTTAACGAGGCGCATCCTTCTTTCCCTTTCTTCCCCATTTAATATAAGTCAATCCCCATTGCATTCAGGGTGTTTTAACTAAGTCATCGAGCCCCAAGCTCGGAAGGTCTTGACCGAGCAACAGACCCCTGTGGTCCTAAACCTCGACCCCTGTGGTCCTAAACCCAAGTCAGCATAAAGGCTTGGTGGGCTCTGTAGGGAAATAGCGCAATAACAGAGTTTAAAAACGCAGCGGAAATTTAAACTTTCCCTTCCATGGATCCTTGCGAATGGTCATGACTCAGGGTTATATGAATTACCTCTTGTAGCGCAGATCGTTTGCAGACGAAAATTGGAATCGAGCACGAGCGTCGCACAGAAAACAACGCCTCTACGTAGTCCACACGAGCGAATTTCGAATGGGATCGGCCTCCGTCACAGTGTTAGCTGACGTAAGGAACCAGACACGATGCAAGTCACGATCTTTGGAACGGCAAGGGTTTTTCCGTGTTCTGACTTCAGTCTTAACGAGTCTATTTATAGACTTCACTTAACCGACCTAGCGCATCCGTAACTACCGTGTGCTCGGCCAAGACCGTAACTTATTGTGTTCTGCGTCTTTCTTGACTCGCTACTGGTGCATCGTAAGAATGCACCATCAATAAAATGAGTCTCACTCATTTATTTAATCTCCCATTAGCTTTGTTCTCATGTGTGTGACCTGTAGGTTCATGTAACGTTGGCAATAATATTAAATCACTATTTAATATTATAAGCGATGTGGTGTCTAGCAATACATCACTGCTACCCAAGTAACGAGAATGTCTTTGTTGTGACGTAACCTTTCCGTGATAATGATCATGTGGATAATTACCCTTTGCCCTTATATCTATATTGACCACAAGGCATAGTATGTGTCACCCTTGTATAGTTCAATATTATATTCCTTGATGCCCGAGTAGACTTAGTAACAACAAATAAGATCAATATCTCATATTGACTTATTTCAGCATGGCCATGCATTTCTGAGTCATACTCTATCAAGGGGCCCACAGATATTAGTCTGTTATGTAGGAGGGCAAATCCCATCTAGGTCACTCATGTCTCTTTGCATGACTCGTTGAGTGCCCAGTTGGCCAGACTTTATAATTGTCACATTACAGACAATGTTTGGCGGCAATAAAACACTCAACTCCTCATGTAGGGACCATAGTGGTTTCAGGTCTGAGGGTGGCATACACCACTATCACTATGAGAATAACTCATGACACTTACATAACACACTATGTAGTATTCTCATGGCGGGTCAATCCAGTACACAATTACCCTAACGTGTACCTATGTGGTGACTTGATATCTCATATCTATAACCTGTGAGATGAGGTTATCAGTCCACCCACATAATAGTCTTGATGCATTATTATTGTCCTTAATAATAATAATACTCGACTACGGATATTTAGAGTAAGTTCTTTAGTATCTCACAACCGAGTCGTCTACTCGATGTTCTATTGAAAACGAACTTTTACTCAAGGACTTTATTACGTTGAAACAAACATAATAATTGAAAATGCCTCATATAATAAATAAACTACATGATACAAAATATAAGTCCAAAGGAAAAACATTGGCCTCTAGGGCTTACACCAACAACTCATCCGCAGCTCGACCCCTGTGGTCCTAAACCCAAGTCAACATAAAGGCTTGGTGGGCTCGTTCGCAGCTCGACCCCTGTGGTCCTAAACCTCGACCCCTGTGGTCCTAAACCCAAGTCAGCATAAAGACTTGGTATGCTCATCCGTAAAAACTGCGGCCCCAAACTCGCCTGACTCGAGGCTTCTAACGCGTCTTGCTCGCCCCAACCGATCCGTTCAGTCTCAAACCCAGGTTAGCATAAAAACCTGGTAGCCCCGTTAAAAGATCCGAGGCTCGCTATCTGACCTAAAGGTTTCGTAAGGAAACTAATGCTCGGCCTAGGTCGGTACGCGGAGATATTGTCTCAACTTGATTGACACAGCGACCATGACCGACCGACCGTCCCTGGAGAAACAACGAGGATCTTTGGAATAAGTGCGGCGGCAGCCTTGATTAAATAATCGGGGCTTACGTCCCTTGTAAAGATAGGAAATAAGGTTAATGCGACACATGTAGCACATGAACCAAGGAAGACTACGCGATCGGTCGAGGTCCGGTACCTCTCACCCGGCTCGGACCTCGAAATCGGACAAACAAGCTTCGGGACACACCCCAGGCCTTGGTGACTCGACTCGGATACTGACCCAAGGACATTGGATAGACCTCCGCTCTTCGTGTGAAGAGTCTAGGGGCTTGTGTTATGGACCGGTCCCCAGCCGAGTCCTAGTATGCTCGTCGACCAGGTGCGAGATCATTTCGGTTCTGCCTACCCGAGCTCGGCAATTGCCACCGACCTGAGACGCGCCAGACCCAACTTCCAGTACGATTTCCCCGATGATAACGTCGAGCTGGGGAAGGGGCGAGCTAACTCAGGTCTCGTGAACCTTCTAGAACGAGGCGTGCCTAAGGTAACACTTGGGGCCGATGTCGATCACGTAGCCGGCACGTAACGAGCTTGGCAGGAGCGAAATATCAGGAAGAGATCAGCTAATTCCCGAATTGTCAGGGAGGGATTACCGCGCGCAGAAATCGGATCGGAGGTTTCCTTCCTTCCAAGCAACTCCACTATATAAAGGGGGCTAGACCCCCCAGGTTTGATACGCTCTACTTACCCTAAACCCTAATACATCCTGCGCCGCTTCTCCTCCAAATCCCTATCTAACTTAGGCATCGGAGTGTTTTTGCAGGTACCACCCCCAGGTCGTCGGACCCTGAAAGAGAAAGCACCCAATCCCGAGGAGGAGGAGAACCCCGCCAATTCCGGCATCAACACCTACCAATTCCGGCATCAACAGAATTAATAATATGGTGTGTGTAGTATGAGGTGTATATATGTGTTATGGACCGGTCCCGAGCCGAGTCCTAGTATGCTCGCCGACCAGGTGCAGACCAGCTCGGTCCCTGCTGACCCGAGCTTCACGAATTGCCACCGACCTGAGACGCGCCAGCTTGTGTGACGGTAGGCCTCGACCGCCCTCCTAGCTAGGCCCCCGAGCTGAGCTCCATAGTGGTCGAGTACCGACCTAAGCCCGTTAACCGAGCAGGGCCCCAGAGACGATGACCGAGCCCACCAACCGAGCAGGGCTCCCAAAGGCGGCGACCGACCTCAACCGGGAGGTATCAAACCCTCCAGAAGGCACACAGGCGGTAATACCAGAAACCCTAATATTGGGGACCACGCCAGATAAAGATAAGCCCTGAACCCTATCGGGTACAGGCCCATCTCGTTCAAACGGTAACTTGCTGAGGAAGGGAACGAAGCGCACATCACGGAACAAACTCTCCTATATAAAGGGGCTTGGCCCCTCAGGTTAAGGGGACTCTCTACTCTCTCTAAACCCGAAAACTCATCTCTATGATGCGAGCTCTATGCTCACCCTAAAAAGCCCTATCTAACTTAGGCATCGGAGTGCCTTTTGCAGGTACCCCACCCGCCGGTCTGAAGGAGGAAGGACATCACGCTCGGAGGAGGAATACTCACCGCGGAGCTCATCTCCCAACTGCCAGGCAGAGGATCAAAGGTACGACCTTGCACCATTTCGTGCATTAACATTGGCGCCCACCGTGGGGCCCGGTAAAACTAGCCTGGGCCTCAAGGATACCACGCGAGCAGGATGGTATCAACCTAAAGATCAGAACTTGGAGCACCTCAGGGCCGAAAAGGCAGTCCGAAACGGATCGGCCTTTACTGGCTATTGACGAGCAACTTTGGAAGGCAAAAACAGGAGCACACCGAACACGGGACCTTCTCGTGGTGAACACATCATCCGATCTCGAAAGGAAGCAGGCAAACGGCAAAGGATCGAAAATAACTTATGGCCTCAACGTTCAGGCTCCAGAAGAACGTGTTTCTAATCAGAGATCAAGATAAAAATCAAATCTTTGGATACCCTAAGAACCAGGAGTGCGGGTCAGCCACACAAATCTCATACGAGATCAAAATCAAATCGTGGGGTATCCTAAAAATAAGGAACGCAGGTCAGCCACAAATCTTGGAAGAAATCAAGATACGCCTGACAAAGCTCAACCACTCAGCTTGGTCAACCTCATCTCAACTACCGAGTTGACCTCAACTCAGTCGCATGACCTGTTATTTGGAGGAGCTCAAGTCAACCACATTGCTGACCCCATCAACTCGGACGGCCACAGATACGTCCCTCAAAACCAGACAACCACCAGGTGGATACGCAGTCCAGTATTCGGGCAACCTACCAGGCCCACCTCTACAATTTCAATATTGAGCGGCTTTAAGCTTCGCCACGCTGGTGACCATGATTATTTGATGACCTCAACCTTGCCGCTTGGACAGCCAATTCAACTACTCACAGGGAAGTATAAAGCTCGACTACGAGCACTTTACCCAGCATAAAAATTAATACTAACTTTATTACATTAAGTTGTTGCAAGTTGTCTATACTTTGGCAGGAACAGTGCCCCAAAACCAAAGGTCGAGCACGCCACGGAGCTCGGCACCCAGCGTCGGAAGAACCTCGACCTCGACACGACCCCCGTGGTCCTAAACCCAAGTCAGCATAAAGGCTTGGTCCTAAACCCAAGTCAGCATAAAGGCTTGGTGAGCTCACTCGCAGCTCGACCCCCGTGGTCCTAAACCCAAGTCAGCATAAAGGCTTGGTGAGCTCACTCGTAGCTCGACCCCCGGGGTCCTAAACCCAAGTCAGCATAAAGGCTTGGTCCTAAACCCAAGTCAGCATAAAGGCTTGGTGGGCTCACTCACAGCTCGACCCCCGTGGTCCTAAACCCAAGTCAGCATAAAGGCTTGGTGGGCTCACTCGCAGCTCGACCCCTGCGGTTCCAAAGATTCCAGGTCAGCATAGAGGCCTGGCTCAGCGGCTTTCGGAAGGTCGCCAGTCGGCCTAAACAACCCCTGTGGTTTCGAAGACACCAGGTCGGCATAAAGGCCTACAAGCTCTAAAGCAGCTCGGCTAAGGTCGCCTGTCGAGCTAAATAAGACCATTGTGTTTTCAAAGACACCGTCAGCATAAAGACGTGCCGAGCTCAAACACAGCGCGACAAAGACTAACCCCTGCGGTTCCAAAGATTTCAGGTCAGCAAAGAGGCATGGCGAGCTCTAAAGCAGCTCGGAAGGTGATAACTCGACCTAAAGAAAAACCTCTGGTCTAAATCATCAAGTCAGCTCGAAGACCTGTCGAGCTCTACTGCTGCTCCACTTAAGCTACCTCACAAAGCATAAAAGAAAGCAAATACAAACTACTCAAGGGTATCCCCCTTGGATTCCTGTTAGGCCACCATTGGCAATAATTCTCTATGTTCGCAGCAACCGGCTTCTCCCTTGCTTCATCGGGATCACCCTGGTTGGTCTTTTCGGCTTCATCCTCCTCCTCCACAATCTTGCCATCCTTCGCAATCTTGGTGAAGTCAAGCTCTGAGATATCCAAATCGGGGGCAACCACCCTGATTTGGGCAAAGGCATTATCAAAGCCCTCCTTGAACTGTAGAGCACAAAAACTCTTATACTCCTCCGCCCGAACAGCTTCGGTCGAGGATTTCTCCTTCTCAATCGCAAGGTCGAAAGCCAAGAGATCTCCTCATTTTGCAACTCTTTTTGGTCCTCCAGTGCCTCATGTAGCTCTCACAAGTTCGGTTACAACTTGCTCGCCACAATGAGCCCAGATCGAATAAGCTCGACCATGACCGACCATCCCGGAGAAACAACGAGGATGCTTTGGAATAAGTGCACCGCGACGCAGCTTAAACAATCCGGGGCTTACGCCCCTTGTAAAGACAGGAAATAAGGTTAATGCACGACTCATGTAGCACATGAACCAAGGGAGACGACGTGATCAGTCGAGGTCCAGTACCTCTCACCAGCTCAGACCTCAGAAATCAGACCTCAAAGGTCATCTCAGACATAGACCTCATGCCTCGCAGATCGGATCATCTGACCAGTCATTATATTATTGACAGCTGAAACCCATGTAATCGATCGTGGCACTTAGATGGGTCCAACCCGACCTACTACTCGACAAACGCCACCGGTGATCGGCAAGCAAGTCTCGGGGACTTATGGTTCAAAATCAACAACGGATCACTCCCCATTCAATAGCCCTCATTCGTAGGGTCAAAAAACAAACAAATAATATAGACTTCCTAACTTTTCGAGTTAACAAAGTCTAGGGGGCTTGTGTTACGGGCCGGCCTCCGAGCTGGGCTCCTAACTGGATCACCGAGCTGAGCCGAACCAATCCGAGCCCTACATTTACGAAACTGGATGTAGATCTAGCGGTTCAGGCCGCATCAGATGATCGACGGCGGGAAGAGGAACGGTTGAGCAGACGTCCCATCTGAGTCCCATCACATAGCAGAACGCCGAGTAAAGGTGCAACACATGGAGCGTGACCCCGGACAAACAAGCTTCTGGGACACACCCCCGACCTTGGTGACTCGACTCGGATACCGACCCAAGGACACTGGATAGACCCTCCGCCCTTTCGTGCGAAGAGTCTAGGGGGCTTGTGTTATGGACCGGTCCCCGAGCCGAGTCCTAGTATGCTCGCTGACCAGGTGCAGACCAGCTCGGTCCCTTCTGACCCAAGCTTGACGAATTGCCACCGACCTGAGACGCGCCAGCTTGTGTGACGGGCCGGCCTCCGACCCGGCCCTCCTAGCTAGGCCCCCGAGCTGAGCTCCATAGTGGCCGAGTACCGACCTAAGCCCGTTAACCGAGCAGGGCCCCAGAGACGATGACCGAGCCCACCAACCGAGCAGGGCTCCCAAAGGCGGCGACCGACCTCAACCGGGAGGTATCAAACCCTCCAGAAGGCACACAGGCGGTAATACCAGAAACCCTAATATTGGGGACCACGCCAGATAAAGATAAGCCCTGAACCCTATCGGGTACAGGCCCATCTCGTTCAAACGGTAACTTGCTGAGGAAGGGAACGAAGCGCACATCACGGAACAAACTCTCCTATATAAAGGGGCTTGGCCCCTCAGATCTAAGGGGGACTCTCTACTCTCTCTAAACCCTAAAACTCATCTCTATGATGCAAGCTCTATGCTCACCCTAAAAAGCCCTATCTAACTTAGGCATCGGAGTGCCTTTGCAGTACCCCACCCACGGCCTGAAGGAGGAAGGACATCACGCTCGGAGGAGGAATACTTACCGCGGAGCTCATCTCCCAACTGCCAGGCAGAGGATCAAAGGTACGACCTTGCACCATTTCGTGCATTAACAATATGAAATGACATTTCAATTATATGATATTAAATAAGCTTCATTAGTCTTTGTGTTTTTAGTTTTTTTTTCCTTCTTATAATAAGGAACAGAGGTAGTTGTAAGAGTTGGGAGAGCTTCTTATAATTTTCAATGATTATTGAGAGAGAAAAAAACAAGTTGTAAGAGTTGGGAGAGCCTCTAGTGGGGAGACATTACTCTAACATTTCAGATTTTCTATGATTATTATTTCTTGATACAGATTTAGAGTAGTTAGACCGAACTCACTAAGATTTAGATTCGCTAGCACTTCTTCCCCATCACCAGCGAGATCCAAGCCTGCTTTTTCACTCACATGTTTTTAGCTTTATTTTAATGCACGGGAACAGCCAGTAATGCGGTTCTTGTCTCTTCAAGAGAGACATGGGTAGAAGTATTTGCGGCCATTGTTTTAGCCAACAGAGTAGTCCATACATGCACATGAATTTACATTATTGAATCCAAGTTTTTAATAGAATACTAGTAACATACCCGTGCGTATACGCACGGGTCGCGGAACGTTTGTATAATTGTTATGGAAGACTATGTCTTCTGGTCTAACAAATATTTGAATATAAAATTTTTTATACCAATATTAATATTTAATATTAATTGTATATAATATAATAATGGAACCCAAACTACAGTGATTCAAAATTCTCTGTTATATACAAATAAACTTATTATACTAAATCATTGCATGTTTCCACTTGAGACTTAGAATTGTGAATAAATATCTCAGAATAATAAAGACATGCATAAAATTGATATGTCCTCAAAGAAAAAGAAACTATACCTACAAACTCAATAAAAACTATTGCATGTTTTCCTCATCGGGAGTCAAGAAAAATAATGAATTATAAATAATAAATATCTACATAAAATTGATATGTGCTCAACGCAATTAAACTATCCCGACAAATTCAATCTAAGGAATTACGTTTCCTGGCAGTACTCAGGAAACGTAATTCCTTAGATTGTCCAAATGCTTGCAGCTCGCGAGAAAAAGTCTTCTTAAATAACACTAATGAGGAGAAAGATGAAATACAGCCTACCGCTTCAAGGAAGAGAAAATCCAAGAATTCAGGTTTTTTATTTCCTTTTATATGTAAATATTTTTTTTTGCCAAAAAAGTGAGTTTAAGCTCAACCTGCCGAGATCAAGCTCAGCCTGTCGAGATGAGGATTGACTTCGACAGCTGGAGGACCAACAGCTTGAGTTTGATCTCGACAGGTTGAGCTTGATCTCGGAAGGTTGAGCTTAAACTCGACAGCTTGATGGAGCATCAAGACCCATCACAACCAAGCTGTCGAAATAAATCTAACTTGATAGCTGTCGAGATCAAGCTGAACCGAGATCAAGCTTAACCTAAGCTCAACCTGCCTAGATCAAGCTCACCCTGTCGAGATCACGATTGACTTCGACAGCTTGAGGACCAACAATAGCTGTCGAGATCAAGGACCAACAGCTTGAGTTTGATCTCGACAGGTTGAGTAACCTCAACCTGCCGAGATCAAGCTCAACCTGTCGAGATCAGGATTGACCTTGACAGCTTGATGACCAACAACTTGCGTTTGATCTCGACAGGTTGAGCTTGATCTCGACAGCTTTTCACATGATTTATTTCGACAGCTTGATTGTGATGGCTCTTGATGCTCCAATAGATAGTTTAGTCTTCAAGCTATCGAGATCAAACACAAGCTGTCGAGATCAGGATTGACTTCCACAGTTTGAGGACCAACAGCTTCAGTTTGATCTTGACAGTTTGAGTTTGATCTCGGTTGAGCTTGACAACCGAGATCAAACTCAGCCTGTCAACATCAAACTCAAGCTGTTGGTCCTCAAGCTGTCGAAGTCAATCGTGATATCGACAGGTCGAGCTTGATCTCGATAGGTTGAGCTTGATCTCGGCAGGTTGAGCTTGATCTCGGCAGGTTGAAGACAACTATCTATTGGAGCATCAAGACCCATCACAATCAAGCTGTCGAAATAAATCTAACTTGATAGCTGTCGAGATCAAGCTCAACCTAAGCTCAACCTGTCGAGATCACGATTGACTTCGACAGCTTGAGGACCAACAATAGCTGTCGAGATCAAGCTCAACCGAGATCAAGCTCAACCTGTCAAGATCAAACTCAAGGTGTTGGTCCTCAAGCTGTCGAAGTCAATCCTGATCTCGACAGGTTGAGATTGATCTCGGCAGGTTGAGCTTACTCAACATGTCGAGATCAAACTCAAGCTGTCGAAGTCAATCCTCATCTCGACAGGCTGAGGTTGATCTCGGCAGGTTGATTGTTCGTCCGAGTTTATACAACCAATATCTTATTCAGAACAACATAACATGACGCGTCCCGTCCCGTGCGTAGCACGGGTGTTCTGCTAGTTTTCTAAAAATCAATGGCCACCACAGATGTTGAGTACCGTTGCTTCCGACAGCAAGGCCCTCGAGAAAGCCTTCTCTCAGTACGGTGAAGTCGTTCTCCATTTTGCCTAGCTGCTTGAAAGGGAAAAAAAAAAGAGGAAGAAAAAGATGATGAAAATGGGAGATGAAATAGGAGGGGATGAGAAAGAGAGAGAGCAACAGATGCGAAGAGAATGAAGCTGAATTTCAAAAAAAAAATTGAAAGATGAAGAGAGAAGAAGAGGGAAACAGATGAGAGGTGAAGGAGGGAACACATTTTTTTTTCCCGTGAATCTTCTCAAGGCCTCGAGCTCTGTCTTCTCTCCCCTGTCACCGGTATTAGCGAGGGAGTGAAATGGATGAGTGAGTTGGAGAGTCAGCGTGAGTTGGAGCTGAGGGAGTTAGAGAATCAGAGAGAGAGAGCGAGAGATTAGGTTTGAAATTTGAAATTACTGCTAAAATGACTTTTCTACCCTTAAAAAAGGACAGATGGCATAAATATAAGAGATCTAGTTTAGTCATTAAAACAGCCTATTCTTCTCCTATATTATATTGATGATTTACATTGAAAATGTCATAATCATGGAAGTTGGAAAGGTTCCTCATGGGAGACACTATTTTTGTGATAATGTTTAGATCCAAGTCTTGATTTTTTTTAATAGCAAACCGATATTTTAACAGTGGAGTACTAGGGGTATTTGGCCCATGATTTTGGGGTCTCCTTTTTTTAATTTTAACACCTCCCCCCAAGAAAAAGACCAAAATAGCCCTCTAAATTTCCCTAACCCCTCCCCTTCCTCCTTTCTCATTTCCTCACCTCCCTCACTCTCAGTCTCGAATCTCACCTCCCTCACTCTCTCAAACCTCACCTCCCTCTCACTCTCAGTCACTTCCTCACCTCCCTCTCACCTCGAACGTCTCTCTCCCTCTCTGGAACGTCCCTCTCCCTCTCAGTCACTTCGTCTCTCCACTTCGTCTTCAAGGTAATCTCTCATTGCTCTTTTTTTTTTTGCGTTCTCTGGTATTCCGGATTCTTGAATCCAGATCAATCCAAAAACAAGAATCCGGATGAACAAAGTGAATTAAATCAGATTCAAACATCCGGACTCTTGTTTTCAGATTGATCCGGATTCAGGAATCCGGAAGTTCAAAATTGATTAAATTCCTTTTGTTTGTCCGGATTCTTGTGTCCGGATTGATCCGGATTCAAGAATCCGAAATTTTGTTAAACTGCAACAATTAATTTGTTTATTTATTATTTGTATTTTATTTATAAATATTATAATAATAACCATATTAACATTAATTTTATGAATTTATTTTACAGAATTATGGCACGTACGACGGGTGCAGCTGTGAGGGGTGGTCGGATATCAGGTGATCGGATATCAGCTACTGTTGAAGATAGGAGGAGACCTACTATGTCGGCACGCAAGCAGCAAGACGAGCAGCGCCGACCTCAATATGGTAGTGGAGCCGGTACTTGTAACACCCCAGCTACCCAGTGCAGCCTTTGGCCCACCGAAATGCTGAGCATGCTACTCACAGGACACTCCCGCAGCCACACGCGGGGTTTTTGCCTTATGAAAAATGATTCTTGAACACCCTTTTCCAGACACCCAAATACAACACCGTATTTCCGTACGGTCCGTACCGTACAGACATGTATGGAACCGTACGGAATCCGTACGCCTCTTTTTTTTTTAACAGACATAGATTTTTTAACTGGTTAACGCAGTTCATGTAAGTGGTTAATGCAGTCCACTAACAGGTTAATACACAGATTTTTTAACTGGTTAACGTAGTTCATGTAAGTGGTTAATAGAGTCCACTAACTGGTTAATACACAATTTTTTTTAACTAGTTAACGCAGTTCATGTAAGTGGTTAATGCAATCTACTAACGGGTTAATACAGACAGATTTTTTTTAACTGGTTAACGCAGTTCATTTAAGTGGTTAACGCAGTTTATGTAAATGGTTAACGCATATAATAATATTTTTTTTGGAAAAAAAGTATTTTTTTGAAAAAACTAAAATAAAAATGTCCGCACATGTACGGACATACGGTCCGTACAAGTACGGACATACGGTGGCTGGGACGGTGTTGCCAAAATGGGTGTGCATTTAGTGCGACCCTTGCCTTATATAGGACTCGAACCCACGCCCAGTGGCTTTAAAGGCCACGGGAAGCATCCCAGTAACACCAACTCAACTATAGTTGAGTTGGTGTTAGTGGGATGTGTAGTACCCTAATTTTGTCCG
Organism: Calophaca sinica; assembly: GCA_037113605.1. Classification (NCBI taxonomy): domain Eukaryota; kingdom Viridiplantae; phylum Streptophyta; class Magnoliopsida; order Fabales; family Fabaceae; genus Calophaca; species Calophaca sinica. Next base: position 73,210,724 of record CM073734.1, read on the forward strand.
GCCTTTTTATTTTATTTTATTTTATTTTAACTTTTTTTTTTGTGATAAAAATAAAAATAATGTTTTTGGTTTCATAATAAAAAAAAAGAAGAAGAAAAATAAATAAACAAAAGAAAAGAAGTGAAAAAGGAAAAATAAAATTTATTGAAAAGGGGCTGCATATTACAATCATGGTGGTGCAAATAGCAAAGGCCAAAACTGGCCATAGCCCAGCCCATTTTATCAACTAGCCTAATAACACTTCTTACTTTGCGCACCCCTTTTTCCCTTATGCACCCCCCTGCGCCACGCTCCTTTGCTTGCTTCTTGCACTCCACAGCACTGCTTTCTACACCCCCGCTTCATTTGCGCGCCCCCAGCCCAGCACCCACGCAAGCCCAGCCCAATTCCCTTTAACCATAAAAAACCTGAACCATCTCACATTCTCTCATTTTCTCTCATCTGCGGTGCCCTCCCCTCTTATGCTCTCTCTTCTCTCCCCTTCTCCAACCCTAGCTTCTCCTCCCACCATTTTCGCCACCATTCTCGGCTCCCTCTTTCTCTCTTCCCTCACTTAGGGATGGCAATTAGACTCAGGCCCACTGGGCACCCGAAAAAAAGCCCGCAATGGGCAGGGTAATTACCCGCATTATGGGCCTGGGTAATTACCCGCAATTTTGAGTGAGTATGGGTGCAGGTATGGATACTCTAGTGCCCAGCCCGCCCCGCGGCCCGCGCGCGCGCACACACACACACACACACATATATATATATATAGTCATATTAAGTAATTAATATATTTCTAAACCTAGGGCTGCTTCCAATTCCAAAACTAAACCCATATTTCTAAACCTAGAACTAAAAATTTACTAAAATCTAACCCTCACTGCGCTGTTGCTTCTTTGTTCCTTCCCCATCGACCCTCACTGTGTCGTTGCTTCTTCTGCTTCACTGCGTGCGCTTCTTCCGATTACCGCTTCTTCTGTTTCTTACACATTGGTCGCGAGTTCCTCCGACGAAGTTTCTTACGATCGCTTCTTCCGATCGCGCTTCTTCTGCTTCTTTGATTATCACTTTCTTTTTTCTCACTTTCAGGTATATCCATGTTCTGCAAGCCTACATTTGTGAATCTCAGGATCTGTTTGGCTTTTTATGGAAGTGTTTTTTTTTTGTCCTTTTTTTTGTGAATCTCATGACCTGTGGATGCTTGGAATTTCAAGTCTAATAATATTATCTTTATTTTAAGGATACTTCAGCGGACATAAAACCTTCAACAACAGAACCACAAAATTCTTGTTGCAATTTGTGTAGTAATATTTTTCTGGATGGTATATATATTGTCTTCTATTATTGGGGTTTTTCATCAATTGACTATTGCTAGTTGAATTTGAATTTTTTATTTTGATCTGTATTGAACAACTCAAAGAAGCAATAGTAAGAAGCATAGACTAAATGTAGGATGGTCCAATATTTGGCTAAATACTATGATTTGTAATATTTAGAATTGATTTGAAAAATTTTTGGATCGTATTTTAATTAAGTAATGATGTTCTTTTCGTTGTTTATTGATTTTTCATGGTTAAAGTGCGGGTAGCGGGTGCGGGTACGGGCACTTAGGTACCCAGCCCGCAAGGGGATGGGCACTAAAGTTGCTGTCCAAGCGGGTATGGGCTCGGGTACGAGCACTTTTTTCAAATGCGGGTATGGGGACGGGCACTATAGTACCCTGCCCAAAGGGTACCCATTGCCATTCCTACCCTCACTTCACTTCCTTCTTCCATTTCTCAAAAAACCTAGGAGCACATGAACCCTAGAATCCCAACGGCGCTCCCTTCTCTCTCTGAATCCTCTTCTCCTTCAATCAACCCTAGATCTCGTTCTCTCTCATCTCTTTTCCTAACCGAATCCAAAATCACAAAAATCTTCTAAATCTCCTCAAATCCGATTCAAATCCCTACAATCAACCCAAATCTCGCCTTTAAGTGCAAAGTCGAAACAATATCACACGGATTCCGCAAAGGACAAGGAGAAAAGAGAAGGAACCTCGTGTGGTTCCTCCAAATCCGATCCCAGAGGAGTTAATCAGGGAAATCTTCTATTTTTCTCACATTTTCCTTTCTTTTTCTTTAAAAAGTTTCCATTTTTATTACTCATCCACTCCTTTTTCACAGGTGATGCGAAAAGGAAAGCTTGAAGGCTACAAAAGGGGGACCCTAAAAAGAGAAAATGGGGAAGAGAGGGAGGCGGTAGCACATTGAAGCAGAGGAAATAGAGAGTGAGAGTGAGAGGAAGGAATCCAAAAAAAAAAGCAGCAGAAGCAAAGCGTGTAGAAGAAGAGAGAGACCTAAAAGATCAAACAATATAGGTTTAGGTTTTTTTCCTTTTTTTTTTTATCCCTCTTTCGATCTTCTCTGTAATTTTCTGGGAAGGAGCACAAGAGCCCAGGTTCCCTCTTCTTCTTTGTTTTCATATTTTCTGTTTTTTTTTGCCATGGTTTTGTATGTTGGACTGAGATGTACATGATTGTTGTTGTTATTATTGTTGTCGTTGTTATTATTGTTGTTGCTGCAATTGTTGTTGTCGTTGTTATCGTGATTGTTGTTGTTGTTGTTGTACGGTTCTTGAACGAGATTAGGATTAGGGTTTGGCCTTCCAATGGGGTCAAACCCTTAGTAGGGACCAATGTGCAAATTTTCTATTAAGGAGGGGTACAAAAGCAAAATAGGAAATTTCTATTTCTTTATCTACACATTCTTTTAATTAAATAAATAAGCTAATATTTTTTAACTTGTTTAATTTATTTTTATTTTTATCTTTTAATCTGCTTCTGTAAGTAAAAAATATTCCTTCTTTTAAATAGATTTTTTTTATCCTTTTTACATGTTAATAACTAAGTAATTAAAATTTTGCTTTTATTATTTTTATTTAAAATAACAGAAAATGTAATTTTAGGTCTATTAGATTTATTTAGGGGGATCGATTCATTTAATTATGCTAAACAATCAATAGTAATAGCTATTAGTAATGAAATTCTTTTGACTCTTTTTTTATAATATTAGCAGTGTTATTAATTAGTGGAAATGGTCGGTAATTGATATGTTCAGGTCAGAGTCACAAATAGAGTCTCATTTCCATTTCAGCAAGTATACTTATAGAAATAAAATAAACAAATTTCACTTTTGGGAAATAAATTATTTATGGGCAAACAATTATTTTCAAACAATAAAAGGTACCGTTTTACGGGCGTCGCGGAGTGCTAATAACTTCCCCGCACGTAATTAACTCCCGAACTCAAAATCTGGTTCAAAAGACCTTTTTCTTTATAAAAATCAAAAATAGGTTTTCCAATGTTTCCTATAAAAAAATAAATATTGGTGGCGGCTCCATTTAAATTTTTAGGGCGGTTGTCACAGCTGGCGACTCCGCTGAGGACTTTAGAGAGTTAGGCCTTAAAATTGTTTGAATTAATTTGTTTGCCTATTAAATGATTTATTTCCCTTTGTTTTCTTTTATTCTTATCTTTGATTTATTTGTTTTAATTTTGATTTATTCTATTTGTTTCACATGTATATATGAACTTTAAGATAGCCACTTTGTATATAAATGTATTTGTTAATTTATTTTGCAGCGGGTAGTATTTTAGGTTATTGCTCCTTCACACACTTCACTTTATACACTTTATTTACACACACTATGAGTGGGTGCCCTATACCCGGGCCCGAGTGAACCTTAAGTTAGGAGAGGCTGTGTAATGGGTGCTCTGCTGGACGTACGACCAGTGGGTTCCTATGAAGGCCTCACCTAGAGTTTGGCTCCATTTGAGAAAAAACCATCCTTTAATAATATACTTATTATTGGTGGTAACATTTTCAAATGGGACCCTTGGCTCTAGGGACCTTTTAGATTAGTATCTTAAATCCACCCAATGGAAAGACACTTAATATAAACCCTAGATCATTTTAAGGAGCTACTGGCCCATATCACAAAAGGAGCATACCTTATCCCATTTTCCACGTGACAAAAGTCGTATGACCTAGGATCTTAGGAAATACCGGCCTACTTCACAAGGGGCACACTCTGTCCATTTTTTCCTTCGTCCATTTATTTTCCATTCACATTTCAAAAATTGTGAAAGATAATAAATGATATTTTTCTCTAAAAAATATTATTTGTTATTCTTCTTTGCAAAAAAACACAGTTTCAAAAAATATTTTTCCTTCTCGTTCTTTTTCCCTCTAAAAAATAAATTTTCGAAAAAGAAGTATTTTTTCTCTTTTTTTAGCGACATTTCTCATTATCATTGCATTCATTTTATTTTTATAGAAAAAAATAAATAATTTTTTTTCTCCTTTCTCCATCATATTCTTTGCATGAAATGTACATAAAATAAAAAAATTCATGACATGCATAATCATGACATCCTCATAACGTAACCCATTTTTTCTCCTCAACAGAAAAATAGATACAAATAAGCTTTCCCTGCATCCCTACCGGACTTGAGCCCAATCTAGACTCATGGACTTGTTGGAACAGAATCAGCAAGCGATGAGAGAAGAACTCGACCAAATCAATGGTAAGATGGACAAGATATTGGACCTTCTGCAGAACTTGAATCCAAAATTGACCACTGATAAGAACCATTCCATCAGCACTAATGAGTATCAAGAGGCTTCCAACGGCCCATCAGGAGACCCCCTAGATCAGGAGAGACTCCAAATTGTGGAAGATAGGCTGAAAGCAATTGAAGGGGCAAATCATATTGGGTTCAAAGCTTCAGAAGTATGTTTGGTCCTGGACGTGGTAATTCCTCCAAAATTCAAAGTTCCTGAGTTCGTCAAGTATGAAGGCTTAACTTGTCCAAAAAGCCACCTCATCATGTACTGCCGGAAGATGGCCTCCTGCTCCAGTAATGATAAGCTCTTAATCCACTTCTTCCAAGAGAGTCTTACCGGGGCATCCCTACGCTGGTATATGCAGTTAGAGCGGAGCAAAATCAACTCATGGAATGATTTGGCTAAAGCTTTCATCAAACAGTATAAATACAATATGGACATGGCTCCTGGCCGCTCCCAGTTGCAAACCATGGTAAAAGGGGGCAATGAAAGCTTCAAAGAGTATGCCCAAAGATGGAGAGGGATTGCAGCCCAAGTGGAACCTCCGCTATCTGAGAAAGAGATGGTTACCACGTTCACTGACACACTTCAACAACCCTTCTATGATCTGATGATGGGAAATGTCTCTTCAAGCTTCTCAGACCTAGTTGTTGTCGGAGAAAGAGTGGAAGCCGGGATAACAAGCGGAAGGATTGACAACCTCGAAGCTCAACAGCCATTGCATAGTATAGGTCAAGAGATGGAAGAAGATACAAATGATGCTCATCATGACATGCACTGAGGCAGTGGGCCACTCCATTAAGAATTGTTGGGCTCTGATTAATATGAAGTGGTAAAACTTCAAGGAATAGCCTTGTTTAAGCAACCTTCATTTGTTTTTACACTTTGCCCGAAGCCCTGGGGCATATCTTGTAAAGGGCCCACTTTGTTCCCATCTTTTCAATACATCAATGAAAAGACAATTTGAATTTTTCAACTTCCCTTCTTGATACGTGGTCAATCCGGGATAAAAAAAATAATTAAGAAAAATATAAAAGAAAATGGTAAAACAAATGCACAATAATCAAAAATTAATTTTTGTGAAAATTTGAGCAATAAGGTTTTGAGATGAAGTTTGGCCGTTTTTCTCTATCCAAAAATATAAAAAATTATTTATCCCTTGCTACCCCTTTTGAGCCTAAAACGAAATTCTCTTTCAAATACCCTAAACAAGGATCACCCATACATTGAAGGCTAGCACAATAGTCCATTAAATTTTGTCTATTAAAAAAAAAGCAAAGCGAGCAAGCAAGCAAGCAAATATTAAATGCAACGTATCAAGACGTTTGCAAAGAATAAATGAATAAAAATGCAAAAGCAAAACAAGACAATTGTGCTAGCAACCATCAAAGTGCATCTTTAGACTAAAGATCCTTATTTCCATAAACCCTTAAATACTTTTTGAGCCTGAAATATCCTTTCTTTCATTGCCCTTAACCCTTGGCCATGTTACAACCCTAATAAAGTTCATTCTGATCAAAGTCAAATTGCTCATATTTTCCTAAAACTTGATTTTTGAAAAAGGAGATCCATATAAACTCCTCAGTGCAGTTGCTTTACCTAAAAAAAAGAATATAAAATAAAATGCTCGCTAGGCTGAAAACCCGAAAGGGCGGTCTAGGCAGAAGTTAGAGCGACCCGCTAGATTAAAAACTCGCAAAGAGCGGCCTAGGCAAAAGTTAGGGTCAAATTTACAAACATGTCAACCCAGATTGGACCTCACAGATCTAAACATAAACCAAGAAGTTAGGGGGCAAAAGCTAGGTCCATCATCTACAAGCTTCACATTCGTTCCGATTTCAAAACTACGCTAGGTGATCCATCTCTCAACATAGATCCTTCCTCACATGGCTGGACGAAGGCTAAAGGGACACTGAAAAGTCTCTATGGATCAAAGTTGTCAATCTAATCCTTCCAAAGGCATCCAAAGCATGAAGATGAAAATTTGAAGATCCACAAAATGATTTGTCAAGGGGCAAATACGCAAACCTGGTGCATTGCAAAGTCAACCATTTGGACAAGCAAGCCAACATAAAATTATCACCCCACGAGTCTAGGGGCAAAGTCCTCAAAGGAATTCAGGGAAATCAAAAAAAAAATTCAAAACAATAATAATATTCGTGCATAGCATACCATTCATTGCATTTTACATAATCATTAATACTTTTGGGTCCCCGGCCCACCTTCAAAATTATTTCTCTAAAAATAAAACAACATTCATGCATAGCATATCATTCATTGCATCTGGCATGATCATCAATACTTCTGGGCCTCAGACCCACCTTCAAAATCATTTCTCTAAAAAATAAAAATTTCATTTCATGCTAGCATACCATTCATTGCATCCTGCATGACTATCAAAGTTTTTGGGTCCATTGACCCACCCTCTTAAATATTACATATAGTTGGTCTGTTGTTACTCAGTAAGAACTAGTACTCAGCCTACTCAATCTATTAGCATGAGTTAGGAACCTGTCCTACACCTTGTTGGGAATCTGACCCATCATCTTGGGAATCTGACCCAAGCCTTTAGTCGGGAACCTGACCCGCGTCTCGGATCTTCCTCAATTATGGAAATCGATCCACACCTTTTAGCGAGAGTTAGGAACCTGTCTTACACCTTGCTGGGAATCTGACCCATCACCTTGGGAATCTGACCCAAGCTTTTAGTCGGGAATCTGACCCGAACTGTGTCGAGTGACAGAGAAGCTCATACACTGGACGTTCACCTGCAATAGGAAAACCAGTCTATACTTTAACAAGAGTTAGGAATCTGACCTACACCTTATCGGGAATCTGACCCGAACCTATATTGAGTGACAGAGAAACTCATATCACGGATATTCCTTAAAGTAGGGTAGTCCATCCGTACCTTTTGGCAAGAGTTAAGAACCTGACTTACCCTTGTTGGGAATCTGACCCAAACTTGTGCCGAGTGACGAAGAAGCTCGCATCCCAGGCTTACCCTAAGTAGGGAAATAATCAATACAAAAGATGTGAGGGTTAGGAACCAGACCTATGCCTTACCGAGAATTCACTAGGAACTGAACCTAGAATGCTCACCAATTTTGTAAGGAATCATAGTCATACCTATGCCTTACAGGGAATTCACTAGGATATCGACCCTAGAATTTCCCACCAAAGTCGGCAACCAATCCCGCAATCTCAAACCACTTATTTCAGACAAAATTAGAGTCATTTATCCTTAATTACCTTTTACAAGGAATGCACGAAGACCTTCGAGTAAAATGTAATTAAGGAGGGGCAGCTGTAGTACCCTAATTTTGTCCGGCCTTTTTATTTTATTTTATTTTATTTTAACTTTTTAAATTTGTGATAAAAAATAAAAATAATGTTTTTGGTTTCATAATAAAAAAGAAGAAGAAAAAAAAATGAATAAAGAAAAGAAAAGAAGTGAAAAAGGAAAAATAAAATTTATTGAAAAGGGGCTGCATATTACAATCATGGTGGTGCAAATAGCAAAGGCCAAAACTGGCCATAGCCCAGCCCATTTTATCAACTAGCCTAATCACACTTCTTACTTCGTGCACCCCTTTTTCCCTTATGCACCCCCCTGCGCCACGCTCCTTTGCTTGCTTCTTGCACTCCACAGCACTGCTTTCTACACCCCCGCTTCATTTGCGCGCCTCACCTCAAAGACTCCACGCAAGCCCAGCCCAATTCCCTTTAACCCTAAAAAACCTGAACCATCTCACGGTCTCTCATTTTCTCTCATCCGCGGCGCCCTCCCCTCCTACGCTCTCTCTTCTCTCCCCTTCTCCAACCCTAGCTTCTCCTCCCACCATTTTCGCCACCATTCTCGGCTCCCTCTTTCTCTTTTCCCTCACTTCACTTCCTTCTTCCATTTCTCAAAAAACCTAGGAGCACATGAACCCTAGAATCCCAACGGCGCTCCCTTCTCTCTCTGAATCCTGTTCTCCTTCAATCAACCCTAGATCTCGCTCTCTCTCATCTCTTTTCCTAACCGAATCCAAAATCACAAAAATCTTCTAAATCTCCTCAAATCCGATTCAAATCCCTACAATCAACCCAAATCTCGCCTTTAAGTGCAAAGTCGAAACAATATCACACGGATTCCGTAAAGGACAAGGAGAAAAGAGAAGGAACCTCGTGTGGTTCCTCCAAATCCGATCCCAGAGGAGTTAATCAGGGAAGTCTTCTATTTTTCTCACATTTTCCTTTCTTTTTCTTTAAAAAGTTTCCATTTTTATTACTCATCCGCTCCTTTTTCACAGGTGATGCGAAAAGGGAAGCTTGAAGGCTACAAAAGGGGGACCCTAAAAAGAGAAAATGGGGAAGAGAGGGAGGCGGTAGCACATTGAAGCAGAGGAAACAGAGAGTGAGAGTGAGAGGAAGGAATCCAAAAAAAAAAGCAGCAGAAGCAAAGCGTGTAGAAGAAGGGAGAGACCTAAAAGATCAAACAATATAGGTTTAGGTTTTTTTCCTTTTTTTTTTATCCCTCTTTCGATCGTCTCTGTAATTTTCTGGGAAGGAGCACAAGAGCCCAGGTTCCCTCTTCTTCTTTGTTTTCATATTTTCTGTTTTTTTTTTTGCCATGGTTTTGTATGCTGGACTGAGATGTATATGATTGTTGTTGTTATTATTGTTGTCGTTATTATTATTGTTGTTGCTGCAATTGTTGTTGTCGTTGTTATTGTGATTGTTGTTGTTGTTGTTGTTGTACGATTCTGGAACGAGATTAGGGTTAGGGTTTGGCCTTCCAATGGGGTCAAACCCTTAGTAGGGACCAATGTGCAAATTTTCTTTTAAGGAGGGGTATAAAAGCAAAATAGGAAATTTCTATTTCTTTATCTACACATTCTTTTAATTAAATAAATAAGCTAATATTTTTTAACTTGTTTAATTTATTTTTATTTTTATCTTTTAATCTGCTTATGTAAGTAAAAAATATTCCTTCTTTTAAATAGATTTTTTTATCCTTTTTACCTATTAATGACTAAGTAATTAAAATTTTGCTTTTATTATTTTTATTTAAAATAACAGAAAAGGTAATTTTAGGTCTATTAGATTTATTTAGGGGGATCGATTCATTTAATTATGCTAAACAATCAATAGTAATAGCTATTAGTAATGAAATTCTTTTGACTCTTTTTTTATAATATTAGCAGTGTTATTAATTAGTGGAAATGGTCGGTAATTGATATGTTCAGGTCAGAGTCACAAATAGAGTCTCATTTCCATTTCAGTAAGTATACTTATAGAAATAAAATAAACAAATTTCACTTTTGGGAAATAAATTATTTATGGGCAAACAATTATTTTCAAACAATTAAAGGTACCGTTTTACGGGCGTCGCAGAGTGCTAATAACTTCCCCACACGTAAATAACTCTCGGACTCAAAATCTGGTTCAAAAGACCTTTTTCTTTATAAAAATCAAAAAAAGGTTTTCCAATGTTTCCTATAAAAAAAAATATTGGTGGCGGCTCCATTTAAATTTTTAGGGTGGTTGTCACAAGATGCTTCCTGTGGCCTTTAAAGCCACTGGGTGCGGGTTCGAGTCCCATATAAGGCAAAAACCCCGCGTGTGGCTGCGGGAGTGTCCTGTGAGTAGCATGTTCAGCATTTCGGTGGGCCAAAGGCTACACCGGGTAGTTGAGGTGTTACAGTACTTCAGCCGGTACTTCAGCAGTACATGAGCCGGTATAGGAGCCGGTACTTCAGCCGGTACATGAACCGATACAGGAGCCGGTAAAGCAGCCGGTAGTGGAGCCGATACATCAGGATCAGGGGGCGCGGTTCATGAGGCTGCCCATGAGGATCACGCACTGCAGGGGGCCGTGGATTAGGACCCGGAGTCATTCCCTGGCGGCCCATACGACAAATCAGTTCTCATTAGTTATGGACGAAAACGTGTGGCCTCACGGTTGTAGGTTGAGCCCGACGTAAGTAACACTATTTTTTTAAACATTATTTTGATTTATTTATAAATGTAATTGACTTGTACTGTTTTGATGTCGATTCTTGCGGGAGATGTGAGGTCATCGATCCACGACACTAGTGTATCTGCTTTTGGCCCTCATGACGAGATTGTTGCTCTTGTGAGGGAGTCGAAGCTTGATCCACTCAGGCGGCTTTGCTACAAGGTGATCGACAAGGGACTAATCACTGCTTTTGTGGAACGATGGCATTCAGACACTTCTTGCTTCCACCTACTGATCGGTGAGATGACGGTCACTCTGGATGACGTCTCGCAGCTGCTCCATATTCCAGTGATGGGGACGTTCTATAACATGGCACAACTGGATAAGCGGCGGCTTTGCTTTCTTGAGTCGTTAGGTGTCCCTAGCTGCGCAGATCTTTGAGATTGAGAGAAGAACAAAGGTATTTATGTTCGACTTGAGTGGCTGCGCAGCGTGGTATATACGATGTGCCGTAGAGATGGAGAGTAGGACATGGCAGCCAGGGCTTACCTATTGCACCTTGTGGGCACCACTTTGTTCGCTGAGAAGAGTGGGTCCTTGACGCGTATAAGATGGCTGCACATGTTTAGGGACTTGAGTCGTGCCCATACCTACGCATGGGGTGCCATGGCCCTTACACATTTGTACGACCAGTTGAAGGATGTTGGCAGGTTTAAGACGAAGCAGGTGGCAGGTTTTGCGACGCTATTACAGGTACGAATGTTGTTGTATTAAATATTTTTTCTTATATTTGTAAAGCACCAATTTAAAAGTATCTGGATTTTTAATTTTGATGCAGGCCTGGATTTATGAGCATTTCCAGACAAATAACTTCGGTTCCAGATATGTCAGTCCTTTGTACCAGGAGACACTACCTCGTGCCTATCGTTGGGAAGTGGTAAGGGGCACAGGACTGGTGAGGCCATACTGGCTTACCCTGGATAGGCTGACTGTAGGCGATGTTACTTGGGACCCGTATGTAGGTCACAGGCAAGCACATGAGTTCTACCCTATATCTTTATTCAGAGGCTTCATCCGGTTCGGGACTCTGATGTATCCATACCTTCCAGACAGGGTATTGCGCCAGTTTGGACATGTGCAGCGCATACCCGATGATCCCCGGGACATTAGACGGCAGTCGGTCAATCCAGCGAAGATGGATGAGAGTTGGCTTCATTTTGATCAGCACTTCATTGCTCTTGGTGCTCGGGAGGAGCCTGGATCTCTGGACGTGGAGCCTGGATACACGGATTGGTTCCGACGTATCTCACATCCATACATTTATCCTGATCATGATCCAGTTCCAGATCCAGGATCATCACCATCACCACCACCACCAGCACCATCACCACCACCAGCAACAACAGATGTATGTTATAGTTACAAGTCTTATTTATTTATATCTTAAACAGCTGTGAATTAGAAAATAAAATATGTTTTTGTTGTCGTAGGCTGCTAGCTGGGCTAGGGTGTCTGAGATTGCACAGGCAGTGATGGATAGACACCTGCACATCCAGCCTGACACCGATGGTTAGGAGCTGATGCTAGAGCTCCAGAGATTAGCACGCCCCCACGGCCTTCAGACATATGCACTGCGATGGGTCAGGCGTAGGCGCGAGTAGTAGCACTCTTTTAGTGTTTTCATATGTATTTTGATCAGATATATATTTGTATTTGTATTTTGAGATATATGTATTTTATTTGTTCACAAATTTTATGTTATTCGTAGCAAAGCACAAGGTAAATTCAATGACAATGCAAAATACGACAACTGAAAAACAAGGTGACATTCAATAATAACGCAAAATACAATAACTGAAAAACAAGGCGAAATAGGATAACAACGCAAAATACAACAACTTAAATGTTTGGCTGAATGCAATGACAATGCAAAATACAACAACAATAATAAAATACATCACGGCTGTGTCAAACTGGTGACGCTTGACGTTTTTGCATCAGTGCACATGGCGATTATTTCGTCCACAGAGCTTAGTTTCCTGCAGGCGGAAATAATCTGGTCAATGCTTCTCCATAGATCTGCGTATAACTTGATCGGCCCGAGGCTAGCATACTGTGAAAAGATGGTGAACATCGTCTCCACGTCACCGTTATCTTCAAGTTTCAGAACATCATATTCAACACGCCCCTATTCCCAAGAAATAGGGTATCGATAATGGATATCACACACCCTTCGGTCGTCTCCTGATCGAACCACTACGTCATTAACATTTCTCTTTAAGGCATCAAGGGTGATGCCTCTCTTATCCTAAAAGATTTTGGACTTTTACACTCAAATGTGACGCCATTGTCATCTCTTTTAATCCGACCACCGTAATACACAACAACAAGAACATAAGTCATGGTTGTCTGTATTGGTGGTGGAAAGTCCATTGAAATTGCACATGAAAAAAATTCAAAAATCCAGCCATACATAACATCCGGATTCTTAAGTCCGGTAAATTTCGGAAATACCGAGAATAATTGAACTACCGGATTTTTATATCCGGAATATTCCGAAAATAAGAATCCGGAAAACCATAGATCTCAAAAAAATAATTCAACTACCGGATTCTTATATCCGAAATATTCCGGAGATAAGAATCCGGAAAATCAGATATCTCAGGAAAAAAAGGGACGCAAACGCACCTCAGCTTGGAGATAAAACGCCTTCAATCAAGTAAACACTGAGAGAGTAGCACAAATATTTGTATTTTAGGGCGAGAGAGATTGAGAGAGTGAGGGAGAGATGGAGGAGACGTAAGGTTTGAGAGGGAGAGATGGGAGGGAGATGAGGAACGCGAAGTTTTTGTATTTTAGGGCAAGGGTAAAATTGGATTTTTGAAAATATGGGAGGTGGGAAAATTAAGTGGGCGAGGTGGTAAAATCAAGGCCTGGGGTATTTCAATGCATTACAAGACATCAAAACCAAGGATGCTAAATAGGCCCAAATAGGCCCATTACGATAGATCCAAATCTTGATTAGTTGGTACTCATTGATGTTTGTTTAATTGTGTCTCCAAGCTACATCATACTATATGTTGAGCAAATGAAATTGGAAAGAAGGTAGATCCATACACTGAATTCTAATTTCAACATCAAGGCTTCCATTCTCCAAGGGAAAAAAATGGCAGCCTCTCCTTTGAATACAAAATCCCATTTCCATGCTCGTTCAAACAGCTTACCCTCTAGATCGCACCCTCTCATTCTACAATGCAATGTGTTGAAAAAATTAGTCCAGCTTCCCCTCATGCAACAAGCCTTTCTCCATGAGCCTAACAACCAGCTCTTGGATGGATCTTTGAGGCTCTTTAGACGTTTGCACAACAGCCATAGGCACATCTACTCATAGTTGAGGGTGTGCACATGCACCCCTCAAGTTTTTAAAACTCGATTTAATACATTGTATTTTTTTATTTTGATCCTGTTGATTTTTCATTTTTGCACACCCCGCAATCTCTCATCTCTCCCATTTGTTTCTGTTTCACAACATGTAAGTGATTGTTTGTATTATTTTTGTTGACTCAGGTAAATATAATATCTAGCACACTACACACGGTTTCGGAATTACCAATTTCAATTTTTTCCTCCGTTTGAGCTTATGATAGGAAATTGTATGTTTTTTAGGGTTAAAACATTGTGTTTGGTAGGAAATTATATTAAAAATTTAATTTAGGAATCTGTCTCATAAAAAAAATTCTCCTCACTTTAAAATTGTTATTAAGATTTTTTGCTAACATTTTTTATTAGAAAGATTGAAAAAGAAACGGGAGAAACAAATAATAATTCATTAATTAAAGACTATGAAAGTGAATGATAGAGGAGTAAAGAGTGAAAAACACCAAAGAATATGGACTCTTTTTGACTTATTGGATCACTGTTTGATTAAGATTATTTTAATTTTTTATTCATAATTTTTATTAATTTTTATTTTTTATATAAATTAACCCCACTAACCCGGGACTAGGTCCGCCACTTATTCTCTACTTCATACAAAGGAATGCATGCATGAACTTATAGTGAGACTTATGTTGGAACCTAAATGATTGAAAAGTTTAGACCCTCATTAATTTTGATGATAACAAAGTAATTCTCAAGAGAACAATTTATCTTCTAACATATCTTTGAGTGTACAGGTATCAAAGCTTCATATATATGTACAAAACACTCAAGGAAGAAGAAGAAATTTACAAAAGAATTGAATACAATCCACTAGTGTCAGCATCCGAACTCACTCCAGCGTCTTGCTAACAGCAAGCGTCCAGTAGTGTTACTCTTTGACACGTGGAATACTCAATTGCTGCGAGCGTCTGTCCTCTGTTCTGAGCGAGCGTCTGATCTCTTTAATGAAGCACGTGATGATCACGTTTTTGCTCTTAGCCTCAGACTGTTCTGGAACGGAATTCGAATTTGATTTTATGCGCTCATTTTGATGTACGAGGAAGCAAAGGTGACACCTTTAGCATAAGACAAAAATCGTACAAGGCTATTGCAAATTACAGATAGTACGAAAACGGTAATATGTACTATTCTGATATTCTTTGGAAAGGAAGAAAAGGACTACATTTCAAATTACCTCACTCAATGGAAATGAGATATTTTTTACTGCAACGGTAATACCCTTGAAGACTCCTATAAATACCCCAAGGTATTCATTGAAGACAAGCTAGAAAAATTGTGAAGAAACTTCATTCTAAAAGCAAAATTACTCAAGTGAGCAATCAAGTTTCGTGCCAAGTTTCTGGTCTACACAGAACTGAACTCAGCGTCTTATACCCTCTTTTAGAAAGTCGTTCTGTTTTGAGCTTAATCTTTTCATCCTCTCTGTGAGAGATATTTTGATTGTATTCAAAAGTATAATCTCTTTTGTAAACTGTATTTGGCCTAGTCAAGGCTCTGTTCCTCAAAGGCTCGACTGCACTGAGTCGTTTTGAAAAGTTGAGAGTATTGTCAAGTTTGTGACAGAAGAATACTCTTGAGGAAAATTGTAATCAGTTGATTATAGTGAAAAATCCTTCAGGAACGAAGGGACTAGACGTAGCTACCAGTTGGTGGTGAACTAGTATAAATCTCTGCGTCTCATCCTTCTTGCTTTACATTTATCTTTACCTTGCTCAAGAAACAAGTTTTCATAAGTTGTTTAATTTCTCGTGATCAGGTTTAATTCTCTGCATCGATATACAAACAGCTTTGAAAAACCGTGTTGAAGTTTTTACGTATAGTTTGAGAAAAGTTTTTAACACAATTCAACCCCTTCTTGTGTTCACGTTCGGTTGGTATCGAGCTCTACTTCTTGGTTGAGCACTTACTTGATGTTAAGAGAAAAGATCATATACCGTGAACATGTCTCACTGAAGGTGGTCATATGAACCGCTCCTCCTATTCGATGGAGAAAAATTTGATTACTGGAAAGATAAGATAAAAGCTTTCTTTGAGACACAACAACTTGAGTTGTGGGATATAGTTCAAAGTGGTTACATTCCTCCCACTAATCCTCGTGGTGTTGCTATAGCCAAAGAAGATTGGAATGATGAGCAGAAAAAGAGATATCAAATCAATCAAAAGGCTAGATTCATTCCTATCTGTGCTATGACAGAAAAAGAATATGATAAATGTGGCAAATTTGATACTGCCAAAGAAATCTTGGACTCACTTGTTTTATCTTACGAAGGCTCTGCCCAAGTAAGAAAAACCAAAGCTAGCATGTTGGTTCGCCAATACGAGTTGTTCAAAATGGAAGATGGTGAAAGCATTGAAACCATGTTTGGAAGATTTCAAACACTTGTTCATGGGTTACAGGCCCTTGGAAAAAGTTACACTACACCTGACCATGTTAGAAAGATCTTAAGAAGCTTGACTAAGTAGTGGAGACCCAAGGTCACTGCTATTCGGGAAGCAAAAGATCTAAATGTCCTACAACTTGAAGATCTTATGAGTTCGTTGAAAGCTCATGAACTTGAGCTAAATGAAGAAGAACCTGTCAAAAAGGGCAAGTCTATTGCTTTGAAAGTCGCTCAACATAAAGCCAGTTCTTCCAAAGCCCTTCAGGCTGAAGAAGAAGAATCAGAAGATGAAGCTTCAGAAGGAGATGTTGACACATCAGAAGATGAGCTCGCATTTATATCCAGGAAGATACAAAGAATGTGGAAGAAGAGAAACTTCAGGAGGAAGTTTCAGAAGAAAGATACTAAGGACAAGAAAGAAAGCAAGGACAAGGCTCAAGTCATTTGCTATGAATGTAAAAAGCCTGGAAATTTCAAGTCCGAATGTCCTAATCTTAAGGAAAAGTCCACAAGAAGTTCTTTCAAGAAAAAGAAGAAGAGCCTCATGGCTACATGGGAAGATCTAGATTTATCCTCATCTGAGGAAGATAATGAAGTAGAAGCAAATCTCGCTCTCATGGCGCATAATCGACCTTGATTCAAGAAGAAGAAATTGAAGAGGTAATAGTATATGATTCCTACTCAACTTCAACTTGCATTCGATGATCTTCTTAAGGACTCGCCACCTCTCTGTTGAGTATAAGAATTAGAAAAAGAAATTTTCAAAATTATCACAAGACTTTCAAGCTTTAAACAAAGAAAAATCAGTACTAATAAAGAGAATCGAAAACCGAAAATCAGCATCGATGGATAACCGGCCTGACCGCTAACAAGCAACTAAGGTCGAGAGCTCTCAAGCTGAAAGCTCTAAAGTTACAGGCAATCCTAAATGCAAATCAAATGATTATGAATATGCTTTTCAAAAGTTTCTTGCAGAGAATGTAACTCGTAGCAAGCAAGCTTCAATGATTTGGGGTGTCAGTAAAACGACAACTCATGGTCTTGGTTATATATCAGATGAACCTCTTTTAGAAAATGATTCAGCATCTAATAAATCCAATAATTATAGTAAATGCTTGCATTGTACTTACTGCAATAAACCTGGTCATTTGAAAAGTGCATATACTGTTTTTAAAACTGTGAAGGATAAGCTTCCTTCAAGAACTAACAAGAAAGGACCCAAAAAGATATGGGTACCTAAAGATAAAATAGTCTACGTTGCAGACATGCTTAGCAACAAAGTCAACACACCTATCTTGATACTTAGACAATGGATGCTCGCGTCACATGACGGGAGAAAAGCATATGTTCCAAGAACTAAGGCCTAAAGAAGCTTGATTCGTTGGTTTCGGAGGAAACCAGAAAGGTAAAATAGTTGGAATTGGTCGCATTGGTAAAGGCTTTCTTCCCTATATTGATAATGTACTATATGTTGAAGGACTTAAACATAACTTATTGAGCATAAGTCAATTATGTGACAATGGTTATGAAGTCATCTTTACAGAAACTTGATGTCTAGTAAAAAGCAAGAAAGACGGCTCTACTTTCTTTACTGCTAAGAGGAAACAAAATATTTACAAAATTGATCTCTCTAAACTTGCAAAACAAGATTTCAAGTGTCTCATGTCTGTTGACAAAGAACAATGGATTTGGCACAAGAGATTGGGTCATGCCAATTTGAGATTAATCTCAAAATTAAACAAGCACAGTCTTGTCAGAGGCTTACCAAATCTTAAGTATCAATCTGATGCTCTCTGTGAGGCATGTCAAAGAGGAAAACAAGTTAAAACTTCTTTTCATTCAAAAAATGTTGTTTCAACCTCTAGACCACTTGAGCTTTTGCATCTTGATCTTTTTAGTCCAACAAGGACATCCTCTTTAACTGGAAAGAAATATGGGTTAGTCATTGTTGATGATTTTACTAGATGGACATGGGGTAGATTCTTTGCTCACAAAGATGAGTCATACAAGGCATTTACTGTATTCTGCAAAACAGTTCAAAATGAAAAAGGAATTTGTATTTCTTCTATTAGAAGTGATCATGGGGGAGAATTTGAAAATGAAAGCTTTCAAAAATTTTGTGATGATAATGGCATCTCCCACAATTTCTCCTCTCCTAGAACACCTCAACAAAATGGTGTTGTAGAAAGGAAGAATAGGTCCCACCAAGAAATGGCCAGCACCATGATCAATGAGGCTAACATTGCAAAACATTTTTTAAGCGTATAAGAAACCCGACTTGTTACATTCAAAATAGAATTTCTATTAGACCTATTTTGAAGAAGACTCCATATGAACTGTGGAAAGGAAGGAAACCAAACATATCATATTTTCATTCATTTGGATGTACGTGTTACATTTTAAATACTAAGGATCAGGTTGGCAAGTTTGATTCAAAAGCTGACAAAGGAATCTTTTTGGAATATTCTGAAAGATCTAAAGCTTTTAGAACATACAATAAAGAAACGATAACAGTGGAAGAATCCATTCATGTCAAATTTGATGACAAGAAGCCTGACACAGCCATGTCAGAGCTAGATGAATTATTTTCAGAATTAAATATAGGTAATACTACAAATAGTGAACCTACATCTTCATCGTCCGGTGGTGACCAGACACAAGAATCTTCAGAAGCTGAATTCAGAAAGAGCTGGAAGTACAAAGCCAATCATCCTAAAGATCAAATCATAGGAAAACCTGGAGATAGAGTAAGAACCAGATCCTCTTTTAAAGAGCATGCAGATATGGCACTACTCTCAGAAATGGAACCTAAAACGATTGATCAAGCATTGAAAGATGAAGGTTGGATTCTGGCCATGCAAGAAGAGTTGAATCAGTTCCAAAGAAATGATGTATGGAAGCTGGTTACTTTACCTGAAGATAAGCAAGCTATTGGTACTAAATGGGTATTTAGAAACAAGCTTGATGAAGATGGAAAGGTTGTAAGAAACAAGGCAAGATTGGTTGCTCAAGGTTACTCACAGGAAGAATGTATTGATTTTACTGAAACATTTGCACCTGTTGCAAGGTTAGAAGCTATACGCATTTTACTTTCATTTGCTGCACATCATGATATAATTCTTTATCAAATGGATGTGAAAAGTGCTTTCTTAAATGGTTTTATAACTGAGGAAGTCTTTGTAAAACAACCTCCTGGATTCGAAGACATTGAATTTTCAGAACATGTCTTCAAGCTTAAAAAGGCCCTGTATGGTCTTGAGCAAGCTCCCAGAGCTTGGTATGAAAGACTGAGTACATATTTGATGAAAAATGGCTTTACCAGAGGTCTAGTAGACACTACTCTTTTTAGAAAAACATCAAACAAGCACTTTATAATTGTTCAAATATATGTTGATGACATTATTTTTGGCGCTACTAATTAAAGCCTTTGCAAAGAATTTTCTAAGCTAATGCAAACTGAATTCGAGATGAACATGATGGGTGAACTGAAGTTTTTCCTTGGAATTCAAATCAAACAATGCAATGATGGTATATATATACATCAAAGCAAATATATCAAGGAATTGCTAAAGAAATTCAAAATGGTGGATTGCAAACCTATGTGTACTCCTATGCATCCCACATGCATTCTTGGTAAAGATGAAACTGGTAAAAAGGTAGATCAGAAGATGTACAGAGGTATGATTGGATCTCTACTTTATCTTACAGCGTCAAGACCTGATATTATGTTCAGCGTCTGTCTGTGTGCTAGATTTCAATCAGATCCTAGATAATCACACTTGAGTGCTGTTAAAAGAATCTTTAGATATTTGCAAGGATCTACTAATCTTGGTTTGCTTTATAAGAAATCAAAAGGTTACAAGTTAGTAGGTTTCTGCGATGCTGACTTTGCTGGAGATCGAATTGAAAGAAAAAGCACAAGTGGAGGCTGCCAATTCCTTGGAGCAAATCTTGTATCTTGGTCAAGCAAAAGGCAAAGCACGATTGCACTCTCAATAGCAGAAGCTGAATATATTTCAACAGCAAATTGCAGCTCTCAACTTCTGTGGATGAAATATCAACTTGAAGACTATCTGATAAAAGAGAGTAACATTCCTATCTTTTGTGATAATACTTCTGCAATCTGTCTTACTAAAAATCCCATATTGCACTCACGAGCCAAGCACATTGAGATTAAGCATCATTTTATAAGAGACTATGTTCATAAGGGTATTCTCGAAATAAAATTTGTAGACACTGATCATCAGTGGGCTGACATATTTACAAAACCCCTTGCTGAAGATAGATTCAATTTTATAAGAAGAAATTTAAATTTTCATCTTATAGAAGAATGATTAATCTCAGCGTCAGATAATATACACAATCTCAGCATCTGGTATAACATAAGCATGTATATGAATAAACATCTTATTTGTCATGTGCATCATAACTCATCGTCTGGTGAATCGGTTGCGTGCGTCTAAGCGCACCTACACGTGTCACACGTGTTAAGGACTTAAGCGTCTCATCACATCTAGATTTTGAAGGATATGTTTTCAAATTGAAGTGAAAAGATGTCACAAGAAGGGGGTTTGAATTGTGACCTATTAAAAATCCTGCACTAAAAAAGTTTAAATCTTGCTCTCAAGACAGTTCTTGAAGTTGAGTAAGTTAGTGATGCAGCAGGTGAACTTACTCAGGTTGCAGTGTTACTTATGCAGAATGTTTGAACAGTTTGTATAATGTCAAGATGAAACTTGTATTATGTCAATCAGAAACATGTGTGATAAATGAGCAGTAAGTGGATGACAATTTTATATAATGCTTAATGAACACCATTTCTAAATGTTAAGTGAAGAGTATGTGAAGTGTCACAAGTGGATAGATATAAAAGCATAAATAGAAATCACAACAGATGTATAGTAGTTCACCCCAAACCTTGGGCTACATCCACTCCTCACTCCCAGTGAGTGTTTCCACTATTTCCCAAATAGTACAAGTGTTCTTTCACCCAGCCTCTTCAAGCTGTTTTACAAGTGTTCTTTCACCCAGCCTCTTCAAGCTGTTTACAACCAGGAACTTACTCATGTTCCTGAACTATCTCCCTTAGCAGAACTCCTCACCAACACTCACCTACCCTAAGTAGTTTGATAGGATTCAATTAAGACAAAACAAATACAGGAATAAGGTATTTTTGGGGTTTAAGGCTTGATTACACAGAAAAAAAATACGATCTAAAACATTGTGTTTACAAGCAGAAGAATGAACAAAAGGATCCCCTAATAAATTCTGCAGAGTGCACTTTTGAGTGAGTTGAGAGGCAGTTAGTTACCAAATTTGAATTTGATTCAGCAGTTGAATTTGGCTCTCTCAATCGTTCAAATCTTCCAACACTGATATTTATAGGCTTTATTTTGGCCTCATAGCCATTGCAGAGCCGTTGGAAATCCTTGAGGAAGTACTGGGCAGAGTTCTGATATTTTTCTGCACATGGCAGTCTTGCTTTTTACCAACTGTCAGTTCTGTCCCATTGTCACATCAGCTTTTGGAACCTTCTCTTACTGAACTTCCTCACTTGCAGCAGTAGCAGCAACTAACTCTTGATTTCAGTGATTGTTCTTCATTTAATGACATGGTGTGCTCATAAATGTGATCACTTGATGCATTTAATTTGTTCCTTTTGTCTTGAACTGTTTCGCAGGTAGTTGAGTAAGTTGGAACTTACTCACTCTTGAGTAAGTTTGCTAGCTTTTGATTTTAGTTACTGCAGCTTTGTTTCTCAGGAATGCTATCCAATGCCATTTCATAATTAGCTATTTTCCACTTTGTTTAACAGCTTCCTTCTCAAGAATGATGTCCAATGTCAATTCACCATATTTCACAGCATCTTATGTTTAATTCCATTGTCTTCTTGCTTGACATGTTTCTTTTGCTTTTCTTTCTTTTGCTGGAACTTACTCGCACTAAATGTTAGAAACATAAATGAGCTAATAAACTTAAGCATCATTTCTCAGAGTTTGTTGATCATCAAAACTAGAAGTTGAGAGTTTGTTTCAACACATACTAATTTTTTTACTTATATATTTTCTTTTTTGTTGTAATTTCTTGAATTTACTTCATGGCCATTTTACATCATACATTCCTCACTTCATGAGTATTATTACTGTCTGTAAATATTTAATTTGCCAAATCTCATTCATTCTCCTTTTTTAAAAATGTTAGCAGTTGTCCCTAACATCTGGATGCCAGTCAAATAATGGATCTCAGTCGAAATTGTCCTGCATCTCAGGTTGTTCTAAAAGTTTTCCCTTCTATAATTTTGAATCGAATGTGACCTTCTTCGATTATTTTTCATTTCTCTTGGTCATACCGAGTTATTTGTTTCTAGGTGCAACGGTTCAAAAGAAAAAATATGAACTTCTTTTCATCTGGACCAAAAGGTAATAAGGGCGCCCTTCCTAAAAATATAATTTATATTTAGCCTTTGGTTTTAATATCCATTGTTGTTCTTTACCGCTTTATTCTTTTAATAATTGAATGTTGTTATATCTTTTACTGATACATCATAGATGTTAAACGTTCATCTTCTGGCTGACAAATGATGTAGGAAAAACTTTTCATATTTGAGGGAAAGTAAATTCATAGTGGAAGTGACAGTTGCATCAGTGAAGCAGGCATGTGTTGAGTGTAAGGATGTATGCATATTGATGTGATATTACTCTTAATGCTTGGTAAATTTGATTAGTTATTTCTACTCTCAACTGAAATGGTCCAGGAGCTTGGGAATTTGGTGACAACAACTACAAATGATAATTTTATCCTACACAGATTCTTCAAAATTTCAAATGCATCGACCCATCGTGAACCTTCGGTTTACTACAACACTAGGTATCAGACTCCACTGCTGCTTTAAATGAGAGCTTTAGTAGCAGCAGCAGCAACTCAACAAGCAATGGAGTTGCTACTACGTAAAATGTGTTTATTTTGTGCTACTCGATTTATTTGATTTATTATTTTTTAAGCAAACAATACAATTTGCGTGTGCTGTGCCAAACACTTTAATATGATTTATTAGCTAGCAAGCAAGCACATAAATCATAAATGTGTTTATTTGATGCAAGGGACTCATGAGTAGTGAGATTGATGAATTATTGGGAATTAAACTCTATTGTTGGTGACTGTAGGTGATTATTGATTCATTAGAATTTCAAATTGATGTGCACATTATGGCTTTACTGCTGGTGTAAGGAGAAAGAGAGAGAGAGTAATAGGGCAATTTATGTAAAAAAAAAAATAGATGATGGGGTAGAAATGGTAAACCAATGAGCTAGCACCATGGACTGTGGTGGATTGGGTCTAAAGTAGCTTCAAGAGTGATGATCACGATAACATAAGAGTTAAAATATACTGAGTAGTGATGGATATTTTATATTGAAGTATATTGATATTTACATGAAAATATATTAATATTTAATTAATATTTAGTTAATATTTAATACCACATGGAATTTAACATTTTACATGGAAATATATTAATGTCTAAATTACTGTGATATAAAGAATAGTTTATTTGAATATTTTTTAAAAGTATATTAAATTACAAGAAAAATAATGATATTTAAACTATTGAGTAAAAGTTAACAATACGGGGATTGAATTTTCTCACGAAAGCATATCAAGGTCTAACTAATTGTAATAGCGATTAAACTTTAATTGAATATTTTTAGTATAAATTTATATTTATTATAATTTTTCTAATTTTCTTTTGAAACGTCGACTTCACTAAATGAATTATAATATTATTAATAAAATATTTACACATTTTTATAATTATAGTCTAAAGCATTTGTATCCTACATCTAACCCGTGAATGACAAAAGTGTAATTAAAAAAATGTGGGAATCAAATATGTGAAAAATAAAAAATGGGAACTAAATTCCTGAAAAATAAAATAGGTGGAACAAAATTGTGGATTTGGAAAAATAAGTGTGTGAAAATGCTATTATACCTATATGATGTGATTGATTTTTTTTTTAGAGCAATTCATTTAATTATAAATAATATATATGTTTTGTTTTTGAAAAACATCAAATCTTATTAAGACATGTTACTTATAAGTAACCTTATTATAATTAAAAAATAAATAAATTTTATTAAAAAAATATTTAACATATAGGCATTAATATACTTATTTAATGATAAGAGATATAACTGATTATTTATAAGACATACATAACTATAATAAATTGTAATTAATTTTTGGACAGTTAAATTGTAAATATTTTTTTTTGATAAAAGATTTTTGATGTGCAAAAGCATCACAATAGAGAGAGAGATCCCAACTATGTTGGCACCTCAAACTCTAACAATCATCTGCAGCACATCAAATATATATTAAAAATAAGAAAAAAATAACAAAAACTTGGGGGGACAAAAGTCAAAACCCAAGCGGGAACAAGCTAAGAAAATCTATAGCTAGGAAGCCCTAGCCTATTTCTAAAGAAATCCTCACTAATAAAATCAGGAGCAATGTCTCACCAACTATAAGTACGAGACAAAGTTCCGAAGTTGGCTAATTTATCAGCACAGCAATTGCCTTCCCTAAAAATATGAGAGACTCTAAAAGTCATCGCTTGGCACAAGTGAAGACAGTTTAGCCATCGATTCCTGATTTGCTAAGGAACGTTGTAACTGGAAGAAAAAGCATCAACAACAATTTTGGAGTCACACTCCAGCCAAAGGAAGTGCCAACCTTTACGAAAAGCTGTCTCAATTGCAACTATTGCAGCCAGGAATTCAGCGTGCAGGGCATAATTAATGCCTACGTAATCCGAAAAGCAGCCTAAGATGGCACCTGTTGAGTTTCTAAATATACCACCAAAAGCAGCATGGCCTGGGGAACCTTTCGCAGCACCGTCTGCGTTACATTTAATCCAACCACAAAGTGGAGGATACCAAGTAACTTCTTTAATCGAAGGGGCCTTGACATGATGAGCTACCACTTTGAATCTCTTAAGAACTTGAAAATCTGCAATAGAATTCAACATAGTACCTTTTGAGATGGAAGCAGAGAGGTGAGTAGCAGCCATTATGAGACTAACTGCATGCTTCAGCGAAAATTTCCTGTTGTGAAATCGACAAGAATTCCTGCAAAACCAGATAGTAGAAATGGTGTGAATAACTGCTGCAAGGTTAAGATCCTTCAACTGAGTGCCGCACTGGACTTCGTGGACTTTCAAAATAGAACTGAAAGAGCTAATATCTATGTCAATGTTAATGGCATTTGAGAGCCATCGCCAAAGGTCAGAGGCGAACTGACACTGCAAAAACAAATGCTGAGAGGACTCCTCAGCCGCGCCGCAAAGAGAACAAATGGAAGCCAAACTACAACCACGGGCCCTCAGATTCTCATCAGTAGCTACTCTATTATGCAGCAGACGCCAAATTAAAAACGACTTCGAGGGAGGAATGAAAGATTGCCAGAGAGTCTTCCCAGAATGAGACACCATAGTAGTAGGATTTAGGAAGACAAATGCAGCTTTCAAAGTCAAATCACCCAAGTCAGAAGAGCTCCAGGCAAGCCTATCCGGACCAGGGACTAAGGGAATGACAACTTGCCTAATTTCCTCCACAAGCTGACGGCATCTATGCTGGAACTCCCGCGGCAGGCACCAAGAATGACCAATAATGAAGTCCTTGACCTTGGTTTTAAAAAGGCCATGCATCGGCTGAGGAAAATTAAGACACTCCACAACAGGCTTAGAGAGCCAAATGTCTGTCCAAAAATTAATGTCTGCACCATCCCCCAAAATCCAAGAAGAATTAAGAAGAATTTGACTCAAATGAATTCTAATACCTGGCCATAAGGAAGACTTGATGTAAACTGAAGATGGTTTTCCATTTCGTAAAAAACGAGCCTTGAGGAAGAGAGCCCAAGAGGCGGTGGAGGACATCAGGTCCCAACTCAGCTTCAACATGGCCGCAGCATTCAAGGCTCTAATAGATTTCAAACCCAGGCCTCCTTCCTCAGTTGGAGTGCAAACCTTGCTCTAAGCAACTGTGACTATTTTCCTCACATGGATGTTACCAGACCAAACAAAATTTTTAGTCCATTTTTCAATAGTTTTCAAGAGAGAAATAGGCCAAGAGTAAATATGAAAACTATACATTAGCATACCATTAATAATGGAGTTCACTAATTGCACTCTTCCCATGATAGTGAGCAAGGCACCTTTCCAAGAAGACAATTTTGCTTTTATTCTATCGGCTATAGGTTTAAATGCACCACCTTTGGCTTGCCTTTGAAAATAGGCACACCAAGGTAGGTGAATGGAAGAACCCCTTGATTGAAACCAAGAATTTCGGTGATATCTCTCGGTAGGAATGCGAATGATCCAAAGAAAGAATTTGCATTTATATAGGCTCAATTTTTACTAATTTTTGCCATAATCATCAAAAATCTGCATGAGCCGCAAGTTTCTCTTAGAGCCTTTACAAAACACCATTATATCATCTGCATAAAAGCTATGAGTTGGAGTATGACAACCTCTAGGACCAGCCATAGGTCGCAGCATTAGCATCACCGCAAGGAGAGGCTTACGCCAACACCTCTTGGCTAGGCAAAAAGAATAGGAGAGCGGATCCTCGCTCGACACCCTCTTACAAGGAATGTAGCCAACCGAACAACCATTGACTAGAAAAGATAATCTAGCCGAATTAAGAATAGTTTTAATCCATGCACAAAATTGAGGATGAAATCCAAAGCCATTTAGAACTTTTAATAAGAAGGCCCAATCAAGAGTATCAAAAGCTTTCTTGATGTCAAATTTTAAGGCTATATTACCACCAAAAGATTTCCGATCCAGCATGTTTATAGCTTCTGAGGCAATGCAAACACACTCCGAGATGTTTCTACCTTTGATAAAACCTCGCTGGTGATGAGAGATGATTTTGGGTGCAATAGTGGCTAACCTGTCTGCTAGCACTTTAGAAATAATCTTGAGCTGGAAATTTGCTAGAGCAATGGGCCTGAAGTCCTCAATCTTGTCAGCCTCTGGAAATTTGGGAATTAAGGCTACCAGGTTGGAATTAAGACCCGGAAGGATCCAATTATGGTTGAAAAATTGCATGACGGAGTTATAGACATCGTGACCAACAATGTCCCCAAACGTTTGATAAAAACAACCACCAAAACCATCCGGACCCGGGGCACCCGAGCCATTCATATCAAAAACCGCTGCCCTAACTTCTTCCATAGATGGAATATTAGTTAGCATTGCATTATCCAAAGAGGAAACCAATTGGGGAATGATATTATCCACTAGACCATTATCAATACAATTATTGGCAGTGGCATAAAGAGAAGAGTAGAAGTTTAAAACATGCCTTTCAATAGCTACAGGTGAGTCCAGGATCTCATCACCAGATTTAAGAGTGGCCATTTGCTTCATAGATTGCTTAATCTTGGCCGCTCTATGAAAGAAAGCTGTGTGTTTTTATAAATGTGTTTTTATCATAAACACTTTTAATATCAACATATAATTTTTTATACCAATATGTACCAAACTGACGAAGAAAAGTATGTTTTTCAATATACTATTTTTAATACCAATTTGTTTAAACTAAATGATGGTATGAATATCATATTAAAAAATAGATTTGTGTATCGGTCATTTTTTGACTAAAGTGATAACATGTTTTTTTTTTGAAAAAAGTAAAAATAGAATAAATTAGTTACGTATCAAAAAATCAAAATTTATACATATACAATTCAATTAGTTATACATGGAAGATTTTTTCATTCCAAAAACACACACACATACATACATACACATACACACACGCACGCGCACAAACACACACATATGTATGTCTATTTGCTCAAACATCACAAATAATATATTTTATCAATATTTATAGAAAATTATTATCATGTTTACATACCCGTGCATGGCACGAGTTAGAATACTAGTAAATTGTGTAAATTGAAACGTATTATTCATGTGTTAGTTCAATATGGTGCAACAAAATTCAAAATGATGCCTCTAAACTTATAATTATAAACAATGTCGATATTTATAATAAAAAGTGAAAATTATTTACATTTTAAAATTAATATTTGACAAAAATAAGAAAATATCTAAAAAGTACTATACTTAATTAGGCGTAACAAAATTCGACATTATGAACTACTATAAATTTATAATTGTAAACTGTTCCGGACTGGGCCGAGGCCCAATCCGGAGATCCAACGCTTCAGGCCCATATCTGCTCGCCTCTCCGCCTTCCCTCGATGCCACGTTTTCGCTCGCCTCTCCGCCTTCCCTCAACGCGGCCGACCCAACGGTTCTCAGCATTAAAGGAATTTAATGCTGACTTAGGATTTCACGGTTACTCATCGGTAGAATCGGCCCTCAACTCATATTTAAAGAAGACCGCGTCGAACGGTCGAGGTAATGATTTTTCTACCACCTCTTTACTCACCTCGACACACACTGACTTGAGCGTCGGAGTGTTTGCAGGTACACCACCCAACACGCCGTCGTCATCCGTCGCGAGCACAACCGCACTGCTTCCCTCCGGTCATCCTCTGAAGTTCTGTTCAGAACATTGGCGCCGTCTGTGGGAATCGTTTCTGATTTCATCTTCTTTGTCGAAGTCTCCCTTCTTCACTCGACGATGACTGGGTTGAAGCATCAGGTCGCGACTAGCAGTTCCACTCCTGCGAACGCAGATCTCGAACCACCTCACCATGAACCTGTTAATTTTATCGGTGAGTACGAGGGACAGAGGAATAACCTTCCGCCTCCGCATCAGCATGACGCCGTTCCGATCGTTGCTACTCAAACCGATGCCGGAACAGAGACCGCCGTTCTCATTCGCGAGTTCCGCGAATTCATTTGAAGCCATGCCGAAGCGATGCAGGCTCAGAATCAACGTCTCGATCGAATGGAGAATCAGCAGAAGGAAATCCCCATTCGCGTTGCTACACAGATCGACAACAGAGAAGATCGTGTTTCTCGTTCTCCTCGTGAGATCGAAGGAATCAAAATCTCAGTCCGTTCATCACCACCACCGAGGCACGACTCAACACCGCCTGGACATGGAGCAAACCGCCGTAATAATTCGATGGATCGTACTCCACCTCGCCACAGATCTGAGGTCCGCTTTGCCTCAAAACGGAAGACATGAGCAAACACACCGCAGAAGAGTTTCTTCCGTAAGTCTTTCTCCTGAATCCGATATGCGCGACTCTCCACCGCGCCATCGCCGCTTCTCGACAGCGTCTCGCCAGCGAAGGTACCACCACGAGCAGCCGACACTTCAAGAAGAGCCTCGGCCTCTGGCGGCGAGTAAAATCTCCTGGCCGCACTCTCACCGCCGCTGCAGTGCTCATTCTGTCTCATCAACCCCTTCTCGAAGCGATGACACAGATGACGCGTGCGAGGCCTTTGATCCTTTTACGTCCAAGATTATGAGATTCCCGATTCCGAAGCATCTTCAGAAACCGCCCTCCTTGGACTCCTACGGGACCACCGACCCAAACGAACATGTTGGTCGCTTTGACACCGCCATGGACTATCGAGCGCCCAGCGGCGGTAAAGTGCAGAATCTTTCCTCACTCTGAAGAAGTCGGCCTTGTCTTGGTTCCGAACTCTAAGAGAAATTCCATTGGATCGTGGACTGAGTTCGTCGACCAGTTCTCGCACATTTCACCGCATCTAAAGTCCAACCTAAGTCGACAGAAATTTCTAGCCGCGATTCAGCAGAAGAAAGGTGAGTCTATCAGAGATTATGTCGAGCGTTTCAACAAAGAAGCCATTTTGGTGAAAAAATGCTCTGACGAGATGAAACTATACTTGCTAGAGCAAGGCCTGGTCGAAGGAAGCCTATTCTATGTCGACATTGGTGTCGATAAACCGAGGTCCTCGACCAGAGTTCCTGAAGCGAGCTCAGAAATTTATGAATTACGAAGAGAAGTTGATGGCATCAAAAGCCAAAGGTAAAACCCAGGAGGAAGTTGGTGGACAACGCGAGGACAAGTCGCGTAGGGAGAAGGAAAGTCGGGGTCCAGCAAAGAGATATGACGAATATACCCTTTGAACACTACCCCTAAGCGCATCTTGAATGAGTGCGCGAACACCAATCCGTGATCTTTGGAATTAAATTTCCCAGAAGGAAAAAGAGAAGCCGAATCTCGATAAGTCGAGGTACTGCCACTTTCACAAGTGTGTCGGGCACGAGACCGATGAATGTTTTCACCTGAAGGACGTCATAGAACAACTGATCCAGAAGGGCAGGTTGACCAAATATGTGAAAGGAAAACCGAGATTTGGAGATAGAAGGTCTAGATCTAGATCACCTCGACCTCAAAGGAGAGACTCAGCTTCTGGGACGCAGCACGAAGGAACAGTTCGTGCATCCGAGGAGAGATCTCGTCCTCCTCCTGTCGCCATGGTCATTTCCGGAGGATTCTCCGATAAGGGAGGGGCGAGCATCAATTCAGCAAAACGAAAGTTGAGAGAAGCGATGACCGTTTCTACTGTTTTTCCTTCATCAAGTCGGCATAAGGGAAGACCACCCCTAGCCTTTTCTGACGAAGACTTGGTGAATGGAAGGCCGAACTATTTGATTCCCCTGTTGGTGAAAGCCTATATGGCTAACTTTGACGTCAGAAGAATCTTGATAGACCAAGGGAGCTCGGCGGATATCATGTTCTACGAGCTGTTTAAAACCTTGAAACTACCAGAAAAAGATCTCGTCGTGCATCGGTCCGACTGGCCGGTTTCAACGGTTCAAAACAAAGCCGTTGGGCTATGTGGAGTTGATGGTGACTTTTGGAGAGCAACCAATCTCCAAAGCTGTCAAGGTCCAATTCATCGTGTTACCATGCAAATCATTTACAATTGCATCATCGGACGCCCGACATCGGGTGAGTTAGAAATGTAACCTCGATACCCACCTGAAAATGCGTTTTCATGATGACGAAGACAAAGTCGTCACCATCGGCCGACCAAGAAGGCTGCGAGGAGATGTTATATTTTATCTTTGAAGGTCAAGAGCAAAGGAAGAGAAACAACTCCCATCGACCAAGAAGCTTGATCCTGCAAAGGCTGCTGCAGACATCAATCTCACCGATTTCGACGCCAGGATTGAGCTCGAAGATGAGATACAAGAAGACGACCTCCTGGCCCGCGAGCTCCACCAAAAGATTAAAAGACCAGTACCTGATGGAGAATTCATCCGAGTTCAACTAGGAGAAGACCCAGGGAAGACAGTGAAGCTTGGTGTCGATCTCCCTGAACAGGTCAAATTGCAAATAACAGAGTGCCTGAAGTCCAATGCCGACCTCTTCGCTTGACACCGCCGACATGCCAGGTATTTCTCCCGATATTGCACGCCACCAACTCGCCTCGATCCCAAGGCTCATTGGGTAGCTCAAAGCGCCGTAAGCAAGCTCCTGAAAAGCCGCCGCCGCCAAAGTCAGTCGAAGACTTGATTAAGGCTGAATTCATTAGGAGGTCAAATATACTACTTGGTCACAAATGTTGTATTGGTTAAGAAATCTAATGGAAAGTGGCGCATGTGTGTTGATTACATCGATCTTAACAAGGCGTGCCCCAAAGACGCCTACCCCCTCCCTAATATCGACAAACTCGTCGACAATTCCTCTGGTTTTCAATTGTTGTCTTTCATGGACGCATACTCTGGGTACAACCAGATTCCGATGCATCATGCTGATCAAGAAAAAACCGCGTTCATGACGGATAAAGGTAATTACTGCTATAAC
Source organism: Calophaca sinica (assembly GCA_037113605.1). Lineage (NCBI taxonomy): Eukaryota > Viridiplantae > Streptophyta > Magnoliopsida > Fabales > Fabaceae > Calophaca > Calophaca sinica. The sequence continues at coordinate 73,242,851 of CM073734.1, forward strand.
GTAATGCCTTTTGGCCTTAAGAACGCTGGAGCGACATATCAGCGCATGATGAATAAAGTCTTTGCCAACCAGATCGGTAGAATGCTGGAGGTATATATGGATGATATGATAGTAAAAACAACGAAAGAAATCGACCACGTCGTCGATCTTAGAGAAGTCTTTGCTGAAGTACGAAGACATAATATGAGGCTCAATCCGGAAAAGTGCACTTTCGGAGTTCGAACTGGAAAATTTCTAGGTTTCTACCTAACCGAGAGGGGAATCGAGGCCAACCCCGATAAATGTCGGGCCATAATAGAGATGCAAAGAACCATAGTCAAAGAAAAACATCCAAAGACTCACGGGAATGCTAGCCTCCTCGACGAGGTTTATCTCAAAATCTGCAGAACATGCATTTCCTTTCTTCCGCTTGCTTCAAGAAGGGAATTCATTCGAATGGTCACCCGAAAGTAAGAAGCCTTAACACGTAAAACGTGATACTATCCCAACCGCCGTTGTTGACGAGGCCGCTCTGTGGGAGGTCCTTTATCTCTACTTGGCAAAGGTTTAACGAAGCTCGAGTGCCGCCCTCATTCGCTGGCGTATGAGGCCGTAAACCGGTCTATTTTATAAGCAAAGCACTTCAGGGCCCGTGAGTCGAGATACCAGAAAATCGAGAAAGTCGTGCTCAGACCGATAATCGCGGCTCGACGCTGAGACAATACTTCTTAGCACATCCCATAGTGGTCCGAATCGACCACCTAATCAAACAGATTCTACACAGGCCTGACCTGGCAGGGCGTATGATCAAGTGGTCGGTTGAGTTGTCCGAATTCGGAGTTACTTTCGAGCCGAGACAAACTATCAAAAGCCAAAGGTTGGCGGATTTCATTGCCGAGGTGACTCCTAGAGCTACGCAACGTTGTTCCAAATGGACGGTCCATGTCGACGGATCGTCAATTCCAAGGGCGATGGCGCTGTTTGTTGCTCGAGAACGACGACGGCCGATCGCCGAAGTTTTCATTGGGATTCTCCTTTCCCACCTCCAACAACCAAAGTGAGTACGGCGTGTTTAGCCGGCCTCACACCGTTCGAGACTTCGGCGCTGAAGAGGTAAAACTCAGAACTGATTCTCAGCTAGTTGTGTCCCAGATAAGTGGAGAATACCAGGCTAAAGATCCACTTCTTCAAAAATACCTCTCGCTGGTAAAGAAGAAAATGAGCGACTTCACCTCGGTGGAGATCATACACGTTCCGAGAGAACAAAACGCCGAGTCGACATTCGCCCAAACTTCGCCAAAGACGAAGCTCAGAAACAACAGATCGGTAATACAAGAAACACCGCCAAGCCTAGCATTATCGCTGTGGTTGATACCACTTATGACGCAGGTATCGAGGAAACTTCCAAATTCGCTTTGCAATTTCAGGAAAGTGTCGATGATCCGCCCGATGAGCCCGACACTTGGATGACACCGATTCAAGAATTTATTCAATTCGGTCGGCTACGATGATGAGAAGGAAGCCGCAAAAATCCAAAAGGCATCTTCGTACTCTATGATCGACGGTATCTTATATCGAAGAGGGTTCTCCACTTCGTTGAAATGCGCCGACGATACCCGAGCGCAATATGCACTTGCTGAAGTGCATGAAGGCATATGTGGGCAACACCTTGGAGGACGTTCCTTGGCAAAGAAAATCCTCCGCCAGGTACCATCGCCGACTCAACGCGACGCGATATCGCTCGTGAAGAAATGCGACAAATGCCAGAGACATGGCGATCTACGATTAGCTCCTCCTACAGAGTTAACATCCCCGACATCACCATGGCCCTTTGCCTGGTGGGGTATTGATATACTTGACCTTTCCAATGGCTCCCAGACAGGTGAAATACCTGGTCGTTGCGGTAGATTACTTCACCAAATGGGTTGAGGCAGAGCCCCTGGCGGAGAGAACTGCAAAGAACTTGATTAAGTGCTTCAAAAGATATATTCTGACAAGCTTCGGGATTCCCAGGGTGGTCGTCACCGACAACTAACGCACTGCAGATCGCGGATTCCAAAAGACCTCGGAAGACCTCGACATCAAACAAAGACTTCACCTCGGTAGAACACCCCTGCACGAATCCGCCAAGCTGAGGCCGCGAACAGGGTTATCTTACGAGGTCTGAAACGAAGACTGGATGAGGCCAAAGGCAACTGGGCAGAAGAGCTTCCCCGAGTGCTCTGGGCGTATCGGACTACTCCACATTCGACGACAGGAGAATCTCCTTTCGCCTCACATATGGGACAGAGGCCATTATTCCCGCCGAGATCGGGAACTTAGTTGGAGAACCTCGCATCCCCAGAGTAGCGTTGACAATCGCCGAGAGTATACGAGAAGAACTCGACCTCCTTGACGAATGCAGGGAGCTTGCAGCACTCAGCGAGGTCGCAGTGAAACAGAAAATCGCAGCAAGATACAACCGAAGTGTCGTACCCAGGGAATTCATGCCTGGGGACTTAGTTCTTCGACGAGCTGGTGTTGGCCTGAAGAACGCCCCACAAGGGAAACTTGCACCCAATTGGGAAGGCCCATACAGAATTTTCGCAAAGACAGGTACCAGCGCCTACACCCTCGAGACACTGCAAGGATAGCAAATTCCAAGAACTTGGAACGCAGCAAAGATGAAGAAATATTATAGTTGAAACAAATGTATCCTAAACACATAAATGTGAAGCAATGAAGTATGATTGGAGAAATACGCAACCAGCATTTATTTATTATCAAAACCTTGCACCTGTGATCGACCTCGTGCCGAGACCGCGTGCACGAGCTCGTGATAAAGCCTTGTGCGTTGGCACAAGCACCTGATGAAGAGATCAACCTCGTACGAGACCGCGCGTGCACGAGCTCGCGATAAAGCCTCGCGGCGCTGGGCACAAGCACTGATGAAGAGATCGACCTGCGTCGAGACCGCGCGCACGAGCTCGTGATAAAGCCTCGAGCGCCGCACAAGCACCGTGATCATAAAGCCTTGCGGCGCTGGCACAAGCACTGATGAAGAGATCGACCTCGCGTCGAGACCGCGCGTGCACAAGCTCGTGATAAAGCCTTGTGCGTTGGCACAAGCACCTGATGAAGAGATCGACCTCGTGCCGAGACCGCGTGCACGAGCTCGTGATAAAGCCTTGTGCGTTGGCACAAGCACCTGTGATCGACCTCGTGCCGAGACCGCGTGCACGAACTCGTAATAAAGCCTTGTGCGTTGGCACAAGCACCTGATGAAGAGATCGACCTCGTGCCGAGACCGCGTGCACGAGCTCGCGATAAAGCCTCGTGCGTTGGCACAAGCACCTGATGAAGAGATCGACCTCGTGCCGAGACCGCGTGCACGAGCTCGTGATAAATCCTTGTGCGTTGGCACAAGCACCTGTGATCATAAAGCCTTGTGCGTTGGCACAAGCACCTGATGAAGAGATCGACCTCGTGCCGAGACCGCGTGCACGAGCTCGCGATAAAGCCTTGTCGACCTCGTGCCGAGACCGTGTGCACGAGCTCGTGATAAAGCCTTAAAGCCTCGTACCTTGCACAAGCACGTCAAGCCTCGTGTCGAGAACTGCCTCAGCAGAGGTGGAACACGAAGGTCCCGAACGAACTGATAAACAAAGCACGACCCGACGACGCTTGCCGTTCCTACGAACAAAGACGTCGGACGTCGACATCAATGAACTTCAACAAGTCACCACCTCGACATTCGAGCTAGCGACTGGGGCAATCGTTTCCGATCGGGCCGAGGCCCAATCCGAGATCCAACGCCAGGCCCATATCCGCCGCTCCGCTTCCCTCGATGCCACGTTTCGCTCGCTCTCGCTTTCCTCAACGCGGCCGACCCACCGGTTCTCAGATTAAAGGAATTTAATGCCGACCGGTTTCACGGGCGGTTACTCATCGAATCGCCCTCAACTCATATTTAAAGAAGACCGCGTCGAGCGGTCGAGGTAATGATTTTTCTACCACCTCTTTACTCACCTCGACACACCGACTGAAGGCGTGAGTGTTTGCAGGTACACCACCCAACACGCCGTCGTCATCCGTCGCGAGCACAACCGCACTGCTTCCCTCCGGTCATCCTCTGAAGTTCTGTTCAGAACATAAACTTTTTTGATATTTACAATAAAATTTAAATTTAAAAAATAATATTTGACAAAACCAAAAAATATTTAAAATATACTGTAATTAATATAAAACAAACTTACATGATTCCTTAAAAAATTAAAAAATAGATGATGAAAATTTCTTAAATTTAATATATAAAATTGATTATCCTATCAATTCAGTCTACTTTTTTATTTTTCAACTTTAAAATATAATATACCCACCAAAAGATGATGGAGGCTCCCACTGGCCACTCCCACCTCCGATCATTTCCCATCTGAGGCTGGTTGACAGAGCGTTGATAGCTTGATATTTTTGTTTTGTATATTCCAACCATACCACCCAACGAACGGTGGTTAACACATGGTTTGGGTCCTACCAATCAGGCAAATCAAAAGGAAGACAAGGACAATCAAATTTATGGGATAATAACTGTTGCTGATTAGATTTTTCTGGACACGTGTACGGTGGAGGTACACAAGCCAAATAAAACGAGGCAGTGAAAGGGAAACCTTGATTACTAGATTAGCAGTAGTTTAGCATGTGCCGCCTCACATTATGAATCAAATAATTAAGCCATTACCATCATGTGTTTGTTTTTTCCTTGCAAAATATTGTTATTGCCGACTCCCTCTTTGATTTCTGTTTATTGGCCCAAAGTGCATAAACACAAATTGTAGTTTCTGGTGCCCTACCAATCTCTCTTAGTACCAACTCTATTCCTTCCGCTAATAGATTACTCTTCAACATGGGACATGTTGGAACTTAGAGTGAGATAGTGTAGTGAATTGAAAAAATTGAGAAGTCCCACATAAGAGAGAATAGACACTTTTAGAGTGTTTATATATGTGGAGCTCACTCCTCTTGGGTGTGCCCCGAGGGGTACCTACTTTTATCCTGGGGACGTCGTAATTAATAGCCTGATTGCGACCTAGTCTGCTATTCATCTGAATTTCATCAGTGATTTCAAATTTTCAAATATTTTTGAAATTCGAGTTTCAACAGGACATGTGGGTTTCCAAGTTGTGATTCACATGGCCTCGCGTTGATATACCACATAAATGCACACTATTTTCAATACTATCTTTATATTTGTTTGAAATTTATATGGGTTCCACTAATTTAGAAATGAGGCCCACATAATTTATTGAGACTCATGTGATTTCAATCAATCATATAGAGTCTTGAAAATAGTGTATTAGAAAGTGTGTTGTTAGTGATAATATTGTATTAAATATCGATTTACATTCTAGTCTTTACGTTTTGATGCATAGTTTTGTCAACAAAAAAAAAATTGATTTCATGCATAGTCAACATTTAAGAAATGTAAATTTTACAAAACAACTAGTGCACATGCAAATTGATATAAAAAATCAAATGTGAAAAAGAAGATGAGGAAAAAAAATCTATCAAATTTGACCGTAACTTGAAAAATCAGCCAAAGAGAATGCCCCTCAAAAAATTTTAAGCCTGGAGGCGAAACTAATTATTCTACCATATAAGGTTGTCGTGAGATATTTATCAATTATCATATCACCAAAACCAAAATTTTAAGCCTAAGAAAATGGTTTGCCTTTTAGGAAATTTTTTGTGGTTTTCCTATAAAAAAATATGCAAGTATTTTTAGATCCTCGGTATAATTCGAGTTGAGCCAAGTGAATCCACATTAGAGGGCAAAATATATACTCTCAGCACCTATTTTTTAATTCATATGACTCGAACTCGAGACCTTGCTTAAGACTCTCTTTCATCATCTATTTTGTGTTTTTCAAATCTCCTTTTGTGGGAACACATTATGAAAACCCTAGAAGTATCATTCTTCATTTTTAAATTATCCAACTCTAACAAAAAAAAATAGGTTTCACACAAGAGTAAAGAACATAATAGAAACAAGTCATAATGCAAAGAGGAAACACAAACTTGAACGAAGAACGGTGTTGCACCAGAGATATGGGCGTGTTATGTATCACAACGAAGATGCAAAGGACAAATTATGATAGTTAAGATCTTTGAAACAAAGATGCAAAGGGCACATTATGACGATTGAGAGCTTTAAAATGAAGATGGGTTCATAAAACTAATCAGTGTTATTAAAATTAGCTCAGACCGACTGGTCATGCTGGTTTAGTCAAAAATGGGTGATATGGTCGATCTAAGATGTGACGACTTCGTCCTATTATCTCAAATATCAAGTGCTTAATCTTAAACGCATAAGTAAGTCGTAGCAGTATAATGAAAATATGAGATAATTTAAAATAAATCGCATGTGAGAGTGGGCAAGTGCATCTAAAGAGTCTCATCTGTAGGACCCAATGTCTATAAAGTGTATAAAGTGACATGTACAATCATAATAAAAAACACAATGATTCAATTAACACATATACAGACTCTGACTTACTGGCTATACATTGTACATCAAACAATCGAAAGAGGAAGGTGGGGCACTCCTGATGAGTACCCTCATCGTGCTCTGACTGCTGAGGATGCCTCCAGCATGTAGATGCTAAAAGCCCTTGCCAATATATACTCTTAATCTATCTCGATCATCAAGGAACAAGCAACACAAGAAAATAGAGGGAGCTAAGAAACTCATTACAACACTATAAAAGTCGGGAAAGCAGGAATAGAAAGCATATGCCAATGGCATACACACATCCAAACATACTCAACCATCCCTAGAGTCAATCCAGATCATGTCCCCTATCCACTACATCCTACCCTCAACTCTAACCTCTAAGTCTACTCTCATACACTCACTTTCTATATCTTGTGGCCACATAACTAATCAATGTTTGGCCCTACTAATCTCGTCCTCTACCATAACAAGATGATAAGTCAGTCGTCCATCCAACATATCTCGTTCATCGTGTTCACTAAGAATGCATCCTCATCCACTTCCGCAACAGAATGGGTATTGTGAATGGCACTCAGGATCGTCACTATGGACTATGAAGCAACAATATTGTAGTCAGGATGATAAAGCTACCCGACTTCCACTACCCGATCGTAGCTAGCCATCTATCACCTATAGAACTATGTCGGACCCAATCACTCCCCAAGGTGTGTCGCAGCCCTGATATTGATATCTCGTATTGGCACTCAAGTACATCTGACCCCGTGTGCCACCGCAGTCACACGACAATGGTTTACTGACACTCGTCTAATCCTCACGACAACAACGATTAGTGCGAACTGACACTCCCTACCTCAACAGACTATCAATCAATAGTTATCACTCTCTTCCGCAGCAGAGAGTCAATAAGCAATATCAACAGACACTCTCTCCCGCAACAGAGTGTTAATCCATAAGAATGTACAACTCATTTATCCACCCACATCATATTCGTCAATAACTCTGTCGGCCTATCCTATCTATAATCGCCCTATCATTACTTTAACTAATCCATCAGCCATACCATAGGCAACTATTAGCATCTAGACAGACCAACTAATCATACCATCATCCAAGCACAAAGTCAACCAGCAATAGCAGACATCATAAATCATCAAACATCCTCGATTGATATATTGATCAAACCTAGTGTCGCAATGTGGTGACCTATAGCTTTAATGTTATCGACCAGCACAGTCACACAGATAATCATATACAACCGCCAGCAAAGCTTAAGTCATTTATCCTAAGGTTATCATCCATCCACATATATACCAATAGATCAATCCTATATATGGTTGAAAGACTTACGACAAATATCCTTAGCCATCACAAGTCACAAGGTGTTGTTGTTAATCAACCTCTAGCATAGCTTAGGTCGCCTTACACACATTCATACATACTATTCAATCTTACAATCCCAGTGTGTAAGGTTTCTTGCTCCCACCTGGTCATAGACGCTTGCACGACCAACTCCAGATCTGATCTTATGTTATGTGCACCTCCGAGAATTTCTGACGTTACCCCCCACATTCAATGATCTCTGAGAGCTGACACAGAATACCAAATCACATAGGAAACAAAGAAATTACTAACGATAACTTATAGGGACTAGAAATAGCCTATCTAATTCCAAAAAGCTAGAATTAGATTGGGGTTTATACCTCTAAACAGCCAACTTCGGCTAAAGAAATTACTATTTGCACCCCATTTTCTTTTTCTTGCACCCTCTTCCTTTGATCGTCGGACCACTCTTTGTCCCTCAACCCTTACTCGATTATCAATGCCAGAATCTCTGAGGTAGGGATTCGCGACCTATTTTTCTAGAGAGAGAAAGAGGAGAGGAGAAATTGTGTGAAAATGAAGAATTGGTGAAGGCTATTTATAGGCCAAGTTTGACCTGTTCGCGTCACGAGGTACATGTGTTCACGACACAAAAGCTCCATGCGTCCCATGACATCACGCTGGTGACCTCAGCGTTGCAATGTCTTCTTCGTGTCGCGAATGGGTACGCATTGTGCTCCTTCATGTCTCGAACATACCAAAGTGTGAAAATCTTGGTTTTTCATTCTAGTTCAATCTACGGCTGTCCCGGACCCTAATTCAATACCAAAGCCCTAATTTTGAGGAAAAATGATGGTTTGACCCTTAAACAATTTGGCTAAACGTGCAGGGAGAATTCATGTTTTTTGCTTATAAGATTATTTCCATATGAAAAAGTGTACTCGCTTGTCAAAAACGGATCTAAATAGGATCCTAAATACACATATCAAGCAGTCAAACATCTTAACACACAAGAAATCAAAAAACCTAGAAAATTGAGATGTTACATGAATGGCTCATTAGATCGAACACATAAGTAATCCAATGCAATTCGAATTAACTCAACCAAATTGTTGTAAAAAATGGTGACTCAATGATTATAAATGACCTGATCGAGTCTTGCAGAAGAAGTAAAAAAGCAAAGAAACAAAAAGGGAGAAAGAAGGATTGTGAAGTTAGAAAAGCACCATCCACAAATAGGAAGAAGGAGGAAGAGAGAGAAGGAAAAAGAATTATGAAGGAAGGAAGGGGAGGGATGGATACCTAAAAAAGAAAATATGCAAGGGACGACAATTCTTCGTTTTTCTTTTGTGTGTGTGTGTGTGTGTGTGTGTTTTAGCATTTAGTATATTAGGTTTTTGGGATATTGGGTTTTTTTTTACCCAATAATGCACCTATCGAACTGCCACACACACAAGCCTAGGCAAACTGCAAAATTGCTATTTGAGGAACGAAAAATGCCCCTGCGGTTCAACCTTGTGTCTTGTGAATTCTAAATGTTAGAGGTGCCACTACACTAAGGCGTCCATTTGTTTATATATTTGACAAACTAATTACATATATTTTCTTTTAATACAAAATTTGAAATTCTAATATATAATTGTTCATGTGGTTCAATCAGTGACTCATTGACCTAATACCCTAATCAAGTTAATGATTGGTCAGGATCTAATAATATTGGAGCTAATGAGAGAGAATGAGATCAAACAAGAGAGAGCGAGAGAGAACAATAGGGAGCTAAACTACATAATTAAGAACTTGGAAAATGTATTAAAGCTTCTAACCTTAAAAGAAAACATGGTATTACCGACGACCTTGAAAAGCGTTAGTAAATACATGTTTTCTGACGGCTTAAGTTATCAGTAAATATTTGACTGATGTTACCGACGACCTAGGTAGTCGATACTTAAAAGTGAAGTTTATTGATGGGTGCTCGTCGGTAAAATCGTTGTTATATTTGTCACCTTAGTTTCCCGCCCCATTTCTGATGGATTAAGCTATCGGTAAACTTCACTTTCAAATACTGACGGCCTAGCCCTTCAGTAAGGTATGTCATTACCAACAGGAAATATCGTTGGTATGGCGCATTAATTTCCCCGTCGATAAACTTCACATTTGAATACCGATAGGAAAGGTCATAAGTAAGGTTACATGTGACCCTTCATTACCGACGAGTTAAGGTAATCGGTATTGCGCCTTAATATCTTGGCGATATGGTACCTTAGTTACATGTCATAATCGATGGGCTAGGTTGCCAGTGATGATAATCTGTGTGCTTCTCTACATTGATTCTCAATCTGTTGATTGTTGAATCGTAGTCGTTTGACGTACCGACGAACTAGGTTGTCGGTAATAAAAATCCATGTGCTTATCTTCATTGATTTTTAATCTTTGGATCATTGAATCACGGTCGTTGGATTACCAACGGCCAAGGTCGTCGGTGACGACAATCAGTGTGATCATATTCATTGATTTTCAGTCATTGGATCATTGAATCACATTTGTTGGATTAGCGATCAGTGTAAAACTCATCCAGCTACTCTTCACCCTTGATTAACTCTTTTAATCTACACCTCCTCTCTTGTCCCTCTCCCTCTATAAACACACCCTTCATTTCTCTTTCACTCTCACATTTCTTACTCTCCTCCATTTCTCTTTCTCTCTCAATCTCTCTCTCTCTATATATATATATATATTGTGTGTGTGTGTATCTTTTTTCTTGTCTCTATATAATATATGTATGCAGGGTCAACCCAAGGCCCAAGCCACTAAGGCAAGGGTTTTAGGCCTTGAAATTTTTTGACAAAAAAATGCCTCAAAATATTTATTTTCACTAATATAACTGGCCGAATTCTTTTTTAATATCACAACTTTGTCTAGCTCAGATGGTATAGCATAATGATTTTAACCTTGGGGTAGTGGGTTCAAGCCCACTATAGTTAGTTTTGTTGTAATTTGTTTAGTATTTTGTTGTGGGTAAATTAAATTACTGTCCTAGAAAACAATGAAGCCCAATAAAAAAGGAAAATTTAAGCTACTCAAATAGTGTTTTTAATGGGTGCTTGAATTCTAATAAAAATATTAAATATAAATTATTTTTTGAAAAATATGGCTGTTACTCACAGTCATGGACATCGGTAATGTTAATTTAAATAATTTTTTTTAAAATATCTTCTTTACCAGGAGTATAAGTGTATAATGAAAATCTAAATAGAGGATAAAACATATTTTTAGAAATCATATTAAACTCTTGTTTTAAGTTTTTATTATATAAATATCCTCTATTTTGATTTTCATTATACACTTATAGCTCTTAGATCATGTTTTAAATATTTTGGTTGTTTAAAACAATTATTAAAATTTTATTAAAAAAAACTTTATGTTAATGGAGCCTACTCTACTTTTAAATTAGGAATAGTACTTGATATAAGAAGTTGTTATTATGGTCACTAAGGGTCTTATTTTTTGGAGGGGAGGCTTGTGAGAAGGAAAACCCTTGTTTGAGGCTTTTTCAAATTAAGGGAAAGGTTTTGCAGTATTTTTAAAATCCTCAAAACCATCTTTAGTTCTATTTTTAGAGTTCCCCCTAAATGGGGGATTTCAGGGGTAAAATGATACGATTAACAAAATTTCCACAGTATAAATAAGAATTACCTTGTTGGAAATCTGATGAGTTGAACCCTAATTTGCTTTCTCGTCGCCGTTCATGTATGTTTCTGCTACCTCTCATCTCTCTATCTCTCTCTCTCTCAATCGATCGATCTGGTCATCCTCTCTCTCTCTCTCTATCGATCTCTATTTCTCTCTATCTCTTTATCGATCTCTATTCCTATCTCTCTCTCTAGATCTTGATCTTGATCTCGATCTTAAATGGTTCGCCTTATTTGTCCATAATTGTCTTCTAATTTCCAAATTTGCTCACTTTTTTAGTTGAAATTGATTTTTTGTTTTTTTGTTTTTTTGCCATGTTAGGTTAATGAAGCTTGCTTGAACAAAGACTTGAACCAGTGCTGGAAGGTGCTTGTTGAACCAATACAGACAGTGTTATGCTTCTGATTTTACATCATTATCAAGTTTATCGTTTTTTATATCATTTTAAATGGCCAAAATATATTTATAACTTGAGTTCTTGTGGTGCACGATCATTATCTTCAATTTGTTACCCTTGTCTGGATACTATGGGAGTTTTGATAGTATTGAAGTTTCAAAATGCTATTATTTTTAGGAATGAAACATGTGATTTAGTTAGTTTGCTGGATTTGATTAAAATTTGATCTTGGTATTTGTTTGTAGCTAAAGCCCAAAAAACTTATATTTTGATTCCTAATTGGTGCATCGATAATTATCTGGCATGTACTAATCTAAAGTGTTAGCTATTATTTATTTTTGTATTGATTCTGAAATGGTTAGATTATTCTTCATACTTTCATTAATAAATTTTGCTTGTAAAAAAGTAAACTTCGAAAACAAAGGTGAATTTATAAATTAACTTGGATAATTATAACAAAACATAATAATCAGATTAAATCACTTATGCCTAAACTACAACTAATTCCATCAGAACATGGCCGTGTATTCTGAAAACAATTCTAGTGGGTTATCCTGCCCCTAAACCACGAATAAATAATGAATAAGACAAGATTTTAAGGTCAAGTTGTTTATCCACAAATTATGTCCCACAACTGAACATGTAGTTTTTCTTAATTTCTCCCCCTCATCTAGGTTATTTTATATCAGTAAACAAAATGCATTAATCTTGAAATCATAATAGAAATTCTTCCTGGAAATTTTACCTTGAGAAAAGTGTCAATAGCTCTGCAGCGACCATAATGTTTTATAAGGCGTATAATTACAATTTGCAAACAAAAGGCCATATACCATCACGTACACGTCTAGAAAAGATTGCTTTTGTGTATCAACATGGTCTTATTAGTGCAGGTGATATCAGATATAATGATTATATCATCTTTGTACATGGTTTCATAGCCAATGATGTTTGATAATAGATTGTTCGGTGATCTATTTATGAGGTGAATTTGGTTATTTAGCAAGATGTCTGACAGTCCTTTAATTTGCCTTTTTTTCTAGCCCTCTTAATTGTGGCCTTCGTTTCTTCAACTTGTTCTTGTTTCTTTCAAATGAGTAACTTTCGGTTCTATTAGTTTGTGATGTGAGCATGCTCCTGCTGATAATTTGGGGAAAAAAAATTCAGCACATTAGTAATGCCCTACACATGTGGCTACTTTGTAATGGCCTTTGTCAGATTTAAGCATTGGTTACACACTCAATTATTTGCGGTGTTGTGGCCTTTTGGGGTTTAAGGCACATATGTGGTCTAAAGCATAACTTTAACATCAACAACTTTACTAATAACTAATGTATCAAAAGTTGATTGTGCCATATATCCTATGTTAACTGAAGAGTACCATGTGTCAAGCCATTTTACTTAATTTTCACCTTCTCCTTGCGTAGATGCCTTCTACAATTACCTATGTTGTTGCCACCTATGTTAACCAACAATTTTTGTTGTAATCTTTCCCTCCCCTCCTGTATATATTCTCCTGGAATGATTAGAAAATATTTCTGCATATTATTAAATCTCTTTATTCATGCATGGAATGCTTGAAGAGCATCTATACTTCAATATCTTCCATTGATTTCCTTCCTTTCCTATGCATGTTGCTGGAAGAGACATCACCATCCCCCTTTCTCCATGCAACTGGTTTCTCCATGTACCAATTTAACTTTGTACCCCACCTTATCTTTAAATTCAAAGGACAATGCCTAAGCATAAAGACAAATGTTGCACCTATTTCCATTCTTTCCTCATCTTGTGGGTATTCACCCTTGTAACCGACTGTTGATTTATAAGCGGCCTTTCTTTGATCTAGCATAGTGTAAGAAAATGAAAGAAAGTATCCGGCTCCTTTTTTAAGCTAATTGCTTAAAACTGCTTAAAATTACATTCCTCAAAAAATAAGTTCAAATGTTCAAAGAAAGAAAAATGATAGAAATGGTGTGCAAGTGCCTAAGAACACACACAACCACTTAAAAGGGACCTATCTAAGATGGTTAATTTCTGCTAAAAGATACCTTCAGTAGAACTCATCTTTATCCAAAAACTATGCTTTGGTATCTTTTTCTGTAACTTGTCTGTTCCAGGGAATGACACCATATTCTTGTTCTTCATTAACTTCTTAGTGGTCAAGTCAATTGGCTCAAACTCAAAACGAGAAATCCATGTTTCTGTGACTTTTGAGACAGGGGGAATGACCAATAACTCGGCATTTAAAAACCTTAGTGTCTAATACTTGCATGGTAATAGTCAGAGAAACAAAAGTTCTGAAATAATAAAAAATAACAATTGTATATATAGATACATACATGAAAAGGAAGAGATAAAATAATTACTTTAATCGTGCACTCACCGATTCAATGGCATTAAGTAGTCGGAAACACATTCCTTGTATTCTATATATAAGGCGGGTTGCAATGAATGGCATCTCTGCTATTTTGTTCCCATGGATCCTATTTGACCAATTAACAAACTTAAGCATGTGTGAGAGTTATACGTTCACTCGGACATATCTTTATCTTCTTGAAAATCCAAAGAAGATTAGAGCATTGCTCGGATGCCCTGGCATCCAAGAAATGTTCTAATCTACTTATGAGGGCATCCGAGCAATGCTCTAATCTTCGTTGGATTTTCAAGAAGATAAAGATATGTCCGAGTGAACGCATGACTCACACACATGCTTAAGTTTGTTAATTGGTCAAATAGGATCCATGGGAACGAACTAGCAGAGATGCCATTCATTGGAACCTGTCGTATATATATAAAACAAGGAATGTGTTGTCGACTCTTGAATGACGTTGAATTAGTGAGTTCATAATTAAGATTATTAATTTGTCTCTTATTTTTTCATGTATGTTTCTGCATATATAATTGTTATTTTTTCTTACTTCAAAACTTAAGTTTCTCCGATTATTACCATGTAAGTATTAGACACTAAGGTAATTAAATGTTGAGTTATTGCATTCCACATGTCTCAAAAGTCACAAAAACATGGATTTCTCGTTTTGGGTTTGAGCCAATTGACTTGACCACTAAGAAAATGAAGAACAAGAATCTGGTGTCATTCCCTAGAATAGACAAGTTACAGTAAAAGATACCAAATCATAATTTTTTAGATGTAAATATGAGTTCTACTGAAGGTATCTTTTAGTAGGAATTCACCATCTAGATAGACCTATTTTAAATGGCAGAACACCCTTTCTATCTTTTTTCTTTCTTTGAACATCTGAACTTGTTTTTTGAGTAATACAGTTTTAAGCAGTCTTAACCAATCAACTTAAAATAAGATCTGAATACTTTCTTCCATTTTCTTACACTATGCTAGATCAAAGAAAGGCCCTCAGTACTACAAGGATGAATACCCACAAGATAAGGAAAGAAAGGAAATAGGTGCATCATTTGTCTCTACACTTAGGGAATGGCCTCTGAATTTGAAAAAGGGTGAGGTGAAAAGTTAAATTGGTACTTAGAGAAACCAATTGCACGGAGAAAGTGGGAAGGTGTTGTCTCTTCCAATAACATGCGTAGGAAATGGACAGAAACCGGTGGAAGATAATGAAGTCCGAGTGTCCTTCAAGCACTTTATGCATGAATGAAGAAATTCAATAATATGCTGAAACATTTTCTGATCATTCCCGGAAAATATACACGTGAGGGGAGGGAAATATTATGATAAAAATTGTTGGTAAATATAGGTGGTAACAGCATAAGGTTATTGTAAAAGGCCTCTGCACAAGGAGAAGGCGAAAATTAAATAAAGTGATTTTTTCACATGGTACTCTTCAGTTAACATATGATATGTGTTGTAATCAACTTTTAATAAATTAGCTACTAGTAAAGTTGTTGGTGCTAAAGTTATGCTTTAGACCACATAGGTGTCTTAAACCCCAAAAAGGCCATACCATTGCAAGCAATCGAGTGTGTAGCCAATGTGTAGCACTAACAAAACCCATTACAAAATAGCCACATGTGTAGGACTTTACTAATGTGCTAAATTTTATATCTCAAAATATCAAAAGGAGCATGCTTACATCACAAACTAATAGAACAAGAAATTACACACTTGAAAGAAACAAGAACATGTTGAAGAAACAAAGGCCCTAGTTAAATGGGCAAAATAAAAAGGCAAATCAAAGGCATTGTCAGAAATCTTGCTAAATAACCAAATTCACCCCATCAAAAGATTACTAAACAATCTGTAATCAAATATCATTGGTTGTGAAACTGTGTACAAAGATGATATAATTATTGTATCTAATATCACCTGACCTAGTAAGACCATGTCTGTCCACAAAAGCAATCTTTTCTAGACCTGCACATGATGGTTTATGACCTTTTGTTTGCAAATTGCAATAATAGGGCTTACAAAACATTATGGTCTTGACAAAGCTAATGACACTTTTTTTTTTATAGCTAATGACACTTATCTCAAGGTAAATATTCCAAGAAAAATTTCTATTGTGTTTTCAAGATTATTATGGTTTGTTCATTGATAGAAAATAACCTAGAAGAGGAGGAGAAAACAAGAAAATCTATGGCCAAAACATGTTTCAGTTATAGGACAAAATTAGTGGAGAAACAACTCAACCTTAAAACATTATCTTATTCATCATTTATTTGTGATTTAGGTGTAGGCTAACCCACCAGAAATGTTGCCAAAACATGTGGTCATGTTCTGATGGATATAGCCGTAGGTTCTTTTTTTTTTTTTTCAGACATTGGTGGTTTCACTAAATCAATCTTATTAGTATGTTTTGTTATAATTATCCAAGTTAAATTATAAATTCTCCCTTTTCGAAGATTACTTTTTACAAGAAAAATTTATTAATGGAAGTATGAAGAATAATCTGACCATTTTAGGATCAATATAAAATTATTCACAGCTAACACATTAGATCAGTACATGCCAGAGAATTAATTGATACAGCAATTAGGAATCAAAATTTGAGCTTTTTTGGCTTTAGCTACTAACCAATACCAATATCAAATTTTAATCAAATCTAGCAAACCAACTAAATCAGATGTTTCATTCCTAAAAATAATAGCACTCTAAAACTGTCATAGTATCCAAGCTTCCATAGTATCCAAACGAGGGCAAAAATTGAAGACAATGATCAAGCACCAGAAAAGACTCAAGTTATAAATATATTTTAGGCATTTAAGATGGTATAAAAGTGATTGAACCAGATAATCATGTAAAACTAGAAGCATAACACATCATCTGTATTGGTCCAGCAAGCACCTCCCATCACTTGTTCTAGCGACGAATCTACCTTATTGAATCACAATGTTTCATTTACTAGCTGTTATCACCAGAAAATACCAGCCATAGCCGATGAAGGGAATAGCCGATGCGTGAGATTCCGATCAGATTTGTAGCCGAAAACTGGTCCCATTGAACCGAGGTTAGAAAGGAAAATGTTGGAAGTTTAGGGAGCATCGTGAGGCCAGCCGATTACTAAAGAGCTTAGCCGATGTGGATAAAGGAAATATCCGATTATTATGGCCTCATCGGCTGAGCTATTGTTGATTAACATGGAGCTTTGAAGCTCGACCAAGGGTTAAATATGTGAAAGTCATGGACTTTGGCGCCAAAATGATTAAAGCTAGCTCTTGAAGGCCTTCAACGCATTTAACACGTGATAAATCGTTTGCCCAGCCGATGGGAGAGCGGTTAACCCACGATACGCATAAGGAAGCAGTTTAGGGACACCCACGACCGCTTGTTGCCAGCCATAAACGTGCGGAACACATAATGGCCAATAGGGGGCGGTTACATTTTTGTTTTTTCTTTTGTATATATATACTTTCGCTGAGAAATGTAAAGGACAACCAATCAATCAAACAACTATTTCTCTTGCAATTTATCAGCTTTTTACAGTATTTATCTTAGCCGATTCCATGTATCTTAGTCTTAGCCTTAGCATAGCGTAGATTCGCCACACTCAACGCTTTCTGGAGCAGTTGGGGAACCCATAATCGAGAATCAGAGTTCCATTCTCGATGTAATCGCTTAAACAAGAATCAATTTGTCGGCTGGACGTTAGCCGAATCCCTCGGCTGATTTTTCCACACAAACAAGTTTGCACGACGGTGGGACCATAGGTGAATTGAAGGGCGAGTTTGATTCTCCAGGCCAGGCTTACGCGTGGCGTATGAACCTGAGGTCCGGAAAGAAACTCAACAACAACATGGAGTCGAGTTCAAATCCCAAAAAAACCCCACCACGCAAGAACAACGAGTCAGCATACACCTTGGGTATGCCCATAATGGTTGAAGACATTCCAGTCTCCGCGCCAGCCTCTGCAGAAATGAATAACCCAGAGAATACCGAAGCCCCAGTGGTCATGACCACTTCTTTCATCGAGCGGCCAGATTGATATGGGATTCATGACATTATGTACCAAGTGTCAAGGCGGTTGGCGGATATTGTCAAGCCCATGGTGCATAACGAGGTTCAGCAGGCGAGAGACATGGAGACCAGCCGAGGACAGCAAGGTGAACACTCGGCTAGTTCTGCGTTGGCAGGGGGAACGGGCAAACCCAAAGATGCAAGCGGTCAGTCTGGCGGCCTCGGCGAATGTGGTTCGGGCCGGGCCTTTTTCAGCACAACCAATCCCACTACCGGTAGGTCCACCAACCCAGACGTGCGGTGATCAGCAGAATACATGGGTACCACCCCATGCTGGGGGGCAAGTGATGCCACCTGATCAAGCGAATCTGTAGTATGGGCAGATCAACATGGCCCGGAGGCCAGTTAACACGGTTGGACACATTGGTCTGCCGCCAAAGAATGTCGTATGCTCCAACGCATGGCCCTACTGCGTGTGCAAACACATTTGGACAGCCAAATTGGCGGCCGATGGCCTGGTTATGGTTCGGAAGCTATCCGGTGATTGGAACCTCAACAATCCACCATTACGCCAACCGCAACGGTCCCCCACGCCATACCCTCCAGTAAGTTCAAATATACTACGATCGGTGGCAACTATGGGAGAAGCAGGCATGGAACAACTGTTCCACCTTTACCCCAGAATGCATCGGCTGTTCCAGGGACTTAGGTCGGAGGTTTTGGGGAATATGGTCCAGAGCAGCAATGGAATACTAATCCACCTCTAGGCAATGTTCCACCAAATACCTTCAACCTTCAGAATCCGTTCCAACAGGCTTCACCCTGGAGACCAGTGGGTCAGAGTGCACCCCAGCTGAATCCACAAGATAATCGACAGGGAGCCTCCCAGTTGATAGACCCAGAAATGATTGCAAGTACCATCAAGAAGTACTTCGGAATACAATTAAAGCCGTTGGACCGTCCTGTTTACAGGAAACCGTACCCTGAATGGGTGGATCGGATGGTTCCTCTCCCTAGGGGATTCAAAACTCCAGATTTCACCATATTCTCAGGGGAAGATGGCAAGTCTACCATGGAGCACATAGGGCGTTTCACAGCCTAGTGTGGTGAAAGAAGCCAGAATGAGTATCACAAGCTTCAACTTTTCCCATTATCACTCACTGGGACAGCGTTCACCTGGTATTCCTCCCTGCCTCTAAACTCGATGCGAGGTGGGCGACATGGAGAGGTGCTTCCATGATAGATTTTCTTGGCCTCGACCTCGAGTTACGAACCGATCTAACTAGTCTCGAGCGTGACAAGTTGAGGAGTTGGTTGCTAATTATATTGAAAGGTTTAGAAAAGCGGGGAAATGTTACGTGCAATTCCACGAAGCGAATATACCTCCATGGTGATTAACAACATGCACCCTTGATTGAAGGAGAAGTTAGTAGGACAAGCACGCATGATTTGAATCAACTGGCAGAAAGGGCTATCCGAGTTGAGCAATATATCCAGGAAAAGGAAAAGCGAAGGGCTAGCCGAGGAAAGGGTCCCCATTTAGTCTCTATCATAGAGGCAGAGGAATCTGACTTTGAAGCGGTTGACCTCA
The DNA here is from genome assembly GCA_037113605.1 of Calophaca sinica. Classification (NCBI taxonomy): domain Eukaryota; kingdom Viridiplantae; phylum Streptophyta; class Magnoliopsida; order Fabales; family Fabaceae; genus Calophaca; species Calophaca sinica. Next base: position 73,262,697 of record CM073734.1, read on the forward strand.
CTGTTGATATGATGGTAGCCGAGATAGTCAAAGGGAAGAGCTATTCCTGCCCAGCATTGAAGGCCGCCAAGGCCAAAGAAACTGAGTCAACAGAGGATAGGCGGTACTCCTTTGACATAACCAAAGCGGACCAGTTTTCGATTACTTGCTCAAGGACAAGCAAATTCGACTGCTAGAGGGGCATCGGATTCCACCTCCTGAAGAATTGATGAACAAGAAATATTGTAAGTGGCACAACTCTTATAACCATTCTACAGCTAACTGTGTAGCTTTCAGGAAGGCCATACAAAAGGCTATCAAGGAGGGTAGGTTCAAGCTAGCCGATAAGAGCATAAGCGAGATGTCGATGAGACACCAATCCATTCCCAGTTGTAACCATGGCCATGGTGTCTTTCTCAAGGCCTGATCAGCCCAGGCCAATAAGAGGGGAACAATCCATCAGGAGTGTTTGGATGCCCAAAGAAGAATCCAAAAGAGACCAAGAGGTCACCAGGGGATCTGTGTTTGACAGATTGGGAAACCCACCAGTGTCACCGAAAAATGATGTGGGCCAACCATCTTCGAGCCGATTCCATGGTAAACCTCCCAGACCCGGACGTTTGACTAACGAGTTGATCAGCCAGTACCGCAACATGCACTCAAAGACTAAGAGAACGCAGCATGCTCAGGAGACTGGGGGGCAAAATCAGCTGGGAACCTCGGTGAAGCCCAGTAGATTATGCCCGGGATCGCGAGGACCTCTCCCAAAGTCTAAGAGAAGGGTGGCGGAGTTCAATGTCGAAGGGGAATGTCCTCTCTTCGCATAACTTGATGAGAATGATGATGAACTCAAACCACGAGAGGATGATCGAGCCACCGCAAATGTCAAAGAAGGGAAGTGGGTGGTTAATCAACCTCAGAAGAAGAAAGAGTTCAAGCTACCACACCGACTAGAAACCTTGAAGAGAAGGCTGCAGAGGGCTAGATCCTTGCAAAGAATGAAACAAACCTGCAGGATGATAGCCGATGCCAAGGCGTAGATAAGAAGGAGATCCCAAAGCTAAAGTGGCGAAGCCATTGGCGAGGGCTTTTGGACCTTGCGGTTTGGAGCTGACAAAGTTAAAGCGATCGAAGCCAAGGAGGCCCCAATGACAATCACGGTTGTCGTGGTGGACATAAAGGCGACTGAAGAAGGAAAGGGAACCTGATAAAGAGGAAGGGCATATTCCCACATACCTGGCTGCTTGAATGGTGATGACGAGCGATCTTAGAGTGCAGTTCTGAGAAGATTCAGTGCGGACTATCTCTCAGATGAGAGTGAAGCCGGATTGATGGCTGCCATTGAGGTCGTTAGCATGATCCCAAGCGAGTTATGGGCTGGTTATCCCAGATTGAACACTTAGAAGGAGGCGTCTGCGTGGAAGAGGCAGAATGGGCAACTTTGGCGGATGACACGGCAAAAGATGCTTTGAGTCTTGTATTTGGTAGGCCAGCGAAGACATGATGAAGCACTTGAAGCCCTTGTATGTGAGCCTACATCAATGGCAAGGCCTTCACCAAGTGTTCGTTGATAATGGGGAGGTATTGAGCGTGATGTCGGTGGCCACCTTGAGGAAGTCTGAAGAAGACTGATCCCAACTAACATGAAAATGGCTAGCTTCATGGGAGAGGCTTAAATGCGCCTTGGGAATCTCGATAGCGAGATCACTTTGTTGGCCCCAAGAGCATCAAGTCGACTTTCTTCGTGATTGATGGCAAACCATCTTATGCGATCTGCTAGGGAGAGATTGGATTCACACCGGCCCGGTGCTTACCTTCCACCATGCATCGAAGCTCATTTTTGGGAAGGGGATAAAATTGAAATAGTCCCGGTAGATGACAATCCATTCGGTGAGGTACAAAATCTAGAAGCTTTGTTCTACTCTCCTCTGTGGCTCCCATAGTATTCTTGAGGAATACGAGGAAGGATCCTGGGAATCTTGTAACTTGACACCCCAGGTATTCAAGATCGAGCAATTAGCCGAACCACGGCTAGCCACGGAGGTTTGTTATGTTTAAAGACACCCAAGTGGTGCAGGACTTATGGGACCGACTAGAAGCTTTCAGGATTGAATCTCACGTAGCTGAGTCCTTGCTGATAGATAAACAACAAGGCGATGGCCTCACATCGGCAGACGAGATCACGGAGTTGCCGATGGAGTTTGAATCACCCATTTGGAGGACTTTGCCAACCTTTGAATCTCAAGACCCCTTGGAGGACCTCAATTTGGGAACTCCAGAAGAGCCTCGGCTAACGCAAATCAGCGGATTACTGGGGGAAGAGGATAAGAAAGAGGTGGTAGCCCTGCTGGAAAAATATAAAGACTGCTTTGCATGGGACTATCATGAGATGCCTGGGCTAGCACGAGAATTGGTGGAACATAGGCTACCGATCAAGGAGGGATTCAAGCCACATAAGCAACCACCTAGAAGGTACCATCCTCAGCTGATACCACAAATCAAAGCGAAATCGGCGTTTGCTCAATCTTTGGGTTCATCGAGCGACCAGTGCGTAGAGTGGTTAGCTAACATAGTACCTGTCAAGAAGAAGAATGGCAAGATTCGAGTTTGCATTGATTATAGAGACTTGAATTTAGCCACTCCAAAGGATGAATATGTGATGCCTGTGGCAGACATGTTAGTCGATACAGCTGCCACACATGGTATTTTAACCTTCATGGATGAGTACTCGGGCTATAATCAAATATTTGTAGCTGAGGAGGACACTCACAAGACTGCATTCAGGTGCCCAGGGGCACTGGGAATTTATGAATGGTTGGTGATGCCATTCGGCTTGAAGAATGCTGGGGCCACCTACCAGAGAGCAATGAATGCTATAATCCATGATCTAATCGGCAAGACTATGGAAGTATACATAGACGATGTGGTGGTAAAATCCAAAGACTTCAAAGCCCACTTGGCCGATTTGGAACAGGCTTTGCAGAGGATGAGGGTCCATAACTTGAAGATGAATCCTGCAAAGTGCATGTTTGGTGTATCATTTGGCAACTTCCTTGGTTTCTTGGTGCATCAAAGGGCATTGAAATAGACCAAAACAAAGCCAAGGCAGTGATGGAGGCTAGACCACCCAGGAACAAAAGGGAATTACAGAGCTTGCTGGGCAAGATCAACTTCTTGAGAAGGTTCATAGCTAATTCGGGTGGTAAGATGAAGGCTTTTTCCCCTTTCTTTGAAGCTTCAAGAACGCCGAGGAGATGGTGTGGGGTCTGAGCAAAGAGGCATTTGGACAAATAAAGAAGGCTTTAGCTAGTCCACGGTTTTGGTGCCCCCATGCCAGGAAGCCTTTGAAACTTTACATTGCATTCTTGAAGAGTCTATCGGCTACTGTTAGCACAGGATCTTGAAGATGGAACTGAAAGAGCGGTGTACTACCTTAGCAGAAGCCTCAATGATCTTTGAAACGGATATACTCCCTTGGAGAAGTTGTGCTGTCTTTGTTCTACGCTTGTACAAAACTTGAGTATTATTTAATGCCACATGAAATATTAGTTTTATGCAAAATTGACATTGTTAGGTACTTGCTTAATAGGCTGTCTTACAAGGTCGCTTGATGAAGTGGGCCATTAAGCTCACTTTGCCTTTGCGTTGAAATCGTCCCGTTAAGAATTTGTCGAGGTCAGGCCCTAGCCGATTTCTTGGCGTAACATCCTGCGTGGAAGTGGAGGACCGCTTGGTATCTCGATTACTTGCATAAACCTATTGTCTTGGGTCCTAACTTTTGATGGGTCCAAAACCCGAGAAAGGAGTTGGGCCGGGTGACAATTACCAACCCAAATGGGAAAATGTGGAGGTTTGCGTATCGGCTAAACCCAGGTTTAATTAATAACCAAGCCGAGTATGATGCCATGATCATAGGGTTAAAGTTTTTAGCCATGATGGGCGTGATTACATTCATGTAAAGGCGACTCCGGTTGGTGGTCGAACGGACTAACCAAAGAATATGGGTGCAACAACCCAAATCTGTTGTACGTTATGCAGCGGATGACAGTTGATTCACCAATTTATTGATGCAAAGGTGTCATACATCCCCGAAAGGAGCTAATATGGAGGCCAACGATCGGCCCAAGATGCCTCCGGATATAGGAACTCTTTGTTGACTTTAGAGTCTGACGAATTACCGGTAGAGGTAATGGTCGCGGACCAAATCGATTCATGGAGGAGCGAGTTGATCAGTACTTACAGGATCCTTCTAAGTGCATCGACCCCAAAGTTAAGAGAGCGAGCTCTAAGGTATGTGCTTCTTGATGATGAATTGTATAAGAGAAGCATGAATGGGGTATTGCTAAAGTGCATAGATAAGAATGAAGCCCTAAGGGTTATGGGTGAAGTTCACGAAGGCATATGCGGCTCGCATAGAAATTTGGGCACGTTATGAAATGGTTGATTTATCGCCATGGGTATTATTGGCCTACCATCATAGCCGATTGCTTTCAATACGCCAAAGGATGCGAAGAATGCCAGTGCATGGTCCCATTCAAAGGGTACAGCTGAATTGATGCATCGATGGTGAAACCTTGGCCATTTAGAATTTGGGCCATGGATTTGATCGGCAAAATCCATCCACCATCTTCCAAAGGACACAATTTCATTATTGTGGCAACCGATTACTTTACTAAGTGGGTGGAGGCTCGGTAGATGGTCAAGGTACTGACAAGATGGCGTTATCCGATTCATTCAACACGGATCATATCTGAGGTTTGGGATTCAGAGACCATTACCATGGACCAGGAACTATGTTCACTTTGGAGATAAGGTGGTTGCCTTTGCTCGTGATTTGGGATTAAATTGATACATTCATCCCCATATTATGCACAGGCTAATGGGCAAGCCGAGGCAACCAACAAGATTATTGTGGACCTATTCAAAAAGAATTTGGAAAACAAGTCGAGAAAATGGCATTTAACTGCTGGATGAGGCTTTATGGGCCATAAGGAATTCCAAGTCAACGACCACCGCACAACTCCATATCGGTGACTTACGGCCAAGATGCGGTTTGCCTTTGGAAATCAATGTCACTTCTCTAAGAGTGGCGAGGCAAATTCCTTAAGCCTAGAAGAGTATCGCCAAGCCATGCTTATGGAGTGGATCAGATTGGATGAAGATCGGTTAATGGCCTTAGAAAGAATTGAGGCAAGCAAGCCTTGAGAATGGCTAGTGCCTACAACAAACATGTTAAGTTGAAGAAGTTTGTTGAGGGTGACCTAGTTTGGAAAACTATTTTACCAATAGGAGTCAAGGACCCTAAATTCGGTAAGTGGTCACCAAATTGGGAAGGTCCATTCACGGTTAGTCAAGTGTTCGCGAGGAAAGCAGCGTATCGGCTGAATTAACATGCAAGGCGAAGAACTGAACAGAAGCATAAATGGCAAATATCTGAAGAACTACTACCCCATGGTTTGGCAAAGCATACTAGAACAATAAAAGAGCTATTTATAGACAAAAAAGGAAATTGTTCTGGTGACCACAGACCGACCACCTAGCCAACAAAAATACTTAAAAGACAATCGGGAAGAACTAGTCTGTTGGGTCAAGAGTGGCTGCAACTGGGGGATCGGCAACCATAGCAGGATCAGCTGCTTCAACCTGGTCAGGGGTACCGGTGGGCTCGGCTGCCTCTTGAGGATCAGCCTTTTCAATAGGATCGGCTACCTCTTGTGGGTTGGAGGCTTCAACTGGTGCAGTCTGCACTTCTGCAGCTACTACCCTTGCAATCTCAGCTACATCCACAACCATGTCTTCCGGCCCAGAAGGAAGAATGGCAGTGGGCCCACTGGTAGCCAGTGCCTCAGTGGCCACCACATCGGCAGGGGCGCTTTCCAAAGCAGCACTAGCCGATTCTCGGCTGAACCATACCCGGTGGCGGTGTCGAAGGTTGTTCGCCGCTTGATTCGGCGAACGCGATTCATCCCAGCGATGGTTCGCCGAGTCTCTGCCTTCTCTACCCCTCTGCATATCCTGTTCCAAGCCATCTTTTTGGGTGGTAAGTCGTAAAATGTCAGGGTCCAGAGAGGAAGCCTGAACATATAAACTGAAACGCCTCTCCGTGTGGGTTTCCAGTCTCGCGTCAAGTTGCTCAAGTTGGGGTGTTAGCTCTTTGATTGCGTTTTGGATCAAAGTCAACTCAATTCAGGTGAGCTACTTAGGTCTTTGAGTTCACCTTTCCTAGCTAGGTGCACTGCCGCTCTCTGTCATTGCACGATAAGAGGACAAGAAGGAGGACCTTTGAGCTTGGAGATCCCAGAGGCATTGCAGGTCTTGAGTGGCGTGATAATAATTCTCCCTGCACAACCGATATACCGCAGAGATGTCATTCACTTGTAGTGCCATTTGACGATACAGTTTTCGGCTGGTAGAGGGAACATCAGGAGAGTCGGATAACTTGAAGAGGGAAGCCCTCAAATCGGCCACCTTACCCTTATCTGTGGGGATCTCTCCCATCAAGGCCTCGTCCACCTTTTCCAGGTGACTAGAGGAGGGTGACGAGGCCTTTTGCAACAGGTCAGCCGAAGCAAAATACTGCTGCAATTCTTCCTTTGAAACCTGGATAGATGAAGTCGACTGACGAGGAGGAGTCTTATGGGCAATAGGGGATTCATCCCTAGCCGACTGCAGTACAAAGCACAAAGAAGTTAGGGCCAAACCAACATAGATGAGCAATCACAATGAAAGAGATAAAAGGAGATACCTATGTTGGGCTGTGAGCCTCGGCTATTGGAGAAGCAGGAGCTTGCCGACGGGCTGCCTCGGATTGAGGACCAGCCGAAGAAACCCCTTGTGCCCTTGGATATTGGGAGGGGGTAACCTTGTGGGGAGTCGACCATGGAGCCGAAGTACGTTGTTTCTAAAGTCAAAACGAGCCGAGGGTCAAAATTATGACAAAGCTTTGAAGAAACAGTAAAAAACAGAGGTACCTACCTTTATCTGTTTACCCTTGCCAGCAGATACCGTCTTGGTTTTCCTGGAGATAGGAGTTGCAGAAGAGGGTTCATCAAGACGAATTCCCCCAGATCTTGTTCTTTTCTTCTTATTCGGAGGAGGAGAGTCGTCTATAATGACAACTCTAGGAGATGGATTAGCTGCCAAGAATGCAGTTAGTTTGCCGATGCGTTTGCACAATAGAAGGAAGGAGAAGCAAAATGAGACAAGGATACTCACCCTTCATGGCGTGAAAACCCTAGTCTTGTGCGTCCGCTCCGGCCTTACCATCTTCAGAAGGGGAACAGTCACCGCCTCATCTTCATCATCATCCTCATCACTTTCGTCATCGGGGCTGCTGTCGAGAGGCAGGACGAGCCTCATGGAATAATTAGACAAAGAACCTTGGAACATCTTATCCTTAGCCGAAGGCCACCAATTAGCAAAGGCAGAAGTTTCCCCGGCCGACGGGTTAAACGAGGCCCATTGGAAGCTGTTCAGTTTTTCCAAGTTGAAGGCTGCCAAGGTCTTCACCTCTTTAGCCGATAGGCTAGTTCTCCCTATTGCTGGTACATTGCTGAGGTATGGCGAGGACGTCTTTTGTAATAACCCGAATCGGGCGAGCCACGCAGCTAGGGTGATAAAATCATTGTGGTCTTGTTATTTCTGGAATTGGGCTTTAGCCCACCAAGAATGTCTCTAGCGTTAAAACACGGCTCCAATTGAGAACCATAGTTCCATGCGCTTCCCGAGAAATGCTTTGGTCAGCCGTGGTGAATATCCAATCCGGGCCGATTCGTCTTTCAAAGATCGGCTGCCAATCTTGAGAAATTCTCGTCAAGACATGTACTTTCTCTACCACGTCAAAGGGAGCCACTTGCTTAAGTGGAGTCAGCCGCAAATGCTCGGCTAACGCCCCAGTTCCTACGGAAGAGAGTGAATGCTGAAAGAAGGTTCAACAAACTCTGGGAAATAAAGGCTAATCCATAGTTGCAAGAACCATAAAGGACCTGAAGTGTTCTTCAAGTCGACACCTTGGTGCAATCGATCCAGCATATTGAACAAAGCCCTATAAAGGTAGCAGAGGAAGAGTGATCCCCAAGCAACCTGCCGACCCGATATAGCTTGGGCCACGTACACTTGGAGTTCTTGGACAAGCTGCGTGAGCCAGACAAACGAAGTACTTACTAAACCAATACAAGAGGAAGGCACAGTGCTCAGCATCAGAAACCGCGGTGCCTCTTCCCTTTTGATTGGCTAGAACGAAGGCAGAATAGCTGGAGTTGTTCCGATCATGGACAATCTTGATATTGGAGGTTGAAATGTCATCTGATTCGGGCTTCTTGACCAGCGGAGGTAAACCCGTAATGGCCGCCACGTCAAGAAGAGTAGGTGGCCCTCCCCCAAGGGAACACAAAGGTATTGGTGGTAACGGACCAATAGCCGAGAAAGCCGAATATCAGACCGATGTTGAGGTGAAGGTCTTTAGCCGACAGCATGATGGCGTCATAAAGACCCATTCTTTTCCACTCCTCGCCCTTTGCCTCAGCCATCCTAGAGTGCCAACTCAGGTAATCGGCAGTGGTGCAGGGCCAGGGCCTTATGTCGGCTGGGCACCGTTTAATGGTAAACCAATCGCAAACGATTGGTAAACCATATGTGTCAGGGGAGAGGTATTCTCTAAGGTACATTTCGCCACCCTGCAGGTTGGTGGACGGTCATGAGTGAGAGAACCTTGAATCGGATAGAGAGGAGGTATGATGCCTTGGTGACCGATTGTCTCTCGAGTTGAGGAGTGAGAGTCGGTTGAATGAGAAGACTCGTCCAAGGAGTCATGGCCGCCGTAGCTATGTTCACGATTTTGAGAATCGGACGCTGAAGACATTGTCGTAAGAAGAGAATGTGCGGAAAGGAAGCTAGGGTTTAAGGGTTCAAAGGAGTTCAAACTGCCTGAGTAATAAGAAGAATGAATGGAGCCAGCTATTTAAAGAGGAGTCATGCGCATGGCCAACGATAAAAGTTGTTGAGATATTATCGGATAGCAGCGCAGTCATCGGGTATGGGAAAAGTAGCCGTTCAGGTCATAATGGATGACATTAAATGCACATAAAGTGACTAGCGATTGACGTTTTCGGAGACTCGAATCTTATCCGATACATCAATCCAGCATTTACAGCTGAAATGATGTAGGGGGCAATTGTTATCACCAGAAAATACCAGCCATAGCCGATGAAGGGAATAGCCGATGCGTGAGATAAGCCGATCAGATTTGTAGCCGAAAACTGGTCCCATTGAACCGAGGCTAGAAAGGAAAATGTTGGAAGTTCAGGGAGCATCGTGAGGCCAGCCGATTACTAAAGAGTTTAGCCGATGTGGATAAAGGAAATATCCGATTATTATGGCCTCATCGGCTGAGCTATTGTTGATTAACATGGAGCTTTGAGGCTCGACCAAGGGTTAAATATGTGAAAGTCATGGACTTTGGCGCCAAAATGATTAAAGCTGGCTCTTGAAGGCCTTCAACGCATTTAACACGTGATAAATCGTTTGCCCAGCCGATGGGAGAGCGGTTAACCCACGATACGCATAAGGAAGCAGTTGAGGGACACCCACGACCGCTTGTTGTCAGCCATAAACGTGCGGAACGCATAATGGCCAATAGGGGGCGGTTACATTTTTGTTTTTTCTTTTGTATATATATACTTTCGCTGAGAAATGTAAAGGACAACCAATCAATCAAACAACTATTTCTCTTGTAATTTATCAGCTTTTTACAGTATTTATCTTAGCCGATTCCATGTATCTTAGTCTTAGCCTTAGCATAGCGTAGATTCGCCACACTCAACGCTTTCTGGAGCAGTTGGGGAACGCATAATCGAGAATCAGAGTTCCGTTCTCGGTGTAATCACTTAAACAGGAATCAATTTGTCGGCTGGACGTTAGCCGAATCCCTCGGCTGATTTTTCCACGCAAACACTAGCTAAAGAAAAAAAAAAGAACAGTGACATGATTTTTTTTACAAAACAATGGGTGAAGATACACACACATCACCTCAGACACCATCACTCATCATACGGAAAACATGTAGGAGAAAGGGAGGCAGGGACCCAAATCGCTCCCCTCTCTCATTGGTATTTCTTCTCACCCACTCTTCTATTATACTTCTTTTTCTTTAAAACCCTAAGCATCCATTGAGATTTTGGTAAAAACCCTAAAAACTATCAATCCTATTTTTTCTTTAGAGAGTTGATTTTTGGTGATTTCTAAAGTAGGGGAGATGCTCTTAGAAGGGGGAAAGACTTCCACATCCTGAAAATTACTCACTTGGGCTCTTTGAGGTATACCCACAACCAGGGCCGTCTTAAATATTTTGGGGCCTGTTTTAATATTAAAAATTAGGCCCTCTAATAAAAAGGTATTAAATTTTTATAAGGATTAAACCTGAAAAGTCGTGATTTTATAGGGACTAAAAGCATTCTAATCTTAAAAATTAGGCCTCTAATAAAAAGATATTAAATTTTTATAAGGACTAAACTTGAAAAATCGTGATTTTATAGGAATTAAAAACATATTTAACTTTAAAATATATAATAAAATTGGGCCCCTAAATTGGGCCCTGTGCAGTAGCACAGGTTGCACCGGCTAAAAGCCGGCCCTGCCCACAACTTAGAAAATTTAGGAATTGTTGTTTAGCATAGTTAAGGTTTGGGTAAAATTATTTTGGGAAGTATTAAGTATAAATTTAAGGATTTGATGATGACCCATTGTTGGTATAACTTTGAATAGACTTCTAACGCTTGAACTGATTTGTTGGTGCTTAGATTCAGTTCATAGTTGTGAGTAGATGACGATCATTATGACGTATTTTAATTATTTTATAATCGTTATTTTATTCATTCTTTTATATTATATTAATTATTTGTTTAAAAATTTGGAAAATGTGCCCTTTGAAAATTATTCTCTTCATCATTGATTTATTTTTAAAGGTTTTTTATGTTAATATTTAATTTAGTTTGATTTAATTGTGAGCTGCAAAGTGGTTAAATGTTTAAGGGCTGTGGATTTGAAAATATGAGATTTAAAATTTATTTCCTTGACATAAATTCCAATAAGAAATAAAATAATTTTGAGATTTGTATCTTTGGGAATCGCTGTTAAAACCCCGCAGCCGTTAGCATGGTTAACGGCCTAGGTGCACCTAGTTATACGACTTTGGATGGAGAGGGCTATACATTAGATGGAGTCACTTCTACGGGAGAGGCCACCCTTAGGAGGAGAGGGCTATCAACTAGATGTAACCACCCCATTGAAATGATATGATACGATTGATGTGAGAAAAAAAATCGAAGATGAGTCTTATTTTGAAGGTTGAATGTTTGCAAAGTAAGATCAAGAGTTTAATATTATGTTTAACAACAATGTGTACAATGCTCTCATTTTTCACGAAATTGTATGTGTTAGTTTAGCAGTTGAAATGGGTGTAGTGGTGGTAATATGACATAGGTGGTGGTTACATTTAATCACTTAATGAGCAAGAAAGTCAATGCCTCATTGTTTTTTCTATTTAATGATCGGAATGAAATTGGTTTTAGGATTGGTGGATTACTATCCTATTTTGATTTTGTTTACTGCTAGTTCAAGTATATACTTTCTATATTTTCCAAAAAAAAAAAAAAGTAGAATCAATCATCTTTATTATTTATTTGTTTTTTTTTTTGACAGAATCAACTGTCTTAATTATTAGTTATTATCAATGAGTGATAATTTCTATACCTAGTATGCTTCTTTATCAAAAATCTGAAAAAATTACTTGTTAAAAAAAGAAGAGAAAATCACTAGTTGACTATTGATTTTAACATCTAAAGTTTTGATTTACAAAACTTTGTGTGCATGTGCTTGAGTGTGTTAAAAGGGGTTGAATTTTTTTTTTAATTTTTTTTAATTCAGTGATTATGTACATTAATATGCATTGATTCAATACATTTCTTTTTCAACGATTCTTTTGTTTCAGCCATTTGAAGAAAATTAATTTAGTTTAATGGGTTTAACTCCATTTAAGTATTGTTATATATTTTTTTTTAAGTTTATATACCATACGAGAATAAAATCTGATTGAAAAAAGGAAAGAATTTCAAATAAGAGAAAATCCTCATTTTGCTTTTGATAACGATCGGTTTTGTGTTTTGTGTGGGTGTTGGTTTGTTGGGTTCTTTTTTGTGCAGATAGTGTCCCGACTCGGTTTTGGAGGTTTTATTGGTGGGAATGCTGTAACTATCAAGAACAAACAAAATAATATGACAAATTCAAATATGAAGATGTTATAAAATAAAGAATAAAGAAGATGATGAATGATAATAGCGCAAGACTCCAAGGCGTGTGTAAAACATTAGGCTTTAGGTTCGATTCGACCCTACCAATCACTTTAGATTGAACGTAATAGGATAACTAGCGAATCCCCTTCATGATACAATGAAGTTTTTTGAATTGGCTTGCACTTCCAATTCAAGTTTATCGACAATGGTAGATTACAGAACAATAGTTCCCTAACTTGCGCATAAGAGAAGAAAGGAAATAATTTGGAGTGATGAATTTGACAGAGTTTTGACATAGACATATAAATTGTGTTCTACTTTCTGTATGTAAAGTTGTTCTATATATAGACCAACTTATACCTTTTGATGATCAGCAAAACAGCTCCTCATATGGAGTCACAATCCGTTGTGAATTGTCTTAACCATCTATGAATGAGTGCATCTCTTCATTTAAATGTGAATAGATACAAAGGTTCATAGAAAAATACAACCACTAGTGAAAGCTACAAAAGGACACACTCTTTATTGTTCTTGGTTTCCTATTATTTTGGAAATCCCCAATAAGTTTTGGCCTGTTTATTTGATTGGTTAGGGAAATGCCAATGCCCAATGGCATGCTTGTAAACATCACATACCAAACTCAACCAAGTTGAACTGTAATCATGCCTGTGAAGATTAGCTAAGTCATTATCAACAAATGTTGCAACAGGTCAAGTGGCTTCCCACAATCAACCCTCCTCACCTTGCAATGACAGCCGTAGAAATCCGCGTTAATTAATTTGTTGATTTAATTATACATGTTCCTTTTTCCCTACTTATTTAATTGATGATATTTTCTCTGATTTCATGCAACGGCTTGGTTGCTGAAATTGACAGGTGCTTGTTCCTTAGTGACTCACCCGTGTATATAAGAAGAACCTAGAAACTTGGACCGTGGGAAATGAAATGAAAGTCATAGACTATAGTATAGCATAGCAAATCAGCATTACATTTTATATTCAGCACTATAGTTTTCGTGAAATTGATGTACACCAAGGCCGCAAGATTTTTCCCATCTTTCTCGTGAGACTCTAGCTCACAAGCCAATAAAGGCAACCACAGCCTTCAACTCATCACTAGTCACTAGATCACATTTCACAAATCACAATCTAAAAATCGGCCTTCAGTTCCCATTTCCAATAATCTAAATCTCACTCTGGAATCCCATTTGCATCATACTCACAAGTTAGCTCATATTTTTTTGGTTTTTCATAGTTAATTACATACTCATACTCTAATTTACTCAGCTTATAATAATTCTTCTTTAATTATTCTCTTCAGCTTCCTTGGTGTTGCTTTTCATATTCCTACTTCATTCTGGGCTTGCTTAAAGTAAGATTTTCTTTCCGTCCATTACTTCATTATGATTATTTTAGTGTCACTTTGAATTTCTGTGACAACTGTTATGTCTCCTGCTTTATAATATTTTTATTATGTAATGTATACTTCATCTGGTTTGCTTACAGAACCTCTTCAAAGCACAAACTTTTTGAGTTTGCAAGAACTTGAACTGTTGATCCATCACCACCACAATGGTGTCTTCTTGTGCTGCCCTTAAGACCAATACCCACATAGCAAACTTGAGGAAAGATAATATTTTTCATCTAGATAATGGTTTTTTAGGTGAAAAAATCAAAGGGGGTCTGAGTTACAGTCCCTGGACCATTAATCAGTTGGCCACAAATTTGAGAACCAAGGAGAGTGTGAAGAAGACCAAACCTGGTGTTGTATCTGCTATTCTTACATCAAAAAATGAGGCCACAGAGACCATGGTAAGGTTAATTATGTTCCACAGGGTCCATTTTTATGTCACTGTTTGGTAAATGATTATATTCTTATTGTGGGGTTTCAATTTCAGACCTTTCAGGTGCCATCTTTTCTAAGAAGAAAAGCTGACCCAAAAAATGTTGTTTCCATCATATTGGGAGGTGGTCCTGGTGTTCAACTTTTTCCTCTTACCAAACGAGCTGCCACACCTGCTGTGAGTAAATCACTGTTTGGAGAATAAAAAAAGGAAGATTCATAAAAAATAAAAATAAAAAAATTAGTTACATTGTGATGATACTGTATACATTTTTTCAGGTCCCTGTTGGTGGATGTTACAGGCTTATAGACATCCCAATGAGTAACTGCATCAACAGTGGAATTAACAAAATATTTGTACTGACCCAGTTTAACTCTGCATCCCTCAACCGTCACATAGCTCGCACCTATTTTGGAAATGGCATCAACTTTGGGGATGGATATGTGGAGGTATGTATCATCAAATTGTACTATAATTTTTGGCTATTGAGATTGATAGAGAAGTATAAGCCACTAGGAATATCGTATTTATATTTTGAGAGGAGGAGGGGGTGCATGGGCCAGGATTGCTAACCAATCACATGTTTTTTTTATTCATGATAACTTAACAAAGCAACCCAAATATTATTCAATAGGTTCTGGCAGCTACTCAAACACCAGGAGAAGCTGGAAAGAAGTGGTTCCAAGGAACAGCAGATGCTGTGAGGCAATTTACATGGGTATTTGAGGTGGGAAAATAATCTTTTGTATATACCAAGATTTCGAGTAAATCACCAATTTAGTACATGAAATTGTAGGGCGTTGTCAATTTAGTCCCTGAAATTGTTAACATTCCAAAATAGTTTTTGAAATTAAAAACCTTCTATGATATTACTTCTTTGATTTGGTTAATTTAGTCCCTGAAATTGTCTGTCAGGGACTAATGTGATCGAGAATTTTCAAATTCAATGACCATTTTGGAATTATGTTAATTTTAGGAACTAAATTGGCAATGTCCTACAATTTCAGAGACTAAATTAGTGATTCACTCACCAGATTTCAATATATAGTATACTGCATGGCCCTCCTTTTTCTGTCCTCAAGTTGAACTAGATAGTGATAGTTTGACTGTTGTAGGATGCCAAACACACAAACATTGAGAATGTAGTGATCTTGGCTGGTGATCATCTATACCGAATGGATTACATGGATCTTGTGCAGGTAAACAAATTATTTGTTTCATATGTTGGATTTTTTCTGCATTTAGTTTTTACAGTGTGTTTTCTGATTATCTTTTAACATATACACAGAGTCACATTGACAGCAATGCAGATATTACAGTATCATGTGCTGCTGCAGGTGACAGGTATGTTCAGACTTCTTTTTAATGCATGTTTGTTTGTTTGATATCACTTCTGTGCTGCTAGGAGAAAATGAACTTCTAGCTATTTTACTTTATTTCACTCTAAATTCCTGCCTGTTTATTTGATTGAGAAGGAAAGAGTTACAAAAAGGGAAATAGAGACACACACTCAAAACAAATAATTCCAAATTTAGGGCCTATTTACTTCCTCAAAATATTTTCAATTTTTAATTTTTGTTTGACGAGGTATAGCAGGTCTGGAGAAGAGTGATATTTGAGTTGTTTATATCCAGTTTTCAAAATTTTCTAATGTCCGGTCACGGCTTCTAATATTCATTTTTGGAAAAGGTGAAAACAACTTTTTAGCGTTTTCAGAATTTCATTTCCAATTGTCTGCTTTTCAGCCGCGCATCGGATTATGGATTGGTCAAGGTAGATGGAAGAGGTCGCATCATCCAATTTTCAGAAAAACCCAAGCGAGCCGATCTGAAAGCAATGGTAAGTCTCATGCCTATTTTATGTTCAGATAAAATAGGTTCTTCCCTGTAAAGTTTAATATTTTAATCCAGAATGATTTGTCATACATGATAGGATAACTTGACAAACTGATGTACTAAACATGTTAAGAACATGCAGATATACATATTTAAAACACATGGATTACATAGCCTTGATTTGCAAACTTCTGTACCATTGAATCCCAAATTTGCCTCTTATTCTATCTTTCCACAATTATGAAATTTTTGTACACACTTGCAGCCCCCAATTTTCTGAAATTTTACATTATATTGTGTTCACAATATATTTAGATGGCCTCGGCATAGTCACGTGTTCCTGTTGCTTCTTTGCAGCAAGTAGATACCTCTCTTCTCGGATTGTCGCCCCAAGATGCAATAAGGTCACCATATATTGCATCTATGGGGATTTATGTATTCAAGACAGATGTTTTACTCAAGCTTCTGAAGTGGAGGTATCCCACATCCAATGACTTTGGATCTGAAATCATTCCTGCAGCTGTTAGGGAACACAACGTCCAAGTAAGAGATATTCCACTATGTATATCTCCTTTGAAATGTTTTGATCTATTCTAGAAGGGGTTTTATCTTACAAGTTTGAATATCTATTGCCTTTTTTCAGGCCTTTTTCTTCGGAGACTATTGGGAAGACATTGGAACAATAGAATCATTTTATGATGCTAACATGGCTCTTACTGAAGAGGTGGGTTCATGATATTCACCATAGTTACGAATTTGGATTCCTTGCCGTCAAAATTTCCACCCATTCATGAAATCAGACGATATGAACCATCTGATCTTAATCGGGCGGTGCACATTCTAAAATTGGATTTTTTATCTTATTTACTCAACTCCAAATGCGCACTATCCAGTTAAGATCAGACAGTCTACATTGCCTGACTGAGTGAATGCATGGAAATTTTGACAGCAAGTCACAATATCAAAGATGCATTAGTTATGCAGTTTCCCTTGTTTTGCTTTCAAATAGCTGCTAGAATGTAGCAAATTGTCAGTGTCCTGAAATTAACATCTGTTCTATGCTACTCTTGCAGAACCCAATGTTCAAATTTTATGATCCCAAGACCCCCATTTACACATCTCCAAGATTCTTACCACCAACAAAGATTGATAGTTGCCGGGTATGATTATGTTCATCAATCTTCAAAGTTTGATCTTACCTGATGTATTGCACTCTTGCTTATCATATTTGAGTTGCTCATGTAGACTGTGGATGCAATAATCTCTCATGGTTGTTTCCTGAGAGAATGTACTGTCCAACATTCCATTGTTGGTGAACGTTCACGTTTGGATTATGGCGTTGAGCTTCAGGTAAACTACCATCATAATTTCTGGACCAGGGACACTAGAATAAGGCTACTAAAGATTCCTACCATCTAAATTAAAATAATCTCTTTACAGGACACTGTAATGATGGGAGCAGACTATTACCAAACTGAATCCGAAATCGCTTCTCTGCTAGCAGAAGGAAAGGTTCCCATTGGGATTGGAAGGAACACCAAAATTAGGTAATCTCTCTCGCAGTAACTACTACATCCTAAAACACGGTTGTTATTTCTGACAAATCCAAGATTTGTTACCATTAATTTTCTCATTTTAGATTACTTACTTTACACTGAATTGTTCACTTTGGAGGAGTCAGATGTCATCCTAAGATGGACATGAGACTACCCAATTCAGTATTTTGTGTTTGTATCATGACAAAGAATTAGCATCACATGTGGAATATTCATTTGATATTTGTTACTTGTTGTCTTTGTTGAAGGAAGTGTATAATTGACAAGAATGCTAGGATTGGGAAAGATGTCATCATCATGAACAAAGATGTGAGCATGGATTCCCCCTACCTTATCCTTCTTTTTACATTTGAGCCCATTTTATTAGTTAGCAGTTTTCTAGTCTAAGATCATATTGAAGCACCAAACACAAGTATCAAGTTATCTTAATACCATTCAAATGTTTTTGTCTGTAGGGTGTTGAAGAAGCAGATAGACCAGAAGATGGATTTTACATCCGATCAGGAATCACCATCATAATGGAGAAGGCCACAATAGATGATGGCACTGTCATATAATATAAAAATGGCTGGCACGCTTTGCTTATTTCATGTGCTGCTTGTCACAAGTAGCTGGAAGAAGCATTCCAAGGAGCATTGTGGTCTTTGGAAACAGAAGGGTAGCAGTTGCAATGCTATGTACAATTGAGAAACAACCAGCACCCCACCTTTTGTTGTTATATATGCAAAATAGAAGGCTCTCCCACTACATGTATAAATAGAATGAATAAATGAAGTGTGAAATCAAGATGCGGGGAATCGAATAAAATGATGAAAGGTTGTTTGTGAATTGCCAAGCTGTTTTCTCCCTTTGTATTTATGGAGTATTACTATTACTGCAATTGGTTGTAATGAACCTGGCCACACAGCCATAATATCATGTAAGATAAAAAACAAGGCATAAAATGAAAATTCAAATATGTTACTCAATAAATTATGAAATAAGTTTTTGGCATTCACAAAATGTAATTTAAATTGAAAAATGCCCATTGATTTAGCTAAATTCTATTAATGTCAGTAGAGAGTATTAGGATTTTAGGCCTAACTCATCCTTACAAAACCAGCTTGTAAGGTGATGATTGCCATTTACTTATATACTCTTTTTAGGCTTTATCTCTAGTCTATGTGGGACTTGGGTTTTTCCCAATACACCTCCTCACGCCCAGCACTATTGGGTTTGGTGCGTATATATAATGTGGTGGGTTATAATGTGGTGGGTGGCCCAGTGGATTTAGGATAGGCTCCGATACCATATTAGGATTTTGGACCTAACTCGAACTATTAGGCTTGGTGCGTGTATATAATGCGGTGGGTGGCCCGATGGATCTAGGATAGGCTCTGATATCATATTAGGATTTTAGGTCTAACTCATCCTTACAAAACCGGATTGTAAGATAAGGATTGTTATTTACTTATATACTCTTTTTAGGCTTTATCTCTAATCTATGTGGGACTTGGGTTTTTTCCAATAGAAAGCAATAAGCAAATTCAATCAGCTTATATAGACACAACTTCTTATTCTACCTCCAAAATTGTAATGCATCTACTACTAATCAGTCAACAAAATAAAAGGACATGATGTAGTTCAACATTATATTATTTACTTGTAAGGTGTGTTTGGAAGGAGACCGATGAAAGGGAAAAAAGATTTATATAAACGAGCAAAGAATTAGATAGTAAATTTCATGATAATTTTTATTTTTATTTTTATTTAAAAATTAAAAATTTCACTATTTTTCAATCATCTCGAGAATTAATCCCATATATACTGTGAGAATTTGGATTTTTTTTTCTATCAAAACACTAATAAATAAAAATTAAAAATTACCTTCTCTTTCCTTTCCATCCAAAATCCTTCCATGTAGTTGCACCTTTAAGAACATCTACATTGCGTCAAAAAAAAAAATAACATCTACATTGCTTCAACAGTCAGCATAAAAAATTCAATTGACACTTTCATAGTTCTTAGAAATTTTCTTTTGTTTAAATTCTGATCCGAGGCGGACCTCTGAGATGGCTGGAACGGGAGCAGAGGTGATGAGATGACAACGGAGTACGGTGGTAGCGGTGGTGGTGTTGGTACCTACAAGCACTCCGATGACAAAGTCAGTATCGGAATGAAGTGTGCAAGTAATGAACAACACGTACCTTGATTCTGAAGGGGTGGTTCCTTTATATAGGTCAGGTCGACGTGGAATTTTGGCGGGAAAAGCGGTTACTTGAGTCTGCAATTGAAGGCGATAGATGTGGATCACTGTTGGATATATCGGATGGCCGAGATCGTTTCAAGACCTCAACGCCTTTGGTTACTGAGCTAAGTTGCCACCCCATTCCGGTTATGGGCTTTGACCCGGTCCGGAACAAAGTCGATATATACCCCACATGAAGAGGCCTATGACTCTTCTACGATTCATTGCCTTTGTAGTTCCGACTATATTAAGTTTAGAAATAGAAACGCGGGGACAATGTAATGGATGCAATTCCTTTTTTTTTTCCTCTTTTTGAAAAGCATATGGATACAATTCATATGGTGTAGAAAAGGACAGAGTTGCAGATCCCATTCTCGATAAGTGTGTTATATTTTCTAGGAATATGGAAATATTGAAACGAATTCCATGGCATATTTTCTAGGAATGTGAAAATATTAAGAAGAATTCCATGGAAAATTATCATAAGTAATATATAGAGAACGATGTGTTTTGTTTTCTTATCCTGGACCAGATTCCTCAGATATATTGGACAAACCAAGGTTCCCATCTTTTCTTTCAGTTGCCTTTATTTCTCTCTACCGGTTGATAGAACCCATACACAGCATGGGTACAAAAAAATTAGTGAGAAATAACAAAAAAAATTAGTGAGAAATAATTTTTTTATTTAAAATAATAGAAATACTGACACATTGTGCAACATAGATAATCAACCTAAATATAGTTAATTTTTTTTAATAGATAATAGATTTCGTTAATTTGGGATGGTGTAAGTGTGGCTTGAAACATTTGCTTGGTCCTTCCTTGCAATTATGCCCAAAAACCTTTCGGTTCGAACAGTTTTACCACGAATAGCCGTTTGGGGCTCCAATTGCACCATCCAAACCACTTTTTTCAAGATTCAGCCTTCAACTCAAAATGGGATTTTGTGATTTTTGAAGATATTTGTAAATATTTTTATTTCATTTTTCAAAGGTGCATGTTTTGGGTATTGAAATGTGATTTTGATATAAACAAGTTTGTCCAAATTGTGGGTTCAAGTGGATTTTCTTTTAAGAGCAAATGTTGGTTATTAGTATATTATGTCAGTGGGTAGGGTTTGAACCATGTATCTCCTGTTTAAATTCTTTATTTCATTATGGTATCTTAGCTCAACTATCCGAGCCATGTGTGGGAAACGTGATTTCAAGTGGACAAATTCAATTATAAATTACTTTGTTTCTAATAAACTTTTAATCAAATCAATTTTATAAAACTAAGTTCAATATTTAACCGAGAGGCTTTTAGCCATTTCCTAATCAATATTTAACCAAATTTCACATCACTTCAAAATAAACATATCAATGAACAAAATTTGTCGTCATATTTTTTACTATAAAATAATCAATTAGTCTCAAGTCTTAGACCTTTTTATTATTAAGCATAATAACTGTCAATCGGGTAGGGAAAATCACTACAAGATCATTAATGTCCTTGTTTTCGAAATACTAACTAGTGTAGGTGAGTTTAAAAGTTAAAAGATCTTCAAGGATAAATGTGTCTTTTTGACTCGCTGTGTTTCACCCTAATATGATGGACTCGATCTTGAACACCATAGTCGTGTATGACTGTTCCACCCAACTCTTTAGCTACCATTATTTTTTGTCTGTGAATTTTTACAAGTCATTGAATTCTTATATTTGGAAATGTTGGAACCTAAATGATTGAGAAATTTAGACCCTCATTAATTTTGATGATAACAAAATATTTCTCAAGAGAACAATTTATCTTTTAACATATCTTTGAGTGTACAGGTATCAAAGGCTTCATTTATATATGTACAAATCACTCAAGAAAGAAGAAGAAATATACAAAAGAATTGAATACAATCCACTAGTGTCAGCATCCGAACTCACTTCAGCATCTTGCTAACAGCAAGCGTCCAGCAGTGTGACTTCTTGACACGTGGAACACTCAATTGCTGCGAGCGTCTGTCCTCTCTTCTGAGCGAGCGTTTGATCTCTTTAATGAAGCACGTGGTGATCACGTTTTTGCTCTTAGCCTCAGACTGCAGGCGAATTAATTTGATTTTGTGCGCTCATTTTGATTTACGAGGAAGCAAAGGTGACACCTTTACCATAAGACAAAAATCGTGACAAGGCAATTACAAATAGCGAGATAGTACGAAAGCGGTAATGTGTACTATTACGATATTCTCTGGAAAGGAAGAAAAGGACTACATTTCAAATTACCTCACTCAATGGAAAGGAGATATTTTTCTTTGCCGCAATAATACCCTTTGAAAACTCCTATAAATACCCCAAGGTATTCATTGAAGAAATGTTAGAAAAAGCTGTGAAGAAACTTCATTCAAAGCAATATTACTCAAGTGTGCAATCAAGCTTCGTGCCAAGTTTACGGTCTACATAGAATCAACTCGGCGTCTTATACTTTCTTTTAGAAAGCTATTACATCTTAAGCTTAATCTTTTCATCCTCTCTGTGAGAGTTATTTTGATTGTTATCAAAATCATAATCTCTTTTTTAAAACTGTATTTGGGCTAGGTAAGGCTCTGTTCCTCAAAGGCTCATTTGTCTTGAGTCGTTTTGAGAAGTTAAGAGTATTGTCAAGGTTGTGACAGAAGAATACTCTTGAGGAAATTGTAATCAGTTGATTATAGTGGAAAATCCTTCAGGAACGAATGGACTAGACGTAGCTACCAGTTGGTAGTGGACTAGTATAAATCTCTGAGTCTCATCCTTTACTGTTTTACATTATTTATCTTTACCTTGCTCAGTAAAACAAGTTTTTATAAACTGTTTAAATTTCTGCATCCGGTCCTGTTTAATTCTCTGCATCCGATATACAAAACAGTTTTGAAAAACTTGGATTGAAGTTTTTACGTATAGTTTGCGAAAAGTTTTTAACACAATTCAACCCCCCTTCTTGTGTTCACGTTTAGGAAACATGTCAACTCTTTAGCTATCATTAGTGTTTTGTCTACGAATCTTTAGAAGTCCTTGAATTGTTATATTTGGAAACATGTTAACGATATTTTCTCTGAATTCTTTCTTGCTTCATAATGTTACTAAGACTTCGATACCCTTCTAGACCTTGAGAATCATACATGTTTGAAGCAATATATGTTTTAAAAACCGAACTGAACATTGAACCAGTTAGACCTCTGAGTCATGACTCAATTATTTTAAACCGCTCGAACAGGCATAAACCGGGGGTCGAACTACACAAATGTAATTTTAGTACATTTGATTATTTTGAATCGAAATTGATTTTGACTAGAAATGGTATAAAAAAAATAGCTTTGCATTAGATTGAAAATTTAAACTAAGTTTTTACATCAAACTTGTTGTAGGAGTAAAAAACACTCAAACTAAATTACGTCACTTCGATTCAAACTCAATTTTAAATTTTAAACCAAATCAATTTTACAAAATCAAAATCATTAAAATTTTTGACAAACACTCGCCCAAACATACACTTAATCATCGTTCTTGAATCACTTTTACCTAGAAAGTTGCTGAACATCACCACATTGAAGAATTCACGAAAGAAAAATTCACCTAAAAAATATCACAATCTGACATGAACCTCCAACATGATATGCTACAAAAACCTTATGATTAACTCCGTTAATATATGCTTAGATTGGCAACATGACTCGGGTGATATAAGACAGGGTTCAAATTAACCCTCTTTAAAAATTTCTTCCACCCGGCATGAATACAAGTTATTGCATAAGTATACGCTACATGCAAAAAAAACATGCATGCTCCGTTACATAATAAAATGCATTTGTTTCGATCAATCCAAATTTGAGGAGATAGTGTAATAAGGTGGCATCTAGGGTGGACCATGTAATAGATGGTTCATGGGTTGTCCAGTTGATTAACGATTAGATTTTGAAGGTCTACCAAATCTTATAATGCACTACACACATCAAATTTTTTTCCCTTTCTCTCTCTCTTTTATAGTGTTATTAATTGTGTTTGTTTAAGTTTTTCATGAATATCGTTTAAAAAAAATCATTTTTATGGGTAAAATAAAAAGCTATTTGTGTTAACTTTTTGGGATAAGAATAATTTTTTTTTAAAATATAATTTTTATGATGGTATATTAGAGATTATGTTTTAGAGATTTTTTAAAAAAGCAAAAGCCAAGAGCCCTTTGTTACAGTTTTTTATTAAAAAAATCACTTTTTGTAAGTTAAAAATCATTTTTATTGTTATTAATTGTGTTTGTTTCAACTTTTCAAGGAAATCATTTTTATGGGTAAAATGAAAAGCTATTTTTGTTAGCTTTTTATGGGTAAGAATCTCAATCGTTAGAGTTCTTTTTTATGAAAAAATTACTTTTTTAAAGTTAAGAATCATTTTTAGTGCTATTAATTGTGTTTGTTACAGCTTTTCAAAGAAATCTTTTTTTTAAAAAAAAACATTTTTATGGGTAAGATGAAAAGCTATTCTCATTAGCTTTTTATGGGTAAAAGTCAAAATTTTTTTAAAATGATTTTTACGATGGTAAACAAACACAAAATAGATTATGCTTTTCTTAAAAATCTCTAAAACACAACTCTAAAATCTTGAATGTCAAAATCACTTTTTTCTTAATTCATAACAAGCGGGCCCAAATTTTTTTTAAAATGATTTTTATGATAGTAAACAAACACAAAATAGATTCTGGTTTTCATAAAAATCTCTAAAACATAATCTCTAAACTTTTGAGTATCAAAATCACTTCTTTCTTAATCCGTAACAAACAAGCCCTAAATTGTGTTTGTTTACGACTATAAAAATTGCTTTTAAAAAAATAATTTTTATCTTGTTACGATAAAACTACTTTTACGTGGTTGTATCCAAACAGGATAAACTCATTTTTTTAAAAGTGATTTTTGTGGTCGTAAACAAACACAATTTATCTTTTATTTTTCTTAAAAATTTCTAAAAAAAATATTTTTTAAATAATTTTTGATCAAAATCACTTTTGCTTAATCATAACAAACAACCCTTAATTTTTTAATCCATAAAAAAAACCTTTAATTTTTTAACTAATCATTTTTTTTGTAGTTATAATGACAAATTCCAGCATTTATTGAAAGAGATTGGGTGGGAAAAGACGTAGGTGTTACTCATTTTTTTTCAAGTCATCTGAGTCATTGATTAAATCCAACGGTATATTATAAGTGGTTCACCGGTGAACCATATGGTGAGAAGTTCACCCTAGAAGCCACCGTGTAGCAATAGTAAGATAAGCAACATATTCATATGATTGCGGGATATTACTCCCTTCTCCATGCGACTTCAAGTATGCAGCCATATATATTCTCCTCACAAAGAAGGATTGTGAAGTTAGAGAAGCACCATCCACAAACAAGAAAAAAGAGGAGAAGAGAGAAGGAAAAAGAATTGTGAAGAGAGCAAGGGAGACCTAAAAAAGAAAATATGCAAGAGACGACAACTCTTCATTTTTTCTTTTGTGTGTGTGTGTGTGTGTGTGTTTTTGTTGGGTATTTTTTATCCAATAATGCACCTGTCGAACTGCCACACAGACAAGCCTGTGTGAACTGCAAAAATGCTATTTGAGGTGTGGTTCAATCTTGTGTCTCGTAAATTCTGAATGTTAGAGGCACCACTGTACTAAGGCATCCATTTGTTTATATATTTGACAAACAAACTAATTACATATTTTATTTTAATACAAAATTTGAAATTTTAATATATACTTGTTCATGTGGTTCAACCAGTGACTCATTGACCTAATACCCTAATCAAGTCAATGATTGGTCTGAATCTAATAACATTGGAGCTACTGAAAGAAAATGAGATCAAACAAGAGAGAGCGAGAGCGAATAATAGGGAACTCTAAACTAAATAAAGAACTTGGAAAATGTAAGAAAGCCTCTAACCTTACAAGAAAACATGGTATACCAACGGCCCCGAAAAGCATTGGTAAATACATGTTTTTCGATGGCCTAAGTCATCGGTAAATATTTGACCGACGTTACCAACAGCCTAGCTGTCGATACTTAAAAGTGAAGTTTACAGACGAGCTCCCGTCGGTAAAAACATTGCTATATTTGGCGCTTTAATTTCTGACTCATTTCTGATGGACTAGGCTATCGGTAAACTTCACTTTCAAATACTGACGACCTAGCCCTTCGGTAAGGTATGTCATTACCAACAGGCAATGTCGTCGGTATGGCACCTTAATTTCCCATCCCATTACTGACAGACACGTCCATCGGTAAACTTCAAATTTGAATACTGACAGGATAGTCCTCGGTAAGGTTACATGTGACCAATCTTTACCGACGAGTTAAGGTCGTCGGTATTGCGCCTTAATTTTTCGGCGATATGGCACCTAAATTTCATGTCATTACTGACGGGCTAAGTTTTTAGTAATGAAGATCCGCGTGCTTCTCTACGTTGATTCTCAATATGTGGATCGTTGAATCGTATTCATTCAACGTACCGACAGGCTAGGTCATCGGTAACAACGATCCGTGTGCTTCTCTTCATTGTTTTTTAACCTTTATATCATTGAATCACAATCGTTGGATTACCAACAGCCAAGGTCGTCGGTGACGACGATCCATATGATCCTATTCATTGACTTTCAATCATTGGATCACTGAATCACAGTTGTTAGATTAATGATAGCCTAGGCCGTCGATAATGGCAATCAGTGTGCAACTCAGCCAACTACTCCCCACCCTTGATTAACCCTTTTAATCTACACCTCCTCTCTTCTCCCTCTCCCTATATAAACACACCCCTTCATTTCTCTTTCACTCACACATTTCTTACTCTCCTCCATTTCTCTTTCACTCTTACATTTCTTACTCTTCCTCATTTCTCATTCTCTCTCAATTTTCTTTCTCTCTCTATGTTATGTGTGTGTATATCTTTTTTTGTCTTTATATAATCTTATGTATACGGGGTCGACCCAAGGCCCAAGCCACAAACGCAAGGGTTTTAAGCTTCAAAAAAATTTTAACCAAAAAAAGACCTCAAAATTTTTATTTTCACTAATATAACTAACCAATTTCTTTTTTGTAGACACAAATTTGTCTAGCTCAGATGGTATAACACAATGATTTTAACCTTGGGATAGTGGGTTCAAGCCCCAGTGTAGTTTGTTTTTTGTAATTTTTTTTTATTTCGTTGTGGGTAAATTACTGTCCAAGAAAACAATGAAACCCAATAAAAAAGGAAAAATAGTCTTAAATTAACTTTAGAATAGGCAAAGGACTTGTATTATTATTCATTTAAGCTACTCAAATAGTGTTTTCAACATGTGCTTGAATTTTTAATCCGCAATATTTTATTGCTATTATGATGTCAAACAATTTCTTTCGTTGAAATCCAAGGAAAATAGAATTAAAATTATATTGCATTCTTTTTTTTCGGTAAATAAATCATATTGGATTTGACATTAAGAATAATTGACTTTTTAATCCACGGGTTTTGCTTCGAGTTCGCCTCAGGCATCAATAGATGTTGGATCGGCCCCGTATGTATGTATTATGTGTGTAAGTTATATATATGATATATAATATATTTAATTATATAATAAAAAATATATTTATAATATTATTGATATATATATATAACATAAAATATTTAAATAAATATAAAAAATAAAAATATTAAATAAAAATAATTTTTTATAAATAATTTAAAAAAAAATCTCATTTACCAGGAGCTATAAGTGTATAATGAAAATCTAAATAGAGGGTAAAACAAATTTTTTAGAAATCATATTGAAATCATGTTTTAAGCTTTTATTATATAAATATCCTTTATTTAGATTTTCATTATACACTTATAGCTCCTGGATCTTGTTTTAAATATTTTGGTTGTTTAAAATTAGAGGTGGCCCTTAATATGGACTCGGTCCAATGGTGGACCTCTCTATTTTATCAAGTTTTTAATAGTAATTTGTTAAATTTTAAATATCTCAACACTAGATTTTTAATGGTTTACCCAAATAAAATTTTAAAAAAATAAAATAAAATCAGATATATCCGGTTTCAACACGGAGACCACCTTTGAACCCCAAAAATAAGGTCCATACTAAGGGCCACCAAAATTAATTTTTTTAAAAATTTTAAGTTAATGGAGTCTGCTCTACTTTTAAATTAAGAATAGTAGTGATAATAAATTGTTATTATATTCACTAAAGGTTTGTTTGTGAGTTGTGTTTGGAGGGGGAGGTAAAGGGGAGGGTTGTGACTTGTGAGAAGGTAAACCCTTGTTTGAGACTTTTTAAAATTAAGGGAAAGATTTTGGAGTATTTTTAAAATCCCCAAAGCCCTCTTTAGTTCTATTTTTGGAGTTCCCCTAAAATAGGGGGTTTCAGTGGTAAAATGATACATATTAACAAAATTCTCTCAGTATAAATAATAAATTACCTTGTTGGAAATTTGATGAGTTGAACCCTAATTTGCCTTCCCCTTCCCGTTCATGTACGTTTCTGCTATCTCTCATCTCTATATCTTTCTATATCTCTCTCGATTGATCGATCGATCGATTGATCGATCTCTCTCTATCGATCTGATCGTTGTTTCTCTCTATTGATTTGGTCGTTTTCTCTCTCTCTCTCTATCGATCTCTATTTACCTCTTTGTATTTCTCATTGCTCGTGATTCTCTTATTTTTTTCATAATTATCTTCTATTTTTCCAAATTTGACCCATTTTTTAGTTGAAACAGATTAATTGTTTTTCTTTCTTTTTTTGGTAAAATTAGGTTAATGAACCTTGCTTATGGAAAGACTTGAACCAATGCTAGGAGGTGCTTGCTGAACCAATACAGACAGTGTGTTTATGCTTCTAGTTTTACATCATTATCTGGTTTATCATTTTTATATTATTTTGAATCCCTAAAATAAATTTATAACTTGAGTTCTTTGTGGTGCTTGATCATTATCTTGAATTTTTTTGTCCTCGTTTTGGATACTATGAGAGTTTTGATACTATGGAAGTTTTAGAATGCTATTATTTTTAGGAATGAAACATATGATTTAGTTGGTTTGCTGAATTTGATTACAATTTAATCTTGGTAGCTAAAGCCCGAAAAACTCATATTTTGATTCCTAATTGTTGCATCGATTAATTATCTGGCAAGTACTAATCTAATGTGTTAGCTATGATTTATTTTTGTATTGATTCTGAGTTGGTCAAATTATTCTTCATACTTTCATTAATAAATTTTGCATGTAAAAAAAAGTATTATTCAAAAAAATGGTGAATTTATAATTTAACTTGGATAATTATAACAAAACATGGTAATCAAATTGATTTAGTGAAATCACATATGCCTAAATAAAAAAATTTGAAACTGCAACTAATTCCATTAGAACAAGGCCATGTATTCTGAAAACATTTTTGGTGGGTCATCCTACACCTAAACCACGAATAAATAATGAATAAGACATGATTTTAAGGTTGAGTTGTTTATCCACAATTATGTCCCACAGCTGAACATGTTTTTGCCATATTTTTTCTTATTTCCCCGCTCTCTTCCAGGTCATTTTATATCGGTAAACAAAATGCATTAATCTTGAAAACATAATAGAAGTTCTTCTTGGAAATTTCACCTTGAGAAAAGTGTGAATAGCTCTCTAGAGACCATAATGTTTTGTAAGGCATTTAATTGCAATTTGCAAGCAAAAGGTCATATACCATCACGTGCACGTCTAGAAAATATTGTTTTTTTGGATCAACATGGTCTTAATAGTGCAGGTGATATTAGATATAATGATTATATCATCTTTGTACATGGTTTCATAGCCAATGATGTTTGATAACAGATTGTTCGGTGATCTTTTTATGAGGTGAATTTGGTTATTTGGCAAGAGGTCTGAGAATTCTTTGATTTGTCCATTTTTTTCCTTGCCCATTTAATTGTGGCATTTGTTTCTTCAACTTGTTTTTGTTTCTTTCAAATGAGTAACTTTCGGTTCTATCAATTTTTGATGTGAACATGCTCCTGCTGATAATTTGGGAAAAATTTTAGCACATTAGTAATGCTCTAGACATGTGGCTACTTTGTAATGGGGTTTGTTAATGTTGTGCATTGGCTACACACTCAATTGTGTTTACAATGTTGTGGCCTTTTTGGGGTTTAAGACACCTATGTGGTCTAAAAATTAACTTTAACACCGACAACTTACTAATAACTAATGTATTAAAAGTTGAGTGTGCCATATATGCCATGTTAACCAAAGAGTAACATGTGTCAAGACACTTTACTTAATTTTCACTTTCTCCTTGTGTAGAGACCTTTTACAGTCACCTTATATTGTTGCCACCTATATTAACCAACAATTATTTTTTGTAATCTTTCCCTCCCCTCATGCATATATTCTCCTGGAATGATTAGAAAACATTTCTGCACATTATTAAATTTCTTCATTCATGCATGAAGTGCTTGGAGGACACTTAGACTTCAATATCTTCCACTGATTTCCTTCCCTTTTCCTGTCCATGTTGCTGTAAGAGACATCACCATCCCTATTTCTCCATGCAACTGGTTTCTCCATGTACCAATTTAACTTTGCACCCAGCCCTATCTTCAAATCCAGATGACATTCCCTAAGCATATAAACAAACGTTGCACCTATTTCCATTCTTTCCTCATATTGTGGGTACTCACCTTTGTAGCCGACTGTTGATTCTATAAATGGCCTCTCTTTGATCTAGCATAGTGTAAGAAAATGGAAGAAAGTATCTGGCTCCTGTTTTAAGTTGATTGCTTAAATCTGCTTAAAATTGCATTGCTCAAAAAATAAGTTCAGATGTTCAAAGAAAGAAAAAAGATAGAAATGGTGTGCAAGTGTCTAGGCACACACACAACCACTTAAAAGGGACCTATATGGATGGTTAATTCCTGCTAAAAGATACCTTCAGTAGAACTCATATTTTTATCTAAAAAGTATGCTTTGGTATCTTTTTCTATAACTTGTCTGTTCCAGGGAATGACACCAGATTCTTGCTCTTCATTAATTTCTCGGTGGTCGAGTCAATTGGCTCAAGCCCAAAACGAGAAATCCATGTTTCTGTGACATTTGAGATAGGTGGAATGACCAATAACTCAACATTTAAGTACCTTATTGTCTAATACTTGCATGGTAATAGCCAGAGAAACAGAAGTTCTGAAGTAAGAAAAAATAACAATTGTATAAGCAGATATATACATGAAAAGGAAGAGACAAATTAATAACTTTAATTATGAACTCACCGATTCAATGACATTCATGAGTCGACAACACATTCCTTGTTTTCTATATATACGACGGATTGCAATAAATGGCATATCTGCTAGTTTGTTCCAATGGACCGATTTGACCTATTAATAAACCTAATCATGTGTGAGAGCCATGTGTTCACTTAGATATATCTTTATATATGTTCTTGAAAATCGTAAGAAGATTAGAGTATTGCTTGGATGCTAAGGAAACGTATTTTGGGCATCCAAGCAATACTCTAATTTCTCCAGATTTTCAAGAAAATAAAGATATGTCCGAGTGAACACATGGCTCTCACACATGATTAAGTTTATTAGTTGATCAAATAGGATCCATGGGAACGAAACAGCAGAGATACCATTTATTGCAACCCGCCGTATATATAGAAAACAAGGAATGTGTCACCGACTCATGAATGTCATTGAATCAATGAGTTCATAATTAAAGTTATTAATTTGTCTCTTGCTTTTCATGTATGTATCTGTATATACAATTGTTATTTTTTCTTACTTCAGAACTTCTTTTTCTCTGACTATTACCATGCAAGTAGTAGACACTAAGGTATTTAAATGTTGAGTTATTGGTCATTCCACCTGTCTCAGAAGTCACAGAAACATGGATTTCTCATTTTGGGTTTGAGCCAATTGACTTGACCACCAAGAAGTTAATGAAGAACAAGAATCAGGTGTCATTCCGTGGAACAAACAAGTTACAGAAAAAAGGTACCAAAGTATACTTTTTAGATAAAAATATGAGTTCTACTGAAGGTATCTTTTAGTAGGAATTAACCATCTAGATAGGCCCCTTTTAAGTGGTTGTGTGTGTGCCTAGATGCTTGCACACCATTTCTATCATTTTTTTCTTTGAACATCTGAACTTATTTTTTGAACAATGCAATTTTAAATAGTTTTAAGCAATCAACTTAAAATAGGAGTTCGATATTTTCTTCCATTTTCTTACACTATGCTAGATCAAAGAGAGGTCCTTTTATAGAATCAGCAGTACTACACGGGTGAGTACCCACAATAAAGGAAATAGGTGCATCTTTTGTTTCTACACTTAGGGAATGGCCTCTAAATTTGAAAAGGGTGGGGTGAAAAGTTAAATAGGTACTTGGAGATACCAATTGCATGGAGAAAGTAGGAAGGTGTTGTCTCTTCCGGTAACATGCCCAAGAAATGGAAGGAAACCGATGGAAGATAATGAAGTCTGGGTGTCCTTCAAGCATTTTATGCATGAATGAAGAAATTTGATAATATGCAAAAACATTTTTTGATCATTCTAGGAGAATATACACATGAGCGAAGGGAAAGATTATAATAAAAATTGTTGGTCAATATAGGTGGCAGTAGCATAAGGTGATTGTAAAATGCCTCTGCCCAAGGAGAAGGTGAAAATTAAGTAAAGTGATTTTTCACATGGTACTCTTCGGTTAACATCGGATACGTGGCTTAATCAACTTTTAATACATTAGCTATTAGTAAAGTTGTTGGTGCTAAAGTTATGCTTTAGACCACATAGGTGTCTTAAACCCCAAAAATGACACACCACCGCAAGCATTCTGAGTGTGTAGCCAATGTGTAGCACTAACAAACCCCATTACAAAAGAGCCACATGTGCAGGACTTTACTAATATGCTAAATTTTATATCTCAAAATATCAGCAAGAGCATACTCACATCGCAAACTAATAGAACAAGAAATTACACATTTGAAAGAAACAATAAGAGGTTGAAGAAACAAATGCCACAGTTAAATGGTCAAAAAAAAATTGGCAAATCAAAGGCATTGCCAAAAGTCTTGCTAAATAACCAAATTCACCCCATAAAAAGATTAGGCAAAATTGCTCTGTAGGTCCATTAACTTATTTTCAGGTAACGAATTAGTCATTTATCTTTTTTTTCCCAAATAGGTCATTTATGTTTTAAAATGGTTGCACCGTTGACCTTTTTCTCAGTTTCCGTCTAACACCGTTAAAAAAAGCTTATGTGTCCGTTAATATGCTTAGGTGTCAATGACAGTGCTTACGTGGAGAGCTGAGTCATTATTTTTTATTAATTTTGTATTAAAAACAAAAAAAATTAAGAAAGGGGAATATGGAAAAACAGTTCATCGTCTTCAACCTAATTTTCATCCCCCTTAGCTTAACAGCAGCACCGTGCTGCACTCCCTTCCTCCCCACTTCTGCGATTTCGTCCCCAAAGGTCAGGAAAACACCAAAATCATTTCTCCTCTCAATAGTTGGACAAACATGGTTGTTGGTTCTCTTTTTTTGTAATCGTATATTTTGTTGTTGAGTTGTTGGATTTGAGCACTGTTTCATGGTCTGGGTTTCAGAAATTCAATCAATTGATGTTCTTCAACAAACCATAAATCTGAAAGATTCAGTGAAAGAAGAAGAAGAAGAAGAAGAAGAAGAAGAAAGAACCCAGATATCTGAAAGATTCAGCGAAGAAACATGAAAATAAATAAGGCAAAAAAAAAAGGAAAGAACGAAAGAAAAGAGGAAGAAGGAGTGGCCACGGGTTCAAACTCCAGCACAGTGGCAGGGAACTCCGGTGCAGTGGTCGCCAGCGAAAGGTGTTCCAAATCATGATTTTTTTGAGGGGTTTTGTTGCGAACAACGAGAGGAGGAGAATGGTGGTTTCAGATTTTCGAAACACAGCCCACGGTGGCCAAAATCGCAAGTTGAAGCAGTGGATTTAGGTTTTCTATTTTTGCTCTGTTTCACAAAACGAGTTAAAGGGATTTGTAGAGGATGAAGAGAGGAGAAGAACCGTGGTGGTGGCACGACCATTGGAGGCCGGACGGAGGCAGAGCAAGGCCGAGAAGTGGTGGCGGCGGGGTTCAAGGAGGGAGAGAGATGAGAGAAGTTCTCTCTGATTTTTGAAGATGAAGATGAAGATGATTTTTTTTTGTTTTTAATAAAAAATTAAACAAAAATATGAGTCAGATGACACTGGACAGCCACATAAGCAAATAACGGCCACGTCATATTTTTTTTAACGGGGGACACGGAAAATGAAAAAAAAGGTCAACGGTGCAACCATTTTAAAATATAAAGGACCTATTTGGAAAAAAAAAGATAAAGGACTGATTCGTTACCTAAAAATAAGTTAAGGGATCTACAGAGCAATTTTGCCAAAAAATTACTAAACAATATGTAATCAAACATCGTTGGTTATGAAACCATGTACAAAGATGATATAATCATTATACCTAATATGATCTGAACTAGTAAGACCATGTTGATCCGCAAAAGCAATCTTTTCTGGACCTGCACATGATGGTTTATGACCTTTTGTTTGCAAATTGCAATAATAGGGCTTACAAAACATCATGGTCTGTACGAAGCTATTGACACTTATCTCAAGGTGAATATTCCAAGAATAATTTCTATTGTATTTTCAAGATTATTATGTTTTGTTCACCGATAGAAAATAAGATAGAAGTTGAGAAGAAAACAAGAAAGCTATGGCCAAAACATGTTTCAGTTATAGGACAAATTTGGTCGATAAAAAACTCAACCTTAAAAGCTTTCCTTATTCATCATTTATTCGTGGTTTAGGTGTAGGCTAACCCACCTGAAATGTTGCCAAAACATGTTGCCATGAACTAATGGATATAGTTGTAGGATCTATTTTTTTTTCTATTCAGACATTTGTGATTTCACTAAATCCCTTATTACCATGTTTTTTTATAATTATCCAACTTAAATTATAAATTATCCCTTTTCGAAAATTACATTTTTTACAAGCAAAATTTATTAATGGAAATATGAAGAATAATTTGAACATTTTAGAATCAATACAAAATTATCCACAGCTAACACATTAGATAAGTACATGCTAGAGAATTAATCGATGCACCATTTAGGAATCAAAGTTTGAGTTTTTTTTGCTTTAGCTACAAACCAATACCAATATCAAATATTAATCAAATCTAGCAAACCAACCAAATCACAAGTTTCATTCCTAAAAAATAATATCACTCTAAAACTGTCATAGTATCCAAGCTACCATAGTATCTGTTCTGAACAGAACTTCAGAGGATGACCGGAGGGAAGCAATACGGTTGCGCTCGCGACGGATGATGACGGCGTGTGGTGGTGGTGTACCTGCAAACACTCCGACGCTCAAGTCAGTGTGTGTAAGAGGTGAGTGAAGAGGTGGAAAAATAATGATTACCTCGATCGTTTGACGCGGTCTCTTTAAATATGAGTTGAGGACGGTTACCGAAGAGTAACCGTTCCGTGAAGCCCGGGAGTCGGAAGTAAATTCCTTTAATGCTGAGGACCGTTGGGTCGGCCGCGTCGATGTGGTCTCGAGGGAAAGCGGAGGGACTGATGCGGAAATAGGCCTGAAAGTGTTGGATCTTTGGATTGGGCCTCGGCCCAGTCCGGAACAGTTTCCCCCTAAGTCGCTAGCTCGAATGTCGAGGTGGTGACTTGTTATTGAAGTTCGTTGATGTCGACGTTCGACG
Source organism: Calophaca sinica (assembly GCA_037113605.1). Lineage (NCBI taxonomy): Eukaryota > Viridiplantae > Streptophyta > Magnoliopsida > Fabales > Fabaceae > Calophaca > Calophaca sinica. Next base: position 73,298,169 of record CM073734.1, read on the forward strand.
TCTTTGTTCGTAAGGAACTGCAAGCGTCGTCACGTCGTGCTTTGTTCATTAGTTCATTCGGGACCTTCGTGTTCCACCTCTGCTGAGGCAGTTCTCGACACGAGGCTTGATGTGCTTGTGCAAGGCACAAGGCTTTGTCACGAGCTCGTGCACGCGGTCTCGGCACGAGGTCGATCACAGGTGCTTGTGCAAGGCACAAGGCTTTGTCACGGTCTTGGCACGAGGTTCTGCTCCTGTCAAAGTATAGACAATTTGCAACAACTTGATGTAATAAAGTTAGCGTTAATTTTTATGCTGAGTAAAGTGCTCGTAGTCGAGTTTTATACTTCCCCGTGAGAGTAGTTGATCTGGCTGTCCAAGCGGCAAGGTTGAGGTCATCAAATAATCAAGGTCAACGACGTAGCCGAGTTTAAAGCCGTCTGAATTTTGAAATTGCAGAGGTGGGCCTGGTAGGTTGTTCGAGTACTGGACTGCGTATCCACCTGTTGCAGAGGTGCTTGTGCAAGCGCACAAGGCTTTATCACGAGCTCGTGCACGCGGTCTCGGCACGAGGCTCGATCTCTTAATCAGGTGCTTAAGGCACAAGGCTTTATCACGAGCTCGTGCACGCGGTCTCGGCACGAGGTCGATCTCCTCATCAGTCGTGCACGCGGTCTCGGCACGAGGTTGATCACAGGTGCTTATGCCAACGCACAAGGCTTTATCACGAGCTCGTGCACGCGGTCTCGGCACGAAGTCGATCTCTTCATCAGGTGCTTGTGCAAGCACACAAGGCTTTATCACGAGCTCGTGCACGCGGTCTCGGCATGAGGTCGATCTCTTCATCAGGTGCTTGTGCCAACGCACAAGGCTTTATCACGAGCTCGTGCACGCGGTCTCGGCACGAGGTTCCATCAGAGGTGCAAGGTTTTGATAGTAAATAAATGTTGATTGCGTATTTCTTCAATCATACTTCACTGCTTCACATTTATGTGTTTAGGATACATTTGTTTCAACTATAATATTTCTTCATCTTTGCTGCGTTCCAAGTTCTTGGAATTTGCTGTCCTTGTAGTGTCTCGAGGGTGTAGGCGCCGGTACCTGTCTTTGCGACGATTCTGTACGGGCCTTCCCAATTGGGCGCAAGTTTCCCTTGTGGGGCGTTCTTCAGGCCAACATCAGCTCGTCGAAGAACTAAATCCCCAGGCATGAATTGCCTGGGTACGACACTTCGGTCGTATCTTGCTGCGATTTTCTGTTCACTGCGACCTCGCTGAGTGCTGCAAGCTCCCTGCATTCGTCAAGGAGGTCGAGTTCTTCTCGTATACTGACATTTGTCAATGTTACTCTGGGGATTTGTCTTTGGCTTTTGATGCCATCAACTTCTCTTCGTAATTCATAAATTTCTGAGCTCGCTTCAGGAACTCGTTCAGGGTCTTCGGTTTGTCGACACCAACATCGACGCTGAATAGATTTCCTTTGATCAGGCCTCGCTTTAGCAAGTACAGCTTCATCTCGTCAGAGCATTTCTTCACCAAAATGGCTTCTTTGTTGAAGCGCTCGACGTAGTCTCTGATAGACTCATCTTTCTTCTGCTGAATTGCGGCGGTCTGCTGTCGACTGGTTGGACTTTAGACGCTGAGTGAAATGCGCGGAGAACTGGTCGACGAGCTCAGTCCACGAACCAATGGAATTTTTCTTAAGAGTCTGGAACCAAGACAACGCTGCCTTCTTCAGAGTGAGGGGAAAGATTATGCACTTCACCGGCCCTTGGGCGCCTCGATAGCCCATGACAGTATCAAAGCAACCAACATGCTCGTCGGGGTCGGTGGTGCCGTCGTTTGAGTCCAAAGCGGGTGGTTTCTGAAGATGCTTCGGAATCGGGAATTTCATGATCTCGAATGTAAAAGGACCAAAGGCCTCGCTCGAGTCACTCGTGTCATTGCTCCGAGAAGGAGTTGATGAAACAGAATGAGCACGGCAGAGTGCTCTATGCACAGAGCGGCGTGGAGTCGTGCCACGGTGGTGGCGATGAACAGATCTGAGATTTTCAGACTCCTTCGATCTCCGAGTAGAACGAGAGACTCGATCTTTCTGTTTCGACCGGTGGCAACGCGGCGGAGAGTTCCTTCGCTGATTCTCCATTCGATCGAGGCGTTGATTACGAGCATGCATCGGCGGCATGGCTTCGAATGAATTCACGGAACTCACGGATGAGGGCGGCGGTCTCTGTTCTGCATCGGTTTGGCAAAGAACGATCGAACGGCGTCACTCGATGCGAGGCGGAAGGTTATTCCTCTGTCTCTCATATTCACCGATGAAATTAACAGGTTCATGGTGAGGTGGTTCCGCCGGAGCTATCGGCGGGTTTGGTGGTTCAAGATCTGCGTTCGCATGAGTGGAACTGCTAGTCGCGATCTGACGCTTCGATCCAGTCATCGTCGAGTGAAGAAGGGAGACTTCGACAAAGAAGATGAAATCAGAAACGATTCCCACAGACGGCGCCAATGTTCTGAACAGAACTTCAGAGGATGACCGGAGGGAAGCAATACGGTTGCGCTCGCGACGGATGATGACGGCGTGTGGTGGTGGTGTACCTGCAAACACTCCGACGCTCAAGTCAGTGTGTGTAAGAGGTGAGTGAAGAGGTGGAAAAATAATGATTACCTTGATCGTTTGACGCGGTCTCTTTAAATATGAGTTGAGGACGGTTACCGAAGAGTAACCGTTCCGTGAAGCCCGGGAGTCGGAAGTAAATTCCTTTAATACTGAGGACCGTTGGGTCGGCCGCGTCGATGTGGTCTCGAGGGAAGGCGGAGGGACTGATGCGGAAATGGGCCTGAAAGCGTTGGATCTTTGGATTGGGCCCCGGCCCAGTCCGGAACAGTATCCAAACCAGGGCAAAAATTAAAGACAATGATCAAGCACCAGAAAAGACTCAAGTTATAAATATATTTTAGGCATTCCAGATAGTATAAAAAATGATTAAACCAGATAATCGTGTAACACTAGAAGCATAAACACATCATCTGTATTGGTCTAGCAAGCACCTCTCATCACTTGTTCTCACGACGGATCTAGCTTATTGAAAAATTATGTTTCATTTACTAGCTAAAAAAAAAAAGAACAATTACATGATTTTATTTTTTGTTTTTACAAAACAATGGGTGAATATCTCTCTCTCTCTCGCTCTTGTGACCCTCTTTCATTCTCTGCCCATAACCTCTCAATAAAAAATACACACACACCATCACTCATCATATGGGAAACACGAAGGAGAAAGGGACCTAAATCTCGTTGGTATCTCTTCTCACCCACTCTTCTATTATACTTCTTTTTCTTTGAAACCCTAAGGTAGTGTTTGGTTGGGGGTTTTGGAGGGGAGGGGAGGGGAGAGGATTATTTTAAATTTTATATGTTTGGTTCATTTTTTTAGAGGGGAGGGGATGGGAGAGTAGGGGAGCAAAATCCCTCCTAAGCCAATTTTGGCTCTCCTCCAAAAGTGGGGTTTTTTGGAGGGAAGGGGAGGGGAGATTAAATCATTTAAAATAATTTTACTTAAATATCCTTATATATAATATAATATAAAAGGCTATAAGGATATACAAGTAAATTAATTCACCCCCTCCATTAAAAACCCTCCCCTCCTAAACCAAACAAGCAAAGGTTTTCCTCCCCCTCCTCTCAACCAAACACAAAATCAAATTAAATCTCTCCCCTCCCTTCCCCCTCCATTAAAATCCCTCCCCTCCCCTCCCCTCGCCTCGTTTGAAACAAACAGACCCTAAGCATCCATTGAGATTTTAGTAAAACCCTAAAAGCTATCAATCCTTTGTTTTCTTTAGAGAGTTGATTTTTTGGTGATTTCTAAAGTAGGGGAGATGCTCTTAGAAGAGGAAAGGCTTATTTTGGGAAGTATAAATTTAAGGATTTCATGATGACCCATTGTTGGTATGGCTTTGAATAGACTTCTAAACGTTTGAACTCATTTGTTGGTGCTTAGATTCAATGGATATTGCTTCGGTGGCTCCTCCTGGAGGCACAACAAGAGATTGTGTTGGTGCTTCATAGTTGTGAGTAGACGACGATCATTGGGACGTATTTTAATTATTTTATAATCATTATTTTACTCATTCTTTTATGTTATATTAATTATTTGTTTAAAAATTTGGGAAACGTGCCCTTTGAAAATTATTCTCTTCATCCTTGATTTATTTTTAAGGTTATTGATGTTAATATTTAATTTAATTTGATATATTTGTGAGCTGCAAAGTGGTTAGATGTTTAAGGGTTGTGGATTTGATAATATGAGATTTGGAAAATACGAGAATAAAATCTGATTGAAACAAGGAAAGAAATTTCAATTAAGAGAATATCCTGATTTTCCTTTTGATACTGATCAATTTTGTGTTTTGATACATATTAAAAGCTTAAATAATAAGTGCGTATATTTTCTTCCTTAGAACTAATTCCCGTTCCACTAGTTTCTAGTTTTAATTCTTCAAAAAATTAGTCGAGAGGTTTTTAGCCGTTTCCTAAACAATGTTTAACCAAATTTCGTATCACTTCTAAATAACATATCAATGAACAAATTTTGTCATCATATTTTTTACTATAAGATAATCAATTGGTCTCAAGTCTTAGACCTTTTTATTATTAAACATATATAAGAAGTGTCAACCGGTAGTAAACAAATAGGGAAAATCACTACAAGAACATAGCCCTCATTTTCAAAATACTAGCTAGTGTGTAGGCGAGCTTAAAAGATTTTCCAGGATAAATGTGTCTGTCTGACTAGTAATGCACTCTGGTTTGAATTATTGTCATATAAATTTGGAAGCCTGCAGAGTGCATAATTGCGTGATTTAATCGGTCTGTACTGGGAAATATATCTCAACCTAGTGGCGTGAACAAGGATGGAATTTTGAATTACCACAAAGCCTATCCACTACATATAAGGATCTTTGGAGGACTTCAGTTCCTTGTAAGGTAGTCGTGATGGTTTGTCGATTGTTGCAGTCGAGATTACCTACAAGGGATCAGCTGATAAGAAGGGGAGTTGTGTTGGGTCAGCATGGGTCTACTTGCGTCCTCTGTTTTCAACAAAATGAGGAGGTAGATCATCTATTTTGTTATTGTCAATTTTCTTATAATGTTTGGATGTCTACCTTGGCTTAGATAGGAGTTGAAGGTGTATGACAAGGCTCTGTAGGGGACCATTTTGTTCAATTTAGATCATTAATCAGAGGACGCCGAACGAGAAAACTTTGGCACTTGATCTGGTGCTCAGTGGTATGGAATTTATGGCCGGTAAGAAATAGAATACTCTTTCAGGGGGTGTAGCGGACTTTAGTACAATTATGGCACAAATCAAGATCTCATGATGGGGTGGTTTGTTTATAGGAAAGGAAGGAAGTCTAATTTATCTTTTTCGGATTGGTGTTCGAATCCTATTGAATGTATTGGATGTTCTATTTGAGCAGTCTGACGATGTAAATGGGTTGGAGTACCCTTTTACTCCTTTTGAATAAATTTCTTTTGCTTATAAAAAAAAAAGTGTATGTCTGACCTGTTGTGTTTCACTTTAATATGTTGGACCCGATCTTGAACACCATAGTTGTGTATTACTCATGGAGTGTTCCACCCAACTCTTTAGCTACCATTAGTTTCTTGTATTTGGAAACATGTCAACTCTTTAGCTATCATTAGTGTTTTGTCTGTGAATCTTTAGAAGTCATTGAATTCTTATATTTGGAAACATGTTAACGATATTTTCTGTGAATTCTTTGTTGTTCCATAATGTTATTTAGACTATGATACCCTTCTAGACCTTGAGAATGACACATGTTTGAAGCAATGTTTTAAAAACTGAACCGAGTGAGACCTCTGATTCGTGATTTAATTATTTTAAACTGCTCGAACCGGCACGAACCGGAGATCAAACCGCTCAAATAACTGAACCATAGACAGGGCTAGTTCTCGAGTCAACCAGTTGAACCGTTCGATTCTGTTTTTAAAACAATGGTTTGAAGTGTTCACATAAAAGAGTATGTTAATAGATATCAAAAACTCTTTTGAAAATCGTAAATTCTACAATTGTAAAACAAATAAATAAGATAAAGATGAGATTTTAATATATTTTTGTTTTCTCAAAATATTATAATAGTATAAAACTTTTTTACACGGTCATTTAATCAAAATTTGTCATGATACTACTTTGTTATATCATTTCCTAAAATATTGATCTCAACAAACATATAAATTGTGATATATGATTAAATGTCAGTGTAAAAAAATTTTACACTATCAGTGCATAGTTCTTAAATTTTTATTTTTTTTTATAAATCATTTCTAGTTTTCTTTTCATCCCAGAGTTAGTTGATTCGTGCTACGAGTAGAGCTATATAGCAAGTATGCTAGTGCTATAGCCCCAAAGTGCTCAACTTGTGCCAAAACACTAGGCACTAAATGATGAAATTAAAGGGAGAACTACAGGAAAAATCATTTGATAATAAGATCTAATTTATGAAATAATGTTTAGAAATAAAAATTACTAGAAAAATCATAATGTTTAAAAAAAATCAAAAACATAATTAGTTCATATACACGATAGGGATGTGAAAAGTGGTTTTCTTCCGCACAAATGTAATTTTAGTATATTTGATTATTCTGTATCGAAATTGATTTTGACTAGAAATGGTATAAAAAAAAAATAAAAAAAAAAGAAGCTTTGCATTAGATTCAAAAATTTAAACCAAGTTTTTACATCAACATGTTGTAAGAGTAAAAAACACTCAAACTAAATTACGTCACTTCAAACTCAATTTTAAATTTTAACCAAATCAGTTCTACAAAATCAAATTCATTAAAAATTTTGACAAACACTCACCCAAACATACACTCAAGCATTGTTCTTGAATCACTTTCACCTAGAAAGTTGCTGAACATCACAGGAAGCTATTGTTCACGAAAGAAAAATTCACCTAAAAAATATCACAATCTGACAAGAAACTCCAACATGATATGCTACAAAAACCTATTAACTCCTTTAATATATGCTTAGCTTGGCAACATGACTCGGGTATAAGACAGGGTTCAATCCCTCTTGAGAAATTTCTTCCATCCAGGATGAATACAAGTTATTGCATAAGTATACGTTACATGCATGTTCCCTTGCATAATATCTTTAGATGCATTTGTTTCGATCAATCCAAATTTGAGGAGACAGTGTAGTAATAGTAAGATAAGCAACATATTCATATGATTGCGGGATATGGCCCGAGCATTACTCCCTTCTCCAAAAGACTTCAAGTATGCAGCCATATATGTTCCTCACAAATTAATCACTCTTAATAATAAACTTCAATATCCCTTCGTATTCCAAACCATCACGGATCCCTTTTTCATAAGCTCAGAGGGATTCAAACTGTTCATTGCCTTTCCCATCAGGGCCATAGCACCAATGCTTGGAAACTGCTTCTTTTGAAACTCTTCTGGCATAGTGTTTGAAGACTTTGGTTCACGAAGCTCCACTAATTCATGCCTCTTTGTGGAACATGCATCCCGATTATGACTCCATCTCTGAATCCAGGGATGTGAAAGTGTTATTTCTACAGTTTTATTTGCTTCAGTAAAAGAGGACTGATCATTTGATGATACTGTTGCAGGTAGATCTGGTACCATCTGTCCTTCGGCATGAGATACCATTTTGGCTTCCAAACTAGTTTCGCTACCTTTCATAATTTTGCTGGAAATATTACTTACTTTTTCATGCGGAGAAGTTTCTCCAATTTTTTCACTCTTGGTACCATGAGCAGAGTCTAATCTGCATAACTTGAGTCGTTTAACCCATCTGCTAGTTAGATCTGGTCCCAAAGAACTACTGCTAGATTTTGACCTCGCATGCCCGTCTGCATGAGAAAAAAGTTGTTCCGCGTCAAGGCTGTGGGTTCTTGATGTGCTAGTCTCCCTGTCAACCACTTGACTTGCAAGAGTGGGAAGCTCATCAGGCTCTTTGTTTATATCTGGTAGTACTGTATTCACTGATTTCGCAATGGTTTTCCCTCTAGCCGAAGTTGTTGCAACTTGAGATGTGAGTGAGTTTTGACTATCCTTGGAGCACTGCAAAATTTAAACTTTGATGACTAATACCTGATTTGCCTCTCAAAATTTAAAACAGCATCTGATTTAAGTAGACACAATATAATTGCTACAAGAAAACTCTCAAGATGATCAAGTTATCGAATTAAAGAACTAATTAGATGTGTGTGGGTTTAAGTCTGAGTATGAAGAAATGGTGCCATTAAAAGTAGCTGCATCTCTATGGTGCCATACAACACTCATTATAATAACCGGGTGTATACATGAGTGTATAAATTAATGAAATTTTTATTTCTCCAAAAAGCCAGATTACGATGTATTCACGAACCGGGTTAAGATGAAAATCATATAAATGCTTAAGCAAGTAAGTGCCGATGGAAAATTAAATGGCATGGTATCAAGAAGACCAAACCTGAGAAACATTACCTTATTTGTTTGAGATGGAACTTCACCTGCAATAGATAGGAAGCAACACAATCAGTTCCAGAACACAACATTAAAGCCATCCAACTTACACACCATGTCATTTTCCAAAAAACAAAACTACGATTAAACTTAACTGAAATTATGGAATATTGACTATTGAGCATTATGTAAGTATTATTCAAACTCAGAATATTTCAAGTTTTTATAGTAAGAAGCCTTAAGGATAGCATGATATGGTATGTCCTTAAACAGTGTGCATATATACCAGAAAGAATATTCTCATGTAAAGCATCGATGTCCATAGTGTCTGTTTCAGCAGATGATTCATTCATCAGGCTTGTTGGACATTTGAAATCTTGGACATTTTCCTTCCCTTCATTCTTTCTGAAGCTCCCTAGAGTTTCCAGCTTCAGACCTTCCACAGCAGGGTCGCTTATGGGTGGAGATAAATTAAGGATCTTACTGAAAGTATTTCCTTTGAATTTGGTAGGTACCACTGACTCTCTAAAGAACTGACCTCTGTCAGATAAATTAACATCAGTTTTTTTTGACATCAGGAAATGGTGAGTTGTCTGGGAAATTTTGGGATGACCTCTTGATGATTCTTCTATTGAATCTACACTGGCGTACATCTTCATAGTCTCCACGTCAAGAACAGGACATGGCACTTGCGCTACCAAAGAGCTTGCACCATAAAAATTGTGTGGTTTAGTTGACTCCAAGAGTGCAGTCTCGTTTGTAATGTTTGGACTAGCAATATAATTTTGAATCTTGTGGTGCTGGCCACGATCAAAATATAATCCATCATTACTACCAACCATGGGATCATGCGGGAAATGAGCAATACCACGTTGCATCCATCTTGGAAAGGGAGATCTTTGAGGATCTGACAGGGTGCTCATTTTCTTCTCGCGGATAAAAAGAGAAGCATAGCCATGATATTTAGTGCTCATGTATTGCTCTTGGGATGCTACATAAACTTCATGCGGTCCACCAGTGAATTGGGGCATCACAGTTTTTCCTTTGTCACGTCCATTTGTTGGCACTATGTCAGAAGCTGATTTGACAAAGTCATTCCACCATGGTGTTGAAACAGCTAGGTTATTCTGTTCAACAGCACACGGAGATTTCATCAGCACTCCTTGAGACAATAATTGACACTCTCTTGCTAAAATTTCCATCTTAGGAGGAGCAGCATGTGCAGATGTTGATGGCAAGTCACTACCATCTCTGTTGAGAGAAACATCGTCATCTCCAGAGCAGGACTCAGCTCCAAATTTTCCATCTTCCTCGCAGCAAACACTCTTCTCTTCCCTCTGCAGAGACAATCTTCCATTTAACTTTCGAGAAAGATTGAATATAGGAAATGATTCGGAATCACAGCTTGCTTTCTTCGATTTTCCGGTCTCCGCCTCATCGATGAAGGCAACCCTTGTGGCCTCAGCTGCTTCTCCAATTGCCCCAGTATGCACAGAACTATCCAATGCCACATCCAACCCACCAAGTAAATCAAGCTGCTTAGCATCACTCTTTTCTTTGACTTCTTTAAGCTCACAACCAACATTCAAACGATTTGCTGATTTACAATTTGTGTGCATCCAATGAGCCATCCATGCTGATTGGTAACCATGCATTGCATGAGCATCCACCCTCTCAGCATCATGACATACACGCGCAGCAATATCATCAGGCATCATCAGTGATTGTTCAGGCATCATCACTGATTGTTTAACAAAACACACCACTATTTTGACCTGACAGGCATAGTCAACCCGAACATGTGTTCAAAACCTGGATTTTCGAGACCGTGCATTAGCCTCCATTAAAAAAACCATCGCATGCAGATGCAGAAAAACAAGCAAAACTATATCACAAACACCCAACACTATCACATGCAGAAAGCAGATTCGTATTCTTACCTACCTGACACGGAAATCACTACTCACTCCTACATCACCGAACATGCATCGGAGATTGTTACTTTTGGAGTTAATTTCAAATCGGAATCATTTTAGTGTGATTGAAATCGATAAAGATAAATCTATGCTAACAGCAAATCGAACTTCCATGAAATTCACCAAACAATGATCTCAAAGAAGAAATTCATTCAAAAACCGAAAAGAAATTCAAGGTACCTTTGAAAAACAGTGACGTAGAACAGCAAAGTCGGCGAGACTGTGAACAATTGAGTTGGAAACGAAACACGATGGAAAATGAAAGAAGAAAGAGGAGAGAAAAAGAAACGCTGGAAGAGGAGTGAAAATTATGTTACTGATTAAAATCAACGGTCAGATGTTCGTCGTACGTGGGTCCCACGTGTATGCAGTCGATCTCGCCGTTGATGAGATGGGCTATTGTGTTTGTTTCTTTCTTTTGTTTGGCTTCTTTGGTACTTGACATTCCTCAGCCACACGAACCAGTGGGACCCGCCCATCTGCACTTTTCTGCTCCTCCGATTGGCTGTTCCCGTTCTCTCCCCTTTTTTGTTTTTGGCTTTTTTTCATTTCTCGTATATTCCGAATTACGCGTAATTATTGTGGCCTCTTTAAAATTCTATGCCAATGGATAAAATAATAAGCTTCTTTTTTGTTTTTGTTGAAAGGTTTCGAATCTTCCTTTTCGTCAAATAATAATGTGGAAAAATGAAAATCATTTGTTTTCTCGTATGGAAAATATCTGCACAAGAATTTGTCAAAAAAAAATATCTGCGCAAGAAGTTAAACCAGCAGGAACATTTAAACTTTTGTATCATTTACTCACACACGACATCTTTTATTATTAAAGTAATAACTAATAAAAAAATTTGAAATATAGTATAAGAGGTTTGTAAAATTAGGAGTTGAATCGGTGTTCACACACTTACGCTTTGATTGTTCAGGTAAAATAGAGAGAGAGAATGAAACGAGCGAGAATGGAGAGAGAATTGGATTTTCTCCTGATTGGTATTGTGTGAAAATGGGAAGAGAGAAAAAAAAAAGTATGGGACCCACATGCTTTTATTTTCTCGCCAGAAACGCGAAGAAAATAAGAAGGGACATGATTTTCGTTTCTTTTTCCAATTTATACTCTTATTCTCTCCTTATATTTAAATTATCAGTCAAGGACATTGATGTCTTTTTAAAAATAATCAGCACTTCTCTCTTCTCTTTTTCTCTCTTTCACTTATTCCAATCAATATCCAAAATCTACCCAATTTCTCACATTTTTCTCTCTTTTTATTCTCTCTTTTTACAATTTCTCTCTTCATATTTTCTCTCGTAAATCAATCACACCCTTACGGTGTGTTTGTTTCAGAATGTCCCCATCGGACAATTGAAAATAATATGGCTCGATACAATTTTTAGCTGAAATTAGAAGCTGCTCCAAGGCATTTTTTTTTTACCTGGTATTTACCGGAAAATTTGGTTTGTAAAGTAATTCTACTAAATTTATCAAACAAACAAATAATTAGTTTTAAACGGTTATGAATTCGACGAGTTACGTGGTAATCTCGCTTGTAAACAACGGTTTTAAATACTAACGGTCATATTTTCGACAAATTATCAATTTGAAGTGTATTGGCTCTTTATTCTTTCCAATACCATTTGCCAATTTTAATTAAAAATTACCAACCGTCAAATATAATACGATTGGAAAGGCATTCAATGTATACTAATAGAATAGGCCGTTTACGGCCAATGATTTGCGGAAAATAAATAAACAGACATTGCATGTACAGTTAACATATACAAACAGATTGATGAACACGTATTCAATTATTAAATGGACAAGTACACAAGAAAATTGATTTTCACCATAAACACATTTATATAACTCGAATGTCAAGAAAAGCTTTTAAATAACATGAATTAGAAAGAAAGCTTATATATGATTGTGAAAGTAAAACTTGCCAAAGAAAGACTAAAAAGCATAAATAACAACAGAATGCGAAAATTGAAGAAACATGCAGTAATGTCAAAACAATTGTAAAAGAGAAACAAAGTTAAATGATATTTGATTAACACATAATGCGACTAACAGAAGATTCTCAAATACATAAAAACGAATAAAACAGTGAATGTTTAAATAAAGTTAAATGTAATGAACAGAGAATATTGTAAGTAAAAAAAATGCACAAGAACAGGAATTTAAGGATCAAACATCAAATTAAACAATTTCAAATTAATGCGTAATGTTAAAAGTAATGCATAAATGTAAAAGTTAAGACAAATAGGATGATAAAAGGATTTTATTGCAAGATTGTTAATTAAAAGGGGGTGGAAGGCTTTATTTCTTTCGCGGCCAATGGAGCTTTAGGAGCGTTGGTATTCTGCTTAAAGCTCCTTTGCAGTACTTGCCCCTGTGCTTTGGAAGTCTGTCCTTTCTCATAGTTGTCATACTTGTTAGCAACCACCACGCTTTTCAGCTTTTGACTCTGCTTTTTGGGCAATGGCACCTTCTGTATCCCCACCATGAAACAATTCTCATGTTGAGTCTTTTCAAGCTCAGCGGCCTTCATCTTCTGTCTTTGAGCTTGCCTTATCCTCTATCGACGTCGTTTCTGACTCTTCGATAATGGCGCTTTCTTCACTTGTTCACCTCCAGGATACTTCACTCTTCCATACTTGTAATCTTCATCCCAGAAAGGTATTTATTTTCGAGGGTTACTCTTTCTAGCCCTCACCCTATTCCTCAATTCAGGGCAACGGGTTTTAGCAGAATTTTCCACCCATTTGTTCATCGCAATGTTGGCATTTGGCTTCCTAGTCCTATTTGCAACTCGACCAGGAAAGGCACCAGGGTTACTTCCTATTGACTCCCTTGAAGATTCCACCAACCATCCACCAACTGCTCGATTGGGCCTATGAACATTAGGCCTTTGTACTTGATTAGTTGGTGCATGCTTCACATTCTTGTTCATGTAACTAGTCTACACATGTTGGTGAACATTTGTCTTGCCACCTTTCTTTGCCTTCTGAGCAGCTTTCTCGTCAAAGTACTTATCACAATGTGGGCACAGTTTTAACTACCTACATTGTTCTTCCTTCTTAGGAAATCTTTGACTCTCTCATGAGGCCTAGGATAAATGTCAAAAGGATCTTCAATATTTACCACATATTTCTGTTTGGCGCTGATATTCACCATGCTGTAATTCCTTGTTGTTTGGCCTTCGACATTGGCTATGCCCTGGCCAAATGGATCAGTATCCACCTTCATACTAGGCTTCTGTTTGTCAGCAAACTTGAGCCTTCCTTCTTTAAGAGCTTTCTGAATGAAATCCCTGAAACGAAAACATTCATTAGTAGGATGGCCTAGAGCCCCGTGGTATTTATATTAATTCTGACCATTGGAGTCTTCAGGCCCTTTTACTTTATGATCATATGACAACTTAAGCTGTTTATCTTTTAATAAGATATCAAATATTTTATCAACTTTAGTTATGTCAAATGTATATGTTTTCTTATTTACATAGCTCATTCTCTCCTTCCCTTTGGAGCGTATTAATGCTTGACAGACATAAGATGGCCCTTCTTTTAATTCAGCGAGGTTTATCTCCTGCTCAGCCACAATATCATCTTCACTGTCAGTTTGATTCTTTTCGACACAATTGACTTTCTCCCACCTAATGAACTTTTTGTTACTTTTCTGGTCTTTTCGGCTTTAAGTTGTTCAATCTGTCGAACCTTCTCTCCTAATTGAGCAAGATCCGCAATGTGTTGATTCACCGATTTCTTCCTAATGTAGTAATCTAAGCCACTAGCGGCCATTTTAACGATTTTCGCTTCAAGAACAGGCGTAAGACACATGCTCTTCATTTGCTTGAACCTAGAGATGTAGTCATCTATAGATTCATTTTAGATACGCTTGACATTGAAAAAATCTGTCAAGTTAACCCTCAAATCACCCCTGAAGAACTGGTCATGGAACAATCTTTCTAATTGTGCCCAAGAATGGACTGAGTTAGCTCTTAATGTCGAGAACCAAGAAAATGCGTTCTTTGTCAAATAACTTGGGAAAAACCTCATTTTCAAGCCCTATATAGTGGCTAACTCTCCCATCTCTATAGTATACCTAGTGACATGATCGACGGTCGATTCTCCGCTGTCACCAGAAAACTTGGACAATTTGGGGATCTTCATTCCTCTAGGCACTTCAGCTTGTTGTATCCATTCAGGAAACGCAGATATAAAATATGGTCTGGTGGCCTGACCAATATTAAAGCCAAGTCTATTCAACATTTGCTCGACGGACACATGCTCTTCATTTGCTTGAACCTAGAGATGTAGTCATCTATAGATTCATTTTAGATACGCTTGACATTGAACAAATCTGTCAAGTTAACCCTCAAATCACCCCTGAAGAACTGGTCATGGAACAATCCTTCTAATTGTGCCCAAGAATGGACTGAGTTAGCTCTTAATGTCGAGAACCAAGAAAATGCGTTCTTTGTCAAATAACTTGGGAAAAAGTTCATTTTCAAGCCCTATATAGTGGCTAACTCTCCCATCTCTATAGTATACCTAGCGACATGTTCGACGGTCGATTCTCCGCTGTAACCAGAAAACTTGGACAATTTGGGGATCTTCATTCCTCTAGGCACTTCAGCTTGCTGTATCCATTCAGGAAACGTAGATATAAAATATGGTTTGGTGGACTGACCAATATTAAAGCCAAGTCTATTCAACATTTGCTCGACGGCTTGATTGACGTTTTGCTCTATCTGGTTTCCCATGATATTATGCCTAAAGTTGGCTAAACCTGGATGCACTTGAACCCCTTGGACTTGGTTTCTTTGCAACAACTGCACTTGGCCGTAAGCCAAGTTATTTACATTTTGACCAGGGTTTTGATTTGGTTGATTTACTTCATTTTGCACCAATCCAGGGTTATTCACATCTTGTTGAATGCCCCCATGCCTTGCCCTTGAGGACTGCTCCCGAACCTTGTTGGGCATTTTCATTCATAGGTGCTGCCAAACCTAATGCTTGATTCAGCCTTTCCATTTGTAAAGTCAATGAATTGCATGCTTGGTTCGTTGTTTCCATCAGAGGCGTAATTACTGCTCCCATTTGTTGAGTGAACATGTTCACCATCTCATGGTTACTACCATCAACTTGTTGTCGAATGCTCGCCAACGAGTTATGTGTCAATCCCCCACTATTTTGAGGAATCTGCCTTGACATATTCCCTGGTCCTGAACCTTGTCTATTCGTCGTAGTGGTAGTTACCCCTGCCATTCCTTGGACATTGGCAGCATTACCAAACGGCATAAAAGAATGATTGGTAAACTGATTAAACTGTAAGTCTGGTATACAACCTAAGATGGGGGGTGAATTAGGTTGAACACTTTTCGAGTAACTTTTAGAGATTTTTCTCGTTCTTTTGTTTTATGGACAAATAGATAGAGTTTGATTGATAAACAAAAGTAAAAGGATAAGGAAGAAGATTGAGACACAGAATTTATACTGGTTCCCCTAACCACTTGGGTACATCCAGTTCTTCTGACATCTGCAGAGCAATCCACTATGATAGAAATTCTTGTTACAAGCAAGCCTCACCCCAAGGCTCCCTAACAATCTCTATACAACAAGATAGCACCCCACTATCTTTTCAAACCAAAACCCAACACAAGGATGAGTTTAATAACTGTGAAGAATGGTAAAGCATATGGCTGTATCAGATCAATATCACTTTGTAACTATACAACTTAGTGCTCAAGAACTTTTGAGAATATGAAAATAGTAACTAAGTTCTAGGCAAGAAAGTTTTGAAGGTTTAGAACTTGTAAAATGATATTGATCTCTTATGATTTGAAAGAATGAAAGTTGTGTATATTTTCTGATGTAAAAAGGTATATATATAACCATCAGATCGTGTATGAAGCAAGGTGATCATTTGGCAACTTTTCGTAAACCAAACCACACCATTTGAAATCACAACGTTTCGTAAAATTTGATTTTGTGATGTGGTAATCGATTACGTCGTTATGGTAATCGATTACATGTGTACGCTGAAAATCAGATATTCAAAAATTTAGTTAATGTAATCGATTACACAATTAAGGAAATCGATTACATGTGTATCACCGGGAGTTTATGTAATCGGTTACACATTATAGGTAATCGATTACTGAAACTAAGAAAATGTTTTTGCACATCACCGAAGCATTTATGTAATCGATTACAAACTTGAGGTAATCGATTCACGAAATTGAAAAATGTTTTTCTTAAGATTTCAAAAGGTTTATTTCAACACTTAACTTTGAAAATAACTTAGATTAAGTTTTAAACTTAAGGAATGATTTGTTTGAGCACATCTAATTTATATAATCACAGTTTTGCAATATGTCAAAGATACGAACCATACTTACAGAGAATTGAAAAAACATAATTAACAACTCTGTAGAATCTTTGACTTGATCTGTCGGAGTCTTTTCTTCGTTTTGATAAGCAAACTTGTCATCATCGAAACTGACCAAGTTTAAGAAGGAAATCTTCTTCACAATCTCCCTTTTTGATGATGACAAACACTAATCTTGTTAACAGTTTGCGAGCGGAAAAGCTCCCACATCTTGTATATCTCCCCTTTGTTTTGGAGTTGGGAAACCTGAAAAGGTAGTAAAATACAAGACATACACATACACATAATATCTCCTTTCTCCCCTTTTGATATCATCAAAAAGAAGAAAAAGTAGCATAAATATAATAGATTTACCAAGCTCATGCAAACACACACTAAATACTTAATATGAGTCATCCATACAAACTGTTCAAAGTTCCTACTTAGTAAAGTCCAAATAAAGAAAGCGAAACCAAAGTGCAATTTAAGGAAACAAGATGAGAACTAGATGTAGAAATCCAACATAGACAAGCGAACATAATGATAAATGTGATGCATGCATGATGAAGCAAATCAGGCTACTCGTCATCCTCCTCATTTGCATTTACGAAAGCTTCAAGGCGGTCCATGCGGCGAGCAGTTCATCAAACCTCTCGATCATGTAGCCACGGACACTCAAGCTCATCCATAATCATTTGATTGGTGACCTCTCCATCATGATCTTGAGGTTCCTCATCCTCTCAGACAGGAGGGTGTAGCAGATCGCTTCGATACCTGTAGACTCGCTCAGCAGCATCCCAGTTTATACCCATCTTTGGTAATATATCCATGTGGATTTCATTCTCAGCAGGTGTCATTTCCAGATAAACCTCATTGCTGGTGTCCACATTGCAACATTCCAACAACCGGGAGATTTGACGCGCATAAGGCAAACTAGTAGTTCGCTTCTTCAGAGACAACATGTGGTTCATAACCAAATAGGCCCAGTTGATAGGTTTGCTATTCTTAATAGCATACATGATTTGCATCTCAAAATCATTGATTTGAGAGTAGTTGGAGGCCTTAGGAACCAAGACATAGCAGATAACATAGTGAAGAAGTCTATCATCAACATTCAAGTGTCCTACAGATAGAATATTTCTGGCAGAGGAGGCGGCACCGGACCGTTGTCTTTTCTGAGTAATTTCAGCCTCACCATAGCGACACATTGATAAATAGAATTCTTTCTTGTCATACTCCTCCCAATCACATAGACAATCAGTGTGAATCCTTTCTCCCTCAAATGGAATCTCCAGAAACTCTCCAATTTGCTTCAATGACAATTTAATTGGAACCCCTTTCACCCAAGAAATCAGACCACTACCCTTAGCCTCTAAATTACAATAGAACACTCTAACAAGATCAGGATAGTAGTTTCCAAAACCATTAGCAAGTTGTATTACCCCCTGTCTTTCTAGCAACGAAGAAAAATTGAAACGAGCAAATGCAATAAGACTCACATACTTGGGAGTGATAAGTTTCCTGCCAATGAATTGTTGGAAGCGAGTTCTTTGTTCAGAGGTCGCCAACAACCTTGATAAGTCCAGAGGATTTGGATTTGCCCTCCTTGCATCAGTCACAGATGGATTTTTGCTTCTGAATTTCCTTGAAGGTTCCATGGTGATGAAAGTGTTTAAAGAGGGTTAGGGTTCGAAATTGTAGGGAAAAATCAGAAGTGGGCCACGAATTGGAGGAGGACAAGGGATTAGAAGTGAAAGATATGAGCAACAATGGTAGAAATAAGGATTGGAAGGTGGGTGGTTGAGAGAGGATGAGTGGTAACCGATTGCAAGAGTGAAAGAAATGTTTTAGAAAACTGATTTTATGCAGAGAAACTGTCAGTTTTCGCAAATTTTCGCGGATGTAATCGATTACACCCAAGTGGTAATCGATTACCATACGGGTCAGCGAGCGAAAATCTGAAATTTCTGAAAATGTAATCGATTACTCATAATATGTAATCGATTACACCGTGTTAAAAAAATTTAATTTTGAAAAAGTATTGATAAAACATGCAATGTATGAGTAGCTATTCTATGCATAACACACATATCACATAGATTTATGATTAAAAAGACATACATACACCAGAATGACACAATAAAAACATATAAGTTAAATGAAAGAACTCGCTACCAAATGTGTTGGTCTTCATATATCCTTTTCATCCAAAATGCCAAGTTCTCTTCTTATTTTGAAGAAGGGTTCTTTGGCTAATGGCTTTGTGAAGATGTCGGCTAATTGAGCATGAGTATCAACAAATGTAATCTCCACGTCTCCTTTTAGAACATGATCTCGTAGAAAATGATGTCGAATGTCTATATGCTTGGTACGAGAGTGCATAACAGGATTCTTTGATATATTTATAGCACTTGTGTTGTCACACCTTAAAGGAATGCATCCAAGATTGATTCCATAATCACATAGTTGTTGTTTTAGCCAAAGACTTTGAGCACAACAACTTCCACCGCAATATATTCTCGTGGTGTTGAGAGCAACACTTGCTTGTTTCTTACAAGACCAGGATATTAAAGCATTTCCAAGCATATGGCATGTGCCACTAGTACTTTTTCGATCAGTTTGCACCTGCATAATCGAATCTGAATAACCAACTAAAGAGCAAATACTACCTTTGGGGTACCATAGGCCAACATTTGTTGTTCCTTTCAGATACTTCATGATCCTCTTTATCAAGAAAGATGAGATTCTTTTGGATTGACTTGAAATCGAGCACGAAACATACACTAAACATAATGTCGGAGACGATTGGCGGTTAAGTATAATAAAGAACCAATCATACCTCGATATTTCTTGATGTCTACCGATAAACCCGACTCATCTTGATCAATATAAGTACCAGATCCCATAGGAGTTGCGATCTCTTTGCGATTGTCCATGTCAAACCTCTTTAACAGCTTCTTTACAATATTTTGATTGATTTATGAAGATACCATCCTTAGTTTGCTTGATTTGAAGTCCAAGAAAATAATTGACTTTCCCATCATGGACATTTCAAATTCTCCTTGCATCATCATTGAGAACTCTTCACACAAATCTTTATTGGTTGATCCGAAAATGATGTCATCAACATAAATTTGGACCAATAGAGTGTGATCCTTAATTCTCTTGATGAATAGAGTAGTATCTACCTTACCTTTTTCAAATCCTTTTTCACATAAGAATTGACTAAGTCTGTCATACCAAGCTCTAGGGGCTTGTTTCAAACCATAAAGAGCTTTCTTTAATTTGAATACATGTGAGGGTTTTTGAAATCTTCAAACCCAGGAGGTTGTTTGACATAAACTTCCTCATTTATGTATCCATTTAAGAAGGTACTTTTGACATCCATTTGAAATAATTGAAAATCTAGAGAACAAGCATAACCAAGTAATAAACGTATAGCTTCTAACACGGCAACAGAGCGAATGTCTCTTCAAAATCAATTCCTTCCTCTTGATTATAGCCTTGAGCAACCAACCTTGCCTTATTTCGAATAATTATCCCATTTTCATCAAGTTTGTTCTTAAACACCCATTTTGTACCGATAATGTGTTTGTCTTGTGGTGCAGGGACAAGTTCCCAAACCTGATTCCTTTCAAATTGGTTTAACTCTTCTTGCATGGCAATAATCCATTGGTCGTTTTCAAGAGCTTCATTTATCTTTGAAGGTTCTATTTGAGAGACAAAAGCCATGTATAGGCAAGCTTCCTTGATTTAGTCTTGTTTTTACTCGATTCAATATCACCAACTACTTTGTCAAGAGGATGATCAGATGAATTCTCCATTCACGAGGTAGATCAGGATGATTACGCTCTTGTTGAAGATTGTCGTCTTGGTGATTGATTGAATCAATTTGTTTTTCTTTGAGAGTCTTCCATAGGTAATTACGACTCGGCATCCTTAGTAATGTCTTTTGTAGATACTTCCATTATATCATCATCATCATCATCACAAGAACCTTTCTCTGATTGGGTTAGTTTCATCAAAGAAAACATTCATAGATTCTTTTATAACTAAGGTTTTTTTATTATAAATTCTATAACCTTTACTTGAAAGAGAATACCCAAGAAATATACCTTAAATCGATTTCTCATCGAACTTACCTAGGTTGTCTTTGTCATTGTTGTGTACAAAACATTTGCATCCAAAGACATGAAGATGTGAGATGTTTGGCTTTCTTCCGTTATATTGCTCATAAGGAGTCTTTTTCAAGATCGGCCTTATATTGACTCGATTTGTAACATAGCAAGTGTACTTATGCATCGCCTGAAGTACTTTGGTAGACTTGAATCAGCGAGCATTGTTCTAGCCAGTTCAATTAGAGATCGATTCTTTCTTTCTCGCCACGCCATTTTGTTGAGGAGTCCTTGAGCTGAGAAATAGTGAGTGATACCTTGTTCTTCACAAAATTCCTCAAAAAGAGCATTTTGGAACTCCCCACCATGATCACTTCTAATAGACCTGATCTTCATAGATTTTTCATTTTGCACTTGTTTTGCATATTTCTTGAACGCCTTAAATGCATCACCTTTACGTGCTAAAAATAGAGTCCAAGAATATCTAGAGAAATCATCAACAATAACTAAAGCATAAACATTACCTCAAGCTTCTAGTTCTTGAGGACCAAAAGATCCATGTGAATCAAGCTGAAGTGGTCTTGTAGTTGATACCACATTCTTTGGTTTGAAAGAGGATTTTGTTTGTTTCCCCTTTTGGCATCGTCACATAATCTATCTTTGACAAATTTCATTTTGGGTAATCCAATAACAAGATCATGTTTGACAAGCTTATTCAAATGTTCCATGTGAATATGTGCTATTCTTTTGTGCCAAAGCCATGCATCATTATTGTTTACCACTAGACATTTAATCTTCAAAGATAAATCATCTAGACATACCTTATAGGAGTTATCGATTCTATTTCCCACTAACTTCTCTTCAGAGAGGCTTCATTTTCAATGATACATTTTTCTTTGATGAAGTTTACTCTGAATCCTTTATCGCAGAGTTGACTTATGCTAATCAAATTGTGCTTGAAACCTTCAACATATAGGACATCATCAATAGTTGTGAAGGAGAAGCTCCAATCTTTCCAATCCCAAGAATCTTTCCTCTATTGTTATCTCCATATGTGACATATCCTTTAGATTTCAACTTCAGAGATGTAAACTTTGTACAATCACCAGTCATGTGTCTAGAAACGACCACTATCAAGATACCATGTGTTCTTTGGTCTTTGTTAGCATTTCTACAAAGCAGATTTAATGTATGTTAGGTACCCAAAGTGATTTGGGTCTGATGGGTTAATGCCTTTCCTTACCCATATGAATTCTCCATAAGGAACTCCAAAGTTTCTTATGTAGCAAGCATTGGGGGTATGGCCTTTGACATCTGATAATCACAATTCTTATAAATATGACTAGTGATAGAACTACTAGACTCGTTTCTTTTTACATTTCTAGAAATTGAATGATTTCCATTCTTAACCACATTTAGAGTTTGCTTTAGAAGAGTTTCCAATATGCAATTTAGATGATTACGAGTTGTTGGTAGTTGTGCTTGCTTTGACAAATATAGTTTTGTTAGGACTTGGTGTTTGAAAATTTGAAAAACCAAGACCATGTTTGTTGTTTGAATACCTTTGTCTACCAAGCACTTCTTCTAAACCAATTTGACCTTTTTCATATCTTTTGATCACTTGGTTTAGATCAACAATCTTAGATTCATATCTTAAACATTTATTACATACATAATTTTTGACATTTTACGACTCCACACATGTGTCATTAGAACTTCTTTCTAGTTCTAAAATTAATTTCTTTTGTTTCGAAATTGTTCTAGAAAGTATCAAACATTCTTCATGTAACTCATGAAATGCATTCTGTAATTCTATATAAGATGGTTTTTCATTAGACATAGAAGAACTAACCTCTTGTTCATCATCTGAGTGATGTGATGCCATGAGTGCTTTGACTTCATTCTCCTCTTTGTGAATCGGAGGAGGTCCTTACTTCATTGTCATTCCATGCAATGTAGGCCTTTTTGGATTTGAATTCCTTTTTCCCTTTGAAGTACTTCTTCTTTGTCAGATTAGGACATTCTGCTTTCATATGTCCTTCCTTACCGCATTCAAAACATGTGAAGTTCTGATTTGAAGTGGATGTATCCCTTTTCTTGAAAAATTTCTTTTTGTTATCAAATTTAATATTTTGGTCTTTCTTAAGAAATTTTCCAAACCTTTTACCAGGAGAGTGATGTTCTCATCTTCATCAGTGCTTTCTTCTTCACGCATTGTTTCTGGTTTCAACCTTTAAGGCAATGCTTTTGTTCTTCTTCTCTTTGACTTGATCTCTTCCAATCTTCCAAGTTCCAATTCATGTTCTTGGAGTTTTCCAAATAATGCATGAAGTCATTTTTGACAGACTTTTCTTTTCGTAAATTGTTGTAACCTTTGGTTGCCATTGCCGAAGTCAATGATCGAAGAATCTTGAGATTCAACTCATCATTGGTAAAGGTCTTTCAAGAACCATTAAGTGATTTGTCAAATGAGAGAATCTCTTTTGCAAATCAAGTATTGATTCACCGGGCTGCATTCTAAACATTTCATATTCTTGTGATAGAGTATTCGATTTAGACCTCTTTACTTCTCTTGTTCCTTCATGAGTTACTTCTAGAGTATCCCAAATCTGTTTAGCGCTTTTACAATGTGAGATCTGAAAGAATTCATCCATACCTAATCTTGTAGAATGTTCTTGGCCTTTTGTCATAGAGCACTTTCTTCTTGTCATCATCTGTCCATGCAGTTTTGACTTTATCTTGCACTTCATTGTTGATGGTATTGTAGGCACATAAGGACCATTCTCGACATCCCATATTTCTTCACCTTGTGCTTCAAGATAGGATTGCATGCGAATCTTCCAGAAGTCATAGTGTTCTCCAACAAAACATGGAGGTTTGTTGTTCTCGCCACCATCTCTAAAAGTAGGATTGTTACTTGCGGAAGCCATGGATCGAAGGAGCGAGTTACCTTAACCTCGCCTCGATACCAATTGTAAGTCCGGTATACAACCTAAGAGGGGTGGTGAATTAGGTTGAACACTTTTCGAGTAACTTTTAGAGATTTTTCTCGTTCTTTTGTTTTATGGACAAATAGATAGAGTTTGATTAATAAACAAAAGTAAAGGATAAGGAAGAAGATTGAGACACGAATTTATCTTTGGTTCCCTAACCACTTGGGTACATCCAGTTCTTCGACACTGCAGAGCAATCCACTATGATAGAAATTCTTGTTACAAGCAAGCCTCACCCCAAGGCTCCTAACAATCTCTATACAACAAGATAGCACCCCACTATCTTTTCAAACCAAACCCAACACAAGGATGAGTTTAATAAGCTGTGAAGAATGGTAAAGCATATGGTGTATCGGATCAATATCACTTTGTAACTATACAACTTAGTGCTCAAGAACTTTTGAGAATATGAAAATAGTAACTAAGTTCTAGGCAAGAAAGTTTTGAAGGTTTAGAACTTGTAAAATGATATTGATCTCTTATGATTTGAAAGAATGAAAGTTGTGTATATTTTCTGATGTAAAAAGGTATATATATAACCATCAGATCGTGTATGAAGCAAGGTGATCATTTGGCAACTTTTCAGAAACCAAACCACACCATTTGAAATCACAACGTTTTAGAAAATTTGATTTTGCAGCAGTGGTAATCGATTACGTCGTTATGGTAATCGATTACATGTGTACGTTGAAAATCAGATATTCAAAAATTTAGTTAATGTAATCGATTACACAATTAAGGAAATCGATTACATGTGTATCACCGGGAGTTTATGTAATCGGTTACACATTATAGGTAATCGATTACTGAAACTAAGAAAATGTTTTTGCACATCACCGAGCATTTATGTAATCGATTACAAACTTGAGGTAATCGATTACTGAAACTGAAAAATGTTTTTCTTAAGATTTCAAAAGGTTTGCTTCAACACTAACTTTGCAAATAACTTAGATTAAGTTTTTAAACTTAAGGAATGATTTGTTTGAGCACATCTAAGTTATATAATCACAGTTTTGCAATATGTCAAAGATACGAACCATACTTACAGAGAATTGAAAAAACATAATTAACAACTCTGTAGAATCTTTGACTTGATCTATCGGAGTCTTTTCTTCTTTTTGATCAGCAATCTTGTCATCATCAAAACCCAGCCAAGTTTAAGAAGGAAATCTTCTTCACATAAACATGGTCGAACCGATAGCAGGAACTGTCGCGTTGTGTAGATAACCATAGGGCATCCCAAACAGAGGCTGTGTTACGCTCGGTGTTGGCCTAACACTAGAATTTCTTGCACTACCAGGCGATGCTTGTACTTCCGACGCAATGTGAACCATTGTAGGGTCGGATGCTGAGATACCTGGTATCACTTCGTCATTCTGTGCGTTAGCCATTATCACACCAGCACTTGTGCCAGTGGTAGAATTATTTGTTCCTGGAACGTTGAAAACCCCAGCATTTGTATTGGTGGTCGACACATTAGTATTAATCGTCGACGCATTTGCGTTTGTAACACTTGGAATCATGGCGCTAGCACTTGCACTACCACTCATATTTCGTTCTCTAGACACGTTAGAAGTAGTGATTTTTCTACTTCGTAGGCGCATAAAACCATTGTAAAAACGAGTTACTCTAAACTCGTCCCACCAGGCGTGCCAATTTGTTTACTGGAAAATTTAGTTTGTAAAGTAATTCTACCAAATTCATCAAACAAACAAATAATTAGTTTCAAACGGTTATGAGTTCGACGAGTTACGTGGTAATCTCGCTTGTAAACAATGGTTTTTAAATGCTAACGGTCATATTTTCGACAAATTATCAATTTGAAGTGTATTGGCTCTTCATTCTTTCCAATACCATTTGCCAATTTTAATTAAAAATTACCAACCGGCAAATATAATGTGGTTGGAATGGCATTCAATGTATACTAATAGAATTGGCCGTTGACGGCCAATGCTTTGCAAAAAATAAATAAACAGACATTGCATGTATAGTTTGTTGGAATCAACTGGATTCATAAACAATGACCCTTAATTGTTTTGATGATAACAAATAGTTAATAAAACAATTTATCCTCTGATGTGTTTGTTAGTGTGCAGTAAATCACTATTTATCAGAAGAAATTGTCTCAAAAGACTTAGTAAAATTGTGAATTGAATTTCACACTTAGATCCATAAATCTAAGTCCGGCATTGATCCTCTGAAATCACGCTGACGTCATCGTCTAAAAGCCTTGCTCTGAAATGGTCAACTCTGTTGGCGGTCAACGCTCTAGTAAGACCATACTCTGACTTGGTCAACTCTGTTGGTAATCAACATTGGCAAGACTATGCTCTGGCTTAGTCAACTCTGATTGATTAGTCAACGCACTGGTGAACCAAGCTCTGATAAGACAAACTCTAATTTGGTCAACGCTTCGGTGTTGGTCAATGCTCTGGTAAACCTTGCTCTGGTGATACCACACTCTGTTTCTGGTCAAAACTCTGGTATTCAGTCAACGCATAAACAGACTTTTGTTAGACTACTCTATGGAAGCCTTCGTCCAACTCTTCATGACTCACTTATGTGAAAGGCTAACAAATTTTGTGTTGAAGAACTCACCTCTGTTTCAAGCTCACTCTGGGGAACAGTGTGGCTCTGATAGGAAAACAGACTGAAGTTCATTTAAGGCTACTTCATGTATTTAAGAGACCTCATTGATGAAGCATTTTAATGTACGAGGTACCAAAGGCCAAAGGGAATATCAACGAATATAATCATCAGGAAACTTGCTCTCGAAGGGTCTAATATTCAAAAAGCTCACAAGAGACAAACATTCTGATTTTGTCTGCTGTGTCAGTATGCTTTGAGCAGAGTGGAAAACGACGTGACTTGCTAAAGCCACAAAAAGGGGATCTGAAACTTTTGACCTAGGTGAAAAGAACTGTTAGGTCACAATAGCACTATTCATAACCCTAGCTATATATACCTTACTTCACCCACTGAAGAAGGTTAACGCTATGAAACAAAGTGAGTAACCAAGAATTATTCCAAGTATCTGAGATCACATTGAACAAAGCACTTAATTATTTTTACCCTTTCAGTTTGAAAGTTATTCATTGTGCTTAAGTCTTTCATTGTATATCCTCTCTGTGAGTGTTATTTTGATATTGTTTCAAATCATTTTTTAACATTGTATTTAGCCCAGTAGTGGCTGTATTCCTTAGAGGCTTGACTACACTAAGTCGTTCTAAGAAGTTGTGAGTATAGCCAGTTTGGCAGTATTATACTCTCAAGTGTAATCAGGTTGATTATAGTGGAAAAATCCTTCAAGTGTGTGAAGGGACTAGACGTAGCTATCAGGTGATAGTGAACTAGTATAAATCACTGTGTCACTCTCTTCTCTCTTCTCTTTATTTACTTATTGCTTTATTTTATTAAAGAGTTGCTTTGGAAAGTTTTCATAAACACACAAGCTTTGCGAAAAGATTTCTAAAACCCAATTCAAACCCCCCTTTCTTGTGTTTTTTTGTCGCGTTCAATTGGTATCAGAGCTCGGCTTCTAGGTTGAGCACTTAAAAGTGTAAGAGGAAAATATCTTATTCTTTATTCATGGCAAGCAATGAAGCCGGTGGTCACATTAACCGTTCTCCTTTGTTCACTGGAACAAACTTTGACTACTGGAAAGATAAAGTTAAATCTGTTGACAAGTGACTCCAAACACAAGAGGGGGGTGAATTGTGTGTGAACTGTGCTTTCAAAAACTTTTGGAGAAATAAGTGCTAATTATGAGTTGCGGAAATATTAATGTGAAATAGATAAATCACTTGAAGAATAAATTGCAAACGAGTTAAAAATAAAGTAAATAGTAAGATATAAATAACAATAAAATAAAGTCTGTAAATTTAATTGGTGAAAAGTAGAGAGATAAGGAGAAAAAAAGCACACAACAAATTATCCAGGTTCGCCACCTAACACCCCGTGGCCTACGTCCCGTCCCAAAGCAAACCACTATGGGATTTTCACTAAGACACTAGCTTTTAAATCGAGGTTCACTAGAAACCTTCTGACTCTAAACCAGAGCAATACGTTCAAGAGATATCACCTCTCTATGAACACCTTGGGATTCCTACCCAAAAATAAATGATTTTCACAAATAAAATGAGGCGAAAAAGATACACTCAATAGTGCGGATATAACAAATTGAAGCTCAAATAATACAACTCAAATTTTGTAGAATAAAAAGACTCTCGAGAAAATTGTGCTCAAATAAGTGTGAGTGATGAAAAATATTTGTGAGTTTTTGGCACAAAAATTAAGCCTTTGCGTTGTTATATTTTTACACGACTCACGAGTTGTGTTTATATAGGCAATGGGTGAGCGTCGAAATGGCCGTTGGAGCATTTCCCGTTGCGTTTTGATTTGTCCGTTGGAAGAAAAATCTGCGTTGCGTTTTGAAATAAAGAAATTGAAAACACTGAGACGGCTCGGCATACGACCTCACGAAGGCGGCTCGGCCAGGCGACCTCAAGAAGGCGATTCGACCAGACGACCTCGCCACGGCTCGACCAGGCGACCTCGACCTGACTTCGGCAAAGACCTCGGCACACGACCTCGGCACCGGCTCTGCATACGACCTCCTCATCGGCTCGGTCCTCATAGCTCGATGCAGCGACCTCATCACCGACTCGACGCGACCTCGATGCAGCGACCTCATCAGCTCGACAAGGATCATCAGCTCATCACGCGACCTCGTACGCGACCTCATAAGCTTGACACGCTACCTCCTCCTCAGTTCGACATACGACTTCCTCAGAGCTCAACATCCGACTTCCTCCTCAGCTCGACATCCGATTTCCTCAGAGCTCGACATCCGACTTCCTCAGCTCGACATCCAACACGAGATATGCATGTCAAAATATTTTGTGCGTGTGTGATTTAATTTTAATTGAGAGCTTTTTATTACTACTTACAAATTGTCTTAATAAAGATAAATAAATACCCAAAACCCAAAGACTTGAGAAACTATCATTTTTTATACGTGTCTTGGTATTCTTTTCCACTTTTTGCACGGTTGACTATTTGCAAAGCTCCCTTTTGTCAATCATCAAAATCATCCTGTCAAGGCATGTATTCACAGAACTCCCTTTTTGATGATGACAAACATCTCATGGAGGAATTTAGTAAAATATAATCATGATATAGCAATGAGATATAAGCATGGTTTTTCAATAAAAGATATCGAGTTTAAGCACAATATTTAGAAAAACTCCCCTCACAATATTAAAAAAAGATATCGAGTTTAGGCGCATTTTGGCATTTTGGTGAAGAACTCCCTCACAATATGCATGGAATAAACCACTCCCCTGAATCATATAACTCTCCCCCTTTTGGCAACATCAAAAAGCGGAAAAGATAAAGGAAAGGCATGTAAAGCGTATGCATATACGTGTAACTAGATGGCGAAAAATAATAGAGTATCAAGGGTTCAATGAAGCATAATTGTTTGCGATTAACATAACTTTGCACAAACTTTTATTTTAGCGATTACGGAAGGGCGGTTGCATTTCTCCACTTTTAGTCTTGGTAACGGAACTGCATAAAAATGTTAGCACACTCCAACGCCCAAGTTAGAACTTATTCATAATAAAATGCACTCACACGCAGTCATTCAATGCATGATTGATCTAAAATTCCTAACTCGGTTCTTATAAAAAGAAGCTTTCTTTAGGCAAAGGTTTAGTAAAAATATCTGCAAGTTGTTTAGATGTTTCCACAAACTCAATCACACAATCTCCTTTTGAACATGATCTCTAATAAAATGGTGCCTAATTTCTATGTGTTTGGTCAGGGAGTGATAAGCGGGTTTTTCGTGAGGTTTATGGCACTAGTATTGTCGCACTTAATTGGAGCAGTTTTGATTAATCCCATAATCATTCAACTGTTGTTTCATCCAAATAATCATGCGCAACAACTACCGCCGCAACATATTCCGCTGGCGATGGGACAAAGCCACACTGGCTTGTTTCTTACTATGCCATGAGACCAAGGCATTCCCAAGTAAGTGACATGTCCCACTAGTGCTTTTTCGGTCCATTTTGCAACCCGCAAAATCAGAATCCGAGTACCCAATAAGTGTGCAGTCAGCACCTTTGGGGGTACCATAAACCCATGGTTTGTGTGCCAGTGAGATATCTCATGATGCGTTTTACCGCTAAGAGATGTGATTCCTTAGGATTTGCTTGAAAACGTGCACACATACAAACACTAGACATAATATCCGGACGACTAGCAGTGAGATAGAGAAGATATCCTATCATACCTCTATACTTACTTACTTCGACCGACTTACCACCTTCATCTTTGTCAAGATAGCATGATGTGCTCATGGGAGATTAGATTTCTTTGGCGTTGCTCATTCCAAATCTTTTAAGCAACTCCTTGCAATATTTGGATTGATTTATAAAAATTCCTTCTTTTGTTTGTTTGATTTGAAGACCAAGGAAGTAGTTGAGCTCTCCCATCATGGACATTTCAAACTCACTTTGCATGATTTTGGAAAAATCTTCACACAAAGACTCATTAGTAGCACCAAAGATGATATCGTCAACATAAATTTGAACAAGTAAAATGTCATGATTTTTGTGTTTAATGAAAAGAGTGGTATCAACTTTTCCTCTTTCAAAACCTTTTTCAAGTAAATATTTGCTCAACTCTCTGCACAAGCTCTCGAGCTTGTTTTAAACCATATAAAGCCTTTTTCAATTTGAAAACATGATTTGGAAATTCAAAATTTTCAAAACCGGGGGGTTGATCAACATATACTTCTTCTTGAATAAAACCATTTAGAAATGCACTCTTAACATCCATTTGAAAAAGTTTAAAATCCATGATGCATGCAAATGCGAGAAGCATGCGAATAGCTTCTAATCTAGCCACGGGTGCATAGGTTTCATCGAAATCTATGCCCTCTTGTTGGTTATAGCCTTTTGCAACAAGTCTAGCTTTATTTCTAACAATGATACCGTTTTCATCAAGCTTATTGCGAAAGACCCATTTGGTCCCAATGACTAGGTGATCTTTAGGCCTAGGGACAAGTTCCCAAACATCATTTCTCTCAAATTGATTTAATTCCTCTTGCATAGCAAAGGTCCAATGCTCATCAAAGATGGCTTCATTGACGTCATTTGGTTCAATTTGAGAGACAAAGGCCATATGATGACATGCATGATTAAGAGAGTTTCGAGTCGTTACCCCTTTTGAGATATCACCTATTATGTTGTCAAGAGGATGGTTCTTTGAGACTCTCCATTCCTTTGGAAGATTTGAGTGAGAGAGTTATTGAGAGGGTTGAGGCAAGGACTCTTGATCCTCCTTTTGAACTTTTGATCTCTCTTGTTCCTCTAAATAGGTATCTCCAAACACTTCTGCAAGATCATCAACACTTTCTTCTCAAGATTTGGGGTTAGATTCATCAAAAGAAACATGCAGATTCTTCAAGTCCAAGTTCTTTTATTAAAAATTCAAAAGCTTTACTAGAAGTGGAATATCCAAGAAATAAACCTTCATCGCCTTTAGCATCAAATTTACCAAGGTTATTCTTACCATTGTTTAGGACAAAACACTTGCATCCGAAAAACGTGAAGGTGAGAAATGTTGGGCTTCCTTCCTTTGTAGAGTTCATACGGTGTTTGCTTAAGGATCGGCCTTATAAGAACTCGATTCATCACATAGCAAGCGGTGCTCACTGCGTCTGCCCAAAAGTACTTAGGAAGGTTAGTCTCATTGAGCATCGCCCTCGCTAGCTCTTCAAGAGACCGATTTTTCCTTTCAACCACTCCATTTTGTTGCGGTGTCCTTGGAGCGAGAAAAGTTGTGATCGATGCCATTTTACGTGCAAAATGCTTCAAATGCTTCATTCTCAAATTCCACCATGATCACTTGAATGGAAGCAATGTTAAGTCCTTCTCATTTTGTATAACCTTTGCAAGTTTTCAAAAGCATTAAAAGCATCATTTTTGTGAGAAATAAATAAAGTCCATGTATAACTTGAGAATAGTCGTCCACAATAACAAGAGCATAGTAATTGCCACCAAAGCTTTTAGTTCTAGAAGGGCCAAATAAATCCATATGTAAAAGTTGTAAAGGCCGGTTTGTAGAAACAATATTTTTAGATTTGAAAGATGCCTTTACTTGTTTTCCTTTTTGACATGCATCACAAAGTTTATCTTTTTCAAAACGAAGCTTTGGTAAGCCAATTACTAAGTCCTTTCGAACTAACTTATTAAGATGATCCATGTGAATATGAGCCATTCTCCTATGCCATAGCCAAGATTCATCCTCTTTACTAATAAGACAACATGCATCATTTGAAGGTATTTTATCTAAATCAAGCAAATAGATATTTCCAATTCTAGGTCCAATTACAATAACATTTTCATTTATAGAATCCATGACCATGCATTTTGAAGAATCGAAAACCACTTTGTTTCCTTTATCACAAAGTTGACTAATGCTTAGCAAATTATGCTTCAAACCATCCACATACAAAACATTTTCAATAGTGGGATTAGGACTCTTACCAATAGAACCAATCCCAAGAATTTTACCTTTGTTGTTGTCACCATACCTGGGACATAACCACTATTCTTAGGTACCAATGAGGAGAACTTGCTTTTGTCTCTGTCATGTGCTTTGAACAGCCGCTATCAAGATACCAATTTAAGTCCTTGGCTTTCAAGCACACCTACAACAACAAATCATATTTTAACCTTTGGTACCCAAACCATCTTGGGTCCATATGAGTTAGTCTTGGGCAAGGTGCCCTTTGGAATCCACATCTTTTTGCCAACTACATTTTTATTCTTTCTAATATTGCAAATAGAGGCAGTGTGACCATTTCTACCATAGTGAAAGCATTTAATGAAAGGACTACTTGAGGGTTTGTTGTGATTGAAGAGTTTAAAAGATTTTTCATGAATTTTTGGATGATAACCTAAACCAGCTTTTCCAAAAGTACCTTTTTGGTTTCCTAACATAATGTTTAGATTATCTCTTCCCATCGTAAATTTTGCAAGAGTGTTATTTAAATCCTCAACCTTATTTTTCAAAACACTACACTCATTGCATTTTAAAACTTCATCCTTTTTATTTTCACAAGATATGGGAGGAGAAGTTTCAATCACAAAGAACTTGTTTTTCTTTAAGAATCACTATCTCTTTGTTTAAAATTTCAATTTACGATTCAAGAGAAGAGATGGTTTTCTTAGAAGAAAGAACAATTTTTCCAAGTTTAATCGTTTCATTATTGAATTCTTCACAAGCAGCAAGTAATTCATCATAAGTTAAAGAAGAGTCGGGATCATAAAAATTTACCTCATCTTCATCATGATTTGCCATTAGACTAAGGTGAGCCTCTTCATTTTCAGATTCATCGAAGAATCCATATCATTATCATCCAGTGCAATGTAAGCTCTTCTTCCCTTGAATCCTTTGGTGGTTTCTTTTCAAATTTCTCATTCCTCGTTTGGTTTTGAGGACAATCGGGTTTTATGTGACCTTTCTTTCCACACTTGTAGCGGTAGGATTAAAAGAAGTTGTTTCATCACTTTTCTTTTGAGAGCTTGGGAACTTACCTTTGTTTCGAGTCTCATGAACCTTTTGAATTTGCGAACCATTAGACTCATGTTTTCCTCATTATTTTCATCTTCAAGGAAATCACATTCGTCATCGTCAGTTTCCTCAATGCTTGCTTTGAGGCGAGCCCTCTTTTTCTTATCGCCTTCTTCGCTTTCCATGAGACGATTTAGTTCAATTTCATGTTCTGCAATTTTCCAAACAAAGTAGCCAAGGTCATAGAAGATAAGTCTCTAGATTCAGCTATAGCAGTGACCTTGGGTTGTCAATTCCTGTTTAGACATCTAAGAACTTTGTTAATCAAATCTTCACATCAAGACTTTCCCAAGAGCTACGAGATGGTTTATTATATGGATGAACCTTTTTGCATATCTTGTATGTTTTCACTTGGTTTCATCCTAAATAACTCATACTCATGGGTTAATGTGTTCATTCGAGCCCTCTTGACCTCTGTAGTACCTTCATGGGTCAATAGAAGGGTGTCCCACATTTCTTTAGCAGTCTTGCAATTTGAGACCCTATAGAACTCATCGTAGCTTAAAGCGAAGTGATGATGTTCTTAGCCTTCAAATTGTATTGGACCTTTTTCTTATCATCTTCGGTCCAAAGTGATCTTGGTTTGTCTACCCTTGCATCATTAATTGATTGAGTGGGGACAAATGGACCATTTTCCACACATCCCAAATATCAAGATCAACACCCTCAAGAAAGATTTGCATTCTATCCTTCCAATAACCATACCCTCACCATTGAAAAATGGGGTGCATTCATGGAAGTTCCCTCGTAATTGTTTGAAGTCATTCTCTTGAGGCAGTTAAGTCCTTTATACAAGAGTCTAGCTCGATGCCACTTGTTGACAAGTGACTCCAAACACAAGAGGGGGTGAATTGTGTGTGTGAACTGTGCTTTCAAAAACTTTTGGAGAAATAAGTGCTAATTATGAGTTGGAAATATTAATGTGAAATAGATAAATCACTTGAAGAATAAATTGCAAACGAGTTAAAAATAAAGTAAATAGTAAGATATAAATAACAATAAAATAAAGTCTGAAATTTAATTGGTGAAAAGTAGAGATAAGGAGAAAAAAAGCACACAACAAATTATCCAGGTTCGGCCACCTAACACCCCTGTGGCCTACGCCCTGTCCCAAAGCAAACCACTATGGGATTTTCACTAAGACACTAGCTTTTAAATCGAGTTCACTAGAAACCTTTACGACTCTAAACCAGAGCAATACGTTCAAGAGATATCACCTCTCTATGAACACCTTGGGATTCCTACCCAAAAATAAATGATTTTCACAAATAAAATGAGAGAAAAAGATACACTCAATAGTGCGGATATAACAAATTGAAGCTCAAATAATACAACTCAAATTTTGTAGAATAAAAAGACTCTAGAAAATTGTGCTCAAATAAGTGTGAGTGATGAAAAATATTTGTGAGTTTTTGGCACAAAAATTAAGCACTGCGTTGTTATATTTTTACACACTCACGAGTTGTGTTTATATAGGCAATGGGTGAGCGTCGAAATGACCGTTGGAGCATTTGCGTTGCGTTTTGATTTGTCCGTTGGAAGAAAAATCTGCCGTTGCGTTTTGAAATAAAGAAATTGAAAACACTGAGGCGGCTCGGCATACGACCTCACGAAGAGCGGCTCGGCAGACGACCTCACGAAGGCGATTCGTGACGACCTCGCCACGCGGCTCGGACAGACGACCTCGACACGCGGCTCGGCAAAGACCTCGGCACCACGACCTCGGCACACGGCTCTGCATACGACCTCCTCATCAGCTCGGTCCTCATAGCTCGGTACGCGACCTCATCAGCTCGACACGCGACCTCGGTACGCGACCTCATCAGCTCGACAAGGATCATCAGCTCATCACGCGACCTCGTACGCGACCTCATAAGCTTGACACGCTACCTCCTCCTCAGTTCGACATACGACTTCCTCAAAGCTCAACATCCGACTTCCTCCTCAGCTCGACATCCGATTTCCTCAGAGCTCGACATCCGACTTCCTCATTTCGACATCAGGCCACGAGATATGCATGTCAAAATATTTTGTGCGTGTGTGATTTAATTTTAATTGAGAGCTTTTTATTACTACTTACAAATTGTCTTAATAAAGATAAATAAATACCCAAAACCCAAAGACTTGAGAAACTATCATTTTTGATACGCGTCTTGGTATTCTTTTCCACTTTTTGCACGGTTGACTATTTGCAAAGCTCCCTTTTGTCAATCATCAAAATCATCCTGTCAAGGCATGTATTCACAAAATCCTTCTTCGAATCTCAATAACTCAAACTCTGGGATATGGTTCAAAAATAATACACCGAACCAGTTGATTCCAAAGAAAATCTCATTCTTAGGGATAAATGGACATAATAGCATAAGAAAGCTTATCAACTACATCAGAAAGCAAGATATTTCCTTATCTGTGCTATCTCTGAGAAGGAATACGAGAAATGCGGAAATAATGATACTGCCAAGGAGATTTGGGACTCATTGGCCTTGGCTTATGAGGGTACTTCCCAAGTGCAAAAAACCAAAGCTAATATCTTGGTTAGACAATATGAACTCTTCAAAATAGAAGATGGTGAAAGCATTGAAACTATGTTTGGAAGATTCCAAACACTAGTTCATGGTCTAAAAAGTTGTTACAAACGGATAACTTAGCATTTATGATTAAGACGATGGTTTGACAGTAATTATTACGCTGCATCAGCCTAAACCTAAAGTTTTACGGCTAAAAGCAGCGTAGGGGGCAATTGTTTACACCCAAAATATTCCTACGTATCAGCCGAGTTCAACAGCAGCCGAGGCAAGGAAGCTAATCGATTGGAGGTCAACCGAACCACATGTTAGCTGAATCTGTAGCTAATAGAGCCACAAGCAGGAGACTAAGAGCTAGACAGGGGCCATGGGTTTATTGGATTAATATGAAGATATTGGGCATATTGGGCTAGCATGAAGTCATTCATTGGGTCAGGTTCTTGAATTGCTCCATGAGCCGAATGAAGTGGAGGTTGATTTTGAATTAATTTAAATTCAAAATTAATTAAATTCAAGATTATTTCCAGGTTTTTAGGAGCTGAGCGAGGGAACCAAGGATAAGATCCACGCTGAGAAGAACGTTGGTTGAGGACATGGCCATGAAGAGATAATGCGCCTAGATTTTAGGATCATAGTTGGTGGATCATGACACTACTCAGTCGAATAACTGTCAATTAGGAAGATTATCATTGTTAGCTAGCTGAACGTGGCAAATGGGGGTAGTTCTTAGTTGTTACTATAAATACTCAAGTTGTACATAATTTTTACATATCAATCAATACAAACAACTTATTTTCGCTCAATTTGCTCAATTGCACTTTATGTTTACCTTCGCGTTTCCGTTTTTACTTTAGTTCACTTACTTAACCATTTCTGGAGTGAGTTAAGGGACCCATAGTTAAGGAGCATAGTTTCTTCCTTGGTGTAATTGCTTGAAGAAAATGGAATCACTGTTGTGGAGTTAGCTGATCAACGACTAAGTCAAATTCCTGTCAACACCCACTTCATTAGTTACATTTTATTTATGAAAGTAATGAATTATAATAACTTACTTTATATATGATAAAAGTAATTAAATAAAAAATCATTATAGAAGATGAAACAAATTCAACTACTAATATATTTTTATTTTACCATTTTATTATTCATATGTACTTTTTTTGTAGAAATTACTGCAACTAACATCTTCATCCAACACTTGGACTTCTGTTTTTTTGTATTTAAATATTTTTTTGACTTATGAATTTGACATAAAAATAAAATAAATAAAAAGTAAAAATGTTTTAAAAAAATTTATATTGTTATATTAAACTAAAATAATGTTTAAAAAATTTTAATTTTTTTTTGACATAACATATAATATAAACATACATTTTGTAACAAAATATAAATTTTTTGATGCAATAAAAGATGTAAATAAACATTAGGTTTATATAATAATATAAATAAATTAACTTTATCATATAAAGCTATTTTACACAATCATTTATTTTACACAATCATTTATGATATTTTTTTCTTTAAAACCATTAATTCATAAATTAATTGAAACACTTATTACATAAATTAATTAAAATAATTTAATGCAATAAAAACTAAGTAAAGACACTAATTAAAAATTAGTCAATTTCTTTTATTCTAAATTATTAATTAAATTGTAAGATTACTAATTAGCTCATAAATGGACAAAGAAAATTACTAATGTTACCCCTAGACAACCTTCTTATATATATATAGATAGATATGTAATTAATTATGTTTACATTCTTTTTGTTTATTATTAATATTTAATTATCATACGTTTTTGTCATACGTTTTTGTCATATTATATCTCTTCTATTATTATATTTTTCTATATATATATATATATATTACTATATTTTCTATATTCTTTCATATTATAGTATACCTTATATTTATATACGAGTATAATTTAAAACACATCTTAATAAGATAAAAAAAATATTTTTCAGGAATTCATACGTATTTAAAACGTGTTTAAAGATGAACTCACTGATGATAATCTAGTAAGATACTTTGGATGGATGAAAAAAAGTGAAGAACTGGAATCACGGTGATCAGTAGTAATGCCATCAGAATCTCCGGAGATAAGGAAGTGGCTACCTGTAAGGACTCTAACGCTTAACTTAGTGCTTGTATAGTATCAATGAGTCTTAATAATGAGAACATATTTGGATCTTTAGTGAAATTTGATATATGAGAAATGTTAGCAACACACTCTCTAACATTATCTTTCCACAACACATATTAGTTGAAAATTCATATGGGTGCTACTAGATTTAATGAGACCCACATAATTTAGTGAGACTCGTTTGAATTTCAACCAATAGGAGGGAGTGTGTTAGAAAATGAGTATTAAAAAATGTGTTAGTCGCAATCCTCACTATAAATAGGGGTTTACCGATATGTTTAGGGTGGTCAATCGTTATTTTGTTGAGATAAAATTATTCTACAGTTGTGAAACCTTATTTGGTCATTACTAGCCTGAGGAACTCAGAAATGAGTTAATGGACTCTCCTATATATTGGGCTTGTCTTTAAGATATCGGTCTAGAACAAAACATAATCTTTATTATGATTTCAAATTTCAATTTGTGCTCAATACATGTTCTTACCAGAAATCCTTAATAAAATTATTCATTTATACATTGAACTAATATATTTAAATTTCTTTAAATTTATATGTAATATTTATAAAATTTCAAATTAATATAATTAAATATTTATTTATAAAAGTCACTTTTATAAATAATATTAAATTACTTCACAGCTTTAATTTTATCATTTAAATCAGATTTACATACTTTTCATATTTATTAGTTAGTTCATATCAAACACATTATAATTCAAGAGAGTTATATCGTTTCAATTATATACTACTTCCAATCATTTCATTACTTTAGAAAATAATTAAATTTCAGTCAATAATATTTATATTACACCTTTTTAAACAATACTTATATTACACATAATTAATACATAAAACTGTTATTACACAATAAAATATAGCAGAACAAATTGTTTTTAATAATTCTTCTATTAACAACGAGGATTTGAACTGTTATTTAATCATATGTTTCTTTTATAAAATTAAGCTTTCACATACCCCAAGTTGCAATTATACAAACTTCATTTATCCTTGAAATAAAAAAGGTCGTCCACTCAAAATCTCAACCACATATTTATTTTATTACTAAATCTATGGCTCATATTGGCGACAAACCTCAACGGCACCATGTTAGACGAAACCTGCCAGTTCGCTTGTTTTCTCTTGCGGGCCAGACTTCATCCCTTTAATTAGATTTTTTTTGTTGACAATCTTTAATTAGATGTTAGTAACACGAGATTCAAAGTAAAGAAATCAATCAATCAATATCAGTAATTCTTTTACGCGTATACTTTGGCATCCAACGTGTTTGTAAACAAACGCGCGGTAAGATTCCATTACATACGCAACATTTGCCCCTAAAAAATAATTACTCCCTGTATATGCAACCGTCGGTCATACGACGGACGATAGATCTGCCGTTCAAGGGTGGGCTCGCAACACAATCACAAAATATGCAAAAATATATAAAAGACAGAAAAAAAAAGGAAAAAAAAATTGACAAAACGTACAAACCCATATTCGCGCATATCCTTGGCTCCTTGTAGATCTGCTAACCCTTCGGTTCCTCCATCCATCAATTCCATCATCTTCGATACCGAGCTCGAATCCGTCGTCGCAGGTCAGCTCCTCTTCTTCGCTGCAATCTCCTCTCATTCTTTTCCGAATCCGCTCTCCTATTTTCATACTCCACGATTCCATTTGCATTTCCAGTATATTAGGGTTTTCCGATTATGCAAATAATACTGCCTCATCGGCAGATCTTGCCTTCGAACTCATATTCGATCATGAAAACGACACCGTATTCCTTTGGTTTTGTCATTTTAGTCGTTTTTTTTTTATTTTTAAATTAACATTACGATTATTAGAGCCTGAAGGTCTGATTTATGAACAATATTCCTCGTTATTTTCGTTAGAATGAAGGATTTTCTGCAATTTTTCATTCTTCAACTCAATAAATGTCGGTTAATCCTCGAAGGCGTGTTTATGTATGATTTAATGCGAATAATTAATGACTAGGACACGCAATGGCACATGGTTATATATGCTAGATGTGTGAATGAATTGCTCGTTTTTAAAAGCTTGGTTATTTTTCTGCAGATTGTGAATTGAATGGAAGGAACTGGAGGCAGCAGTGCCTCTGCTGCTGCTGCTGCTGCACCCGTGAACCAATGGTTGCATGAATTTTCAAAGCTATTTCAATATTATTTGGATAAATCTACTCCACACGCTACATATAGATGGGTTGGGACTTTGGTTATTGCGTCAATCTATTTTTTGCGGGTTTTTTATATTCAAGGGTTTTACATTGTGTCTTATGGATTGGGAATCTACATGCTGAATCTGTTGATTGGGTTTCTGTCACCGTTGGTTGATCCTGAGCTGGAACCTTCTGATGGACCTTTGCTACCGACTAAAGGTTCTGACGAGTTCAAACCGTTCATTCGCCGGCTTCCTGAGTTTAAGTTCTGGTAATTTAGGATTTTGTTGTGTGGGTAGTATGTTAGTCAACATGTTAATACAACATTGTCACTGATTGCTGCAAAGTTAAACTTTTTGAAATCAATTCATTTAAAAGGAAACTTTGATTAAATTTGGGGGTCTTGCCAATAGTTGCTGTCTTGCTGCTTCAATGCCTCTCTT
Source organism: Calophaca sinica (assembly GCA_037113605.1). Classification (NCBI taxonomy): domain Eukaryota; kingdom Viridiplantae; phylum Streptophyta; class Magnoliopsida; order Fabales; family Fabaceae; genus Calophaca; species Calophaca sinica. Next base: position 73,339,044 of record CM073734.1, read on the forward strand.
CATGGATGGTTATTGGACCTTTTATCTGTGAATTTGACATGTTGTGACGTTTTTATGTTAATTTGATGACTCTATCATTTCTGAGTTCCATTTGGTAGTGTAAGCCTTGCGTATTTTGGAGGTAATAGCTATCTAGAAAATATTTTTCCAATTTTCCGTTTGCCTTTCCTGAAAATATATTTCTGACCATTGCTTCCGGCTGCCACTTCTTGTAATCATTCAATAATCAGTTAATCACCATCAGCATTTGGCTGCTAGCCGGTGTTCATTGAACATAGCAGCAGATAAGTAGTAAATGGGAATAATCTTTTCTTTTTTTAAAATATTTGTCAAAACATTAACTTTCCTAGTCACGTTATTCTCCACGGAACAAACTATTGCTTAAATATCCTTTCGTGTACTGATTTGTTATGTTCATTTGATTTTAAAAGCTTTTAGAGTTTGATGCGTCACATTGAAACCTTAGGTACATACCTATTTCATATTCTTATGCATCATTCAATTTGGTTGTGTTGGTTTTTCAACCAATTTCATATGATTGTGTTAGTTTACTTTTCCACATTTCAAAAATTTTCTTTTAAAAATTCTGTTTTTTACTTTGTCCAACTGTCACTTCTGAAGCTTTTTTTTTGCCTCATCATCATTTATTTGTTTATAAGTTTTGAAACATTGAACTATTTTGCCTTAATTATCTGGGGATTTCCTTGTAAAATTTTGCTCTTTCTAACATGCTTAGTTTTAAGCATGACTAAAATTTATAAGGGGCTGTTCTTACATGGCATACGTGGATATCCCATTACAATTATTGAAAACTGATTTTTATGGAAAAATTATGTTTGAATGTAGATCAGATGTTTTTGGCTTGTCTGGAATGGCTTCATAAATATGGATCTTTTATATTCAGTGACTTTGATGGTGTGAGTTGATTTGTTTAATTCAGCTTCCGTGAAAGAGGATGGTGCTATTAATGTGCATTCCTTTATATATTTTCAATGATTAATGAAATTTACAATATTGACTTGCTAAAGCCCACCTGTTTCTGTTGGGGAGCATTTTAAAGGAATCTCCAGTCATTTAAGAGAATAACGATTTGTATTATTATTGTTGTTATAATGGCTGCAGGTATTCTTTCACAAAGGCTTTCTGCATAGCATTCGTGATGACTTTCTTTTCTGTATTCGATGTTCCTGTCTTCTGGCCAATATTACTCTGTTACTGGATTGTTCTGTTTGTCCTTACAATGAGGCGCCAAATTGCACACATGATCAAATACAAATATATTCCATTCAGCTTGGGAAAGCAGGTTTTCTTATGCTTAAATTGTCCTTGATCATTTACCCTGTGAACTTGTTATTTTGTTTGTATTCTATAGTATCATTTGCATGAAAGATAAAGCTCTATTTTGTTTTAATATGTTGCAGAAGTATAGTGGCAAGAGATCTTCTGCAAGTAGCAGTGGCGGTCGTGCAGACTAAAGCTTGGCTGTGTCATGATTTGAAGAACACAGATCTCAAAGCTAGGTTTTGTGGGGATTTAGGGTAGTCGATTTTTCCCTTTAATTTGAAGGAATTTGTTGTCAGAGTATTATGGGTGCTAATATGCAGTTACAGAAAATCTTGTGTCCAATCGGTTTATGATACCAGAAGACATGCTAATGCCAGCAGCGAACTTCATTGTTGATATACGTCAGTATTTGGTTCAGTTTTAGATTTTACCGCAAATCTAGTCTTGTATTGCGATGCTGCTGTCTTTACCTTGTACTACTATATTTTCTGGACAAACTTCACACAGAACTTCGATTTTTCTCCTGTTCAGGACATGACTATTGCCTTTTAAGTTTCTGCATCTTTACTTGTTAGTAGGGTATTAGAATTCGATGGACTATTGACCCTGTCACTTCCCGCTTAAGTTTTCTCCAAAAGCAATTTTTTTTTTTTTTTGCGCTTATTTCCTGCAGCATTTGAAAGCCGATGGGTTTTGAAGCTTTCAGACAAGATTGTCATTTTAGTGCATGTCTGTATGTGTTTTAAGTCTTGCAGATAAAACTTTTGCTCTCAATTTTGCGTCTCAAAATGCGTACCCATTAGCCACACCGTGTGCTCACATTTTAATACCCAATTTTGCAGATAAAACTTGTGCTCACATTTTGTCTCTTGAAATACGACGTTAGAGCGGCACATACTCTCACACCATTGCTCCCCGCAAGTCGTTTCAATTTGAGACAGGATGTTTTTTTATTGGCAGTTGGTTACAGTACCCATTAGCCACACCACCAAAATATCCCCAACATTTTTTTTTGAAGCTCACTAAAATTCTCACACCCCAGTCCCACTTCTTTCTCTTCTCCTCCCTCTCCGGCCTCCACTCTCTATCCTCCCATCTCCGGTCACTAACAGCCATTTCAGGTACAGGTATGGTGGTTGTTTCTTTTTTTTTCCTGTTTCGTCTACCATATTGTAAATCTATAATTTACGGTATGTATTTTTTTCAATATTTTTCAAGAAAAACACATCGTAAATTACATATTTACTGTATGAGAATTTTTTTTTGTAAACAATACTGTAAATATGTAATTTACGGTATATATATATATATTTTAAAAAAAATACCGTCAATTGTCTATTTACGATACTCGTTTTAAAAAAAATATACTTTAAATAGGCAATTTACAGTACCTATTTTTAAAAACTATATACCGTAAAACTGACCATATACGGTACCTATTTTGTAAAAAATGTATACCATAAATAGCCTATTTGGAGTATATATTTTTTACAAAATAGGTACCGTAAATAGCCAATTTACGGTATACCCGTAAATTAAATAGGCTATTTACAGTATACCGATGTGTTATGTTTTTTTTAATATATTTGTTTTTAATATGTTTTATTATATTTGTTTTTTTACAACATTAATTTATGTCCCTAGCCCCCTATTTTCCCCCCTTTTTCTCCCACCCATTTGTCAGCTACATATTTGGAATTCTCATCTTTTTCCCATCACGGTCTGAGCAGAGGCATCATCTTTTGTTAAACCTCTCCGGTGGCGGTAGTGCCTCCAGATTGCCCACCTTAGCCGGCTCGAGTTGTCCCCCCCAAAAATTTATGTCTGGCTCCGTATCTCATGATAGTACCCTGCCCAGACCCTGCCCATTTGTTATTGGTGAACCATGAGAAAAGGTTTACCCATGGTGATTGTAGTGAGAAGAGTTCATTTAGAAGGGTTGACAACAAAGATAAAACAAAGCAACTTAAAGACAAACTTTAAAATAGAAAAAAAGAAAAGAAAAAAATAGACACAAAATCCATTATTTTAGAGTGATGATATACTTACATATGCAATGATTGAAGTTGGAAATTGAAAATAAAGTTTTTTTCTTCTTTTCGCTTTTCGTCCCTGTAAATATATTTCTTTTTGCTTTTGGTCTCTATAAATATTTTTTTTTGTGTTTCATTTCTTCCACGTGGCAAACACCATTGGATCCTGACGTGGCAACTCAGTGTCACATGACAGTATCATTCCACATGGCATACAATGTCAGCATGGCCACGTGACACTCCATTAGCCACATATGACGACTAGATGGAACAAAAAATGGAGGAATATGAAATTTTAGGGAGAGAGTCTAATTTTTTTTTTGTAGGAAATAAAATTGGATTTCGCTCATATTATAAAGACGAAAAGCGCTAGTAACTTGTTTATTTATTTATTAAACCATGTGGCTGTCTCCTTATTTTCACATGTTTTTTATCTAAAATATTTTTATTTATTCTTTTATTGAATTTGAATTTAGAGTCAAATGCGTCTTACCCCCCAATTTATAGGTCAATTTGCACTTTCCACCCTAAACTATTAAAATAAGCACTTTCCACCCTCATTTAATATTACTTGCTGCAATTTCCCCCTTTAATGAAATTTTAAAGTTAAAGATAACAGAATTTTTTTTTGTAAATTATCCCACACAAATGAAAAGACTAAATTATCCTCTACATTCCTCTTCAAACTCGGCTCCCTTTTTAATTTTGATTTCCCATTAACATATTACAAATATTATTAAAAACTGGTGGCTTCTAGGGTGTACTTCTCACCATATGTTTCACCGGTGAACCACTAATAATATACCATTAGATCTGTTAAAATAATTAAAGGGTCCAGATGTGTTGAACAAAAAAAGAGTAACGCATACAGCTCTCCCCACCCAATTCCTGCCCCCACCTCACCCTTATCGGTATCCTCTCCTCCCCATCGAAAATCTGCCAAATTGTTGGTGGCGCAGCCTCTTATTACTAAGTTGAGATCTCGTAGGCGGCCAAGTGAAGAAGACATCGCACGACGCGGCGGTGGGCGTGGAGAAAAATCTAAGATTTCAGCACGATTTGTTTTTTCCATTGTATTCCTCATTAAAGCTTGAAGCTTTGAACATTTCAAGGTGTAATTGTGTTTGCTCATTGGCTTGATATCTGCAATTAGTGGACATGATGGTCTTGAGCTGGGTGAAAGATATTGCCTCTCTGAGTTTGTATCTAAATTTATGGAGTATTTATATGATTTCTTACCCTATTTTACCGTGCTAAGTATTATATACACTAACACCTCAGTCGTTTTATGTAGGAGTTTTCAGCACCTCTTATTAATTGATTGAAAAATTTAAAGATGCTGAGCATTATTAGAATTGGTGGTGTTCGAGTTTATGAGTTTATCCTCCAGATCATCGACACCAATTGCAAATCTTTAGTGGAACTTGGTTTAAGAAAATGTATTGGGGTGACCAACATGGGAATTATGCATCAAGTATTTGGCTGTGGCAATTTGAAGGTACTTGATTTGACTTGTTGTTGTTTCATCACATTTTTGTGCGGCGACTCCCTAGCAGAGCCACGAGGAGAACATAGAGGATGAAGGTGGGGAAGGGGTAGGGGTAGGGATTGGGGGGAAAGGTGTAGGTGTTACTCTTTTTTATTCAACACATCTAAACTCTTATATTTTATTAACGATATATTATTAGTGGTTCACTGGTGAACCACATGGTAAGAAAGTTCACCCTAGAAATCACCTTAAAAACTTGCATTTATTTATTCATTGAAGTTTAGAATGGACAGATTGCAATGCCATTTTCTCTGGAATGATTTGGAACTTCTAATATGACACAAAAAGCATTATAAATGAGCATAAGGAAAAGGAAAAGGAGAGTGAGAACGTCGCAATAGTTTTTTTGAAGGCAGCGTCCCAGTAGTTAAGGAATAAGGAGATAAGAAAAATAAAATAAAATAAATCTAACTACTAATAAAAATATATAAATCAAATGTTCCATGTGCAGATATGGTCTATGAACGAATGTTATGGGGATTCGGATCCTTTCTTAAATTTTATGTCTCATTCCCTCTACAAAAATGCATCACAATCATTAAATTAATCGTACGAATGAGAAATTAAAAATTAAAACTGAATTTGAATTTTAAATTAAAACCGAATTTTAAAATAAATAAAAGCTATTCTCACTCTCAATTTCTCGTATGCGTTTCCGTAGATTTAAGGGCTCGTTTGTTTAAGATTAAAAAATGTGATTTTGAAACAAAATAATTTAGAGATTATTTATAAGAGATTTTTAAGTAAAGTAGAAGCTAATTTGCGTTTGTTAAAAATCACAAAAATCACTTTTTTAATCTTCTCTCTAATCTTAACATTCATTAAAATCAGATTATTTTTGAAAAGTTACTCCAAATAAATTTTCATTATAGTCAGATTTCAGATTATATTTAGATTATATTTAGATTCTGATTGTTTCTAAAAGCTGTAATAAACAAATAAAAATCCTAAAAAATGATTTTTTTTAAATAAAGCGATTCACTCATAAAATAATCCTAAACAAACGGACTCTAAAACTTGTTTGTTATAGATTAAAAAAAGTGATTTTGATACAAAATAATTTAGAGATTATTTTAAAAATGTAAAAATGATTTTTTTAATAAATGCTTTTTATTATTGTTAACAAACATAAATTAGTTTTTACTTTTTTTTAAAAAAATCTCTAAATTATATTGTATCAAAATCACTTTTTTTTAATCCGTAACAAACGGGGTCATAAATCAGGGAGAAAATGCACACGACAAATTGAGAGTGATAAGGGCCTTTTTTATTTTAAAATTCGATTTTAATTTAAAATTCAAATTCAGTTTTAATTTTTAATTTCTCTTCTGTACAATTAATTTAATGGTTGTGATACATTTTTGTAGAGAGAATGAGACATAAAATTTATGAGAGGATCCAGATCCTTGTTATGGCGCTTTGATTCACCAATTTGATCCATGTAGTCAACTACATCTACAAAAAAAACGCTCTATGGTTGTTGGTGTAAGGAAATATTATTTCACACTAGCGGCAAGACGGGCACTACCGTGCCCGTCTTTCCGCATTTCTACTGCGCCACAGTATGTATTATTTTATCGTGTTTTAATATCTAATATTGTTTTTAAGGAATTTTATTATGCATTTCAAGTAGTTCATGAGACTAATTTTTCATAATGACACTACATTATTAACACATGTTGATTGGGAGAGAGGACCCGTGAGTTATAGTAGTTGGTTAAAGTTATAGACAAAATGGTGAACCGTGTCATTTTTCATTTCTTAACCTTTTTGTGGTTTTGTAACTGCTCTATTTTATGTTATGGAGTGAAAGTTTCAAATGCATTTGCTTATGTTTAAAGGGTAAAATGGGGACAAAAAATAGTACACCAAAGTGGCAGTTATCAACACCCATTCTCTTTATATAATGGTATAGAAGTTATGACATAATAGAGTTTCAATTCACACGGATCTATATACAATTTTTTTCCCAACAGATTTACATACAAATATAGCAACATAATGAGGATAGGACATATAACGGTAGTTAGAGAGGATAATTTAGTCTTTTTATTTGTGTGTGATAACTTGACAAAAAAATTTCTGTTAACTTTAACTTTAAAATTTCATTAAATAGAGAAACTGTAACAAATATTATTAAATAAGGGTAAAAAGTACTTAATTTAATAGTTTAGGGTGGAATGTGCAAATAGAGCTATAAATTAGGGGATAAAATGCATTTCACCCTTAAATTTACTTTGAAGGCCCAAGCCCAAGGCCAGAACAAGGAACCCTAATTCCTTTTCATTTCATACTCTATTCATTCACACAAAAGCCGCTGTGTACGTACCCTTCCATTTTCTCACCGGTTTTTCGAAAATTCGGTGGTCGAATGGGGAAGGCGAAGGCGAAGGGTAAGCATCGTTTGGACAAGTACTACCACTTGGCCAAAGAGCACGGCTACAGGTCCAGAGCATCATGGAAGCTGGTCCAGCTCAACTCGAAGTTCAACTTCCTGGAATCGGCACGCGCCGTCCTCGACCTCTGCGCCGCCCCCGGAGGGTGGATGCAGGTGGCGGTCCAACGCGTTCCGGTGGACCACCTTGTCATCGGCGTTGACCTTGCCCCTATCGCCCCCATCCGCGGCGCCATTGCCATCCAGGAGGATATCACCAAACCCGAGTGCAAATCCCGTATCAAGAAGCTCATGAACGAGCACGGTTACCGCGCCTTTGACGTCATTCTTCATGACGGTTCCCCTAACGTCGGTGGTGCCTGGGCTCAGGAAGCCATGAGCCAGAACGCTCTCGTCATTGACGCCGTCAAGTTGGCCACACAGTTTTTAGCCCCCAAGGGAATCTTCGTCACCAAGGTTACAACCTAATATTGCTCAATTAACTTCAATTTTCATGATTCATTATTATCACTTGTTCTGATTCTGATTATTTTTATTATTTTTACTGCTACTTTGTTGTGTGATAGATTTTCAGGTCGCAGGATTACAGTTCTGTTGTGTATTGTTTGAAACAGGTGATAATATTTTAAATATATAAATGAATGTTTGTATTCGTGTTTTAACTTTTTATGTGGTTTGGTGGAATTCACTGTGAATGTTTGCATTACAGTTGTTTGAGAAGGTTGAAGTGGATAAACCGGCGGCTAGTCGTTCTGAATCTGCTGAGATATATGTTTTGGGGCTTAGGTACAAGGCCCCTGCAAAGATTGATCCGCGCCTTCTCGATGTCAAGCATCTCTTTCAGGGATCAGCTCAACCGCAGGCTAAGGTAAATTGTTTTCTGGAATGTTGGGTTGGCTTTATATACATGTTTTTTTTTCTTTTTCTTTTCATTTGATTTTCTTGGTTGTTGAATCATTGATGCAGGTGGTGGATGTACTTAGAGACAATAAGCAAAAGAGGCATCGTGATGGGTAACTACTTCACCACTGTGTTTTGGCTTTTAATTTGTATATTGTGGGTTGTGGCATGCTTTCTCAAATGGTTCTTTTCTGCTTATCATCTTGAAGGGGATGATCTTATTTTTTATCTTCTAGTTTCATCATGTGTAATCTTTCATAAGAAACTAATTATTAAGAACGTTAAGGTATCCTGAGAAACAGGGATCGGTGAGACTACGAAAAAGTCAGTAGTCCAACTACATAAGCTGATTATCCCCCCTAATGTATTCTTTTGCTTCAATTATATGGTATTTGTTGTTGTTAACTATTTCATGCCTACAGCTATGAAGATGGAATCACAATGTTAAGGAAGGTGTCTTCGGCTGCAAGTTTTATTTGGTCAGATGCTCCTCTGGAGATCCTTGGTACAGTCACTTCCATAACCTTTACTGATCCAGCTGATTTACCAATCAAGGATCATGACTTAACAACTGAAGAGGTATTTTATTTTTTTGGGTATATATGATGGGATCAAGCATTTTTAGTAATCAGTGGTTTGAACAATGATTAATGTAGTTAATATTAAATGCTTTGATTGTGGTTGTATGGCAGGTAAAATCTCTCTGTGATGATTTGAGAGTTTTGGGGAAGCAAGACTTCAAGCATCTTCTAAAGTAATTGCATGGCCTGAACACTTCACTCCCTATGATTTCTGGCATATTTTTTTTTTCTAATGCTCAATATTGAATAGTTTTCTTATTTTCTTTTGTGTGGGGGAATTTGGTGTTGTATCTGTTGGTTGCCTGTAGGTGGCGGATTCACGTTAGAAAGGCTCTTTTACCTGCTCAAAAGCCTGATCTTGCTACCACAGCAGAGATAGAAAATGAGCATAAGGTGGATGAAGATGATAAATTACTCAATGAAATGGAGGAACTGACAAATGCAATGGACCGCAAGAAGAAACGTGCTAAAAGGCTTCTGGCAAAAAGAAGAGCTAAGGTTTGTGGCTTCTCAGTTGCCACTAAATAAGTTATGGTTGGATACACACTTGAATAAAATTTTGGATCTGTGCTGTATTCTTAATATTTATTTGCAAACTATAATAGGTTAATATGATTTCAAAATTGTACATGATTTTCAACCGATGGTTTGAGGGCATGCCCAAAACCAAAAACAAAACAGTGTTATTCATTTATGTATCATGTCATCCTAAGCTCAAATCTGTTTATCAATCCTTTTATTGAATGAGATCAAGCTGATTTAATGCTTTGTTCATTTGCATTTTATAGGACAAGACGCGAAAAGCAACAGGGATGCAAATGGATGCAATAGAAGATGGCTATGTTGATCACGAGTTGTTTTCCCTTGCCTCCATGAAGGTTTGCTTTAATCTTTTTATCTTCTTTTGATTTAGAAGTCAATACAATTGAAGTGGATCAATTGGTTTTCTCTTCTTTTGCTTCATATATTCCTGATGATTTACTTTTTTCTTTTGTAACTGGGAGATCTAGAGTATAATGTTAAATTACTCATATTGGGTAACACTAATCCACTACTTTTCGATAGGAGAAATGTTTTTAGCTAGATATTAATTTTGTTGCTTGGTTGTTGTCATGGCGTTTCAGGGTAAGAAGGATCTGGCAGCTGTTGATACCACTGAATATGAAGGTGGTGAGGGTGAAGTGGATGACAGTGAGAAAGAAGAAATCAATGAAGGCTCGGAGCATTCATCCAGTGACTTAGATTCTGATGAAGAACGTAAAAGGTGATTGACAGGTTCTTTTGATATAGTTCCTCATGTTATGTAATCACTTATATTCTCACATATAACTTGTAATGATTATCTAATCAATGTATCTTTTAGGCACAAGCTTTTACTAAATAGGGAGAAGAAAGAGTTGTACATGACTATATTCCACAAGGAATAAAGAACTGGAGGCCATTTAGTTAGTTACAAGGGGTTACAATAGGAATTATAGTTAAATAAGGAAATATTGTTAGGGAAGGCAAGGCATAGAAGAGTGAATTATGGAAACCGAGGTATTCTCAGTTGGAAAGGGGACTCCCCTTGTAAGAGAATTCTTCCTCTTGTTTCTCTGTTTTTTTGGATAATGAAAACCATTCTTTACTCGCATCTGTTACCACCTGTCTCCAGTGTCCTATTCTGTTGGTTTTTCATAACTGGAACCTAACTGTTTCCTCATATCAGATACGATGAACAAATGGAAGAGTTACTTGATCAAGCTTATGAGCGGTTTGTGATCAGAAAGGAAGGAACTGCAAAGCAGCGCAAGCGTGTTAAAAAATCCTATGATGCAGAGTCCCAACTTTTGGAGGTATAGAGATTTCTTTCTTTTCGCTTTTTAATGTTGTATATATAATTAAACCTTCACCTGTTTGGGAGTTATATAAAAGGAGAGGAGGTTATAATGAGATTTTTGGAAACCTCTTACTTTTCTGAACATTTCTGAGTTCTCCCAATTTTTTGGGACTCTAATATTTAACAACCAACAAATGACAAACTATTAGTTTTTCTCATTATATTCCTTTTACGTTACGTCAAGTTTCCTTTAATTTCTCCCCTTCTGACATTCAAACATACCCGCCGTCCAATAATTTATATACTGCTTACCGGTAATATAAACATGTTTTCATGTTGATATGGTTAGTTTTTCCTGCTTGCCGTCTTGCTCTCAATTTTTTGTTGACATCTCTTTAGAATTGGTATTTTTGTGATGTCAAATGCGTTTAGTTATTGTTTAGACCTGTGGACTGACACTTTTTTTGTGTGCAAAAAGAAGTATTTTACATGTTTTTGGCCTTTTGGCTGTGCAGGCTGGTGAGGATGAGGACATTGTTCAGTCCAGATATGAATCAGATGAAGATCAGGATGTTCAAGAAGCAAATCCTTTGATGGTGCCACTTACTGATGGGACAGAGCCCACCCAAGAGGAGATCACAAATATGTGGTTTAGTCAGGATGTCTTTGCTGAAGCTGTAGAGGAAGGAGACTTTGAGAAGTACGATAGTGAAAATGAAATGGATATTGATGGGCTGAAGGAGAAGATGCCTGTTTCTGAAAAGGTCAGAGAAAATAAAACAGCTGCTTCTGCAGAGATAGGCCGCACTCAATCTCAAGCATCTAAGGCAGAGGATTTTGAGATTGTTCCTGCGCCTGCTACTGATTCAAGTGATGATTCATCTTCTGATGAATCAGAGGAAGAAGATATTGGAACCAAAGCTGAGATATTGGCTTATGCTAAGAAGATGCTGAGAAAAAAGCAACGTGAGCAAATGCTAGATGATGCTTATAATAAGTACATGTTTGATGACAACAATGGATTGCCCAAGTGGTTTCTAGACGAGGAAAGGAAACACCGCCAACCAATAAAGCCTATCACCAAAGAGGAAATTGCTGCAATGAGAGCACAATTTAAAGAAATTGATGCTCGTCCTGCGAAGAAGGTAGCGGAGGCCAAAGCACGAAAGAAGCGTGTCGCAATGAGGAAGCTTGAGAAAGTACGTAAGAAGGCCAATGCTATATCAGATCAGACGGAAATATCTGACCGTTCAAAGCGGAAGCAAATTGAACAACTATATAAAAAGGCTGTTCCAAAGAGGCCTCAAAAGGAGTATGTAGTTGCAAAGAAAGGTGTCCAAGTTAGGACTGGCAAGGGAAAAGTCCTTGTTGATCGCAGAATGAAGAAGGATGCAAGGAAACAAGGAATGGGTAAGACAGGAAAAGGAGGTTCCAAGGGGAAGAAGGGTAAGGCTCCGAAGGGCAAAGGATCTTCAAAGGCCTCTGCGAAGAAGGGAAGAAAGGGGAATAAATGAAGATAGGTTGTTCGTTGCGCAGTTTCAGTCGCGGTTGTCTTATTTTCCCCGCCTAAATTTTGTCTGCTCATTTTCTTCTTTTGCTTATGTTTGTTATTGTGCAATAGATAATATAAATTAAAGAATAGAGCTGTTTTGTTCTTCATGAAGGAAATCCAAATTAATTAATGTTATCTTTAGTAACAGCAAGAAGTTGTTTATAACTTGATTATGGGTACCACTACACCAGTATTTGTGAAAATGGGAGGGTTGTTTATTCGGTTCGTACGAGTTTGTAGCGATTTTTATTGTTTATAGCACTATGCTTTTCTATACTATTATATTCAGTTTGCCAACTGATTAATTGGGAAACAAAATTTAAATAACTTATGTGGTGGGTAGATTTTTTTTTGACGGAAGGGTAGAATTTTCTAGGAGGCATTAAAGTGGATAATTTAATTTATCACGGGTTAATATACATTTTTAATAATTGATTCACGAATTTAAATAATATTAATAAATAATGTAATATTATCTCTTTTAGATGACATTAGTCAATCATTAAAAATATAAGAATAATTCAAATTAGAATATCAAGTATGGTATAAACATATAAATCAGTAGTTTTTTTTTTGAAAGGGTATTAATCAATAGTTTAAGAAATATAAATCTCTTAATGTTACAAAAATAGAATCATATGCATCCATGTATGATGTATGTAAAGATGTTGATACTTCGCGTAAAAATTGATTGACAGATTAAACATAATTAATTAAAGAGTTTAATTGATATGCACTGACAGTGTAAACAAATTTTACACTGTCATCCAATCATATCTCACCATTATGCCACTTTGTCATATCATTTTCTAAAATATCTCAACAAATATCTATATGATGAGATATGATTAAATGACGATGTAAAACTTTTACACTGTCCATACATATCAATTAAACTCTTAATTAAATTGAGTAAAATATATAATTTTAAAGAATGAATCAAATATCTAAAAATAGTACAAGATATACCACAACCAGGGCAGTCCTTAGTTTTTGGGTGCTCTGGGCGAACCAAAAAATGGTGCTCTCATAATTATTTAAATATCATTTTCCTTTCATTTTTTGTTGCAAAATCATCAATAATACGTTTATAATCAAAAAAAATTTAAAAATTATTTTCAATAGGAATTTAAAGCAAAACTATTTAATCTATCTTGTGAAATAGTAGATCGTAAATAAGATTTCAACAATTTCAATTTAGAAAAACTTCTTTCAGCAGATGCAACAGTAATAGAGATAATTAATATTATTCTTTAAGCCGTGCATGCATTAGGAAAATAATTAAATGTCATCAAAGAAAAAAATTGGACGGTGCTCAAAACCAAGAAAAAAATTGCACAGTTCATGAGTTCAACTTTCCAAAATTGTGAACGTGATTAGTTTAACTTATTCTACAATTTATTTAATCATATTGTTTGTTTAATTTTTTACAATAATTTCTTTATATAATTTTAAATATATATACATACTACTATTTAGTAAAATTTTTTTAGTGCCCCTCTAAAATTGGGGCTCTGGGCAATCGCCCCTCAAGACCACCCTTAGGGCCACCACTGACCATAACAACAATAATAACAAAAAATATACAATTTCAGACTTCTACCATCATAGGACATAAAAAACTTTTTTTTTTTGACGTGGAATACGAATTTCATTACGAAATAAAGGATGACAAACAGTCAAATGCCAAAACAGAGGCAATACAATCCGGGTATTCTTCAACCCAAACTTTGTCAGGACTAGTAACAGCATACTTAGCTAATGCATGAGCTACCTTATTTGCCTCTTTAGGAACATGAGAGCACTTAAAATTATGAAAGGAATTGCTTATATTTTTGCACTCAGAAATTGCAATATCAAAATAAGAGACTGAATTAGAGCCAGATTGTAAAGCTCTCACAACAGACAATGAGTCCGACTCCACTTCCAATTGGAGAAAAAGAAGGTCTTTGGCTGGTTGTACCCCTTTAAGGACAGCTAAAGCCTCTGGTAGCTTTGGATCCGGAAGAAATGGAATTAACCATGTAGCCGTTGCCATTACCACACTCTCTTCATTTCTGATGACGACTCCAATAGCCCTAACAACCTTCAATCGGGCCTGCTGCATCAATATTAAGTTTGTACCATCCCATAGGAGGAGCACTCCAAGACAAATTTCTATCCACTGGCATATCCGAGCAATTATTCAACCTGCAATTTTGTGAACTTTGAAAGCATTCTACAACACTCCATGCTTTGGAGATAGCATCCTGGGGAGAAATTTCTTTATTTTCAAAGCAGATCTTATTTCTTGAAAACCAAATGCTATAGCATAAAGACAAAACTTGTTCCACTGTTTGTGTCTCTTCATTCATAATTACATCTTCTAGCCATGCAACAAAATCAGTCCCTCCCCCGGTAGTTGATGTAAAGTGGATACCAAGGGGCGACCCAAACCAAACGGACTTGGCCCAATCACAATCAATAAAAGCATGATTAATAGTTTCCACCGATGAATTACATCGTGGACATAAGGGAGAGCATTTTATACCTTTTTGAAATAGAAAAGACCTAACTGGAATCTTTCTATGTAATAATTTTCATGCCAGATGCAAGTGTTTAAGAATACTCTTTAATTTCCATAATCTTGTCTAAATTGCTGGAGGAGAAGCAGCATTTGAATTTTGTGGGACAAGATTTTCTTCATGTTTGGAGATGAACTCATAAGCAGACTTGACATAAATAAACCTCTTTTATTTGGTCCCCAAACAAAAGTATCTTGACTAGGAACACTAAGAAGAGGAATTTGGTAAAAAAAGCCGGTTTATTAGTTCAGAATTCCAGCACCCATCCTCATGATTAATGAGCTCAGCCACCATAGAAATCAAGCAATCAGTAGGTTTAGGAGTCCACAATTTATACCCATTCTGAGTTGGGATCCAATTGTCCTCCCAAATATCAATAAAATGGCCCGTCCCCACCCTCCAAAATCCACCCTTACGCAAGACCCAAATAGCCTGATGAATACTTCTCCAAGTATAGCTCGGTGTGAACCCCAACGAAGCCTTTAAGAACACACCTATAGGGAAATACCTTGCCCGAAGACATTTAGAAATTAGAGAGTCTGGGTGATTATAGATGCGCCATCCTTGTTTAATTAGAAGAGCTAAATTGAAGACATGAAATCTTCTGAATCCCATACCACCCATCTTCTTTTCCTTACACAAATAATTCCAATTAATCCAGTGAATTTTCCTCTCCCCATTTTTACTAACCCACCAAAATCTGCTAATCATACTTTCAATATGATCACAAAGACCAACCGGAAGTAAAAAACAGCTCATAACATATGTGAGGATGGCCTGGACAACTGCCTTAATGAGAACCTCTCTAGCGGCATTAGATAAAAATTTCTCCTTCCATCCTTTCAATTTCTTCCAAACTCTATCTTGAACAAAGTCAAACACTTGTTGCTTGGATCTGCCAACAAAAGCTGGTAAACCAAGATACTTGGAGTGATTCTCAACAGCCTTAATCTGAATCCATCCTTGGAACTCTTATCTTCTATCTGTAGGCACATTTCAGCTAAATGAGATTTCTGACTTTTTGAGATTAATGAGTTGGCCCGAAGCAGATTGATATAGTTGGAGAATATTATTAATGGCCTGGGCATCCTGAGAAGATGATCTGCAAAAGATAAGACTATCATCGACAAACAATAGATGAGAGATCATAGGAGCACCACGAGCAATTTGAATTCCATGAATTGCACTATTTTCCTGCGCTCTTCTGATCAGACCTGAAAACACTTCAGCACACATTATGAAAAGGTAAGATGATAATGGGTCACCCTGTCGTAGCCCCTTTTGAGGGGAAATTTTTTGGCCTGGTCTTCCATTTAATAATATGGAGAAGGACACAGTAGAGATACAATTATTAATAAGAGCCTGCCACTTTTGAGAAAAACCCATAGAATTTAATATCGCCAACAGAAAAATCCACTCTATACAGTCATAGGCTTTAGACATATCTAGTTTTAGGCCCACAAATCCTTTTTTCCCCTTTTTCCTTTTTCTCATGTAATGAAAGCAATCAAACGCAATCAGAGCATTATCGGTGATAAGTCTACCAGGAACAAATGCACTGTGATATTTACCAATTATTTCAGGGAGGATTAATTTCAGCCGATTTGCAATAGTCTTAGTAACTATTTTAAAAATGACATTGCATAAAGATATTGGTATAAAATCACCTGTATTGATCGACTTCTTCTTCTTTGAGATGAGACAAATATAAGTCTGATTAATACTTCTGGGACACATTCCATTATTCAGAATATTAAGTGCCAAGCTAGCAACCTCCTCCCCCACAATTGGCCAAAACTGCTGATAGAAAAAGGCATGCATTCCATCTGGACCAGGTGCATCGTGGGATTTCAAATTTTTAACAACATGATACACTTCCTCCCTAGTAAAGTCCCGATCCAAGACATGTCTCATATCATCAGATAATCGGTTTTGAACCACGTCTACCGCCTCAGTAATTCTTTCCGGATCAGAAGTAGTGAATAAATCCTGGAAAATATTAGTAATGACTCTCTCAATGTCCACCTCTTCTGTAAATTTCTCCACATGATCATCCCAAATACAATCCACCCAATTTCTATTTTTCCTCTGCAATGCCTTTTGGTGGAAGTATTTAGTATTTTTATCACCATGTTTAAGCCACATAGCTCTAGATCTTTGATCCCATCAAATCTCCTCACTCTCAAGTAAATCATCAAGAACTGTCTCCGCTCTTTTAATTTCTGCAGCCATACCTTCTTCATGAGCCCTTAAGTGAAGCGCCTAGAGCTGAGAGCTTGTCTCCTTTATGCGCTTAGGAATATCTCCAAACCAAGCCTCTCCCCACCTGGATAGATCCTTAACACAATCTTGAATTTTGGAGCCCAGAGGCGAAGAGTTTTGAAGCCATAAATCTTTGACCGCCTTGTCTATTTCTTCATCTCACAACCAGCATTCCTCAAAGCAATCTAGTTTCAAAATATGGCGCCGCTTTCTGACATGTTTAGGATGAAGTCGAAGTAGAAGAGCCAAGTGATCAGAGGCATGTCTTAACAAGTGTAAGACTGAGGCTTTTGGATAGGAAAATGACAAAGCATGAGAAGCAATCATGCAGTCCAATCGGGCTCTAATATTGTGACTACCATCTTGATTATTAGACCATGTGAACTTGTCTCCCTCAAAACCCAAGTCAACTAGATTGTTCCTTTGCATTGCATCTCTGAATAACTCAATTAAGCTCAGGTCCGCCAAATTGCCACCTTCCTTCTCATGTTGTGCCACCAGTAAGTTAAAATCTCCAAATAGAAGCCATTTATCCTGCTGATCCCACGCTGCTAGTTGATCAATAAGCTCACAAGTTTTATGCTTTAAGTTTGAATCAGGGAATCCATATATACTAGTACATCTCCAAGGATCACCAGTGTCGATACTCACAAGCATATCAATATGATTAAGAGATGTTGTCAGAATCTGAACCTCTGCAGTGTCATTCCAAAAACACGCCAGCCCTCCTGCCTTCTCCCTACCTTCTCCTTGGCAGCTCACTGCAATCAAATTTGAAAAACCATGCAGTTGACGCATTGCATTTATCTCGAAATCCATTTTCTTAGTCTCCGAAATGAATACGATGTTGGGATCTTTATCCTTCAATAGTTTTTTGAAGGCTGTAACTGTTCGTGGGTTCCCAAGCCCACGACAATTCCAAGCCAAGAGACTCATTTACATCAATACTCCTTATTGAAAGGGAAAACAAAACACCACAGACAGGGTGAAATGCAGGCTTCGGTACATAGCAGTTATATCCAGAATGCAACCTAGCAGAAATCAGAAATCAGATCGAGAAGCGAAACCTAGCAGAAATCAGATCGCGAACCAGAGCAGAGTAGAAATCAGAAAATGCAGAGCAAGAAACCAAAGACGCCGATACAGATCGCGAGCAGGGGAGCGCGAGCAGGCAAGCAGAAATCAGAATCGCGGCGGTGAGGACGATCTGACGGCGCACAATAGCTAGGGTTCTCATCCATTCTCCATCGTTGAGACTACGGGTTCTGATTGATCGGAAAGGGTGAGTCAGACGGAGGGAGGGAAAGCAACGGCGCTTCTCTGCCAGCTCAGGAGCCCTCCAAAAAATAACTCATCTCCTAGGACATAAAAAAACTTAATCAAACGCAAATGAGTTACAATATTTTGATAAATTCCAATAATCGTTTTGGTTAGTGGATTTACCAACACATTCTCGTATATGTAGAAGAGTCATGATTGCTACTAGTACATGACAAGGTTGTTGGATATTTTATATAATTTCAAAAGTTATAAGTTAAATTAATTATATTTAATGTGTAAGTTATTTTATTAATTTATTTTGATCGGTTTAAAATAAATTGAGTTTTTATTATTTGACCGTTTGTTTTAATATTTTTTTATAGACAAATATTAGTGGTTAGTTTGTTAAAAGAGAGGAAAATTTTGTTAGTGGCAAAGATCTGAGTCTTGCACCTTCTATTTGCAACTCTTTTATGTCCCTTGGCTCAACCACTGAGCCACCTACATAGGACCGTTTGCTTTAATATTGACTCAGGTTGTTTAATATTTGAACGTTAGTTTTAATTTAAAGTTAAAATCGTTTTAGCTATTTGGTGGGTTACGCCAAATTGTTTAAGTATTATTGATTCCAGTGTTATTAAACTCGGACTGGTCGGTCCGACCGAGAACTGGACCCATGACCGGTCCGATCACCTTATTTGATCAGATGTGCCTACAACTCGGTCAAACCCGGTGAGACTCGGCCCGATTGGGACTTAAACCAATTGTTTTTTTTAAGCGGTGTACAGTTTAATGAATTTATTGACTTGATCTCATGCAGGTGCACACTGTCCCACGTCTGTTGCTTGTCCCTCCACATGCCATGCATTTTTTTTTTTAGTAAAGTCCCATTTTGGTCATTTACAAAATATCTACGACCCATTTTGGTCACTCACAAACTTAAATCCAAAAATAATCTCTCATAGTTTTTAAAAAGGTTACTTTAGTCCCTCACATTTTTAAAATGGGGTCACATTAGTCCTTTCGTCATTGTCTGTCAGAGACTAATGTGACCCGTTTTAAAAATGTGAGGGACTAAGTAATATTTTTAAAAAATGTGAGCGATTATTTTTGGATTTAAGTTTGTGACGGACCAAAATGGGTCGTGGATATTTTGTGAAGGACCAAAATGGGTCTTTACTCTTATACGCCGTTACCAACTACGCCACTCATGCATGTTGTGATAAATGTGTGAAAAAATCATATATATTTATTTTTTATGGTATATATGTGTGTGTCTATATATGTATAAAATTTTTAATTATAATAAAGACCGGGTCATGTGGGCCAACTAATGACCTAACGGTTCGACCATTGACCCACTGACCCAGTATCCTGACCAGGTCGATCACCGGGCCGGGTTTAATAACATTCATTCATTGCATCCACGTTACAATTCCGGTCTCATGGTTTTAATTCTTTTAAAGCTTTTAAATAATTAGAACTTATTTTTTGAGACCCGTTGTTCCTCTTCGAAATTATGTAAGTCTCGTTCTTTTCTTTATGTGGTGTGAGATATTATATTTTGACTACATCTTCATATAATTTTTGGATTACATGCGAGACAGGACATGTACAACATATTTTGTGTTGCTTTTGATTTTCATTGTTGCTTTGATTTTCATTTATTAAGTGAACAATAAAAATATTCCTCGTAGTTCTGTTACCTGAGATTTTCCCAAAAAAGCCTGTTGAATCCTGAGAGATTATCGTCTTATGCGAATAAATCCTTGAGGACAGTGTGTCTTCACATGCCTCAGGCTATAAACGGTATCCGTGGTACGTGATTAATGGTTCAATGCTGGATATTCATGGCTACCTTGTCCATGGGTTCGTGTTCGTGATTTTCTGAGTTCGTGACCATATTTTCTAACAATCTTAAGGATTTATTCTTTTAATCCCATCGAATCGTCTCAGAATCATTTTACAAAAATCACGAGTCACAACTCCGATCGCTAATGTTCTGTGTCTTGAAGACGGTGGATATATTCAACTCTTCCATGGAGATGTTGAAGGGTTCTCGTGCCTCTGATTCCGAGTCAAATAAGAAGCTAGTAGGAGTATATTTCAAAGGCTGAAAAAAAATGATGACGGAGAAGCATAAAAATTATTTCACCCAGCTTCTATAACTGACTATTTTATGTTAGATATTTTATCTTATTTCAAAACTTTTAAGAAAGCATTTTATCAAATGTGGAATTGGATTGCAATATTAATTATTATATATGACTTGATTGTGAATGTTCTATGAGGCTTGGATGAAAGTTGGTAAACTCGTTACTGTGTCAACAGGTTCTGGTCAACGATTTCTAATTGTAACTGCTGTTTTTTCACTATATTGTATTTATCTTGAATTTATAACGAGAATTCCACCCACCAATTGCTCTCATTGTCCAACTTTTGGTATGAATGAAATATTGCAATTGACGTAATTTCAAGCATGGAAAAGAATCTGTTTGCGTGGAAAAATCAGCCGAGGGATTCGGCTAACGTCCAGCCAATAAATTGATTCCTGTTAAGCGATTACACCGAGAACGGAACTCTAATTCTCGATTGTGGGTTCCCCAACTGCTCCAGAAAGCGTTGAGTGTGGTGAAACTACGCTACGCTAAGGCTAAGACTAAGAAACATGGAATCGGCTAAGGTAAAATGCTGTAAAAAGCTTGATAAATTGCAAAAGAAATAGTTGTTTGATTGATGTTGTGTCTTTACATTTCTCAGCGTAGGTATATATATACAAAAGGGAAAACAAAATTGTAACCACCCCCTATCGGCCATTATGCGTTCCACACGTTCATGGTGACCACAGCGATCGTGGGGGTCCTCAACCGCTTCTTCATGCGTATCGTGGGTTAACCGCTCTCTCCCAATTTGGGCAAGCGATTTATCACGTGTTAAATGCGTTGGAGACTTCCAGCGGCTAGCTTTGGTCATTTTAGCGCCAAAGTACATGACTTTCACATATCTAGCCCTTGGTCGAGCTTCAAAGCTCTATATTAATTAAAGGTAGCTCGGTAGATGTGTCCATAATGATCGGATATTTCCTTTATCCACATCGGCTATACTCTTTAATAATCGGTGACCTCATGATGCTCCCTGGCTTACGGAATTTTCCTTTCTATCCGGTTCGATGGGACCAATTTTCGCTACCAATCCGATCGGCTTATCCCACACATCAATTTGTTCCCTTCATCAATTTGTTCCTTCGCCGTCAATTTGTTCCCTTCATCGGTGTGGTGATATTTACAGTGATAACAATTGCCCTACATCATTTCACCGTCCATCTTTGGATTGATGTATCGGATAAAGGTTGAGTCTCAAAGCGTCAATCGTTAGTCACTTTATATGCATTTAATGTCACTCATTATGACCTGAACGGCTACTTTTCCCACACCCGATGACTGCGCTGTTATCCGATAATATCTTAACAACTCTCATCGTTGATCGTGCGCATGATTTCTCTTTAAATAGCTAGGCCCATTCGTCCTCCTTACTACTCAGGCATTTTGAACTTTTTTGGAGCCTCAAACCCTAGCTTCCTTTCTGCACATCCTCTTCTTGCGACCATGTCTTCCGCATCCTTTGGCGTATTGAAAGCAATCGGCTGTGATGGTAGGCCAATAATAACCATGGCGGTAAATCAGCCATTTCATAACTGGCCCAGCCCTATGCGAGCCGCATATGCCTTCGTGAACTTCACCCATAACCCTTAGGGCTTCATTTTTATCTATGCACTTCAACTTACCCCATTCATGCTTCTCTTATACAATTCATCATCAAGAAGCACATACCTTAGAGCTCGTCTCTTAACTTTGGGGTTAGTGCACTTAGAAGGATCTCGTAAGTACTCGATCAGCTCGTTCCTCCATGACTCGACTTTGCGACCATCACCTCTACCGTAATTCGTCGTACTCTAAAGTCGAACGAGTTCCTATATCCGGAGGCCTCTTAGGCGGATCGTTCGCCTCCATATTAGCTCCTCTAGGGATGTATGACACCTTTGCATCAATAAGCGGTGAATCAATCATCGGTAGTTGCATAACGCGCCAACAGATTTGGGTTGTTGCACCCATATTCTTTGGTTAGTTGTCTGACCACCAACTGGGAGTCGCCCTTTACATGAATGGACTCGGCGCCCATCAGGGGTAACAACTTTAACCCTAAGATCACGGCATCGTGCTCGGCTTGGTTATTAGTTAAATGCGGGTTTAGGCGATACGCAAACCTCCACATCTTCCCATCCGGGTTGGTAATTGTCACCCTACCGAGCTCCTTTCTGGGTTTGGGACCCATCAAAAGTTAGGACCCAAGGCAATAGGTTTATGCAAGTAATTGGGGGTACCCAAGGATCATCAACTTCCACGCAGGGATGTTCTGCCAAGAAATCGGCTAGTGCTTGACCCTTGACAGCCCTTAGTGGGACGTATTTCAATGCGAAGGCAGTGAGCTTAATGGCCCACTTCATCAAACGACCTTATAAGACAGGCCTATTAAGCAAGTACCGAACAATGTCAATTTTGCACAAAACTAATATTTCATGTGGCATTAAATAATACTCAAGTTTTGTACAAGCGTAAAACAAAGATAGGCGCAACTTCTCCAATGGAGTATATCTGGTCTCAGCATCATTGAGACTTCGGCTAAGGTAGTACACTGCTCTTTCAGTTCCATCTTCAGCATCCTGCGCTAACAGTAGATAGACTCTTATTTGCAATGTAAAGTTTCAAAGGCTCCCCTGGCATGGGGGGCACCAAACCTGGTGGACTAGCCAAAGCCTTCTTTATTTGTTCAAAGGCCTCTTGCTGTTCAGAGCCCCACACCATCTCCTCAGCATTCTTTAGCTTTAGCAAAGGGGAAAAAGCCTTCATCTTACCAAATTAATTAGCTATAAATCTTCTCAAAAAGTTGATTTTACCCAAAGAGCTCTGTAACTCCTTTTTGTTCTGGGTGGTCTAGCCTCAAATCCTTTGCCTTGGCCTTGTTTTGATCTATTTCAATGCCCTTTTGATGCACCAAGAAACCGAGGAAGTTACCAGCCGATACACCAAACATGCACTTTGCAGGATTCATCTTCAAGTTATGGACCCTCATCCTCTGCAAAGCCTGTTCCAAATCGGCTAAGTGGGATTTGAAGTCTTTGGATTTTACTACCACATCATCTATGTATACTTCCATAATCTTGCCGATTAGATCATGGAAGATAGCGTTCATTGCTCTCTGGTACGTGGCCCCAGCATTCTTCAAGCCGAATGGCATCACTAACCATTCATAAATTCCCAGTGCCCCTGGGCACCTGAATGCAGTCTTGTGAGTGTCTTCCTCAGCTACAAGTATCTGATTATAGCCCGAGTACCCGTCCATGAAGGTTAAAATACCATGTGTGGCAGCTGCATCGACTAACATGTCTGCCACAGGCATCACATATTCGTCCTTTGGAGTGGCTAAATTCAAGTCTCTATAATCAATGCAGACTCGAATCTTGCCATTCTTCTTCTTTACAGGTACTATATTGGCTAACCACTCTACGTACCTGGCTGTTCTGATGAAACCAGCATTGAGCAAACGCTCGATTTCCGCTTTGATTTGTGGTATCAGCTGAGGATGGTATCTTCTAGGTGGCTGCTTATGTGGTTTGAATCCCTCCTTGATCGGTAGCCTATGCTCCACCAATTCTCGTGCTAGCCCAGGCATCTCATGATAATCCCATGCAAAGCAGTCTTTATATTTTTTCAGCAGGGCTACCATCTCTTCCTTATCCTTTTCCCCCAGCAGTCCGCTGATTTGCGTTAGCCGAGGCTCATATGGAGTTCCTAAATTGAGGTCCTCCAAGGGGTCTTGTGATTCGAAGGTTGGCAAAGTCCTCCGAATAGGTGATTCAAACTCCATCAGCAACTCCGTGATCTCGTCTGCGATGTGAGGCCATTGCCTTGTTGTTTGTCTATCGGCCAGGACTCGCCACGTGAGATTCAATCCTGAAAGCCTCTAGCCAGGTCCCATAAGTCCTGCACCACTTGGGTGTCTTTAAACATATCAAAACTACGTGGTTAGCCGTGGTTGGCTAATTGCTCAATTTTGAACCCTGGGTGTCAAGTTACAAGATTCCAGGATCCTTCCTCGTATTCCTCAGTAACAGCTATGGGAGCCACAGAAGGAGAGTAGAACAAGGCTTCTAGATTTTGTACCTCGGCTGGGAATGGATTGTCATCAGCTGGGACTATCTCAATTTTATCCCCTTCCCAAAAAATGAGCTTCTGATGCATGGTGGAAGGTAAGCATTGGCTGGTGTGGATCCAATCTCTCCCTAGCAGGACTGCATAAGATGGTTTGCCATCAATCACGAAGAAAGCTGACTTGATGCTTTTGGGGCCAACTGTGATCTCGGCTATCAGGATTCCTAAGGCAGACGAAGCCTCTCCCATGAAGCTAGCCATTTTCATGTTAGTTGGGATCAGATCTTCTTCAGACTTGTTCAGACTCCTCAAGGTGGCCACTGGCATCACATTTAATACTGCCCCATTATCAACGAACACTCGACTGAAGGCCTTGCCATTGATGTGGGCTCTCACATACAGGGGCTTCAAGTGTTTTATCATGTCTTCGGTTGGCCTACCAAATATAGTACCCAAAGCATCTTTTGCCGTGTCATCGGCTAAAGTTGCCCATTCTGCTTCTTCCACAAATACGTCTCCTTCTAAGTGTTCGATCTGGGGGTAACCAGCCCAGAACTCACTTGGGATAAGACTAACGACCTCGATGGCAGCCATCAGTCCGGCTTCACTCTCATCTGAGAGATAATCCAAAATTGAATCTTCTCGGTAACCAGACTCTAGGATCGGCTCGTCATCACCATTTAAGCAGTTTGTGTATATGTGAATATGCCCTTCCTCTTCATCAGGTTCCCCTTTTCCTTCCTCAGGCTGCCCGATGTCTACCTCGGCGACCGGTATTGTCACTGGGACCTCCTTAGTTTGATCAGTTTCAACTTTGTCAGGCTCCAAACCGCAAGGTCCAAAAGCCCTGTCAATGGCTTCTGCCACTTTAGCTTCTGGGATCTCCTTCTTATCGGCTGCCTTGGCATCGGCTATCATCTGCAAGGTTTGTTTCATTTTTTTGCAAGGATCTAGCCCTCTGCAGCCTTCTTTTCTGCATTCTAGTTAGTGTTACTGGTTTGAACTCTTTCTTCTTCGGAGGTTGATTAACCACCCACTTCCCTTCTTTGACATTTGCAGCTGGCTTGATCATCCTCTGTGGTTGGAGTTCATCATCATTCCTTCTGATTATGCGAAGAGATGACAGTCCCCTTCAACATTGAACTCCGCCACTCTTCTCTTAGACTTTGGGAGAGGTTCCTCGGTGATCTGGGCATACTACCGGGCTTCACCGAGATTCCCGATTGAGTTTGCCCCGCCTCCTGGGCATCTTTGGACTCTCTCGGTCTTTGCTTGCATTTTGGCAGATCTTGGTGATCAACTCGTTAGTCAAGCGTCCGGGTTTGGGAGGTTTACCATGGAATCGGCTCGAAGATGGTGACCCAGCCGCTTTTTGGTAGCACCGGTGGGTTTCCCAATCTGTCAAACACAGATCCTGGTGACCTCTTGGTTTCTTTTGGATTCTTCTTTGGGCATCCAAACACTCCCGATAGATTGTTCCCTTCTTATCGGCTGGCCGATCAGGTTTTGAGAAAGACACCATGGCCATGGTTACGGTGAGAATGGATTGGTGTCCATCGACATCTCGGCTATGCTCTTATCGGCTAGTTTGAACCTACCCTCTTTGATAGCCTTACGTATGGCCTTCCCGAAAACTACGATTATTTGTAGAATGGTTATATGAGTTATGCCACTTACGGTATTTCTTGTTCATCAATTCTTGAGAGGTGGAATCGATGCCCGCCTAGCGATCGAATTTGCTTGTCCTTGAGCAAGTAGTCGAAAATCAGTCCGCCTTGGTTATGTCAAAGGAGTACCGCCTCTATCCTCTGTTGATTCAGTTTCTTTGGCTTTAGCGACCTTCAATCTTTGGGCGAATAGCTCTTCCCTTTGACTATTTCGGCTACCATCATATCAGCCGTAAGGTCAGCTGTTTCGGAGTCAGATTCCTCTGCCTCTATAATAGAGACTAGATGGGGACCCTTTCCTCGGCTAGCCCTTCGCTTCTCCTTTTCCTGGATATATTGCTCAACTCGGATAGCCCTCTCTGCTAGCTGATTCAAATTTGTGCAGGCTTGTCCTACCAACTTCTCCTTCACCGCGGGTGCATGTTGTTAATCATCATAGAAGTGTATTACATTTGAGGAATTGCACAGAACATTTCCCTGCTTTCTTTCTGAATCTTTCAATATAATCAGCAACCGACTCATCAACTTGCTGCCTGAGACTAGTTAGATCGGTTACCGTTACTTGGGGTTGCGGCCAATAAAATCTATCATGGAAACACCTCTCCATATCGGCCCAATTCTGTACTGAGTTTGGAGGCAAGGAGGAGTACCGGGTGAACGCTGTCCCAGTGAGTGATAATGGGAAGAGCTGAAGCTTGTGATACTCATTCTGGCTGCTTTCACCACACTGGGTTGTGAAATGCCCTATGTGCTCCATGGTAGACTTGCCATCTTCCCCTGAGAATATGGTGAAATCTGGAGTTTTGAATCCCCTAGGGAGAGGAAACATCCGATCCACCCATTCAGGGTACGGTTTCAGAAAGCAGACGGTCCAACGGCTTTAATTGTACTCAAGTACTTCTTGATGGTATTTGCGATCATTTACGGGTCTATCAAATGAATGAGAGGCTCCTGCCGATTATCTTGTGGATTCGGCTGGGGCGTACTCTAACCCATTGGTCTCCAGGAGGAAGCCTGTTGGAACGAATTCTGAAGGTTGAAGGTATTTGGTGGAACATTGCCTAGAGGTGGATTAGAAGTCCATTCTTTGCTCTGGACCATACTCCCTTAAACCTCAGGCACGAGTCCCTGGAGCGGTGATGCGATGCAGGGTAGAGGTGGAACATTGTTCCATGTCCGCTCTCCCCATAGTTGCCCGGTATTCGTAGTATATTTGAACTTCTTTGGAGGGTATGGGCGTGGGGGTGGTTGCGGTTGGTAGAATGGTGGATTGTTAACATTCCAATCCCAGGATAGCTTCAGAAACCATAACCGGGGGCCATCGGTACGCCAATTCCTGTCCCATATGAATTCGCCGCACAAGAGGCCATGCGTTGGAGCATACGACATTATCGGGCGGCAAACCGATATGCCCAATCGTGTTAATTGGTCTCAGGGCCATGTTGATCCGCCCATACCGCAGATTAAACGACCAGGTGGCATCACTTGCCCTCGGCATGGGGTGGTACCCATGTATTTTCTTGATCACCGTATGGTGGGTTGGTGGCCTACCAGGTAGTGGTATGGGGTCTGCGAAGAGGCCCATTTTGAACCACATTCACCGAGGCCGCCAAGCTGACCACCTTGTGCATACTGGGTTTGCCGTTCCCCTCTGCCAACGCAGAACTAGCCGAGTGTTCACCTTCTTTGTCCTCATTTGTTTCTCCATGTCTCTACTTTCTTGAACCTCGTTATGCACCTGGTTCGACAATATCCGCCAACCGCCTTGGCGGTTGGTACATAAGGTCATGAATTCCCATATCAATCTGGCCGCTCGATGAAGGAAGTGGTCATGACCACCGGAGCCTCGGCATTCTGGGTTATTCATCTCTGCAGAGGTGGTGCGGAGGCTGGGATGTCTTCAATCGCTATGGGCATACCCAAGGTGTATCTCGACTCGTTGTTCTTGCGTGGTGGGGTTCTTTTGGGATTCGAACTTCGACTCCATGTTGTTGTTGAGTTTCTTTCAGGACCTCAGGTTCATACGCCAAGCGTGATCCTCGCCTGGAGAATCAAACACGTCCT
Organism: Calophaca sinica; assembly: GCA_037113605.1. Classification (NCBI taxonomy): domain Eukaryota; kingdom Viridiplantae; phylum Streptophyta; class Magnoliopsida; order Fabales; family Fabaceae; genus Calophaca; species Calophaca sinica. Next base: position 73,367,183 of record CM073734.1, read on the forward strand.
TCAATTCACCTATGGTCCCCTTTGGGCGTGCAAACTTGTTTGCGTGGAAAAATCACCGAGGGATTCGGCTAACGCCCGACCAACAAATTGATTCTGTTAGCGATTACACCGAGAACGAAACTCTAATTCTCGATTGTAGGTTCCCAACCGCTCGTAAAGCGTTGAGTGTGGTGAAACTACGCTACGCTAAGGCTAAGACTAAGAAACATGGAATCGGCTAAGGTAAAATGTCAGAAAAGCTTGATAAATTGCAAAAGAAATAGTTGTTTGATTGATGTTGTGTCTTTACATTTCTCGGCGTAGGTATATATATACAAAGGAAAACAAAATTGTAACCACCCCTATCGGCCATTATCGTTCCACACGTTCATGGTCGACCACGCAGCGTGGGGGTCCCTCAACTGCTTCTTCATGCGTATCGTGGGTTAACCGCTCTCCCATCGGCTGGGCAAACGATTTATCACGTGTTAAATGCGTTGGAGACTTCCAACGGCTAGCTTTGGTCATTTTAACGCCAAAGTACATGACTTTCACATATCTAGCCCTTGGTCGAGCTTCAAAGCTCTATATTAATTAAAGGTAGCTCAGCCGATGTGTCCATAATGATCGGATATTTCCTTTATCCACATCGGCTATACTCTTTAATAATCGGCTGACCTCATGATGCTCCCTGGGCTTCTGGAATTTTCCTTTCTATCCCCGGTTCAGTGGGACCAATTTTCGGCTACCAATCCGATCGGCTTATCCCACACATCGGCTGTTCCCTTCATCGGCTGTGGCTGATATTTCTGGTGATAACAGAATCTTTCTTGAACTTATTTATAGGAAACTGGCACATAAGCATTAAGTAGTATTGCATTGAATGATTTTGTGGTATATTTGATTTTATTCATGCAATTCTATGATCATGAGATTTCAACATGTATATATTTGGAGTGTAGGTGGGAACATGCTCTTTGCGCCTCGGGTATATAATATTTATATTTTGTGAACTATTTTATGATGTGTGTATTTTTTAGTACAACACTTTGAGAGATTTTATTTTACCATTACTATAGCTTTTCATACTCTTGTAAGTGTATTGATACACTACATTATTGAGAGATTTATGAAAATATGTGTGATATTCATGAGTGAAACAAGAGTAATTTTGGGTGTTAAATCATAAGGAAAGTGTGATAGTATAATGCTATCACAAGCGTATTATATTGAGAAACTTCTTAAAAAAAATTTGGATGCTTTGGAGCTACCATTGATTATCCCTTATGATGTTAACACTTGATTAAAAAAAAATTTATTTTTGTGGTGCTTGTTAGACCCAAGAAATATTTGAGAGATAATGAATTTTGGTATTATATAATATATATAGTGGATTTTCCATTGTATTAAAATGATACAAAGATGTTAATTGACTTTGATTCAAATAAGAATAAATCGACAAGTGAATTTATTTTTATTCTTAATGGAGGCATTGTCGCTTAGAAGTTATCTAAGTAAACCTGTACAAATTTATTATGGAAGTGTTGTCGCTTATAAGTCATCTTCATATATTTTTTGGGTTACATAGGAGACAGGACATGTACAACATTTTTTGTGTTGCTTTGATTTTCATTTCTTGGGTGAACAATGAAAATATTCCTCGTAGTTCTGTTACCTGAGATTTTCCTATAAGAGCCTGTTGAATCTTGGGAGATTATCGTCTTAGGTGAATAAATCCTTGAGGACAGTGTGTCTTCACACGCCTCAGGCTATAAACGGTGTCCGTGGTACGTGATCAATGGTTCGATGCTGGATATTCATGGCTACCTTGTTCATGGGTTCATGTTCGTGATCGTGACTTGTTCGTGATTTTTCGAGTTCGTGACCATATTTTCCAACTAAGGTTCCAGTTATTATCATTGTACATTTCATGAAATTAAAAATAGAACTTTGAATTTTCAAGTAAGCAGGAAAATGCAAAATTTGAAAACTGGTTGCTGTTGGAATTTTATAGGCCCCATAAAATTGAAATACATAATTAAATACATGGTTCTAGAGCATCATCAGACACTGTCAGTCCATGTTTTTATTGTTATTTGGACAATGAAAAGAATCATTATTTTTGTATCTTGATCAAACTTGATCAAGGAACCAACAAGAATTTGCAGCTATTTTATAGTAGCTAACAATGAATGAATTTTTGGTTAACAACACAATTGGTTTGGTAAACTGCCTAATAATCAATTGAAATCAATTACTAGTTATTATCTACCAAAAACTACATGTTGTTGACCAAAGTATTATTCGTTGTTAACTGGTATAAACTGGTTCAAGTAAAATGGCGTGCAATCTTTTTTCTTAAGGATCTCTTCCACTGTGGTGAATTTGACATCCGGATAAAGCTCGGAAGCTTCTACTCCAAATGAGGGCTCAATTTCAAAGTTAGTGTGATCTTCCTTCACAAAAGCAGCGTGAGCAATTGATAGGCCCATATTGAAGGGAAATGGGGACTCTGCAATAACAGAAAACAACTAGTAACTGTCACACATACACAAATCCAAAAGTCCTATGCCTAAAATTTCAAGTTACTCACCAATAACTTGATTTGTGAAGCAAAGGAAATGCATTCTTTTTTTTCTGTACTAGTAAAAAATATTTTTCTGTACTAGTAAAAAACTGATCAAAACACAAGTGTTTGGAAAATTTTATTTGATTTATCTTATGTCTGACATAAGTTCTTACACAGTTCTTGTGTAAGTGTGTGAAATTTTTTATAAAAATAGTTTATAATATGTCCACTTTTTGCTTTTAGTCCATTTATTGGTGAGTAACAGAAAACAACTAGTAACTGGCACACATACACAAATCCAAAAGTCCTATGTCCTATACCACTTTTTGCTTTTAGTCCTTGTAATTTTATTTATTTATTTTTAGTCCTTAAAATATAGAAACTTTTGTTTTTGGTCCTTTTTTATTTTGTTTTATCCTATAATATTTGTTCATATTGGAATTAGTGACTATATTATGTGGACAATATTGACTTTAGTCCCTCTAATTAATATGAACCATATAAGTACTAAAATCAATACAGTCGACATCTTATAGGGACTAATTCAAACATGAAAAATATTATAGAGACTAAAAGGAAACAACAAAGATCAAAAGAAAAAAATTGATAAATTTGTGGTGCTAAAAACAAACAAAAAGCGAAAAGTAGTATATTTGTATAGGGACGGAAAAGATATTTAAACCAACAAAGCCAAACAAAATTTTAATTTCAGCTTCAATATATTTACAACAAGTATATATATATATATATATACACCACCATTTACTGACCTTGAATGATCTTCAAAACTTGCTTCTCTGGAACATAGACTCTTTCTAGAGCCTTACCGGTCTTTTTTTCCCAAAGAGAAACTAGTTCATTAAATGACAAGGTGTTGGCGTGGGGTCTGATGTAGAGAATTTTGTTCAAGGTTCTTGGATCATCAACAGCTTGAATTGTATAAGTGGCAACATCTTCTTCCATGTTAAATACAGCTGTTAATTAATTAAGCAAAAGTTAATTACTCTCCAATTATATATGCGTGATTCATTAGTGTTAACCGATAGTATGTGTGTTCTCTTCTTAGTATGTTGATGTAAATTAACTGTATTTTTATACTATATACCTTTGGGGTTTCCATCACCAAGGATAACAACTTTATCTGAAGGGGTAGGTGTGCCTCTAATAAGCTCAGACAAAGTGGGTAGGAAGTGTCCAGCAAAAAAGTTAGCTGCCACGTAAGTATGGGGAATTCCTTCAGCTTCAATGGTTCTGCGGATTTTGGCCTTGTCGTCAAATAAAAACTCTGCCTCATCTACTCCATTAGCATGATCCACATCATTTCCAAACTCTGAAGGAAAGAACCTCTGTAAAAACCATCTAATTAATTAGCAAAACAAGCTTAAAGTATGTTTTTTTGTCACTCAACTTGATGCTAGCAATAATTTCTCTAACAATAATTACACAATGAGACTACGAGAGTTTATGCATAATTATTTCTGTAATTAAAAAGAAAACGAAAGTAAACTCTGTATAAGTTGAAAACAACTTATAAAAATAAGGGTATGCGTATTTCTATTTCTGTTTTCATTTTTGCTAAAACTAAGAAAAATTAGAGAAGACAGATCTATTATATTTTTCCCTCACTATTTTCTTTTTCAATTTTTGAAAACATATATAGAATTTTCAGAAATTTTAAAAATGATAAAAAATTATTTTTATTGTTTTCGAAAATAAATTCTGCCGAGTTAGTTTTCCATATTTTTTCTGTCATAGTTGTTCATTGTAGGATTCTTTTATTTAACAACTTAAATGAATACAAATTTTAGAAAATAAAAATTGAAAATGTTTTTAGAAAGTAACAAAGTCCTAAGCTATTTGAGTAGCTTATGAAAATAAGCTGAAAACAATTTTGGACATATTATAAACTATTTTTATAAAAAATTTCACACACTTACACAAGAACTGTGTAAGAACTTATGTCAGACATAAGATAAATCAAATAAAATTTTCCAAACACTACCTAATTAGTTATAACAACCAAAAGATGTCACCGATATCAAATAATTGTTCCATATATGCTTCAACAGTTAAGATTTTTTTTTTAATTTTTTTTTACAACAGTTAACTTTACCTTAACATTTCCTGCTTCTTTGATGGCAGAAATAATCTTATATTGATCGGGTAAGTGCAAGTAACTCACGGTAGAGATCACCACATCCACCTGCTTTATCGCCTTGACTAAACACGGATGGTCATGCATATCCCCCTATGTATATATAATATGAACATCATGCAGTGAAGCATCAATTGAACAACAAAATATTTCTAAGTTCTAGATGATAGGAGTGCATGAATTGGGTCGGTTCAAGTTAAAGGGAAATTTGAGTTTAAATAAGTGGTTATGTTAGTTTTCGGGGTTTGAACACCAAACCTCCTGATTCAACTCTTTAAGCGTCTTTCAGCTCACCAACCAGAGACGGACACAGGGAGGGACAAGCATGGGTTGAAACCCCTCCCTCCCTTTGCAGATTTTTTTTGGCACAAATATTTGTAGATATTTTAAAAAACAAATACTGGTCTATGGCTTGAGAGATATCGTATATATCCTATATGTTATGGGCTATGCAGAGCAAATTTACTCTAAAGAAATGGAATGGGCCTGTCCGCCACCTTTTATAAAAAGTTAAAAGAGTAATATGTGTGTTAAAGTTATACTAATCATGTGATTATGCATTTGAATCATTAAACTTACTTCCCAGCCTACACAATTATGACAACTTTATTTAAATAGAAATTTTTTACTCCAAAATGCACAGTAATAAACGAGGAAAAATTAACACATTCATAATGAAAGACCCATGGCATTCCAGAGCTAGCATTTTATGAATAATTAAAAAATAAATCAGCATCTATCCAATGATACTAAGTATCTCGGTAAAACATTATAATTAGACACATAAACAATTCAATTATCCAATTTGATAATTTTCAGAAAAGTGAGAAGTGCTACGAAGATTGCGAAAAATAAGCTCAAAAACAAGAAAAAAGATGAATTTTTAACTGCTTGTTTGATTACTCATATTGAGAAAATGATTACTAAAAAGTTTGATACAAATTCTATTATAGATGATTTTTATTATATGACGGAACAACATGCACAACTTAGACAAACAATACAATGTATTTAACTATTATAATTTAATATTTTTTTCAACCCCCCGTCTCATGAATTCCTAGATCCGTCCCTTTCACCAACCAAGCTACCTACTTGGGACTAAACAAAAAGTAAGTAATACATTTGTACAAAGAAAAACATGACAAAAAATCTTAATAGCATATCCGAACTAAACACTTCGATCGAGTTACTTGGGTTCCTCGGTTTTCGTTGTTTAAATTGTATATCCGAACTAAACACATTGATCGATTTACAAAAATTAAAACAAAATTAAACCTATGAATAAAATCAATTCAATTTTTCTTATTGGATCAGTTTGAATTGGTTGGGTAATTAGATTGATCAAAACCTGTGTCCATCCCAGATGATACTACAATTTGTTTCAGTTAAGACTTTGTCCTTTCGGGCACACACATCACAAATATAATCCACAAAATTAAGCTTCATATAATTGATTAAATGAAGTATGAGGAGAAAGTATTCTCATTCCAAAATAACAATAAATAATCAACAATAAACCACAGCAAACATATTACGTGGTTATATTAATATACGTAATACGTACCAAAACTATAGTGACACCCAAGTTATTAAATGTTTTAATGATGGGTGATTTTGCTGGGTTAGAAATAGTGGAATCTCGGACAAGTGCAAAGGTCGGGTGGCCAGCCTTAGCGCTCGCTTCGACAACGAACTTTCCGATCCATCCGGTCCCTCCAATCACGAGAATCTTGGTTGTCATCACTGCTACTGCGCCGATTACAAAAATGCTTCGGCGAGAGGAAGATTATATATACGCAAAAGTGAGTAAATGGGAGAAGATATATAGTAGAATGCAATGCAACTCGATCTGCCTTGCAAATTAATGGGAGAGTGAAGTCCTTTTATAATGATAAGGCTGCGCTACGTGCTGTTTGTCTATGGTGTTCTTGCATTTTAATATTATAAAATAGTGTCCAAGTATTACTATATTATTGCTAAAGGTTAAAATTCAAGCTGCTTGTATTCAATTCGAGTTATTCAAATACATAATCAATTAGTTAATCATTAATCGGAACCATGAAATCTACAGCCAAAAACTTTTAATTCAAATCTTTTGCTTTTGAACCTCCACCAGTAATTGCAAGCATATATGGTCAAATATCATGCTTTATACCCCCGACATAGGTCAGGGTCGGGATTATGTCGGGGAATTGTCATTACATGTCAATTCAATTGTTTTGGGCTTGAATAGAGATTTTGTCAATACACTACACAACTACCCCCCGGCAAGCTCAAAGATCACGTGTAAGAACTTCAAAGGAAAAACTAGTGACTAGTATACATTCTAGAGGATTATATGGTGCAAAACATGAATATGTTGTGCATGATACAAGACAAAAAAAATAATTACTACTCAGTCCTCAAGTTGATTTGATTCATCACTCTTGGAAGGTGTGAAATCAGTTTGATACAAATAAGTTTTTGTGTAAAACAAAATATGAATTGTGAAATTGTGAGATACAAAGATCGGGTTGTGGCTCAAAAGTTTTTGTAAAGACTGTCATTGATTTTGAAGAGACATATTCACGTTAATTAGTTTTGTAGCACATGAAGGGCTCAATTTACATATGATGGATGTTGTCACAGCTTATTTGTATGGCTTATTTGATAGTGACATATATATATATATATATATATATATATATATATATATATATATATATATGAAACTCCTTGGAGGATTTAATTTGTTTGAGGCATACTATTCAGGCTCTCGAGAAGATTAAGCAATCATATTGATTTAGTCTCTTTATGGACTAAAACAATCTGGACGCATGTGATATATTCGTCTCAATGAAAATTTGCTAAAGGAATGATATAAAAATGACCCCATCCAGGGCTGTGGCTACAGTATAGACAACTAAGGTCATTGCCTTAGGCCCCACTTTATGATATAATTAGTAGTAGTACTAAATATTTTAATACAAATTTTAATTTATTGCCAATTTGAGTATTTTAATTGGGTGCAGCAGTCCTTTACTTTTTAATAGATTAGGCCTATTTTACACATTCAAATACCTCGACAAATACAAGATGTATAGCTCAATTTCTCTATTAACCTTAATTGGCTTAATTGATTGCATTTTTTTTTATAAATAATTGATTGCATTTTGGGAAAAACAAAAGACACACTTAACTAATGATGAGTGCAATCTAAATTCTCAATTTTACAAATTCAAATAATTAAACATTTATAACCGATACATCTTCAAATAATTCTCAATTGTTAATCTACTTGTTTTTTTAACCTGCACTTAAACTGTTTTGCTCTCTCATTTTTTCTTTACATCTTCATGTTCTTTTCATATTATTTGGAAGTGAGCTTTCAAGAGAGATAACCATATCAAATTATTGCAGTAGATAATACCAACGTGCAATTTTCTATTTTTAGGTTCTATCATTTCATTACTTTTTTCTATTTACGTGCAATTTTCAAGTTCTATGCCACTACAAAAAAACACGGGATTACCGACGGCCTAAAGCCGTCGGTAAGCGATAAAAGCCGTCGGTAACCCACTTTTACCGACGGATAACCGACGGCCTAAAACCCGTCGGAAATATGGTCGTCGCAAAGGATTACCGACGGACTCTTCTTCGCCGTCGGTAATACCGACGGTTATACCCGTCGGTAAATGACGCCGACACCGACGCAAAGCCGTCGGTAAATGACGTCGATTTCCGAAGGACGTGACCGTCGGTAAATCTGAATTGTTTCCGACGGCTTAGGCCGTCGGTAATCGGAAATTTTTTTTTTAATTAAATTTATTAATAAATTAATTTTAATTAATAACCAAATTAATTTTATTCTTTAATTAATTAAATAATTTAATTATTTATTTGTTTAATTATAAAAATAATTTACTCTCATATTAAAAATATTTATTTATTAATTCAATTAAAAATTACTTGTAATTTAATTTAATTTAATTATTAATTGATTTTCCATATATAAAAATGTGATAACGTAAACTAAAAAGCAAATTAAAAAAAGAAAACATAATAAATAAAAATTCAACAAATAAAAATCAGTAACTAAAATAATATCTCAAACGAAAAAAATGATATCCAAAAATATGAAAAAATATAAATACAAAAGAACTAATAGTCCTGGTACTTCGATCATGATCGAGATGCTCTACATCATCTGCATCATCGACATGACCATGAGTACGCTGGAGGCGAAGGCGAGGCGGAGGCGAGGCGAGGCGAAGGCGAAGGCCGAGGCCGAGGCGAGTAGGTCAGCCGGGCGAGCTAGCAATCGGTACATCTCGCTCGCCGCAAAGACTGAGTCAAAAGCTCCTGCCGCCGGGCCACGGCCCGCTTCAACTCGGCTATCTCCTGGTCATCCGGCAGAGCGACTGGCAAAGACTACTACTCGATGACTCTCCAGGTGTAGGCGGCCCCTCTTTGTAGTTCTGGCAAGGTCGCCAAGACCATATAAGCGGCCTTCTTCTTTCCGCCAACCACTTCCGCCAAACCTCGGCGGTGTAGATAGATCGTCAGGGCTCGAGATGGAGAACATGATGAGCTCGAGATCTGCCGAGACATCCTCGCCTCAAACTCCTCTGTTAAACAAACAAATAAGTCAAATCTTTTTTTAACAAAACAATATAAACATTATTAAAAAATATTTATTATATTTTATAATTACCTGAGTCCGCCTCGAACGCTCATCAACGAAATCACCAGTACTCCTCTTCGTATGAGTTGCAAGATGAAGCTCGTGCAACTGAACTTCTCTCCCCAACCTCCTCGACTGAGATTGTATTAATAAAAAAAATTAAATAAATAATAATAATAATAATAATAAAATAATAATAATAACAATTTTATAACACGACAAGTCTAATCTGCTGTCGCTTTGACCGACATCGCCTCCAGCAGTAAGCCGCCACCCTTCTCAGAGGCCCTATTCTTCTTGGCCTCGCTGGTCGCTGGAACTCGGGGAGTTCCAGCGCTACCACCGCCGTGAGCTCGTCCCTATCCAACTGGCCGACGATCACGATGCGGGCATCTCGAAGCATGTCGAAAGGCGGTGGGAGGCCTTCATATGAAAATTCTTCTCCATCGCCTCCTCATCTTTTTCCTCCCAAGCAACCCTCGCTCAGTATCAATATAAGACATTATTAAACATAATTGAAATTTACGAAAATAAAATATGCAATAAAATAAAAATTGCGACTTACTCGAAAGAATTAAACATATGGTCCCGCTCAAAATCCTTGATGTCCCAGGTGGGCCAAAACTCACAGTAATTCTCCTCAATTGTTGCCGTGATAGCTAACGCAGCAGGCTTTGAGGGAAGAAACCTGAACAATAAAAACATGTTAAATAAAAAAATATATATATATATACATGTAAATTATTAATAAAAATTATTAATAACTCGAAAAAATTGCAAAAACTTACCCTTTACGGATGGCACGATAAGAACTCGACCATCATACAACATCTCAAGAGTGTCGCTCTGGCCCTCCCCGCTCAAGAACCTCCTCTGCTGAACCTCTCTGCTCCTCCCCGCCCCGCCCAACATCGGTGTCATCGGTGTATGGCGTACTATAATCATGGTCGGACCGATGAGCATCGACCACCGGATCGTGCACAACATGGGAACTCAAGCGCCATGTGCAAACCGGAACCGGGGTGGGGATCATGTCAATGTGAGGCAAAGGTGCCGAACGTGCCCGAAGTCTGTGTAGCTGGTGTCCAATGTGCCCGAGTGCGTAGGTGGTGCGTAAGGTGTCTAGGTGCGGGAGGTGTATCAGTGTCTCGGCGTAGATGTACTAGGACGACATGTAGATGACAACGCCGAAAACCCAAAGAGGTCACGCCTAATGATGGTCGGCCTCGACGCAGGGGGGTCGAGGGCGATCCCTTCCCCTTCCATTTACCACCACCGGGTGGTCTGGAAGTCTGCTCCTGAACCTTGCGATGCCATATCTGTCTATAGAGCAATTGAATAATACTTGATCATGAAATATTATATTTAAACATAACAATATTACAAATGAATTCCATAAAAATAAACAAGTTATGAAAATAATCGACAAATTAAAATATATTGTTACACATTAATTTCTCAAATTGTAAAATGTTAAACAATATCAATCGCCCATTCTCGCCCACTTAATTTCAAAGATCGTCTTCAGATCTTGATGGTTCTGCCACTTCTTCATTTAATTCCTCATCCCCATCTACATCTTCATATGTGATTGGATTGTCACGTAGTCGAGTAATGGGTTCCACTTCATTTACTACATTGACATGAGATATCTCATCCACTTGATAAGCCACTTCTTCCCCGTATCATCTGCTTCAATGCGACCACGTGGTTTTATCTTTATTGCGACACACCAACCTTGTTTGTCCCTTCGAGTTGATGGATAAGGGACATAATACACTTGTCTTACATGTTGTGCCATGATAAACGGATCAAACATTTGGTATCTTCTGCTCATGTGTATGTCAACAGTATTATATTTTCGATCCACTCTTGTGCCTCTATTTGACGGATCAAACCAATTACAATAAAATAGCACTATTTTTTTAGTATAGTCTAAAGTATTGTACGTCAATTCATATATATGTTGAATCACGCCATAAAAGTCATCTTCACCTCCATCTGTGGCACCTTTTACATAACCCCCGCTGTTAACTGTTTTTTTCCCCTCTGTTTTTGACTGGGTTTGGAATTTGTATCCATTTACAAAGAATGTGTGCCATTCTTTTACACGTGATTTAGGACCATGAGATAAATTTCTCAAGTGTTGGATTTTAGGGGATTCTGCCTCGCTATACACCTGTGTACACACCATGTGCAAACAAATTATGGTTCCTATTTTCAAACAATATTTTTGTATTTTCAAACAATAAATAATAATAATAATATATATATGATGACTCAAAAAACATACCTGGTTCCTAAACCACGTTGGGAAATATTCATGAATATAGGCAGAAGAGTCTTGTACGCTTGTGGGCTTAGTTAACAAGAATGCCCTGATCAAGTCATTATCAAACAAATGATCAAGAGCAATTGTGGATTAAAGAAATTTAAAGTGGTCAAAATGATACATACTTTAGATACGGTGATACTTCTGCACAGTTGATCAACACGTGAACGTGGTCGACTTCCACACTTCGCCAATTATCCATTATCCACCTCCTTTCCACCATGACTAGGAAGGCAAAATAATCGATAAGGCAAGCGGGTGTCTTTCACTTTCAATTTCTACTGCTCCTACTATTTGTTGGTGTCAACATGAAGTTCAGAAAATAATGGGAGCAGAAATGGATTGTCTCACGGTGTAAGTAAGTTGCACAAATAGATCCTTCAACCCTGGCCTTATTTTTCACCGACCGCTTTGAGTCACCCATAAATCTACAAAATAACAACGTTGATGATAAAAATTGATACATTTAACCCTTCAAATAAATATTTATTTTAGAGAATACTTTATTATAGTACCTTTCGAATGGATACATCCATCCTGTATTGAACCTGGCCCACCAAGCCTAGCTTCATGTGCAAGATGCACCGCTAGATGCTCCATAGAATCAAAGAAAGCAGGGAAATATTCTCTCCAACTTACAAAGAATGACTGGTATGTTCTGCTCCATCCTTATGAGATCATCCTCTCTCGATGTCGCAGAACACAAATCTTTAAAGAATTGGTGAGTTCAACTGGATTTAAAACATTTGACTGAAGGAACTAAATGCAATAGGAAGTAAACACTCCATGAATACATGACAATCATGGATTTTCATCCCAATCATGGTTCCTTTGTTCACATCGGCACATCTTGCCAAATTAGAAGAATAACCATCTGGCATCCAAAGTTCTTTTATCCACCGACAGACTGACTTGGCTTCCTCATAGCTTAAAGAGTAACAGCTTTGGGTTTCGTGGTCTTCCCATCCGATCGATTCACAAATGCAAGTCCTTTCGCCTACTGATAAAGTGGTAAGTCTAGTCTGGCCTTCTCATTGTCTTTTGTTTTTCCTCTGACGTTCATCACTGTGAGAAAAACATTGTCAAAAAAGTTCTTCTCAATGTGCATAACATCAAGGTTGTGTCTCAATAAATTATCTCTCCAGTATGGCAGATCCCAAAAAATACTTCTTTTTGTCCAATTATGCCATTGTCCATATCCTTCAAATCGATCCAACTTGCCAAAATCTGTGATTTTGGGCGATTCCATAACCCTTTCCCAGATCTGCTCAAGGCCAACCTTGGGGCGCCATCTAATTCAACTTCCCCTTCTTGAAAGCGTTCTTATTCGTCTAAATGCATGATCATCGGGTAAAAACTGCGATGTGAGTCAAACCAAGAACTCTTCCCCAAATTTCAAGGTAAAGGCCTTTGTATGCTCCATGCAATGCGGACATGCCATTTTACCATGAGTACCCCAACCAGACAACATGCCATATGCAGGGAAGTCATTAATGGTCCACATAAGCGCTGCCCTCATTGTAAAATTCCTCTTTCGTGCAATATCGTACGTCACAACACCATTCCACAACCTTTTGAGATCGTCAATAAGAGGCTCTAAATAGATGTCAATACCATCTGTCGGATTATCTGGACCCGGTATAACACAGGTCAAGAACATATAAGGCTTAGACATGCACATTTCGGGAGGAAGATTGTATGGGGTAACGATAACTGGCCAACAAGAATAAGGTTTCGCCGTGGATTGAACATACGTGGTAAAACCATCAGAGCATAAGCCAAGTCGTACATTATGTGGATCTGCTGCAAAATCAGGATGCACACGATAAAAGTGCTTCCAAGCTTCACCATCAGAAGGGTGGCGCAACATACCTGAAGTGCTTCTATTCTCATAGTGCCATGTCATTTTGTCTGCAGTCTGTGGTGATGCAAACATTCTCTGCAGCCTTGGAATAATTGGCAAATAAAACATTGCCTTCACTGGAACTAGTTTTTGTCTACCCGTCCGATTATTAGTATGTGACATATACCTAGGCTCACCACAAAATTTGCATTCAACTAGCGCACCATCATTTTTACCAAACTCATTGTCGTAATACAACATACACCCTCTCACACAACAATCAATCCTTTTAGATTCCAAATTTCAACTTGGACACTAAGCTTTTAGCCTCGTAATAACTTTTTGGCAAACCATCTTTGATAGGTGACGAGTCCAACATCATTTTTGTTACGAGATCCAAGCACACTTCGGTAGCACCACAGTTGGACTTAAGAGCTAAGAGCCTCACACATATTGATAACTTAGAGTCTGTAGACCCTTCAAACAACGGCTTATTTGTTTCTAACAATAGATTATAAAATTTTTGTGCTGTCTCATTTGGAAGTTCATTTGTGTCATCATACTGTTGGTCCTCGAATAACACGTTCACCCCCAAGGCATCACAAACCATATCTTGCATCAATTCAATCTGCTCACCACATCCCGACCCACGAATCGGTTGAAGCACCTTCGCCACTATCACCAACCCCTAAATCAACGTGAGGCAACTTTTCACCATGTCTAGTCCAAATCCAGTAATTAAGCCTAAATCCAACTGAATACAGGTGGTGCGTGACCTCACTTGGGCTCTTAATCCTTCTGCAATCGCAATTAAAGCACGGACATCTAATCCCTCCATTAGTTTTGAAATCTTTATGTGCCATTGCGACTTGGACAAAGCACGCAACCCCAGCAAGAAAATCTGGTTTCAAACCCCTCTCCCTGATACAACCTATCGTACATCCAACTATGACTCGAAAGAAAATATTCCATCTTACTGCATGTCAAAAAATCACAATTTCAAGAAAGACGACGTTCTTACAACCGCTCTCTTTCTTTAAATGGTATGACTTATCCCATTCGAGAAAAAACTTTTTCAGAACTTCGTATAATAATCATTCCTTAATTCTCAGATCTTATACTTGACAAAATTTCAAAGATTTCCCATTGGTCTCTGAGTACACAAAATGAACGCAGATTATGAACACCGCAAATCAAGTATGCACCCAGAGAACAAAAGGAAATGAATCGAACCGAAATTTCATCAAATATAAAGATACGAGAATTAAGCAACAACTATTATACGAGTAAAGAAAAAGTTTTTTCCCAAACTGTCCGACTTGGACAATTCAAGGTTCAATATACAATGAGCACATGGTACCCTAAAAGAGTATATGAACTCAATAATATATTAAACCTCAAACGGGAAGCTAAGGCTTCTCTCCGATACTAATAACAAATATCAAATATCCATTCGATCAATGATTAACATAACAATTAGACAAGCAGAAGTGACAAGGGTAGAATTAGTTTTATTATATATATATATATAATAAAAAATATTTTATTTTCCTTTTTCATTTAATTTTTTATATGATAATTTTTAATGTTGTTATTTTTTATTTCCTTTTTATTGAAATTTTTTTAATTCTTCTCTTCTTCACTTCTTCAGATCTTTTTTCATTTTTGTTATATCATATTTTTTAACGATTGTTTCCCTTGTTTCTCTTTTTAATTCTCGCTCATCATTAATTATTTTTACAATTCTATTTTTTCAATCCGTCTAGTTTTTTAATTATGTTATTTTTTAACTCTATCTCATTTCGTTTTGTTATTCTCTTATTTCTTTTTTAAATCGCTTTTTTATTCTATTGTTCTTAAAAATTCTGCTTTTTAATTATTTTTTATTTTAAATCTATTTTTTAATTCTATTATTATTTGTCCTTTCCAATTCAAATCTGTCTTGTTTCTTTGAGCAATGCTCCATTTATTGTGTGTGTAGTTTTATTCCATTTATTGTGTGTGTAGTTTTATTAATCATTTAGTTGCCACTACGCCATCCGCCATATATAATAAAAAAAAATTATTTTTCAATAAATAATAATTATTAACAATTCAATCAATATTGCAATTTTAATTTATATATTTTATTTTCTTAAAACGGAAGAGCTACTTATTCATTCAGGGTTTATTTAAACTTATTTTACATCACTTAAAATAAATGCTGATATTAATATTCAAATATATCAACATAAAAAATATATTTGAATATTATCTCTTCATTTTATTTTAATAAGCCTCTAAAGTAATTTATGAATAAATAATCACTTAAGTTTCTAAAAATAGCTCATTAAATAAATATTTTATTATGTCATTTCAGATTTTGTGCTGAACGTTAAATATTATATGTCACTTTTTAATATATAATTTTATAATTTTATTTATTTCACCCGCTATTTAACTTACGCTATCTGCCCGCTATTTTACGCTATCCTACCAATTTTACGCTATTTTTTGCGATCCTCGATTAACAACACTGGAATTAGAAAAATATACTAGGTCATTTAAAGAGGATAGAATTAGACAAGCAGAAGTGGTAAGGGAAAGAAGTACAGAGAGATGTGCAAAGCAAATTGCAGCCAAGCAACATCACCAATGTAAACTTCTTAAATTGAAGAAATTTTATCTAGTTTTTAAGTAAATTATTATTTTATTTTTTTAATAAAAATATATAATTTTTAAGTGCATCGAATACTAAGAAAGACAGGGAAAAGAGTCTAATGGTATCGCAAACGGCATTGTAGATTTTAAAATGGCAGCATGTGGATTTCATTGGATTTCTTCCAACTATCTTTTTGTTTTAAATCTGTTACGTGATAAGCTATCTCATGTTGATTTACTTACATGTTGATAATACTGATGCTGGGATTAAAAGAAATCTAAACTATAAAAGTTTAAGGTATAAATCTATTACAGAGAAGTTCATGGACCATTTCTAAATTATAAATTAAAATTGCACTCTTTACTCACAAGCATTGTGACTGATGAGTGATAGCAGAACTGACAGACAATTACACAGTACATATCATTTACACAATTACACAATACACTTCAAAATCCCTCTTTGGAGAGAACTATGAACGAAAACAAATAAATATGTCGGTGTGGGGTCAACAGACAACCCTTTTTCCACCCAATGAGTTACCCGACATTTTGTTAGAGTGCATACCTAGTGGTACAAGTGGCGAACCGGTGGAGGTGGCAAACTCAGAGGCCTATGAAACAAAGCTTTTGTGTTAGCAGAAACTAATAAGATATAAACAAGAATATCAAAACCACACGAGAATGTAAATAAGGATAGAATCCAAACAAGTTCGAATGCAACATACCTAAAAACCGGTAGATCCGTAAACCCAGGAATCCAAAAACCTAAAAAGAAAGAAAATGCAATGTAAAACCCTTGTCACCACCAAAGGAATCCAGAAACCCTTGTTCATAAGCAAAGAAATTAATTCCAATCACAAGATCCATGTACATGAAACTTCATGTTCTCTTTCTTATCATACAAACCCCATATCTTATGTCAAAACAACAATAATTTATCAATCAAATGCATAAA
This sequence comes from Calophaca sinica, assembly GCA_037113605.1. Classification (NCBI taxonomy): domain Eukaryota; kingdom Viridiplantae; phylum Streptophyta; class Magnoliopsida; order Fabales; family Fabaceae; genus Calophaca; species Calophaca sinica. The sequence goes on from CM073734.1 coordinate 73,384,325, forward strand.
TTAAATTAAATTAAATTAAATTAGCAGTTAAAACATATATAAGAAAATGTCAGAAGGAATCAGTAAATAATCAATTTCATTTTGTTTTAGATCAAAAAAATGAAAGAAATGCAATTAAGATAAGCAATTAATCATAATAGGGTCAAGCATGCAAAGAAAGATCCAAACAAAAGGAGATAATCAAGCCACATGCAAAATGGGTAACAAATTGCCATACCTATTATGGATATAGATATTTATCTTTTCAAGCCCAAATCATCATTAGATTCTACTTTTATTTCTTTACAGGGAAGTATATAGTACGGTTCTATTTCTACTGTTGTCAAATAATTATTTACATCGATTTAGAGGGTTGACATTTTCAAGTTTAGAGGCAACTTAAATTCAGAACTGTAAGTAGTGGTCCAACACTTCCTTTGAGGCATATCCAATGGAGATAATGCAGTTTAAATATGAAATCTTACACTAATTTTCTTTTAAACATCATAGGAATTCATTTGTCACACTTGATACTACTAACAAAATATTCATAGCTTCAGGGTCAATTTACATTAAACTTTCAAGAAACTTCATATCTAAGTTTTGTATGGGGTTTGAAGCATATTTGGCCAACATTTGGAAATCCTAACTTTTTTTCCTATGATCTTGTAGAAAACTTATTGAAGTGGAGCAAATACTTAATATGTTTTTGAAGCACAAATCATTTACCTATCCAAAATTTTGGAGTCCTAAATTGTTTGCATTATTATAGATAATTGTTTATAAGACCTTTTTGACCCTCAAATACTTTTCTCTAATCCCAATTAAACTCAAATGATGCAGATGAAAATGGAACTAACAGAATTCCAATAAAAGAAATTTAACCAGAATGCACATAGCAATCAACCACTATTTTGGTTCAACTCAACTCTCTTGCTTTTGCCTACTTTCCTCAAGTCTTGATGCAGCCTATAACTTACCATTTCCTTCATCTAAAACATTTTCAAATCATATATGAACCTAATTATGCAGATATATCACCACCAAATCAGATTTTCAAATCACAAGCCATAGAATCATCAAGAACACCAACAAATTACATCAACTTTCTCGTAATAATCCATATGGATATTCTAACTTTAGGGAATCATTTTATCTATAAACTTAAGCTTCTTCCTTTAAAAAATTGAACATAAGTTTCTCTAACACCAAATATATTATTGTAGATGACTTTAGCAGATCGTAACCTTCACCAAAGTTAACAAAACTTGAAATATCTTTCTCTATCACTAAACTCAACATTTTAAGCTACTTTTCCACACTTGAAAAGCTCTAAAATTCTGCAAAAAGAAATGTAATACAACCAAAAATTATAAGTGTTATATTTACATTTTTCACATAGTTCTTATCACTTTTAAGCCACAAAATCAACCCAGAATTTTATCCAACTAAAATGGCACTTTCTCAACTCATTACTAACGTATTTAATACATTACTCAAGGATTTAGCAAACCTAAAACTTGCAGTACCTGCAGCTTACCAATATCACATATATGGCTCATTCAAATTCCAAAAGTCTACATTCATGGCTTGATTTCCACACCTAGCATTTCTATTATCACATCAATTTTTTCAAGTTAGTCTACATTCAAATTCCAATTTTTTCTATTATTACATTCATGGCTTTAAGATACACTAGTTAGTCTCAGATCATCAAGTGACGGATGGTTGCAAATCAGCATGTGTATATTTCATGAAGAATGATGTCCATGTCTTAACATCATAGCCTAGGTTGTATCTTAAGTAGTTAACCGCGAATGTGACCATTATTACAAATATACAAAACTTGTCCCATTTCCAGATCTACCTAGAGACTACAAGGACCTCTAGAGCGAATATGCATTGAAGATGAACACATAAATGTAACCCAACACCTATAGTCTAGCTTCTCTATTAGATTGATCAAATATTCAGCATCCAATGCTCAACCCTCCCTCCCCAAAAAAGTACAACCCTTAACGTGAAACAATATCCCCACAAGATCAAGAACTTACGGGATGTCGGGATCAAGAAGCCTGGGAAAGAGACCTCTTATAATAAGTGATTGTCTTGCCTGTGTCACGAATTGTAAGTTGGTAAGTGGTAAGTAAGATGATCAAACATAAACAACATTAACATGAGAGCGAAGCTTTTAAAGAAAGAAACACAAAATGAACCAAAAGAAGGGGGGGATGTGGCAGAAAAATGCATTCAAATGAACTGCAAAATATTTTATACTTAATATTGTGCAGGTATTCAATTTCTTCCGGCCATATTGCCATGAGTTGACACAAAGTACGAAAAGTACATCATTAGCAAAAGAAAAGGCAAGGAAGGTATCAAGAAGTTAAAGAAAGTGAAATAAGGATAAGGATATTTTAGCGTAGCTCATGGTCAAGTAACAAATTTTACGGCTTGATATCCCTATGAATAACATGCTTCTCATGACAATAAGCCAATGCCTTTGTGAGGCTCAAGATATACTACAATTTTCAAAAAACAAAAAACAAAAACAAAAAAAAGGTTAAGGGTCAACATAAAAAGAAAGGGTTGCATCTAGAAGAAGGAGCACAATGATGCATACAATACAACATAATATAATCCATGCTTGGAAGTTTTTTGGAAAATTTTCAAGTTTCCAACCCATCTTCAATTAATGCCTCTATAGTTTCATATTTCACAAAGATGTCAAGACTCATTACAATTAGTTTATTTGCTGCAATCATCATAAACATCTCATAATTTAATATAAAAATTTCCATAAAAAGTATTTTCGTCCACTCAATCTCTTCAGATAAGCAATCCTTTTTCTCACAAAACATGTTATAGCCTAGTTTGGACTTAAAATAGCTTCTAACTTATAGGAGTTTTTAAACTGAGATAAGTATTTGGTTTCTAACACACAAAAATCCTTATAAGTCTATTATAGATATTTATAGAAAAGTTAAATGAAAGAGTTTCTAAAAAAGTTGAGTATTGAGATACATAAGCCAAGCTGATTTCAACTTTACACTGGAAGCTATGATTTAAAAAAAAAAAGCTCAGTTTTCACAAGATCATTTCAACTTAACTTTTCCTATAAATATTCGTTGAAAAACATATCCAAACTGGCTCTATGGCTTCATTTCTGTTCATACCTAGCTTTTCTCAAAAGTCAAAAACCTACAATCTGAATGTAACATTAAGGGCACTATGTAGCAAGGACACTTAAAAGAGTTATTATCACAAAGTTTCCAAAACACATTGCAGACAGTTAAGAAAGAAAGAGTGGATTACCGTGGCAGCCTGCTTCTTGTGACACCCTCTACCCCGTCATGGCATTTTAGCAATGTAAGAAGAAAATAACACAAGATAAAAAAAAATATTCATTCGGATAAAACTTTCCTTTGAAACGAAATAGAGTTGTCACGTTCACAATATGCAGAAATAGAAAATGAGTATGAAATACAATTAATAAAAATAACCCAAGTCCCCGATGTCACAATAACTCAGAGCTCTTCCCCTAATCATTACATCGGAAGAAAACAATAACTTAAACAAGTAAACACAAGTCTTCTATCTATCACAGCGAGCTATCGTGATTACTTGCCGGCATTCATATCCTCAATACCTGCAGTCTCAGCATCTACACATACCCCGTGGGATATGCATAGCCACAAGAGGGGTTAGTCATCATAACCTCAGATAGTGCATACAGCGTAGGAAATTAATGAACAATGCGCAATATACAACAATTCCAATAAGGACATCTAATCACTAGCGTTAAGGCATAAGATGGTACCACAACGGCCAAATATCACATGCTACAACATCAATCACAACATTAAGGTACATTACCACAACAATTATATATCACATGCCACGGCATCAACCACAACAACAAGGTACATTACCAACACTAAACAACCAGGCACATGATCATGTAAAACAATGTATTTATAGAACCATAACTATATGCATGTGGATCCACTTAAAACGAATCCGGGATACCTTGCCCGCTTTGAATACCGTGTCAGTAGTGTACTAATAACAACAGATCGAACCTCACCCGTCACGGGATACCTTGCCCGATTCGCCCCATTAACCGTAGGACCGGGAAACCTCGCCCGTCACGGGATACCTTGCCCGATTCGCCCTACTAACCAAAGGACCGGGAAACCTCGCCCGTCACGGAATACCTTGCCCGATTCGCCCTTTTTTTCTTTTAACCGTAGGACCGGGAAACCTTGCCCGTCACGAGATACCTTGCCCGATTCGCCCTACTAACCAAAGGACCGGGAAACCTCGCCCGTCACGGGATACCTTGCCCGATTCGCCCTTTTTTTTTCTTTTAACCGTAGGACCGGGAAACCTTGCCCATCACGGGATACCTTCCCGATTCGCCTCTACTAACCAAAGGACGGGAACCTTGCGCCACGGGATACCTTGCCCGATTCGCCTTTTAACCGTAGGGCCGGGAAACCTCGCTCACACGGGATACCTTGCCCGATACGCCCTACTAACAATAACAACAACAACAACAACAATGACGACACCAAGATACATGAACATGACCAAACGCGGTGTCTAACCATAACATCCTCTATCGCCATATTTTCGACGGAGTAACAACAACAACAACAGCATAACACAATTCATAAGTTAGCTAGTGCCTTCTACCAATAACATGAACATTAATAATCTTAGCAACTTTGATTAAGAACATACATCCAAGTGAAACTTTGGCATAGAAGGACTAGTTCTCTCAGATTAACATACTAATAAATCAATAGGCATCATAAATGAACCTTAGACATTCTACTTAAGCTTTACAATATCAACATAATTGCGGGGACTCGAGTTCTTTGATTCATACTTAGTGGCTACACTTTCATAGGGTCTAAAGCCTACTATTTAGTTATTTAATTTCCTTACATTGTCATTTGATAACAACCAATTTCTGTACATCAAGCATATAACAACCAAAGCTCAATCATCACGCCAATTTCAACAACCAATAAAATTATCACATCACGTTACAATAAATATCACTAGTCAAGAATAGTAATTGAGGAGTTCGGATGTCTCCCTATCACGGTGGTGATAGTGCTCGTTTTTCGTTACCGCGCGAGGCGTAGGGGTCATGGGACACCCCTATTGTTCATACATGTTCCATACACTCACTAGAAGAGAACAACTACCCCTTACCTCAAGTGAATTTCGTGCTCCTAGGATGGCATGAGGTAACACCAAGCTTTTCCTTTCCTAGTGAAGCTTTCCTCAGCAAAACACAAGAGCAAGGGTTTAGGAATGGAAAAATCATGGTTTAGAACCCTAACATTGATCTTAAAGACAAAACTTATCATTAGAAGACTTACCACCTCCTATTCCTCCCAATGAGGTTGTACGAGTTACAATAACGATGCTCCCCGGCCGAGTCAGTAGCGTAGTCTTGAGTAAGAGCCCTTGACACCACAAAATTGGAAGAAGGGAAGGAAGAGCTTTTCTCTGTTTGGATTGGTCTTATGAGCAGCTCCTAATCATGTTTAGGGTCTTAGAACTGATGCTTAGTGGCTAGGTTAAGTCTAGGGGTCGTGGTTGCCCTTTCAGGTCGAGAATGGGTCACACTGGGTCACAGAACCGGCCCAAAACGAGTTAAAACGCGAAACAGCGCGTAGTCACTTATCAGCTGTGGGCGCCGGGCGCCTGCACTCCCTGGGCACCCTGCGTCTGCTCTCGGTGAGGTCTGGGCGCCCGAGCTTCAGTCTGGGCGCCCTGCGCCTGAGTCTGGACACTCGGTGCCACTGTTTTGGTCGTAACTGGAGCTACAGTTGTCCGATTGAGGTGTTCTTAGTGTCGTTGGAAAGCTAAGAGAATTTCCTAAAATTTTATATCTAATAGGCTTACCCAAATTCGGACTCTAACAGGATCAAAAATGCAGTTGAAATATACTATAATATTCCTAAGTGTTACGCTTGCGTTGTGTTGACTCCAGAGAGCATATCTAGAGTTGTAGGTATCGAAATCGAGTCGAACTAAAGCCAACTAAAAGATAAGAGATAATGCTACAACTTTATTGAAGGGACTTAAATCCAATTGAGTTGTTAAGAGGTTCGAAAATGGGGAATATGATGACCGAAATAGCTAAATATAAGAATAAAGGTACATCTGGACACTTAATCGGCTGAAGGAACGGTAAAACATATGAAACCCAACCCAAGCAACAATAAGCATGTTCTAATACCCTAAGACATATCCTAATCTTGAAGGATGAAAAATTAGGGCTATTACAATTCTACCCCCCTAAAAAAAATTCCGTCCTCGGAATTTCTCTAGGTGGTATGAAGCGACACCTTCGTGTCCCTAAAACATCATGCAACCATCTTCACTATTGCTATATATATTCCACACAATTCTTTCTTAAGAGGGTCAACTAAGGTCACTAGCTGGAGAACTTAGTCCTTTTAAAGGTCTAGAATTTCAAAAGTTGTAACTTAAATGTCTAGCGTACTAACCAATCATATGCTCAGGTGACTTTCATGGCTCCTCCTAGGATTAACTCCTTAAACTAAGGAATACTAAAAATTACTATCTTAAGGCGTCAAAACTGCAACAACCACAACGAATCAACAAGACTAACATCTAAATCCTTAAGAACCACTCCATAAGTTGATTCTGGTCCTTATTCCGCATAACCACGTTCTTAAAAACTTATTACAACACACCCTATAAGGGCCACTAAGGCCAGGTGGAACTAAAACGAGATTGAGGTTAACTATCTTAGGGTAAAATCATGCGAAGCTAGACGTACAACCTTTATAAAACCAAATCATAATGAAAGCTATAATATATATATATATATATATATATATATATATATATATATATATACACACATTTAGCAACATATCATAAACAACAATTCAACAATCAATATTCACTTAAACATAATATACAAAAGTTAACGACCAAAGTACAACAGACTAAAGCATCAATTTAAAAAGAGAAAATAACATTTTTTTTTTTCATAAATATTAATACTAATAGAAAAAAAATGAAACACAAACAAAACAATTTCCCTTATCAAAGGCATTTTATATTGCAGCCAAGATTAATCACGAGCTAAATATATAAGCTGATCAAAAGGCATCAGACATTTAAACTAGAAATCAATAATTTAGTAATGCAACACAGTCATATAATTATCTAACAGTTGAAACTTACCTCAGTCCAAGCATGTAACATTTTCAAAGCAAACTAAGCAACAGATATAACATAGTGCTTTCACATTTCAATATAAATATTCAGTATAACCTGAAGTCTCCTTGAAAGAGATAACACGTTTGTATTTAATAGAGAGTCAAATGAAGCATAAAATATAGAAAGATCAATTAACCGCATGTCGCTGAATGTAACAAAATAAATTCTAATTAATTTTTTTAATATCAATCAAAAATAATTCAGCAATCAAGACTTAGTTAAGCAATATGCACACACAAAAATTATAGGCTAGAGTATGTTAGACTAAAACGTTAAAATATAATGAATAAAAAAAAGAAGTATTCATCATTTTTAATCTATTTATTCCGTAAAAAAAAAAAAATAGAAACCTATTTATCCTAAAAGAAATAACATGTTTGCATGCAATGTTTCATAGTCATTAAAGTTAAGCACACAATATAGCAAAAGAAGTTTATCGCAAATTAAGGCATGACTAACTACAGTATTTATCTTAAGGTACCCTACGCAAAACCTTTATTATTTCTACTGCTCAACTTACTCTAGGAAAACATTCTATAGGGTGCTACACAATAATAGACTCGGTTTACATTAGAACATCAAAAATCGGTTTGGTGGTCTTATCAAGGCAAAACAATATATTTCCCAAAGATTAACTAATGTCCCCATTACGTTCTACTTCTATCCTCACTCTAAGCTCGTCTCTACTCCTACGAAAAATTACTTTCCACCTTTAGAATCTACGGTTTCAAAGCCTTATGCCTATCCAAGCCCTTAAGAATTTAAGCGCAATGTAGATAATCTATGCCCATAACTAATTCTAGTATCTAAGGTAATTAAAAAAACTAATACTACCCACCAAACTGATTATCATTGCTTTTCTCACCTACGGTGAGTTGATTGGGTCGTCCCTCCTACTGCTCACCCAGGTAATCCAAGCAATAATAACCATGTGCAACAATCACCTATTCTTCTATAAGGTTCTTCGATAGGGGCTTAAGCGTAAAGATGTCGACGCCACATGATTACCCTCAAGCTCTACAAAAGATCCTTCCTATAGCATAGCCACGAATCCGCTGCGCTACTCTGATAACATATTTCCCAGCTAACAATGCTGTAAATCTAACATAAGGTCAGGTTATCCTTTCTAGTTAAGCTACTAGCCCATTGTACTTACTAGAATTCCTTTAAGGTAATGGATAAAAGTCTTGCACCTTAAGTGCAACAACTAACGGTTAACCTGCATCTCTCAGTTCTGGGTTGATCCTTCTCAATTCACTAAGCGTAATTTTAAACAAGATACTAAGAAATTAACAACTTAGGAAATTGCTAACCCAAGATTCATAGCTAATGGTTCAGGTACCTACTATCTTAGCTCTATCTATCATATACTCCTGTGAACTTAGCCCGCTGAGAATTGTTCGTGTACTAGAACAAACAAAATTAAACAAGTAATGCATGTAACTCAACTCGAGTTCACGCCTAAACACAATAGACCACACACAAGCCCTGTTAGAACCGAATCGCCTCGATACCACTAATTGTGACACCCTCTACCCCGTCATGGCATTTTAGCAATGTAAGAAGAAAATAACACAAGATAAAAAAAAATATTCATTCGGATAAAACTTTCCTTTGAAACGAAATAGAGTTGTCACGTTCACAATATGCGGAAATAGAAAATGAGTATGAAATACAATTAATAAAAATAACCCAAGTCCCCGATGTCACAATAACTCAGAGCTCTTCCCCTAATCATTACATCGGAAGAAAACAATAACTTAAACAAGTAAACACAAGTCTTCTATCTATCATAGCGAGCTATCGTGATTACTTGCCGGCATTCATATCCTCAATACCTGCAGTCTCAGCATCTACACATACCCCGTGGGATATGCATAGCCACAAGAGGGGTTAGTCATCATAACCTCAGATAGTGCATACAATGTAGGGAAATTAATGAACAATACGCAATATACAACAATTCCAATAAGGACATCTAATCACTAGCGTTAAGGCATAAGATGGTACCACAACGGCCAAATATCACATGCTACAACATCAATCACAACATTAAGGTACATTACCACAACAATTATATATCACATGCCACGGCATCAACCACAACAACAAGGTACATTACCAACACTAAACAACCAGGCACATGATCATGTAAAACAATGTATTTATAGAACCATAACTATATGCATGTGGATCCACTTAAACGAATCCGGATACCTTGCCCGCTTTGAATACCGTGTCAAGAGTGTACCAATAACAACAGATCGGGAACCTCACCCGTCACGGGATACCTTGCCCGATTCGCCCCGTGCATTAACCGTAGGGCCGGAAACCTCGCCGATCACGGGATACCTTGCCCGATTCGCCTCTACTAACCAAAGGACCGGAAACCTCGCCCGTCACTAATACCTTGCCCGATTCGCTCTTTTTTTTTCTTTTAACCGTAGGACCGGAAACCTTGCCCGTCACGGGATACCTTGCCCGATTCGCCTCTACTAACCAAAGGACGGAAACCTCGCCCACACGGGATACCTTGCCCGATTCGCCTTTTTCTTTTTTAACCGTAGGACCGGAAACCTTGCCCGCCACGGGATACCTTCCCGATTCGCCCTACTAACCAAAGGACCGAACCTTGCGCCACGGGATACCTTGCCCGATTCGCCTTTTTAACCGTAGGATCGGAAACCTCGCCCGTCACACGGATACCTTGCCCGATACGCCTCTACTAACAATAACAACAACAACAACAACAATGACGACACCAAGATACATGAACATGACCAAACGCGGTGTCTAACCATAACATCCTCTATCGCCATATTTTCGACTGAGTAACAACAACAACAACAACTGCATAACACAATTCATAAGTTAGCTAGTGCCTTCTACCAATAACATGAACATTTAATAATCTTAGCAACTTTGATTAAGCACATACATCCAAGTGAAACTTTGGCATAGAAGGACTAGTTCTCTCAGATTAACATACTAATAAATCAATAGGCATCATAAATGAACCTTAGACATTCTACTTAAGCTTTACAATATCAACATAATTGCGTGGGCTCGAGTTCTTTGATTCATACTTAGTGGCTACACTTTCATAGGGTCTAAAGCCTACTATTTAGTTATTTAATTTCCTTACATTGTCATTTGATAACAACCAATTTCTGTACATCAAGCATATAACAACCAAAGCTCAATCATCACGCCAATTTCAACAACCAATAAAATTATCACATCACGTTACAATAAATATCACTATTCAAGAATAGTAATTGAGGAGTTCGGATGTCTCCCTATCACGGTGGTGATAGTGCTCGCTTTTCGCTGCTATCAGAGGCGTAGGGGTCATGGGACACCCCTATTGTTCATACATGTTCCATACACTCACTAGAAGAGAACAACTACCCTTACCTCAAGTGAATTTCGTGCTCCTAGGATGGCATGAGGTAACACCAAGCTTTTCCTTTCCTAGTGAAGCTTTCCTCAAAGAAACACAAGAGCAAGGGTTTAGGAATGGAAAAATCATGGTTTAGAACCCTAACATTGATCTTAAAGACAAAACTTATCATTAGAAGACTTACCACCTCCTATTCCTCCCAATGAGGTCTGAGTTACAATAACGATGCTCCCCGGTCGAGTCCCGTAGCGTAGTCTTGAGTTAGAGCCCTTGACACCACAAAATTGGAAGAAGGGAAGGAAGAGCTTTTCTCTATTTGGATTGGTCTTATGAGCAGCTCCTAATCATGTTTAGGGTCTTAGAACTGATGCTTAGTGGCTAGGTTAAGTCTAGGGGTCGTGGTTGCCCTTTCAGGTCGAGAATGGGTCACACTGGGTCACAGAACCGGCCCAAAACAAGTTAAAACGCGAAACAGCGCGTAGTCACTTATCAGCTGTGGGCGCCGGGCGCCTGCACTCCCTGGGCGCCCTGCGCCTGCTCTCGGTGAGGTCTGGGCGCCCGAGCTTCAGTCTGGGCGCCCTGCGCCTGAGTCTGGACACTCGGTACCACTGTTTTGGTCGTAACTGGAACTACAGATGTCCGATTGAGGTGTTCTTGGTGTCGTTGGAAAGATAAGAGAATTTCCTACAATTCTATCTCTAATAGGCTTACCCAAATTCGGACTCTAACAGGATCAAAAATGCAGTTGAAATATACTATAATATTCCTAAGTGTTACGCTTGCGTTGTGTTGACTCCAGAGAGCATATCTAGAGTTGTAGGTATCGAAATCGAGTCGAACTAAAGCCAACTAAAAGATAAGAGATAATGCTACAACTTTATTGAAGGGACTTAAATCCAATTGAGTTGTTAAGAGGTTCGAAAATAGGGAATATGATGACCGAAATAGCTAAATATAAGAATAAAGGTACATCTGGACACTTAATCGGCTGAAGGAACGGTAAAACATATGAAACCCAATCCAAGCAAGAATAAGCATGTTCTAATACCCTAAGACATATCCTAATCTTGAAGGATGAAAAATTAGGGCTATTACACTTCTCAGTGAGATGCCCTTTCTTTCTCAGCTCTCTATAAAGCTCACCATTATGAGCATACTCAAGAATCAAGAAAACTCGATCTGCGTCCCTGGCAGAGGCAGACGTGTGGGTATGAATAACAACAATCTAGAAAAGCATATGAACAAGCAAAATTCTATGACCCAGACTGAAACCCATTTGATTAGATTCATAAACACAAATGAATAATCGCATTTTGCAAAAGGTAAATTGTTTTCCACCTAAACACAATGAAACAGGGGAATGGAGAGGAAGTTACCTTGACAAAGCTAAAAGTGTGAGGACGACGCAACGCGGTAGGCGAAACGTGGAAGACGAAGAAACGTGGAGGATGGCGAAACGCGGTGCCGAAGGTTTCTTGGAAGATTCAGGAACCCTTTTATTGCTCCGCCCGATCGGCCCTGGCGGAGGCAGACGTGGTGGCTACGCGGCACTGGGAGGGAGAGGACGGAAGAGAGGTGGTGGTGGCGGCGAGGCTGGAAACGAAAGAGAGAGAGGAGAAGAGAAGAAAAGGAAAAGGAGAACGAAAGAAAAAGGGAAGAAACGGTTTTTGTCCTGGTCAGATCTGGACTTTATCGACGCCACATTAACATTGCCGACGGGCTAAACCCGTTGGAAACTTTCTCGAGTTTACCGATGGCTTTTTTCAAATACCAACGGGTTAATGCCGTCGGTATGTGAAAAACAGCGGGAAACTGAAAAACTAATATCGGGTATACCGACGGCCTTTACCGACAAATCAGAGTCTTTAAAAGACACGACGGCCTAGCCGTCGGTAACATTGAGCGTATGACGGATTGGACTTACCGACGGGCAAAGCCGTCGGAAAAGCCGTGTTTTTTGCGACGGCCACAGACCGTCGGTAAAAGGCCGTCGGTATACCCGTGATTTCTTGTAGTGTGCGTTGCTTATATAATATTATCAGAGCTGTTATTTGAACACACAAATGGACACAACAATTGACACACATACTGTCCGTACTGTACGGACACGTGTCCGTACAGTACAGACACCACTTTTTCTTTTTTGTTTTTTGTAAAAAAAAATTTCAAATTTTTTTTATCTGGTTAACGGAGTTCATTTATCTGGATAATGATTCACATTATCTGGTGAATGACAACCCTGAAACTTAACACATTCCATTTTATTTATCTGGTTAACGCAGTTCACTTATCTGGTTAATGGTTCACATTATCTGGTGAATGCCAACCCCGAAACTTAACACATTCCATTTTATTTATCTGGTTAACGCAGTTCACTTATCTGGTTAATGGTTCACATTATCTGGTGAATGCACTACATCATTTTTGACTTTAGCCCACGCTCAACTTGCCCACGGCTAAAAAACCGCGGCCTAAAACAGAATAGACAACGGTTTTACAGGCGTGGGTAAGAGTGTACAAATTTTGTTCGTCTTCTTTGAGTTTGAGCATGCAACCGTTGCCTCTTTTTTATCTAGCAACGGTTAAAAAAATGTGGGCATGTATAGGCCACGGTTACAAAAAACGTTGTCGCTTGAGGCCACACTTATCAACCGTGGCCTATTTAGTATTACCCACAACCGTGGGCTGAGCGGCCCAAAAAAAAATTTGCTGCGCGCGGGATCGAGCATTATTTGTAACAAATTCTAATTTCTAATTACCAAAACCTAAACAGTGACCATCGTCTATCGCGGGAAGCCCTCTGAAGATTGAAACCCCATCGTAACCGTGGCCTCTGAAGATTGAAGATTGAAGCCCTCTGAAGATTGAAGCCCTCTGGCACTTGCTGAACGGCACATTCTCTGAGCAGCAAGAAGAATCCCTCCGGCGCTCGGTCGCTACCTCTCACTGTTTGCTTTTCTTTGGCGCTCAAGAAGAATCCCGCCCACCTTTGTCGATCTTCGTCTTCGTCTTCGTCTCCGCTCTCCCTCTTCGCCGTCTTCGTTCTTCCATGTCGATCGATGGGAACCCCAATTTTTATTTACTTTTGTATTTTGATTTCCATTTTTTTACGATAAGTATTTTGAAATGCCGCATTTGTTTTTCTCGCAGAGCCTCAATCTTACACATTCCTTCTTCTTTGCTCATCGCCATCGCCTCAAATCCCAGGTACACAACAGCATTGCATGGTGTCCTATTGTTAATTTTGGCGTTTAATTATATTTGTGTGATTTATTAGGATAATTTACTTATCTTTGTTAAGTGAATCGAGTTCTTCTCTGGGTTATCTCATTGCTCAAAATTGCGATTCTTTGGTATATGGGTTTTGTTCAGATATAAGTTTGTGCATAATGTGCACCGTTTCTTTTCATTTCAGTTTTGTGCATTCATTTTTTTTTGTTGCATTTTTTTGTTTGCCAAGAGAATGTGGGACTATAGGATATGGAGAATGAGAGTGTTGACTGAATGTAAAGGTTTTTGATCTTTTGAGAGAGAAAGAGAGAGAGAGAGAGAGAGATTTGAGCATTATATATGAGTTAACTTTCATAAAAAGGTCACCAACCCCCTTTGTTCAATTGAGGTTCACTGAGAGAGCAGAGAGACTCACTACTACACTAGTACAAGAACCCTCTGAAGAAAAAGGAGGAGAATAATAATGTATGAGTGCACGTAGTAGGTCCTTACCAGTGTGCCCACCATATTGCTTGTTTTAGAGAAACACTATAAGTAATAGGTCCTTACCCCTTTTCTTCTCAAAGTTTTTATTGTTACTTTTACCATGGGGTAGACTACAAAAATTTCAAACACTGCATTAATTAATTACCTAAAAGCTAGACTGCTGTTCCCACTCCCACACTACTCAATCTTACACTTTCAAGGTCTTTGCTTGCTTGCTTGCTTATTATGACCTCTGCAGTGCTTAAGGAGAGTTGATTTGATAGGTTAGGTACCATTACCATTGCAAATGCTTGACCGTAGGTTTGTGGTTCTTTCACCAAGTTCCAACAATTAGTTATGCAGCAACTAAACTTCTAAATCGCAGTGAGTATTGGTGGTGTTAAAATTAAAATGATGTGTCTTTGGCTTATTGTTGCAGTGTCATCATGCAACTATATGGTTGCAATTTTTACGTGTTAACAGTTTGACTTTTTGTCACTAATGAGATGTGACAATGTATATGTAGGTGTAATAGCTTTGTAATTTTGACAATGCATAGATAGCCATTGTATTGTATTAGAGGGTTTTTGTTTTGATTATAATGAACTTACATTTTCTTACTCATGCATATTGGTTGTTCATACTGTTTACACCTTTGTAAATAATTGAGTTCAAAACATAGTAATAGGATCACCTAGTTTATTCAATATATTGCATGCAACAAAGTTTTGAAGTAAATGATTTTAATATAAGTTTGAAGAATCAAAATAATTATGGTTATTCCTATTCTCATCTATTAGGTTGATTTCCTTTGTATTCTGTTCGCAAGCAAGGCTGTGCATCATTCAGAAACATGTCTCCTTCAGATACTATGAAGCGGACTTCGCTTCTTCCTTATGTGCCGCCTAAGGATCCATTTTTATTACACCCATTAGCAAAGTATTTTACCTTTTCAGTATAAAATTCAAAAGTCTTTTTCTTGGCTCCTGCTTCATATATGTTGCATTGAGAATATATCTGTAACATGGTCTTAGAGAAATCAGTTATCTCCACAATTCTTGTACTTAACTCAGAATGAGAAAAAAAAAACTGAGGATAATAGCAAAGACAAGAACACTGGGCCTCAACACTGGCACAAACAGCATATATCTCTGGTTGTGTCTTGCAGTGGCTGTCTTGTTTAAGCCTTGGATTTTGCTTGTATTTTGTTTTGGTCTTGGCTGTTCTGTGTCTTTGTTTTCGCTTGGATTTTGCTTGTATTCCACTATGTTCTGGGTGGATGTTGTGACTTGTTTTGTTTGGTCTTGGCTTTTCTTGAGCCTGGACCTTCATCTTCAATAATATTCTTTGCTTCTGCAAAAAAAAAAAAACTTTTCATTTCCCGTGCTTTGTATGTGCTGTGTTATATTATTATATTTTTTCGTAGTATCATTGGCAATTCTGGTATATAAGGTGCTGTTCAAAATTGCAGTTACTGACCTTACAGATTTTTTTTTCTATTATTATAATGAACTTACAGATTCTTACTCATGTGATGCGTTTACATTTTCATACCATGTTTGTATTTAGGGCTAAACTTCAATGTATATGGTATTTTTTTGTGTTAGAATTATTAGGATGGACAAAGAGTGGACAAAACTTCCAAGGCTTAGTAGAGAGTATGATGATGGTGTTGAGTCATTTTTAGACTTTGCCTTCGCTGATGATAAACCTCAAGGAGGCGAGATTCCATGTCCTTGTGCTAAATGCAGAAATATTGATTGGCAAAGAAGAAATGTGGTTCATAATCACCTAATAGCCTTTGGTTTTCTGAAAGGCTACGATGTTTGGGTAAACCACGGGGAGCGAATTCCAAAAGTGCCTATGGAAATTGATGATGACATGGAAGATCAAGAGAACCCACAAGATAACATTGGTGACTTACTTTACGACACATTTAGGCATGTGGCAGAAGCAGAGGAAGGTAGTGAGTGTCTTAATGAGGATGCTAAGAAGTTTTACAATTTGATTAATGAGGCAAAACAAGAGTTGTACCCTGGATGTGAAAATTTCTCCACTTTGTCATTTATAATTCGACTTTACTTGTTGAAGTGTCTTCATGGGTGGAGCAATGCATCATTCACTGCTCTATTGGAGTTGCTGAAAGAAGCCATACCTAATCTGAACATTCCTGAATCTTATAACAAGACAAAGGCCATGATCAGGGATTTGGGTCTTGATTATAAAAAGATTCATGCATGTCCAAATGATTGTATGTTATATTGGAAAGAGCATGAAAATGATGATTCTTGCAGCAGTTGTAAAGCTTCACGATGGAAGGAATTCGCTCAAGTTGATTCTGAGTATGAGGAACCAAAGTATGTTCATAAAGTTCCTGCAAAAATTTTGAGAAACTTTCCGTTGGTTCCTAGGCTTCAGAGGCTATTTATGTGTTCGAAAACAGCTGAGGAAATGAGGTGGCATGAAGAAGGACGCTCAAAGGATGGGAAATTGAGGCATCCTGCTGATGGCCAAGCATGGAAGGACTTTGATAGGCTTCATCCCGATTTTGCTTCTGAGCCTCGTAATGTAAGACTTGGCTTATCAAGCGATGGATTCAATCCATTTAGAACTATGAGCATATCACACAGTACTTGGCCTGTCATGATGGTTATATACAACTATCCACCTTGGTTGTGCATGAAATCTGAATATACAATGTTGTCGTTATTGATTCCTGGACCGTAATCGCCAGGAAATGATATCGATGTGTACCTTCAACCATTGATTGAGGAGCTAAAGGAGTTATGGGAATTTGAGTGGACACATATGATGCCTCAAGAAATCAAACATTTCAATTGCGTGCATCTCTATTATGGACTATTAGTGACTACCCTGGGTATGCTATGTTGTCAGGTTGGAGCACCAAAGGAAAGTTGGCATGTGCATGCTGCAATTATGACACTAATTCAATTTATTTGAAACACAGTCACAAAATGTGCTACATGGATCATCGTGTCTTTTTGCCTATAAATCATGCATGGCGAACCAATAAAAAATCTTTTAATGGAAAGAAAGAACATAGGTCTGCACCACCTATGTTAGAAGGTACAGAAATCATAGAAAGCTTAAAAGATTTCAAGAATGAATTTGGAAAGAAGAAGAAAAAGAAGAAAATTGATGGTCCCTGGAAGAAGAAGTCAATTTTTTTGAGTTGCCGTATTGGGCTCAAAATACATTACGCCATAATCTTGACGTAATGCACATCGAAAAACATATGTGATAATATTATTGGGACTCTTTTGGACATCTCAGGGAAGACAAAAGACCATGTTAATGCTCGTTATGATTTGCAAGATATGGGCATTAGAAAGAAACTTCATCCCGTGGAGATTGGTGGAGGTCGTGCAAAGTTTGCAAAAGCATGTTTCTCATTGAATGCCCAAGAAAAGTCTATTTTTGTGGTGTTTTGAAGGTCGCCAAATTATCGGACGGAGTGCATCTAACATTTCAAAATGCGTGCAAGTTGCCGATAAGAAAATATTCGGTTACAAGAGTCATGATGCACATTTCATGTTACACTACTTATTGCAAGTAGCAATAAAAAGCACGTTGCCTAATGCGGTGGCTGAACCTTTGATTCGTCTCGGGTCATTTTTTCGCTCTCTGTGTCAGAAAGTTTTCCAAATGCAAGATTTGGATTACCTAAAGGCAGAGATTACAGAAATACTTTGTCAATTGGAGATGATTTTTCCTCCAAGTTTTTTTGATATAATGGTTCACTTGCCTATTCATCTTGTAGATGAAGTTAGATTGGGCGGTCCCGTTCAATTTCGATGGATGTATCCCACAGAAAGGAACTTGTGTAAACTTAAGAGTTATGTCCGAAATAAAGCTTATCCAGAAGGTTCTATTCTTTGAGGGTATTTGGCTGAAGAAGCTTTGACTCTTTGCTCAAGATATTTGCATAAAAGTGTAGAGACACGGTTGAATAGAAAGAGTCGAAATTATGATAACAGTGATTCATGCGATGTAGATTCAGCTGATTACTTTTCAAGTATTGGTCGTCCTTTGGGGGGGAAGCAAAATGGTAAACCATTTTCTATAGACTCAACAGCGAAAGCTCAAGCCCATCGATACATCTTGTTCAATTGCGATGATGTCCAAAAATACATAAGGTATCATAATCCTTTTTTTGTTTCGTTGCTCATCTATAAGTTCTATTTTGAGTTATTTTGACAAACAAACATTGTTTTCTTTGTAGAGAGCATGAGGATTGCGTGAAAAGTCGCAATAAACGAGGAAAGTGGATTAAGTCCAAAACCCAAAGTCAAGATTTTAGTGAATGGTTTAAAACTCGAGCCTTGGAAGATGATGTGTCGTTTCAGCTTAAAGCATTCTCTAGAGGTCCAAATACTGTTGCAAAGAGGTTTTCGGGTTACCTCATCAATGGATATAGATTCCACACTAAGAAACGAGATGCAAGACGCAAAACTCAAAATTCTGGTGTAACTTTGGTTTCATTAACCGAAAGTTTTGCAAGCTCTAAGGATGACAATCCTAAGACAGATCTTGTCACATACTATGGAGCAATTAATGACATAATTGAGTTGGACTATTATAGTCATTTCAAGTTTGTGTTGTTTAATTGTGATTGGTTTGAGGCTGAGGAAGACACTCATGGGCTAACTTGTGTGCATTTCAACAAAAAATGTTACCAAAATGATCCTTTTGTGCTAGCTTCTCAAGTCCATCAATGTTTTTATGTCCAAGATCCTTTGGAAGGAAATAAGCATTATGTTATGAAGACTGTTCCTAGAGATCTGTTTAACATGGGTGACCAATCAGATGTTACAACTCAAGAAGGATATCAGAGTGATCCATTTGATGATATTGGAAATCTAAATGCACTAAATAATGACGATGAAATCAATTGGGTTAGGGAAGACATTCCGGCAACAATAACTGATAAGCCTGCGAATGCTATGCGGGAATCTGAACATGAAGATGATACTGATTTTGATGATATTGTGTTCGACTTCATGGACTGATGAGGACTAGCCTCAGGAAGATTTGCTATGTTTCATTATCTCAAAATATTAGCATTAACATCTATTTCGTTTTCAAAATGTAATCACCAAAAGGAGTATGTGCAATACCTGAGTATTTCTTCTATTGTGATTTCATTGATCTAAGTAACTGCAATAGGAAGAAATGTTTGTAGAATGAAATATTATATTCGAATTTCAAATTTAATGCTTAATTTATAGATTATGAATCACCAGGAAAATTAGTGATTGGAACTCACTGTAAATTGAGAATGGCTTTCTTAGACAGACCCTTGTTCTTCTAATGAGAATGGCTTGAACTTGATACCATAACTGACAATTTTGTGCACAAGTTTTTTTTGGAAATTTTCTTTAGGATTCTGCAAAATGTGAAATAGATGTGTAGGTAATTTGAAGAGATCATCAATGTCTGCTAGTATATTCTGGTCAACACTGTGTTTATATAGCCATATACATATCCACTTATTAATGCTTACTGCCTATAAATACACAATATACACACACACACACACACTTTGAGCAATTTTTAAGCTCTCCAATATTTATTTACATTTTCTTCTCCAATATGACTGCACTGCACTGCACCTCCCTCCTATTATGACTGCACTGCACTGCACTGCACCTCCCTCCCTGTTGCTAGCTACTGTCTCTCTTGGCAATGTGTAAATGATGCTATTGTGCTTCTGTTATTTTTATTTTGGGGATAAAAACAATTGTGACAGGTAGATTGATGTTTCAAACTCACATTTTTACAGGTGGATTTTATCGTTACTGCTCTTTAAAGAAGTTCTAGGTATCTTTTGATGGATGCTACTTACTTATTATGGATTGTGATTACTGATTACCTTTAGGGATTTGACAAATTTTTGGGAGTGAAATGAGTAGAAGTGCCAGCATTCTTGAATCCTTCAAGTTGATTTTGAAACTAGCTCATACAATTCCCAGCTAATACATATGATTTTCGATAAATTTGGATATTCTTTTCTGATTTGATATGTAGCAGATTTTTATTTTTATATTACTTTTGCATTCAATTGAATGAGCTGGTACTTACTATAAATTGGTATTTCACATTTGCATGTTGCAGACTATTGCTTCAGCAATGGTTATATTCACCCTTTGATTTCATTTTTCAGAAAATGAAGAAGGAAACAAACTTAAAGCAAAAGATGAAAGCTCAAGATAAGGGTGAAAGGAGCACTTCCAAGAGCGAACTACCTGAATTTAGATCAAGCAATCAGTTACTAAGGGCTTACACAGTCAAGCGTGAGAAGATAATGAGAAATCTTGGAGGATTTAATACACACATGACTGGAGTCAAAGAACCTAGTAGCAAGCAAAACAAGCCACCAACTTCTACAATAGTCGATTCCAGGGCTAAAGGGTTAGACATGCAAAATAAAGGAATCAACCAACCTTTGTTAAAGGTTGCATCCCAAGCACAATGCAAGTTATCAAATTTTGCAACAAGTGGCCAAATGAATTTGAATTCAAATAGGGATCTTGATCCGACAAAAAAGAAGGTTGCCATTGCAAGTATGACTCAGCCTACAGTTCTTAATCAAACCCAAGATCCAAAGAAATTTGTGACTGCAAGTCAAAAGAAATTGACAAGCGAAGCATCCATGACTAAAAACCAAGGATCTAGACAAATCCAAGATCCAAAAGGCCACCTTATGACTCAAAGCAAAGGATGTATACAGAATCAACATCCAAAGAGACAACCCATGAAAAAGATAGTGATTGAAGAAGTTGAGTCACCCTTGAAAAGGTCATTGGCTGAAAATGACAAATTTAGGGCCAAAAAGAAGCCCATCAAAAGGGTGTCAGCTGAAGATGATGAGATAAGGGAAAGTATAGGAAGTGCAACAAAGAAGACAAAAAGAATCCCATTGTGTCGGTCAATGTTAATTGAAGAGTTTCTTAAGGAGAATGGAGAAGTTGATGAAGAAGAAGAAGAAGGGATGGGAAATGAAACTGATAGTGCAGATGAAGAATATGTCGTGGAACAAGAGGAAGATGGCAAAAATAGTGATAATGTCATTGAAGGTAATAGTCAAGTAATTATTTGTTTTGTTTGATATATATTTATGTGAGTCATCTTTGGAATTTTCTCTTAAGTTATATAAGTTTAATGTCAAAATAGGGACAACTAAGAAAAGAACACGTGGACCAACTCAGTGCTTGCAAATACATGCGAGAAAAACCAAAGATCGTCAAGAAGTTATCTTAGACGACGATGGAGAGCCGATTGGACCTGATGACAAAATTGTATCTGACTTGAGTTATTTCCTTGGCACTATAGCAAGGAATGCAAGTTTTTGCCCCTTGATTTATACGAACTTTCGCGCCTTGGTCAATGATCACAAGGAACGTATTTGGGAATATGTTCAGGTATTGGAGATTAACTTTCAAATTTTTATTTGATCGTCATAAATTTATTAAATGTTGATGACAATGCTTTTTTTTAGGATAAATATATTATTTCTGATAGAGGAGAAAAAGCTGTGTTTTCTCGCATAAATGATGCATGGAGACGTTACAAATGTTATGTCAAGAGGATGCATTATTTGAAATACTCCACCTCCAAGGAAAGGTTAAAACAACGACTCACGAGCGCATTCAAGCTCATTTCAAGAAATTGATGGCATATTGGAGAAACGATACCATCCAAGTATGATAATTATACACCTTATTAATTATAAATACATATATATTATCTAACTTTAATTTTTTCCTCCACATTGTAGAACATTAGCTTAAAAATGTCGATAACAGGTCTAAGCAAAAGTATATGCACCGGACGGGGCCAATAAATTTTGCTAGAATTCGGGCAAAATTGGTATGATATCTATATTTGTGTATATGCTATTGTTATATTTAAAACAAAAAATTCTCCTAATCGTAGTTGTTATTTTATGTTTAATCTTTAACCAATAAAGCGTGCAAAGAAGGACAATGGAGAGGAAGTCATCCAGCGAAATGTTTATTGAACCCGCAGAAGGCCGAAAAGGAAAAGAAGTGGATGAAGAAACCCAAACCGCTATTGTAATTTTTGTTTAGTTTTTTGTTTCTCATTACTTATGTTTAAAGTCTTCATTTTTCATCGTTAATATTATTTATTTATTTATTAGGCTAAGCTTCAAGATTCGATCGAAAATTCTAGTGAAAGTAGACCAAGCATTTCAATCATTGCTTGGTAAAGAAAAGCCTGGTAGAGTACGTTGTTATGGAAAAACAGCCACTTGGCCCATGTTAAAGAAAAATCAAGAAATTGCTACCATTAAGAAACACTATGATGATGAATTGAGCGACGTGAAGAAGAGGATGCAAGCATACGAGTCACTTCTAAAATCTGTACTGAAGCAGCAACATCCAGATTTAAGTGAAGAGGATGTGGATAACATGATGGGACGTGCTATGGGCATGACAAATACTGCAACACTTAATTCGTCTACATCGACTCATGTTCCTGAAAAGGTATATAGTGTTTTTTAAGACATTGTCTTTTGGTAATATATAACTTTGTATGAAAACACCTGCTTTCTGTCTATCATTGAATTTGGCTCTGCAGAATTTCAGTTTTGTAATGATAAGTGCAAACAGTCTTCATTTGCACATACTAATCATGATAAGTGCAACACTGAATTTGTATTATAAAGGGGCATGTCCTTTTTCTGTGTGAAGGGTTGCTGCAATGATGGTATGGTAATATATATGAATGCCTCAACCTTGGTGTAGTTTCTAGTAAGATTCAGTTTATAGTACTTAGTAATCAGTAAACTAGTTAATAATTTAACTGTTTCTTTGTTGTGGTTTTGAATCTAAGCAAATTAGTAGCTTATGGTTTAGCTTGGATTTTGGAAATGCAATTACTAATTAAGTAGCCTCCATTTGCAATGGTATCTATCTCCATATATTTGCACTCCATCTATACATGTTGAGCCTCTCTATTTGTTAGTGAAAGCTGCTGATCTGACTTTTTGACTGATCTATTCATATTAACTTGTTTTTATATGTGCAGTCTATACACGAAGATCATCCTAACGAAGATCATCCTGAAGATGAATGAAGTTAATTCATGGAAGATTTAGATGTTTTTATACTTATGATGAGAAGATGTAATTATGTACTGGTGTTTTGTGGTTGCGTAGTAGTGTTATAATATTTTGATATACTTAGACAAAGTTTTTAACCTTTGCTACTTGTATTAAGACTTCGTTATATTAAACTCTTGTTTATTATTAAATAGCTATAAAAAATTTAATGGTTTAGTTGTTTTAAATGATAGTAATTAATTATCTATATGGTTTATTCACATTTATAATTTACCGTATTTATTTAATTATGCGTTGAAATTATTTTATTGAAAATGAGTCGTGGCTAAAAGTATAACCGTGGCTTAAAATATAGGCAATGCTAGTATAATCGTGGCTTAAAGTATAGGCAACGTTTATGTCACCGTGGCCTAAAACAAGACCGTAAAAACCGTGGCACGAACAGGTCTAGAAAACCGTGGCCTATTCTTGAAGTTGGCAACGTTTGCATATGTGTGGCCTAAAGGTATAGGCCACGGTTAAAATTTTGTTGCCCAAAAGACGAGACAACGGTAGTATAACCGCGGCTTAAAGTATAGGCAACGGTTATGTCACCGTGGTCTAAAGCAAGACCAGAAAACCGTGGCCTGAAACAGGTCCAGAAAACCGTGGCCTGTTTGTGTGTTATAGGCAACGGTTTTCTGTGTAGCGTGGGCGAAAACAAAAAACCGTGGCGTAAAGGAATAGGCAACGACCGCATACTCCACGGCTACAAAACCGTGGCCAAACCGTTGGCTAAAGTTTAGGCCGCGGTTTTTTCATTTCTGGCCACGGTTTTTTGTTGTTGCCTAAACTGATTTTTGCTGTAGTGATGCCAAACTCACATTTCATTATTTATCTGGTTAACGAAGTTCATTTATTTGGTTAATGCAGTCCATTATCTGGTTAATGACAAATATTTTTTTAACCAGTTAAAAAAATCTAAAAAAAATAAAAAAAATTTGGGAAAAAAAAAGTGTCGTACTGTACAGACCGTATGTCCGTACAGTACGGACCGTATACGTATTGTATCTGTGTCATTTTTTGTGTTCAAAAAACATTATTGTAATATTATTGACAATACCGATAACAGTTGCTAGTACTGAAATAAGTTTTTCAAAATTAAAATTGATCGAATCCTATCTTAGATCAACAATGCTACGTGATAGATTGAATAGATTAGAAATATTATCTTTGAAGTGAAATATTAGAATTATTCAACTTTAATAAATGATTTCACAGCTCAAAAAAACTAAAAAAATAATACGAAAATTAATAATTTACATTATATTAAGTCTATCTGATAGTTTTGCCTAAGACCTCAAATTTTCTAAACACGGCCACAGCCCCATCATGTCCACGTATTTTTATGAAAAGATTCGGAAATGAATTTCTATAATTGATGTTTATGTTGATGACATAAATTTTATTGGAACTCAGAGCTTTCAAAAACTGTAGATTGCTTAAAGAAAGAGTTTGAGATAAAGGACTTAGGAGATTACAAATTGAGTATTTAAAGAATTAAATTTGAGTGCATCAACAAGCTTATATAGAAAATGTGCTAAAACAGATCTATATGACAAATCACTTCTATTGTTCACTTCAATGGTTGTAAGGTCATTAAATGTGAACAAAAGTTCCTTTTAGACCTCGAGAAAAGGATGGAGAGCTATTTGGTCCTGAAGTAACATATCTTAGTGCAATTGGGGCACTAATATACTTGCTAATTATACACATCCTGATACTTCGCTTGTTGTCAATCTATTAGCAAGATATACTTCACCTACACGAAAACATTGGAATGGAGTCAAACATATATTACCTTAGAAGTATGATAGATATGGGGTTTATTTTATTTAAATGTACCCAAGTCAGATTTAATCAGTTATGCAAACAACCTTTCTAACCCCCAAGATGGTAGATCACAAATAGACTATTTGTTTACGTGTGGTGGTACAACCATTTCATGGTGGTATGTGAAATACATAATAACAGTTGCATCATCTAATCATGCAGAAATTTTAGCACTACATAAGGCAAGTTGAGAATGCATTTTGTTGAGGTTTGTGATTCAACACATACAAGAGAATTGTTATTTGTCTTCCAGGAAAATGATTGCAACGATCCTATATGAGGATAATACTGCATACATTGTTCAGTTGAAAAAAGGGTATATTAAAGGAGATAAAACAAAACATATTTCAGCAGAGTTATATTTTTCACTCATGATCTTCAAAAGAATGATGATATAATGTTGGGCCCACTTATGTCCATCCAAAGAAAAAAGAGGCGGCGTTGTTTTGTTGATTTGTCAGGATTGGAAAATCAACAAAATAAATTGAAAGACACGACCACCGTTTTACTGATTTGTTAAGATTAGAACACTACAGCAAAAATCAGTTTAGGCAACAACAAAAAACCGTGGCCAGAAATGAAAAAACCGTGGCCTAAACTTTAGGCAACGGTTTGGCCACGGTTTTGTAGGCGTGGAGTATGCGGCCGTTGCCTATTCCTTTACGCCACGGTTTTTTGTTTTCGCCCACGCTACACAGAAAACCGTTGCCTATAACACACAAACAAAGCCACAGTTTTACGGACTGTTTCAGTGCCACGGTTTTTCGGTCTTGCTTTAGACCACGGTGACATAACCGTTGCCTATACTTTAAGCCACGGTTATACTAGCGTTGTCTCGTCTTTTGGGCAACAAAATTTTAACCGTGGCCTATACCTTTAGGCCACACATATGCAAACGTTGCCAACTTCAAGAACAGGCCACGGTTTTCTAGACCTGTTTTAGGCCGCGATTTTCTGGTCTTGTTTTAGACCACGGTGACATAAACGTTGCCTATATTTTAAGCTACAGTGCATTGCCTATATTTTAAGCCACAGTTATACTTTTTTAGCCGCGACTCATTTTCAATAAAATAATTTCAACGCATAATTAAATAAATACGGTAAATTATAAATGTGAATAAACCATATAGATAATTAATTACTATAATTTAAAACAACTAAACCATTAAATTTTTATAGCTATTTAATAATAAACAAGATTTTAATATAACCAAGTCTTAATACAAGTAGCAAAGGTTAAAAACTTTGTCTAAGTATATCAAAATATTATAACACTACTACGCAACCATAAAACACCAAGATCTTTACTGACTCCCGAGCCGAGTCCTAGTGTGCCCGCCGACCGCTGCAGATCGCCTCTGCCTCGCTTATCCGAGCTTGAAGTTGCCACCGACCGAGACGCGCTGCATCCGACTTCCAGACGACTCTCCCGATGATAACACCGAGCAGGGAAGCGGCGAGCTAATCCTGACTCACGAACCTTCGAGAACGGACGTGCCCGAGACAACGCTTGAGCCGTTGTCACCCTAAAGATTGAAGTTTACGTGGCAGACGCAACGGGCTTGGGCAGCGCGAAATATCGTGAAGAGATCAATAATCCCCGAATTGTCAGGGAGGAATTGCCGCGCGCAGAAATTGGATCAGTGGTTGTTTTCCTTCCACGCAGCTCCACTATATAAAGGGGGTTGAACCCCCCAGGTTTGCATACTCTCTACTTACTCTAAACCCTAATATATTCTGCGCTGTTTCTCCTCCAAAGCCCTATCTGACTTAGGCATCGAAGTGTCTTTGCAGGTACCACCCCCCTTCATCGGACTCTGGAAGAGGGAGCACCCAATCCCAAGGAGGAGGAGAGCCCTACCATTTCCAGCATCAACATAGTGTCTTTGCAGGTACCACCCCCTTCATCGGACTCTGGAAGAGGGAGCACCCAATCCCAAGGAGGAGGAGAGCCCTACCATTTCCAGCATCAACAAGTACATAATTACATCTTGTCATCATAAGTCTAAAAACATCTAAATCTTCCACGAATTAACTTCATTCATCTTCAGGATGATCTTCATCAAGAATTTCTTTGTGTATAGACTGCACATAAAAATAAGTTAATATGAATGGATCACTCAAAAAGTCAGATCAGCAGCTTTCACTAGCAAATAGAAAGGCTCAACATGTATAGATGGAGTGCAAATATATGGAGATAGATACCACTGCAAATGGAGGCTACTTAATTAGTAATTGCATTTCCAAAATCCAAGCTAAACCATAAGCTACTAATTTGCTTAGATTCAAAATCACAACAAAGAAACAGTTAAATTATTAACTAGTTTACTGATTACTAAGTACTATAAACCGAATCTTACTAGAAACTACACCAAGGTTGAGGCATTCATATATATTACCATACCATCATTGCAGTAAGCCTTCACACTGAAAAAGGACATGCCCCTTTACAATACAAATTCAGTGTTGTTCACTTTTAATAAACCCACGGCTATGTACTCAAATCATTTGTAAAAGATGGACATAAGGGTACAATTATTCACTTGATCAGCTCAATTCAACTTGCAAGTTTTATTTTTACTAAAAGAGGAAAGGCATGTTGTATTAGAGGCAGAAGAGAAGCAAAAACATCAAACCTTTTAGAAAAGAAGCAAACACAAACAAACCCAGAAATAGTCCCATAATAAAAAAAAACATCAAACTTTAAAAGAGAAACAACTTTCAACAGATCTAAACAAAGACCCTCAATGCTGAAATATTTGAGCGGAACAAAAGATTCAGTTGCAGCACAAATGACCAAGAAATGTAGAAGATTCACAAAGTAGCATTTTATTACTATTACATAATCTAATAAATAATTTGAATCCATAATAGTACAATTACAACCTCTCAAATTTGAATCAAATTATTAGCATTTATGAATTGTAGTTAATATTATTCTACAAGCCTTTTTAAATAAAGGAGACATATAAAATATATGTAACATACATATACTACCTGTTGAGACTGTATTGGAGTTGAAGAGCAAGTGAGGAGGCAAAGGGTTGCGTTTGTAGTAGTTGAAGAGCGAGTATGAGTGTGTCCATGGCACCGACGTCTCTACTGCACTGTTGTTACTTGTAGCGAGTTATACCACAAAACCTGGTATTTGGCAGGAACATGTCCCATTAAGAATCAACTATAAAAAGAATCAAAATAGGATGCAATGCATCAAAACAACAAGGGTGTACCAAAAAAGCTGCACTTTTTCTAGTGACAATTTTATCACAGCAATTAGAGCATGTAGTTCAAACAGTTAGAGTTGCAATCAGTAATAAGACTAGTTGGGTACTTGAAGGCTTGGATCAATAGACATTGAGAAGGTATGACTTTTACTTGGTCCAGAGGAAAAATCTCATTGAGAAGAGGGCCAAAAAGGTGACAAGGTATGGCTTTTACTCAGTTTAGAGGAAAAATCTCATTGAGAAAAGGGTCAAAAAAACAATGCAACAAAATTAATCAAAAGATCAGAAACTATTAGTATCAAGTTAGAATAATACCCACTTCCCTTCATCATCATAAAGATGAATACCTACCTCCTATCACCATGATATACTACTATAATTATTCAATCTACAGTGCTATTAATTCAATTAAACAAGATAGAAGAATAATCATTGCAGGGGATATATCTAAGTGTAAACAAAGGGAAAAAGCATGAACTGCATGTTTGGAAGTTTAACTAACAAGCAAAAGTCAATCTTAGAATAGAAACTCACCAACTGCAACTTTTGCAAGTCCAGGAAGATCAACCAGTGTCAAATTGACCACTGTCAATTCACAAATTAAATGCATGAAACAAATACTTAAATAATAACATTTAATTTTTTTTATAAAAAAGGAGTACCTCTTATGAAAGAAGAGCCAAAGATTGTGGAAGTAAAAGATAGTACATGCTATTCAACACTAATTATAAAAATGAGTGGTACTGGCACTCATCGATATTAATATTATTTGATGGCAAAACCAAATTGTACACCATGAGAGGGAGTAGATACTCAAATGGATGGGAGTAGGTACTCTGAGTAGATACTCAGATCCTCCACTTCAATCAATGCAAATGAATCAAATTTTTACCTTTCCAAAATAAGGGTTGCCCTTAAGAACTAGCAAATGTTGGATGTAAAATCATCATTTCACATTCCAGGGTGCAAAGACTATCAAAAGAGATCATAATAAAAACCAGGTCACCAAGAGAGGAAGCATTCAGAGAGATAGATTTGAATATGAACTAGCCTGGTGGAGTTCACAAGCTTGCCACGACTGGGTGGGTCCAACGAGCCATTTACATCACAAACTGATATGCTTTTTTTATAGGCAAATTTCAATTCATTAGTAAAAAATGAAGAATATACTTTAGCACAAGCTGTGCAAAAATCCAAAACCAATAAAATATGAAACAAAAAACATAGTAAAATATAATTTCCAAACTCCTAGGAAAACATACCAACCCAAAATACAGGCCCAAGATAAATGCTGAAGTACAACACAGTAATGTGACAAGCACATACAATTGATAAAAACAATCGACAAAAATCAATAACTCTTCTTCCAATTGATGGTAGCAACCAGCACAAGATCAACACCAAAAATCAAATAGGAAGATCATTCCTCAACCCAATACTGCTATTGATGTATGTAAGTGAAAAAACCAAATTCTTGCAAATTAGACCACCATTATTAGTTCAGCAGAAACACCGATGCTAAATATCCATTCAGCTGAGAGGCACAAAGTTCCTAATCAATGCATTACAACTTACCACCAATTATTGAACTTATGACAGTAACTTGGAATTATGTGTGCATGTAATTGGCATCGTGAAACAAGCCATAACCAGAATATGCATACGCCAAACACTTAAACCTTGATATCCTCTCTGCAGAAAAAACCTCTGTTATGGCATAAAATTTGAGAGCAAATATCACGACCATGATCAGCAAACTGCTCAGAATTCACCACATCAAAAGCCAAATACACCATACAGCACCCCACATCCAATTCCAACGAGACATCAAAATTGTGTAACGCTTAACATACATCATATCACCAACCCATTTGGACAAACATTTGTAAATCTATATTTTAAAATAATGAAAATGTAAATAATTTTCTTACCAAATATTTTGAAATTTTTTCCAGACTTTACCACAACTTGCAGAACCAGCTAAGCAAGCATATATTATTCATGCCTTGTATGTTTGATATCTCCATTCTATATTTCATCATTAAGAAAAAAATAAATAAAAGAGAAATGCACTTTCTGCTTTACTTTTTTTAAAAGAAAGTATAAAATAATTAAGAATATCATGGAACAAAACTTGATATTCCAATTCCCTGAAATGCAATAGCCAACGAAAATGAAAACATGAACTTTTCCTAGAACTAAAAGACTATTAACCTTATTGCTAGCTGTGTATGTACTAAGGCTTTTGCCTCCCTTTGCAAATATAACATAAATCAAAGTGCTTCTCAATCACTTTATTCAATCATATGACATAAACTACTATAATTTGGTTACCATCACGCAAGATGGGTCTTGCCCATAGCCACAAAAGACATAAATTGAAATAAAGTGAAAGGATTAGCACCGTGAAGCAGGGCGGTGTCTAGGATCAGAATCCTTGAGGGATAGCCGGCTCTGCAAGTGGTAGGAGTAGACTTTACTGCGATCATGCGCTTCAATCCGACAGCACAATCCGAAAGCAACGCAACGGACCCTGTGGAGAGTGTGCTGCATAGGTGCTGAACGAACGCACGGGTGGGTCTCATGATCGAGCGCGAGGGTGGGTCTCGTGGTCGAGCGCGAAGGTGCTGCAGTGGGCAAGGACGAAGTCGCGCTGGTGTGACGGCGGAACCAGGCTTAGGGCCTCTCACTGTGTCTTCTTCTCTCTCTCTCTCTCTCTCTCTCTCTATTTTCCCACATCAGTGACGAGATATTGAGACCAGAGAATGCAGAACCGACCAAGATTAGAAAGCCAGAGTCGTAGTTTTGTCTTGGGCGAAAAGGGGGTTTTGAGCGAAAAGGTCAGCTGTGCAAAGAAGGGTTCGGTTTTTTGTTAGGGAGCCACACACATACGCAGGTTTGGGGATGAAACTTTTAATTTAAATTTGTTATTCTTAAGTGATACTGTCCAAAGATTTGGGTTTCCCCGGTGGCTTTTAGCCCACAGTTTTACACCGTAGTGCATTGTCTTATTTATTTTAGTTTGTAGCCAACGGTTAATCAGTGTTGCCGATTAAAAACTCAAAGGCCACGGCTAGGCAAACGCAGTCTATGACGTCAACGGTTGACTAATCGTGGCCTCTACGATGACAATAATTCATGAAACGTAGCCCAAGTTAAACAGGCAACGGTTGTGCACTTGAATTGAAATCGATGAAAGTAAATATATATTTTATTGGCCACACATGAAAAACTGTTGCCTATTCAAGTTTAGGCTACACTTTTTTAACTGTTGACATATTTAGTGTGGCCTAAAGTAAAAAATGTTGTAGTGGAATGACTATCTTTCAATTTATTTTGTTGATTTTCCAATCCCGACAAATCAACAAAACGACACCCTCTCTTTTTCTTTGGATGGACATAAGTGGGTCCAACATTCTCCCTCTGCAACTAAAGAATAAAAATATCCTTCACAGCTCCCCCTGCAACTGACATAAGCTCCCCCTAAATCCAAACCTCCATCTTTGTGTGCTTTCTGCCAACATCTTTCATCTACAAGTCTTCAATGGTGCAACTACTTGTACGTGTACCGCCGTAATCTTTCATCAATGGGACACACTGCTTGACCTCCACTGTCAGGAAGACTTTCGACACAAGGATCTATATACAGATCCACGTGTTCTTCAATAATCGTCTAAACTGGTCATCTGGTCGCACCAATAGCTTTGAGCCGGTCCCCTCTAGTTGCACCAACATTTGAACCAAGCTCTAATACCACTGTTGGTAAAAATCTGCACGCACCACTCTGATTCACTCACACACACCCAAGGATTTTTGATACCAATGTTGGGGAATCTCCATACACACACAAAGGAATACTAAAGGACACAAGAATTTATGTGGTTCGACACCTCTTGTCTACGTCCATGGAACAACACAAAATTATTCCACTATCACAAATATAAAGTT
The DNA here is from genome assembly GCA_037113605.1 of Calophaca sinica. NCBI lineage: Eukaryota > Viridiplantae > Streptophyta > Magnoliopsida > Fabales > Fabaceae > Calophaca > Calophaca sinica. The sequence goes on from CM073734.1 coordinate 73,416,831, forward strand.
ACAATCAGTATTGTAACTCATCCCACAATACAACAAGTTTTCTGGCACAAACTTATACCACTTGTAGGGAATATTTGAGGGAAGTACCAATAGACTTTGACCACATTTGTTTCCAAAACCTTAACGTGTTGGGTTAATGGATCTAGCCTCTTATGTAATCTCCATTTTGTTCATTATTAGGCGATGTTAGACTTCTTTATTTCTCACACTTGGATACCCAACATATAAGCATTCAACAAATTTGTTCATGTTATAATCTAGCAGATCTTCTTACAAAGTCACAGCCAAGTAAACTTTTTGAGCAACTAGTACAAAAGATTGGTCTTCGTCGTCTCAAAGACGATTGTCTGCATGAGGGGGAGAAATAATTAAATATGTTTTGTACCTTTTTTTCTTCGTCATGATTTTATCCTATTTGGTTTTTCTGGTAAGGTTTTTAAAGAGACAATTCACATACAAAGGATATAGTACTTTTTTTCCACTCGATTTTTTTCTAGTAAGGTTTTAATGAGACATATCCTTAATGGACATCATCCAAGGGGGATATTATGAATATTTTGCAGATGTTTATCTCCCTAAGCTTTTTAACATCCCTAAACTGCTTTTATAACTCCATGAGTAAAAGGCTTTCACTCATTTTATTGCTCTTAACTTAATATGTTAATGAGACATTATGTTAAGACGTTAATATGTTGTAAGTTACAAGATTTGTGTCCTATAAAATGGACTCATGTAGCATTGTAAAGATTGCACCTTGAAGAGTACAGTACAAAGACTTTCTTATTCTCTCTTTACTAAACAATGATGTTTTCTTATTTGTCAAACCCTACAAAAAGGGGTGGAAGCAGGCTAGGCCTCACAAGATGTTGCTTAAATAGGTTTGGCCTGTTCGAAAGTTTTATGGCCCAAACTTGACCTGTTACCTGTCATATGCTTTATTTTAGGTCTGACCTGATATTTTTGAAAGCATGATATGACATGTTAGCCTATTTAAAGGCCCGCCATTCGACTAATCTCTAAGTAAGTTAAAAGGCTAATAGACCAAAAAGAATAAACTTTATGCACGATAAAGTATAAATTATAAATAATTAAACCGTTACTACTCGAGAGCATGAACTTTCTAGGATTGAGACTGTCATGTATATTTGATATTGGTCTTTTTAAATCTCGGATCTAATCTTTTTAAAGCATAACACGACTTAAAATCCCTTAAAAATATATTTTGTAATAAAGCCTTTAACTAGTATCAATAATCAACTTTTAGACTAAAGTATTTTATGTATGCTATTATGCTTAAATCTTTAGAACGGTAAATAAGTAAACAATTTTAATCACAACAAAAATTTTATCATATTATTTATATTTATTTAAATAGGCTGGCCTGTTAAACCTAAGAGGCTTTTTAGTTGGCCAATAGTCTGTCATTTTTAGCTAAATATGCTTTTCAAAAAGCATTGAGTCTATTGACATTGTCCATTTTGAAAAAAGTCTGACCTGTCTTGGGCCTGATGTAGGTCGGACTGTAGGCTCATGTTTGATGATCCGACCTATTTCCATTCCTACCTACAAATACATGTCGTTACACACCCAATTATTACCCATTTATACCTAAAATAAGTGCCTAATTTTATCCCAGAGTGCTAGTTCAGTGATAATTGTCTAATCTTATAATTCCAAGTGATTGTGTTCAAATCCTCAAGGACAGCTTATATGGCCTAAGTGTCTCCCCTCTCTCTATTAATAAAAAAAACCCATCCACACCCCTTTTAAAAAAGTACCTAATTTTTTTTTTGAAAAATACTCCCTTCGGTCCTCAATGAGATAAAAATGTGTTTTTTAGGGGTCCAAAATATAAGAGATATGTGAGATAAAAAAGTGTTTTTTATTGAAAAAAAGAGTGTTTTTCTTAGTTTTAATGAATTAAGATTTTGTTTCTTATATTTAGGATAAGAGGTAGCATCTTGTACGTACCCAATGTATATTTACCAGGTACGAGTACTAAGCCAGTAAGTGTGTGGATTTAATTTTGGAGTATCGGTGCTTAATGGGTGTTACACTTAGGGTGTGTTTGGTTGGAGGGTTTTGGAGGGGAGGGGAGGGGAGGAGAGGGGAGGAGTTATTTTAAATTATGTTTGTTTGGTTCAATTTTTTTAAAGGGAGGGGAGGGGAGGGGAGCAAAATCTCTCCTAAGCCAATTTTGGCTCCCCTCCCAAAGTGGGGGTTTTGGAGGGGAGGAGAGATTAAATTATTTAAAATAAAATTACTTAAATATCCTTATATATAACATAATATAAAAGACTATAAGGATATACTAAGTAAATTAATCTCTCCTTTCATTAAAATCCTCCCTCCTCTCCCCAACCAAACAATGAAAGACTTCTCTCCTCCCTCCTCCCTCCTCTCAACCAAACACAAAATCAAATTAAATCCCTCTCCTCCCTTCCCTTCCCTCCCCTCCCCTCCATTAAAATCCCTCCCCTCCCCTCCCCTCGTTTGAACCAAACAGACACTTACACTGTTACGTAATCCCAACACAACAAGTTCCTTTGGAGTTTCCTATCCCTCCATAGATTAGCGTTTCATTTGTAGGTTAATCAACGTTAATCAATCGATCAAGGTTCAGTTGTGGTTAGAGATACTAGTTGGGTATCTCCGGGAGAGAGTGGGAGAAAGAGAGGGAGAGAGATGGAAAATAAGAGCAAAATTTTGATAATTGGGGCGACGGGAAGTCTGGGTTACAATTTAGCAGAAGCAAGTCTCAAATTTTGTCACCCAACATTTGTTCTTGTCAGAGACTCCGCTTTTTCTGACCCCATAAAATCCCAAAAGCTTCAATTCCTTTCCCATGCCGGAGCTACCCTTCTCAATGTCTGCCCTTTTTGCAGTTTTCTTTTTTTTTCAATTTTCCTGAGAGTCTTATCTCATTCTTAATCTAATGGTTGCTATTTTATGCTCTGCAGGGTTCGCTCCAAGACGAAGCTAGCCTTGTTGAGGCTGTCAAGTTAGTAGATGTTGTAATTTGTGCTGTTTCAGCTAAACAGACTCTAGGGCAAAAGCTTCTTATCCGAATTATCAAACAACTTGGCTGTATCAAGGTACATTGGTGAAATTGTTGAATCCACTAATTATTCGAAAAAGTTTGTGTCTTTCTTTCTCACTGTTATTTAGAACCAAGAGAGCATCCTGATCCTTGTTTTTGTATCTATTTCTGTTTCTTGTCTTTTTGGTTAATGAACTTATTCTTGAGAAGAAATTAGAAGTGTGTTTGGTAAATTTTAAATGATATTTAGCTTGTGCTTTTCCTGAACCTTTGAATCATGAGCCCTCAAATCCTCAATGCCTGATTTTTAGACCTTGTTGATTGAAAAAGTGTATTTTGTTGAGAATGCGGATCCTTTATCTCTTGCATATCATAGTTGATACGTTCTGCACAGGGCTGTGTCTAGAATTTTTGAGACCTTATGCAAAATTATCAAAGACACTTAATATAATATAAATTATTAGTCCTTATATTATTCTTGTAGTACTTAGACTAGACCTTTGAAATCATATTATCTCATTTGAGAATTCACTTCAGAAGAACGTAATGCATTGATTCCTTTTTATATTACCGTTGGATTAAAACTTTAAAAATGACTTACTTGACCTCTATATATTTCTCTATTCATTAATGGTCAATGGGTGGGCCTAAATTAAAACATTAAATACGATTTACTAGGCCTCGATATATTTCTCTATCCATTAAATTTACTAGTAAGTAATAACCAATGTGTGGGACAAGGTGGGGCCTAAGTCAATTGCCTCACTGGCCTTACCATTGCCACGACACTAGTTCCTTTCATTGGGATATATGTTGCCAGGGTTCTCATTATGGATTTGTGTTTATTAGTGAGGCATCTGTTCCTTGCATTATTAAACTGTTAAATGTGTTCAATGATTCGTTGTTAGTTGTGGGCTACAGAGGTTCATCCCATCTGAATTTGGCTCAGATCCTACTCGGGTTCGAGTATCTGAACTTGATGATGGCTATAATTTCTATGCACCCAAAATTGAAATTCGGAGACTTGTGGAAGCTGAAGGCATTCCATATACTTTCATCTCCTGCAATTTCTTTATGAGGGTTTTGCTTCCTTCTCTTGTTCAACCAGGCTTAAAAGCTCCTCCTAGGGACAAAGTAACCATATTTGGTGATGGGAATACAAAAGGTCTGCTTGATCAGGACCATTTTTATTCTTCAAGTGATGTTCTTGTACTTGGTGCTAATTCATGAATGGTTCCTTTGCAGGTGTCTTTATGCAGGAATGTGATGTTGCTGCTTTCACTATCAATACAGTGGATGACCCTCGCACGTTAAATAAAGTGTTGTACTTGAGACCCCCAGGAAATGTTTATTCTTTGAATGAGCTGGTTGAGTTATGGGAGACTAAGACTGGGAAGAAGCTTGAGAAATTGCATGTCTCAGAAGAAGAGCTGCTGGAGAAAATCAAAGGTATACAACATATGAATCACTCCACTACAAGACAATTTGGATAAACTTCTCTAAGAAATATTAAAATAATCTTACAACAACTATGAGTTTTCTAAACAATAGTTTCTTGTATAAGTTGTGTTGAGATTCCTGTTATTCCACCCACACTAGTCAACGTTTCAGATGTCCAGTCCTAAGCGTGAGGGGGTGTTTTGAGAGTCCCACATCGACTTGAGATATGGTTTAAGGAGTGGTTATAAGGTTTGGCTAGTCATCACTTTACAAGCTGGTTTTATGTGGTTGAGTTAGGTCATAACCCCAAATTCTAGTAAGTTGAAATTAGTTTCTGCATTTTAATTTCAATTTTTTCAAAGACTTTCATCTAACTTCTCCATGTGTATCTATAAGTTTATAAAGACTTTTTTTTATTAAGGAAGAGCCATAATGTTATTTTAATTGAAAAATTCCGGTTAACTAGAAGCTAATCCAAACTGATCCTATGAATTACTTGTAACTTTTGTTGCAGATTCTTGTCATTTAAGACTTTAGGAGGCATGAAAAATAATCTCATACAACAAGGACACGTATGAGGAAAAATTCTAATAACGTTTGCAATTTTTTTGGCATTGCAGGGACTACTTTCCCTTCCAACTTCGAGTTGCTTTTTATATATTCTGCTTTCATAAAGGGAGATCACACATATTTTGATATTGAGCCATCCTCTGGTGTGAACGGTACAGAATTATATCCACAGCTGAAATATACCACAATCAGCGAATTCTTAGACACATTAGTTTAGGCTTTGTTTAGGATGTTGGGAAAATGAGAACATATTACGTTGAAAGCTCCATTTTTTTTTCCATTTTATGTTTATGTTTATATTTCTAAACACAGTTTAAGAATGTGTAAATGTGTTGAACAAATTAACAATGCTAGGAGTGGTTGGCACAAAATTCAGCAATAAACTGATAGGGTATTCCGCTAGGAGTTCCCTGTTTTCTACACTTTGTGTGCTTCTCTTCATTATGGCTAAGTTGTCGGTAACGACGATCCGTGTGCTTCTTTTTATTGATTTTCAACCTTTGTATGATTGAATCACAGTCGTTGGATTACCAATTGCCAAGGCTGTTGGTGACGATGATTTGTGTGATCCTATTTATTGATTTTCTGTTATTGGATCATTGAATCACCGTTGTTGGATTAGCAATAGCCTAGGTTGTCGATAATGGCAATCAGTGTGCAACTCATTTAAGCTTCTCAAATATTGTTTTTAACAAGTGCTTGAATTTTTAATCCACGATATTTTGTTGCTATTATGATGCTGAACAATTTCTTTCGTTGAAATCCAAGGAAAATATAATTAAAATTATGTTGGATTTTCTTTTTCAGTAAATAAATCATATTGGATTTGACATTAAGAATAATTGACTTATTAATCCACAGGCCTCACTTCAGAGTTCGCTTTAGGCCTCAATAGATGTTTGACCGGCCCCGTATGTATGTATTATGTGTGTATATATATACTATATATGATATATAATATATTTAATTTCATATGATAATATATATATATATATATATATGGGAAATGCTAATATACTCCCACTTGCTTTTTAGAAGGAGTATATTAGCTTTGTACTCCCAGTCGTGTTTTAAGCCTGAGAACCAACGGTGGAAGTCAGGCGAAAAATATTTACCAATTCTACCACCGTTGGAAGTCACGTGAAAAATTTTGACTTCGTTAATGCTAAGAGCTACCGGGCCCGGTAGCTCTTTGACAAGCAAGTGTTTAGACGTCAAAAAGCGACCGAATATGTGAATAGTTATTTTTTCGAATTCAGAATTTTTTGTTTTTTTTTTAAAATTAAAAAGTAAGTAACTTTTTGAAAAAATTAACTAAAAACTATGTAAAAAGTGGGAGTACAATGCAAATATACTCCTTCTAAAAAGCAAGTGGGAGTATATTAGCATTCCCCTATATATATATATATATATATATATATATTAACAATCTTTTGAATCAAATTCAAACTTCCATTTGTTCGGATTTACCTAATGCTTTTTGGGAAAGGAAACAACACATTGTTGAATTTCTTTATGAAAAAGATTTTCAAGAAAAACAAATCCCAACAAAAGCTAGGCCAATTCAAATGAATGAAGAACTTCTTCAATTTTGCCAAAAAGAAATCAAAGATTTATTAGACAAAAGATTAATTCGCAAGAGTAAATGTCCTTGGTTTTGTTCTGCTTTTTATGTCAATAAACAAGCTGAAATTGAAAGAGGGACACCTAGGCTTGTTATCAATTACAAATCTCTTAATCAAGCACTTTGCTGGATTAGATACTCAATCCCCAATAAAAAAAACCTTTTGAATCGTCTACACGATGCAAAATGGTATCAGAGCGTGATGGGGAATGTGATATTATTCTTGAATTCTGAGTTATTTCTCTGAGTTACTTGTTATGTTTAATCATGTTAAAGTTCCGATTTGCTGGTAGTACTCAACGTATTGTTCTTAACTAAAATTATGTTGTTTAAAGTTTTATGAAAAGGAATTAAAACTTTTACAGATCTACCGGAAGTACTCAACCTCTTAGGCACTGTTTGCTTAAGATTCTCGGTGGTCAAACGGTCATTTGACCGAAGCTTGCTGAGACAAGCTTTTGCCTCGAAACGGAGAATGTGGTACTGTGCAAGCACTGTGGCGTTGGAAACCATCGTTTGAAGTGCAATACAAACAGGCACTTATTCATTAACTAAAAAATTGTTTCGTTAAAGGATTTATCAAAAGGCAGTAAAACCTTTCAGATCTGACTTTGATCTCTGTAAGATGGAGGCTAGCAGTAAGTTCCGACGGATTGGGCAGTGAGTCTATGGCCATGTCTAAGCAGGAATTGTTTAGATCTGAAAGTATTTTAAAAGTCCTTGGTTTATGAATAATATTGAGGTGGCTTTTGCTAGGTCTGGAAAGATTTATTAGTCCTTGGTTTAAGAACAATACATTTCGAGGTGGCTTTATACAGATCTGGAATAAATATGTATGGTTAAACCTATATGAGTAAATTAGAAAATAATTGTTAATTCAAGTTCAATATTTATATTTCTAACGAACCAGGTGATGGTGATGATACTAATGGGTGAGGAAGACTTGTCTATTATTATGTTGCGATCTTTTTCTTCTCGCCTTTCCTTTAAGTCTTCTCAACCCTCATCCTCCTCTCTTACTGAAAATCAATCTCAATCTTTTTCCAATAAAGTCTTCAAAGAAGAAATTCGATTTGAAGATATCAATCAAGATTTAGACAATTGGGAAATCCCTAAAATCAAAGATGAAGATCTTTACAAAACAAAATGTTTTTATTTTAGTAGAAATACTTATGTGATAAAAACTACTGAACAAAAATACAAAATTCAAAAAGATGATGAAGAAATTCATTTGCTTTCTGAGAAAAGCATCAATGAACACAAAACCAAAAATTACAATTATCTGCACATAGGAAGTGTCCAAGTAGGAATGAAACCCCTTACTAGAGGATCTTTAGATGTTGCAGTTCTTCTCTGTTTAAGAGACAAAAGACACAATCGTTTTCAAGATTTCCTCTTAGGTACAGTTGAATCTAGCCTAAGTCACGGACCAATCTTTTTCAATTATTTTCCGGATCTAACTATTAGTCTGGATGACAAAAACATTCTTGATGTTTTATATCTAAATGTCAAACTCCATGGGTATGAATTCTATTAGATCAAATTTTCTCAAAACCAATTGTGACAAATGTGGGGAAACAACTTTGTTTCTGACCGACAATAGTAAAGCCAATATCATTGTGCCCAAAACAATTCAGTGGAGTGATATTACACTCCCAGACACATGGTCAATAGAAAAGGCAACAACAGCCTTACCAACAATCACCCCTGAATTTCAAGATACAGTTCAACATAAAACTGGTCAAGTAGACTTAGTTTTCAATAGGAGAAATTCATTTTCTCACTCTAGATCTGTTAGATCTACCAATGATTTTCAATCTGTTATGTCAAGAAGATCTTTTTCAATCTCTAGATCTATTTCTAGATCTCTCCCAAATGACCAACCTGAGACTTCTCATGATGGATCAACAATTCACTTACAAGGATTTGAGACCACAACCCCTGTAAGAACTTCATACCAAAAGGATGAAGAAGACCAAAGAACCATCCAATCTCCAACCTATTCCTCCCTTAATGAACCTTATGATATTAATGTTATATCATCTGAGTTTGTTATTGACAAACAATCTCTTAGAAAAGAATTCTATTCTGAGGATTGGACTCCTCACAGAGAATGGTTCTTCAAGCATTACTAGGGATCCGAAAGGACAGAAATCCAAAACAAATTCTATCAATTCCTTGAACGTATCCAATTCAATGATCAAGTACCCTTTCAAAGATAAGTTAATAGGTCGAAAGACTTTATACATTATTTTAGAATGGTATCTAAGAGATGGACAAGTAGTCCATTCTGATTTTCCTCCTAAAACAACTTTCGCTCTTAAGAGTAAAGACCAAAATAATCATGTTATGGCTTCTCCCTTCAAAACCAGAGCTGATGAAGGCCCTATATTAGCCAAGGATATCAAAGATCTCATGGAACAATCCAATTACACCAATAAGTATCTTCAAGCCTTAGGGAAAATTAGTGGAAAAGAGAAACAAAAGGATAAAGCCCCTCTTGATTCTGACAAAGATGATAAGCCAACAGCTTCCACTCAAATAGAAAAGCCCTTGTTTAATCCTTATAGGATTTCAAAACAACTCAAGACAACCTTACAACTTTCCAATCCTAGAAGACAAATTAAGAAGAAAATTGAAGAAGCCAGTAATGAGCTTCTTACCAAGATCAATCAACAATTGAAACTCTACACGTTAGTTATTCCTGAATCACCCATAACTCCACCTCCTATAAGTTCAGGTAGGAATCAATCCATCAATATGATAGGCAATTCCTCTTTTATCTGTTCAGAAGAAACCAATCCTGATATTAATCAAGAGATTAATATTAATCCGGTCATAACTGGCCCAAAACTCAATTGGAAAAAGTCAACTAAACTTTATTATCCCAGAGCTACAACTCCAGATCTTCCCTTAGAAGAAAAAGAATCCAATTTCAAAAGTTTCAATGCCAACAACGTCTATGAGTGGAACATAGATGGAGAAAATGAGTATGGCATAACAAAAATCCTTCAAAATATGACCATGGTTACCACTGCCTATGAAACATCCAATGATTGTCCAGAGACAATAATTGTTGAAATCTTAGTTGCAGGTTTCTGTGGCCAACTCAAAGAATGGGGGGATAATTATCTCACTGAAGAAGAAAAATATTCAATTCTTAATGCTATCAAATTAGATTCTGATGGTACTCCAATCTTAGAGAGTGATGCTAGCATCCCAGATGCTGTCAATACCTTAATTTTTACAATAGCTCAACATTTCATTGGAGATCCCTCTTTAATTAAAGATCGATCTATAGAGCTATTATCCAATCTTAGGTGTAAATCTTTAGGAGATTTTAGATGGTATAAGGATACCTTCTTAGCTAGAGTTTACACTAGAGAAGACAGCCAACAAGCATTTTGGAAAGAAAAATTCTTAGCTGTGTCTTCCCAAATCCCTTGGCGACAAAGTTAGAGAAAAACTTAAAAGCCAAAACCCCAATTCAGAAATCCCTTATGAGCAATTAAGTTATGGACAACTAATTGCCATAATCCAAAAGGTTGCTCTTAAGATCTGTCAAGATGAAAAGATCCACCAGCAATTAGCAAAAGAGAAAGCCTAAACCCGTAGGGACTTAGGGACTTTCTGTGAACAATTTGGCTTACCTTGTGCTAAGAAACCTTGGTCTAAGCCCAAACCAAAACACCATTACGGTCTTCCCAGACCTCAATATTACAAGAAAAATCGTTTTGGTAAACCTAAGCCAGAACCTAGAAATCAATCTACCAAGCCTTATGAGAAACATAATTCTCATACTAAACCCCAAGACAAAATTGTTTGTTATAAAAGTGGTAAACCCTGCCACATTAGTAGATATTGTAGGTTAAAAGGTAGGATCAAAGACTTAAATCTAGACCAAGATATTGAGGATAAGATTAATAATTTATTAATTGAATCCTCTCAGGAAGAAGATTCTTCTGAAGAATCCTTTGATAAATTTTCTGAAAACCTCAATCAAATTCTAGATGACGATTTATCTGAATCTTCTTGTCAGGTCAGTATCTTAACTAAGGAGAAAGATCTCCTTTTCGAAGCCATTAATGCTATTCCTGACCCTCAAGAAAAATTGAAATATCTTTAGAAACTAAAATCTTCTTGTAGTACCCTAATTTTGTCCGGCCTTTTTATTTTATTTTATTTTAATATTTATTTTAACTTTTTATTTTTTTTAGTAGTAGTAGTAATAATAAATAATATTTTTGGAGATTATAAAAGAAAGAAAGAAAAAGAAAAGAATAAACAAAAGAAGAAGAAAAAGAAAAATGGAATTTTTCTTTTTTGAGAAGGGGTGTGTAAGAAATAAAATTTGGTGGTGCAAACAGCAATTAAATCAAACTGGACGCAGCCCAGCCCAGCAGCACACACCTCCATTTTTTTGTTTTTACTCGCACACCCCCTCTTTTCTCCAATATAGCCCCAGCGCCTCACTTGCTCTCCATTACTGCGCGCACCCCATGCTCTTCTTTCTCGCACACCCTAAGCCCATTTTCCTCCCAATTCTCACGCAGCGGCCCATCAACCCAAACCTAACTCATTTAACTTAACCTAACCCTAAAACACAAAAGCCATTCACTCCCTCTCCTCATTCTCCCTGCGCCGCGGCGCATCTCTCTCTCTCTCTCTCTTTCTCTTCTTCCTCACTCAACCGTAGCCCTTCTCCTCCTACCCTAGCCGCCAACCATCTCTCTCTCTCCCTCCTCAGACCACGTTTCTCTGCCGTACTCAACGGTTATCTCCTCCATCTGGCCCATCTCCCTGCCAACGTCGCGTCACTCTCCTGCAAGCCGCCCAAGACCCGGTTTTCGCGTGAGAAGCAGAGAAGGAAGAAGAAAACCGGTGGATAAGGGATGTTATCTCTTTATTTCTCTTATTTTTATTTTATTTTCTTTTTTGAACTAATCTGATTTATTTGCTTCGCAGATGTGGTGCCTATAAAAAGGGAAGCAAGCAAAGTGGAAAAGGGGGCCGAACCCAAAAGAGAGGATTTTTTGGATCAAAAAGAGAGAGGGCAAGAAAACAGGAGATCAACAAGAAGGAAGCTGAAGAAAGCGTGAGGGAGAGCTTTCAATTTTTTAAACACTTTTAGAGTTTTTTAGGGTTCTGAACTTTTCTTTGTTTTTGGATCGAAGCTGTGTATTCAGGTGTTCTCCTCTTCTTCCTCTTCTTTTTGTAAATTCGTAGTATTACATTTCGCTTTTCATTTGTTTACGTATGTCTTACGGACTTGGTTTTGAACCAGTAGTATGGTTGCATGATTTCATCTTTTGTTGTTGAAGCTGATCTTTGATTTTGTTGAATCTGAGTTTTGATCTGAAGTACTTTAAATGTGATTTCATCGTTTTGTTTTTTGGCTTATTCTCGCTTTATTGTCGCTGTTATTGATTTAGTCATCTCATTGTCTCCTGTGTCCTGCATAATGGTGTAAATTAGGATTACAGGATTTGGCCTTCCAAAGGGGCCAAATCCAGGTAAAAGGGCTAAATTGCAAATAATTTAATTAAAAAGACTAAGTTGTAAATAATTTAAGTGTTATATTAGTAAATAAAGCATAAATCTGGGTAAAAAATAAAATATATATCTCTGTAATATAAAAAAAATGATTTTTTTATAAAATAAAAATCAGATTGTTTCCCTTTTTTTGTAATTAAAAGAATCAAGACTTAGATCTTATTTACTGTCAACAAAAATTAATATGTTTTCAACAATTATTATGTTTTCAAAAAAAGAAAGATGTTGTCATTATTATTATAGTTATTAAACTTTCTTTTCTCTGGAATTTTTTAATAAAAGGTAAATTAAAAACGAGATAAAGAAAATGTAATTAGGATTAAATAGTTGTTATTTCTGTTAAAAAAAAAGCGTTGTCATTCAATATTTTTTGATATATACACGTAATTAAAATATTCTTAGCACGCTTATATCTTTGTGGTATCTCTTCCTTTTTTAAACAAAAATAATACATATTTTAGGGAATTAAGTTTTAGGGCAAACTATTTTCAAATAATTAAAGGTACCATTTTTAATGGGCGTGCATGGATTTTAATCCTTCCTTGCGCGTAACCAACTCCCGGGCTCTAAATCTGGTCCAAAGACCTTTTTCTTTGTTAAATTAAAAATATATAATAAAAAAATATAGGTTTCCAATGTTTTCCTATAAAAATTAAAATATTGGTGGCGGCTCCATTTTTTTTTAAAAATTTTAAGGTGGTTGTCACAGCTGGCGACTCCACTGGGGACACTAGAGAGTTAGGCCTTATAATTGTTTGAATTTGTTTGTTTGCCTTACATGATTTATTTCCCTTGTATTTTATTCTACTCCTATTTGGTCATGGTATATTTTGCTCATATGCTTGTATATTTGAACCCTAGGGTAGAAGACATATGTATATATTATATGTTTATTTTGCAGCGGGTAGAATTTTAGGTCATTGCTCCTTTCACACACTTCACTTTGCACACTTATTTGCACACACTATGAGTGGGAGCCCTATACCCGGGCCCGAGTGAATATTAAGTTAGGAGAGGCTGCGTAGTGGGTGCTCTGCTGGACGTACGGCCAGTAGGTTCCTACGAAAGCCTCACCTAGAGTTTGACTCCATTTGAGAAAAAACCATCCTTTAATAGTATACCTATTATTGGTGGCAACATTTTCAAATGGGACCCTTGGCTCTAGGGACTGTTTAGTTTAGTACTTTAATCCACCCAAGGAAAGGCACTTAATGTGGACCATAGATCCTTTAAGAATTACCAACCTTGGTCACAAAAGGAGCATACCCTCCCTTATTATCCTTTTCGCTTATTTATTTCAAAAGAAAATCACAAAAATAATTTTTTTTTAAAAATCTTCTCTTTTAGAGCCCCAATCAATTATTTTGAAAAAATAGATACTTAGGTCTTTTAAAAAAGGGGGTATGATAATAATAGTAATAACGGTGACAAATTTTTTAAAAATAACTTAATGTGTACTAAAAGGTATATTTATTAAAATGACTGTGTTTTCGGAAATGAAATAAATTTGCAATTTTATTTTTCTTTCACTTTTGGAAAACAAAATCGTACTCATTCATTCATGCATACGCCATAACACTAATTTCCCATTCGTTCAGGCTTATCGGAAATTTCAAAAATCTTTGGAACAAATGTCTTCGGTGAGCGCAGTCACAGGGATAGAGAGGAGAAACACTTTGAAATTCAAGATCGAACCGCCTCGTTTGATGCATCTAAAAACTTTGGTTGATTTCATAGCTGAAAAGTGGATACAGTTGGATCGGATTAGCTTCGTGGGGAAATTTGGGAATATATTGGATCTGATAAATGTGGACGTACAAGTAGGAGCCCTAACGGCACTAGCCCAGTTTTATGACCCTCCTCTGAGATGTTTCACGTTCCGGAACTTCCAAATGGCACCGACTTTAGAAGAATATCAGAAGATCTTGGGGATCCCAGGAAGGACTAAAGGCCCGTACCGTCACGCAAAACATACTCCAACTATAGGTACCATTTCCCTTGCTTTGGGTATCTCTGAATCAGATTTGAACGCTGCACTAAGGGTAGAAGGAGATCTCGAAGGTTACTCCAGGAGCTTTCTAGAAGAAAAAGCTAAGGACCTTCATGCCGAAGGAAAATTGAGAGAATCCATGGATGTAGTAGCCCTGATTATTTATGGAGTGGTCTTGTTCCCCCATGTGGACCATTTTGTGGACAAACCTGCCCTTGACGCCTTCCTAGCATTTAAAACCCAAGGTATGGATCCCACTACCGCCGTGCTTGCGGACTTATACTATGAGCTCCACACACGCCATGAGAGAGGACGAATTCGTTGTTGTGTCCCCATCTTGTACCTATGGTTGAAAAGTCACTTGGTAAAAAGGGGACATTCCTTCGGTCCTAGGAGTAATGCGGAATGGGCTGCTTACTTGATGAGTCTTAGTGAAGAATCTGTGATATGGTATTCCAGAGAACAAGAGATTAAAAAGGTGATCTATCGGTGTGGAGAATTCCCCAACGTACCCCTTATCGGAACTATAGGCTGCATCAACTACAATCCTACTCTGGCCCTGAGACAACTCGGTGCACCCATGCTGGGAGAACCTGTCGAAGAAGAGCTAGCCGCTTTCATTATACATGATCGGGGCTCCTCGGATTTGGCATTGTTCACAAAAGTGTGCCGAGCTTGGAGGAAAGTAATCAGGAAACCACTAGGGTGCAAGAGCACCCATATGGATGAAAAGTACCGTCAATGGGTTGCGGCGAGAGTTCAGCAAGTCAAGTTACCTTTCCGAAACTTGTTTTTGGTCCCAGAAATGCCGCCTCCACCTCCTGCAGAGAATGAAGAAGTGGAAGAATTGAAGCTGGCCTTAGAAAAGGTGAAAGAGGATAAGAAACTTCTCCGGGAGAATTTGAAAAGGGCATATCAAGACATAGAAGTCCTACGAGATGAATGTGACAGAAAAGCTGGATTTCTAGAGGAGACCCAAAAGAGAGCCAAGGATGAAAGGATAAGTCGGTCTCAGACTCAAGGCTGTCTGAAAGCAGCAAATCAACAATTGGACTTAGTGAAAAAGGAATTAAGTTTGGTTCTCTGTGAAAAGGGTGATTTGAGGAAAAAGTGGACTGATTCTCAAAAGGCTAGTAAGGCTTTACAAGAACGGGTTGAAAGCTTGACACAACAGTTGAAAAATACCATGCAATTGCACGAGGCCCAACTCGAAGCAGAAAAGAGAATTGCGGAAGAAATGTTCATAGGCTACCATATAGATCTCGAGGAGGAACGTGAGAAGGTCCTCAATATGCAAGGGAAAATTGATGATCAGCGGGAAGTCATTAGTTGGTTTGATCGAGAAACCCGGTACTGGATGGATCGTTGCTCTAAATTGGTCTGGCTTGCAAATAGGGGTATCCAAGATATGCCAGAACTCTTGGAAGAAGCAGGATCCGCAATAGGTTTCCGACCTTTGCCGAGGAAAGTGATGAACTTCATAGAGTACTGCAAGAGCTTAGTGGGAGAGTTAGAGAAGCAGATCCGACGTGACCGTTAAAAACCCTATCCCCTTTAGTCTTTTGTCGTTTATTTGAATTCTCGCAATTTCAATTTCCGTCTCAATTTTGTAAGCCCTCAGGGCAATTTGAATTATGGTATTTTCTTTTGATAGGAATATTTATCCTTGAAATACGCAGCAACCCGATGAGACGTTTACAAAGTTTTTGCGATTCTCCGATAAGCCGATAAAACAAATTAAATAAATAAATAAACGTGCATGGCATACATAATATGAGCATAACATAAACAACTCCTCCATACTCATATTGTCCTTCTGAACCCAGAATTAAACACGAAGAACCCGCACCCTTACAGAACGAGGTCGCAAGCCAGGCTCATGGACGCCTTAGAACAAAATCAAGAGCCATGCAGCGAGTCAAGAGGCTATGCGGGGAGAGCTTGATTAGATGAGTGCGCGAATGGGCGGATGTTCGATCCGTTGATGGCCCTAAATGCCAAGTTGACCCTGAAGCGAGCGACTTGTCGAACACCACATGCATAATGGGCCGAGGAGAATCGGTAGGAAGAGAACGAAATACCTATCATAGTTCACAGGCGGACACCTCCGAATGATGGAAACCCGTTGAACACAAGTGCTCGAGTCGTACCTATCTTCACTCATCAGGAGGATGCTCGAAGCCAAGGAGAGGTTTCAGATGATGGAGGAAAGGTTAAAGGCCATTGAGGCGAGATCACATTGGTTTCAAGCGGACATGTGTTTGGTCCTCGATGTAGTTATACCTCCAAAGTTCAAGGTACCCGAGTTCGACAAGTACAAAGGGAGACATGTCCCAAGAGCCACCTGGTCATGTATTCTCGAAAGATGGCTTCTCATTCCCACGATGACAAGCTCCTAATTCATTTCTTCCAAGAAAGCTTGACCGGGCACCTCGCGGTGGTATATGCGATTAGAGCGTACTAAAATTCGCTCATGGAAAGACTTGGCAAATGCGTCATTCAGCGGTACAAGTACAATATGGATATGGCTCTAGCCGTAACTGGCTGCAAAATATGAAGAAGAAAGACGCCAAAGCTATAAAGAATACGCCAGAGATGGAGGAGCATGGTCGCTCAAGTGGAGCCCCTATTGGATAAAGAGATGATTGATACATTCATCGACACGCTGAGCCCCCATTCTATGATAAAATGATTGGAAGCATGTTCTCAAGCTTTTACGATTTGATTGTCATAGGAGAACGCGTGGAAATCGGGATGCACGGTGGAAAGATCCATAACGACACTTCATCATCCAAAGCGAAGTCCTTCGTCAAGAAGAAGAAAGAAGGAGAGACAAATGCGGTGAGTAGTGCCCCTCTATACGTTGCGGCAACTACCACGTCGGCGTTTCCCATTCGTGAATCAAGGAGGTCAGAATTTTAATCAGCCAAGAGCTCAGAACTCCCAAGAAAGGAACCCGATCCAGTTTGACAAGATCCCTATGAGTTACAAAGATGTTTACCAGCACCTGCTCAAAAACTCATTGGTGGTTCCTTGTCCTCAGAAACCCATGGAACCGCCATTCCCAAAATGGTATAATCCAGATGCCACCCGCGAATACCACGGGCAAAGAGCCACTCCATAGAAGATTGCCGAGCTCTGAAAATTAAAGTCCAAAGCCTGATAAATGCAAAATGGTTGAGCTTCCAGGATGACAACCCTAACGTAGGGAGTAATTCGTTACCTAACCACGAAAACATATCGGTGAATATGATAGAGGCCGAATATGGGAGAAGGGTAATAAGGGATGTTGTCGAAGTAGAAATCCCGATGAGTGAAGTATTCGGCAAACTCCGCAAAGCCGGTCTGATTGAAAAGGTAAAAGTCAACAAGGAAACTCCTTACAATGAAGACATCCTGTCCACCGAGGAGTGTGAAGAGTTTAGGGTCATCCTCCAAAAATTACTCAATATGAACATGGTCTGAATTATCTCTCAAAAGGAAATGGAGGTATCCATGGTCCAAGATTCAGGAACCATGATCCCAAAACCTTTGGTGATTCAATTCACTAAGGGTGCATCTCCTACAGCGGCTAATGCCCCTAAAACCGTCACTATTCAAATATCGTCTCCTTTTCCGTACAAGGACGACAAAGCAGTCCCTTGGATATATGATGCAAAAGTCCGAGTCGAAGGGAATGATAGGGAGCAATGTCCTCCGACGGCCACCAAATATTGTGGGAATAGGAGGGATGACACGAAGTGGGCGAGTCTATGCCCCAGATAAAGAGCCGGTAAGGAGGACCGTAGAAGAACCAGAAAAGGAATCGGTGGAGGAAACTGCAAAAAGGCCGATTGAAGTTAAAAACAAAGGAAAAGAGGTTGTGATCGAGGAAAGCAACACAGGGAAGGAAGATAAGAAAGAAATTCCCCATGAGGAAGTTGCTGAATTTCTCAAGCTCATTCAACAAAGCGAGTACGAGATAGTAGACCAGTTGAATCGCACGCCAGCAAGAGTGTCCCTACTCGCCTTATTGACGCACTCTGAGAGTCATAGGAAAATGCTAATGAAGGTTCTAAATGAGGCCCATGTATCTCAGAACATTACGCTGAATCAGTTTGGTGATCTGGTTGGCAACATCACTGCATGCAATTATTTGTACTTCAATGATGAGGAGATACCCGCGGAAGGAAGAGGACACAACAAAGCACTGCATATCTCGGTTCAGTGTAAGGAGCATCTCGTGGCCAAGGTCCTCATAGATAATGGGTCCTCCCTAAATGTGATGCCTAAATCTACCTTGGATAAATTACCCATCGACAAAACTCATATGAAGCCTAGCTCTGTGCTTGTAAGGGCCTTCGACGGATCCAAGAGTGAAGTAATGGGAGAGATCGAGCTGCCAATCCAGATCGGGCCATTCACCTTCATTATTAACTTCCAGGTAATGGACATCAGGCCCAGCTATAGTTGCTTGCTGGGAAGACCTTGGATTCACTCAGCGGGAGTAGTACCGTCCACCTTGCACCAAAAATTGAAGTTTGTCGTGGATGATAAACTGGTCATCGTGTCAGGAGAACAAGATTTGCTGGTGAGTAAGCCGACGTCAACACGCTACATTGAAGCTACAGAGGAAGCCCTGGGAACTGCGTTTCAGGCGTTGGAAATTGTCGATAGCGCTTATGTAGGGATCACCACTAAGAAACCCTGTCTATCCAATGCCGCACTAATGGTGGGCAATGTCATGCTAAAAGGGGGATACCAGCCAGGAAAAGGGCTGGGGAAGAATCAAGAAGGTATGACCTCAATCTTAGGAGTTCTCGAGAACAAGGATCGGCACGGCCTGGGGTACGTACCCACTAAAAGAGACAAGGAAAGGATGATCGAAGAAAGGAAAGAAAAGAGAAAGGCCCGTCTTGAGAATCGGGAACCCGAGCTGGGGAAAATCTCCATTTGTGATATCCGCCAAAGCTTCCCAAGCGCGGGATGGATCTATCCACATCAAGGATCTGTTGTGGGAACGATCTTGTTACTTCGATGAAAGTTGGGTCCGCCCCATGCTCTTCAATGCCTTGTAATTGGGAAGTGGTGGAGAACCCTAGGATCCTTAATGCATTTTCAATGTAATTCATCTAATGCTTACCTCTCCGCTCAGCCCGAGGCGGTAGAGGAAATGTTAAAGGGCCCCACATGTTTTCTTTTAGCATATTTCGAACATTAATGAAACGTATTTTGATTTTATCCCAAGTATTTTCGCTCACTTTTTTTCCTCTTCTTTCCTTTACCCTCCCCTTATTGCTAACCTTGATAATGCAGGTTCACCGAAAATACTTCTGAAAACAATTGTGCTGAAGTTTCGCCACCGGACTTTGATGGTCCGATTAATCATACCAACGGAGATTGTGAAGAAGATTACCCCGACGAAGACTTCTCACCAGAATTGATGAGACTTATAGAAGGGGAATCCAAGAAGATTGAGCCTTATGAAGAGTCCACTGAGCTAATCAATCTGGGAACAGATGAAAACAGAAAAGAAGTCAAGATTGGCCTCACCATGTCACCAGGAGCAAAGGCTGAATTAATCCAACTACTTCGGGATTATAAAGATGTTTTTGCTTGGTCCTATCATGATATGCCAGGGTTGGATACCGATATCGTCAAACACAAGTTGCCGCTTAAGCCTGATTGCCCTCCCGTCAAACAGAAGTTGAGACGCATGAGACCAGATATGTCCTTGAAAATTAGGGAAGAAGTTAAAAAACAATTTGACGCCGGATTTCTAGCCGTGGCCAAGTATCCCCAATGGGTTGCTAATATCATCCCTGTCCCGAAGAAAGGTGGAAAAGTTCGAATGTGTGTTGACTACCGAGACCTTAATAGAGCGAGTCCCAAAGACGATTTTCCCTTGCCACATATCGATGTCCTAGTAGATAACACGGCTCATCACACATTTTTCTCTCTCATTGATGGTTTCTCCGGGTATAACCAGATAAAAATGGCCAGGGAGGACATGGAAAAGACCACGTTCATTACAGCTTGGGGCACCTTTTGCTACAAAGTGATGCCTTTCGGGTTAAAAAATGCCGAGGCAACCTATCAAAGGGCAATGGTGACTTTGTTCCATGATATGATATGTAAGTCTGGTATGCAACCTAAGAGGGGGGGTGAATTAGGTTGACCAATTTTCGAGTGACTTTTAGAGATTTCTTGTTCTTTTGTTTTATGGATAAACAGATGAAGTTTGATTGATAAAACAAAAGTAAAAGGATAAGGAAGAAGATTGATACACAAGAATTTATACTGGTTCCCCTAACCACTTGGGTACATCCAGTTCTTCTGACACCTGCAGAACAATTCACTATGATAGAATTCTTGTTACAAGCAAGCCTCACCCCAAGGCTCCCTAACAATATCTATACAACAACAAGATAGCACCCCACTATCTTTTCAAACCAAAAACTCAACACAAGGATGAATTTACAATAATGAAGAATGGTATGGCTGTATCAGATCAATATCACTTTGTAACTATACAACTTAGTGCTCAAGAACTTTTTCAGAATATGAAAATTATATCAAAGTTCTAGGCAAGAAAGTTTTGAAGGTTTAAAACTTGTAAAAATGATATTGAACTCTTATGATTGAAAGAATGAAAGTTGTATCTATTTTCTGATGTAAAAAGGTATATATATAACTGTAACGACCCGTTTCCGGACCGCTACCGAGCTCAATATACCGAGCTCGAGTTACCGAGCTCAACACACCAAGCTCAACATAAACCTATATGAGATGTGTTTTAAAAACAAAACTCTTGTGCCTTTTAAAAATACGATATATATATTTTTTTTTTATAAAACCAACTCGTGCACATCAGAGTAATTACAGCTTTTCGAAACATGGTGCAACTAAGACACAAGACTTAAATTCTAATAAAACATACATGCATAACATACATATATATATATACAAAATACTGGGTAGCAAAGTCTAAAGAAAATACATCTAAGGTATGTCGACTTCAAAAGAGCAATCATACCCTGGGGGTACTTCCGGCAGACTCCCACGCAGGGGGCTGCTCCAAAAGTAAGACCACCAGTCTACCCTGAAACAACAAAACAACACTGCCCAAACTGGTCACGACCTCGAACACAAAAGAAAAAGCGAAATGCAGTCCTCGGAAAAACAAACATCCAACAAACAAACAATCACGACGGATAGAGGTCGTCACTCGGTCCTCGTCGAGCTCCTCCTCGGCATCATCTATCGCCGAGTTCCTCGCGCTTCGACATCGCCTGGGTAACCGTCATGGATTGAAGGCACCACGGGAAAGGGTCAACTTCGACAATTCAAGATAAGCTCGACATAAAAGATATAAGCAAACAAAGAATAATATATCTCAATCACCACACGTGACTCGACCATCTCACTCTAGACTCGACTCGACTCGACTCTTATTCTAATATCGTCGCAGGTCCATCCCCAAGCGACGTAATAGGTAAACGGCAGTCCAACCCCAAACCGATACCATGCATTAATCGGCAGGTCCAACCCCAAACCGATAATGCGACGCCTATCCAATCCACCATAAACAAAAAGGGGACCTAGCACCTCGCTTATCCGGGTCCTGGCTCAAAAACGCGTCATACGACTCCCTAGCTCTCTCACTCGATGATTAGCTCGCCGCATGTCAAAAAGTAACACAACTTACTTGATCACATATAAAATAAAGAGAGCATGCTTAACATGAAAAAAACACAATTCGACATTTAAGCAATAAAACATTCTGCATGAAGAAACGCACTGACAAAGAATACACCATTCACAACATATATTCAATCACATATCAAATACATGCAAAACTCAATCATATTACAACATTCCAATCTCGACACCAATCAAGGAGTCCATACATAAATATAACAATAAAAATAAAGTCCTAATAATGACTAAAAAGTGGCCTTACGCTAGCATACTATGAAAGTATTAATGTGAAGCGCCCTACGAACTCCAAGTTAATCTTTGCCCGACAACGACCTCGACACGTTTGTCTTCAAATGAGCTCGACAACGACTTCTCTTACTCGATCTCGACACGGTTTGTCTTCAACGAGCTCGACACGACGCTTCTCGATCGACCTCGACACGTCGGGTTCTCGATCTGGATCCCATCGCTTCGCGTCCTTGGATTCGCTCTCGTACACCTCGATCGAAATCACTCGATCTCTGAATCGGACTTCCTAAAACAAACACAACTCGATTCGATCTATGGGTTCTAATACACTTAGCTCTCTTCCCAAACTTAACCACAACCCAGAAAATGTAAAACTCAAGAACTGAAATATATTTTTCCTCTAACACAAAGTTAGGGATTTCGATCAAAAATTCATGAAAAAGGTTATCTGATGCTTCAACAGATAGATCGACAACAACAACAACCAGAAGCAACAAACGAAAAACAAGAAATCGAAATAGACCGAAAATGAAGAGTTTCTGGGCACTGCCGATTGTAGAAATCAGAGAAAGAATTTTGTTTTACAAGCCCAATTAATCGGTTAGAAAGATAAGTAATATTGTGAAGAAGAAAACCCATCAATTTGACATGATTTGGAAGCATAAAACTGGCTAAAAATGGAAGAAGAAATAGCGCTAAACAGTAGCACAGATGAAAAGAAAAATATGTTCTTCATACCTCAACGGTGATCGAGCAGGCGAGATATGGGTCGAGAAGATGATGATGAACAAGGTTGATGAAGAAAGCTTGTGCAGAATCTCGATGGAACTCACGGTTTCGTCGATGGAAGTTCTTGGAGAAAAACAACGAAACTCAGAGCAGAAGGAAGGAAGAAGAATGAAAGAAGAAAAAAGAAATGAGTGTTTGAGGGAATCAGTCGTGGTATACAGCTGGTGAGAAAGGGGTATAATCGTAACTCCAGCTATAAGATGCCAATCCCATCAATCATCTACCCGTTTAATCGTTCCTCTCATAATTACCTCTACTCTGTCGGTCAACGGTCTAGACACGCGACGAGAACGGTAAGCCGACAATATAATTATTACAAACAATATAATAATAACGCTGGATAACGTTCGAAAGAATACGAGGTATCATCTCGACACGATGTTGACAAGGGTGCTCGTGCAAGCGCACAAGGTTCTAACACGAGTTCGTGAACACGGCCTCCTCAGCTCGACAAATGATCTCGGCAAACGATCTTGGCACGGGATCTCGACACAAGGTCTTGGTCGAGGTCTCGATACGTCGTCCTAATACGATGTCGATCTCGTCCTCAGGTGTTACAATCTCTCCCTCTAAAAAAAAATTTCGTCCTCGAAATTGCAAATAAGATTCTTACCTCAGAAAAGTTCAGGGTACTGAGTCTTCATCTTCTCCTCCAGCTCCCAAGTCGCATCTCCCGTCTTCTGATCCCACACAACTTTGACAAGTTGAATCTCTTTGTTCAAGCTTGTTTGGCTTTCCGATCAACGATCCTTGCTGGTAATGCTTCAAAAGATAGGTCGTCCTTCAGTTGAATCACATCTGGTTCGATGACATGAGAGGGGTCGGAAACATACTTCCGTAATTGTGAGACGTGGAAGACGTCATGGATGTTCGACAAGAATGGTGGCAAGGCAATCTGATATGCCACTGGACCAATACGACGAAGAATCTGGTAAGGTCCAATGAATTTAGGGGTAAGTTTCTTGGATTTGATCGCTCGACCATCAGATCGTGTATGAAGCAAGGTGATCATTTGGCAACTTTTCAGAAACCAAACCACACCATTTGAAATCACAACGTTTCAGAAAATTTGATTTTGCAGCAGTGGTAATCGATTACGTCGTTATGGTAATCGATTACATGTGTACGTTGAAAATCAGATATTCAAAAATTTAGTTAATGTAATCGATTACACAATTAAAGAAATCGATTACATGTGTATCACCGGGAGTTTATGTAATCGGTTACACATTATAGGTAATCGATTACTGAAACTAAGAAAATGTTTTTGCACATCACCGAGTATTTATGTAATCGGTTTCAGACTTGAGGTAATCGACATCAAACTGAAAAATGTTTTTCTTAAGATTTCAAAAGGTTTGCTTCAACACTAACTTTGCAAATAACTTAGATTAAGTTTTTAAACTTAAGGAATGATTTGTTTGAGCACATCTAAGTTATATAATCACGCTTTGCAATATGTCAAAGATACGAACCATACTTACAGAGAATTGAAAAAACATAATTAACAACTCTGTAGAATCTTTGACTTGATCTATCGGAGTCTTTTCTTCTTTTTGATCAGCAAACTTGTCATCATCGAAACCCAGCCAAGTTTAAGAAGGAAATCTTCTTCACAATCTCCCCCTTTTTGATGATGACAAACACTAATCTTGTTAACAGTTTGCGAACGGAAACGCTCCCCATGTCTTGTATATCTCCCCCTTTGTTTTGGAGTTGGGAAACCTGAAAAGGCAGTAAAATACAAGACATACAAATAATATTTCCTTTCTCCCCCTTTTGACATCATCAAAAAGAAGAAAAAGTAGCATAAATATAATATATTTACCAAGCTCATGCAAACACACACTAAATACTTAATATGAGTCATCCATACAAACTGTTCAAAGTTCCTACTTAGTAAAGTCCAAATAAAGAAAACATAAACCAAAGTGCAATTTAAGGAAACAGTACAGAACTAGATGTAGAAATCCAACATAGACAAACAGAACATAATGATAAATCTGAAATTTCTGAAAATGTAATCGATTACACGCTGTTAAAAAAAATTTAATTTTGAAAAAGTATTGATAAAACATGCAATGTATGAGTATCTATTCTATGCATAACACACATATCACATAGATTTATGATTAAAAAGACATACATACACCAGAATGACACAATAAAAACATATAAGTTAAATGAAAGAACCTGTCACCAAATGTGTTGGTCTTCATATATCCTTTTCATCCAAAATGCCAAGTTCTCTTCTTATTTTGAAGAAGGGTTCTTTGGCTAATGGCTTTGTGAAGATGTCAGCTAATTGAGCATGAGTATCAACAAATGTAATCTCCACGTCTCCTTTTAGAACATGATCTCGTAGAAAATGATGTCGAATGTCTATATGCTTGGTACGAGAGTGCATAACAGGATTCTTTGATATATTTATAGCACTTGTGTTGTCACACCTTAAAGGAATGCATCCAAGATTGATTCCATAATCACATAGTTGTTGTTTTAGCCAAAGACTTTGAGCACAACAACTTCCAGCTGCAATATATTCTGCTTCAGCGGTGCTGAGAGCAACACTTGCTTGTTTCTTGCAAGACCAAGATATTAAAGCATTTCCAAGCATATGGCATGTGCCACTAGTACTTTTTCGATCAGTTTTGCACCCTGCATAATCAGAATCTGAATAACCAACTAAAGAGCAAATACTACCTTTGGGGTACCATAGGCCAACATTTGTTGTTCCTTTCAGATACTTCATGATCCTCTTTACCGAAGAAAGATGAGATTCTTTTGGATTGACTTGAAATCGAGCACAGAGACATACACTAAACATAATGTCAGGACGACTGGCAGTTAAGTATAATAAAGAACCAATCATACCTCGATATTTCTTGATGTCTACTGATAAACCTGACTCATCTTGATCAATATAAGTACCAGATCCCATAGGAGTTGCGATCTCTTTGCAGTTGTCCATGTCAAACCTCTTTTACTTGATTCTTTACAATATTTTGATTGATTTATGAAGATACCATCCTTAGTTTGCTTGATTTGAAGTCCAAGAAAATAATTCACTTTCCCATCATGGACATTTCAAATTCTCCTTGCATCATCATTGAGAACTCTTCACACAAATCTTTATTGGTTGATCAGAAAATGATGTCATCAACATAAATTTGGACCAATAGAGTGTGATCCTTAATTCTCTTGATGAATAGAGTAGTATCTACCTTACCTTTTTCAAATCCTTTTTCACATAAGAATTGACTAAGTCTCACATACCAAGCTACAGGGGCTTGTTTCAAACCATAAAGAGCTTTCTTTAATTTGAATACATGTGAGGGTGTTTGAAATCTTCAAACCCAGGAGGTTGTTTGACATAAACTTCCTCATTTATGTATCCATTTAAGAAGGCACTTTTGACATCCATTTGAAATAATTGAAAATCTAGAGAACAAGCATAACCAAGTAAGAAACGTATAGCTTCTAACCTTGCAACGAGGCGAATGTCTCTTCAAAATCAATTCCTTCCTCTTGATTATAGCCTTGAGCAACCAACCTTGCCTTATTTCGAATAATTATCCCATTTTCATCAAGTTTGTTCTTAAACACCCATTTTGTACCGATAATGTGTTTGTCTTGTGGTCTAGGGACAAGTTCCCAAACCTGATTCCTTTCAAATTGGTTTAACTCTTCTTGCATGGCAAGAATCCATTGATCATCTTCAAGAGCTTCATTTATCTTTGAAGGTTCTATTTGAGAGACAAAAGCCATGTATAGACAAGCTTCCTTCAGATTTAGTCTTGTTTTTACTCCTGATTCAATATCACCAACTACTTTGTCAAGAGGATGATCCCGATGAATTCTCCATTCACGAGGTAGATCAGGATGATTCTGCTCTTGTTGAAGATTGTCGTCTTGGTGATTGATCAATCAATTTGTTTTTCTTTGATGAGTCTTCCATAGGTAATTCGACTCAAGATCCTTAGTAATGTCTTTTGTAGATGCTTCCATTATATCATCATCATCATCATCACAAGAACCTTTCTACAGTTGGGTTAGTTTCATCAAAGGAAACATGCATAGATTCTTCTATAACTAAGGTTCTTTTATTATAAATTCTATAAGCTTTACTTGAAAGAGAATAGCCAAGAAATATACCTTCGTCGATTTCTCATCGAACTTACCTAGGTTGTCTTTGTCATTGTTGAGTACAAAACATTTGCATCCAAAGACATGAAGATGTGAGATGTTTGGCTTTCTTCCTTATATAGTTCATAAGGAGTCTTTTTCAAGATTGGCCTTATATTAACTCGATTTGTAACATAGCAAGTCAGTACTCACCGATCTCCGCCTGTAAGTACTTTGGTAGACTTGAATCACTGAGCATTGTTCTTGATTCAATTAGAGATCGATTCTTTCTTTCTCGCCACGCCATTTTGTTGAGGAGTCCTTGGGTGAGAAGTAGTGAGTGATTCCATGTTCTTCACAGAATTCCTCAAAAAGTGCATTTTGAAACTCCCCACCATGATCACTTCTAATTGACACAATCTTCATAGATTTTTCATTTTGCACTTGTTTTGCATATTTCTTGAACGCCTTAAATGCATCACCTTTTTGTGCTAAAAATAGAGTCCAAGAATATCTTGAAAAATCATCAACAATAACTAAAGCATAAACATTACCTCCAAAGCTTCTAGTTCTTGAAGGACCAAAAAGGTCCAAGTGAATCAATCAAGTGGTCTTGTAGTTGATACCACATTCTTTGGTTTGAAAGAGGATTTTGTTTGTTCCTCCTTTTGGCATGCGTCACATAATCTATCTTTAACAAATTTCATTTTGGGTAATCCAATAACAAGATCATGTTTGACAAGCTTATTCAAATGTTCCATGTGAATATGTGCTATTCTTTTGTGCCAAAGCCATGCATCATTATTGTTTACCACTAGACATTTAATCTTCAAAGATAAATCATCTAGACATACCTTATAGGAGTTGTCGATTCTATTTCCCACTAACTTCTCTTCAGGAGAGGCTTCATTTTCAATGATACATTTTTCTTTGATGAAGTTTACTCTGAATCCTTTATCGCAGAGTTGACTTATGCTAATCAAATTGTGCTTCAAACCTTCAACATATAGGACATCATCAATAGTTGTGAAGGGAGAAGCTCCAATCTTTCCAATCCCAAGAATCTTTCCTCTATTGTTATCTCCATATGTGACATATCCTTTAGATTTCAGCTTCAGAGATGTAAACTTTGTACAATCACCAGTCATGTGTCTAGAACAGCCACTATCAAGATACCATGTGTTGCTGGTGCTGTTCAGGCATTTCTCTTGTTCATCATCTGAGTGATGTGATGCCATGAGTGCTTTGACTTCAGATTCTCCACTTTCTGAATCGGAGGAGGTACTTACTTCATTGTCATTCCATGCAATGTAGGCCTTTTTGGATTTGAATTCCTTTTTCCCTTTGAAGTACTTCTTCTTTGTCAGATTAGGACATTCTGCTTTCATATGTCCTTCCTTACCGCATTCAAAACATGTGAAAGTTCTGATTTGAAGTGGATGTATCCCTTTTCTTGAAAAATTTCTTTTTGTTATCAAATTTAATATTTTGGTCTTTCTTAAGAAATTTTCCAAACCTTTTTACCAGGAGAGTGATGTTCTCATCTTCATCAGTGCTTTCTTCTTCACGTTGTTTTCTGGTTTCAACCTTTAAGGCAATGCTTTTGTTCTTCTTCTCTTTGACTTCAGTCTCTTCCAATCTTCCAAGTTCCAATTCATGTTCTTGGAGTTTTCCAAATAATGCCATGAAGTCATTTTTGACAGACTTTTCTTTTCGTGAAATTGTCAGAACCTTTGGTTGCCATTGCCGAGTCAATGATCGAAGAATTTTAAGATTCAACTCATCATTGGTAAAGGTTTTTCCAAGAGCCATTAAGTGATTTGTCAAATGAGAGAATCTCTTTTGCAAATCAAGTATTGATTCACCAGTGCATTCTAAACATTTCATACTCTTGTGATAAAGTATTGATTTAGATCTCTTTACTTCTCTTGTTCCTTCATGGGTTACTTCTAGAGTATCCCAAATCTCTTTAGCGCTTTTACAATGTGAGATACGAAAGAATTCATCCATACCTAATCTTGTTGTAGAATGTTCTTGGCCTTTTTGTCATAGAGCACTTTCTTCTTGTCATCATCTGTCCATGCAGTTTGACTTTATCTTGCACTTCATTGTTGATGATTGTTGTAGGCACATAAGGACCATTCTCTACAAAGATCCCATATTTCTTCTCCTTGTGCTTCAAGATAGGATTGCATGCGAATCTTCGAAGTCATAGTGTTCTCCAACGAAACATGGAGGCTTGTTGTTACTGCCACCATCTCTAAAAGTAGGATTGTTACTTGCGGAAGCCATGGATCGAAGGAGCAGGTTACCTTAACCTGCTCTGATACCAATTGTAAGTCTGGTATGCAACCTAAGAGGGGGGGTGAATTAGGTTGACCAATTTTCGAGTGACTTTTAGAGATTTCTTGTTCTTTTGTTTTATGGATAAACAGATGAAGTTTGATTGATAAAACAAAAGTAAAAGAATAAGGAAGAAGATTGATACACAAGAATTTATACTTTGGTTCCCTAACCACTTGGGTACATCCAGTTCTTCCGACACTGCAGAACAATTCACTATGATAGAATTCTTGTTACAAGCAAGCCTCACCCCAAGGCTCCCTAACAATATCTATACAATGACAAGATAGCACCCCACTATCTTTTCAAACCAAAAACTCAACACAAGGATGAATTTACAATAATGAAGAATGGTATGGTATGTCGGATCAATATCACTTTGTAACTATACAACTTAGTGCTCAAGAACTTTTTCAGAATATGAAAATTATATCAAAGTTCTAGGCAAGAAAGTTTTGAAGGTTTAAAACTTGTAAAAATGATATTGAACTCTTATGATTGAAAGAATGAAAGTTGTATCTATTTTCTGATGTAAAAAGGTATATATATAACCATCAGATCGTGTATGAAGCAAGGTGATCATTTGGCAACTTTTTGAAACCAAACCACACCATTTGAAATCACAACGCGTTTGAAAATTTGATTTTGCAGCAGTGGTAATCGATTACGTCGTTATGGTAATCGATTACATGTGTACGTTGAAAATCGGATATTCAAAAATTTAGTTAATGTAATCGATTACACAATTAAAGAAATCGATTACATGTGTATCACCGGGAGTTTATGTAATCGGTTACACATTATAGGTAATCGATTACTGAAACTAAGAAAATGTTTTTGCACATCACCGAGCATTTATGTAATCGATTACAAACTTGAGGTAATCGATTACTGAAACTGAAAAATGTTTTTCTTAAGATTTCAAAAGGTTTGCTTCAACACTAACTTTGCAAATAACTTAGATTAAGTTTTTAAACTTAAGGAATGATTTGTTTGAGCACATCTAAGTTATATAATCACAGTTTTGCAATATGTCAAAGATACGAACCATACTTACAGAGAATTGAAAAAACATAATTAACAACTCTGTAGAATCTTTGACTTGATCTATCGGAGTCTTTTCTTCTTTTTGATCAGCAAACTTGTCATCATCGAAACCCAGCCAAGTTTAAGAAGGAAATCTTCTTCACATGATACACAAAGAGATAGAAGTCTACGTGGACGACATGATCGCTAAGTCGCAAACTGAAGAGGGTCATATAACCAATCTGCGGAAACTCTTTGAGCGATTGAGAAAGTTCCGTTTAAGGCTCAACCCCGCCAAATGTAACCCGATTGTCAAGTCAGGAAGATTGTTGGGATTCATTGTAAGTCAGAAAGGAATCGAAGTGGACCCAGAAAAAGTAAAAGCCATTTTAGAAATGCCAGCCCCTCGTACAGAAAAGGAAGTTCGTGGTTTCCTAGGAAGGCTGAATTATATCTCTCGGTTTATATCACAACTCACTGACACTTGCGAACCGATTTTTAAGTTGTTGCGCAAAGACCAAGCTGTGGAATGGAACGAGAAGTGCCAAGAGGCTTTTGATAAAATCAAACAGTACTTACAGGAGCCTCCCGTGTTATTACCTCCAGTTCCAGGCAGACCCCTGATCCTCTACTTGATAATATTACACGGGTCTATGGGATGTATGCTGGGTCAGCACGATGAGACTGGTAAAAAAGAACACGCCATTTACTACTTAAGTAAAAAGTTTACAAGTTATGAAGCTAATTACTCGGTGTTGGAACGTACTTGTTGCGCCCTTGCTTGGGCCGCTCACCGTCTAAGACAGTACATGCTTTCTCATACTTGGTTGGTGTCAAAAATGGATCTGATCAAGTATGTATTTGAGAAGCCCGCTCTCACCGGGAGAATTGCACGGTGGCAGATGCTATTATCCGAATATGATATTCAGTATGTCGCTCAAAAGGCTATCAAAGGTAGTGCGCTCGCTGAATACTTAGCCCACCAACCCATGGACAACCATTCACCAGTCCCCTATGAATTTCCCGATGAGAATATAATGTCTGCTGAAAAAGAAGAACCAAGAGACGAGGAGTGGACAATGATGTTTGATGGAGCCTTTAACGCATTGGGGCACGGAATCGGGGCAATCGATTTCTCGAAAACTTGCACATCCTATTCTTTGCGCCTATGTTTCATTGCACCAATAATATCGCAGTATGAGGCTTGTGTCATGGGAATTCGGGTTAGTAGAAACTAAAGTCAAGGCTCACGAAAGTCTACGGAGATTAGTCCTGGTTATCAACCAGTTAAATGGAGAATGGGAAACTTCGGGATTCCAAATTAATCCCTTACCACAAGTACATTCAGGGACTCGTCGAATCATTTGTGTAATCACCTTCCAACATATTCGCGAGAGAGTAATCAGTTAGGCGATGCACTAGCCACATTGTCATCCATGTTCGGATAAACAATGATAAAGAAATACCTCTCATCATGATGGAGAGCCGTGCAAGCCCCGCTTATTGCCGTTGATAGAGGGCGAACGGATGGAAAGCCATGGTACCATGACATTAAATGCTACCTCAAGAACAAAGAATATCCTTTGGGCGCCTCGAGCGACAAAAGAACTTTGAGGAGGCTCGCTATGAGTTTCTTTACGAATGGTGACGTACTCTACAAAAGAAATCACGATATGGTACTCCTCGGTCGTAGATTCCGCGAAGCAAAACGAATTATCGATGACGTTCACGAAGGTTCGCCGGGACTCATGCCAATAGATGCGCAATGGCTAAAAAGATTCTCAGAGCAGGATATTATTGGCTTTCAATGGAAGGTGATTGCATCAAACATGTGAGGAAATGTCATAAGTGTCAGACTTACGCTGATAATATTCATGTGCCTCCAACTTCCTTAAACGTCCTCAGTGCACCCTGGCCATTTTCCATGTGGGGTTTGGATGTCATAGGAATGATTAAGCCGAAAGCCTCTAATGGACACCGCTTCATCCTCGTGGCCATTGATTACTTCACGAAATGGGTCGAAGCAATCTCCTATGCCAATGTGACCCGCAATGTAGTCGTCAAATTCATCAAGAAGGAAATAATTTGCCGGTATGGTTTGCCAAGGAAGATCATCACCGACAATGGGACCAACCTGAACAACAAAATGATGAAAGAATTGTGTGATGACTTCAAAATCCAGCACCACAATTCTTCCCCTTATCGCCCTAAGATGAATGGGGCGGTAGAAGCAGCCAACAAGAATATCAAAAAGATTATCCAAAAAATGGTGTTAACTTACAAGGATTGGCATGAGATGCTCCCTTTTGCTGTACGGATACCGAACTTAAATGACGCACTTCCACAGGGGCAACTCCGTTCTCCCTAGTATACGGAATGGAAGCAGTGTTACCCATAGAAGTAGATATCCCTTCTCTAAGGGTAGTCATGGAAACCAAGCTCGAAGAAGCCGAATGGGTCCAGACCCGTTATGACCAGCTGAATCTCATCGAAGGGAAAAGGTTGGAGGCAATATGTCACGGACAATTATATCAAAAGAGGCTCAAGAGAGCATATGAAAAGAAGGTGCATCATCGAGAATTTACAAAAGGGGAATTGGTTTTGAAAAAAGATTCTACCTATTAAGAAAGACCAACGCGGAAAATGGACCCCAAATTACGAAGGTCCATATGTGGTGAAAAAGGCATTCTCAGGAGGAGGCCTCATCCTCGCAGATATGGAGGGGCATGATCTACCGCTACCGGTGAATTCGGATGTGGTCAAAAAGTACTATGTCTAGGAGGACGCCCCACATCAAAAAAAAAAAAAAAAGAGCTCGCTAGGTTGAAAACCCGAAAGGGCGGCCTAGGCAAAAGTTAGGGTCCAATAAAAATGCTAAATTGAAAACCTGCAAAGGCAATTTAGGGTAACCTGCTAGGTCGAAAACTCGCAAAGAGCGGCCTAAGCAAAATCCAAGCCAAATGCATCAAGGGTAGTCAGAGCTAGAGGCTGACCCGCAGGAGTAAAAACAGGCAAGAGCAGAAAAAATGCAATTTTATGGGAGTGATCAAGAAGGCCGTCAGGATCTGGATCGCGGAAGAGCAACACAATTTGTTTTCAAAAGGATTATTAGCGGATTTAACTTTGCTTACCAGTTCCTGTCTAGCAGAAACAAATTTGTCCTACTTATAATATTTCCCCATGATAATGGAAATTCATTTTTATCCACTTCGCCTATTGAATGCTATTGGCACAATAGGATGCTTATTCCTATCTCTCCTGAACTCAACTTGGGATTTTATCAACTTGCATTTTCTTTCTAAAAGAGATTCATGCTAAAAATAAACATGTGCAGATCAAAACATAAAAGCACTTCATAACTACTGAAAATTCTGAAAGGGTCCAGGAGATCTAGCATCCTCCCGTCAAGGAGAGGAATTTAGCAGGACGCACCACCAAAATGCAGAATCATCAGCGTTGTGCATATTACAAAGGGCCAAGCTGACTAGCTCCGAAGTCGCCAATAGAAAGGACCTCTGGCTAATTATCAATAAGGGTTTGGAAAGGCATCGGAAACACAATGCTTCCCCATAATAACACAACATTCATGCATAACATGACATTCGCTGCATTCCCGCATGATCAATACAAAGAAATAGCGCTTGCATTATCCAAAGAGTCATTACTTGTATTACTAAAATCAACCACGAGTCAGAAACTCATTTCGCTTTTGCTGGGGGTCTGACCCGAACTCGTGTTGAGTGACGTAGAAGCTCACACTTAGACCTTCCCTAAGTCCAACTAATTTTGTAAGAGCTAGTCATACCTATGCCTTACTAGGAATTCACCAGGAAACCGAACCTGGAATCTCCAACCGATTTTGTAAGAGCTAGGAACCGAACCTATGCCTTACCGAGAATTCACCAGGAAACCGAACCTGGAATCTCTCACCAATTTTGTAAGAGCTAGGAACCGAACCTATGCCTTACCGAGAATTCACCAGGAAACCGAACCTGGAATCTCTCACCAATTTTGTAAGAGCTAGTCATAACTAGGCCTTACCGAGAATTCACCAGGAAACCGAACCTGGAATCTCTCACCAAGTTTGTAAGAGCTAGGAACCAGACCTATGCCTTACTGAGAATTCGCTAGGAATCAAACCTAGAATCTCTCACCAATTTTGTAAGAGTTAGGAACCAAACCTATGCCTTACTGAGAATTCACTAGGAATTAGACCTAGAATCCCAAAACAAAGTCGGGAGCCAATCTCGCAATTTCAAACCACTTATTGCGGACAAAATCAGAGTCCTTTATCCTTAATTACCTTTTACAACGAATGCACGAAGACCTTCGAGTAAAATGTAATTAAGGAGGGGCAGGTGTAGTACCCTAATTTTGTCCGGCCTTTTTATTTTATTTTATTTTAATATTTATTTTAACTTTTTATTTTTTTTTAGTAGTAGTAGTAATAATAAATAATATTTTTGGAGATTATAAAAGAAAGAAAGAAAAAGAAAAGAATAAACAAAAGAAGAAGAAAAAGAAAAATGGAATTTTTCTTTTTTGAGAAGGGGTGTGTAAGAAATAAAATTTGGTGGTGCAAACAGCAATTAAATCAAACTGGACGTAGCCCAGCCCAGCAGCACACACCTCCATTTTTTTGTTTTTACTCGTACACCCCCTCTTTTCTCCAATATAGCCCCAGCGCCTCACTTGCTCTCCATTACTGCGCGCACCCCATGCTCTTCTTTCTCGCACACCCTAAGCCCATTTTCCTCCCAATTCTCACGTAGCGGCCCATCAACCCAAACCTAACTCATTTAACTTAACCTAACCCTAAAACACAAAAGCCATTCACTCCCTCTCCTCATTCTCCCTGCGCCGCGGCGCATCTCTCTCTCTCTCTCTCTTTCTTTCTCTCTCTCTCTTTCTCTTCTTCCTCACTCAACCGTAGCCCTTCTCCTCCTACCCTAGCCGCCAACCATCTCTCTCTCCCTCCTCTCACCACGTCTCTCTGCCGTACTCAGCGGTTATCTCCTCCATCTGGCCCATCTCCCCGCGTCGCGTCACTCTCCTGCAAGCCGCCCAAGACCCGGTTTTCGCGTGAGAAGCAGAGAAGGAAGAAGAAAACCGGTGGATAAGGGAGGTTATCTCTTTATTTCTCTTTTATTTTTATTTTTATTTTCTTTTTTGAACTAATCTGATTTATTTGCTTCGCAGATGTGGTGCCTATAAAAAGGGAAGCAAGCAAAGTGGAAAAGGGGGCCGAACCCAAAAGAGAGGATTTTCTGGATCAAAAAGAGAGAGGGCAAGAAAACAGGAGATCAACAAGAAGGAAGCTGAAGAAAGCGTGAGGGAAAGCTTTTGTTCCGGACTGGGCCGAGGCCCAATCCGAAGACCCAGCACTCACAGGCCCTTTCTGCTCGTCGATCCACCTTCCCTCGATGCCACGTCGTCCGCATGCCTCTCCGCCTTCCCTCAACGTGGCCGACCCAACGGCTTTGTGCATTAAAGGAATTTAATGCCGACTTAGGTTTCACGGACGGTTACACATCGGCGAAGAACCGTCCTCAACTCATATTTAAAGAAGACTGCGTCGAACGGTCGAGGTAATCTTCTTTCTACCACCTCTTACTCACCTCGACACACACTGACTTGAGCGTCGGAGTGTTTGCAGGTACACCACCCAACACGCCGTCATCATCCGTCGCGAACACAACCGCATTGCTTCCCTCCGGTCATCCTCTGAAGTTCTGTTCAGAACATTGGCGCCGTCTGTGGGAAATCGTTTCTGATTTCATTTTCTTTGTCGAAGTCTCCCTTCTTCACTCGACGATGACTGGGTTGAAGCATCAAGTCGCGACTAGCAGTTCTACTCCTGCAAACGCAGATCTCGAACCACCTCACCATGAACATGTTGATTTTATCGGTGAGTACGAGGGACAGAGGAATAACCTTCCGCCTCCGCATCAGCATGACGCCGTTCCGATCGTTGCTACTCAAACCGATGCCGGAACAGAGACCGCCGCCGTTCTCATTCGCGAGTTCCGCGAATTCATTCGAAGCCATGCCGAAGCGATGCAGGCTCAGAATCAACGTCTCGATCGAAGGAATCCGAAAATCTCAGGTCTGTTCATCACCACCACCGAGGCACGACTCAACACCGCTCTGGGCATAGAGCAAGCCGCCGTA
This sequence comes from Calophaca sinica, assembly GCA_037113605.1. Taxonomy (NCBI): domain Eukaryota; kingdom Viridiplantae; phylum Streptophyta; class Magnoliopsida; order Fabales; family Fabaceae; genus Calophaca; species Calophaca sinica. The sequence continues at coordinate 73,453,431 of CM073734.1, forward strand.
ACACTTCAGTAGATCGTACTCCACCTCGCCGTCACAGATCTGAGGTCCGTTTGCCTCAAAACGGAAGACATGAGCAAACACACCGCAGAAGAGTTTCTTCCAGAAGTCTTTCTCCTGAATCCGATATGCCACACTCTCCACCGCGCCATCGCCGCTTCTCGGCAGCGTCTCATCGCGAAGGTACCACCACGAGCAGCGACACTCCCCAAGAAGAGCCGCCTCGGCCTCTAGGGCGGCGAGTAAAATCTCCTGGCCGCACCTCTCACCGCCGTAGTGCTCATTCTGTCTCATCAACCCCTTCTCGGGCGATGACCACGGATGACACGTGCAAGGCCTTTCGTCCTTTACGTCTAAGATTATGAGATTCCCGATTCAAGCATCTTCGAAACCGCCCTCGTTGGACTCCTACGACGGGACCACCAAACCGACGAACATGTTGTTGCTTTGACACTTTGTCATGGACTATAAGGCGCCCAAGGGCCGATAAAGTGCGAGGATCTTTCCCTCACTCTGAAGAAGTCGGCCTTGTCTTGGTTCCAGGACTCTAAGAGAAATTCCATTGGATCGTGGGTGAGTTAAATCGACCAGTTCTCCGCACATTTCACCGCATCTAAAGTCCAACCCAAGTCGGCCAATGACCTAGCGCGATTCAGAGAGGAAAGGTGAGTCTATCGGAGACTATGTCGGCGTTTCAACAAAGAAGCCATTTTGGTGAAAAAATGCTCGACGAGATGAAACTATACTTGCTAGAGCAAGGCCTGGTCGAAGGAAGCCTATTCGGTGTCGACATTGGTGTCGACAAACCGAGGTCCTGGCCAGAAGTTCTGGCGAGCTCGAGAAATTCATGAATTACGAAGAGAAGTTGATGGCATCAAAGCCAAAGGTAAAACCCAGGAGGAAGATGGTGGACAACGCGAAGGCAGTCGGCGTAGGGAGAAGGAAAGTCGGGGTCGACAAAGAGATCTGACGAATATACCCCTTTGAACACTACCCTAAGCGCATCTTGAATGAGTGCGCGAACACGGTCCGTGATGCTTGGAATTAAATTTCCCGAAGGGAAAAGAGAAGCGAGAATCTTTGATAAGTCGAGGTACGCCACTTTCACAAGTGTGTCAGCACGAGACCGATGAATGTTTTCACCTGAAGGGCGTCATAGAACAAGCTGATCCAAAAGGCGGAGTTGACCAAATATGTGAAAGGAAAACCGAGATTTGGAGATAGAAGGTCTAGATCTAGATCACCTCGACCTCAAAGGAGGGCTAGACCACGGGGCCTTGATGCGAAGGAGCAGTTCGTCCATCAGGAGAGACCTCGTCCTCCTCCTGTCGCCATGGTCATTTCAGGAGGATTCTCAGATAAGGGAGGGTGAGCATCAATTCAAAGAAACGAAAGTTGAGAGAAGCGATGACCATTTCTCTTTGTTTTCCTTCATCAAGTCGGCATAAGGGAAGACCACCCCTAGCCTTTTTCTCGACGAAGACTTGGTGAATGGAAGGCGAACTATTTGATTCCCTGTTGGTGAAAGCCTATATGGTTAACTTTGACGTCGGAAGAATCTTGATAGACCAAGGAGCTCGGCGGATATCATGTTCTACGAGCTGTTTAAAACCTTGAAACTACCAGAAAAAGATCTCGTACCGTACCCGGGGTCCGACCTGACTGGTTTCAACGGTTCGAAAACAAAGCCGTTGGGCTATGTGGAGTTGATGGTGACTTTTGGAGAGCAACCAATCTCCAAAACTGTGAAGGTCCAATTCATCGTGTTACCATGCAAGTCTGTTTACAACTGCATCGTCGGACGCCCGACACTGGGTGAGTTAGGAGCTGTAACCTCGACAGTTCACCTGAAAATGCGTTTTCATGATGACGAAGACAAAGTCGTCACCATCGAAGCCGACCAAGAAGCTGCGAGGAGATGTTATATTTTGTCTTTGAAGGCCGAAGAGCAAAAGGAAGAGAAACAACTCCCCTTGACCAAGAAACTTGATCCTGCAAAGGCTGCTGCAGACGTCAATCTCACCGATTTCGACGCCAGGATTGAGCTCGAGGATGAGATACAGGAAGACGACCTCCTGGCCCGCGAGCTCCACCAAAAGATTAAAAGACCGATTACGATGGAGAATTCATCCGAGTTCAACTAGGAAGACCCGGGAAGGCGGTGAAGCTTGGTGTCGATCTCCTGAGCAGGTCAAATTGCAAATATGAGTGCCTGAAGTCCAATGCCGACCTCTTCGCTTGGACAGCTGCTGACATGCCAGGTATTTCTCCTGATATTGCCTGCCACCAACTCGCTCTCGACCCCAAAGCTCGCTGGGTAGCTCAAAGGCGCCGTAAGCAAGCTCCTGAAAAAGCCGGTCACGCCAAAGCTGTCGAAGACTTAATTAAGGCTGAATTCATTAGGGAGGTCAAATATACTACTTGGCTGTCAAATGTTGTATTGGTTAAGAAATCTAATGGAAAGTGGCGAATGTGTGTTGATTACACTGATCTTAACAAGGCGTACCCCAAAGACGCCTACCCCCTCCCTAATATCGACAAACTCGTCGACAATTCCTCTGGTTTTCAATTGTTGTCTTTCATGGACGCATACTGCAGGTACAACCAGATTACGATGCATCATCTCGATCAAGAAAAAACGCGTTCATGACGGATAAAGGTAATTCGCTATAACGTAATGCCTTTTGGCCTTAAGAACGGCTGGAGCGACATATCGGCGCATGATGAACAAAGTCTTCGCCAACGGATCGGTAGAATCTTTGGAGGTATATATGGATGATATGATAGTAAAAACAACGAAAGAAGTCGACCACGTCGTCGATCTTAGAGAAGTCTTTCTTTGAAATGCGAAGACATAATATGAGGCTCAATCAGGAAAAGTGCACTTTCGGAGTTCGACTGGAAAATTTCTCGGTTTCTACCTAGCAGAGAGGAATCGAGGCCAACCAGATAAATGGCGGAGTGTAATAGAGATGTGACAACCATCGTCAAAGAAAAACATCCAGCTGACTCACGGGAATGCTAGCCTCCTCGACGAGGTTTATCTCAAAATCTGCAGAACATGCATTGCCTTTCTTCCGCTTACTCAAGAAGGAATTCGATTCGAATGGTCACCCGAGTGCGAAGAAGCCTTAACACGGGTAAAGCGCATACTATCCCAACCGCCCGGTGTTGGCGAGGCCGTCTCGGGGAGGTCCTTTATCTCTACTTGGCAGTGTCGAACGAAGCTCTGAGTACCGTCCTCATTCGCGAAGCAGACGAGGACCAGAAACCGGTCTATTTTATAAGCAAAGCACTTCAGGGCCCAGAGCTGAGATACCAGAAAATCGAGAAAGTCGCGCTCGCACTGATAATCGCGGCTCGGCGCTTGAGACAATACGTCTTAGCACATCCCATAGTGGTCGGCCGACCCGACCAATCAAGCAGATTCTACACAGGCTGACCTGGGAGGGCGTATGATCAAGTGGTGGGTTGAGTTGTCCGAATTCGGAGTTACTTTCGAGCCGAGACAAACTATCAAAGCCCAGTGCTTGGCGGATTTCATTGCCGAGATGACTCCTGGAGCTACAGAACATTGTTCCAAATGGACGCTCCATGTCGACGGATCGTCGAATTCCAGAAGCGATGGCGCTGGTTTGTTGCTCGAGAACGACGGCGGGCTGGTCGTCGAATTTTCATTGGGATTCTCCTTTCCCACCTCCAACAACCAGGCAGAGTACAAAGCGTGTTTAGGCGGCCTCACTGCGGCTCGAGACTTCTACCGAAGAGGTAAAGCTCAATCGATTCTCACTAGTTGTGTCCCAGATAAGTGGAGAATACCAGGCTAAAGATCCACTTCTTCAAAAATACCTCGCCCTGGTAAAGAAGAAAATGGCGACTTCACCTCCGTGGAGATCGTACACGCGTTAGAGAACAAAGCGTCGAGTGACATTACATCCCAAACTTCGCCCGGCCACGAAGCTCAGGAAACAACGGATCGGTAATACAAGAAACAGCGCCAAGCCTAGCATTATTGTCGTGATTGATACCACTTATGGCGAGGCTTGAGGAAACTTCCAAATTACGCTGCGATTTCAGGCAAGCGTCGATGATCCTCCGATGAGCAAGCGGTTGGATCACACCGATTCAAGAATTTATTCAATTCGGTTGGGTACCTGATGATGAGAAGGAAGGCGGAAAAAACTTAAAAAAGGCATCTTCGTATTCTATGATCGACGGTATCTTATATCGAAGAGGGTTCTCCACCCCTGTTGAAATGCGTCGGCGATACGGCGCAATATGCACTTGCTGAAGTGCATGAAGGCATATGTGGGCAACACCTTGGAGGGCGTTCCTTGGCAAAGAAAATCCTCCGCCAGGTACTCTTGGCGACCCTGAACGCGACGCGATATCGCTCGTGAAGAAATGCGACAAATGCCAGAGACATGGCGATCTACACTTAGCTCCTCCTCTGAGTTAACATCCCCGACATCACCATGGCCGCTTTGCTTGGTGGGGCATTGATATACTTGGACCTTTTCCAATGGCTCCGGACAGGTGAAATACCTGGTCGTTGCGGTAGATTACTTCACCAAATGGGTTGGCGAGCCCTGGCGAAGATAGCGCAAAGAACTTGATTAAGTTCTTCAAAAGATATATTCGACAAGGTTCGGGATTCCCAGGGTGGTCGTCACCGACAACTAACGCAATTCACAGATCGCGGATTAGAAAGACCTTGGAAGATCTCGACATCAAGCGACACTTCACCTCGGTAGAACACCCCAGACGAGCGGCCAGGCGAGGCGCGAGCGAGTTATCTTACGAGGTGCGAAGCGAAGATTGGATGAGGCCAAGGAAGCTGGGCGTAAGAGCTTCCCGAGTGCTCTGGGCGTGTCGAACTACTCCACATTCGACGGCAGGAGAATCTCCTTTCGCCTCACATATGGGACGAGGCCATCATTCTGTCGAGATTGGGGAAATTAGTTGGAGAACCTCGCATCCCCAGAGTAGCATTGACAAGCTGTCGAGTATACGAGAAGAACTTCGACCTCCTTGACGAATCTGAGGAGCTTGCGACTCAATGAGGTCGCAGAAAAAGAAAATCGCGACAAGATACAACAAAGTGTTGTACCTAGAAATTCATGCCTGGGGACTTAGTTCTTCGACGAGCTGATGTTGGCCTGAAGAACGCCACACAAGGAAACTTGCACCCAATTGGGAAGGCCGTCTGAGAATTGTCGCAAAGACAGTCTGGCGCCTACACCCTCGAGACACTGCAAGGATGACAAATTCCAAGAACTTGGAACGCAAAGAAAGATGAAGAAATATTATAGTTGAAACAAATGTATCCTAAACACATAAATGTGAAGCAATGAAGTATGATTGGAGAAATACGCAACCAGCATTTATTTATTATCAAAGCCTTGTGCATTGGCACAAGCATCTGATGTAGAGATCGACCTCGTGCCGAGACCGCGTGCACGAGCTCATGTTAAAGCCTTGTGCGTTGGCACAAGCACCTGTGATCGACCTCGTGCCGAGACCGCGTGCACGAGCTCGTGATAAAGCCTTGTGCGTTGCCGCAAGCACCTGATGAAGAGATCGACCTCGTGCCGAGACCGCGTGCACGAGCTCGTGATAAAGCCTTGCGCGTTGGCGCAAGCACCTGATGAAGAGATCGACCTCGTGCCGAGACCGCGTGCACGAGCTCGTGATAAAGCCTTGTGCGTTGGCGCAAGCACCTGATGAAGAGATCGACCTCGTGCCGAGACCGCGTGCACGAGCTTGTGATAAAGCCTTGTCGACCTCGTGCCGAGACTGCGTGCACGAGCCCGTGATAAAGCCTTGTGCGTTGGCACAAGCACCTGTGATCGACCTCGTGCCGAGACCGCGTGCACGAGCTCGTGATAAAGCCTTGTGCGTTGGCACAAGCACCTGTGATCGACCTCGTGCCGAGACCGCGTGCACGAGCTCGTGATAAAGCCTTGTGCGTTGGCACAAGCACCTGTGATCGACCTCGTGCCGAGACCGCGTGCACGAGCTCGTGATAAAGCCTTATCGTTAGCACAAGCACCGATGAAGAGATCGACCTCGCGTCGAGACCGCGTGCCCGAGCTCGTGATAAAGCCTTGTCGACCTCATCCCGAGACCGCGTGTACGAGCCCGTGATAAAGCCTTGTGCGTTGGTACAAGCACCTGATAAAGAGATCGACCTCATGCCGAAGACCGCGTGCACGAGCTCGAAGAGATCGACCTCGCCGAGACGCGTGCACGCGTCAAACCTCGTGTCGATAAGCTGCGTCGGCGAAGGTGGAACTGAAGGTCCCAAATGAATCGATAAACAAAGCACGACCCGACGACGTTTGCAGTTCCTTACGAACAAAGACGTCGAACGTCGACATCAACGAACTTCAACAAGTCTCCACCTCGACATTCGAGCTAGCGACTTGGGGGCAAGCTGTTCGGGTGGCGAGGCCCAATCGAAGACCCAAAGACTCACAGGCCCTACGCTCGTCGATCCACCTTCCCTCGATGCCACGTCGTCCGCATGCCTCTCCGCCTTCCCTCAACGTGGCCGACCCAACGGCTTTGTGCATTAAAGGAATTTAATGCCGACTTCCGGGTTTCACGGGACGGTTACACATCGACAGTAACCGTCCTCAACTCATATTTAAAGAAGACCGCGTCGAACGGTCGAGGTAATCTTCTTTCTACCACCTCTTACTCACCTCGACACACACTGACTTGAGCGTCGGAGTGTTTGCAGGTACACCACCCAACACGCCGTCGTCATCCGTCACGAACACAACTGCATTGCTTCCCTCCGGTCATCCTCTGAAGTTCTGTTCAGAACAGCTTTCAATTTTTTAAACACTTTTAGAGTTTTATAGGGTTCTGAACTTTTCTTTGTTTTTGGATCGAAGCTGTGTATTCAGGTGTTCTCCTCTTCTTCCTCTTCTTTTTGTAAATTCGTAGTATTCTGTTCTGCCTTTTCATTTGTTTCTGTATGTCTTCTGGACTTGGATTTGAACCAGTAGTATGGATGCATGATTTCATCTTTTGTTGTTGAAGCTGAACTTTGATTTTGTTGAATCTGAGTTTTGATCTGAAGTACTTTAAATGTGATTTCATCGTTTTGTTTTTTGGCTTATTGTTGCCTTATTGCTGCCTGTTATTGATTTAGTCATCTCATTGTCTCCTGTGTCCTGCATAATGGTGTAAATTAGGATTATAGGATTTGGCCTTCCAAAGGGGCCAAATCCAGGTAAAAGGGCTAAATTGCAAATAATTTAATTAAAAGGACTAAGTTGTAAATAATTTAAGTGTTATATTAGTAAATAAAGCATAAATCTGGGTAAAAAATAAAATATATATCTCTGTAATATAAAAAAAAACGATTTTTTTATAAAATAAAAATCAGATTGTTTCCCTTTTTTTGTAATTAAAAGAATCAAGACTTAGATCTTATTTACTGTCAACAAAAATTATTATGTTTTCAACAATTATTATGTTTTCAAAAAAAGAAAGATGTTGTCATTATTATTATAGTTATTAAACTTTCTTTTCTCTGAAATTTTTTAATAAAAGGTAAATTAAAAACGAGATAAAGAAAATGTAATTAGGATTAAATAGTTGTTATTTCTGTTAAAAAAAAAGCGTTGTCATTCAATATTTTTGATATATACACGTAATTAAAATATTCTTAGCACGCTTATATCTTTGTGGTATCTCTTCCTTTTTTAAACAAAAATAATACATATTTTAGGGAATTAAGTTTTAGGGCAAACTATTTTCAAATAATTAAAGGTACCATTTTTAATGGGCGTGCATGGGTTTTAATCCTTCCTTGCGCGTAACCAACTCCCGGGCTCTAAATCTGGTCCAAAGACCCTTTTCTTTGTTAAATTAAAAATATATAATAAAAAAATATAGGTTTCCAATGTTTTCCTATAAAAATCAAAATATTGGTGGCGGTTCCATTTTTTTAAAAAAATTTTAAGGTGGTTGTCACACTTCTTTAATAACTAGACCTTCTAAGAGTCCTATAGTTACTAACAAGTTCAATCTCAACGATACTTTGAAACGTCTTGAAAAATCTAGTGTCAAACATGTCACTATCCAAGACCTTAATTTGAAATCAACAATCTAAAAATTGAGATTAAAGATTTGAAACAAAAACAAACTGAACATCAGTCAATCTTGGATCATTGGAAAACCAGTTGGGATGAAGATAATTCATCCTCTGAAATAACTCAATCTGAAGCTTCGGCTTCTACTTCTAAAAAAGAAGATAATCAGTTTAAATAGTTGATGATTTTTTAGGATTAATCAATTATGTTAAAATTCAAAAGTTTTTTTATAAATTACAAATTTATTATTGATGAATTTGTTCTTGAAACCACAGCTCTATTTGACACCGGAGCTGATTCAAACTGCATCTTAGAAGGGTTAATTCCCACTAAGTATTTTGAAAAAAACCTCAGAACAGCTTAGTACTACTAATGGTTCTAAATTAAAAAATCAATTATAAATTGTCTTCTGCTATAATTGAAAACCAAAGTTTAAAGATTGAAACATTTTTTCTTTTGGTCAAAAATTTAAGGAACAAAGTAATTTTGGGAACACCATTCATCAGATTACTTTTCCCTTATCAAACTACTGAAGATGGGATTATTACTCAACATTTGGGTCAATCTATTATTTTCAAATTTTTGAGAAAACCCATCATCAGAGATTTGAATCCAATTTCTTACAAACAGAACCAAATCAATTTTCTTAAAGAAGAGATTTCTTTCAGAAATATAGAAAATCAATTACAACAATCAAACGCTCAACAAAAGATTCAACATCTTTTGAGTCAAATTCAATCTTCTATTTGTTCGGATTTACCTAATGCTTTTTGGGAAAGGAAACAACACATTGTTGACCTTCCTTATGAAAAAGATTTTCAAGAAAAACAAATCCCAACAAAAGCTAGGCCAATTCAAATGAATGAAGAACTTTTTCAATTTTGCCAAAAAGTAATCAAAGATTTATTAGACAAAGGATTAATTCGCAAGAGTAAAAGTCCTTGGTCTTGTTTTGTTTTTTATGTCAACAAACAAGCTGAAATTGAAAGAGGAACACCTAGGCTTGTTATCAATTACAAATTGTTAATCTAGCACTCTGCTGGATTAGGTACCCAATTCCCAATAAAAAAGACCTTATGAATCGTCTACACAATGCAAAAATCTTTTCAAAATTTTATATGAAATCTGGACTTTAGAAATCCAAATTAAAGAAAAGGACAGATATAAAACTGCTTTTACTGTCCTTTTTGGTCGATATGAATGGAATGTCATGCCATTCGGCTTAAAAAATGCCCCTTCAGAATTCCAAAGAATAATGAATGAAATTTTCAATCCTTATTCTAAATTTACTATTGTATACATTGATGATGTATTAATATTTTCTCAATCTATTGACCAACACTTCAAACACATTAACATTTTCATTTCCATTGTGAAAAGGCATGGTCTTGCTGTTTCCAAAACAAAAATAAATCTATTTCAAACTAAGATTAGATTTCTTGGTCATAATATTCATCAAGGAACCATTGTTCCTATCAATCGTGCCATTGAGTTTACTGATAAATTTCCAAATCAAATTATTGATAAAACTCAATTACAAAGATTTCTGGGTTGTCTCAATTATGTCTCAGACTTCTTTCCTCAACTTAGCAATCTTATCAAACCACTCCATGATCGTCTAAAAAAGGATCCTCCTCCTTGGACAGATGTTCATACAAATGTTGTCAAACAGATAAAATCTCAAGTAAAGACTCTTCCATGCCTTTACTTACCCAATCCTCAAGCCTTCAAAATTGTTGAAACTGATGCCTCTGACATAGGTTATGGTGGCATTCTCAAACAAAAAGTCTCTGGTAAAGAGCAAGTTATTGCCTTTACCTCCAAACACTGGAATCCAGCACAACAGAAGTACTCTACTATTAAAAAGGAAGTTTTAGCAATTGTTTTATCAATTTCAAAATTTTAATCTGATTTATTAAATCAAAAATTTTTGGTACGAGTTGATTGCAAATCTGAAAAAGACATTTTACAAAAAGATGTAAAAAATCTTGCATCAAAACAGATTTTTGCCAGATGACAAGCAATTTTGAGCATTTTTTATTTTGACATTGAATATCTTAAAGGCTCAGCAAATGCTCTCCCTGACTATCTCACTCGTGAATATCTATAGAGCAAAGATGTCTACTAGATCTTCTTCCTCCAGGGAAGAGGAAGAGGAACAAATGTAGCGACCGAAAAATCCGGAGGGATTTGTTCGAGTTTAATGGAGCCGCCACCAATAATTTATTTCATAGGAAAAATATTGGAAAAAAACCTTTTTTGTAGAAGAATGGTCCTTGAGACCGGATTTGGGTTCGGGAGTCGATTATGTGTAGGGAAGGTATTAGCACCCCACAACATCCTTTCGAAAAAAAGGTTACCTTTAATTAATTGTGCAAAATTTATATTAACTTCTAAAAAAAATATTTGTTTCCCTAAAAAAAGACAAGGATTTACAATGATGAAATAAAAAGAAGCATAATAAAAGTTGTTTATTTTTGCGCTTGACAGGAGTGTGCTCCTGCTCCTACGTATCTCCGGGTGCGGTGGAGAAATCAAAGGCTACGTAGTTCTTGGGTAGAAAAATGGTTGTGTTGATTGATTTTAATTAATCAATTTGTGAATTAATTTCAACGGTTTGCGTAGTGATCAAATCAAAAGTGGATTTGGCGTAATCACTACTAATATTTTAAGATGTTTTATTAAGATTTTTGTAATGACCAAACCAAAAGAGGATTTGGAGTAGTCGTTGATTTTAAGTTTTTTGGAATCGAAAAAGGGCTTGCGTAGTGACCAAACCAGAAGTGGATTTGGCACTGTCACTACTAATATTTTGTTATATTTTTTTAAATAAATAGGGTTAAAATTAGTTAAACAGTTTTTTTTTAAAAAACAAAATTAAGATTGACAAATGGACATATAGATCGATCTAGAAGAACAAGACAAAATAAACACATTCAGCTTGGCAAATGGCAAATGGGCTACGAGCCCAATAACACAATATCACACAAAATGAAGCCAAAAGAGAGACCTAGGAACTTCCATTAGGTGGGGAAAGAATTTGGGGAGGTGAGCAGCATAACTAAACAGAAAGCAAGGCAAAGACACGCGAAACCAAACAAAAAAAAGGTCAGCAAAATCAAATGGGCTACGAGCCCACAAAGCAAAGGACAAAAGGCCAATCTAGAATCCTGTTAGGTTACAATGAGAAAAACAGGGAGAGGGAATAAGGGGAAGGCATAGAGGGAGAAAGAGGGTTGATGAGAGAGGAAGAGAGCTTAGGAGAGAAAGAGGGATACCGATGAGGAAGAAAGGGGACGACGGCGGTGTCGTGATGGTGGGGACGACGGTGCTGGTGGTACGGCGTCGCAGTAGCTCGCGACAGTGGTGCTGCGTGACGAGTGGCGGCTCGCGACAGTGGTTTTGCGGGACGGAAGCGGTGCGGTGAGATGCGGATCCGCGCAGCAGTACGGCAGAGGAGCGTCGCGACCTTGCTAGGAAGAGATCGCCTTCGCGTCTGGAGGAAACGGCGCCGGAGGCCGCCGTGCCGTCGCAATGATAACGGCAGAGGGTTCGCTGCCTTCTTGGTAATCCTTTTTTTTTCTGGACTATGGTATTTAGTTAATGGCCTTTCTTCTCTCCTTGTTATTGTTGGTGTTCTCCTTTTCTTTCTCTCTATGTTCCTGACTTATTGTTGATGCCACTTTTGTGAGGGGTTGGGTGAAGTTGTGTTGATGATGTTTGGTTTGATGGTGGTTTGCTAGCAGTGTGGGTAGTGAGGGATCTCAAGAACAAAGTTATTGAATGGTGGTGATTAATGAAGAGGGTTTGTGTGTAGTCGTGAATGGTCGAGACCCCTCTCCCTCTCCTTTTTTACTGCTCTGGCTTCTTTTTTCCCTAACCGTGAAATCCCTCTTTTCGGTGTTTGAATTCAGTGAGTTAGGACCCAATGTGTGGTCTCTAATTCTTTGTTTTGGTGATAAAAATTCTCCAGAAATTCCTCCAAAAATCTGTGTTGTCTCCCCCCTTTTTCTCTGTTTTTGCACTGATATTTATAGAGCTGATGAGCCCTAATAGGACAATGTTGATTTGCTGGTTGCAGGGTTATGGGAGGGCTGAAGGATGCAGGGGGTACAGAGTAGTGCCTGAAAAGCTGCTTGGTTGGAGAAAGAATGGAAAAAAAGCAAAGGAGCAGGAAGAAAGCACATTGGACCCATTCTCAAAATGCTTATGCCTCTGTTTGCTTCTGCCTCTCTGTTGCTGTTGGTTGTTGCTGGGAGTGGCAGGGGCGCTGCACTCCTGCTTTGCCTTGTTTTTTTGCTTTTTTTTGTTTTTTTCTGATTTTGTAATTGTTTTGGGCTTGGTTTGTATAGAATGGACTGTTGGTATTTTTGCAATTTTTGTAATGGACATGGTTATTGTTATTGGACTTATGCTTGTGATTATAATTTGTAACAAAAAGGCTAGCAACTTGTACCTCCCCTTTTTTATTGCAATTGGGCTGAAATTAGCCCAAAGGATTTAACAAAAATGAACCCAAAATGTGTTGCTAAGAATAAAGTAAAAACAAAAAATAAAAATAAATTACAGGAGGTATGTGGACAAAATTAGGGTATAACAGCTGCCCCTCTTTAGTTATATTTTATTAGAAAACGTGAGTAACAAAGGTTTTCATATTTTCGTTATAAAATAGAAGTAAAGATCAAGACACTAATTTTGTCCCGAACCAGGATAGGCAAAGGATGACAACGAGGGATTGACGCTTGGTGCGTTTAATTGGAAAGCAATAAAGAAGGGTCACCGCCAGGTCGGGTACTGACGCGGTGATCAAAAAGCAATAATGAGGGATTAACGCTTGGCGCGTTTATCAGAAAACTATAAAGAAGGGTCACCGTCAGGTCGGGTACTGTCGCGGTGATCGAAAAGCAATAATGAGGGTTCGACGCCAAATAAGGTATTGACGCGTCAATGGGAAGCAATAAAAAGGATTACCGCCAGGTCGGGTACTGACACGGTGATCGGAAGGTTCGACGCCAAGTATGGTATTGACGCGTCGATGGGAAGCAATAAAGAAGGATCACCGCCAGGTCGGGTACTGACACGGTGATCGGAAGGTTCGACGCCAAGTAGGGTATTGACGCGTCGATGGGAAGCAATAAAGAAGGATCAACATCAGGTCCGGAACTGATATGTTGTTCAAAAAGCAATAATGAGGGATTACCGCCAGGTCGGGTACTGACGCGGTAATCTTAAAGCGATAAAGAGGAAGCGATACTTGGCGTGTCGCTTTAGGAGGCAAAATAAAGGACCAATGTTCGGCACATTGTTTTGAAAACAATACTGAAGGATCAATACGTGATGCATGGACCAAGCATAACAAAGCGGATGAAAAGGTGGTGATATGAAGATGATGCATGAATAGATGATATGTGATGCATGTATGCAATGCGACTACAATTTTTATTGCACTGGTTTCTCATCCCGTATGATCTCTAGTGCTTAAAGATATGGGACAGACTGAGGTTCATCGGGCTCATTCATAATATGCTTTTGACTGGGAGGAAGCGCGAATTATCGATGCAACACTAGTTTTTTTAAAGGTAATCCCCCTTTGAAACTTATTTGTTGAGATTTCGCGTTCCTCATGATTCTTAGAATGTATGTAATAATCATAATGCTTTCCCATATCATCACATGCTTCACAATTCAGTGCCTATTATCATAAAACAACATTTTGAAATACGAGAACGGAGGTGTTTGGTATTCAAAAAAGAGTCATATGTACAAGGACTGAAGTTACACAGACTTGAAGATACATCAAGAAAAATGCAGGAAGAACAAAAAACAAAGAAAGACAATAACTAAGCAGATATTTTATAGTTTGTGTCTTTGTAGGAACAAATGCCAGCTTCCCATATCCATAACTTTGAATACTCATTACTCTACTTCGGAAAATATATAGAACTGCCCCAGTTGGGTAAGAGCCCCTTGATGCATCAACCATCTTCAATGTTCGATTTCAGACCCTAACTTTTGCTAGGATTGCTCTTTCAAGTTTTCAATCCAACGGGTCGCTCTAAATTTTTGCCTAGGCCCTTTCAGGTTTTTAACCTAGCGAGCTCACTTTTGCTTGACTTTTTATATGTTTTTCTTTTTTAGGCATAATATTTTTTGACTGCATCAGAGTTCACTGGGAGTGGGAGATCTTCACCGTCCATCCTTGTGAGGATTAAGGCTCCTCCAGAAAAAGCTTTTTTCACAACATACGGGCCTTCGTAATTCGGGGTTTATTTTCCACGAGAATCCTTTTGGATGGGCAAAATCTTCTTGAGTAATAAGCCTCCTTCTTGAAATTCCCGAGGGCGAACTTTCTTCTCGTAAGCCATCTTCATCCTGTGTTGATACAGCTGTCCATGACATAAGGCCACTACTCTCTTTTCTTCAATGAGGTTTAATTGATCCAGCCGAGCCTAAACCCATTCTGCCTCTTCCAGTTTTGTCTCCATCAATACCCTTAATGAGGGGATCTCGACTTCAGTGGGAAGTACTGCTTCCATTCCATACACCAGTGAGAAAGGGGTTGCCCCCGTTGAGGTGCGAACCAAAGTTCGATAACCGTGCAAGGCAAAAAGAGAGCATTTCGTGCCAGTCTCCAAATGTTACAACCATCTTCTGGACAATCTTCTTGATGTTCTTGTTTGCAGCCTCAACTGCTCCATTCATTTTTGGGCGGCATGGTGAGGAATTATGATGTTGGATCTTGAAGTTATTACACAGCTCTTTTATCATCTTGTTATTCAAGTTAGTCCTGTTATCAGTAATGATCTTATTTGGCAAACTGTGGTGGCAGATCAGATCCCTTTTGATGAATTTGACAACCACTTTTTTGGTAAAGCAACTGCAATGAGGAGTTTATATGGATTTTCTCTTCCAAAAATCAAGTTTTGAGAAAATATAAGCAATTTGATTTTGATTAGAATGGACTTTATTAGGGTTATAACGTGGCCAGGGGTTGAAGGGTCACAAAAGAAAGGATATTTCAGGCCCAGAAAGTATTTGGGGTTTTTTTCAACAAAGATTTTTAGTGCAAAGATGCACTTTGATGGTTGCTAGCACAATTGTATTGTCTAGTTTTGGCATTTTTATTTATTGATTGTTTTTATTCTTGCAAGCGTCTTTGATACGTTGTATTTGCCATTTGCTTGCTTGCTTGCTTTGCCCTTTTTTGGACAGATGAAATTGAATAGACTATTGTGCTAACCTCCAATGGATGAGTGATCCTTGTATAGGGTATTTGAAAGAAATTTTTTTTTAGGGCTCAAAAGTGGTAGCAAGGGATATACATTTTTTTGGGATAGGGAAAACAAAATGGCCAAATTTCATCTCAAAACCTTATTGCTCAAATTTTCATAAAATTTAATTTTTGGCAAATTGTGCATTTGCTTTACCTTTTTCTTTCTATTTTTATTAACTACTTTTGTCACTTTCAGTACTCAGTTTGATTATTTCAGATTCTTCCTCGTGGGGTTGTATCACTTTTACCTCTTGTTCCATCAATCTCATCGGTTCAGAAGGGGTTTCCCAATTGTCCTCATGGGGTAGTCAAAGTTATAGTATGAGTCACTGACATCGTTATTTTTAAAGACAATATTTTTGGATCTGCATTAGTTAAAATCGACGAAAAGAAAAAAAAAACGAAAAAGAAGAAAGGGAATGGAAAAGATGAAAAAAAGAAAAGGGAAATGATTGGAAAATTCAAAAGTGCATTTTATTGATAAAGATACTGAAATGAAACATGTGCGCCCTTTTGACAATAAATCATCCTAAAGCCTTAGGCAGAGCAATAGGATTTGCATTACAAAATTATTTTGAATCAAACATCACGGGAACCTCAACAATCTCCCAATTTCCAAGTTCTTCATTTTGAGGGCAAGAGCGGACAAGGTTGACAATATTGTCTTCAGCACTGCGATCATCTTTGACAATTGCTATCTGGTTTGGGTTCAATATTCCTGCACTCCGAAAGCTTTGCCTGATGTCGTAGATAAGGATATTCTCATCTTTTGGCTCCCTGCCTTCCAATCTAGCTATCCTCTTTTCTTTTCTTTCTTTGACAATTCTCTTTTTGTCAAACCTGTTAGGTTCGTATCCCAACCCATATCTGTTTCTATTATCTGGAAGTTCTACCAGCATCACGATCCCTTGTTCATATCTTCCCAATCCGCATCCGGCCTGATACCCTCCTTTCATCATAACTTTAGCGATCATCATGGAGGTTTCAGACAGCTTTGGTTTCTTCATTAGGACTCCTTCTCCCGCGAAGGTGGCATTCGCAATCTCCAACGTTTGAAAAGACGTCTCAAGAGCTTCTTCTGTAGCCTCGATATAGCGCGTGGAGGATGGCTTGCTTACTAGCATCTCTTCTTCACCAGAGACAGTCACCAACTTATTATCCATTGAAAATTTCAGCTTTTGGTGTAAGGTTGAAGGCACAACTCCAGCTGAATGGATCCATGGTCTTCCAAGGAGGCAGCTGTATGCTGGTACAAATTCCATCACCTGAAAGACTACCTTGAATGTACGAGGGACGACATGTATAGGTAGCTCGATTTCTCCAATAACCTCTCTTCTAGACCCATCGAAGGCTCTTACCACCATGGTACTGGGCTTCATATACGATCCATCAACAGACAACTTTTCCAAGGTAGATTTTGGCATAACATTTAGAGATGACCCATTATCGACGAGTACCCTAGCAAGGATATAGTCCCCACACTTCACAGAGATGTGCAATGCTTTGTTATGCCCCATTCCTTCAACTGGAATTTCTTCATCGGTGAAGGTAAGGTAATTACTAGCAACAATATTACCCACAATCCCATCGAATTGATTCACCGTGATGTCATGGGTGACATGGGCTTCATTTAGCACTTTCATCAATGATTCCCTATGACGCTCAGAATTCAGCAGCAGTGATAACACATATATTTTTGCAGGAGTATGATTCAACTGATCCACCACCTTGTATTCACTCTGCTTCATAAATTTCAGGAATTCACAAACCTCTTCTTCAGACACTACTTTCTTGTTTTCTTCTTCTTTCTTTGCCTTCTTACCCACATCTTTATCAATGGACTCTTCTTCTTTATCCTTTCCCTTGCAAGCTTTGCCCATGAGTCCGATAGGGGTATAAATTCATCTATTTCGGGTCATCCCACCGATTCCCGAGATGTTAGCGATAGCAGGATTGCCAGATCCAGACGCCGCTTTTAACTGGTCATCCCCTAAATTATCCACAAAGACCTTCATATTGTAATCCCATGGCACTGCATTAACGTTCTTGAAAGGGCAAGGAGTTGGTACATGAATAGTTATCGGTTTAGGCACGCCTCGGACTGGCTTTAAATTTCCCTTGTTGTAGCAAATCTCCAGTGGTTTTGGGAAGGTCGTGTTTTTATCTTCACTTGACTGAAGGGTCAATATGCTTTCATCTTTCTTCACACAACCTACCTGTATCAAGTGTCTGTCTAACAATTCTTGGAGAATTTGCCTGAATTCCTCGCATTCCTCTATGCAATGATTGTCATCAGGATGCAAGCTACACAAGTCCCTCTCATCGTATTTCATCTCAATTATACCGAATTTGCAGAGTTTGGCATAAATGATCCTTAAGGGAGTACGACCATCTTCCACTTTCATTATCAGGGGCTGATTCCTAAATTCTTCAATAATGGCGTTGACTGTTAAACCTCCATAACCTGGAAGGGGATTATTACCCACATTAGGGCCATCCTCCTTAAAACTCAACCATTTGGCATTGATCAGATCTTGAACCACGTACTTCAAAGCCTTGCAATTTTCAGTTGTGTGACCTACTGCCCCTGCATGAAACTCACACTTGGCATTTGGGTCATACCCTCTTGGGAAGGGAGGTTAAAGTGGTTTCATTGAGCGTGGAGAGACCAAGGAGTTCTTGATGAGTCTTTGGAACAAATCCGTATAGGTCATGGGAATAGGATCAAATTGGACTGCTTTCTTTTCTTGGTCATTTTTCTGGTTTTGGTTCGGTTGGGTGGGAGCAACTGGTTGTGCTTGTGTTTGGATGGGGGAAGGTGGTCGAAAGGGCATCGTTGGTTGGTTTGGCCGGGGGGTTGGATTATGAGAGGCGGCGGCAATGTATGGAGGTGGAAAGTAGGGGTATGGAAAAGGATGTGGGAAATTGGTAAAGAATTGGGGTGGTTTTCCTTGTGTTTGTCCTCCCGGGCTCGTTATCACAGCATTGGTTTCCCCTTCTTTCTTCTTTACGAAGTTAGTCGGGGGTCTCTTGATATTATTAGTTCCAGCAAAACTTTGGGCAATCTTTCCATTCCTCATTCCTCCTTCAACTCTTTCCCCTACGATGACCATATCTGAAAAGTTTGATGATACACTTCCGATCATTTTGTCATAAAAGGGTGATTGAAGAGTATCCATGAACATGGCCACCATTTCTTTTTCAATCAGAGGCGGTTCCACTTGGGCTGCCAATCCTCTCCATCGTTGGGCATATTCCTTGAAAGTCTCATTGTCTCTTTTTGCCATGTTTTGCAACTGCATTCTGTCAGGAGCCATATCAATGTTACACTTATACTGCTTCAAGAAGGCATCCGCCAAATCTTTCCAACAGCGAATATGAGATCGCTCAAGGTGTGTATACCAACTCGATGATGCCCCTGTTAAACTATCCTGGAAGAAGTGAATCAGAAGTTTGTCATCATGTGCATAGGACGCCATCTTCCTACAGTACATGGTCAAGTGGCTTTTCGGGCAAGTTGTCCCTTTATACTTGTCAAAGTCTGGCACCTTGAACTTTGGCGGTACAACCACATCCGGTACGAGACAAAGATCTGAAGCGATACTTGAACCGAGATAACTCACTCCTTCTACAGCTCTTAGTCTATCTTCGAGGATTTGCAACTTCGTATCAGACCACTGATTCCCAACTGGGATGCTCAGATTGGGTCCCCCCATAGCTGGAGACCAGGCAATGCGGTTAGTCTGGGGATTCAATGGATTTCTTTGAATATAATAGGTGTAACCAAATGGTCGGGGATTCACTACGGGGGCCACTACGGGTGTACTGACTCCTTGAGTATTCCCGAGATGGGATGGTACATAACCAGGTGGAAAGGTGTACGTCATGAAGCCAGGAGTTGAGCTTTGAACTGGTATGGTTTCAGTACCTGAGCCGGATCCTTGAGCTACATCTTGCACAACAAGTGCTTGGGAATCAGTTTCTGCAGAGTTATTGTTAGCACCTGGCGGCGTGTAACCGGGCGGGAGACCAATAGTGGGAACTGTTGTGCCTGTGGGCCTTGAGGGTTATGGTTCGCAGTATCATCATTGGCCATAGGTGGCGTGTAACCAGGTGGGAGTCCGTAAAGTGGGAACTGTGGTACTTGATTTTGAGGGTTGCTAACTGGTGAATGTGTAGGACCATGCGGGTAAATTGCAAAAGGTACCATCATCCCTTGAGTACTGAGACCATATTGCAACTGCATAGGACCGAAGCCAGGTGGGTGGGAAGGTGTAGCTTGACTTTCATCATTCACTGCTGGAGATACCCCATCTGCAGCCTTGTCTTTGTTTAGGGACTGCAGAAGCTCCAAAACTTTGCTCATCTGTTCCTTCAGCTGGTTGACGTCCTCTTTCATCTCTTGGTCATCCATGATCTTTGATTGAGAGCGAGTTCGATAAGGGTGTCAAGGAACCAGTTTGTTTGATTATTTTCTGGTGATTAAAAAATATGATATGAGTACGTAAGAAAGAAAAAAAAATGAATGAATGGATGTGGATGTATGAGTCTATTCATTTTGTACCAGGGAACCGTAGGCCTCATTGCTTTGTTGTAATTATCCATTTATTTTTTTATTTTTTTTTAAAAGCGTTAAGTAATTTGGAGAATAAAATGGGATCAATAAGCAAAATGACAAATCCTTTGTTGATGAGAAAAACAAATAGTACAATTCACTCAAACTAAAGCCTCATCAATTAGCCGCCCTTTTTTTCTTCTTCATAGGACAACCGGCCTTTTCTCTCAATTCTTCTATCAAACTTTTACAAAATTCAATAAACTTGTAAACATTGACTGGAGTATTCAGTGGGTGCATCACCGCATCAGCCTCCTCTAGAAGCCTTGGGATATCTATGATTGCTTGATTGGCTAAACTTTCCAACTTTGAAAAACAGTCCCTCCAATGCATGCCATCGTTCCTCAGTTCATTAAAGAGCGCTTGATTTTCTATCTGACTGACCAGTTTTGTAAAACGATTCTCCCAATACATGCTTTCATTTTTTAGGTCGTCATAGATCTTCTCTTGGTATTCAATATAATTCTGCAACTCATTTGCATCTTCTTGTTCTTTTTTCAGCGCCTCTTAATACTTCACAAGCATCTCTTCCATTTCTTCCTTGCATTGCTTCTCCTTTTGGGCTCAGTTCTCATACCCAGCTACCACCTTCTCAAGATGTTGCTTTAAACCTTCAAGCTCCTCTTGCAAATTCTTTTCGGTAACCGAGGATTTTTTCCACAATCCTTTCCATATATAGGCGTTATCTATAGCCTTATCCCTCTCTTGATTACGCAAGCTCAACTGTTCATTTGCACCTCTTAGACAAAGTTGTATATCATGCTTGTTTTTTTCCTCTATTGCTGCTCTTTTGTTGCTTCTTTTGATGAATTGCCCTTTAAGAGTGTTTTCTGAACGTAAGTTCCTGTTCTCCTGAAGTGCTTTTTCTAACTTTGCTTGTAAACCTTCTTTTTCCTCTTAAGACTTCAACAGTGATGCCTTAAGTTCTTCTACCTCTTCATTTGTAATAGGGATAGGTTCAGGTGTCTCTTGCTTGGGAGGAGGTGTCCCATTGAAAGGCAGCTTGATTTCCTGAACTCTATCCTTAACCCACTGACGGTAGCTTTCTTTGGCGTCGGTGCTTCTTTTCCCAAGTATTTTCCCCTTTCGGATGACTTGGTTCCATGCCTGCCTGATCCTTTTGTGCTCCTCTGTATCTTTCTTATCTATCCCATACACAATAAAAGGGGTTATCAACTCTTCGGCTGGGGGATGCATGATGGGATAACACAATTGTCTTAGTGATATAGAGGGGTTATAATTTATGCAACCCTTCGTTCCTAAGAGCGGCACATTTGGGAAACTGCCACACTGGTAGATTACCTCATTCACTTCTTGCCATTTGGGATACCAACGAATAGCCTTCTCATCAAGGCCACGTAGATACTGAGCCCACTCTGGTTTGCTCTTAGTTTTTGTCGGTGTAAGCCCTAGAGGCCAATGTTTTTCCTTTGGACTTATATTTTGTATCATGTCGTTTATTTATTATATGAGGCATTTTCAGTTATTATGTTTGTTTCAACGTAATAAAGTCCTTGAGTAAAAGTTCGTTTTCAATAGAACATCGAGTAGACGACTCGGTTGTGAGATACTAAAGAACTTACTCTAAATATCCATAGTCGAGTATTATTATTATTAAGGACAATAATAATGCATCAAGACTATTATGTGGGTGGACTGATAACCTCATCTCATAGGTTATAGATATGAGATATCAAGTCACCACATAAGTACACGTTAGGGTAATTGTGTACTGGATTGACCCGCCATGAGAATACTACATAGTGTGTTATGTAAGTGTCATGAGTTATTCTCATAGTGATAGTGGTGTATGCCACCCTCAGACCTGAAACCACTATGGTCCCTACATGAGAAGTTGAGTGTTTTATTGCCGTCAAACATTATGCATGCAGGACAATTATAAAGTCGGTTAACTGGGCACTCAACGAGTCATGCAAAGAGACATGAGTGACCTAGATGGGATTTGCCCCTCCTACATAACAGGAGTAATATATGTGGGCCCCTTGATAGAGTATGACTGTAAAATGCATGGCCATGCTGAAATAAGTCAATATGAGATATTGATCTTATTTGTTGTTACTAAGTCTACTCGGGCATCAAGGAATATAATATTGAACTATACAAGGGTGACACATACTATGCCTTGTGTTCAATATAGATATAAGGGCAAAAGGGTAATTATACATATGATCATTATCACGGAAAGGTTACGTCACAACACTGACATTCTCGTTACTTGGGTAGCAGTGATGTGTTGCTAGACACCGCTCACTGTTTATAATATTAAATAGTGATTTAATATTATTGCCAACATTACGGGAACTCTGTGGTCACACACATGAGAACAAAGCTAATGGGAGATTAAATAAATGAGTGAGACTCATTTTATTGGTGGTGCATTCTTACGATGCACCAGTAGTCAAGAAAGACGCAGAACACGGTAAGCTACGGTGCGCTAGGTCGGAGTCTTAAGTGAAGTCTATAAATAGACTCGTTAAGGCGAAATGCAGCCTGCGGAATTAAAACCCTAGCCATTCCAAAGATCGTTACTTGCATCGTGGATCGGTTCACGTCGCCTAGCACTGTGGCGGAGACCGCTCCCATTCAAGGTCGTTCGTGTGGACTACGTAGAGGCGTTGTTTTTACGTGCGACGCCGTGCTCGATTCCAATTTTCGATGCGCAAGCGATCTGCGCTACAAGAGGTAATTCATATAACCCTGAGTCATGACCATTCACAAGGATCCATGGAAGGGAAAGTTTAAATTTCCGCTGCGTTTTTAAACTCTGTTATTGCGCTATTTCCCTACAGTTTTCACAGAGCACCAACTGGAATCAACAATAGGGCATAGTGCTCTTCGCCCCTCATGAAATACATGGGTGACAAGCCATACATAGAGTGCTGGTAGGCAACAAGATATCCTCTTCTTTTTCTTCTCATGACAGGTATTAAGGATGTAATATGTATCAACGAGCACATCGGGTACAGGGTTCTCGCCTTTGTTTTTTACTGCCATGAAAACATCAATTGCTGCAAAATCAACATGGTCTTCTATCTGTGGGAACAAAACTATTCCAAAAATGGCAAGGGCTAATACATCCATGAAAGCAACCCATTCCCCACCTTCAGATAATGACTTTAATCTCTCCTCTAGGTATGCTAGTGGGAAGCCATCAACACCATTTGGATTTTTCATGTTGGCTTTCAACTTACTTTCCTCAACTTTTAAAATTGAAGCAACTGTTGGGTAGGAGGAATAATGCCCTATATAATGGTAAGGCTTAGCATTTTCCAAAGGGTACCCTAAAATTTTCTCATACTCTTCTAAAGTGGGCACCATTTGGAAATCTTGAAATGTGAAGCACCTCATCGGGGGATCATAAAATTGAGCTAGTGCAGTAACAGCCTCTACTTGTACATCTACCTCCATCAATGCAAGAATCTTCCCATATTTATCATTGAAGGCTATGCGGTTTTTCCCTGTTAGCAACTTCCCAAATTCTTTTAAACCTCGTATTTCTGGCATCTTTGCTTTGGCATGTATGAGCTTTTTTGAAACTGTTTCCTTATTTGATCCCATATTATTTTGCTGCAGTACTTACAAGCTAACTCTTCCTTATGATTCCCTGGCGAGCCTACCCAGAAATTAAATGAAATGAGGATGGATGCAATATGCTAAAGTTCACTAATATCAAACTTTATCATGTTGATTATAAAAGGAAGCATGGGTGTGCAGACTAATGCAATTATTAATGAAATGGATAACAAACAAAATGTGATATGCCTATTTTTTTGAAATATTGTAAATGATGGAATGCCTATGCTGCTTGATGAATTTTTTTTTTTTTTTTGTTTTTAGAAAGAAAGGTCAACCGGAAAAATAGACCACCTCGTTGTGTCCTAAATAAAATTACCCTAAATCAGAGGATTTCTACTTCTAAGGGCCTATAAATCATCCGATATGTGAGCACTTTCACAGGTGGTACTAATAACTTCCTCACCAAAGGTCTCTAGAGCCAAGTACCATTTCGGGATGTGACCACCAATAGGAAGAAGATCCTACATGTGGGCACGCATGGAACAGTCGCACTCTAGATGAGGTTCTCATGATACCCAAACCGAAAGTAGATCCGAAGTGACTATCACTAACAACCTCTCACTCTCTAAGCTGCACTCGGGCCCGGGTATAGGGTCCCACTCATAAGTGTGTGTAAAAGGTGTGTGATAGAGGCAACCTAAAATTACCCAAGCTGCAAAACAAATGAAATATACAAAATATGGTCTTCTAACCTAAGGTTCAATATATGCATAACGAATATTCACAAAAGAACAATAAATAAATAAATAAATAAATAAAAATAAATAAATAAATAAATAAATAAATAAAAAGCAAGAGAAACTAAACATAAGAGTTAACTATTTAGCACAATCAATTTACTTAGGCTTGACTCTCTAAAAAAATTGTCCCCAGTGGAGTCGCCAGCTGTAGCGACCGAAAAATCCGGAGGGATTTGTTCGAGTTTAATAGAGCCGCTACCAATAACTTATTTCATAGGAAAAATATTGGAAAAAAACCTTTTTTGAAGAAGAATGATCCTTGAGACCGGATTTGGGTTCGGGAGTCGATTATGCGTAGGGAAGGTATTAGCACCCCACGACATCCTTTCGAAAAAAAGGTTACCTTTAATTAATTGTGCAAAATTTATATTAACTTCTAAAAAAAATATTTGTTTCCCTAAAAAAAGACAAGGATTTACAATGATGAAATAAAAAGAAGTTTAATAAAAGTTGTTTATTTTTGCGCTTGACAGGAGTGTACTCCTGCTCCTACGTATCTCCGGGTGCAGTGGAGAAATCAAAGGCTACGTAGTTCTTGGGTAGAAAAATGGTTATGTTGATTGATTTTAATTAATCAATTTATGAATTAATTTTAACAGTTTGCGTAGTGATCAAATCAAAAGCGGATTTGGTGTAATCACTACTAATATTTTAAGATGTTTTATTAAGATTTTTGTAATGACCAAACCAAAAGAGGATTTGGAGTAGTCGTTGATTTTAAGTTTTTTGGAATCGAAAAAGGGCTTGCGTAGTGACCAAACCAGAAGTGGATTTGGCGCTGTCACTACTAATATTTTGTTATATTTTTTTTAAATAAATAGGGTTAAAATTAGTTAAACAGTTTTTTTTAAAAAAACAAAATTAAGATTGACAAATGGACATATAGATCGATCTAGAAGAACAAGACAAAATAAACACATTCAGCTTGGCAAATGGCAAATGGGCTACGAGCCCAATAACACAATATCACACAAAATGAAGCCAAAAGAGAGACCTAGAAACTTCCATTAGGTGGGGAAAGAATTTGGGGAGGTGAGCAGCATAACTAAACAGAAAACAAGGCAAAGACACGCGACACCAAACAAAAAAAAGGTCAGCAAAATCAAATGGGCTACGAGCCCACAAAGCAAAGGACAAAAGGCCAATCTAGAATCCTGTTAGGATAAAATGAAAGAAAAACAGGGAGAGGGAATAAGGGGAAGGCGTAGAGGGAGAAAGAGGTTTGATGAGAGAGGAAGAGAGCTTAGGAGAGAAAGAGGGATACCGATGAGGAAGAAAGGGGACGAAGGCGGCGTCGTGGTGGTGGGCGGCGGTCTTTGGTGGTACTGGCGTCGCGATGGCTCGCGATAAGCGGTCTTTGCGTGGCAGTGGCGGCTTCGCGACGGTGGTTCTGCGGGACGGAGCGGTCGCGGTGAGATGCGGATCCGCCGCAGAAGACTGACGGAGGAGCGCCGCGACCTTTGCCGGGAAGAGATCGCCAGCGTCTGGAGGAACGGCCGGAGGTCGCCGTGCCGTCGCAATGATAACGGCAGAGGGTTCGCTGCCTTCTTGGTAATCCTTTTTTTTCTTCTGGACTATGGTATTTAGTTAATGGCCTTTCTTCTCTCCTTGTTGTTGTTGGTGTTCTCCTTTTCTTTCTCTCTATATTCCTGACTTATTATTGATGCCACTTTTGTGAGGGGTTGGGTGAAGTTGTGTTGATGATGTTTGGTTTGATGGTGGTTTGCTGGCAGTGTGGGTAGTGAGGGATCTCAAGAACAAAGTTATTGAATGGTGGTAATTAATGAAGAGGGTTTGTGTGTAGTCGTGAATGGTCAAGACCCCTCCCCCTCTCCTTTTTTACTGCTCTGGCTTCTTTTTTCCCTAACCGTGAACTCCCTCTTTTCAGTGTTTGAATTCAGTGAGTTAGGACCCAATGTGTGGTCTCTACTTCTTTGTTTTGGTGATAAAAATTCTCCAGAAAATTCCTCCAAAAATATGTGTTGTCTCCCCCCTTTTTCTCTGTTTTTGCACTGATATTTATAGAGCTGATGAGCCCTAATAGGACAATGTTGATTTGCTGGTTGCAGGGTTATGGGAGGGCTGAAGGATGCAGGGGGTGCAGAGTAGTGCCTGCAAAGCTGCTTGGTTGGAGAAAGAATGGAAAAAAAGCAAAGGAGCAGGAAGAAAGCACATTGGACCCATTCTCAAAATGCTTATGCCTCTGTTTATACACTCTCTGTTCTTTGTTGGTTGTTCTTGGTTATTCTTTGGGAGTGGCGAGTATTGCCTCTGCTTTGCCTTGCTTTTTTGCTTTTTTTTGTTTTTTTCTGATTTTGTAATTGTTTTGGGCTTGGTTTGTATAGAATGGACTGTTGGTATTTTTGCAATTTTTGTAATGGACATGGTTATTGTTATTGGACTTATGCTTGTAATTATAATTTGTAACAAAAAGGCTAGCAACTTGTACCTCCCATTTTTTATTGCAATTGGGCTGAAATTAGCCCAAAGGATTTAACAAAAATGAACCCAAAATGTGTTGCTAAGAATAAAGTAAAAACAAAAAATAAAAATAAATTACAGGAGGTAGGTGGACAAAATTAGGGTATAACAACAAATTTAGCTTTAAAAAGGAAACAAATTGATCTTCCATCCATTCAATCTGGGTCATCAACCCAAAAGCAATTAACTGGGTCATCCACCCAACCTGGGTCATCAACCCAGAAAATTCAAAATCAATCTTCAAAACAAACCCCCAATCAAACTAAGGAAGACTATGCCTTCCCTATCCAAACTCTTCAAGTCCTCCAGCAACAAGGCCTAACCCATTACCAAAAAAGACTTGGGCTGGCACAGTAGAAGGAGAGTCTGATGATGATCTCCTATCATTGGACCTTATGATCCAAAATCAAAAAACACAAATAACCCAAGCAAATTCAAAACCAATTTCATCCATTTCTGCCCAATCTTCCCGTTCTCAATATATACCTAAACCCAAATATTGGCCTGTGATAGGTTTAGAACCTGAGTTTTGGAATAAAGACATTAACAAAATTCCTTCCAAAATATTTCCTCCGGGATTCCATTTTGTACCTTTAGTTTCTAATAAAACCCAATTATTCTATGAGTACTTCCTTATAGATTCTGAATCTGTAAAAATCAAGCATTACAAAGATCCCAAAGATGATTCAATTACCACCCATTCAACTCTCCAAATCCTGAATGTCTTAACACCTTTAGCTTGGGGACAAAATCATAGTAAACCTAAGAAATTCTCCGGTATCTTTGACCCAATAGGTTATTCATACTGGGATTACATCAAAGCATGGTACCTCATGATTTTAGGCTTACAAAACAAATTTTTCAAACATTCCTGGTTAATTTACTTTAAAACAGGAGTCAAGTACTCATTTCCAAATTAGTTCCTCCATTGGTGGGATTTCTTTGGTCCAATTCCTGATATCCTTCCTCCAGATGTTCAAGAGGGATTCCAATTTTTCTCCAAAAAATTTAACAAAGAATTTGATAATCTCCCAATTGAATTAAACTTTTTTATCAACTTTTCTCTCTCATGGGTCTTCTCATGGCAGTACAAAACTAGTGATACTTCAATTCCTAATACCCTGCCCTGGTTCCAAAAGCAGGCCTTGGTCAAATGGTGGTCCAGCTTTGACGGATCAAAAGCTTCCAAAGAAAATATCAAGATATGGTTTAAAAGCCATCCAAAATTTTTGAAGTATGTTGAAGCATCTACATGCTTACTTCAAAATCAAAAGGCTCATATAGCAGCTGCACTTGCAGCCTCTTCTTCAAAAGACGAAGTTCTTCACAATCTGCAAAATATTGTTCAACTTCTTCAAAAGCAATCTTCAGAGAAGGACCAAGGTTTGAATGACCTACCTTCATCCTCAACCCAGCAGGCAAAAAAGAAGAGCAAGAAGAAGCAAGTTCTCCAACCTGCAACTCTTCAACCTTCCTCAGAAGAATCCGTAACAGAAAATCCATTTTTTCAAAATGAAGATGACTGTTTCGGAATCTATCCTACTCCTGTAACGACCCGTTTCCGGACCGCTACCGAGCTCAATATACCGAGCTCGAGTTACCGAGCTCAACACACCAAGCTCAACAAAAACCTATATGAGATGTGTTTTAAAAACAAAACTCTTGTGCCTTTTAAAAATACGATATATTTTTTTTATAAAACCAACTCGTGCACATCAGAGTAATTACTGACTTTTAAACATGGTGCAACTAAGACACAAGACTTAAATTCTAATAAAACATACATGCATAACATACACATATATATATCACTCGAAATAATAATGTATACAAAATACAGAGTAGCAAATGTGCAAAGAAAATACACCTAAGGTACGACAACTTCAAAGAGCCATCATACCTGGGGGTACTTCCAGACTCCCACGCAGGGCGCTCCAAAGTAAGACCACCAGTCTATCCTGTAGCAACAACACAACACTGCCCAAACTGGTCACGACCTCGAACACAAAAGAAAAACAGGTACAAACCTCAGAAAAACAAACATGCAACAAATAAACAATCACAACAGAGAGAGGTCGGCACTCCGGTCCTCGTCGAGATCCTCCTCGGCATCGTCTCTTTGTCGAGTTCCCTGCGCCCTGGACATCGCCTGGGTAACCGTCATGGATTGAAGGCACCACGGGAAAGGGTCAACTTCTCAACAATTCAAGATAAGCTCGACATAAAAATATAAGCAAACAGCAAGTATAACATTCACCGACGTGACTCGACCATCTCACTCTAAACTCGACACAACTCACAAATCCATTTTCTCTCGACTCGACAATTTTCCAGAATGCACACGCTGCATCAGGTATGTCGGAAAGTCCAAAGCCTTGGGATCCTCGCTCTCCCTAGGGCGGTCAACTCAGGTCCCGTAGGCGTGGCGGCGTCTAGTCAATCTCAGTAAACAAAAAGGGGACCTAGCACCCTCGATTATCCGGGTCACGGCTCAAAACGTCATACGACTCACCTAGCTCGCTCACTCGATGAACAATTAAGCATACGATATTCAAGGAGTTAAACACAAGATATTCAACCGCATGTCAAATAAAAGAGCAAGCTCGACATGAAGAAACGCAATTCAACATGCAATACACACTTCACGACATATATTCAATCACATATTAAATACATGCAAAACTCAATCATATCACAACATTTCAGCTCGACACAAATCAGGAAATTCATACACAATAACATAACCACGTAGAATATGAAATGCCCTTATTTAAGGACTTATAAAATAAAGCCTTAGAGATATCTAGGAGTTGCCCTTACATACTATAACAAGTATAAATGTGAAGCGCCCTTACATACTATAACAAGTATAAATGTGAAGCGCCCTTACATACTATAACAAGTATAAATGTGAAGCGCCCTTACATACTATAACAAGTATAAATGTGAAGCGCCCTTACCGAACTCCAAGTTAATGCTGCTCGACAACGACCTCGACACAGCTGTCTTCTAAGAGCTCGACAACGATTTCTCTTACTCGATCTCGACATCTATTGTCTCCAACGAACTCGACAACGACTTCGACACGTCGCTTCTCGGTCGACCTCGACACGCTGATCCTCGATCTGGATTCTGCTGCTTAGCGTCCTTGGATTCGCTTTCCGTACACCTCGATTCGAAATCACTCGATCTCGGAATCGGACTTCCTAAAACAAACACAACTCGGATCGATCCATGGGTTCTAATACATCTAGCTCTCTCTTCCCAAACTCAACCTGACCCGGAAAAAATATAAAACTCAAGAACTGAAAGATATTTTTCCTCTAACACAAAGTTAGGGATTTCGATCAAAATTTCATGAAAAAGTTATCGATGCTTCAGCGGATAGATCGACAACAACAATAACCGTAACAACAAATGAAAAACAAGAAAATCGAAATGAACCAAAAATGGAGGTTTCGGCACCGCGATTGCGAGAAAAACAGAGAAAGAAATTTGTTTTACAAGCCCAATTAATCGGTTAAAAGATAGGTAATATTGTGAATAAGAAAACCCATCAATTTGATATGATTTGGAAGCATAAAGCGGCTAAAAATGGGAGAAGATTTAGCGCTAAACAAGAGCACAAATGAAAGAAAATATGTTCTTCATACCTCAGCGGTGATGGTCGATCGACGAGATATGGGTCGAGAAGTTGATGATGAACAAGATTGATGAAGAAAGCTTGTGCAGAATCTCGATGGAACTCACGGTTTAAATCGATGAAGATTTTTAAAGAAAACAACGAAACACAGAGCAGAAGGAAGGAAGAAGAAAGAAGAAAAGAGAAATGAGTGAGCGTGAGGGAATCGGTCGTGGTATACAGCTGGCGAGAAAGGGGTAAAAACGTAACTCCAGCTATAAGATGCCAATCCCATCAATCATCTACAGATTAACTCGTTCCTCTCATGATTACCCTCTACTCTGTCGGTCAACGACAAGCCGACAATGTAATAATTACAATAATATAATAATAACGCTGAGTAACGTTCGAAATAATACGAGGTGTCATCTCGACACGATGTCGACAAGAGTGCTCGTGCAAACGTACAAGGTTCTAACACGAGTTCGTGAACGCGGTCTCCTCAGCTCGACTTGCGTCCTCATCATTTCGATGCGCGACTTCATCAACTCGACACGCGACCTCCTCGGCTCGGCTAGTGCACGTGGTCTCATCGGCTCGACAAAGATCTCGGCAAGCGATCTAGTCACGGGATCTCGACACAAGGTCTTGGTCGAGGTCTCGATACGTCGTCCTAATACGATGTCGATCTCGCCCTCAGGTGTTACAATCTCTCCTCTAAAAAAATTTCGTCCTCGAAATTGCAAATAAGATTCTTACCTCGAAAAGTTCAGTCTTGAATCTTCATCTTCTCCTCCAGCTCCCAAGTCGCATCTCCCGTCCTCGATCCCACACAACTTTGACAAGTTGAATCTCTTTGTTCATATTTGTTTGGCTTTCCGATCAACGATCCTTCTTGGTGACGCTTCAAAGATAGGTCGCCCTTCGATTGAATCACATCCGGTTCGATGACATGAGAAGGGTCGGAAACATACTTCCGCAATTGTGAGGCGTGAAAGGCGTCGTGGATGTTCGACAAAAATGGTGGCAATGCAATCGATATGCCATGGACCAATACGACGAAGAATCTGGTAAGGTCCAATGAATTTAGGGGTAAGTTTCTTGGATTTGATCGCTCGACCAACTCCGATGGTGGGGTGACTCTAAGAAATACATGTTCTCCTTCCTCGAACTCGAGTGGTCGACGTCGTTGGTGCGCATAACTCTTACGTCGACTTTGAGATGTTCGCATCCGATCTACGATCAAGCGGATCTTCTCGGTAGTCCGCTGGATCATATCTGGTCCTCTGACGGTTCGCTCGCCCTGGTACCAACAAAGAGGCGTCGACATCTCCGTCCATCTGGTACGCTTCAAAAGGTGCCATCCCAATACTCGCATGAAAATCGTTGTTGTATGTGAACTCCACCAATGGTAAGGCGTCGTCCCAACTTCCTCGGTGATCTAACGCATAAGCTCGCAACAAATCTTCAAGCCGATTGGATCGTTCTCTCGGTCCGACCGTCGATTGTGGATGATATGCCGAGCTAAGCCTGAGCTCGGTTCCCATCGCTCCTTGCAATTCCTCCAAAAATGAGGCGTGAACTTCGGATCTCGGTCCGACACGATCGAAGAGGTATTCCATGAAGTCGTACTATCTCTGCGATGTAGATCTCGGTCGCCTTTTCCACGTTGTATGTCGACCTCACTTTGGTAAGAAATGGCGATTTGGTCAATCGGTCGACGATCACCCAAATCGAATCATTCTTCTTCTGCGTCTTCGCAAACCTACAACGAAGTCCATGGAAATCTCGTCCCATTTCCATCTTTGATGCGTCAAGCGATTGTAGCATTCCCGCAGGTCGTTGGTGCTCCACCTTCGGCTTTACGACACGTTAAACATGAAGCTACGTGCTCGCCACTTGCTTCTTCATTAGGACCACCAAAAATGCTTCTTCAAGTCTTGATACATCTTCGTAACTCAGGGATGAATACTAAAGTTGCTCTTATGCGCGCTGTCGAGAATCAACTTCCTCGGCTCGGATCGTTAGGTACGCACACTCGGCCATTGCACCTCAAGATGTCGTCCGCTCCGACCTGAAATTCTCGCCTTCCTTGCGCTTATCAACTGAATCTTCTCTTGCGTAAGCTCGTCATGAACTTGTTGGTCTCGGATCTCGCCCAACAATCTGTTAGAAATGGTAAGCATACCAAATCTCGGCTTCCCGGTGAAACTTCGACACTCAACTTCAAATCTCGGAACTTCTCGAGCATCTCCAACTCCTTGATCATCATTACCGAGGTTAAAGCGCTTCTTCTGCTCAACGCATGCGCTACTACGTTAGCCTTCAGGGATGGTATTCCAACGTAAAGTCGTAGTCCTTGAGAAATTACGTCCATCTACGTTGGCGCATGTTGAGCTCCTTCGGTCGAACAGTACTTCAAGCTCTTGTGATCGGCTGAAAGCGAAGAGTGCTCCCATAAAGGTAGTGCCTCCATATCTTGCCGCCAAAAACCATCGGGCCGCTAGCTCCAAGTCGTGAGTAGGGTAGTTCCTCTCGTGAATCTTAAGTCGTCTTGAAGCATACGCGACCACCTTCCGATGTTGCATCAAAGACGCATCCCAATCCCTGGTGTGACGCATCACAATACACCTCGAAGGCTCTTACGGTTGAGGCAAAATCAAGACAGCGCCGCCGCCAAAAGCTCCTTCGCCGTTGAAAATCGGCTTCACACTCCTCGGCCCAAGCAAAGGTTGATCCTTCCTCGTCAATCGTGTAAGAGGCGCGACAATCTTCGAGAAACCTTCAATGAATCTTCGGTAATATCCTCGCTAAGCCGACAAAACTCGATCTCAGAATCGTCTCTTGTTCCCACGCTATCACCGCCTCAATCTTAATTGGATCCACGGCTATCCGCTTCTGCGGAAATCACGTGACCAAGAAAATTCACCTCTTCAAGCCAAAATTCACACTTCGGCTGATTGGCATAGAGTTGCTTATCTCGTAATATCTGCAGATTACTCGACATAGGTGTTCTGCGTGCTCTTCTCGGTTCCTCGAGTAAATCAATATGTCGTCGATGAACACTACAACGAACTGATCCAAAAGCGAATGGAAAATCTTGTTCATGTAGTCCATAAACACGGTGGCGCGATTCGTTACTCAAACGGCATCACCAAGTACTCGTAGTGACCGTATCTAGTCCTGAAAGCTGTTTTGGCAACATCTCCCTCCTTCACGCGAATCTGATGGTAGCCCGACTTCAAGTCTATCTTGGAAAAGATCGCCGCTCCACGAAGTTGGTCCATCAAGTCGTCAATACGTGGTAACGGATAACGGTTCTTCACGGTAACCTTGTTGAGCTCGCGATAGTCCACGCACAGCCTTGATCGTCCATCCTTCTTCTTAACCAACAACACTGGAGCTCCCCACGGTGACACGCTCGGTCGTATGATGCTTCGACTCCAAGTGTTCGATCTGGGACTTGACTCTTTCATCTCGGCGGGAGACATCACATGCGGCGCTTTGGAAATCGGTCCTGTTCACGGAATCAGTCGATGGAGAACTCGACCTCTCGCCGGTGGTAATCCCGGCACGCCTTGAAAACGTCCTCAAAATCACACACCACTGGAACATTCTTCACGTCGATCTGCTGGAAAACTTCCGAACTAGCTAGATACATGTATTCCCTAGTTCCTTCTTTCAAAGAAACTCCAATACGTTCGGCAGAAAGATAATTGGAGACTCCAAGGTCTGGAAAAATTACAGTTTTACGGGCACAGTCCAAAAGGACATGGTGGTGTGACAACCAATCCATCCCGAGGATGACATCTAAGCCCTTAAGAGGCAAACAAACCAAATTGACCACAAACTTTCTACTCTGAATAATCACTACACAATTAAGACATGCAGTGTTTGTGACTAAGGTTTTAGCAGCTGGGGTTGTAACTACTAATTTAAACGGTAAAGCAGTCACAGTCAAGCTCAAAAGGTTCACACAATCAGAAGAAATAAAGGAATGGGTTGCACCCGAATCAAAAAGAACGGATAAGGATTTACCCTCGATCTCACATTCACCTTGGATAAGATCATCTGCTCGATCTGCTTCCTCGCCACTCATGCAGAAAACTCTGCCTTTAGCCACTTGACACTTCCCTTTAGCCTTTGCCGCAAGCATAGTCGGTTCAGCTTTAGGTGTAGGACAATCCTTAGCAAAATGCCCTGGCTTCTTGCAATTGAAACACACCTCCTCCCTCTGAGTACAATTACTCGCGTAATGTCCCGACTTTCCACATCGGTAGCAAATCACCTCGACACTGGACTGACCTCCACTCCTCGGTACTTGGGTCATCGGACGACATCGTCCCTCGTTGTTGTTCCCCGAGGTCGGTCGTAAGGTCTCTTCTGCGGTAGTTTCCCTTTACGAGCAAATCTACGCCCGCACTGGGGGTCTCACCGGTCCGCCCACAACAATCTTCTTCTTGTGGCTCCTCACTCCTTCTACCTCGACACATCGATCAATCGACTCTTGGAGATTTCGGATCCTCAACGACACCATCGACTTCGAATGTCGAATCTCAATCCCCGTTGGAATCTCTCACTCAACCATCTCTGGTCAACTCGGTCCACGAAATGGACTGAAATACCTCGCCAACGATTCGAACTTGGCGCATACTCGGACACCGTCGAGTTGCCTTCTTGCGATTGAAGAAATTCCTGCTCCTTCTCGGCTCGTGCAGATGTCGGGAAGTACTTGTCCAAAACCTCTCACGAAAAAGCTCCCAGGTCATCTCGCGATGTTCGCTATAAACGTTGCTTCACTCCTCTCCACCAATACTCTGCGTCTCTAGCGGTAAGTAGGTAGCATAGTCGACCTTCACGTTGTCCCGCAATGAAGTGCCTCAAAGATCTTCTCGATCTCTTGCATCCAAAGATCGCCTTTATCCGGATTTGGCTCACCGTAGAACCGGTGGATCATGCTTCCTGAAGTCCGCTAATCCTCTCGCCATTACGTTACGCTCGTTCTTTGTTGCTTTGCAGTTCGCTGAGTTAACGCCGCCGTCTGTTGAGCCATCGCGTTAGCTGTTGAGTTGCGGTGATTGTTGAGCCATGGCTGCCGCCATCCCGGTCATAGCTTGAATACCTCGTTCCATGTCGGCGTTCTCGGTTGCAGATGTCGTATTCCTACGAGGTGGCATTAGATTCCACAAAGTTCAAACCCTGTCAGAATCTCACAACAAGGATGTGTTAAAACACACTGCTTCAATCAAGAAACAGTTCAAACAATTTCTCAAGCAATAAGTGCTTCACTTAATCAAACAGCAATCAACACAATACAACTAGGTACCCAACACACAACCCGACATAGTGACCAGTCCAAATTCCTATGCACAGCTCGGTCAGAACCGAACTGCTCTGATACCAACAGTGTAACGACCCGTTTTCGGACCGCTACCGAGCTCAATATACCGAGCTCGAGTTACCGAGCTCAACACACCAAGCTCAACAAAAACCTATATGAGATGTGTTTTAAAAACAAAACTCTTGTGCCTTTTAAAAATACGATATATTTTTTTTATAAAACCAACTCGTGCACATCAGAGTAATTACAGCTTTTCGAAACATGGTGCAACTAAGACACAAGACTTAAATTCTAATAAAACATACATGCATAACATACACATATATATATCACTCGAAATAATAATGTATACAAAATACAGAGTAGCAAATGTGCAAAGAAAATACACCTAAGGTACGACAACTTCAAAAGAGCCATCATACCCTGGGGGTACTTAAGCAGAACTCCCCCGCAGGGGGCTGCTCCAAAAGTACGACCACCAGTCTATCCTGTAGCAACAACACAACACTGCCCAAACTGGTCACGACCTCGAACACAAAAGAAAAACAGGTACAATCCTCAGAAAAACAAACATCCAACAAATAAACAATCACGACAGATAGAGGTCGTCACTCGGGTCCTCGTCGAGATCCTCCTCGGCATCGTCTCATCGCCGAGTTCCCTGCGCTCGACATCGCCTGGGTAAGTCATGGATTGAAGGCACCACGGGGAAAGGTCAACTTCTCAACAATTCAAGATAAGCTCGACATAAAAATATAAGCAAACAAAGAAGTATAACATTCACCGACGTGACTCGACCATCTCACTCTAAACTCGACACAACTCACAAATCCATTTTCTCTCGACTCGACAATTTTCCGAATGCACACGCTGCATCGTATGTCGGAAAGTCGGCCGAAGCCTTGGGATCCTCGCTCTCCCTAGGACGATCAACTCAGGTCCGTGAGCGTGGCGACGTCTAGTCAATCTCCCGTAAACAAAAAGGGGACCTAGCACCCTCAGTTATCCGGGTCATGGCTCAAAAACGTCATACGACTCACCTAGCTCGCTCACTCGATGAACAATTCGCCGCATACGATATTCAAGGAGTTAAACACAAGATATTCAACCGCATGTCAAATAAAAGAGCAAGCTCGACATGAAGAAACGCAATTCAACATGCAATACACACTTCACGACATATATTCAATCACATATTAAATACATGCAAAACTCAATCATATCACAACATTTCAGCTCGACACAAATCAGGAAATTCATACACAATAACATAACCACGTAGAATATGAAATGCCCTTATTTAAGGACTTATAAAATAAAGCCTTAGAGATATCTAGGAGTTGCCCTTACATACTATAACAAGTATAAATGTGAAGCGCCCTTACATACTATAACAAGTATAAATGTGAAGCGCCCTTACATACTATAACAAGTATAAATGTGAAGCGCCCTTACATACTATAACAAGTATAAATGTGAAGCGCCCTTACCGAACTCCAAGGTAATCTTTGCCGACAACGACCTCGACATTTGTCTTCTAAGAGCTCGACAACGATTTCTCTTACTCGATCTCGACATCGGTGTCTCCAACGAACTCGACAACGACTTCGACACGTACGCTTCTCAGTCGACCTCGACACGTACAGTCCTCGATCTGGATTCTGCTGCTTCCGCGTCCTTGGATTCGCTTTCCCGTACACCTCGATTCGGAAATCACTCGATCTCGGGAATCAGACTTCCTAAAACAAACACAACTCAGATCGATCCATGGGTTCTAATACATCTAGCTCTCTCTTCCCCAAACTCAACCACAACCCAGAAAAAATATAAAACTCAAGAACTGAAAGATATTTTTCCTCTAACACAAAGTTAGGGATTTCGATCAAAATTTCATGAAAAAGTTATCTGATGCTTCAACAGATAGATCGACAACAACAATAACCAGAACAACAAATGAAAAACAAGAAAATCGAAATGAACCAAAAATGGAGGTTTCTGGGCACTGCCGATTGCAGAAAAACAGAGAAAGAAATTTGTTTTACAAGCCCAATTAATCGGTTAAAAAGATAGGTAATATTGTGAATAAGAAAACCCATCAATTTGATATGATTTGGAAGCATAAAACTGGCTAAAAATGGGAGAAGATTTAGCGCTAAACAGTAGCACAAATGAAAGAAAATCTGTTCTTCATACCTCAACGGTGATGGTCGATCAGACGAGATATGGGTCGAGAAGTTGATGATGAACAAGATTGATGAAGAAAGCTTGTGCAGAATCTCGATGGAACTCACGGTTTCGTCGATGAAGATTTTTAAAGAAAACAACGAAACACAGAGCAGAAGGAAGGAAGAAGAAAGAAGAAAAGAGAAATGAGTGAGCGTGAGGGAATCGGTCGTGGTATACAGCTGGCGAGAAAGGGGTAAAAACGTAACTCCAGCTATAAGATGCCAATCCCATCAATCATCTACCCGTTAACTCGTTCCTCTCATGATTACCCTCTACTCTGTCGGTCAACGACAAGCCGACAATGTAATAATTACAACAATATAATAATAACGCTGAGTAACGTTCGAAATAATACGAGGTGTCATCTCGACACGATGTCGACAAGAGTGCTCGTGCAAACGTACAAGGTTCTAACACGAGTTCGTGAACGCGGTCTCCTCAGCTCGACTTGCGTCCTCATCAGCTCGGTACGCGACTTCATCAACTCGACACGCGACCTCCTCATTTCGGCCTAGTGCACGTGGTCTCATCAGCTCGACAAAAGATCTCGGCAAACGATCTAGTCACGGGATCTCGACACAAGGTCTTGGTCGAGGTCTCGATACGTCGTCCTAATACGATGTCGATCTCGTCCTCAGGTGTTACAACTCCCGTCAATTCTGCTGATGAACAGTGACCTATCAGATATAAATCTTTCAGACAGAAGACTAAAATTTCAATTATTGTACAATTTTACTATTTGGAACTATAGCAAATTTGACTTTTTACTATAGCCAATAGTTCCAAGTGATACCGGTATCTTACCGGAACTGTAGAAACAGTTCAATTTCAATTCTATAAATAGGATGCTCAGGCTTCATTGTAAGACACCTTTCAGAATACCTTTGAGATTACCTTTTAGTTTACCTTTCAATACGCAGTTTAGAGAGAAGTCAGGGAGAGTTGCTCTGAGCTTGTAAGCTTCTTTCTTCTTTCTTTTCTGTTTTCAATTTGTTCTTCGATCTTTGTAATTTCAATCTTATAACTTGTAATTTCAATCTTATGTTTATATAAACAATCTTTTTTTTCATTTCAAGTTTATGGTCGGTTCTACCACCTAATCTTGTTTGCATTTATTTTCTGCATTTTATTTCTGTCTTTATAATTCTATATATGTGCTGAGCAGTCTGTCTGCTTCCTACTTTCCATTCGCTTTCTCCCATTTAGCTCTTTGTTCTGCTTCCGACCCCCTCTTGGTGTGTGTGTGTGTATATATATATATATATATATATATATATATATATATATATATATATATATATATATATATATATATATATATATAACATTTAAATAATTAAATATAAAAAATAATAATATATAATGAAAGTATATTAAATATAAATAATTATTTTGAAAAATATGGCTGTTACCGACAATCATGGCCATCGGTAATATTAATTTTAAATAGTTCTTTAAAAATATCTCCTTTACCAAAAACTATAAGTGTATAATGAAAATCTAAATAGAGAATAAAACAATTTTTTTAGAAATCATATTGAACTCTTGTTTTAAGTTTTTATTATATAAATATTCTTTGTTTAGATTTTCATTATACACTTATAGCATCATGTTTTAAATCTTTTGGTTGTTAAAAAAATTATTAATTTTTTTAAAAAAACTTTAAGTTAATGGAGTCTACTATACTTTTAAATTAAGAATAGTACTTGATATAAGAAATTGTTATTATAGTCACTAAGGGCCTGTTTGTGAGTTATTTTTTGGAAGGGGAAGGTAAGGGGGAGGCTTGTGAGAAGGTAAATCCTTGTTTGATACTTTTTAAAATTAAGGGAAAGGATTTGGGGTATTTTTGAAAATCCCCAAAACCCGTTTTAGTTCTATTTTTGGAGTTTCCCCAAAAAAAAAAATTGGGGGAAGGGGGTGTTTAGGTATAAAATGATACACATTAACAAAATTCCCTCAGTATAAATAAAAAACTACCTTGTTGGAAATCTGATGAGTTGAACCCTAATTTGCTTTCTTGTTCTCGTTCATGTACGTTGCTGCTATCTCTCATCTTTCTATCTTTCTCTCTCTCTCGATCAATCAATTTATCTATCTCTCTCTATCGATCTGGTCGTTCTATCTCTCTCTAGATCTCTATTTCTCTTGATCTCGATCTCGATCTCTATCGATTTGGTTGTTCCCTCTCTCTCTCTCTAGATCTTTATTTCTCTTGATCTCGATCTTGATTTCTTGTGGTTTGTGATTCTCTTATTTTTCCATAATTATCTTCTAATTTTCCAAATTTGCTCCATTTTTTAGTTGAAATTGATTAATGTTTTTTTGTTGTTGTAAATTTAGGTTAATGAAGCTTCCTTGAATAAAGACTTGAATCAGTGCTGTGAGGCGCTTGTTGAACCAATACATGCAGTGTATTTATACTTCTGGTTTTACATCATTATCTGGTTTATCATTTTCATATTATTTTAAATGCCTAAAATATATTTATAACTTGAGCTCTTATTGGTGCTTGATCATTATCTTCAATTTCTTGCCCTCATTTGGATACTATGGGAGTTTTGATACTATGAAAGTTTCATAATGCTATTATTTTTAGGAATGAAACATATGTTTTAGTTGGTTTGTTGGATTTGATTAAAATTTGATCTTGGTATTGGTTTGTAGCTAAAGCTGAAAAAACTCATATTTTGATTCCTAATTGGTGCATCGATTAATGATATGGCATGTACTAATTTAATGTTTTTTTTTGTGTTAGGTATGATTTATTTTTGTATTGATTTTGAAATGGTCAGATTGATTTTGAAATGGTCAGATTATTCTTCAAACTTTCATTAATAAATTTTGCTTGTAAAAAAAATAATCTTCGAAAAAAGGGTGAATTTATAATTTAACTTGGATAACTATAACAAAACATGGTAATCAGCTTGAATTAGTGAAATCACATATGCCTATATAAAAAAAATTTGAAACTGCAACTAATTCCATCAGAACATGGCCAAGTATTCTGAAAACATTTTTGGTGGGTCATCCTACACCTAAACCACGAATAAATAATGAATAAGACAAGATTTTAAGGTTGAGTTGTTTATCCACAAATTATGTCCCACAACTGTACATGTTTTGGCCATAGTTTTTCTTAATTTCTCCCCCTCTTCTAGGTTATTTTATATCAGTAAACAAAATGCATTAATCTTGGAAACATAATAGAAGTTCTTCTTGGAAATTTTATCCTGAGAAAAGTGTTAAGAGCTCTGTAGAGACCATAATATTTTGTAAGGCGTATAATTGCAATTTGCAAACAAAAGGTCATTACAATCACATGCACATCTAGAAAAGATTGCTTTTGTGAATCAACATGGTCTTATTAGTGCAGGTGATATTAGATATAATGATTATATCATCTTTGTACATGGTTTCGTAGCCAATGATCTTTGATAACAGGTTGTTCGGTGATCTTTTTATGTGGTTAATTTGGTTATTTGGCAAGAGGTCTGAAAATCCTTTGATTTGCCTTTTTTTTTCTTGCCCATTTAATTGTGGCCTTCGTTTCTTCAACTTGTTCTTGTTTCTTTCATGAGTTACTTTTGATTCTATCAGTTTGTGATGTGAGCATGCTCTTGCTGATATTTTGAGATAAAAAATTCAGCACATTAGTAATGGCCTGTACATGTGGCGACTTTCTAATGGGGTTTGTTAGTGTTGCACAATGGCTACACACTCAATTGCTTGCGGCGTTCTGGCCTTTTTGGGGTTTAAGACACCTAGTGGTCTAAAGCATTACTTTAGCACCAACAACTTTACTAATAACTAATGTATTAAAAGTTGATTGTTCCATATATCTTATGTTAACCGAAGAGTACCATGCGAAAAATCACTTTACTTAATTTTCAAGTTCTTCTTGAGCAGAGGCCTTTTACAATCACCTTATGCTGCTGCCACCTATATTTACCAACAATTTTTATTGTATACTTTCCCTCCCCTCATGCATATACTCTCCTGGAATGATTAGAAAATATTTCTGCCTATTATTAAATTTCTTCATGTATGAAGTGCTTGAAGGACACCTAGACTTCAATATCTTCCACTGATTTCCTTCCCTTTCTTGCGCATGTTGCTGGAAGAGACATCACCATCCCCTTTTCTCCATGCAACTGGTTTCTCCATTTACCAATTTAATTTTGCACCCCACCCTATCTTCAAATTCAGAGGACATTCCCTAAACGTAGAGACAAATGTTGCACCTATTTCCCTTCTTTCATCATCTTGTGGGTACTCACCCTTGTAGCCGACTGTTGATTCCATAAGGGGCTTCTCTTTGATCTAGCATAGTGTAAGAAAATGGAAGAAAGTATCCAGCTTCTTTTTTAAGTTGATTGCTTAAAACTGCTTAAAATTGCATTGCTCAAAAAATAAGTTCAGATGTTCAAAGAAAGAAAAATGATAGAAATGGTGTGCAAGTGTCTTGGCACACACACAACTACTTAAAAGGGACCTATCTAGATGGTTAATTCCTGCTAGAAGATACCTTCACTAGAACTCATATTTTCATCCAAAAAGTATGTTTTGGTATCTTTTTGTGTAACTTGTTTGTTCCAGGGAATGATATCAGATTCTTGTTCTTCATTAACTTCTTAGTGGTCAAGTCAATTGGCTCAAAACCAAAATGATAAATCCTTGTTTCTGTGACTTCCGAGACAGGTGGAATGACCAATAACTCAACAGTTAAATACCTTAGTGTCTGATACGTGCATGGTAATAGTCAGAGAAACAAGAGTTCTGAAGTAAGAAAAAATAGCAATTGTATATGCAGATACATACATGAAAAGGAAGAGATACAATAATAACTTTAATTGTGAACTCACTGATTCAATGACATTCAAAAGTCGGAGACACGTTCCTTGTTTTCTATATATACTGCGGGTTGCAATGAATGGCATCTCTGCTATTTCATTCCCGTGGATCCTATTTGACCAATTAATAAACTTAAGCATGTGTGAGAGTCATGTGTTCACTCGGACATATCTTTATCTTCTTGAAAATCATAAGAAGATTAGAGCATTGCTTGGATGCCAAGGAAAAGTGTTTTGGGCATCCAAGCAATGCTCTAATCTTCTTTGGATTTTCAAGAAAATAAAGATATGTCCGAGTGAACACATGACTCTTGCACATGATTAAATTTATTAATTGTTCAAATAGGATCCATAGGAACGAAGTAGTAGAGATGTCATTTATTGGAACCTGTCGTTTATATAGAAAACAAGGAATGGGTCATCGACTCTTGAATGACGTTGAATTGGTGAGTTCATAATTAAGGTTATTAATTTGTCTCTTATTTTTTCATGTATGTATCTGCATATAAAATTGTTAATTTTTCTTACTTCAAAACTTTTGTTTCTCTGACTATTACCTTGCTTGTATCAGGCATGCAGCTACTTAAATGTTGAGTTGTTGGTCATTCCATCTGTCTTAGAAGTCATAGAAACTTGGATTTATTGTTTTGGGTTTGAGCCAATTGACTTGACCACTAAGAAAATGAAGAACAAGAATCTGGTGTCATTCCCTAGAACAGACAAGTTACAATAAAAGATACCAAATCAGAATTTTTTAGATGAAAATATGAGTTCTACTGAAGGTATCTTTTAGTAGGAATTAACCATCTAGATAGACCTATTTTAAATGGTTGTGTGTTTCTAGATACTTACACACCCTTTGTATCTTTTTTCTTTCTTTGAACATCTGAACTTGTTTTTAATTTGAGTAATGCAATTTTAAGCAGTCTTAACCAATCAGCTTAAAATAGGAGATGGATATTTTCTTCCATTTTTATACACTATGCTAGATCAAAGAGATGCCCTTTTATGGAATCAATAGTACTACAAG
Source organism: Calophaca sinica (assembly GCA_037113605.1). Lineage (NCBI taxonomy): Eukaryota > Viridiplantae > Streptophyta > Magnoliopsida > Fabales > Fabaceae > Calophaca > Calophaca sinica. Next base: position 73,497,314 of record CM073734.1, read on the forward strand.
GGTGAGTACCCACAAGATAAGAAAAGAAATAGGTGCATTGTTTGTCTCTACACTTAGGGAATGACATCTGAATTTGAAAAAGGGTGGGGGTGAAAAGTTAAATTGGTACTTGGAGAAACTAATTGCATGAAGAAAGTGGGAAGATGTTGTCTCTTCCAGCAACATGCGCAAGAAATGGAAGGAAATCGATGGAAGATAATGATGTTCGGGTTTCCTTCAAGCACTTTATGCATGAATGAAAAAATTTAATAACATACAGAAACATTTTTTGATCATTCTAGGAGAATATACACATGAGGGAAGGGAAAGATTATAATAAAACTTGTTGGTAAATATAGGTGGCAGCAACATAAGGTGATTATAAAAGGCCTCTGCACAAGAAGAAGTTGAAAATTAAGTAAAGTGATTTTTCACATGGTACTATTCGGTTAACATAGGATACATGGTGTTATCAACTTTTAATACATTAGCTATTAGTAAAGTTGCTGGTGCTAAAGTTATGCTTTAGACCACATAGGTGTCTTAAACCCTAAAAGACCACACCACCGCAAGCAATTAAGTTTAGCCAATGTGTAGCACTAACAAACCTCATTACAAAATAGCCACATGTGCATGACTTTACTAATGTGCTAAATTTTATACCTCAAATCTTCAGCAGGAGCGTTCTCACATCACAAATTAAAAGATCAAGCAATTACACATTTGAAAGAAACAAGAAAACAAGAACAGGTTGAAAAAACAAAGGCCACAGTTAAATGGGCAAGAAAAAAATAGGCAAATCAAAGACATTATCAGAAGAATTTCTAAATAACCAAATTCACTCCATAAAAAGATTACCGGACAATCTGTATTCAAACATCATTGGTTGTGAAACCGTGTACAAAGATGATATAATCATTATATCTAATATCACCTGAACAAATAAGACCATGATGACCCACAAAAGCAATCTTTTCTAGACCTGCACTTGATGGTTTATGACCTTTTGTTTGCAAATTGCAATAATTGGACTTACAAAACAATATAGTCTCTACAAAGCTATTGATACTTATCTCAAGATAAATATTCCAAGAATAATTTCTACTGTGTTTTCAAGATTATTATGCTTTGTTCACTGATAGAAAATAACATAGAAGAGGAGGAGAAAACAAGAAAAATTGTGGCCAAAACATGTTTCAGTTGTAGGACAAAATTAGTGCATAAACAACTCAACCTTAAAATCTTGTCGTATTCATCATTTATTCGTTGTTTATGTGTAGGCTAACCCACCCGAAATGTTGCCAAAACATGTGGCCATATTCTGATGGATATAATCGTAGGTTTTTTTTTTCCTATTCAAACATTGGTGGTTTCACTAAATCAACCATATTACCATGTTTTGTTATAATTATCCAAGTTAAATTATAAATTCTTCGTTTTCGAAGATTACTTTTTTACAAGAAAAATTTATTAATGGAAGTATGAAGAATAATTTGACCATTTTAGAATCAATACAAAATTATTCACAACTAACATATTATATCAGTACATATTATATCAATACATGTTAGACAATTAATATGCACCAATTAGGAATCAAAGTTTGAGCTTTTTTGGCTTTAATTACAAACCAATGCCATTATCTAATTTTAATGAAATCTAGCAAACCAACTAAATCATATGTTTCATTCCTAAAAATAATAGCACTTTAAACTGTCATAGTATCTAAGCTGCCATAGTATCCAAACGAGGGCAAAAATTGAAGATAATGATCAAGCATCAGAAAAGACTCAAGTTGTAAATATATTTTAGGCATTTAAGATTGTATAAAAATGATTAAACCAGATAATCATGTAAAACTAGAAGCATAAACACATCATATCACCTGTATTGGTCCAGCAAGCACCTCCCATCACTTGTGCTGACGATGGATCTACCATATTGAAACAGAATGTTCCATTTACTTGTTAAAGAAAAAAAAACAGTGACAAGATTTTTTTTACAAAATAGTGGGTGAAGATCTTTCTCTATCTCTTATGTGTGACGCTCTTTCATTCTCTACCATAACCCCTCAATTGAAAATCACACACCACACCTCACACACCATCACTCATCATATAGGAAATACGAAGGAGAAAGGAAGGCAGGGACCCAAATCGTTCCTCTCTCTCTCGTTGGTATCTCTTCTCACTCACTCTTCTATTATACTTATTTTTCTTTAAAACCCCAAACATCCGTTGAGATTTTGGTAAAAATCTAAAACATATCAATCCTATTTTTTTCCTTAGAGAGTTGATTTTTTTAGTGATTTCTAAAGTAGGGAGATGCTCTTAGAAGGGGGAAGGGCTTCCACATACCCACAACTCAAAATTTAGGAATGGTTTTTTAGCACAATTAAGGTTTGGGTAAAATTATTTTGGGAAGTATTAAGTATAAATTTAGGGACTTGATGATGACCCATTGTTGGTATAGCTTTGAATAGACTTCTAAATGCTTGAACTGATTGTTGGTGCTTAGATTCAATGGATATTAATTAGGTGGCTCCTCCTGGAGGCGTAGCGAGAGATTGTGTTGGTTCTTCATAGTTGTGAGTAGACGGCAATCATTGTGACATATTTTAATTATTTTATAATCGTTATTTTACTCATTCTTTTATGTTATATTAATTATTTGTTTAAAAATTTGGTCTTCATCCTTGATTTATTTTTAAGGTTATGATGTTAATATTTAATTTAGTTTTACTTGTGAGCTGCAAAGTGATTAAATATTTAAGGGCTGTGGATTTGAAAATATGAGATTTGGAATTTGTTTCTTTGACATAAATTTCGATAAGAAACAAAATGATTTTGAAATTTGTATCTTTGGGAATCTTTGTTAGAACCCCACAGTCGTTAGAAGGGGTAACGGCCTAGGTACGCCTAGTTATATGACTTTGGATGGCGAGGGCTATTCGTTAGATGGAGTCGCCCCTCTGGGAGGGGCCACCCTTAGGAGAGGGCTATCAACGAGATCTAAACGCCCCATTGAAATGATATGGTACGATTGTTGTGAGAAAAAATTCGAAGATGAGTATGTTTCGAAGGTTGAATGTTTGCAAAGTAAGATCATGAGTTTAATGTTATGTTTAACAATAATGTGTACAATGATCTCATTTTTCACGAAATTGTAGGTGTTAGTTTAGCAGTTGAAATGGGTGTAGTGGTGGTACTATGACATAGGGGATGGTTGAGTTTAATCACTTAATGAATTTTTTACTTTTCTAATATGCCTTTGAAATCAGATTAAGAGCAAGAAAGTCAAAGCCTCGCTGTTTTTTCTATTTAATGATCGGAATTTTGATTTTGTTTATTGCTAGTTCAAGTATATACTTTCTATATTTTCCAAGAAAAGCAAAAGTAGAATCAATCCTCTTTATTGTTATTTTTTTGACAGAATCAACTGTCTTAATTTGTACTATTTTTCTAACGTGTGTAACTTTGTACACGATAGCGATTATTAATTGCTCATCTTTTTTTCCTTATTAATTACTTAATTTCATATTTTGTGGGTCGAGAAAGATTACTTAAATGTGAATAAGAATAAAAGTGAGCAATTAATGATCCTTATCGTGTACAAGGTTGCATGTAACACCCCGCCTAATTTAATTATTTAGCTTTATTAATTTAAATATTTATAAGTTTTAAATTGATGGTTGGGTAATTAAATTAGGTGTTATTACTTAATTTAGGGGTGTATATAGTAATGGCTAAATGAGAATTCTTAGTAAAAGTAAGGGCATATTGGTAAAATGCTTTAGTAAAATAGGGGTAGACTAGGAAACCCACATTTCCCTCTTTTCCTTCTCACTCACCCATGCCCAGCTAGCTCGCTCTCTCTCTCTCTCTCACTTTAGGGGCTTTAAGAGAGATTAAAGAGACTTTCGTGTGATCTCTTCAATCCTTGTTTAAAGAAGAAGATTGGAGCTGAGTATTGGGCATTTGGTGGAGCCTTAGAGGGAGGAAGAAGGAAAATGTGAAGGAGAAGAGGAGAAGAAAGCTTCACTTTTCATAGCTCAAGTTCTTGGAAGTACTTGTGAGTTCTTCTTTTCTTTAGGTGTTGAGCACCCATAAGTCCCACATTAGGGTTTTCTTTCCCTTGGTATTGTGTGATTTCATAACTTCTATTTGGGGTTTGTGGGAAATCATGAATATATGGGAATGGGTTTATATGTGATGTTTAAATCATGTGTTTGATTGAGATTCATGTGCTAAATGAGTTGGTTCTTGAATGTATCATGTTTTGGTGCGTGAGTTTGAGCTCTAATGGTATTACAAATGGATGGGATTGGATTTTTGGTATGGGACTGTGTTGAAACATAGAAATTTCTGCTGAAATCCCTGAGGAATTCGCTCAGTGAGCTGAAAATCGCTGCGAATTTTAGCAGATTTTCCCAGCGTTCAAAACTGGCCAGGAATCGCTCAGCGAATCTGGCTACGCTAAGCGAGTGGCTCGCTTAAGCGAGTCCATCCGCGCTAAGCAAATTGGGGGCAGAACTTGCCTAATTTTCAGGAATTTTATGCTCTTTAATTAGACCTAATACAATGTTATAATTACATTAAAGGTAAATTAATGTGATGAATCAAAGCAATTCAATAAAAAACATCATTTCAGCTATTGAATTATAATAGTTCTAGTAAGATAGTCGTACAGAGCGGTGTGCCACTGTGAGATAGCGACACATCCTAGCTGTAACAAATACGTTTGTCCAGAACGGTGTACCACTCTATCGAATGATACGCCCCGGCTGTTACGAAAGAGTTGTGAGTGCAAAGTGGTTGTACCACTGTGATCTAGCGACACGTCCCGATTGTTACAACGTTGGTTGTATAGAGCGGTTATACCACTGCTAGAGAAAGATATGTCCCGACTGTTACTCAAATGAATTGTAAGTACAGAGCGGTTGTACCACTGTGCGATAGTGACATGTCCCGGCTGTTACAACGACGGTTGTACAAAGCGGTTGTACCACTGCTATCAAACGATATGTCCCGGCTGTTATGAGCAATCATTGTTGTATGGAATTGTCATGTTTGCTTTAATGTTTGTAAATGAATATTATTGTGATTGTGGCTAGCGTTGGTGAGGGGTCGGTGAATGACTCACTGAGATTTTATAATGTCACCCCTTTCCTCTATTGTTTTCAGATAAACAGGTACCTAAGGAAAACTAGACGATACGACGGGCCTAGTTCCTGTAGTTGCACTTAATTTAGAGCTGTAACTTGACTTCTTTTGTTTTTATGGACCAAGATTAGTCTTGTATTTCGTATTCCCAAGCTTTAGACTTGGTAAAAGTTGTAATTCTAATATTGGGATTTATGACGTATTTTAAAGTTTAGACTTGTAAATGTTAACAAGTTTTTTTTTTAATTCATGTGTTTTAATGTAAATTGTCGTGCTTTCAATTAAACTTGAAGTGTGAGCGTTACATTATGGTATCAGAGCAGTTCAATCTTAATTGGACTGTGGTCAATTAGTGTGGACTTTCTCTTGTTCGAGAATTCCTCTCTGTATTCTTGTACTTAGTATGGATTATTAAGCCTGATCAACTTAATACTTTATACCATGTATGCAGAATATGGCAGACGGAGCTCGAAGACCAGTCAGAGGACTAAATAGGCGAAATGCTGAGGAAGCTTGATGGATGGAAATGATGCAGATGATGAGGGAACAAGCTGCTGCTGCTACGAATAATTTGGTTAATCATTTCATCCACACACAATAGCAAGCTCCACAACAACCTCCTCCTCCACCCCCTACCTATTCATCCAGAAGATCCAAACCGTACATTCTTCAAGTTTCACAAGTTGAATCCTAAAACCTTCACTGGTAAATCTGAAGCCATGGCATCCCAACACTGGTTGGAGGCACTAGAGAAAATCTTTAAAGTGGTTTAGTGTATGGAAGAATAGAAGGTTACCTTTGCCACTCATATGTTGAAGGAAGAAGCAGATAATTGGTGGGATGGAGCACAAGCTTACATGTTGGCTGAGGGGATACCCCTAGAATGGGGACAATTCCGAACTGCTCTCCTAGATAAGTACTTCCCTCAGTCCATCAGGGAGAAAAAGGATTGAGAGTTCATCCATTAGCAAGGAGAGTCTACTGTCGCCGAGTATGTGGCCAAATTCAAGGAATTGGCGAGATACCTGATAAGTTTTCATCACATGTAGATTTATAATGCTTAATTGGATATTTGTGTTGTGATTGAAGAGAATTGAAAGTGATTTTATGCTTAAATTGTATGATTTAATGTATTCACTTGATCTCATTCTAACGTTTGTGCATTAGTATTTTTTATAATTTTTTATCTCTAAATGCACAGGAATGAGAGCATAGCTAAAGTATTGACTTAGAAGCGCGACGGGAAGCGCTGATCCCAAATCTCCATATTCTCTATGAAGAAAGAAAGCATCAAAGTGAAGAATCGTTGCTTTGTTCCATGGCAGTGGCCGCTATGTTCCTCATCCCTCGCGACCAACCGTCGCTCAGCCCCAGTGCTCACCGCACCACCGTAGCGCCCTGCCGCACAACAAAACGCGTGTCATCGACTTCCGAAATCTGAGTACGAAAACACCATTTTTCATCGCCATCGCCGCCAACATCCAAAGCATTTCAGGTTCAAACAAGAAGAACAAAAATTAGATCTGGAAAAACAAAACGAAATCCAAAAATCACAAGTCAAAATGAAATAAAAATCAAACCCAAAAACCTAAAACAGATCCAGTCACAAAATGAAACCCAAAAGCGCAGTCACAGATCCTTTCGTTGCGGTCGATCGCGCCTTTTGGCTAACAAGAACCCCAACAGAGTTTGCAAAAAAAAAAAAAAAAAAAACCCAACAGAGAGAGACGCGATTCAGGTTTTCTCCGGCACTCCTTCAGCACAATCGCTGCCGTAACAGCGACATTCTGTCGTCGGCCTTAGGCGGCATTTCAAAATCTTGAAACTGAACTGGTTTTTGCGACGAACAAAGACATGAGAGAGAATGGAAGAGAGATCGAGATAGAGAGACGAGGTGGGATTTGGTGTGGAGAGTGTACGGTAGGATTTAGTGCAGCTATTTGATCTAACGGTAGATAACATATGTTCACTATGGACCACATGGAGAACTTCCCCACCCAAGCCATCGCCATGAGTGATTACTGATTAGTATTTGAATGAATTACTACCAATTATGGGACATGACATTATCGTGAAACAAATTTTCCGATTTTTTAATTATTATAATAATACTGATGGGTCCATACCACAGAGATCAAAATTTGACAACAATTTTCTTCATGATTAATGTAAGTTCAAAAATGTGATTAATGAAATATTTAGTTTGGTTAATATATATGACCACTGAGATTTGAACATCAAAAAACGAACATTGTATAGGGACATCATATAAAAATACATGGCTAAAATACATTTTTTTCCCTTAATTTATTTTAGTTTTTATTTTGGTCCCCTAATTAATTAAACTTTCATTTTAGTTTTATTAAGTTACAAAAATTACGCCACTTTCGTCCCCTAACTATTTTACTTTTAATTTACGTCCCTTAAGTTACGAAAATTATGTCATATTCGTCACTTTTGTTTGTAATCCCTTTCAACAATAAAGTCAAAATCATGCTCCTATCATTGTTCTTATTGATGAAGTAACATGATAAAAAGTAATGGAGTAAAAAAAATAGTATCAATGACCTATACACACACAATAAAGGGATTACAGATAGAAGGGATGGACTTGGCATAACTTTCGTAACTTAAGGGACCAAAATGAAAGTTTAATTAATTAGGAGACCAAAATAAAAACTAAAATAAAGATAAGGGACTAAAAGTGTATTTAAGCCTAGAATAAGTGTTGATTTGATTGGAAGAGAGAAAAAAATAATAAAAAAAGAAAAATCGTTTACACATAAGGTGTCAGCTATCTTTTTAGATGTCCAAATATCTTTTTTGAATACATATACCAAGATGTCGCAACTTATTAACCATCAATTGAAATTCATTAACCACGATTTTTAATGTCAATAACCACAATTTTAAATTGTTAAAATATTATCTACTACATATATATTTGAACACCTGAAAATCGTGGTTAATGACGTTACAAATCATGGTAAATGAAATTTATTTGATGATTGATGAGTTGACACCTTGGTATATCCATTAACTAAACTCAACACTTCATTTTGAGGTCAATTTCTAGAAAAATGAAAATTTTAGAAGCGCGAAACCTATCACTAAAATCTTAAATTTTCGTCGCTATACAAGTTAGCAATAGGATTTATGATGGAACGCTATGTAATATGTCACTAGATAAAGGAATGAAATATAACAAGAAAATACGAACTTCAGTCACTAATTAGGGAAGGGATTAGTGAAGGAATTGTCATCCATTGCAAATTAGAGAGGAAACCTTTCCCTCGCTAATTGGAGACGGATCCTTTATCCATCACTGATTTTTAAGGGATATATTCCATCTGTAATTTGTGATGGAAGTGTTCTCTTCCCTCACTAATTTGTGACGGAAGCACTATCATTGTGATGGAATAGAGTGGTCTATTTCAGCTTTAATTAGTGACGAATTCCATTCCCTCCCAAATATAAAATTTTATGGATAATAAATCTCTTGTAAATCATTAAAAATATATTTAATAAAGATACAAATATTAGAGTCCATCGAAAAACATCTCATGATGTTCATAGAAATGATTCATGGAAACTATCAACGATGTCAATATATAAAAACCATAAACAGTGTTCATGAAAATAAATAACATTTTACTACCAAATTATCAAAAAGCAACATAAACATCAAAGATCCGTAGGCGGAGGCAGAGGTGAATCCGAATGTGGAGGCAGAGGTGGATGTCCCAAAGAAAAACTCTCCATAAACCAAAATAACTCCTTCGGTGTCAACCGTGCCTCCTCCTCTTGAGTCGACCGTGACTCCTCCCTAACCAAACACGACTCCTCTTGCAATGCAAGAATCAACTACTTATGTCTCTTCAATTGCTCTTTAATGGTGATGTTTTCATATGAAATATCAAAAATTACAACCCTTAGTATGCTTATATATGATGGTGAGATGCCGACAGATGATGCGGAAGAGGCATAAGGCTTCTATTTCCTGATGTCTGGACCCAAACCATATATGCAACCTTTCTTATCCACTCTTCCAATGATATATAAGAATATGTTGATATTAGACTCATGACTGGACACACCATCCCCTAGTATCTCCTGCGAGTCCCTCTCCATAATCGGTCTTTCATACTCATTCTGAAAAATTAGAGTTTGTAGTAATCCTTACACCAAAAAAGAAAAGAAAATTAAGCACTAAAATAATCTGAATGTGTGAAAGTACTTGATCAAAGATGAAACATCCATCAGAAACACAATTTATAGTAGTAAGCAGAATACAATGTCTGTTGTGTAATATTTCAAAAGTGGGGAAGTCCCACATAGGATAGCTTTCAAACACTCAAAATGTTTATAAGCTACTATGTTAGATAATGTAAAAAAAATGGTTAGGGAAAGAGATGGGCTTCTTGCACATAAGCCTACCCTAAAGTGTGTGGTTTCTTTTTATTTCTTGAATTAATTTTTCCGAAAATATTTTTGACTTGATAAGGCTTATCCGAAAAACCATATTTTTGGCTGTTTTTACGTGGTGACCAAATCTTACCTGGTTTTATCCAAAAACGGTAACATTATCCTATTTTCCACTAATCCCGAGTTAGCGTTACCATTATCCTAGTCCCGGATTTTGTCACTACACGTTTTTTGCCCAACAGCTATATTTTGGAATTTTATATAACTTATAACCGTGTGGTTTTTCAATCTAATTAATGACAAATACGGTTCTCCTCTCATTCTTGGGTTAAACATCGCCTGTTGTTCTTCCTTCTAGCTGTTCTGACATCTTTCTCGGATAAGCTAGCATATTGAATTTGAAATGTTTAATCAAATTAGCATTTAATTAGCGTGCGTTAGTTATTTTTGCTTAATCCGAGTCACAGTGGGAGTATTATTATAAAGGCAAAAATATAACAGAGATCATTTATCTTAATTTAAAGTTTCACTTCAATCTTTTATTTTTGGCTAAAATACATTTTTGGTCCCTTTACTTTATTTTAGTTTTCATTTTGGTCTCATAATTAATTAAACTTTTATTTTGGTGCCTTAAGTTATGAACGTTTTGCCACGTTAGTCCCTTCCGTCTAAACCTGTTTAACGCCGTGTTAACTGTCCAACGTTTATCCTACATGGCATGACAGCAGGATTCACGTGGATGCTGATTCACGTTGCCTTTTTTTTTTTTTTTTGATAAGCCTGATTCACGTTGCCTTCTTCTTCCCCAATCTCAAAATTAGGGTTCATATCCCCAATCTTCTTCCTCCTCCTTTCTCTTCTTCTTCTTCTTCTTCCTCCTCCTCCTCCTTCTTTCTCTTCTTCTTCTTCTTCTCCCTCCTTTATTATTTTTTTTAAAAGATAAATTTGTGAGATAGATATATTAGGGGCAAAAGCAAATTCCTTCAATTGAACCGAACAATACAGAATAAATGCAAGAAGCACAAGTCGTATTTAGTGTCAAAGCACAACACTTCCACCACAATTTTTACCCCTAAAACACGGATACCAAAAGCTATAACGAACCAAAAATTGAGAACAAGAAAAATCTACTTTCTCAGGAAACAAACAACAATTAGAACTTCAAAACCAAAAGAGGATGCAACACAACAATCGGCACCAGAAACCACAGATCCAAGAACTGCAGAAGCAACAGAAGAAGAAGATGACGGTGATGAGGATCCACCGACTTACCGGAGAAGCAAGAGCAGCGATCTAAAGATTGGGGAAGAAGACCAACGAGAATCATGCTGTCATGCCACGTAGGATAAACGTTTGACGCGTTGGACAGTTAACACGGCGTTAAACATGTTTAGACGGAAGGGACTAACGTGGTAAAACGTTTATAACTTGAGGGACCAAAATGAAAGTTTAATTAATTCGGGTACCAAAATAAAAACTAAAATAAAGTTAAGGGACCAAAAGTGTATTTTAGTCTTTATTTTTTTTTTGTCAACTTAGTCCTTTAGTTTCAGTTTAGTTCTACATAATCTAAAATGTCAACTTAGTTAATTTTAGTTTTAGTTTAGTCCTACATGTTTTAAAATATTGACAATGTTGGCCAAATTGGTCTTACAACAGTTTTTTTGTTTGTTATGATTTGTGGCACAAATGATACAGAGATTGTTTTTGTGACACACATGCATTTCTCGTTATAGATTAGCCAACAGTTTGCATTTAAATTATCGTTTTGAAACATGTGAAACTAAATTGAAACAAACAAAGATAAAAGATCTCTGGAGTAATTTTGCCTATTATAAATATACTATAATGATGTAACTATTATAAAATAAAAAGATAGGCTAAAATACTATTTTAGTCCCTTATGTTTATTTTAGGTTTTATTTTGGTCCCTTATGTTTTATTTGTTTTGAATTGGTCCCTTACGTTACAAAAGTTATACCAAAATGGTCATACCGTTAGTAACACCGTCAAAATGCTGAGTTGACAGCTGAGTTAGCACGTTGAGGGACCAAATTGAAACAAAAAAAACATAAGGGACCAAATTGGCACTAAATTGGTCCTTTTCTTATGTTTTATTTGGTGCCAATTTGGTCCCTTATGTTTTTTTTTTTGTTTCAATTTGGTCCCCTAATGTGTCAACTCAGTATTTTGACGGTGTTACTAACGGTATGACCATTTTGGTATAACTTTTGTAATATAAGAGACCAATTCAAAACAAATAAAATATAAAGGACCAAAATAAAACCTAAAATAAACATAAATGAATAAAACAATATTTTAGCACAAAAAGATAATAATGATGAGAAATAGAGAAAATCAGCGACAAAGTTGACAATTGCTTTTGCAAATAATTAATGGAATTGGTTCTCCGCTGAGTTATGGGGGATTATCTACGGTTTGGAGATGGCTTGGAAGAGTGCAAACAGGGGCTTATTTATCCCGTTCGGGTAGTTTAAAAAACAAATGATCAATTTGGTGTATTTTGAAAAAAAATTCTCTATCTAGTATAGTCGTAGATGGTAGTCTCGACTTATATTTTTTTTTTTTGATTTTTTTAAATAAGTCGTAAGTTGTATTCTCGACTCATATATTAAATTTTTTTTTTAGGGTGAGTGGTGATTAGCAATCACGATTTATATTTTTTTTTAAGAAGTCGTGATTACCATTCACGACACATGTTTTTTGTTTTTATTTTTTATTTTTTAGGTAAGTCGAGAATGATAATCTCGACTCCTATGTATTATTATTTTTTTTTTGCCTAAGTCGTGACCATGAGTCACGACTTACCTTTTTTTTTATTAATTTGGCCGAATTAATTAAACCCTAATTAGTCAAAAACCCTAATTTAAACCCTAATTAGTCAAATCCTAATAGCAATTACATTAAAATATATTACATGTAAACCATAATATAAATGTGCCAAACCCTAATTAAGTCAACCCCTAATAGTCAATTATGATGTGTGGAAGAAGCTTAAACCCTAATTTTTTTAATATAACAAAACCATAATCAGTTGGGATAATAAATATTACAAATGCACTAAAAATAAAGATAGATATTACACATCCATAAAATAAAAATTGATAGCTTAAGCATTTGTCTGTTTAAAAGGACAATTACTTCTATTATGTCCTCGATGCGACAATAACCACATTTTTTCTTACGATTCGAACCGTTGCATCCATCTCATTATGTATCGGAGATGTCCTTGGTCTCCCCATGGTATCTCTTCGCATGAGAGGATCAGGGTTCAACGTAGAGCCTGTATATGGTGGCCAATATTCTTCATCTCCAAGTGGGTGGAATTCATGTTGATAAACCTTGAAGATATTTTCCAGTCTGTATATTGGGTCAATATATACTTGACAATCCACATTGCAATAGGCACATGACGCAATAACATGTGAACATGGATACCTCAATGCTTGAAATTCTCCGCAATCACACCACCAGTTGTTTAAATTAACCCTGCATGTCATTACACGTCGGCCGATTAGAGGATTTGCCATCTCTTCTACCTCGAACTCTGATGACGCCCTAGTATAACTACGAACACGATGAGAGTTTGCTAGTCGCCTGTTCGAAAGCAATGATGTGGATAGCTCTTCACAATAAATATGTCCTGCATTCATCATGCTAAGTGATTTCACCCCTTCATCCACAAACAATGAAGTCAGTCTATAAAATATAGTCTTCACTAGGGCTGTGATGGGCAACGCTCGTGCTCCTTTTAAATTCGAATTCAAGCACTCTGCAAGATTGGCAGTCATATGGCCGTATCTTTTTCCTCCATCATAAGACTGAGTCCATTTCTCTCTTGGGATATTATCTAGCCACTCAGCAGCTTGTCTGAATTCTGATCTCATGGCAAGAAGTTTTGCCTCAAATCGTGGTTGCTGCATCTCATATCCTACAAAAATATAAGAATGATAAGTAAATCAATTGGCAAGATTAAGTGAAAACAAATAATGACAACTTAAAAAAACATTTAACTCTTTACCCATATTGATGACATATTTTTTTAGGTCCGAATTTTGAAATTTTTTATTGAAGTTGCTTGCAATATGCCGAATACAATAAACTGATTGTACGTTTGGCCCAACCCACCCAACTTGTTCGGATTTCAAAGCTGCCAGCAAACCTTTTCCCCTGTCTGATATTATGCACAAATTTGGTTGTGGTGTGACAAACATGTAAATTATATAAGAACCATGACCAAGCTTCTTTGGTCTCTCCTTCAACAATTGCATATGCAATTGGAAGGTTGGTACGATTTCCATCTTGTGCGACAGCAACCAAAAGTGTACCACGATACTTTCCAGTTAGAAATGTCCCGTCAACTTGAACAATTGGTTTGCAGTATGGAAACCCTTCAATGCATGGCTTAAATGCCCAGAACACACGTTTAAGTACCATACTCTCAGGGTCTTCTACACCATCGACAATATAAGGGGTCAACTTATATTTGACAATGGTCCCTGGAATGGAATTCTGGACAGCATTCATCCATCTTGGCAACACGGTATATGATTCCTCCCAGTCTCCAAATACCTTTGCCATTGCTTTCTGTTTTGCCTTCCACCCCTTTTTGTAAGTTACTGTGTAGTGAAAATGATTACGCACCTCTTCAATAAGGGCTTTGACTGGTATGCCAGGGTCTGCACTTATTAAACCAACAACACTATCCGCAATGATGCCTGAGTCTAATTTAGTGTGATCTTATGAGATCGATGACATTGTACAAGTATGGATGCCACTAATTTTCTTTATCTGCCATTTGCCACACCTCATGTTATACGATGCTCTAATTCGCCACTGGCATCCATCACCAAACATTACACACTTAGCAACGTACCTATCTGGGCGTGATTCTTCTACAAGATAGTTAAACGAATTTTTAATATGGTATTGTTTAATGGCATTGACTGTTTCTTGCTTTGATTCAAACGTCATGCCCACGGCAAGATCGTTGTCGAACCACACATTGCTGCCTCTTAGTCTGTAATCCACACCACCCACCGGATCCTCGGTTTCCTGACTGTAAATATTAGTGAAAAATGGAGAAGGTGTAACATGGGGTCCTATATTGGACGGTCCAACATCGTCAGTAATACCTGTACAACCTTCATTAAATATCTCCAAGTCTTCATCTTCACTAAAATCATTCACGTTGTCTCTAATAATTGGATCATCGAAAATTGTAGCCGACATGGGAATATTAGACATCTACAGACAAATTAAAATGAAATAATTAGTCATATATATATAACTAAAAATTTAATTTCATAATAATATAACTAATAATTTAATTTACTCTGAAAAAAATAATACCTTTGTAAGTATGTTACTAGCGGGAGTTTCCAACGCTCACCTAGTGAAAGTGTTATATGTTTAAAATGGGCTGGCACAAGTCACCTAGCCAATAACAGCACACAAGAAAAATAAACACCAAGTCATAACATATATAGGCATCAGTGCAGCACCGATAAAACAAGCATTCAACAAAAAGTTATGAAAGAATATAATTGAGGCATCAGTGCAGCACCGATAATTGAAGCATTCAACAAAAAGTTACGAAAGAATATAATTGAGGCATCAGTGCAGCATAATTGAAGCATATAATTGAGCATGCAGAATGCAGTGAGCACCAATAAGCATAGCATATAATTGAGCATGCAGGAGAATACAGTGAGCACCGATAATTGAAGCATATAATTGAGCATGCAGGAGAAAATAAGACGAATTGAATAGTTGCAACACATTGGTGGAATATTTTTGAAAAAAAAAATATATGTCGTGACTCATGGTCACGACTTAGGCAAAATATATATATATGTAGGAGTCGAGAATGTGAATCTCGACTTAGGTAAAAAATTAAAAAAAAAAAACTTGTCCCAATTATGAATGAAATTATGAATGCAGAAGGTACTGCAAAGCGTTTGTCACGCATGGTTGAGCTTGCCGTAGAATATCATGCCTTGAATAGTTGGTCAGTAGAATATCATGCCTTGAATAGTTGTAATACATAATTGGTGGAATATTGAATAGTTTAGCATATAATTGGTCTATTGAATAGTTGGAAAACATAATTGGAGCGTTTGCATGTGTTGCAGGAGAGGAGACGTGAGCCTTGAAACTTTGCATGTCTTGTTTCAATTTTAAGACTATAAATATGTGCAAATGAAGAAGACCCTAGACAGTGCATTTTCATATCCACCCCAAAAAAAAAGCATTTTTTTTGTCATCTTAACTTATTCAAAAGATATGGATCAAATGGGACCAGGTCCGTTTGACGCGTCACTGTTAAGATTTCAGGATAAGCATATTTCTTCAAACATATGGGCTCAAGAAGAGAGACCGATTCGACCAAGGCATCACCTTGTTTGGGGTCCGCCAACAGATCAACGCGTAGCAGAGTTGATACAACAGACTGCTTTTGGCCGTGTTATGTCGATCGGACAAGTTCATATTAATGCTCACCTAATTACGGCACTAGTTGAGCGATGGAGAGTGGAAACACACACTTTTCATTTTCCGCACGGAAAAGCAACCATAACACTAGCAGACGTTCATATGCAGCTCGGTCTACCCATTGATGGTGACATTGTCACTGGCAAAACCTCTGCCTCATGGGACACTACTTGTACAAATTTACTGGGGGTTAGCCCATTCCCAGACTTCGTCAAGGGAGGTAGTGTTAGCTTGGCTTGGTTGGAGGCAGAGTTCACAGATCTGCCTGATGATGCAAATGATGATGTGGTTGCCCAACATGCTAGAGCATATATCATGAGGATAATTGAGGTCTCCTCATACTGCACACATCCGTGCAGGTTCACTTGATGTACTTGTTGTTCTTTGGAAGATCTGCTGGGCACGCACCATTATAGTTGGGGCTCATTTGTTCTTGCAAGTTTGTTTCGAGCTTTGGATCGCAACGAATCCCACCAGGTTAAGGTTAGTGGGTGTTTTTACTACTCCAATCTTGGGCATGGCAATCGATTCCCTGTGTTGCACCGCAAGTAAATCGTCTATCTGACGAAGCGGCACAAGAAGGAAATGGATTTCCTCTTGCGCGTAGGTATGTTTATTAATTTTTGTTTCCCAACCTTTAAAAGTTTATTAATTCTTTATAAATTTTGTGATTTACTTGTATCATTTTTAAATCTACCAGGTGGGATGGTCCAATGGTCACAACCAACACACCTGGCCATGCAGCTCACGTTATTCGAGGCATGTTTGACCGATTAAGAATCGATGAGGTCCGTGTTATTAATATTTCATATATTTTTGTTTACATAATTTAAACAGTGTAATAACAATATCATGATTATTATTATTGTTTTGCAGTTTAAATGGATGCCTTACAACGATGCAGAAACAACACAGTTGTTTCGATGATGTTTCTTAGGTCCCCGTGGTGGCACGTGCTGTGGTGCCCTTGATATGTTTTGCCATTGTGGAGTGGCATCCGGCTGACAGGGTTATGCGACAGTTTGGATTAAATCAGCCTATTCCAGATGACCCTCCTAATCTTGACGAAGTGCACAAAGTTGATCTGAGAGGCAAAACAAATGTTGATTGGTCGCACCGCCATCGTAAATGGATTGCCATATGGAACAATCGAAATAATCGATTAATCCATGGGCCTCCTTACACCAGTCTTTTACCAGAGAACTCCGAGTATATGCAGTGGTATATACAACATACTCGGAGATATATTTCTCGTGATGGTTGTTTTGCTGGTCGTTCGGTGAGAATATTATTATTATTATTATTATTATTATTATTATTATTATTATTATTATTATTATTATTACGATAATCTAATATTAACATTTTTTTGTAGTATACATTATTTCATTACCTTAAAAGACTTATTCGCACACCCAGTAGAAGAGCTGATGTGGACCAGCTAATAAACACCGTTGACAGTGTCGTCGATCAAGTGTTAAATTTGCAAGATGAGATCTATCCATCAGCTTTCACAACGCACTACGAGGAAGCTCCCCCAACTCAGCATTTTGCATTCCCAACTGAATCTCCCCCACGGGCGGAACAATATGAGCCACCTCCACCAGAACCGCAAGATTTCTCAGCATATGTGCCCGCCCCAGCACCGCCACAACCCCAAGATTTCTCAACACATGTGCCTTATTTCTCACCATCGCAGCAACCACAAGAATTCTCGGGATATGTGCCTCAATTTTCACCTACACCGCAATCCGAAGACTTCCTGAGATATGAGCCAAATTACTCACCGGCACTACGAGGATTCGCAGGCTATGCACCCACGTCTTCTTTCCAACAGCTAGGCTCATCTAATTTTTTTGCATCCACTTCGTTAGAGTTTGCTGCAAATTATTCTACACCACCGTCTGCATACCATAGTCCCACCTTACCTGGAGAATTAAGGGACATGAATGTTGGCGGTGATGCTAACATTGATGATGACAACGACGGTGACAATATTGATCTGAACCAGCAACCACAAAGACGACGTGGAAGAAGAGGTGGCCAGGAACAAGTGGAACAACCTCGAAGGGTTTTACCACAACGTCAAAGAAGACGACCTCATTGCGGCACTTCATCCCACCATTAGTTTTTTGTTTCTTGTAATATCTTTGTTTTAATGTAATTGCTATTAGGATTTGACTCGGGTTTTTGAGTAATTAGGGTTTTAAAATTATCAGTTTTTTGTTTCTTGAAATATGTAATATATTTTAATGTAATTGCTATTAGGATTTGACTAATTAGGGTTTAAATTAGGGTTTTTGACCAATTAGGGTTTTAATTAATTCGGCCAAATTAAAAAAAAAAAAAAGGTAAGTCGTGACTCATGGTCACGACTTAGGCAAAAAAAAAAAAATTAATACATAGGAGTCGAGATTATCATTCTCGACTTACCTAAAAAATAAAAAATAAAAACAAAAAACATGTGTCGTGAATGGTAATCACAACTTCTTAAAAAAAATATATATATAAATCGTGATTGCTAATCACGACTCACCCTAAAAAAAAAATTTAATATATGAGTCGAGAATACAACTTACGACTTATTTAAAAAAAATCAAAAAAAAAATATATAAGTCGAGACTACCATCTACGACTATACTAGATAGGGAATTTTTTTTCAAAATACACCAAATTGGTCATTTGTTTTTTAAACTACCCCAGCGGGGTAAATAAGCCGGAAACAGGAAAGTTATAGTGGAACTGATAACCCGGAGATTATTTCTGCTATCATCAAAAACCCATCTAGGGAGAGGCGTGGCAACTTCTTTGCCCGAATCATAGAGTGGGTGAACAAAGATTGGGAAATTAGCTTCAAGCATGTGTACAGGTGAAGCAATAGATGTGCGGGTTGTCTTACCAATCAAGGTTTAACTCATCTATATATCTAAGTAAAACAAGCTTGAGTTTTAAAATTAAATGTATATTTATTTTAATCCATGAGTTACAACCTTTCAATTTCTCTTATTATTTAAATTAAACATATAGTGGTATTTATTAAAATTAGTTCATGACAATACTAAGTGCTATTTTGTTAATTATTGATTATAATTTGGAAAAAAAAACTAAAAATACAATTAAAATATTATTATCAAATATAAAATATAGTTTTATTTAGTAAAATTAGTCAATGACAATACTAAGCGCTATTTTCTATTTAGAAAGTACCTTAAAAATAATTGAATGATATTTATAATGAATCATATGTTAAAATAACTGAACATCAATTTTAAACGATAAGAAAAATGTTTTCAATTTCAATTTTTAATGTGATTAGTATGTTCAAAAAAAAATTATTATCACCGGATATTATATCAATTGGAGGTCAATTATAATATTATACTGACTATAAAAATTAAATATATTTTCTATTAACAATATCTCATTAATGGTTAAAATTAAAATTCTTTAAAAAACAACTAACATGTGAAATTAAGTCATGCAAATAAACAATAAAGAATAATTATTTTTATATTAGCATTGACCCACTTTATTATTTCTTCGAATTTTTTTATTAGTTATGACATATACTCCTATTCATATATTATTATTTAGTTATTTGTGCCCATAATGTCTAAAGCATTGCAACAAGAGAATTATGTGAAATAATAATTTAGAAAATATTTTAAAAAAAATTAGTGTAATTTTACTATAACAATTCTTTTAATTAAGAGACTGTTTACTATTAGCTTATATATATATTGTTATTTTAAATTATGATTTTACTAAAAATACGTTTTATCTTAAGTTATGATCAAATTTGTTATCATATCTTTGTTTATTGCATTTTTAATTTTATTTAAACTTCTTATTATTAATGCATGATTAATTCATTTTAAAAATCATTATTTAATATTTAATACTCATAGTGACTAAAAACTATATTGTTCTATGACAAATGTTACAAGAAAGTTTAACATATAAAATATAGCTTAAAAAGTAAATACATAATTTAATGGCATAATTAAAGAACCAAAATACAGTACTAAAATTTAGATGAAAATATATACTAAAAAATTTAAATGAGAATGACAATAATTTGTATGATTGATGAAAACTTAAATTTTACTATATTTACAATAAAAAATCAATTATGATAGTTAGAAATATTAATATTACATCAAGAATATGTAATGAAATAAAACTCCTTACTGTAAGAGATTAAATAATTCAAATAAAGATTATTACAAAAGGTGATACCGATGTTAGAGTACTTATTTTATTAATATTTTCTATGATAAATGACTTCAAATGACATTTTATTTGTAGAATAAAATAACATCAAATAATTATATTCTATGTAGCGATGATAACTAAAAGTCAATAATAATTGCTAAATTATGTTATATTACATTTGATAAAATCTATATTTTATCATGGACAATTACATACCTCATTGTCAATAATAATATAATCATAAGGATTAAAATTATTTGTTGATAATCAACAAAAAAAAATATGCATACGAAAAAAATATAACACCATAACGCAATTAATAAACTTTTCTGGTAGAGTTATCCTTTGATATATTAAAGTTTCAATTATAATCCTACTTTTTTTTTTAAATCAATTATAATCTAACAAAACAATTGATAGTTCTAATTATTAAATATGATAATAAATATTATTACATAAAATAATTTATAAATAAATGAGTTACTTAATATAATGTTTCAATATGACTATACTTAATTATTACATTTTTTGATGGAATACTTAATTATTACGTGTTATTTTATAATTAATAAAAGTTTATTTATTTATATTTTTTAGTAAGGATGGCCTAAGGCCAAAAAAAACTAAAACCTAACTCTTCAAGATGGGGATAACCCTACAAAGTCCGCCAATAAAAACTAAAAACATGCTAAAAGATGATTATGTATCAAGTAAACACCAATCTGTTGAGAGATTTGTATACAAAATTTTACATATTTAAATTATAAAACTTTCACGTATTTTTAAAAAAAATCTAATGTATATATGTAAAGGAAGCTTGAGTTATAGCTTTAAATGCAAAATTATTTTTATTCATGAGTTTACAACCTTTCATTTACCATTCATAAATTTATCACTTTATTATTCTATTTAGTTACTATTATTAAATATTATTATATTGATAAATTTATTTTATTATTGGTTGTGTTTACTATTAGATATAAAAAATTCTTAGACATTCTATTAAATATTAAAATTGCTTAATGATAATATTAACTATTATTTACAATTTGAGAAAAATATAAATATAGTACTATTTGCTAAAATTAGATAATGTCAACACTCTATATCTATATCTTCTGTATCATTATCTTCTATGTCTATATCTATCTATCTATCTATCTAAAGAAAACTTGAGCTATAACATTAAATCCATGTTTTTTTTTTCTAATTTATGAGTTACAACCTTTCAATTACCCTTATTAATCAATTTTATCATTTTATTATTCTATTTAAGTATTATAATTATTATTATTATAAAATATTAATTAGATTTTTAATTAAATTTAAGGAGACTTGAGCTTTAGTATTAAATAAAAATTTATTTTAATTTGTGACTTACAACCATCAATTGTTTATTATAATTTGAGAAAAATACCTAAAATATAACTAAACTATAATATAATTTATTAAATACTGTAATGAAATATAAAGTATAATTTTATAGAATAAAATTAGTTAATGACAAAATAAGGGCATATGCTATTTACTATTGAAAAAAATTATCTTAAAAAATTATATATATATATAAGTAAAAAAAACTTGAGATTGATAATTAAATACAATTTATTTTACTCCATGGGTTGCAATCCTTCAATTACTCTTATTAATTAATTTCATCATTTCATTACTCTATTAAATATTAATTGTATCATCTATTAGATATGAAATTTCTTAGACATTATATTAAATATCAAAATTGCTTAATGGTAATGTTTATTATTAATAAAAATTTAAAAAACTAAAAATTCAATTAAGTTACACCATAAAATATTAAATATAATAATCAAATATTAAATATACTGTTATTTAATAAAATTAGTAAATGGCAATACTAAGTGTTATTTTCTATTTAACAAATATCTTAAAAATAATTGAAAGATATTTATAATGTATCACATATTAAAATGACTCAACATGAAATTTAAAAGATAAGTAAAATATTTTCAATTTAAATTTTTTATGTGATTAGTAGATTCAAAAAAAATCTTTATTATCGCCAGAGGTTATATCAATTGAAGGTCAATTATAATATTATATTGACTGTAAAAATTAGAAATATTAATATTACACTAGAAATACCAATTATGCGATAAGACTTAAATATTACTATATTTACAACAAAAATATTAATTACGCTACTTAGAAACATTAATGTTATATTAGAAATGTGTAATGGAATAAAACTCTTTATTGTAAGAGATTAAATAATTTAAATCAAGATTATTAGAAAAGGTGACACCGATACAAAAATACTTATTTTATAAATAATTTCGTTGATAAATGACTCCAAATGACATTTTATTTGTAGAATAAAATAATATCTATTTGTAGAATAAAATAACATCCAATAATTAGATTCTATTTAGCGATTATAACCAAAAACAAATAATAATTGCTAAATTATATGAGATCACATTTGATAAAATCTATATTTTATCATAAACAATTCATATCTCATCGTCAACAATAATATAACCATAAGGATTGAAATTATTTACTGATAACCAGGATAAGAAATATGCATAAGAAAAAAAAACTATGGTAAAATATATTTTTAGTCCCTATAATTATCACAAATTTTGTTTTTAGTCCTTATATCCACTTTTTAGTCCCTACAAATTACAAAATTACATGCTTTTAGTCCTTGAATTGGGACTAAAAATATATTTAATGCAAAAAAATATAACACCATAACATGATTAATAAACTTATTTGAAATAGCTATCTTTTGACATATTAAAGTTTCAACTATAATCTTACTAAAAATTGCTAATTCCAATTATTAAACATGATAACAAATATTATATACAAAAAATAATTATAAATAAATGAGTTAGTTAATACAATGTTTCAGCATGACTATACTTAATTATTATATTTTTTGATTGAATATTTAATTATTACATGTTATTCTATAATTAATAAAATTTTATTTATTTGCATGTTTTTTCTTGTAAGAAGGGCTAAGGCCCAAAGAAAAAGAAAAAAACACTAAAACTTAATCCTTCAAGATGAGAATATCCTTACTATCTCTGTCAACAAAAAATAAAAACATGCTAAAATATGACTATGAATCGAGTGAACACCAATTTGTTAAGAGATTTATATAAAATTAATATTTTTTCTATATTTAAATTATATATCTTTCACACATTTTTTTAAAATATATTTTGTATAAAACATAAACAAACACGTGCAACGCACGTGAGTTTCATCTAGTGAAATAGTAGTTTGGTTGGAAAACCCCCTAGGGGAGTTGAACTTTTACTGATCGATGATGTAGTTGTGACTTATATGTCCGGTGTAACTTCATGACTGCTGTGTTGCTAGCTTTGGGCTCTTAGACCCCTTGTATTTACCCAAAAAAATATATATATATATAAATTTAAAATTTGTTAATTGAATTAATGGTTAAAATTGTAATAACTTTATTTTATATATGCACATGTACTTTATTATAATCATAATCATTAATTTTTCAAATCAACAACTATAACTTGCATTTTTTTCCTCTAAATTATATCCCTCTCTTTCAAAGTTAGAAACAATATCTATTTGTTTGGCAAAGGAGGGAGCTCACTCCGCTGTTTTGGGACTTAGATTTTGGCACTTGCCCTCGGTTGGATTAGAGTCTCTCCTGCTGCAAGATGCTCTAGATCTTTTGTCTTTGTAGGCTTGTTATGTTCTGTCTTTTTCTTTTTCCATTTTTGTACTACACCAACAAAAAAAAAATGGCACTGCCCTAACCTTTGGATAATGCTTAATATTACGAGAAAAAAAACCTCAAGAATACACACGAGTAACTGTGTTCTGTTGATTTGATATTTTCATCCCATGTTTATAGTCAAACTTCTAAATGGACTGCCTTCAGTTTGTTTAAAATTGAACATGTTGGTGTATTGGCAGGCTTGTATTAGTAATTAGTAGGTGTATTTGGTGTTATAAGTGGGTTTGGGCTTATGTGTTGTATTGGTTTTGGCCCAGAACTCTTATCTGTTTGTTGTTTGTAGTTAGGTAATTCTATTGTTGAATGTAACAGTATATAGTTGGGAAATCAATGAGAATCAGTATTCGATTTTGCAACATTCTTTCCTCTTGATCTAACATCTGGTATCAGAGATCTTTAGGGGGCCTGATAGAGAATCGAAACCGCAGTTTTCGAGAGTGAAGAAAGAACAAGAGAAAAGTGAGGAAAACAGAGATAACCTTCAATGACAAAAGAGAAGAGTTTTGTGCAACCCGCGGTGCCTCGGTTTGATGGTCATTATGATCATTGGGCCATGTTAATGGAGAACCTGTTGCGATCAAAAGAATACTGGAATCTTGTTGAAAATGGGATTCCAACCCTCCCTGAAGGAGCGACTCCAGAGCAAACTAAGGTCGTTGAAGATGCAAAATTGAAAGACTTGAAAGCCAAGAATTACTTGTTCTAGGCAATTGAACGGGGAATTATCGAAACAATTCTCAAGAAAGATAGTGCGAAGGACATATGGGATTCGATGAAGATGAAATATCACGGGTCTACCCGCGTGAAGAGGGCCCAATTGCAAGCCTCGCGTAGAGAATTTGAAGTTCTGGCGATGAAAGATGGAGAAACAGTGAATGAATATGTCGCAAGAACCCTAGCAATTGCTAACAAGATGAAAGCGCAAGGAGAAAGAATGGAAGAAAACACGGTGGTTGAGAAGATTCTGCGATCAATGACTGCTACGTTTGATTATGTTGTTTGTGCCATCGAAGAATCAAACAATGTAACAACCCTAACCATTGATGAACTCCAATCCAGTCTCCTTGTTCATGAAGCAAGAATGAGGGGACATAAAGAAGAAGAACAAGCCCTGAAAGTGACAAGTTCTGGAAGATCAGGAGGAAGAGGGAGAGGCCGTGGCTACAGAGGTGCTCGTGGTGGCCGTGGCCGGGGAAGACAAAGTTTCAATAAGGAAGTAATCGAGTGTTACAAGTGCCACAAACTTGGGCACTATCAATATGAATGCCCTGACTCCGAGGAGAATGCTCAATATGCAGAATATGATGAAGAAGAAGTAATGCTCTTGATGGCCAATTCAGAATTCAAATGATGCCAAGGTTTGGTTTCTTGATTCTGGATGTAGTAATCACATGTGTGGTCATAAGAGTTGGTTCTATGAATTAGATGAGACATTTAGAGTTTCTGTCAAATTGGGGGATAACTCTAAAATGTTGGCCATGGGAAAGGGAAGCATCAAATTGAAAATTGAGGGGTTAGTCCAGATTATAACCGAAGTCCTATACATTCCTGAATTAAGAAACAATATGTTAAGTATAGGAAAATTGCAAGAAAAGGAATTGACAATTGTGTTTAAGCAAAACACTTGCAAAGTTTATCATCATGAAAGGGGGCTGATCATGGAATCTAAGATGTCAGAAAACTGAAAGTTTGTGCTTTCTGCAATTGTTATTTCTGCAGCATGCTTGAAAACAACTACTGAAGATATCACTCATTTGTGGCATTGTCGATATGGACACCTTGGACTAAAAGGATTGAGAACTTTGGCTCAAAAGGAGATGGTGAAGGGACTGCCATTGCTTGAAGAAACAGCTAAGGTTTGCAGTGATTGTCTAGTAGGCAAACAGCACAGGGATTCTTTTCCAGTAAAGAGTACATGGAGGGCAACCAGGAAACTTGAGCTAATTCACTCTGACATTTGTGGACCTCTCAAACCTGAATCCAATGGAAATAAGTGGTATTTTCTTACCTTTATTGATGACTTCTCAAGAAAAACATGGGTTTATTTTTTAGAAGAAAAATCTGCTGCTTTTGAGACATTTAAGAGATACAAGGCTGCTGTTGAAATGGAAAGTGGAGAGAGCATTGGCTGCTTGAGAACTGATAGGGGAGGGGAGTTTACATCCTCGGACTTTGCCAAATTCTGTGACCAACATGGAATTAAAAGACAACTCACAGCCTCTTACACTCCACAACAAAATGGAGTGGCAGAGAGGAAGAATAGAACTATTCTAAACATGGTAAGGTCTATGCTGTCAGAAAATAATGTCCCTAAAGATTTTTGGCCAGAGGCAGTTAATTGGAGTGTCTATGTACAGAATAGATCCCCCACGGTTGCTGTAAAAGATGTCACACCAGAAGAAATGTGGAGTGGCAAGAAACCTTCAGTTGGTTACTTTAGAATCTTTGGTTGTTTGGCTTATGCACATGTTCCAGACAACCTGAGAAAGAAATTGGATAGCAAAACTACAAAGTGTGTGTTGCTTGGGGTGAGTGATGAATCAAAGGCATATAGGCTTATTGATCCTATAACAAGAAAGGTGATTGTTAGTAGGGATGTGGTATTTGATGAAGCTGGAAAATGGGACTGGAAAAGGAAGGGAAGCAAGCCACTAGATGATGAATCAGATGCAAGTGACAAAGAAGAATATGATGCAGTAAATGAAGCAGTAAATTCTACAGCAGATAGTGAGACAGATCCTGTGATTTCTGGTCAACACAGAGAAGAAGAAACCAGCAGCCCCGCACCAGAAAATGAGGAGAATCAGCCTCAAGGGAGGAATAAAAAGAAGCCCTCTTACTTAGATGATTATGTGACTGACTTACCTAGCACTGATGATGAAGAAATCAGCTTTGCTTTGTTTGCAACAGATGCAGAACCTTCAAGTTTTGATGAAGCGGTAAAACATGCCAAATGGAGAGAAGCTATGGATATTGAAATGCAGTCAATCAAGAAGAATGATACTTGGGATCTGGTTGATATTCCACCTAATGCCAAAATCATTGGTGTTAAGTGGGTATTTAAGATCAGGTATAATGAAAAAGGAGAGATAGAGAAGCATAAGGCAAGACTAGTTGCCAAGGGATACACTCAAGAGTATGGTGTAGATTACACTGAAGTTTATGCTCCTGTAGCTAGATGGGACACCATCAGAACCATCCTTGCCCTCTCTGCTTTAAAAGGTTGGGAAGTGTTTCAACTAGATGTCAAGAGTGCATTCCTACATGGGGAATTGACAGAAGATGTCTTTGTGGAGCAGCCTCAAGGGTATCAACATAAGGGAGAAAAGAACAAGGTTTACAAGTTGAAAAAGGCATTATATGGCCTACAACAGGCTCCTAGAGCCTGGTACAGCAAGATAGAAGCTCACTTTATGAAGGAAGGATTTGAGAAGTGTATTTCAAAATACACACTGTTTGTTAAAACAAGAAAAGATGGGAAAATTCTGATTGTGAGTTTGTATGTGGATGATCTAATCTTCACGGGAAACAGCAGGGAAATGGTTGATGCTTTCAAGGAATCAATGAGAAAGAGTTTTGACATGACTGACCTAGGGAGGATGAGCTACTTCTTAGGTGTGGAGGTTCAACAAAGTACTCAAGGCATCTTTATTAGTCAAGGGAAGTATATAAGGGAGATTTTGGACAGATTTGGCATGAGTTCCAGCAAACCGGTGGGCAGTCCAATTGTTACAGGCTGCAGGCTATCTAAGGAGGGTAATGGAGCAAAGGTAGATGCAACAAATTACAAGCAAATAGTGGGAAGCCTTATGTATTTGACTGCTACCCGTCCAGACATCATGTTTGCTGTATGCCTCATCAGTAGATACATGGAAGCACCAACTGAATTGCACCTTCAGGCTGCCAAGAGAGTAATGAGGTACTTGAATGGAACTCTGGATTTTGGCATTCACTACAGCAGGAATGGTACATAGGAATTGATTGGATTTACAGATAGCGATTATGCTGGGGATCTAGATGATCGAAGAAGCACATCTGGTGCTGTTTTCATGTTCGGGACTGGTGCTGTGTCCTAGTATTCTAAGAAACAACCAATTGTCACTCTTTCAACTACTGAAGCTGAGTTTGTGGCTGCAGCCTTGTGTTCATGCCAAGCTATATGGATGACAAGGATACTGCACAGATTGAATCATGAGAAGAAAGACTGCATAACACTCTATTGTGACATCAGCTCCACGATCAAACTCTCCAAAAATCTGTGTTGCATGGCAGGAGTAAACATATAGATGTTAGATTTCACTTCCTCCGTGATCTAACTAGAAATGGAGTATTTGAATTGGTGCATTGCAGCACACAGAATCAGTTAGCAGACCTGATGACAAAGCCTCTTAAACTGGAATCGTTTCTGAAACTGAGGGAAATGCTTGGAGTTCGATCTTTGAAGAGTGTAAACTGATTGTGTAGACACAATTTAGTTTAAGGGAGGAATTGTTGGTGTATTGGCAGGCTTGTATTAGTAATTAGTAGGTGTATTTGGTGTTATAAGTGGGTTTGGGCTTTGTGTTGTATTGGGTTTGGCCCAGAACTCTTATATGTTTGTTGTTTGTAGTTAGGTAATTCTATTGTTGAATGTAACAGTATATAGTTGGGAAATCAATGAGAATCAGTATTCGATTTTGCAACATTCTTTCCTCTTGATCTAACAGAACATGTGTCTATTCGCACATTTCGTACAACAAATCCCTCGTAGTAAATAGCACTGCCCTTCCCTTTGGGTAATGCTTAATATTACGAAAAGGAACCTTAAGAATATACACGAGTAATTGTGTTCTGTTGATTTGATATTTTCATCTCGTGTTTATAGTCAAACTTTTAAATTGACAACCTTTCGTTTGTTTAAAATTCAACATGTGTCTATTCGCACATTTCGTCCAACAAATCCCTCCTAATAAATAGCATTGCCCTTTTCCTTTTGGAGGCTTGGAAATTTGATTTGAATGTTCAAAATTTGTCATTCTAGAGAAAGCGATCGGAATGCATTATGCACCCGCTACGCTTGATGAGGATACTTGGCGCAAACTTCTTCCATAGGGCAATTAATAGTTGTACATGAACCATGTTGAACTAGCAAGTACTAACATATATGACATCAGGTGTCTATGAAAGGGTAACCAAGATCCTTTACGATCTTTATAATTGAGCCTGGACTTGACCCAAATTATAAAATGAACCTAAGTCCAACCCAACACTAACAGTTGGGCTAGATTGGGCCGCCAGGCCACGAGCACCATGTACCAAAAATGAGACATACTCCCACAAACTTGGAACCTTAAGTAAATAAAAGTTGATTGCTGTTCAAAAAAATAAAAAATAAAAGTTGATCATAGCCTTCTGAGTTTTACTACATGCAAAGGAATCTTTCCGGGTTTTCCTTAGCCTCTTTTATACCTTGGATCTGCAAAACCACGCCCATGTGAGTGAAAGGGTAGAGAATGAGACTTGAGAAGGGAAGGTTTTTACATAAAGCTGAAGTGGGGTCGATGAATGGAAAATCCATGATCATCTCTCACCATCCATAGATTAGAAACACAGAGAATCAACAAGATCTTGGCAATGGATGAGATAGGTCCACCAATCTCTCCATTATACTATATGGCTTGAAAAATGAAGGAAACCTGAGGCTCTTATAACTCCAAGATAAAATAACAATATACTCCATACTGCCCTTTGCAACCTTACTGGTCCCTAACTAACCATCGATGCAATTGCAACCTAAAACTGAAATGTTCCTTTCATGCATATTAAGACATGAATCTACGACGAATATAGTTATGCCTTTTAATAATTTAGCAAGTATATCAAATTAATACGATGCTCTGCAGCTTGCAAAAAATTTTAAGCCTAAAAATGACATTGACATCAACAATTGAAGAACTCCATTAATGAACATTATTAACAGCTTTTTTGCTATTGTGCGACTGTCTTATGTCCATATAATTCTAAACATTTAAACACTATCCTTTTAACCATACATGAGTTTAAATGTCTTTCTTGATTGAATTGAATCATAATTCTTTGGACACTTTCTGGGACAGAAAAATCATTCTAATTAATTGAAGAAGTTGAGATGTCTGCCTATCTCCTTCTTCCTGCCTCCATATTTAGGAAGCTGTATTTATCACTCTGAGGCCTAATTATCAATGTCTCAATCAGCAGACTATTATTCTGTCCCCAAATGCCTTTCTGAGAAGGCCCACTGTGGCTCATAGCATATTCAATGCTTGTCATTCTACTTCATCCAATTAAATGGATGAGGTTTTTATTGAACCACAAAAGCTCTATTAAAACCTATGCTTCTGCTTTCCCACTCCCTCAGTTTTTTTCTTGTTATGTCACAATAGTTCACAATTTTGAACTTCTATATCTACCCACACTAGCATGTGATCGACCTTAGGGCGGATAGAATGTAAGTATGAGTAAAATGTATGTTGGGTTCATACATAGGGACACAAAATTAATTAAAGCTCGGTAAAAATTGAGGATCACATATATGTAAGAATATGCTTGAGTGGATGAAAGTGAAACAGTAAATCATTTTAAGAATAATTTGTGATAGTGAAAAATCTATCAAATTTAATTGAAAATTATACAACCAATAATGATCAATGGGAGTGAATGTTGAGGAATGAGGTGACAAATGAAAGCAATAACAATAATAACAAGTGTTGCATTAAGAATATTGACTAATGAACATTGAAAAATAATTATTATAAACGTGACAAAAGCTCCAAAAAAGTGGTTTTACCATGTTGAAAAAAGAACGGATTTGACTTTCTATTCATTTAAGATGGTAAAGATATCTCAAATGTCGATAAAAAATAACAAATATGAATATTGTGTGTATATGTATAATAAATTATAGATGTATTAAATTATTAATCATTAATATTCTTTTTAAAGTTTAAAATATCTTATATTACCTTATCTGGATCATCTTTGGTGAAGCTTTCTTGCTATTACTGTAAACTAAGATGATACTAATAGTTTGGTTTGGTTTTGAAGCAAAAAGTCATCTGATCTAAAGATTAAAACAACATGCGGTTCGATTTGGTTTGAATGACTTCTTTAAAAAAATCTGAACCAATTTGATCCAATTAAATACGGTTTGGATTGGATCAGATGATTCGGTTTTTACTTTTTACCGAGCATTACAAATTAATTATTTATATGACTTCAAATAACATATTTAGAGTTAATTTTTTAAGAAATTAATTTTTTTTGTAAATATTTAAAAAGTAGATTTACTTTAGTTTAGTTAAGTTTCAGTTTGATAAATATTTAAAAAGTGGAGTTACTTCAAATTCTTTTTAAATTTATTTTTTTAATAATATGCGGTTCGGTTTGAATTGGTTCGGTTTTAGGTAAGCCAACCACAAACCGAATTGAAATCCAAAAAATATCAACTTTTTGTGTTTTTCGATTTTTTTGGATCGGTTTACGATTTTTCTTTGGATCAGTTTGGATTTAAACACCCCCTGCCAGTGGACTTCTGTTTTTACCAAAAACTAAGGAAGGTTGCCATCAACGCCCTTATTAATGTTATTGTTATCATTGAATTTTTTACGTCATATTACGCAAAGGAAAAAAAAATATGCAATGAAAGGCTTCCACCAACGTCCTAATGTAGTACATTGGATAAGGTAACTGGAAGCTCTGGACACATATCTCCATTTTTTTTTTCCCCTCCTTCAACTGGCTATTAATATATAGTACCTTGAATGTGCAAAAGAAGGTGAGTGAAGTTAAAAGGTACTAATATGATCTTATTTATACTACGGAGCATTGTACAACCAATATATGTTATATATGTACTTGAAAAGAAAAAGAATCTTGATAAGAAGCATTCGGAGTGAGCTCATCCAACAAATGATACTAATAGAAGATCTGGTTCACATCTCCATTTTCAGATTGCTAGCTTCAACCAGACCTGCAGAGATATAAAAAACAACACATTCAGAATTTACATTCAGAAGTAGGCAGGTTAAACTGCTTTCAAAGTGGTAAATAATTTATAACATGATCTAAAGTGTGAAAGGAATGTAGGAAGCAGATAAAAGACAACTAGATCTGTGACTAAACAATTAACAGATGTTTTTTTCTTTTTTAAATAATAATAAATCTTCATTTTGATAAAAAATGACTTATCACTATCTGCTGGGCTCTCATGTCTCTATCATGTATGAAAATCCACTCTGCCTTGCTTTTATTTTCTACTTTTAGGATATAAGGCTAAGGAAAAATAAAAAGTGATTTGACAAGTCATAAAATTTGTAGCTACCTGTGAATGGCTGAGAAGGAAAGGATGTTGATCGTTCTTGATCAAAAGCCACATTGTGAAGGCTTTGGAAATCACCTTCCCAAGTTGAGGAGGGTAGGATATGCTGCAGTGCACGTAATTAAGATCAATTTTAGAAGAATAATCATTAAAACAGTAATTAGAACATGTACATGTTAGAGGAAAGATTCATAGAGGGGAAACCTACAGTGAAACAGGATGAGTCAAGAAACATTTCGGGCAAAGATACAGGGGCACTAATGTTCCTTCGAAGCCCCATGTCTTGAGGGATTATCCCCATATTATTGAGTAATCCACCACAACACGAAACAAGTTGTTGTGCTGAATTGAACTGAAGATATGCGGGGTTAGTTATCTCTGGTGGCATCCCTATGGTTGGAAAATTTTGAGGAAACACCTGTGATGTGAGGATCAAATAATATTAAGAGCACATCAGCAACATGCTTATAAGAGCTAAAATTAAATGTGGAAATATACACTAAAGTTATGCCCCATTTGCATTGTCTTTACCTCTTTGGCAAACAATTCATCAATGTTGAAGTCAAGTCTTGGGTTTACAGCTGCTAATTTCATTGACAAGAACTGCATGGGATTATAATCTATAGTAAGTCACGTGGACCTCAATTGTTCTTAAAATTGAAACCGTATAAACTTCATACTTTAACTAATCAAACACTATCATGCAGCCTATTAATTTCCTAAAAGCAATGTCCAAAGCAAACTTTCAAAAAACGTCCGTAACTGCGGCCAGGGCATCATGTTTTTTTTTTTTTTATGTCTCAGTCGTGAATAAGGCTGTCGCATTTAACCGTAATTCTCCACAATATTTAAGGCGTGTTTGGTTGGGAGGTTTTAGAAGAGAGGGGAGGGGAAGAAATATTTTAAATTATATTTATTTAGTTAAATTTTTTTAATGAGAGCGGGGAGCAAAATCCCTCGTAAGCCAATTTTGGCTCCCCTCCCAAAATAGGGGTTTTGAAGGGGAGATTAAATTATTTAAAATAAAATTACAGAAATATCGTTATATATAATATAATATAAAACACTATAAGAATATACCAGTAAATTAATCCCTTTCCTCGATTAAAATCCATCTCCTCCCCTCCTGAACCAAACAAACAAAGATCTCCCCTACTCTCCTCTCCTCTCCTCTCAACCAAACACAAAATCAAATTAAATCTCTTCTCCTCCCTTTCCCTTTCCTCCCATCCCCTTATTTGAATCAAACAGACCCTTAAAATCGTCCAATCGTGACAATGAATGCGATTTAAAACCTTGATCCAAATGCAAGGAATGAAGCGGGACTAAGTTCTAACCTCAACTTGTCGTTGAAGAGACTGAACATAGTTAATGATTTCATCAAGCATTCCAGCTTTTCCTGCAATTTTGTTGCATCCCGGTACTAAATCTTGCAAATACTTCATTCTCTCGCTAATTTTTTCCCTTCTAACCTGCACGAAACACAACAGAACGTTTTCATTGAACTAACCAACCTTGCAGCAACTAGGTATCCCTTAAAAAGACACAGAGAGAGAGAGAATAATTAATACTAATATTGTACTCGCTTATAAAAAAAAAAAAAAATACTAATATTGTACTCACTCTTTCAGCTAAGCTATGACTGTCAGTGGCTTGACCCCGACGTGCTCGTACATGAATGTAATCAGGCTTTTGATTTTGAACCTCAGAACCTTTCGAATTTTCCTTCGAACTATCCCCCGAAGTTTCCTTCTTGTTTTTCTTGTTCCCCGTTTGCTCCGTGATTTTGGATTCCCCTTCCTCTGCACTCACCGCCACTTTGATCCTCTTGTCAACAACCTTGGAATTCTGACCCTTATTATCACCTTTCCTCTTCTTAAACGTTTCTTTCCCACACATCTTCTCCGTCGGTGAAACCATTTCTCTGTCTAAACCGCTACAAGTCCTTGAAATGGCAGAGTTCACGTCAAACCCAGAACCGAATTCGGGCCACCCGTTTTCCAAACCAGGGTCGGGTTTCATCGAATGAGCCACCACCTCACCGAGCGCGGAATCGGCGCCAATCATCACCAACCCCTGAGAAGAGAACCCATTCCCACAAAAGTAGACTTGGTGATCTTGGTCATTTTCTTGTTGCCACTTCTTTCTTGCCCTTTGTCTTTCCAACACTGTCACGTCCGAACATGTTGTTCCTCCTAGATTCCCGGAAGTGTTCAGACAGTGTAACATGTTGCCGTTGTCGTTTTTTTGTTATTCTTATTGGGATTAAGCACTGCCCTGTTCTCGAAAATGAGTGTGTACGTACTACCTTTGGTTACTTGCTAAAGTACGCACTGGGCAATGTGTGTGGAAAAAGAAAAAAAAAAGAAAGAAATTATTAAAAAATACGGAAAACGGAGTAGGGTCGGTAAGTGGTAACCCTTCGCGAGAGGAAGGTACAATGTTGATAACGTGCGCTCTGTGTGTTGTAGAAACAGAGGAATGGAAGTAAGGAGAGGAGAAAAGAGCGAAATGTTGTTAAGGATGAGGAAGAGAAGAGGCTGGGAGTTTATATATAAATAAAGGAGGGAATATAAATTTACTTAATTTTAAGGAGTTATGAACAAATTAGAATTAAAAAAATGGCCGGAGAATGCCGGAATCTGAGAAGAAGTGGCCGGAATTAATAGGGGGGAGAGAGAAAGGGAAGTGAGTGTGTGGGGCAGAGAGCCAACAAATACATCCATAACTGAGGCCGTGGGCTTTCGGACCCACTGATATGACCGCCACGTGGGCGTGTTCCTAGTAAACTCTAAAACGGCAGCGTTTTTAATTTGATTTTCTTTTTACGTATGGGTAGTTTTTTTTAAGAAGCGCCGGAAAGAATCACTCTAACAGGCTTTTCAACACCATGTATGATTGAGTAAAATTTATTTCAATGGGTCTTATTTTTAAAGTGGTGTCTCATGTGAAATTCACACTATCATAACAGTTTTTTACTCTTTTTTTTCTCATATTGTTTATTGTTTAAGGTTATGCATATTTTTTAAGAAAATAATCGATTGTCCTAATTTTCATGATAAAATAATCTCTCTTGACTAAAATATCCTTATTAATTGGAGTAGTTAGTAGTAGTGGAGTGATAGTTAGGTAGGAGAACTAATTAATATTAGTTAGTTGAAATACAAATGAATAAGAGTATTATTAAAAAACAAGTAATTAATACTTTTTGATATTTTAAAATAACAAATAATTTGAGATAATGAAATATTTTAAACATGGCAAACAATATAAAATAGAGGGTGTATTATGAAACCTCATAGTAGGGATTTCCTTTGTTTTTTGCCTTTGTTAAAATTAAAAAAAAAATCTGATTTAATACTTTTTCTTTTCATGAATGGGTTTACATATATAATTAGCAACCAATTTAGATTAATTCCAGTGGCAAGGGCTCGAGCCTTTAAATAAGTGGTTAGAGATTCTAATTCTGACTTTGTGAATGAAAAAAAAAATTGGACTGTAATATAACACATTTTAAAAACCAGTTTGACAGGAAATTATACCATCAGTATGCTTATTAATTTAATTTGATGTATCAAAATTTTCATTTATGAACTCTAAATTTATAATTATTTGGAAAGTTTTGAGTACATTCATATAATCATGTAATTGACCAGATTTAAAATACTATTTAACAAAAAAAACATAAAAAATAATAAAATATGAGATATTTGATGTGGAAAAATCACATTATATCATGAGAATGAGAGGTTATTAGGAGAAGTCTTTAAACTCGTGAGTGAAGATCCAAATTTAGTATACACACCTTAATCGCTGAAGTTGATTGTGAATTGCTTCAAAATGACATGGGTAGATCCCAAATGCAGCATCGTAATGAGGATTACAGACAAGGAACACTTTTAAGGGACAACATTGCAACTGAAATGTGGAATGCGTATCATGCTTGATGTAGTTGTGTCATGTTTATGAGTTAATGTTTGCTTGTATTAATTTTAGTTTAGGCATTTCATATGTTGTTATTATGCACTTCTTTCATTTGAGTAATGTTATTTTTATTTAACCATTGTGCATTCTATTGTTAGTTTCTATTGTTAGTTTCAGTAATGTTATGGATGAATTTTTTTTTAGTCATTATTAACTTTTAATATGATGGGCATTATGTTATCTTGTTTTTATTGAAAACCACTGTGTCTATAGATTGGAAAAATGGCAAAGGGCAAGGGTCAAGGTGCAGAACCTAGTCAAGGTGGTAAGGAAATCTTGAGGTGGATTGATGATATGGATCAAATATTATTAAATGCTTTGATGGAGGAGGCTAATAAAGGGTATAGGCATGATGGGGCGTGGACAACAGAAGCATACTCTAATGTCGTAGATGCTTTGAGGTCTCGTGTTGCTCCAACTATGACAAAGCAGCATATAAAAAATAGGATGAAAACATTGAAAGATCATTTGCTGAATCATATGATTTATTCGGTTGTTTAAGTGGATTTGCATGGAATCCTATGACCAGGAGGTTCGAGGCAAAGGATGAAGTCTGGCAAGATCTTATAAAAGTGAGTTTTTTCTTTTTGTTTCAGCCAATGTTTTCTTTTTACTATAATGTCCATTCTAACAACTCATGATGTGATTAATGTAGGAAAAACCACATGCTGTCAAGTGGAAAACCATGCAAATTAAGCATTATGATGTTTTGAGAGAGCTTTTTGGGTCTGATCGAGCAGGAGGAAAAAAATCTGGTACTCATAGAATGAGACGCAAGGAAAAGGAAAAGGAAAAGGAAAATGATGGTGAAAGGGACAACATTGATCTGAATGACTCCATTGATGACGATGTTGACATTCCTGAATTTGATACTGGTGTGTTTTATGAAGGGCGAGAAGAACCCCCTAATGTTGACTCATATAGTCCAGCTGGTGGGGTTTCACATCATTCTTCCGGGACATCCGATTCTCGAGGTACAAAGCGTAAGGCTCCAATGACGGATTTAATGGAGGATCAATTGGAGAGAATGACAAGTGGAATTGGACTCATGGTTGATGCACTGAATAAAGGTAATTGTATTTCTAATCAATTGCATGATGTAGAAAAGCAACAAATAACAATAGCTGAACGATAAGTTGCAGCTATTGAGAAGCGCAATGAAATCCTGCAACATAGTAGACCTCGAGTGTATACAGCAGCAGATGTATGGGATATGTTGTCTGAGTTGAATTTGCTGGAACAATTTCGTTTGCAATGCTATGAATTTCTTTGTAGTGATGACAAAAAGAAAGAGCTGGTTTTTGGTGTGCCCGCTCACTTGTGCCTACAGGTTCTCTTTCAAATTATGAATGTTACTGGGCACCATGTAGGTAGTATGTAGCTGCCTCATATCATCGATTGGTGCCTACAGGTTCTTTTTTTCGTATAGCCAGTATGTAGTTGGCTGATATGTTGGTGCCTAGAAGTTCTTTTTTGTATTGGCAATATGTAGTTGACTCATATTATCAGTTGGTGCCAACATCTTTTTTGTATAGGCACTTTGTTGGCTCATATCATCAGCTTGTGCTTACATGTTCTTTTTTGTATACTAAATATGTAGTTGAATCATATAGGCAGTAAACTCTTGGATTATTTCTTGTAACTTGGTTCTGCTATATGGGGGAATTTAACCTTGTTGTTCTATCCTATTAAGTACTTTTTTTAATCATATTATTGGTGACTTTTTAGCTAGAAAAATTACTTTACTGTCAATTTTCACAGAAAACTAATTTGTTGTCATGAGCTGTGTTATATTAGGACTGTTTTTATTTTTTTCGGTTCTGTTTTTTTATGTAAGCCGGGAGTCGAATGTTGTATTAGGAAGGAGGTTGGATGTGTTTGTAATAGACAGGTGGACAATGAGAGTAAAGTGGTTTATCAATGTGTGATGCATGATAAATGCACAATGTAGGTACTGCTTCTATGACAACGGTAAATTTTGTACCTGGACCTTGGCACCCGTTATGTTTAAGGTTCTGTTATCCATTAATAATATTCCTTTTGATTATAAAAAAAAATGCGCACAACTCACAAATTGCCATTCACATAAATATTGCGGTAGGAACGTTTGAAATAAAGAATGTGGGAAAAAAAAAGGGTTACCACTTCACCTTATAATTTGTAACGTCACAAAAAATTTTATGGCCATGCAAATGGACAGACAACTGAAATAAAATAAAGATGTAACAAAAAAAAAAAGTTAAAATAAAGACTCAAATTTAACAAGGGTATTTTTGTCCCATGATTAAATATTACCATTTCTCTCTTCTCTATTTCTACTCAACCAATCAAAGGGAGAGATAACTTTATACTTCTTTCTCTTCTATTTCTCTCTTTTTTCTCTTAAACTAAATAATACCACAAATCTTCTCTCTTTCTCACCTCTTTCTCTCTTTTCTCTCTCTTTCTCACCTCTTTCTCTCTTCTCAATTTCTCTTCTATACCAAACATAGGCTTAATAAGAGTAGTGATCGTATCCCATCCCCTTTTTCATTTTTTTTATTGTTTTATCTATGTATTGTTAGATACACGGAAATCGGCACCCCCTCACACGCGACTACGGTGTCGCCAAAAGTTGTCGGAAATCGGTTGTTCAACAATTATTTCTGTTTCTAATAAAAATACAGTAGGTATTGCACATAGTGAGTACTTTTGAGTTTCGTTGATTAGCACAAGATTCTCTTCCACAGAGAGGATTAAGGTCTTGTCCCCTTCTAAATATAACGGTCGCGTTATTTGAACACAAAACGCGATATCAAATACGCGACATCAAAGTCTGTATAGTATGGATCGTATGTCTTTACATGTACAGACAATTTTTATTTTATTTTTTTCAAACAAATATTTTTTTAATTTTTTTTTAAAAATATTACATATTTTTTTATCTTTTTAATCACGTTCCCATATCTTAACTGGTTAATCACGTTCACATATCTGGTTAATGCTATTTATTATCTGGTTAATGCCAAATCCTGAAACTTTTGGACATCTCATTTTCTTAACTGGTTAATCAAGTTCACATATCTAGTTAATGCTATTCATTATCTGGTTAATGCAAAATCCTGAAACTTTGGACATTCCATTTTCTTATCTGATTAATCACGTTCAAATATCTGATTAATGCTATTCATTATCTGGTTAATGCCAAATCTTTAAAAACTTATTTTTTTGAAAAAAAAATTGAAAAAAAAACTTGTCCGTACAAGTACGTACGGACATACGGTCTGTACACGTACGAATATACGGTGTCCTGTATTTGTGTCCAATTTGTGTGTTCAAATAATATTTTTCTAAATATAATAATCCCTTTCTCCCTTATAATAATCCTCTCAATCAACTTTCTAAATTAGTTCAATGCTTTACTAGTCGTACTTTCATTATGATTGTTTCTTTCTAATCCTCCTTTTTCTTCAAACAAAACTTTTGACGCTTGTATTTTCAAGTAATATATATTCATTTGTCCAATAAAGTAAAATTTGCTGCTTTTCATTAGATCTGCATATGACCTCAAAGATAAGCAGAATGGGCGAAAGTGAGATATAGAAACACATAGTGTAGTGTTTGGAACATGCTAATGTTTTTTATTGATAAAATTCTATTTCTTCAACGAATTGCTTGTGTTTGATTAATCAACAAGAAAGTGAGGTTACACTTTAAAGAAGGGGATTGACGGGTTAATTAGGAATTGACATCCTAGTTAGTTGCTAAACATAACAGAGATTTTTTGTTTTAGTTATTTGTCACGGATATTTGTTTTAGATATTGTAATGAGACATATTAACCGGTCAACACATCTTCTACCGAGACCATGGTAACAAAAACTGGACCGGCCAGTCCGACCGAGAACTAGCCCATGATCCGGTTCGAGGTGATCCTCTTAGACCGGCTACCGAACCGGCCAAAACCGGCCGGAACCGGTTCGTTTCTTTTTTTTTTTTTTTTAATTTTTAATTACCTTTATTAATTAAAAAAATCAGTTTTTGGTCTCAACAGGGCTTCAACCCCTGTCCTCAAAGCCATTACAAGCCATTTTACTACTAGGCTACATGTTAATTTGTGTATAAATTGAAATATTATCTATATATTATCTATTCTTTAATATATATATATATATATACCAAATATATAATATATATACTACATATATTATATATTTGGTATGTATATATTTAAAAAATAATATTTTATTAAACCCGGTTCGACCCCGGTCCGACCCAAAATCCCTGAACCCTGGCCCTCTCCGGTTCAATATCCGGTCCGGTTTTAATTATCTTGACTGAGACCAATTATAGTAGTTGATTTGTGTATGAAGAAGTCAAAAAAATAATCCGTAATTGGATGAGTTTAAAGACTATGAATTCTCATCTTTTCTCTATCATTAACTGTACGTGGAAGAAGTTGATGGATTGGATGTTAGAATATAGAAATTGGTTTGAGACCCCTTTTCTTTCTGCACAATTTGTGTGTAATTTGACTCATGTCTTGGTATGTTTTACTTCTAGAGTTGGCACTTTAAAATGGTTGGAGAATGCATCTGTAC
The DNA here is from genome assembly GCA_037113605.1 of Calophaca sinica. NCBI lineage: Eukaryota > Viridiplantae > Streptophyta > Magnoliopsida > Fabales > Fabaceae > Calophaca > Calophaca sinica. The sequence continues at coordinate 73,538,275 of CM073734.1, forward strand.
TGTTTGATAAAGTTGTTTTGTACTGTCTTATGTTCTTACCATATGGAGAATGCCCCTAAAGAGCGAAATCGCAAAGATGCAAGAATGCAGAGAAGAATTAGAGAATTCTCAAGGAAGCTTTACTACTGATACCATATTATGATTTGTGAAAACTGAATCGTGTTTTCATTAAATTGAAGAAAGAGTATTTATACAGAGGAGATAACACTAATAGCTCGTGAAACTAACTAACTAACTCGAGCTAACAAGTCTAACTAACTCTAACTACCTCTAACTGTAACTAACAGTAAATTAGAAATAAAACTTAACTAAATAATTCAGTTCATCAAAAAATCTATTGTTTGAACCTCGGAAGAGGCTATTTCCATGTTTTGTTCGTGTATAAATCTGAATTCCCTACCTTTAAAATTTTCACGCATTTATGTTTACGACTGATGCACGTTTCGAGTTGAGTAAATAAGATATAATTACAAGGTCAAAATTTGGAATTAAGATCCAACAGTCCAAATCGTCTGTCTACGTAAATACGTGAAAAATCTAATTGCAAGTAATCCAGATTCGCTTGCCAATTTATGCAGTCATTTGAAGCTTGAAGCAATATTATTGGAAGGTAAAGGCGACCAAATTATCATGATTTCAAACTGGTGGGAACAAATCCAGAGAGGATGAAGGCAACTTCCATTATTATCACAAAATGGGCCCTCTCTCTCCAAGACCGACCTCCCTCTGCATCTCTCTAACTTTATTTTTTTGTTCAAGTCTCTCTATCAGTTCTCTCTCTCCCCAGAGGTCCCCCACACTTTCTATGTACTAGTTGCTTTCACTTAAAAATGACCCTATACCACAGCTAAAGGAATTGGGTCCTGCTTTCTCCATCTCACTTTCTTTGTGGAATACATCAACAGAAAACTTCTCTGTCCCCCTCTGTTTTTCTAGAGTGTCTTAGTTTCTTTTTGGTTTCTCGAGTGCTTTCCATCCTATATTCTATTTGACTAACTCTCTCTATATACAGTACATTTATCATCCAGGCAGCACCATACACCCTGTACAAACACAATGTTCTTCTTGTTATCTTTATACTCAATTAAGCAAATGCCATATTCTCTCTGAAAATTTGTATAACCAAATATTATAACATAGCTATAGCATAATTGTTTTGTTTAATTGCAATTTATTAACATTTTAGTGTCAACAAATTATTATGCAAATGATGAAAATATAATCACTACCTTAAGATGTATGTATCATGCAACAAAAAATGATATCGTGCTGTGATAGTAATTTGGATTCTTTGCGGTCACAATTTGACAAAATCAAACAATCACGATCATCCGATTGAGATCAGACAGTTCATATTTTAACTTTGCAAAACAAATACAGACTTCAAAAAAGTGGAACGCGAACCGCCTGATCTCAATCGGATGATCAAAATCTATGACGACATGTGGCTGTATCAAATTTTGACAGTAGTGAATCCGGATTCGGTAGATAGCATGACAGCTTGAGGTATATTGCAGTTGCTTTTCTTCTTTTTTGTTTTTTGTTTTATTTTCTACTATTGATAGTGATGCAGTATCATCTATTGTCTTGCCCCATTTCAAGGCCCACTCAGAATTCCAAAAATGTCCCACTTGCTAAATATATAGGAAAAATAATTGGAAGGCCTTCTTATCTTATCTAATTGATAGTATATACATATATACGTATATGAACCAAAATAATAATTGGGGGTGGGAGATGCATATTATGAAGCATTGGAAGAGAGCGGCAGATCCGATGTACAGGGAATCCTAGTTCATGCAGGTCCCTACTCCCTATTAAATATATTTAGTGGCCACAAATTAAGAAGGAATTCGAGTTCTTGAATCTTGAGACTCTTTTGGTATCTACTGCTCCATTAGTCCACTTACAAGTTGCAAGTGATCATTATACAGATAGATACTATGGGCTTCCTTCTCTTCATTAATGCACAAACATGCTCAACCCTTTCACCAAACAATAGTACATCCCTATCTTCTCACTAAAACTGACTTGGTCTTCTACTTTTTGTCACACTATCAGGCTATAGTATCAACAATATTTATTTTCATATATCAGCATAAAGTATATATTAAGTAATTCAATTTTATAAGAAAAATTGTGGGTATGGGACTGTGTAAGCTTTCACTCCTGCTGCATGATATGTATAATTTGAAGTACTTCTAATCTGACATCTGACATGACTGGACATTTGGAACTGATAATAAAACCACTAATTCCATACAAGAAATCAAAGTTTAATCAATTAAATTTGTGGCCTAGTGGAGTCTTCCATAAAAATGATAAATAGTGATATAATATTTCATCAGTATTTGTGAAGAGCCTTGCTGATTAATGCGAACACATAATTTGTGTTTTCGCATTTGTAAAGATGAACAAGGCACAATCAGAGAAATCAGTGTCCCTAGCTTGTACGAGCAACGAAAATGATAGAGGGGTATCTTTTCTTTGCGTTAGCAGACATAGTAAAGCATTCGAAAGCAAATGCAATATATCTTCGGACACGGTTGGAAGCCATTCTATATCTCTATTTATGGTTCCAAGTTTTTATTTTATAGGCAAATATTATTATGTTAATTGTTATATTACCTTTTTGCTCCTTCGGCAGGATTTGAACCTTGCACCTTTAACTCTTTCACTCCTTCATACCCTTAGCTCAAACCAGTTGAGCTACTCATCCCGCCAATTTATGGTCCCCAGTTATATACCTCAAGTTTTGATTATGCGAATTGAGTCCTCCAGATATTGCGATTGTGTAATTTCGGTCCTGCTAGGTTTCAATTATGCGAATTGGTCATCCGGTTATTGCAATTGTGCGTTTTTTGTCCCTATTACCGTTCAATTTCTAATAAAAAAAATGTTGATGTATCGTGTGCGGGTATGACTAGCACATAATTTGGTCTAGATGACATGTTAGTTGAAAAAAACTTCATAACTTTTCCAGTTATAAATTGAATGACAATTGAACGAATGGACCAAAATCGCACAATTGCGATACTTAGAGGATTTAATTCGCACTTTGGAGGACCTAATTCGCTCAATTAGAACTTGAGAGACCAAAATCGCACAATCGCAATACTTAAGGGACCAAAATTGCAATTAAACATTTTTTTACTTTACCCAGCGGGCCATCACACATATTGTGTTAGATAAGGAAAACGCCCTCCAATTAAAAGTTATTTTCAACAATATTTTTTCTCTTAATTTTTATTTTTAGTAAATTATTTTCAATTAAAAAAAAAGGAATGGCCAAATTGATTCTCAAAGACGTAACGAGAATTCGCCATGTCTTTACCAGCACTACAAAAATAGCCAAGCAAGAAAAAAGAACTGTTAGGATGCACATATATACTATTTCTCCCAATCTCTTCAAATCTCAGCATATTCCTTTTGGTTTTTCGTTTTTCTTCAACTATTTTGAATCCACCCATCCAAACCTGTCCCTGGACCTTAGGGGATTGTGATTGTCAAGTTCTTCTTCAATTGGGCCCGTTTGATTTGGTCCCTGATAAGATAAATCCAGATTCCCATAGTCATTGTATAGATATGATGATATATCTGGCCTCTCACACTCACACTTATTGTGCAGATTAATTCACAAGTGTGTTTGACAATTATGTTTTAATTTTTTTTTTTTTTTGTGGTATTAATTATGTTTCAACTTTTAACTAGGTTCAGTATTGGACTGCATTTAAACTATACATTGTACTGAATGCTGATCCTAGCTAACCACCAAGCAAAGTTCCCGACAAAATAATTCTTTTATTGTCCTATTTGGTTGCATTTTAACTGTACTGGTAAATTGGGTATTCCTATTCCTAAGTCGTAAGTCGTAACTACTTAAAAATGGTAATTCAAGTCACTTGCCAAGCAGTAACATTGAATTGGTAGCAGTGTTGCTGCAGCTTCAACGTGATATACCTGGTACAATGTCTGCTATCTAATAGAACGGAGACTTAAAAAGGGTAACTGGAGGGAAGTACAGCTTTGTTCACAATGAATGCTGCGTTCCATTAACAGGTTGAGAAGATACTAACTATTCAAGGCATGATGGTGACAAGATTTGACGAGCTAAGGAGATATTTCTGAAAAATGGATTAGGTGCAGTCCCACAGTTGTGAATATGGACTGTCCGATTTGATCAGACAGTCTACGTTTTAACTATGTATTTTGGACCTGTTTTATAAAAGACCGTCTGATATTTGATTGTAGGGCTATAATCACATGACTGAGTGGTTTTTGCGACCGCAAGGAATCCAAGTCTTTCTGGCCATTTAAGTAATTGCCTTTACATAAACATTAACATTAACAAGGTCTATTATATGAAATTAGAACACCGATTAGAGCACTTACTTGTCGAAGACATGATCATGGTTACCGGGAATTGCCTCTGTCTCGTAGAGCTCCTGAAAGAATCAAAATCAAGTCTTCGTTTTCATGTTCACACACTCCGGGATCTCGGTTCTCAATGGAGCAAATCGTAGAGCGAGCACCTAATCACATGACAGCAAAGGGGACCTAGCCTTACTATATATTAACCCTAGGCACTTCTCATCATGGGCCAAGTGGTTAGGCCTACACTGTCTCACACATAGATCAGTATTAGGTGTCTCGGCCCATTACAAATTGATCACTTAGCTAGCGGGCCTAAGTATCATCAAATGGATCATAACATTAGTCCGTTTTTGAAAAACCGAAAACCACAATTGATCGTAGCCCACAAGAATTTATTAAAAAAAATTCTAACAATTCAATCTTAAATATTACTCAATTCTCAATGGCTCTAACTTCAGAACTATACATACTAATAGGAATATGATGCATTGGTCATTAACCGCTTTCAGATTCATATGTTTATTATTTTACAGTGATAATATGATTTTACAACTTTAATAGTGCACCCAAAATCAGATACATGGAAGAAGGAAACCCATAATATAGGTTGAGAACATAACTGAAGAAAAATAAGGATATGTGAATGAAGAGAAACAGACAATATCACATGAAGTTTTTGGAACAACCGTTAAGAACAAAGACATGAAAGGCCTAGGACTAATTCTATGTTTGAATGAAAAGATAGAATTTATTTAGTAGTCACCAACTGACTGGGACGAGGTCGAGAGGGACCATGAGATCTCAAGGGCCTTATACAAAATCTTTGCTACACTTTTTTAACAAGGCATATGGGCTTGTTCCCATTTCTTGTAGGTACAAAACTAACTCATTTCTTTGTATTAATTTCTGCCTATTTTTTATATATTTTTGGCACCAACTCATTATGTGTTTGTGTTTCCCTTTGTTTATAAATTTAGAGTAGTTGAGGCATGTCTTTGAATGTAGTTACTTAAGTGGTTGAGACATTGCAAATCTCTGATTTTGTTCAGTGTTGATCAATCCAGGCGGTTTGCATGGCTTTTGGACCGTCTATCTTTGACTCTGGTATAATGTTTTTGAGACCTTATCTATTATCAATGAAATATTACACTGTTGACAAAAAAAGAAAGTGTAGTGTAAGACTATATTCAATATTAATTTAAAGTGTATCATAATCATAATTCACAAAAGTCTAAATATAGATACATTATTTTTGTTGCTCACTTTAGACAACCTTACCTTTAAAGGGACTATTTCCAAATATACATGCACTTGTGTTAGTAACCAGTTCTGTTCTGAATATTATTATCTAACTACTATGTTAGCAAATGTCGATTGTGGATTAAATAAATGGACAAAAGTAGCAGCCCGAAGTGATCAACCTTCCTTACACTTTCTTTTTGTTCCATACTCTAATGTTTGAAAAAGAACATCATCTTGAGGCCAATCAACCCCCTCTAAAACGTCATGAAGATGCACATGTTCACTGGCCAGCCATCATAATCAAATGTAAATGTTTAATTGACTGATGATTGTTAAGCATATTGCTCCTTTGAAGTCATTCTTTAATCGATTTCCTCTAGTTTTCCTTTTGCTGTTAGATCGCAACTTGGACCCCATCCCCAACAAACACACATGTAATGTTTCATTTGCCTTCCAACACCACTGTCTCAACTAAGCACCTTACTTGAGTAATTGGATATAATAATGAGTTGATATATAGTCCTCGGAATCAAAGATAAAACAATATGTGGTCCATACTGTAGATGTTACTATCTCATAAAGAAGACACTCTCCCCTACAGTTACTATTAAATGATAACTTGGTTAATATTATTGCATATTGATAAATTTCAAATACATCCCAAAATATAAAAGATTATGTAGAATTCCGCTAAATAGGTTCCTCTAGTTAAGACTCAATCTTGAGGATGGGGTAAAAAAACTATTAATTTTGTGTACTTTTTAGAGAAAAAGATGGTGGGGAATGAACAAGTCCTTCAATAATATGATTATGCCTGGTTAGGTGTAAGCATAGTCGATATGAATTTCAGAGGGCCAGCTGTACTTGTTGGTTTTTATTTTATTATTATTAAGTATAATAATGACATGGGAATAGATATGTCTGTACAGCACTGCCAGTGGTGGAAGTACACAAGATATATTCTCAGTATTTGATGCTTATTTTGAAGTGATTGCTAGAAAAGATGATGGAAAGTTAATCTGTGTACATTCGATATCAGAGACCATAGGCATAAGGCATCAATGAATTTTTTGGAGCAAAAATGATTAAGTCATAGAAAGATCTTTATCCCCATCCTTTCTGGTTCACACTACACGTCAAATTCTAAATCTAACACATGACATGACTAGATTTCTACTTTGACATCTTCCATTAGGCTAGTATTGCAATTGACTCTAGCATGTTTGGTTCGGAAGTTTTTTTTTTTTTTTAACAAAATATTTCTCAACAATTTTTCAATTACAAATTATTTTCAATTCAAATTAAGTTAATTTAAGTAGGCATTTAGTTTCACATATAGAAGTGATTGTTTGTATTTAAAAAGTTTTAAAAAAAAATATACTTGGAGTAAGGGAAATTTATAGCCTGGATATATTATTCCTAGATGAAGTGTCTTGTCTTACATTTATTTTATTTAGAATTATTCAATCTTTTAATCTATTTTTTCTAAAAAATGACACATCTCATTTTTATCCTTTTTGATAATTAAGATTTAAATCAATTTAAACTAATACAATTATCGTGAATTTCATTAGTATTTTTTTTTAATTTAAGCCAAAAAAATAGAGCATAAATTAAAAGGAAAAAATTTAAAATTATAGAAGTGTGAATAATTGATTCATGTAGAATCAGGAAAAAAAATGTATATTTAAGTAGAAAACATTTTTCTAATGAAAATCAAACTACATTTCACTCGAAATCAAAACAACGATACAATGTGAAATATGATAATAGACTTGAGGGCTAGACATAGATAAAGATGCTTGTGCCAGACAATGGACAACTTCAATTACTTGTCTCTGAATAAACTTCACATTAAAGTTTGTAGATAATGTCCACAAGCACTCTAGCAAACTGACCAAAAGCTCTCTTAATAGTGGCTTCACCGAGGGCAAGAAGGGTTCCAATACCTGCAACAATTGCAAAAATGATTTTTGCGCTCCAATACTCCTGAGCCAGACCAATTATGCGAACCCAAGACTGAGCATGAGTTTGTTTCTGAAGCAGAGGATTGAAATCCGGTGTCGACAATGACATAAGAAGGAAACCAGGTTTCAAACTCCATGATCCCTTCGAACATACACTGTTGAGATCCCCCTGTGATGCGAACAAAATTCAAAGTAACCCATTCCCAAAGAAATCATACTCTAATTTCCAATCGGTTTCCAGAGATTTGAAAGCTTATTCCTTAAATCAACAAACTTGTAAGGAGAATCGCCCTTTAATAAGACCAATCGGCCATGAAGATGATTCTTACATCGCTGCAGTCCAGCCTGGTATTCATCCTCAGGAATCTTAATCGCAATTTCACCTCCCTTGAGGCAGGGACGAGGCAACATATCGCAAGAGTTGCAGAGAGCCTGAGCGAACGATTTGCTTTGGGGAGAAGGAGAAGAAGGACGCGGAGAGGAAGGAGGAGAAGCCTGCGCATGAGCCATGAATTTCCATGGGCAGATGACGCCGCCGCCGTCAGCCATGAGTGTCGTCGAGACCTAGGGAAGAAACCCTAGCAGAGACATCGCAGGTCGCTCACCTTGCATAAAAAAAAGTTTGTAGATAATGATAAAAGCCTTAAAACACTAATGAATTATAGATCCAAAACTTGAAGCATCTACTCTAGGAGTTGTAACACTGTTCACTACAACCTTACAGTCTAGCTTAAAATTACATTGTAAAGGCCTAGACTTAACACCCATTGTAAGGTTGTAGAAGACCTGCTGCCTTGCCTTCGGGAACTTGTATATAGGGATTGAACCAAGCTATTTGAGCTCCCACAAATTTGTTCTTTTTGTTGCGAAGACACATGCCCACACCAGTGCAACCATTGACTTGAGAGAAGTGAACGTGACAAAAAAAGGGGGGGTTAGAATTAGGTTTTAGAAAACTTTTCCAAATACTTATGTTTTTTAAAACCTTTTTCAAAACAACTTTTCAAACAAAGATATCTAAAGAAAGCAGTAAAGAGAAAAGAAAGAGCATGACACAGTGATCTATACTAGTTCATTACCACACTATAATCAACTGATTACACTTAAGAGTAAACTACTACCAAACTGTCTATACTCTTAACTTCTTAGAACGACTTAGTACAGTCAAGCCTCTAAGGAAATACAACCACTACTGGGCTAAATACAAGTGTTCAAAACTACTTTGAAACAGAATAATCAAACTCTCACTTGAGAGAATTTACAATGAAAGCTTTAAGCACAAAGATGGCTTTCTAAAAGAAAGAATAAAACTTTTGAGTGCAGCTCACTTGGTCTCAAAGACTTGGAAAATTTCTTGATTGCTCACTGTCTCGTAAGAATGATTCAATTCATTAACCTTCTTCAGTGACTTGAATAAGGTATATATAGCTAGGGTTCCAAATAGTGCCGTTGTGACCTAGGCAGCTCCTTCACCAATGGACAAAACTTGAGATCCGCTTTTTGTGGCTTTTAGTGAGTCATGTCATTTTCAACTTACAGTTTGTACACTGATACAGTGTAACATCCCTAAATATTCCTAACCTTGATTGTTGAACCTAGCTTAAACCCTAGGTTAACCCTACCTTTGACTTGACTTGTTTGACTAACCTTATGTGCCTCTACATGTTCTTAAGTATACTGAGTATTTAGAAACCCAAAATATGAGTTTTGGAAAGTATTGGGTAAATCGGGAACAAATATTAGGTCTTAGATGTTAACTACACTTGCGGGAACACCCTGTCACTGTTTTGATCATAACTGGAGCTCCGAGTGTCCGATTGAGGCGTTCTTTGTGGCATTGGAAAGCTTAGAGAATTTTCTATAACTTTCTGACCAGTTGGATCGCGTCGCGAGCCTAAAAGATCACGTTACGATGGACCTAAAATAGTTAGGTTGGTAATAGAGAGAATAAGAGGGTCCTAGACTAGTTGGATCGCGGCGCGATGGCAAGGCCATCGCGACGCGACCAATGGCGGTGGTGAGAGAGGGAGTCCTCCATTTTGCCTATAAATAGGCCCTAACCCCCTCCATTCTTTCCAACTTCTTTCAAAGATCTTTGGGAGAGTGTGGAGGCCGTGGAGGAGCTCCGAAAGCGCGACGGGATGTGGACGGTGGCGGCCTTCTAAGCCATGTACAAGCATTCAATCTCTCCTCTCTCTAGTCTTCTCTCTCTAGGGACTTCTAAGGGTAAGTATGCTCTGCACTTGTCTCTAATGAGGATCTGGTGCATCAGAAAATCCTTAGTAAGTAATCCTAGAGATTGAGAAGGAGAGTGAGACTTAGAGGGCCACTAAGGAACAAGTATGCTCTGCACTTGCCTCAAAAGATGATCTTGTGCATCAGAAAAGCTCTTAGTAGTAAATCCTCTGAGAGGGGAGGATGAGAGTTGTAACACCTGAGGACGAGATCGACATCGTATTAGGACGACGTATCGAGACCTCGACCAAGACCTTGTGTCGAGATCCCGTGACTAGATCGTTTGCCGAGATCATTTGTCGAGCTGATGAGACCACGTGCACTAGCTGCTGAGCTGAGGAGGTCGCGTGTCGAGTTGATGAAGTCGCGTACCGAGCTGATGAGGACGCAAGTCGAGCTGAGGAGACCGCGTTCACGAACTTGTGTTAGAACCTTGTACGTTTGCACGAGCACCCTTGTCGACATCGTGTCGAGATGATACCTCGTATTATTTCGAACGTTACTCAGCGTTATTATTATATTGTTTGTAATTATTACATTGTCGGCTTGTCGTTGACCGACAGAGTAGAGGGTAATCATGAGAGGAACGAGTTAACGGGTAGATAATTGATGGGATTGGCATCTTTTAGCTGGAGTTACGTTTATACCCCTATCTCGCCAGCTGTATACCACGACCGTTTCACTCATTTCTCTTTTCTTCTTTCTTCTTCCTTCCTTCTGCTCTGTGTTTCGTTGTTTTCTTTAAAAATCTTCATCGACGAAACCGTGAGTTCCAGCGAGATTCTGCACAAGCTTTCTTCATCAATTTTGTTCATCATCAACTTCTCGACCCATATCTTGTTTGATCGATCATCACCGTTGAGGTATGAAGAACAGATTTTCTTTCATCTGTGCTACTGTTTAGCGCTAAATCTTCTTCCATTTTTAACCAGTTTTATGCTTCCAAATCATATCAAATTGATGGGTTTTCTTCTTCACGATATTACCTATCTTTTTAACCGATTAATTGGGCTTGTAAAACAAATTTCTTTCTCTGTTTTTCTGCAATCGGCAATGTCCAGAAAACTCCATTTTTGGTTCGTTCGATTTCTGGTTTTTCGTTTGTTGCTTCTGATTATTGTTGTTGTCGATCTTTCTGTTGAAGCATCAGATAACTTTTCATGAAATTTTGATCGAAATCCCTAACTTTGTGTTAGAGGAAAAATATCTTTCAGTTCTTGAGTTTCATATTTTTCTGGGTTGTGGTTGAGTTTGGGGAAGAGAGAGCTAGATGTATTAGAACCATAGATCGATCTGAGTTATGTTTGTTTTAGGAAGTCGATTCGAGATCGAGTGAATTCGAATCGAGGTGTGCGGAAAGCGAATCCAAGGACGCGAGGCGTGAGATCGAGCGAGGGTATGCGTGTCGAGGTCGATTGAAAGCGTCACGTGTCGAAGTCGTTGTCGAAGTTCGTTGAAGACAGTAGTGTCGAGATCGAGTAAGAAAAGTCGTTGTCGAGCTCTTTGAAGACAGCTGTGTCGAGGTCGTTGTCGAGCAGCATTAACTTGGAGTTCGGTAAGGGCAACTTCTAGATATCTCTAAGGCTTTATTTTATAAGTCCTTAAGTAAGGGCGCTTCACATTTATATTTGTTATAGTATGTAAGGGCATTTCAAATTCTACGTGGTTATGTTATTGTGTATGGATTTCTGATTTGTGTCATTTGAAATGTTGTGATATGATTGAGTTGTTGCATGTATTTAATATGTGATTGAATATATGTCGTGAAGTGTGTATTGCATGTTGAATTGCGTTTCTTCATGTCGAGCTTGCTCTTTTATTTGACATGCGGTTGAATATCTTGTGTTTAACTCTTTGAATATCGTATCACGGTGAATTGTTCATCGAGTGAGCGAGCTAGGTGAGTCGTATGGCGTTTTGAGCCGTGACCGGATGGCGAGGGTGCTAGGTCCCTTTTGTTTACGGGAGATTGACTAGACGTCGCCACGCTCACGGGACTGAGTTGATGTCCTAGGGAGAGCGAGGATCCCAAGGCTGGCTGGACTTTCCGACATCTGATGCGGCGTGTGCATTAGGAAAATTGTCGAGTCGAGAGAAAATGGAATTGTGAGTTGTGTCGAGTTAGAGTGAGATGGTCGAGTCACGTCGGTGATTGTTATACTTTCTTTGTTTGCTTATATTTTTATGTCGAGCTTATCTTAACTTGTTGAGAAGTTGACCGCTTTCCGTGGTGCCTTCAATCCATAGCGGTTACCCAGGCGATGTCGAAGCGCGGGTAACTCGGCGATGAAGCGATGCCGAGGAGGATCTCGGCGAGGACCCGAGTGACGACCTCTATCACGTGATTGTTTATTTGTTGGATGTTTGTTTTTACGAGACTGTACTTGTTTTCCTTTTGTGTTCGAGGTCGTGACCAGTTTGGGCGATGTTGTTTTGTTGCTCTGAGGGTAGACTGGTGGTCTTACTTTTGGAGCGACCTGCGTGGGAGTCTGGAAGTACCCCAGGTATGATTACTCTTTCAAGTTGTCGTACCTTAGGTGTATTTTCTTTGCACATTTGTTACTCTGTATTTTGTATACATTATTATTTCGAGTGATATATATATATGTGTATGTTATGCATATATGTTTTATTAGAATTTAAGTCTTGTGTCTTAGTTGCACCATGTTTGAAAAAAGTAATTACTCTGATGTGCACGAGTTGGTTTTATAATAAAAAAATATATCCCATTTTTAAAAGGCACAAGAGTTTTGTTTTTAAAACACATCTCATATAGGTTTATGTTTGAGCTTGGTGTGTTGAGCTCGGTAACTCGAGTTCGGTATATTGAGCTCGGTAGCGGTCGGAAGCAGTCGTTACCTTTGTTAGTATCGAGCTTGATTCAGTTGGCCAGAGTGTGCATAGGAGATTTGGACTGGTCACTATGTCGGGTTATGTGTGTTGGGTACCTAGTTGTTTTGTGTTGATTGCTATTTGATTAAGTGAAGCACTTATTGCTTGAGAAATTGTTTGAACTGTTTCTTGATTGAAGCAGTGTGTTTTAACACATCCTTGTTGTGAGATTCTGACAGGGTTTTGAACTTTGTGGAATCTAATGCCACCTCGTAGGAATACGACCTGCAGCAGGAAACGTCGACATGGAGCAGGCTATTCAAGCTATGACCGAGATGGCGGCGACCATGGCTCAACAATCAGGCTGCTGAACTCAACAGGCTAACGCGATGGCTCAGCAGGCGGCGTTGACTCAGAACTTGCGGCCAGCGAACAAAGAAGCGAGCGAAATCTTTGAAGCGAGAGGATTGGCGGACTTTAGGAAGCATGATCCACCGAAGTTCTACGGTGAGCCAAATCCGGATAAAGCTGATCTTTGGATGCAAGAGATCGAGAAGATCTTTGAGGCACTTCATTGCGGGACAACGTGAAGGTCGACTATGCTACCTACTTACCGCTAGAGACGCAGAGTATTGGTGGAGAGGTAAAGCAAGCGTTTATAGCGTAACATCGCGAGATGACACGGGAGCTTTTTCGTGAGAGGTTTTGGACAAGTACTTCCTGACATCGCATTTGACGAGCCGAGAAGGAGCAGGAATTTCTTCAACTGCAGCAAGGCAACTCGACGGTGTCCGAGTATGCGGCCAAGTTCGAATCGTTGGCGAGGTATTTCAGTCCATTTCGTGACCGAGTTGACCAGAGATGGTTAAGTGAGAGATTTCAACGGGGATTGAGATTCGACATTCAGAAGTCAGTAGTGTCGTTGAGGATCAGAAATCTCCAAGAGCTGATTGATCGATGTGTCGAGGTAGAAGGAGTGAGGAGCCACAAGAAGAAGATTGTTGTGGGCGGACCGGTGAGACCCCAGAGTGCGGGGCAGAGATTTGCACAGAAAGGGAAACCACCGCAGAAGAGACCTTACGACCGACCTCAGGGGAACGACAACAGGGGACAGTATCGTCCGATGACCCAATCTGCAGGAGTGGAGAGTCGATCCAGTGCCGAGGTGATTTGCTACCGATGTGGAAAGTCGGGACATTACGCGAGTAACTGTACTCAGAGGGAGGAGGTGTGTTTCAATTGCAAGAAGCCAGGGCATTTTGCTGGGATTGTCCTACACCTAAAGTGAACCGACTATGCTTGCGGCAAAGGCCAAAGGAAGCGTCAAGTGGCTAAAGCGAGTTTTACGCATGAGTGGCGAGGAAGGCTGAGCAGCGATGATCTTATCCAAGGTGAATGTGAGATCGAGGGTAAATCCTTATCCGTTCTTTTTGATTCGTGCAACCCATTCCTTTATTTCTTGATTGTGTGAACCTTTTGAGCTTGGCTGTGATCGCTTTACCGTTTAAATTAGTAGTTACAACCCCAATTTGCTAAAACCTTAGTCACAAACACTGCATGTCTTAATTGTGTAGTGATTATTCGAATAGAAAGTTTGTGGTCAATTTGGTTTGTTTGCCTCTTAAGGGTTTAGATGTTATCCTCGGGATGGATTGGTTGTCACACCACCATGTCCTTTTAATTTGTGCCAGTAAAGCTGTAATTTTTCAGGACCTTGGAGTCTCGATTATCTTTACGCGAGCGTATTGGAGTTTCTTTGAAAGAAGGAACTAGGGAATACATGTATCTAGCTAGTTCGGAAGTTTTCCAATGGATCGGCGTGAAGAATGTTCCGGTGGTCCGTGATTTTGAGGACGTTTTCGAAGGCGTGCGGGATTACCACCCGATGACGAGAGGTCGAGTTCTCCATCGACTGATTCCAGGAACGGACCGATTTCCAAAGCGTAGTGCGGGATGTCTCTGCCGAGATGAAAGAGTGAAGTCCCGGATCGAACACTTGGAGTCGAAGCAATTCATACGACCGAGCGTGTCACCGTGGGGAGCTCGGTGTTATTGGTTAAGAAGAAGGATGGGCGATCAAGGTGTGCGTGGACTATCGCGAACTCAACAAGGTTACCGTGAAGAACCGATTATCCGTTGCCACGTATTGACGACTTGATGGACCAACTTCATGGAGCGGCGATCTTTTCCAAGATAGACTTGAAGTCGGGCTACCATCAGTTCGCGTGAAGGAGGAAGATGTTGCCAAAGCGACTTTCAGGACTAGATACGGTCACTCACGAGTACTTGGTGATGCCGTTTGGAGTAGCGAATCGCGCCGGTGTGTTTATGGACTACATGAACAGGATTTTCCATTCGTTTTTGGATCAGTTCGTTGTAGTGTTCATCGACGACATATTGATTTACTCGAGGAACCGAGAAGAGCACGCAGAACACCTATGTCGAGTAATCGCAGATATTACGAGATAAGCAACTCTATGCCAATCAGCCGAAGTGTGAATTTTGGCTTGAAGAGGTGAATTTTCTTGGTCACGTGATTTCAGAGAAGGGATAGGCTGTGGATCCAATTAAGATTGAGGCGGTGATAGCATGGGAGCAGTAGAAGGCGATTCTGAGATCGGGAGTTTTGTCGGCTTAGCGAGGATATTACCGAAGATTCATTGAAGGATTCTCGAAGATTGTCGCGCCTCTTACACGATCGACGAGGAAGGATCAACCTTTTGCCTGGACCGAGGAGTGCGGCCGATTTTCAAAGGCGAAGGAGCTTTTGACGACAGCGCTGTCTGATTTTGCCTCAACAGAAGAGCCTTTCGAGGTGTATTGTGATGCATCACACCAGGGATTGGGATGCGTCTTTGATGCAACATCGGAAGGTGGTCGCGTATGCTTCAAGGCGGCTTAAGATTCACGAGAGGAACTATCCTACTCACGACTTGGAGCTAGCGGTGATAGTTTTTCTTGCGAAGATATGGAGGCACTACCTTTATGGGAGCACTCTTCTGTTTTCAGCGATCACAAGAGCTTGAAGTACTGTTCGACGGAAGGAACTCAACATGCGTCAACGTAGATGGACAGAATTTCTCAAGGACTACGACTTTACGTTGGAATACCATCCCGTAAGGCTAACGTAGTAGCGGATGTGTTGAGCGGGAAGAGCGTTTTAACCTCGGTAATGATGATCAAGGAGTTGGAAATGCTCGAGAAGTTCAGAGATTTGAAGTCGAGTGTCGAAGTTTCACCGGGAAGCCGAGATTTGGTATGCTTACCATTTCTAACAGATTGTTGGGCGAGATCCGAGACCAGTAAGTTCATGACGAGCTCGCAAGAGAAGATTGATTGATAAGCGCAAGGAAAGCGGCGAATTTCAGGTCGGGCGGGCGACATCTTGAGGTGCAATGGCCGAGTGTGCGTGCCTAACGTGCCCAGTGAGGAAGTTGATTCTCGGCGAAGCGCATAAGAGCAACTTTAGTATTCATCCAGAGTTACGAAGATGTATCAAGACTTGAAGAAGCATTTTTGGTGGTCAGGAATGAAGAAGCAAGTGGCCGTCACGTAGCTTCATGTTTGGCGTGTCGAAGCGAAGGTGGAGCACCAGCGACTGCGGGGAATGCTCTGATAATCGCTGCGTGCGGTATGGAAATGGGACGATATTTCCATGGATTTCGTTGTAGGTTTGCGAAGGCGTAGAAGAAGAATGATTCGATTTGGGTGATCGTTGACCGATTGACCAAATCGCTCATTCTTGCCCGGTGAGGTCGACATACAACGTGGAAAAGGCGACCGAGATCTACATCGCGGAGATAGTGCGACTTCATGGAATACCCTCTTCGATCGTGTCGGACCGAGATCCGAAGTTCACGTCTCATTTTGGAGGGAATTGCAAGGAGCGATGGGAACCGAGCTCGAGCTTAGCTC
The DNA here is from genome assembly GCA_037113605.1 of Calophaca sinica. Classification (NCBI taxonomy): domain Eukaryota; kingdom Viridiplantae; phylum Streptophyta; class Magnoliopsida; order Fabales; family Fabaceae; genus Calophaca; species Calophaca sinica. The sequence goes on from CM073734.1 coordinate 73,554,840, forward strand.
GGCATATCATCCACGCATCGACGGCCGATCGAGAGAACGATCCAATCGCTTGAAGATTTGTTGCGAGCTTATGCGTTAGATCACCGAGGAAGTTGGGACGACGTCTTACCATTGGTGGAGTTCACATACAACAACGGTTTCCATGCGAGTATTGGGATGGCACCTTTTGAAGCGGCGTATGGGCGGAAATGTCGACGCCTCTTTGTTGGTACCAGGACGGCGAGCGAATCGTCAGAGGACCAGGATATGATCCGGCGGACTATCGAGAAGATCCGTTTGATCGAGAGATCGGATCACGAACATCTCAAAGTCGGCGAGAAGAGTTATGCGGACCAACGGCGTCGACCACTCGAGTTCGAGGAAGGAGGACATGTATTTCTTAGAGTCACCCCACTCATGGAGTTGGTCGAGCGATCAAATCCAAGAAACTTACCCCTAAATTCATTGGACCTTACCAGATTCTTCGTCGTATTGGTCGATGGCATATCGATTGCCTTACCCCCATTTTTGTCGAACATCCACGACGTCTTTCACGTCTCACAATTGCGGAAGTATGTTTCCGACCCTTCTCATGTCATCGAGCGGATGTGATTCAAGCGAAGGGCGACCTATCTTTTGAAGCGTCACCAGCAAGGATCGTTGATTGGAAAGCCAAGCGATTGCGGAACAAAGAGATCCAACTTGTCAAAGTTGTGTGGGATCGAAGGCGGGTGATGCGACTTGGGAGCTGGAGGAAGATGAAGATTGATTACCACTGAACTTTTACGAGGTAAGAATCTTATTTGCAATTTCGAGGACGAAATTTTTTAGAGGAGAGATTGTAACACCTGAGGGCGTGATCGACATCGTATTAGGACGACGTATCGAGACCTCGACCAAGACCTTGTGTCGAGATCCCGTGACTAGATCGTTTGCGAGATCATTTGTCGGTGATGAGACCACGTGCACTAGGCTGCCGGTGAGGAGGTCGCGTGTCGAGTTGATGAAGTCGCGTCTGCAGGCTGATGAGGGCGCAAGTCGTTGAGGAGACCGCGTTCACGAACTTGTGTTAGAACCTTATGCGTTTGCACGAGCACCCTTGTCGACATCGTGTCGAGATGATACCTCGTATTATTTGAACGTTACTCGGCGTTATTATTATATTGTTTGTAATTATTACATTGTCGGCTTGTCGTTGACCGACAGAGTAGAGGGTAATCATGAGAGGAACGAGTTAACGGGTAGATAATTGATGGGATTGGCATCTTTTAGCTGGAGTTACGTTTATACCCCTATCTCGCCAGCTGTATACCACGACCGTTTCACTCATTTCTCTTTTCTTCTTTCTTCTTCCTTCCTTCTGCTCTGTGTTTCGTTGTTTTCTTTAAAAATCTTCATCGACGAAACCGTGAGTTCCAGCGAGATTCTGCACAAGCTTTCTTCATCAATTTTGTTCATCATCAACTTCTCGACCCATATCTTGTTTGATCGATCATCACCGTTGAGGTATGAAGAACAGATTTTCTTTCATCGTACTCTTTGTTTAGCGCTAAATCTTCTTCCATTTTTAACCAGTTTTATGCTTCCAAATCATATCAAATTGATGGGTTTTCTTCTTCACGATATTACCTATCTTTTTAACCGATTAATTGGGCTTGTAAAACAAATTTCTTTCTCTGTTTTTCTGCAATCGGCAATGTCCAGAAAACTCCATTTTTGGTTCGTTCGATTTCTGGTTTTTCGTTTGTTGCTTCTGATTATTGTTGTTGTCGATCTTTCTGTTGAAGCATCAGATAACTTTTCATGAAATTTTGATCGAAATCCCTAACTTTGTGTTAGAGGAAAAATATCTTTCAGTTCTTGAGTTTCATATTTTTCTGGGTTGTGGTTGAGTTTGGGGAAGAGAGAGCTAGATGTATTAGAACCATAGATCGATCTGAGTTATGTTTGTTTTAGGAAGTCTGATTCCCGAGATCGAGTGAATTCCGAATCGAGGTGTACGGGAAAGCGAATCCAAGGACGCCAAGGCGCAGTAATCCGTAACGAGGATCGTGACGCGGTCGAGGTCGATCGAAAGCGACGCGTGTCGAAGTCGTTGTCGAGTTCGTTGAAGACAGCCGTGTCGAGATCGAGTAAGAGAAGTCGTTGTCGAGCTCTTTGAAGACAGCTGTGTCGAGGTCGTTGTCGAGCAGCATTAACTTGGAGTTCGGTAAGGGCAACTTCTAGATATCTCTAAGGCTTTATTTTATAAGTCCTTAAGTAAGGGCGCTTCACATTTATATTTGTTATAGTATGTAAGGGCATTTCAAATTCTACGTGGTTATGTTATTGTGTATGGATTTCCTGATTTGTGTCGAGCTGAAATGTTGTGATATGATTGAGTTGTTGCATGTATTTAATATGTGATTGAATATATGTCGTGAAGTGTGTATTGCATGTTGAATTGCGTTTCTTCATGTCGAGCTTGCTCTTTTATTTGACATGCGGTTGAATATCTTGTGTTTAACTCTTTGAATATCGTATGCGGCGAATTGTTCATCGAGTGAGCGAGCTAGGTGAGTCGTATGACGTTTTTGAGCCGTGACCGGATAAGCGAGGGTGCTAGGTCCCCTTTTGTTTACTGGAGATTGACTAGACGTCGCCACGCTACGGGACTGAGCCGATTGTCCTAGGGAAGCGAGGATCCCAAGGCTTTCTGGACTTTCCGACATCTGATGCAGCGTGTGCATTCGGAAAAATTGTCGAGTCGAGAGAAAATGGAATTGTGAGTTGTGTCGAGTTAGAGTGAGATGGTCGAGTCACGTCGGTGATTGTTATACTTTGCTGTTTGCTTATATTTTTATGTCGAGCTTATCTTAACTTGTTGGGAAGTTGACCCTTTCCCGGGGTGCCTTCAATCCATAGCGGTTACCCAGGCGATGTCGAGGCGCGAGTAACTCGGCGATGAAGCGATGCCGAGGAGGATCTCGACGAGGACCCGAGTGACGACCTCTATCTGTCGTGATTGTTTATTTGTTGGATGTTTGTTTTTCTGAGGACTGTACTTGTTTTCCTTTTGTGTTCGAGGTCGTGACCAGTTTGGGCAGTGTTGTTTTGTTGCTACAGGGTAGACTGGTGGTCTTACTTTTGGAGCAGCCCCCTGCGTGGGAGTCTGCCGGAAGTACCCCCAGGGTATGATTACTCTTTCGAAGTTGTCGTACCTTAGGTGTATTTTCTTTGCACATTTGTTACTCTGTATTTTGTATACATTATTATTTCGAGTGATATATATATATGTGTATGTTATGCATATATGTTTTATTAGAATTTAAGTCTTGTGTCTTAGTTGCACCATGTTTCGAAAAGCTGTAATTACTCTGATGTGCACGAGTTGGTTTTATAATAAAAAAATATATCCCATTTTTAAAAGGCACAAGAGTTTTGTTTTTAAAACACATCTCATATAGGTTTATGTTTGAGCTTGGTGTGTTGAGCTCGGTAACTCGAGTTCGGTATATTGAGCTCGGTAGCGGTCCGGAAACGGGTCGTTACAAGAGTGGCCTAGTAGGCTAGATAGGAATGTCCAGAGGTAGGAATAAGAGTAGCAAGAGCGGAAAGGACACGGATAATGGCAACAGCTGCAACGGTCTTCTAACCAGGTATGGGAGATCTGAACCCTATCCACCAGGGATTGTAGGATTAGAATAAGTGTATAATTAGGCGTAGGGTGACCTAAGCCCTACTAGAGGTTGATAACAGTAGCACCTCAGGAGAGGGGCTATGACCTGTGATAGATGAGGACAGTTATCAGAGGTCTGTCAACCATAGAAATGATATGTTGGTATTGATGGATAGATGTGGATTGATGTGATGTTGATTCTAAATTATTGCTTATGGTTGTTTGTGATTGATTGATGGTATACTGGTTAATAATATGACTGTAGTGGGTCGCCTGAGCGACACTAGGGTTGATTCATATTGTTGATCAAGGATGGTTGATATTAGTGATGTGTTGGTTGGCCTATGTGTTGGTAGGTAATTGATGTTATGTTGTACAGTTGTGCTGTATATGTTGGTAGTTCTTCTTATGTTAAGTTACTAAATGATGTTGTGTGTGTGAGAACATATGATGAGCTGTTTATCTATGATACGTTGTCAATAATAGCTAAAATAATAGTAAGTTGATAAGTAGAGACTGATAAAGCATGATAAAAGAAGAGATAAGAGGTTAATGCTGCTTGAGCTGATGAGTTGATGAGTGCAGGCTGAGTTGTGCTATTGATGATGGTTGAGCCTGTAATATTAAAGTGAAATGGTGAATAACGAAACATTACGAGGGAAAGTTTCATATGCATTGTTGTGCTGTAATCCACTGTCGTGCACATAAGTTGTGCACGAGGCCAAGTGCCAGAGTACGAGCACGATATGTTGAGTACAGGACATGTCGGTCCTTTGGGATAGTCTGGGTCTGACAAGGCTCCTAGGTGACTCGTGGTTTGGCCGCCATTGTGTCGGGACGTCGGGTAGCTCAATTATCCTGACGGGTTACTGTCGTATCACTGTCCATAGTGTCGATCCCAAGTGCTGCCCCGACACCTATTCCTAACGTCGAAATTGGGGAGTATGGATGCACTCTTAGGGGTACGATGAGCGGGATAGGGGGATAGACAACTGGCTTGACCTATCCACATGTTGGTGGAAGGTTGTTGAGGAGGTATAAAGGGCGAAGTGGCTAAGGTGGGGCCCTTCTGCCATTCTTGGAAGTTGTGTGGCCACGTAGACATGTAGAACTTTATGTGCATGAGTGCGAGAATAATTGATCTAAAGTGTTGATTAGGAGATGTGTGTCCTATCCTTTCATATATTCTGGCTTGTAAGCTTGCCTTTTTATACATCAATTCTAAGTTCATGCCTTCCCATTAAATGGGGCGTATAGTGTGTTCTTATCTCCCATTTGTTTTTTGTCTTGTATATTTCTGTCTACGGGTCTTAGCAGCTGTCAAACAACTCCAGAAAGGAAAATGTTCAGTTGATACACAGCAAGTGCAGTCAGAGTCAGTAGATGAGAAGTCCAAATTACAGTATATTTGTATAACTGGGGCCCTAAGGATGGGTACCTTTAGGTACATTTGTACACTTCCGCCTACGAAAATAAAATTATTTCTGTTATTATTGTATCAATTAATATAATTAATACATTAGAAAAATTGACTAGGACGTCATATTTTGGTATCAGAACAGGTCGGTCCTAACCGAACTGTAGAGTCATTAGGATGTTGTCACTGGCTGTGTCTAGTCGAATCCCCATCGGATTCTGACTATACTTAGAAGGGGGTAGCGTGTCTACTTAAGAGTTATCTACGTCATAAAAGTGTTAAGCTAGGTATTTGCTGTAGTCTACTCTAGGATAATTAAATCTCTTGGGATTCTTACTAGAAATCGTGGTTCATCGATGTTTCTCTTGAAAGGTGATGAAGTTGCTATAAGAAGACAGCTAAGTCTAACAAATAATACTAATATTAGAAATAAGAAGGGTATAACAAGTAGAAGACAATAGACATGAGTCTACTAGGACTGAAGAGGAGATCAATAATAATCATTTTGCTATAGGGAAGCCTATATAGACATTTAATGAGAAGCGAAGATACCAGAAAAGCTCTTATGATATTGAGGGGATGAAATGGAGACTCACACTACCAAGATTTGGCAAATAAATAAAGAAGTTTGGAAGTTGAGTTGAGTGTAGGAGTATCAGATGGAACACCCTTAGGCTTTAGCTGGTTGGATAACCCTTGATTGAGGGAAATCGAAATAGTCGATTAGGGATGGTGAAAGAGATAGAAATGTTATTAGAGCTAACAGTCTAGCTATTAAAAGGATAGAATAATTCGGAGTAGGATGTGAAGAGAAGGTTATAGGGAAGTAGATGAAACCAGACTCAGATATAGTGACTTCTGGGGTCTGATTAGGAAAAGTTATTGAAAAGAATTTCTCTAAACTAGTAAAAGTATTAGAACGAGTGAGTTAAGGTGACTTGATTCAAGGTAGTATGACTGTTGAAGAATTAAAGTAGATTTATTAGTAAAACCTAAGTAAGAAATGGATTAAAGGATTTATAACTAAAAGGTGACCAACCTGATAATGACGGTTAGATTTAGAAACAAAGAAATAAGAATAGAGGTGATGGAAGGAAAGATATACTGGACCATATGTTAGAAATGGAGAAGCTTATCAGTCAGTGATCCGAGAGTCTGTTAAACAGACCATAGAAGGAGTATCAGCAATGAGGCAGAAGAGCCATATGATAGTAGAGGAAGAATTAAGCAAAGAATTTGATCCAGGAATTGAGCATGGAGACAGAATAGAGATCCTTACAGTATAATAGTAGCATCCACCCGTGACTAACAAATTAGACTAGAACCTTTGAAACTTTTTCCGCAAAAAGTAAGTTACCACAGTATGGTCAGTAGAATTAGTAAGAGGTGTGGTTAAGGTAAATAGTATAGGTAAACAATGTTAAATGGAGTATAGATTAAGAATTAAGAAAGAAAGGTGCAGAGTATCAAGGTAGTAAGAGAGTGGACTTTCAGATGATAAGATGAGGTTAGTAGTAATTAGGATGACAATTATGGGAGAGTGAAGATTTTGACCTATCAGTATTAGACAAGAAGTTACACGTAAAAAGGTGAAGTATTTGGACTAAATGGAAACCATGTAAGATAAAGGTATAAGGAGTGTCGAATTAAAGATAAGCCTTGAGGAGAACCATAATAGCTTTAGGGTTAGGAGTAATAATTACAAGGAGGAATTATTATTTAGAGATATCCTATTTAGGGAAAATAGGAAATATCAAGGACAATAAAGGATATTGACCGATCTAGTAAACAATATAGTTGTCATTTCTAGAAGTCAATTAGGAATACGATCATCTATAGGATAATTATCAGAGGATAAGAAGAGATAATCTTCCTCGAATGGATGTGTTTAAAAACAAGTAGAAATAGATAAAGTCTACCTATGACGATTTTGGGTCCATCAGTAGATTATGATCTAGGAGTCGAAATCATCAAACCAATGGTTGATCCCACTTTTCTGGAAGACCCTTAAAAGTAATAAGCATGAAATCTCTCATCTCTCTAACGTTTCATACCCTTGTAGGTAAACTTCAAACTTTTTCCTTGAAAGTGTTTTTCTTAGCGTGAATAGTAATAGAATAGAGAGGCCTCTGTGTTCTAAAAATAATTAAGAAGCTAAGCATATAGAGATAAGCTTTGATTAAGCATATAGAGATAAGCTTTGATTAAGAGTTAAGATAGTACAAGTGTTTAAATTATGTATTAAGTAAACATAGAAGAGTGTGTGAGGTATGATTTGGGCTTGACTAAGGATTGAGTAAGGAAAATCATAAAGTCCAGTTAGGAAGTGGTTAAGTGTCAAGCTGAGTATTAGGTCAAGATTTCGGGAATCAGGTACAACTCTAGGACTAAGTCTTAAATAGAGGGACTTAGAAAGATTAATTGAGGGGATTAGGAGGCTTAATTAAGTGTTAAAATATGGAGTGGTTTGGTAGATCTAGATATTACAATGGATCTAGTAACGAAACTAGTATTCTTAATAGTTTCTATAGAATAAGCAAATGGGTTCTTTCAAGGATTTGAAATAGAAATTATGTGACCAATAAGAAGTAAGGAGAAGGATCAAGAAATTTATTTATGGAAAAGAGTTGGAGAAAAACTAGTTTATAGGAAATGATCAAAAATATTAAGGACGGATATAGTCAGAAGAAAGAATAGGTAGAATTGAAGAACATGGGGATTTAGATCTTTGGTGAAGAAGATGAAGAATTGACCTTTGGATATAGTCAACCTATAGGTATTTATGATAACGGTTCAGGAGGACAAATAAGAAGTATCAAGGTATTGATATTGGAAGAACTTAGATGTTGAAAGGATCCGAGAAAATAATAGGACTAGAATGACGTATTTGACAGCCATGGTGCAACCAAAAGTGGAATTTAGACAAATTATAGGTATTATTGAGAAATCCCTTTAATGTAAGTCAATAGGGAAAACTATAAATACTAGGATGAATTAATATTCGAAGGAGATCAGACAAGAAATAGATTAGAAGTTACGAAGAATAAAAGAATTGAAAGAAGAATATTTTAGGATATTCAAATTTCAAGAACATTAGGGGAAAACAAGAACATGGTAGAACTTAAGGTAGTAGCATTTCTAGGGATATACCCATCGCTGAATTTTCGAGGACGAAAATTATTTAAGGGGATAGTAATGTAACATCCCTAATTATTCCTAACCTTAATTATTGAACCTAGCTTAAACCCTAGGTTAACCCTACCTCTGACTCGACTATTTGACTAACCTTATATGCCTCTACATGTTCTTAAGTATACTGAGTGTTTAGAAACCCAAAATATGAGTTTTGGAAAGTTTCGGATAAATCGAGAACAAATATTAGGTCTTAGACGTTAACTACGCATGCGGGAACACCCTGTCACTGTTTTGATCATAACTGGAGCTCCAGGTGTCCGATTGGGGCGTTCTTTATGGCGTTGGAAAGCTTAGAGCATTTTCTATAATTCTCTAGACCATTTGGATCGCATTGCGAGCCTAATAGATCATGTCGCGATGAACCTAAAATAGTTAAGTCGGTAATAGAGAGAAAAAGAGGGTTCTAGACTAGTTAGATCGCGCCATCGTGGCGGTGGTGAGAGGGGGAGTCCTCCATTTTTCCTATAAATAGGCCTTAACCCCCTCCATTCTTTCCAACTTCTTCCAAAGGTCTTTGGGAGAGTGTGGAGGGCGTGGAAGAGCTTCGAAAGCGCAACGGGACGTGGACGGTGGCGGCCTTCTAAGCCAGGTACGTATTCAATTTCTCCTCTCTCTAATCTTCTTCTCTAGGGACTTCTAAGGGTAATTATGCTCTACACTTTCTTCTAATGAGGATCTGGTGCATCAGAAAATCCTTAGTAAGTAATCCTATAGATCGAGAAGAAGAGTGAGACTTAGAGGGCCACTAAGGAACAAGTATGCTCTACACTTGCCTCAAGAGAGGATCTTGTACATAAAAAATCCCTTAGTAGGTAATCTTCTAAGAGGGGAGAATGAGAGCAGCCTAATAGGCTAGATAGGAATGTCCAGAGGTAGGAGTAAGAGTAGCAAGAGCGGCGAGAACACAGAGAGTGATAATGGCTGCAACAGTCTTCTAACCAGGTATGGGAGATCTGAACCCTATCCACCAGGGATTATAGGATTAGAAAAAGTGTATAACTAGGCATAGGGTGACCTAAGCCCTACTAGAGGTTGATAACAGCAGCACCTCAGGAGAGGAGCTGTGACCTGTGATAGCTGAGGACAGTTGTCAGAGGTCTGTCAACCATAGGAATGATCAGTTGATATTGATGGATGGATGTGGATTGATGTGATGCTGATTCTAAATGATTGCTTATGGTTGTGTGTGATTGATTGATGGTATATTGGTTAATAATATGACTGTAGTAGGTCGCCTGAGCGACACTAGGGTTGATCCATATTGTTGATCAAGGATGGTTGATATTAGTGATGTGTTGGTTGACCTATGTGTTAATGGTTGGTAATTGATGTTATATTGTATATTGACAGTTGTGCTGTATATGTTGGCAGTTCTTCTTATGTTAAGTTACTAAATGATGTTGTGTGTGTGAAAACATATGATGAGCTGTTTATCTATGATACGTTGTCAATAATAGCTGAAATAATAGTAAGTTGATAAGTAGAGACTGATAAAGCATGATAAAAGAAGAGATAAGAGGTTAATGCTGCTTGAGCTGATGTATTGATGAGTGCAGGCTGAGTTGTGCTGTTGATGATGGTTGAGCCTGTAATATTAAAGTGAAATGATGAATAACGAAACATTACGAGGGAAAGTTTCATATGCTTTGTTGTGCTGTAATCCACCGCCAAGTACTTAAGCTGTGCACGAGGCTAGGTGCCAGAGTGCGGGCACGATATGTTGAGTACAGGACATGTCGGTCCTTGGGGATAGTTTGGGTCCGACAAGGCTCCTAGGTGACCAGTGGTTTGGTCGTCATTGAGTCGGGATGTCGGGTAGCTCAGTTATCCTGACAGGGTACTATCGTATCACTGTCCATAGTGTTGATCCCGAGTGCCGCCCCGACACCTGTTCCTAACGTCGAAATTGGGGAACATGGATGCACTCTTAGGGGTACGATGAGAAGGATAGGGGGATAGACAACTAGCTTGACCTATCCACATATCGGTGGAAGATTGTTTAGGAGGTATAAAAGGCGAAGTGGCTAAGGTGGGGCCCTTCTGCCATTCTTGGAAGTTGTGTGGCCACGTAGGCATGTAGAACTTTAGGTGCATGAGTGCAAGAGTGATTGATCTAAAGTGTTGATTGGGAGATGTGTGTCCTATCCTTTCATATATTTTGGCTTGTATGCTTGCCTTTTTATACATGAATTCTAAGTTCTTGCCTTCCCATTGAATGGTGCGTATAGTGTGTTCTTATCTCCCATTTGTTTTTTGTCTTGTATATTTCTATCTACGGGTCTTAGCAGGTGTCAAACAACTCCAGAAAGGAAAAGGTTCAGTTGATACGCAACTAGTGAAGTCAGAGTCAGTAGATGAGAAGTCCAAATTACAGTATATTTTGTTTAACTGGGGCCCTAAGGATGGGTACCTTTAGGTACATTTGTACACTTTTGCCTGCGAAAATAAAATAAAATAATTTTTATTATTATTGTATCAATTAATATAATTAATACATTGGAAAAATTGACTAGGACGTCACATACAGCAGACAAATACAGTTTCTGTCTCTTTGTGATCCTTTTTGAATTTGATCCTCTCAGAGTAAGACATATCTGATGATTATATCCGTTGACATTCCATTTGGCCTTTGATTCCTCGTACATTAAAAGATCATCAATGGAGTTTCTTTAATGCTTGAAATTGTCTTAAATGCTTCACTCAGTCTGGTTTCCAACCAGAGACATCTTCTACCAGATGATGTTTGTTATTACGATACTCTGCTTACCAGAGTAAGCTTGGACTAGAGGCAAGGACTTTAGAGCATAGTTTCACTTAGGCTTCCATATGCCAGAGTCTTGTAGTACCAGACGCAGGATTCCAACAGAGCGTAGTCCTACCAGAGCTTGGTCTCATCAGAGCATGGTTTACACCAGAGGGTTGACTACTAGAGCGTTGACTACCAAAGCTTGGTCTACCAGAGTAAGGCTATAAGACGCTGACGTCATTAGCTCTTACCAGATGATCAATGCCAGACTCAGAGGAATGGACCAAAGGGTGAGATGTGCACAGAGCCAAGGCTTTCTGAGACAATTCCATCTGATAAATAGTGACTTACTCACTAATTTCTGCACACTAACAAACACATCAGAGGATAATTTGTTCTTTTCATTATTTGTTATCATCAAAACAATTAAGGGTCATTGTTTCTGAATCCATTTGATTCTAACAATCTTCCCCTTTTTTATGATGACAAACACATGGATTGACGACCAATTTTTCATTAGAAAAATAGTTATTTAAAAGTTTTTCAGAGGCTCCCCATGAATTAAGCATATATAAATATTTTCTAAGTACAGGAACACATCAGATTCATGCTTAAAAATTTAATGTATTAGAGTGAAAAATGCAATGCAGATGCAAGGTGCTCATTTTTTCTTTAACACTTGATTGATACATTGAGTTTATCAAATTACTCTCCATATATTTATCTATTTTCTTCTCCCCCTTTTGTCATCAGACAAAAAGGTTAAGAATATAAAGAACATCATTGTCAAAAATAAAACAGAGTATATAGAATATATAGAAAGATAAAGATTAAAACAAAATAGGCACCAAAACTAATTTTATCGTTGATAAAAAATGTACCAAATTACAAAGGTTTTGAACTCAAAATAAAACAAGTACAAGGCTAAAATTAAAAAGTGAAAAATCGTAAAGGCTTTCTAATGGTTGTTTAGCTTCTCCAAGATCATCTTCAGCATGTCAGCAACTTCATCATGTTTCTTGCTTGAGGAGATCATGAATTGCTTGAACTCTCTGTTGTCTTCAATCAGCTTGTCAAGGATAACCCTTGGAACCACAATGCTATCAGGTGGGCCTAATTGAGCAGAGGTAGATGCTTGAGCAATCATAGTAGATGAAGATGCAGGAGGAGGAGTAACAGGTTCAGGTGCAGGAGCAGAAGTAGGTTCTGATTCCCAAACAGCTGGAGTTTGACGTGGAGGCTTTTTCCAAGATTCTCCTTATAAGTTAAAGCTGTTTCTCCTTGTGGCTTGTAAACCAGTCATTCACAGTATACCATTCAGCATAGTCTCCTCTAAGGCTTACCAAGTACGAGTGGTCAAGGCAAGTTCCTTAACAATCTGTTATTCTATATCAATCAATGTATACTGGGGGTTCATGTGTCTTTCAAAAGAGGGAAATATACGATGGTTTGGCAGAGGGACAGATAAATTTGGACCACGGTACAAGGGGATGGTTTGAGTTTGGCTTAAAGTAGCAATTGAATGGGTCTGGCTTAGGTTAGCAGAGGGTGTTTGGGTCTGAGTTAGAGTATCAGAGGGTGGTTGGGTTTGAGTTTTAGAGATTAAGGAAATGATGGGGCTTGAAGTAACAGGTGGGGTAGAGTTTGAATCTGGAGAAGGAGGTACAGATTCAAGGTTTTGAATAACCTCAGAGGCAATCTTAGAAGTAATGACAATGTCATCTTCTAGGATTGGATATGTTGTGTGTTCATGTTCAGAGTTGTGTAGTGATGGTGGTGGTGATGAAATTGGTTGAGTGGAGGGAGGTGAAGTAGGTTTAAATGAAGCTAAAGGTTGGATATCAAGTATAGTATCAGAGCTAAGTTCACATACTTGAGTTTCCTAGGTGATAGGTTCTGTTACAGCTTCATGTTGAGTTAGGAGGTTAAGGTCAAGTTGTGTAACTTGTGTTTCTGGTTGAGGTGAAGGAATAAGATCTGTTTGGTGTGAGGGGTAGACAAACGTGGGTTTCTTAAGTATAGGAATTGAGACATTGGTTCTAACTCTCTCTCTTAAAGGCATAGCATCTTCTGATTCATCAGATGAATAAGAGGGTAATGTGGGTAGAGGGGCAGAGGTTGGTTTAGAAGATTGGGTTACCTTAGAGGTATCAGTAGAATCGGTATAAACTGACCCAAAGAGTTTCACAGCATTGTCAAGTACCTTAGTTTTCTTTGTAGGTACTTCACTCTACTTGATTATCCTTCTCTTCCTTGTAACAGAGGCAGTAGCTGCAGCAAAGGGAACATCAACCCCAAAAGCAGCCTGTTGAGGTGCCTTTGCAGAGGCTTCCTCCTGAAGGCTTTTTGCCCTAAGTTCCTCATGGAACTTAGCACACTCCTCTTGAGTCTTAGCCAAAAAGTCTATCATGTCTACTTTCTTTTCTTCCTGTTCTTCAGTCAGCAATGAAGGCATGAAAGTAGGACGAACTGGAAGAACCAGTGGAGGTGCTTGTGAAGATATAGAGATTCCAGCAGCACTTCTGGTAATCCTCTTAGCGGGTTGAGAGGGGCCTTCACCAACTGCTTTGACTCTTTTGCCTTTTTTTTCTCAGCTTTAGCTGCTTGCTCTTCCTCCTTAGCAGCTTGAGCAATCAACTCTGAACATAAGAGCTTTATCTTCTTTAGGTTGTTGCTATTAAAGATTGGAGCATAACATTTTTGAAGCATAAAGCCAGCTTCTTCAGTGTTTAGAGCATGAAGGAACTTGATTACTCCATGTTTTTCCAGAATTGCTGAAATAACCCTTCCATAGGGTATATTTATATTTTGCCCTTTCCTAGAGAAGATGATGGCTCTTCTCAGGAAGTTGAAGATGATGCTTGGCAGATTGAGAATAGTGCGTAGGTCATAATGCCACATCACAAATTTGTGACCAGAGCTCACGGAGACCACAGAGCCTGCTTTGGGCATTACGTTGCTTTTGATGATCTTGAAGAGCACTTGGAAGTAGTTCTTCATGTCTACAGCCTTTATAGCACCAGTCTTCACATAGATGTGATCAGAAATCACCGAAAGTCCACCACAATTTAGTTCCCAGTTTTCAGTTATCTCAGTTCCTTTATTAATGCAGTTGATAACTTCGCCTATCAAACTCTTAGTTACCATGATCTCCCTTCCTTGAACGTGGCTAATGATGACATCATTTGTAGTCCTTGCAAACCTCCAGAATTCTTTGACTAACTCTGGGTAGATGTCCCTTGACTCAACATATAAGAACTCTATCCAGCCCATGTCAATGAAGGGAGTTCTGAAGTCGTAATCATTTAAGGCAAGCTCGTTGAGATCCACCCTTGCTTCGCACAAGACAACGAGATCCTTGGGGTCTATGTCTACAGTAGGCATGGGAGCATTCTGTGGAGAAACCATTTGTTGTTGTTGTTGTTGTTTAGCCATTTCAGAGAGTTGCAGAGAGAATGCAGAAAGAAGAAGAAGAAAGAATGCGAAATGGGGGCTAGAGTTCAAAGTGAGTGACTTCTCAAAGAGTAAGACTGGGTAGTGGGTGAGTGAGTGGGTATAAACGTGTTTGAGAAGGTAAACCGCCTTCGTCAGTTTTCAAAATAAAATTAAAGGAAATATTAAAATTGTCGTTTAAAAAAGAAACGTGTCAAACACAGTATTAAAGAGGCACAGTAAAACTGTCCTCGGGCAGTAAAAATCATTAAGACTCAGCGAAGACCAATTCTCAGCCACTAATGTATCAACCAGTCTCAGAGAGACACGTGTTCATTAATATTCCCAAAGGGAACAAATAATGAATGCACCAAATGCACACTAATATGAGTAGTGTACCAGATGCACGCAACAACAGAGGATATATAAATAAATATATATAAACAAAGGCAGCATGGTATTAGAGGCGTATATGATTACCATATGCAACACATAGTATCAGAGGCACAACATGTTACCATATGCAAGATGTGATATCAAAGGCAAATATGCTATCAGATGCAAGCTCATCAGAGGCACACATATCAGAGGCAAATATATTCAATTTAAACATTCATTCCTTTATAAGATGAAAATTCAAGTTTTTCCTTATAAAGTTGAATCTATATTCAACAAGGGGATTTGTAAAGATATCTGCCCATTGATGGTCAGTATCTATAAATTTTATTTCAAGAA
This sequence comes from Calophaca sinica, assembly GCA_037113605.1. NCBI lineage: Eukaryota > Viridiplantae > Streptophyta > Magnoliopsida > Fabales > Fabaceae > Calophaca > Calophaca sinica. The sequence continues at coordinate 73,570,002 of CM073734.1, forward strand.
TCCCTTTTTGAACATAGCTTCTAATAAAATGATGTTTAATTTCAATATGTTTAGCTCTTGAATGTAAAATAGGATTCTTAGTTAAACATATAGCAGAGGTATCATAGAAGTTGTGAGCTATAGCTTTCTACAAATATATACTCTGCTTCTGCTGTTGAAAGTGCAATTGTGCTATGTCTTTTGCTGGACCATGAGATAAGGTTTGCTCCAAGAAATTGGCAGCCACCACTTGTGCTTTTTCTTTCAATTCTATCTCCAGCAAAGTCAGCATCACAGAAACCTACTAACTTGTAATCATCTGATTTTTTATACAGCAAACCAAGGTTAGTAGCTCCTTTAAGATACCTAAAGATTCTCTTAACAGCAGTTAAATGAGATTATCTAGGATAAGATTGGAATCTTGCACATAAGCACACACTAAATATAATATCAGGTCTTGAGGCAGTAAGTTAAATGAGTGAACCTATCATACCTCTGTATACCTTTTGGTCTACCTTTTTACTTGATTCATCTTTGCTTAGAGCACATGTAGGATGCATTGGTGTGCTCATTAGTTTGGTTTCCTCTAGCTTGAATTTCTTCAGGAGTTCTTTCACATATTTTGTCTGATGGATATAAGTTCCATCTTAACATTGCTTGATTTGAATACCAAGGAAGAACTTCAATTCTTCCATCATACTCATCTCAAATTCATTCTGCATAAGCTTAGAGAATTCCTTGCAAAGAGATTCATTAGTAGCACCAAAGATAATATCATTTACTTATATTTGAACTAATATGAAATGCTTTTTAGATGATTTTCTAAAGAGTGTAGTATTCACCTGTCCTCTTTCAAAACCATTTGACATTAAAAAGGAACTAAGTTTATCATACCAAGCTCTTGGAGCTTGCTTAAGACCATATAGAGCCTTTTTAAGTTTGAAGACATGCTCTGGAAAAATAACTTCTTCAAAACCAGGTGGTTGTTTGACAAATACTTCTTCACTTATGAAACTATTTAAAAATGCACTCTTTACATCCATTTGATATAAAGTAATGCATGATGTGCAGCAAATGATAATAAAATTCTTACCACTTTACCATCTTCATCAAGTTTATTGCTAAAAACCCACTTGGTTCCAATGGCTTGTTTATTGTTAACACACCAATTTGTCTACTTTTATAGGGCATTTTTAGTACTTAAACATATCACTTTGCACTAATTCAAAGCACAAAGGTACTCATTATTTTGCAAAATTATCATAAAGACACCACTCAGAGCAAAAAATGCGAGAAAGGACCAAAAACTGGCGAGTTTTGGAGAGTTTTAGCACCTTCTTGGGCCAGATGCGGCTGACGATCCTTGATGCAGTAGTACCTAAGACAGAATTCGATGAGGGTGTACCCTTGGTCGACCACGGCACCGATGAAAAAGTCCAGTACGGCCATCCAAAGGCAGTACGGCCGTACACAGCTGTTGTCAGGGATGCACCACGCATAGGTACGGGCCAACGTCACAAGCAAAGTTGGGTACGACCATGTATATATCCGGTACGGCCGTACCCCATCCCAGAATGTGCAGATTTGAAAGCCAGATGACCTAATCCGCATCCAACACTATAAATAGACCCTCTTAGCCCATGCTGAGAACCTTTTGACGAATTCTGAAGTCAAGAGCACCCCTTTTGAGAGTTCATATCAATTACTTGCCTTTCTTGTTGATTTGTGTTTCCTTGGAGCTTGGTGCCAATCTCGATTCGCTACCGGAGCTTGAGAGGATGCGAAGAACGTGCTTAAGGACCGTCGTCATACCGAAAGGGTGTTCCGGTTTAGATTTATTCTCTTTGTTATGGAATTATATGGTTTTATGATTATGTTTATGTTATTATCATTGATTATGAGTAACTAAACCCATCACTAGGGGGTTATGGGGGATCTTTTACAATACTTTTGATAATTATCTATTTAATTCTATGAGTTTCTATAGATTGTTTGATTGTTTTATCCCTAGTGTGCTTAATCCTATAAGGCCCGATCAATCTTTAATTAGTTAACTTAATTGTGGTAACATGATCATAATTAGTGAACAGATCTCTTGGAATAAAGAACTCGCTTTATATGTTGGATAGGTTATTGCTTCTTTCTTTCTTTTGGTACATAAAGAGGGATTATTGCTTCTTTCTAATCAGTTATTAGATTAACAAACTCACCTGTTCTTAATGCTCTTTCCTTTAATTACCTTCTAGGACCAAACAGAGTAATTAGTTAGGAGGAAGGCTATTACAAACTAGGTAGTTCTTAGTAATTTAGAGTGGGTGATTAGCTTTCAATCATAATAGATAACTCGTAGTAATTAATTAGTGAATTCAAGAGTAGAGTATTGGTGAACCCGGTTCCCCTAGACCTCCCATAACATAGTTAATCCGTTCTTGCATTTAGTTTGATTATTGCTTTATTTACGTGACAACTTTTACTACTTTCTCATTACAACTTTCGTTAGCCTAATAGAATAGAATCCTTTAAGTCATTGGTATTCACGCATTCCCTGTGGGTTCGACATTCGGAGTCTTAATTATACCAAACTGCAACAACAATGGGCTGAAATTAGTAAATATATGGATATTGGATTCAATTGGAGTCGAATGAGAATGCAATGGAAAGACAAGGATATTTTACCTCGTTTGAAGCTTGTCACTGAAAAGGAAGATGACAAAGAGAACCTGAGAAGGATTTATCTGTCTGAGAATGAAGTTCTCAATACCTGTCTTGCTGAGACAGAAGATGCTCTGAGAAGAGATTTTGCAGAAGCTGAGCTTGTAAGATTTGATGCTTATATTGATGAGTTGTTCAAGCACAGGGAAACTGTATTTTTTAATATGGTTTACCCAGAGGAAGTGGTGCTTAGATGGGAACAAAACATGGAGTTTGAGAAACAGAAGCTAGGAAGGTTCATCAAATGGTCTCTACCAAATGATGATTTCTTTCAGAAGGCTAAGGATAGTAAGGAAAAAAGATTGAAGCTGTCACAAAGTGTTCTTATGGAACATCAGAAGCTTACTTCCAGAAGATGGCATAGGCCATTACTGAACATGCTGCAAGGGTTCCAAAACAAGCTGAACAAATTCCAGAACCTGCTCTTCCTGCTGCAGATGATGAACCTGTCATTATCTCTAGAGCACAGTACGAGAACTTAATTGCTACATCACAGAAAGTGAATCAGTTGGAAAGCACTGTGAATTTTCTCATGGAACGCCTCAACCAAATCCTTCCTCCTCCACCTTAAAACATTTTTCTTTATTTCAAATGTTTTGTAATACTTGTTAACTTTGTACAATTGTTCTTTTGCTCGTATTATCTTTTGAATGGTATAAAATCTTTTACCTTCAAATTTTTCTCTTATTATTTATTATGTTTTGGCTATGATGTGTTTTACACTCTTTTTGTCTGATGACAAAAGGGGGAGTAAAAGTAAGGTCTGATGAATGCACTTAAGTATCACATAACATGCATCATTCATCATACATAACATATTTTTGTTGCTCTGATACTCATTGATATTCATTGGCACAATTTTATTTTAATTTGTATACAATGATCTCAGCATCTGGTCCTCAATGGTTATTTAAATAATAAGCTCTGATACATGTATGTATTATGCAATCATGCAAATACTCTGATACTTGGAAAATATTTGACTATATCTGAGTATGTTGAACTCGGGGGGAGACCCTTGAAATTATTTTTGAAACTAAATTGTTCATCAACCTTGGATATTTGTCATCATAAAAAAGGGGAAGATTGTTGGAACCTAAACGATTGAGAAGTTTAGACACTCATTAATTTTGATGATAACAAAGTATTTACAAGAGAACAATTTAACTTCTAATAAGTCTTGAAGTGTGCAGGAATTGAAATCATTCATGTTTTGTAACTCACTCAAGCAAGAAGAAGAATTTCACAAGAAGATGAATACATTCCATGAGTGTCTGCATCCGGTTCACTCTAGTGTCTTGTTCATAGCGAGCGTCCGGTAGTGTAATTTTATGACACGTGCTTACTCAATTGCTACGAGCGTCCATTTTGATTTCTGAGCGAGCATCAGGTCTTTTTAATGAATTACGTGATGGTCACGTTTATTCTCTTTTTCCTCAGCTTTCTTGGAACGAAATTCGAATTTGATTTTATGCGCTCAATTTTTATGTACGAGGTATCAAAGGTGATACCTTTAGAATAAGACAAATTCGTACAAGGCAATTGTGTGAAAAACATATAGTACCATAACGGAAATATATACTATTCTGATATTCTCTGAAAAGGAAGAAAATGACGTAATTTCAAATTGCCTCACCCAATGATTTGGAGCTGAAATATCTGCAATGGTATAATCCTCAAGACTCCTATAAATACCTGAAGGTTTTCATTGAAGAAGATTGCTAGAAACTACATTCTGAAAGAGCTATTACTCAAGTGAGCAATCAAGTTTCGTGCCAAGTTTCTGGAAACCAAGAACTGAACTTCAGCGTCTTATAATCTTTTTTTTAGAAAGTTGTTGTTTTGAGCTTAATCTTTTCATCCTCTCTGTGAGAGTTATTTGATTGTATTCAAAAATATTTTGTGAAAGTTGTATTGCGTAGTTACAGGCTTGATTCCTCAATGGCTCGATCGTACTGAGTCGTTTTGAGAAGTTAAGAGTATTGTCAAGTTTGTGACAGTAGAATACTCTTAAGGAATTTGTAATCTGTTGATTATAGCGAAAATCCTTCAGGAACGAAGGGACTAGAGGTAGCTACCAGTTTGGTGGTGAACTAGTATAAATCTCTGTGTCTCTTGCTTTACTGCTTTACATTTACTTTTGTCTTGCAAAGAGAAACAAGTTTTCATAAACTTCATTTCCAGCGTCTGGTTATATTTCAGCATCCGATAACAAACAGCTTTAAAAACTAGTGTTCAAAAGTGTTTTTATCTTAAAGTTTGCAAAAAGTTTTTAACACAATTCAACCCCCTTCTTGTGTTCACATTCACCAAGTACCAGGACTGGTGTTTCAACTTTGTTGCTAAGCAAACCTGCAACATAGATAATCTTATCCTTAGGTACCCAAATCTTTTTGGATCCTCTTTTATTAGTTCTAGAAGGAGACTTGTCCTTCTTATTTTTCAAAGCATAGCAAGTACTTCTTATGTGACCCTTCTCATTACAATTGGTACACAGCAAATAGTTACTATGATCGTTGGTCTCATTAGACTTAGGTTGGTTTTTTGAAAAGTGGGTTCCTCTGGTTTGTAACCAAGACCTTTTTTGCCATTTTGGCTGACACCGCAGATCATAGATGCTTGTTTGCTGCGTGCCATACACTCAGCAAGAAATCTTTGAAATCCCTCTTCATATTTTGAAGAGTTACATTCAAGCTTTTTTTCAGTATTAGAACTGGCATTCACCTGATGGTGATTTTCAGTTTTGAGTTTCTCATTCTCTTCGTTGAGCGTTAAAAATTCTTTTGAAAGTTTTGAGAATTTTTTTTTCAATGCTTTATACTCAATGGAGAGCTTGGAAGACTCATCTAAGAGTTCATCAAAAGCTTTTTGAACATCAGAGGATGAGTTAGAATTTACCTCTTCTTCCTCTTCTTCACTGTCTGATCCAATAGTAGCCATCAGAGCCATGTTAGCATATTTTTCATCATCATCAGATGATGATGAGTAAGAGTCATCCCATGTTTCCATGAGACTCTTCTTTTTGCCTTTGAAGCCACTTCTCTTTGATTTCTCTTTTTCAAGTAGTGGACATTCTGACTTGAAGTGTCCCAGCCTCTTGCACTCGTAGCAAACCACTTGGCTCTTGTCTTTGTAATCCTTCTTTTCCCTTGTATCCTTCTTCTGGTATTACTTCCTAAACCTTCCCTTCTTCTTCCACATATGTTGAATCTTTCTTGAGATAAAACAAAGTTCATCGTCTGTTCTATCACTGCTTTCACCAGACGATCCTTCGTCTGCTTCTTGTTCAGCTTGCAGAGCCTTGGAGGTGAAAGATTTGTTAGTAGATTTCAAAGTCTATCATTTAACTCAAGCTCATGAGCTCTCAAGGAACTGAGAAGATCTTCAAGACGCAAGACATTTAGGTCCTTGACTTCTTGTATAGCCGTGACCTTAGGTCTCTATTGCTTAGGCAAGCTCCTTAAAATCTTTTTCACGTGATCAGCAGTAGTATAGCTTTTATCAAGAACTTTTAGACCATGAACCAATGTTTGAAATCTCCCAAACATTGTTTCAATATCTTCTCTCTTTTCCATCTTGAAGAGTTCGTACTATCTAACTAGAATGTTAGCCTTTGTTTCTCTCACTTGGGCAGTACCCTCATAGGACAAAGCCAATGAGTCCTAAATATCTTTAGCAGTGGCATTCTTGCCATACTTCTCATATTCTTTTTCAGAAATAGCACAGATAAGAAAATATCTTGCTTTCTGACTCAGTTGATATGCTTTCTTTTGTTCAGTATCCCACTTATCCCTAGAATTGGGATTCTCTTAGCATCAACTGGTTCGGTATATGATTTTTAAACCATATCCCAAAGTTCAAGTTGTTGAGACTCAAAAAATGTTTTAACTTTATCTTTCCAATAGTCATAGTTTGTTCCAGTGAATAAATGAGGATGGTTAACGTGACCACCAGCTTCGTTGTTTGCCATAGATAAAGTATAGGATCTTTCCCCTCACACTAGTTAAGTGCACAACCAAGAGGCCGAGCTTTGGTACCAATTGAACGTGACAAAAACACAAGAAAGGGGGTTTGAATTGGGTTTTAGAAATCTTTTCCAAATACTTATGTTTTTGAAAACCTTTTTGAAAACAACTTTTCAAACAAAGATATCTAAATAAAGCAGTAAAGAGAAGAGAAAGAGCAGGATACAGTGATTTATACTAGTTCACTACCACCTGGTAGCTACGTCTACTCCCTTCACCACATTGAAGGATTTCTCCACTATAATCAACTGATTACACTTAAGAGTAAACTACTACCATACTGGCTATACTCTTAACTTCTTAGAACGACTTAGTACAGTCAAGTCTCTAAGGAAATACAGCCACTACTGGGCTAAATACAAGTGTTCAAAAATACTTTGAAACAGAATAATCAAACTCTCACTTGAGAGGATTTACAATGAAAGCTTTAAGCACAAAGATGACTTTCTAAAAGAAAGAATAAAACTTTTGAGTGCAGTTCACTTGGTTTCAAAGACTTGGAAAATTTCTCGATTACTCATTGTCTCGTAAGAATGATTCAATTCGTTAACCTTCTTCAGTGACTTGAATAAGGTATATATAGCTAGGGTTCCAAATAGTGTCGTTGTGACCTAGGCAGGTCCTTCACCAATGGACAAAACTTGAGATCTGCTTTTTGTTGTTTTTAGCGAGTCATGTCATTTTCAACTTACAGTTCGTACACTGATACAGCAGACAAATACAGTTTTTATCTCTTTGTGATCCTTTTTGAATTTGATCATTTCAGAGTAAGACGTATCTGATGATTATATCTGTTAACATTTCATTTGGCCTTTGATTCCTCGTACATTAAAATATCATCAATGAGGTTTCTTTAAGGCTTGAAATAGCCTTTAATGCTTCACTCAGTCTGGTTTCCAACCAGAGGCATCTTCTACCAAATGATGCTTGTTACTGAGATACTCTGCTTACCAGAGTAAGCTTGGACCAGAGGCAAGGACTTCAGAGCATAGTTTCACTTAGGCTTCCATATGCCAGAGTCTTGTAGTATCAGACGCAGGATTCCAACAAAGCGTAGTCCTACCAGAGCTTGGTCTCATCATAGTATGGTCTTGCTAGAGCATGGTCTACACCAGAGGGTTGACTACCAGAGCGTTGACTACCAAAACTTAGTCTATCAGAGCAAGGCTATAAGACGCTGATGTCATCAGCTCTTATCGGATGTGTTAGATCAAGCGCTTACTACTAGGCCAAAAGCTATAGCTGTTAGCAAGGGCGCAACTTTATTTCCTTAAGGATACTTAGAACTGCATCAAGTTTAAGGGGTTGCGCCCATTATAGGCGCCATGGGTTGGGATGTTAAGCCCATCGAATCCTAAGGGTGACACTGACCAATAAAGCCAACAATCTCCCCCCAGTGTCACCTGGGAGATTTGAGCCCATGACCTTGCTCTGATACCACTTGTTGGATCAAGCGCTTAACACTAGGCCAAAAGTTATAGCTGTTAGCAAGGCGCAACTTTATTTCCTTAAGGATACTCAGAACCGCATCATGCTTAAGGGGCTGTGCCCATTATAGGCGCCATGGGTTGGGATGTTAAGCTCATCGAATCCTAAGGGTGACGCTGACTAATAAAGCCAACAAGATGATCAATGCCAGACTTAGAGGAATGGACCAGAGGGTGAGATGCGCATAGAGCCAAGACTTTTTGAGACAGTTCCATATGATGAATAGTGACTTATTCACTAATTTCTACACACTAACAAACACATCAGATGATAAATTATTTTTATATTATTTGTTATCATCAAAACAATTAAGGTTCATTGTTTCTGAATCCACTTGATTCCAACAAGAAGTAGAAAATATTTAAAATCATAAAAAAAAGATATGCATAATTAATTTATAATATTTTATATTTTTTTTGAAAATATAAAATAAAATTTAAGGGAGTGAATATTAAGAAATTAAGTCATTCTAAAAGAATATAATCTAATTAATATTCATATATTTAAATTCAAAATCAATCAAGTTAATAGAAGAAACTGTTGATATAATGAGAAAAAAATTAACAAGAAAAATCCAAAAATAATTAATTTGAAAATTTAAGCTTAAATTTGACGAAGTATTTATATTAAAAAATAAAAAAAATAATCTGAGTTTTTTGAAAATATATAATTTGACTGTGAAGATATGTGCTTTATAAGGAGAAACCGAGTATTATAAGAAATTATCTCACTGAGTACCAAAAAAAAATAAAAATTATCTCACTTTCAAGTCTTACAACTGGATTTATTTCATTGTATAAATTTTAAGTAATTATTCATATTTCTGTAATTTTAAACGTAATTTTAGTTTACATTTTTAAATTGTACCTAAATTAATTTTTTATGATTTTAAACACTTTTATTTTTTTTAAAATTTTTTTTTTACAAGTTTGAAGTTTTATTTGAACTCAGAAAAAAAAAGTGAACTACAATAAGAAATTTAAGAAGTAGGCACAATTTTATTTTGACAAATGCCATGTGAAATTTTCATGAGAAGATGTTTTCTCATCACTCTATCAACGAAACAATAACGATTGCAATTATTGTAACAACTGCCACCTGAAAATTGAGATCACTGTCCTAATGGCAAACTTAAACATGAGGGACTAAAATAAAAAGGTGGAGCAATAGAATAGAACTCCTCTTATTTGACTAGAAACAGGCTTTAAGACATGTAGCACAATTGGTCATTTTATGATTTTTGCCTCTATTATTTTTGTGTGTGTATAGTAGTAGAAAACCTATTAATGGACTGCGAAACTTAGTTAAAGCCCAATTTAGATAGGTATGGGACAGATCTCGGAGTCAATGCAAAAATGGAAGTCATGCAGAGCCCACTAAACAAAATAAAACAAGCAGTAACTAGAGATCCTCAATTCCTTGCCAATGCCATACTTTTTTTGAGCATTATTATGCTTGGGCAAAACTATTACCTTTGAGATTGTCCTTTTTTTTTGGGTGGATTCCTTTGAGATTGTCCTAGCAATTGTTGTTTTGACGTCTTGATAATCTTTCCGAAGATCCCCCCGTACGTTCGCCACAAGACTTGGTATTATTACTCTTTGAAGATTTGAAGATGATGCCACTAAAATTTTGTTTTTACCTTATGGCTATCGTTGGATGTCAAGTTTTATTATATTTTAACTAAAACCAGCAGCTTGAATCTTTTGTCATGACACTTGAGTGCTGAATGCTTTGATGAAGTAATTAAGCTTGAATTTTGTGCCACATTGACACTTTGGAAGAAAAGGCATATGATACTTTGACACGATACAAGAGAGTCCACTGCAATGGTTATCGCTCGCAGTGATGAGGTTTTGTGATTTTGACAACATGCTCGAAAGACAGGAGTTCATGCAACCTCTCCACTGGCTGCGACATTGGTGAAATGGATCCCCGCACCGCCGGGTTATGTCAAATGTAATTTGGATGCTGCTATTTTTAACCAACACTGCAGTATAGGCATCGGTTTATGTGTGCGTGATGAAAAGAGACAATTTATTCGAGCTCAGATGAAAAAACAGAAAGAGAAATGTTTGTTCGACAACAAAAAGTTGTCGGACACCGTATAAAATACGGTTTTTTACTTTTTTTTAATATTTTTCTCTCTCTCCGACACTGCTCCCGACGACTATTTTGTGTCTGTTTCGACTACGATGTCGAATACGGTGTCGAGAATTGTGTTGTCGAAATAACACAACTCAAACAGAAATGGGATGAGAGATAGCGAAGAGGAAAAGAAGCACTAACCTTGAGCGCGAAGAAACCAAAGAGAGGCGGAAATAGAACAATGGGTATTCAAGAAGGCTTATGTGTTTTCAAAATGTAAATGGGGAAAACTTATAATGAAAGAAATCGCTGCAAACCTAAAATAGATAGTGAAATTACAATGAAAGAAGATCCTTCAACTTTTTTTCCAGTGTAATAAGGCCCTTTGACTTACTTTTCTACCTTTCTTTCTTGTTTTTAATTTTAATTAAAAAAATTGGAGCTGCCCATTCCTTCTTCTTGTTTTGTATCACCACCATAATTTCACCAAATCTATAGGGTCGATTAATTTGTTAACAATAGTGACTGCAATTTTGAAGGAAATGACTTCTGAGTTTGTAAAGTTAGAGAGATTCGATAGTGGTAACTTTGTTCGCAGGCAAATGGAGATGTACTGCGTACTTAATACCTCGAAGATGGTGTGTACATGTTTTGAACACTTTAAGTGGGAAAAAGATGACTATATCTGCTTGGTACACATTCTCAATGGCATGTCTGATTCATTTTAAGATATAAATTTTGCCAACGTATTTTGGGACAATAGAGATGAGTATTATAAACCCGCTCACTACCATTCCCCACCTTCGCCGTTCCCTTAAAAGTTTTATAACTTTCTAAGATCTTTGTTTGTTTTTTTTTTTTAACACAAACAAACTTTCTAGGATCCTGAGATCCTATTTTATACAATTGATTTTTGTTTTGTTATTAGTTTAAAGAAAACCGAGCTGACATGCACTAAAAAAATTCAATTTTTTCCCTTAAAAGAAGAGAAACTAAAGAAAACAAATAATTAAATTATTTTTGTTAGTGAAAAAGTAAATTCACCTTTTTAAAAAATAAAAAACCATTTGTTGACCGCACAATCTTATTTTTTTGCAGGAATTTTATCATGAATCAAATGATCCAAAACCTTAAATTATTAAGTGAGCTGAATTCAATAACTCTAACATCTAATGAAATCGATCCCAACCCAAGACTCGATTAAATCACCACAACACTACCATCACTGCATTAGAAAAAAAGTGCACAACCTAGGCATATTACTCCGTCGGTTCTTTTTTACTTGTCGATTTTTTAGAGAAATTTTGTTACTATTTACTTTTCGTTCTCAAAGTTTAAGGTTATATTAACTACTTTTTTGTCAATTATACCTTTAACTATTTATTGTAGAGAGAGAAATAAATATAATGGGGTAATAAACAATCAAGGATATGATAGGAAAAAGACCAATAATTTTATCAAAAACAATAAAATTTATTGATTTTATTGGTTAATTTGTGTAAAACAACCTTAAAAGACATTTAAAAATAAACGGAAGTAGTACAACTTAAACCTCATTGATTATAATGTAGGACAGTTTTAAGGTTATTGGCAGAATGTGATTTATTTTATGAACAAAACGAAGGGAAAGAGCCTATAAGCTTATCTTTGTCATCAACTAAAGAAAATGGTACTTACACTCTACCACCAATCAGCTGACACACGATCCCCCAAATACACAACCAGAGAAAAAGATAAAACCCAGTAGGACTTGTTCACACATGCAGAAACAAAACAAAGTGTGTGTGATGATATCATAGTACGGGTTTCAGGTGGCCAGCTACAACCTTTTGGAATGTTGCTCAAAGTAAAGATTGAATAACCCAATTCCAAATATTGAGAACTGATTGTAATAAAGTAGTAATCTTTGCTAAAATTGTCCCTTTTCCCACTCTTGGCAGATTCTTGCCAGTCCGATAGATTACGTCGGTAATGACTGATGACCACTACTTTTAAGATACTTGGTGAACCCTTATCTCTGACGCCAAAGATTTGAGTCTAGCTTGGATAGAATATCTAAAAGGCCATTATCAAGAAAAATGTCTCATCCAATCAAGTTTTACATTGGCAAAGTTAAGTTATTGTTGCCAACTATGCTTTCTTCAGGTCATGCAGTTGGGTGAGTGATGACAAACTGATAGATGAGATGAGATAAATTAAGGATCTAAATTCAAGTTATAATTGAGATAAAGTCCCTGGTCACATCGCCAATAGCAAAATAAATGCTATTTATTGTCATCTTTATGTACACTATGGAGACAAGTGAGAAGTTTTTATTAAAAAACAATTGAAATATTGTTTTCTAAGTATGTTTTGGGACAAATTCTACGATAGACCACCTTGATTCTGAAACTCCAACAACAATTCATGTCATTCCCCAGAAGTAGAAGCTCGTGGTCTTCCTCATCCTGAGACGGTAACATGATCGATGTCAATTCGACAAAAACAAGAAAAAATGAATGAGTGCATCAAAACTCATGACTCATATTTGTTTCTCATTGTTTTTGTCGAACCGGCACCGATCAGGTCAATTTCCCAACCGTGAGGATAAGGAGAACCGTTTCTACTTCTAGGAAGTGACTTCAGTCGTCATTGGAGTTTAGCGTGATTTTCAAATAGCAGTCCACCTTAGACTACTTATCAAAGTGGTCCATTGTAAAACTTGTCATGTTTTGGTGTATATTTTACATAAACATAGTCTAAACCAATCTTACAAAACCAAACACACCCCTTTTGTTACAATTACACATCCAAAAATGATTTTTATATACTATCCAAATGATATAAATCACATAATACAAACCCACTTATCAGCAAAAAAATAAGTTCATGCCACATCCAAATCCCAAACAAACAATAAATGACAGAAAGGATTCCCTAATGTTCAACCTAGCCAACCTAATTGGGGAACTTAGTTTTAATAATGTAGCAATGTTCTGTGTTACATCACATCCAGATGCACACATTAAAATGAAATAAAGATTAAATTTGCATGACAATGTCCAGCTAGTGAATTGACTAATGAGAATATACTTCCATTCTGCTCTTTCTTCTTCATCTTATATTTTATGCTTCTTTTCTCTTTCATCCTCCTTGGCTCCTTGGCTTTACTAACGATATTGACTATTTTCTTTCTTTTTCAGATACAACTCCTTACTTTATAATAATTAAATAATGTCAAGCTTTAAACATAGCAAAATTATTTATTCTAAAATAACTCTAGTCAGCTTATGTGTCCCTCCCTAATACTCACCTGACCTCAGTCATTTTGGTTATTACAAGTTGATTATGTATAAAATGATTAAACTACTTAAAGCTAAGTTTTTGAAGTCCGAAACATTAATAAGTTTCACCAAATAAGTCCTAATCAATTTTTTTTAGGAACCAGATTCATTTGAAATTGAAACTAATTCCCCTCTTTGGCTTTAGTCTGTACCAAATAAAATCTTCTTGTCCATTTCCAAAGTAGACTCACTTGAGTCACAAGACCTTCCAACTTTTAGCAATTCAGATTCCCTATAATTAGCTATAACCCACTATCTTCCTGAGCAATATATAACACTGCACTGGCTGCAATATTTTCTTCCCCAAGCTTTCCCTTTTCTTTATCATTAATCTCTCTTTTTATTTTTTCTACCTAGCAACTTACAAAACTACAGTCCCTCTTAGACTCATAACATCCAAAAAAAATTACTAATGGCCTCAAGCTCCCTCAAAAAACAAAATCCTTCTGAATCCTCTTGGACAAGAAAAGAGAACAAGGTGTTTGAAAAGGCACTTGTAAAATATGATAAGGACACCCCTGACCGCTGGCAGAATGTAGCCAATGAAGTTGGTGGCAAATCTGCAGATGAAGTTAAGAGACACTATGAAATCCTCTTGGAGGATCTCAGAAACATAGAGTCTGGCCGTGTTCCCATTCCTAAATACAAGCCCACAGCAAGCACCGCCAATGTTGATGTTGAAGAGAGGTAATGCTTTAAACCATAATTTCTTTTCTTTTTGTTTTGATATATACTTACTGCATACACGCACATGATTTCTTATTATTTTGATTATTTGATTTCCTCAGGCTTCTAAAGTATCTTCAGCTGAAATGATTGGAAGCAATGTATGTGCCATCATCAGCTAGTGGCAACACGTTATGTTTTGTACCATGAATCTGCAGAAATATGTTCTTCAATTAATGTGTCTCCCTATCTTTGTGGCTCACTATGTTCCATTTCATGTCACAGTAATTTAGATCATTTCAAGTTTTCAATGAATTATCATATTCTAGAAACAGTATCAAGTTCTTAACTAGGATATTTTCCCTTTCCAGCACAATTTTGCACCCCTGAAAATGATTAATAAATGTCTTGACCGAAAGCCTACATTAAAAAAATCATCAAAAAAAGAAAAATGTGAATGATGATCTGTAAATGGCTAAACATGGTATCAAAAGCAGACTTGCTTAATTAGTATTTAACTAGAGAACACGACTACGATTTAACTTGAAAGGTTAAGGGCAACACGTGGACTAACGAAATATTATAATCATCCGGTTATTATTGTATGTCCTATTAGAGAAGGCTGTTTCAAAGTTTGTAATAAAAAATGATGAAAAAAAGGAGTTACTATTTATAAGGGCATCAATGATCAGCAATGCTTATATCTAAAAGAATTCTGTTATTAACACCCCATCATTGAAGGAGAACTTTGTTATTAGGGGTGGTTGATGCTGAATTTTCGCAGAATGAGTCAACATGGGACTCGAACTAGGACCAAAAGGGCCGCGCAGTGTAACATTCATACTCGAGACATGAGTACTTGAAAATAAGTTGTTTTTGCAAATACTCTATAAAAGTGGCAAAAAGTGTTACTAGAATTTGAGTCTTAAACAAGACTCTCGTCAAAGTGTAAAAGAAAATGTGTCTCACTCTGAAGACAACTAAAAACATGCTTGAAATGGATTAGAACACAAAATCAATAAGGTGTTGTATGTGCTTTGGGTGAAAAAGAAAAAAGAAAAAGACAAAAATTAAGAAACAAAAAGAATAAACTATAAAGTAATAGAGAGGATAAAAGAGATCAGAAACCACTATGCTATTCGAGTTGGATTAAAAGGTGGTAGGAATACATATATTGTTCTAGATCTAGCGTAGTCTGATATTTGGGTAATTGGATGTGTTATACATGTGTGATCTAAGAGCTTGACGCGTATCTGTTGAGTCTCGAACAAGAAAATAATGGAACAAATATCAATGGTAACCACAAACTAAAATAAACAGCAACCAATCAATCAACACGGTGCAATAAAATCAAACAATCAAAGGAGTTGAGAGTAGAGAAGAAGACACCGCTATTTGGTTACGCAGTTCGGCCCCAAAAAGATGACCTACGTCTGCGGGAGTGAGCAGCCCTCCGTTTCACTATCAAAGAGTCTTTACAAGAGAATACAATTGCTTTGAACCCCTTCCAAATGTTCAAGATGAACAATCCCAAGAGTTCTTACAAACCCTCTCTCTTTCCCTCTATGAAAAACTCTCAAGATCAACAATAGAGAAAGCCTTCAATCCTCCCTCTATGATTCCCTAAGATCCCCAGGTGTTTGAATGTGTTTCCCAGCCCCTAAAACCTCACAATGAACACTCAAGAACGGCTGCACACAACCCTAGAAAACTGCTCGTGCTCCATGGACGAAAAACAGAATTCTGGTTTATAAACCAGCAGTGGTGAATCGATTCACCGGTAAGTGTGAATAGATTCACAGGTGCAATTCCTATGCGTTTTGTGATCTTAAGTTGGTGAATCGATTCACACTCCTCCAATTCGATTCACAGTAAGTCCAAAACTTCTCCAAGGCTCCAAGACACATCATGAATCGATTCCAAAGGTCCATGATTCGATTCACACCTGTTGAAAACTCATTTCTATGACTTCCAATGATCTCCAACATGATTTTAAGTCACACAAATCTCCACAATTCTCCACCTTGACTTCAAATCAGTGGTGATGTTCAACATTTAGCCATCAACCACTTGCTGCACTCTCAATTACTGGAATTACGTTTCAGAGAAATTCATCAAGTCCAAGCAATGCTTGAACCTTGACCTAGGTAGTGACTTGGTGAAAACATCTGTCGGGTTGTCCTCCGATGCAACCTTCTCAACCACAATTTCCTTAGATTCAACGACATCTGTAATGAAATGCAAGCAGATGTCGATGTGCTTTGTCCTTTCATGATACACTTGGTGATTTGCCAAGTGGATAGCATTTTGGTTATCACAATGTACCTTCACACACACTTGTGTAATTCCTAGCTCCCCAATCATACCTTTCAACCATATGGTCTCCTTCACCCCTTCAACTAGGGCGATATACTCCGCCTGAGTAGTAGATAGCGCCACAACGGACTATTGATTTGCCTTCCAACTTATTGCTGTTCTAAACGATGTAAACACAAAACCAGACAATGATTTCCTTGTATCCACATTTCCCGCATAATTCGCATCTACATAACCCTCCAAAGCGTCTTCTCCTTGAGTTGCTCTTGTGTACCTCAAACCACCTTTGAGTGACCCGTTCAAATACCTCAAAACCCACTTTAGAGCTTCCCAATGTACTTGGCCCGGATTTGCCATAAACCGACTCACTATACTAACCGCATATGCTAAGTCTGGTCTACTACAAACCATGACGCACATGATGCTTCCTACCCCACTAGCATATGGAGTAGTATCTGTAACACCTGAGGACGAGATCGACATCGTATTAGGACGACGTATCGAGACCTCGACCAAGACCTTGTGTCGAGATCCCGTGACTAGATCGTTTGCCGAGATCTTTTGTCGAGCTGATGAGACCACGTGCACTAGTCAGCCGGTGAGGAGGTCGCGTGTCGAGTTGATGAAGTCGCGCATCGAAATGATGAGGACGCAAGTCGAGCTGAGGAGACCGCGTTCACGAACTCGTGTTAGAACCTTGTACGTTTGCACGAGCACCCTTGTCGACATCGTGTCGAGATGACACCTCGTATTATTTCGAACGTTACTCAGCGTTATTATTATATTGTTGTAATTATTACATTGTCGGCTTGTCGTTGACCGACAGAGTAGAGGGTAATCATGAGAGGAACGAGTTAACGGGTAGATGATTGATGGGATTGGCATCTTATAGCTGGAGTTACGTTTTTACCCCTTTCTCGCCAGCTGTATACCACGACCGATTCCCTCACGCTCACTCATTTCTCTTTTCTTCTTTCTTCTTCCTTCCTTCTGCTCTGTGTTTCGTTGTTTTCTTCAAAAATCTCCATCGATTTAAACCGTGAGTTCCATCGAGATTCTGCACAAGCTTTCTTCATCAATCTTGTTCATCATCAACTTCTCGACCCATATCTCGTCTGATCGACCATCACCGTTGAGGTATGAAGAACATATTTTCTTTCATTTGTGCTACTGTTTAGCGCTAAATCTTCTCCCATTTTTAGCCAGTTTTATGCTTCCAAATCATATCAAATTGATGGGTTTTCTTATTCACAATATTACCTATCTTTTTAACCGATTAATTGGGCTTGTAAAACAAATTTCTTTCTCTGTTTTTCTGCAATCGGCAGTGCCCAGAAACCTCCATTTTTGGTTCATTTCGATTTTCTTGTTTTTCATTTGTTGTTCTGGTTATTGTTGTTGTCGATCTATCTGTTGAAGCATCAGATAACTTTTTCATGAAATTTTGATCGAAATCCCTAACTTTGTGTTAGAGGAAAAATATCTTTCAGTTCTTGAGTTTTATATTTTTTCTGGGTTGTGGTTGAGTTTGGGGAAGAGAGAGCTAGATGTATTAGAACCCATGGATCGATCTGAGTTGTGTTTGTTTTAGGAAGTCTGATTCCCGAGATCGAGTGATTTCCGAATCGAGGTGTACGGGAAAGCGAATCCAAGGACGCGGAAGCAGCAGAATCCAGATCGAGGACTGTACGTGTCGAGGTCGACTGAGAAGCGTACGTGTCGAAGTCGTTGTCGAGTTCGTTGGAGACAGCCGTGTCGAGATCGAGTAAGAGAAATCGTTGTCGAGCTCTTAGAAGACAGCTGTGTCGAGGTCGTTGTCGAGCAGCATTAACTTGGAGTTCGGTAAGGGCGCTTCACATTTATACTTGTTATAGTATGTAAGGGCGCTTCACATTTATACTTGTTATAGTATGTAAGGGCAACTCCTAGATATCTCTAAGGCTTTATTTTATAAGTCCTTAAGTAAGAGCATTTCATATTCTACGTGGTTATGTTATTGTGTATGGATTTCCTGATTTGTGTCGAGCTGAAATGTTGTGATATGATTGAGTTTTTGCATGTATTTAATATGTGATTGAATATATGTCGTGAAGTGTGTATTGCATGTTGAATTGCGTTTCTTCATGTCGAGCTTGCTCTTTTATTTGACATGCGGTTGAATATCTTGTGTTTAACTCTTTGAATATCGTATGCGGCGAATTGTTCATCGAGTGAGCGAGCTAGGTGAGTCGTATGACGTTTTTGAGCCGTGACCCGGATAACTGAGGGTGCTAGGTCCCCTTTTCGTTTACGGGAGATTGACTAGACGTCGCCACGCTACGGGACCTGAGTTGACTGTCCTAGGGAGAGCGAGGATCCCAAGGCTTCGGCTGGACTTTCCGACATACGGTACGGCGTGTGCATTCCGGAAAAATTGTCGAGTCGAGAGAAAATGGATTTGTGAGTTGTGTCGAGTTTAGAGTGAGATGGTCGAGTCACGTCGGTGAATGTTATACTTTGCTGTTTGCTTATATTTATGTCGAGCTTATCTTAAATTGTTGAGAAGTTGACCCTTTCCCGTGGTGCCTTCAATCCATGACGGTTACCCAGGCGATGTCGAGGGCGCAGGTAACTCGACAGTAGACGATGCCGAGGAGGAGCTCGACGAGGACCCGAGTGACGACCTCTATCTGTCGTGATTGTTTATTTGTTGGATGTTTGTTTTTCTGAGGACTGTTCTTGTATTTCTTTTGTGTTCGAGGTCGTGACCAGTTTGGCGATGTTGTTATTGTTGCTCTGAGGGTAGGCGGTGGTCTTACTTTTGGAGCAGCCCCTGCGTGGGAGTCTGCCGGAAGTACCCCCAGGGTATGATTACTCTTTTGAAGTCGTCGTACCTTAGGTGTATTTTCTTTACACATTTGCTACTCTGTATTTTGTATACATTATTATTTCGAGTGATATATATATGTGTATGTTGTGCATGTATGTTTTATTTGAATTTAAGTCTTGTGTCTTAGTTGCACCATGTTTCGAAAAGCTGTAATTACTCTGATGTGCACGAGTTGGTTATAAAAAAAAAATATATCGTATTTTTAAAAGGCACAAGAGTTTTGTTTTTAAAACACATCTCATATAGGTTTATGTTGAGCTTGGTGTGTTGAGCTCGGTAACTCGAGTTCGGTATATTGAGCTCGGTAGCGGTCCGGAAACGGGTCGTTACAGTATCCATCTTCCTCACCTCCTCTTCGGACTTAGGAGCTTATGTCACCGAGAGCTTTGTGTGATGACCCAAAGGAGTGCTAACCGGCTTAGCTTCTTGCATCCTAAACCGCTCCACCACTTTCTTCAAGTACCCATGCTGAGATAAGAACAATTCACCCTTATTCCGGTCCCTCGTGATATCCATCCCAAGCATCCTCTTTGCAGCCCCAAGATCCTTCATCTCAAATTCCAAATTTAGTTTCTCCTTGAGCTTGCTGATCTCCTCTTTGCTAGAACTTGCCATCAGGATATCATCAACATAGAGAAGTAGGTAGAGAACAACTTACTCACCCCTCTTCAATATGTAAACACAACTGTCGTACCCACTTCTCACAAATCCCGTCTTCAAAAGAAAATCGTCAAAACGAAGATACCATTGCCTAGGGCTTTGTTTCAACCTATACAAAGATTTCTTCAAAAGACGCACCTTAGACTTGTCCTCTACCAAACCTTCCGGTTGTTGCATGTAGATTGTCTCTTCTAGGTCTCCATGTAAGAATGCGGTCTTCACGTCCATTTGCTCCAACTCAAGATCGTATTGATTCACGATTGCCATAAGAACCCTTATGGAACAATGTTTCACCACAGGTGAGAAAATCTCATTGTAATCAATTCCCTCAACCTGTGTAAAACCCTTGGCCACAAGTCTTGCTTTATACCTTGGTTCTTCAATTCCCGGAATGCCTTCCTTCTTCTTGAAGATCCACTTGCATCCAACCACCCTCTGTTTCTTAGGTAGTTTCACAAGTTTTCAGGTCCGGTTCTTCTCCAATGAATTCATTTCCTCATTCACTGCTTCTAACCACTCCTGACCTTCTTTGCTCTCAACTGCTTCCCTGAATGTCTTTGGTTCTGAGTCTTGCATCTCTTCAGTCGCATTTAGAGCATAACAAATTAAGTCTTCATAGCCGTACCTCTTAGGTGCCACAGTTTCCCTTCTTTCCCTATCTCTTGCCAACTGATAGCCAGGATTCACTGTTGGTTGTCTTCCTCTAGAACCTGATGGTGGAGGACTATACTCCCTGTCATCCCTGGTCTCACTAGTGGAAGGCTCCACCTCAAACTGAGTCTTCTCCACCTCTGTTTCTGAGCTACTATTCTCCAGGTCTTTGCACTTCATCCCCATGCGGGTCTCATCAAAAGTAACATCCCTACTTATTATGAATTTTGATCCTCCAAACTCCATCTTCCACAGCTTATATCCCTTCACACCTTTCGGATAGCCAATAAAGACACATTTCACAGCCCTAGCTTCAAGCTTGTCTTGTCTGACATAAGCAAACGCCAAAGCCCCGAAAACCTTCAAATTTGAGTATTCTCCTGGTTTCCCACTTCAAACCTCCATAGGTGTCTTGAAGTCTAATGCCATTTATGGACATCTGTTGATCAAATAAGCTTCTGTACTCACAGCTTCACCCCAGAAACTTTTAGGCAACCCAGCTCCTAAAAGCATGCATCTGACCTGCTCCAAAATGGTCCTGTTCATGCGTTCTGCTAGGCCATTTTGTTGCGGTGTGCCTGCCACGGTTCTATGCCTCTTAATTCCCTGTTTCCTGCAAAACTCATTAAACTGCTCTGAAACAAACTCCAGGCCATTGTCAGTCCTTAAAAAGTTCAGTTTAGTTCCTATTTGATTTCCTATGAGAGTATGCCATTCCTTGAATTTTTCAAATGTGTCACTTTTATTTTTCAAAATGTGAACACATACTCTCCTAGAGAAATCATCAATCATGGTGAGAAAATAGGAACTCCCCCATGAGTTGTCACTCTTGAAGGACCCTAAAGATCCGAGTGAACATACTCAAAGGGCTTACTAAAATGATGCATGCCACTTCCAAACTTAACCCTATGTTGTTTTCCTAGTATGCAATTATCACAAAATTCTAGCTTATCCAATTTATCACTACCTAGCAAACCTTGTTTAGCTAGTTCAACTAAACCATTTTCACTAACATGCCCTAACCTTAAATGTCATAATTTAGTTTTATTATGCGGAGTTTGGCTAGCTAATGATGCATGCCCAATAACAGTAGAACCATCTAATATGTATAAGCCGCACATTTTAGTCCCTTTAGCAATTATTAATGCACCATTCGAAATCTTAATCATGACATGCTCAATTCTAGTACTATAGCCTAATCCATCAAACATGCTTATAGATAAGAGATTTCGTTTGAGTTCAGGAACATACCTCACATCTTGTAAAAGAAATTCGCGGTTATCATACATCTTAAGACGAATTAAACCCATACCTTGCACCTTACAAGCTCGGTTGTCACCCAGGCGAACGACACCACCTTCCTTAAGCTTCAAAGTCTCAAAGTATTCCTTCCTAGGACACATGTGATAAGAACATCCCGAGTCCATGACCCAGTTCTTTTCCATTTCCAAACTCGACACCACTAGAGCCCCTGCACTCTCATAACCATCCTCCATAGCAATCGCAACCTCCACGGAATTTCCATTGCCCCCTCTCTCGGGACAATCCTTCTTAAAGTGACCGATCTTGTGACAATTAAAGCATTTGTACTTTGCCTTATTGTCCCGCTTTGATTTAGATTTTGACCTAGGATTCTTCCCTTTGTTACTGTTTCCTCTACTCTCACTTCTTCCCCTTGACACACTTAAGCCTTCACCACTATCTTCCACCTTCAAGTCTTGAAGCTTGGTTAGCTCCTTGGTCCTAATTGATTGTTGGACCTCCTCCAAAGTGATAGTGGACTCCTTGCCAAAGAGGAGTGCATCCTTAAAGTGTTCAAATGACCTAGGCAGTGAATTCAATAAGAGCAGAGCCTTATCCTCATCATCGAGCTTCACATCAATATTCTGTAAGTCATCAATAATCTTGTTGAATTCCGTTAGTTGCTCCACAATAGATTTGGTCTCTACCATTTTGAATGAGTAGAGATGTTTTTTCAGACATAACCGGTGAGCCAATGACTTGGTCATGTACAACGATTCTAACTTGGCCCACATCTCCGCCGCAGTCTTCTCCCTTGCGACTTCCCTCAATGCCTTATCTCCAAGGCACAAGATAATGACACTTCTTGAC
The DNA here is from genome assembly GCA_037113605.1 of Calophaca sinica. NCBI lineage: Eukaryota > Viridiplantae > Streptophyta > Magnoliopsida > Fabales > Fabaceae > Calophaca > Calophaca sinica. Next base: position 73,592,891 of record CM073734.1, read on the forward strand.
TTATCTATCATCTCCTTCTTCTTCGCTTATGATAGGGTAGCCGACATTCTTGCCTCACCCTTTAGAGCATCCACGCATTTCTGTTGAATTAGGATTGCTTCCATCTTCACTTTCCATAGACCGAAGTCGTTGTTACCGGAAAATTTCTCGATGTCCCATGGTGGGAAAAATCCGCAAGTGTACGGTTTTGTCGTCAAGTAATAAAAAGATATCGAACCACAAGGACTGGCTACGCTAAATAAATTAATTCGGTGTTACTTAATTTAAATTAAACAGCGAGAAAATATTTAAAGGATGTTGTTGGAACGTAGTGACAAAAAATAAATAAAAGATAAAAAGATATTTTTTTTTTGTTTTTGTAAATAAAAGTTTTCTAGGACATGAGATACCACAATAATGCTCTGAGAATTCAAATTAATAAATCTAATGTTGATATTGAAATCATTTGAAGGCAAGTTAACCGGAAATACTAAACGTCCACTGTCGTGGTGTGAAAGCATGCTAAGTTGAATTTAGTCCATACTTTCGTGGTAATCTCATTCAATAAAACCCATTGAGCTCTTTGAAAACTTGTTTTATTTTCGAAAGATTAAAAAATACTTTCGTGATTTTAATCCTAAGTTCAATTATTATAATTCCAATAACTAAGTCCGCTTTCAGCTTTATCCTCGGTTATCTAACACAGGCAAATAAGTGATCAGCAAATTTACAAGAAATAATAACGATAATAACCAAATCAATTCATGCAAATTAATAATAGAGTATCAAGTATTCACTCAGAACATTAGAGGGCAGAGCCCAAAAATCCTAAAAATAAATAAACTACTCAGACATAATTATAAGTGACATATTACAAATCAAGTAAAGTAAAAATAGATATTACTTGTAAGGAGAATGCAAAAAAAACTCTACCCCTCGATTCCTCTGTATCTCGATCCCCTGGCCTTCACCTCTCTTCCTCTATTTATTCAGCGAACAATTTGCTCAAGAAAATCCAATTTGTTCACGTCACTTTATTTTTCAAAGACAGCTAATGAATTGTTGGTTACTTGTACTTAATTTATTCAATTCCAAATAAGCTGCACCGCCATTGAAAAATAGGAAGGCAACTTTGACTTTTTCAATAAGAAATTAGCTGGACTTTTCATGATGCATCTCACTTCTTTCTTCTTCTTCAACGCTGATGGACTACCTTTTACTAATTTGAACTTGCTTTTCTTGCTTTGTCACCATCGGCTCACCAACATAATTTATTTTAATGTGCCTTGCTTTTAATTGGACAACAACTTGCCTAGTAACAAATTCATCCCAAATTCTTTATGTCTGCCAACGTGAATTCAAATGATGCGCCGCCTCTTTCTTTTATTTTGTGCTGGCTTATATTTTTCACCACTTTGCATAATTTTCCATTCCTGCACAATGTAGAATAAAAGAGAGTGTATTTTTATATGATAATAGGCAATAATTATTCCAAATCACACTCAAATATCCCCATAAAATAATACAATAATGGTACTTGTCAAATTCCCCCATACTTAAATTTTTGCTTGTCCTCAAGCAAAAGAATTTGGTTTATGAATCACAAAATTTGTGATCAATGAGAGCTAACCAATTTTTGAGAGGAAAAATAAGTGAATTGAATGAACAACTTTTGTTAGGCTTTTGAGAGAGTAATATTCAGATTTTGGCAATTAGAAAAGTAAGCACCTTAAAATTAAATCAACCAAGAATGGGTCGCTCCCTTTCAAACTCTCAAGTATTTCAATGGGTAATGGTAATTCACACAATTTTTCAAAGATAAAGCATTACCATAAGCTTGACAATAGACCAAAACTCGACTAACAATTTACAGATAATTTCGAAATCAAGGGGTCTTGCATAAGGTTGTAATGAGGCTAGGGGTAAAAAGAATTCAAGGTATGAAATTTCAAAAAAAAGGATATCACAAGGGCTATAATTAATAATCATATTTGAGCAAATACCCTTGAATCATAGTGGAGCTTTTTTTTTTAGGTATAACTTGTAAGCAAAATGTCATATTCTCTTTTTCATATGCTTTTGTTTTTCCCTTTTTATCACATTTCATCATCATAAAAATTACTTTAATGGAAGGGAAGCCCTTTTTTTTTTTTTTAATAACGACATTTTTCACCAAAACCAAGTTTTTCAAGTTGCTCCCTATAATTCAATGGTACCCAAATATACCATTTTTCAATCAAATCAGAGGGTACAAAATAAAACTTCTTTTTTTAAGGCTCAAAGTGGACAACTAAATGGTGAACTTTTAAATGCAAAGTGTTGGAAGCTAGAAACAAGAATCCTAAGTGCCCCAATCATTTTTCAAAAATCCATAAATAAGTTTCGTTTTGAGTGATCACATGTCAAGTTCTAGAACACAGTGTCAATGGAAAACAACTCAAATGAAGAATAGAGGTTATGATCATATTGCAATGTGTAACCCCAATTAGGCTCAAATCCTTGCATTTAGAAGCTTTTTCATGGAAAAATTTTCAATCAAGGGCTTAATTTCTAATTTCCAGCTTTTTAGAAATCAGAAATTATATCATCTTAATAAGCATCAAAAGGTTGTCCAAAAAATTTCAAATTTTTCGCCTTCAAAAATAGTTAGCTTCGAATTTTTCAATTTTTTTTTTTTCAATTACCTCCCCCCATACTTAATCCTAGCTTAGTTCCAGAAAGCTAGACAAAGATAAACCTAATAAAACTAAAGTATATAAATAAAAGCAAAATATCCAAAGTAACAAAAAAAAACAGTAAAAACTCCCCTGATATGTCATGGCATAGTCTATACAAAAGCATATGTGCTTTTTGTACAAAACATCAAAAGAAGCTGATCATCACTGAGGGGGTGGCTGTTGGAAATGGAGTTGCATCTGCTAAAGTAGCTCCAGAATGGTAGTCTACGTCTGCTGCACGCCTAAAATCTTTTGATCCATTTTTTTTTTATTTTTATTTTTTTTAATAATAAATTAAAGATTTGAATAAAAATCACACACAATATTTAAAATAAAAATAAAAGTAGAGAAAGAGTAAAAGTACGGTTGCCTCCCGTATAGCGCTGCTTAAAGGTCTTTAGCTCGACCCTTGGTTTAGTCTAAGGCTTTCCATTTGGATTGAGAAGATGAAGTGGTGTACTCTTCCCAATTTGTTCATCCAGGTTGTACGGTTTGTGCCTTTGTCCATTTACTTTGAATGTACCACTACCTTCACTCCAAATTTCTACTGCTCCATAAGAAAAAATCTTTTTTATTTGAAAAGGTCCCACCATCTGGATCTCGCTTTTCCTGGAAACAATTTTAGCCTAGAGTTGAAAAGAAGTACAAGGTCTCCTTCCTTAAACTCTCTTCTCATGATGTGCTTATCATGCCACTTTTTGGTATTTTCCTTATAGGTCTTTGCTGTTTCATAAGCATCAAGTCGTAATTCATCAAGGTCATGCAATTGAAGCTTTCTTTTCCCCTGCCTCTTTCATATCAAAGTTTAAAAGTTTAATTGCCCAGAAAGATTTGTGTTCTAGCTCAACAGGCAAATGGCAAGGTTTGCCATAAATTAACCGAAAAGGAGTCATCCCTATCGGAGTTTTATAAGCTGTTCGATATGCCCAGAGAGCTTCATCGAGCTTTAAAGACCAATCCTTCCTGGATCTTGAGACAGTTTTATCTAAAATGTTTTTAATCTCCCTATTGGACACTTCGACCTGCCCATTAGTCTGAGGATGGTATGGTGTAGCTACTTTATGAGTGACTCCATATTTTTTCAAAATGTTTTCAAATTGTCGCTCGATAAAGTGCGAACCACCATCACTGATCACAGCTCGGGGTATTCCAAACCTTGGAAAAATAATTTTCTTAAACAATTTAATTACAGTTCTTGCGTCACTAGATGGAGAGGAGACTGCTTCAACCCATTTAGAGACGTAATCAACTGCTACAAGTATATACTTGTTTCCACATGAAGGTGGAAATGGTCCCATGTAATCAATTCCCCAAACATCAAATATTTCTACTTCTAGAATAGTATTCAGGGGCATTTCGTTCCTTTTAGAAATATTACCTGTCCTTTGACAAGGGTCACAAGCAAGCACAAATAATCTAGCATCTCTAAATATGTGAGGCCAATAGAATCCTACTTGAATAACCTTGGTTGCAGTTTTAGAAGCACTAGCATGTCCTCCATAAGAGGAAGAATGGCAGCAATTCAGAATACTTTCTATTTCATCCTCCTCAGACACACCGATCAGACACAACAAGACATTTCCTATAAAGGAATGGCTCATCCCAAACATAATGTTTTAAATCGAAAAAGAACTTCTTTTTCTGGTGATAGTTTAAATCAGGAGGAAGGATCTTGCACGCGAGGTAATTGACATAGTCTGCATACCAAGGAGCCTCTCTAGTGGTAGCTTTAATCAACAATAATTGCTCATCAGGAAAGGATTCATTAATGGGTAAGTCGTCCTTGAGCTTGACTGGAGGATCAAGTCTAGAAAGATTATCAGCCACCGAATTTTCAATACCTTTTTTGTCTAAAATTTCCAGATCAAATTCTTGCAAAAGAAGGATCCATCTGATGAGTCTAGGCTTGGCCTCTTTCTTACTCATAAGGTATTTAAGTGCTGCATGATCTGTGTAAACAATTACCTTTGATCCTACAATATATGACCTGAATTTCTCAAAGGCAAAGACAACCGCGAGCAATTCTTTCTCCGTAGTGGCATAATTAACCTGAGCTCCATCAAGTGTCTTACTGGCATAATATATTGCATGCACTTTCTTATCCTTTTTTTGCCCCAACACAGCTCCTATAGCATAATCACTGGCATCACACATTACCTCAAAGGGTAGGCTCCAATCGTGTGTTTGCAAAATAGAGCAAAGGATCGCTGCTTCTTTTAACTTACAAAAAGCGCATAAACAATGAGTTAAAATTAAAAGGGACATCTTTCACTAGAAGATTAGACAAGGGTTTGGCAATTTTAGAAAAATCTTTGATAAATCTCCCAGAAAAACCGGCATGTCCTAAGAAACTTCTAACTCCTTTTACATTTACGGTGGAGGTAGCTTTTCAATTACTTCAATTTTGCTCTGTCTACCTCAATACCTCGTCCCGAAATCAAGTGTCCGAGTACAATACCTTCCTGTACCATAAAGTGACACTTCTCCCAATTTAAAACAAGGTTAACCTCCTCACATCTTTGTAAAATTTGGGATAAATTGGATAAACAATCATCGGTTAGCACCATATACTTGAAAAGTCATCCATAAAAACTTCCATGATGTTCTCAATGAAATCGAGAATATTGCAGTCATGCATCTTTGAAAGGTAGCGGGGCATTACAAAGACCAAAAGGCATTCTTCTATAGGCAAACGTACCATAGGGACAAGTGAATGTGGTCTTTTCCTGGTCACTAGGATGAATGGCAATTTGGTGAAATCCTGAATAACCATCTAGAGAACAAAAATGTGAATGCCTAGCTAGCCTTTCTTACATTTGGTCAATGAAAGGAAGTGGGAAATGGTCTTTTTCTAGTGGCATTATTTAATTTTCTATAGTCTATGCACATCCTCCAACCTGTAACTGTCCTAGTTGGGATTAATTCATTATTCTCATTTTTAGTTACAGTCATCCCTCCTTTCTTCGGGACCACATGTACAGGACTCACCCATTCACTATCAGAAATTGGATAAATAACCCCAGCATCTAACAATTTAAGCACTTCTTTCTTAACAACCTCTTTCATGTTGGGATTCAACCTACGTTGATGCTCAATAGATGTTTTATGATTAGGTTCCATCAAAATTCTGTGCATGCAAAAGGAAGGATTTATGCCTTTATATCATCCATTGTGTACCCTATGACCTTTCTATGCATCCTTAGTGTCCTAAGTAATTTATCCTGTCTCTAACTCATTTAAGCTAGCATTCATAATCACTGGATAAGAAGAGTTAGGACCAAGAAATTCATACCTGAGAGTGGAAGGGAGAGGTTTAAGTTCTACCTTGGGAGCTTTTTCCTCTTTCCAATCTTCTGGTTTGGGTTTTGATTTAAGTTCTTCTATTGTGGCCTTTTGAGGAGAAATTTCAGGACATGATTCTAACAATCGGGCATAATTGGCTGCTTCACTTTCATCCCTTATTAAGTCTCCTCCCATCAAACATAACTCCAATGGATCATCAAAGTATGATTTACTAGACTCTTCCTTCACAACCTGGTGTAACAAATCAATTCTGCAGCAAGAATCCTCAAAAGAAGGTTGTTTAATAGATTTAGACAAATCAAATTCAACCTTTTCTTCACCAATAGTTAAGGATACCTTACCATTTTTGACATCAATAATAGCACCTGCGGTAGCTAAGAAAGGTCTACCAAGAATAATAGGGATTTGTTTATCTTCATCCATTTCAAGTACAACAAAATCAGCTGGAATGAAGAATTTACCTACTCTTGTAGGAACATCCTCCAAGATGCCTATTGGGTATTTGACGGATCTATCCGCCAATTGAAGGGAGATTGTTGTAGGCTTTAGTTCACCCAACTCTAATTTATTACACACGAGTGGGGCATAAGACTTACACTAGCCCCCAAATCACACAGAGCTTTATCAAAATTAGTATTACCAATCAAGCAAGGAATAGAGAAGCTACCTGGATCTTTTAATTTAGGAGGCAATTTGTTTTGAATTAAAGCGCTGTACTCCTCAGTTAATGCCACAGTTTCATACTCTTCTAACTTTCTTTTATTAGACAAAATATCTTTTAAGAACTTAGCATAGGTAGGCATTTGTTGTAAAGCTTCAGTGAAAGGTATGTTAATATATAACTTCTTAAGGACTTCTAAGAAACTTCTAAACTGCTTATCTAATTTAGCCTTAGCTAACCTTTGAGGAAATGGAACTGGGGGTTGGTAAGGTTTAGGAGGTACATACTTAGACACTTTTTCATCTTCTTCTTTTTCTTCTAAGGTTTGTGTCTTAGTTGTTTCTTTTCCTCATCCTTCTTTTCCTTATCACTTTCATTTTTAGCTTCAGGAACTTCTAATTTCTTACCACTTCTTAAGGTTACAAAGATTACAGCCTCAGAGGGATTCACCTCGGGTTTACCTCGAAACTTGCCTTGAGGTCTAAGGAAGAACTAGCTTGTTGAGCAATTTGATTTTCTAACATTTTTCCATGAATGGCTAAATTGTCTACCTTAGAAGTTAGTTCTTTAATCGCATCACTCACTATCTTACCCTGCTGTCTAAACTCATCATTTTGCTTTGTTTGAGAATTAACAAAATTTTCTAAAAGAGACTCTAGTTTAGACTTTTGTACCTGGGGGTAGCCTGAGGAGGGTCTACCTTGTGCAGCTTGATCTTGATTGTTTCGATAAGAAAAATTCGGGTGATTTCTCCATCCTGGATTGTAAGTAGGGGCATAGGGATCATTTTGTCTTTGGCCAAAACCATTGACAACATCTACATGTTCAGTTGATGACTTATCTCCTGATTGACAATTAACTATAGAGTGTCCCCGCATGCCACAAAACTCACAAGAAACAAGTAGAAGTACTATTTGCATTAACACTAGCTTTAGATTTTTCCATTTTATCAAAACGTTGATTTAATGCATCAAATTTAGACATAATTAAATCAACACCATCTACCTCGAACTTACCACCGTAAATCTTTTTCAATTGTTGCCTCTTTCAACGCCCCAATTATTATGATTAGCAAAGAATGTTTTCAATGATAGCGAAGCTTCACGAGATTTGCTCATAAAAGCTCCTTCTGCAGCTGAGTCTAAGGTAACTTTGGCGGAGTAAGACAGACCATTGTAGAAGGTGTGTACAATTAGCCATTTGGGAAGTCCATGATGTGGACAAGCTTGTAAATATGCCTTGTACCTTTCCCATGCTTCTGACAAGGATTCTCCATCTTTCTGAGCAAAAGAGGTGATTTGAGATCTCAAATGAGCAGTTTTGGAAGGTGGAAAGAACTTATCCAAGAAGGCTTGCTCTAACTGCTCCCATGTGGTGATAGTATTAGCAGGTACTGACTTTAACCATGCCCTTGCTTTACCTGATAAAGAAGACATAAACAATCGAAGACGAATAGCATCAATAGGTGCACCTTCAATCTTGATGGTGTCACAGTTTTCCAAAAAGGTTTCGATGTGTTCGGTCGGATCTTCAGCAGGTAGTCCATTGAATTGGTGTTGTCGGATCATTGACAACAAAACAGGAGGTATGGTGAAGTGAGTAGCTGTAATTTCAGGCCTTGCGATTCCAGATCGCAAGCCTCTTGCTGCAGGTGTGGCATACTCCTTAAGAGGTCTATTGTCATCATTTTCAGCCATGGTTGCAGCTATTCGTGCTTGTTCTGCTTCTCTTTGCTTCTTCTCTTTCCTTATCGCGCGAAGAGTTCTTTCGATTTCTAGGTCGGCTTCAATAAGGCTTCCAGTACTCCGAGTTCTTCGCATTCAAAAATTACTACAGAGAGGAAAGAAGAAAAATAGATCACAGAAATAAAAATACTTACTAAATAAAAAAAATAAAAAAAATAAAAATAAAGAAAACAAAAAACTATAAACAGGACTATTTAATATAAATCAATTAAAAATAATTAAATTAAATAGCAATAAGACGCAACGCAAGAATCTACGCCAAAAACTTGGTGGGAAAAATCCGCAAGTGTACGGTTTTGTCGTCAAGTAATAAAAAGATATCGAACCACAAGGACTGGCTACGCTAAATAAATTAATTCGGTGTTACTTAATTTAAATTAAACAGCGAGAAAATATTTAAAGGATGTTGTTGGAACGTAGTGACAGAAAATAAATAAAAGATAAAAAGATATTTTTTTTTGTTTTTGTAAATAAAAGTTTTCTAGGACATGAGATACCACAATAATGCTCTGAGAATTCAAATTAATAAATCTAACATTAATATTGAAATCATTTGAAGGCAAGTTAACCGGAAATACTAAACGTCCACTGTCGTGGTACAAAAGCGTGCTAAGTTGAATTCAATCCCTACTTTCGTGGTAATCTCATTCAACAAAACCCATTGAGCTCTTTGAAAACTTGTTTTATCCTCGAAGGATTAAAAACTACTTTCGTGATTTTAATCCTAAGTTTAGTTATTATAATTCCAATAAACAAGTCCGCCTTTCAGTTTATCCTCAGTTATCTAACACATGCAAATAAGTGATCAGCAAATTTACAAGAAATAATAACGATAATAACCAAATCAATTCATGCAAATTAATAATAGAGTATCAAGTATTCAGCTCAGAAACATTAGAGGGCAGAGCCCAAAAATCCTAAAAATAAATAAACTACTCAGACATAATTATAAGTGACATATTACAAATCAAGTAAAGCAAAAATAGATATTACTTGGAAGGAGAATGCAAAAAAAACTCTACCCCTCGATTCCTCTGTATCTCGATCCCCTGGCCTTCACCTCTTTTCCTCTATTTATAGAGGAAACAATTTGCTCAAGAAAAATCCAATTTGTTCACGTCACTTTATTTTTCAAAGACAGCTAATGAATTGTTGGTTACTTGTACTTAATTTATTCAATTCCAAATAAGCTGCACCGCCATTGAAAAATAGGAAGGCAACTTTGACTTTTTCAATAAGAAATTAGCTGGACTTTTCATGATGCATCTCACTTCTTTCTTCTTCTTCAACGCTGATGGACTACCTTTTACTAATTTGAACTTGCTTTTCTTGCTTTGTCACCATCGGCTCACCAACATAATTTATTTTAATGTGCCTTGCTTTTAATTGGACAACAACTTGCCTAGTAACAAATTCATCCCAAATTCTTTATGTCTGCCAACGTGAATTCAAATGATGCGCCGCCTCTTTCTTTTATTTTGTGCTGGCTTATATTTTTCACCACTTTGCATAATTTTCCATTCCTGCACAATGTAGAATAAAAGAGAGTGTATTTTTATATGATAATAGGCAATAATTATTCCAAATCACACTCAAATATCCCCATAAAATAATACAATAATGGTACTTGTCATCCCACTTAGTACCCATGGTCCACACTTGAATGATTTGTTCCTCTCCACAGACGGCGCCACTTGTTGAGATTCGAACAAGAAAATAATGGAACAAATATCAATGGCAACCACAAACTAAAATAAACAGCAACCAATCAATCAACACGGTGCAATAAAATCAAACAATCAAAGGAGTTGAGAGTAGAGAAGAAGACACCGCTATTTGGTTACGCAGTTCGGCCCAAAAAGATGACCTACGTCTGCGGGAAAGAGCAGTGTAACACCTGAGGACGAGATCGACATCGTCTTAGGACGACGTATCGAGACCTCGCGTCGAGATCTTGTGTCGAGACCTCGCGTCGAGATCTTGTGTCGAGATCCCGTGCCAAGATCGTTTGCCGAGGTCATTTGCCGAGCTGAGGAGACCGTGTGCACTAGCTGCTGAGCTGAGGAGGTCGGGTGTCGAGTTGATGAAGACGCGTACCGAGCTGAGGAGGTCGCATGTCGAACTGAGGAGGCCGCGTGCACGAACTCGTGTTAGAGCCTTGTGCGCTTGCACGAGCACCCTTGGTCGACATCGTGTCGAGATGATGATAACTCGTATTCTTTCGAACATTATTCAGCGTTATTATTATATTGTTTGTAATAATTATATTGTCGGCTTGCCGTTCTCGTCGCTGTGTTGTAGATCTGAACCGATAGAGTAGAGGGTAATTATGAGAGAGTAGCGATTAGACGGGTAGATTGATTGATGGGATTGGCATCTTATAGCTGAAGTTACGATTATACCCCTTCCCTCACCAGCTGTATTCACGATCAGTTTTCTCAACTACTCACTTTCTCTTTTCTTCTTTCTTCTTTCTTCTTCCTTCTGCTCTGAGTTCCTTGTTTTTCTCCAAAATCTCCATCGAAGAAACCTTGAGTTCCATCGAGACTCTGCACAAATTTTCTTCATCAATCTTGTTCATCATCATCTTCTCGACCTATATCTCACCATCTCGACCACCATCTGAGGTATGAAGAACAGATTTTTCTCTTCCTTCGTACTCGCTTAGCGCTATTTCTTCCTCTCATTTTTACCTAGTTTTATGCTTCCAAATCATGCCAAATTGATGGGTTTTCTTCTTCACGATATTACCTATCTTTCTAACCGATTATTTGAGCTTGAAAAACAAATTTCTTTCTCTGCTTTTTCTGCACCCAGGCTCAAAAACCCTTCCTTTTAATTTGTTTCGATTTCTTGTTTTAGTTGTCGTTTGTTGCTTCTGGTTGTTGTTGTTGTCGATCTATCTGTTGTAGCATCAGATAGCCTTTTTCATGAACTTTTGATCGAAAACCCCAACTTTGTGGTTAAGATTGGGATGAGAGCTAAGTGTTATTAGAACCCATAGATCGAACTAAGTTGTGCTTGTTTTAGGAAGTCTGATTCCCGAGATCGTGTGATTTCCGAATCGAGGTGTACGGGAAAGCGAATCCAAGGACGTGGAAGCAGCGGAATCCAGATCGAGAATCAGACGCGTGTCGAGGTCGATCGAGAAGCCGACGTGTCGAGGTCGATTGAGGACGGTACGTGTCGAAGTCGTTGTCGAGCTCGTTGAAGACAGCCGTGTCGAGATCGAGTAAGAGAAGTCGTTGTCGAGCTCGTTTGAAGACAGCCGTGTCAAGGTCGTTGTCGAGCAGCTTTATCTTGGAGTTCGGTAAGGGCAACTTTTAGACATTATTAAGACTTTATTTTATAGGTTATTGTGTATGGATTCCTTGATTGGTGTCGAGCTTGAAATGTTGTGAATTGTGAATTCTTTGTTGAATCGCTTCTTCATGCAGAATGTTTTTATTGCTTAAATGTCGACCGCGCTTTCTTCATGTTAAGCATGCTCTCCTTATTTGATATGTGATCAAGTAATTTTATGTGTCACTTTGATCGCGCGAGCTAATCATCGAGTGAGAGAGCTAGGAGTCGTATGGCGTTTTTGATCGACCCGGATAATCGAGGGTGCTAGGTCCCCTTTTTGTTTATGGTGGATTGGCTAGGCGTCGCATTATCGGTTTGGGGTTGGACTCGCCGATTAATGCATGGTATCGGTTTGGGGTTGGACTCGCCGCTACCTATTACGTCGGTTGGGGATGGACTTGACGATATTAGGAATAAGAGTCGAGTCGAGTCTAGAGTGAGATGGTCGAGTCACGTGTGGTGATTGAGATACATTATTGTGTTGCTTATTTCTTTATGTCGCGGCTTATCTTGTATTGTTGAGAAGTTGACCCTTTCCCGTGGTGCCTTCAATCCATGACTGCTACCCAGCGCAGGTCGAGGGCGCAGGGAACTCGACAGCAGATGATGCCGAGGAGGAGCTCGACGAGGATCAGGGCGACGACCTCTACTTGTCGTGATTGTTTATGTGTGATGGATGTTTTTTTTTTGATGACTGTACCTTGTTTTTCTTTTGGAGTAGTATGTCGTGACCAGTTTGGGCAGTGTTGTTTTGTCGTTTCAGGGTAGACTGGTGGTCTTACTTTTGGAGCAGCCCCCTGCGTGGGTGTCTGCCGGAAGTACCCCCAGGGTATGATTGCTCTTTTGAAGTCGTCATACCTTAGGTGTATTTTCTTTGTACATTTACTACTCTGTATTTTGTATATATTATTATTTCGAGTGATATATATATGTATGTTATGCATGTATGTTTTATTAGAATTTAAGTCTTGTGTCTTAGTTGCACCATGTTTCGAAAAGTCAGAATTACTCTGATGTGCACGAGTTGGTTTTAAAAAAAAAAATAGACCGTACTTTTTAAAAGGCACAAGAGTACCGTTTTTAAAACGCGTCGCATACAGGTTTAGTTGAGCTCGGTGTGTTGAGCTCGGTAACTCGAGCTCGGTATATTGAGCTCGGTAGCGGTCCGGAAACGGGTCGTTACAAGCAGCCCTCCGTTTCACTATCAAAGAGTCTTTACAAGAGAATACAATTGCTTTGAACCCCTTCCAAATGTTCAAGATGAACAATCCCAAGAGTTCTTACAACCCCTCTCTCTTTCCCTCTATGAAAAACTCTCAGAACAACAATAGAGAAAGCCTTCAATCCTCCCTCTATGATTCCCTAAGATCCCCAGGTGTTTGAATGTGTTTCCCAGCCCCTAAAACCTCACAAAGAACACTCAAGAATTGCTGCACACAACCCTAGAAAACTGCTCGCGCTCCATGGACGAAAAACATAATTCTGGTTTATAAACCAGCAATGGTGAATCGATTCACCGATAAGTGTGAATAGATTCACAGGTGCAATTCCTACACGTTTTGTGATCTTAAGTTGGTGAATCGATTCACACTCCTCCAATTCGATTCACAGTAAGTCCAAAACTTCTCTAAGGCTCCAAGACACATCATGAATCGATTCCAAAGGTCCATGATTCGATTCACACCTGTTGAAAACTCATTTCTATGACTTCCAATGATCTCCAACATGATTTTAAGTCACACCAATCTCCACAGTAGCCAAACAGTTTGGTAATTGTCTCGATATTTTTTGAGGATTTGAATTCAAACTACAACAAAAAAGAAATGATGCATTGGCTCTGCTTTCTTTCATTATTTTCTGCAACCGCCGATAACGGCTCCAAATATCAAACTAACAACACTTCTTTCAAAACTGGCAACTTAATTACCTTCTACTGCACTTAGCCACATCGAGCAACTCAGGATTTTTCTTCAACACTTCTGTGAATTTTCTTTATACACACCTTCATATGTGCATTAAGACCTCTTAAGCAAGACTTCTTCAAAATTAGGAATGACTCACTAAATCCGAACTCAAAACTTGCCTTCTCTTATACTCGAATTTTCAGCTTCCAAGCAACTTCAACATAAAGCCTTGGCAAAATGCCTCATCTTGAACGGTTCAACTTTCTACCGGAGGATAGCTTTAATTCTACTCAGCCTCATCTAGTAAGTCAATATTAACTTATACTATTTTGCACAGTAATTCACTTTATTTTTGTTGTTTACTTAATATATATTAAGTTGTTGTTTGTACGCGATGATCGCAAGGATACAGGGTATCCTCCAAGGCATGGTTGGAAAACGGGAGGTCCAAGAGAAGACCCCAACCATTGAGCATACAATAGGTATTGGTCGAGGCATGCAGCGCCTTCACTTATCAGTGAAGGAGAAAGATGACATGATCAGCGCATTAACCTTTACTTTTTTGTGTATGAATACCATGTTATGGTATTTTAATGTGTTTTTTTTTATATAATATCTTAGTGTATTTTGGATATAATATTTTACCTTTAAAATTAAACAATAAGTGACAAATTTAAAAAAAAAATCACTTCTAATAGTTAGGTTCACAAAACATAGCAATATATATTTTTGTGTGTGTGTGTACAAAATTACAATAAGTGCATAGTTTTAAAAAAACCTAAAAATTAACCTCTGGTTATTAAATTACGTACGTTATGTTCACGTTCGAAAGTTAATATCTGGAGTATCATCCAAGAGTTTATATCCGGACACCACCATACAAAGGAACTAGATGTTAACTTCCGGACGTTGTAAATTATCTGGAAGTTAAATTTCGAAAGGCAATTTTCCCACGAACTGAATACATACTTTCCAAAAGTTAACTTAAGAACAATGACATTTTGGAATTTTTATTTTATTTTAAAAAAGACTATATAAGGGAGTGTATTGGCAAAATGAGGTGTTAATAGTAGCTCATTTTTTTTGTCAAAAGAGTAGCCCCTTAAGCAAGTGCTTTGATCCTTCGAGCACCTATGGGTAGCTACCCGAAAAGAGAAAAGCTCAATGGCAATTTAACTTCCTCTCAGCGGAATGGTATGTACTTGCAGCTAGTTATTGCTTGCCCCTCTATCAAAGGCCCATGATTTTAACACCTCCCTCATTTAATTTTCTCACCTCCCCTCCCTCAAAAATCCTCATTTTACCCTCTTCTTCCTCAACTCTCTCTCTCTCAACTCAATCTTCACCTCCCTCTGGTCATACACCACCATGGCTATGGCCACTGAAGCAAAACCAAGAAAACCGTGAAAATCACGTTAATCCAAGCCACTAAACAGCAACGCGAAGAAGCAGAGAAATCAAGGAGGTGAAACAAGAATCGGGAAAATTATCGCCATTCACATCCTTGATTTCAACGGAAAATTATTGCCATCTTTACGAATTCAATTGAATCGAACAGATCCCAAATCCCATCTTATCGCCATCTCTACCCGTTTGAGTGATTTCAACGGAGAAACAAATAGACGCAGAGAGTTTCGCCGAATACGTGTTGATGTCAGTGTTTTTTTTCTGAAAAATTAATACTTCCGGATTCTTGTTTTCGGTATGTCCCGGAATCAAGTATCTGGATGGATATAAAAAAAACTACTTCCAGATTTTTATTGCCGGGACATTCCGGAAACAAGAATCCGGAAGTGTTAATTTTTCAGATCTAGCAAAAAGGGAGGTGAAATAACGTTATTCAAAAACACTTCCGGATTCTTATTGTCGAGATATTCCGAAAACAAGAATTCGAAAAATTTAAATCTAGCAAAAAAAAAGATGAAGCATCGCGTACGAGAAAAGTAAAAAAGTATTTTAGAATTTTTAAGAAAGAAAGGAGGTGGTAAAATTAAACCGGAGAGGCCAAAAAATAAAAGCCCTCTATAAAAAACAAAAGAAAGATTCGGCTTGTTTTTTTTTTGATAGGCAAATGTTAGTTGTTAGAAATGTTAGTTTCCCGGGTTTGAACCCGGGACCTCCAGCTTAAACTCCTTCAGTGTCCCTTAGCTCACCAACCGAGCTACCTACTTGGGACAAAGATTCGGCTTGTGATTGGGCATTTGGGCTCCCAAACCAGCCATTTCCAATGCCTATTGCACAGCAACGGTGCACGCATGCCAGGGTAGATATGAAAATGATTTTTTAGTTTCAGCAGCTTAACTGCGCTTTAGATTAGTACCCAAAAAAAAAATTGCGCTTTAGATTAGCATATTTGATATTTCAGAGAAGTAGTAATAGTCTTTCTTATAACTACGCTAATTAGTACCCAAAAAAATTGCGCTTTAGATTAGCATATTTATATTTCAGAGAAGTAGTAATAGTCTTTCTTACAACTTTTTAAGCGAATTAAAAAATAATTATTTTCTAGAATTAGGTCGTACCCAAATATTGAGACTTAAAATTCCTGCAATGTAGAATTACTATCATTTTTTGTGTCTTGAATAAATAATCGGTAATAATTTTGTTTTTTTTTTTTTTTTGATAAAATCGGTAATAAATTTGTATATTGTTGTTTTACAATATTCAAAGACAAAACTGAGATCTATTTTTTAAGAAAAATATCCTTATAATGCCACTTTAAAGGGATTTGGACCCTTTTTTTTAATAATAGAACATAATTATGTTAGACAGAATAAAACACAATATTTTATAACAAATGTTTTTTACCGGAATTTTATAATAAATGTTAATGAATCCATATGCCATTTACATTACTTGCTAGTACAAATTAAAAACTATAAGGCATTCTTCAAAAAAAAAAAAATACTATAAGGCATTAGATTTATTTATTTTTTGACAAAAGAAAAACTAATTCATTTCATTAATAACCAAAACCATAATACATCTGATAACTTCGTCATAAATTTGAAGACTAGCGATATATGTAGCCACCCCTATTAAAGTGTGAGCAACTACACGAGCTTACCTTTTAATAAACTCTACCAAAGAGTTGGGAAAATCATGACTCATACAATTTGATAAAATAGCCCTATATTTATTTTGTGTTACCAATTGACTTCAAACACAAGAGGGGGGTGAATTGTGATAGCGGTGCTTATATAAAGAATTACAGAAAATAAATGACTGAATAATAAATAAAGAACAAAAATAAATAAAGTGCTTGAATGATAAAGAGACAGAGAACAAAGAAGAGCACGCAGCAATTTATACAGGTTCGGCCACCAAACACCCCTGTGGCCTACGTCCTGTCCCCAAAGCAAACCACTATGGGATTTTCACTAAAACACTAGCTTTTAAATCAGGTTCACCTACAAACCTTTCCACCTGTAAACCAGAGAAATACGTTCAAGAGATATCACCTCTATATGAACACCTTGGGATTCCTACCCAAAAATAAATGATTTTCACAAATAAAATGAGACGAAAAAGATACACTCAATAGTGCAGATATAACAAATTGAAGCTCAAATAATACAACTCAAATTTTGTAGAATAAAAAGACTCTCAGAAAATTGTGCTCAAATAAGTGTGAGTGATGAAAAATATTTGACAGAGTTTTTGGCACAAAAATTAAGCACTGCGTTGTTGTATTTTCGTGTTATAAGAAAGAGCACAGCGTTGTTTATTTATAGACCGACTGAGGAGCGTTTGCCCGTTGAGTTGATTTGTCCGTTGGAAGATTTGACCGTTGCACAGGGATCTGTCCGTTGGAATTTGTCCGTTGCGTTGAAAACACGGAGACGGCTCGGCATACGACCTCTGAAGACAGCTCGGCAGACGACCTCGCCACACAGCTCGACAGACGACCTCGGCACACAGCTCTGTATACGACCTCCTCATCAGCTCGGTCCTCATAGCTCGGCACGCGACCTCATCAGCACGACACGCGACCTCGGTAAGCGACCTCATCAGCTCGACACGGATCATCAGCTCGGCACGCGACAAGAGCTCATCACGCGACCTCGGTAAGCGACCTCATAAGCTTGACACGCGACCTCCTCCTCAGTTCGACATACTACTTCCTCAGAGCTCAACATCCGACTTCCTCCTCAGCTCGACATCCGATTTACTCAGAGCTCGACATACGACTTCCTCAGATCTCGACACGCGACTTAATCCTCAGCTCGACATCCGAGCTCCTCAGCTCGACATTCGACACGAGATATGCATGTCAAAATATTTTGTGCGTGTGTGATTTAATTTTAATTGAGAGCTTTTTATTACTACTTACAAATTGTCTTAATAAAGATAAATAAATACCCAGAACCCAAAGACTTGAGAAACAATCATTCTTGATACGCGTCTTGGTATTCTTTTCCACTTTTTGCACGGTTGACTATTTGCAAAGCTCCCTTTTGTCAATCATCAAAATCATCCTGTCAAGGCATGTATTCACAGACTCCCCCTTTTTGATGATGACAAACATCTCATGGAGGGAATTTAGTAAAATATAATCATGATATAGCAATGAGATATAAGCATGGTTTTTCAATAAAAGATATCAGAGTTTAAGCACAATATTTAGAAAAACTCTCTCTCACAATAGGCAATACTTAAAATATCACTCCCCCTGAATCATGCATTCATGTAACTCTCCCCCTTTTGGCAACATCAAAAAGTGGGAAAGACAAATAAAGCAAGGCATATATTCAGGATTAAACAAGCATATTTTGATAGTTACGTGATACCAAGCTTGGTGTGTGATGATGAGTGGTTGGACATGATTAGCTAGTTGCATAAGACAAATCGTCACCCACTCATTATTAGTACTTAAAGAAAATGGAAGGGAAAAGACCTGCATAAACTCGTTAGCACACTCAAACGCCCAAGTTAGAATTTATTCAAAAAGAAAATGCAATCACAAAAATACTCAATGCATGATTGGTCTAAAATTCCCAATTCAGTTCTAATAAAAAAGAAAGTTTCCTTAGGCAAAGGTTTAGTAAAAATATCTGCAAGTTGTCTAGATGTTTCCACAAACTCAATCATGCAATCACCTTTTTGAACATGATCTCTAATAAAATGGTGCCTAATCTCTATGTGTTTAGTCCGAGAGTGATAAACCGGATTTTTCGTGAGGTTTATGGCACTAGTATTGTCGCACTTAATTGGAACAGTTTTCAGATTGATTCCATAATCATTCAACTGTTGTTTCATCCAAATAATTTGTGCACAACAACTGCCTGCTGCAACGTGTAACACCTGAGGACGAGATCGACATCGTATTAGGACGACGTATCGAGACCTCGACCAAGACCTTGTGTCGAGATCCCGTGACTAGATCGTTTGCCGAGATCTTTTGTCGAGCTGATGAGACCACGTGCACTAGGCTGGCCGGTGAGGAGGTCGGGTGTCGAGTTGATGAAGTCGCGTACCGAGCTGATGAGGACGCAAGTCGAGCTGAGGAGACCGCGTTCACGAACTCGTGTTAGAACCTTGTACGTTTGCACGAGCACCCTTGTCGACATCGTGTCGAGATGACACCTCGTATTCTTTCGAACGTTACTCAGCGTTATTATTATATTGTTGTAATTATTACATTGTCGGCTTGCCGCTGTGAAGCAGTAGAGGGTAATTATGAGAGGAACGAGTTAACGGGTAGATGATTGATGGGATTGGCATCTTATAGCTGGAGTTACGTTTATACCCCTATCTCGCCAGCTGTATACCACGACCGATTCCCTCACACTCATTTCTCTTTTCTTCTTTCTTCTTCCTTCCTTCTGCTCTGTGTTTCGTTGTTTTCTTTAAAAATCTTCATCGACGAAACCGTGAGTTCCATCGAGATTCTGCACAAGCTTTCTTCATCAATTTTGTTCATCATCAACTTCTCGACCCATATCTCGTCGGATCGACCATCACCGTTGAGGTATGAAGAACAGATTTTTATCTTCTTCGTGCTACTGTTTAGCGCTAATTCTTCTTCCATTTTTAACCAGTTTTATGCTTCCAAATCATATCAAATTGATGGGTTTTCTTATTCACAATATTACCTATCTTTTTAACCGATTAATTGGGCTTATAAAACAAATTTCTTCCTCTGTTTTTCTGCAATCGGCAGTGCCCAGAAACCTCCATTTTTGGTTCATTTCGATTTTCTTGTTTTTCATTTGTTGTTCTGGTTATTGTTGTTGTCGATCTATCTGTTGAAGCATCAGATAACTTTTTCATGAAATTTTGATCGAAATCCCTAACTTTGTGTTAGAGGAAAAATATCTTTCAGTTCTTGAGTATTATATTTTCTGGGTTGTGGTTGAGTTTGGGATGAGAGTTAGATGTATTAGACCCATAGATCGATCTGAGTTGTGTTTGTTTTAGGAAGTCTGATTCCCGAGATCGAGTGAATTCCGAATCAAGGTGTACGGGAAAGCGAATCCAAGGACGCTAAGCAAAGCAGAATCCGTAACGAGGATCAGACGTGTCGAGGTCGACCGAGAAGCGACCGTGTCGAAGTCGTTGTCGAGTTCGTTGAAGACAGCCGTGTCGAGATCGAGTAAGAGAAGTCGTTGTCGAGCTCTTAGAAGACAGCTGTGTCGAGGTCGTTGTCGAGCAGCATTAACTTGGAGTTCGGTAAGGGCAACTCCTAGATATCTCTAAGGCTTTATTTTATAAGTCCTTAAGTAAGAGCATTTCATATTCTACGTGGTTATGTTATTGTGTATGGATTTCCTGATTTGTGTCGAAATGAAATGTTGTGATATGATTGAGTTTTTGCATGTACTTAATATGTGATTGAATATATGTCGTGAAGTGTGTATTGCATGTTGAATTGCGTTTCTTCATGTCGAGCTTGCTCTTTTATTTGACATGCGGTTGAATATCTTGTGTTTAACTCTTTGAATATCGTGATGCTTAATTGTTCATCGAGTGAGCGAGCTAGGTGAGTCGTATGACGTTTTGAGCCGTGACCGGATAATCGAGGGTGCTAGGTCCCCTTTTTGTTTACGGAGATTGACTAGACGCCGCCACGCCACTGACCTGAGCCGACCGCCCTAGGGAGAGCGAGGATCCCAAGGCTTCGGCTGGACTTTCCGACATACCTGACGGCGCGTGTGCATTCGGAAATTGTCGAGTCGAGAGAAAATGGATTTGTGAGTTGTGTCGAGTTTAGAGTGAGATGGTCGAGTCACGTCGGTGAATGTTATACCTTGCTGTGTGCTTATTTTTATGTCGAGCTTATCTTAAATTGTTGAGAAGTTGACCCTTTCCCGTGGTGCCTTCAATCCATGACGGTTACCCAGGCGATGTCGAGGCGCGAGGAACTCGGCGATGAGACGATGCCGAGGAGGAGCTCGACGAGGACCCGAGTGACGACCTCTATCTGTCGTGATTGTTTATTTGTTGGATGTTTGTTTTTCTGAGGACTGTACTTGTTTTTCTTTTGTGTTCGAGGTCGTGACCAGTTTGGGCAGTGTTGTTTTGTTGCTCTGAGGGTAGACTGGTGGTCTTACTTTTGAGCAACCTGCGTGGGAGTCTGGAGGAAGTACCCCCAGGGTATGATTACTCTTTTGAAGTTGTCGTACCTTAGGTGTATTTTCTTTGCACATTTGCTACTCTGTATTTTGTATACATTATTATTTCGAGTGATATATATATGTGTATGTTATGCATGTATGTTTTATTAGAATTTAAGTCTTGTGTCTTAGTTGCACCATGTTTCGAAAAGCTGTAATTACTCTGATGTGCACGAGTTGGTTTTATAAAAAAATATATATATCGTATTTTTAAAAAGGCACAAGAGTTTTGTTTTTAAAACACATCTCATATAGGTTTTGTTACCAATTGACTTCAAACACAAGAGGGGGGTGAATTGTGATAGCGGTGCTTATATAAAAAATTACAGAAAATAAATGACCGAATAATAAATAAAGAACAAAAATAAATAAAGTGCTTGAATGATAAAGAGACAGAGAGCAAAGAAGAGCACGCAGCAATTTATACAGGTTCGGCCACCAAACACCCCTGTGGCCTACGTCCTGTCCCCAAAGCAAACCACTATGGGATTTTCACTAAAACACTAGTGGGATTTTCACTAAAACTATGGGTTTATGGTACCCCAAAGGTGCTGACTGCACACTTATTGGGTACTCGGATTCTGATTTTGCGGGTTGCAAAATGGACCGAAAAAGCACTAGTGGGACATGTCACTTACTTGGGAATGCCTTGGTCTCATGGCATAGTAAGAAACAAGCCAGTGTGGCTTTGTCCACTGCTGAAGCGGAATACGTTGCAGCAGGCAGTTGTTGTGCACAAATTATTTGGATGAAACAACAGTTGAATGATTATGGAATCAATCTGAAAACTGTTCCAATTAAGTGCGACAATACTAGTGCCATAAACCTCACGAAAAATCCGGTTTATCACTCTCGGACTAAACACATAGAGATTAGGCACCATTTTATTAGAGATCATGTTCAAAAAGGAGATTGTGTGATTGAGTTTGTGGAAACATCTAAACAACTTGCAGATATTTTTACTAAACCTTTGCCTAAAGAAAGCTTCTTTTTTATAAGAACCGAGTTAGGAATTTTAGATCAATCATGCATTGAATGACTGCGTGTGAGTGCATTTTATTATGAATAAATTCTAACTTGGGCGTTTGAGTGTGCTAACGAGTTTATGCAGGTCTTTTCCCCTTCCATTTTCTTTAAGTACGGAATAATGAGTGGGTGACGCATTTGTCTTATGCAACTAGCTAATCATGTCCAACCAGCTCATCTGTCACACACCAAGCTTGGTATCACGTAACTATCAAAATATGCTTGTTTAATCCTGAATATATGCCTTGCTTTATTTGTCTTTCCCACTTTTTGATGTTGCCAAAAGGGGGAGAGTTACATGAATGCATGATTCAGGGGGAGTGATCTTTTAAGTATTGCCTATTGTGAGAGGGAGTTTTTCTAAATATTGTGCTTAAACTCTGATATCTTTTATTGAAAAACCATGCTTATATCTCATTGCTATATCATGATTATATTTTACTAAAAACCCTCCATGAGATGTTTGTCATCATCAAAAAGGGGGAGTCTGTGAATACATGCCTTGACAGGATGATTTTGATGATTGACAAAAGGGAGCTTTGCAAATAGTCAACCGTGCAAAAAGTGGAAAAGAATACCAAGACGCGTATCAAGAATGATTGTTTCTCAAGTCTTTGGGTTCTGAGTATTTATTTATCTTTATTAAGACAATTTGTAAGTAGTAATAAAAAGCTCTCAATTAAAATTAAATCACACACGCACAAAATATTTTGACATGCATATCTCGTGTCGGATGTCGGTGAGGAGCTCGGATGTCGTTGAGGATTAAGTCGCGTGTCGAGATCCGAGGAAGTCGTATGTCGAGCTCTGAGTAAATCGGATGTCGAGTTGAGGAGGAAGTCGGATGTTGAGCTCGAGGAAGTAGTATGTCGAATCGAGGAGGAGGTCGCGTGTCAAGCTTATGAGGTCGCGTCTGGGAGTCGCGTGATGAGCTCTTGTCGCGTCGAGCCGATGATCCGTGTCGGCCGATGAGGTCGCCATCGAGGTCGCGTGTCGTCCGATGAGGTCGCGTGCGTCGAGCTATGAGGACCGAGCCGATGAGGAGGTCGATATCAGAGCCGCAGTGCCGAGGTCGTGGTGCCGAGGTCTTTGACGAGCCGTTCAGAGGTCATATGCCGAGCCGTGTGTCGAGGTCGTCTGTCGAGCCGTGTGGGGAGGTCGTCTGCCGAGCTGTCTTGAGAGGTCGTATGCCGAGCCGTCTCCGTGTTTTCAACGCAACGGACAAATTCCAACGGACAGATCCTGTGCAGCGGTCAAATCTTCCAACGGACAAATCAACTCAACGCAAACGCTCCTCGGTCGGTCTATAAATAAAACGCTCTGCTCTTTCTTACAATAAAACAACAACAATACAACAACGCAGTTGCTTAATTTTTGTGCCAAAAACTCATCAAATATTTTTCATCACTCACACTTATTTGAGCACAATTTTCTGAAAGTCTTTTATTCTACAAAATTTGAGTTGTATTATTTGAGCTTCAATTTGTTATATCTGCACTATTGAGTGTATCTTTTTCGTCTCATTTTATTTGTGAAAATCATTTCTTTTTGGGTAGGAATCCCAAGGTGTTCATAGAGAGGTGATATCTCTTGAACGTATTGCTCACAGTTTAGAGTTGTAAAGGTTTCTAGCTGAACCTGATTTAAAAGCTAGTGTTTTAGTGAAAATCCCATAGTGGTTTGCTTTGGGGATAGGACGTAGGCCACAGGGGTGTTTGGTGGCCGAACCTGTATAAATTGCTGCGTGCTCTTCTTTGCTCTCTGTCTCTTTATCATTCAAGCACTTTATTTATTTTTGTTCTTTATTTATTATTCGGTCATTTATTTTCTGTAATTTTTTATATAAGCACCGCTATCACAAAGTTTATCTTTTTCAAAACGAAGCTTTGGTAAGCCAATTACTAAGTCTTTACGAACCAATTTATTAAGATGATCCATGTGAATATGAGCCATTCTTCTATGCCATAGCCAAGATTCATTCTCTTTACTAAAAAGACAGCATGCATCATTTGAAGGTAGTTCATCTAAATTAACCATATAGATATTTCCAATTCTAGATCCAACAAAAACTGTACTTTTATTAAAAGAATTTACGACCATGCATTTTGAAGAATCAAATATAACATTATTGCCTTTGTCAGAAAGTTGACTAATACTTAGCAAGTTATGTTTCAAACCTTCCACATACAAGACATTCTCTATAATGGGATTAGGACTCTTACCAATAGAACCAATCCCAAGAATTTTACCTTTGTTGTTGTCACCATACCTGGGACATAACCACTATTCTTAGGTACCAATGAGGAGAACTTGCTTTTGTCTCCTGTCATGTGCTTTGAACACCGCTATCAAGATACCAATTTAAGTCCTTGGCTTTCAAGCACACCTACAACAACAAATCATATTTTAACCTTTGGTACCCAAACCATCTTGGGTCCATATGAGTTAGTCTTGGGCAAGGTGCCCTTTGGAATCCACATATTTTTGCCAACTACATTTTTATTCTTTCTAATATTGCAAATAGAGGCGGTGTGACCATTTCTACCACAAAGTGAAAGCATTTAATGAAAGGACTACTTGAGGGTTTGTTGTGATTGATGAGTTTAAAAGATTTTTCATGAATTTTTGGATGATAACCTAAACCAGCTTTTCCAAAAATACCTTTTTGGTTTCCTAACATAATGTTTAGATTATCTCTTCCCATCGTAAATTTTGCAAGAGTGTTATTTAAATCCTTAACCTTATTTTTCAAAACAGTACACTCATTGCATTTTAAAACTTCATCCTTTTTATTTTCACAAGATATGGGAGAAGAAGTTTCAATCACAGCAACTTGTTTTTCTTTAAGAATCACTATCTCTTTGTTTAAAATTTCAATTTTTGATTCAAGAGAAGAGATGGTTTTCTTAGAAGAAAGAACAATTTTTCCAAGTTTAATCGTTTCATTATTTAATTCTTCACAAGCAATAAGCGACTCATCATAAGTTAAAGGAGATTCGAGTTCAAGAGCATTTACCTCATCCTCCTCGTGTTTTGCCATGAGACATAAGTTGGCCTCGGTAGTACCTTCATGGGTCAATAGAAGGGTGTCCCACATTTCTTTAGCAGCCTTGCAATTTGAGACCCTATAGAACTCATCGTAGCTTAAAGCGTATGATGATGTTCTTAGCTTTCAAATTGTATTGGACCTTTTTCTTATCATCTTCGGTCCAAAGTGATCTTGGTTTGTCTACCACTGCATCATTAATTGATTGAGTGGGGACAAATGGACCATTTTCCACAAAGATCCCAAATATCAAGATCAACACCCTCAAGAAAGATTTGCATTCTATCCTTCCAATAACCATACCCTCACCATTGAAAAATGGGGGTCTGTTCATGGAAGTTCCCTCGTAATTGTTTGAAGTCATTCTCTTGAGACAGTTAAGTCCTTTATACAAGATTCTAGCTCTGATGCCAATTGTTACCAATTGACTTCAAACACAAGAGGGGGGTGAATTGTGAAAGCGGTGCTTATATAAAAATTACGTAAAAATAAATGACCGAATAATAAATAAAGAACAAAAATAAATAAAGTGCTTGAATGATAAAGAGACAGAGAGCAAAGAAGAGCACGCAAAGAATTTATACGAGTTCGCCACCAAACACCCTGTGGCCTACGCCCCGTCCCCAAAGCAAACCACTATGGGATTTTCACTAAAACACTAGCTTTTAAATCGAGTTCACTAGAAACCTTTACAACTCTAAACCAGAGCAATACGTTCAAGAGATATCACCTCTCTATGAACACCTTGGGATTCCTACCCAAAAATAAATGATTTTCACAAATAAAATGAGACGAAAAAGATACACTCAATAGTGCAGATATAACAAATTGAAGCTCAAATAATACAACTCAAATTTTGTAGAATAAAAAGACTTTCAGAAAATTGTGCTCAAATAAGTGTGAGTGATGAAAAATATTTGACAGAGTTTTTGGCACAAAAATTAAGCACTGCGTTGTTGTATTGTTGTTGTTGTATTGTAAGAAAGAGCAGAGCGTTTTATTTATAGACCGACTGAGGAGCGTTTGCCCGTTGAGTTGATTTGTCCGTTGGAAGATTTGACCGTTGCACAGGGATCTGTCCGTTGGAATTTGTCCGTTGCGTTGAAAACACGGAGACGGCTCGGCATACGACCTCTGAAGACAGCTCGGCAGACGACCTCGCCACACAGCTCGACAGACGACCTCGACACAGCTCGGCATATGACCTCTGAACAGCTCGTCAAAAGACCTCGGCACACGACCTCGGCACACAGCTCTGTATACGACCTCCTCATCAGCTCGGTCCTCATAGCTCGGCACGCGACCTCATCAGCACGACACGCGACCTCGGTAAGCGACCTCATCAGCTCGACACGGATCATCAGCTCGGCACGCGACAAGAGCTCATCACGCGACCTCGGTACGCGACCTCATAAGCTTGACACGCGACCTCCTCCTCAGTTCGACATACTACTTCCTCAGAGCTCAACATCCGACTTCCTCCTCAACTCGACATCCGATTTACTCAGAGCTCGACATACGACTTCCTCAGATCTCGACACGCGACTTAATCCTCAGCTCGACATCCGAGCTCCTCAGCTCGACATCCGACACGAGATATGCATGTCAAAATATTTTGTGCGTGTGTGATTTAATTTTAATTGAGAGCTTTTTATTACTACTTACAAATTGTCTTAATAAAGATAAATAAATACTCAGAACCCAAAGACTTGAGAAACAATCATTCTTGATACGCGTCTTGGTATTCTTTTCCACTTTTTGCACGGTTGACTATTTGCAAAGCTCCCTTTTGTCAATCATCAAAATCATCCTGTCAAGGCATGTATTCACAGGTTTATGTTGAGCTTGGTGTGTTGAGCTCGGTAACTCGAGCTCGGTATATTGAGCTCGGTAGCGGTCCGGAAACGGGTCGTTACATTGTTGGTATCAGAGCAGTTCGGTTCTGACCGAGCTGTGCATAGGAGATTTGGACTGGTCACTGTGTCGGGTTATGTGTTGGGTACCTAGTTGTATTATGTTGATTGCTGTTTGATTAAGTGAAGCACTTATTGCTTGAGAAATTGTTTGAACTGTTTCTTGATTGAAGCAGTGTGTTTTAACACATCCTTGTTGTGAGATTCTGACAGGGTTTTGAACTTTGTGGAATCTAATGCCACCAGAGGAATACGATATCCGCAACCGAGAACGCCGACATGGAACGAGCTATTCAAGCTTATGACCGAGATGGCGGCAGCCATGGCTCAACAATCACCGCCAGAACTCAACAGTTAACGCGATGGCTCAACAGACGGCAGCGTTAACTCGCAGAACTTGCAAAGAACAAAGAACGAGCGTAACGAAATGTCAAGCGAGAGGATCGCGGACTTCAGGAAGCATGATCCACCGGGTTCTACGGTGAGCCAAATCCGGATAAAGTTGATCTTTGGATGCAAGAGATCGAGAAGATCTTGAGGCACTTCATTGCAGGACAACGTGAAGGTCGACTATGCCACCTACTTACCGCTAGGAGACGCAGAGTATTGGTGGAGAGGAGTGAAGCAACGCGTTTATAGCGAACATCGCGAGATGACACGGGAGCTTTTTCGTGAAAGGTTCTTGGACAAGTACTTCCTGACATCGCACGCAGCCGAGAAGGCGGGAATTTCTTCAATCGGCAGAAGGCAACTCGGCGGTGTCCGAGTATGCGCCAAGTTCAAATCGTTGGCAGGTATTTCAGTCCATTTCGTGGACCGAGTTGACCAGAGATGGTTGAGTGAGAGATTCCAACGGGGATTGAGATTCGACATTGAAGTCGATGGTGTCGTTGAGGATCGAAATCTCCAAGAGCCGATTGATCGCCGTGGTCGAGGTAGAAGGAGTAAGGAGCCACAAGAAGAAGACCGTTGTGGGCGACGGTGAGACCCAGTGCGGGCGTAGATTTGCACGTAAAGGGAACCCACCGCAGAAGAGGCCTTACGACCGACCTCGGGGGAACAACAACAGGGGGACGATCGTCCGATGACCCAAGTACCGAGGAGTGGAGGTCGGACCGATGTCGAGGTGATTTGCTACCGATGTGGAAAGTCGGGACATTACGCGAGTAATCGTACTCGAAGGAGGAGGTGTGTTTCAACCGCAAGAAGCCAGGGCATTTTGCTAAGGATTGTCCTACACCTAAAGTGAACCGACTATGCTTGCGGCAAGAGCCAAAGGAAAGCGTCAGTGGCTAAAGGCGAGTTTTACGCATGAGTGGCGAGGAAGTCGAACGAGCCGATGATCTTATCCAAGGTGAATGTGAGATCGAGGGTAAATCCTTATCCGTTCTTTTTGATTCGTGCAACCCATTCCTTTATTTCTTCCGATCAGGTGAACCATTTGAACTTATTGTGGATCGCTTACCGCTTTAAATTAGTAGTTACAACCCCAAATGCTAAAACCTTAGTCACAAACACCGCATGTCTTAATTGTGTAGTGATTATCAGTAGAAAGTTTGTGGTCAATTTGGTTTGTTTGCCTCTTGGGGCTTGGATGTTATCCTCGGGATGGATTGGTTGTCACACCACCATGTCCTTTTGGACTGTGCCCGTAAAGCTGTAATTTTTCCGGACCTTGGAGTCTCCAATTATCTTTACGCCGAACGTATTGGAGTTTCTTTGAAAGAAGGAACTAGGGAATACATGTATCTAGCTAGTTCTAAGTTTTCCAGCAGATCGGCGTGAAGAATGTACGGTGGTGTGTGATTTTGAGGGCGTTTTCGAAGACGTGCGGGATTACCACCAAGACGAGAGGTCGAGTTCTCCATCGACCGATTCCAGGAACAGACCGATTTCCAAAGCGCCATACAGATGTCTCCCGCCGAGATGAAAGAGTCAAGTCCCGTGATCGAACACTTGGAGTCGAAGCAATTCATACGACCGAGCGTGTCACCGTGGGGAGCTCGGTGTTGTTGGTTAAGAAGAAGGATGGACGATCAAGGCCGGCGTGGACTATCGCGAGCTCAACAAGGTTACCGTGGAAGAACCGTTATCCGTTACCACGTATTGACGACTTGATGGACCAACTTCGTGGAGCGGCGATCTTTCCAAGATAGACTTGAAGTCGGGCTACCATCGATTCGCGTGAAGGAGGAAGATGTCGCCAAAACAGCTTTCAGACTAGATACGGTCACTACGAGTACTTGGTGATGCCGTTTGGAGTAGCGAATCGCCAAATTGTGTTTATGGACTACATGAACAGGGATTTTCCATTCGTTTTTGGATCGATTCGTTGTAGTGTTCATCGATGACATATTGATTTACTCGAGGAACCGAGAAGAGCACGCAGAACACCTATGTCGAGTACTACGATATTACGAGATAAGCAACTCTATGCCAACTGTCGAAGTGTGAATTTTGGCTCAAGAGGTGAATTTTCTTGGTCACGTGATTTCCAGGAGAAGGGATACCGTGGATCCAATTAAGATTGAGGCGGTGATAGCGTGGGAACGACTAAGGCGATTCTGAGATCGGGAGTTTTGTCGGCTTAGCGAGGATATTACCGAAGATTCATTGAAGGTTTCTCGAAGATTGTCGCGCCTCTTACACGATCGACGAGGAAGGATCAACCTTTTGCTTGACCGAGGAGTGTGAAGCCGATTTTCAACGGCTGAAGGAGCTTTTGACGGCGCAGTGCCGATTTTGCCTCAACCGTAAGAGCCTTTCGAGGTGTATTGTGATGCGTCACACCAGGGATTGGGATGCGTCGATGCAACATCGGAAGGTGGTCGCGTATGCTTCAAGACGACTTAAGATTCACGAGAGGAACTACCCTACTCACGACTTGGAGCTAGCGGCAGATAGTTTTTGGCGTCAAGATATGGAGGCACTACCTTTATGGGAGCACTCTTCGCTTTCGGCCGATCACAAGAGCTTGAAGTACTGTTCGACCGAAGGAACTCAACATGCGTCAACGTAGATGGACGAAATTTCTCAAGGACTACGACTTTACGTTGGAATACCATCCCGGTAAGGCTAACGTAGTAGCAGATGCGTTGAGCAGAAGAGCGCTTTAACCTCGGTAATGATGATCAAGGAGTTGGAGATGCTCGAGAAGTTCCGAGATTTGAAGTCGAGTGTCGAAGTTTCACCGGAAGCCGAGATTTGGTATGCTTACTATCTCTAACAGATTGTTGGGCGAGATCCGAGACCAAAGAGTTCATGACGAGCTTATGCAAGAGAAGATTCGATTGATAGCGCAAGGAAGGCGACGAATTTCGTGCCTGAGCGACGACATCTTGAGGTGCAATGGCCGAGTGTGCGTGCCTAACGATCCGAGCCGAGGAAGTTGATTCTCGGCGAAGCGCATAAGAGCAACTTTAGTATTCATCCCTGAGTTACGAAGATGTATCAAGACTTGAAGAAGCATTTTTGGTGGTCGGAATGAAGAAGCAAGTGGCCGAGCACGTAGCTTCATGTTCGACGTGTCGAAAGCCGGTGGAGCACCAACGACTGCAGGAATGCTACAATCGCTGACGCATCAAAGATGGAAATGGGACAAGATTTCCATGGACTTCGTTGTAGGTTTGCCAAGACACGTAAGAAGAATGATTCGATTTGGGTGATCGTCGACCGATTGACCAAATCTGCTCATTTCTTGCGGTGAGGTCGACATACAACGTGGAAAAGTCGACCGAGATCTACATCGCAGAGATAGTACGACTTCATGGAATACCTCTTCGATCGTGTCGGACCGAGATCCAAGTTCACGTCTCATTTTTGGAGGGAATTGCAAGGAGCGATGGGAACCGAGCTCAGGCTTAGCTTGGCATATCATCCACGCATCGACGGCCGACCGAGAGAACGATCCAATCGCTTGAAGATTTGTTGCGAGCTTGTACGTTAGATCACCGAGGAAGTTGGGACGACGTCTTACCATTGGTGGAGTTCACATACAACAACAGCTTCCATGCGAGTATTGGGATGGCACCTTTGAAGCGCCAGTATGGACGGAAATGTCAGACGCCTCTTTGTTGGTACCAGGACGGCGAGCGAACTGTCGTAGGACCAGATATGATCCAGCAGACTACCGAGAAGATCCGTTTGATCATAGATCGGATGCGAACATCTCAAAGTCGACAGAAGAGTTATGCAGACCAACGACGTCGACCACTCGAGTTCGAGGAAGGAGAACATGTATTTCTTAGAGTCACCCCCACTACTGGAGTTGGTCGAGCGATCAAATCCAAGAAACTTACCCCTAAATTCATTGGACCTTACCAGATTCTTCGTCGTATTGGTCCAGTGGCATATCAGCTTGCCTTCCCCCCATTCTTGTCGACCATCCACGACGTCTTTCACGTCTCACAATTGCGGAAGTATGTTTCCGACCCTTCTCATGTCATCGAACCGGATGTGATTCAACTGAAGGACGACCTATCTTTTGAAGCGTCACCAAAGAAGAATCGTTGATCGGAAAGCCAAACAAATATGAACAAAGAGATTCAACTCACAAAGTTGTGTGGGATCGAGGGCGGAGATGCGACTTGGGAGCTGGAGGAGAAGATGAAGATTCAAGACTGAACTTTTACGAGGTAAGAATCTTATTTGCAATTTCGAGGACGAAATTTTTTAGAGGAGAGATTGTAACACCCGAGGACGAGATCGACATCGTACAGGACGACGATCGAGACCTCGACCAAGACCTTGTGTCGAGATCCCGTGACTAGATCGTTCACGAGATCTTTGTCGAGCCGATGAGACCACGTGCACTAGCCGCCGAAATGGTGAGGAGGTCGGGTGTCGAGTTGATGAAGTCGCTGCATCGAAATGATGAGACGCAAGTCGAGCCGAGGAGACCGCGTTCACGAACTCGTGTTAGAACCTTGCACGCTTGCACGAGCACCCTTGTCGACATCGTGTCGAGATGACACCTCGTATTCTTTCGAACGTTACTCAAGTTATTATTATATTGTTGTAATTATTACATTGTCGGCTTGCCGCTGACCGACAGAGTAGGGTAATTATGAGAGGAACGAGTTAACGGGTAGATGATTGATGGGATTGGCATCTTATAGCCGGAGTTACGTTTATACCCCTATCTCGCCACCGTATACCACGACCGATTCCTCACACTCATTTCTTTTCTTCTTTCTTCTTCCTTCCTTCTCGCTCGTGTTTCGTTGTTTTCTTTAAAAATCTTCATCGATGAAACCGTGAGTTCCATCGAGATTCTCGCAAGCTTTCTTCATCAATTTTGTTCATCATCAACTTCTCGACCCATATCTCGTCGGATCGACCATCACCGTTGAGGTATGAAGAACAGATTTTTATCTTCTTCGTGCTACTGTTTAGCGCTAATTCTTCTTCCATTTTTAACCAGTTTTATGCTTCCAAATCATATCAAATTGATGGGTTTTCTTATTCACAATATTACCTATCTTTTTAACCGATTAATTGGGCTTATAAAACAAATTTCTTCCTCTGTTTTTCTGCAATCGGCAGTGCCCAGAAACCTCCATTTTTGGTTCATTTCGATTTTCTTGTTTTTCATTTGTTGTTATGGTTATTGTTGTTGTCGATCTATCTGTTGAAGCATCAGATAACTTTTTCATGAAATTTTGATCGAAATCCCTAACTTTGTGTTAGAGGAAAAATATCTTTCAGTTCTTGAGTATTATATTTTCTGGGTTGTGGTTGAGTTTGGGGAAGAGAGAGCTAGATGTATTAGAACCATAGATCGATCTGAATTGTGTTTGTTTTAGGAAGTCTGATTCCCGAGATCGAGTGATTTCCGAATCAAGGTGTACGGGAAAGCGAATCCAAGGACGCCAAGCAAGCAGAATCGAGCGAGGATCAGACGTGTCGAGGTCGACTGAGAAGCGTACGTGTCGAAGTCGTTGTCGAGTTCGTTGAAGACAGCCGTGTCGAGATCGAGTAAGAGAAGTCGTTGTCGAGCTCTTAGAAGACAGCTGTGTCGAGGTCGTTGTCGAGCAGCATTAACTTGGAGTTCGGTAAGGGCAACTCCTAGATATCTCTAAGGCTTTATTTTATAAGTCCTTAAGTAAGAGCATTTCATATTCTACGTGGTTATGTTATTGTGTATGGATTTTCCTGATTTGTGTCGAGCTGAAATGTTGTGATATGATTGAGTTTTTGCATGTACTTAATATGTGATTGAATATATGTCGTGAAGTGTGTATTGCATGTTGAATTGCGTTTCTTCATGTCGAGCTTGCTCTTTTATTTGACATGCGGTTGAATATCTTGTGTTTAACTCTTTGAATATCGTATGGCGTAATTGTTCATCGAGTGAGCGAGCTAGGTGAGTCGTATGGCGTTTTGAGCCGTGACCGGATAATCGAGGTGCTAGGTCCCCTTTTTGTTTACGGGAGATTGACTAGACGCCGCCACGCCACGGGACCTGAGTTGACCGTCCTAGGGAGAGCGAGGATCCCAAGGCTTTGGCTGGACTTTCCGACATACTGATGCGGCGTGTGCATTCCGAAAAATTGTCGAGTCGAGAGAAAATGGATTTGTGAGTTGTGTCGAGTTTAGAGTGAGATGGTCGAGTCACGTCGGTGGATGGTAGACCTTGCTGTGTGGTTAGTTTTATGTCGAGCTTATCTTAAATTGGTGAGAAGTTGACCGCTTTCCGTGGTGCCTTCAATCCATGACGGTTACCCAGCGATGTCGAGGGCGCAGAAACTTCGGCGATGAAGCGATGCCGAGGAGGAGCTCGACGAGGACCCGAGTGACGACCTCTATCTGTCGTGATTGTTTATTTGTTGGATGTTTGTTTTTCCGAGGGTGTACTTGTTTTTCTTTTGTGTTCGAGGTCGTGACCAGTTTAGGCGATGTTGTTTTGTTGCTCTGAGGTAGTTGGTGGTCTTACTTTTGGAGCGACCCTGCGTGGGAGTCTGGAAGTACCCCAGGGTATGATTACTCTTTTGAAGTTGTCGTACCTTAGGTGTATTTTCTTTGCACATTTGCTACTCTGTATTTTGTATACATTATTATTTCGAGTGATATATATATGTGTATATTATGCATGTATGTTTTATTAGAATTTAAGTCTTGTGTCTTAGTTGCACCATGTTTCGAAAAGCTGTAATTACTCTGATGTGCACGAGTTGGTTTTATAAAAAAAAATATATATCGTATTTTTAAAAAGGCACAAGAGTTTTGTTTTTAAAACACATCTCATATAGGTTTATGTTGAGCTTGGTGTGTTGAGCTCGGTAACTCGAGCTCGGTATATTGAGCTCGGTAGCGGTCCGGAAACGGGTCGTTACACAACGTATTCCGCTTCAGCAGTGGACAAAGCCACACTGGCTTGTTTCTTACTATGCCATGAGACCAAGGCATTCCCAAGTAAGTGACATGTCCCACTAGTGCTTTTTCGGTCCATTTTGCAACCCGCAAAATCCGAATTCGAGTACCCAATAAGTGTGCAGTCAGCACCTTTGGGGTACCATAAACCCATAGTTTGTGTGCCAGTGAGATATCTCATGATGCGTTTTACCGCTAAGAGATGTGATTCCTTAGGATTTGCTTGAAAACGTGCACACATACAAACACTAGACATAATATCCGGACGACTAGCAGTGAGATAGAGAAGAGATCCTATCATACCTCTATACTTACTTACTTCGACCGACTTACCACCTTCATCTTTGTCAAGATAGCATGATGTGCTCATGGGAGTTGAGATTTCTTTGGCGTTGCTCATTCCAAATCTTTTAAGCAACTCCTTGCAATATTTGGATTGATTTATAAAAATTCCTTCTTTTGTTTGTTTGATTTGAAGACCAAGGAAGTAGTTGAGCTCTCCCATCATGGACATTTCAAACTCACTTTGCATGATTTTGGAAAAATCTTCACACAAAGACTCATTAGTAGCACCAAAGATGATATCGTCAACATAAATTTGAACAAGTAAAATGTCATGATTTTTGTGTTTAATGAAAAGAGTGGTATCAACTTTTCCTCTTTCAAAACCTTTTTCAAGTAAATATTTGCTCAACCTCTCGTACTCAAGCTCCTGAGCTTGTTTTAAACCATATAAAGCCTTTTTCAATTTGAAAACATGATTTGGAAATTCAAAATTTTCAAAACCAGGGGGTTGATCAACATATACTTCTTCTTGAATAAAACCATTTAGAAATGCACTCTTAACATCCATTTGAAAAAGTTTAAAATCCATGATGCATGCAAATGCGAGAAGCATGTGAATAGCTTCTAATCTAGCCACGGGTGCATAGGTTTCATCGAAATCTATGCCCTCTTGTTGATTATAGCCTTTTGCAACAAGTCTAGCTTTATTTCTAACAATGATACCGTTTTCATCAAGCTTGTTGCGAAAGACCCATTTGGTCCCAATGACTAGGTGATCTTTAGGCCTAGGGACAAGTTCCCAAACATCATTTCTCTCAAATTGATTTAATTCCTCTTGCATAGCAAAGGTCCAATGCTCATCAAAGATGGCTTCATTGACGTCATTTGGTTCAATTTGAGAGACAAAGGCCATATGATGACATGCATGATTAAGAGAGTTTCAGTCGTTACCCTTTTGAGATATCACCTATTATGTTGTCAAGAGGATGGTTCTTTGAGACTCTCCATTCCTTTGGAAGATTTGAGTGAGAGAGTTCTTGAGAGGGTTGAGGCAAGGACTCTTGATCCTCCTTTTGAACTTTTGATCTCTCTTGTTCCTCTAAATAGGTATCTCCAAATACTTATGCAAGATCATCAACACTTTCTTCTACTGAAGATTTGGGGTTAGATTCATCAAAAGAAACATGCACAGATTCTTCAACAGTCCAAGTTCTTTTATTAAAAATTCGAAAAGCTTTACTAGAAGTGGAATATCCAAGAAATAAACCTTCATCAGCTTTAGCATCAAATTTACCAAGGTTATTCTTACCATTGTTTAGGACAAAACACTTGCATCCTAAAACGTGAAGGTGGGAAATGTTGGGCTTTCTTCCTTTGTAGAGTTCATACGGTGTTTGTTTAAGGATCGGCCTTATAAGAACTCGATTCATCACATAGCAAGCGGTGCTCACGGCGTCTGCCCAAAAGTACTTAGGAAGGTTAGTCTCATTGAGCATCGTCCTTGCTAGCTCTTCAAGAGACCGATTTTTCCTTTCAACCACTCCATTTTGTTGCGGTGTCCTTGGAGCAGAAAAGTTGTGATCAATGCCATTTTCTGTGCAAAATGCTTCAAATGCTTCATTCTCAAATTCCCCACCGTGATCACTTCGAATGGAAGCAATGTTAAGTCCCTTCTCATTTTGTATAACCTTTGCAAGTTTTCGAAAAGCATTAAAAGCATCATTTTTGTGAGAAATAAATAAAGTCCATGTATAGCGAGAATAGTCATCCACAATAACAAGAGCATAGTAATTGCCACCAAAGCTCATGGTTCTAGAAGGGCCAAATAAATCCATATGTAAAAGTTGTAAAGGCCGATTTGTAGAAACAATATTTTTAGATTTGAAAGATGCCTTTACATATTTTTCCTTTTCACACGCATCACAATGTTTATCTTTTTCAAAATGAATCTTTGGCAAACCAATTACTAAGTCTTTACGAACCAATTTATTAAGATGATCCATGTGAATATGAGCCATTCTTCTATGCCATAGCCAAGATTCATTCTCTTTACTAAAAAGACAACATGCATCATTTGAAGGTAGTTCATCTAAATTAACCATATAGATATTTCCAATTCTAGATCCAACAAAAACTGTACTTTTATTAAAAGAATTTACGACCATGCATTTTGAAGAATCAAATATAACATTATTGCCTTTGTCAGAAAGTTGACTAATACTTAGCAAGTTATGTTTCAAACCTTCCACATACAAGACATTCTCTATAATGGGATTAGGACTCTTACCAATAGTACCAATCCCAAGAATTTTACCTTTATTATTATCACCATAATAAACATAACCTTTATTTTTGGGTTCCAAAGAGGAGAACTTGCTTTTGTCTCCTGTCATGTGCTTTGAACAGCCGCTATCAAGATACCAATTTGAATCTTTGGCTTTCAAGCACACACAAAATAAAATGAGGTTTTAACTTTTGGTACCCAAACTAAGTTGGGTCCAGATGAGTTAGTTTTTGGCAAAGTACCCTTTGGAATCCATATCTTTTGCCAACCACATTCTTGTTCTTTCTAATATTGCAAATGGAGGCAGTGTGACCATTTCTACCACAGTGAAAGCATTTAATGAAAGGACTACTTGAGGGTTTGTTGTGATTGAAGAGTTTAAAAGATTTTTCATGAATTTTTGGATGATAACCTAAACCAGCTTTTCCAAAAGTACCTTTTGGTTTCCTAACATAATGTTTAGATTATCTCTTCCCATCGTAAATTTTGCAAGAGTGTTATTTAAATCCTTAACCTTATTTTTCAAAACACTACACTCATTGCATTTTAAAACTTCATCCTTTTTATTTTCACAAGATATGGGAGGAGAAGTTTCAATCACAAAGAACTTGTTTTTCTTTAGGAATCACTATCTCTTTGTTTAAAATTTCAATTTTTGATTCAAGAGAAGAGATGGTTTTCTTAGAAGAAAGAACAATTTTTCCAAGTTTAATCGTTTCATTATTTAATTCTTCACAAGCAATAAGCGACTCATCATAAGTTAAAGGAGATTCGAGTTCAAGAGCATTTACCTCATCCTCCTCGTGTTTTGCCACGAGACATAAGTTGGCCTCGGTAGTACCTTCATGGGTCAATAGAAGGGTGTCCCACATTTCTTTACTTGATCTTGCAATTTGAGACCCTATAGAACTCATCGTAGCTTAAAGCGAAGTGATGATGTTCTTAGCCTTCAAATTGTATTGGACCTTTTCTTATCATCTTTGGTCCAAAGTGATCTTGGTTTGTCTACCATTTGCATCATTAATTGATTGAGTGGGGACAAATGGACCATTTTCCACAAAGATCCCAAATATCAAGATCAACACCCTCAAGAAAGATTTGCATTCTATCCTTCCAATAACCATACCCTCACCATTGAAAAATGGGAGTCTGTTCATGGAAGTTCCTCGTAATTGTTTGAAGTCATTCTCTTGAGTCGGGTAAGTCCTTTATACAAGATTCTAGCTCTGATGCCAATTGTTACCAATTGACTTCAAACACAAGAGGGGGGTGAATTGTGATAGCGGTGCTTATATAAAGAATTACAGAAAATAAATGACCAGAAAATAAATAAAGAACAAAAATAAATAAAGTGCTTGAATGATAAAGAGACAGAGAACAAAGAAGAGCACACAACAATTTATACAGGTTCGGCCACCAAACACCCCTGTGGCCTACGTCCTGTCCCCAAAGCAAACCACTATGTGATTTTCACTAAAACACTAGCTTTTAAATCGAGTTCATTTAGAAACCTTTACAACTCTAAACCAGAGCAATACGTTCAAGAGATATCACCTCTCTATGAACACCTTGGGATTCCTACCCAAAAATAAATGATTTTCACAAATAAAATGAGACGAAAAAGATACACTCAATAGTGCAGATATAACAAATTGAAGCTCAAATAATACAACTCAAATTTTGTAGAATAAAAAGACTCTCAGAAAATTGTGCTCAAATAAGTGTGAGTGATGAAAAATATTTGACAGAGTTTTTGGCACAAAAATTAAGCACTGCGTTGTTGTTTTTTTCGTGTTATAAGAAAGAGCACAGCGTTGTTTATTTATAGACCGACTGAGGAGCGTTTGCCCGTTGAGTTGATTTGTCCGTTGGAAGATTTGACCGTTGCACAGGGATCTGTCCGTTGGAATTTGTCCGTTGCGTTGAAAACACGGAGACGGCTCGGCATACGACCTCTGAAGACAGCTCGGCAGACGACCTCGCCACACAGCTCGGCACACGACCTCGGCACACAGCTCTGTATACGACCTCCTCATCAGCTCGGTCCTCATAGCTCGGCACGCGACCTCATCAGCACGACACGGATCATCAGCTCGGCACGCGACAAGAGCTCATCACGCGACCTCGGTACGCGACCTCATAAGCTTGACACGCGACCTCCTCCTCAGTTCGACATACTACTTCCTCAGAGCTCAACATCCGACTTCCTCCTCAGCTCGACATCCGATTTACTCAGAGCTCGACATACGACTTCCTCAGATCTCGACACGCGACTTAATCCTCAGCTCGACATCCGAGCTCCTCAGCTCGACATTCGACACGAGATATGCATGTCAAAATATTTTGTGCGTGTGTGATTTAATTTTAATTGAGAGCTTTTTATTACTACTTACAAATTGTCTTAATAAAGATAAATAAATACCCAGAACCCAAAGACTTGAGAAACAATCATTCTTGATACGCGTCTTGGTATTCTTTTCCACTTTTTGCACGGTTGACTATTTGCAAAGCTCCCTTTTGTCAATCATCAAAATCATCCTGTCAAGGCATGTATTCACATTTTGGACTTCTCCTTCATACACATGGAGTCTCGGAGAGTTTCAAGGCATTAGATGAAAAATAGTGTTTTTGAGTTTCAACTCTGTTAATTCTTTTTTAATTGTAGTTTTTATTTAAAAATTCTACTTATTTGTTATTTTAATTTTTAAGATAATTTTATTTATTTTTATCTTAACGACTATGAGAGTGACAACAGATCATAGAAACAAATGGTAAATCATTACGTAATTTTTTTTAATATGAGAATATTAATTTTATTTTAAAATTGACGGCCACTATTTTAAAAGACACTTAAAAAATATAAAGTGATAAATTAAATATTATATTGGTTTATCAACTTTTATTTTTTATTTCTTAATTAACAAGTATTTATGACACTCGTTGACAAGATTCACTTCTTATATCGTCCAATATGGAGAGAAAAAAAAATATGATTTTCATTTTCGAATATAATTATTAAACTTTACAACCAATTATTATATATAATAATTGAGTCTATGGCGCGGTTTGGTAAGGTCAAAAAGTTAGCTTATAGCTTATTTGACTAGCTTATAAGCTTGTTTAGTCAAAGAAAATGTGTTTGGTAAGTAAGCTTATCACACTAGCTTATAGTTTTTTTGAGATACTACTTGAAGTAGCATTTCAGCTTATAACTCATAGTTTTTTTTATCTTTTCTTTTATTTTTATCCTCTTTATTTTATTCTTTAATTTTTTAAAATTTAAAATAAAGATAAATTTTTATCCTTTTATATCATTTTATATTTATCAGTTAGTTAAACAGTTAATTTTACCAAACAATTCAATTTTAATTAGCTAGCTTTCAGCTATAAGCTATCCGCTATCAATTATAAGCTATCAGCTAGCTTTTCAGCTTATAGCTTATTTTTACCAAACCCGGCCTATGCCTCTCTAACTAGAGACTGTGTTTGAGTAAAAAAAAAAAAAACTAGAGACCGTGTCTTTTTTTCTTGACAAGAACAAGAGACAATATCTTAGGGTACGTTTGATTTGCAAAAAATTAAAGGAGTGAATATCATAAGAGCACTTGTACTGTGTTTGATTCAGAAAATTGTCTTGGGACTAGACAAAATAAGGGATGATGGACTAGAAAAAAACATAAATTCTTGTCCCCCTAAACCATTGGACAAAAAGTTGTCCAAAGTACAAACTATCCAAAAGACAAAAATGTCCATATTTATTTTTCATTACTCTCTCTCTTTACTTAATTTTATTTAAGTTTTTAATATATATATATATATATATATATATATATAATATAACATAACGTTGATATATTTTACATTATATATTTAATATAATATTACGTTGTTATATTTGTCATATTTTATATTATAACACTTATTAATACAATATTATATATTATATAATACTCATATATTATGTTTATAAAAATATTTAATACTTTTTTGGACGGAATACAAATATTGAATATTATACAATGTTATATTATATTAAATACTATATAATATTTTATATTATAGAGGGTATTTAAGTAAATTTCATATTATTTTACTTGTGCTGTCTATTTTCCACCAAACAATGTACAGGATAAAAAGTTGTATTGTGCTGTTCTCCTTGTCCTGTACTGTTGTCATTGTCCTGTACTTTATTGCAAATCAAACACACCCTTATTATCTGAAAAATAGGAGATATGTTGGACAGAATCTTATGAAACAATTATCCCTAACTTGAAATTGCATGAGTAATTAATTATACCAAAAACTGCCTTTGCTATTATTATAAAAATAAATTACTTATATCCCTCAAAAAAATAATTATTTTCCATAAAATAAAATAAAATAAAATAATTAAAATAACTTTGTGCATTTTCGTTTTCATGATTATTTCGCTATTTTCAGAATAAAATATTAAACATTTTTTCTAAAATCGATTTCTTTATAATTCAGTCCAAACAAGTACCATCGCAATTTTGAATTTTAAATAAATTAAATATTTTTTCCTTTAGAAACAA
Organism: Calophaca sinica; assembly: GCA_037113605.1. Lineage (NCBI taxonomy): Eukaryota > Viridiplantae > Streptophyta > Magnoliopsida > Fabales > Fabaceae > Calophaca > Calophaca sinica. The sequence continues at coordinate 73,634,639 of CM073734.1, forward strand.
TTAGTTGTTTTCTGTATACCAAAAAATTAGTTGTTTTCTTCTTTTATTTATGATAAAATATGATTTGTTGAGTTATCATGATATTTAATTATTGGGAAAAACTGAAGTGTCACGTACATTAGAATGGCATTACTGGTGGGGAAAACTTTTGTTAGGAATCCTAGGGAAATATGCGGTGTGTCCGTGGCTATACCTCATTGTGGGGTACCGTGTTTTAATGCTCAATTTGAGAAACATGAGAAAGCTGCACGCTTGGGGTTCCACTTGTTACAATAGCTATCCCAAAAATAAAAGAATTTAAAGATCGCTATAATAATAAGTTATTTTTGCCACCCTAATATATATATATATATATATATATATATATATATATATATATATATATATATATATATATATATATATATATATATATAACACATTTAATAGCATTGAGTGAAAAATAGTATTGAGAGAAAACTCACAATTCACAAATACGCTATTTTTTTTTCACAGACACACTACTTGAAGGGTCTCAATTTTATATTTTATACTCTCCATTATATTAAAAAAGGCTATTATATAGATTATTTTACAATTTGTTTACCATATTGGTAAATGGAAGGAGACTCATTATGAAACAAAAATTAAAGTTACCAAACGAAGCAGAAACCAAGTGAAAGCGGAAGCCATTTTTTTTTTGGAAGGGGCAGTCATAATTTTTCCTTAATTTTTGTTTTGTATCTAAATTTCTAGCATTTTTTGTTCTCTAATTTTAATGAGGTTCATTTTTCCTATAAAAATTATTCTTTATATTTAGCCCCCTCATGAAAAATATGTTAGCTCCTCCACTGGCTGCAAGACGCGGTTGTTTCTCGGGCCTTTTTTTGACCACCTGCTAAGCCGCCAGACTACGATAGAGTGATATTAGCCCTTGTGAACCCTTTTGTGGATGATACAAAACTCAGGACCCCTCTCAACTATCTTTGGGTTCCCAAACATGTTCTTTTGGCAATGACGGAGACCACTTTGTGTCGAATTGTGCATGTTGAAGCCGAAAAAAATGGAACTTGTGTGGAAAAACTTGGTTTTTCAACAGTCTTTAGAGGCCAAATATGAATATCTTAACCCCTGTCATGGAACTTGTGTGGGAACACTTGGAAGTTTGGAAGGCCTTGAGTAACTATAATCTCTCATATCGAATTCGCGAAGGACTTGAAGTATTCAATATTGTGGGGAAAGCACAAAGAATAGAAGCTAAATGTTGTTTAGATCATACCCCCTTGTTTTTATTTCAACCTATTTGTATTGCTACTTATTTCAATTAATGAAATCTCTCTTACCGTAAAAAAAATAAAAGAAATAAGGCCTAAAAAACAATGTTTTAAAAACCGAGTCAGACATCAAACTGGTGAGATTTCTGGGTCATAGTTCAACTGCTTATAATAAATGGACATTCTTCACCTTACAAGCTCGTTTTATGGGATTGAGTTAGGTCTAAATTTTAAGATAGTATCAAAATCTATCATAGATCTTGTTCCGGATACACCAAAAAGTCCCACATTGCTTGGGAATCAAGGTCAATGGGAGTTTATAAACACCCACATGCCTTAACCCACCGAGGCGCCTTTTAAGGTCAAAACCATGATGGCCCACATCACATGTGGTCCAAAATGGACAATACCTCGGAAAACGATGTTGCAGACTTGAGGTCGGAACATTGGCGCTAGAAGGAGGGTCTAAGCCACGCACGAGGGCTGATGACCCTTTAGCCCCTTGGCCTTGACTGGGGGGCTACTGTTCCGGATATACCAAAAAATCTCATATTGTTTGGGAATCAAGGCCAATGGGAGTTTATAAACACTCACATGCCTTAACCCACCGAAGCGCCTTTTAAGGACAAAACCATGAGGGCCCACATCACATGTGACCCAAAATGGATAATACATTGGAAAACGATGCTGCGAACTTGAGGTCGGAACAGATCTGTTAATAGGCCACCCACCATATTATATTATACACGCCCAACGCACCTAAATCGCACAAACCTAAATCGCTCAATCACATAATGAATGAACATCGTTCACCTTACATGTCGGTTTTCTGGGGTTGAGTTATGCTCAAAATCTAGGATTAATTATGGAGTAACATCGAGATAAATCAAACAAGACTATTAAACCGTTTTACAATTCAAATACACATTATCTATATCAACTACTATTTAATCAGAGTTGAATGATAACTTAGTTTTTTTACCAAAGAATCAGAACTTAGTTGAACCAATCGAATCATATATAACCTAGAAGTTTCGCCAGTTAATTTTCAAAACATTAATATAGCTTTTTACAATAGCTTAATTAATATACTTGGGAGAAGTGAGTTTGTGAGTTTGTGATTTGTACCCTTTACACTATTTCTTTCTTTTGTGTCGCTTTCTTACTATAAAATAGAAAAGGCTTCAGACATTATGAGAGAGAGTGAGCGGAGAGAGAGTGTGCGGAGAGTGAGAGAGTGGAGAGAGAAGGGGAAGACGAACATTCAGGAGGGAGGCTGGACTGTTGTGAGGAGGAAGGGGTACCGTCGTGCTGCAGACAAGGTTGACATCGCAAATAAGATGGAGTGCAATGGTTTACCAGGTCAAGTTTCTTACTACTTCACAAACTTCCCTGACAATTTCCGAGCGGAGGACATGTATAAAGCTTTCGAGAAATACGGGAGAGTCACGGAAGTCTTCATACCAGGCAAAAGGGACAAACTTGGTCATAGGTTTGGCTTCACGAGATTTGCGGATGTTAGGGACCCAGAATTGTTTGCAATCAAATTGGATAACATCATTATAGGCAGCACCAAGATCTATGTTAATTCGCCTAGGTTTGTTCGAGGTTTTGGCAACCCTCGCCCAGCAACAACGGTGAAACGGCCTGCACCTGACAAGGGATTACGTGAGCAACAGTCCCATGCAGGGGTGTTGACTAGGGACCAAGTGAAGTTTAGGAGGCATGATATGTCATATGCTAATGCTGTAAAACAGGCTGGGGGGATTGGCAATCGTGGTGTGAAAAAATATGTGAGGAAGGTGGAGAATGCAAACTTGGAATTCAATATAGATGCTGAGAAGATGAAAACAATGAGCAATGCCTACGTGGGTGTGATAAGTATTCCTGGGAGTGCTTATTGCATGCCGCTTTAATTCAAAAAACAGGGTTATTTCACGATCAGAGTCATCCCCCTTGGTGCAAATAAGGTCCTGTTAGAATCTGATGTTGATGGTGATCTTCAAGTATTATTGGACAATGGCAGAGATTGGTTGTTACAGTGGTTTCAGGAGATTCGGCCTTGGAGCCCCGGGGAAATTGATAACGAACGTCTAACTTGGATTCGGTGTTATGGTATTCCGGCACACGTCTGGTCCACAGATTTCTTTGAATTTTTGGTCACTCCGTTTGGAACCTTTGCAGATGTGGATGATAATACCAGGTGTAGAAAATTGATGGATGTCGCTAGGATTCTTTACAGGACAAGAATACATGATATGGTTAATAGGGTGGTATCCGTTCGTATCAATGGCATGGTTTACTCAATTAAGATTGTTGAAGATTGGTATGGACCGCAACAATGGCTCACCCCGGCAGTCGATTATCGGGAGGATGTTGATGGTTCGGAGGATGATTCTTGCTTCAGCGATTTCAGTTTCTCCGGCGCAACTGTGGTACCAGATTCATTTGGGGAAAAAGAAGACTTTAATGTTGATATTAATGATGCAATTATTGAGGGAACGCAGTTTTTGAAAAAGGGTGTCAATGCGGTTAATGAGTGCTCGGGGAAGCCGGATGGTGCGAATTTGGTGCATGCGACTATCCTTGAATCTAATTGTGATAATAACTCCCAAGACATGGTGGGTCCCAGCGGGATCAAGGGAAAGGATCCAGTCATTTCTTCGATTCCTCAGGTACGTGATGGTGGTGTCCCTAGATGTGGGCTGGTGTTTGATAGGCCCAATAACGCAACTTCAGACATAGCAGGCTGCTCGGTCAAATTCTCGGATCAAGGAGGGGTCTTGGTAAATAATGGGGGTGCAACTAGCGCTATTGTACTCGCGCGGGGTAAGGGTTGTAATGCTGGGCTTCCAGATGCGGATTTGGCTGGGCCCGTGGACAATTTTGTTCGGTCCATTCAGCCAGTCGGTGGTATGGATAAGGGTTTCTCTCTCGGCGACCAGAACGCTGATTCTTCGAGAACCATCAGCTTGCCATTTATCACGATTCGAAGAAATAGAAGAAAAGCACAACAGGTTGTGAACTCTAGCTCTGCAACAGTGAGCGATGAAGGGGATCATTCACTCACACATGTGGATTTTACCTCGGGGTCAGTCGGGGAAGCAACGTCTCGTAGCAACAGCTCTTGGCGCAATTTCACTGGCTCGGCGGAAGAAAAGATTTGGCACCAAGCTTGTTTATTTGGGTTAAAAGGGGTGGAAAAGGATGAAGTCTACATCTCTATAATTAAATATTTGGAGGCCGAAGAAAGGGCTGTTATGGGTCAGGAGGAGTCAAGAAGAAGGTCCTTATGAAGATCTTATCACTCAATGTTAGAGGGTTGGGGGACCGTGCCAAAAGAAGCAGAATTCGGTCCTTAATTATCTCAGGTAATTTTCAAATTTGTTTACTGCAAGAAACTAAATGCATAATGATGGATGATAGGTTGGTTTATCATATTTGGGGAGGGGAGGATGTAGAATGGGTGGTAAAAAATTCAGTGGGTCTGTCTGGCTGTTTGTTATTGATGTGGCGGCAGGGTTTATTCTCAGTTAGAACAAAGTTTGAGGGTTGTGGCTATGTTGGTATCTGTGTTGATTTTGGAAGCTCTGGGAGATGTTTGTACTTAGTGAATATTTATTCAGCATGTTCATTAGAAGGGAAAAGGCAATTATGGGATGAATTAGTTCATATCAAAAGTACTTCCGCTCAGGGTGCGTGGTGCCTATCTGGTGATTTTAATGCTGTACTGAATGGGTGCGAGCGAAAGGGGAGAAATAACATTGTTAATCATAGTGAGTTAGTTGAATTCAGCCAATTTGTTGAGAATATGCAGATTATTGACGTCCCCATACTCGGGAAAAAATTTACTTGGTACAACTCTGATGGTTCTGCGATGAGTAGGCTGGACAGGTTCCTTCTTTCTGAAGAGGTTATTAAGGAATGGAATGTGGTTTCACAGTGGGTGGGCAGCAGGGATATTTCGGACCACTGCCCGATTTGGCTCAAATGCGACGAACTTGATTGGGGTCCGAAACCTTTCCGCTTTAATAACTGCTGGATAGAACATAAGGAGTTTGCAAATTTTGTGAAAGAGTGGTGGCTGAAATCAAATGTCGTGGGTTGGAAAGGTTTTGTTTTAAAAGAAAAGCTCAAATGTCTGAAACAACAATTGAGAATTTGGAACAAAGAAGTGTTCGGTATCCTTGACTTAAATATTGAAAACACGGTGGCTGATTTGAACGCTTTAGATGATGTTATGGCTGATGGTGGGGTGGTAAACTTGGAGCATCGTAATGCTCTGTCCGGGCAATTTTGGCGTCACCTTAGATACAAAGAAAGCATTCTTTTTCAGAAATCCAGATCAAGATGGATTTTGGAGGGTGATGCTAACACCAGATTTTTTCATGCCTGTATCAAAGGAAGAAGAAGGAAAAATCAGATAGTGGCCTTAAATGTTAATGACAGGTGGATAGATACGGTTCCAGAGATTAAGGCGGAGGTGAAGAGGCACTTTCAAGGCCACTTTTCTCGCTCTATTCAATTTAGAAGACCTACACTTGACGGTATTCCTTTTGGTCAAATTTCTTCGGCGGATAATGAACGGCTTATGGCTCGGTTTGAGAAGAAGCGAAAGATGTGGTGTGGAATTGTGATGGTAACAAGTGCCCTGGGCCTGATGGTTTCAATTTTACTTTCTTTAAAAGCTGTTGGGAGCTGTTAAAAGATGAGTTATTGGAGTTCATTCATGAATTTCAAACTAACGCTCAGCTTCCTAAAGCAATCACTGCGACCTTTATTGCTCTGATTCCAAAAACTGATCATCCTCAATCATTAAGTGAGTACTGGCCAATATCTTTGATTAGCAGTCTGTATAAAATAATCGCTAAAATATTGGCTGGCAGGTTGAAAAAGGTCTTGGGTGGCATCATCTCTCCATGTCAAACGACATTCTTGCCTAACCGACAAATTTTGGACGGTGTTCTGACGGTTAATGAACTAGTGGATTTGGCAAAGAGACGGAAGGATAAATGTATGCTTCTCAAAGTTGATTTCGAAAAGGCATATGATTCAGTTGACTGGGATTACCTTGAATATATGTTGAGCCGATTGGGTTTCTGTTATAATTGGAGGAGATGGATCCGGGCATGCATTAGATCTAGCTCCATGGCGGTGCTGGTAAATGGTAGCCCCACGGAGGACTTTTTGATTCAGCGGGGACTTTGTCAGGGAGATCCGTTGGCACCGTTCTTGTTCCTTGTTGCGGCTGAGGGTTTGATGGGTCTAATTTATAAGGCCGTTGCGGATGGACATCTTAGTCCTTATATGGTCTCTGCGGAATTATCTTATCTGGTCCTTCAATATGCGGGCGACACTATTCTCATGTGTGAGCCTACATGGGATAACATTTGGTGTGTTAAAGCCATTCTCCGTGGTTTTGAGTTAGCCTCGGGTTTGCGGGTCAATTTTCACAAGAGTCACTTATTTGGTATTCATTTGGATGATCACTTTTTACACTCTGCTGCTTGTTTTCTCAATTGCAGGTTAGGGGACATTCCCTTTAAATTCCTTGGTTTACCGGTGGGGGCAAATCCTAGGAAGGGCTCTACTTGGAAACCGGTGTAACGATCCAAAGGTTTGGGAGCCGCCACCAATTTTATTATATTTAGGAAAAATTGGAAAAACCTCAAAAATTATGATATTTGAAAACCATACTGAATTCGGGAATCGATTACGCATGGAGAAGGGTGGAGACTAAACCCCACAACACCCCCAACACGTCTGTCTTATGACAGTTACCCAAATTGATTGTGCAAACTAATAAGTTTTTTTTTAATATTTGTTTCACTCCAAAATTAAATAAAATTAATACTAAGTGTAAAAATAGATATTATATCTAAAAAAGAAACTAAATTAAATTTTTATAATTTTGACTTGACGGAGTTGCCCCGCTCCTACGTATCCTCCGGTGCAATGAGGAACTCAAAAATCACGTAGTTCTTCTATAAAATATTTGTGTGTTGGTTGATTTTAATTATTTGTTTATTTATTTTGAAAATAAAACTTGATAGGAACAAAATTTAGGATCACCAAGTTGTCGCAACTCAGGCATCCTAAACTGAGATTAACAAGATAAGATCAACAAGACGTAGCGTCTCAGCCAACCTCAATTTCACAAAATATTTGATTTTTTTTAAGGAAATGTTCGAATCTAATTATGAAAATTAGTGTAGAAAATTAATGTTGAATAGAAACTTTCCATAATAAGCACTAGTCAGATACAAAGTGATGCTACGGTTGACAAGGTAAGGAAAAAAAAATAAGGCATTAATTAAATTTGAATCAAGTATTAATACATTGCCTAAATAGAACTAGGAGGTTACCAACTAATAAAGGTATGCAGAGAAATACTACAAACCCATAACGAGACAATCTGGTTTAATTGGAAGAAAAAAAATAAAAAAATGACAAAATTTTACTTACAAATAAAGGATAATTATATCATAGATCCTTGAATTTTATTTTAACACTAGCAATTAATGAATGACAGAAACTCATTCCTCGGGTCACCAGTATTCCTTTTATTTCTTTTTTTTTTAATAATTTTTTTTTAGAGATAAACAACCACAAAACAACACAAAACCGGAAGAAAAAAAATAAATAAATAAAAGGTTCAAATCATGGTTTTGAGTACAAACATCCCAGAAACAGATTAGTGCATGAATGTTCAAAAAAGAAAAAAAAGATTACCAGAACAGAGCCCCAATGAAGTATCTTTACTTACAAACAAAATGGAAAAAAAAATAACAGAATTTATCAGGAAAAAAAAAATTCGCTCTCTCTCTAACACTTCAGGATCTTCTTCCTCTCCTACACTGAAACTCTATGTACAGTTTTTTTTTTCCAGAATCGAACCCCCTTGCTTCTGTGAATCTTCTTGGTATTTATAGGAGAAACTCCACTGACTCCAGAACGGTTGCGTGTTCATTTTTCTCGTCTCCATCGAGCCTTGCGCTCAGATCTGCCTGTGTGTGAGGCTTGCTTTTGCCTGGGATGCAGAGAAAAATAGGACCGGAGCGCTATGACGTCTTGGAAAGAAAACAAAGGTGTAGACCCGTATTGCATCAAAACCGCTAGGTAAGAGGGGATTAAAGGGACATGGCTTCTGGTTACACGATGGTTTAGAGGAAGAAGAAAATGGCGTGTTGAAGGAGAAATGGCTTTGGGCGGCTTGCAGGAGAGTGATGCGACATTGACAGGGAGATGGGAGGAGATAACCACTGCGTAAAGAGATAGAGGGGGAGAGAGTGATGGTTGGCGGCTGGGGTAGGAGAAAAGGGTTAGGATTGAGTGAGGAAGAGGAGAGAGAGAGAGCGAAAATGGGGGTGGGGGCGCCGCTGGGAGGTGATGAGGGAATAGAAGGATCAGGTCTTTTAAGAATTAGGGTTGTCTTTTTAGGGTTAAATGGATTTGGGCTTAAATGGAGACGTTGGGCCGCGCGGGTGTGAGGTAGAAAAAGGGAGGTGCAGCGAAGCAAGGAAGTGCTGGAAGAAAAAAAAGGGAGGTGCAGCGAAGCAAACACAAAAGGCGCTGAGAGATGAACCAGGTAGGGGTGCAGTGGAGAAAAGCAGGGGGTGCGCCAGGAAAAGTGAAGAAGGAGTGAGGCTGGGCCTCCTGCTGGGCTAGGAAAAAAAATAATAATAATAATAACAAATAAAAAAAACTGAAGGACTCGACAATTTTTCCGGAAAGCAGACGCCGATCCTTCAACTGACATACAAGCCGTAGCCTTGGGATCCTCGCTCTCCCTAGGTAAGCAGTCCCGGTTCCTTAACGCTGCGACGCCTAGCTAATCCACCATAAACGAAGGGGACCTAGCACCCTCAGTTATCTGGGTCACAGCTCAAAAACGTCTCGACGACTCGACAGTGCTCTCAGACTCGATGAACAATTCGCCGCATACGATATTGAAAGAGTTATACGCAAGATTATTCGACCGCATATCAAATAATAAGAGCATGCTTAATATGAAGAAACGCAATTCAACAACTTAAGCAATAAAAGCAGTTTGCATGAAGAAACACAATTCAACAATACAACCAGTCATAGACAATCCACAGCTCAACAACAACAGACAACAATCAACTCACAGAATCCATCCCTCTGCAACTCGATGGAGTTCACAGAGAAAACAAACAAGTGTGAGGGGTTGGGGACAACTACCAACCACTTGCAGACAAGCCCACTAAATAATCAGTATATATATAAAAAAATAAAGCGAAGGGGTACAAGACCCTCACTTCGAACCCTTAGGTTCTCAGACTTCTTCGCATAACGCTAAAAATTAAATTCTAACAATATCCAAGGTTGCCCTTACACAAGGACATACAACAATAAATATAAATGTGAAGCGCCCTTACCGAACTCCAAGCCACGCGTCCACGTACTCCTGGTTTCCACACTGTACGATCTCAGATCACTCGAGCCTAACACCACAGACAAACTTAGCACAATTCTATAACCTAACTTAAAAACCTTAGGCTCTCATCCTATTCCTTTTTCTAACCAAGCATTTCCACTTAGAACTTAATACTAGGTTTAGAAAATAATTTACACTTGAATACACACAAATTAAAATTAACATTTTAAAGAATCACCTACACTTGAAAGAAATAACAAACAATTGGAAGAGTAAGGTTTTAAAAGACTAAGACTCATTTCCTTTCTAAAACTTAAAACATAAAACCATAACTAGATTTCAATCTCAATAATAATAATATTTAATTCAAGGCTCCACTAGGTCTTAGGATTATGAAATCTCTTTGCACCTTAATGCATCATAGCCTTACATTCCAAATCACTTCAAATTAAATTAAAAATCTTTTCTAAAAACTCTCCAATACTAGAAAATTCCTAAACACACTAAGATTCAATACTTTTCATACCAAACTCAATAAAATCTTTAATTAGGCTCCACTTGGCTTTTAGGATTACAAAGAATCCCATTCACCTAAGTGCTTCATTGCCTTAACCACCCCAAAATCACTTTCACTTCGATCAATCCATTCCCAAATTTTCTCAAACTTATACAACAACTCAAAGCACTTAATTAAAGCAAAGAACACACAAAATAATTTCCTCCTAAGCTCAAAGAGCTCGCGGCCACACCCTTTGATCCTTTTAAAAAAATTTGCAAACTTCCAATCAACTAAAACAACCTCATTCAATACTTGATTTCTTTCACAAAACAACAAATTATTTCAAAAACAAAGCATTATCAAAGCCAAATACCCAATCATGACTCGTTTCAAGAATTCAAGGGTTTCCAAAATTCACAATTTCATTGATCCAAAACTAAAATTAACAACTACAACAACAATAGCAACTACTAGGAAGCAAGAAATACAAATTAATTTGAATGATTCACTTGAAGATCACATAACCCCATACCCTTAGGTTATGCGCCCTAGGGTTCAAGTAATTTGGGAAAAAATATGTTCATTCCATCCATAATCATATCAACACCTAATTAAAGCATAACACAAGAAAGGAACAAAAAGGATCACCTCATACACCTATTTAGGAGCCACGGTTGAAGAAGCAAGGAAGGAGGAAGAAGACTTGCCATGAAATCCCATTTCACCCACACTTCCTATCTTAAAGAAGAAGAAAATAAAATGGTTAAATGAGAGGGAGGGTCACGTTGAGCTAAAGGAGGAGGAAGGAAAACAAGCATGAAAATGGAGTTGGGTGGGAGGAAGGTCACGCAGGGGGAGCAAGAGAGGAGAAGGGAATTTTGTTTCCTTTTTTTTTTCCAACACTTGATGATAAGATGAAAGCAAAATGAGAGGAGCTGGAATAATGGGTGCTTCGGCTGGAATGTAGGAGAGGAGAGGAAGTGGTTCTTTCTTCATCACACATGAGCAAGTTGGAGGAGAAAGGAAATGAAAAAGTAGAAAATGGGGAAGGGCTCACGCTGTTGCTTGGAAAGAAGAAGGGAAAAGAAATGAAATGGGGTTTGGGAAAAGAGGGCCACGATCAGGTTCTCAAAATAAAAGGGAAGGGACTATACTTAATAAAACAACTAGTTTCACTCAACAATTAATAATCAATTAGAAATTTGAAAATGAGTGGATGATAGGGAGAGGGGTCTCGTCTGACCAAAAATAAAAGGAGGAGGAATTTGGAAACTTTTAACAAAACTTAAAACATGTGGTCCTCCTAGGATTAGGATAAGCTTAATATAAACAATCAGCAAAAAGAATGACACTTACACATTAAAGGCTAGATTCTAATCCCATCAACAAGTCTAACCTTTCTAATCTCTCATCTCTCATGATTACCCTCTAATCCTAGTCTAGAGTACCCCTAAAAAAAATACGGCACCGAGTAATCGCGTTACCGATTAATCCTCTCGCCGATTAATTCGCGGAAATTAATTTACCGAGAAATTAATTCACCGCGTGATAATAAATTATCATAAATAATAAAAACAATCAAAGACACTCAAAAATATTCACAACAAGTTACGTTTCGATTTTCATCGAAATCGAAATCTAATCCACCATGAACAAAGGGGACCTAGCACCCTCAGTTGTCCGGCTCACAGCTCAAAAACGTCTCAACGACTCGATAATGCTCTCAGACTCGATGAACAATTCGCCGCATACGATATTCAAAGAGTTATACGCAAGATTATTCGACCGCATATCAAATAATAAGAGCATGCTTAATATGAAGAAACGCAATTCAACAACTTAAGCAATAAAAGCAGCTTGCATGAAGAAACGCAATTCAACAATACAAACAGTATAGACAATTCACAGCATTATTCAACCGCATATTAAATAATTGCACAGCTCAACAACAACAAACGACAATCAAATCATAGAATCCATCCCTCTGCAACTCAATGGAGTTCACAGAGAGGAACAAACAAGTGTGGGGGGTTGGGGACAGCTACCAACCACTTGCAGACAAGCCCACTAAATAATCAGTATATAAAAAAATAAAGCGAAGGGGTACAAGACCCTCACTTCGAACCCTTAGGTTCTCAGACTTCTTCGCATGAACACTTGAAATTAAATTCGTATCTAAAAATTGCCCTTACACAAGGACAGACAACAATAAAAGCCTACGATGTCTAGAAGTGCCCTTACACATAAATACATAAACAATAACACTAGAATGTGAAGCGCCCTTACATAAGGACTTATAAAATAAAGCCTTAGAGATATCTAAGAGTTTTGTGTTGATAAGGGTCAACCAATCTTTTGATCTCTGCAACTCGCTTCTTTCCCTGCTGTCCTAGCAGTTCTCACTAATTTTCCGTAGCAGTCGGTTGAGCAACAACAACTACTGTCCTTGCCTTAGCTTAGGCTATCTGAAGTCTCTAATCCATTTCTTGAACTATCTGCTCCACCTATTATTATCGCATGCTATGTTATGTAACTATAACTAATATAGTACTACATATATTAATATGTACTAAGAGTGTCCTTGTGTGCAAATTATTTTATGGATTTAAGTAAAGTAATTTTCCATATTTTACTATCCTTGTAGTTTCGAGGATGAAACTATTTTAAGGGGGTGGTATTGTAACATCCCAATTTTTAAGAAAAGTGATTTTAACAATAAAATCCTGAATACTCGAAAAATAAGTCATAAAGATTGATCACCTCAATAATTTACTGAGAGTACGAGAATTATTTTGAGTGTTTTGAATAATTTATTTATTATAAATAATTATTATCCGTGATGTTAATTCAAATTAATAGACAGCGTAGACGTATGCTGCGTTAATGCGAATTCGTCAATTTAAACTTTATGTAAGTTCTCGGTGTGACGTGGTAACGCGTATTTTTGTTGACTAAGAAAATGATTGAAATAAATCAAGATGAAATTAAATTTAAGAATTAATATTTTATATTAATTCATGGTTCGAAAATCGTCGAAAAACTCTAACGAAGTTTAAATCGCGTTTGAATTAAGTAAATTTTATCTGCATTAAAATTTAAAACGAATTTCGATTTCGATGAAAATCGAAATGTAACTTGTTGTGAATATTTTTGAGTGTCTTTGATTGTTTTTATTATTTATGATAATTTATTATCGCGCGGTGAATTAATTTCTCGGTAAATTAATTTCCGCGAATTAATCAGCGAGAGGATTAATCGGTAACGCGATTACTCGGTGCCGTATTTTTTTTAGGAGTACTCTAGACTAGGATTAGAGGGTAATCATGAGAGATGAGAGATTAGAGAGGTTAGACTTGTTGATAGGATTAGAATCTAACCTTTAATGCGTAAGTGTCATTCTTTTTGCTGATTGTTTATATTAAGCTTATCCTAATCCTAGGAGGACCACATGTTTTAAGTTTTGTTAAAAGTTTCTAAATTCCTCCTCCTTTTATTTTTGGTCAGACGAGACCCCTCTCCCTATCATCCACTCATTTTCAAATTTCTAATTGATTATTAATTGTTGAGTGAAACTAGTTGTTTTATTAAGTATAGTCCCTTCCCTTTTATTTTGAGAACCTGATCGTGGCCCTCTTTTCCCAAACCCCATTTCATTTCTTTTCCCTTCTTCTTTCCAAGCAACAGCGTGAGCCCTTCCCCATTTTCTACTTTTTCATTTCCTTTCTCCTCCAACTTGCTCATGTGTGATGAAGAAAGAACCACTTCCTCTCCTCTCCTACATTCCAGCCGAAGCACCCATTATTCCAGCTCCTCTCATTTTGCTTTCATCTTATCATCAAGTGTTGGAAAAAAAAAAAGGAAACAAAATTCCCTTCTCCTCTCTTGCTCCCCCTGCGTGACCTTCCTCCCACCCAACTCCATTTTCATGCTTGTTTTCCTTCCTCCTCCTTTAGCTCAGCGTGACCCTCCCTCTCATTTAACCATTTTATTTTCTTCTTCTTTAAGATAGGAAGTGTGGGTGAAATGGGATTTCATGGCAAGTCTTCTTCCTCCTTCCTTGCTTCTTCAACCGTGGCTCCTAAATCGGTGTATGAGGTGATCCTTTTTGTTCCTTTCTTGTGTTATGCTTTAATTAGGTGTTGATATGATTATGGATGGAATGAACATATTTTTTCCCAAATTACTTGAACCCTAGGGCGCATAACCTAAGGGTATGGGGTTATGTGATCTTCAAGTGAATCATTCAAATTAATTTGTATTTCTTGCTTCCTAGTAGTTGCTATTGTTGTTGTAGTTGTTAATTTTAGTTTTGGATCAATGAAATTGTGAATTTTGGAAACCCTTGAATTCTTGAAAAGAGTCATGATTGGGTATTTGGCTTTGATAATGCTTTGTTTTTGAAATAATTTGTTGTTTTGTGAAAGAAATCAAGTATTGAATGAGGTTGTTTTAGTTGATTGGAAGTTTGCAAATTTTTTTAAAAGGAACAAAGGCGGTGGCCGCGAGCTCTTTGAGCTTAGGAGGAAATTATTTTGTGTGTTCTTTGCTTTAATTAAGTGCTTTGAGTTGTTGTATAAGTTTGAGAAAATTTGGGAATGGATTGATCGAAGTGAAAGTGATTTTGGGGTGGTTAAGGCAATGAAGCACTTAGGTGAATGGGATTCTTTGTAATCCTAAAAGCCAAGTGGAGCCTAATTAAAGATTTTATTGAGTTTGGTATGAAAAGTATTGAATCTTAGTGTGTTTAGAAATTTTCTAGTATTGGAGAGTTTTTAGAAAAGATTTTTAATTTAATTTGAAGTGATTTGGAATGTAAGGCTATGATGCATTAAGGTGCAAAGAGATTTCATAATCCTAAGACCTAGTGGAGCCTTGAATTAAATATTATTATTATTGAGATTGAAATCTAGTTATGGTTTTATGTTTTAAGTTTTAGAAAGGAAATGAGTCTTAGTCTTTTAAAACCTTACTCTTCCAATTGTTTGTTATTTCTTTCAAGTGTAGGTGATTCTTTAAAATGTTAATTTTAATTTGTGTGTATTCAAGTGTAAATTATTTTCTAAACCTAGTATTAAGTTCTAAGTGGAAATGCTTGGTTAGAAAAAGGAATAGGATGAGAGCCTAAGGTTTTTAAGTTAGGTTATAGAATTGTGCTAAGTTTGTCTGTGGTGTTAGGCTCGAGTGATCCGAGATCGTACAGTGTGGAAATCAGGAGTACGTGGACGCGTGGCTTGGAGTTCGGTAAGGGCGCTTCACATTTATATTTATTGTTGTATGTCCATATGTAAGGGGCAACCTTAGATATTGTTAGAATTTAATTTTAAGCGTTATGCGAAGAAGTCTGAGAACCTAAGGGTTCGAAGTGAGGGTCTTGTACCCCTTCGCTTTATTTTTATATATGTTGATTAATTAGTGGGCTGCGCAGAAGTGGTTGGTAGCTGTCCCCACCCCCCCACACTTGTTTGTTCCTCTCTATGAACTCCATCGAGTTGCAGAGGGATGGATTCTGTGAGTTGATTGTTGTCTGTTGTTGTTGAGCTGTGGATTGTCTATGACTGGTTGTATTGTTGAATTGCGTTTCTTCATGCAAACTGCTTTTATTGCTTAAGTTGTTGAATTGTGTTTCTTCATATTAAGCATGCTCTTATTATTTGATATGCGGTCGAATAATCTTGCGTATAACTCTTTGAATATCGTATGCGTAATTGTTCATCGAGTCCGAAACCTTGTCAGTCGTCGAGGCGTTTTGAGCCGTGAGCGGATAACCGAGGTGCTAGGTCCCCTTCGTTTATGGTGGATTAGCTAGCGTCGCAGTCATAAGGAACCGGACTTCTTACCTAGGGAGAGCGAGGATCCCAAGGCTACTACGGTATGTCGATTGAAGGATCGGCGTCGCTAGGAAAAATTATCGAGTCGAGAGAAAATGAGTCGTGAGCTGAGTCTTGAGAGAGTCTTGAGTTGCGTCTTGAGAACTGTGTATACTGTTGGTTGCCTATTGTCATGTTTGCTAACTCCTGCCATATGTCGTGTTATTTCATGTTTTATTGCCAAGTATGTTATTGAATATGTGTATCTGCTATTTATGTTTAAGAAGTTGACCCTTGCCAGTGGTTCTTTCAATTTAATGAATGTAACCCAGAAAGCGGAGCAAACAGAGGATTTGGAACTGCGGGGAGGAGCAGCTGAGGATAGTCATCCGACCTTCTATCTGTATTATGTTATGGAACTTACTAGTAGTCTAGTAAGAAGTATAACTTGTCGACCAGCTATAGGATATTTGTCATTTATTTCTGTATTGTAATAAATGTCGATTATGTTTCAAGGCACATGCTGTTATGTGTGAGTTGATGTAATAATTGAATGTGGTTACGTGGTGTCTCTAAATAATTCCGCCATGTTTCTAAAGTCGCTGCAATACTCTGACAACCATTTTGAAAAAGAAGTTTAAAAAAAAAATATAGAACCACATTTTTGGAAAACGTGCAAGGCAGAGTATTTCGCCTTTCGGAAATATGTCAACTGTTGTTAGAATATTCACTTAGTAGCACTCTGGAGCCTGGGTGTTACATTAGTGGTATCAACAAAGGTTGACATATTTTCGAAAGGCGAAATACTCTACTTTGCACTTTTTCCCAAAAATGTGGTTCTATATTTTTTTTAAAAGTTCTTTAAGAAGCAGTCAGAGCATCACAGCGACTTTTAGAAACATGGCGGAAAGTAATTTAAGACACCACATAAACCACATTCAAATATTCCATTAACTCATATATAATAGCATATGTCTTGAAACATAACATACTTTTATTACAACACAGAAATAAATATAAGTATCCTATAGCTGGTCGACACATCACGGTCCTCACTAGACTATTAGTAGGTTCCGCAAACATAGTACAAGTAGAAGCTGGACGACTATTCTCTCAGCTGCTGCCTCCTGCAGTCCCAATCCTCTGCTTGTCCCACCATCTGGGTTACAATCATTAATTGACAGAACCACTGGCAAGGGTCAACTTCTCAACAGATCATGATAACCAAAGCAATAAGCAACCACAATTTATACAATTCACCAGTAATAAGCAACAACAATGCATATCATTCACAGAACGTGACTCAACTCTCTCACTCTAGACTCGACTCAACTCGCTACTCATTTTCTCTCGACTCGACAATTATTCTGGAAAGCAGACACGGATCCATCAACTGACATACCAGCCGTAGCCTTGGGATCTTTCGCTTCTCCCTAGGTATGCGATCCGGCCCTCTGACTGCGACGCCTAGTCAATCTCCCGTAAACAAAGGGACCTAGCATCCTTAGTTATCAGGGTCACGGCTCAAAAACGTCATACGACTACTAGCTCTCTCACTCGATGAACGACTCGCATTTACGATAGTCAAAGAGTGACGCATAAAATTACTTGACCGCATATCAAATAAAGAGAGCATGCTTAACATAAAGAAAACGCAATTCGACATTTAAGCAATAAAAACACTCTGCATGAAGAAACGCAATTCAACAGCAACACGCAATTCGTGGCATATATTCAATCTCATATCAAATAATGCATAACTCAATCATATCACAACATTACATGCTTGACACGCAAATCAAGGAATCCATCCCTCTGCAACTCGATGGAGTTGACAGAGAGGTACACAAATGTGGGGGGTTGGGTTCAGGAGACCAACCACAAAGTTTTCACCCACGAATGACTCGGAATATGTTCGACCGCACGACAACAAAAACGAAGGGGTTCGAAGACCCTAACTTCGAACTCGTAGAGTTCTCAGACTTCTTCGTATTTAAATAAGTATTTAAATAGCGGCACAAGAATTTAAGCATTTCTAAAAGTCGTCCATACATAGGGACATAAAAATAAAAATCCTAGAATGTCTAAAAGTGCCATTCCGAAATGATCTATTAATCTGCTAATAAGTCGTTTAATGGCAGTTCCACCTATCACGTTATTGTGAAAGACTAGATTGGCCCGTTCTGCCATAAGTACCTCCATATTCCACTCAGTGGGATTCGGTTCGACAATGGATTTGAGTGAATGATTGGAAAACTTCCTTTTCTTTATCTTTATTCACGTAGAAAATTGAAAAGATCCGAGTTGAATCGAGAAGACCTGAATTGACACCAGCTTTCGTGCTTTGGTGAGTCTTCGAGAGCCTTTCGATGACCTATGTTGTGAATGGATAGAAGTTTTTCATAGAATTCGAATATCAGAAAAATTACCATATATAACACAAAACTTCTCCGCCGATTCTTTCTAATCGAGCCTCTCGATCAACTACAAATTGGTTGAAATTGAAACCATTTAAATTGAAAGCCATAGTGCTGATACCTAACGCGGTAAACCAGATACCTAAGTGATAGGACTATCATTTCAAGATTTATCGATTTAGCTCAGAATTCGTGGGTGTATTGAATACTTTGGGAGAACTAGAATTGTACTAAGGTTTGGTGTATTGCTAGGAATCTTTGATGTTTGTTCGTGCTGAGTAGGACGATAGCATGCTTTGACATGTGAGCGGATAATGTTCGGTAAGGGCGCTTCACATTTATAATTAATTTTGTATGTCCTTGTGTAAGGATAAATTTTTGGAGGCGAATTTAATTTCAAGCATTTATGAGAAGAAGACTGAGAACCTAAGGGTTCGAAGTGAGGGTCTTGTACCCCTTCGCTTTATTTTCATATGTTGATTATTTAGTGGGCTTGTCTGCAAGTGGTTGGTAGTTGTCCCCAACCCCCCACACTTGTTGTTCCTCTCTGTGAACTCCATTGAGTTGCAGAGGGATGAATTCTATGAGTTGGTTGTTGTCGGTTGTTATTGAACTGTGAATTGTTTGTGCTGTTTGTATCGTTGAATTGCGTTTCTCCATGCAAACTGCTTTTATTGCTTAAATTGTTGAATTGCATTTCTTCATATTAAGCATGCTCTTATTATTTGATATGCGGTCGAATAATCTTGCGTATAGCTCTTTGAATATCGTATGCGGCGAATTGTTCATCGAGTCTGAGAGCATTAATCCTGAGTGAAATAAATACCGCGACTTCTATCTTTTTCAATAAAATCATCACTCTATTATTTTAGAGATTTATAATTCGTCCATTTTACTGGACGAAATTTCTATGAAGTAGTTACTAAAAACATTCCTTTTTTTTATCCTCATGAATCAGACAATACTATGCTATTTTCTATGCTTATACAGACGCAGATCCATCAACTGACATACCAGCCGTAGCCTTGGGATCTTTCGCTTCTCCCTAGATATGCAGTCCCGGTCCCTACGCTGCGACGCCTAGTCAATCTCCCGTAAACAAAAGGGGACCTAGCACCTTTAGTTATCCGGGTCACGGCTCAAAAACGTCATACGACTCGCCTAGCTCTCTCACTCGATGAACAGCTCGTCGCTTACGATAGTCAAAGAGTGAAGCATAAAATTACTTGACCGCATATCAAATAAAGAGAGCATGCTTAACATGAAGAAAATGCAATTCGACATTTTAAGCAATAAAAACACCCTGCATGAAGAAACGCAATTCAACAGCAACACGCAATTTGTGGCATATATTCAATCTCATATCAAATATTATTTAGATATTCTATTTCAACTTTTTTAATTACCCCTAATAGATATGATATCAGACACAGCTCAATTCAAATAGAATCGATATATTATGTATCAAGGACGATAAGAAAGAAAAATGCGGATATAGTTGAATGGTAAAATCTCTCTTTGCCAAGGAGAAGACGCGGGTTCGATTCCCGCTATCCGCCTCGCTTTTTCGTATTGAATAGTAATAGTATAATACTATATCTTTCTTTTTAAAATATAAAACATTTAATATAGTTGATTGTGATAGTCTAGTACCCTTTTTCTTCTTGAACTTCGTTTTTATCAAAAATGTTGCGGAGGCAGGATTTGAACCCCTGACCTCAAGGTTATGAGCCTTGCGAGCTACCAAGTTGCTCTACCCGCGATAAAGAGAAGAATTGACAATTAATGGAAAACAAAGATTGAATGTGCCCTCCACCATATCCGTAAAAATAGAATAAACCATTTATACTGAGAATGGTAAAGGGACGAATCCTATGATCGTTGGTCATAAAAATGAATAAAAAAAGGAAGAGAATTTTTTATTCTTACCAACTTGATCTTGTTGCAGGGCAACAAACCTTCATGAACCATTTCACGAAGTATGTGTCGAGATAATCCAAAGTCTCGATAAGTAGCTCTCGGTCTTAGGTGGAAAAACAACGTCGATGAAGGCGTGTAGGTGCACTATTAGGCGGTAGTGATTCTACCTTTCCCTGACTTTCCCATTTCTCACTTAACGACGCAACTTTGCTTATTTCTTTTTAGAGATCGGCGAATCAAATGATATTTTTGTTCCAATTTTTGCCTCTTCTTCTCCCTCTGAATCAAACTTTTCTTTGCCATGATGGTTGATTTCCTATTAGTATCAATGATAGAAGTCGGATCCTAGATGTAGAAATAGAAAAAGGTGGTTCCCCTTCTTCATAGAAAGAAATGAGATTATTGCAGATACAATAAAGAATGAAATTAACCAAATTTACCCGATGTAGAAGCAATCAAGAAAGCTGCATAAGTAAATATATAACCTCTTTGAAAAGTGGACTAATCCAACCAATCTTGCTTGCACAATGGAAAGAGCCACTGGTTTATTTCTCCATCGAATCAAATTTGCCAAAGGTGTGCGTTCGTGAGCCCATGCTAAAGTTTCAATCAATTCCTGCCAATATCCGCGCCATGAGATTAAGAACATAAATTCAGTAGCCCAAACAAGATGTCCAAATAAGAACATCCACGCCCAGACTGATAAACTATTCATAGCAAAGGGGTTATATCCATTGATAAGTTGTGAAGAATTTAACCATAGATAATCTCTTAACCATCCCATCAAATAGGTAGAAGATTCATTAAATTGTGAAACATTACCCTGCCATAATTTTGATCAAGAGAGTGGTTGTTTAGATCAATCTTTATTTTATTTTGTTTTGAGGCCAAGCCGTGGCCTATATGCAGATTTTAATTTTTTTTTTGGTGATAAGTTCTTTATCTTCTATGCTTGTTCTTTCATTTTATGTTGATCATGATCATGTAGTGAAAGGACAAACTTTTCCCTTGTTCTTGGAGGCCCTAGGCTGAATGCTTCAAGGAGAAAAAGGGGTATGATCACTCATGTGAATCCTATATTTCTTTGGGGCTAATCTTGTTTAGCACTTGAACCTTGTTGTTGTTGTTGTTGTTAACTTGTGTTTCATAAAGGAAAGATTAAGTTTATGCTTCTTGATGCTTGTTCAAGCCATGATAGGAGCATAGTTTTTGGGGCTTTGTGTTGTGATTAAAATTTTGAAGGTTTTGAGAAAAGATTTAGTGTTTTGAAGTGAAGTTTAGTTGATTAGAAATTTAAAAAAAAAAATTCCCCTAAGATGGATGTTGGAGCCGTGAACCTAGGTGGGATTGGGAAGAAAATTTTTGTGTCATTGAGCTTGATTTATGTATAAATTAGTTGTTGTTGTAGCTTTGGAATTTTTGGAAAAGTTAATTTGACTTTTAGTAGTATTAGGAGTTGATTTGATATTTTAAGACAATGAAACACTTAAGTAAAAGGGGATCTTTGTATTCCTAAACTAAAGTAGAAGTCTTGACAACTTATTATGAAAAAGATTTAGTTTTAATATTGATTTTATGGTGCAAGCCTTAAAGAAAATGAATTTTTAGTCTTTAAAATATTTATTTTTTTTCAACTTTGTATATTATTTTCAGTGTGTATTAATAAAAAGGAAATTTGGTTGAGTAAACTAGGGGTTTGAGATCAAACCATAACCTAGGAATTACTTTGGGAGAACTAGAATTGTACTAAGGTTTGGTGTATTGCTAGGAATCTTTGATGTTTGTTCGTGCTGAGTAGGACGATAGCATGCTTTGACATGTGAGCGGATAATGTTCGGTAAGGGCGCTTCACATTTAGAATTAATTTTGTATGTCCTTGTGTAAGGATAAATTTTTGGAGGCGAATTTAATTTCAAGCATTTATACGAAGAACTCTGAGAACCTAAGGGTTCGAAGTGAGGGTCTTGTACCCCTTCGCTTTATTTTCATATGTTGATTATTTAGTGGGCTTGTCTGCAAGTGGTTGGTATTGTCTGACCCCCACACTTGTTGTTCCTCTCTGTGAACTCCATTGAGTTGCAGAGGGATGAATTCTATGAGTTGGTTGTTGTCGGTTGTTATTGAACTGTGAATTGTTTGTGCTGTTTGTATCGTTGAATTGCGTTTCTCCATGCAAACTGCTTTTATTGCTTAAATTGTTGAATTGCGTTTCTTCATATTAAACATGCTTTTATTATTTGATATGCGGTCGAATAATCTTGCGTATAGCTCTTTGAATATCGTATGCGGCGAATTGTTCATCGAGTCTGAGAGCATTGTCGAGTCGTCGAGACGTTTTTGAGCTGTGAGCTAGATAACTAAGGGTGCTAGGTCCCCTTCGTTTATGGTGGATTAGCTAGATGTCGCAGCGTTAAGGAACCGGGACTGCTTACCTAGGGATAGCGAGGATCCCAAGGCTACGGTTGGTATGTCAGTTGAAGGATCAGCGTCTGCTTTCCGGAAAATTTGTCGAGTCGAGAGAAAATGAGTCGTGAGATGAGTCATGGGTCGAGTCTTGTAGGAACATGTTGAATTGAATTTTGTGAACTATATACGTTGCTGTTGATTATTGTTCTGTGAATTTGTTATATTTGATTTGTTGAGAAGTTGACCCTTTTCCGTGGTGCCTTCAACCCATGATGGTTACCCAGGAGTTAGCGAGGACGTGGAAGATCAGTTGGTGGACGAGAGCGAGGAGGGCCACTTTGAGGATTCTGGAAATGATCACTATTTGTCTTGAGTTGCTTGTTAATCATTGTGTGCTGTTATGTTTTGTGGAGGAAATTATTATATTAATTATATTAATTAAATACATATTATTATATTCTATATGTTATTATATTTTATATAATATAATTATCTATAGAATATTAATATAAACAAAGTTATAACCAAAAGGAATTACTGAATAGCTTAGTAGAATTGATATGACTGATATGGATGGTCCGATACTGAATAAACGAATATCTCCCCTAGATGGAATAAGATTCTCTTTGAAAAGTAGTTTTGTTCCGTCTGCTAGAGCTTGAAGAACTCCAAAAGGACCGGCGTATTCAGGGTCCAATACGTTTGTTGTATCCTATGAGATATCTCTCTTTCTAACCATACAATTGCTAGTACACTTATTGTGATTCCCAATACAAGAATCAAAATAGGTACAAGTACCCATAGAATTCCATAGACCTCTTTTAAAGATTCCAATCCGGAAAAAGCAAGAATTTGGATTCTTTAAATAAAGAATTTGATTTTGCTGAAATCAAATACATGAATATGAATGAAAGAAACAATGTTTTACGAAAAACTTCTTTTTCTTCTTCTAGAAATTTTTACAGGTCTCAATTTATTCAACAATTGGATCGTTGGGGTTATCGTATTATTAGTCTAGGTTTTCTCTTTTTAACGATAGGTATTCTTTCAGGAGCAGTATGGGCTAACGAGGCATGGGGATCATATTGGAATTGGGATCCAAAGGAAACTTGGGCCTTTATTACTTGGACCATATTCGCGATTTTTTTACATACTAGAAAAAATAAAAAATTGGAAGGTGTAAATTCGATACTGGATTATTCATAGCATTACTATACCCTCCCTATTCATTGCGGGTTGGTTATTTGTCAGCACGGGTTTAGCTTACGATGTATTTGGAAGCCCCCGCCCAAACGAGTATTTTACAGAAAGCCGACAAGGCCGATCCTTCAACTGACATACCAGCCGTAGCCTTGGGATCCTCGCTCTCCCTAGGTAAGCAGTCCCGGTTCCTTAACGCTGCGACGTCTAGCTAATCCACCATAAACGAAGGGGACCTAGCACCCTTAGTTATCGGCTCCTGACTCAAAAGCGTCTCGACGACTCGACAATGCTCTCGGACTTCGATGAACAATTCGCATACGATATTCAAAGAGCTATACGCAAGATTATTCGACCGCATATCAAATAATAAGAGCATGCTTAATATGAAGAAACGCAATTCAACAATTTAAGCAATAAAAGCAGTTTGCATGGAGAAACGCAATTCAACGATACAAACAGCACAAACAATTCACAGTTCAATAACAACCGACAACAACCAACTCATAGAATTCATCCCTCTGCAACTCAATGGAGTTCACAGAGAGGAACAACAAGTGTGGGGGGTTGGGGACAGCTACCACCCACTTGCAGACAGGCCCACTAAATAATCAACATATATAAAAAAAAAGCGAAGGGGTACAAGACCCTCATTTTGAACCCTTAGGTTCTCAGACTTCTCCGCGTAAACGCTTGAAATTAAATTCGTATCTAAAAATTGTCCTTACACAAGGACTTTTAGTAGTATTAGGAGTTGATTTGATATTTTAAGACAATGAAACACTTAAGTAAAATGGGATCTTTGTATTCCTAAACTAAAGTAGAAGTCTTGACAACTTATTATGAAAAAGATTTAGTTTTAATATTGATTTTATGGTGCAAGCCTTAAAGAAAATGAATTTTTAGTCTTTAAAATATTTATTTTTTTTCAACTTTGTATATTATTTTCAGTGTGTGTATTAATAAAAAGGAAATTTGGTTGAGTAAACTAGGGGTTTGACATCAAACCATAACCTAGGAATTACTTTGGGAGAACTAGAATTGTACTAAGGTTTGGTGTATTGCTAGGAATCTTTGATGTTTGTTCGTGCTGAGTAGGACGATAGCATGCTTTGACATGTGAGCGGATAATGTTCGGTAAGGACGCTTCACATTTATATTTATTGTTGTATGTCCGTATGTAAGGGCGCTTCACATTTATAATTAATTTTGTATGTCTTTGTGTAAGGATAAATTTTTGGAGGCGAATTTAATTTCAAGCATTTATGCGAAGAAGTCTGAGAACCTAAGGGTTCGAAGTAAGGGTCTTGTACCCCTTCGCTTTATTTTCATATGTTGATTATTTAGTGGGCTTGTCTGCAAGTGGTTGGTAGCTGTCCCCAACCCCCCACACTTGTTGTTCCTCTCTGTGAACTCCATTGAGTTGCAGAGGGATGAATTCTATGAGTTGGTTGTTGTCGGTTGTTATTGAACTGTGAATTGTTTGTGCTGTTTGTATCGTTGAATTGCGTTTCTCCATGCAAACTGCTTTTATTGCTTAAATTGTTGAATTGCGTTTCTTCATATTAAGCATGCTCTTATTATTTGATATGCGGTCGAATAATCTTGCGTATAGCTCTTTGAATATCGTATCTGGCTTAATTGTTCATCGAGTGCGAGAGCATTGTCAGTCGTCGAGGCGTTTTTGAGTATGAGCGGATAACTAAGGGTGCTAGGTCCCCTTTGTTTACGGTGGATTAGCTAGACGTCGCGGCGTTAAGGAACCGGATCGCTTACCTAGGGAGAGCGAGGATCCCAAGGCTACTACCGTGGTATGTCAGTTGAAGGATCGATCGCTTTCCGGAAAATTTGTCGAGTCGAGAGAAAATGAGTCGTGAGATGAGTCATGGGTCGAGTCTTGTAGGAACATGTGGAATTGAATTTTGTGAACTATATACGTTCTTTGTTGATTATTGTTCTGTGAATTTGTTATATTTGATTTGTTGAGAAGTTGACCCTTTCCCGTGGTGCCTTCAACCCATGATGGTTACCCAAGAGTTAGCGAGGACGTGGAAGATCAGTTGGTGGACGAGAGCGTGGAGGGCCACTTTGAGGATTCTGGAAATGATCACTATTTGTCTTGAGTTGCTTGTTAATCATTGTGTGCTGTTATGTTTTGTGGAGGATTGTAGTATATATATATATATATATATATATATATATATATATATATATATATATATATATATATATATATATATATATATATATATATATATATACTTTTGCGTACAGTTGGTTGGTGACCAGTTGGGCTCATGATGTTTTGCTAAGACAGGGTAGACTGGAGGCCCTACTTTTGGAGCAGCCCCCTGCGTGGGTGTCTGCCGGGAGTATCCCCAGGGTATGGTTACTCTCGTGAGGGTCGTCATACCATAGGTGTATTTCCCCATACATTTCTACTCTACTTATGTTGTACGTATTGTGCGTGTTGACTAACTATGTTACGTGTGTATGCATTTTCTAGTATGTAATTTGTGTCCTAGTTGCACCATGCTTCGAAACGCTGTAAGTACTCTGTGTGTGTTTTACGGGCACCATTGTTTCAAAAAAAAAATATCGCATTTTTTGAAGGGCACAAGAGTACCGTTTTCATTCTGACAAAAATTGGCATGTGTCCGAAAGGTGGAATACTCTGCTCGTAGGGTTTTCGAGAAATGTGGTCCTTTTTTTAAAAAAAAAGGTTCTTTAGGGTGTGTTTGGTTGGGGGGTTTTGGAGGGGAGGGGAGGAGTTATTTTAAATTATGTTTATTTGGTTCAATTTTTTTAAAGGGAGGGGAGGGGAGGGGGGGGGAGCAAAATCCCTCCTAAGCCAATTTTGGCTCCCCCCCCAAAGTGGGGGGTTTTGGAGGGAGGGAGGGAGATTAAATTATTTAAAATAAAATTACTTAAATATCCTTATATATAACATAATATAAAAGACTATAAGGATATACTAGTAAATTAATCTCTCCCTTCATTAAAATCCCTCCCTCCCTCTGAACCAAACAAGCAAAGACTTTCCTCCCTCCCTCCCTCCTCTCAACCAAACACAATCAAATTAAATCCCTCCTCCCTTCCCCTCCCTCCTCCCTCCATTAAAATCCCTCCCCTCCCCTTCCCTCGTTTGAACCAAACAGACCCTTAAAGAAGTAGTCAGAGTATCACAGCGACTTTTTGAAACATGGCGGAAAATAATTTAAGACGTTACATAACCACATTCAATTGTTCCATCAATTCACGTCTAACAATACATATCTTGAAACATGACAGACATTTATTACAATACTGGACAACGACAATTATTCTATAGCTGGTCGGCACAATACGTTCCTTATTAGACTGCTTGTAGACTCTACCTACAGTCAAGCTAGATGACCATCTACAGCTGCTCCTCCTTGTAGCTCCAATCCTCTGCTTGTTCTGCCATCTGGGTTACAATCATTAATTGACAGAACCACTGGCAAGGGTCAACTTCTCAACAGATCATGTAACCAAAGCATAAATCAATAAGCAACCACAGTTTAGACAATTCACAAGCAATAAGCAAGCAACAATGCAAACAGTTCACAAGGTTCAATTCAAAAAGCTCGCTCAAGACTCGACTCATGACTCATCTCACGACTCATTTTCTCTCGACTCGACAATTTTTTCGGAAAGCAGACGCCGATCCTTCAACCGACATACGGTAGTAGCCTTGGGATCTCGCTCTCCCTAGGTAGCGATCCCGATTCATGCGCGGCGCTAGCTAATCCACCATAAATGAAGGGGACCTAGCACCTCGATTATCGGCTCACGGCTCAAAAGCGTCTCGGCGACTCGACAATGCTCTCGGACTTCGATGAACAATTCGCGCGTCACGATATTCACAGAGTTATACGCAAGATTATTCGACCGCATATCAAATAATAAGAGCATGCTTAATATGAAGAAACACAATTCAACAACTTAAGCAATAAAAGCAGTTGCATGAAGAAACGCAATTCAACAATACAACCAGCATAGACAATTCACATCTCAACAACAACAGACAACAATCAACTCACATAATCCATCCCTCTGCAACTCGATGGAATTCGCAGAGAGGAACAAACAAGTGTGGGGGGTTGGGGACAGCTACCAACCACTTGCAGACAGGCCCACTAATTAATCAACATATATAAAATAAAGTGAAGGGGTACAAGACCCTCACTTCGAACCCTTAGGTTCTCAGACTTCTTCGCATAACGCTTAAAATTAAATTCTAACAATATCTAAGGTTGCCCCTTACATATGGACATACAACAATAAATATTAGAGAATATAGAATATATATTTTAATAAATATATTCTATATTTTGAATTGGTTAGTCAATTGAAAGATTCCCCATAAGAATGATACTTATTAGAATTCGATACTAGTTCTTATGTCAATTGCAAGATTTCTATTTTCAACACTTTCTAAAAACTTTCTAAATAAAAAAAGGGGGAAGGTTCATTGGACTAAAAAATGGAAGGAAGAAGGCGAATCAGTATGTTAATCCCTCACCCCATAAATCTGTCCTCCCCCGTGTTCTTGTCCGAATGAAGAAAAAATTGTAGGAGTGAAATCTTAATATGATTTCAAAAAAAAAAGCAAGAGCAGCAAAGAAAGTCCAAAGAATATGTATTTTTATTTTTCTGTTTTTTAAAAAAGATTAAACAAAAGGATTCGCAAATAAAAGCGCTAATGCTACAACCAGCCCATAAATAGTTAAAGCTTCCATAAAAGCGGACTAAGTAATAAAGTACCCGTATTTTGTCCTCTCTGCTTCGGTTGTCTCGCAATCCTTCTACAGCCTTGCCCCTGCAAATTGCCTTGACCAACCTGTGTCCAATAGAAGCAAAGCCTGACTACCAACCCAAAGAAGAATAATGTATAAAGAGAAATAATTGGATTCATGATAAGTTTCTCCTATTCCAAATAAAATAAAGAAAAAAAATAGTTAATAATATAATCAACCAAGAAATTATGAATTTCTTATTTCATTCTTCCTATTTATCTTTATCTAGTTGAAGTGTAATTCAAAAATTCAAACTGAATTACTTCGATTTTTCTTTTCGTTTCTACCCATGTAGTTTTTGTATATACATACCATTTTTGTTCTTATCTTAAATTTTTGAACCTTTCTTTAAATTCTTCGTTCTTTCTTTTTCTTTATTTCATTTTTTTAGTCATTCCATAATTCAATTCACAATTACAACAGATGAAAGGGAAGGGCTTTGTTTTTTGAATCCCATCTAAATTTAGAGTAGTCGCAGGACAAATTTAGATATATAGTCATATATAACTAGTGAATATCTAATATGACATATACATGTGTTTCTTCCATACCGTAAACCAATTAGTAAACCAATTAGTTGTGTCTTAGATTCAATCGGATTCAAGAATCATTCTTTGAAACCTCCAAAAAAGAAAGAGTTGTCTTATAGCGATTAGATTATATATACACCTAGTTCGACCCCCTCACCCTACCCTATTTTTTTTTTTTTACAATTCCCTGGTAATTTTTTAAATTTTATTATTATATTACACTAAATCATATACTTATCTTATTTATACCTTATCCTTATTGCATCTTTTTTGGGGGGGTTGTGGATATTTGATTCATATTTAAAATTTTCAAAATTTCTTTCTATTTTTTTCTTGATGTTCCTTAAGTAGATTATCGTGAGCCGCACATACTTTGTGAAGGGCTAAACTAAAAAAAAGACTATTTCGATAACTAGTCAATGATGTCCTTCCATGGATTCACCTTGGATTCCGTGAGGCGGACCTTGGAAAGTTTTAATGTTTCGCATTTTTTTTTTGAAACAATGGTGCCCGTAAAACACACACAGAGTACTTACAGCGTTTCGAAGCATGGTGCAACTAGGACACAAGTTACATACTAGAAAATGCATACACACGTAACATAGTTAGGCAACACGCACAATACGTACAACATAAGTAGAGTAGAAATGTATGGGGAAATACACCTATGGTATGACGACCCTCACGAGAGTAACCATACCCTGGGGATACTCCCGGCAGACACCCACACAGGGGGCTGCTCCAAAAGTAGGGCCTCCAGTCTACCCTGTCTTAGCTAAACATCATGAGCCCAACTGGTCACCAACCAACTGTACGCAAAAGTATAAATATATATATATATATATATATATATATATATATATATATATATATATATATATATATATACTACAATCCTCCACAAAACATAACAGCACACAATGATTAACAAGCAACTCAAGACAAATAGTGATCATTTCCAGAATCCTCAAAGTGGCCCTCCTCGCTCTCGTCCACCAACTGATCTTCCACGTCCTCGCTAACTCCTGGGTAACCATCATGGGTTGAAGGCACCACGGGAAAGGGTCAACTTCTCAACAAATCAAATATAACAAATTCACAGAACAATAATCAACAGCAACGTATATAGTTCACAAAATTCAATTCAACATGTTCCTACAAGACTCGATCCATGACTCATCTCACGACTCATTTTCTCTCGACTCGACAAATTTTCCGGAAAGCAGACGCCGATCCTTCAACTGACATACCAGCCATAGCCTTGGGATCCTCGCTCTCCCTAGGTAGCGATCCGGTTCATATGACTGCGACGTCTAGCTAATCCACCATAAACAAAGGGGACCTAGCACCCTTAGTTATCTGGCTCACAGCTCAAAAACGTCTCGACGACTCGACAATGCTCTCAGACTCGATGAACAATTCGCCGCATACGATATTCAAAGAGCTATACGCAAGATTATTCGACCGCATATCAAATAATAAGAGCATGCTTAATATGAAGAAACGCAATTCAACAATTTAAGCAATAAAAGCAGTTTGCATGGAGAAACGCAATTCAACGATACAAACAGCACAAACAATTCACAGTTCAATAACAACCGACAACAACCAACTCATAGAATTCATCCCTCTGCAACTCAATGGAGTTCACAGAGAGGAACAACAAGTGTGGGGGGTTGGGGACAGCTACCAACCACTTGCAGACAAGCCCACTAAATAATCAACATATGAAAATAAAGCGAAGGGGTACAAGACCCTTACTTCGAACCCTTAGGTTCTCAGACTTCTTCGCATAAATGCTTGAAATTAAATTCGCCTCCAAAAATTTATCCTTACACAAGGACATTCAAAATTAATTATAAATGTGAAGCGCCCTTACCGAACATTATCCGCTCACATGTTAAAGCATGCTATCGTCCTACTCAGCACGAACAAACATCAAAGATTCCTAGCAATACACCAAACCTTAGTACAATTCTAGTTCTCCCAAAGTAATTCCTAGGTTATGGTTTGATCTCAAACCCCTAGTTTACTCAACCAAATTTCCTTTTTATTAATACACACACTGAAAATAATATACAAAGTTGAAAAAAAAATATTTTAAAGACTAAAAATTCATTTTCTTTAAGGCTTGCACCATAAAATCAATATTAAAACTAAATCTTTTTCATAATAAGTTGTCAAGACTTCTACTTTAGTTTAGGAATACAAAGATCCCCTTTTACTTAAGTGTTTCATTGCCTTAAAATATCAAATCAACTCCTAATACTACTAAAAGTCAAATTAACTTTTCCAAAAATTCCAAAGCTACAACAACAACTAATTTATACATAAATTAAGCTCAATGACACAAAAATTTTCTTCCCAATCCCACCTAGGTTCACGGCTCCAACATCCATCTTAGGGGATTTTTTTTTTTTTAATTTCTAATCAACTAAACTTCACTTCAAAACACTAAATCTTTTCTCAAAACCTTCAAAATTTTAATCACAACACAAAGCCCCAAAAACTATGCTCCTATCATGGCTTGAACAAGCATCAAGAAGCATAAACTTAATCTTTCCTTTATGAAACACAAGTTAACAACAACAACAACAAGGTTCAAGTGCTAAACAAGATTAGCCCCAAAGAAATATAGGATTCACATGAGTGATCATACCCCTTTTTCTCCTTGAAGCATTCAGCCTAGGGCCTCCAAGAACAAGGGAAAAGTTTGTCCTTTCACTACATGATCATGATCAACATAAAATGAAAGAACAAGCATAGAAGATAAAGAACTTATCACCCAAAAAAAAAAAAAATCTGCATATAGGCCACGGCTTGGCCTCAAAACAAAATAAAATAAAGATTGATCTTACAACCACTCTCTTGATCAAAATAATGGTAGTGTTTAGAAGCTAAAAACAGAAAAAGAAGGGTGTTAAAAGGAAAGGAACTCACATACAGGAACAAGAAAAAAAGAAAGGAGAGCTTGGCTTTCACTACTTCACCCACACTTGATGCTAGATGGAAAAATGAAAAAGAGGATGAAAGGATGGGGGTGGTGCGGCCCTGTTGTTAAAAGAGAGGGATAAAAAATTTTAATTAAAAACTTAATCCAAGTTCTTTATCTTCTATGCTTGTTCTTTCATTTTATGTTGATCATGATCATGTAGTGAAAGGACAAACTTTTCCCTTGTTCTTGGAGGCCCTAGGCTGAATGCTTCAAGGAGAAAAAGGGGTATGATCACTCATGTGAATCCTATATTTCTTTGGGGCTAATCTTGTTTAGCACTTGAACCTTGTTGTTGTTGTTGTTGTTAACTTGTGTTTCATAAAGGAAAGATTAAGTTTATGCTTCTTGATGCTTGTTCAAGCCATGATAGGAGCATAGTTTTTGGGGCTTTGTATTGTGATTAAAATTTTGAAGGTTTTGAGAAAAGATTTAGTGTTTTGAAGTGAAGTTTAGTTGATTAGAAATTAAAAAAAAAAAAATCCCCTAAGATGGATGTTGGAGCCGTGAACCTAGGTGGGATTGGGAAGAAAATTTTTGTGTCATTGAGCTTGATTTATGTATAAATTAGTTGTTGTTGTAGCTTTGGAATTTTTGGAAAAGTTAATTTGACTTTTAGTAGTATTAGGAGTTGATTTGATATTTTAAGGCAATGAAACACTTAAGTAAAAGGGGATCTTTGTATTCCTAAACTAAAGTAGAAGTCTTGACAACTTATTATGAAAAAGATTTAGTTTTAATATTGATTTTATGGTGCAAGCCTTAAAGAAAATGAATTTTTAGTCTTTAAAATATATTTTTTTCAACTTTGTATATTATTTTCAGTGTGTGTATTAATAAAAAGGAAATTTGGTTGAGTAAACTAGGGGTTTGAGATCAAACCATAACCTAGGAATTACTTTGGGAGAACTAGAATTGTACTAAGGTTTGGTGTATTGCTAGGAATCTTTGATGTTTGTTCGTGCTGAGTAGGACGATAGCATGCTTTGACATGTGAGCGGATAATGTTCGGTAAGGGCGCTTCACATTTATAATTAATTTTGTATGTCCTTGTGTAAGGATAAATTTTTGCAGGCGAATTTAATTTCAAGCATTTATGCGAAGAAGTCTGAGAACCTAAGGGTTCGAAGTGAGGGTCTTGTACCCCTTCGCTTTATTTTCATATGTTGATTATTTAATGGGCTTGTCTGCAAGTGGTTAGTAGCTGTCCCCAACCCCCCACACTTGTTGTTCCTCTCTGTGAACTCCATTGAGTTGCAGAGGGATGAATTCTATGAGTTGGTTGTTGTCGGTTGTTATTGAACTGTGAATTGTTTGTGCTGTTTGTATCGTTGAATTGCGTTTCTCCATGCAAACTGCTTTTATTGCTTAAATTGTTGAATTGCGTTTCTTCATATTAAGCATGCTCTTATTATTTGATATGCGGTCGAATAATCTTGCGTATAACTCTTTGAATATCGTATGCGGCGAATTGTTCATCGAGTCTGAGAGCATTGTCGAGTCGTCGAGACGTTTTTGAGCTGTGAGCCAGATAACTGAGGGTGCTAGGTCCCCTTCGTTTATGGTGGATTAGCTAGACGTCGCAGCGTTAAGGAACCGGGACTGCTTACCTAGGGAGAGCGAGGATCCCAAGGCTACGGCTGGTATGTCAGTTGAAGGATCGGCGTCTGCTTTCCGGAAAATTTGTCGAGTCGAGAGAAAATGAGTCGTGAGATGAGTCATGGGTCGAGTCTTGTAGGAACATGTTGAATTGAATTTTGTGAACTATATACGTTGTTGTTGATTATTGTTCTGTGAATTTGTTATATTTGATTTGTTGAGAAGTTGACCCTTTCCCAAATATATTCTATATTTTGAATTGGTTAGTCAATTGAAAGATTCCCCATAAGAATGATACTTATTAGAATTCGATACTAGTTCTTTATTAGTTTTTTCTTATTTCTATCCCTTACCTTCCTTATTTATTACTTGTCTCAAATAAGAGAAAGAAATAAAACAAAAATCTTTTCTTTCACTTTTCACGAAAATTTCGTAAAAAGTGAAAGAAAAGCGCCCATTATGTTTTTCCTAAACAACAAAATATATTGACATGAGGAGGATTTTTATTAAAAAAAATAGAAATAAATATGGATGGATTCTCTCTATATTCTCTATAGAGATAGAATTCTATAGAGAATATAGAGAATAAAATAAGAAAGTGTTCTTATTCAAAACGCCCTGTGATCTTCAACCAATTCTGTGCTTCAATATAATTACCTGGGGTAAGTGCTATAGCTTGTTTCCAATATTCAGCAGCTTGATCAAACCAAGATTCCGCTATTTCAGAATCTCCCTGTCGAATGGCCTGTTCTCCACGGTCGGAATAGATGAGTAAATTCCTTCCTTTAGAACCGTACTTGAGAGTTTCCTGACTCATACGGCTCAACAGTCAATTCTTTTGATCTTCCATTTTTTTTCTAGAGTTAACCACAAGAAAAGAGGTTATCCATTCTTAGCCTAGGCAAAGCCCATCTAGTGTAAAATAGAAAGTAAAAATATGATCCTCTAGTAGTTTCCTAGACATAGAAATTAGAAGAATATATAAAACTATTTTTTTTTATTTCACGAACAAGAATTAAGAATAAGATTATTTATTTGGTAAAAGGAGAGTAGTATGTCTGGGGTCCAATACGCTGTTGTATCCCTGCAGATATCTCTCTTCGGATGAATCTAGATGAATAACAGCATACAATGGATATTGGTATTGGTTGACACCGGTATATAAGTCATGTTATACTGTTGAATAACAAGCCCTTAATTCTCTATAACTAGAGAATTCGTGTGCTTGGGAGTCCCTGATAATTAAATTTAAATAAACCAAGATTTTACCATGACTGCAATTTTAGAGAGACGCGATAGCGAAAACCTATGGGGTCGCCGCTCATTCTTCAACAGGCACGTGGGAGGAGCCTGGGTTTTCTCTTTTTAACGATAGGTATTCTTTCAGGAGCAGTATGGACTCATGAAATTTCCATTTCTTTGTCTTTTTTTTACATATAATGGATTTGCCTGTTTTTTTCTGTATACATCTACATACAGAAATTATTTATTTCCTTCAATATTCTTTCGCATTCTTCTTTATTTCAACAAAATAAATTTTGAATTTTCTTTTTTTATTTATAATTGATAGAATTTAGAATACTCGAACGTTCAAAATCCCTGATCAATTTCCTTTCGTAGTATCCTACCCCCAGGGGAAGTCGAATCTCCGTTGCCTCCTTGAAAGAGAGATGTCCTAAACCACTAGACGATGGGGGCATACTTGCCCGACCGCCATTATACTATGTTCATAGTATGAACAACTTTCTTACGATTACGAGGTTCATTCGAATATGAAATCCAATCCTGGAAATACAGTCTCCCATATTCAAAAAAGAATTCTTTTTTTTTCTTGAAAACCCAGAGTCGCTGGGCTGGGTGTTTACTAGCAGATTGCTAGTGGCACCCCCCATCATTACTACTTGCACCCTATTTCTTTTCTTTCTTTTTTTTTTGTCTTTTCTTTTTTATTCTTTTCCTTTTTTTTTCTTATTATTATTATATTTATTATATATATATATATATATATATTTTGTATATTTTTTTCTTCTCCTTTTTTTTTTAACAAACTAAAATTAAGGGTAAATAAAAATTAAACTAAGAATAATTCAATATGCTTAAAATTAATATTTTTTTATTTTTTTACAAAAATTTCGAAAGTGTCGGGTAAAATTGGGTATTCACAGTTGCCCCTCTGTACTTACTTTTTCACTAGATGATATAGCTTGCATATTATCGCAGTGAGAAAATAAATCTGAGATATATGAACATCAATTTTGGCCTAAGAATGCATGAAAGGGACACGTTATGAAAATGTCAAGAGAAATAAAGATAGGCAGGGGACTGAACCGCCTCGCCTAGAAGAAACGAAATAGACAGGGGACTGAGCCGCCATAGCAAACAAGAAATGAAATGGGTAGTGGACTGAACCGACTCCCTTAGCAAACAAGAAATAAACGGTAGTGGACTGAACCGCCTACCTCAGCAAGCAAGAAATAAACGGGTAGTGGACTGAACCGACTCCCTCAGCAAGCAAGAAATAAACGGGTAGTGGACTGAACCGACTCCCTCAGCAAGCAAGAAATCAACGGGACTGAACTGACTCCCTCAGCAAGCAAGAAATCAACGGGTAGTGGACTGAACCGACTCCCTCAGCAAGCAAGAAATAAACGGGTAGTGCACTGAAGCGACTCCCTCAACAACAGGAAATAAACGGGTAGTGCACTGAAGCGACTACCTCAACAACAGGAAATAAACGGGTAGTGCACTAAAGCGACTCCCTCAACAAACAAGAAATAAACGGGTAGTGGACTGAACCGACTCCCTCAAAAGAAATAGGATAGGCAGGGGACGGAACCGTCTTGCCCAGATGGAAATGAAACGTCCAAAGGCTGGAACCTCCTCGGCATACCAGAAACAGAATGGGAAGGGGATTGAACCGCCTCCCTTAACAGACTAGGGTCGTCATGTTTTGACTTACCTGGGTGTGTTTTACAGGATCTGAGCCATTGTGGCGAACTAGGAAGCTTCGATCAATCAAAACTCTTGTTATCTTGTTTTCACTAATTCCCCGCAGCAACATCGGCTGTATACTTTTCTTATCCGCTTATAGATGTTTGCCCCTTCACTCTTTGCTTGTAGTCACATGGCACATTTGGATGACACCATTTCAAGTTTTAGGATTTGGACTTTTCTTGCCCCAATTTATGATGAAGACGTCTGAATTAATTTCACCTTTATTCGAACGGCCAGGGATTTTTATTTATTTATCCATTGAGGAGTTGCTAACATAATCGTTTCAAAGTATTGTTAGACTTCAATTATTTTACTTGAGACATAATTTAACAAATGAAGCATGAATGCAAGAATAGATGCAAATAGGAGGAATAATTTGTGAATTGAATTGATGTGGAACTTTGATACAAATTTTCAAGGGAAGAGAAGCATTAAAACAGTAGGAAATGGGAAAGATGATCACAATAAGAAATTTCACATCAAATTTGCCCCAGTATAGGTCCTTTGATTCCCTATCTAGATCGCTTTTGTCCCTGAAGATGGCTGATCACACTGAAGTTGACTGACGTAGCTAACCATCATCATATTGCCCCATTGTAAGCTTGCCCTGAGAATCTCAGGCCGATTTAACGACTATGTCATTTCTTTTTTTTTCTTTGCCTTAACTTTTGCCTAGACCGCCCTTCCGGGTTTTCAATCTAGCAGGCTTTCACTTACCCTAACTTTTGCCTAGACCGCCCTTTCGGGTTTTCAACCTAGCAGGCGTTTATTATCACCCTTTTTTTTTAGGCATAGAACTTCTTAACAGCGTCTGAGTTTATCGGCTTTGACAGTTCATGTCCTTCCATGTCCAGGAGAATCAGGGCTCCCCCGGAAAATGCATGTTTGACCATATAAGGACCATCATAGCTAGGTGCCCATTTTCCCCGCGCATCCTCCTGATGAGGTAGTACTTTCTTCAAAACCAAATCTCCTGGTTGAAATTCTCTTGGGCGAACTTTCTTGTTGAAGGCTCTGGCCATTCTACTCTGATACAACTGCCCATGACAAATAGCTGCAAGCCTCTTTTCTTCAATCATGTTTAATTGCTCATATCGGGCTTTACCCATTCGACTCCTCTAATTACGCCTCCATCAATACCCTTAGGGACAGGATTTCTACTTCAATGGGAGATACTGCTTCCATCCCATACACCAAAGAAAATGGTGTTGCCCCAGTGCTTGATCGTATGTTAGTACGATAAGCGTGCAGAGCATAAGGTAACATTTCATGCCAATCTTTGTAATTAACCACCATCTTGGCAATGATTTTTTGATGTTCTTATTATTGCTTCCCTTTGCACCATTCATTTGTGGTCTATAGGGAGTTGAATTGTGATGTTTGATCTTGAAGTGTTCACACAATCTTTGTACTTCTCCGCCATTAAGATTGGGTGCATTATCTGTAATGATCCTTTCAGGAATCCCATAGTGGCATACAAAATCCCTTTTGAGGAACTTGACAAACACCTTCTGAGAAATGCTGGCATAGAAAGACGCCTCTATCCATTTAGTGAAATAATCGATTGCCACCAATATAAATCGATGCTCATTTGAAGCTTTCGGATTAATTGGCCCAATGACATCTATTCCCCACATTGAGAATGGCCAAGGACTGGTTAGGTTGTGCAGAGGAAAAGGAGGTGCATTGACCCGATCTGCGTACAACTGGCATTTGAGGCATTTTCGCACATACGCTATGCAGTCCGTCTCCATAGTGGACCAATAGAATCCACTTCTCATTAGCTTACGGGCCATCATGTGACCATTCGCATGTGTCCCACAGATCCCTTCATGAACATCCATCATGATTCGCCTGGCTTCTCGAGCATCTACACATCTCAGTAGTGTTCCATCTTGACTTCGTTTGTAGAGGATTTCTCCACTCAAGAAAAATGTTATTGCCAATTTTCTGATGGTTTTCTTGTTCACTTCACTTGCACCATCTGGGTATTCGTCGTGCTGAATATACCGTTTTATATCATAATACCATGGTTCGTCGTCTAGCTCCCCTTCTATGTTAACGCAGTAGGCCGACTCATCTTTCACCTTTATGTGGATGGGTTGAACCTCGGCATTGGTGTTCAACTTAAACATCGCCGCCAAAGTAGCCAAGGCATCGGCAAACTGATTCTTATCCCGAGTCAAATGGGAGAACGTTATCTCTTCAAACCTTGTTATCAGCTGAGTTAGATACTTTTGATAGGGCACCAATTTTGAGTCCTTAGTTTGCCATTTACCCTTCACCTGATAGATAATAAGGGCTGAATCTCCAAAAACCTCCAATCGTTTCACACCGAGGTCAATTGCAACCAATAGCCCACTTGCACACGCCTCATATTCCGCGATATTGTTTGTGCATTCGAAATTCAACTTGATAGCCACCGGATATTGCTTTCCACTAGGCGATACCACGACTGCCCCTATGCCATTTCCATACATATTTACTGCCCCATCGAAGTACATCTTCCATCCTTCGTCTTCCTTTTCAACATTCATGATTTCTTCATCTACCTTTTCCTGGTTTGACGATTGCCCTTCTTCCAGAGGATTTTCGGCCAAATGATCAGCAATAGTACTCCCTTTAATCGATTTTCGCGTCACATACTTGATATCAAATTCTGACAAGATCACTTGCCATTTTGACACCCTTAGAGAAACATGAGGGCTTTCAAATATGTACTTTAGTGGATCAAATCATGAAATCAACAATGTAGTGTAGTACAACATGTACTGGCGAAGTCTTCTTGAAGTCCAGACTAGAGCACAACACGTTCTCTCAATTCTCGTATAGCGAGTCTCACAATCGTTGAACTTCTTGCTCAAATAATAGACTGCTTGCTCTTTCTTTCCTGATGCATCCTGTTGTCCAAGCATTGCCCCTAGGGATGATGGCAGCACTGTCAAATACAGAATCAAAGGGCGTCCTGGTGTTGGGGGTACTAAAATAGGAGGACTCGACAGATAAGTTCTTATCTTGTCGAATGCTACTTGACATTCTTCATCCCATTTCCCTGGTTGGTTCTTCCTTAGTAACTTGAATATAGGCTCACACGTGCTAGTCAAGTTGGCAATGAATCTAGCAATGTAATTGAGTCTCCCCAGGAAACTCCTTACTTCTCGCTCAGTCTTGGGAGTTGGCATTTCTTGGATAGCCTTTATTTTGTCAGGATCCACCCTTATCCCTTCTCTACTCACGATAAAACCGAGTAACCTTCCTGACGATCCCCCAAAAACGCACTTGTTAGGATTCAGCCGCAACTTATGTTTTCTGAGCCTTTCAAATAGCTTTCGCAATACTTCTACATGACTTTCATCTTCCTTTGATTTTGCAACCATATCATCCACATATACTTCAACCTCTTTATGCATCATGTCATGAAAAAGGGTAACCATGGCACGTTGGTAAGTAGCCCCAGCATTCTTTAACCCAAAAGGCATTACTTTATAGCAGAATGTCCCCCATGGGGTGATGAACGTGGTCTTTGCCTTATCTTCAACATCCATAAGGATTTAGTTATATCCAGAGTATCCATCCATAAACGAAAACCTGTGGTTCTTAGCAGTATTGTCAACAAGCACGTCGATATGTGGGAGAGGAAAATCATCCTTCGGACTAGCCTGATTTAGGTCTCGGTAATCCACGCACACTCTAACTTTTCCATTTTTCTTGGGTACCGGGACGATGTTAGCTACCCATTCCGGGTGTACTGAAACCTCTAAAAATCCGGCCTCCCACATCTTGACCACCTCCTCTTTGATTTTCAATGACATATCTGGGCGCATCCTTCTCAACTTCTGCTTCTTGGGTTTCGCATCTGGATAAAGTGGAATCTTATGTGCTGCTATTTCTGGGTCCAGGTCGGGCATATCGTTATAAGACCATGCAAAGATATCAAGATATTCTCTGAACAAAGTAATCATTTCTTCACGTTCTGGATTGTCTACCAATTTTAACTCTTTCTTATCATCCTTAGTCCCCAGATTGATCATTTCCTCTGTCTCATCATTCAAACCAAACTCTTTTTCGATTGAGTCCAGAAGTTCAGTGAATTCTTTGATGAATTCGTCATCTTCATCCGACTCAGAACAATTCCCATCAGAGGTCGCAAAGGAATCAAACAACAGGTTCTCGATATTCCCATAAGGAGGCAAAGTTTCAGTGAAATGTGAGTCCCTGGAGAACAATTCATGGAAATCGGAAAGAGAATAATAGAAAGATAATGGGAAACAAAAGCATAATTGAAGAATAAGGATTTTGAAGGAATAAGACGAAACAGAACAAATAGATAGGAATGCATGCAGATTCATTAAATTCATGTCTCAAGCAAAATAACATAAGTCTTATAGCCTCAGTCGGCTAATACAATACAAGAAAACGATTACATGAAAGCAACAACATCGATAACTGGTTCAGCCTGCCAATTGTTCAGCGGTTCTTGATTGGTGGTGGGGTGGATGATGCCATATGCCCTTGAGCTTTCATCATGCAACATGTTGATTGTTGGCCGGTTTGGTGCACAAGCAGCATTCTCAGGTGAAATCACTTCGGCAAGAACGGGAAACGTATCCTTCAAGTGAGGGATTAGTTGTGTCTCCTTTTTACCAATTGTCAAAGCTTTGAACTTCGCTTCAAGGTTGTCATTATAGCCAATCCCAGATATGTCTGACTTCTTTTGCAAGAATATAGGATCACGAATTCCTTGTAGGTGACGACCTAAGCCTTTTCCTTCTTCGTAGCCACTTTTTGCCATGATTCGCGTTGCCATCTGATTCACATTACCAACTGGCGAACCTTTTTCCTTGCCTCCCGGCTTATCTGCCTCGAAACTGTGGCACAGATTCGTTCCTTCTTCATCAGTGTTATCCACATATGGAAGGGACATAGGTTTTGAGATCATAATCTCTTCTTCACCGCGAATCGTGATAACAGACCCATTTTCTACATATTTAACCCTCTGGTGTAGAGTGGAAGGTACTGCCCCTACTTCGTGGATCCATGGTCGTCCTAATAGCATAGTATATGTTGACTCAATTGCCATGACTTGGAACAATACGCGGAATACACTTGGGCCAATTTCCAATGGTAGTACTATTTCACCGAGAATGCCTCTCTTAGACCCATCAAAAGCCCAAACTGTCATCGACTGAGGCGTTAAATCTTGTTCTCCCATTGCTAGAGCAGTCAACGTGGACGCTGGCATGATATTCAAAGCTGAACCACCATCGATTAGCACTTTGGCCACTATAAATCCCCGGCATTTCAAGGTGATATGTAGGGCTCGATTGTCCCTTTTTGCTCGAGATACCATTTCAGCATCGGAGAACGTGATGAGGTTAACTCGTTGCACAGGATCAACCATGTTTACCATGTTTTCGGGAGTAACGTCAGGCTTGACAAAAGCTTCCTCTAATGTCTTTAACAAAGCTTTTCTATGTGCCTCAGAAGTTAGAATGAGGGAAAATAAGGATATTCGGGCCGGAGTTCTTCTCAGTTGTTCCATCACATCATACTCACTTTGCTTCATTATTTTCAAGAATTCTTCTTCGGACTGCTCTTTTTCTTCCATCTCATTCCCTTTCTCTTTCTTTTTCTTTTCAACCTCTCCTGGGCCAAAGTATCGCCCACTTCGGGTTATTCCCCCGACACTCACTATATTGGTGATTGTCTCGTTAATCTTGCTTGTTGAAGGACCTTCCACCACTTCAACTCTTGCCTCATAATTCCAGGGGACTGCATGAGTATCTTTGCAAGCAAAGGGTGCGGGTTTTTTTACAGTCACCACAATCTTTTCCGACGCAAGTGGCTGGCTGAGTGGCGGAAGTCTAAGCACAAATGGTTCTATAACATTGATCTCCTTATAAGGCATTGACCCTTTGGCTTGCACTATCCCTAGTGACATTAAACTTTGAACTCGAGCTTTGAAATCCCAACAATCTTCGATGTCGTGACCTACACAACCATGGTGGTATGCGCATTTGTCCTCTTCATCATATTTTTCATATCTCACCATTCCTTTCACCGGTGCTAGTGTTTCATACCCGGTCTTTCGTAACCCCTCCCATATCTCTATCATGGGTGTTCGGAGTTTCAAAACACTTTTGACAGGCCTTTCGTCTTCTCCTACTACACTCACTGAGTTGCCCCTGTTGTAATTTGGGAGCGGGTTATTGACAACATTTGGCCCTTTTTCTTCTTGGATCTCCAATTTCCCATGAGCAATCAGCCTTCTAATGGTGGTCTTGAAAGCCTCACAATCCTCAACAGAGTGACCTGCGGCTCCCATATGAAATTCACAAGTCAAATTTGGGTTATACCAAGCTGGAAATGGGGGTTCCATCGGCTTCACCGGAATTCCCGCAATCAGATGGGCGTCATACAAACGTTGGAATAGCTCTGCATTGGTAATGGATATCTTGGGAAATGGGGGTAGGTTGGATGTTCTATTTTGGCCTGAGTTTTGGTATAGGGGTCGGGTTTGGGGATAGGTTGGGCGATTGTATTGGTAGTTTGGACGTGGCTGAGGATAGGCGGCAGGAATATTGTTCACGGGAAATGACAGTGTGGGTGATGGGTTTGTGTTTGGGGTGATTTGGTATGATGGATAAGACATTCTGGGATGGGGATGGTTATATTGTGGATGTTGGTGGGAGTAATTTGGTGTGGCTCGAACAAGACCTACTTCTGGATCTTTTTTCTTTTGTGGGAAATTCTTCTTTGACTGTCCGATCTCTGTCTGTTCTACTGGCAACTTTTCGGCTCTTGCCAACATCTCAATCCTCTCTCCAGCAGCTATAAGGTCAGCAAAGTCTCTGTATGTAGCTCCAGCCATTGCTGCAACATAAGGAGTCCCTAAGGTCCCCAAGAAATAAGAGCACGTTTCAGTCATGGTGAGCGGTGGCTGGACTTGTGCGGCAAGGGCTCTCCACCTCTGAGCGTACTGCTTAAAGGTCTCTTCGCTCTTCTTTTGCAGTATTCCCAACTGCTCACGAGTCGGAGCCGTATCCAGGTTGAACCTGTATTGGCTCATGAAGGCATCAGCAAGATCCTTCCAACCATCAATTTTCGAATGGTCTAACTGGATGTACCATTCTAAAGCCGGTCCGGTCAAGCTTTCATGAAAAAAATTGACGAGGAATTTTTCATCTTTGGACCATATCGACATTTTGGTGCAATAGGTCCTTAGGTGCAGCAGGGGGTTAGTACTTCCATTGTACTTTGTGAAGTCCGGGACTTTGAAATCACGAGGAATTATCACCTCTGAGGTTGGGCAAAGTTCCTCTAACCCCAAAGATCCAAAATTACTAGGCCCCTGCATCGCCTTAATCTTTTCCTCCATATTTTCCATCCATTGCTCCCTAGCCTTGTCTTTCCGTACTGATGCGTGCCCCTCCTCTGTGTCGTACTGCTCATGTGGTATTCCAACACCTCCACCTCCGTTATGCTGGTTTTCGACCCCATGGTGGCCCATAGCTTCATATCCCATTCCTATTAGGATGGTGAATGGCCCTAATGCTTGGTTGTGCAAGTTTTCCGTGTTGATAAGGTTGTGGGCTCCTACTCCCGTAGAGGTGGGCATTCCAAAGGTATTGACATTCGGGGTTCCCATGGTGGTCATGTTTGCTGTCAATGTAGTGAATGCTTCTTTCATGGCCAATAACGCCTCTTCAATGCGAGTCTGAGCAGCAGCCATCTCATCCATTCTTTCTTTTACTGTGTCCATTTCTTGAGTCAAGTTCCTCCCCTGCAACTCATCATCACCTGACATTCTTGCTCGGCTCCTAGTGAAGTATACTCGAGTTTGATTGATCCTTACTTTCCTGGAACGCGCAATGGCTGCTAAATCCATGTTTGCCATAAAAACAAAGTTTGTTTATTTATTTATTTAAACAAAATTAGATTACCCCTTATCATGGATTTGTTGAAGAATCGTGAAGGGTTGTTCTTGAAATCTGGAGCGAGTATCTTTGGTTCGACCTTCGAAAAATTAAATG
The DNA here is from genome assembly GCA_037113605.1 of Calophaca sinica. Classification (NCBI taxonomy): domain Eukaryota; kingdom Viridiplantae; phylum Streptophyta; class Magnoliopsida; order Fabales; family Fabaceae; genus Calophaca; species Calophaca sinica. The sequence goes on from CM073734.1 coordinate 73,679,510, forward strand.
ACTAGGTTTATGAATGGAATCACGACGGAGAAAAGCATAGTAGACTTTCATTTCATGCATAAGTAGAACATAGTTCAAGTACAATTCAGATACATCAATTTTCCCTAATGCTTCTGATCAGTTTTTCAACCTCATCAACTAACTCTTTACAAACATCAATCAGATCAATTGCTTCGGGCGGAGTAGTGAGAGGGTTAACTGCTGCATCTGCACGGCGGACGAGTCTGGGGATCCTTTCAATTTCCCTCAACCTGCGAGCCCAATGACTGAACTCCTGCCTGGCATGTGAATGGTTCTCTTCAGCATTCCTTATTAGCCCCATATAGTGATTTCTTTCCATTGCTCACTCTCTGATTTCTTCATTCTTCTCTGCGATGGTTGTCCGATACATTTTGATCACCTCCTTGACCTCATGTTTGTCATGCTTGATTCTTACTTCATATTCAGCAATCATGTCCTTCATTTGCATGTCGAGGGTGTTCAGACGCTGCTGGGTTTCTACCTGACTTTCCTTAAGGTTCATGATTTCTCCCTTAAGTTGCCAGTTTTCTTGTAGCAAATCTTCCCTTTCTTTCAAGAGCATTTCTATCTCCTCATGCTTCTTCTCAAGATGCCCCTGATACCCTTTTATTGCTTCTTCAAAAGATTGATTATCAATCCTTCCAGTTATTTCAAACTAGGTAGCTTGCTCCTCTAGCTGGCTTTTGAGGGTCTTCAATTTTTGTCTCATCTCCACATGAGTCTTTCTCAACTGCTCATTTTCTCGTATAATCCTGTCTCGTTCCGCATCCCGAAGCCTTAACTCCTCATTTGCAGACCTTAGACAATCCATGGTTCTATCCTTGGAATCTCTCTCGATTCTAGCTCTTTTTCTTGTTTGTTCCAATGATTGGGCTTTCTCTTTATGCTCCAGCTTCAAGGCTCCAAAGGCTGAATGAACCTCTCTTAATTTGACCTCCAGCGTGTTCTTCTCAGCTTCTACCTTTGCCAACTTTCCCTTCAGTTTTTTCATCTCTTCGCTTTCCTCCAGGATTGTGTCTGTTTCTAGTTGGTTGCTAGGATCCGGCTTGTGAAATGGCAGTTTGATTTGTTCCACTCTATCTTGCACCCACTGTTTATAACTGTCCTTAGCCCCGCAACTTCTGCGCCCTAAATCCTTTCCCTTACGGGTGACTTTCCCCCATGCTTGAAAAATTCTATCAAGCATCATTTTATCTGTTAAGTCGGTCATAAAAGGAATTATCGAACCTTCAGAAGGTGGGCCCATCACCGGGTAACACAATTGGCGTAACGCTAGACTTGGGTTGTAATTGATGCATCCCAAGGTTCCTACTAATGGTACATTCGGGAATTCACCGCATTGGCAAATCACCTCTTCTGTCCCCATCCAATGTGGATACCAGCGTACTGATTCCTCCTTGAGCGTCACAAACACTTGCACCCATTCCTTAGCGTCACGATTCTTTAAACCCAACCTCCTCAAATCGACGATGGGACAATAAGATTCATAACCTCTTTGGAAGACATGTGCCGTCAACCACACATACAATATAGGCATGCAACATAAGATCTTTTTTCCTTTCTTCTGATGGCAGAAACTCATATTGTAGTATACATCTGCAAGGATTGCAAATGTTGAGTTCTCCCCTCTGCACTTATGAGCCATAAACACATCCATCGCAGCAGGGCCCACTAAGTCACCACCACTCGGGAACAGAACCAAGTCATAAATTGATAGAGCCAGCACATCTGTGAGGGTGTCCCAGTCTTCGTTTGCAACCAAATTGTTCATCAGTTCTTCCAATCGTACCCTCGGAATCCCCTCAGGAGTTTTCTCATTTGGTTTCTTATTGTTCAACTGATTTGGGTCAACTCTCAATGCCTTAGCAACAGTCTCAATGAGGGGGTAATTTCCTCGAAAGTGGTATGGCTTCCCTTTATTCAAGGGTTACCCCACAATTCGAGAAAATTCTTCAAGAGTAGGGGCCAATTGGAAGTTAGAGAAAGTGAAACACCTCAGCGGGGGATCATAATATTGAGCCAGCGCGGAAACCGCTTCTACCTGAACATTCACACTTAGCAAGTCCAAAATTTTCCCATATCTTTCTTTAAATTTGGACCTCGTCTTATCAGGCAATATCTGGGCAAAAGCTTTCAAACCGTCCATTTTTGGCTCTTGAACCTTCAACTTAAAAGTCTTCCTTGTTGCTGGCACTCCTTTCTCAGTCGTGGATTCCATGTCTTTCTTCTCTCCTTTTTTTTTTTTTTACTCAAAGATACTCGCTACCAGATTTAGAACTTTGATTCTCCAACAAATTTACCTGAAAAAGAAGGGATAATTGTAGGGAGGTGAGATCATAAGAAAAATGACGTATGTGTAAAAAAAATGAAATGGGGGTAAGAGGTGGAGTAGCTCCCTTTGTGACCTACACCGGTTCACCCATACTAACGAGCTTGAGTCTAATGGATTTAAGCTTTTTCTATAGTGTATTCTCACAATAGGTGGTTGTTGTAACCTACAGGCATTTAGGTCTCTAGAGCCAAGTACTCTTTCGGGATGTTGACCACACCAGGATGTACATCCAAAATGTGGGCACCCACAAAAGAGTCGCACTCTAGATGAGGAATTCATGGTAGCCACACAGGAAGTGCATCCAAAATGGCTTCCACTACACAACCTCTTACTAACTTAAGCTTCATTCAGGCCCGGGTATAGGGTCTCACTCAAAGTGTGTGTTCAAAGTGTAAGTGTGGTGTGTGAAGGGAGCATACAAACCTCGAGCCCTAAAAACAAAAATAAAAATCAGTCCAAACCTGCAATGTAATCCATGAAACAAAAACACAAAAATATAAAGTGTCTTCTAACCTAGGGTTCAATATTCACGAAAATAATTAAGTAAAAAATAAACATATATACAAACATGTGGAACATATAAAAAAAAATAAAAAATAAAAAATAAAAAAATATAGGGAAATAAAATAATACTCAGTAAGAAATGGAATAAATATTTACAAATTAGATTAACCAAATAAAAACAAATCGAAAAAAAAAATAAAAAAAATCGATTACAAAAACGAAGCATAGAGAAAAAAAATAAAAAAAATAAGAATAAAATAAGAATAAGAATAAAAGAATAAAATAAAAAAAGGTGAAATAAACTAGATTTGCACAACCAATCAAAATGGGCTTGATTCTCAAGTCCCCAGTGGAGTCGCCATCTGTAACAATCCAAAGGTTTGGGAGCCGCCACCAATTTTATTATATTTAGGAAAAATTGGAAAAAACCACAAAAATTATGATCTTTGAAAACCATACTGAATTCGGGAATCGATTACGCATGGAGAAGGGTGGAGACTAAACCCCACAACACCCCCAACACGTCTGTCTTATGACAGTTACCCAAATTGATTGTGCAAACTATTAAGTTTTTTTTTTTTAATATTTGTTTCACTCCAAAATTAAATAAATTTAATACTAAGTGTAAAAATAAATATTATATCTAAAAAAGAAACTAAATTAAATTTTTTTTAATTTTGACTTGACGGAGTTGCCCCGCTCCTACGTATCCTCCGGTGCAATGAGGAACTCAAAAATCACGTAGTTCTTCTAGAAAATATTTGTACGTTGGTTGATTTTAATTATTTGTTTATTTATTTTGAAAATAAAACTTGATAGGAACAAAATTTAGGATCACCAAGTTGTCGCAACTCAGGCATCCTAAATTGAGATTAACAAGATAAGATCAACAAGACGTAGCCAACCTCAATTTCACAAAATATTTGATTTTTTTTTAAGGAAATGTTCGAATCTAATTATGAAAATTAGTGTAGAAAAATAATGTTGAATAGAAACTTTCCATAATAAGCACTAGTCAGATACAAAGTGATGCTACGGTTGACAAGGTAAGGAAAAAAAAATAAGGCATTAATTAAATTTGAATCAAGTATTAATACATTGCCTAAATAGAACTAGCATGTTACCAACTAATAAAAGTATGCAGAGAAATACTACAAACCCATAACGAGACAATCTGGTTTAATTGGAAGAAAAAAAATAAAAAAATGACAAAATTTTACTTACAAATAAAGGATAATTATATCATAGATCCTTGAATTTTATTTTAACACTAGCAATTAATGAATGACAGAAACTCATTCCTCGGGTCACCAGTATTCCTTTTATTTCTTTTTTTTTAATAAATTTTTTTTAGAGATAAACAACCACAAAACATCACAAAACCGGAAGAAAAAAAATAAATAAATAAAAGGTTCAAATCATGGTTTTGAGTACAAACATCCCAAAAACAGATTAGTGCATGAATGTTCAAAAAAGAAAAAAAAGATTACCAGAACAGAGCCCCAATGAAGTATCTTTACTTACAAATAAAATGGAAAAAAAAATAACAAAATTTATCAGGAAAAAAAAAATTTCGCTCTCTCTCTAACACTTCAGGATCTTCTTCCTCTCCTACACTGAAACTCTATGTGCAGTTTTTTTTTTTCAGAATCGAACCCCCTTGCTTCTGTGAATCTTCTTGGTATTTATAGGAGAAACTCCACTGACTCCAGAACGGTTGCGTGTTCATTTTTCTCGTCTCCATCGAGCCTTGCGCTCAGATCTGCCTGTGTGTGAGGCTTGCTTTTGCCTGGGATGCAGAGAAAAATAGGACCGGAGCGCTATGACGTCTTGGAAAGAAAACAAAGGTGTAGACCCGTATTGCATCAAAACCGCTAGGTAAGAGGGGATTAAAGGGACATGGCTTCTGGTTACACGATGGTTTAGAGGAAGAAGAAAATGGCGTGTTGAAGGAGAAATGGCTTTGGGCGGCTTGCAGGAGAGTGATGCGACATTGACAGGGAGATGGGAGGAGATAACCACTGCGTAAAGAGATAGAGGGGGAGAGAGTGATGGTTGGCGGCTGGGGTAGGAGAAAAGGGTTAGGGTTGAGTGAGGAAGAGGAGAAAGAAAGAGAGAGAGAGCGAAAATGGGGGTGGGGGCGCCGCTGGGAGGTGATGAGGGAATAGAAGGATCAGGTCTTTTAAGAATTAGGGTTGTCTTTTTAGGGTTAAATGGATTTGGGCTTAAATGGAGACGTTGGGCCGCGCGGGTGTGAGGTAGAAAAAGGGAGGTGCAGCGAAGCAAGGGAGTGCTGGAAGAAAAAAAGGGAGGTGCAGCGAAGCAAACACAAAAGGCGCTGAGAGATGAACCAGGTAGGGGTGCAGTGGAGAAAAGCAGGGGGTGCGCCAGGAAAAGTGAAGAAGGAGTGAGGCTGGGCCTCCTGCTGGGCTAGGAAAAAAAAATTATAATAATAATAACAAATAAAAAAAACTGAAGGACGCTGGGCTGGGTGTTTACTAGCAGATTGCTAGTGGCACCCCCTATCATTACTACTTGCACCCTATTTCTTTTCTTTCTTTTTTTTTTTTGTCTTTTCTTTTTTATTCTTTTCCTTTTTTTTTCTTATTATTATTATATTTATTATATATATATATTTTTTTTGTATATTTTTTTTCTTCTCCTTTTTTTTTAACAAACTAAAATTAAGGGTAAATAAAAATTAAACTAAGAATAATTCAATATGCTTAAAATTAATTTTTTTTTTATTTTTTTACAAAAATTTCGAAAGTGTCGGGTAAAATTGGGTGTTCACAACCGGTGGTCACACTTTTGCAGAAACGATTGTCTAATTGGAGAAGATCTCAGCTCTCATTTGGGGCAAGGGTCACCTTGATTAATTCAGTACTCACGAGCTTGCCTGTCTACTATTTCTCCTTCTTCAAAGCACCTAAGAAGGTATTGAATAATCTTATTAGCATTCAGCATAATTTTTTATGGGGAGGGGACCCAGAAAAAAAAAAGATTTGTTGGGTTAAATGGGATAATGTTTGTAAACCAAAATCAGAGGGTGGTTTGGGAATTAAGCATTTGGAGTTTTTTAATTGGAGCCTGTTGTGCAAATGGAAATGGAGGTGCCTTTCCGATCAAGGTGCAATTTGGTATAATCTGCTACGGTTTAAATATGGTCCTTTGGAAAGAAGAATCCTTGATGGAGGCCCAGTGTCAAGGCAGAGTTCTATCTGGTGGAAGGACATTATGTTGTTAAAAGTTGAGTGGTTCAAGGAGAATATCTCAGTTCGATTGGGTACTGGAAACTCGGTTAGAGTATGGGAAGACAGTTGGTTAGGTTCAGAAGTGTTCAGAGACTCCTTCCCTACACTTTATCAGTTGACTACAAAGAAGAATTTATTAGTGGCAGAGGCTGGAGGGTGGGAGGGGAATGTCTGGAGGTGGAAATGGTTGTGGAGACGTAATCTTAATCCATCGGAGGAGTATCAACTTACGGTTTTAATGGCTAGAATGCAAGACATAATGCCTTCTAGAACAGTTCGAGATGCTTAGGAATGGAAATTGAATGGGGAAAAAATTTTTTGTTGTAAATCTGCATATTCCAATTTAATTCGATGCAATTCTGTTGTGTTGAACGCAAATTTGTCTGTGGCTTTTAAATGGTTGTGGCGCACCTCAGTTCCCTCCAAGGTGGCGGCTTTTGTTTGGAGACTCCTACAGAAACGCATTCCTACGAGGGAAGCACTAACACATCGAGGGATTATTTCTAGTAATAATAATGATAGATGTGTTTTTTGCCTCCAATTTGTGGAATCTATGGATCACTTGTTCTGCTCATGTACTATATCTTATAACATTTGGAGTTTGGTGCTTGCTTGGATTGGTTTTTATGGTGTTTGGAGTAATGAGGTGGTGAATAATTTTCTGGCATTTAGACTTCTATTGAAGGGTAAAGTTCGTAGGAAAATTCGATATGTTATATGGTGTTCAGTTGTTTGGATAATTTGGCTTAGTAGGAATAAAGTGGTCTTTCAAGGGGAGGTGGTTGACATTGGGACTGCTGTGCATATGATTAAGTTGACATCTTGGAAATGGTTTATTGCAAGAGAAGGTAGACACTCAGATTGTCAGTTTTCGGATTGGTGTGCGAATCCACTTGGTTGTTGCACTGCTATATAATGATGGGGCGGCTTGTTTTGGTGTTTCTTTTACTGCTATGGCTATGTCCATGTTATTGTTACTGCTGTCACGTATGGTGTTTGGATTGTGGTGTGCTTTGTTGGATATGCTGGATTAGTTGTGGCCAAGAGTATGTCATAGGGGTGGTTGTATTTATCTTGGTTGAAGTTGTTATGCAGAACATTATTGTTGGGTGGGTTCTTCAGTTTGTGGAGTGGTGTGGTGTGGGTAACAATGTGCTCTAATGTGTGGTGCCATTAACAGGTTTGGTTGATGTACTCTTTTCCCTCTCTTGGTCTTTTTCCCACTGGGTTTTGGCCTTGAGAGGTTTTAATGAGGCACTTCCTTTCCTGTACCTTTGTAAATATGGGTTTGGAGTACCCCTTGTACTCCCCTTAATAGATTCTTTTGCTTATAAAAAAAAAAAAAAAAAGGCTTCTTCATAATTAAAAGCTACCAAGGCCAATATTTGGAGAAATCATAAATGCAGAAATTTGTGTGGAGATATAAATAAATGTACATTCAGACAAAGGCTACTCAAAATGTGTTGTATATAATTAAATAACACTCCTCGTCAAATTTTGTCAGTTAGCGATGAACGCTTCATCTATCGTTCCAAATAATTCCGTTCACCTCACCAAACAGAGCAACAATCCAAGCCAGGAAGGTGCTAAGAGATGACAAACAATCACTACTAATCCATGAAGACCATTTGTATTCTAGGCTAAAAATTAATAAAAACTCTCCCGCTCCATCATTTCCATCAGCTGCTTGCTTTGGTAAGTTTCTAGCTATAAGGAAATTTCTCGTTGCGTCTAATTACTGGCAACAAAATTAATTAAGGCAATACAATATTTACCAGCTAGCTAGCTAGAGCTAGGTGATGGTTGGATATCCATTATAATATATGCTATTGTGCAAGTATTGCAAAATTGGATGCTAATTGACTTGACTAGCTATATGGCTCAAATAATTTGGTTAATATAATAAACACCCTATGCGAGACGTGATCTTAGAATATTTCAAATCAAAAAGAAAAATTATAGAAACATGAATATGGGGTGCTTCGTTCACACATTACGCATATACGTAATAAAAAAATAACCACCCTAACCAAAAACAATAAGTAGATATTCTAGTCTTCTGTTTGTTTATTCATCTTCCTTTTGACGAACGTTAAAGTGTTAATCACGACGTAAGATATGATGTCCACAATGTTCCATTCTCAGGAAATATTTTGGTTTTTCGATAAATAAAGATTTTATTCATAATTATCCAGTTACAGCATTAAAAGAGACACACTCTACCCACTTTCTATGAAGGGTTGTAGAGAACCACCCTATCAGGAAATTCATTATTCTCCTTTAGCTTAGGGGTGTGCGTGTGTGTTTTGTGTTAGGTTGATTCGCTGATTATGTAGTATTTTTTAATATTTATTGCAGTGATTTAAAAAGTTATAAAAGAAGTTTTTGCTTATTTCAATTGCACCGTGTTCCTATGACCTGTGCCATGACTTTGGATGCACGGCCCTGAGAGTGGCGACTGCGGTGCCACAATGCATTGTATTAGTACAACAGTAATTTTATAAGGAACTACAAGGTTAAAATATACTCTCTCGTGTCTACTCCCTCTGATCTGAAATATAAGTAAAAAAGTTTATGTATTTGGACCAAATACATAGACTTTTTTTTGCTTATATTTTATACTGGAGGGAGTCACTACAACAAATTATTTAAAAGATAGCGTCACTTTAAACAACATTTAACCATTGAAGTGTTGTTTATTAAAGAAGTGATGTTGAAGGACAAAGAAAAAAACAGCGCTTTCTATTGAAAACGCTGCTTTAGGTGATAATTAGCGCTTTAGAAATAAAATGCTGATATAGGTTATACAGCAATAAACAGTGCTTATGACTAAAGAGCGCTAATTTAGGACAACACAATAAGCAGCGATTATTCCATAAAGCGCTGCTTATTGTTCATCAGTGTTATATTCATGCTCTCCCTCTCTCACGTTCTGCTTTCTCCTACACGCCTCCACGAAACGCTCCACTCCTCCCATCTCCTTCACTCCCAGCTCTCTTTCTCCTCACGCCTTTGGGAACGGCGGTTTGAAACCAGAAAGCCCTTGGATCCATACGGTTTGAAACGAGAAAGCCCTAATCTGAACCAAATCTCTACGGATCTCACCCAATCTTCTCCTAGAATTCGGTTTGAAGACCAGCACAGGGAAGATCTTCTTTCATCTTTCTGATTTCTTTTAAAAGTTTCTATTTTTTAAGTTTTTAATTTTTTACTTCCCTTGGATCTGTAATATTTGAAGAAAGAACGAGAAAGCTATAAACTAGTAGAAGTGTTCGGGAATCTAGAGCATTCGAGAATCTGGATTTTGCTTCCCTTGGATCTGGAGCGTTCGGGAATCAGGAGCGTTCAAGAATCAGGATTCAAATCAACAAAAGGGAAGATCTTTGCTTATCTCTTTGATTTTCTTTAAAAGATTTTCTGTTTTTATGTTGTTTTTTGATTTAATTCGAATTTTAATTTCCCTTTTTTGCACGGAAGGAAGAGGCGAGTATTGATGGCTATAAAAGCCTCCCAAGACAACATGAAAAAGGGAGCGAATTCGATTTGAGAAGAAAAGAAAAAAGAGCAACTGAAAGCTTATGAAGAAAGAAATAGAGACAAAGAGAGTTTGAAAAATCACCAAAAAATAGATTTTAGGGTTTCTTTCTTTCTGTATTTTTTATACTTTTCTTATTGGTGGTCCGATTCTGAGGACTCTTCACCAAGGTCCCATATTTTCCTCTTCCCCAGTATTTTTTTTTTCTCTGAGTGTTGATAACTCTTAGAAATAAGAGTTATTTATGCTTTTATGACTATGAATCATGTGAGTTAAGAGTAATTTAGGTCCTTTAATTATTAGATTCATGTAAATAATGTGGTTTCCCTGATTTGGAGCTGTTTAAAGCACTTTGGTGCTTTTGTGAGCATTTTGATGTTTTTGTCACATTGTGCAGATTTTTATGAGAATTGCTCAGTGCCAAGTGCAGTGCCATGCCACTAAGACTGTGTTGCTAGCAACTCTGGATTTTGAAGCAGCAGCGTGTGATCATTCAGTGAAGCTAAACAAAGGACTCTGTCCTCTTGTGTGCTGCTGCAGCTTGCGTTTTTATTGTGGTCCCCTCCTTGTCCTACTGCACTTTTCTCTCAGCTCACTACAAGACAAAAGGCTCTCACTTTTGGGCTTAAAAGGAAGTATCTTTTTGGGGATTAGTAGTGGTCAGCCCATTTTGAGGAGAGAGTATAAAAAGGATAATGACCTAATGAAAAGGAGGCTGGTTCTGATACTCTTTTTCTGCTAGGGCAGCGTCTGTCTCCCCCTGGAAATAGAAGCAGCCGCATCTCACCTTTCTTCTTCCAAACACCATAGATTCAAGCTATCAACCTTGTCCATGGAGAGAAGTCACTTGCTCAGTGTAGATTGAAGCAGAGACAGCAAGGCATTGCTGCTTGGAGAGAGTGGTTTTCGAGCTCACAAGGCTGAGAGCAACTCTGTTTTTTCTGTTTCATTCATAGCTGTAATAGTTTCTATACTCTACCCTAGTGCCATGGACTTTGTTTGCGGCACCAGTTTATGTTGTTTTGTTTTTAGGCTCATTATGAGCTAATTTTCTTAGGTTAGGATGAAGTGATTTTGTATTAAAACTTGGTTGGTGAATGTCTATATGTCCTTGCCTATGCATCTGTGTCTCATGCGCATTTATTTACAATATGCTTAACTTGAGCCTGATCAACTTTAGTTAGGTGCATGTATGTTAGGTGCTGAAAGGTGGTGACATACTGAATTCATGAGGCACTATAAGGATTATCAATTAAAGGACACTTTAATTGATTTAGATTAAACTAGACATAGGCAATCTGACTTATAGGGTGTTCTTGGCCATATTAATTAGACAAGGGGGAACATAAAGGGGGCTTAGACATAAGAAAACCTTTACTTAACCCTGGTGAAAGTGCTGAAAGGCACACACATTAGTGCCCTGCGCCCAGGTGCCATATGGCACTGAAACCAACCTAGTGGAAATATGAATGAACTGAATCCTAACTGCTTTTATCCATATTATTCTCAAATCACTTGTTTAATTCTGTCTTATTCACTCATTAAAATCACAAAAATTTGATGTTTATTTTCTGTTTTTATTACTTACTCACTAACTCATTTACTAATTCAAAAACTTGTGAATTCAATTAATCAATCCTCGTGGGAACGATCTTGATTTAATTTTTACTACTTGTTGCGATTGTGTATACTTGCACAATTGTGTTATTATTTTACACAACAAGTGTCTTTGTTGATTGATCATAAAATTAGAATCATTCCTTCTTCACCTCTGTTGTTTTTATTTTCTTGTTTATTGTTCTCTATTTTCATCATTGTCGTTACGCTTCGTTCAGGGGTGGGGGTTTATTGTTGTTTTGGAGTTGGAGAGGAACGTCGAACACGGACAATTTGACTTCCTGGCTTGTGTTTGATTGTTTGACACTTAACTTTGAATGTTGTTGTTCTGGAGTCGAAGAGGAACATCGAACACGCTGAATGCTGGAAAACAAAAAAAATGGATAAAACAGCGCTTCTAACTAGAAAACGTTGTTTTTAAAAATTTAAAAAAGGGGATAAAACAACGCTTCTTACTTAAAAACGTTGTTTAAATGTGAGAATAAGTAGCGCTTCATTTAGGAAGCACTGTTTATTCTCTATTTTCAACAGCGTTTAAGCAGCGCTGCTTTTTTGCAACACATTCAGTAGCAGCTGAATATGCAGCGCCTTTAAGCGCTGTTTAAGGCCAAAATTAAGCGATGTTTATTGTCTTTTTTGTTGTAGTGAGTATATTATAAAAACAAAAATCCTAATTTACACGGACTAAAAAATTGTATTGAAATTTTTTTTTCCAATTAATACTCTTTTTTTTTTCCGGGAACTAATTAATACTCTCTAAAGATTGAGTTTTTTCTAAAACTACCCATTTTATGAAGTGTTATATAATTAATATATATGAATGAAGTAGATGTACCTCGTTAATATAAAGTCTCATTTTAATTAAGGGTAAAAATAGAAATTAACAATACATTAAAAAATTGATGTTTGTTTCTTAATACAAAAAAATGGATCATTTTATTTTTTATAATATGATTATTTCTCAACTGCTACTTCTCGAAGCCAATAGGGTTTTTGCATCATCATTTTAAAATTACACATTACCTTTTAATAATAATAATAATAATTATTATTATTATTATTATTATTACAAAACTCATTGGGAGCATGTAACATTACTTTCAAAAGACTAAAAAACCTATTAGTGTTGATTTCCAAAAAAAAAAAATCCTATTAGTTTCCCCAGTTTCTTGCCCATAGTTTTAAACTCTGAATTTACCGGCCTCCGCATCAATCATCTAGAAGCATTCAAAACTAGAACGACATGGACAAGGGGTATTTCAAATTTTTTAATGCAAAACGCGGAAACAACGCCAACTAAGCAATTTGACAAAAATATTGTCAAAAAAAAAGCAATTTGACAAAAAACTTCCTGTAAAAAAAAACAATTTGAGAAAAAAAATACTTCATCTCGTCTCGAATATACTCCCTCTCGTTTAAAATATAAGTAATAAAGTCTCTGAAATATAAATAAAAAAATTTATGTATTTGGTCCAATTACATAGTTTTTTTTGCTTATATTTCTGACTGCAGAGAGTAAGCAAAAAAAACTATCTCACACATATTAAGAAAAGTAATTAATCTCATTTAATTTTCTTAAAGTAATATAAAAAGAAGTTGCATCCCCCAAATTGTCCTTCGTGGAAACTTGTTCCATGGGAATAAAAGAGTTATTAGAAAATAAAATCTGAATTAATTAAATGGTATTTTGGGTAAAACATCATTAAATAGAGTGAAGTTAGTTAAAATTTACTTAAATTTTGGATTACTAAACATGGATTTTTTATTACTTATATTCGAGACCGGGGGGTGTACAGTTAAAGAATTTTCGTGCCAACTCAAATATTGAATGCGCCAATAGAGAAAAAAACTTATACTCGTCTCTTTCTAGTTGGAATATTTCATTGTCTCAAATTATAATTGTCTCTTTAGAAAACTATTTTTTTTCCAGAAAATACTTCTTTGTCTCAACCAACTATTTTGATGACTGTTTCTGCCTAACTACTTTATTACTACTAACCACTTTAATTAATAAGAAATATTTTAGTCAAGTAATGTCATTTGATCATACAAATTAATAAAGTCAATCATTTTCTTAAAAAGTGTGCATAACTAAAATGACAAATAAAATGAGGCGGAGAGAGTAGTTTAGTTGGGGAAAAAACATAAGAAACAATGTTTATTTTAACTAGACGGGCTTCAGGGAGGAGTCAAGTCACCTAAATTTGATTTGTCAAGAAAAAAAAAAGTCACTTAAGATTGAAGATTTCGGCTATCAATTGATGGATTTTTCGAACTAAGTTTGTACTTGAGTAGGTAGCCTAATTATACACTTATTTAATAAGTTATCTTAGAGTAATTATACATTTGTTTATAATTTATAATTTAATATAAAGCTATGAATATGTCAAATTATTTTTTAAAAATATTCAAATACTAATATACTAATATAAATATTTACATCATTATATAATAAAATAATTTAAATAAACTCCCCAACACACCTTAAAAGTTGGTGTAAATTAAACCCAAAATATATGGTCAGATTGGTTAGTAGCTCGGGCCTTTAACCAAATGTCTCGTATTTGAGTGCCGATGATGAGAATAAACCTGCATTTGTGAAGAGAGAAGTTGTCCTTTAACTTTGTACATTGTACTCTACTACATCTTTGAGAGATTAGTCTCGCGACTATTGGTTGCGGGGATATCTTGGGTCCACTTTCAGATATATAAAAAAAAAAATTGATGCAATATACTAAACAAAAATAATTAAATATTTAATGGATGATTTTATCTATCCATTCAATAAACGATCAAGTAAAGCCCCTCAATAATTACATTGATTATAGCACAGACTCAAGTATAATCTCGAATTTGACCAAATATAAACCAAACTAGCTTAGAGCCTTAGACCAACGAATGTAGGCACAAATGACAAAGTAACTGAGACACCCCTTTAGGTATGTCCTAAAAGCTTACAAACACTTGGTGTGGTAGAACGCACAAAGCGCTGCAACACAGCAAAGAAAAGAATAACGCTTTTCTTTTAAAAAAGGCTGGCCATGTGCTTTTTCGTACAGGATCTAAAACGCACTGAGAAATGCGTAGATACCACGTGGGAATAAGATACTTTGTTACTTTTTCCAGCATCTTCTTGTTTTTTCATAGGTTTAATTGGGAAAAAAGATAATGATGCTTCAATGAATTGGCACACTACTAGTATTCATTTAGACCTTTTTTTTTATCCGCACAATGTGCAGTTTTATGCATTAAAGTTCCAACAAAGTTTCTGTTTTCCACAAACAAGTAACGAGGCTGTAACCAAAACTAAAACATATTCTTCTTTATCAATTAAATGTGCTGCTTCTTCTGTGCATAATAGTTTGAATGAACAAATACTCAATCATATCAACACTACTCTGCATAACAATAATTACCCAAGATAATGGTTGAATAATTAACTAGAACTAGAACTCACTCAAGCAGCAACCCAGTATGGACCAAGTAACTGGGAGTGTGACTTCTAAAGCAGACATCATCCATGAGCCAATAAATTTGGAAATAAATGAAGATGAGTGCCTTCTAAAGACCCTCTAACTCATAATAAAACTATCAAACTATGTAACAATCTCAACTGGGTACCTATCAATGCAATCTTCCCATGGACTCTTAGGTGAAGGCTTCACATGTTTCAAGGCCTGCCATACAGCACTGTTACACTTAAAACCACTGCCAAATGCAATCTGCCAAACTCTGTTTCCCTTCCTCATCCTCCCTTTTGCCTCTATGTAAGCCAACTCATACCAAATTGAACTAGAGGAAGTGTTCCCAAACCTATGCAAAGTCATTCTAGATGCCTCAACATGCATAGGCAAAAGCTGCAGGTTTTTCTCAAGCTCATCAATCACAGCTCTTCCACCAGCATGTATACAAAAATGCTCAAAAGCAAGCTTGAAATCAGGAATATAAGGCTTGGCCTTAGCATTGAACAGCTTCTTAACCACCAAAGTAGTAAAAAACAGAAGCTGCTCACTTACTGGCAGCACAAGTGGACCCAAAGTAGTTATATTAGTCTTAAGAGCACCACCAGCAATAGCCATGAGATCTTTAGATAAAGAAACACCAGTTTTCCCAGCATCATCTTGTTCCTGATAAACACACTTAAATGCCTTATCATCTGCTCCTTTATGAGTTCTCACAACATGAACAAGCTTGTACTTTGCTCTTCTCCTATCACAACCCTTGTTTGAAAGCAGAACCGCAGCACCACCAACACGAAACAAACAATTTGGTATCAACATTGACTTCTTGTTCCCAAAGTACCAGTTTTGAGTAATGTTCTCAGTGCTAACCACCACTGCATAAGTGTTCCTATGAACCTGAAGCATGTCTCTAGCAAGATCAATTGCTATAACACCAGCACTACAACCCATACCCCCTAAATTGAAACTCCTTATATTACCCCTCAACTTGTATTTATTAACAATCATAGCTGAAAGTGAAGGGGTTGGATTAAAAAGACTACAATTCACAACAAGGATACCAATGTCTTTTGGCTTGATCTTCGTGTTTGCAAAGAGATTGTCAAGCGCACCAAACATAACTTGCTCTGCTTCTTCCCTTGCAGAAGCCATGGAAGGCGTTGGTGGAATTTGATGCATGGCTTCAGGGAGATAGGTTTCTTCGCCGAGTCCAGAACGTTCCAAAATCTTGCGTTGAAACTCCAACGAGGACTCGTCGAAGTCTCCTTTGAGCCTGGAGTGTTGGATGAATTTGGTGAACTTGACGCCGAGACGGGAAGGGGGTTTGTAACAGGAAAAGTCGACGAGGTAAACGGATCTGGGTCGGGTCATGATGTAAACGGTGGATCCGAAAACGAGAATAGCGGAGCAGGTGATGACGCTGACGAGATTGTACTTTAAATGGAGCCACAGTTGGTGAATGTCTTGTGGATTCATCTGTGAGGCTTGGATTATGATGACGGACATTAAAGGAATCAGGCAGAGAGTCAAAAGGTGTGTGATGAGGTAATGGTAGCCAAGTTTCACATACTTGAGATTTACACTCTGTAGAAAATCTGGTAACCTCCGATTCTGGTGGATCTGAACCCCTTCTCCTCTGCCTTCTTCAGAACTCATGATGCTGATGCTGATGCTGTTTTTTTTTTTTTTTTAGATTCACACCTGAGATTGCTATGTGTACGAGTATTTATATATTTGTGTAGGGTGAAGAGGGGGATGGATGAGACGGATCTGACTGAATGGATTTGATACAACAACTACAACAACAAAAACGCCAACGGGACTAAAAAATGGACCACGTAGTGGAATGAATTGCGTCTGGCACTGCCAGTTAGGGGAAGGGAGAAAGGGTATGTTGGAAAAGGTGCTGTTTTGTTGGCCTGCAACGGTGCAACCTCAGCAGCTACGATGACTGTGCCACACACATACTCACTCTATTGATGATGATGATGATGCCTGTGTATGTGTTCGTATTACTACTTACTCACCTGGTTATGGCTGCGAGTGTGGGAAGAAGGGGAGAGGGTGTGGTAGAGGAGGCAGCCGTTGGGAATGGGTGGCTGCAGAAATCAAAGGGCACAAACTTTGAATGAGAAAAGGGCAAAATTAAAAAGGATTGGGATTAGGGGGAGAAGAGGTGGCGGTCAAACCACGGAAACGCATAACATCATTGAAATCATTTTTCGTGCACAATAAATTAATTTTGAATAATTAATTATTAATATAATAGTAAAAAACGTATAACATGGTTTAAATGATTTTTTTTAAGCTATAATGTTTAAATGAATTTTAATCGATGATAAATCAACTTAAAATAATGATTAATTTATTATAAAATAATTAACCACTAAAATTATTACTTTTCAAAATAAATAATAAATTTATTATTATAAATCTATCGTTGAATAATACTTCCAGAAGAGTTGTTACTTGTTAGCAAAAGCGGAAGCCTCTATGTGACTGCGTCTTCACATTGTAACTGACACCAGGGACTGAGCTGTGTTTGGGTTGTGTTTTCTACCGTACATTGTTTTCCTGATTACATAATCAGCACTTTTTTTTTTCGATTGATACATACATAATCAGCACTTTGTGCAGACATATTAATATTAATTAATATTGTAGAATCAGATAAAGGAATTTTTATTAAATAACCATAAAAAATCATATACCAATATATTGACCCTCCCATTTTATTAACGAGATATGAGCTAGGGATGGCAACGGGCGATGCGGGAGTGCTCGCTCCGCCCCGCATTTTCCCTGCTCCCCCCGATCCCACATGGGGAGTTTTTCTCCCCCATCCCCGTCCCCACGGATCCCGCAGTCCTCAGGGGATAGAAAATTTAAAAAATTAAAAAAACACTAAAATTCAATAAAATTGAAAAAAAAATATAAAAGTATGAAAAAATTTCAAAATTACAATATCAAAATCAATTTTCCATGTCTACAGTCAACATGTGAAGTCATTATGATCGTGATTTGTGAATCGATGAGTGATGACCTTTCTTTTGTTTTATTTTACTAAAACCATTATAGTTTTTAAAAATTAAAAAAAGACATAAAAAGACCAAAAAAACCAATCATTATAATACATATATATGTATTTTTTAGGGATAGTTATGTAATATGTTGAGGGGACCACAAGGCGGGGTGTGATCCGTCCCGTCATTGAATCGATCATGGATTTTCTCCCCCGTCCCCATCCCCACGGGGAAAAATTCACTTGTGAGCCCAAATAGGGTAGTCTCATGAGATCCCCACACAGGTGAAAATTGCCATCCCTAATATGAGCCATAGAAAACACAAAATTATGAATAGGGGTTTGAAGTTGTAAAACTCGAGATAACATAAGGTTGATCAAATATGCAACAGCTAAAACAGTTTCGTCTCATGAATATTTTGGAACTTGAATTGCGAAGAGTAAAGCTCTAGCCACTTCTAAAAGGTGTTTATTTTTTTTTTCTCTCTGTAACCTTATTTTGTTGGGGAATTTAGCACAAGAGCTGTGATCAACACTCTCATTTTCAAGAAAGAAATTTCCTATGATCATGTTAAAGTATTCTCTCTCATCGTCACTTCTGAAGACTTGTATATTAGTATGAAATTGAGTCTGCACAATTAAAAAAAAAAAATTTGGCACGTTGTACAATCTTAGATTTTTCATTTGATAAGTATATCCAACAAAGTCTAGTGTGATAATCTATAAAGGTGATGAACCTTTTTTTTGTGGAGAGTATGCTTATTTTATTAAGACGTCAAACATCACTATGAATAACAGAAAATGTGTTGATTGTTTATAAGGTTGCATAGGAAAAGAAAAACGGTTGTGTTTTGCAAATTCACAAGTTTCACAATTAAAC
The DNA here is from genome assembly GCA_037113605.1 of Calophaca sinica. Lineage (NCBI taxonomy): Eukaryota > Viridiplantae > Streptophyta > Magnoliopsida > Fabales > Fabaceae > Calophaca > Calophaca sinica. The sequence goes on from CM073734.1 coordinate 73,698,136, forward strand.
AAAGAATGGTCTTTATCACCAAATAACTTAGGAAATAAATATTTTAAATATAAAATTTAGGTGGCCTAATCGTAAACATCATCATTATTATTGAAAACAAAAATAGATTCAAGGCAGGAACTTATTAGTGGGGGTTGGTGTCTAGATCCAAACAATCTTCAAAATAGTAGACTCCCCCACTCTACTTAGCACTACAAATTATCTTTCCCGAGATCAAATCCTTAAACACACAATGAGAAATCAAAGAAACTAGCTTGACAAATTTTATTTCAAGTTTATTTGTTGATAGATAACAGACTTCATGGCAAATTAGGAACATACAAGACATCTTGGAGAATTAGCAATGGGAAAAGAGCAATGGAACCTTTTCCTGTAATGGCCGAAAAAGAGCCATTGACAATCTTGATTTTCCGGTTACCTACACTAAGATTATATGAAGAAAAGAAACCAAACTCTCCTGTCACGTGATCAGTAGCACTTCAATCAACAATCCAAGTATGATTTGGAGTGACTAAGAAGGGCAATTTTTAAAAATTACCTTTTTGAGCTATGGAGTAAGAAGGGTTCGAGACTCAATGAGTTTGTACAATTGGTATAGTTGTTCCTTAGTGAGTGGAAACGAACTTGAGGGAGACTGCTTCTCTTTGTCAAAATCACTGGCTTGGATGCATGACCCTCACCTTTCTTCTTCCAATTGGGAGGCTTAATATGGAGTTCCCATCATATTTCATGAGGATGCGATGGACGTTTGCAATGATTGCACCATGGCTTGCCAGATTTTTTCCATCTCTCTTCCCTTCTTCATTGTAGTTTCTAGTATCGAAAGCATAGCCTTCCACTTTTGAGATAGGGGCTGACTTGCTCATCATAACTCTTTGTCGAGCCTCTTCTCTCCTTACTTTTGAAAAAGATTCGTGAATTGTTGGCAAAAGGGTCTTCCCAAGAATTCAACCCTTCACTTAATCCATATCTTTGTTGATTCCTTCGAGGAATACAAAGATACGCTTTTTTTCCCGTCTTCTAATAAATTGAACAATATCCTGAGTACATTTCCAATTGTCCTTATAGTAGAGATCCAATTCTTGTCATAGAGTCAGTAATTCATTGTAGTAGGTTGTCACGTCCATGTAACCCTATTTAGCATGCCATAACTGTGATTTCATGCCATAAATATGAGAGAAATTTTGAATATCAGAGTATGTGTATTTTATAGCTTCCCAAACTTCTTTCGCTGTAGGCAAGAACACGAAGGGCTTTCTAACTATCGGTTCCATAGAATTAATTAACCAAGCAATGATCAAAGAGTTTACAAATTTCTAGAACCTACAATTTGAATCATCTTTTGTAGGTTGAGGCAAGTCTCCTGTGAGAAATCCATACTTTCCTTTTCCGTCTAGAATCAGCTGGAGAGTTTAGGACTGTTCTATGCAATTGTTTCTTGTAACAACTTGATTCCAGAGCGCTACAGTATAATAATAATTAGACTCTAAATGAATGATTAGTTAATAATGGTGGAATTAATTTTATTTTATTTAACAGGCGGAAGTGTATTTATCTGAAGTTACCTTACATAGGGCCCTAGTTATACAATGTATACCGTAATTTAGACTTCCCCTCTACTGACTCTGACTTTACTGGCTGTGTATCAACTGAACCATTTCCTTTCTGAAATTGTCTGATACCTGCTAAGACCCATAGACAGAAATGTATAGGACACAGAAAACAAATAGGAGATAAGAACACACTATACGCATCATTCAGTGGGAAAGTAGGACTTAGAATTCATGTATAAAAAGGCAGCACATATAAGCAAAGCAGAACAATAGAACATGTGAAAGATTAAACCACTCATCTCCCGATAATGATTTGGATCATTACCTAGCTACCCGTCTTCATGCAACCTACGACTATATGCCTACGTGGCCACACAGTTTAAAATATGACAAAGGCAGCCCCACCTTAGCCACCTTGCATTTATAGATAACAATGACCTCTCACCGACGTGTGAGTAGGCCAAGTCAGTTGCCTATCCCCTTATCCTGCTCATCGTACCCCTAAGAGTGCATCCCTGCTCCCCAACTTCGACAATAGGAACAGGTGTCGGGGCGGCACTCGGAATCGACACTATGGACAGTGATGCAACAGTACCCCGTCAGGATGACAAGGCTACCCGACGTCTCGACAGGATGGTAGCTAGCCATCTGTCACCTGTAGACTTGTTGGACCCAGACTATCCTCAAGGACCGACGTGTCCTATACCGACTGCATCGTGCCCACACTTTGACACCTGGCCTCGTACACAGCCTATGTGCACGGCGGTGGATTACAGCACATGCATATGACCACTTATTATTCAACACCTTTACAGCTTATCATCGTTATTCTTCAGCTCAACACATCAACTTATTATCTCAGCACTTATCAAACTATCAGCTCACCCAGCTTTAATGTTTTATTCCAACACTTATCAACTCTTTATAATTAAATAGCTTAGCCATATTCCCACACATAGCACTATAATAACTTATTTATCAAATCAGCATAAACAGAACAACCATCCTATACAGCACAACTATATGTATATAACATAACATCATTTATCAACCATCCTTGATCAACATATAGGTCAACCAACATATTATCAAGCATCAACCATCCTCGATCCATATATGAGTCAACCCTAGTGTCACTCAAGTGATCTATTGCTAACATGTTATCAATCCATACACCAGCAATTACACACATAATTATAATGCAATCATAAGAAACCAACATCACATTAATCAACATCCATCCACTGATATTAACAGATTACTCAAATGGTTGATAGACCTCTGGCAACTGTCCTCAACTATCACAGGTCACAGCCCCTCTCCTAAGGTGCGACTACTATCAACCTCTAGCAGGGCTTGGGTCACCCTACGCCTAGTTATACAGTTATTCTAATCCGACAATCCCTGGTGATAGGGTTCATATCTCCCATACCTGGCTTAGAAGACCGCTACAGTTCCTGCCACTCTCTGCTCCCTCGCTGCTCCTGCTACTTGCACTCCTACCTCTGGACACTCCTACCTAACTTACTAGGAGACTCTCATCCTCCCCTCTCAGAGGATTACTTACTAAAGGCTTTCTGATGCACAAGATCCTCTCTTGTGGTAAGTGCAGAGCATACTTGCTCCTTAGTGGCCCTCTAAGTCTCACTCCCTTTCTCAATCTCAAGGATTACTTTCTAAGGATTTTCTGATGTGCCAGATCCTCATTAGAGGCAAGCACAGAGCATACTCACTCCTTAGAAGTCCCTAGAGAGAGAAAGCTAAAGAGAGAAGAGGATTTGGGGCGAGTTGGGAATGGAGGGGTGAAGGGCTATTTATAGTGAATTCTGGGTCCATCGCGTCGCGATGGGTATTAGGCATAACCTCCATCGCGTCGCGATGAGGCCACGTCATGCATTCATTAGCTGTGTTCACCGACTTTAAAGACTCCACAAGGTTCCAGAATTTTCTGCCATCGTGTCGCGGTGGTCTATAGTACAATCTTGGTCGCGTCGCGACTGTGTCTAAGGAGATATTCATAATTTCTTTCGTTCTAGACATTTCTAGGGGTTTCTAGACCCTTCTTAGGGGTATTTTGACCCTTTTGAGTATTTCTATAACATATCTAAGTCTATTTCCTTTTGATTTAGAACTTCTAATGCTTATTCATCGTCTAACTATACTTTAAATATTATTTTCTGAAAAAAACGGGATGTTACATTTCCATTCAGTAGCTGAATATTGACTTGGAGCGAATAGGAGAAAACTTCATGGCCATTGGAAAAACACATGGGAAGTGTTAGAGCTATCTGACTGCCCCTTCCAGTGCCGTTAGTTCAACCGCCGGTTGCGCTTCTGTTAGTCGTTGTGGTGTCATAGGTGATGCCTCTGGTCTCTGTGTTGGTACTGTTGGTGATGCTAGTGAGGGCCTGCCTCCATGAGTTCTGATAGGCCATGGGTGAAGTGGGGGAATCCTTAGACAATGGAACCTAGGACCGTTGATACCATGTAAAAAGTAATAAGTAAAATATGATTGTGTATTATTCAACAGAATATGCATCGCTTAAATAGAAGAATTACACTAAACCTTATTCCTTGTATCAAGGAAATATCATATAAAAAATGAAAAAGAAATAAATGTTGATTGTAATAATAAAAATAAATCAAATGGATGATTTGCCCAAACAAAGAAAATATGCCACATCTTCTACGGAGTGTCTTAGTATTATTTTTGTTTTCCTTACAAATACTTTTAATTAAAGAGTTATTTTTTTAAAAAAAAATATGTTTTTTGACACAAAAAATATATATATTGATATCATGATAAAAGTATAAATTTTGTCATTCCCTTACCGTATGTCTATCTCTCTCTCTTGATTTTCTCTCACTCTTTGTGGTCTCCCCATTTTCTCTCAATTCTCTCTCATCTCTCTCCCTTATATGTTGTTAGGGGTGTACACTTGCACCCTTTGAAAAATTAAAAATACTACTCACTCTTTATAAAATTTATATTTTGACCTATCTTTGTATAATAATTTGCACATAGTCACATCTTTCATCTCATTTAGTCAAACTCAGTCATCTCTCTCTTAAAACTCAAAACACAACTCCTCTCATTGTCTCACACCCCAACTCACTCTCCCTCCTGTTGGTGAGTGTCGTTTTCGGTCTCTATTTCTCCCTTTTTACCATGTTCAGATTTATCCTTATTTAGACTAGAACCCTTATATGATCCATCTGTTAATTTTCACTTGTAATTTTTTCTGTTATAATTGGGTCTATGTTGTTTTGTTATTTTCTCTTGTAGTTTTTTTATTCTAAAATCTTTCTATTTTTTTTAAGTTCGAAAACCTATTTTGTGTTATCAGAAATTATGCTCTTGTTATTTTATAAGAAGAGTAAACATTTGCTCTTGCTAGTTTTTTTGAGGAAAAAAATGTGCTGATGCTTTTGTTATAATTTTTGTTGATTTTAAAATTTTATACAGTCGCTAACTCAGAATCTTAGGTCCACCATTGGCACTGACGCAGAGGATACAAACACTAATTCGAAACTCAACTAGAAAATCACACTCCAACCTATACATACATATTATTAATTTTAAAAACCGTATTTTTTTCCAACAAACACTTATGACTCTTAAATCATTCAATTCAAATTATTCAAAATTTGATGATTCAAAACACCCAACAATCTCACCTATGAAATAATATCATAAAATAATTGAATAATTATGTTTCGATTGATTAGAACCACAGATGGTGACTCAACTTGTGTCAAAAAACAGCCCTGTCAATAGAATGAGGATGCCATTCGGTTTTATTTGATTTCTTTTTTGTTGCTCGCATGGACGCAGGGCCCATATTCCGGATACTTAACCAAGAGACACATTTTGATACCCAGTTCACGCCTTGGACTATATATGGTGGTGTCTTTGCAGTTGGGACCTGCATGCAAGGTTGCGTGGAATCAAATAATTGAGGAGAAATTACAACGACATGCACAGAAACATCTTTAGGATCAGATGCTATTCCACTATGCACCATTGTGGTAATTTGGATACAGGACGTTGCCCCTTAGAAACAAAGGTCTCCGTGTGACGAACTGCGTGAGATCTTCTACCTACCCATGAGAGACAATTAACGAAAGGGTATGGGTGGAAGAATACTTGCGCATATTTCTTGGTAATTTGATATGTTTCTTGGTTTGACGTAACTTCTCGTCTCGTGTCACTCACCCAATTTTTTTTTTACCAATACACTATAGTACAGTGGCTGATGTTCTTGCCCAGTTTGCTAAAACTAAGGGATTTACTATTGACACTTCCATTTATATTTGGACAAAATTTTGTTTTCTTATGTCAAGTTTGTCTTGCTCCCGACTAAAAATATAACATGTCAAAATTGTCTCAGTAAGTGCATCGCAAAACTGTGTGGTTGAATCTGTTTAACAAGAATAATGGTCTCTTTGTTTCAAAAATAGAACAACCTTGACGATTCAAATTTGATATAAGTTTTGTCTTTTTTATTAATACAGTTATAGTCTATTTTCTTATTATTTGTTTCAAATTTGCTCCCGTCCATATATATATATATAGACGGAACTCTGTTTGAATACATATGTTCGGATGAAACTGAAACATGTTTTTTAAACCTTGCCCGCCCTCTTTTACTTCGTTCTTCCTCTTCTCATTTTCCCTCTTCCCCCTTCTCCCCCTTCCTCTTCTCTTCAAGATCCCACATCCCGATCCCCCGTTACTCCAAAACCACACATCCCTCTCCCTCTTCTACGCGAGCTCAACCAAGGTTAGCCCCCTTTCTTTTCATTTTCACTGCGATTTTTTTCCTGCGAACTAATACTCCCCGGAAAGTTATGTCTGGATCGAGGTTGCAAGATTTCAGATATTTATAACTGGATGTTGATTTTGCACTTCCAGTTATATATATCTGGGCATTTGAATATTTGTGTTAACACTTTATAGGAGAAATGTAAATTAATACTTCCTCTATTCTATATCTTTAAGTGTTTAAGGTTATAACATAAAAAGAAAGAAATATTTAATTGTTATAAATTTAGACCTAAATAGCCTCATTTGTTCTTTTACTTTTCTTATGAAATGTTCTTTTCAAACCCTGTTTAGGTCAGGTAAAGATTTTTCTTATAGAGCCATTCTCTCTCACACACTTTTGTCGGGTTAGGGGAGGCCATTTCTTTATATTCTTTTAGTGTCGGTTGATCCATGCTTCCTGTAATTATTTAGCTTCATTATTTAGCTTCATTAATTTAGACTTTATTATGTTTTAAATTGATTGTTGAGTAATTAAATTGGGTGTCATGAATTAAATTAGGGGTGTGAAAATAATAATGGCAAGTGAGAGTTTTAAGAAAAGGAAGGGCATTTAGGTATTTTACCTATACTAAAGAAGGACAAAATAGCCCAATATGGCTTGAAACCCATTTTTCTTCCCTTTTCCTCTCACTCTCTCGACAGCTCTCTCTCACTCTCCTCCTCCTCGTTCTTTTTCTGCTGAGAAAGAAAAGAAAAGAAAGAAATAAGAGAAAGAAGAAGGAGAAACCTGGGGTTTCATGAGTTTTGGAGTGAACAAGAGAGAAATAGTGAGAGTTCTTCATCCCTAGCAAAGAGAAGAAGATTGGAGTTGAATCTTTGGCCTTTGGAGGAAGATTTGGTAGTGCCCTAAGTTGAAGGAAGGAGGAGCGCGAGTTGGAGGAAGGAGAAGAGGGAAAATCAGAATCTTTCACTCCATAGCTCAAGTTCTTGAAGATTGTTGTGAGTTCTTCTTCCCTTAGGTGGTGGACAACCATAAGATCCCATTAGGGCTTTCCTTTCCCTTCATTTTGTATGATTGCTTGACTTCTATTTGGGGATTTATGAGAATCATAGAATGGGGGTGGGTTAATGTATGTTGTTCATAATTTTGAATGAGTTTTGTGACATTTAAATCATGTTCTTGATTGTGATTTTTATGAGATGAATTTGTTTTTCAATGTATCATGTTTTGATGCTTGATTTGGAATTTTAATTTCATTAAAAATGGATTGGATATGGTTTTTGGAATGGGATTGTGTTGAAACATAGAATTTCTGCTGAAATCCCTGAGAAGTTTACTCAGCGCGATGAAATTCGCTCAGCAAATTCTGCCAGTAGTCATGCTTGGCCAGAATTTGCTTAAGCGAGCAAGTCTGCGCTAAGCGAGTAATTCACTTCCATACTAAGTAAATTCTAGGCAGATTTTGCCCAATCCTCTGAAAACTTCTCCTCTTTGATTCAACCTAATACAATGTTATAATCACATTAAAGGTAGTTTAAGGAGATATCAAAGGAAACCTTTAGAAACATCACTTCAACATGAATTTGAATTGAACCCTTGATGTTACGGTACTAAAACTATGGAATTGTAATAGTTATAGTAAGATAGTTGTGCAGAGCGGTGTGCCACTATGATATAACGACACGTCCCGACTATTACAAAGACGTCTGTACAGAGCATTGTATCACTGCTATAGAACGATATGCCCCGACTGTTACAAAAATGTTTTGTGAGTGCAGAGCGGTTGTACCATTGTGATATAGCGACACGTCCTGGCTGTTACAAAGATGCCTGTACATAGCGATGTACCACTGCTATAGAACGAAACATCCCGACTGTTACTCCAAGGGGTCGTAAGTACAAAGCGATTGTACCACTGTGATATAGCGATACGTCCTGACTGTTACAAAGACGTTTGTACAGAGCGGTGTACCACTGCTACAGAACGATATGTCCCAGCTGTTACAAACTATCCTTGTTTAATTGAATTGTCATATTTGATACTAATGTTTATGAATGAATATTATTATTGATTTTGGCTAGCGTTGGTGAGGGGTCTGTGAATGACTTACAGAGATTTTTAATCTCACCCCTTTTCCTTGTTATTTTTCAGACAAACAGGTACCCAATGAAGATTAGGTGATGCTAAGGGCCTAGTACTTATAGTCTTTTGAGTTTTTGGGAGATGTAGCTTGTTTTCTTTTGTTGTAATGACAAGAACTACCCTTGTAACTTTGAGACACAAGCTATGATCTCTTTAAAGTTATAAATCTAACTTTTTAGATTCATGACTACTTTTAAAGTTTAGACTTGTAATTATTAAGCAAGTTTGTAAATTTTGATTAACTCATGTACTTTAAATGTAATATATCTTGCTTTTAAATTTACTTTGAAGTATGGGCATTACACATCCCTATGAATCTCTGCCAACAAACATTTTTTTGAACATGGTTGAAGTTTCATCTCTATTGTATAATTGGAGGTATCCTCCTTAAAATCATTATATAATTTAAAAATTTATGTTCTGAGATACTTCCCTTAGTCGCCTAAGAGCTTTCTAGTCCTCGTTTTTCTATACTGACATCCTTGAGGTGAGTGTGTCTGGGGTACCCACATCAGACTTTCTCTTTGCCGTTGTCCTTCGACCCGTGTCTCTTTGTTATCCGATGTCGTATCTTGAACATTGGGGATTTGTTTAAAAATGCTTTGTCTTTTTTGCTAGTAGTTCCTATGTAGTTTTTTAAATGCCCATTCCCCGATTGCATCCTTTAGGTGAACACATTCGTTTCTTGCGTGTCCACAATCTCTTTGGAAATCACACCATTGATTTACGTCCCGACACTGTCCGTTCCGTAAGTCTCGACACCGTCCGTTCTGTAATATGGGGGTATAGGGATTTTTGAAAACTTAGTGTTACTGGTCCACCTAAAAATTATCACCATTAAAGCCCTCAATGGGAAATATTTGTGATACTTCCCTTGTACCTTCTTCGTTCAAACTTTGGAGGGGAAGTCTCTCATGGTAGGGGACAATTCTCGTGATCTCAGTGTTCCATTACAAGAATTCTGGTTATTTGCTACAAAAATTTCCTAAGGCCTGTGATCCTAGGAAATTACATAGGACCAAAGCCCTAGGAAAATGCCCATATGGGAGTTTCCAAGGGCTCATAAAAAAACAACCCTCAATTTTTTTCATGCTAAAAAGACGGTGACTTAACTTTTTTAAAAAAAAAAAAATTGGGCTTTTAGCTAGGACCAGACCCTTAGGAAATGACCAGGCCAAAAAATATTGCACCAAACCAAGGGGTTGAGCCCTCGGATCCATAACGGCTTTATTTTTTTTAATATATTTTAACACACTGAGGGGCAGGACCCTCAGTTTTGACGAAATAAAATTTTGCCCGTTGCGGCCTCTTCCGTATATAAACCTTCTACATCTATTCTCTTCTCTTCATTTTTCCTTCTCCTCATTTCTACCTCCTCTTCATTTTTTCTTCTCTTAATTTCTACCTCCTCTTCCTTATATCCATTTCCTCTCCTTATATCCATTTCCTCTCCCACTTTTCTCTATTATTACTCAGTTATTGTTATAGTAATTTTTTTTTTCTGTCTCTAGATCTTTTAGTTCTTTATGTTTTGAAAAAAAAAATTTCACTAATTCACCAAATTTTTTGTAATAGATCCGGAGTCAACTTGGCTGTCTCACTACCACCGGAATCACTCACTCACAAGCTAGTGATAATTAAATTTTTTTATCAGATTAGTTACTTTATATTTTTGTATTTTTTAATTATATAAATATATATTTACACACACAGATATATATATATATATATATATATATATGTTTTAAAATTATTAGTTTAATGAAAATATATAATATTTTTTCTTGATATTTTATATTCTGAATTTTTTTATTAATATATTATTCTATTTTTAGTAATATGTTAATATATGTTGTATTTTTGTTATATAGTTGTATTTTTTCTGAAATAAATTTTATTATTTTTGCATTACATAAATATAGTTTTGGATAATCTTATATATGTGTTTAATTGTTTTTTATATATATTTTTAATGAATATGTATTACTTTTAATATTTATTATATTATATTTAATTTTAAATATTATTATTATGCTATGATTATGAAAAATATATTTTGTGAAAAATGTATATTAATTGTAATAATCAAAATATGTTGATTTTGTTATAATATATGTTAATAATTAGTTGTAATAGAGATTTTTTTTTTGAATGGAATTAAATATTAACATAATTTTATATATGTGTTTAATAGTTTAAGAAATTATATTTTTGTTATGATAATTGTTAATTGTTATATATTAGGATAATTTCAAATTATATGTTGGGGAAAATGTATATTAAGTTATAATATTAGATTACTTAATTATAATAATATTTTTTATTGTTATAATTGTTTGTATTGTATATTAGCTTGGTATACCGACGGGAGAGCCTGTCGGGGACCACAATTTATTAGCTTTATTTTATTGTTTGTCTTTTTAATTTAAATATCGGAGAGAAACCTTAGTATTAATTCCTGTTTAAGGTTCAATGAGAAAATAAGAAGTAACTATTTTACGAGTTTTGAAAAAAGGGAGCAGTTGTATGTAAGGCCGATGTATCTTGTTTACCTATATCGATCAATGTCTCTGTAATATGTAGAAAATAGATCGTAGTTGGATGTACGATAGATTGTTTCCTGGAAGAAGGGGTTTGAAAGCAGATTTTGTAAAAGGGGAAAGCGTTTGTTCGCCACGCAAGGCATCGGGAATGTTTTACAATTGAAGGTGGGATGAGATGTCCATGCGAGAAATGCTAGTGCATACCTGTTAAGACTCCAAGTGAGGTCAAACATGACTTGTATAAGTACGAGTTCATGCATAATTATTGGATTTGGACTAGGCATGGCGAAGTTGCTCCCAACATTTTGTCCAAGTGCTTCGAGTAGTGGCCCACCGGATATGGGATATCAACGTTATGAGCAGTTTGATGTGATGTCGGGGATGATTTCTGATGCTCTTGACGTGAATGTGTCGTTCGAGGTGCAGCAACACGAAGATATGAAAGAACTTCCGAATGAGGCAGCACAAAGATTTTATAATCTTTTGACATAGACAAATAAGCCATTGTACGAAGGGTCTGAAGAGTCTACCTTATCAATGTGTGTGAGGCTTTTAGGTATCAGGTCAACCTATATGCTTCAGAACAGTGCATGGATGCTATGACCAGGATGATGTTGGACGCAACTTCACAACTCTAAAAACTAAAACAAACCCTACGATCTCTCCCATTCTCCCACTCGGCCGCACCCTCACCACGTTCTTCCTGCGTTGTCTTTCTCTTCACTTTGTCTCTCCACTCTTTCTCTCCTTCGATATCTCCCTTCCTCCATTAGCCAACACTCAATTGTGGCTCCCCTTCCTCTCTTTCTCTTCTTCCTCTATCAACCCTAACACTAAAAGAAAATTCTCAGTCGCGGCCTCCCCCTCATTTCCCTTTCTTCTTCACCCCTTTCCTTTTTCAAAAACGGATCTCGAATATTTCCTCCCTAAATCAATCAAACCTTTCCTTTTTTCCCACTTAAAATCGAACAAGATCCCCCCTGATCTTATAACACGGTCCAGATGCAAGCCTTGTGACTAGAGATCTCTAGAGATTCGTTTGAAAAAAGGGGAAAACGTGAAGAGTTGATCAGGGTGTATTTTTATCTTTATTTTTTCATCTCATTTCTTTTTTTATTTTTATTTCTCTGATCTGTTTTCATTTTGGTTGCAGATTATAAAGGAGAGTGAAAGACCCAAATTAAACACTTCTTAGTCCTAGGTTTTTTTTTGTCTTCTCACTTTCGTTTCTATTGTTTTCTGTTTTGTTTTCTCCCCCACCTGTTCTTCTTTTGTTTTCTGTTTTTGATTCAAATGTGTAATATGAACATGGATCTGGGATAGTAATGTAATGTTTTTTTTTCCTTCCATTGCATTCTTTTATTTTATGTTTTGTATTTTATTTTTCTTATTTTTTTTGGTTTGTTTTGTAATTTATGTTGTATTTTTCAGGTTCTGTTTGTAATTTTTTGTAATTTTCTAGTTTTTTTGTATTTTTAATTTTAAATTTCAATTCTGTAATTTGTAATTTTTTTTTTGTAAATTTCAATTATGTAATTACTGTAATTTAATATAATTACTATAATTTAATTGTTGTAATTCAATTATGTTTATATAATTACTGTAATTTAATAAAATTAAATATAAACAAACAATAAATAATTTGCCTCAAAAATAAAACAATAATAATTAAATTTTGTTTCTATAAAAAATGCAACTAATAATAATAATTTCAACCAGTAAAAATGGTTATTTTTATAAAATAATTAAATTTAATTTTTTTATTCCCTAAATTAAATTAAATTTTATTAATACTTGGTCCTGAATAAATTGAATTTTTTTTTTGTCAATTTTTCTGCAATTACCTAAGGCGAAAGCCCTCAGTAATGACAATCTGTTTCCTAGGGGCAAGGCTATAGGAAATTTCCGAGGGGTCTCAGCCCTAGGAAATTACCTGGAGCTTTGAGACCCTCGAAAATTTCCTAGGGCTTTGGAGCCTAGGAAAATTCCTACGGTTTTTTAAATTTAGCCTTCATAAACCGTTTCTTACCAGCGAATAACCTACAACTACGTGGCCCTCGGTGGACCCTCGAAAATTTTGGCATTTCCTGTGGTTTTTTTGTTTTTGGCCCTAGGAAATGACGAACATTCATGTAGTGCTCCACGCTATGAATTGATTTCTAATTTCTCTGCTTAAGTTGTAATTTGAGTGGTCTCGTGGCTAACACTTCCGTGAAAGTAAAGGGCTATAGGACTCCCTCACCGCTTAGTCCTTTTGCATCCTCTTTGCAAAATATTTCGACAAATGCCTCTAGAAGCTGGCTTTCTTGTTGTTGTTCAAAGGCATGTCTTAAACATTATTTTTCTTCCACCCGTGAGGTGGCGGTAAAAACTTACAAGAATAAACTGTCCATCTCATCCCATTCGGCGATGTGTTAAAGACCCTGGTTTCAAATTGCGCTTTGGTTATTCCCCTTCATGTTTACTGGAATATTTGATAGAGATCACTTTGTGGGTGTCCCGCTTTTCGCATCATCCTTTGAAAAGTGTCTGAGAGACATTTTGGGTCAGTAAATCTGCCGAATGCACCCTATTTCTTTTCCAAGTCTCTGGGGCATGCTTCCCTCTCCGAGTAGGATACATCTCCTAACTTATTGGTGATATCTACCCCTTGAGGCATGCTTTTTGTTTGAGTGGTTAAGAGACTCTCAGTATGGTTCCTCTGTCGTGAAGCATAGGGCGAAGCGAACCCAACATATGTGTATTTGTTGAGTGTGTTTGGAGACTTAAGCACTAACCCTCCTCTGTAAGCGAGTAAGAACATCTTGAGTCTGTGTAATCTCATCGATGTGGAAGCGGGGTAGCCTCTATATAGAGTGGGGCTCCTCTCCATGTTGTTAACCAGTTTTGGCTCTCATTGGGACGTTCTTCATGTCCTTCAAAAGTCGAGTAAGCATAGCATGAGAACTCATGTCCTAGCTATTTTTGAGTTTTTTGGCCTTGTTGGGGTCACAAAGGATGAAAGATTCTAATGAACTGTGACATTGTCTTAATTGATGCTTGACAAAGATGATGAGGATACATTTATCATTCCCACAGACAGCGCCAATGCTTTGTCCTAATTCTCCAGTAGATTTAGGGTTGAATCATGACTTCCTTCGTGTGATCCATGAAGAAGTTCCTCTTGCCTGGCCTGGTTGAAAGTCGCGGGGTGGGTACCTGCAAAGGCACTTCGACCCAAAAGTCAGTATGATCAGTATTAGCCCCAGGCTTAAAGATTAGACATAAAAGCATACATTTACATGATGATGTGATCCCCTTTATATAGAGTTGTCTCGAGTTGTGTTTGTTTTCATGTGCCAAGGTCGTACCTCGGCACCAAACCATATCCTTGTAACGGGGCGAGTACCCTATATTGTCGGGATACCCATCTTAGGTGCTATTTGTGTTTTATGACAAGTTACCTCTTTCAATATCATTAATAGGGAGGTAAAGTCCTTCTTACTTAAGGGCATGTGTGATCTTCTTTCTCTTGATGTGGTATGGGCCTCTTCAGTAACCAATACTATGAGTGTGACCTCTTAGTCACCATCTAGTCTTTCACTAGGCTATTAATCGTGTCAGGATCATAAATCATTAATTTAAAAAGTTAGTTGGTACTAAGTCCTAAGTTGACAATGATTCCTAAACTTAAAGTATCATAATATCAAAGCCCTTTTGTGGATAAAAAAGGTGGTTATTTTATTTAATAAAAAAGCAGTTTTTAAATTAAAGAAATATTTTTATATAATTTATAGTGAATAAAAAAAAGTTGATGACAAACTAAATCAAAAAAAATAAAAAATAAAAAATTAGCAAAAAGGGTTTAAAACCCTCAAATAAGAACAAAAAAATGCCTGAAAACTTTCAGGAAAAAAGCATCCTAGAGAGATTCGCCCTGAAAGTAACGGATATAAAAGAGGGAACACAATAAAAAACGTCCCAGAGATCTAGATCTTCCCTAAAAGCAACAGACACGAAAGAGGGAACACACTAACACAGTAAACAACACTGCTACAAAACTCTAAACTCAAGAACAATTTAACAAAACAATTAGCTAGTTGATTCGCTTCTCACAGGGTATGAGATACGGAGACGTTGTCATCTAAACACACAAGGTCTCCTAAACAATTTCTGAGAACTCCCCCATAAACTACTTTGGTTCCTAAGTTAATCACAGCTCCAATCACAATTTAACTTATACCAACCATTGTCTGGAGCCCTCCTTCAAAGCTCCTTGCCAAGCCTGCTTGCAAATTCGCAGCATTTATTTTGGAAAACAGCTTCATTTCGCGTCTAGTCTGGAAGCAAACATAAACTGATATGCCAGAGAGAGTGGCCCAAACATGCCCGTCTGTATGAGTCAATGTAAGTTGTTTAGCACCCACTCTTGCATATCAGCTGAATAGAAATCACGCGTAATCATCCCTTCCAGGTTCTCCAAAACTTGCTTAATTCTATCACAGGTAGGAAAAAGATGGATCAATGTTTCTTCCCCATCGTGGCAGATAGGACAGAGATCCGAGTCAATAAGGCCTCTCTTCTTGCATAGAGAATTGGTTACTAGTAAAGCCCAATGAGTCATCTTCCACATATGTAATCTTGACCCTATCCGGACCTCGCCATCTCCAGATTCTCTTGAGCAGATCTAGTCTGACTGTCTTCGTTTAATGGTTTAAAAAAGGTCTTAAATATGTTTTGATAAAATGCTCTACGTGAGATCAGCAAATTAGAGGGCCAGCATGAATGATGAGTCCAATTAGACTTTAAAACGCATTATTAAACACTTACTATATGTTGATGGCTCGTTTCGATGCGTGTGGAGACTTTGATTAGGGACTCGAGGGAAACGTTAATTAGAGGTTTTGCAGTAAACCTAGATCATTGTAATTCGGTTTGGGCAGAACTGGACACTCATCAATCAAGAAGGATTATCTTTCAGATGCATTCTAAGGTTGTAGTAAATATAAGGTTTAATACCTGGTCATATAATTTGAGCAAAATTCGATTTTAGTCTTTATAAAACATTTTGTTTAGATTTAATCCCTGTAATTTAAGATTCTTCCAATTTATTCTTCCAATTTTAGTCTCTACTATCAAATCCTTCCACTTTTAGTCGTCAAATCCTTATTAAAAAAATTGAGTTTTTCTTCCACTTTTTACTCTATGTAATTTTAAGTTAAAAATAGAATATTAAATTTCTAAACAAAACATTTTTACAAAGACTAAAACCAAATTTTACTCAAATTAGAAAGACTAAATAAAAAGAGTATTAACCCGTGAACGTTGGAGGAGCTAATAATTTCTTAGGCCTCTACCGCTGGAGATTCTCCAGCTTTTGCATACGGTATAAGGTATTGCTTTGTTATTATGATTATTATTTCCCATTTAATCAACAAAAAAAAGGTAGAAAACAAATCAAATCATAAAATCAGTTTGTTTAAAGCTCTAAAATGTTATCAAATAAAAAACAAAAGCTCTAAACGGGACTTGATCCATATGTTTGATAAGAAAATGTTATGTATGCAAATAGCCAAGCATTATATACCAATCGGATTTAAGAAAAATGTTAACACAATAATTTTTTAAATCACATCAACACTTCTTTCTTATATACTGTTGTTGACTTGTGATTTGTAACGAGGGATCGAATCATGGCTTAAATAATTAAAATATCTTTTAGAAGATTACAACCTTAAAATATAGCAAAATTAACAATAACAAAATAATTCAACAATAACAGTGATAACGGGGCGTTTAGCTGGGATCATTAGATTTATTTTTCACACAGAGAAGCCAATTAAACAAGAGGTTAAAATAAGACACATCAAAAAATTCTATAGAAATTTGTTGCAGAACTAAAATCTCACTATCCTTTCAATAGATCGCTTTATACACAACCAGATCAGAACAGTAACACGAAACCAGAACAGAACAGTAGCAAGAAACCAGAACAGAACAGAGACCCAACCCCAAACCAGTAAATTCGAACACTGGATGAAACAACGGAACATACATAATCATAAACAACGACCCAAGATCTAACTAAAGGCCTATTCCCTCCAGTTTCCACCACCGCCGCCGCGAGAGTAGCGGGAACCACCATCACCGTACCCACGGTCCCTACTACCACCATAACCTCCACCACCGTAGCCTCCTCCACCGCTTCGGTTATATCCACCTTCACGACGACCGCCATAACCACCTCCACCACCACCATAGCCGCCTCCACCGTTTCCGTTCCTGCTGCGGTTCTGGGCTTCGTTGACGGTGATGTTACGGCCGTCAACGTCCTGGCCGTTCATCCCTTCGATAGCATCTCTCAAGGACTGCTCGTTGGCGAAGGTCACAAATCCGAAACCCCTTGACCTTCCAGTCTCACGATCGTTAATAATCTGAACAGAGAAACAAAATTCGCATCAGATCCAAGGAAAAACAACAAGAAAAACAGAACCAGAACCGAATAGTAACCGATCGATCTTCGCCTTTGGTTAAAGGAAGAAGATGAACGTACCTATTGGCGCGAGTAGTAATAAAAGAATCATATAGTAACAGAATCAGTAGAATAATAGATCAAGTAACGCAAAGCAGATCAGGGATCACAGATCAGAACGGAAACCGAATCAGATCCGATGCGAAGCCTGCAACAAACAGACCTTCGAGTCGACGACCTCGCCGTACTGAGAGAAGGCCTTTTCGAGGGCCTCGCTGTCGGTGGCCCATGCAAGCCCACCGACAAAGCACCGGTACTCAACATCTGCGGCGGCCATTGATATTTTAGAAAATCGCAAACACTAAAATTTGGGACAAAGAAGAAATAAATAAAGGCTAAAGATATAGCTTGAAGATATTTCATTGCCCAATCCCAAAGGGTCATTATATAGCCGGAAATCTCTTAACCAGGGTTACGGCATGGGTTAAGCTTAGGGCTACGTGGAATCCTATTCTCTGGCCGCTGGGTAGAGCTTCCTTTTACACTCTTGCGTTGCGTTGCGCCATAGAATATCTTCTCTTTGGGATATTTTTTTCTTTTTCGGCTATTAAATTATTTGCTGAATTATACTTTTATTTATTTATCTTTATTTTAGGGTTTAATTTAATCTCTTATGTATTATTTGTTCCGTTTTAATCCTTTTAGTTACCAATGTTATATCACGTTAGTCTTTTCCGTTAGTAACCCGTTAATGTCGTCTAATATGTCCTATGTGTCTAACGTTTTTCTGATACGACAATAAACAATTAGAGCCCGTTTGATAGTCATGATAGGATAGAAAATGATAGGATAAGAGAGTTGGATAAGAAAATGATAGGATATGGACATGATAATCTTTTATCCAATCCCGTGTTTGATGTGTATCTGATAAAAAACTATATAACAATATGTTATCATATCATGTGTTTAAGATGAACCAAATAATAGTATGATATGATATAAATTATATAAAATACCAAAATTACCCATGTGACAAAGTTATATATAATTTTTTAAAATTAATTTATAATATTTTTATTAATTTTATAATTTGTAATATGAATATTTAAATTTAAATTTTTACTTAAAATATTCTTATATATTATTAGATTTTTGATAATTTCTAATTTTTTATATTTTTTAATTTTTCCAATCATATGTGATGACAAAATTAGTCTTGTGACAAAATTACATATAATATTTTTAAATAATTTACTTAAACTAATGAATATT
The DNA here is from genome assembly GCA_037113605.1 of Calophaca sinica. Taxonomy (NCBI): domain Eukaryota; kingdom Viridiplantae; phylum Streptophyta; class Magnoliopsida; order Fabales; family Fabaceae; genus Calophaca; species Calophaca sinica. The sequence continues at coordinate 73,716,867 of CM073734.1, forward strand.
ATAAGTTTTAGATTTTTAAATTTGTTAGTTTTTCAAAAATAATATAAAATGACAAAATTACCCTTGTGAAAAATTGCCCATGATTTTTAAAATTAGTTATTAAATAAAATTTATTTTATAATTATACTTTTAATTTTTAGTTTTATCTTAAATATTTTTTTATTTTTTAAAATTTTATTTTTATTTTTATTTTATAATTTATAATGTTAATGTTTTTTCGTTTTTTATTTTTAATATTTTTATGTTTTATTATATTTTAAATTATGTTTTCAAGGGTAAATTAGGAAAAAAAAAATATCATATCTTGTTGGTTTCTAACCCAGCCCTCACCCCAGGATAAGATTTACACTAGAGAGACAGAATATGATAGAGCGACAGGATTGACTTGTCCTATACTGCTGGCTTATCAAACACTGGATTAAGACAGGATATGATAGTTTATCTTATCTTGGACATCAAACGGGCCCTTAAGGATTTAATAAAATCCTTACCATGAACCACACCTCACCTGATTGTAACCTCTTTTCTTCTTCCTCAACTCTCTCACGCGTAAACCCATTGTGCAAAAGAAGCAAAGCTTTCTCTCTTCAATCTTCTTCATCTCCCTTCTCCCTTCTTCTCCTCTTGAACCACCATAGGTGGCCAAACCATGGCCAAGGCAAGGCCATAATGGCTTTCACTCATGCCTCTCTTCTAATCTTCTTCTCCCCTACCTATATTTGCGAAGTGTAAACCATGCCTAGGAGACGCCCCACTAGCTTCCTTTTCTTTTCTGTTAATTAGTTAGTGCTTCCAATTCACTTTTTGTTGCAGATTATACAATTTTACGTGCTAATTTATCGTATTAATCTCAATGTCAATAAGGGGTCTCAATAGCTATCATCAAGCATAATAATGATGAAACTATTGTATTTGAGCACCACCCTTTCAAGCTGGCCTCTTCCAGACCTGGAAGCCCCAATTTTTTTCCCAAAAACTCTAAGCTATAAATCTTATTTTGTTTCTGCTTATTTTGACTGAATCGTTAAATTAAACTCATTTTTGTTAATTTTTGAGTGTATAATTTATTAATTTTGAGCTATTTGATCAGTGGGTGACGAATGTTTCTTGCCACTGTGAAGTCATGATTGGAATAATTAAGAGGGGGAAGGAAGGATTTCACTTCTGATGTGTCAATAAGCAACGAAGACCATAATACATGGTTATTGCCACATCAGCAAACGTTGGACACGTAAGATATATTAGACGGCATTATATGAGTTACTGGCGAAAAGGACCAACGTGGTATAACGTTGGTAACTTAAAGGACCAAGACGGTATTATACATATATAAGAGACCAAATTGAAACCTAAAATAAAGATAAGGGACTAAAAGTATAATTTATCCTTGTTAAGTTTTTTGTTTTATCTCTTATAAGAGATAAAAATATTTTGCCTAAAAAAGATAAAATAAAAAAAAAAGACTATTTTAATAAGTTCCAACTATGAGTTTTACCTTCTGTCAAAAATATGAGTTTTATCCTTCAAAAAATGAGTTTTACTTTGCAATTTAATTCAAATATGGCTATTTATGAATTTTAAATATAAGCATTTTTTTACAAATAAATATAAGCATTAACTGTCTTTAATTTTAATGATAATTTTTACTTGAGTTTATGATTTATTATTGTATGACACAATAATTTTGTGGACTAAGATTGTGTGCACAGTTTCATAAAACGATTAAGATACTAAATTATTTCTTTGTATCTTTAATTTAAAATATATTTTTTTTAAATATATAATTAAAAATTTAATTATAAGTATATAAAAAAGAAAAGCTTAGATAAAAATTATATAATTATCCATAATTGAAACAATACTATTTAAAACTCGAGTGTGAATAATTAGGGGCCCCATAAATAATAAGAGTAAATACCCAAATCAATCTCTCACAAAAAAATATGTGATCCAATTTAGTCCCTCGCAAAAGGAAAGTCTTGAAATAGTCCTCAAGAATTATAAAAGAGAGATACGTCAATTCCTTAGTTTACTTCCATTCAAAAACGACTGTTAAGTTGCTGCAACGTTAAGTTGCAGATCTGTTCGTTAGTATATTCCACCATGTAAAAAATAATAAAAGTGTGTAATTTTTTAGGCCCAAATTAGTTACTTTTTGCTTCATTCGTTTGAATCCCTTTGGTCAAAATTTATAAAAAAAACAAACCGGTCCCTGTAAAAAATTCTAAATTGGTCTTTGTCTACGTCTAAATCTTCTTTCTTCTTTCTCCAAACCACAATCCTCATTGAAGGACCTTGCTGGCGGTAACTTGGTGATACTTGGGCGAAATTTGTTTGGGTGTTTGTTGTCGTTGAAGAGATGAATTAGTCCATCCCTTCTTTAGCCCAAATTAGTCTCTAGCTTCTTCTGCTCACTCAGTTACTTACTTAAGCCCTCTAGGAAACCCTAACCCGTTGAAGCATTGAAGAAGGTGATGAACCTAATTAAGTACCCCATTGAAGCAGTTTGAATCGCAACCACAAGCCCAGTTCACAAAGGTGGCCAAAATGAGTTTCTGATTTACGATTTTCTTTTTAGGGTTTGCTGTGTTTTTGGAATGCACTGACAAACTACACCCAGGTATCACCAAGTTACCAACCGCAAGGACTTCCGATGAGGGTTAGGGTTTGGAGGAAGAAGAAAGGAAATTTAAACATAAGCACAGTCCAATTTGGGTTTTTTTACAAGGACCATTTTGGGCTTTTTCTAATTTTGCCCAAAGGGATTCAAATGAATGAAGCATAAAAGGATTAATTTGGGCCTAAAAAATTACACATGTTCGTTATTTTACATGATGAAATATAGTAACAGACAGACAAACAACTTAACGGTACACATCAACAACTTAACAAACGTTTCTGGATGGAGGTAAATAGGGGGACTAGCGTATCCCTCGTTTGTAATTCTTGGTGACTATTTTAGGACTTTTTTTTTCTGATGACTAAATTGGGTCACTTAATTTTTAGTAGGAGTAGTTTGAGTATTTACTAAAAAATATTTTTTTTTTAAAAAATAACATACATTACTCAATCAATTAGATAACATGACATTACTTTATATATATATATATATATATATATATATATATATATATATGGAGCGACTCAGGTGAAAACACTTTGCTACTGTGAGAAATTTGAACAAACAATTCTCACGATTAGATTTTGTTTAAGTAAAGTGAGTGGCTAGGTTATCTTTTATTCAAAAAAAAAAAACCACGTGACATACTGTTATCGGCTTCTGAAATATACCCGTCCCTTCCATGGATGTCTCCAACCCATCTCTTTCACAAAATACTAGATTTAGTAAAAACCTCACCTGCCTCTGCCTTTCATTGTACACCGTGATTGGCTGTTGCAGTGTTCCCTCGATGCGTTGCGAGACAGAGGTAGAGGGTCTATCTGATTACAAAGTGGAGCAATAGGATACTGCTTGTAAATAAGAAAATTGAGTTGATATTGTGTTAACCATAGTTCAGTTAATTCTATTTTTTGAGAGTTAGTTAATTAGGTGATTAGCTAGTTTGTTAAGTTAGTTATTTTCTGTTTTGCTTTTTCCGATCCCTCTGTGCTAGTGGTTCGGTTGTTCTGCAGTGTATAACTCAGAGAGAGCATTAAAAAAAAGGAAGTGAGAACACACAAGCTTGAGAGATTACAAAGGCTGAGAGGTTGAGAGAATCACTATGAGTGAGCTTTAGGAGGATACTCTCGGGTGTAATTAGGATCAAGGGGTGTGCATCACAGGGAGAGAAAAGGGAAAACAATACTCATTGTAACCTTGATTTGGCTCTTCAATAAAGTTGGACTAAGCTGGTGTAAAGTCTAGGAGACGTAGACATCTATTTGGCTGAACTCCGTAATCAATTCTTGGTGTATTTGTTCCCTTAAACTTACTTACTATTTCATTAATGTTTCTGCATAATTTTGTTCATTGATTGCATTCGATCTTGATTACTCTTGTTAGGTCTTGGGTTTGTGTCAATTTTGGACACAAGTTTCTACAAACCACTTAACAATCAATATTGAAAAATTTAGGAGCGCCAATATTGTAAAATTCGCAGTTGAACAAACCATAACAACATGTGGCCTTTTTTTAACGAAAAAATAAGAGTATCTAAAGATGTCAATTTTAGTTTATTAAATTTCTGAACCCATCTATAGTTTTCAAGTCCGGAAGTTGTTAGATTTTAGGCCTAATTTTTTTTTTGGTACAATTTTAGGCCTAATTTTATTCTAACAATATATTGACAAGAAGTCTGGAAGAGGACTATCTTAATAACGAAAAGTAACTTCTGTGGATTCATATAGTTTTTTTTAATCAGTTGGACTGTTGAAGCGTGATGGTGTTTTTGTGGATGATTAGAAAAAAGGGGATTATGTACCAACAAAAAGAGGGGGGGGGGGGGGGTTCGTTTCAGGGGGAAAAGGAAGACGACTTTTTACCATACCTAACGTAATTAGCGTAACAACATGTAACGTGGGTTTTTTTTAATAAAAGAGTAATCCAACCACCCATTTTAATTAAACAAAATCTAATGGTTAAAATTTTTTGTTCTCATTTCTCATAATAATGTGTTCTCACTTGTGTGCTCCCTATATATATATATATATATATATTAATTCCTCAATTCTATACTATTTAACCTCAGTAAGTAATACTATTTTAATTTCATTGATTAAGTTAAATATGTCATGATATTTTTAGTGGTGTAAATTAATTATATCTTGCCACTGTGTCGTGTCATAATATTATTTTCTAATACATACACAAATATCTACATAGTAAAAATATGATTGAGTGTTTGTGTAAAATTTTTTTTTTACACTTTTAGTGCATAATAATGAAATTTAAAAAAAGAAGTTGTGGAGAAGATAGTGACAGCAACATGCAAATTGCATATGTGCGCTATGAAGAGAGCAAATCCTCTCATGTTGGAAATAGACGTGAGGGGGTCATGTTTTTAATCTGCACCATTCAATCCCCTTATCTCCCATTTAAACACAGTATCTCTCTCTTTCAACAAAGTAAATAAGGGTTAGGATTCAACATGAGAAAAAATGAACATGAGAGGTTCCATTCCTGCTGTGGGGAACACCATAACAGATTAGCAATTATATTGTTGTTTTATTGTTTTCTTTTTTTTTTTAATGAAAAAAAGTTTAGGAGATAACAGGTAGGGTTTAAGTAAAGTATAGTAGTACTTATTTTCGTACCTTTATTTTTAGGGGGAAATGCATATATTTTGATTCATGTAGCAACTTTAGTACTTAAACTTTTCATGTAGCAGCTTTTAAAACGTAATTGATTCCCTTATCTCCCATTTAAACACAGTATCTCTCTCTTTCAACAAAGTAAATAAGGGTTAGGATTCAACATGAGAAAAAATGAACATGAGAGGATCCATTTCTACTGTGGGAAACACCATAACAGATTAGCAATTATATTGTTGTTTTATTGTTTTCTTTTTTTTTTAATGAAAAAAAGTTTAGGAGATAACAGGTAGGGTTTAAGTAAAGTATAGTAGTACTTATTTTCATACCTTTATTTTTAGGGGGAAATGCATATATTTTGATTCATGTAGCAACTTTAGTACTTATACTTTTCATGTAGCAGCTTTTAAAACGTAATTGATTCATTACCATAAATAAATAAAGTTCACATAATTCTTTTGAACTAATAAACATAAATGATATTAGAATGCCATGTTATTGATGAATAACCAATAAAAAATTAATATAACTTAGAATTACAAAAAATATTAATGCCATACTTTTTAGTTTAATAGGTCACCTTATAGTTTACGGAGACTGGAGTGCTCTCTAGAGAATCAAATCTCATCCCAAGGTGAGGGACTTACTTTGGCTGAGTATGTAGTGAGTATGTAGGGATTGTTTACCTACTAGAGCTGGATTTCGTAGTAGAGAAGTCCATTGCCCTTTGAGTTATGCCTTATGTGATAAAGAAGTAGTAGAAGATAGTTGGCATATTTTTCTAAAATGGCCAAGAAGTGTTAGGTGCTGGAGGGATGTGGGGTTCTGGGAAATACATGAAGAGTTCCACATACGCACTAATAAAAACTATACCAAGAAGCAATTGAAAAATAGGTTGGATAATTTGATTCACTACCAGAAAAATCGGAAATAGAGACATACAAATTCCGTCTCTAAAATGGACAAATTCTGTCTCTAAGCTTGTTAGCGACGAACTTAGAGACGGAACATGTTTTGTGGCAGAATATGCGGTCGCAAAATAGGTAGCGACAGAATTTTCTAGTCCGTCTCTAATTAGCGACGAAATATATCCGTCTCTAATTATAAACTTCTGTCGCTGATATTAGAACCTTAAATTTCGTCTCTAACTGTAATCCGTCTCTAATTGAGACGGAATAATTCCGTCTCTAACAGAGATGACCTAAAATTCCATCTCTATACAGTGAAGATGTTATTTAGAGACCGATTTATTATCCCGTCTCTAATCATTTTTTTAATTTTTCACATTTTCCTGTAATTTTGGTCTTTTCAGTAATTTTGGTCCCAAAACTAAAATCAATCTGATGACTACAGTATCAAATAATTTAGATAATAGACATATTTTTGAACTAATGATCCATTCATAGGAAAATTGCATTAACAAGTACACCACAAAATAACTAGTCTGAAAGTAGTCAAAATAACACTTTGTTCATAATATAGAAAGAAAAATGACATTTGATTCAAAAACATGTAACTGAATCTAATCAAACAAAGAGTCAACATCCATCTCATCTTCACCCATCTCCTCATTGCAATTGTCAGCCTCTCCTTCAGGTTCAACAAGTAAAGCCTTTAAATTTTTATTGAGCATAAGCCTCTCAAACATCTGCTCATATCGGTCCACCTTTTGTTTTATACTTTCTTGCTCAAGATTCTTCTGTTGAAGTTGTTGAAGTTCAGTTGTTAATGCTTGAACTTTATCTTTCAGTATTGCAACCTCTTCTGCTGATGTTCCATCTGTAGAAATAAAATCTTTCATAGATGTCTTGATAGTAGCAGCTTGAGATCCTAATCCAAATATGCATCCCTTTTTGTTGATGCCTCCTACAACTTCCAAGTATATATCATTATCAAACTGTTCGGTAGAATGATTGGTACTACCTTCACCACTCTGAGGCTATCTCTCGGTCATTTGTGTTTCATATATTTCCTGAAATTAGAGTTGTCACTCTATATGTAAATTTATATTTAAAAAAAAAACTTAACTTCAAGAATAGTATATACATACAACTATTTTTGCTTGTTTTTCGTTCAACCACTCATTTGGTTTCCCCTTTGGCCTATGAAGTCACTTGTCAAGCTCGTACAATGTTGGCTCTCTATTTAATTCCACCTTCTACAGAATAACAAACATTACATTATCACAAATTTAATTAAATAGTTCCACTTTCAATAAGAATTACTAACCATTTTCTTGTCACGTTCTCTTGCTGATATGGAACCTGCACAGTGCACATTGTGTCCATCTTGAGCCTACCTATTTTGCTTATTAATCATAGAAAGCTTTTGCCAATCCTTAGCTTGCCATTTAACCCTCAATTGTTGTAAATTATTTTCACCAATCCAACCACCTTCATCCTTACCGCTACGCACCTTGAACAAAGCATTTTTCAGTGCTAAAGATCCCCGACTGTGAAAACTCTTTTTAATGGCGTCTTCATCTTTACCAAGCCATTTGTACTTTGCCTACAAAAAAAATATGTAAGGCATAAGTTCATGCAACATAAGTTCATGAAAAAAAATATGAAAAATTCTAAACCAACCAACATAAGTTCATGTAGTGCCCAACTCCCATTTAAACCATCATCCACAAAGTCACCAATCCTCTTGACCTCAAGTTCAGTGGTTTCAACAGGATACATCCCAGAAAAGCAGACATAACATAAATTTAGTTTATTTGATTTAAACTACACAAATTGGCAGCCACAATTGCATATGCTATGTTATTATTAAAGTGTTTCTATGATCATTGATATAATGACAAATAGGTTGCTATTTTATACTAGGTTCCTTCAAGACAGTTCACTCTTTCAGGATGGCAAAGCAAAACCTCATCTATATCTATCACTCAAAAAGAAAAAGAAAATTGTCAGAGCATGGAACACTGATTTAAGTTCAGTATGAAAGCATAAAACAACACATTTTGTCCATGCAAAAAATAAAGAACTTTCAATAAATGGTAATAAACACTAAACTAGTAAACAACAGTCAATAACATGAGCAAGTCACACAGCAAACAAGGTACAAATCAGTTTCTAAAAAATTCAATTAGAAATACAACTCAAGTAGTAACAGCTACGATAAGCATTTTGTGGATTTCTTTGATGATTTATAATCTTCAAAGTTATTATTAGAATCTCGAGAGTTGTTGAGAATTGGCTCAAGACCTTCATTCTCAACATCCTTCAAAAATCATAGCAGTTCTAACACATATGCCTTTGTGCTATCATCTCCCAACCTTCATTCTCAATTTGTTTATATACTGAACATAAAAAAATAAAAATTTTAGATACAAACCATAGTTTTTGCTAAACTCAGTATGTTATACAGAGTTCAGTGGTTTCAACAGGATACATCCCAGAGAAGCAGGCATAACATAAATTTAGTTTATTTGATTTAAACTACACAAATTGGCAGCTACAATTGCACATGCTATGTTATTATTAAAGTGTTTCTATGATCATTGATATAATGACAAATAGGTTACTCCTGACCATGGTAGTTACTATCTCCCTAGTATTAGTATCTCAGAATCCAATGCTCAAAAAGTTATAATTTCCATATGTAGGGAATGTCATACAATACCTTAAAGTGATCAAACCACGAATCTAGCATGTCATCATCCACACTACACCAAGATGTCCACGCCCTTTCAAACTTTTCTTTGAAAATTTTTGTGATAGCACCCCTCACTCTGAATTCTGGCTGAAAGCTGAAAGTACAAAAAAATAATTGTGTAAGATGCAACTTTAAACATGCGCATTCTATATTTTTACATTAAAAAAATTAAAATTACTTATTCCCAGGTGCCTATTTTATCCAAGTCCGTCCATCTACATCCCTTGACCCCCACTTAATGTTCTTTGGTATTAAAGATGTCTCAGTGTGTGGATTTGCATCTGAACCAAGGGAAGGATCATGTGATGTATCTACAGAAGCCCCAGTTTGGAAATGTGGAGATGGGGCAGATGTAGGGGCAAACTGTAGGGGAGGTGATATGGTTTGTGTAGGCCTAGTTTGGGAATTAGGAGATGAGGATGATGTAGGGACAGATCTAGCGGTAGTCTGTAGGGCGGTGATATGATTGGTGTAGCACTAGATTGGGAATTAGGAGATGAGGATAATGTAGGGAAAGATCTAGCGGTAGTCTGTAGGGGCGGTGATATGATTAGTGTAGGCCTAGATTGGGAATGTGAATGAGGGTATTGGGCAGATGTATGAGGACTTTGTAAATGTTGAGAAGAAGGGACATGGGATGAGATAGGTTGGGAAGATGGGATATGCAAGGATGGGATAGGTGGTTGAGATGGATGAGAGGTAACTCTTCCTCTACCTCTACCTGTCATCTTTATAAAATAAACAATAATGAAATCTTGTTAAGTTTAATTAAAGTAACATAACAAAACAAAACATACAATTATTAAAATATGTAAAGTTAGCGAAATTACAACCATGTGAGCATAGCTATATAAATAACTCAAAAAGTAAACAATTCATGATTTAATCAATGCTTGCATAGAAAAAAGAAACAAAATCTATTTTTTCCTAGTCAGAATATGTGTCTTCTTCTTCTTCTTCCTCTTCTTCTTCTTCTTCCTCCTCTTCTTCTTCTTCTACTTCAACATCTTCATCGCCTTCAAAGGCAAGCTCATTCAAGGAATCAGCAAATATTTCCTCAACATCTCCATCTAAATCAACAAGACTTTCTTCGAGATTGTCATTTGCAATTACTACAGGTGATTGTGTGATTGATTCATCCTGATATGGAACATCTTTCTCAGGCTTACTAGTATATAATTGTACTCCGTGCCTTGGTCTTCATCACAACCAACCAATCATTTTGTCCTTCAGGATATTGTGTATAGTATACTTGATTTGCTTGTTGTGCAAATATAAATGGGTCACAATTTTTATATCTCCTAGATGCTTTGATTTCAATAATTCCATAGTTATCTATCTTTGTCCCTTGATTCGGGGTAGGATCGAACCAATCACATTTAAATAGAACTAACGTCTTTATTGGCCATCCTGTATAGTGTACTTCAACAATATCGGTTACGATCCAATATTAATCATTGTCTATTGTCCCATTCTCGCCACCTTGAACATATACACCACAATTTGTTGTGCTCATCCCATTACCATAGCCTTTTGTATTAAACTTGTATCCGTTTATATAATACATTGGCCATTTGATGACCTTTTTCTTTGGCCCCCATGACAAACTTTTCAAAAAGGCATCTTCAACATGGTTATTCAACACCTATTTCAAAAATGGTTAAATTAGTTTCACCTAACAAGCAATATGAGTAATATTAAGGAGATTTAATTCAACATACATATTCTCTAAACCAATTGGGAAATGATGTGGAGATTTCTTTTTCAACTTCTGAATCACTAATACCAAGTTCTTGTAGCATATCGGCATATATGCTGCATTATGTTCACATGGTAAGCCACTTCATCATTTGTCAAGGATATAAGTAACTAAAAGAATAGTTTATACACTTACGTCAAAAAGGGCTCTACTTCAGGACAATTTAGAAGAACATATAGATGTGCCGCTTTCATTTCCATGTCTTCTAAGATACATGATCTGCATTTTCCAAAAGGACGCCCAGAATATTTAAAAATAGAAAAAGGTGATCCAATTGAGCAACCTTCACCTCCATCGTCATTTCATGGCACTCTAGTCCTCCTACATGGAATATCGGATGGATAATAGTAGGATGCAAATGTAGCGGTCTCCTCGACTAAATAAGCTTCGCAAATAGAGCCCTCAACTGCGGCTTGGTTCGTAACCTTGTCTTTTAAGGTACAAATAAACCTAATACAATTAATTGAAGACATTACTACAAGAAATACCACATGATAATTGTTGAAGAAAAAACAAGATAGATGAATCAACCTCTCAAAAGGATACATCCATCGGTATTGCACGGGACCACCAACTCTAGCTTCATAGGGCAAATGAAGTGGAAGATGCTCCATAGAGTCAAAGAAAGTTGGGGGAAATATTTGTTCAAGCTTACACAAAATGATTGGAATATTTTGCTCCATTGCACGTATATTATCCTCTTTTAGTAGAACTGAAGTAAGCTCTGTGAAGAATTGACTGAACTCTGTAAGTGTGTTCCAAATTGCCTTTGGTAGAGCTTTGAATGCAATTGGGAGTAAACGTTGCATGAACACGTGGCAGTCATGACTTTTCATTCCAAGTAACCTTGCTTCTCGCATGTCAACACACCTAGATAAGGTGGAGGCATACCCATCCGGTAGCTTTAGTTTTTTGACCCATTCACACACAGATAATCTTTGCTGCTTAGTTAATGCGTATTTTGCTTTGGGCTTTTTTAGCTCCCCCCTCCACCTTCTTGTAGCTCTAGATCTTTTCGTCTACAAATCTCTGCTAAATATAGTCTAGCATTAAAATTGTCCTTTGTCTGTCCCTTTGTGTCCATAACAGTGTACAAGATATTGAGAAACACATTTCTCTCAATATGCATGACATCTAGATTATGTGGGAGAAGATTTGTTTTCCAATATGGCAGCTCCCAAAAGATGGTCTGTTTGGTCTAATGGTGAAAAACTCCATACCCTGGCAAAGTGTCATATGGTGTTCCAGTTATACTAGGTAAATCTTTTACCCTTTCCCACATTTGTTCACCAGTCAACCTTTGTGGGGGTAATGATGTCTAATCATGTCTCTTCCTAAAAGCATTCTTATTTCTTCTATAACAATGATCAAGTGGCAAGAATTGGCGGTGACAATCAAAAAATGATGTCCTGCGACTATGTTTAAGGGTGAATGCTTTTGAAAATTCCATACAAATTGGACAAGCAAGTTTTCCCATTGTCATCCAACTTGACAACATCACATATGCAGGAAAGTCATTAATTGTCCACAACAAACAAGCTTTCATGACAAAGTTCTGCTGCAGTGAGACATCATAAGTGATCACACCAGAATTCCACAAAAGTTTTAGGTCGTCTATAAGTGGCTTCAAGTACACATCAATTTTATTTTTTGGATTGTAAGGGTCGGGAATTATAATAGTTAAGAACAAGAACTCTCTTCTCATGCACATCCAAGGTGGAAGATTGTAAGGAGTAAGAATCACTGGCCAACATGAATAAGTCCTACCAGCTCTATCAAATGGTGCGAAACCATCAGCACACAAACCTAACCTCACATTTCGAGGGTCCATTGCAAACTCTGGATGGTTTTCATCAAAATGCTTCCAAGCCTGTCCATCTGATGGATGAGATAAATAGCCAGACTCTCTCATATTCTCACGATGCCATCTCATTTGACTTGCAGTTTGCATCGAGGAATAAAGTCTTTGAAGCCTTGGGATAAGGGGAAAATACGACATCTTTTTCAGAGGAACTTCTCTAACCTTACCATTTCTAACAACATTTTTATAACGATCTTCCCCATAAAATTTACAATTACGAAGATTCTTATCATCAGGATGATAATAAATCATGTATCTATTTGGACAACAATGAATCTTTATGCAATCTAATCCAAGCTTTTCAACTGATTTATTTGCACAATAAAAGTTATTAGGCATTCTGTTGTCATTTGGCAATGCCTTTCCCATGAAATCTACCCATCTATTAAAGCAAGTCTCAGAGATATTGAAGTCAGACTTGATACCTAAAGCTTCTATTGCTGCCAACAATTCTGAGTAACTTTCACAACCAGCATACAAAGGGGCTTGTGCAGCTGACAACATATAAAAAAAAAATTGGTCTCTGGGTTAGGATCTTTCCTCATTTGTTCCCCGTAGCAAAATCCTTGTTACTCAATATAAGTACCAAAAGATGGTCCAGCGGCATACATTACCATTTGCTCATAGCCATCAAAGTCATCCCAAGCCCCACTACTTCCATAATAGGAGTTGGTTGAAACCATTGGCAGAATAGGAGACCTTTGTTCACCATGGTTAGTCCAATAATAGTAACCATCCATAAACCCCTTCATATAAAGGTGTGCCATGACATCACCAACTATGTGATGCTTTTTACACTGACATTTGTTACACGGACATCTCAACTTTCTATCCTTTTTGTAGTTGTCTTGTGCATAAGCAAGCGTAACAAACTTGACAACCCCTGCCATATATTCATTAGTAACTCTTCTCTTATCAAGACCCACCTTTTCTCCATTCACTTGCGATGTTTGGCAATTTCCATTTTTCTCTAGTTGAAAAAAGTGCATGTCAACTACAATATATATATAATTAAAATTGTTCCTATCAACAAATGATTGCGTAACTCAATTTGTCTAATAATTTAACACAAGAAACAAACATCAGCAAGGTTTCCCAGATTCAGATTATGCAAACGGTAGCAGTGTGTGAAAATGTAAATGTGAAATCAAATAAAGAAAAATATACATTACGATTCCTTAATAACTATTTTAGAACCCTGTGAGTGGACTTATCTATATACCTTGCTGAAAAATTAGTATAATTCTTTCACTTCATTACCTCTATGGAATTCAATTGCTTTAGAGATAAATCTAATTGTCGTTCAAGCTGCTCAGGATCTTTAGTACTCAGTGGGTCCAAAGTCTTCCCCTAGAAGGTTCCTATAGTATCAGACAATATCAATGACAGATATGAAAAGGAATTAGTTGATGATTGTCACATGTTCCACTACAACACTAATTATCATTAACACATCAATGGCACACGCAGTCAGCCAGAAATCGAATTGCAGGATTTTATTTGAAGACAAAACATAGACATTTACCATTGTATTTGGAAAAAAAAATAATAGAGAAGCATGCAGCCAGTCCAATAAGTTTCTACCGTCAATTTACATTTTGCATCCATAAATCAGTTTAAACTTTCAGAATTTACATAATGAGTTTACCATAGTAATTGGGTAGAACAGGGGCTGCCAGAAAAAAGGAATTTAGAAGAAACAGCCTTACTTTTTAAAAAAAAATTAAAAATTAAAAATTGAGAACAGGGCACACACACTAAGGAATGCTGGTGCTTCTCCTTAGTGACCACGACTAAAGGGAGATTAGACACATGATAGCAAAACCACTTTGATCCACATTTTAACATCATAATTTATATGCATTCTCCTTGAAACTAGACAATTTTTTAAAGTGTAACCATTCCAATCCTCAATGAAATAGCATTGGCAGGGAAGGGAAAACGAATGCTTACCATAGATAATTTTGTGCCTGTAATCACGGTTTCAATTTAAACCCTGACCAAAAAGCATAAAAAGAGATCATGAATACCATAGCAACAATAAAGGGATCTAGCAATAATTCAAACTACCATTGTAATTAGCAAACATTACAAGCTGTAACTTGTAACATGAAAAATAATAACCCAAATGTCCCAAATGAGATTCAAATAGAGACAAGCCCAGATTCCATCAACTTCCAGGAAAACAAGACAGAGAGAAATACACAAAGCTTGGGTTTTTATTCAATATGAATCATTCTGATCCCTCATCATAGCAACATGGAAAACCCAGTTTTATTTAGAAAAACAAAAAAACAATGCAGAATTTCAAGCCAGACTAACAAAACAAACTTGAAAACTCAAACAAAAAATAACAAAAAAATGGAAATTTTCAGAAGGGGCGGTGAAAGAAGGAAATGAAGCCAACTCCATGCAATCAGAAGAAATTGATCAAACAGAATAAAGCCTGATGAGCTACACGCACTCTCGAACTGATGAGCTTCCAAAATTCAGCATCCCATGCGTATTAACACCTAACCAAACAAGAGAAATTCATTATATTTTATTTCAATAAACTTCCAGACAAGTTAACGAGCTCCATTTAGAACCTGACTGAAAGTAGAATAATACTAACAGGGTGCAAAAATCCAGAGCTTTGATTAGGGGAAAAAAAACCACAGCTGTGTGAGCAAATCAGGAAAAAAAAAAAGAGGAAAAGTTGAGAGAAAACTTTGAGGCTGATGGCTTCTTTCTGAACTTTTTTTTTTACAGAGACTTCTTTTTGGACTTGAATCGAATCTACTGAAGTTGCTTTCTTTGAGTACAATGTGATGTGAAAAAACACCTTCTTCCCTTTTCTCTGTCACTCACCTCAACCCATTCGCTACATGTTGGATTGGTCCTGCATCTCTAACTCGGTTCTTCTACAACACATTCAAGTTTGATTGAGACCTACCTCGTGAGTTTTTCTACTATTTGTTTTTTACCTTTCTTTTTTTGTTTCATCGAGAAAAATCGATATGTGCTTTAAATAGACTTTGAAGTGTAGTGTAGCATGGGTTTCTATAATTTGGGGATCTAGGTTTTTACGTTGGGGAAAAGCTCAGAGAAAGATAAATCTGAGTGAAACTCGCCACAAGAGCAAGATTTCACGGCGGCATGGGGGTCTTCCGGTGCGACGGTGGAACTCTGACTGTCGGTGGTGAACTGATGAGCTACACGCACGCGCTAACTCGAGAAGATGGCGAAGCCGAGAAGATGGTGAACTGATGAAGTCGAGAAGAGAAGCAGACGCGGCGTTGCAATTTGACGTCCTCCTTGTTAAAGATGGGGAACTGATGAAGTCGAGAAGAGAAGCAGACTCAGCGTTGCCATTTTAATCACCGTTGCAATGTTTTTGTTTTTTCAACTTCTAAAGGGTGACTCGAGCCCTTATTTTTTTCCCAACTTCTAAAGGGTGGATACGGAGAGGGAAAGGGAAATAACTTGGGAGGGAAACGAAAAATTGGGAGGGATCGTTTTTTCCAGAATGCATTTTTTTGTTTTTTTGTTTTAACTTACGGAATTAATCCGTGTCTTACAATATTTTAATTTTAAATTACATGAATTAACAAGATAGAGACGGATTCAGAGATGGAAGAAACTTGAGACGGAAATAATTTGTCTCTAAATTTCGTCTCTAAGAAAAAAAATTAAAAAATTTTATTCACTATGTAGAGACGGAATTAGACACGAAAATTAATTGAGACGGGGAATTCCATCTCTAACATACGAAACTGAAATTATGTCTCTAACTATTTTTTTTGTCTCTAGTTCCGTCTCTAGAGACGGATAAAAATTTGTGTCTAAAATCCATCGATAAAAAGGATTTTTCTAGTAGTGATGGTTGAATGAACTACATGGAAACTATTGATGGGTAAACAAATAGGATTGGGATAAAGTCAATGGACAGGAAATATTGAAGTTGCTGCTGCATGGTGGAATGCTAAGATAACGGTGAGTATCATAAATATTATAAAATTTTATCTACCGAAAGTTAAGTAGCAGAATTCAGTTTGTTTAAATTTTATTTCTTTTTTGAGGATATGCAGGAGAATGCAATATATGCGAAATTCCGATATCAAGGACTGAAATTTCGCGATGAATTGAAATTCATATTTGGGGAGACGGTGGCAACAAGTCAAACCCAATGGACGCCGACTATAGGTGTACCAACTGAGTCTAGTGGCAAAATATTGTTTTAGACGTGCCACATGAAATTATTGAATCTTGTTGAGTTCTAACAAGAATAAATTGAACAAATATCAAAGGCAACCAATACTAAATTTAATAGCAATCACAATAGTGCAATAAAGTTAATCAAACACGAGTAGAGAATAGGAAGAGTAACACCGCAATTTGGTTACGCAGTTCGGCCCCAAAAAGATGACATACGTCTGCGGGAGAGAGCAGCCCTCCGTTTCACTATCAAAGAGTCTTTACAAAGAGATTACAATTGCTTCGAACCCCTTCCAAATGCCCAAGAAGAACAACCCAAAGAGTTCTCAATCCCTCTCTCTTTTCCCTCTATGAATAACTCTCAAGAATAACAATAGAGAAAGACTTCAATCCTCCCTCTATGATTCCCTAAGATCCCAAGGTGTTTAACAGTGTTTCACAGCCCCTAAAACCTCACAAAGACGCTCAAGAACGGCTGCACACAACCCTAGAAAGACTGCACATCGTACTGCACAATTCTGCAGCATCAGGTTTATAAAACCCGACTTTGAATCGATTCACAGACATAGGTGAATCGATTCACCTAGTTAAAAAAGTCTCCCCTGCACGAATTAATGAAATGAATCGATTCCTGCAAGTTTCCCATGCGATTCACAGAGGCGTACTTCGATTCACAGAGACTCAAACATGCTTGAATCGATTCACATATCTAGGGAATCGATTCCCAGTGTTCAAGAAACACTTTCAAGCAATTCCATGATCCTCCAAACTGATTTTAAGGCACTCTAAACTCCACAATTCTCCACCTTGACTTCAAATCAGTGGTGATGCTCAACTTTATCCATCAACCACTTGCTGCTCTCTCCATTATTGGAATTACGTCTCAGAGAAATTCATCAAGTCCAAGCAATGCTTGAACTTTGATCTAGGTAATGACTTGGTGAATACATCCGCCGGGTTGTCCTCTGACGCAACCTTCTCAACCACAATTTCCTTAGATTCTACGACGTCTCTAATGAAATGTAGGCGAATGTCAATGTGCTTTGTCCTTTCATGATACACTTGGTGATTTGCCAAGTGGATAGCACTTTGACTATCACAATGTACCTTCACACATCCTTGTGTAATTCCTAGCTCCCCAATCATACCTTTCAACCATATGGCATCCTTCACCCCTTTAACTAGGGCGATGTACTCCGCCTGAGTAGTAGATAGCGCCACAATGGACTGTTGGTTAGCCTTCCAACTTATTGTCGTTCCAAACAATGTAAATACAAATCCAGATAAGGATTTCCTTGTATCCACATTTCCTGCATAATATGCATCTACATAACCCTCCAAAGCGTCTTCTCCTTGAGTTGATCTTGTGTACCTCAAACCACCTTTGAGTGACCCATTGAAATACCTCAGAACCCACTTCAGTGCTTCCCAATGAGCTTGGCCCGGATTTGCCATAAACCGACTCACTATGCTAACTGCATATGCTAAGTCTGGTCTACTACAAACCATGGCGTACATGATGCTTCCTACCACTAGCATATGGAGTAGTATCCATCTTCCTCCTCTCCTCTTCGGACTCAGGAGCTTGTGTCACTGAGAGCTTTGTGTGATGACCCAAAGGAGTGCTAACCGGCTTAGCTTCATGCATCCTAAACCGCTCCACCACTTTCTTCAAGTACCCATGCTGAGATAAGAATAATTCACCCTTCTTCCGGTCCCTCACGATATCCATCCCAAGTATCCTCTTAGCGGCCCCAAGATCCTTCATCTCAAATTTTGAATTTAGCATCTCCTTGAGCATGCTAATCTCCTTTTTGCTAGAGCTTGCCATCAGGATATCATCAACATAGAGAAGTAGGTAGAGAACCACTTTCTCATCCCTCTTCAAAATGTACACACAACTGTCGTACCCACTTCTCACAAATCCCTTCTTCAGAAGAAAATCGTCAAACCGAAGATACCATTGCCTAGGGCTTTGTTTCAACCCATACAAGGATTTCTTCAAAAGACATACCTTAGACTTGTCCTCTACAAAACCTTCTGGTTGTTGCATGTAGATTGTCTCTTCTAGGTCTCCATGTAAGAATGCGGTCTTCACGTCCATTTGTTCCAACTCAAGATCGTATTGATTTACGATTGCCATAAGAACCCTTATGGAGCAATGTTTCACCACAGGTGAGAAAATCTCGTTGTAATCAATTCCCTCAACCTGTGTAAAACCCTTGGCCACAAGTCTTGCTTTATATCTTAGTTCTTCAATTCCCGGAATGCCTTCCTTCTTCTTGAAGATCCACTTGCATCCAACCACCCTTTGTTTCTTAGGTAGTTTCACAAGTTTCCAGGTCTGGTTCTTCTCCAATGAATTCATTTTCTCATTCACTGCCTCTAACCACTTCTGACCCTCTTTGCTCTCATTGCTTCCACTGAATGTCTTGATTACGAAGTTTTGCACATCTTCAGCCGCATTTAGAGCATAACAAATTAAATCTGCATAGCCATATCTCTTAGGTGCCACAGTTTTCCTCCTTTCCCTATCTCTAGCCAACTGATAGCCAGGATCCACTGTTTGTTGTCTTCCTCTGGAACCTGATGGTGGAGGACTGTCCTCCTCTTCATCATTCCCAGTCTCACTAGTGGAAGGCTCCACCTCAAACTGAGTCTTCTCTACCTCTGTTTCTGAGTTACTATTCTCCAGGTCTTTGCACTTCATCCCCATACGAGTCTCATCAAAAGTCACATCCCTGCTTATTATGAATCTTGATCCCCCAGGCTCCATCTTCCACAGCTTGTACCCCTTCACACCTTCCAGATAGCCAATGAAGACACATTTCACAGCCCTGGCTACAAGTTTGTCTTGTCTGACATGAGCAAACGCCAAAGCCCCGAAAACCTTCAACTTAGAATATTCTACCGGTTTTCCACTCCAAACTTCCATAGGTGTCTTGAAGTTTAAAGCCGTTGATGGGCATCTGTTGATCAAGTAGGCTGCTGTGCTCACAGCTTCACCCCAGAAACTTTTAGGTAGCCCAGCTCCCAAAAGCATACATCTGACCCGCTCCAAAATAGTCCTGTTCATGCGTTCTGCCAGACCATTTTGTTGCGGTGTTCCTGCCACGGTTCTATGTCTCTTAATTCCCTGTTTCCTGCAAAACTCATTAAACTGCTCTGAAACAAACTCCAGGCCATTGTCAGTCCTTAAAACTTTCAGTTTACTTCCTATTTGATTTCCTATGAGAGTATGCCATTCTTTGAATTTTTCAAATGTGTCACTTTTATTTTTCAAAATGTGAACCCATACTCTCCTAGAGAAATCATCAATCATGGTGAGAAAATAGGAACCCCCTCCATGAGTTGTCACTCTTGAGGGACCCCGAAGGTCCGAGTGAATATACTCAAAGAGCTTGCTAGAATGATGCATGCCACTTCCAAACTTAACCCTATGTTGTTTGCCTAGTATGCAATTATCATAAAATTCTAGCTTATCCAATTTATCATTACCTAGCAAACCTTGTTTAGCTAGTTCAACTAAACCTCTTTCACTAACATGCCCTAACCTTAAATGCCATAGTTTAGTTTTATCATGCGGAGCTTGATTGGCTAATGATGCATGTCCTATAACAGTAGAACCATCTAATATGGATAAACCACACATTTTAGACCCTTTAGCCATTACTAATGCACCATTCGAAATCTTAATCATGTCATGCTCAATTCTAGTACTATAGCCTAATCCATCAAACATGCTTATAGATAAAAGATTTCATTTTAGTTCAGGAACATACCTCACATCTTGTAAAAGGAATTCACGGTTGTCAAACATCTTGAGACGAATTGAACCCATACCTTGCACCTTACAAGCTCGGTTGTCACCCAGGCGAACGACTCCACCTTCTTTAAGCTTCAAAGTCTCAAAGTATTCCTTCCTAGGACACATGTGATAAGAACATCCCGAGTCCATGACCCAGTTCTTTTCAGATTCCAAACTTGACACCACTAAAGCCCCCGCACTCTCATAACCATCCTCCATAGCAATTGCAACCTCCACAGAATCACCCCTGCCCCCTTTCTCAGGACAGTCCTTCTTAAAGTGACCGGTCTTGTGACAATTGAAGCACTTATACTTCTTATTGTTCCCCTTTGACTTGGATTTCGACCTAGAATTCTTCCCTTTATTGTGGTTTCCTCTACTCTCACTTCTTCCCCTTGACACACTTAAGCCTTCACCACTATCATCCACTTTCAAGTCTTGGAGCTTGGTTAGCTCCTTGGTCCTAATGGATTGTTGGACCTCCTCCAAAGTAATAGTGGACTCCTTGCTATAGAGGAGTGCATCCTTAAAGTGTTCAAAGGATCTAGGCAACGAATTCAATAAGAGCAGAGCCTTATCCTCGTCATCGAGCTTCACATCAATGTTCTGCAGGTCATCAATAATTTTGTTGAATTCTGCTAGTTGCTCCACAATAGGTTTGGTCTATACCATCTTGAATGAGTAGAGATGTTGTTTCAGACATAACCTGTGGGCCAATGACTTGGTCATGTACAACGATTCTAACTTTGCCCACATCTCCGCCGCGGTCTTCTCTCTTGCAACTTCCCTCAATGCCTTATCACCAAGGCACAAGATAATGACACTTCTTGCCTTATCTATCATCTCCTTCTTCTCCGTTTGAGACAGGGTGGCCGACATTCTTGCCTCACCCTTCAAGGCTTCAAAGCACTTCTGTTGAATAAGGATTGCTTCCATCTTCACCTTCCATAGACCAAAGTCATTATTACCGGAAAACTTCTCAATGTCCCATTTAGTACCCATGGTGCACAATTGAATTATTTGTTCTTCCCACAGACGGCGCCACTTGTTGAGTTCTAACAAGAATAAATTGAACAAATATCAAAGGCAACCAATACTAAATTTAATAGCAATCACAACAGTGCAATAAAGTTAATCAAACACGAGTAGAGAATAGGAAGAGTAACACCGCAATTTGGTTACGCAGGTCGGCCCCAAAAAGATGACATACGTCTGCGGGAGAGAGCAGTCCTCCGTTTCACTATCAAAGAGTCTTTACAAAGAGATTACAATTGCTTCGAACCCCTTCCAAATGCCCAAGAAGAACAACCCAAAGAGTTCCCAATCCCTCTCTCTTTTCCCTCTATGAATAACTCTCAAGAATAACAATAGAGAAAGCCTTCAATCCTCCCTCTATGATTCCCTAAGATCCCAAGGTGTTTAACAGTGTTTCCCAGCCCCTAAAACCTCACAAAGACGCTCAAGAATGGCTGCACACAACCCTAGAAAGACTGCACGTCGTACTGCACAATTCTGCAGCGTCAGGTTTATAAAACCCGACTGTGAATCGATTCACAAACATAGGTGAATCGATTCACCTAGTTAAAAAAGTCTCCCCTGCACGAATTAATGAAATGAATCGATTCCTGCAAGCTTCCCATGCGATTCACAGAGGCGTACTTCGATTCACAGAGACTCAAACATGCTTGAATCGATTCACATATCTAGGGAATCGATTCCCAGTGTTCAAGAAACACTTTCAAGCAATTCCATGATCCTCCAAACTGATTTTAAGGCACTCTAAACTCCACAAATCTGATGGGACTGCCACATCTACAGTGAGAAATCAATGAGCATTTAAGAAAAGTTACAAATGCATGTGGCACATGAAATTTGGAAATAAGTATAAAACATCAATCTAGAAAGAAAAGAAAGGCTCCACAAGATATAAGTGAGAAATCGACAAAGGGTAAGGGAAAAGTTGGGACTGCAATAGCTATGAGAAAAATGTTTAAACGATTAGTTGAAGCAGCAAAATGTCATAATGAAGTTGAAAAAAATGAAATTGCAGCCACATCCCATGTTCATGGAGAGTACTTTATTCCATATTGTGTTAAAGTCTCAAAAAGGCAAAGAAGGAAGGTATTTTGGATGGTCGACAATTAAGCTATGCTTTAGAAATGCTTAGAGGTGACCAAACAAAAGTCTTACTTATGTCCTTAAAAGATTCAATGGATGCTTTGGTAGAGTGAATTCTATACAAGTATGAGTCACAGGGAAACTTCTAGTACTTAGGTTATGATTTGAGTTTGTGTTTGTTATTCTTTATTGACATTTATGCTTTCGCTTGACAGCTTCGTATTTGATATTTGGATTTATGATTTATGTTGAGAACTTTGTTGTTCAGAACAGAACTTCAGAGGATGACCGGAGGGAAGCAGTGCGGTTGTGCTCGCGACGGATGACGACGGCGCGTCGGGTGGTGTACCTGCAAACACTCCGACGCTCAAGTCAGTGTGTGTCGAGGTGAGTAAAGAGGTGGTAGAAAAATCATTACCTCGACCGTTCGACGCGGTCTTCTTTTAATATGAGTTGAGGACGGTTACTGTCGATGTGTAACCGTCCCGTGAAACCCGGAAGTCGGCATTAAATTCCTTTAATGCACAAAGCCGTTGGGTCGGCCACGTTGAGGGAAGGCGGAGAGGCACGCGGACGACGTGGCATCGAGGGAAGGTGGGTCGACGGATTGGGCCTCGGCCCAGTCCGGAACAGTTGCCCCCCAAGTCGCTAGCTCGAATGTCGAGGTGGTGACTTATTGTCGAAGTTCGTTGATGTCGACGTTCGACGTCCTTGTTCGTAAGGAACTGCAAGTGTCGTCACGTCGTGCTTGTTCATTAGTTCGTTCGGGACCTTCGTGTTCCACGTCTGCTGAGGCAGTTCTCGACACGAGGCTTGATGTGCTTGTGCAAGGCACAATGCTTTGTCACGAGCTCGTGCACGCGGTCTCGGCACGAGGTCGATCTCTTCATTCATCAGGTGTTTGTGCCAACGCACAAGGCTTTATCACGAGCTCGTGCACGGTCTCTGACGAGGTCGATCACAGTGCTTGTGCCAGGCTAACGCGACAAGGCTTTATCACGAGCTCGTGCACGCGGTCTCGTGACGAGGTCGATCTCTTCATCGGTGCTTGTGCTAACGCGACAAGGCTTTATCACGAGCTCGTGCACGCGGTCTCGTGACGACGAGGTCGATTCATCAGTGCTTGTGCTAACGCACAAGGATTTATCACGAGCCTGCACGCGCCTCTGCAGACGCAGGTCGATCTCTTCATTCATCAGGTGCTTGTGCCAACGCACAAGGCTTTATCACGAGCTCGTGCACGCGGTCTCGGCACGAGGTCGATCTCTTCATTCATCAGGTGCTTGTGCCAACGCACAAGGCTTTATCACGAGCTCGTGCACGCGGTCTCGGCACGAGGTCGATCTCTTCATCAGGTGCTTGTGCCAACGCACAAGGCTTTATCACGAGCTCGTGCACGCGGTCTCGGCACGAGGTCGATCTCTTCATCAGGTGCCAATGCACAAGGCTTTATCACGAGCTCGTGCGCGCGGTCTCGGCACGAGGTCGATCTCTTCAATCACGAGCTTGTGCACGCGGTCTCGGCACGAGGTCGATCTCTTCTTTCACGAGCTCGTGCACGCGGTCTCGGTACGAGGTCGATCTCTTCAATCACGAGCTCGTGCACGCGGTCTCAGCACGAGGTCGATCTCTTCTTTCACGAGCTCGTGCACGCGGTCTCGGCACGAGGTCGATCTCTTGATTCATCAGGTGCTTGTACCAACGCACAAGGCTTTATCACGCTGTTCCTGTCAAAGTATAGACAATTTGCAGCAACTTGATGTAATTAAGTTAGCGTTAATTTTATGCTGAGTAAAGTGCTCGTAGTCGAGTTTTATACTTCCCTGTGGGAGTAATTGATCTGGATGTCCAAGCAGCAAGGTCGGGGTCATCAAATAATCAAGGTCCATGACGTAGCCGAGTTTAAGGTCGTCTGAATTTTGCAATTGCAGAGGTGGGCCTGGTAGGTCGCTCGAATACTGGACTGTGTATCCACCTGTTGCAGAGGTGCTTGTGCAAGCGCACAAGGCTTTATCACGACCTCGTGCACGCGGTCTCGGCACGAGGCTCGATCTCTTCATCAGGTGCTTGTGCAAGGCACAAGGCTTTATTACGATCTCGTGCACGCGGTCTCGGCACGAGGTTCCATCAGAGGTGCAAGGTTTTGATAGTAAATAAATGCTGATTGTGTATTTCTTCAATCATACTTCACTGCTTCACACTTATGTGTTTAGGATACATTTGTTTCAACTTAATTATATTTCTTCATCTTTGCTTGTCAGTGTTACTCTGGGGATTTGTCTTTGGCTTTTGAGGCTATCAACTTCTCTTCGTAATTCATAAATTTCTGAGCTCGCTTCAGGAACTCGGTCAGGGACCTCGGTTTGTCGACACTGAATAGGCTTCCTTCGACCAGGCCTTGCTCTAGCAAGTACAGCTTCATCTCGTCAGAGCATTTCTTCACCAAAATGGCTTCTTTGTTGAAGCGCTCGACGTAGTCTCTGATAGACTCATCTTTCTTCTGCTGAATTGCGGCCAGTGCCGCTGTCGACTTGGGTTGGACTTTAGACGCAGTGAAATGCGCGGAGAACTGGTCGACGAGCTCAGTCCACGAACCAATGGAATTTTTCTTAAGAGTCTGGAACCAAGACAACGCTGCCTTCTTCAGAGTGAGGGGAAAGATTCTGCACTTCACCGGCCCTTGGGCGCCTCGATAGCCCATGACAGTATCAAAGCAACCAACATGCTCGTCGGGGTCGGTGGTGCCGTCGTATGAGTCCAAAGCGGGTGGTTTCTGAAGATGCTTCGGAATCGGGAATTTCATGATCTCGGATGTAAAAGGACCAAAGGCCCCGCTCGAGTCACTCGTGTCATCGCTCCGAGGAGTTGATGAAACAGAATGAGCACGGCGGAGTGCTCTATGCACAGAGCGGCGTGGAGTCGTGCCACGGTGGTGGCGATGAACAGATCTGAGATTTTCAGACTCCTTCGATCTCCGAGGAGAATGAGAGACTCGATCTTTTCTGTTTCCGATTTGGGTGGCAACGCGAGCGAAGAGTTCCTTCACGATTCTCCATTCGATCGAGGCGTTGATTACGAGCATGCATCGCCGGCAGATGCCGGATGAATTCGCGGAACTTCGCGAATGAGGATGGCGGGTCTCCGATTCGGCATCGATTTGAGCAAAGAACGATCGGAACGGCGTCATCTTTGGAGAGGTGGTTACGCTGAGCTATCGGCTGGTTTGGTGGGTCAAGATCTGCGTTCGCATGAGTGGAGCTGCTAGTCGCGACCTGACGCTTCGATCCAGTCATGGTCGAGTGAAGAAGGGAGACTGCGACAAAGAAGAGGGAATCAGAAAGGATCCCCACAGACGGCGCCAATGTTACGACGAGAACCAGAGGATGGCCGGAGGGAAGCGATGCGGTTGTGCTCGCTGACGGATGGCGGCGGCGTCGGGTGGTGTACCTGCAAACACTCCGACGCTCAAGTCAGTGTGTGTCGAGTTGAGTAAAGAGGTGGTAGAAAAATCATTACCTCGACCGTTCGACGCGGTCTTCTTTTAATATGAGTTGAGGACGGTTACTGTCGATGTGTAACCGTCCCGTGAAACCCAGAAGTCGGCATTAAATTCCTTTAATGCACAAAGCCGTTGGGTCGGCCACGTTGAGGGAAGGCGGAGAGGCACGCGGACAACATGGCATCGAGGGAAGGTGGGTCGACGGATTGGGCCTCGGCCCAGTCCGGAACATTTGTATTGATGTTTATGTTTATGAATTTGAATTTGAATTTATTTAATGAATATGTATTTGCATATGTTTCTTTGGAGTTGTGCACATGGCAAGCAAATCGAAGTATTCAAAATAAATTTGGAAAACTGGGAGAGATCGTGAGTAGGATGTTTGGTGAAGATATGGATTGTTTGTGGTTATTAGCAACGGAAGTTGTAAGGACTCTAGATTTTAACTTCACGGTAATTCCATCCAAAATCAAAGATGATCGTAGTATTAACCTTATTTTGAAGGATAAATGTGTGCTATAGATGGAACACATATTCCTGCCATTGTTCCAGCTAAAGATCAAATTCGTTATTGTTATACCTCAATTTTGTCCGCTCATATTTTCATTTTTTTTGTCCTCGCGCCGAGCTGGGGAAGGTCGCATACCGAGCTGAGGTCGCGTGCCGAGCTGTGGAGAAGTCGCGTACCGAGCTGAGGTCGCGTGTCGAGCTGTGGATAGGTCGCGTGCCGAGCTGTGGAGAAGTCGTATGCCGAGCTGTGGAAAGGTCGTATGCCGAGATGTGGGGAGGTCGCGTACCGAGCTGAGGTCGCGTGCCGAGCTGTGGAGAGGTCGTACGCCGAGCTGTGGGGAGGTCGCGTACCGAGCTGGGGAGATCGTATGCCGAGCTAGGGATAGGTCGTTTGGAAATACGATGTCGGACACCAAGTGTGTCCGAGAATCATTTCCGTATCCGTGTTTCAATTTTTTAATGCTGCAACGGACAAATCCTCATAAATTATTTTGGGCCAATTTTAGCCCAATTGCAGTCCATTACAAGCATTATTAACAAATCAAAGTCAGATTTCCACACTTCACCCTTCACAAAGTCATCTGCATATCTTCACCAAAGTCCTCTGCATATCTCCTCAGCCACTCTACAAACTATGTCTTACAGCTATGTTCCGGACTGGGCCGAGGCCCAATCCGAAGACCCAGCACTCACAGGCCCTTTCTGCTCGTCGATCCACCTTCCCTCGATGCCACGTCGTCCGCATGCCTCTCCGCCTTCCCTCAACGTGGCCGACCCAACGGCTTTGTGCATTAAAGGAATTTAATGCCGACTTCCGGGTTTCACGGGATGGTTACACATCGGCGAACTGGCCCTCAACTCATATTTAAAGAAGACCGCGTCGAACGGTCGAGGTAATGATCTTCCTACCACCTCTTACTCACCTCGACACACACTGACTTGAGCGTCAGAGTGTTTGCAGGTACACCACCCAACACGCCGTCGTCATCCGTCGTGAGCACAACCGCATTGCTTCCCTCCGGTCATCCTCACGAAGTTACATTGAACATTGGCGCCGTCTGTGGGGAATCGTTTCTGATTTCATTTTCTTTGTCGAAGTCTCCCTTCTTCACTCGACGATGACTGGGTTGAAGCATCAAGTCGCGACTAGCAGTTCCACTCCTGCAAACGCAGATCTCGAACCACCTCACCATGAACCTGTTGATTTTATCGGTGAGTACGAGGGACAGAAGAATAACCTTCCGCCTCCGCATCAGCATGACGCCATTCTGATCGTTGCTACTCAAACCGATGCCGGAACAGAGACCGTCGCCGTTCTCATTCGCGAGTTTCGCGAATTCATTCGAAGCCATGCCGAAGCGATGCAGGCTCAGAATCAACGTCTCGATCGAATGGAGAATCAGCAGAAGGAAATTCCCGTTTGCGTTGCCACACAGATCGACAACAGAGAAGATCGTGTTTCTCGTTCTCCTCAGAGATCGAAGGAATCCGAAAATCTCAGGTCTGTTCATCACCACCACCGAGGCACTACTCAACACCGTTTTGGGCATAGAGCAAACTGCCGTAACACTTCAGTAGATCGTACTCCACCTCGCCGTCACAGATCTGAGGTCCGTTTGCCTCAAAACGGAAGACATGAGCAAACACACCGCAGAAGAGTTTCTTCCAGAAGTCTTTCTCCTGAATCCGATATGCCACACTCTCCACCGCGCCATCGCCGCTTCTCGACGCGCGCGTCTCATCGCGAAGGTACCACCACGAGCAGCGACACTCCCCCAAGAAGAGCCGCCTCAGCCTCTAGGCGGCGAGTAAAATCTCCTGGCCGCACCTCTCACCGCCGCCGTGCTCATTCTGTCTCATCAACCCCTTCTCAGAGCGATGACATAGATGACACGTGCAAGGCCTTTGGTCCTTTTACGTCCAAGATTATGAGATTCCCGATTCCAAAGCATCTTCAGAAACCGCCCTCGTTGGACTCCTAAGATGGGACCACCGACCCCGACGAACATGTTGGCTGCTTTGACACTGTCATGGGTGTAGGCGCCAAGGCGGTAAAGTGCAGGATCTTTCCTCACTCTGAAGAAGTCGGCCTTGTCTTGGTTCGGACTCTTAGAGAAATTCCATTGGATCGTGGCCGAGTTAAATCGACCCGATTCTGATATTTCACCGCATCTAAAGTCCAACCTAAGTCGACAAAGCGACTCTAGCCGCGATTCAACAGAGGAAAGGTGAGTCTATCGGAGACTATGTCGGCGTTTCAACAAAGAAGCCATTTTGGTGAAAAAATGCTCGGCGAGATGAAACTATACTTGCTAGAGCAAGGCCTGGTCGAAGGAAGCCTATTCGGTGTCGACATTGGTGTCGACAAACCGAGGTCACGGCCAGGAGTTCCTGACGAGCTCGAAATTCATGAATTACGAAGAGAAGTTGATGGCATCAAAAGCCAAAGGTAAAACCCAGGAGGAAGTCGGTGGACAACGCGAGGACAAGTCGCGTAGGGAGAAGGAAAGTCGGGGTCGACAAAGAGATACGACGAATATACCCCTTTGAACACTACCCCTAGCGCATCTTGAATGAGTGCGCGAACACCGTCCGTGATCTTTGGAATTAAATTTCCCGAGAAGGGAAAAGAAGCCGAATCTTTGATAAGTCGAGCTCTTGCCACTTTCACAAGTGTGTCAGCACGAGACCGATGAATGTTTTCACCTGAAGGGCGTCATAGAACAAGCTGATCCAAAGAGGCGGAGTTGACCAAATATGTGAAAGGAAAACCGAGATTTGGAGATAGAAGGTCTAGATCTAGATCACCTCGACCTCAAAGGAGGGCTCGACCTGGGGCCAGCGGCCACGAAGGAGCAGTTCGTGCATCAGGAAGAGACCTCGTCCTCCTCCTGTCGCCATGGTCATTTCCGGAGGATTCTCCGATAAGGGAGGGGCGAGCATCAATTCAGCAAAACGAAAGTTGAGAGAAGCGATGACCGTTTCTACTGTTTTTCCTTCATCAAGTCGGCATAAGGGAAGACCACCCTTAGCCTTTTCTGATGAAGACTTGGTGAATGGAAGGCCGAACTATTTGATTCCCCTGTTGGTGAAAGCCTATATGGCTAACTTTGACGTCAGAAGAATCTTGATAGACCAAGGGAGCTCGACGGATATCATGTTCTACGAGCTGTTTAAAACCTTGAAACTACCAGAAAAAGATCTCGTCGTGCATCGGTCCGACTGACCGTTTCAGCGGTTCGAAAACAAAGCCGTTGGGCTATGTGGAGTTGATGGTGACTTTGGAGAGCAACCAATCTCCAAAGCTGTGAAGGTCCAATTCATCGTGTTACCATGCAAGTGCATTTACAAGCGCATCGTCGGACACCCGACACTGGGTGAGTTAGGAGCTGTAACCTCGACAGTTCACCTGAAAATGCGTTTTCATGATGACGAAGACAAAGTCGTCACCATCGAAGCCGACCAAGAAGCTGCGAGGAGATGTTATATTTTGTCTTTGAAGGCCGAAGAGCAAAAGGAAGAGAAACAACTCCCCTCGACCAAGAAGCTTGATCCTGCAAAGGCTACTGCAGACGTCAATCTCACCGATTTCGACGCCAGGATTGAGCTCGAGGATGAGATACAGGAAGACGACCTCCTGGCCCGCGAGCTCCACCAAAAGATTAAAAGACCAGTACCTGATGGAGAATTCATCCGAGTTCAACTAGGAAAAGACCCAGGGAAGACAGTGAAGCTTGGTGTCGATCTCCCTGAACAGGTCAAATTGCAAATAACAGAGTGCCTGAAGTCCAATGCCGACCTCTTCGCTTGGACAGCTGCTGACATGCCAGGTATTTCTCCTGATATTGCACGCCACCAACTCGCTCGACCCCAAAGCTCACTTTGGGTAGCTCAAAGGCGCCGTAAGCAAGCTCTGAAAAAGCGAAGCCAGTTGCCAAAGCCGTGAAGACTTAATTAAGGCTGAATTCATTAGGAGGTCAAATATACTACTTGGGCTGTCAAATATTGTATTGGTTAAGAAATCTAATGGAAAGTGGCGAATGTGTGTTGATTACATCGATCTTAACAAGGCGTGCCCCAAAGACGCCTACCCGCTCCCTAATATCGACAAACTCGCCGACAATTCCTCTGGTTTTCAATTGTTGTCTTTCATGGACGCAAACTCGGGTACAACCAGATTAGATGCATCATCTTGATCAAGAAAAACCGCGTTCATGACGGATAAAGGTAATTCTTGCTATAACGTAATGCCTTTTGGCCTTAAGAAAGGCTGGAGCGACATATCGGCGCATGATGAACAAAGTCTTCGCCAACGGATCGGTAGAATCTTTGGAGGTATATATGGATGATATGATAGTAAAAACAACGAAAGAAGTCGACCACGTCGTCGATCTTAGAGAAGTCTTTGCTGAAGTACGAAGACATAATATGAGGCTCAATCCGGAAAAGTGCACTTTCGGAGTTTGAACTGGAAAATTTTTCGGTTTCTACCTAACTGAGAGGGGAATCGAGGCCAACCCCGATAAATGTCGGGCTGTAATAGAGATGCAGCAACCATCGTCAAAGAAAAACATCCGGCTGACTCGGGAATGCTAGCCTCCTTGACGAGGTTTATCTCAAAATCTGCAGAACATGCATTGCCTTTCTTCCGCTTACTCAAGAAGGGAATTGATTCGAATGGTCACCAGTGCGAAGAAGCCTTAACACAGGTAAAGCATACTATCCCAACCGCCCGGTGTTGGCGAGGCCGTCTCGAGGGAGGTCCTTTATCTCTACTTGGCGTGTCGAACGAAGCTTCGAGTGCCGCCCTCATTCGTGAAGCGGATGAGGACCAGAAATCGATCTATTTTATAAGCAAAGCGCTTCAGGGCCCAGTGAGATACGGAAAATCGAGAAAGTCGCTCGCGCGATAATCGCGGCTCGGCGCTTGAGACAATACTTCTTAGCACATCCCATAGTGGTCGGCCCGACGGCCAATCAAGCAGATTCTACGGGCGACGACTGGCGGGCGTATGATCAAGTGGTCGGTTGAGTTGTCCGGTCGGAGTTACTGGCCGAGACAAACTATCAAAGCCCGGTGCTTGGCGGATTTCATTGCGAGATGACTCCTGAGCTCTGAGCGGTGTTCCAAATGGGCGGTCCATGTCGGCGGATCGTCGAATTCAAAGCGATGGCGGCTGGTTTGTTGCCGAAAACGGCAGCGGGCTGGTCGTCGAATTTTCATTGGGATTCTCCTTTCCCACCTCCAACAACGAGTGATCTGGCGTGTTTAGCTGGCCTCACACCGGCTCGAGACTTGGCGAAGAGGTAAAGCTCGTGAATCGATTCTCGGCTAGTTGTGTCCCGGATAAGTGGAGAATACCAGGCTAAAGATCCATTTCTTCAAAAATACCTCGCCCTGGTAAAGAAGAAAATGAGCGACTTCACCTCAGTGGAGATCGTACACGCGTTAGAGAACAAAGCGTCGGGTCGACATTACATCCAAACTCGCCCGACCACGAAGCTCAGAAACAACGGATCGATAATACAAGAAACAGCCGCCAAGCCTAGCATTGCTGCCGTGGTTGATACCACTTATGACGAGGTACTGAGGAAACTTAGAATTACGCTGCGATTTCCAGGCAAGTGTCGATGATCCGCCCGATGAACCCGACGGTTGGATGACACCGATTCAAGAATTTATTCAATTGATCGGCTACACGATGATGAGAAGAAAGCGCCAAAAATCAGAAAAAGGCATCTTCGTATTCTATGATCGACGGTATCTTATATCGAAGAGGGTTCTCCACCCCCCTGTTGAAATGCGTCGATGATACCCGAGCGCAATATGCACTTGCTGAAGTGCATGAAGGCATATGTGGGCAACACCTTGGAGGGCGTTCCTTGGCAAAGAAAATCCTCCGCGCAGGGTACTACTGGCCGACCCTGAACGCGGACGCGATATCGTTCGTGAAGAAATGCGACAAATGCCAGAGACATGGCGATCTACACTTAGCTCCTCCTCTGAGTTAACATCACGACATCACCATGGCCCTTTGCTTGGTGGGGCATTGATATACTTGGACCTTTTCCAATGGCTCCGGACGGTGAAATACACGGTCGTTCGCGGTAGATTACTTCACCAAATGGGTTGGCGAGCCCTGGCGAAGATAGCGCAAAGAACTTGATTAAGTTCTTCAAAAGATATATTCGACAAGATTCGGGATTCCCAGGGGTGGTGCGTCACCGACAGCGAACGCAATTCACGGATCGCGGATTAGAAAGACCTTGGAAGATCTCGACATCAAGCGACACTTCACCTCGGTAGAACACCCCCAGACGAGCGGCAAGCCGAGGCCGCGAGCGAGTTATCTTACGAGTGCGAAGCGAAGATTGGATGAGGCCAAGGAAGCTGGGCGGAAGAGCTTCCCCGAGTGCTCTGGCGTGTCGAACTACTCCACGTTCGACGACGGAGAATCTCCTTTCGTCTCACATATGGGATAGAGGCCATCATTCTGTCGAGATTGGAGAACTTAGTTGGAGAACCTCGCATCCCCAGTAGCATTGACAAGCTGTCGGAGTATCTGAGAAGAACTTCGACCTCCTTGACGAATGCAGGAGCTTGCGTGTCAGGTCGCGATAAAGCAGAAAATCGCAGCAAGATACAACCAGAAGTGTTGTACCTAGGGAATTCATGCCTGGGGACTTAGTTCTTCGACGAGTGATGTTGGCCTGAAGAACGCCACACAAGGGAAACTTGCACCCAATTGGGAAGGCGTCTGAATTGTCGCAAAGACAGTCTGGCGCTACACCCTCGAGACATCGCAAGGACAAAGAAATTCCAAGAACTTGGAACGCAAAGAAAGATGAAGAAATATTATAGTTGAAACAAATGTATTCTAAACACATAAATGTGAAGCAATGAAGTATGATTGGAGAAATACGCAACCAGCATTTATTTATTATCAAAGCCTTGTGCGTTGGCACAAGCACCTGATGAAGAGATCGACCTCGTGCCGAGACCGCGTGCACGAGGTCGTGATAGAGCCTTGTGCGTTAGCACAAGCACTGCGGATCGACCTCGTCCGAGACCGCGTGCACGAGCCCGTGATAAAGCCTTGCGCGCTGGCACAAGCACTGCGGATCGACCTCGTCACGAGGCGCGTGCACGAGCCCGTGATAAAGCCTTGTGCGTTGGCGCAAGCACCTGTGATCGACCTCGTGCCGAGACCGCGTGCACGAGCTCGTGATAAAGCCTTGTGCGTTGGCACAAGCACCTGATGAAGAGATCGACCTCGTGCCGAGACCGCGTGCACGAGCCCGTGATAAAGCCTTGTGCGTTGGCACAAGCACCTGTGATCGACCTCGTGCCGAGACCGCGTGCACGAGCCCGTGATAAAGCCTTGTGCGTTGGCGCAAGCACCTGTGATCGACCTCGTGCCGAGACCGCGTGCACGAGCTCGTGATAAAGCCTTGTGCGTTGGCACAAGCACCTGATGAAGAGATCGACCTCGTGCCGAGACCGCGTGCACGAGCGCGTGATAAAGCCTTGTGCGTTGGCACAAGCACCTGTGATCGACCTCGTGCCGAGACCGCGTGCACGAGCCCGTGATAAAGCCTTGTGCGTTGGCGCAAGCACCTGTGATCGACCTCGTGCCGAGACCGCGTGCAGGAGCTCGTGATAAAGCCTTGTGCGTTAGGCACAAGCACCGATGAAGAGATCGACCTCGTCCGAGACCGCGTGCGAGCCCGTGATAAAGCCTTGAGCGTTAGGCACAAGCACTGTGGATCGACCTCGCGTCGAGACCGCGTGCACGAGCCCGTGATAAAGCCTTGTGCGTTGGCGCAAGCACTGCGGATCGACCTCGTCACGAGACCGCGTGCACGAGCTCGTGATAAAGCCTTGTCGCGTTAGCACAAGCACCTGATGAAGAGATCGACCTCGTCGCCGAGACCGCGTGCACGAGCTCGTGATAAAGCCTTGTCGCGTTAGCACAAGCACTGTGGATCGACCTCGTCCGAGACCGCGCACGCAGCCCGTGATAAAGCCTTGAGCGTTAGCACAAGCACTGTGGATCGACCTCGTGCGAGACCGCGTGCGAGCCCGTGATAAAGCCTTGTGCGTTGGCGCAAGCACTGTGATCGACCTCGTCACGAGACCGCGTGCACAGAGCTCGTGATAAAGCCTTGTCGCGTTAGCACAAGCACTGATGAAGAGATCGACCTCGTCACGGACCGCGTGCAGGCTCGTGATAAAGCCTTATCGACCTCGTCGAGACCACGTGCACGAGGTGATAAAGCCTTGTGCGTTAGCACAAGCACCGATGAAGAGATCGACCTCGTCCGAGACCGCGTGCAGGCTCGTGATAAAGCCTTGTCGCGTTAGCACAAGCACTTTGTGATCGACCTGCGTCGAGACCGCGTGCACGAGCTCGTGATAAAGCCTTGTGCGTTGGCCCAAGCACCTGTGATCGACCTCGTGCCGAGACCGCGTGCACGAGTGCACGAACTCGTGATAAAGCCTTGTACCTGGCACAAGCACGTCAAGCCTCGTGTCGATAACTGCCTCAGCAGAGGTGGAACACGAAGGTCCCAAGTGAACTGATAAACAAAGCACGACCCGACGACGTTTGCAGTTCCTTACGAACAAAGACGTCGAACGTCGACATCAATGAACTTCAACAAGTCTCCACCTCGACATTCGAGCTAGCGACTTGGGGGGCAACTGTTCCGGACTGGGCTGAGGCCCAATCCGAAGACCCAGTACTCACAGGCCCTTTCTGCTCGTCGATCCACCTTCCCTCGATGCCACGTCGTCCGCATGCCTCTCCGCCTTCCCTCAACGTGGCCGACCCAACGGCTTTGTGCATTAAAGGAATTTAATGCCGATTTCCGGGTTTCACGGGACGGTTACACATCGACAGTAACCGTCCTCAACTCATATTTAAAGAAGACCGCGTCGAACAGTCGAGGTAATGATCTTCCTACCACCTCTTACTCACCTCGACACACACTGACTTGAGCGTCGGAGTGTTTGCAGGTACACCACCCAACACGCCGTCGTCATCCGTCGCGAGCACAACCGCATTGCTTCCCTCCGGTCATCCTCTGAAGTTCTGTTCAGAACAAGCTATATGTCCCCCATAGGCCTCTTGCTTTTTCTTCATCTGCCAACCAAGTTTGACAAACAATGCAATTTAATCAAAAAAAGGAGGAGCACCGTTGTTGAAGTCACGGCTGATTGCAATTTTTTTTTCAAACCATTGATATCATCTCAGACTTTGCACATGTTACCATCTCCTCAGCATCATTTTAGCACACACTTAGCATACAAGTTGCAACCTCAAGTTGACAAACTGAACCTTTTTTTTTATAAATAGTAGAGCAAGAAGAGAGAACAGGAGGACGGAGGAGAAAATTACACTTAATTTCAGAATTGGATACCTCATTCTTGGTACCAATTATACACAACAATATGAGAGAAAATTGAGAGAAAAAGAGAAGAACCAAAAAAAGGGGTGGCAGAAGCAAAACGTAGAAGAAGCAGGGAAGAAAGGAGAAGGTTTGCCTCCTTCACCCTCTCCCACGATCTCTCTCTCTTTCTCCCTCCCTCTTCCCCTCCGCCGTCTCTGCCTTCTTCTTCTCGCACGGCCGCTCCCTTTGTTTTTTTTTAAGCCACGCCATCCCCTTCCAACACATGGCCAAGTATCGATGCAAGGCGGCCGCAACCCCTCCTCACCATCCTCCTCGCTCTCTCACTCCCCCCCTCCTTCTCTCTCTCTCTCTCTCTCTCCATTTTTTTGTTTCCAGCGGCGTTGCTCACTTTGTTTTCATGTGTGTGTGTGTTGTGTGTGTGTGTTTTAGGTTTAGTGTACCCCCACCCCCAATTCTTTTTTTTAATCCTCCAATTCCTTCCCTTTCTTTTTTTTCTTTTCACGTGCTCTGTATCTTTTATTTTCTATTTTTATTTTTTTATTTTTTTCTTTTGTTATTTTAAGTGGTGCATGCCCACTCTTTCACCATTTTTTATTTTATTTGTTTCTTTTGTTCTTTAAATGGGCTGCAGCCCATTCCCTTTATTTTTAACTCTAACTTCTCTTCTTTTTTATTTGCCAAACAGTTATCCTTTTCTGTCATTTATTTATTAAACGTGAACATTTTTTTTACTAGTCAAACTAGCACAATTTTATTCAACAAAATTTCACATACAAGTTTTGAGACCCTATTCTTCTTGAAAATCACTTGATAAAAATCATGAAAATTAATTTACTAGTAATGATCACTCGAGATTGCTTCCCGTTTAGTCATTATAAACATCTTAATTTTCTAAATAAAATGGGTTATTAATAAGGACCACTCTTGATTGCTTCTTGTTTGGTCCTCATGAAAACCTATTATCTTCATAAAAATAAAATTAAGTTTTTTACTAGTAATGATCACTCGAGATTGCTTCCCGTTTGATCATTACGAACACCGTTAATTTTCTAAACAAAATAGGTTGTTAATGAGGACCACTCTTGATTGCTTCTTGTTTGGTCCTTACAAAACTACCTTTTTCCATTAAAAAATATACAATTAAAATTAATCAACACACAACCATTTTCTACCCAAGAACTACGTAGCCTTTGATTTCTCCACTGCACCCGGAGATACGTAGGAGCAGGAGCCCACTCCTGTCAAGCGCAAAAATAAACGACTTTTATTAAGTCCTCTTTTTACCTTGGTTAATTTTTTTTAAAATAAAAGGGAAATAAATATTTTTTTAGAAGTTAATAAATTTTGCACAATTAGTTAGAGGTAACCTTTTTCGAAAGGATGTCGTGGGGTGCTAATACCTTCCCTACGCATAATCGACTCCCGAACCCAAATCCGGTCTTAAGGACCACTTTTCTTCAAAAAAGGTTTTTTCCAATATTTTTCCTTCGAAAATAAATTATTGGTGGCGGCTCCATTAAACTCGAATAAATCCCTCCGGATTTTTCGGTCGCTACAGCTGGCGACTCCACTGGGGACATCTAGAGAGTCAAGCCTAACATGATTAATTGTGCCAAATAATTAACTTCAATTTTTTTTTAAATTCCCCTTCTTTTTATTTTTTCTTTTGTAAATAATTATTTATTATTTATTTGTTTAATGTAAATTTGTTGTGAATATTATGTACATATCAAACATTAGGATAGACGACTATATTTGTATGCTTTGTTGGTTTTGCAGCTTGGGTATTGTTAGGGTGTTGCCCCTTTCACACACCGCACCTACACGTTCGCACACACATGTGAGTAAGACCCTATACCCGGGTCAGAGCAAAGCTTAAGTTGAGTGGAGGTTCGGTGATGGTCAATTGGAATTTGCTTTCCTTCTGGCTATTGCGAGAACTTCATCTAGAGTGTGCTCCCTCTGAGTATTCCGCACCGGATAGTTATCTATCATTGTGGTTAATATTCAGGAGGAGACTTTAGCTCTAGAGGCCTTTGGTGAGAATGTGACTAGAGCCACCATGAGATCTATCACTCAATACAAGACTATAGACCCCTTAGGCTAGAAAATCTCTAATTTTAGGTTTAACCCATTTAAGACACAAGGGGCATCATGTCACTTTTGTTCTTCCACCAAAAATATGTTATATCACGTCCATGCATAAAAGGGTCTACAAAAACACATATCTTCATGCATACAAATGATAATCATCATCATCCAACATTATATCCTCATGCATTCATACGCCAAAAAAAAAACACATGTTGAAAATAAAGAAAATAATATCATTCATTCTCATTTTATTTTAGGTCGCCAGAGAATCGTAGGAACTCAAGAGCTTATTGCAAGTATTTTGTGAAATAATATGAGATCAAATTGCGAAACAGTTTCAAAGAAGCTCATACATGTCAAAACAATGAGGCCTACGATTCCTTGGCACAAATAAATAGATTCATGCATCCACATTCATTCATTTTTCCTTTCTTACATACTCATATCATTTTTTTTAATCACCAGAAAAATAATCAAACAAACTGGTTCCTCGACACCCTTATCGAACTCGCTCTCAATCAAAGATCATGGATGACCAAGAAGTGAAAGAGGACGTCAACCAGCTGAAGGAACAGATGAGCAAAGTTTTGGAGCTTCTGCAATCCCTAAACAAAGACAAGGCTGCAGATGGGGCATCTCCAGCAGTGAATGATGAAAATCAAGCTACACCTTCCCACCCACCTGGATTTGGTCCTATGCAGTTGCAATATGGTCTCAATACTCAAGGGATGATGGTACCTTT
Source organism: Calophaca sinica (assembly GCA_037113605.1). Classification (NCBI taxonomy): domain Eukaryota; kingdom Viridiplantae; phylum Streptophyta; class Magnoliopsida; order Fabales; family Fabaceae; genus Calophaca; species Calophaca sinica. The sequence continues at coordinate 73,755,779 of CM073734.1, forward strand.
TGCAATTTACCAACATGGTCCTATACACTCACCAGTTAACAACCCTCAGAATCAAGTACCACAATTCCCACTTTACGGACTCTCGCCTGGTTACACGCCACCTATGGCCAATGATGATACTGCAAACCATAACCCTCAAGGCCCTCAGAATCAAGTACCACAGTTCCCACTATTTGGTCTCCCGCCAGGTTACACACCGCCAGGTGCTAACAATAACTCTGCAGAAACTGATTCCCAAGCACTTGTTGCACAAGATGTAGCTCAAGGATCCGGCTCCGGTACTGAAACCATACCAGTTCAAAGCTCAACTCCTGGCTTCATGACATACACCTTTCCACCTGGTTACGCGCCATCCCACCTCGGGAATACTCAAGGAGTTAGTACGCCCGTAGTGGCCCCCGTGGTGAATCCCCGACCATTTGGTTACCCCTATTATATTCAAGGAAATCCATTGAATCTCCAAACTAACCGCATTGCCTGGTCTCCAGCTATAGGGGGACCCAATCTGAGCGTCCCAGTTGGGAATCAGTGGTCTGATACGAAGTTGCAAATCCTCGAAGATAGGCTAAGAGCTGTAGAAGGAGTAAGTTATCTCGATTCAAGTATTGCTTCAAATCTTTGTCTCGTACCGGATGTGGTTGTACCGCCGAAGTTCAAGGTGCCAGACTTTGACAAGTATAAAGGGACGACTTGCCCGAAAAGCCACTTGACCATGTACTGTAGGAAGATGGCGTCCTATGCACATAATGACAAACTTCTGATTCACTTCTTCCAGGATAGTTTAACAGGGGCAGCGTCGAGTTGGTATACACACCTTGAGCGATCTCATATTCACTGTTGGAAAGATTTGGCGGATGCCTTCTTGAAGCAGTATAAGTATAACATTGATATGGCTCCTGACAGAATGCAGTTACAAAACATGGCAAAAAGAGACAATGAGACTTTCAAGGAATATGCCCAACGATGGAGAGGACTGGCAGCCCAAGTGGAACCGCCTCTGATTGAAAAAGAAATGGTGGCCATGTTCATGGATACTCTTCAATCACCCTTCTATGACAAAATGATCGGAAGTGTATCCTCAAACTTTTCAGATATGGTCATCGTAGGGGAAAGAGTTGAAGGAGGAATGAGAAATGGAAAGATTGCCCACAGTTCTGCTGGAGTAAATGATGCCGAGAAACCCCCTACAAACTTCTTGAAGAAGAAGGAAGGGGAAACTAATGCTGTGATGACGAGCCTGGGAGGACAGACCCAACGAAAACCACCCCAACTTCTTTACCAATTTCCCACAGCCTTTTCCATACCCCTACTTCCCACCTCCATACATTGCCGCCGCCTCTCATAATCCTACCCCCCGGCCAAACCAACCAATGATACCATTTCGACCACCTTCTCCCATTCAAACACAAGCACAGCCAGTTGCTCCCACCCAACCGAACCAAAACCAGAAACAACCAAATGACCAAGAAAAGAAAGCAGTCCAATTTGATCCTATTCCCATGACCTATATGGATTTGTTCCAGCACCTAATCAGTAACTCCTTGATCTCTCCACACTCAATGAAACCACTCCAACCTCCCTTCCCAAGAGGATATGACCCAAATGCCAAGTGTGAGTTTCATGCAGGAGCAGTAGGTCACACAACTGAAAATTGCAAAGCTTTGAAGTACGTGGTTCAAGATCTGATCAATGCCAAATGGTTGAGTTTTAAGGAGGATGGACCTAATGTGGGTAATAATCCCCTTCCAGGTCATGGAGGTTCAAAGATCAACGCCATTATTGAAGAGTTTAGGGATCGACCCACGATAATGAAAGTGGAGGATGTCCGTACTCCCTTGAAGATCATTTATGCCAAACTCTGCGAGTTCGGTATAATTGAGATGAAATACGATGAGAGGGACTTATGTAGCTTGCATCCCGATGTGATCATTGCATAGAGGAATGCGAGGAATTCAGGCAAATTCTTCAAGAATTGTTAAACGGACACTTGATCTGGTAGGTTGTGTGAAGAAAGATGAAAACATATTGACCCTTCAGTCAAGTGAAGATAAAAACACGACCTTCCCAAAACCATTGGAGATTTGTTACAACAAGCCAGTCCGAGGCGTGCCTAAACCGATAACTATTCATGTACCAACTCCTTTCCCTTTCAAGAACGCTAATGCAGTGCCATGGGATTACAGTATGAAGGTCTTTGTGGACAATTTAGGGGATGACCAGTTAAAGGCGGCATCTGGATCTGGCAATCCTGCTATCACTAACATCTCAGGAATCGGTGGGATGACCCGAAGTGGACGAATTTATACCCCTATCAGACCCATGAACAAAGCTCACAAGGGAAAAGATAAAGAAGAAGAATCCATTGATAGAGATATGGGTAATGAGGCAAAGAAAGTAGAAGAAAATAAGAAAGCAATATCTGAAGAAGAGGTTTGTGAATTCCTGAAATTTATGAAGCAGAGTGAATACAAGGTGGTGGATCAGTTGAATCATACTCCTGCAAAAATATCTGTGTTATCACCGCCATCAATTCTGAGCGCCATAGGGAATCATTGATGAAAGTGCTAAATGAAGCTCATGTCACCCACGACATCACGGTGAACCAATTCGACGGGATTATGGGTAATATTGTTGCTAGTAATTACCTTACCTTCACTGATGAAGAAATTCCAGTTGAAGGAATGGGGCATAACAAAGCATTGCACATCTCTGTGAAGTGTGGAGACTACATCCTTGCTAGGGTACTCGTCGATAATGGGTCATCTCTAAAATGTTATGCCAAAATCTACCTTGGCAAAGTTGTCTGTTGACGGATCATATATGAAGCCCAGTACCATGGTGGTAAGAGCCTTTGATGGGTCTAGAAGAGAGGTTATTGGAGAAATCGAGCTACCTATACAAGTCGGCCCTCGCACATTTGAGATAGTCTTTTAGGTGATGGAAATCGTACCAGCATACAGCTGCCTCCTTGGAAGACCATGGATCCATTCAGCTGGAGTTGTGCCTTCAACCTTACACCAAAAGCTGAAATTTTCAATGGATAATAAGTTGGTGACGTCTGCGGTGAAGAAGAGATGCTAGTAAGCAAGCCGTCCTCCACGCGCTATATTGAGGCTGCAGAAGAAGCTCTTGAGACGTCTTTTCAAACGTTGGAGATTGCGAATGCCACTTTCGCAGGAGAAGGAGTCCTAATGAAGAAACCAAAATTGTCTGAAACCTCCACGATGATCGCTAAAGTTATGATGAAAGGAGGGTATCAGGCCGGATGTGGATTGGGAAGATATGAACAAGGGATCATGATGCTGTTAGAACTTCCAAATAATGTAAAGCAGATATGGGTTGGGATACGAACCTAACAGATTTGACAAAAAGAGAATTGCCAAAGAAAGAAAAGAAAAGAGGATAGCTAGACTGGAAGGCAGGGAGCCAAAAGATGAGAGTATTCCCATCTGTGACATCAGGCAAAGCTTTCGGAGTGCAGGAATATTGGATCCAAATCAAATAGCAGCTATCAAGGACGATCGCAGTACAGAAAACGACAATGTCAACCTTGTCCGCCCTTGCTCTTGAATGAAGAACTTGGAAATTGGGAGATCGTTGAGTTTCCCGTGATCTTTGATTCAAAGTAATTATGTAATGCAAATTCTATTGCTCTGCCCAAGGCCTTAGAATAATTTATTGTCAAAAGGGCGCACATGTTTCATTTCAGTACCATTATCAATAAAATGCACTTTGAATTTTCCAATCATTTCTCTTTTCTTTCCTTTTCCATCGTTTCCATCTCTCTTCATCTTTTTTCGCTTCTTCATTTCGTTATTTTTAACTAATGCAGATCCAAAAACATTGTCTTTGAAAATAACGATGCCAGTAACTCATACTATAATTTTGAATACCCCATTAATCATACTGAGGAAGATAATGAGGACAATTGGGATACCCTCACGAATTAATGAAGTTGGTGGAACAAGAAGCTAAAGTGATTCAACCCCACGAGGAAGAAAGCGAAACAATCAATCTGGGGCACCGAAACGACAAGAAAAAGTTAAGATTGGAACCACAATGAAAAGCGATGGCGAGAAAAATTGGTTAAACTCCTATTTGAATATGCGGATGTTTTCGCATGGACATACCGAGATATGCCTGGATTAGATAATAGCATAGTCGAGCACAAATTACCATTAAAATCCGAGTGCCCACCGGTCAAGCAGAAGCTGAGAAGGATGAAGCCGGAGATGTCACTCAAGATTAGAGATGAGGTAAAAAGCAGGTTCGGCCAGCGGTTTTTACGTTTGTAGCAAAATACCCTCAATGGGTGGCTAATATTGTTCCAGTCCCAAAGAAAGGCGGAAAGGTCCGAATGTGTGTTGACTATAGAGATCTAAACAGGGCCAGCCCTAAGGATGACTTCCTTTGCCACATATTGATGTCTTGGTAGATAGCACATTTCCAACACTCTGTCTTCTCTTTCATGGATGGATATTACGCTATAATCAAATCAAGATGGCTCAGAAGATATGGAAAAACCACATTTATCACTTTATGGGAACTTTACATTTACAAAGTAATGCCGTTTGGATTAAGAAATGCTGGGGCAACATACCAAAGAGCAATGGTGGCTTTGTACCATGACATGATGCACAAAGAGATAGAGGTCTATGTGGATGACATGATTGTAAAATCCAAAACAGAGGAAGGTCATGCCATTAACCTACAAAAACTTTTTGAGCGACTGAGGAAGTATAAACTCCGGTTAAACCCAGCTAAGTGTAGTTTTGGTGTAAGGTCAGGCAAGCTGCTAAGGTTTATAGTTAGCCAGAAGGGAATAGAAGTTGATCCGGCCAAAGTAAAAGCGATCCTCGAAATGCCGACTCCTCGCACCGAAAAAGAAGTTCGTGGATTCTTGGGAAGATTGAACTACATCGCCAGGTTTATATCCCAGCTAACTGCTACTTGTGAGCCAATTTTCAAGCTGCTGTGTAAGAATCAGGAAACCAAATGGAACGACAATTCCCAGAAAGCTTTTGAGAAAATCAAACAATACTTACAAGATCCACCGGTTTTGGTACCCCCTGTGCCAGGGAGACCCCTCATCATGTACTTAACAGTATTGGACGAATCAATGGGTTGTGTGCTAGGACAACATGATGAATCTGGTAAGAAGGAGCATGCCATTTACTACTTGAGCAAGAAATTCACTAGCTGCGAGACGAGGTATTCATTGTTAGAACGAGCGTGTTCTTGGCGTTAACCTGGGCCGCACATCGTTTGAGACAATATATGCTATCCCATACAACCTGTTTGGTGTCCAAAATAGATCCGATCAAGTATATTTTTGAAAAGCCTGCTCTCACAGGAAGAATTGCTCGTTGGCAAATGTTGTTATCTGAGTATGATATTGTGTATGTCACCCAAAAGGCAATTAAAGGCAGTACCTTAGCTGAATACTTGGCTCATCAACCTGTGGAAGACTATCAGTCAATGCAGTGTGATTTCCCAGACGAAGACATAATGGCTCTATTTGAAGGACCCCTGATGGTAAAAAATGGATCTTGTTGTTTGACGGTGCCTCTAATGCATTGGGACATGGGATTGGAGCTGTGCTGATTTCCCCAGAAAATCATTTCATTCCATTTACTGCAAGATTGTGTTTTGATTGTACAAACAATATGGCAGAGTATGAGGCATGTGCCATGGGCATTCAGGCGGCCATTGAATCAAGGGTCAAGATTCTCGAAGTATATGGAGACTCGGCTTTGGTTATCCATCAGTTAAAAGGCGAATGGGAAACGAGGGATTCCAAATTAGTCCCTTACCACAATCACATCAAAGAATTGATGGAGCAATTTGATGAAGTCACCTTCCATCACATTCCACGTGAAGATAATCAGCTCGCTGACGCTTTAGCTACTCTATCATCAATGTTCAAAATCAGTAACAGGGAGAGCCTACCGCTCATAAAAATACAGAATCACGACCGGCCAAAGACACTGCCTAGCAATAGAAGGAGAGCCTGATGGCAAACCCTGGTATTACGACATCAAACGATACATCACGAATAGAGAATATCCTCCTAATGTCTCAGAGAATGATAAAAGAGCATTAAGGCGTTTGGCAATGGGATTCTTTCTAAACGGCGAAGTGCTCTACAAGAGAAACCATGACATGGGACTTCTTAGGTGTGTTGATAAGACCGAGGCGGAAAAGATTATGCGAGAGGTTCATGAAGGTTCCTTTGGGACTCACGCAAACGGGCACGCAATGGCAAGAAAAATCTTGAGGGCTGGCTATTATTGGTTGTCTATGGAGACTGATTGTTTCGGTTATGTGAAGAAATGCCACAAATGTCAGATGTACGCCGATAATATCCATGTGCCACCAGTCTCTTTGACCACCTTGCCAGCACCATGGCCTTTCTCAATGTGGGGATTGGATGTCATTGGACCCATTGAACCTAAGGCATCCAATGGACACCGTTTCATTCTTGTCGCAATCGACTATTTCACTAAATGGGTTGAAGCGGCTTCATATTTGAGTGTGACAAAAAATGTGGTTGTCAAATTCATCAAGAGAGATTTGATCTGTCGCTATGGTTTGCCAAATAAGATTATCACTGATAATGGGACTAATTTGAACAACAAGATGATGAAGGAGCGTGTAATGACTTCAAGATCCAACATCATAATTCCTCACCATACCGCCCAAAGATGAATGGGGCAGTTGAAGCCGCAAATAAGAACATCAAGAAGATTGTCCAAAAGATGGTGGTAACATTTAGAGACTGGCACGAAATGCTCCCTTTCGCCTTGCACGGTTATCGGACTTCGGTTCGCACCTCAACAGGGGCAACCCCTTTCTCGCTGGTGTATGGAATGGAAGCAGTGCTTCCCATTGAAGTCGAGATCCTCATTAAGGGTATTGATGGAGACAAAACTAGAAGAGGCAGAATGGGTTCAGGCTCTACTGGATCAATTGAATCTCATTGAAGAAAAGAGTGATGGCCTTATGTCATGGGCAACTATATCAAAGACAGGATGAAGAGGGCTTACGAAAAGAAAGTTCGCCTCGGGAATTCCAAGAAGGAGACCTTGTACTCAAGAAGATTTTGCTCATCCAAAAGGATTCTCGTGGAAAATGGACTCCAAATTATGAAGGTTCGTATGTTGTGAAAAAGCTTTTACGGAGGAGCCTTAATCCTCACAAGGATGGGCGGTGAAGATCTCCCGCCTCAAAGAAACTCGATGCAGTCAAAAAATATTATGCCTAAAAAAAAAACATATAAAAACCAAGCAAAAGTGAGACTCGCTAGGTTGAAAACCTGAAAGGGCGACCTAGGCAAAAATTAGAGCGACCCGTTGGATTGAAAACTTGAAAGAGCAATCCAAGCAAAAGTTAGGGTCTGAAATCGGACATTAAAGAAGGCTGACGCATCAAGGGGCTCTTACCCAACTGTGGCAGTTCTATATATTTTCAGAAGTAGAGTAATGAGTAATCAAAGTTATGGATATGGGAAGCTGGCATTTGTTCCTACAAAGACACAAACTATAAAATATATGTTTAGTTATTGTTTTTTTTTCCCTGCATTTTTCTTGATGTATCTTCAAGTCTGTGTAACTTCAGTCCTTGTACACATGACTCTTTTTTTTGAATACCAAACAACTCCGTTCTCGTATTTCAAAATGTTGTTTTATGATAATAGACACTGAATTGTGAAGCATGTGATGATATGGGAAAGCATTTCAGTTATTATATACATCTTAAGAATCACGAGGAAACGCCAAATCTCAACAAATAAGTTTCAAAAAGGGCAAAAGGATTACCTTTAAAAAATAATTAGCGCTGCATCGATAACTCGCGCTCCCTCCCAGTCGAAGGCATAGCATGACTAAATCCGATGAATTTCAGTCCGTTCCATATCTTTAAGCACTAGAGATCATACGGGACGAGGAATCAGTAAAAATAATAATCGCATTGCATACATGCATCACATACCATATATCCGTGCATCATCTTCATATCACCACCTTTTAGCCGTTTTGTTACACCTGGTCCGTGCACCAAATTTTGATCCTTCATTCTCGTTTACAAACAATGCGCCTAGCATTGGTCCTTTATTTTGCTTTCTAAGCGACACGCCAAGTATTGCTCACTCTTTATTGCTTTTCGATCACCGCGTCAGTACCCGACCTGGCGGAGATCTTTCTTTATAATTTTCTGATAAATGCGCCAAGCATCACCCCTTTTTATTGCTTTCCGATCACCGCGTCAGTACCCGACCTGGCGGTAGTCCCTCATTATTGCTTTTTTGACCAACATATCAGTTCCGGACCTGATGTTGATCCTTCTTTATTGCTTTCCATCGACGCGTCAATACCCTACTTGGCGTCGAACCTTCCGATCACCGTGTCGAAGACCGACCTGGCGGCGATCCTTCTTTATTGCTTTCCATCGACGCGTCAATACCCTACTTGGCGTCGAACCTTCCGATCACCGTGTCAGTACCCGACCTGGCGGCGATCCTTCTTTATTGCTTTCCATCGACGCGTCAATACCTTATTTGACGTCAAACCCTCTTTTCTGCTTTCCGATCACCGCGTCAGTACCCGACCTGGCGGAGATCCTTCTTTATAGTTTTTTGATAAACGTGCCAAGCGTTAATCCCTCATTATTGCTTTTCGATCACCGCGTCAGTACCCGACCTGGCGGAGATCCTTCTTTATAGTTTTTTGATAAGCGCGCCAAGCGTTAATCCCTCATTATTGCTTTCCGATCACCGCTACAAGACTGACCGCGAGATCCTTCTTTATAGTTTTTGATAAACGCGCAAGCGTTAATCCCTCATTATTGCTTTCCGATCACCGCACAAGACCCGACCTGGCAGAGATCCTTCTTTATAGTTTTGATAAACGCGCATGGCGTTAATCCTCATTATTGCTTTACGATCACCGCGTCGATGCGACCTGGCGGAGATCCTTCTTTACGCTTTTACGATAAATGCGCCAAGCGTTAATCCTCTTTATTGCTTTTAGATTACCTCATCGATGCGACCTGGCCGTATTCCTTCCTTATCACTTTCCGATTAAACGCATCGAGCGTTGATCCTCATTGTCATTCCTCACGTCAAGTACAAGACAAAATTAGTGTTTTTATCTTTAGCTCTATTTTATGACAAAAATATAACAACCATTGTTGTTTGCATTTTCTAATAAAATATAACTAAAGAGGGGCACCTGTGAGACCCCAATGTTGTGCCCTCATATTTTCACTTTTTTTGTCCGCTACGAGCTGGGGGAGGTCGCATACCGAGCTGAGGTCGCGTGCCGAGCTGTGGAGAAGTCGCTGCATCGAGCCGAGGTCGCGTGTCGAGCCGTGGAGAGGCGTCGCGCCGTGTGGAGAGGTCGCGCCGAGCCGTGGAGAAGTCGATGCCGAGCAGTGGAAAGGTCGTATGCCGAGCTGTGGGGAGGTCGCGTACCGAGCTGAGGTCGCGTGCCGAGCTGTGGAGAGGTCGTACGCCGAGCTGTGGGGAGGTCGCGTACCGAGCTGGGGAGATCGTATGCCGAGCTAGGGATAGGTCGTTTGGAAATACGATGTCGGACACCAAGTGTGTCCGAGAATCATTTCCGTATCCGTGTTTCAATTTTTTAATGCTGCAACTGACAAATCCTCATAAATTATTTTGGGCCAATTTTAGCCCAATTGCAGTCCATTACAAGCATTATTAACAAATCAAAGTCAGATTTCTACACTTCACCCTTCACAAAGTCATTTGCATATCTTCACCAAAGTCCTATGCATATCTCCTCAGCCACTCTACAAACTATGTCTTACAGTTATATGTCCCCCATAGGCCTCTTGCTTTTTCTTCATCTGCCAACCAAGTTTGACAAACAATGCAATTTAATCAAAAAAAGGAGGAGCACTGTTGTTGAAGTCACGGCTGATTGCAATTTTTTTTCAAACCATTGATATCATCTCAGACTTTGCACATGTTACCATCTCCTCAGCATCATTTTAGCACACACTTAGCATACAAGTTGCAACCTCAAGTTGACAAACTGAACCTTTTTTTTTTATAAATAGTAGAGCAAGAAGAGAGAACAGGGGACGGAGGAGAAAATTACACTTAATTTCAGAATTGGATACCTCATTCTTGGTACCAATTATACACAACAATATGAGAGAAAATTGAGAGAAAAAGAGAAGAACCAAAAAAAGGGGTGGCAGAAGCAAAACGTAGAAGAAGCAGTGAAGAAAGGAGAAGGTTTGCCTCCTTCACCCTCTCCCACGATCTCTCTCTCTTTCTCCCTCCCTCTTCCCCTCCGCCGTCTCTGCCTTCTTCTTCTCGCACGGCCGCTCCCTTTGTTTTTTTTTAAGCCACGCCATCCCCTTCCAGTGTGACATGTGTCAAGGCTGGCATGTGGCACATAACCCTCCTCACCATCCTCCTCGCTCTCTCACTCCCCCCTCCTTATTTCTCTCTCTCTCTCTCTCTCTCCATTTTTTTTGTTTCCAGCGGCGCTGCTCACTTTGTTTTCATGTGTGTGTGTGTTGTGTGTGTGTTTTAGGTTTAGTGTACCCCCACCCCAATTCTTTTTAATCCTCCAATTCTTTCCCTTTCTTTTTTTTTTTTCTTTTCACGTGCTCTGTATCTTTTATTTTCTATTTTTATTTTTTTTTTTTTTTCTTTTGTTATTTTAAGTGGGCTGCAGCCCACTCTTTCACCATTTTTTTTTATTTTATTTGTTTCTTTTGTTCTTTAAATGGGCTGCAGCCCATTCCCTTTATTTTTTTTAACTCTAACTTCTCTTCTTTTTTTATTTGCCAAACAGTTATCCTTTTCTGTCATTTATTTATTAAACGTGAACATTTTTTTTACTAGTCAAACTAGCACAATTTTATTCAACAAAATTTCACATACAAGTTTTGAGACCCTATTCTTCTTGAAAATCACTTGATAAAAATCATGAAAATTAATTTACTAGTAATGATCACTCGAGATTGCTTCCCGTTTAGTCATTATAAACATCTTAATTTTCTAAATAAAATGGGTTATTAATAAGGACCACTCTTGATTGCTTCTTGTTTGGTCCTCATGAAAACCTATCATCTTCATAAAAATAAAATTAAGTTTTTTACTAGTAATGATCACTCGAGATTGCTTCCCGTTTGATCATTACGAACACCGTTAATTTTCTAAACAAAATAGGTTGTTAATGAGGACCACTCTTGATTGCTTCTTGTTTGGTCCTTACAAAACTACCTTTTTCCATTAAAAAATATACAATTAAAATCAACCAACACACAACCATTTTCTACCCAAGAACTACGTAGCCTTTGATTTCTTCATTGCACTCGGAGATACGTAGGAGCAGGAGCCCACTCCTGTCAAACGCAAAAATAAACGACTTTTATTAAGTCCTCTTTTTACCTTGGTTAATTTTTTTTTAAAATAAAAGGGAAATAAATATTTTTTTAGAAGTTAATAAATTTTGCACAATTAGTTAGAGGTAACCTTTTTCGAAAGGATGTCGTGGGGTGCTAATACCTTCCCTACGCATAATCGACTCCCAAACCCAAATCCGGTCTTAAGGACCACTTTTCTTCAAAAAAGGTTTTTTCCAATATTTTTCCTTCGAAAATAAATTATTGGTGGCGGCTCCATTAAACTCGAATAAATCCCTCCGGATTTTTCGGTCGCTACAGTTATATTGGTAGAAAGGGATATCCAAGACAAAATGTGATGTTAGTATGCAACTTAGACATGTTGTTCACTTTTGTTATTGTTGGCTGGTCTGGTACTACACATGACACACACATATTCTTTCTTTTGTGATTGAGGAAATGAAAAATGTGCTCTCTCACCCTCCCAGAGGTATGTATAATCTTATTGTTATAATAAAATTTATTATTTATATATTTCTGAAATTGAATTTTCCATATAACTAACAATAAAATATTTTAAAATTTTCTAGTAAAGTATTATCTAGTGATGCTGGATATCCAAACATGAAAGGGTATCTAGCACCATACAATGGTAAAAAATATCTCATTCCTGATTTAAGAGATGGCAGTCAAGTAGAAGCCATGCATGAAGTATTCAACCATACACCTTCTTCACTCAGAAATGTGATTGAAAAAACAATTGGGGTTCGGAAGAAAAAATGACATATGCTATGTGATATGAGACCATTTCCACTAATCAAACAGGAGAAAATTATAGTTGCAACAGCAACCCTCCATAACTTTATTCGAAAATGTGGTGTTGAAGACGAGGAATTTAACTAATGTGATCATATTCCTGGATATATGACCGATCGAGAACGAAGAAAGAAAGAAATATTGATGAAGATATAGGTTCATATAATGCAAGAAGAGCACAAGATGGGGCTATATGTATAAAGTTCGAAATCGAATATTCATTATGTTGATGGAAAATAGATATCGTTAAAGTTTTTGATGATTTACGTTTTTAGTTATGAATTATTTAGTAAACTCTTTTGATATAATTTTAGTGATAAAGTTTTTCTAGAATTTATCTTTTATTTTTTAAATATTTCATTCATTATAATAATTTGTAATAAAATCATAGCTTTTATAAAAATATTTTCCCAAACAACTTCTAGCTTAAAATTAAGTTTTAAGCTAAAAAAAATAAAAATACCAAACTGCTTTAGCTTTATTGTTAATGCTCTTATTTTTAGTTTTAACTTTAAAATAGTTTTTAAGCCAAAAAAAAAAAAAGTTGGGCCAAACATACCGTAAGAATTTATTAAAATTTATTGTACATTAAAATTACAATTTTAAAAAATTGAAAAGTTAAAACCAACTTATTTGCAGCTAACGCTTGATTCTTAAACTGAATTATAATATCAAGGCCCTTAACTTGATTGATTTTGTTTAGTAAATAAACGATTTTTTACGGGATAAATAGACACCATTAAATGAAGAAATTATATATAATTTGTTGTGTAATTTGTTTAAAAAAATTTGGGTGCAATGTGCATAATTTAAACGGAAATGTTGAATATCACGAGAATAACAATCACAAAAGAATCACGAATGACGTGGCATCACATCGCATGTCATCACATCGCATATTATTTGGTTTCTGTCTTTCATTTTCGAATTATATCCAAAACGATTTGACCTCCCGATTTTTGAAACACTATTACAACAAGAAAATAGAACATCAACATGAAAAATAGTCTCAAGACTTCTTCGGTAGATGGAAGCAAACAACATTAAGCAGCAGCTCTCCCTCCACTTGATGACAGTAAATAGCTAGGGAACACCATATTAACGGAAGCCATATATATAAAGCCAGCAGAATGGATTTAGCAGAATGATAAGCTAGCAAAATTTCTCAAACAGCAACAGGAGCATCGAAAGGCAATCCATATGAGGCTTCAAGAAATTCAACTTGGGTGCCTCTCCACTATCTTCGTTAGGTAGCTGTTGACTCCAGATCATTGGGATAAAATATACAACCTTTGGAATCAAGTGAAGTAATCATGCCTACCTAGGATCTCCAATAGAATTCAAAGTCACAACCAATCATTCACTCCCGCATCCCCTAGCCATAATAAGACCCAAAACAGCAATTGTGCTATATTGCGAACCTAGGCTGGCAGAGCCAAATATGAGCAAGATTTGATTCCTATTACGTATCAAAGAATTCTTGGTGTAGCAATCAGAATTCGGAAACAGCAGTAGCATATCTGACCATCATTAAGCAAGGACTTTGCAAAGCTTGATTTAAATTCTTATATGAGTTTGTTCCCCCATCCACCACATGGAATCGAGGACTCCGTAACAAAAAATATCCCCAAACAGAAGAAGGATTTTATATCGGTTAAAATTGACATTTTATACCGGTTTTGGTACTGGTATAGATACTCCTGGTGTTGTATCTTAAAGTTTTTACGCCAGTTAAATAACCGGCGTAAAATATGGAGTTTTACACCGGTTATGTATCCGGTGTAAAATTTCAATTTCTGTTTATTTTTTATTTTTTTGAGGGACCTTTTACATCGGTTATTTATATAACCGACGTAAAAGGTTAACTTTTTTTTTTCTCTCTTTGTTTTTTTTTTTCATTCATATCCAGAGGCTATCTAAATTGACAATAACTTATTTTTTTATTTTTTTGAAGGACCTTTTACACTGGTTATTTAGATAACCGGTGTAAAATACTATCTTTTTACACCGATTATTTAGATAACCGGCGTAAAAGGTTAACTTTTTTTTGTTTCTCTCTTTGTTTTTATCCATTCATACCCAGAAGCGATCTAAATTGACAATAAACACGCAATAAATTTGCCAAGAATTGGCACCAAATGTGCTCAAAATTCAAACCAAGTGATGACATCAATATGTAAACAATGTACAAAGAATCAAGTGCTATATATACAAAGTTATTTTGATGATCTTCTAGTTCTTTTTGAATTTGTTTCTCGGGCTTCTTCTAAATGTTCATTTTCGACCTTCATCTTCCTCTCTTTCTCCTCAATCATTTGCAAAATGAATTCTGCCCAAGTTTGTCTAACATGGACAATTTCATCTTGACCATATTAAGACGAGTCATTGAATATCTGCAAGTTGAAACATATATATAATAAATTAAACTGGCCTAAAAGTAATAACATGTTTTTCATATTACAAATATAATAGTAAGAGGTTAAAATTTTTATTACATTTTCTCATCCATCAACAATATCCGCCGAGACAATTGTTAACATACTTTTCATCACATAGTACCCACAGGCCCAGCCGTTCTTTTGTCGAGGCCCCTACAAATGAATACCAGTAACATATAATGAGTAAAAATTATACACATTAACTAGTACTATTAAATGTAAATGAATTTCAGGAAGATCAACAAACTATTTACCTTAGGCTTCACCCATTTAGGTTTCTTATTATATATCCTGATTGAGAGAAATATTTGCCTTTGCCTTTTATTGATATGATAAGTAAATATATATACAATCACTTTGGCTACAAAATCGTAACTGAATCCTGTGATTTTGTTGCCATGATTCCTAAATAAATGTACACCAAATATAAAAGATATTTACATGATTTCCTATGATTGTGTTATCAAATATAAAAGATATTGACAGATTCTAATACACACCCGTAGTCGAAACTGGAGGTTGACGAATGTTGAGACTATCTCGAAAATCATCAAAGAGTTGCAGTGGAAGACCCTTAGTGAAGATGTCAGCAATTTGGTAACGTGAAGGAACATGTAAAACCCGTACCTGACCACGAGCAACTTTTTTACGCACAAAATGTATATTCATCTCAATGTGTTTAGTGCGTTGATGTTGAATAGGATTGCCGGAAAGATAGACTGCGCTTACATTATCACAATAGACTAATGTAGCCTTCGTGATAGGACAATGAAGCTCCAAAAGTAAGTTTCTAAGCCAACAGGACTCGGAAACTACATTAGCAACTCCACGGTACTCGGCTCAAGACCTTTGGATCGAGACAAGGTAGGTTGTCGTTTCGCAGACCAAGATATTAAATTGTCCCCGAGATATACACAGTATCCAGACGTAGACCTTCTGGTGTCTGGACATCCACCCCAGTCAGCATCAGTATATGTGGTGAGCTTATCAATGGAGGAGGGGGATAGATGTAGACCGAAAGTAAGAGTACCTTTAACATAGCGAATGATTCGCTTCAAGGAAGTCATATGCTGGGTTCTCGGGTCATGCATAAACAAACACACTTGTTGAACGGCATAGGAGATATCTGGTCTTGTAAATGTCAAATATTGTAAGGCGCCGGCAAGACTCCGATATTCGGTTGGATCATGATATGGATTTCCTGAAGATCCACTGAGTTTGGCTTTGGTGTCCACTGGTGTAGAGGATGGTTTGCAGGAAGACATGCCTGCTCCCTCAATAATTTCTTCGGCATATTTGTTTTGTAAAAGAAAAAGACCTCCCGAATGTCTTGTAACAGATATGCCCAAAAAATAACTTAGGGGACCCAAATCCTTCATAACAAATTCATAGCACCTTCCCCCACCCTCTTCTCCTTCTTCTCTCCCTCCTCCTTTCCGATTAATAGCAACATCGATGCACTTGTTTCTCCTGCTTCTCATTGTAGAGAACAAGAAAGCCATTGAAAAATTGAAAACCCTACAATTCAGAAAGGAAGAAGAAAAAAATGAAGTATGTGCTTGTAACTGGTGAAGTTGTTAGTGGCCTTGGTAAAGGAGTTACTACTAGTAGTATTGGCTTGCTTCTTAAGGCCTGTGGACTTAGAGTCACTGCTATTAAAATTGGTATCTTCTTTCATTTCATTTCATTTCATTTCATTTCTCTCTTCTTCATCACCTTTTGCAATCTCAAAGTTGATAATAATAATAATAATAATAATAATAATAATAATAATAATAAAATATGCATTCTTTTTTCAACACTTTCTATGCAGTTTTCTTATCTTTAGTTTTTTCTTGTTTACTTAACCAAGGCAACACCTACCCAGTTTTTGTTTTTGTTTAAAGTTTATAGCTTTGAAGGGTACTATTGAAGGGTTGCATTTATTCATTCATTCTCACGGGTTGGTTGGTTATACAGATCCTTACTTGAACACAGATGCTGGAACAATGTCTCCTATTGAGCATGGAGAAGTGTTTGTGTTGGATGACGGTGGTGAGGTAAACCACTTGTTCTGATTCACTAATTCACTTTCACCCCGTTTTTTGATTTCAAGGACTAAAATAATAAAGTAAAGGCCAAAAATTTAAAATAATAAAGTAAATAAAAAGGGCCTTATTTCAAGGAAGGGAAATGAGAGAAAAATATGGTGCCAACTATATGCAATTTTTTTTCTCAGTAAAAATTATGAATCTTGACTATTTTTTGTTCAAAGGCGGACTTGGATCTTGGTAACTATGAGCGCTTTTTGGATATCAAGTTGACCCGTGATAATAAGTTAATAACATAACTACTGG
Organism: Calophaca sinica; assembly: GCA_037113605.1. Lineage (NCBI taxonomy): Eukaryota > Viridiplantae > Streptophyta > Magnoliopsida > Fabales > Fabaceae > Calophaca > Calophaca sinica. The sequence continues at coordinate 73,772,748 of CM073734.1, forward strand.
GAAGATTTACCAGGCAAGTTTTTTTTTTTTAGACTGTGTTGTTGTTGTGTTTTCTTTTCCATGTGATGTTCATATGGTCCTTCCCCACCTGTGACAGATTCTGAAGATCATTACAAATTTACAAATTTTTTCTCATTAATCTTCCAACATTGATGGAGAGTGGATGTTGCTGTTAATCGGAAAGGAGGAGGGGGAGAAGAAGGAGAAGAGGGTGGGGGAAGGTGACAGGCAAGAGAAGAGGGAGGAGAAACGAGAAGAGAGAAAGGGGTATCGATTTGATCCCTGCAATTATCGATTTGGTCCCTGGAATTGCATTAGGTGACATGGAGGCCACCTGGATGCGTACATGGGTGCCACAGAGAAAGTAAACTTGACATATCATTGTTTTAACAGAGTCAACTAACAATCAACTAACTGAGGGACCAGATTGATCAACGTTGTTAAATATCAGGGTCTATTTTGGAATATTCCAAAAGTGGAAGACCAAGTTGATACGAGTGACAAATTTCAGGGACTAAATTGGGTATTACCCCATTTTGAAATAGTTAATAAATTTTGAAATAGTTAATTACAATTGATACAAAGTGAATAAGATACTTACGTGCACCTTAACGACAACACATCGGCAAAAAGCCACTGAGTACTATCAATAATCTCATCCACGTCATGCCTTTCAACGCCGAACCATGGAGGAACACAAGAATCATGCTCCAAGTCTACTTGGAACCTATCACCTTTGAGATTCTTTAGCTTTTCAGCAAAATTTTCTCCAGGCGGCTGGTCTTCAATGTCATATGTACAATTACTACCCTTAGTGTTGACATGCATGGTAGCTCTAGGAGAAAAATCAGGTGGAGCATTATAATTGCTCACACCCATAGATTGCAGTGTCTATATCAAATTAAGTAAACATTACTACCAATATTGATAAAGTTAGTATTTTTTACACATTTCATTAATTGTGTCAAGTTACACATACCTCCAAAACCCTTTGTTGGATCTCATCATTCATACTTACGCTTATCTCATCCCGGATCTTCTTTGAGAGCTTATCCCGGAGCTCATGTTGCATCTTCTCCTGAAACTCCTGTTGCATCTCTCTCCGAACCTCCTGCAGGATCTCGTGCCGGATGGCCTGAAGTACCTCATCGGAGATCATTCCTAAGGTGGGACATGCAGGTCCTCCATAGTAGTACTTTAGGCCCACACCCCAACAAACAGTGCGGACACGACCAGGGTGCTCTTGTGTTCCAATGGCAGTTGTCAGGATATCCTGACGTCCATGTGGAACAAAAAATCCTTGTGTGATCTGTTCGACCAACTCTTCCTACAACATATATATAAATTTGTCAATTAATACATGGTATGAGAGAATGCATAAGTTGTAAAACAATTACATTGATGAATCGAAAGATTTACTTACAATCCTAGCAGCAACTGAGGCTATGGCCTCAGAGGTATAATCTCCCGATGGCTTTTGTCGGGCCATCAGCCATAGCTCATGACATCCTGGTTCGGGATGAGGCTCATTTAAAACTGAGCATGCTTCATCTCCCAAATCTTCAATCATTTTTTTCAATCTCTCTTCTGCAATGGTCTCCTTAAGCTTTACATAACCCCCAGAGACATTCTGTGGGAGTATAGATTCTTTGCGACATTTTGCTTGCCCTTTTGCCTTTTCGCCTATTACAAATAACACATAACAAATTAAAAATCAATAAAAAATTTAAATTAGCTAGGCCAATTAAAAAACACCCATTGACACTGACCTGAAACTCTTCATCACGTCGGCTCTGGACAAACAACTGCCATGATTCCGCGAAGATATAACTATATTTACCTAATGGCGTTGTGTTGTCATCTTTATCTCCCCCACCAAATACATAAGTCTTGGAGAGCATTGTCTTAAATTGCTTCCAACGCTCCCTTGCATATACAAGTCATTTCTTCTTAAGTTGTTCATCATCAGGAACAATGAAGTTTTGCTACAACAACTACACAATAAAATGGTGGCGTTAGTAAATGAAGCTAAACATAGTTTTTATGTTAATATATAAGCAACAACAATAATTGTGTTAATATTAAATACCATGACATCTTGCCAAATCATGTTCTTGACATTCTTGTGTATACCTTTCCAATTACTTTCATTGATACTAACCTTGCTACGGGCTATATAACCAACATAACTCTTGAACTTCGCCGCATACTGACCACTAGATTGGAAGGTAACATGATCAAACTCAACATGGTACCTCTAACTAGGGGCACGTCTGGCAGTAAAACCAGTCAAAGTCGTGGCACGTCTAGTCCTAGACCTCGTAGGAGAGGAGGATGAAGAATCATCCATGACCTCTTCTCTGTATTACAAGCTCTAATAATCAAGTAATGCCATAAACCATTCACATATAGCAAGATTCATAAGCACTTACTATAGAATGTTAATGCAGAGTAGTGGTGACAGCAACACAGGGCAACTATGTATAAATATCTTGTGTTTATCATTGTTAAGATGAGTTCTCTCTCAAAACCCAATACCATCATATATGCAGAGAATAATAAGTTGTTTTATTTGGAGTTGGAACAAATATGCAGAGCCACAAAGCTTTCACATCTTTGAAGCATGGAGCATAACCATAGAACCACATAACTGAGGCTACATTTGAATGTCACACACTCATATTCAACTTCAAGGTCTCATATGTGTTTATTATATACAATGATGAATCAAACACCCAACAGAAGAACATTCATCGAAAGAAGAAACAGGGAAACTTACGTGTCGATGAACTCACCTGAGAAACAAATACACGCACAAAAGCCAAAGTTGAAGCTGAGAAGACGAGCACTGATGATCGCGAAAGGAAAATCGAAACAGAGAAGAAGATGAGCACTGTCGAATGCGAGCTCTGGCGAACGGTGCTAGGGGAGAAGACGAAACAGAGCCGAATGGGGTGGACGAGAAGGATTAGAACGGTGGCGAGAGAGAGCTTCAAACGACAGCTAGAGAGAATGACGTGAGAGAGAATGAGAAGCTTGGAGACGGTAGAGTACATGCAGCAGCGACAGAGAAACAGTAGGGTAATCTGTATGAGAAGAAGAAGAGCCTGCGTAAAATGAGAATGAGAAGAAGAAAGTAATAAAATCAAAAGAAAAGATATTTAACACCGGTTCTGGAAACACCCGGTGTAGTAAGTGTTCAGTTTAAGGATTTTACACCGATTGGGTTTATAACCAGTGTAATATGTTGGTATTTAACACCGGTTATATAGAACCACGGTGTAAAATGTCTTTAGTTTATAAAAGCCAAGTATTTTACACCGGTTGGTTATATAACCGGTGTAAAAAGTGACGCGATAATTTCAAAATTGCAACCATGTCACTTTTTACACCAGTTAAACGTAAAACTGGTGTAAAAAGTGTAATTCTTTTCCATTTCGTGTGCTAGTGGATGGCGGTGGGTTTCTCTGTTACAGGTTTGGGGTAGGAGTAAAATTTTAGGTTTAGTGGACAATAATACTAACTAGAGCCGCAAAACAGTTATGAGACAAATATTTTTAAATTTTAATAGAACTTTTAAAGGAATCCACGTCATTCGCAAGACATTCGTGAGGGATTCTTTCGTGATATATAGCATAATTATTCATGAAAATGGTTGATAACAAAATAAATCATAAAATAATTGTATGAAGCTTTAAAATTGGGGTAAACCGCCATTGTGCTTCATAAATGTGTGAGGCGCTTTCAATATAGTTCATAAATGCATCAAAATTACAAAAACATCTCCGAATGTGTCTTTCATTCGTTAGTTTGGTCTTCAAATGCGTCTTTCGTTCGTGAGTCAATTTCGACACATGCAAGAACTATAATGATAACGCCTCACACATTTAGGGACTTATTTACCTTTTTGTGTATTACAAAGGAAATAAAGAAAAAATAGAGCAACAAGACGAGAATTGAGGAGGAATGCCTAAGGCATCTTTCAAGGATCCCATGCCACTGGGGGGAGCTCCAAATCCTACGATGCAGAGAAGAGCGCACACCATCTTTAGCTAGGAAGTCAGCACACACATTTGCCTCTCTAAAAATATGAGTGATATGGATCCGTCTATTACCCGCAAGAAAGTCTGTAATCCAGCTCAATAGATCGACGTATGCATGGAAAGCATCGCAATCTCGGTCATGTAGCAGCGTAACCACATCCAAGGAGTCAGACTCGCACCAAATTTGATCATACCCCAGCTCAATTGCAAGACCAATGCCATGAAAAATGCCGAAGAGCTCAGCCAATAGGGGATCCCTAACACCATCGCTACTTAGAGAAACCCTTGATTTACTCGCCCTGGGAAGCTCTAATCAGACCACCCGATCCTATAGTACCAGTATCCTCCAAACAACTACCACCTGTATTAAGCTTGATCCAACCTGCAGGAGGAGGACTCCACCAAGCTAAAAGCCTATCAGCCTGCGAGTTAAGACACTTGGCGAGAAATGAATCAGGGACTCATCATCAGAAGTTTGGATTCGACGGATAACCAGATCTTCACTCCAACGCTAATCCTCAAAGATGAAATTTTGTGTTCCTCCAAAGTCATACCCACTAAACCCCAGCAACAAATAAGATAGCAGCCCTACTACCAGTCATATTCTTAACCCAACGAGCCAGACTCGCACCAAATTTGACCATACCCCAACTCAATTGCAAGACCAATGCCATGAAAAATGTCAAAGAGCTCAGCCAATAGGGGATCCCCAACACCATCGCTACTAGAGAAACCCTTGATTTACTCACCCTGGGAAGCTCTAATCAGTTGATTTACTCACCCTGGGAAGCTCTAATCAGACCACCCGATCCTATAGAACCAGTACCCTCCAAACAACTACCATTTGTATTAAGCTTGATCCAACCTGCAGGAGGAGGATTCCACCGAGCTAAAAGCCTATCAGCCTACGAGTTGAGACGCTTGGCGGGAAATGAATCAGGGACTCATCATGAGAAGTTTGGATTCGACGGATAACCAGATCAACACTCCAACACTAATCCTCAAAGATGAAATTTTGTGTTCCTACAAAGTCATACCCACCAAACCCCAGCAACAAATAAGATAGCAGCCCTACTATCAGTCATCCTAGCGAGCTACATCATTAGCTGAAACGAAGCCTGGATAGGAGAGAAGGTCTAGTCTCATCCACACCTCCCTAGAATGCGGGCAGTCACAAATACACTAGTGAATGTCCTCCTCATTCAAAGAGCATCGCTGGCTGAGAGGGGAGGCTGCGAGGTTGCAGTGATGCCTGTGTTTGATGGTTGGCAGAGCATCTTGACGGCAAAGCCAAAGAAAATGCTAAATATCTTAGCCGAGGCTCCGGCATGCCAAAGCGACTCCATTTGCTTAGATTCTAATTTCTGTGCTTCGCAAGAAGCCAGTGATATGCATAAGCATTCGTGTAGATCCCAGAGTTATTCCCTCCTGAGGTCCATGAGTCGGGATGCGCTCATTCATATGAGCGGAAGGCAGATTTCGGGTGACAATTTGAAGCAGATTTGGGGGAACAATGGTCATCAGTTTATTGACATTCCAACAACAACTCTCACAAACATCGCGGATCCGCAAAACTGGACTTAAATATGTCACCTTACTTAGAATCATAACTCATCACCTTATATAATTGAGATCGGCAAATTAGCTATAGCCAGAATTTAAAAGAATATTAACGCCATGATTTTCTAGTTTAATAAATGGTAAAAACAAATTTTATGGAACGAAATCAAATAATTCACTGTTACAGTGTGACCGTATAAGACTTGGTGCTGAACTTTTTTATGATATATAAGACAATTTTTTCACGCGAACATAAGACAGTTTTAAGTGATAAACTTCAATGAATGAGCTATAGGCCCAAAAGACCAAGTCACTTCTATGGATGTGTAAAACCCATTTAGGAACCTATTTTTGAGCTGCTCCATTGGAGATGGCCTTAGTCCTATTAGATTTAAAAGTATTAGCACGATACTTCTTCAAACGCATTCTCAAACACAATTTCAATTTTGAATGAGAGATGGGCAAACATAATAGCCCGCATTTTTTAAACCCATTCTTAAACATTTTATACAGCGTTATCGTGTAAAAGTGACGAGACACTTCTTACAATTTCAAGAGAGATCAAAACAAAAGTCTGAAGAAATTTGGTGCAGAACTAAAATCTCACTATCCTTTCAATAGATCGCTTTATACACAACCAGATCAGAACAGACGAGAACCACAGGAACACAAAACCAGAACAGATCAGATCAGAACAGAAACTAATAAAATCGAACATCTAGTATAATAGCTGAAGATACATAGTCATAAACGACAACCCAAGATCTAACTTCAGATCTATTCCCTCCAGTTACCACCACCACCACCGCGGGAGTAGCCAGAACCACCATCACCGTATCCGCGGTCCCTGCTACCACCATAACCGCCGCCGCCGCCATAGCCTCCACCACCGCTTCGGTTGTATCCACCTTCCCGACGACCGCCATAGCCACCTCCACCACCACCATAACCGCCTCCGCCATTTCCGCTCCTGCTGCGGTTCTGGGCTTCGTTGACGGTGATGTTACGGCCGTCGATGTCCTGGCCGTTCATCCCTTCGATAGCATCTCTCATGGATTGCTCAGTGGCGAAGGTCACAAATCCGAAACCCCTTGACCTTCCAGTCTCACGATCGTTAATAACCTGAACAGATAAACAAAATTCGCATCAGATCCAAGGAAAAATAACAAGAAAAACAAGAGCCAGAACCGAATAGTAACCGATCAATCTTCGCCTTTGGTTAAAGGAAGAAGATGAACGTACCTATTGGCGTGAGTAGTAATAAAAGAATCATATAGTAACAGAATCAGTAGAATAATAGATCAAGTAACGCAAAGCAAGCAGATCAGAGATCAAAGATCAGAAAGGAATCCGAATCGTGACAGATCCGATGCGAAGCCCTGCATCAAACGGACCTTCGAGTCGATGATCTCGCCGTAAGTAGAGAAGGCTTTCTCGAGGGCCTCGCTGTCGGTGGCCCATGCAAGCCCACCGACGAAGCACCGGTACTCAGTATCAGCGGAAGCCATTGAAATTTGAGAAGATAAAAAGCACAAACCCTGGAATTTGGGACGAAGAGGGAACAAAGGGAAAAGATAACACGAAGATATTTGATACGCCTTACCCAGGGGATCGTTTTATAGCCGAGGATTTCTTAACTAGGGTTACGGCATGGGTTAAACTTAGAGCTGGGTAGAGTTGGCGTGGGAAGATATTTTCAGGTCATGGAGTATATTCTCTCTCGGATATTTTTCTTTTTTCTTTAAAAAAAAAAAAAGAGTTAATTGGCGTGGGAAGATATTTTCAGTAGGGCTGAGCAACAATAGTTGGCCCGAACCGAAACCGAGAAGCCCGTTAAGCCCGAAAAGTAATTGGACGGGTGCTGTCGGGTGTCGGGTGAAGGAAAACGGTCCCTGGTGGTTATGATCCGGCGGGTTCAGATTTGTTGAATATTTTTTGCCGCCGACCAAAACTGACCGCTAATGGGACTCTGTTTTTTAGTTGTGCCTACTGCCAATCACATCTACCTCTCCTCTATTATTGTGCGCCTACATCAATATATTGAGCAGAGCACCGTTGGATTTTAAATGGCTAGTTGTAGGATCGTGACATGGACAAATGAAAGGATGGGATTAAATGTTTTGTGTTTCTTCATTTTTAATTATCATTCATTATTTACTGAAAGTCTCGAGAGTCTCATTCATGGCATTTAATACCATTCGTTTCTAATTTCTAAATATCCTTCGGAAGAAGAAAAGTCACTTCATTTTTAATTACTAGTATCATTTATCAGAAGAAGAAATGGATAATATATAATTTTTTTTTATGGACATAACTTATTTTTTTTACTGTCCGTGAAAAACTTTTTTTTTTACAGAAAACAAAACTTATTTTTTAAGTGCCTTTGAAATGCGAAATAAAAGTCTCAATAAAAATAATAATAATAATTTCATTAGTAAAGTCTTTTTTATGGATAATAGTGAAATTGCATGTGTCTTGCACGGGTACTAATTAATTAAATTAAGTAATAATACACAAAAAATAATCGTTGTCATATACAATATATAATAATAGTTATTAACTTTGTAAATCAAATTAATAATTATTTTATTTTAATTCTAAATATAATAAATGATTATTGATAAAAATAAATGATATATACTTAAAGTCAAATCGACTTTTTAAAACAAAAATAGTCCATAATATTTATTTTAGAACCGGTATATGAGGTTGCACAAACACCTGCTTCTCCACCATTCCTAGTGGTTGATTACATTGCTAATTAAAACAAATTCAAAATATTGCTTTTAGAACAGTTGTATCATCCACTTTTCGTCCATGTAATATGGGTGAAATCTGGTTTTAGTCCCTGCAAAAGTTTATTAAAATTCTCTCCATGTGTCGGTGGTTCTCTCTATTCTTTGAGAAGTTTCTTGTGGTTGCACTGATCGGCGTAGGGATGGAGGCTAGATTGGAAGTAGGGATGGCAACGGGGCGGGGCGGGGACGGGTAGTAGCCCCCCACTACCCGTCCCAATGGATAATTTGCCCTCAAGACGCTTCCCATACTCACATGGTACCAAGTGACAAGTTTTTTTAATCTGATTTTTGAGAATCATGGCACTGGTATCCATGGATACTTAATAAATTCTTAAAAAACACACTTATTTTCAAAAAAAAAATATTTTTTACCTAGATTTCTAGACAAAGTTTCAAATGAGAATTTACAAAATACAACCTCATGCTCATAAATTAAAAAGTTTATGGAAATTACAACCAAATATCTATAAAATATCCAATTAAACAACATCAGGGTCATACCAAAGTGTTAGTACCAACGGTTACACTAATAAAGAATCATCACAAACACAATGTAATTGCAGTTCAATTAATTATCAACTGCTATCCAAAATAGATCATACTATCACTGAATCCACCATGAAATTAAAAAGAGGGGGAAAACAACTATTAGGGTTGTCATTTTATATAGGTTGGGGTATTTAAGTAATTACATATATACGGGTACCCGCAGGCACGAGTAGTATGATACCCACCCCCGCCCCGTTTATACACGGGTAATAAATACCCGCCCCGTTACACCCGTGGGTACCCGTTTAACTGCCCGTTTAAAATCCGTGACGGATTTTACCCATGGATACCCACGGGTACGGTTTTTTTTGCCATCCCTAATTGGAAGGCCTATCTCTGATAGAAGACGATGATGAAGCTTTGTCTTTTCAAGTTGAAGGGCCAGCGGAGGGTTCCGAGGATCTGTAGCTCTGTCTTGTAGGTCGGTTCCTTGCGGACAGGCCTATCAGAACGCATATGGGGAAGGAACGTTTGGCTAGTATTTGGAGCCCGGTTGAAGGAGTTTTTATCAAGGAGATTTCCCCGGGTATCTTCCTATTCCAATTCTATCACCACCTAGATCTTGAGCAAGTTTTGAAGGGTGGTCCATGGAGCTCCGATAACCATCTGTTAGTGTTGGGTCGTTTACACCTAGGGATACCTATCCAAGAAATAGAGCTCAATCATGTGGAATTCTGGGTTCAAGCTCACAACCTTCCCGTTGGATTCATGACTGAAACGGTGGGCAAGTCGCTGGCGAAGTTTATAGGCGAATTTGTAGAATATGATCTAGCCAATAATACCAATATTTGGCGTAGTTACATGCGCCTTAGAGTCCGGGTGGATGTCCATCAGCCACCTAAAAAAGAAAGGAAGGTACGCAAAGCTGGGAAAGACTAATGCATGGTCAAATTTTGATATAAACAGCACAGGATATGGGGGTCAATCAACTCCGCAGTCAACGCCTAATTTTGTGTTCGCGGTGAATCAGGGCTCTTATGTGGCTACTAATGTATCTAGTCGTATAAATGGGCAAGATGCGGAGGGAAAGAGTATCATGAGATTTTGTGGTGGGACCGGGCCAGTATTTAAAAGCGCACAATCAACTGATATGGTGAATCCTAGCCAACTGCATATTAAAAGGCATGCTATTATGGGATCCAATCAAATAGAATCTTCTATCTCTAACCCACACGCTCCAATATTTTAGGAGGTTAACTCTGAGCTAGCGTCCTCTACACTTTCAATTACTAACAGTAATGGAGGCAAGAAAAGGCAACGTAAGGAAGTCAACCACGATGAGGACAATTTACAATCTTCGGATAATATTGGAGAAACAGAATCTAATGGAGCTGGAGGTGATATTCTTGTTAATGGTCATTTTTTATTGGCAGGCCCTGGCTCCCAGGCCTGCCAGGGGCAATGAGTATTTTGTGTTGGAACTGTCAGGGCCTGGGTAACCCGAGTGTTGTTCTAGCTCTTCGTAACCTCGTTCGGGTGCACTGACCGTACATTATTTTTCTTATTGAAAAATGGGTGCAAGCTAAAAAAATTGAATCTTTGAAGAATAGAATTGGTTTTGACAATTGCCTCGCTGTTGAGCGGGAAGGGTGAGGTGGTGGTATAGCAGTGTTGTGGAGAAATACTATGGATTGTTCGGTTATTAATTATTCCCTGCATTATATCAACCTAGAAGTCCGAGACCCAGAGAAGGGTTGTTGGCGGCTTACCGGGTTCTATGGTCTACCAAGAAGTTCTCAGAGAAGAGAGTCTTGGGACTTGCTCAGAAATCTTAATACTATGTATTCCCATCCATGGTGTATCATTGGAGACTACAATGATATTCTCTCAGCTAATGATAAATGTAGTCGAGTCGAGAGACCAAACTGGTTGATCAATGGGTTTAGAGGAGCGGTTGAAGAATGTAATCTTGTGGATATTCCTATGGAAGGTTACCCCTTCACGTGGGCTAAAAGTAAAGGCACAGAACACGCGGTAGAGGAACGACTTGATAGGGCACTCGTTAACCCGGATTGGATGGACCGATTCCCACAAGCTAGGCTCCATATTTTGCTAGCCTCTGTTTCAGATCACGCCCTACTTCTTCTTAATACTAAAGTTGTGATCAAAAACAGGTTTCACAGGCGCTTCAAATCCGAAAACGCGTGGCTCAAAGAGGAGGGTTTGGACAAAATAGTGACTGACACTTGGTGTAAGGAGGGTGCAGCTGATGTAATTTCCAAGCTACATGTGTGCACTGGGCATTTAGAGGAGTGGGGTTAAAAAACTCATATCAAACCTTCAGAATGACATTGCTGCTACAAAGAATGATCTCGAGTTGTTACGCCCGCGTTCAGATATGGAAGGTGTCCACTTATTTCAGGCAGCTCGCAAGCGACTCAACAAGTTGCTGGCCCAAAAGGAAGCCTTTTGGAGGTAGCGTGCTACGACCTTTTGTCTTGAGGGCGGTGATCAGAATACCAAGTTTTTCCATAGATCTGCTACCCTGCGCAAGCAGAGAAATCGTATCACGAAGCTTTTTGACAGCAATGGTCATATGGTATCCACACAGGCTGAGTTATGTGGGGTCGCTAGGAATTATTTTGAGGATTTGTTTCATGGTCAACAAGGCGTGTATGACCCTGTTATTCAAGCAATCCGACCGTGTGTGGCTAATGAGGATAACCATATGTTATGTGCACCTTTCACTGAGGGTGAATTTTATGATGCCATCAATCGAATGCATTCGGACAAAGCTCCTGGTCCAGATGGGTTGAACCCAACTTTCTATCATCACTTTTGGGGTCTCTGTGGACCTGAGATTATTCATGCTTGCTGTGCTGGCTAGAGTCAAGTTCCTTTCCAGCTTCACTCAATGATACCAATGTTGTTTTCATTCCTAAGTGCGATAATCCACAATCTATGAAGGATCTACGACCAATTTCCTTATGTAATGTCTTGTATAAAATAGTTTCTAAAGTCTTAGCTAACAGGCTTAAAAAAATTTTACCCAAGTGCATTTCTGAGGAGCAGTCTGGCTTTGTTGCAAGTAGATCCATCTTGGATAATGCTCTTGTAGCCATTGAAACTATTCATTATATGAAGTGTAAGCAAGCAGGCAGGTTTGGTGAGATAGCTCTGAAGTTGGATATTAGTAAAGCCTACGACCGTATTGATTGGGGTTATTTGCGTGCCATTTTAACAAAAATGGGCTTTGATAGTAGGTGGATTAGCTGGATAATGCAATGTGTAGAGACGGTCACAAACTCTGTCATAGTGAATCATGAGCCTATTAGTCCTATTGTTCCAGGGAGAGGTCTACGGCAGGGAGACCCATTATCCCCATACCTCTTTATTCTTTGTGTGGAGGGTCTCACGGCCCTCATCCATCAAGCGGAGCGTAGTGGCGACATTCATGGAATTAAAATGTGTAGAGGTGTTCCAATCATCTCTCACCTCCTTTTTGCTGACGATTATTTTTTGTTTTTCAGGGCTTATGAGCAAGAAGTATCTAAAATGAAGAGCATAGTACTTACTTATGAGCAAGCATCAGGTCAAGCTCTTAATTTCTTAAAGACTAAAATATTTTTTAGCAGGAATGTAGATCACGATACTCATTCTCGTCTAGCTTAAACTTTTGGAGTAATACCTGTCTTGGCACTGGGAAATATCTGGGCCTTCCTTCTATGGTGGGTCAGAGTAAGATGGCCACTTTTCGGTATATCAAAGATAAGGTTTGGCGTAGGCTTCAATCTTGGCGTGGCAAAGCACTCTCTCGGGCGGGGAGAGAAATCCTTCTCAAGTCGGTTGTTCAAGCAATTTCAGCCTATGCTATGTGTATCTATCTTCTGCCTCCATCCCTAGCTGACGAGATTGAGAAAATGATGAACTCCTTCTGGTGGGGTTCGAATGTGAATACTGGTGGTGGTATTAAGTGGCTCTCTTAGGAGAAATTGACTTGTATGAAAGCTCATGGGGGAATGGGATTCCGCCATCTAGAATCCTAAAATTTAGCAATGGTCGGGAAGCAAGGGTGGAGACTTATGTCTAACCCCAATGCTCTAGTGTCGTGCCTATTCAAAGCCAAATATTACCGTCAAGGGTCCTTCTTGGAGGCCGGTCTCGGCAATAGACCATGTTATGCTTGGAGAAGCATTAAGAGCTCTCAGACATTACTAAAGGAAGGGTGTAGATGGGTGATTGGAGATGGAACGAATATCCAGTTTTGGGGTGAGCCTTGGGTTCGTCATGAGCACATGCTCTACTTACCTATTCCTTTGGATCCCTCACTGTTGGACTTGCGGGTGAGTCATTTTATCTCTCAAGATAATGTAACGACCCGTTTCAGGACCGCTACCGAGCTCAACATACCGAGCTCGAGTTACCGAGCTCAACACACCGAGCTCAAGATACCCTGTATGCGATGTGTTTTAAAATGATACTCTTGTGCCCTTTTAGGAAAGTACGGTCTACATATATATTTTTTTTATAAGACCAGCTCGTGCACATCAGAGTAATTACAGCTTTTCAAAACATGGTGCAACTAAGACACAAGACTTAAGTCCTAAATAACAACGCGCAGGTAACAAGTACATACTTATATATACAAGATATAAAAAGTGCATACAAAAAGACAGAGTAATAATGTACAAAGAAAATACACCTAAGGTATGACGACTTCAAAAGAGCAATCATACCCTGGGGGTACTTCCGGCAGACACCCACGCAGGGGCTGCTCCAAAAGTAAAACCACCAGTCTACCCTGTGCTCAAAATGACAAAACATCACCCGTCCCAAACTAGTCACAGCCACTATACACAAAAGTCATATTACAGCTACCCCAACAAACATAACATAAACAAAGCCAATCACGACAAATAGAGGTCGTCGCCCTGATCCTCGTCGAGCTCCTCCTTGCCATCATCTGTCGCCGAGTTCCTCGCACTCGACATCGCCTGGGTAACCATCATGGATTGAAGGTACCACGGAAAGTGGTCAACTTCTCAAAGAATTCAAGATAATTAAGGCATAAAGAAATAAGTAAACAACAAAGTATAACATTCACCAAACGTGACCTTGACCATCTCACTCTAAACTCGAGTCTTATTAGAATATCGCCACCGGTGGTCCATCCCCAAATCGACGCAATAGGTAAACTACCGTGGTCCAACCCCAAACCGATACCATACATTAATCAGCAGGTCCAACCCCAAACTGATAATGCGACGCCTAGTCAATCTCCCGTAAACAAAAGGGGACCTAGCACCCTTAGTTATCCGGGTCACGGCTCAAAAACGTCATACGACTCGCCTAGCTCTCTCACTCGATGATTAGCTCGCCGCAGTCAAGGAGTGACACATAAAATTACTTGATCACATATCAAATAAAGAGCATGCTTAACATGAAGAAAACGCAATCCAATCATTTAAGCAATAAAACAATCCTTACATAATAACATAAAAACAGAGTCCTAGAATGTTTGGAAGTGCCCTTACGCATAAACATATAAAATAAAGCCTTAATAATGTCTAAGAGTTGCCCTTATCAACTCCAAGCTAACGCCGCTCGACAACGACCTCAACACGGTGTCTTCAAACGAGCTCGACAACGACTCCTCTCACTCGATCTCGACACGCACGGCTCTTAGTCGACCTCGGTTTCGTGATCTCGTACACCCTGATTTCCTTGCCGCACGATCTCGGAAATCACACTGCCTAATACGAGCACAACTTAGTTCTATCTATGGGTTCTAATAACACTTAGCTCTCATTATCCCAATCTTAACCACAACCCAAGTAAGCATTAAAACTTAAGAACTTAAACAAATACAACCAGAATTCAAACATTACAAAATAACTCCTTTTCTCTAAAATTTTGTTAAAAACTTTTTTTTTCATACATCACCAGACAAAGCCATTTTTCCTAAGTACTAATTAAAGCTTAAAATCAAGTAATACCTTAAGCACAACTTAATCAAAATCTAAGTTTATATTTCTTAAAAATATTTTCTTCATGGTCCAGCAAATAAAATAAGACCATAACCACTTATGTTAAAATTTAAAACTCAAAAGAAATCAACACAAGCCAAGTAGGGAGGGTTTTGGGCGCTACTTACTTGCAGGAAAACAGAGGAAACAATTTGTTTTTCAAGCTCAAATAAATGGTTAGAAAGGTAGGTAATGTCATGAAGAAGAAAACCTATCAATATGATATGAGTTGAAAGCATAAAAACTAGCTAAAATAGAGAGAAGAAGTGGCGCTAATAAAGAACATGAAGAGAACTAAAATTCTATTTTTCATACCTCCACAGATGGTCGAGATGGTGATATAGGTCGAGGAGATGATAAGGAACAAGGTTGATGAGGAAGGTCTGTTCAAAAACTCTTTGAAACTCAAGTTTCTTCAATGGAAGTTTGGAGAAGAGGAGGAAACTGGGAGAAGAAGAAAGAAGGAAATAGAAAGTGAGGATTTGAGGCGGCTGATCGTGATATTTATGTACAGCTGGTGGAAACAGTTTGGTCTTATCTCCCTTAAATATCTCTTAAACAATAATTAATTAATTACAAGAAAACCATTTTAAATGAATTTATCTTTCATAAAACCACAAATAAGCGACACCTGGATTTTAAAGTAAGATATTAATCCAAACAACAAGTCTACCCCATCTAATCTGTCCTCTCTCATAATCACAACAAAACATACTACTTAACACTACATAATATTCGTAAAAATACGAGTGTTATCATCTCGACACGATGTCGACCAGGGTGCTTGTGCAAGCGCACAAGGCTCTAACACGAGTTCGTGCACGCGGCCTCCTCAGATCGACATGCGACCTCCTCATTTCGATGCAGCGACCTCATCACCGACATATGACCTTGGCACGCGATCTTGGCACGGGATCTCGCCACGAGGTCTTAGCACGAGGTCTCGACACGATGTCCTAATACGAGGTCGATCTCGTCCTCATGTGTTACAATCTCTCCTCTAAAAAATTTCACATCGAAATTGCAAATAAGTTACTTACCATGAAAAAGTTCAGTGGTACCGAAGTCTTCATCTTCTCTTCCAGCTCCCAAGTCGCATCTCGGTCTTTCGATCCCACACAACTTTGACAAGTTGAATCTCTTTGTTCCGCGAATCGCTTGGCTTTCCGCCAACGATCTCGCTGGTGATGCTTGAAGGATAAGTCGCCCTCGCTTGGATCACATCCGGTTCGATGACATGAGAAGGGTCGGAAATATATTTTCGTAACTGTGAGACGTGGAAGACATCATGTATGTTCGACAAGAAGGGTGGCAAGGCAATCTGATATGCCACTGGACCAATACGACGAAGAATCTGATAAGGTCCAATAAATTTAGGGGTAAGTTTCTTGGATTTGATCGCTCGACTAACTCCAGTAGTGGGGGTAACTCTAAGAAATACATGCTCTCCTTCCTCGAACTCGAGTGGTCGACGTCCTTGGTCTGCATAACTCTTCTGTCGACTTTGAGACGTTCGCATCCTGTCTCTGATCAAAAGGATCTTCTCCGTAGTCTGCTGGATCATATCTGGTCCCACAACAGAACTCTCGCCATCCTGGTACCAACAAAGAGGCGTCTGACACTTCCGTCCATACAGTGCTTCAAAAGGTGCCATTCCAATACTTGCATGGAAACTGTTATTATAGGTGAACTCCACCAATGGTAAGACGTCGTCCCAACTTCCTCGGTGATCTAAGGTACACGCTCGCAACAAATCATCAAGCGATTGGATCGTTCTCTCAGTTTGACCGTCGATGCGGGGATGATATGCCGAGCTATGCTTGAGCTCGGTTCCCATCGCTTCTTGCAATTCCCTCCAAAAATGAGACGTGAACTTCGGATCTCGGTCCGACACGATCGAAGAGGGTATACCATGTAGTCGTACTATCTCCGCGATGTAGATCTCGGTCAGTTTTTCCACGTTGTATGTCGACCTCACCGCAAGAATGAGCAGATTTGGTCAATCGGTTGACGATCACCCAAATCGAATCATTCTTCTTCTGCGTCTTGGTAAACCTACAACGAAATCCATGGAAATACTATCCCATTTCCATCCGAGTACGTCGGCGATTGTAGCATTCCGCGGTCGTTGGTGCTCCACCTTCGGCTTTCGACACGTTAAACACGGCTACGTACTCGGCCACTTGCTTCTTCATTCCGGACCACCAAAAATGCTTCTTTAAGTCTTGATACATCTTCGTAACTCCTGGGTGAATACTAAAATTGCTCTTATGCGCTTCGTCAAGTATTAACTTTCACCCGCCACATTAGGTACACACACTCGGCCATTGCACCTTAAAATGTTGTCCGCTCCGACTTGGAATTCGCCGCTTTCCACTTGCGCTTATCAATCGGACCTTTTCTTGCAGGAGCTCGTCATGAACTCGCTGGTCTCGGATCTCGCCCAACAATCTGTTAGAAATGGTAAGCATACCAAATCTCGGTTTCCTGGTGAAACTTCCACATTCAACCTCAAGTCTCTAACTTCTCGAGCATCTCCAACTCCTTGATCATCATTGTTGAGGCTAAAACGCTCTTTACGCTCAATGCATCCGCTACTACATTAGCCTTACCGGATGGTATTCCAACGTAAAGTCGTAGTCCTTGAGAAATTGGCCCATCTGGCCGACGCATGTTGAGCTCCTTCGATCGAACAGTACTTCAAGCTCTTGTGATCGCCGAAACGATGAAGAGTGCTCCCATAAAGATAGTGCCTCCATATCTTCAGCGAAAAAACCACCGCTGCCAGCTCCAAATCGTGAGTAAGGTAGTTTCTCTCGTGGATCTTAAGCTGTCTTGAAGCATAAGCTACCACTTTCCGATGTTGCATTAGCACGCATCCCAAACCCTGGTGTGACGCATCACAATACACCTCGTAAGGCTCTTCTGCCGAGGCAAAATCAACACAGCGCCGTTGTCAAAAGCTCCTTCGTCTTTGAAACCGGATTCACACTCCTCGGCCCAGGCAAAGGTTGATCTTTCCTCGTAAGTCGTAAGAGGCGCGACAATCTTCAAAACCTTCAATGAATCTTCGATAATAGCCTGCCAAGCCAACAAAACTTCTCATCTCGGTAACCGTCTTCGGCTGTTCCCACGCTAACACAGCCTCAATCTTAGTTGGATCCACAGCTATCCCTTCTTTGGAAATCACGTGTCCAAGAAAATTCACCTCTTCAAGCCAAAATTCACACTTGGATGAGTTCGCATAAAGTTGCTTCTCGCAATATCCGTAGTACTCGACGTAAGTGTTCTTCGTGCTCTTCTCGGTTCTTGAATAGATCAATATGTCGCCGATGAACACTACAACGAATCGATCCAAAAACGAATGGAAAATCCTATTCATATAGTCCATAAACACAGCTGGCGCATTTGTCACTCCAAACGGCATCACTAAGTACTCATAATGCCCATACCTAGTCCTGAACGCTGTTTTGGAGACATCTTCCGCCTTCACGCGAATCTGATGGTAGCCCGACTTCAAGTCTATCTTTGAAAACATCGCCGCTCCACGAAGTTGATCCATCAAGTCATCAATACGTGGTAACGGATACCGGTTCTTCACAGTAGCCTTGTTGAGTTGACGATAGTCTACGCACAGTCTGGATCGTCCATCCTTCTTCTTGACCAACAACACTGGAGCTCCCCACGGTGACACGCTCGGTCGTATGAATTGCTTTGACTCCAAATGCTCAATCTGGGACTTTAGTTCCTTCATCTCGGCAGGGGACATCCTGTAGGGCGCTATTGAAATAGGTCTGTCACTGGAATCAGTCGATGGAGAACTTCGACCTCCAGACCGGTGGTAACCTGGCACGCCTTGAAAACGCCCTCAAAGTCACACACCAGCGATACATTCTTCACTTCGACCGGCCGGGAAACTTACGAACTAGCGGATACATGTATTCCCTAGTTCCTTCTTTCAAAGAAACTCCAATACGCTCAAGAGAAAGATAATTGGAAACTCCAAGGTCCGGAAAAATTACAGTTTTACGGCACACCAAGAGGACATGGTGGTATGACAACCAATCCATCCCGAGGATGACATCTAAGCCCTTAAGAGGCAAATAAACCAAATTGACCACAAACTTTCTACTCAATAACCAATACACAATTAAGACATGCGGTGTTGGTAACTAAGGTTTTAGCAAATTGGGTCGTGAACTACCAATTTGAGCAGAAAGCGATCACAATGATTCAAATGGTTCACACAATCGAAGAAATAAAGGAATGGGTTGCACGAATCAAAGAGAACGGATAAGGGTTTACCCTCTATCTCACATTCGCCTTGGATAAGATCATCACCTTGCTCGCTTCCTCGCCGCTCATGCGAGAAGACTACGCCTTTAGCTACTGACGCTTCTCTTTTGCCTTCGCGCATGCATCACGGTTCGACTTTAGGTGTGGGACAATCCTTGGCAAAATGCCCTGGCTTCCTACAGTTGTAGCACACATCCTCCTTCTGAGCACAATTATTCGCATAATGTCCCGTCTTTCCACAACGGAAACAAGTCACCTCGACGCTAGTCTGACTTCCACTCGCCTCCTGGGTCATCGGACGACATCGCCCTCTATTGTTGTTGTTCCCCGAGGTCTACTGTAAGGCTTCTTAAGTTGCTTTCCTTTACGTGCAAGTCTCTCGCCCCAGCCCCGAGGTCTCATTGGTCCACCTGGGCGGTCTTCTTCTTGTGGCTTTACTCCTTCTACCTCGACACAGCGATCTATCAGCTCTTGGAGGTTTCGAATCCTCAATGATACCACTGACTTCTGGATATCAAATCTCAGACCTCGTTGGAACCTCTCACTTAACCATCTTTGGTCAGCTCGGTCACTAAATGGACTGAAGTACCTTGCCAGTGACTCGAACTTGGCTGCATACTCGGACACTGTCGAGCTGCCTTGTTGTAGTTGAAGAAACTCTTGCTCCTTCTCAGCTCGTGCAGTATCTGGGAAGTATTTGTCCAAGAACCTTTCACGGAAAAGCTCCCATGTCATCTCACGACGTTCTGCTATAAATGTTTGCTTCACTCCTCTCCACCAATATTCTGCATCTCCCAGTAGCAGATAGGTGGCGTAGTCTACCTTTACATTGTTCGGGCAATGGAGTGCCTCGAAGATCTTCTCGATCTCTTGCATCCAAAGATCAGCTTTATCTGGATTTGGCTCACCGTAGAACTTCGGTGGATCATGCTTCCTAAAGTCTGCCAATCCTCTAGCTTCAGCATTTCGCTCTGCTCGCTGTTCTTTGCCGCAAGTTCTGCTGGGTCAACGCTGCCGTCTGTTGAGCCATCGCGTTAGACTGTTGAGTTGCAGCAGCTGATTGCTGAGCCATGGTCGCAGCCATCTCGGTCATAGCTTGAATCGCTCGTTCCATGTCGACGTTCTCAGGTACAGCCGTTGTATCCCTACGAGGTGGCATTAGATTCCACAAAGTTCAAAACCCTGTCAGAATCTCACAACAAGGATGTGTTAAAACACACTGCTTCAATCAAGAAACAGTTCAAACAATTTTTTTTCAAGCAATAAGTGCTTCACTTAATCAAACAGCAATCAACATAGTGCAATTAGGTACCCAACACATATATATATATCCCGACACAGTGACCAGTCCAAATTTCCTATGCACAGCTCAGTCAGAACCGAACTGCTCTGATACCAACATTGTAACGACCCGTTTCCGGACCGCTACCGAGCTCAACATACCGAGCTCGAGTTACCGAGCTCAACACACCGAGCTCAAGATACCCTGTATGCGATGTGTTTTAAAATGATACTCTTGTGCCCTTTTAGGAAAGTACGGTCTACATATATTTTTTTTTTATAAGACCAGCTCGTGCACATCAGAGTAATTACAGCTTTTCGAAACATGGTGCAACTAAGACACAAGACTTAAGTCCTAAATAACAACGCGCAGGTAACAAGTACATACTTATATATACAAGATATAAAAAGTGCATACAAAAAGACAGAGTAATAATGTACAAAGAAAATACACCTAAGGTATGACGACTTCAAAAGAGCAATCATACCCTGGGGGTACTTCCGGCAGACACCCACGCAGGCTGCTCCAA
Organism: Calophaca sinica; assembly: GCA_037113605.1. Classification (NCBI taxonomy): domain Eukaryota; kingdom Viridiplantae; phylum Streptophyta; class Magnoliopsida; order Fabales; family Fabaceae; genus Calophaca; species Calophaca sinica. The sequence continues at coordinate 73,793,771 of CM073734.1, forward strand.
AAGTAAAACCACCAGTCTACCTCTGTGCTCAAAATGACAAAACATCACCCGTCCCCAAATCGGGTCACAACCATTGTACACAAAAGTCATATTCTGACTACCCCAACAAACATAACATAAACAAAGCCAATCACGACAACAGAGGTCGTCGCTCGATCCTCGTCGAGCTCCTCCTCGCCATCATCTGCCGCCGAGTTCCTGCGCACTCGACATCGCTGGGTAACCATCATGGATTGAAGGTACCACGGGAAAGTGGTCAACTTCTCAAAGAATTCAAGATAATCCAGGCATAAAGAAATAAGTAAACAACAAAGTATAACATTCACCAAACGTGACTTGACCATCTCACTCTAAACTCGACTCTTATTAGAATATCGCCATTGGTCCATCCCCAAATCGACGCAATAGGTAAACTACTGGTCCAACCCCAAACCGATACCATACATTAATCAAGGTCCAACCCCAAACCGATAATGCGACGCCTAGTCAATCTCCCGTAAACAAAAGGGGACCTAGCACCCTTAGTTATCCGGGTCACGGCTCAAAAACGTCATACGACTCGCCTAGCTCTCTCACTCGATGATTAGCTCGCCGCAGTCAAGGAGTGACACATAAAATTACTTGATCACATATCAAACAAAGAGCATGCTTAACATGAAGAAAACGCAATCCAATCATTTAAGCAATAAAACAATCCTTACATAATAACATAAAAACAGAGTCCTAGAATGTTTGGAAGTGCCCTTACGCATAAACATATAAAATAAAGCCTTAATAATGTCTAAGAGTTGCCCTTACCGAACTCCAAGCTAACGCTGCTCGACAACGACCTCAACACGGCTGTCTTCAAACGAGCTCGCCTACGCCTCCTCTCACTCCATCTCGACACGCACGGCTCTTAGTCGACCTCGGTTTCGTGATCTCAGACACCCCGATTTCCTTGCCGCACGATCTCTGAAATCACACCGCCTATCTGAGCACAACTTAGTTCTATCTATGGGTTCTAATAACACTTAGCTCTCATTATCCCAATCTTAACCACAACCCAAGTAAGCATTAAAACTTAAGAACTTAAACAAATACAACCAGAATTCAAACATTACAAAATAACTCCTTTTCTCTAAAATTTTGTTAAAAACTTTTTTTCATACATCACCAGACAAAGCCATTTTTCCTAAGTACTAATTAAAGCTTAAAATCAAGTAATACCTTAAGCACAACTTAATCAAAATCTAAGTTTATATTTCTTAAAAATATTTTCGTCATGGTCCAGCAATTAAAATAAGACCATAACCACTTATGTTAAAATTTAAAACTCAAAAGAAATCAACACAAGCCAAGTAGGGAGGGTTTTGGGCGCTACTTACTTGCAGAAAACAGAGGAAACAATTTGTTTTTCAAGCTCAAATAAATGGTTAGAAAGGTAGGTAATGTCATGAAGAAGAAAACCTATCAATATGATATGAGTTGAAAGCATAAAAACTAGCTAAAATAGAGAGAAGAAGTGGCGCTAACAGTAACATGAAGAGAACTAAAATTCTATTTTTCATACCTCCACAGATGGTCGAGATGGTGATATAGGTCGAGGAGATGATAAGGAACAAGGTTGATGAGGAATGTCTGTTCAAAAACTCTTTGAAACTCAAGTTTCTTCAATGGAAGTTTGGAGAAGAGGAGGAAACTGGGAGAAGAAGAAAGAAGGAAATAGAAAGTGAGGATTTGAGGCGGCTGATCGTGATATTTATGTGCAATTTGGTGGAAACAGTTTGGTCTTATCTCCTTAAATATCTCTTAAACAATAATTAATTAATTACAAGAAAACCATTTTAAATGAATTTATCTTTCATAAAACCACAAATAAGCGACACTGGATTTTAAAGTAAGATATTAATCCAAACAACAAGTCTACCCCATCTAACTGGCCCTCTCTCATAATCACAACAAAACATACTACTTAACACTACATAATATTCGTAAAAATACGAGTGTTATCATCTCGACACGATGTCGACCAGGGTGCTTGTGCAAGCGCACAAGAGCTCTAACGAGTTCGTGCGCCTCCTCCTCAGTTCGACATGCGACCTCCTCAGCTCGGTACGCGACCTCATCAGCTCGACATATGACCTTGGCACGCGATCTTGGCACGAGATCTCGTCACGAGGTCTTGGTACGAGGTCTCGATACGATGTCCTAATACGAGGTCGATCTCGTCCTCAGGTGTTACAGATAACAAGCGCTGGAATGAAGCACTAATTAGGCAATACCTGACACATGAAGAGGCAGAGGCGGTGCTGCAAGTTCCTATTCTTCCATCTGTCAGGCTGGACCGTTTGATATGGGGATCAGATAACAAAGGCTTATTCATAGTCAAATCTTCTTACAAGCTATGCATGATAAAGTTGCTGCAAACGAATCATTTAAGGGCCCCAGGAGAGTGGAATTTAATCTGGAAGTTGCGGGTTCCACCGAAAGTGAAAAGCTTCGCTTGGAGGCTGTGCAGAGGGTGTGTTCCAACTAGAATCTGGCTTCAATCTAAGCGAGTTGATTGTCCACCTAACTGTGTAATTTGCGACCTTGACTGGGAGACCGAGTGGCATGCCTTTTTTGTTTGTCCTGACAGCGTGAGATGTTGGCGCACTGCTGATTTGTGGCACACCATTGATCAGCTCATGCCTAATTGTCAGTCCGTGGCGGAGTTAGTGTTCCAAGTCCTATCTGTGTTAGACACCCAAAGCCAAATGGACTTCACTGTGATATTGTGGAGCTTATGGTTGAAGAGAATGAGAAACTGTGGAATGCCAAGACATAAACGGTTACTGATGTTCTATATCGTGCCAAGATGTTCCTTGATGACTGGCTTCATGCTAGGAAGAGAAACAAGGTGAGCACACAGCCGTCTATGGAACCGCCAAAGTGGTCCAAGCCGCCGGCCGGGAGCATTAAGTGTAATATTGGCGCTGCGTTCTTTGCTCAACAGAATCTTACTAGCTATGAGTTATGTCTTCAGGATGAGGATTTTTCTTGGAGGCTAAAACTGCTTGGTTTGGCCCGTGTCTCCTAGTGAGAGAAGGGGAAGCCACAGCTCTTCTCACTACACTCCAATGGACGTCAGACATGGGTTTGGATCATATAATTTTCGAGCTTAATGCTAAAGTAGTGGTGGATAGTGTCAACACTAATGGTGGGGATGTGTGAGAGTTTGGTTCCATAATTACCGCTTGTAGAGAAGCCCTCCTAAGTAGACAAAATTGCTTAGTGATTTTTGTAAAGCGGCAAGTAAATACTATTGCTCATGCACTAGCAAGGGCGGCTGTATCTATGCCTTGTTTCTATAGTTTTGATTTTGTTCCTTATTGTGTTGCTTCTATTATTGCTAATGAAATGATATAAGCTTATTTTGTAAAAAAAATGATATATAATTTAAAATAACTAAGTCATTTAAGAAAATGTATTTCTGATTGTTAATGACAATTAATTGAGATAATGTAATAATGACTATCTTAAAATAATGATAATTAAAAATAATTTTTGTTTTAGGCTAAAAAATAGATGAATATAGAGATGACACGTGACATAATCCTACGAGGCAAAACTCCATTTTATATAATACAGTAAAAGTAAATCTTCTTATGTTTCAAAAGTTAAAATATAAAAAAAAGTGCCAAAAAAATAAAAAAAAATATTTAAAATTTAATAATGATATTTATTTATGTTTAGATAATTTACCAAATATGACATGATTTGTTATCGTTTAGTTTAATTGTAAATAAATGAATTATTTTATCCTTTGTTAACTTTTTGATATTTTTTTTTTGGTAATGATCTCTTTTTTTGGTAATGAGTTAACTTTTTTGATTTACCTGCTATAAAAGGCAATAAGGTAAAATAATAAAATGAAAATTCTATTTTATGAAAAGTTCCAAATATAAAATTAACTTTACGATTTGATTCAAATGTGGCTTCTTATGATAAATTTTAAATATAATCATTAAGCTTAAAATTAAGTCTTATTAATTATTTTTTTTGGCAATCATTACCGTAATAAATCATAGGATAGCATTAGCGATCCTTTATAATTCAAAAATGAAATACATGGGTGCAGTTCTTATTCCTAAGATGGATAATTTTTTGCCTGAGGTTATAATTTTTTTTACATGATATTTATTTTTTGTTGTTAAATATAATTTTTTTTGTTATGAGATACAATAATTTTTATACAGAGATTGTTTGTGAGGTTTCGTAAAATGATTCAGATCCTAAATAAAGTCTTTATATCTTTCTTTTAAAAAAATTAAAAAATTACTTATATAGGTATATAAAAAAAGAAGAACTGCCTTAAATAAAAACTATTTAATCAACCATAATTGAAGCATTATCTTTGGATAAATGTACGTAGAAACCCATACTCTGATATTTGCATGTAAAGTTTTGTGAATTCTTCATGTGATAATATAGGTATTAAAAGTTTTTCATTACTCCGTATTTTCAATTTTAAGTGTATTATTTGAGTTAGGTGTTACATTTTCATAATATTAGAGCAATTCGATTCTAACCAGATTGTGGGGTTAGGTTGTTGAGACCGGTCGTGTCTAGTTAGACCCACAGGGTACCTATGTTTAGAAGTTGGGTATAATGTCCGATTTATGAGTTAATGTATTGTATGTGAGTTGAGAAACAATAATAACTAATCTGACTATTTATAACATGTTTGATAAGTGCTTTGTATATCATATGAATGCGAGCTTGTGACATCCCAAGGAACGAAAATAGGAAAAGAAATATTTAGGAAAGTACTAATATGATGAAAATAGACTAAAAAGGATTTAAAAGGACAAAAATGCCCTTAAGAAGTTGAGAAAGTTCTAGAAAACCCTAGAAATAAAAAATCTAGATATTTTTGGAAAACCACCATCGCGACGCGAGGGGCCCAAAAGAGAATGGCATCGCGACGCGATACACCATCTGCCAACGTCACCACTGGTCCACTGACACGTGTAAAGGAAGAACGAGGATCGCGACGCGACGGAGTCTGTGAGAGGAGCCCGTCGTGACGCGATGGACCAATTTTGCCTATAAATAGCGCCCTCCCCTACCCTCAAACCACCTTTCTCCCAAGCTTCAATTGGAGGACGCGGGGAGTAGCTTCGAAGGCTATGCAGGGGTACGGGCGACGGCAGTCTTCTAGTCAGGTATGGGGAGATCTGGACTCTATACACTAGGGATAGTAGGAATATGGTAGATGTAGAATAAGGAAGTAGGGTGACCCAAAGCCCTACTAGGGGTTGATTCCCCAACACCCTGGGAGGGGTGTTGAGACTACGACTGCTAAGGATAGTAGTCGTCAGTCCATCAACCATAGGAATAACTTACTAATATGTGAAAACCCTAGGATAGACGACTTATGATTGTTTTATAATTGTGTGCGCTTATTGATAATGTGTCAGTAGCAGGTCGCCTGAGCGACGCAAGGTTTAACTCATATGTTGATAACTGATGAGTGATGTTGACTGTTTAATGGTTTAACTATTGTTGATTTATTATATATTTACGCTGCAATTATGATGTGGGGAAGATAACGAATAAATTGTAAATGCTAGTTGAGATGATGAATAATGATGAGCTAATAGGTACCGAGTAACAAATAATCATATGCATAACTGTGCTGCAATCCACCACCATGCACATAGGCTGTTTATGAGGTTAGGTACTAGAGTGCGGGTATGATGCAGTCAGTACAGGACACGCTGGTCCTTGACGATAGTCTGGGCCCGACAAAAGTCTACAGGTGACCAATGGTTTGGCCGCCATTGTGTCGGGACGTCGGGTAGCCTGGTCATTCTGACGGGGTACTGTTGTATCACTGTCCATAGTGTTGATCTCGAGTGTCGTTCTGACACCTATTCTTATCAACCGAAATTGGGGAGTAGGGATGCACTCTTAGGGGTACGATGAGCGGGATATGAGGATGGACAACTGACTTAACCTGCCCATCACAGGCTGGTGGGAGGTATCTATTAACTCTAAAGGCTAAGGTAGAGCTGCTTTTGTCGTACTAGTTGTGTGGCCACTTAGGCATATAGTTATAGGTTGCGTAAACAGGGGTAGCTAGGTGATGATCCCAATCGTTGTTCGAGGATGCATGTGCCTTTTCTTCACATATTCTATTCTCCTGCTTTCCCATTGGTATGGTGTATAGTGTGTTCTCACCTCCTATGTTTTGTTTGTTTCCTTTCTTTGTTGCCCTTTATATGATTAGATTCTAAAGATTTCCAAGATAGTGAAGATGCCGCACTACTTTCACCTATCGATGCTGGAGGAGTCGAGCATCCCAATCTGGGGTGACTTCAAGGTTTATTATCACGACATGAATGGGGATTGTTAGGAGATCGATTATAGCCGCCATGTCGTGATCTACACTGGACTAGTTAGCATTTTCTTTCGTCTATTAGGGTCACCAAAAGACTCCTTCATAAGTGACTTTAGGATAGCGCAGCGGTTACCCTTTAACCGCATGTAGCGGGAGCCTAGGGGTAGACACCGTTACTCTGCTGCTCCTTCTTCTTCTTCCGGTTCTTATAGTATGGACAGAGATAGTGTAGGAGATTGGGAAGTGTGTCGTAGGTCAGAGACAACTATCCCTTCATCTCATGTAGAACCCTTTGTAGAGCCTTGCTCTAGGGACGCCCTTCTATTGGGGACTCCCGTCTACCGCCATGACCGCACATTAGGTTTCATAGGACTGACCAGTTATAGGAGGACTCTCGTTAGGTCTTTTATGTACTTTTGATAGATGGTGGTGATTTTTTGTATACCCTTACGAATTCTTGTATTCTTGTACATTATTCTTTTGGTGGTTCCCATGAGGGAACCCTGTTTGTACCAAAACTCTTTTTATTATAATATATACGTTTTCTTATGTTGTACTCTGATATGTTATTATTCACTTTTATATATACGTAATTAAATTGTAATATTGTAAATGGGACATGGGGTGTCTCATTTTGGTGTTATCAGAGTAGTTCGGTCCTAACCGAACTGTGAGTTAATGGGGGTGATAAAATCTAGCCCATATTCTAGTTGGAGTTCCCACCGAATACCGACTATAAAAGGGAGTGAGAGGTCGATTAGCAATTATCTTATCTGAGTGAGTGGATACAGATGATTGCTACTAGCTATTCATAAGATTTACCTTATGAATGAATTTCAGACTTTCAGGAAGAATCATGGTACGAACCAATATGAATGGAGGAACTGTTGAATCTAATGACTCTGGACCTGCAGCATCAGGAACTCGAAATGTAAGGGAGAATCAAGGAAACCCTGAGGCCAAGATTCTTCAGGATCTGGCTACGGTTGTGTTGTAACAGACTCAACAGAATGCCGAGTTAATTCGAATCGCATCACGGCTGCAACGAGAGAATGAAACTGATCAAAGTCTAGTAGCTTGTCTTAAAGGAAATCCGCCATAGTCTAAAGGAGAATATGATCTGGAAGGTGCTGAGAAGTGGATACAAGAGATGGAAAAGATCTTTCAGCAATGCGGTGCAGAGAAGAATGGAAAGAAGACTATGCTACATTTCTGCTAGTAGGGGAAGCAGAAAGTTGGTGGCGGGGAAAGAGGAGAGTACTGGAGGCAAAAGGTAGAGTTGTTACTTAGGAAGTGTTTCGGGAATGATTTCTCGAGAAATATTTTTCAAGTACAGTACGATAACAGAAGGAACGAGAATTTAGTTCATTGGTTCAAGGAGGCATGACGGTAGGAGAATATGTCACTAGATTCGAAGCACTTGTTAAGTACTCTGACTATTATCGACTTAACCCTAGTGAGGAATAGATGTACCGTCGATTTATCGATAAACTTAGGGTTGAGCTTCGCAGGTCAATCTTACCCTTAAGATTGACAAATTTTCCAGATATCGTTGAATGGTGTATAGAATTAGAGAATGTGGAACCGAGACGAGAACCTAAAAAAGGGGGACCATTTAGGAATAATGGATCTTCACAAAAGGGAAGAGGAGAACGGGGGAATCCATATGCACGACCTGGGAAGACTCAAACAGAATTCAAAGGAAATGCTCACCAACGTTTGGATGGGATTTCACCCTGTTTTTGGTGCGGAGGGAATCACTTAGTGCGAGAATGTCCACAGGTTGATCAACGAGTCTATTATAGATGTGGAAAACCTGGACATGTCATTAAGGATTGCAAAATGAACCCTTTTTCAGCACCTACGAGAACGACAAATAAGCGGGGACTAAGTCAAAATCAAGAGAGGCCGGTGGCAGGTAGGGGATATGAGGCTGGAAATAATCGGACAGGAGGAGTTAGACCATCAAAGGGACAATTCGATAAGCCTACAGCTATCGGTAGGGTATTTACTGTGCGAGGAGCGGAATCCTCTCAATCACCCGATATGATTCAAGGTATGTGCTTCGTTTCTGGACATCTTCTTTTTGTACTTTTCGACTCAGGTGCTACTCATTCCTTTATTTCAAATGATTGTGTAGAATATATAAAACTTCATGTGTCATCCTTACCACGAACTTTAATTGTTTCAACCCCTACCAACGATTCTTTTCGTACTACCACTATGTGTCGTCAATGTCCTATTAAGATTGAAAACCATGATTTTCTAGTAGACCTAGTCTGCCTACCTTTATAACAGTTAGATATAATCTTAGGAATGGATTGACTCTCAACAACCATGTAATCTTAAACTGTGCTCGGAAAACATTAACATTTTCCGAGGGGTCAGCCAATGCTGAGACTAGAATAGAAAAAGGAAATTCTCAGGTATGCATGATGTTATGCTCATTAGAAGGGAAAGATTCCCCAGTCCTAGAAAACATACCCATAGCAAATGAGTTTCCTGAAGTTTTCCCTGACGATATTCCGGGACTACCACCTGAAAGGGAAATAGAATTTGCCGTTGATCTTATTCCAGGAACAGGACCCATTTGAATAGCTCCTTATAGGATGTCACGCTTAGAATTAGCAGAATTAAAGAAACATTTAGATGAAATGTTAGGAAAAGGATTCATCATTCCTATTGTTTCACCATGGGGTGCACTAGTTCTGTTTGTAAAAAAAGAAAGACAGAGCATCTAGGTTGTGTATAGATTATCATCAATTAAATAAGGTCACCATTAAGAATAGATACCCATTACCTAGGATAGATGATTTGATGGATCAATTGAAAGGGGCCTCTGTCTTTTCCAAAATAGATATAAGATCAGGATACCATCAGATTAGAGTCAAGAAAGAGGATATCCCTAAGACTGCTTTTAGGACACGATATGGACATTATGAATACCTAGTCATTCCGTTTGGAGTGACTAATGCCCCGGCTATATTTATGGATTATATGAATAGGATATTTCGCCCATACCTGGATAAATTTTAGTCGTCTTCATCGACAACATATTGATCTATTCCCAGACCAAAGAAGAACACATAAAATATTTACGCATAGTACTACAGATCCTTAAAAATAGACAACTTTATGCTAAGTTATCCAAGTGTGAGTTCTGGTTAGAAGAAGTTCAGTTTCTAGGACACGTTATAAAAAGGGAAGGGATAGCAATAGACCCTGCAAAGGTAAAAGCCGTATTACAATGGGAGAGACCTACTACAGTTAGTAAAGTAAGAAGTTTCTTAGGTTTAGCAGGATATTATAGAAGATTTATCGAAGAATTTTCTAAAATTGCTCTACCTCTAACCCAGTTAACTAGGAAAGGATCTTCTTTTGAGTAGTCGAATAAGTGTGATAGAAGTTTCCAGGAATTAAAGAACTGATCAACTACTTCTACAGTCTTAGTCCTACCTGATCCCTTTAAGGAGTTTGAGGTCTATTTTGATGCCTCCCATCAAGGGTTAGGATGTGTACTAATGCAAGAAGGAAGATTAGTAGTCTATGCCTCTAGACAATTAAGAATTCATGAAAAAGATTACCTTACCCATGATCTAGAATTAGCAGCCATAGTGTTTGCCCTAAAAATGTGGAGGAATTATTTGTATAGGGCTAAGTTCTGCATATATAGTGACCATAAAAGCCTAAAATATTTGTTTGACCAAAAGGAATTAAATATGCGACAAAGGAAGTGGATGGAATTTATAAAGGATTAGGAGTTTGATTTACACTACCACCCAGGGAAAGCCAATGTAGTAGCAGATGCACTTAGTAGAAAATCTTTAAATGTATTTGCTATGATGATAAGAGAACTTGATTTGATTGAACACTTTAGGGATCTAAGTTTAGGAGTGGAAGTGCAGAAGAAAAGGTTATACCTAGGAAAGGTCACTGATAAGGATTTCGGCAAGTGTACCGAATCGTACAAGTAATAAAGTGATAAGTAAGATCATCTCCACAGGGATTGCGATTGATTATTTAACTCAACAAAGTTCGTATCTATTTTGAACAGGAACCAATTCTTAGTATTTGGAATCAATGATATTTGTAACAACTGAAAAATAATAATAATAACAACGATTTGAAAATCAAAGGATTAAAAACGACTAGGGATCGAATCCTCTTTTTTCCACTCTTATTCATTCAATCTACAACCAACACAAGTTATTCCATACAAATTGAAGTTCGAATCAACGATATTAGATTAAGTACAATTCCTTGTCTCATAAACCCTTTAACTAAACCAAAAATCCCTAATTCCTTAGGTGACCAATGATACAGTTAAGCATAAAGATCAATAATTCATAATAACACATGCTCATAAGGTTATATTCCTATAATCCTCCTAAACACGACCAAAAAACTCAGTTCAAGTTCAAAACTCCAATTTCCCAATTGTGAGACGAACCCAAAATCAATTTGATAGTGATCAATTACCAAAAGCATTAAGAATAGAGATGAAGGCTTAAATATAAATGAAATAAACTTGCATTGATATAACTAAACCAAACTACATAAGAGTTTCCACAAAATTCATCTAACCCTAGCCTAAAAAGCTTAGTTACTCATAGAGAAACAAGAACCAAACCAGAAAAATAGAGAAAAGGTAGAAATCCACTCCATTGAAGGCTCCAATCCTTGTTCCCAAGCTTGAATCCTTTTTGGAGATGGAGGAAAGTGAAACCCTAGCACCCCTTGACAAGCCCCACGGCGTTCTCTTTGGAATGGTCAAGAATCATTGAAACATCAAAAATTCGTGTTTTTAACGCTAACAGCGCGACCAGAGTGCTCCGGGAGCGCTCCGCGCGCAACCTGCACGCTAAGACACATAATGGCATCAGATTTGGCGCTCCAGGAGCGCTCAAGCGTGCTCTGCGCGCACGGGGTACCCTCATGCACCCGTTTTCCATGTTGTTTTGCATTTTTCACCTCTGTAAAGTCCGAGTTAGCTCAAGGTGTCTTCAGGAAAGTTGAAGCTATGGATCTTAGCTTTCCAATGGCACTGGTTTCATCTCATTTGGACACCTACAACTCCAGATATGATTAAAACATCGAACAGGTGTCAGGCTGGGGCAGCATCACCTTATCAACTTGTAGCACAAATTACCCCAACTTAGAGATTGATTTAGGTCTCGGTTCCTTCATCAAAGTTGTAGATAATTCTTCTACCTTTCCAACAAAACCAAGATCATCTCATTTGGATTAGTGTGGCTCAAAATAGAGCTTTTGCAATCTTCTTTGTCAGGAAACAGCGCTTCCAGACGCGCTTTCAAGTCAATCATTTGGCTATGCTCCCATTCCTGTGCACTTAGAAATAAAAAATTATAGAAAACACTAAAGCACAAACGTTGGAACAAATCCAAGTGAATATACTAAATCACCCAATTTAAGCAAACAATCACTTTGAATTCTCTTCAATCACAACACAAATATCCAATTAAGCACTATAAATCTACATGTGATGAAGACTTATCACAACCCCAAACTTAGCTCTTTGTTTGTCCTCAAGCAAACTCAATAAAAAATATGGGTTGGATTTCAAATAATTCCAATTCATCTAGGTGAACTTTTCATAAATTTTTTTGACAATCCATGCACAATCAATTCACCTACTCTTTTATATTCACGATTTCCAATTATCACAAATCAAGTAACCAAAATAAATTTATTTACTCAGAGCAACAAATCAATTCCCATTACACCTTTCCAGATAATGTGTTTCACTCCACTCAAGTGTCTCAGGGTACTGTTTACACTTAGCTCACACCAAATGCAATCATCTACCATAGGCTTGACAAATTCTAAGAAAGCAAAAACACACAAATGCCACACACATTATGAGATCTTTTCAAAGGGTGAAATGGGGCTTAGGTAAGGGAGGATATTTCTTTGGATCTAGGCTAACTTAATTGGAGTTAATAGATGCCTCTATTATTTCTTATCCATACCTTGTATCAATTCACAAACTTCCCCCAATCACCTTCAACTTTAGTACCAACAAACCACAGGAGAACTTTTTCCTTGCTTTCTCACTTTGATTTTTCTTTTCTTTTCTCTCTTTTTTTTTAACAATTTGAATCTTTTTAGTGTTGTTCTCCTCTGGCTTGTTCTTTTTTGTTCTTCTGAAATGACTACAAGCACATGCTTTGTGTAGCCACCCCAAACTTAAGATTGTTGCTTACCCTCAAGCAACCCCAAACTTAATTCACAACCAAATAACCAATTTTATAGAAAACAATCTCTCAACTCCAATTTAAAGGGACAATTGGTTTTTCTAGTTATTGGCTTGTATTGAGCTTAAAATTCAACAAACAGGCTTAAGGCTCAAAAGGGCTAGCAAAGGATAATATCACAAGGGTAGGCAATCAAAGGCTCTAGCTATTCAAACAAAAATAAAGATCTCAATCATCTGTGTGTGTGTTCCCATGCAATGCAAAAGCAATCAAGAACTGAGTCAAGTTCTGAAGAATTCATACAAATGGTAGAGCACTCAATAATAAATAAATTTCTGTTTAGGCTCAAACACTCACAAATGTTGCTTTTGTAATGGGAAAAGATTCATGACCACTGAAATTCTTAAAAGTTACGGTTAAAAGAAGCTGCTTAAAATGGTTCATGTCAACAAAAATTTCAGCTCCTTGTTCATACACATCATGCACACAATAAGAGTACAGTTCACAAACAGATTCTCGGATGAAAAGGAATTCCATAGAGGAACAAGAGCTCAGTCATAGGGTGCATGGTATCAACTTCACACACAAAAGAAATTAAATTCAACATAAAAAAATAAAAAAAATAGTAAAAGAAGGGAAAGAAAGGTAGAACCCGTGTGTTGAGCCGCTCGACTCAACCGCTAACTCGAAATGAGAAAGGTGGGCCGCCCGACGCTACCGCCAATGGGTTGCCTCCCATGAAGCGCTTTTTTTAACGTCATTAGCTAGACGCTTAAACACCCAAGTTAGGGTGGATAATATGATAGGAAGAAGATTTCATCATTCCGCTTTCTTCTTTTGGAGAGAATTCCCATGTACTTGGCATAGGGAAGTAAGTGTTCCCATGCCCCAACAACTAGACAATTGGGATATTGTTTCCCCCACTCTTTATCTTGAAGTACATCAAATTCATCTTGCGGGGGATGATTCTCTTCAATGCCCAAGAGTTGAGCTGTCACATGAATCTCTCCATGCCTCACCCTTAGGTCCTCTTTTATGTCACTATTTTTGTTTTTCAATTCTTCTTCCAATGCCACCATGAAGTTATGTTCACTCTCTATCTCCACTTTCTTCTGCTCAAATTGGGATAATTGCTCTGATAACCTCTCACAACGGCACCAAAAACTTGATAGGCTAAATCGCAAGTGTACGATTTCATCGTCAAGTAATAAAAAGATCGAATCCACAGGGATTGTGATTAACTAATTAACTCAACAACTTTGTAACAATTTTGAATGAGAACAGAATATTTGGTATTTGAAATTGATGATATTTGTAACGGCTGAAAATAATAAAAGGTAATTGAATTCGAATAATTAAAGGCGACTAGGGGTTGAATCCTTTTGTTTCCACCTTTATGCAATTGAATTCAAAACCAATGCAAGCGATACTCATGAACAATTGAAGTTTAAATCTTCTAAATTAGATTAACGAAAATTCCTTTCCTCTTAGTCCCTTTGATTCAACTAATAAGCCCTAATCCCTTAGGTTCAAATTACTTAAATCAAGCATAAAGAATAAATATTCATACAAACTCATACCAAATAGAATTATATTCCTATAACCCTATAGATATGTCCAACAATCTCAGTGCTAGTTAAAAACCCCAATTTTCCAATTGTGAGCATAACCCAAATTCAATTTAATAGTTATCAATTATTTAAAGGCATTAAGAACAGAGATGAAGGATCAATTAACATGAATAAACTTGCATTGAAATAATAGAATCCAACTACATAAGGGTTTCCACAAAATTCATCTAACCCTAGCCTAAAAGAGTTTAGTTACTCATGGAGAAAGAGAAACCAAACTAGAAAATAGAAACAATGGTAGAGAACCACTCCATTGAAGACTCAAATCCTTGTTCCCAAGCTTGAATCCCCCTTGGAGATGGTGGAGAATGAATCCCTAGCACCCTTGACAAGCCTCCAACGTTTTTAGGTCTTTTGAAAAGTAAAGAATGATCCAAAACATCAAAAACACGAGTTTTTAACGTAACAGCGCGACCAGAGCGCTTCGGGAGCGCTCCGCGCGCAACCTGCGCGCTAAGACACAGAATGGTGTCAGATTTGGCGCTCCAGGAGCGCTCAAGCGTACTCTGCGCGCTCATGATCAATCCTGCACCTGTTTTTCCACGTTGTTTTGCATTTTTCACCTCTGTAAAGTCCGAATTAGCATAAGGTGTCATCATGAAAGTTGAAGCTATGGATCTTAGTTTTCCAATGGCACTAGTTTCATCTCATTTGGACACCTACAACTCCAGATATGATTAAAATATTGAACATGTGTCAGGCTGAGACAGCATCACCTTATCAACTTATAGCACAAATTACCCCAACTTAGAGATTGATTTAGGTCTCGGTTCCTTCATCAAAGTTGTAGATATTTCTTCTCTCTTTCCAACAAAACCAAGATCATCTCATTTGGATTAGTGTGGCTCAAGATATAGCTTTTGGAATCTTCTTTGTTAGGAAACAGCGCTTCCAGACGCGCTTTCAAGTCAATTATTTGGCTATGCTCCCATTTCTGTGCACTTAGAGATAAAAAATCATAGAAAACATTAATGCACAAACGTTAGAACGAATCCAAGTGAATACACTAAATCACCCAATTTAAGCAAGTAATCACTTTGAATTCTCTTCAATCACAACACAAATATCCAATTAAGCACTATAAATCTACATGTGATGAAGACTTATCAAATAGCGCCCTCCCCTCCCCTCAAACCACCTTTCTCCCAATCTTTAATTGGAGGACACGGGGAGTAGTTCCGGAGGTTATACAGGGGTACGAGCAACGGCAGTTTTCTAGTTAGGTATGGGGAGATCTGGACACTATACACTAGGGATAGTAGGAATAGGATACGTGTAGAATAGGGAAGTAGGATGACCCAAGCCCTACTAGGGGTTGATTCCCCAACACCCTAAGAGGGGTGTTGAGACTACGACTGCTAAGGATAGTAGTCGTCAGTCCATCAACCATAGGAATAACTTACTAATATGTGAAAACCCTAGGATAGACGACTTATGATTGTTTTATAATTGTGTGTGCTGATTGATAATGTGTCAGTAGCAGGTCGCCTGAGCGACGCAAGGTTTAACTCATATGTTGATAATTGATGAGTGATGTTGACTGTTTAATTGTTTAACTATTGTTGATTTATTATATATTTACGCTGCAATTATGATATGGGGAAGATAACGAATAAATTGTAAAAGCTAGCTGAGATGACGAATAACGATGAGCTGATAGCTGCTGAGTAACAAATAATCATTTGCATAGCTGTGCTGTAATCCACCGCCATGCACATAGGCTATTTATGAGGTTAGGTACTAGAGTGCGCAGTCAGTACAGGACACGCTGGTCCTTGAGGATAGTCTGGGTCCGACAAAAGTCTACAGGTGACCAATTGTTTGGCCGCCATTGTATTGGGACGTCGGGTAGCCTGGTCATCCTGACGGGGTACTGTTGTATCACTATCCATAGTGTCGATCCCGAGTGTCGTTTCGACACCTGTTCCTATCAGTCGAAATTGGGGAGGAGGGATGCACTCTTAGGGGTACGATGAGCGGGATATGAGGATGGATAACTGACTTAACCTGCCCATCACTGGCTGGTGGCAGGTAGCTGTTAACTCTAAAGGCTAAGGTGAAGCCGCTTCTGCCGTACTAGCTGTGTGGCCACTTAGGCATATAGTTATAGGTTGCATAAACAGGGGTAGCTAGGTGATGATCTCAACTGTTGTTTGAGGATGCGTGTGTCTATTTCTTCACATATTCTATTCTCCTGCTTTCCCATTGGTATGGTGTATAGTGTGTTCTCATCTCCCATGTTTTGTTTGTTTCCTTTCTTTGTTACCCTTTATATGATTAGATTCTGAAGATTTCCAAGATAGTGAAGATGTCGCACTACTTCCACCCGTCGATGCTGGAAGAGTCGAGCATCCCAGTCTGGGGTGACTTCGAGGTTTTTTATCACGACGTATTGGGAGATCGATTATAGTCGCCATATCGTGATCTACGCTGGATTAGTTAGCGTTTTCTTTCGTCTGTTAGGGTCACTGAGAGCCTCCTTCATAGGCGACTTTAGGATAGCGCAGCAGTTGCCCTTTAACCGCATGTGGCGGGAGCCTAGGGCTGGACACCGTTACTCTGCTGCTCTTTCTTCTTCTGATTCTTATAGTTTGGCCAGAGATAGTGTAGGAGATTAGAAAGTGCGACGTAGGTCAAAGACGATTGTCCCTTCATCTCCTGTAGCACCCTTGGTAGAGCTTTTGAGGGCATACTCATCCAGGCTCCAGGGACGCCCTTCTGTTGGGGACTCCCGTCTACTGCCATGACTGCGCGTTAGGTTTCATTGGACGGGCCAGTTGTAGGAGGACTCTCGTTAGGTCTTTTATGTACTTTTAATAGTTGGTGATGATTTTTTGTATACCCTTGTGGGTTCTTGTATTCTTGTATATTATTCTTTTTATGGTTCCCATGAGGGAACCCTGTTTGTACCAAAACTCTTTTATTATAATTTATATGTTTTCTTCCACTGTACTATGACATGTTATTATTCGCGTTTATATATACGTAATTAAATTGTAATATTGTAAATGGGACATTGGGTGTCTCAGAGCTAAAGGTTGCTTTTACATGAACCTATGGTTCGAGGAACTCGTCATAAGGGCGTGGTAGGACGACATAGAGTGAAAATGGAAATCGAGAAACCTTCAGGTTTGGTGGAGGAGAGGAATGTGAAGGTATGAAAACCATGAGGGACATGGCGACATATTGTCATACCAGACACAACAACAAGCTCAGTCTCAACAAATATTACATGCTAAAAGTATTGCAACAACTATAACGACAACAATTGCAAGGATGAGAAATCAAAAATCTCGATGCCAAATTATTAGAATTCTGCAAGAACAAACCATCAGATTTTAAAGGTGAATATAACCCGGATGGTGTGGAAACTTGAGAAGATCTTTGCAGTCATGCACTGTAGAGAAGAATAGAAAGTGACTTATGCAACATTTATGTTGATCGGAGATGATGAGCATTGGTGGAGAGACATGTCTAAGATGTTGGAAGCGAAAGGCGTGAAGTTACTTTGGATTTATTCAAGGAAGTCAGTCTGGAAAAATATTTTCCTTAAATCACTAGGTAAGAGAAGAGGAGGGGTTTCTGTTGTTAAAATAAGGAACCATGACGGTAAGAGATTATGCTATGAAATTTGACTCCCTTTAGAATAGAGTGAAAGGTTACAGTTGAGATAGAAGCCCTACAATAATCTAAGACGATCAACTATAACAACGAGATGAGAGAAAAAGAATCTAACTAGATGTTTTAATTGTAGGGGAACACACTTAATTAAAGATTGTCTAACGAAGGATTTCGTGTGTTTTCGGTGCTGTAAGTCGGGGCATATCGCTCGCGACTATGAACAGGAGGGTCATAAGGAGGTAAACACCGAAAGGTAAAAGGATGATGGGAAAACTGCAAACAATCAAGGAAGTAGATGGTGGAACTACTGGCATAACAAATAAGGGTTGTGCAAAGACAATAGTATCTTTTAACCTTTCAACTAAAAGCGTACCTTGTAACCTTTATGTGTATGGATTGTACCTTTTGTACCCATACTAGTGTACTTCATAAAGCATACCCTTGTTTGTAATTCCTTATGTCTCTTTCAGTCTTCCTGTATGACTTAAAAATTTTCACTTATACTAAAATATTCACTCTTTTCTCAAAAACAGTTCCTTCTGAAAGTTCATATTTCTTCTTATGACCAATTGATCCTAGGTTACATTAGACTTCTTTAGAGCCCTTCAAAACATAGTAGAGAAAGTGATAAAGATTAGTTGGGACCTAGTATCGCTAGAATTACATTATTAGAGAGACATAATTGAGACCCTTAAGATAGGTGGAAGGGTCTTGTGACGCTTTATCGCAAGGATTGGATTCTTCATGAAGGAAGTAAGGTCAGAGGTTTAGTTAGAATCAGAGTGTGTAGCAGAAGCATGATAAATCCTCAGTGAAGCTTTGAAACAGTGGCACATAATAATGGTACTGAATCCGAATTTTCTCACTAAAGACTCTCTTGAAAAGTTCACCAAGGAACTAATTACTTTCGGATATTGGATTAGTCGATAGTGAAGGTCAATGTATACAATTGTAATAGTTTTCTAATAGCTTGACGCCTGGTTAGTGAGATTGATCACTTCGATCACTTGTTAAGAGCATAATAAACCACAAATGATTGAATGGACCAATAGTTGATTGATTGTGAGTAGTAGTCTATATTAAGAAGGATCAACAGAAGTAAGTCAGACATAGTGAGTTTTTGAGAGAACAAGTATCAATGGTATCCCTACCTATCACTAGATCTGTTGAATTTCGAGGACAAAATTATTTTTTAATGGAGATAATAATGTAACAACCAATTTTCAAAACCCTAGTTTAGTAAATTTGAGAGATTAATGAAGATTAGTTAAGGGTGATTAAGTGTTTAATAGAGTGCTTGAGTAGGCCTTAGAAACAGTGCATAAGATGGAAATAACGAAAAAATAGGATTATATTTTAGGCAGCACACTTAAACGTTGGGTGGGAGAATGCTTAAGCGTTGGGACTTGATGATGTGTTGGACACGTAGAGAGCCGCATTGAACCAAGGAGACGTGTGTGTACACATGTTAGCTATGATGACACGCAGCACCATCATGCTTAAGCGTGACGGAAGACCACGCTCTAGCGTTAGAACGCTTGCGCGCCAGCCAAGGAACGCTTAAGCATTCTGGCTGATTATAAAAGGCGCCAAATATCATTTTTTTCCACTTCCTCTTCTGCTTCTGATATATCCTCAAAGCAGAAAGGTTTGGGAAATAGAAGTGTATATGAGTTTGGCTATTTTTGAACTATTCGAGCTCGTTTGTTTAATTCAATAAACAAACTCAAGCTTGAGAAATTTGAGCTCGTTTGTTTAATTAAATAAACAAACTCAAGCTTGAGATTGAACTCAATTATTTACATGAGTCAAGCCCAAGTCTTATAGGCTCGACATTAATGGCTAGTCAATAGCTTGTTTGAAGGTATAACTGTCTTTTCCAATTTATATATTATTTTTGGCAAAATTCCTTTAGAGGTCCCTTAACTTAATTTCAAATTTTGGATTCGTCCTTTATTTTTTTCCCCATATTGGTCCTTTAAATTTCAAAACATTTACATTGTTGACCTTTTTTTTGAATTCCCGTTAACGGTCGTTAAAAAAAAAGCCTACGTTGTTGTTATAGTGCTGATGTGACCGTTAGAGTGTTTACGTGGCATCTGAATTATAATCTGACTATTATTTCAATTTCTTTTTTTATTGAAAACAAAAAACTCAGAGATCATGTTTTTGGCATCATCTTCATCTTCCCAAAAAACACTGCCTTCATCTACAACTAGAAACAACATGAAAAATCAACTCAAAACAAAGTCTAAACTTGCTGAAACTCAAACCGGAAAGGGAAACCGAATGCGGGCAAAAGTCCGATCCATTTTTGGCCTTCAACTTTGCAAAGCTCTCGACTTTCCCACTATCCACTTCCTCTAACGGCTTGATTGTTTTCGCATGAAATGCGACGATAGAAAATGGTGCGATGTGAAATGGTGAGAAAATCACATTTTCTGTTGCATGGTTGCCAACGAAAAAGAGACGAAAGAAAAAAAAGTAGCGGGTCCCACATCCTTTTTTTCTCTCTCCAATTGTGTGAAGAAAATGAAAACCGGCGAGTGAGCGACGCATTTTTTTAACTTTTTCCAAATTCTACCCCTATTCTCTCCTTATATCTAAATTTTTAGTCAAGGACATTAATATCTTTTAAAAAATAACTAACACTTCTCTCTTCTCTTTTTCTCTTCTCTTTCACTTATTCCAATCAATACCCAAAATCTACCAAATTTCTCACCTTTTTCTCTCTTTTCATACTCTCTCTTCACATTTTCTCTCTTCACATTTTCTCTTGTGAACCAATCATACCCTAAGAGATTCTTCCTTGTGAGCCACCTTGTGCAATTCAGAGACTTGTAAATGCTCTCGTTGAAGCTCAAGGTGGAAACTTTCTACAATGGTGACCTTCTAGGTACCATAAAGGTTCGAATTTCATGGTGCTCTTCTAGCAACAGAGGCATGGGGTATTTTGAAACCCAAAAAAGCAACACTTTTAGAACCAAATCTTGCTCTGAAAGCGAGGGGTATTTTGAAGCTCATGGAGAGGAGCATCGTCCAGCTTCACAGTATTCTTTTTTTTTTTACCACACCCCCAAATGCTAAATGCTAAAGCATTTTCCCCTTCCTGACTTGGAAGAACATAATCATTGTTGTTGTTTTTATGGGTTTGTTGAACGATTTTGGAATGCTGAAGACGTTCTGGCATGATTTGTGTGGAGACGGAGCAAGAAATCGCAGATCTATTGTGGCTTTGATTTGTGTGAAGATGAATAGAGAAAAGGGTCCTCTTTTGTTTTGAAGAGAAAGGGGCCGGAGACGAAGCAAGGTTGGGTTTCTGAATTTTTTTCCATGCCCAGTGGATTTATGATTCTCCAGTAGCGATTAAGAAGATTGGAAATTGATGATTGGATTTTGGTTAGTTTTTCAAATTGTTCATTTTCTAATTGGAGAGGAAGAAGATGAATTTAGGGTTTATTGGGGAAGAAGATGACTTTTTTTAATAAAAAAGTAAACAAAAATAATGACTGCTGACCTTCACATGAGCACCATAACTGCCACATCAGCGCTGTAATGACCACGTAGGCATTTTTTTAACGGGCGTTAACGAGAACTCAAAAAAGTTTAACGGTGCTAACGTTTTGAAACTTAAAGGACCAACATGGGGAAAAAAAGATAAAGGACGAATCCGAAATTTGAAATTAAGTTAAGGGACCTCTGGAGTAATTTTGCCTATTATTTTTCGTATTATTTCTATTATGTAATTCATTGAATTTTGAAAAGATGTAATAGTAGGTTGTTGCATTTAGTTCAGACCTTCTTCTCATGCACTGTGTGAAGAGGCATGTTTCGACTTTTGCCCATGTACACTGTACAACGTTTTGGAATCCTTACTGTCACCATTTTTCAAAGATATTCTCATTTTTGGTAACTATATATATGTGTGCTGATTGGGAATTGGATATCTATATTCCTTCGTCAAATCTTCCACCCAATTCATAAATCTCCAACTCGATTTGTACAGTGTATGTCTGTTTGCTTCTCAATATTTCGCTCTCTCTCACCCAAGTCATAAATCATCTTCACTTCATTCCTTAAGCAAGTGTGACTTTATTATGAAGCAAGTGCTTGCTAGAAATATGGAACAATATGAATTTTGCTCTTGTTGGAACCAACTTGCCGTTAGAGAAACTGTGAAAACGGGTAACGCGTGAGTAATCTTCCCTCTTGGTTCCGGTAGTTTTAGAGTTGTTTTCTTTTTAAAATAGAAAATCTAATGTCCCCTTTATGAGTATTTTTCTTTTTACTAAGTACTTTTTATTTTATATTATTAAGTGGCACCTAAGGACATTGTTATCACATGATATTAAAAAATTTATTAACTAAAGTAATAAACTTTAAAAATAAAATAATTTAACAAAAATAATCTATCTAATCTATGAAAACAAACCCCTTGGCTGGACACATATCAGCCAAGGGCAAAAAGCTTTTCCCTTCCAAAATATAACATTACTTTAATATTGTTTTATTGTTTTAAAATTTTACTATTTTTATTTTTTAATTATTTTTTACTTTTTACTTTTTTTATTATTTTATTTCCATTTTTTTTATTTTCTAATTTTTATATTTTAATTCTCCTATTTTTTCTTGTATCAAAATTTATTATTTTCTTTTTTTTCTTAATGTGTTTTATTTTATTTTTAAAATTTTATCTTACTAAATGACTTTATTATTTATAAATGATAAATTATTATTTTCCATTTAAGCCCCTACTGGGAAACATTATATTTTTGTCGATATAATTCCATCGTCTTTGATCACATATCAAAATTTATAAATGTCTTAATTATTTGTTAATGATTATTTTACTTTTGATTCTCGACAAAAAAACATTACATGTGAGTATAAATGATTACTTTTCTTATGCGTCTTGACGGAAAAATATTACATGTTATCGGTATAGGTTCAACGACTTTGGGCACATTTCAAAATCAAATTTTATAAATGTTTTGTTATTTATAAATGATTATTTTACTTATGAGTCCCAAAGAGAAATTTTTTAATTTTTCTTATATTTATCTATCTTATGCTATTTTCATTTTTTCTTAATTTTTATATTTCTTTAGTTTTTAATTTTTTATATTTTGTCTTTATAAATATATTTATTATTTATAAATAATAAATGATTATTTTTCTTTTAAGTCTCAACCAGGAAACATTACATTTATCGGTATAAGTTCATCATATTTGATCACATATCAAAATTTATAAATGATTATTTTATTTATGAATTTTGACAAGGAAACATTATATGTCGTTATAAATTATTGTTTTTCTTTTGCGCCTTGATGGGAAACATTATATGTTATCTGTATAACTTCATCGTCTTTGAGCACATAAATTATTTATTTTTTAAAAATGGTTATTTTTACTTTTTATTTATTATTTTCTTTTCGTTTTTTCTTAATGTTTTTCATGTCTTTAATTCTTTAATTTTTTTAATTTTTTATTTTATCTTTGAAAATGTCTTTGTTATTTATAAATGATAAATAAGTATTTTACATTTAAGTACTGTTATCACCAGAAATATCAGCCACAGCCGATGAAGGGAACAGCCGAGGTGTGGGATAAGCCGATCGGAGTGGTAGCCGAAAATTGGTCCCACTGAACCGGGGATAGAAAGGAAAATTCCAGAAGCCCAGGGAGCATCATGAGGTCAGCCGATTATTAAAGAGTATAGCCGATGTGGATAAAGAAAATATCTGATCAATATGGATATATCGGCTGAGCTACCTTTAATTAATATAGAGCTTTGAAGCTCAACCAAGGGCTAGATATGTGAAAGTCATGTACTTTGGCGCTAGAACGACCAAAGCTAGCCGTTGGAAGTCTCCAACGCATTTAACACGTGATAAATCGTTTGCCCAGCCGATGGGAGAGCGGTTAACCCACGATACGCATGAAGAAGCAGTTGAGGGACACCCACGACCGCTCGTGGTCAGCCATGAACGTGTGGAACGCATAATGGCCGATAGGGGGTGGTTACAGTTTTGTTTTCCTTTTTGTATATATATACCTACGCTGAGAAATGTAAAGACACGCGAAATCAATCAAACAACTATTTCTTTTGCAATTTATCAAGCTTTTTACAGCATTTTATCCTAGCCGATTCCATGTTTCTTAGTCTTAGCCTTAGCGTAGCGTAGTTTCACCACACTCAACGCTTTCTGGAGCAGTTGGGGAACCCACAATCGAGAATCAGAGTTCCGTTCTCGGTGTAATCGCTTAACAGGAATCAATTTGTTGGCTGGACGTTAGCCGAATCCCTCGGCTGATTTTTCCACGCAAACAAGTTTGGCACGCCCGGTGGGACCATAGGTGAATTGAAGGACAGGTTTGATTCTCCAGGGCAGGATCACGCTTGGCGTATGAACCTGAGGTCCGGAAAGAAACTCAACAACAACATGGAGTCGAAGTTGAATCCCAAAAGAACCCCACCACGCAAGAACAACGAGTCAAAGATACACCTTGGGTATGCCCATAGCGATTGAAGACATCGATCTCCGCGACCGCCTGCAGAGATGAATAACCAGAGAATGCCGAGGCTCCGGTGGTCATGACCACTTCCTTCATCGAAGCTGATTGATATGGGAATTCATGACCTTATGTACCAAGTGTCAAGGCGGTTGGCGGATATTGTCGACCCATGGTGCATAACGAGGTTCAAGCGAGAGACATGGAGAACAAATGAGGACAAAGAAGGTGAACACTCGGCTAGTTCTGCGTTGGCAAGTGGGGAGGGCAAACCCAAGATGCACAAGGTGGTCAGGCTTGGCGACCTCACCGAATGTGGTTCAAAATGGGTCCCTTCGGACACGGCCATACCACTTCTGGCAGGCCACCAACCCGCACGCACGGTGATCGGCCAGAATACATGGGTACCACCCGTCTTTGGGGGCAAGTGATGCCACCGATCAAGCGAATCTGCAGTATGGGCAGATCAACATGGCCCAGAGACCAATTAATACGGTTGGGCATATCGGTTTGCCGCCAGTAATGTCGTATGCTCCAACGCATGGCCCTACTGTGCAGGCAAATTCATATGGACAGCCGAATTGGCAGCCGATGGCCTGGTTATGGTTCAGGGAAGCTATCCGGGATTGGAATGTTAACAATCCACCATTCTACCAACCGCAACACCCCACGCCATACCCTCCAAAGAAGTTCAAATATACTACGAACTACGGGCAACTATGGGGAGAGCGGACATGGAACAATGTTCCACCTTTACCCCAAAATGCATCTACTGCTCCAGGACTCAGGTTGGAGGTTTTGGGAATATAGTCCAGAGCAAAGAATGGACTACTAATCCACCTCTAGGCAATGTTCCACCAAATACCTTTAACCTTCGTAATTGCTCCAACATGCTTCCCACGGAGACCGATGGGTCGAGGCCCTAGTCAATCCACAAGATAATTCCAGGAGCCTCTCATTTGATAGACCCGAAATGATCGCAAATACCATCAAGAAGTACTTGAGTACGATTAAAGCCGTTGGACCGTCACATTTACGAGGAAACCGTACCACTGAATGGGTGGATCGGATGTTTCCTCTCCCTAGGGGATTCAAAACTCGATTTCACCATATTCTCGGGGAAGATGGCAAGTCTACCATGGAGCACATAGGGCGTTTCACGGCCCGGTGTGGTGAAAGCGAATGAGTATCATAAGCTTCACTCTTCCCATTATCACTCATCGGGACGGCGTTCACCTGGTACTCCTCCTTGCCTCCAAACTTCGATTAATTGGGCCGATATGGAGAGGTGTTTCCATGATGATTTTATTGGTCGCAACCCCAAGTAACGGTGAACCGATCTAACTAGTCTCAGCAAAGAAGTTGATGAGTCGGTTCTCGATTACATTGAAAGATCTGAAAGACAAGAGGAAATGTTCTGTGCAATTCCTCAAACAGAATACACTTCTATGATGATTAACAACATGCACCCGCGGTGAAGGAGAAGTTGGTAGGACAAGCCTGCATGATTTGAATCGGCTAGCGAGAGAGGCTATCCGAGTTGAGCAATATATCCAGGAAAAGGAGAAGCGAAGGGCTAGCCGAGGAAAGGGTCCCCATCTAGTTTCTATTATAGAGGCAGAGGAATCGACTCAAACTACCGACCTTACTACCGATATGATGGTAGCGAAATAGTCAAGGGAAGAGCTATTCTGCCCGGCATTGAAGGCCGCTAAAGCCAAAGCTGAATCAACAGAGGATAGAGGCGGTACTCCTTTGACATAACCAAGGCAGGCGATTTTCGACTACTTGCTCAAGGACAAGCAAATTAGGTCGCTAGGCGGGCATCTGATTCCACCTCCTGAAGAATTGATAAATAAGAAGTGCGTAAGTGGCACAACTCATATAACCATTCTCTGACTAATTGTGTAGTTTTTAGGAAGGCCATCTGAAGGCTATCAAGGAGGCGATTCAAGTTAGCCGACAAAAGCATAGCCGAGATGTCGGTGGACACCAATCCATTCAATTTGTAACCATGGCCATGGTGTCTTTCTCGAGGCCGATCGGCCAGGCCAACAAGAGAAACAATCTATCGAGTGTTTGGATGCCCAAAGAAGAATCCAAAAGAAACCAAGAGGTCGCCAGGATACGTGTTCGATGATTGGGAAACCCACCAGTGTTAACAAAAAACGCTGGGGGCCAGCCATCTTCGAGCCGATTCCATGGTAAACCTCCCAAACCCGGACGTTTGACCAACGAGTTGATCAGCCAGTACCGCAAAATGCAAGCAAAGACCGAGAGAGTCCAGCATGCCCAGGAGACTGGGGGGCAAACTCAACTGGGAATCTCAGCTGAAGCCCAGCCGAGTATGCCCAGAATCACTGAGGAGCCTCTCCCAAGGTCTAAGAGAAGAGTGGCGGAGTTCAATGTCGAAGGGGGACTGTCATCTCTTCGCATAACTGTAAGGAATGATGATGAACTCCAACCACAGAGGATGATCAAGCCAGCTGCAAATGTCAAAGAAGGGAAGTGGGTGGTTAATCAACCTCCGAAGAAGAAAGAGTTCAAACCAGTCACACTGACTAGAACGCAGAAGAGAAGGCTGCAGAGGGCTAGATCCTTGCAAAAAATGAAACAAACCTTGCAGATGTTAGCCGATGCCAAGGCAGCCGATAAGAAGGAGATCCCAGAAGCTAAAGTGGCAGAAGCCATTGACAGGGCTTTTGGACCTTGCGGTTTGGAGCCCGACAAAGTTGAGACTGATCAAACCAAGGAGGTCCCAGTGACAATCCCGGTCGCCGAGGTAGACATCGGGCAGCCTGAAGAAGGAAAAGGGGAACCTGATGAAGAGGAAGGGCATATTCACATATACACAAACTGCTTAAATGGTGATGACGAGCCGATCCTAGAGTCTGGTTACCGAGAAGATTCAATTTTGGATTATCTCTCAGATGAGAGTGAAGGCTGGGTGATGGTCGCCATCGAGGTCGTTAGTCCGATCCCAAGTGAGTTACGGGTTTGGTTACCCCGGATCGAACACTTAGAAGGAGACGTATTTGTGGAAGAAGCGAATGGGCAACTTTAGCCGATGACACGGCAAAAGATGCTTTGGGTACTATATTTGGTAGGCCAACCGAAGACATGATAAAGCACTTGAAGCCCTCAGATGTGAGAGCCCACATCAATGGCAAGGCCTTCATCAGTGTTCGTTGATAATGGGGCGGTACTAAATGTGATGCGGTGGCCACCTTGAGGAGTGCGAACAAGTCGGAAGAAGATCGATCCCAACTAACATGAAAATGGCTAGCTTCATGGGAGAGGCCGTGCGCCTTAGGAATCCTGGTAGCGAGATCACAGCTTGGCCCCAAAGCATCAAGTCGACTTTCTTCGTGATTGATGGCAAACCATCTTATGCGATCTGCTAGGAGAGATGGATCCACACCACCAATGCTTACCTTCTACCATGCATCAGAAGCTCATTTTTTGGGAAGGGGATAAAATTGAGATAGTCCCAGCTGATGACAATCCATTCCCAGCCGAGGTACAAAATCTAGAAGCCCTGTTCTACTCTCCTTCTGTGGCTCCCATAGCTGTTACTGAGGAATATGAGGAAGGATCCTGGGAATCTTGTAACTTGACACCCCAGGGGTTCAAAATTGAGCAATTAGCCGAACCACGGCTAACCACAGAGGTTTGATATGTTTAAAGACACCCAAGTGGTGCAGGACTTATGGGGCCGGCTAGAGGCTTTCAGGATTGAATCTCAAGTAGCTGAGTCCTGGCTGATAGACAAACAACAAGGCGATGGCCTCACATTGGTAGACGAGATCACGGAGTTGCCGATGGAGTTTGAATCACCTATTCGGAGGACTTTGCCAACCTTCGAA
The DNA here is from genome assembly GCA_037113605.1 of Calophaca sinica. Lineage (NCBI taxonomy): Eukaryota > Viridiplantae > Streptophyta > Magnoliopsida > Fabales > Fabaceae > Calophaca > Calophaca sinica. The sequence continues at coordinate 73,821,987 of CM073734.1, forward strand.
TCACAAGACCCCTTGGAGGACCTCAATTTAGGAACTCCAGATGAGCCTCGGCTAACGCAAATCAAATGATCTTTGGGGAAAAGGATAAGGAAGAGATGGTAGCCTGTGAAAAAATATAAAGATCGCTTTGCTTGGGATTATCATGAGATGCCTGGCTAGCACGAATTGGTGGAGCATAGGCTACCGATTAAGGAGGATTCAAACCACATAAGCGACCACCTAGAAGATACCATCCTCACCGATACCACAAATCAAAGCGAATCGGCGTTTGATCAATCTTTGGTTTCATCAAGCGACCAGTGCGTAAAGTGGTTAGCCAATATAGTACCTGTAAATAAGAAGAATGGCAAGATTCGAGTCTGCATTGATTATAGAGACTTGAATTTGGCCACTCCAAAGGACGAATATGTGATGCCTGTGGCAGACATGTTAGTCGATGCAGCTGCCACACATGGTATTTTAACCTTCATCGACGGGTACTCGGGCTATAATCAGATACTTGTAGCTGAGGAGGACATTCACAAGACTGCATTCAGGTGCCCAGGGGCACTGGGAATTTATGAATGGTTAGTGATGCCATTCGGCTTGAAGAATGCTGGGGCCACATATACTTGAAGTTCTTGAACGACTGCGACAGAGCCGGTACAGACAAAGTACTTACTAAACCAATACAAGAGGAAGGCGCAATGCTCAGCATCAGAAACCGCAGTACCCCTTCCCTTTTGATTGGCTAGAATAAAGGAAGAATAACTGGAGCTGTTCCGATCATGAACAATCTTGATGTTGGAGGTTGAAGTGTCGTATAGATTCGGAGCTTCCTGACCAGCTAAAGGCAAACCTGTAATGGCTGCCACATCAAGAAGAGTAGGGGTGGCCATTCCCCAAGGAAATACAAAGGTATTGGTGGTAACGGACCAATAGCCAAGAAAGTCAAGATCGGTCCGATGTTGAGTTGAAGGTCTTTAGCCGACAACATGATAGCATCGTAAAGACCCATTCTTTTCCAGTCCTCGCCTTTTGCCTCAGCCATCCTAGAGTGCCAACTCAAGTAATCGGCAGTAGTACGGGGCCAAGGCCTTATGTCGGCTGGACACCGTTTAATGGTAAACCAGTCGCAAACGAGTGGTAAACCATATGTGTCTGGGGAGAGATATTCTCTAAGATACATTGCACCGCCCTGCAGGTCGGTGGATGGCCGCAAAGTGAGAGAACCTTGAATCGGACAAAGAGGGGGTATAACGCCTTCGGCTAACCCGACCGTCTCTTGAGTGGAGGAATGAGAGTCAGTTGAAGGGGAAGACTCGTCCAAGGAGTCATGGCCACCGTAGCTGTGTTCACGATTTTGAGAATCGGATGCGGAAGACATGGTCGCAAGAAGAGGATGCGTAAAGGAAGCTAGGGTTTGAGGGTCCAAAAAGTTCAAAATGCCTGAGTAGTAAGGAGGACGAATGGGCCTAGCTATTTAAAGAGAAATCATGCGCACAATCAACGATGAGAGTTGTTAAGATATTATCGGATAACAGCGCAGTCATCGGGTGTGGGAAAAGTAGCCGTTCAGGTCATAATGGGTGACATTAAATGCATATAAAGTGACTAACGATTGACGTTTCGGAGACTCAAACTTTATCCGATACATCAATCCAGCATGGACAGCTGAAATGATGTAGGGGGCAATTGTTATCACCAAAAATATCAGCCACAGCCGATGAAGGGAACAGCCGATGAAGGGAACAGCCGAGGTGTGGGATAAGCCGATCGGAGTGGTAGCCAAAAATTGGTCCCACTGAACCGGGGATAAAAAGGAAAATTCCAGAAGCCCAGGGAGCATCATGAGGTCAGCCGATTATTAAAAAGTATAGCCGATGTGGATAAAGAAAATATCTGATCATTATGGATATATCGGCTGAGCTACCTTTAATTGATATAGAGCTTTGAAGCTCAACCAAGGGCTAGATATGTGAAAGTCATGTACTTTGGCGCTAGAACGACCAAAGCTAGCCGTTGGAAGTCTCCAACGCATTTAACACGTGATAAATCGTTTGCCCAGCCGATGGGAGAGCGGTTAACCCACGATACGCATGAAGAAGCAGTTGAGGGACACCCACGACCGCTCGTGGTCAGCCATGAACGTGTGGAACGCATAATGGCCGATAGGGGGTGGTTACAGTTTTGTTTTCCTTTTTGTATATATATACCTACGCTGAGAAATGTAAAGACACGCGAAATCAATCAAACAACTATTTCTTTTGCAATTTATCAAGCTTTTTACAGCATTTTATCCTAGCCGATTCCATGTTTCTTAGTCTTAGCCTTAGCGTAGCGTAGTTTCACCACACTCAACGCTTCGGAGCGGTTGGGAACCTGATCGAGAATCGAGTTAGTTCTCGGTGTAATCGCTTAACAGGAATCAATTTGTTGGCTGGACGTTAGCCGAATCCCTCGGCTGATTTTTCCACGCAAACAAGTACAAACGAGAAAATATTACATGTTTTCAAAATAATTTCATCGTCTTTGATCACATACCAAAATTTTTAATTGTCTTTATTATTTATAAATGATTATATTATTTTTTATTCTCGACAGGGAAACATTACATGTTGTCGATATAATTTTGTCGTCTTTGAGCATATATCAAAATCAAGTTTTATAAATGTTTTATTATTTCTAAATGATTATTTTACTTTTGAGTCAATACAAGGATTTTTTTTACTTTTAATTTTTTATATTTCTTAATTTCTTTTCATTTTTTCTAAATGTTTTTTCTTTGTTTTATCTTTTATTTTATTTTTTAGCTTTATAAATTTCTTTATTATTTATTAGCGATTATTTTTCTTTCAAGCATCAATGGGAAAACATCACATGTTGTCGGTATAATTTTATAGTTTTTGATCATGAATCAAAATTTATAAATGTCTTTATTATTTATAAATGATTTTTTTACTTTTGATTCTCGGCGGGAAAATATTACATATTGGTATGAATGGTTATTTTCTTTTGCATCCCACCTGAAAATATTACATGTTGTCAGTATAATTTCATCGTCTTTGAACACATATCAAAATTAAATTTATAAATGTTTTAATATTTATAAGTGATTATTTTACTTTTGACTCCCTACAGTGACTCTTTTTACTTCTTAATTTATTATTTTTCTTATATTTATAGTTCTTATTTTCTTTTCATTTTTTCTTAATTTTTTTTTATTTCTTTAGTTTGTTATTTTTAATTTTATCTTTATAAATGTATTTATTATTTATAAATGATAAATGATTATTTTGTTTTCAAGTCCCAACGGGGAAACATTACATGTTATCGGCATAATTTCATCGTCTTTAATCAAGTATCAAAATTTATAAATGTCTTTATTATTTATAAATGATTGTTTTACTTTTGATTCTCGATGGGGAAAATATTACATATTGGTATAAATGATTCATTTTCTTTTGCGTCCCGACGGGGAAGCGTTACATGTTGTTAGTATACTCTCATCGTCTTGGTGCACGTATTAAATTTTATAAATATTTTATTATGTATCAATAATTATTTTACTTTTGAGTCCATACAGGAAATTTATTTCCTTTTTTATTTTTCTATTTTTCTTATATTTACATCTATTGTTCTTTTATTTTTTCTTTAATGTTTTTTATTTCTTTAGTTTTAATTTTTTAAGTTTTTTCATTTTAATTTTTATATTTTATCTTTATAAATGTCTTTACTATTTATAAATGATAAATGATTATTTTGCTTTTAACTCCCAACGGAGAAACATTACATATTGTCGGTATAATTTTATCGTCTTTGATCACGTATCAAAATTTTATAAATGACTTTATTATTTATAAATAATTATTTTATTCTTTAATCGTGACAGAGAAACATTACATGTTATCAGTATAATTTCATTGTCTTTCATCACATAACAATTTTACACATTTCCTTTTTATTTATAAATAATTATTTTACTCTTGAGTCCCGACGGGGAAACATTACATGTTGTTTACTTTCACTTTTTATGTATTTTTAGAGAACTAATTAAAACAACTAATTATGTTTGTCGCAATATATAACTTTAATTTTATAAACAAATACATTTTAAAAATGCATGAAAACAGAATAACCCGTGCGTATGCATGAGTATCTTGCCAGGTAGTTATAAATGAGTTTACATTTTTTAGGACCTGTCAAACTCAAGCTTTACTTTTTTTTTAAGAAGTCAAGCATAAGCTAGTAGCTATGCTTGATTTAAATAAATGAGCCAAACTTAAACTTTAATTTTTTTTCACAGGCCAAACTCAAGCTTCAAATGCTCGGCTCGACTTGTTTACACCCTATTGGGAAGCCACTAACGAGCTTTTGGAGCTCCGTTTGTGTGATGTGCATACTGAAACCCCAATCCAACCACATATCTTCATCTGTCTCTTTATTCTCTTTGATTCTAATCGATCTTTTCTCCGTTATGTTTGAGATTAGCCGAAGTTCCTTTGGTGCCATCTTTCGTCGCTTACATAGTTTACATATGTCCGCTTTCCGTTCTGGGTTCTGACAGCGTTCTAACATTGTTTAAATCCCTGCGTAAACATGCAGCTGCAAAACGAGCGAGGAATCCGTTAGAAGCTTCGCTTTTGGTTTTAGTCCCCACAAGACAATATGTATTCTCCTTGTTTGGGTTCTATCTTCCTTGATTTCTAGTTGGTGTTCATTTTAGTTCTCGTCCCTGACATCGTTCCTTTATTGTTTATGTGCTTCAGGCGACTTATGGGACTTGTTGATGTGATCATTGCGATTTTTTGCATGCAAATGATGGCCACTTTGGGAAAGGGCAGAATCGTGAGTGTGTGTACCTTGGAGTCATGTTCGTGACACTTGTACCAGAATTTATTCCATTTGTGAGTACAGGGGTCAAGGCTGTTCGCGAGGAATAGCAGTTGGAGTTGAAATCAGGCGGAAGGAAGAAACCCTCAATTGTTGGGGAGGCAAGAGTAGAATAGTACTTTTAACACACATAGGCGACATACCATACTAGAGGTTGAGAAACCAACAACATTTAAATAGCGTCAGTGACTATTACGGTACCAATTTAGGATTTAGGCATTGTAGGTTTATCGCCAATAGGCAGATTTATTAGTACTTGAGGATGCATGCTTTATGTGTTTTATATGTTATTGTTGTGCTCAACGTGCTTTGGTTGATGACATGTTTATATGATTGCCTATATGCTTATAGAACATCATTTTGATAACATGTTAGTTTTTGTTGCTAAATGTGGATTTGACAACATGTTGATTGATAATATATGTATATTATGAATGATGTGATGATTGTTATTATGTTTGGAATTAGGATAGATATGCTAAAATATAATCCCTAATATTAAGATTGATTTAAGACTATGGACACTCTCACAATTGGAGAGTGGCATCCTTGCTATTTGAGGATAAGAATCTTTTGGATATTGATCATTCCACCCTTGAGGAAAAAGTTGTGATAAAAGTTTAGTTGGAAATAGTTGTATACATGTAGTGTCATTACTCGAAAAATTTGAAATAGCGACGAAAATTTAGAGACGACAAAAGACAAAATTTGTCTCTAATTTCATCGCCAAGTGTTAAATACGCCAATTTTAGAGACCAAATTCTTTTCTTTTTGTCTCTAATTTAATACGATATATCAAATTTATAGTAGTGCATCTACACTATGATGGTGGTTATCCATGTGAACAGTTGTCACATGAGGTTAGTGTTGGTTTGAGGTGGACTTCCTGATGTGATCAAGATAGCCTTCTTCACAGTTGGAAGAACGTGTTGCCTTCTCGCAGTTGCAGATGAACTGGTGCTTCCTCAGAGTTTTTGGAAACCAAAGACGCAAGACTATGTCACAGTTAAAGGAACACCCTGTTGTACTCTTCTTGGTGTCGCAACGGGATTCGGCTACCTGGACAACTATCTCCTTATAGGTGGAGGCAATCTTCTCAAAGTTTGAGAATGACCAGCCTCACAGTTGGAGATTGGTTACCATCCTGATTGTTGCGTGATGACACTCTCATTGTTGGAGATGGATTACCCACACTCATGAATGAGATAGTACATAAGTGTAGCTTACTGGATTTTGATCGATATCGATGCTAGATACGGACTCCCATGTAATAGAAACACACTGTTAGGCATTGATCCTTAGAATGATTACGTGTGTGGAAAGAATTTACTAGGGAGATACTTGCAAATTTTTATGTGTGCATGTTATTACATTGTATTCTATTTGGTTTCTCTCTTTTATGATGATCGTTGAGTTAGTTACTTCCCATACATTTTGTGTGTCTTTATCTTACTACCTGATCTGGGATTAGACTTCAAGGATATCTCGACTACTAGAGTAGGCGTTGGGAAGACTGTTACAGTTGGATGTGGATGTTTCCTTCCATATTGATGCTGAAGCATGGATCTCTATTTCAGGAAGTTCTTAAGATATGCTACTGAGTCTCCTTTAGTGTTTGTGTCATGGCCAACACTTTTTCTTGGGATAGATGTATGTAGAATTCATATGTTATAAGTTTGTAACCTCGACTCATACTCTAATATTTGTATGTGAAGTTTTGTGAATTATTTATGTGATAATATAGATATTAAAAGGTTTTATTTACTCTGTATTTTCAATATTAAAAATATTTTTTGAGTTAAGTGTTACAAGAGTTCGGTGCGGATATGGTGGCTAGGGTTCATGTTCAGCTTAAGAGCGAAAACCTGAGAGGAGAAGAGAAAAGTGGATGACAGAACAACTCCGGGTAGTGTTTGCTGAAGAGAAAAAAAACGTATTTGAAATTTGAATTTGAAAGATAAGAGGAAAGGAAAAGTGGGGAGCAGAAAGATCAAGAAAAAAATGAGAGCATGAAAGAGATAACTGAGGAGCTGTCATGTGTCCTAGTGAGGGTATTGTGGTAAATAGAGGAGCTTTTAAAATTCTTATATAGTAATAGAAGGGATCATTTAGGACAAAATTGAATCCTAAAGTAAAGATAAGTGACTAAAAGTATAATTTAGCCTAGATTTTATCATGTGTGTTCAATTATTGACGTATTAACTAATTCAATACATTAAAATGGGTTCTCTTATCTTTTTTTTTTCGATAAGTAAAATCATTTCATTGAAAGACCTAGCTTCAGCATTAAAGAGGCAGCTTCCCCACCTTCTAGGAGGGTTGAAGGAAACCTCAACTATCATATGCTATCGGCTAGATAAAAATACACCACATGGTACAAACCTTGAAAAAATGATCTAGCAACATAATCAGCCAAGCTTCTTTCTAATACTACAAAAAAAAAAACAATACAACAAAATAAAATTGTCCAAGCAACAAGCAGAACTGAGGCATGTCTTTTCTTCAGATTCACACCTACTATTAGAACCACATTACCCATGTATCTCCTCTGTTTGCTCCTTTCTTTGCCAAAGAGTCTGCAAAGTGATTTGCCTCCCCATTTTTATGCGTGAAACTCACATTTTTTATCTTAAGTATCATGTTTTGCATCTTATTGCAATAGAATCTTAAGTTCCACGGGGCGGCTTCTCTTTTATGAACCCATGTAATCGTATTTTTTGAATCCGACTCTATAATTAAATTGCCTTGCCACAACCACTCCTTTTGAAGAGATAATTCCAATGCAAAAGTGATTGCCATAAACTCCGCTCCATTTGAGTCTCTAACACCTATAGAGCCCGCAAACATGGCTTTAATCTCACCTATTTCATTGCTTAGAACTCCTCCAATGCCCGCAGGACCTGGCTTTCCTTTTGAAGAGCCATCAACATTCCATTTCTAGTAGTTTTGAGGTGGTGGGCACCAAGAAACACTCATTCTCCTCTTATCTCTACTGTGAGTTGGTGCAACTCCATCTTCAAGAACAACATGTTAGCAATTTCGATGCATAAATGGTGTCAAGCTTCTCGCACAAAGTCCTTGCTGTAGTATCCTTCAATTCTGCATGAAAACACTTTAATACACGTCTCAATCTTTGTATCACCCGATAATTTTGAGTATTAGGAGTTGTAAGAAATAATATACAATCAAGAAACATGGTCACGATAAAAGTGATGATACCTGATAGCTGGTTATGAATCCATTCATTACTCTACTCGAAATAGACTCCCTTTTCCCGAAGTCCATTTGCATATTACTGGAATTTGATTTTATTATGCAATAAAGGGAGTTTGATTATTTTAACAAAGAAACACTTTTAAATTAAAAAAGTAATTTAATACAATTTTTATAATGTAATTTCTTCAAAAAAAAATTGAATTAATACGGATAATATTATAAAATGTTCATAACAAATCAAATCATAAACTAAACTGTCTGTGGTGCTTAGCACAACTGACAAAGTATTTGCCGCTTGGACGCTTGGGCGAGGGTTTGAACCCGCTACGCCTCCTTTCAACGCTCTTTGGAGTGCGTAGTAGGCCGCTGGGTTATCAGACAAAAAAAATCATAAACTAAACTTGTTTAGAGCTCAAAAAAGGTATTAAATATGTTTGATAATAAAATACTTTGTGTATTTCAAAAAAATACTTTGTGTATTCAACTTATCTGAGATCGGCAAACTAAATGGCCACCATTGGTCCAATAAGGTTAAAAAGAACGATTTTTCTAACGTGTTCAACTTTCCACATGTTAAAGTTTATTAATTACCCATTTTTTTCCTTAACATTTACTTACTTTCCTATTTACTTACTTTAGCAATAACACATTTCCAAATTCAATATCAAAGTACGCAACAGGACACATTGGCCGTGATGCAACACTGCTTCCCAGGCTCTAAGTACTTGATTTTCTTGTCCATCTGTTATTTATCACCATATAATAGAAACACACCAGAAAAACAAAGGGGTAAGACACTCATCAATCACTAACAAGCAGGAAAGCAGCATAGTAGAGCAACTGCTATCATGCATATTAGCATATCACAACAATCATTAACATAACTGTTACCACAAATACACACTCAAACTCTTGAGTACACGGTCACAAACCAGACCATACTGATATGTCATACTGACAACCCGACCACACGGTCACATACCACATCATACTCTGATATCACAAACTGACATGTGTCGCAGGTCTTTCAGCTGATCACCAGCTCTACAGACCCAAACCTCTGGACATTCAGCTGATCACCGGCTCTACTGTCCAGAGGCTGACACATAACATCGGTCCTTCGGGCTGATCATCGGCCCTACAGACCCAGACCATCGCTGAACGTTGCGGGCCATTATCGCCCTACTCCCTAGACCGATCACCGGTCTTAGGGCACAGAAGGATGAGATAAGTTGGTTGTCTCGGGAACATATCCTGATACGCTACCATCTCTGTTTATCGGTTATGGCATCCCATACTACCATATCCAATTACCAGAGTAAGGTATCGTCCCGTGCACAAGGACGATATTCCATTTACAGAGAATGGCCAAGATTGTCCAACTATCAGATGTGGAGCCATGGAGTCTCGTCAAATGACCGAGTCCACACCTTTGGACTGGTCACCAGTCCTTAGGTCCCCTCAAGGTCACCGACTATCTCCAAACTACTACGTACCCTTGGTCCGATCACCAGTCCTCAGGTACACCAACCTCGGGTACACCGACCCGGCTATCACCACTGACAAACATAATACTGACAGTAATACTTTCTATTACTGTCTAGGGGTTCGCAAGTCTCTAATTAGAGAGCATCACCCTTGAATCTAAACTATGTATTAGACTCACATGTATCATATATAACCAGCATGTAACTATCACACATAAAACAGAATATCATTAACCATCATTTGTTATAATCTAACAGCATACAATTACTCCTAGCGTCGCATAAGCGACTGTCTACTAACCCTATAAATTAACCAATAAACATAACCTATGTTAGTTGATAGGTCTACGGTGACTATCTTTAGTCACCGCATACCACAACCCCTCTCCTGAGGTGTTGCTACTATCAACCCCTAGTAGGGTTAAGGTCCCCTACTCATGCTAACAGTACTACTCTACTACCTATTTTCCCTAGAGATTAAGGTATCTTCCCCCTTACCTGGCTTAGAAGATCGCTGTCGCTTGTGTCCCGTCCCCGCGACCCTATCGCACCTCCCAAGCTCCTCCACGCCCTCGCAAAGGATCCTTTTGGTTGAAGGGTGGTATTTATAGCCATTTTGGGTCCATCGCGTCTCAATGGTCCTCAGGCATAAACCCTGTCACGTTGCGACGTGGTACACGTGTCAGCAATCCCACGCTCTGATCCACCAACTTAACTCACCGACTTACATCGTGTCGCGACCAAATTTATACTAGTCTCATCACGTCACGATCGAGGCTGACCAGAAATATCTCATTTTTTACGTTCTAGAAGATTCTCAAGTGTTTTACGCCTTTCTAGGGCATTCTAGACGATTATAAGGACTTCTATCTCCTTTCTAGGGTTTCTGGGTCTTATTTAAGCCAATTTTATCCCTAATTAAGGTTTTTAACTCTCGTTTATTACTTAATTATCGATCTAATTATCCTTCTAATTTTATTGAAAATCAGGATGTCATAATTCATGTCTTTTCGTATTTCTATTACGCTACGACAAATACTTGTAAAAAAGATGGATAGATGGTACAATACTTCAAGCAAGAAGAAAATGCATAATTTTTTTTTTGTGCATTTATTTTTCTTGTAAACTACCCAGGGGTAAAAGTAAAACACTAGAAAACAGTTATTGAAAACAATTCTCATTATATAATGGTATATATAATCTCTCTTTCCACCAAATAGGAAAATAGCTAATTAATAAGAAAAATGGACAATTACTCACTTTCCTTATTAATTACTCTCTCCGTCCTAAATTATAAGAGCCTTTTGGCAAAATCTCTCCCACTCGAAAATGTAATTAATGTAGTTAAAAACAATAAATTTGTCTTCAATTTTTATTATTTTACCTAAACTATTCTTGAGTTTAGTGGGAAGGTAAATTATATTACACTTCATTTAACTTATTGATTAAAACAAAGGTAAATTGAATAAGGGTAATAGGGGAAAAATAATTAATGCTACAGACAAACTTTAAAATGGCCTTATAAAATGGAACAAATAAAAAGTCAAAAGACTCTTATAATTTGAGACGAAGGGAATACTCACTTTGCATTCTTTTGTTTTAGCAAAAATAGAGAAGACAAAGGTTGAAGATAGAGAGGGTAGAGCAGGAGAACCACCTTCCCAATTGGCAGAAGAGAAACGAGAGAGAGAGAGAGAAGGGTTAAAAAGATGTGGAGCCCCACAAAAAATTATTCTCTCCATACTTGCGAAGAAATGGAACGAAGAAGAGCTCTCTATTTTCTATTTCCAGTTTTGCCCTTATGCTTTCAATGAAAATACAATTGTCCTGCGTTATTTTGTTGAAGTTATGTATTCAGACAATGCGTCACGGTTTGTATAAAAAAAAAAAAAAAGTTCCCACGATTGTAATATTATCCACATGATTTGCGACATGCTATTTTAGTTAGTAAAATAAAATAAAATAAAAATTTGGTTGAAGTATCGAAATTAAATCAATTAAATGGTTTATCAAAAAAAGAAATTTAGTTAATTAAATGAATTTAAAAGAGTAATTAAATTAATTAATTAGTTCAATTAATTATAATTTAATTATTTAAATTAATTAAATTAAAATAATTGTATATTAATTTTTTAGCTAAGGATATTTTTGACATTTCAAAAATAATTATGTTTCTCTATTCACATTTTCTATCCAATCAAACAAAATGAGAGAGAAAACATATTTATTTCGTTTCTATTTCTTTTCTATTTCTCTTATAAAGAACTTATCAAATCTACTATATTTTTTTTTGATAAAAAAAATCTATATTCTTTTACCTATTTCTCTATACTCTTTCTCAAGTCTTTCCCTCTTCTCATTTTCTTCTCACAGTCGATCAAATCCTAAACACATTTTTAAACGCTTTCTACACACTTATTTTTGTTTGACAATAGTGCAACACACACTCTGGTGACTAGGGATAAAACAGATTCACAATCACTAACAGTAGCTCCTAGTTCTGTTAAAAAAAACAGTAACTCCTAGTTCATAATGGTCCTCTCTAGGGCGATTAAAAAGATCAACAACAGTTTTGCAATCTATCTCTATAATAACCGAGTGAAAAACCAAAACTGAATCCACTGAGCTGCATATAATAACCCGGTTGCTTCACCCACTGCCATTGAGGTATGCACAGCATTCGAGCCACTACAAATTCACCTGAAACTCCTCTAATGAAGAAACTGAAAGCCATTCTCCCCATCTCGGTTCACTCTTGTGCTATGTTTCGTTTATGAAGTAGAGGAAAGAAAGTGAAAGGAAAAAAAGTGAGAAGAGGAGAAACGGAATAGAAAATGAGATGATTGTATAGTGGTTTGGTTGAAGAGAAAACGAAAGGAAAATATGAAAAGAAAGAAAAAATCATATTTATAAAATGACATAAATATCTCTATATAAAAATGATACTCCATGTGGTCTAAAATATAAGTAAAAAAAAATGAAATATAAACAAAAAAATCTATATATTTAGTCCAATCCAGTCTAAAATATAAGCAAAAAAGTCTATGAAAGTCTAAAATATATATAGACTTTCATAGGCTTTTTTAATTATATTTCAGACCGAAAGAAATACATAATAAAGGGAATAAAAATATGAAAAGAGAAAATAAATATTTCATTAAAATAAAAGATAAATTAAAAATACTAATAAATAATAAAGAGAATAAAAAATAGAAAAGAAAAATATTCCTTAAAAATAAAAATAATTAAAAAGTATTAATGAATTATAAATATTTCTTTTATCAATAAAGATAAAAATGTGATAATAAATTTCATCAAAAAAACATGTGATAATAAAAAATATTTTTATTTATTTGCAGACTATAATGAATATAAAGAAAAGATTATTTCAATCGATTAAGTGTGTGTTTGTTTCATATTTTTTCTACCGCAAAATTGAGAAAAACGAATCCCAAGCCAATTTTATCAACTATTTTAGAGCACCTCCATCAGCGAACCCCCACCCCCGTTTGCGATCTGCCACGGTGGCGAACCAGAATTCGCGATCTGCCCCCTCCAACAGCGATCCCGCATCGCGTTCGTCCCCCAACGAAGAACAGCGTGGGCCCACCTCTGTCTCGTCTCTGTTCGTCCCAGCAAACGCGTTGCTTCATAACGAACGCGATCGACACGCTGGCGGACGATCCCGATGCTCCAACGGCGAACCACGCTCGATCGATTCCTCCAGCCTTCCACATTCGCTGCCACGGTGTCGATCTCCTTCGGCGAACTGCAGTTGGAGATGCTCTTAGAAGCTTACTATGAGCATCTTTAGACAACCAACCAACCGCCCTTCTCATCCACGATTTTGACCTCCGAAAATCTAAAATAAACACAAGCTTAAAACAATCCAATAACTATTTAAGGTGGTGTTTTATTTGTGTTCACATGGTGCTTTTATTTAAAAAAATATAAATAATTGAGGGTATTATAATCATTTTCGTTGTTTTTCAGCTCTCTAGGTGGTTTTCCACCCGATTAGGGGAGAATTAAATTTTATAGTGGGACCCACGAGCTTTTCCACTATTCCTTGCTAAAGTTGAAAAGAGAAAGTTGAAAAGAGAAGGGATATCCATAATCGTTTTTTTTTTCCTCGTATCTTTTCTGTCCAGAATATGTGATTCCAAACAGCCCCTTAGTGATCGATTGATGATTGATTAATTTCTTATTAAATAATTAAAAAATATATATAAAGCATTTGCTTTAGAAAATAAGTAAATTATTTTTAATAAAAAATATCAACCGTCAAAAACGCGTTGAACAGGCGGCATTGCTAGCCCATTAGATATATTTTCCACAAATCGACAGCAAATAAATCAAGAAGGGTATCAACTAAAGTCTCTGAAATTTGTAGAGCTAATATCTCATTATCCTTTCAATCGATCGCTTATAAACAACCAGATTCAGAGGTACAAAAACGAGACGAACGGTAACACGAAATCATAACAGAACAGATACCCAAACCCAAACCAGAAGATTCCAACTCCTAAAGTAACAAAAACAGAAAATAGATTATCATAAAGGGGATGTAAACCCCAAATTAAAACCTAGTCCCTCCAGTTTCCGCCACCACCACCACCGCGGGAGTAGCGGGACCCACCGTCACCACGGTCCCTACTGCCACCATAACCACCTCCACCATAGCCGCCACCACCACCATAGCCTCCACTACCGCCTCCACCATAGCCTCCACCACCGCCTCTGTTGTATCCGCCTCCACCACGACCACCATAACCGCCTCCGCCACCACCATAACCCCCGCCTCCTCCGCCCCTACCGCGGCTTTGAGCTTCGTTGACGGTGATGTTACGGCCGTCAATGTCCTGGCCGTTCATCCCTTCGATGGCATCTCTCATTGATTGCTCAGTGGCGAAGGTCACAAATCCGAAACCCCTTGACCTTCCAGTCTCACGATCGTTAATAACCTGAAAAGAGAAACTACCAAAACATCAGATCTAAAGCAAAATAAAAAGAAAAACAGAGCCAGAACCGAATAGTAACCGATCGATCTTCGCCTTTGGTAAAAGGAAGAAGATGAACGTACCTATTGGCGTGAGTAGTAATAAAAGAATCATATAGTAACAGAATCAGTAGAATAATAGATCAAGTAACGCAAGCAAGCAGATCAGAGATCACAGATCAGAATGGAATCCGAATCGTGTCAGATCCGATGCGAAGCCTGCAACAAACGGACCTTCGAGTCGATGACCTCGCCGTAGGTAGAGAAGGCCTTCTCCAGGGCCTCGCTGTCGGTGGTCCAGGCAAGCCCACCGACGAAGCATCGGTACTCAACATCTCCGCCGGCCATTGAAATTTGAGAAAGGCACAAAACCCTAGACTAAGGGTAAAGATGAAATACAGAGAAAAGATAGCACGAAGATATTTCAATCCCTCAACCCAAGGGGTCGTTATATAGCGGGGGATTTCTTAACTAAGGTTACGGCGTGGGTTAAACTTACTAACTTTGGGCTATGTGGTGTTCGATTTAACCCCCGTTTTTTTTTTTTAATAAAGACTCGTTTTGGTCCCGAGAAAAACGCTGGATCCATTTTGGTTTATAAAAAAATAAATAAATAAATAAGTTCAGAAATACTCCAGATAATTTTAAATGGGGACGTTCCGTTTATCTCTACCCAAAAATATCAGTTAACATACTGATGTGTACCGTTAAATATTAATTTAGCCCGTTAAATATTTCAACCATGTAATTTTGTGAACTTTATAAACACGTGGTATTATTTTGGGATATTTTAGTCCATATGTCAAATCCTTTGATCCAGAAACCATTTTGAGTCATTTTGGTCCATGTCTCTGTCTCGTTTGGGACATATTAGTTATTGGCCCTCGTCTTTAAGTTTCGGTCATCTTCAACGTTCAAACTCTAACATCCATTGGAGCACATTCAGTGGGTAAAAGACAACAGAAGAGGTCAGGTTCATTATCATGTATCTAGTCCAAATATATGAACTTTTTTGCTGATAATTAAGTTCGGAGAGAGTAGCACTTAGCACCACACGTTATTTTTAAACTGGGGACCAACACATACCAATAATATCATCAGAAATAAAATCTCTTGTCTTGGCTAATCAAATCAAATCAAATAATTAACAAATAGGGAAACAAATAAATGATATTAATTAGTATACTCCATATTTATTGTCAATTTTCCATGTTCACCTCCACAATATATTACAAACAAAAAAAACCAAATTAATTTGTTCATTCTAAGGAAATTTATCTCACTGGGGTATTTTGACAACAAAATTACGTTATTGGGATAAGTCAGTTTTTATATACGTATCTGGTGTAAGTCGAGACTACCAGTCACGGTTTACTTTTTTTTAACTTTTTTATATGAGTCGTGGTTGCCAACCATGATTTATGTTTTTTTAATGAGTCGTGAATGTCATTCATGATTTACTATTAATTTTTTTTTTCAATAAGTCGTGACTATAGTTCATGACATACATTTTTTTTTAACATAAGTCGTGAATAGCATTCACGACACACCCTTTTTTTATTTTTTTATATAAATCGTGAATGAAATCCTAATTTTACTATAAAACCCTATTTATATTAAATAACAAAGCCCTAATTATAGAAAAGTGATGTGTGAATAAGGTTAAACCCTAATTTTTTTAATAACAAAACTCTATTCAGTTGGGATAAATATTACAAATGCATTAAAAACAAATGCAAATATTACACATGCATTAAAAACACGGGTAAATATTACATCCATGTAAATTCATAGCTTAAACATTTGTCTCTTTATAAGGACAACTACTTCTATTATGTCCCTCAGTGCGACAATAACCACATTTTTTTTCTTCTGATTCGGAACCGTTTCATCCATCTCATTATGTACCCGAGACGTCTTTGGTCTCCCCATGGTATCTCTTCGCATTAGAGGATTAGGCTTCAACGTAGAACCTGTATATGGTGGAATATTCTTCATCTCCAAGAGGATGAAACTCATGTTAATAAACCTTGAAGATATTCTCTAGTCTGTATATTGGGTCAATATGAACCTGACAATCCACATTGCAATCGGCAGACGACGCAATGACATGTGAACAAGGATACATCAATGCTTGAAATTCTCCATAATCACGCCACCAGTTGTTTAAATTAACCCTGCATATCATTGCACGTCGCCCGATATGTGGATTTGTCATCTCTTCTACCTCGAACTCTGATGACACCCTGGTATAATTATAAACACGGTGAGAGCTTGCTAGGCGCCTATTTGAAAGCAACACTATGGATAGATCCTCACAATAAATATGTCATGCACTCATCATGCTAAGTTCTTTCACCCCTTCAAAACAATGAAGTCGGCCTATAAAACGTAGTCTTCACCAGGGCTGTGATGGGCAACGCTCGTGCTCCTTTTAAAACCGAATTCAAAAAAATTATATAAAAACTAAAAAATTAAAAAAAAAACTGACTTACCCTAAATACGTAATTTAGAGTTCAACATACGCTAGTGGGGTAAATTTCCCTTCATTCTAACAAAGTTTTCAAGCCAGAGAATGACATAACACAACACAAACAAACATAAGAGATAAAACAAAATAGTAATAACTATATATTTGGCAAAGCATTGAGGTCATTAAAAATAAAGGTTAAGGTTTGGAGGTTGAAAATGACCCAAACTTAAAGATGGAGGCCAGGTCACGAACAAATATGTCCCGAACGATACAGAGACAGGGACCAAAATGGCCTTAACGGTATTTAACCGGTCACATCAACATTTAACGGTACACGTTAGCACGTTAGATGGAGACAGACGAGGGGGACTAACATGTCCCTACTTTGAAATTGTTTGGGACTCTTTCTGAACATATTTTTCCCAAGGGACAAAAATGGGTTGCGCATTTTTTCTTAGGACCAAAATAGGCCTTTATTTATTTTTATTTTTTATAAATTCCCTCGTTCATTTTCTGCCAATGGGGTATTTTCTCTCTCTTTAAGATATTTTTCTCTCTCTTTCTGGCTGTTCAATTCAATAATATATCTAAATTTATTTACACTTTTTAGGGAATAATTCATAATTTTCTGCGACAGTTTTGTTTATAAATATTAATTTCTATACTAGATTTTTTATACTTTTTATGTATGAAAATAACATAAATTTTTTTTTTGGAAAAAAAAATAAAACTTATTTTTAAGTGCCTTTGAAATGTAAAAAATAAAAATAGTGTTAATTGTTCATGTTTAGAAATGTTTCGGATACTTGTACCAAGAAAGGAAGAAAAAAAAATGTTTCGGATACTAAATCATATATTTGTTTCTTTATTTAAAAATTGTTTCTTATAAAAGGAATATAAATTAAAAATTAACGCACATAAGTATATAAAAAAGAACTGTCTTAAAAAAATTATTTAATAGGCCATAATTGAAACATTTCTATTTAAGATTAGAGCGTGTAAATAATTATAATTTATCAAAAAAAAGTGTGTAAATAAATTTTTTTTGACGAAAAAGTGTGTAAATAATTATCGATCCAAAATAAATGATTTAAAAAAGGGTAGCTTGCTTAACTCAAACAATTAAAATAAATCAGATAGCTCAGTGTGGAGGTTTTTCTCCTGCTTTTGGACTTTACAAATATCTTGGGTCCCTAACACATCATCAAGTGAGAGGAGCCTTTCTTAACCCTTGACTCAAAATTAATGGATGAGATTATAACACCCAATTAAAAGACTCTCTAGACTTCCCATGTTCTCTCTTCTCTTTGCTCCCACCGAAATCCCCTTCACCATTTTCATTCTTAAATCCCTCAGCGCCAATTTCGTCTTTTCTCCTCTAACGTGTTATCTGCCACAACCACCATTGATGCCACTGGATTAAAATGAACGACTTAGTTTAATAATTCTTTCTTTACACACAACAAGTTTAATTTTTGGGAACCGAAAAGAAAAAAGAAGAGGGAAATAAAAAGAAGTTGATTTAATTTTTGTTTATTTTATTTTGTTGTTTTTCTCTTTATGAGGGTTTCTTTAAATAAAATGAGGGGAAACAGTGTCTTTTTACTTTAACTTGGTTGAGCCTAGTTCTCAAAAACTTTTTTACCCTTACTAAGCCCCGTTACAACCCAATAAAACCCTCTTATAGGTTGTTTGTATCAGCATTGCATTGGTGTGCTTAGAATTTTGGTGAGTTATTAAGGCTAAAAATCACAAACAACACATAAACTATATTAGTAAAACAATTATAGGGAAGCCTCATTCAAAAGATTTCATCGTAACATAAGTAATTCAAAATAAACACCCAAAGCGCATAAACATATATGCAAACAAAACCGTTTAAAAACCAGTAAAAGTAATTCAAACAAGGTCAAAGAATTGGAGATGAGAGTTTGTCCTTTGAGAAGTAAAGAAGAATTTGACGAAGGATGAAAAAGCATAGGTGAAGGGGATGAGAAATAGACGAAGGGAGATGAGAGTTTGAAGAATTTTGATGAGAAATTAGTCGAAGGCAAGAAAGAATTTGAGTTCAAAGGGTAGAAGAGTGCAGAAAAGTAAATTGAATTATATTTTGATAGAAGTGTTCATCTTAATTCTCTGTGATCCTTAACTTAGTTGTTTGTCACTCTAGGAATTTTAGGCGTTTCAAGATTTCGTGAGAACTGAAATTCCAACCTTCTTTACATCGTTGAAAAACCTATTTATAGACGAAGTAAAATAACTGCCCAACCCTTCCTAAGTACAACAGGTACAAGCTTTGTAAGATAACTAACTTGTAGATATGTATGCCTTCTATCCCACGGTCTGGGTGCGGCAGTTCTTTTTGTAACTGCTGCTTGCCTTGTCTAAAAAATGTGTAACTTCCTTTTATCGTGGGTGTAACCTCCACCCAGTTGGCGTTCGCTCCACTCCCAAACTGTATTGCAAAGCTTCGATTTGCGTTGATTCTTCGAACCAACTGCACTGGCCTTTAACGTTGAATATATGCACAACCATCTTTTACCTCGATCTACTTGTTGGTTCGAAATGGCGAATTCCTCA
This sequence comes from Calophaca sinica, assembly GCA_037113605.1. Taxonomy (NCBI): domain Eukaryota; kingdom Viridiplantae; phylum Streptophyta; class Magnoliopsida; order Fabales; family Fabaceae; genus Calophaca; species Calophaca sinica. The sequence continues at coordinate 73,841,614 of CM073734.1, forward strand.
TGAACAATAACACAATTGATATTATCACAACTTGTTCGAGACTTGCCTCAACAAACATGATCAGGTAATCTGCGAAAGATAAATGCGTCAACTCAAGGCCATGGCGACTAAGTTTTATTGACTTTGAGTATCCATGTTCCACAGTGAGCGAGATAAGATGAGACAAGTGGTCTAAGCATAAGACAAGTAAGTACGGGGAAATGGGGTTCCCTTACCTAATGCCTCTTTGCGGCCTGAAATATTCCAGTATTTCTTCGTTCCAAAGCACTGACATTGTTGGAGTCGAAATGCATTGCCAGAACAATTATACAAAGTTTTTTGTGACACCTATATATTTCAGGGCATCTCTCACAATCACCTCACCTTATCGCAGGTCTTTTCCCAATCTATTCTAATAGTCATCCAACTTACAAATCCTTTCTTTGATCGCTTTATGTGAATCACTCCCTCCGCAACTATAATATTATCATTGTCGTGCCTTTGAGGGACAAAGATGCATTGAACTAGGCTTACTAACTCCGCCACAACCTCTCTAAGACTAAGGAGCAACACATTTGTGATTATCTTGCATGAGACATTGCATCGGCTGACATGCCTAAATTGCTTCAGATTCACTTGGGAATTATGGTATTTAGCATTTCATTTAACAACATAACTTACATTGATCTGGTCCCATCGTAGGCTACTAACTTTGATAGAAGATGGCTTATAACCAATCTTTCCTCGAAGCTTTGAGCCCCCTGGCTCCGGTACGTTCTGCTGATTTCCTCTTCTGTAAACACCCTTAAAAAGCTTCTCAAAGACTCAGATTAAGCCTTTGAAAGTAGCTCGTAAGGCAAAATTGGAACTCAGGCTCGGAATTAGATAACAACTCCTTATAGAAGCTAGTCACCATATTTTGAAGAGTATCAAGATTTGAAACCCAATTCCCTTCACCTTCCTATAGGCTACTATAAACCAAAGAGCATGGTGTATGACATGATTTGGAAATGGGCAAGGCTGAAGAGAGGCTGCTTATGTTATGGAAGATAGCTAGAGGAGCGATCATGACAAATGTGGAGCACTTAAGGAGTGGCATGACTTATAGTGCAGAGTGTACTCCCATATGCTAGTTTCAAAAGCTTGTTACATGCCATGATAAATCGTATTCACGTAGAGATCTGAAAAATAGATATTCCTCATCACTGGCGAGAGGAAGTCTTCAACGGTTATATGTATCAATGGCTGCTTCATAATTTAAAAGGTTGATAATATTACACTTGTACTAATCACTTAGTTAATTGTTTAGTTAATTAGTTTTCAGAGTTAGTTATTCTGTTAAGTGCTGTTAGCAAAAGCTATAAGACAGTTGTTATTTTCCTAATGAATATAAGTTGTCATCGATACACAATGTACTGACTTTTTCATTACTTCATCAATGAATGAGATGCAGAGCACATTGCTCATGCAAGATATCCCGATGTTCAGTTTCCAGTTTCTCTGGTTCAATATGGTATCAGAAGATTTCTGAGTTTTTTCTTCCGCATTCTTTCTTCTATTTCACAGATTCGATTCGCGACCTGTGTTTCTTTTTTCCTTCAATCGCGATTTGCAATTTCAGTTTCCTTCAATTGCGATTTACGATTTAGGTTTTTTTTCATTCTTTGCGATTGCAATTTGCGATTTAGGTTTGCGTCACTCTGATTCATGGAGGATCAAGCTGCGAATCCATTTTTCTTGCATCATTCCGATCATCCAGGGCTCTCTCTGGTTTCACATGTTCTTACTGACAAACATGACAACTACGCTTCTTGGCGTCGTTCCATGTTTATTGCTATTGGTGTGAAGAACAAAATTGGTTTCATTGATGGCTCTATTCAACCTCCAGGTGAATCCGATCCAAATTATGCTCTCTGGCTTCGTAACAATAATGTTGTGGCATTGTGGATTCTGAACTCTGTGTCCAAAGAACTCATTGCGAGCATTGTGTATTCCGCCACTGCGGCTGAAATTTGGCATGACCTGCAAGAGCGTTTTTTGCAGAACAATGGCCCTCGTATGTTTCAATTGCACAAGGATTTCATCACCTGTACTCAAGGTGATCTTTTTGTTGGAAACTATTACTCCAAGATCAAAGGTTTGTGGGAGGAGTTGGCTGCATTTCGCCCTATTCGTCACTGTGTCTGTGGTGGTGTTCAGCCGCTCACCAATCATATTAACTGTGAGTATGTTCTCACCTTTCTGATGGGCCTCAATGATGATTCTAGCAATGTTCGTGGCCAGATTCTCCTTATGGATCCTCTACCTAGCATTGGTAGAGTTTACTCTCTTGTTGTTCAAGATGAAAAACAAAGAGGAATGAAACCGGTGCGTGCTAATCAAGATACTCAGTTGGCTTTTGCTATTCAAGCCTCAAATGCTTCCAAACAGAAGTCTGGCAATGGTAAGCGAGATAGGCCTTTGTGCTCTCATTGTGGGTGTGACAACCACCCTGAAAATAGAAATGGAGCCGCCACCAATATTTTATTTTTATAGGAAACATTAGAAAACCTATTTTTTGAATATTTTTGAATTTAATGAAAAAGAGAAGGTCTTTGTACCAGATTTGGGTTCGGGAGTTGGTTACGCGCAAGGAAGGATTAGCACCCATACACGCCCATTTTAAAAAAAATGGTACCCGTTAATTGCTTGTAAAAAATTGTTTGCCCAAAAAAAATTAATTCCCTTTATCAAATTTATTAAATAATAAGAAAAAGAACCCAACAAAAATTATTAAAAAAACAGAAAGCCTTTTTTATTGTATTTATTATTATTTCATCTCCTTTTAATAAAACAGAAATACAAACTAAAGATAAGAATTAATTCCATAAGTTATTAACTTATTTATTTGAAAAAAATACTTAAATGAGGAAACAAAATTCAGAAACTTCTATTTTGCTTTTAAGTCCCTCATTAATATCCTATTCATTTATAATGATTTATGAAATAAAAAGGGAGTAAATTGCAACTAAATCCCTGGCTTGGGTTTGGTCCCATTGGAAGACCAAACCCTAACCCTAATCTAGTTCCAGATTCGTACAACAGCAACAACAATAATCACGACAGTAATAACAACAACAATCTCAGTAACAACAATAATAACAATGATCACGAATAATTGCAACAACAGTCCAATTTACAAAAAAATGGCTACAGTAACAGAGAATATCAAAACAAAGAAGAAGATGGGAACCTGGACCCTTGTGTTCTCTCCCAGAAAATTACAGAGAAGATCAAAAGAGGGATAAAAAAAAGAAAAAGAAACCTAAACCTATACTGTTGGTTTTTTTGGGTCTCTCTCTTCTACCATACGCTTTGCTTCTATTGCTTCTTTTTGGATTCTTTCCTCTCACTCTCGCTCTCTGTTTTCTTCCTTAGGGTCCGCCCTTTCTCTTCAGCTTGTATGTCCTTTTATAGGCTCCAATCTTGGTCATCATCTGCGAAAAAGAAGGGGAACAAGTCAGTTGAAAATTCAAAATCAAATATTAGATCAAAAAAATAAAGGAAAGAAACGAGGACTCCCTTTTTGGCTTCCAGATTGTGATCTTCAAATATCTGGAGGAGTTAGTGGTTAACATGATTTGCCTTAGTGATAAAGATGAGAGATGAAGGGATGAGGCCGTGATTTAGGGAGAGATAAGGGGAAGAAGAAGAACGAGAGAGAGAAGAGCCATGGCCTAGGGTTGGGAGGAGTGAAGAAGCGGATGGGAGAAATCTGGATTAGGGTTTAAATGAGTTCTTTGGGTTTGGGCTTTTAGGGTTTGAAGATGGAGAAGGGATATGGGGTTAGGGTTTGGATGGAACGTGGGGGTGAGCTGTGCCGTTTGAAGAAGGGAAAAAGAAGGAAGTGGGGTTGGTTGCGGCTAGGGTTTTGAGAAGGGAAAGAAGATGAAGAATATGAGAGAAACGTGGGAGAGGGAGCGTGAATGATGGAGGAATTGGTGGAGGAATGAAGGAGGAAAGAAAGGGAGCCGAGGGCGTCGCGGTGTTGCTTGGGCGAGGGAAATTAGGGTTATGGGAGAAGGGGAGATGAAAGGGATGAAGAAGGAGAGAATGGGAAGGAGATGAGGTTGAGAGAGATGCGGCCGAGAAGAGAAAATCGAGAGGGTGAGTGAGGAGTAAAACATTTTAGGGTTAGAGGTTTGGGGTGAGAAGCAGGGTTGGTTTGCTTGTGGCGTGAGGCAGGCTGCCTTGAGAGAGGAAGGGCCAAGTAAGGGGGTGCATGGAGAATGAGGCACGGGGTACAAGAAGCAAACGGCAAGGGAGGAGTACGCAGGGGGGCTGGAAAGAAATAAAAGGGGTGCGCGAAATAAATAGGACATGAGCTGCGTGCATTATTGGCTTGGGCCATCCTTTGGCTAAATGCTCTTGGCACCTCCCACATTTCAATTGGCACCCTCCCTTCTTAAAAAAAATAATTTTACTTTTTCTTTTCTTTTCTTTTTTCTCTTTTTAAAACTTTTTATTCTTTATTATAAAACCAAAAATATTATTTTATTTATTATTACTACTACTACTTAATTAAAATAAATAATAAAATAGAATAAAAAGGTCAGACAAAATTAGGGTACTACAGTGGGATTCTTGGTCATGTCAAGGATAAGTGCTTCAAACTTCATGGTTTTCCTCCTGGCTACAAGAAAGGGAAACCGGCTCACAATGCTTCGGTTAATGTGGTGAATGATCAAGGTTCTGACTCTGAGGTGCCTTTGAGTAACCAACAGTATCAGAATATGATTGCATACATTCAAAGTCAAATGGCTCGCAATGCAATCCATGGCTCATCTCAAGGGGACAACAACATAATTGGTATGAGCTATTTTACTAATTCTAATTCTTTTTTAGTTCTTATAAAACTTTAGAAAACAAATTTGTTTCTTTGCCAAATAAATCTAAAGTGTCAGTTTCAGCTACAGGGATTGTTCCTTTAAATGCAAACTTGATTCTTCATGATGTGTTTTATATTCCAGACTTTCACATTAACCTCATTTTAGTTGGTTCTCTTTTACAAAAATCAAATTCTTCTGTGTTATTTTCTGACACAGATTTTATAATTCAGGACCAATAGAAAAAGCAGGTGATTGGGAGGGGTGATTTTCACCATGGCCTCTATTTTGTCAAGGCTGAATCATCTAAATCCCTGAATAAAACAGTTTCTGTTTCTTGTACTTCTTTTGGCATAAATAAAACAACTAGTTCCTTATCTTCTGAACTTAGTTGTAATGCTGTTAGGACCAGTTCAGTTGCACTTTGGCATGCTAGATTAGGGCACTTGTCTGATCAAGTGTTGAAATTGGTTCATAATAAAATTCCTACTTTATTTCCTTTCACTTTTACTTCTTGCTCAAATATGTGTCAAGCTTGTCCTTTGTCTAAATTTTATAGATTTCCTTTTATAGCTCATAACAATCATGCACAGGCATTCTTTGATTTGATACACCATTTCATCATCCTACATATAATGGTAAGCATTATTTTCTGACCATTGTGGATGATTACTCAAGATATACCTGGGTTCATTTGATGAAATTGAAGTCTGAGGCCACTCATTTGATTGAGTGTTTTTTTAAGTTTGTTAAGACACAATTTAACAAACCTATCAAAGCAATACGAACTGATAATGCAAAGGAGTTGCAGCTGGATTCTTTTTGCAGGATCAAGGCACAATCCATCAGTTGTCCTGCCCTCATAGACCTCAGCAAATTTTTGTGGTGAAACGCAAGCATCAACACTTACTTAAAGTTGCAAGGGCTTTGCTTTTTCAGTCTACAGCTCCTTTACATTTTTGGGGTGAATGCATTTGTACTGCTGCTTATTTGATCAACCGCACACTTGCCATTGGTCTTAATAATGCTTCTTCATTTGAAGTTCTTCATGGAAAATTGCCAGACTATGCTATGCTAAAGGTGTTTGGTTGTTTGGGCTTTGCCTCCACTATTCCTTCACAAAGGAATAAATTTTCCCCTAGATCTACTCCTTGTGTAATATTTGGTCATCCTCCTGGTGTCAAAGGATACAAAATTTACAATATTGAAACCAATAAATTCCTAGTTTCTAGAGATGTCACATTCATGGAAGAGGTTTTTCCTTTTCATTCTCTTTCACCTGACAATGCCATGCCTAATTTTTTCTCAGATGTGGTAATTCCTAAGCTGAACTATACTGTTCGGGGTGGCGTTGGACAATATTAGGGGAAAAATGTTTTAAAAAATAACACGATGAATACAGGTTTTAAGGTAAACCTCATTCGCAGAGGGGCAGAGGAGGTGAAAACAGTTTTGGAAAAAAAAAATGGGGTTGTCTCGGTTAATGTGTTGCTAATAGCTAATGAGATGGTTCCCACCAGTGGGGCGATAGGTGAAAATTATGGATGAAAATATCATGTCTCACTTTCCTATCATATTCTCTATCTCCTACCAATGACAATTTGCCACATAATAAAATGAAATTATAATGCATTTTTTTTATTACAGAAATTATAATGTATTACACATATGCATATCGCCAGCATTTGATTGGTAGGAGACAAGGAGACACCAATTTTTAGGACAACAGATGTTTATTCGAAAATTATTTGTCATAATGCTTTCTCGAGTGAATTGACAAAAGTTGTGTGTGGTGCGGTAGTTAGAGACCACTGGAGTCATTCGAGGTGGGCCTTTCACGCTCCACGGGCGGAGTTTCAGGCTAATTCTTCATGGATTGGGATTGGCTTTGTGGCAATAAAAGTTGAGATAGCCGTGGAATCCAACTCGGCTATGGCAATAAAATTCATAGTGCAAGGATGCAATGCTACGCACCCATTTGGTGAAGTGGATACATGAGCTTGGAAAGATGGAGGGAGATCAGGTGTTTTTGGGTGAACAAATGAGAGCAGTTGAAGTCATATCTTATGGAAAGGAAATTCGGTTTGCTTTAGCAAAGAATCAAAATCTCAATACAAAGATGAGAAATTTTAACGCTGCCAGGCCTTTATAGCACTTCGTCTGTTGTATGAACTATGATACGTTTATATTTTTGGTATTAACTATGAGGCGGCTTCTATGGTACATGAGATTGATAGGCTATGTACAATACAAAGGCCTATTTTAGCAAAATTTTATTGCTTCCCTCTCTCCTTTTGCATCTCAGGTCTCCCACTCTTTCTCTTTCCCTCGTCTCGTCTCTCTCTCGGTGTCCCCGGCTTTCCTCAGCCACGGGAAGCGGCCACTGACCACCGGGAAATGGCTCCCCTTCCCCCTTCTGCTGCTATCTTTTTCCCTCTCTTGCATATCCTCTCTTCCCTCCCTCTCTTGCTTTCACTTGGTTGCGTTGCAGCCACACTTCCCACCTTCTTTTTGTTTAGCGATCCCCCATTTTTGTTGGTGGCTCCAGCGAGACGTAGAACAATGAGGCAGAGCAACTCGCCACCAAGTTGACTCGCCGAATGGCTTGCTCTACCCTCCAAGTCGATTTCAAATTCCCTAAAAATATCGTAGTTTCCACTTTCCACAAGTAATAGTTTGTGCTCTTTGATTTTTTTAACTTTTTTTTAACTTTTTTAGTGGAACATTATGTTATGGAGGTTTTTTTTCCCCCTTTTTGTTATTGCTGAGTGGAATAATGTTATTTAGAGGTTTTTCCTCAGCTGGGATTTTGTTTTTGGTGCTTATTTAGTGTAAACTGTGATTTTTTTTTTGGGGTTTTGTATTTTATGTTTTGTGTTGTCGGTTTTGGCCATTTTTGTAGGTTTACTTCATGTCAGGTTCTCCTCAGTTCACTCTATGTGCGTTTCGGAGCGACTGTGGGTGCCGCAACAGCTCGAGCCAGAGAAGCCCCAACAATGTTCGCAAGGTGCCTCTGCAAGAGCTACTTGGGATCTGCTGCATGTAGTTGCAGGGGAAATAGAGAGGATGAGGTTGAGCCAGAGTTATAACAACAATTTTGGGGATCACAATAATCACAAGGTTATGGAATCGTCGATTTATTGAGATGAAATGTTGGAGATAGAAGAGGAAGGGAGGGAGATGCAAAAGCTGAGAAAGAGAAGGTAGAAGGGAGCGAGACAAACAAGGGGCAGTTAAAAATTAAAAAATTATTAAAATATCCTTTTGTATAATACATCTCCTACAGAACTTATTAGGTTAGACAAAGCCTAACTATGATACGTTTAAATAGGATATATATATATATAACGAAAATACTACTATCACATTTGAAAAAACGAACAATTTTATATAATTTATAGTGTCAATTTCTTATAAAACTAATCGAATGATAAACTGAAAAATTTCTGAAGGAAGGTTGGTTCCAAACCAAAACATAAAATCAAATTATTTAGGCCCCGTTCGGGGTGATTTTTGGTTTTATGTTTTGAAAATTTCGAAATCCAAATCCAGTTTTAGTTCTGAGTTTTGAGTTTCAGTTTTGAGTTTTTAAGTCACTCTTTTTACCTCGCCTCATTATGACCTCACCCAATATAAAAAAAAATTGGCACAAAAAAATAAAAATGACAAAAAAAAATTACTTCTGAAAAAATAATAAAAATACCAAAAAATTTAAAAAATAATATAAACTTTGATAACAAAAATAAATATTATAAAACTATAATAAATAATATTACAGACAACTGGTCATTTTTTCCCCAATATTATAAAACTACAATTTTTATGAGAGAGTTATTTCACTTTTTAATATTACGTATTACCTTCCATTTTCTTTCTTCAAGCTCTCTGTTCCTTTTTTGCCCTTTCCAATTTTTGCTTTCCTTTCATTGTCGATTCCGATTTGGTTGACTGCCCCTTTCTCTTTCGAGAAACTCCCAAAAAATCGATCACAATATTCCAGTTCCAGTTCCTCTTTATTAATTCTCTGCCGATAATAAATTTTCTGGGTATCGTTCTTTTTTCATCGGGAGCAATTTTTTCTGGGAAAGTTAAAACGTGAAGGAAAAAAAGATTTGGAATTTGGTCTTGTTTCCGATGAAGGCAAGGAAGAACCAGAACCAGCACATGCAAGCAAGTTCAGAAAGCCAACAATGGCGACAACGAAAGTGAAGATTCACATAAACAAATCCTTAAGGGCAAAGTTTGTCAACCATTCAACGGTTCCCTGTCATCTCACATCTCCTCTCCATTTGCTCATCTCACTCTCCTGCTCTCGATGGCAGCTCGTTCTCTCACTTGTCTTGATGGGGGATTCTGAAGGATGAAGTGGATTCTGTGTATTTTTTGGATGAAGTGGTTTCTCAATTTTTTTCATTTCTCATTTCTCAGTTTTTGGATGAAGGGGCATGACAGGGATGGTGAAGAGGAGAGTGTTAGCGTGAAACTTAAAAACAAACAAAAAAAAATCATAAAATCTATTTTTATGGTTTTAGAATTTAGATAAAAACTGTTTCAAAATTAAGGAAAAAAACCCAACTTGAACACATTTTGTTTTTAAATTTAACAAAACTTAACGGTGCTAGTGGATGCTCACCAGGGAATCAACTTTTTTAAGAGATCTCACTCTCCTCACACACGCAAGCCCTACACGTCAAAATAAAATATTTAATAATTTATATTTCGTATTAAAACATAAAAATTATTAATTTAAATTTCGTATTAAAAAATTAAATTTTTTATTTTTAATAATTTAATATTTAATATATTAAATAATTATTAAATAAATTTTTGTTAATATGGTATGATATAAAGTTATTAATAAGACCTATTTAGTAATTATTTTAGAAATGTTGAATCGAAGAGATCAGATACCTATTAAATACTCAAATTAAAAAAATAAAAAAAAACCATTTTTGATGTGCTCCATTAGATTTAAAAGTAATAGCACGATGCCTCTTTAAACGCATTCTTAAACACAATTTCAACTTTGAATGAGATGGGCAAACTTAATAGCCCGCATTTTTTAAACCAATTCTTGAACATTTTTATACAGCGTTATTGTGTAAAAGTGACGAGACATTTCTTACAATTTCAAGAGAGATCAAAACAAGAGTCTGAAGAAACTTGATGCAGAACTAAAATCTCACTATCCTTTCAATAGATCGCTTTATACACAACCAGATCAGAACAGACGAGAACCACAGGAACACAAAACCAGAACAGAACAGAGACTAAAGCAGTAGATTCGAACACCTACTGTAACAACTACACATATAATCATGACAGTAAACCCCAACTTAAGACCTAGTCCCTCCAGTTTCCCCCGCCGCCGCCGCCACGAGAGTAGCGGGACCCACCATCACCATATCCACGGTCCCTACTGCCACCATAACCACCTCCACCATAGCCACCACCACCACCGCTTCGGTTGTATCCACCTTCACGACGACCACCGAAACCTCCTCCTCCACCGCCGCTGCGGTTCTGGGCTTCATTGACGGTAATGTTACGGCCGTCAATGTCCTGTCCGTTCATCCCATCGATGGCATCTCTCATGGATTTCTCATTGGCAAAGGTCACAAATCCGAAACCCCTTGACCTTCCAGTCTCACGATCGTTAATGACCTGAAAAGTGAAACAACCAAATCATCAGATCCAAAGCAAAATAACAAGAAAATCAAAGCCCGAACCTAATAGAAACCGATCGATCTTCTCCTTTGGTAAAAGATGAAGATGAGCGTACCTATTGGCGTGAGTAGTAATAAAAGAATCATATAGTAACAGAATCAGTAGAATAATAGATCAAGTAACGCAAAGCAGATCAGAGATCACAGATCAGAACGGAATCCGAATCCGAATCGGAATCCGAATCAGAATCATGTCAGATCCGATGCGAAGCCTGCAACAAACGGACCTTCGAGTCGACAATCTCGCCGTACGGAGAGAAGGCTTTCTCGAGGGCTTCGCTGTCAGTGGCCCATGCAAGCCCACCAACAAAACACCGGTACTCAACATCTGCAGCGGCCATTGGAATTTGAGAAAAGAGGAAACCCTAGATTTTGGGCCAAAAAGGATATAAAAGCAAAGGATAGAACAAAGATATTTGATACTCCCTACCCAAGGGATCGTTATATAGCCGGGGATTTCTTAACCAGGGTTACGGCGAGGGTTAAATTTAGGGCTACGTGGAATCCTAAGATGTGGCCTGCAGGGTAGAGTTTGCGTTACCCTCATCCGGTGAACCGAGTTTTAGGCTGGGCCAAGTCTTTGCAGGCCCAGTTATTTGTTGGGTATATTTTAGGCCGGGTTTGAATGTATAAGCAACAATTCTCATATTACTTTTCACCCCCCCTTTTTTGAAACACCATAATAATAAACATTTATTTAGAGGTCTTCATGTACTATGCACAACCTACCTAGGTTATGCACGTTAGACAACTCCTGTTAAACAGACTGTGTTTGGATAGTTTTCGAATGAAGTTTGTAAACAACAAGAGAAACAAAATCAAACTTAACTAACAAGAGAAGAGTTTGGATAGTTTTTTACAGCAAATATTGATTTCATTAACTTAAAACAAATTCATTACAAATGAGAGAAAATGGGGTCTGGAACATTTTTCTCCCAAGTTTTAAATCCTAAAAATCTAGCTACTCCGGTCAAATCATGTGTTGTAGAATTTTGATCTCTCTTGATGCTAATAACCCTTGTATTTTGCATTTGAAGCAAAATCTCTTGACAGTCCAAGATCATAGGTTCTATGACAACACTCACTGTAGTTAGCTACACTAGTATCATTGGATTGATTACTCTCACACTCAAAACCCTTGATTTGTTTTGTCTAAAAAATAAAAAAAAATATAAGTAGATAAAGGTAGAAATAGCTGACTCCAACTAGTAGATTATGGTTACTTTGACTGCTTGTCTCGGATAGAAACAAGCCACAATTTTTTCACTTGTAATTGATTTATAATTTCTTCTAAACCCATTGTCTAGAGTCCTCCTATGGAATGTAAATTTTGATGATCGAATTTGTTGTTTTTCCGGAAAAAGGGACAACATAAAAGAATTTTGATGATCGAATTTATAATTTACTGGATTGAATTAAGAGCAGTGACCATAAGAATTCAAACTTGTGAGTATACAACCCCCATCCGCTTATGGTTAATTTTATTTTAGAAAAGTCTCAATAATAATAATAATAATAATAATAGGCAAAATTACTCCAATGGTCCTTCCTTTAACTTAATTTAAAGTTTCGGATTTGTCTTTTATATTTTTTTCTCAAGTTGGTCATTTAAGATTTAAAATGTTAGCAATATTTACCTTTTTTGGAGTTACTGTTAGCATCCGTTAAAAAAAAGCCTATATGGCCGTTACGATGCTATGTGGATGTCTCGCTGCTGATGTGGATTGATGTGGAGTCATCTCTTTCACAAACACTAAGGTTATTCAAGAAACTCAGAAACTCAAAACTCAACACATTCAACTCAAGACTCAAACCCATAACCCAACTAAACCCAGAACTCATCCCCAGCAAACCCACAACCCCTTTCACTCAACCAACCAAACCCAAAATTCCCACGTCAATATTTCCAGCCGAGAAAGAGAAAAAGGAAAGTGGAAGCCAAAACGTAAAAACAAATACTCAGTGTTCACGATATAATGGCACAGACATGCACCCCAACAAAAGATCTTTTAACTTAATTGACTAGCAAACGGAAAATCAACTAAATACAAGAAGAATCCATAAAACTAAACAAAACCCACCAGGAAAATCAATTCATTGGCAAATAAAACTGTTCTGAACAGAACTTCAGAGGATGACCGGAGGGAAGCAATCTGATTCTTTCGCATGACGGATAGGCGGCGGCGTGTTGGGGTGGTGTACTGCAAACACTCCGACGCCAAGTCGATGTGTGTAAGAGGTGAGAGAAGAGGTGGAAAAATAATCATTACCTCGACCGGGTGACGCGGTGTCTTTAAATATGAGGTGAGGACGGTTGCCGATGAGTAACCGTTCCGTGAAACCCGGGAGTCGGCAGTTAATTCTTTTAATGCTGAGAACCGTTGGGTCGGCCGCGTCGATGTGGTCTCGAGGGAAGGTGGAGCGACATGGACAGAACTTTAGATTGGGCTTGGAAGGTGGATCTTCGGATTGGGCCTCGGCCCAGTCCGGAACAGTTGCCCCCCAAGTCGCTAGCTTGAATGTCGAGGTGGTGACTTGTTGTCGAAGTTCGTTGATGTCGACGTTCGACGTCCTTGTTCGTAAGGAACTGCAAGTGTCGTCATGTCGTGCTTGTTCATTAGTTCGTTCGGGACCTTCGTGTTCCTCGTCTGCTGAGGCAGTTCTCGACACGAGGCTTGATGTGCTTGGGCAAGGCACAAGGCTTTGTCACGAGCTCGTGCACGCGGTCTCGGCACGAGGTCGATCACAGGTGCTTGTGCAAGGCACAAGGCTTTGTCACGAATTCGTGCACGCGGTCTCGGCACGAGGTCGATCTCCTCATCAGGTGCTTGTGCAAGGCACAAGGCTTTGTCACGGTCTCGGCACGAGTTACATTCTGTCAAAGTATAGACAATTTGCAACAACTTGATGTAATAAAGTTAGCATTAATTTTTATGCTGAGTAAAGTGCTCGTAGTCGAGTTTTATACTTCCCTGTGAGAGTAGTTGATCTGGCTGTCCAAGCGGCAAGGTTGAGGTCATCAAATAATCAAGGTCAACGACGTAGCCGAGTTTAAAGCCGTCTGAATTTTGAAATTGCAGAGGTGGGCCTGGTAGGTCGCTCGAGTACTGGACTGCGTATCCACCTGTTGCAGAGGTGCTTGTGCAAGTGCACAAGGCTTTATCACGAGCTCGTGCACGCGGTCTCGGCACGAGGCTCGATCTCTTCATCAGGTGCTTGTGCCAACGCGCAAGGCTTTATCACGAGCTCGTGCACGCGGTCTCGGCACGAGGTCGATCACAGGTGCTTGTACAAACGCACAAGGCTTTATCACGAGCTCGTGCACGCGGTCTCGGCACAAGGTCGATCTCTTCATCAGGTGCTTGTGCCAACGCACAAGGCTTTTATCACGAGCTCGTGCACGCGGTCTCGGCACGAGGTCGATCTCTTCATCAGGCTTTATCACGAGCTCGTGCACGCGGTCTCGGCACGAGGTCGATCTCTTCATCAGGTGCTTGTGCCAACGCACAAGGCTTTATCACGAGCTCGTGCACGCGGTCTCGGCACGAGGTCGATCTCTTCATCAGGTGCTTGTGCCCAGCGCCGCGAGGCTTTATCACGAGCTCGTGCGAGGTCGATCCGCAGTGCTTGTGCCAACGCACAAGGCTTTATCACGAGCTCGTGCACGCGGTCTCGGCACGAGGTCGATCTCTTCATCAGGTGCTTGTGCCAACGCACAAGGCTTTATCACGAGCTCGTGCACGCGGTCTCAGCACGAGGTCGATCACAGGTGCTTGTGCCAACGCACAAGGCTTTATCACGAGCTCGTGCACGCGGTCTCGACACGAGGTTCCATCAGAGGTGCAAGGTTTTGATAGTAAATAAATGCTGATTGCGTATTTCTTCAATCATACTTCACTGCTTCACATTTATGTGTTTAGGATACATTTGTTTCAACTATAATATTTCTTCATCTTTGCTGCGTTTTTCTGTTTCACTGCGACCTCGCTAAGTGCTGCAAGCTCCCTGCATTCGTCAAGGAGGTCGAGTTCTTCTCGTATACTGACAGTTGTCAATGTTACTCTGGGGATTTGTCTTTGGCTTTTGATGCCATCAATTTCTCTTCGTAATTCATAAATTTTTGAGCTCGCTTCAGGAACTCGTTTAGGGTCTTCGGTTTGTCGACACCAACGTCGACGCTGAATAGATTTCCTTCGATCAGGCTTCGCTCTAGCAAGTACAGCTTCATCTCGTCAGAGCATTTCTTCACCAAAATGGCTTCTTTGTTGAAGCGCTCGTCGTAGTCTCTGATAGACTCATCTTTCTTCTGCTGAATTGCGGCCGGTCTGCTGTCGACTGGTTGGACTTTAGACGCAGTGAAATGCGCGGAGGTGGTCGACGAGCTCGACCCAAGAACCAATGGAATTTTTCTTAAGAGTGCGGAACCAAGACAACGCCGCCTTCTTGAGTGAGGGAAAGATTACGCACTTCACCGCCAGGCGTCTCGATAGCCCATGGCGGTATCAAAGCAACCAACATGCTCGTCGGGTCGGTGGTGCCGTCATATGAGTCCAAAGCGGGTGGTTTACGAAGATGCTTGAATCGGAATTTCATGATCTCGGATGTAAAGGACCAAAGGCCGCTCGAGTCACTCGTGTCATTGCTCGAGAAGGAGTTGATGAAAGCGAGAATGAGACGCGGCCGGGCGCTCTATGCAGGCGGCGTGGAGTCGTGCCCGCGGTGGTGGCGATGAGCGGTCGAGATTTTCGGACTCTTCGATCTCCGAGGAGAACGAGAGACTCGATCTTTCGTTTCGACCAGGTGGCAACGCGGCGGAGAGTTCCTTCTGGCCGATTCTCCATTCGATCGAGGCGTTGATTACGAGCATGCATCGCCGGCATGGCCGAATGAATTCGCGGAACTCGCGAATGAGGATGGCGGCGGTCTCGTTCGACATCGGTTTGGCGACAACGATCGAACGGCGTCATCGCGTCTGAGGCGGAAGGTTATTCCTTTGTCTCTCATATTCACCGATGAAATTAACAGGTTCATGGTGAGGTGGTTCAAGATCTGCGTTCGCATGAGTGGAGCGCTAGTCGCGACTGATGCTTCGATCCGATCATCGCCGAGTGAAGAAGGGAAACCGACAAAGAAGATGAAATCGTAAGCGATTTCCACAGGCGGCGCCAATTTTACGAGCGAACTTCAGAGGATGGCCGGAGGGAAGCAATACGGTTCTTCGCGACGGATGGCAGCGGCGTGTTAGGGTGGTGTACCTGCAAACACTCCGACGCTCAAGTCAGTGTGTGTAAGAGGTGAGAGAAGAGGTGGAAAAATAATTATTACCTCGACCGTTTGACGCGGTCTCTTTAAATATGAGTTGAGGGCGATTCTGATGAGTAGATAGATTAAAGTGGCTCCGAGTCGACAGTTAATTCTTTTAATGCTGAGAACCGTTGGGTCGGCCGTGTCGATGTGGTCTCGAGGGAAGGTGGAGCGACATGGACAGAACTTCAGATTGGGCTTGGAAGGTGGATCTTCGGATTGGGCCTCGGCCCAGTCCGGAACAAAAACTATAAAGATGAAAGCTTTATGCTCAATTAAAGTCACATGAACCTTCCAAATTTCGTTTCAAAAATGTGAAAGCTCCTGCTCTTCCATTTCAATTTTTGAAGCCCCAAAAATCCGCAAAACTCCAGACTCTTTGGTTCTTCTTAAAGCTGTTTGGCATCGGTGGCTTGAGATGTTTGGGTAACAGTGATTGTTTGAATGGAAACAACCCTCTTTTGGATTTGTCTTCCCCCACCCTTTCGCCCTTTTCATATCTGTCTTCCCCCACCCCTTTTCAGATCTGGATTTTAACTCCAGCCACTATTCCCCTTTCCCCTCTTTCTCTTTCCTTTTTCTGGATTTAACCATTTCTAGGTTTTTTTTTTGAAGAACCTTAATTTGTTTTTTTGTTTTTAATAAAAAAGAAATAAAAATAATGATTCATGTGACTCAGTGGCCACATAAGCAATTTTTCACGTCCACATAAGCAACATAACGTCCACATAGACATTGTAACGGCCACATGTGATTTTTTTAACGGAGTTGAATGGAAACTTAAATAAAAGGTAAATGATGTTAATGTTTTAAAACTTAAATAATCAACTTGGGAAAAAAAAGATAAAGAGCAAATCCAAAATTTTAAATTAAGTAAAGGGATATCTGAAGTAATTTTGTCATATTAATAATAAAACATGCATAAATTGGCAAAATATATATACGATGTTCTCGTCAAAGATCAAATTCAGCTAATCCCAGAAGTTTGACTTAGTGGAGCATTACTGAGCTTGTATCTTTTTTGGGTGATGTAAATGTAATTCTCATTGTAAGTACTCAATGAACTTAAAGCTTTTCCCTGTAAATAAATCCGAAACTTTAAATTAAGTTAAAGGACCTTTGAAGTAATTTTGCCATAATAATAATAATAATAAAACATGCATAAATTGGCAAAATATATATATATATATATTTGCGATTTTCTCGTCAAAGATCAAATTCAGCTAATCCCAAGGGTTTGACTTAGTGGAGCATTACCGAGCTTGTATATTTTTTAGGTGATATAAATGTAATTCTCATTGTAAGTACTCATGAGCTTAAAGGTTTTCCTTGTCTTAAAATAGAACGCCACCCGCTCCCTCTAAATTTTAACTTATCAAAAAATAAATAAATAAATTCGACTAGGATAATAGGCATGTAAACACGATTTCAAATGATAATAAATGAAAAAAAGTAAATAAAAGGTCCCACCGAGACTTGAACTCGGGTTACTGGATTCAGAGTCCAATGTCCTGACCACTAGACCATGGGACCTTGTTGCATGTATTAGTCATAAAATAAAATTAACTATACGATCTATCTCCTCAGAGATATTCAAGTTCCTGTTCTTAGTGGCAACTGTTAATTCTTATCCAATGCCAATTCCTACCACCATATTTCTTCACCTCGAGAGCAGCTAAGCAAACAAGGGGAAAAAAAAGATGCTTCTTTCATGTCAAAAATACAACCTCTACCTCCCTTGTTCCTCTATCCACTCCTCGAAGAACCCAACAACCACCATTATCAAATGCCAAAACCCAAATGAGCAACACCAAGACCACCCCATTCCCCGCAGACACAACTTCAAATCCACGGCATTTCTCCTTCACAACCTTTCCCAAAACGACGGTGACGATCACCGTTCACCCACCGAGCTCCAAGACCCCACACCCCACGATGAAAAAGTGAAGCTTTTGGAGCTATCCCTTGTGAGAAAAAGGACCCCTCAATTCCCAGGCTCTATCTATGCTCAGTCCCCCAGCGACCCCGACGTGGGTTCTTCTCTTCCCCCTTTGCGAACCCTTTTTCGATCGAGTGATGAGGAAGAAGAGGAGATGATCATGCGCGCTCTTGAAATTCGAAGGAAGGTAACTGAAGAGGTTTTCCAAGAAGCCATGCGAAAGGGTAAGTTTGGAATTACATACACCAACAATTTGGTTAGCAGGTTGGGTGGTTTCATCGATTACGTCATGATTGAAGCTGCTAACTTGAAAAGATTGCCCGAGTATTCTCACTCTACCTTCAATTTACGCGCCAAAACCGTCATTGAAGATTCCCAAGTTGTGCCACTTATCAGGTATGTACTCAGATTAGTGTTGGTTGTTACCGTTTTGAAGTTGTTGGTTAGTTGTTTGTTTTATTGTTAGGAGAAGTGCTAGTAATCCACTTCCATTCCAACACTCAATTTCACACATAGGAATAGGACTCACAAAAATTAGTGGAAACCACGTGAATCTCAATCAATAAAAGAGTGTTGGAATGAAGTTATCAGAGTGTGTGTGTTGCTAGCACTTCTCTCAGGTCATGTCATCCTTATTAATTTGTTAGGATTAGTTTCAAGTGCTTGTGCTTGATTGTGTTTTTGTTCAATTCTCTAGATGGTTGAAGCATAATTCTCTATCGTATCCTCAGATAGCTAAGCTCATTTTGATGTCAAGAGGAAAACTTGAGTCCATAAGGAACCGTGTTGAGTGGTTGAAGTCGGTGCTCGTGAAGGGAGACTTTATTGGGGGTGCAATGTTGAAGGGTGGAGATAATATTTTGCAACGCAGGGATGAGGAGCTGGATGAGATTGTTGAGTATTTGGAGTCCAATGGAGTCAGGAGGGATTGGATGGGCTATGTCATGAGTCGATGTCCTCAATTACTGTCTTACAGCTTGGAAGAAGTGAAGACTCGTGTGCAGTTCTACCTGGATATGGGTTTAGATGAGAAGGATTTTGGCACCATGGTTTTTGATTTTCCTAAAGCACTTGGTTACTATACTCTGGAAGAAATGAACCAAAAGGTACATTAATTTTTCACAAACTTAATAGTCTCAAAGTCATCTTGTAATATACCCTTGTTGTCTTCTCTCACACTTTACTAGTTTATTCAGCTTTAGTAGTATGCATGTTGGTAATTGTTTCTGATGATGCCACGATTGTAATTTTCAGGTTAGTTACTTGAAAGAATTCGGGCTTGAAAGTAAGGACGTTGGCAGATTGCTTGCATTTAGGCCACAATTGATGGCATGCAGCATCGAAGAACAATGGAAACCTCTTGTTAAGTATCTGTACTATTACGGGATCACCCGAGATGGTATGAGGAGAATACTTACCATTAAACCAATGGTCTTTTGCGTTGACTTGGAGATGACTATTGTGCCAAAGGTATGCAAACACTGTTTTTATTTGCGTCTCCTATGATTCGGGGCTTGTAGCTGGTGCATTCCAGTAGTACTAGGGGTACTTCATACGGGGGTTACATTTTGTTATCATTATTTCCATTCCTCCAGCTCATGAGATCTAGATGTTAATGTATTGTTAAATATAGATGTCTAGTAGATCCAGAAATAAAATTTCAATGGTTTCGTCTTGTTTCCTGATGATAATACTGACACTTTGTTACATATTTTATTATGAAGGTACAGTTTTTTCAGGACATAGGGGTTCGAAATGACGGGATTGCCAACATGCTTGTAAAATTTCCTACTCTACTCACTTACAGCCTGCACAAGAAGATTAGACCAGTGGTTTGTCCTTTTCTTTAGCAACTACATAGTTTGTTACCATTAGGTTATTTTTCCAAAGCATCACCGCTACAATAGTCTTTTTATTTGATTTTTGAAAAAGAAAAGAAGAGTCTGCATACTGTGTTCTGGAGTCAGGAACACTTGCTAAGCTGATTTGGGCCCCTCAATTAGCTTTGCATATATTCTTGTGCTGTGATAAAACTATAATTCTCAGCAATCAATATCATACATTTATACACATTAAACTACCTCAAAAAATGACTTGGTGAGTTACAAATAAGAATATGAGCATTTAGTGCTACTTATCCTTCCTGTCATGTGGGAGTGATTGCCTTTAGCCGATTACCACCCGAACCGTATAAGATAGTTACCGCCTATCATAGACATAATAAGTTAATCACAATAATTATATTTCAATGAACTGGCTGATCTAGAGGCTCAATTGACTCATCTGCTGAAATCTGCATGTTGTATAGGTCATATTCTTGATGACCAAGGTTGGAGTCACCGAAAGAGATATTGGAAAAGTTGTAGCTCTTGGACCTGAGCTCTTGGGATGCAGCATAGTACATAAGCTCGAAGTAAATGTAAAATATTATTTGTCTCTTGGCATACGTCTTCGGCAACTGGGTGAAATGATTGCTGATTTCCCAATGCTGCTCAGATACAATATAGATGTTCTTCGTCCCAAATATACTTATTTGCGAAAAACCATGGTCCGGACTTTGCAAGATCTCATTGAGTTTCCGAGGTATCACAATATGATATTTTGACCAAAGATAGATAATTTGTAAAAAGTATTATTTGATTCTTAATTTTTTTTTAATTTAATTTCATGGTTGTCTTCAATTATCCAATTCCTTTGCTGTTATCAGGTTTTTCAGCTATTCTCTTGAGGGTCGAATTATCCCAAGACACAAGGTTCTGGCGGAGAATCAGATTAATGTTAAGCTGAAATGCATGTTAGCTTGCACAGATGAAGAATTTAACAAAATGGTCAAGGATATAATTAGAAAACGCCACAAATTTCAATCTGCTGTTATGAAGGAGGATGCTACTCATCCCCAATCTCTCATTACTGGGGATATTACTACACCCCAGACATAAAAAGAAAAAAATGATGGCTCTGCGGAAAGCAGAATGTGATTGAGTTTTTTTTTTTTTTTTTTTTTTGAGAAGCAAAGCAACATAGTAGCTTCGATGTCTTAACTTCATCGGTCGGACAAGTAATTGTCATACGATCATAATTGTTCTTCTCAAAGTTGGAGGTGCTACATGACTTTGAAACAGCTGATATAGTGCAGAAGAAGCATCTCATTGGAGGAAAAGGAGCTCCTCTATCTTAGTAAACAAAAAGAACCTTTGAATTCGTTATCTGCTGCCTCCCTTGTGAAGATAGAGTTGCTGCAAAGTGTGTAAATGAAACTTGCCACTGTGGAGTGTGGACTAAAGTTTATGAATAGAGTTGTGGAGACCTGACCTGTGCATGGTGCACTTCTTGCAATCTCTATGATAGTTTAACTTCTTGCAATCTCTATGATAGTTTAAGGTATATATATATGCTCATAACACACTTTAAATCTACGTGTTGCACTACTTGTTGTTATCATGTTAATTTTTGTTACACGTCTGCTTTACCTACTTATTCATTTTGTCTTCTTTTTTTTGTCTTTTTTTTTTTCCATGACAGGAACGGGGGGATACTTTACTGTTGTGCAATTGAATAGTCTCTGTCTAACATGTAAATGTAATCATGGATACCATTCTTGCCTTGGGTCTTCTCTACCAGCTGAACACCAAACAACAAAATATACATCAATTCTTAATAATTTTAATCAATAAATAACATGGTTGCCGCCATCAATTAGATCCCTTATGGCTATCAGCTATTTAGTTATTTTATCAGTTATGGACTATTACAATGTGTGTAAGAAATGGGTGAATGTCTGTGATGTAATATTCATTTTCTCCACAAAGTCTGTAATATAATATGATAAATAGGAGTTCCACATTTTTCTGCAAAGAGAAGATTTATTGGTATGCAATAGTCTGATGAGCCCTTGATCCACTGCCGGTGCTAGTGAAACCCATGACTGGCAACATGTATTCTCGAAAGATATTTTTATATTGCATTTTGTTTTATCTATTATCGTTATCACGGTAAAAGAAAAAGGAAATTGTTACGCCTGATGCTCCCCCCTATGAGCCGTAATGCTCTGTTAGGGTTTTACCCCTCAAGGCGCCGCTTGGAATTTCTCTCCTTCCTTTGTGGAAGTTTGTTTCCCCCAGTTTGAGGCTTGTTGGTCGGAGCCCAATCCTCTTTCCTCCCACTCTATGCGAGATCACTATTACTCCCCTATGTTAGTACCCCATAACCTCAATGCCTCTCTGCCTTGTGCCTTCAACATCAACCACCGCGGTCTCCCTCTCATCTTTCATCGTAGTCGGCTTCCACTTCTGGAGCTCAGACCCTCCACCACGACTCCACCACGCCCATGCCAAGCCAATCGTCATGGATCCAATTTTCGCACCAGCTCCACCAACCCCCGCAATTAGATCTCTGTCACATAATGGGGATTAGTTTTCTATCTGGAAACCTTTCCCCTACAGCTCCCACACCCACATAGTGCCCTATCAAACAATCTCCCATTACTATCCCTTTCTCTTCACCAGCGGTGAGCCCCCTACTTTAACCACTGCCACGAGACATAATGTTTATGCTGTTGGAAACAGATGGTCATATAAGCCCCAGAGCTTCGATTAGCTGCAGCTAGAGGTCGATCCCCCTCCTCCTAAACAGGTCTCCTTTTGGTCTCCAACAAAACCACAATATATAGGTACTATATTTCATTTTGGATCATTTTATGTAGGTTGCTTTTAGTTTTAGGATGGGCCAAGAATGCTCTTGAGGTGTTTGATAAAAAGCACCAATTGAACTCAACATATTGGACAATCATAGTGTTGACCCTTTTGTGGCTGATTCCAATTTCTGTATCTTCTCTTCTTACCGTCAATTGGCTTTGAATCAAGGGGTTAAGGACAATTCTGAAACCACCTATAATTGAATTGTGCTTGAAAAAAGCCAAAGAAATGATCCGTAAATGGATAAACTTTAGCATCTCATCTTTTCTACATCCTTGACCATGGGAAGAAGAAATTGATTGTTTGGATGTTAGGATACAGATTCTAGCTTGATGCCCCTTTGCTTTCTACACAATCTATGTGTAGAGTTGTTGATGATTTGATAGGCGTTCTGAACAGAACTTCAGAGGATGACCGGAGGGAAGCAATACGGTTGCGCTCGCGACGGATGATGACGGCGTGTGGTGGTGGTGTACCAGCAAACACTCCGACGCTCAAGTCAGTGTGTGTAAGAGGTGAGTGAAGAGGTGGAAAATAATGATTACCTCGATCGTTTGACGCGGTCTCTTTAAATATGAGTTGAGGACGGTTACCGAAGAGTAACCGTTCCGTGAAGCCCGGGAGTCGGAAGTAAATTCCTTTAATGCTGAGAACCGTTGGGTCGGCAGCGTCGATGTGGTCTCGAGGGAAGGCGGAGGGACTTGACGCGGACATGGGCCTGGAAGGTGGATCTTCGGATTGGGCCTCGGCCCAGTCCGGAACAGTTGCCCCCCAAGTCGCTAGCTCGAATGTCGAGGTGGTGACTTGTTGTCGAAGTTCGTTGATGTCGACGTTCGACGTCCTTGTTCGTAAGGAACTGCAAGTGTCGTCATGTCGTGCTTGTTCATTAGTTCGTTCGGGACCTTCGTGTTCCACGTCTGCTGAAGCAGTTCTCGACACGAGGCTTGATGTGCTTGTGCAAGGCACAAGGCTTTGTCACGAGCTCGTGCACGCGGTCTCGGCACGAGGTCGATCACAGGTGCTTGTGAAAGGCACAAGGCTTTGTCACGAGCTCGTGCACGCGGTCTCGGCACGAGGTCGATCTCCTCATCAGGTGCTTGTGCAAGGCACAAGGCTTTGTCACGGTCTCGGCACGAGGTTCTGTTCCTGTCAAAGTATAGACAATTTGCAACAACTTGATGTAATAAAGTTAGAATTAATTTTCTGGCCGAGTAAAGTGCTCGTAGTCGAGTTTTATACTTCCCTGTGAGACTAGTTGATCTGGCTGTCCAAGCGGCAAGGTTGAGGTCATCAAATAATCAAGGTCAACGACGTAGCCGAGTTTAAAGCCGTCTGAATTTTGAAATTGCAGAGGTGGGCCTGGTAGGTCGCTCGAGTACTAGACTGCGTATCCACCTGTTGTAGAGGTGCTTGTGCAAGCGCACAAGGCTTTATCACGAGCTCGTGCACGCGGTCTCGGCACGAGGTCGATCTCATCATCAGGTGCTTGTGCCAACGCACAAGGCTTTATCACGAGCTCGTGCACGCGGTCTCGGCACGAGGTCGATCTCATCATCAGGTGCTTGTGCCAACGCACAAGGCTTTATCACGAGCTCGTGCACGCGGTCTCGGCACGAGGTCGATCACAGGTGCTGCACGAGGTCGATCACAGGTGCTTGTGCCAACGCACAAGGCTTTATCACGAGCTCGTGCACGCGGTCTCGGCACGAGGTCGATCTCTTCATCAGGTGCTTGTGCCAACGCACAAGGCTTTATCACGAGCTCGTGCACGCGGTCTCGGCACGAGGTCGATCTCTTCATCAGGTGCTTGTGCCAACGCACAAGGCTTTATCAGTGCTTGTGCTAACGCACAAGGCTTTATCACGAGCTCGTGCACGCGGTCTCGTGACGAGGTCGATCTCTTCATCAGGTGCTTGTGCTAACGCGCGAGGCTTTATCACGAGCTCGTGCACGCGGTCTCGACGAGGTCGATCTCTTCATCGGTGCTTGCGGCTAACGCGACAAGGCTTTATCACGAGCTCGTGCACGCGGTCTCGACGAGGTCGATCACGGTGCTTGTGCCCAACGCACAAGGCTTTATCACGAGCTCGTGCACGCGGTCTCGACGAGGTCGATCTCTTCATCGGTGCTTGTGCTAACGCACAAGGCTTTATCACGAGCTCGTGCACGGTCTCGACACGCAGGTCGATCTCTTCATCGGTGCTTGGCCGTGCGAGCTTCGTGATAAAGCCTTGTGCATTGGCACAAGCACACGATGAAGAGGTCGATCCGCAGTGCTTGTGCTAACGCACAAGGCTTTATCACGAGCTCGTGCACGCGCGGTCTCGACGCGAGGTCGATCTCTTCATTCATCGGTGCTTGTGCTAACGCGACGAGGCTTTATCACATTGTTCTGTCAAAGTATAGACAATTTGCAACAACTTGATGTAATAAAGTTAGCATTAATTTTTATGCTGAGTAAAGTGCTCGTAGTCGAGTTTTATACTTCCCTGTGAGAGTAGTTGATCTGGCTGTCCAAGCGGCAAGGTTGAGGTCATCGAATAATCAAGGTCCACGACGTAGCCGAGTTTAAAGCCGTCTGAATATTGAAATTGCAGAGGTGGGCCTGGTAGGTCACCCGAGTACTGGACTGCGTATCCACCTGTTGCAGAGGTGCTTGTGCAAGGCACAAGGCTTTATCACGAGCTCGTGCTCGCGGTCTCGGCACGAGGCTCATCATCAGGTAGTTTGTCACGAGCTCAGGTGCTTGTGCAAGGCACAAGGCTTTGTCACGAGCTCGTGCACGCGATCTCGGCACGAGGTTATGCCCCCTAAGTCGGGTGCTCATATGATGAGGAGCCGACTTGTAAGGAGTCGTTATCCCGCATGTTAGTCAAAAGATACAAGATGTGCACGATATAAACGTGTGTTTTGATAGTGTTGCCCCCATACCGATCTAATTGGCGTGTTGGGGATATGCGTTTGGGATTGAATCCCTTTAATTGGCATCGAGTGCCGCTTAGGTTCAGAAACCAAAGTTCTTGAAATAGCATCAAGTGTCGTTCGAGTTTTAAAAAACAGGCATTAAAACATGAAAATGTATACCTCGTCTAGAGGTTGAGCTGTGATGTCGAGGTCCTAGATCCGAGATGTCGAGATCCAAGGTTGTCATCCTCATCTAAGCTGAAAAGCTTGGTGGGAGAAACCTGCTGTGCTGTCAAGGTCCTAGATCCGAGATGTCGAGATCCTGGATCCGAGGTTGTCATCCTCATCATCTGTCGTGTCGTCGAGATCCGAGATCCGAGATGTTGAGATCCGAGGTCATTTGACAACGCACGTGCTCTTCGGCACGAGGTCGTTTTACATCCAATTTGTATGACTTCGTTTGACATCCAACGTGCTCTCCGGCACGAAATCATTTAGTGCACGTGCTTTTTACACATGGCTTGTTCGACATCCAACTTGCACGAGGTCGTTTGACATCCAACGTGCTCTCCGGCACGAGGTCATTTTGACATCCATCGTGCACGAGGTCTTTTTAGTGCATGTGCTCTTCGCACGTGGCTTGTTTTCAAATACACTCGTGCTCTTTACCCTTGTGTTTTAGAGGATAATCTGACTTTGCTGATGTCGAGAAGATATGATTCGCTCACTCGGTGACGGATCTGAGATGTCGAGATCCGATATCTGAGATCCGAGGTCCGAGAAGATAGGATTCACTCCCAAGCTGAAGAGCTTGGAGGTGAATCCGTCCGAGGTCGATATCTGAGATCCGAGATAATCATGTGAAGCTGTTTTGCTTTCACTTTATTGATTTAATCGGTGTCTAGTTCCTGCGTAAGAGAAACATTGCCCAGCTTCTCCTCTTTGGTGGTGGCTTTAAGGAGAGCCATGTCATGAATCCACTATTCTGCAGGTGGTGAGCTTGTCGAGCTCAGTGTTTCGAACTAAAGATGTCGAACGTGTTGCCGACGTTGTGAACTGTGAACTGAAGTCCTTCATGTAAGATTGAACTCGTGACAAATCTACATATGCCTGCCCTTGCTTGGTGATGTAGAATGCACTTCGGTGCAGACTGACTTCGGGGTCACTTGCAAGGTGAGCTCGATATGTAGGCCGTGAGTTGATGGATGAGGTGGTTATTCCCTTGTGATGTAGAATGATTTCGATGTTCTTCGACCTAATGAAATTAGTTAAGAAATTCGAATCTTACCTCAGTCATAAGGACATCGTGCGATTGTGATCTCGCTTGCACGCTACTGCTGCGGAAGAACTCGAATTTGAGTCGCTCTTCTGCTTCACGACCTTGTTGTCAATAACTGCCAAATCGATGGCGAGAATTCGGAATTGAGATTCTAGCAACTCTGTGCCTCTCTTTCCCGAAATCGTGAAACTTCCAGAAAGCCAATATTTGAGGCTTATTCAGTAAGACATCGTCGCGTCGATGTTGCCGATGACGACGAGTTTAGTCAGGAGGGAATGAACCCGATTTGGATCTGTGAGTAGATCCATAGTGAAAGCTCTGATTCAGGAATCAAGGTGAGAGCCAGAAAGAAATCGCCTGTCTGGAGAGAAGAAGAATGAGATCTCCTTCTTCGATCTTCGTGATCGAGAGCTTTCCCCCAAATTTTCCAAGTTTCTGACCTAGAAATCGTGAATTTGACCAGATCTTTAACTTCGTGATCTCTCACCGGAATCGAAAAACACGCAACCGGGAGGAGAAAATTTCTTTGTGAATGTTCTCGCCACCGTGAACATGAAAAAGAACGAGAGCGATTTGTCGTTCCCACAGACGGCGTGGTGTTACGGGCGAACATAAGAGATACCTGAGAAAGTATCGCTTCACGGTGGAAGAATTAAAGCGATTCTGATGGTGCTCCGAGCTCCGGTGGAAGACCTTGGTGGTGGTACCTGCAATCACTCCGACGCCCAAGTCAGTGTATGAATGAGGTGGTTGAAGAGGTGGAAAAATAATCATTACCTCGACCGTTTGACGCGGTCTCTTTAAATATGAGTTGAGGACGGTTACCGATGAGTAACCGTTCCGTGAAACCCGGGAGTCAGAAGTAAATTCCTTTAATGCTGAGAACCGTTTGGTCGGCCGCGTCGATGTGGCATCGAGGGAAGGCGGAGAGGCATGCGGAAATGGGCCTGAAAGCGTTGGATCTTCGGATTAGGCCTTGGCCCAGTCCGGAACAGGTATAGATAGGAAACTCTGGCATGTTTAGACCTGAAATGTTGCAGCCAATGGGACTTCCTGAAGATGTCCAAGTTATTGCGTGGGGCCTTTCCCTTGAAAGGTAAGAAAAAATAGAGAGAAAACCATAATCGTTGCTAAGAATAAAATGAATTGATTTGTAAAATTTAAATTCTTGTTACAATTTTCTGTCCCAATCTAATGAAAGTACAAGGCAAATACAGTAACATGTCGATGGACATCACTGAATTGATTTTAACCTGTTATTTTACCTGGAAACAGGCCAACGATGATACTGTACGGGATAGATAACATCAGGGATCTCTTTGGACACAAGGTATTGTTAGGGGGTAATTATAAAGCCACGTAGTGACACTTTTACACTCGTGTTGTTATCTCAATTTTGAGCTGAATAAACCACTCTGTTTATTTGGTCCTTTTTAAGTGTGTAAAAATTGATTGATGGGTTCTTGCTTAATTTTTAAATTAATGTTTTTTGAATTTGCGAGGTGTTCCGGATTGGGCCGAGGCCCAATCCGGAGATCCAACGTTCTCAAGGCCCATTTCCGCTCACCTCTCCGCCTTCCCTCAACGCGGCCGACCCAACGGTTCTAAGCATTAAAGGAATTTAATGCCGACTTCCGGGTTTCACGGAACAGTTACTCATCGGTAACCGTCCTCAACTCATATTTAAAGAAGACCGCGTCGAACGGTCGAGGTAATGATTATTTTTCCACCTCTTCACCCACCTCATTCATACACTGACTTGGGCGTCGGAGTGATTGCAGGTACCACCACCAAGGTCTTCCACCGGAGCTCGGAGCACCACTGTAACTGTCTAATTCTTCCACCGTGAAGCGATACTTTCTCAGGTATCTCTTATGTTCGTCCAGAACATTGGCGCCGTCTGTGGGAACGACAAATCGCTCTCGTTCTTTTTCACGTTCACGGTGGCTAGAACATTCAGATTGAATCTTTCTCCTCTCTGATACGTGTTCTTTGGTTTCGGTGAGAGATTGCAATGGTGTTTTCCGGAGAGGAATTCCTTTCGAAGAGGCCAGAGAAAGAATCTCGTCCAATTCTAAAGTTTTTCTGGATCAAGAATTCAGAGGAACAGAGACATTGACACCTCATATCAAGTTTGGATGAGGAATCTATCTCAATCTTGTTTGATCGGTTCGATCTATTCGACCGGTGAAAACAGGAACAAGATTAGGGTTTTCATCCAATTTTGGATGAAATCTTCCTCAAAAGGCAAGATTTCACCTTCTGCGTCTTCGTTCACGCCATCTCAAATGATGAGATTCGCTAAATTGTTGGGAAAAGGATTGCGGAGGAAGGATAAGATTTACGGTCATCAAGGTTCTCGCCTTCACGATGCAACAACCGTCTTGGTTCTCGCCTTCACCATACTGCCACCACCTCGATCGAATCAGAGCATCCCGAGTCACATCGATGTCACAGGAAACAGTGGCTCAATGCAACGCAGTGTAGTGGCCGATCTAGACTCTGTCGAACTGGATCAAAACCGCCATCACTGAACAACGCGTGTGATCTTGGATCTCAACGGCGGATCCTGAATCTAAACAGAGACAAATCAAAATCGTTGAAATCAGCAATTGTGCACATACACCAAATAGCGATTACTCACGCTTGTGAGATCGATGTCACCCTACCTGAGGTGAGTTTTAAGCCTTTCTTTTTAACTAATCAATTTGTTCATGATGAATTCGAGCTCTGATGTCAAAGAAGACGGAGGCAGTCGGGAAGCATTGAACAAATCTGGATATCGACGTCGAGGTCAAAGAAGACGAAGGAAGTCGACCAAGTTTTGCGTAACAGAGGTCTCTAGTTGTAACCTCTTCCGAAATTGCGGACCTCGACAGTCCCATTCACTTGACATCGGGCGTTGTGAAGATCGATACACGTCAATTCTGAATGCATGTAGATCCAAGGCGTCGAACAATGCTCAAATCTCTTGATTTTGATCTAATCTGACTTCAGCTATGGGTTCTCCAAGGATCCATTGTTCCACCTCTGAGTGTTCTGACACACGATGTCATTATGCTTGAAATCGACGCGCCCTCACATCCGAGGTAAGGCCCAAACCTTTCTTTTATCTTTGTAACTAACTGTTTGTTCTTGATGAATTCGGCGTCGATGTCGAAAAAGACGGAGGCGGTGATGAAGCCACGAACAAATTGAGACTATCTTTCCTCCCACAAATTCAATCTCCGAGTTGACTCTATTGATCGACGCCAAGCCCGATCTCCTGGACAACGAAGTCGCATCGCTTCGACTTGAGGAGCACCACCCCTTTTTCGGCGTCCATAGCTATCTCAAATCAAATAAGGTACAGTGCAATTCCTAAAGGCTAAAAGTCTTAATAAACAGAGTGGCTAACACTGCTCGTACATGGAGCATGGCAAGGATACCAAAATGACCTCGTGCCGGAGAGCACGTTGGATGTCAAACGACCTCGTGCAAGTTGGATGTCGAACAAGCCATGTGTAAAAAGCACGTGCACTAAAATGATTTCGTGCCGGAGAGCACGTTGGATGTCAAACGAAGTCATACACATTGGATGTAAAACGACCTCGTGCCGAAGAGCACGTTCGTTGTCAAATGACCTCGGATCTCAACATCTCGGATCTCGACGACACGACAGATGATGAGGATGACAACCTCGGATCCCGGATCTCGACATCTCGGATCTAGGACCTTGACAAAGACAAAGAGTTTCTCCCACCAAGCTTTTCGGCTTAGATGAGGGCGACAACCTTGGATCTCGACATCTCGGATCTAGGACCTCGACATCACGGCTCAACCTCTAGGCGAGGTATACATTTTCATGTTTTAATGCCTTTTTTTAAAACTCGAACGACACTTGATGCTATTTCAAGAACTTTGGTTTCTGAACCTAAGCGGCACTCGATGCCAATTAAAGGGATTCAATCCCAAACGCATATCCCCAACACGCCAATTAGATCGGTATGGGGGCAACACTATCAAAACACACGTTTATATCGTGCACATCTTGTATCTTTTGACTAACATGCAGGATAACGACTCCTTACAAGTCGGCTCCTCATCATATGAGCACCCGACTTAGGGGGCATAACCTCGTGCCGAGACCGCGTGCACGAGCTCGTGACAAAGCCTTGTGCCTTGCACAAGCACCTGAGCTCGTGACAAACTACCTGATGATGAGCCTCGTGCCAAGACCGCGAGCACGAGCTCGTGATAAAGCCTTGTGCCTTGCACAAGCACCTCTGCAACAGGTGGATACGCAGTCCAGTACTCGGGCGACCTACCAGGCCCACCTCTGCAATTTCAATATTCAGACGGCTTTAAACTCGGCTACGTCGTGGACCTTGATTATTTGATGACCTCAACCTTGCCGCTTGGACAGCCAGATCAACTACTCTCACAGGGAAGTATAAAACTCGACTACGAGCACTTTACTCAGCATAAAAATTAATGCTAACTTTATTACATCAAGTTGTTGCAAATTGTCTATACTTTGACAAGAACAGCGTGATAAAGCCTTGTGCGTTGGCACAAGCACCTGATGAAGAGATCGACCTCGTGCCGAGACCGCGTGCACGAGCTCGTGACAAAGCCTTGTGCCTTGCACAAGCACCTGATGAAGAGATCGACCTCGTGCCGAGACCGCGTGCACGAGCTCGTGATAAAGCCTTGTCGACCTCGTGCCGAGACCGCGTGCACGAGCTCGTGACAAAGCCTTGTGCCTTGCACAAGCACCTGATGAAGAGATCGACCTCGTGCCGAGACCGCGTGCAGGAGCTCGTGATAAAGCCTTGTGCATTGGCACAAGCACCTGATGAAGAGATCGACCTCGTCTGCGAGACCGGCGTGCCGCGAACTTCGTGATAAAGCCTTGTGCGTTGGCACAAGCACCTGTGATCGACCTCGTGCCGAGACCGCGTGCACGAGCTCGTGATAAAGCCTTGTGCGTTGGCACAAGCACCTGATGAATGAAGAGATCTCGTGCCGAGACCGCGTGCACGAGCTCGTGATAAAGCCTTGTCGACCTCGTGCCGAGACCGCGTGCACGAGCTCGTGACAAAGCCTTGTGCCTTGCACAAGCACCTGATGAAGAGATCGACCTCGTGCCGAGACCGCGTGCACGAGCTCGTGATAAAGCCTTGTGCGCTCGTGCCAAGCACCTGATGAAGAGATCGACCTCGTGCCGAGACCGCGTGCACGAGCTCGTGATAAAGCCTTGTGCGTTGGCACAAGCACCTGTGATCGACCTCGTGCCGAGACCGCGTGCACGAGCTCGTGATAAAGCCTTGTGCGCTTGTGCCAAGATGAAGAGATCGACCTCGTGCCGAGACCGCGTGCACGAGCTCGTGACAAAGCCTTGTCGACCTCGTGCCGAGACCGCGTGCACTAACTCATGATAAAGCCTCATACCTTGCACAAGCACGTCAAGCCTCGTGTCGAGAACTGCCTCAGCAGAGGTGGAACACGAAGGTCCTGAACGAACTGATAAACAAAGCACGACCCGACGACGCTTGCCGTTCCTTACGAACAAAGACGTCGGACGTCGACATCAATGAACTTCAACAACAAGTCACCACCTCGACATTCGAGGTAGCTACTTGGGGGGCAACTGTTCCGGACTGGGCCGAGGCCCAATCCGGAGATCCAACGTTCTCAAGGCCCATTTCCGCTCACCTCTCCGCCTTCCCTCAACGCGGCCGACCCAACGGTTCTCAGCATTAAAGGAATTTAATGCCGACTTCCGGGTTTCACGGAACGGTTACTCATCGGTAACCGTCCTCAACTCATATTTAAAGAAGACCGCGTCGAACGGTCGAGGTAATGATTATTTTTCCACCTCTTCACCCACCTCATTCATACACTGACTTAGGCGTCGGAGTGATTGCAGGTACCACCACCAAGGTCTTCCACCGGAGCTCGGAGCACCACTGTAACGGTCTAATTCTTCCACCGTGAAGCGATACTTTCTCAGGTATCTCTTATGTTCGTCCAGAACACGAGGTATTATTATCCTAAATCGTGTACTTTTTTTCATTTTTTTTGCAGATGGATCTTGGCCTTATAAAGAAAAATCCTATATGTCGTCTTGGAATTGACTAAAATGAACCATTCGTGTCTAATGGAATTGTTTGTCATCCATAATTTTTTTTTGTCTAAGATCAAACAAAACATGTGGATTAGTTCAATTTCTGTACGAAGAATTTTGATATGGGAGAAAAAAATTACGCCTTTATTTGACGGTACGTTGTGGCAATAGCATTTTTCTTTTGGTTTGGAAATATTTATGACATTGGAAATTTACCCCATTGTAATTTCCTTTGGTTTGGAGAAATTTATACTAGTGAAGAGTAATACATTCTAAGGACGGCATGTGATAAGACTCGGCTATAGCTTACGTACGATTTACATATCATTTACTATGGGGAGTTTTTGGCAAACTAGTCTTGCAAGTTATATTTTAATCTTTACCAATTGAACTATTTTTTTACGCATGGATTCAATGAAATCATTTTGTTATATTATTTCTTAAAATATTTCTGTAAATATGTATGTGGTGAGATATAATTTGATATGTCTAGAAATCTTTTTCACTTGATGTATGGTCTTTTAAACTCTTTTATAACAGTCGTAACAGAATTTATTTCCATTCAAACGAATGGTGCTTCTTTCCATTGCCATGCCAAGCTACATTCATTCCAAGAAAAAATATAGGGAGGCTTAATATTGCCATAAAGGACAGCTAGATTTTCCATGGGCAATTCAATTATTGGAGTCTCAATGAAATGAGCAAGGATTACCGTGATAACGATATTCTTTTTTACCGTAAAAAAAATTCACTCAATTGCTAAAACAGAGAATATTCTAATCAAATTGATTAAGTAGTGTAGGGGCATTCTCTATCCACATTAAAATGCCAACTCTAACTGTTAAACCTATTGTTCCGGACTGGGCCGAGGCCCAATCCGAAGATCCACCTTCCAGGCCCATGTCCGCGTCAAGTCCCTCCGCCTTCCCTCGAGACCACATCGACGCTGCCGACCCAACGGTTCTCAGCATTAAAGGAATTTACTTCCGACTCCCGGGCTTCACGGAACGGTTACTCTTCGGTAACCGTCCTCAACTCATATTTAAAGAGATCGCGTCAAACGATCGAGGTAATCATTATTTTCCACCTCTTCACTCACCTCTTACACACACTGACTTGAGCGTCGGAGTGTTTACAGGTACACCACCACCACACGCCGTCATCATCCGTCGCGAGCGCAACCGTATTGCTTCCCTCCGGTCATCCTCTGAAGTTCTGTTCAGAACATTGGTGCCGTCTGTGGGAAATCGTTTCTGATTTCATCTTCTTTGTCGAAGTCTCCCTTTTTCACTTGACGATGACTGGATCGAAGCGTCAGGTCGCGACTAGCAGTTCCACTCATGCGAACGCAGATCTTGAACCACCTCGCCATGAACCTGTTAATTTCATCGGTGAATATGAGAGACAGAGGAATAACCTTCCGCCTCCGCATCAGCATGACGCAGATTCGATCGTTCTTTGCTCAAACCGATCGGAGCAGACCGCCGCCATCCTCATTCGCGAGTTCCGCGAATTCATTAACCATGCCGAAGAGATGCGTGCTCAGAACCAACGCCATGCCGAAGCGATGCATGCTCAGAATCAACGCCTCGATCGAATGGAGAATCAGCAGAAGGAACTCTCCGCTCGCGTTGCCACACAGATCGAAAACAGAAAAGATCGAGTCTCTCGTTCTCCTCGGAGATCGAAGGAGTATGAAAATCTCAGATCTGTTCATCGCCACCACCGTGGCACGACTCCACGCCGCTCTGTGCATAGAGCACTCCGCCGTGCTCATTCTGTTTCATCAACTCCTTCTCGGAGCAATGACACGAGTGACTCGAGTGGGGCCTTTGGTCCTTTTACATCCGAGATCATGAAATTCCCGATTCCGAAGCATCTTCAGAAACCACCCGCTTTGGACTCATCTGACGGCACCACAGGCCCAAGCGAGCATGTTGGTTGCTTTGATCTTTGTCATGGGCTATCAGGCGCCCGGCGGTGAAGTGCGAGAATCTCTCCCCTCACTCTGAAGAAGGCAGCGCTGTCTTGGTTCCAGACTCTTAAGAAAAATTCCATTGGTTCGTGGTGAGCTCGTCGACCGGTTCTCCGCGCATTTCCGCTGCGTCTAAAGTCCAACCCAGTCGGCCGCAGACCGGGCCGCAATTCAAAGAAGAGATGAGTCTATCGGAGACTACGTCGGCGCTTCAACAAAGAAGCCATTTTGGTGAAGAAATGCTCGGCGAGATGAAGTACTTGCTAGAGCGAGGCCTCGATCGAAGGAAATCTATTCGGCGTCGGCGTTGGTGTCGACAAGCGAAGACCCTGAGCGAGTTCCTGGCGAGCTCAAAAATTTATGAATTACGAAGAGAAGTTGATGGCATCAAAGCCAAAGACAAATCCCAGAGTAACATTGACAAGCTGTCGATTATCACGAGAAGAACTTCGACCTCCTTGAGCGAATGCAGGAGCTTGCAGACTTCAGCGAGGTCGCAGTGAAACAGAAAATCGCAGCAAAGATGAAGAAATATTATAGTTGAAACAAATGTATCCTAAACACATAAATGTGAAGCAGTGAAGTATGATTGAAGAAATACGCAATCAGCATTTATTTACTATCAAAACCTTGCACCTCTGATGGAACCTCGTGCCGAGACTGCGTGCACGAGCTCGTGATAAAACCTTGTGCGTTGGCACAAGCACCTGATGAAGTGATCGACCTCGTGCCGAGACCGCGTGCACGAGCTCGTGATAAAGCCTTGTGCGTTGGCACAAGCACCTGATGAAGAGATCATCGACCTCGTGCCGAGACCGCGTGCACGAGCTCGTGATAAAGCCTTGTGCGTTGGCACAAGCACCTGATGAAGAGATCGACCTCGTGCCGAGACCGCGTGCACGAGCTCGTGATAAAGCCTTGTTCGTTGGCACAAGCACCTGTGATCGACCTCGTGCCGAGACCGCGTGCACGAGCTCGTGATAAAGCCTTATGCGTTGGCACAAGCACCTGATGAAGAGATCGACCTCGTGCCGAGACCGCGTGCACGAGCTCGTGATAAAGCCTTGTGCGTTGGCACAAGCTCGTGATAAAGCCTCGATCTCTTCATCAGGTGCTTGTGCAAGGCACAAGGCTTTATCACGAGCTCGTGCACGCGGTCTCGGCACGAGGTCGATCTCATCATCAGGTGCTTGTGCCAACGCACAAGGCTTTATCACGAGCTCGTGCACGCGGTCTCGGCACGAGGTCGATCACAGGAGCTTGTGCAAGGCACAAGGCTTTGTCACGGTCTCGGCACGAGGTTCTGTTCCTGTCAAAGTATAGACAATTTGCAACAACTTGATGTAATAAAGTTAGCGTTAATTTTTATGCTGAGTAAAGTGCTCGTAGTCGAGTTTTATACTTCCCTGTGAGAGTATTTGATCTGGCTGTCCAAGTGGCAAGGTTGAGGTCATCAAATAATCAAGGTCAACGACGTAGCCGAATTTAAAGCCGTCTGAATTTTGAAATTGCAGAGGTGGGCCTGGTAGGTCGCTCGAGTACTGGACTGCGTATCCACATGTTGCAGAGGTGCTTGTGCAAGCACACAAGGCTTTATCACGAGCTCGTGCACGCGGTCTCGGCACGAGGCTCGATCTCTTCATCAGGTGCTTGTGCAAGGCACAAGGCTTTTTCACGAGCTCGTGCACGCGGTCTCGGCACGAGGTCGATCTCTTCATCAGGTGCTTGTGCCAACGCACAAGGCTTTTTCACGAGCTCGTGCACGCGGTCTCGGAACGAGGTCGATCTCTTCATCAGGTGCTTGTGCCAACGCACAAGGCTTTATCACGAGCTCGTGCACGCGGTCTCGGCACGAGGTCGATCTCCTCATCAGGTGCTTGTGCCAACGCAGAAGGCTTTATCACGAGCTCGTGCATGCGTGCACGCGGTCTCGGCACGAGGTCGATCTCCTCATCAGGTGCTTGTGCCAACGCACAAGGCTTTATCACGAGCTCGTGCACGCGGTCTCGGCACGAGGTCGATCACAGGTGCTTGTGCAAGGCACAAGGCTTTATCACGAGCTCGTGCACGCGGTCTCGGCACGAGGTCGATCTCTTCATCAGGTGCTTGTGCCCACGCACAAGGCTTTATCACGAGCTCGTGCACGAGGTCGATCGCCGAGGACGATCTCTTCATCAGGTGCTTGTGCCTGTTACCAAGTGACTTCAAACACAAGAGGGGGGGTGAATTGTGATAGCAGTGCTTATAAAAAAAATTACAGATAAATTACTGAATAAAAAAAAACTTGAAAGAAATAACTTGCGAAAAGATAAATAACTTGAAGAATAAATTGCAATAAATAAATGACAGAAAATAAATGACCGAAAAATAAATAAAGAACAAAAATAAATAAAGTGCTTGAATGATAAAGAGACAGAGAGCAAAGAAGAGCACGCAGCAAATTATACAGGTTCGGCCACCAAACACCCCTGTGGCCTACGTCCTGTCCCCAAAGCAAAGCACTATGGGATTTTCACTAAATTACTAGCTTTTAAATCAGGTTCAACTAGAAACCTTTACAACTCTATACCAGAGCAATACGTTCAAGAGATATCACCTCTCTATGAACACCTTGGAATTCCTACCCAAAAAGAAATGATTTTCGCAAATAAAATGAGATGAGAAACATACACTCAATAGTGCAGATATAACAAATTGAAGCTCAAATAATACAACTCAAATTATGTAGAATAAAAAAGACTCTCAAAAATTGTGCTCAAATAAGTGTGAGTAATGGAGAATATTTGATAGAGTTTTGGCACAAAGAGTAAGTGAGTGTATTGTTTAAAAACATCCGGTGCTGTTGCTTTTATAGGCAATGGAGGAGCGTGACTTTAAGAGAAATGTCCGTTGCGGGATTTGTCAGATTCTGACATTTAAAGGGATTTGTCAGTTCTGGGGGATTTGTCCGCTATGTTTTGAATATGAAGAATTGAAAACACGGGGACAGAAAAGATTCTCGGACACCACTTGGTGTTCGACATCGTATTTCCATACGACCTCTCCCCAGCTCGGCATACGACCTCCTCAGCTCGGCATACGACCTCCTCACAGCTCGGCACGCGACCTCCTCACAGCTCGGCATACGACCTCTCCACACAGCTCGACATACGACCTCTCTCCACCACGGCTCGACAGCGACTTTGACTCGGCACCACGACTTGCATGTCAAAATATCACTGCTCGACACGGAGAATATTTTCCAAAGAAAACTTTAAATATTTTCCAAACAATATTTTGAGCACAACTTAAGAATTTTTCAAAATACTTTGTGCCTAAAAATAATTTAAGAAAAATTATCATAAAATCAATTTTAGAATAAAAATTATTTTGTGAGTGTGTGATTTTATTTTAATTGAGAGCTTTTTATTACTACTTACAAATAGTCTTAATAAAAAATAAATAAATACCCAAAACCCAAAGACTTGAGAAACTATCATTCTTGATACGCGTCTTGGTATTCTTTTCCACTTTTTGCACGGTTGACTATTTGCAAAGCTCCCTTTTGTCAATCATCAAAACCATCCCGTCAAGGCATGTATTCACAGACTCCCCCTTTTTGATGATGACAAACATCTCATGGAGGGAATTTAGTAAAATATAATCATGATATAGCAATGAGATATAAACATTGTTTTTCAATAAAAGATATCAGAGTTTAAGCACAATATTTAGAAAAACTCCCCCTCACAATATGCATAATATAATTTACTCACTTTGAATCATAAAACTCTCCCCTTTTGTCAACATCAAAAAGCGGAAAAGATTAGAGGAAAGGCATGTAAAGCGTATGCATATACGTGTAACTAGATGGAGAAAAATAATAGAGTATCAAGGGTTCAATGAAGCATAAGAAATCCTTGGTAAAAAAATTATTCAGGAGATAGCAAAAATAAAGCACTAGGATAAGAGTTACTAGTCCTCGTTCAACTCATTCTCATCATCAATTGTTTCCTCATCTTCACCGATATTAAGCGCATAATTGTTTGCAGTTAACATAACTTTGCACAAACTTTTATTTTAACGACACAGGAAGGGCGGTTGCATTTCTCCACTTTTAGTCTAGGTAACGGAACTCGCATAAAAATGTTAGCACACTCCAACGCCCAAGTTAGAACTTATTCATAATAAAATGCACTCACACGCAGTCATTCAATGCATGATTGATCTAAAATTCCTAACTCGGTTCTTATAAAAAGAAGTTTTCTTTAGGCAAAGGTTTAGTAAAAATATCTGCGAGTTGTTTAGATGTTTCCACAAACTCAATCACACAATCTCCTTTTTGAACATGATCTCTAATAAAATGGTGCCTAATTTCTATGTGTTTGGTCAGGAGTGATAAACCGGATTTTTCATGAGGTTTATAGCACTAGTATTGTCGCACTTAATTGGAGCAGTTTGATTGATTCCATAATCATTCAGCTGTTGTTTCATCCAAATGATCGTGCACAACAACTACCACCGCAGAACGTATTCCGCTTCAAAGATGGACAAAGCCACACTAGCTTGTTTCTTACTATGCCATGAAACCAAGGCATTCCCAAGTAAGTGACATGTCCCACTAGTGCTTTTTCGGTCCATTTTGCAACCCGCAAAATCCGAATCCGAGTACCCAATAAGTGTGCAGTCAGCACCTTTGGGGTACCATAAACCCATAGTTTGTGTGCCAGTGAGATATCTCATGATGCGTTTTACCGCTAAGAGATGTGATTCCTTAGGATTTGCTTGAAAATGTGCACACATACAAACACTAGACATAATATCCGGACGACTTGCAGTGAGATAGAGAAGAGATCCTATCATACCTCGATACTTACTTACTTCGACCGACTTACCACCTTCATCTTTGTCAAAATAGCATGATGTGCTCATTGGAGTTGAGATTTCTTTGGCGTTGCTCATTCCAAATCTTTTAAGCAACTCCTTGCAATATTTGGATTGATTTATAAAAATTCCTTCTGTTGTTTGTTTGATTTGAAGACCAAGGAAGTAGTTGAGCTCTCCCATCATGGACATTTCAAACTCACTTTGCAAGATTTTGAAAAAATCTTCACACAAGGACTCATTAGTAGCACCAAAGATGATATCGTCAACATAAATTTGAACAAGTAAAATGTCATGATTTTTGTGTTTAGTGAAAAGAGTGGTATCAACTTTTCCTTTTTCAAAACCTTTTTCAAGTAAATATTTGCTCAACCTCTCGTACCAAGCTCTCGGAGCTTGTTTTAAACCATATAAAGCCTTTTTCAATTTGAAAACATGATTTGGAAATTCAAAATTTTCAAAACCGGGAGGTTGATCAACATATACTTCTTCTTGAATAAAGCCATTAAGAAATGCACTTTTAACATCCATTTGAAAAAGTTTGAAATCCATGATACATGCAAATGCGAGAAGCATGCGAATAGCTTCTAATCTAGCCACGGGTGCATAGGTTTCATCGAAATCTATGCCCTCTTGTTGGTTATAGCCTTTTGCAACAAGTCTAGCTTTATTTCTAACAATGATACCGTTTTCATCAAGCTTATTGCGAAAGACCCATTTGGTCCCAATGACTAGGTGATCTTTAGGCCTAGGGACAAGTTCCCAAACATCATTTCTCTCAAATTGATTTAATTCCTCTTGCATAGCAAGGGTCCAATGCTCATCAAAGATGGCTTCATTGACGTCATTTGGTTCAATTTGAGAGACAAAGGCCATATGATGACATGCATGATTAAGAGAGTTTAGTCGTTTCCTCTTTTGAGATATCACCTATTATGTTGTCAAGAGGATGGTTCTTTGAGACTCTCCATTCCTTTGGAAGATTTGAGTGAGAGAGTTCTTGAGAGGGTTGAGGCAAGGACTCTTGATCCTCCTTTTGAACTTTTGATCTCTCTTGTTCCTCTAAATAGGTATCTCCTAACATACGCAAGATCATCAACACTTTCTTCTCTTGAAGATTTGGGGTTAGATTCATCAAAAGAAACATGCAGATTCTTCAACAGTTAAAGTACGTTTATTAAAAATTGAAAGGCTTTACTAGAAGTGGAATATCCAAGAAATAAACCTTCATCAGCTTTAGCATCAAATTTACCAAGGTTATCTTTACCGTTATTTAGAACAAAGCACTTACATCCAAATACGTGAAGGTGGGAAATGTTGGGCTTCCTCCCCTTGTAAATTTCATAGGGCGTTTGTTTTAGGATAGGTCTTATGAGGACTGTATTCATTACATAACATGCCGTGCTTACCGCGTCTGCCCTGAAATAGTTAGGAAGATTGGTCTCATTGAGCATCGTCTCATAAGCTCTTCAAGAGATCGATTTTTCCTTTCCACCACTCCATTCTGCTGTGGTGTTCTAGGTGCGGAAAAATTATGCTCAATTCCATTTTCAGTACAAAAGGCCTCAAATGCCTCATTTTGGAATTCCCCACCGTGATCACTTCGGATGGATACTATGTTCATTCCTTTTTCATTTTGGATAACTTTAGCAAGTTTTCGAAAGGCAGCAAAAGTGTCATTTTTATGAGAAATAAATAAGGTCCATGTATAGCGAGAATAGTCGTCCACAATAACAAGAGCATAGTAATTGCCACCAAAGCTTTTAGTTCTAGAAGGGCCAAATAAATCCATATGTAAAAGTTGTAAAGGCCGATTTGTTGAAACAATATTTTTAGATTTGAAAGAAGCCTTTACTTGTTTTCCCTTTTGACATGCATCGCAAAGTTTATCTTTTTCAAAGCGGAGCTTTGGTAAGCCAATTACTAAGTCCTTTCGAACCAATTTATTAAGATGATCCATATGAATATGAGCCATTCTTCTATGCCATAGCCAAGATTCATCCTCTTTACTAATAAGACAACATGCATCATTTGAAGGTATTTTATCTAAATCAAGCATATAGATATTTCCAATTCTAGGTCCAATAACAATAACATTTTCATTTATAGAATCCATGACCATGCATTTTGAAGAATCGAAAACCACTTTGTTTCCTTTATCACAAAGTTGACTAATGCTTAGCAAATTATGCTTCAAACCATCCACATACAAAACATTTTCAATAGTGGGATTAGGACTCTTACCAATGGAACCAATCCCAAGAATTTTACCTTTGTTGTTGTCACCATACCGGACATAACCACTATTCTTAGGTACCAATGAGGAGAACTTGCTTTTGTCTCCTGTCATGTGCTTTGAACAGCCGCTATCAAGATACCAATTTAAGTCCTTGGCTTTCAAGCACACCTACAACAATAGATTAATTTTTAACCTTTGGTACCCAAACTAAGTTGGGTCCAGATGAGTTAGTTTTTGGCAAAGTACCTGTTCCGGACTGGGCCGAGGCCCAATCCGGAGATCCGCTGCCTTCTCGGCCCATTTCCGCTCGTCGATCCACCTTCCCTCAATGCCACGTTTCCACTCGCCTCTCCGCCTTCCCTCAACGCGGCCGACCCAACGGTTCTCAGCATTAAAGGAATTTAATGCCGACTTCCGGGTTTCACGGGACGGTTACACATCGACAGTAACCGTCCTCAACTCATATTTAAAGAAGACCGCGTCGAATGGTCGAGGTAATGATTTTTCTACCACCTCTTTACTCACCTCGACACACACTGACTTGAGCGTCGGAGTGTTTGCAGGTACACCACCCAACACGCCGTCGTCCTCCGTCGCGAGCACAACCGCTTCGCTTCCTCCGGTCATCCTCTGAAGTTACTGTTGAGAACATTGGCGCCGTCGTGGGGGAATCGTTTACGATTTCATTTTCTTTGTCGAAGTCTCCTTCTTCACTCGGCGATGACTGGTTGAAGCATCAGTCGCGACTAGCGGTTCCATTCTCGCGAACGCAGATCTCGAACCACCTCACCATGAACCTGTTAATTTTATCGGTGAGTACGAGGGACAGAGGAATAACCTTCCGCCTCCGCATCAGCATGACGCCGTTCCGATCGTTGCTACTCAAACCGATGCCGGAACAGAGACCGCCGCCGTTCTCATTCGCGAGTTCCGCGAATTCATTCGAAGCCATGCCGAAGCGATGCAGGCTCAGAATCAACGTCTCGATCGAATGGAGAATCAGCAGAAGGAAATTCCCGTTCGCGTTGCCACACAGATCGACAACAGAGAAGATCGTGTTTCTCGTTCTCCTCAGAGATCGAAGGAATCCGAAAATCTCAGGTCTGTTCATAACGGATTCTAGTCATTTCCCCCTTAAATTAGATGTTGACCTCCTGCTTTTTTCCCTGCTGAAACTTCTTTCTTCTTAAAGTCTGCTAGGAGAAAAAAAAATCCTTGAAAATTAATTCCCCAGATTTAAATTCCTCTTGTTGATTGTAATCCATATTTTTTGTTGGTATGTCCTAGACTTTGCAATTCCTCGGTGACAGAGACTAAAGGATTCAATCATTTCAATCCTACTTGGGTTGCATTAATATTGGTTCACATCTTAATCTTGGCCTATTTCCCTTATGGCTGCCACATGATTTGGCTTCCCACCATTCAGGATCAAAATCTCGTTTAAAAACTAATGTTATTCTTTTAGTAATGTGAACCTCCTATCTATTCCTAGAACATGTGATATGAGGCAATGCATTATCTCAAATTTGATAAATCATGTTTTACCTCCCAATCTAAATCTTTTTATGCTTGATGCCTTGATCAACCCCGTTTGTACTGAAATCACTATCAAGAACTTAAAAAAAAATCTAAATATCTATTTAGAATATTCCCTTTTATCTATATTTACAATATATCAATTAGTTAGTCAAGATTTTAAGACACTATCAATTGGGGTGAACTTTTTATGATATTAAGCCTTCAGGCGGGCTGGTGGGTGCTGTGCTTTTATCTCGGAGTGATACTCATCCTTTGCTTGGTCGTAAATTTTGACCGAGTCAATTTTTTAGACCCAAATCTGACCTAAACTCGAAAAGCCCAAACAATATAGAGTTTAAGATTGAGTCTAAGTAAGATGAGATGAGTTGACCCAAAGCATAAGTTATATAGAATAATATGTTGATCATATATCAATATACAAAAAAAAAAATAGTTCAATCAGGAAATATATCATATATGTCGAACTTCTTTTTTTGTACATATAATGTCTTTTTATTTTATTATAGTTTTGTAATACTGCTAAGAAAAAACAATAATATATTATTTTACATATACAATAAGTTTTAAAAAAATATAAAATAATTATAAAACTAAGGGTTAATACCCCTTTTGGTCTCTGTAATTTGAGCGAAATTCGGTTTTAGTCCCTGTAAAATTTTTTGTTTCGATTTAATCCCTGTAATTTAAGATTCTTCCACTTTAAGTCCCTACCATCAAATCTCTATTAAAAATGTTAAGTTTTTCTTCCACTTTTT
The DNA here is from genome assembly GCA_037113605.1 of Calophaca sinica. Taxonomy (NCBI): domain Eukaryota; kingdom Viridiplantae; phylum Streptophyta; class Magnoliopsida; order Fabales; family Fabaceae; genus Calophaca; species Calophaca sinica. The sequence goes on from CM073734.1 coordinate 73,885,784, forward strand.
GTCCCTATAATTTTAAGATTCTTCCACTTTTAGTCCCTGTAATTTTAAGATTCTTCCACTTTTAGTCCTGGTAATTTAATAGGGATTTGACGGCAGGGACTAAAAGTGAAAGAATCTTAAATTATAGGGACTAAATCAAAACAAAAAATTTTACAAGGACTAAAACCAAATTTCGTTCAAATTACAGGGACTAAAATGGGTATTAACCCTAAAACTAAAAGTAATACATGGACATGTTGGGTACTGCAAAGGTTAGTCCGAATTCATCCCTAACTCAACACGGGTCATACAATGAGACTTTATTTTGTCACTATTTTACTGTGGGATAGGGTAAGCCCGAACCCAAACGGCTCGTGCTGGGTTGGGTCACTGAGTTGTCCCTACCCCTACTTTTATCCATTTTATAAAAGGTTGATGGGTCTCCACCATGTGGAAAAACGCGGTTTGAATTCTAATTAAGAGAGACGTCCACATTTAATGTCAAATCGTGTTCTGAACAGGATTTTTTCTAGTGAAGCATAGTTTTGGGAAACCAAAAGAGAAGAAAAGAGATCATCTTTAGTTTTTTATTTATCAAAGAGAACATCTTTAGTTGTGTGACCTACATTAGTTGTGTGACCTACATGTGATTTGTTTGGTTTAAATTTTAGAAGAATTAGTTTTGAAATAATTATTGTTAAAAAATAATTTGTATTTAAATTTAATATTTTAAAAGTGAGTTTAGAAGAATTGATTTTATTTGAATAATGAAGTAAAATTAGTTTTGAATTGTTAGTATGTTTATAAAAGTTGTATATGTGTTCAAAGACAATTTTATTTCAAATCAATTTTATTCACTCTGAAAAGTAAAACAAATTCACTCTCAAATGGATCCTTTGTTTTTCCATTGATATGGATTATTGTTTTACACGTATACTAGCAGGTTGCCCGTGCCTTCGCACGGGTCTCGTTTGTTGTTACACACATGTGCATACAATTTGTTCGTAAACAATTTGTAATAAGCTTGTCTATACTAAATTCATGTTATGTTATATCAAAGACAATGAAATCATATTGACAAAATTTAATGTTTTCTCGTGAGGACTCAAAAGCAAAATAATCATTTATAAATAATAAAGAAATTTATAAAATTGTTATATGCTCAAAGATAATAAAATTATACCAATAATATGTAATATTTTCCTGTTGTGACTCAAAAGTAAAATAATCATTTATAAATAATAAAGACATTTATATAAGAAAAAATAAATAAGATAAAAACGTTTTTGGTGGGAAACAGTTTTTAATGGATAAATGAGATTTTGACACGTGTTTTTTCTGAAACTAATTTCTTAAATAGATAATACATTCTGTAAAAAAAAATATAATAGAATATTAGTTTTTTTTCTCCACATTGACCATAATGCATTACCAGTTTGCCATGGAAATGTTTTTTATGGTAATCTCTAAAAAGTGTTTGTTATCAATTTAATTTCTATGCATTGTGATACTCATTTATGACACATTTAAAATTTTCTTATTTTTTTAAAATTAATTTTACTCACCTAAAAAGTAATTGGGAATCCAAAATATAAAATGAAGTACTAACTGATGTTACCAGCGTTGCGATTGCCAATTGATTTGACAATATTATGGTGTCGTAAATTATATCATGTCCAATACCAAAAAAAAAAAATAAATTATATCATGTCCGATTTGTTCATTTTATGTAATGTCTATCCAAGGATATTGTTAGTATTGTAAAATGGAACTCAGCTTTATTGATTAGTAACTGAGAGTATATATACATCACTATGTAAAGAAGAAAAATCAGAATGTAACTGCCTCCACAAGCTAACAGCTGTTATAACTAACACCTAGATAATTGACAGTTGTTATAATAGCCCTAACAAAAATGATAAATACTGGGACTGATTAAAAACATTTAATCAGTATTTATATCTAACACCCCCCACAAGTTGGACTGTGGATATCCTTTAAGTTCAGCTTGGAAACCAGTTTGCTGAAATTAGCAGGATGTAGGGCCTTGGTATGGACATCAACAAGCTGAGCAGTAGTGGGAATAGGCATTAAATGAATGAGGCCAACTTGCAATTTTTCGTGAATCAAATGACAATCGAGTTCTATATGCTTTTTCCTCTCATGAAATGTTGGATTCTGAGCTATTTGAATAGCTGACTGATTATCACAATAGAGAGGAACTGAAGTAGGATGAGGTTGTTGCAAATCGCCAAGAATGTATAAAAGCCATTGAATCTCGCAAATAGTGACTGCCAGAGCTCTATATTCAGCCTCAGATGATGATCGAGAAACAATACTCTGCTTCTTAGACTTCCATGAGACAAGGGAAGAACCAAAGAAAACAGAAAAACCAGTGATAGATCTTCTGGTGTCAACACATGAAGCCCAATCCGAGTCACTAAAAGCTTTGAGCTTCAGATCAGATTTGGATGAAAAGAATAATCCTGTGCCAGGAGATGATTTGATATACCGCAAGATGTAAAATGCTGCATCCAAATGAGGTTTCAAAGGTTTGGAGATGAATTGACTAAGCTGGTGCACAACAAAGCATATGTCAAGCCGAGTGTTTGTAAGGTAAATAAGCCTGCCAATAAGTCTTCTGTATATGGTTGGATCAGCTAAAGGAGAACCTGCAGTGGCCGTGAGCCTGGCACCAGGAAGCATAGGTGTAAAAGCTGGTTTACAAGCCAACATTCCAACATCATCTAACAACTCTAAAACATATTTTCTTTGAGAAAAATTAGACCAGCAGATGATCTAGCCACTTCAAGACCAAGAAAGAATTTTAGTGGCCCAAGATCGTTTATTTTAAACTCTGATCCAAAAATTGTTGTCATTACCAGTGAGAACTATATCATCAACATAGATGAGAAGAATGGTGATTTTGCCAGCAATAGATTTAACAAGCAAGGAATAATCTGATTTTGACTGCACATAACCAAGAGACAGCAGAAAAGAGACCAATTTGAAGTTCCATTGCCTACTTGCTTGTTTTAAACCATATAATGACTTTTGAAGTTTGCAAACTTGATTGCTTTGAGTTGTCTGGAATCCAGGGGGTACACGCATATAGACTTCTTCAGGTAAGTCCCCATGAAGAAAGGCATTATTTATATCAAGTTGATGTAAATGCCATTGTGATGCTGCAGCAAGTGCCAAAACCAGTCTTACAGTAGTGAGCTTAACAACTGAAGAAAAAGTTTCTGAATAGTCGACACCTTCAAGTTGTGTGAAGCCCTTGGCCACCAACCGGGCCTTATACCTCTCTATAGTTCCATCTGACTTGAGTTTAATTTTGTATACCCATTTACAACCAATGGGCTTCTTCCCTTTAGGCAAATCTGTGAGTATCCAGGTATGATTCTGCTCTAATGCATGGATTTCCTGATTCATGGCCTTTTTCCAGCAGTCATGTTTGACTGCTTGAGCATAGGTTTTGGGCTCCACTGCACTAGAAACAGCTAGGACAAAGGACTTGTGGGAAGAGGATAAATGATCATAAGAAATAAAATGAGATAAGGGATAAGGAATACCTAAGGATGCATTGTCAATGGCAGATGATTGGACTATATTACAATGGTAGTCTCTAAGATAATGAGGAGGTTGTTTAGGTCTAGTAGAGACTCTAAGTGGTACAGAAACAGTAGCAGAACCAATAGGAACAGAGGCAGGTACAGAATCAGCAGCAATAGCAGAATCAGGAGGAACAAAATTGACAGCAGTAGCAGAATTATCAACAGAAGTAGAATGGGGAGAAAGTTTCTGGTTAATGATAGGAGTATCATTAATAGAAACAATAATGGTCGGAATAGAAGATGATGAAAAAGGAGCCTGTCCTGATACTAGGTCAGTAATGTTTGTTCTAGAAGGCATAGTAACAAAGGTATCAAGAAATTCAGATGTGTTTGGTAAATGATGAGATGCTGGGAAAGGAAAAATGTTTTCATAAAAGGAAACATGTCTGGAATAGAAAATCTCATGAGTATGTAAATCATATAAAAGGTAGCCTTTAACTCCTAAAGTGTGACCAATGTGAACATATTTTCTAGCTCTAGGTTGGAATTTAGTTCTATGAGCAGTATGAGTTGTGGCAAAACACAGAGAACCGAACACTCTAAGAGAGGACATATTAGGATTTTTGTTGTACAACAAAAAGAAAGGAGATTTAGAGTTGAGTTTTGTGGAAGGAAGCAAATTTATGAGGTGAACAACATATGACACAGCAAAATCCCAAAATTGAAGAGGCAAACAATATTGGAACATAAGAGATCTACCAACATTGAGAATGTGCTGATGTTTTCTTTCCACCACCCCATTTTGCTGGGGAGTCTCAACACATGACAATTGGTGGAGAATTCCTTTAGATTGATAAAAATTTGGAATGTTAAATTCTACTCCATTATCAGATCTAATGGTTTTGATGATAACTCCAAACTGAGTGTGAATGAGAGTGACAAAATTCATTAACAAAGTTCAGGTTTCAGATTTTGTCCTCATCAATCTTATCCAAGTGTATCTAGACTTATCATCTACAATGGTAAGGAAGTATTTGTGACCATGAATAGAGGGGATAGAGTAGGGTCCCCAGATATCAGCATGAATAAGATCAAAACAGCAAGATGCCATAGAAGAACTAAGGGGAAAATGATTCTTCTTTTGTTTAGCAAAATGACAAGCATCACAATTACTATGAACAAAATTGGGTATATAACAATGTTGCTTTTGAACAACTGAGTAATATTTAATAGAAGGATGGCCTAGCCTGTGATGCCAAAGATTGATATCTAACGCAGAATGTGTATTATTAACACAATGAAAACATGAAACAGAAGCAAAAACAAACTGTTTATCAACAACTAGAGAATATAATCTTCCATGCTGCTTAGCATTGCCAATCATCCTCATAGAATGAAAGTCATGTATGAAACATGTGGAGTCAGTAAATAAAACCTGACAACTCAGTTATTTAGAAAGTTGAGCCACTGAAACTATATTTTGAGAAAAATGGGGAACAAAAAGAACATCATAGGATAAGATCAGAAGATAAACAGACAGTAACACTATATGACGCAAAGGTAACATTCCTATTTGGAAGAGAGACAAAAATTGGTCCAATAGCTTTGTAAGTGGAGAAGAAATGAATGGAGGAAGTAATATGATCAGTAGCCCCAGAATCCACTAGCCAATGAGACAGAAAATTACCTGATGCAGAAGAATCAGAAGCCAAATGATGTGCACTAATCAAATTGGCAGAATGAGCAGTAGCAGTTGGAGTTGTGGATGGTAAGAGAGCTAGCAGACTCTGAATTTGTTCTTTTGTGAGATTCATTGGAGATGAATCATTATGAGAATCAGAAGCACCAGCACCATCACTAAAGACATGATTCACTGTCTTCTTGGACTTATATCCAGGAGGATACCTATGCTTAAGGAAACAAGTGTCCACGGTATGATTTGTACAGTTACAAAAAGTACAAAATCTTCCAAATTTTTGTTGAGGAAATTTTCCCCTGCCACGGCCTTGAGATGAATTAGATGAACCCTGAGATGAATTAGCTTGTACCACCATAACAGTGGTATCCGGAGTAGGTAAGATTCCAGGATTCAATTGTCTCTCATGTTGAACAACCATGGAATACACCTTAGACAGAGGTGGCAGTGGATCCATATTCAAGATTTGAGACTTAACACTTGCAAAGTTCTCATTAAGACCTTGAAAAAATGAAATGACACAATCATTTGCTCTGTATCGTTTCACGGTTTTGGAAGATTCACAGCAACAACCAGTAGATGAAGCACACGAAGGAATTGGGCGAAAATTACATAGCTCATCCCACAAAATCGTCATTTTAGTGAAGTAAGCAATAACAGACATTATTGATTGTTTGAGAGAAAAAATATCATAATGAAGATGAGAGATTCAGACATGATCACCTTGGGAGAACTGAGTCTTTAATTCCTTCCATACATCATGAGCTTTAGTAATCCATAAGATGATGGTTGCAATTTCAATAGAAACCGAGTGATTAATCCATGAGAGAACAAGCCAATTGCAACGTTTCCAGAGTCGGAAATTTGCATCAGTTTCAGCCGGCTTCTTGAGCATTCCGTCAACAAACACAGACTTGTTCTTAATCTCAAGAGCCATAGTCATGTCCTGAGACCACAAATGATAATTCGATCCTTCTAGAACTGGAGAAACAAGAATCAAAGATGGATTTTCGTTCGGATGAACATAATAAGGGCTGAGAGTATCCAAATTTGATGTAGAATTAGGGTTGGCCTGTGTAGAGATCAGGATCGAACTAGGAGAAGCCATTGAAGTTCAAGAATCAAAGAAGAGAGAAGAAATTGGAAGAAAAATGAATAAGCAGAAATCAAGAAGATGAATTGAATCAGAGAACGAAAGCGGAAGAGAAGATATCAGCTGATACCATGTTAGTATTATAAAATGGAACTCAACTTTATTGATTAGTAACTGAGAGTATATATACATCACGATGTAAAGAAGAAAATCAGAATGTAACTGCCTCCACAAGCTGACAGCTGTTATAACTAACACCTAGATAATTGACAGCTGTTATAATAGTCCTAACAAAAATGATAAATACAGGGACTGATTAAAAACATTTAATCAGTATTTATATCTAACAGATATCTCAGAAATGATTATCTATATCATTGTGACATGGCAAATTTTCACGTACATAAATAAAAGAAGGGGGCTTGACCGGAAAAAAAAGAATAAAAGAAGGGGGTGCCGGGAGAAACCCAACAGTGAAGTACCCAATGGCTTCAATATCACATCCTTTTCAATCACGTTAGTAGTATTGCTATTATTATCTTCGAATTTTCCAGTATGGGAAAAAGGCAGAGATAATGAATCCAAAGGAAGCAAATAGGTTATAGAAATATCGCGTTGGGTGTTCATCAGATTACCAACTTACGTAAATTGCACTTCATCTAGTCTATACTCATGCTAATCGGATGGCCCAGATCAATACGCGTCATCTTCTTCTATGGGTTATCATTTTACGCATGAATTATTACTTTTTTGGAATCGATCTGAATGCATGACTACTTTACAGATGAAAAGCCAATTTTGGAGCACAAGTTATTGGCCAGTACAATCCTTGTCTAGTTTTCCCCTGGGTCTGCTAGAATTTCTCACGGGCAAGTGTCGTGCCCGGGGCGGATCTCTGCCTTTAAGGCGGGAACTGCCCCTGCCTTTCTCTCTCCCTCTCTCTCATCTTTTTTCCCTCTCTTTCTCATCTTTCTCTCTCATGGAAATGGCCTAAAGTCACCAAAGTTAGAGGATTCCAAAGTCAGGGAATCCATTTTCTGCCGTGTCGTCTCCCTTGGACTTGCCAAATTTGCTTCCTCTAGATCTATTGAAGCTTTCTCCCCCTAAGCTGAGTCCTCTTCCTTGTTGCATCTCTTCCTCGGAATGGTTCATCTGAGCACAGCCTTTACGTATTTGCCTTCGCAGGCACCAAGGCCATCCTATAGTTAGGGATTTCCGTTTTCCACCTTGGTCTCGTGTTATCTCATAGCTTCCTTGTAGGACTAGGCATGGTTCAGTTCAGAGTAGAAAACTAAACCGAACTGAATCGAACTAGAGAATAGTTCAGTTGAACTGAACATAACTGCTTTGTGTGTTTTGCGAATTGAACTGAACAGTTTCATTGCTCCAGCGCACTGTGGATCGAAGTTTCGAACTGAACTTTGATTTATCACCGAACGAAGACACTTGCGAAAATTTTCGCGAAGATGAAAGAGAGGTTAGCACCGATTTGGACATGTCATTTTTACAGAGGGCATGGTAGACGGTGATATATTGTCTTTTCTTCTTTACGTGACAATGTCTTTGAAATTCAATGTTCGTTTCCTTTATCTCGTCTAATTTTTTTGACCGAAATAATGTATTTGCTAGACTGGTCTAATAATAACTATTTGTGTAAAATATGATTTTAGTCCCTATAAAAATCCTGATTTTCAATTTTAGTCCCTATAAAATTTTCTTTCGAAGATTGGTCCTCCAAATATTTTCTGTTTCCAAAATTGGTCACTGCTGGCTAACAGAGATACATGTGGCACTTGACACTGGACGCCACGTCAACTAGAAGGTCACGTGGCCAGTGAGTCACCTCATCTATTGTAAAAATATTTTTCTTTTTTTTTTTGTTTTTCTTTTATTAGAAAAAACGTTTTATAAGGTTCTGTCTGTGCCCTGTCACCTTCTTCTTCTTTTCTATCTTGCACCATCTTTCTATGTCGCAAATTGCAAGTATCGGTCATCAAGTAACTCTTGTAATCAAAAGAACCCAGAATCAAGAACATGAGAGAGAAGGTACAATTTTTTGAGAACCCAAAATCCCCAACCCTTCTCAGCGACCATCATCAGTTCTGTCTCTACCCCGTCACCTTCTTCTTCTCTTCGTTTCTCTCTACACAACAATGCGAAGTGAATCTGAATTTCATAAGGTTATGTCTCTTCCCCATCCCGCGCGACCAGCAACAGCTCCGTCGCAACCCACTGAATAGCAGACACCCACCGCCACAGATCTGATCTAAGCGAGAAAGGGTGGAGGAGGAATGAACGAGATCGAGCGAGAGAGACCCAGATCTAAAACAGAGAGAGGATGGCTGACGCCGGTGAGCAAGAGGGCGAAAGAGGAGCGGTCACGGTTCACGGACCTGAAATTTGGCATAGGCAAAAGGGGATGAGCACTTGGGGGGTGCTTTCGGAGTGCGGCGGAGGAGATTGGGGGTCAGTTCTTCCATGAGTTGTTTGAGTCCTCGTGGATTGTTCTAGACGCTTCTGCGGTTAATTCCTTCATGGTTATGTTGACTGAGAAACTTTGATGCTTTGTTGAGCTAGTGTCTTCTTCTCACTCTAATTGCAGGGAAATGCCTGAAATCGTGAGATCTTTCTGGATGAACATCACATATCAAGTGCCAAATTTTTAATTATCAGTGTTTGAATGTGATGCTGAACTGATGTTGTAGCGTTTATTTATTTGTTTTTGCAAAGAGAGGACCTGAAATTTGGCAGAGGCAAAGGGGGATGAGCACTGTAAGGGTCTATTTGGTTCAAATAAGGGGAGGGGAAGGGAGGTATTTTAATGGAGGGGAGGGGAAGGGAGGGGAGGGGAGGGATTTACTTTGATTTTGTGTTTGGTTGAGGGGAGGGGAGGGGAGGGAAGTCTTTGCTTGTTTGATTCAGGAGGGGAGGGGGGGAAGGGATTTTAATGGAGAGAAGAGATTAATTTACTGATATATCCTTATAGTGTTTTATATTATATTATATATAAGGATATTTTAGTAATTTTATTTTAAATAATTTAATCTCCCCTCCCCTCTCCTCTAAAACCCCCCACTTTGGGAAGGGAGTCAAAATTGGCTTAGGAGGGATTTTGCTCCCCTCCCCTCCCCTCCCCTTTCATTAAAAAAATTGAACCAAACAAACATAATTTAAAATATCCCCTCCCCTTCCCTCCCCTCCCCTCCAAAACCCCCCAACCAAACACACCCTAAGGGAACGGGATAGGATGAACTGGGGGTTAGGGGTTTCAAATTAGGCTTTGTTGTTTTTATTTTAATTAATTATTTAGTGTTAATTAAATTACTTGAATGAAAAACAATTATTATTATTAATAATATAAAATTAATATAATTGTTGACTCGCGACACCACGTCAATTAAAATGTCTATGTGGTAGCTGCTGACTATGAGAACCGTTTGCCAAATCATCAAAATTTGACATCAGGGACCAATTTTAGAAACGAAAAATATAATCGTTGACTCGCTGCCACGTAGACGCCACGTCAATTAAAATGTCTACGTGGCAGCTGCTGACTATGAGAACCGTTTGCCAAATCATCAAAATTTGACAACAGGGACCAATTTTAGAAACGGAAAATATTTGGGGGACCAATATTCAAAAGAAAATTTTATAGGGATTAAAATTGAAAATCAAGATATTTATAGGGACTAAAAACATATTTAACCCTAACTATTTTCTATAATAATAATAATAATAATAATAATAATTTATTTGTGAAACATATCTCGTTTTCTGGGATACTGTTATTTATAATTATAGTAATGACATCCTCATTTGTTATTACTACTACTTATCATTACTATATTTATTTTTTGACTCGATTTATCATTACTATATTACTGTACGAGAAAACGAACATTTTTTTTAAGAAAACAAAAGGACATGTCAACTTAAAATAATTTGACTAATTTTTTTTTTTGAAACTATGTTATTTATTATTTATCATTATTAGACCAGTATTTTACATTGGAGGAAAAATGTAAAACTTTTTAATTGTGAGTGAATATTTAATGGGACAAATTTCGATAAATTTAATAATATAATAACCGATTTAAATTATAAGTTATAAATATATTTTTTGAAAAATAAGTGAAATTATATTGATAAAAAAATCCAAATTCTATTGTTGCTGTTTTATTGATAATATATTTTTTTGTTTTTAAACTGAATATTTGATTTTTTTATTAAAATGGATGTTTTAAATTGGAAACCGTTTTAATGAATATTAAATTTGAAAAATCCAAAATCATTTTCGGAGGTTTGTATTGTTGTGACGTAAAGAAATGGAACTTGTAAGAAAAAGTAAAAAAAAAAGAACGGTCCTTATTTGAATTTTGATTTTCTAGTGAATCCTAATTTCAATGTTGAAACTTCAAAATTTGGATTTTAGTGTCTAGGTGGAATATAGTTGTCATAGTGTCCGGGACCCACATCTATTTGAAGAAGAAAGTGTGTTTGCCATTTGCGAAAGTAGAGAGGGAAAACAACGAGAGGGTTTTGAAACGGATTGCACCTAAGAAAAAAGTTCAGGTTCGACACAGTTTTGCGAACTGAACTGGAGATATAGTTCCGGTTTTAGAACTGCTTCTAAAATGACAGTTCAGTAGGAATGGCAATGGGTACTCTCTGAGCAGGGTATTATAGTGTCCGTCCCATACGCGTTTGAAAAAGTGCTCAGATTTCTTCTCATACTGCGTGCAAGAACTTTAGTGCCCATCTCCTTGCGGGCTGGGTACCTAAGTGCCCGTACCCGCACCCGCTACCCGCACTTTAACTATGAAAAATCAATAAACAACGAAAAGAACATCATTACTTAATTAAAATACGATCCAAAAATTTTTCAAATCAATTCTAAAATATTACAAATCATAGTATTTAGCCAAATATTGGACCATCCTACATTTAGTCTATGCTTCTTACTATTGCTTCTTTGGGTTGTTCAATACAGATCAAAATAAAAAATTCAAATTCAACTAGCAATAGTCAATTGATGAAAAACCCCAATAATAGAAGACAATATATATACCATCCAGAAAAATATTACTACAAAAATTGCAACAAGAATTTTGTGGTTCTGTTGTTGAAGGTTTTATGTCTGCTAAAGTATCCTTAAAATAAAGATAATATTACAGGTCATGAGATTCACAAAAAAAGGACAAAAAAAAACACTTCCATAAAAAGCCAAACAGATCCTGAAATTCACAAATGTAGGCTTGTAGAACATGGATATACCTGAAAGTGAGAAAAAGAGAGTGATAATCAAAGAAGCAGAAGAAGCGCGATCAGAAGAAACTCGTCAGAGGAACTCGCGACCAATGTGTAAACGATAGAAGCGGTAGCGATCGGAAGAAGTGGCGACGCGATCTGAAGCGAAGAAGCAACGATGCACGATGGGGTCGATGGGAAAGGAACAAAGAAGCAACAGCGCAGTGAGGGTTAGATTTTAGTAAATTTTTAGTTCTAGGTTTAGAAATATTGGTTTGGTTTTGGAATTGGAAGTAGCCCTAGGTTTAGAAATATATTAATTACTTAATATGACTATATATATATGTGTGTGTGTGTGTGTGTGCGGGCCGCGGGGCGGGCTGGGCACTAGAGTGTCCGTACCCGCACCCATACTCACTCAAAATTGCGGGTAATTACCCAGGCCCAGGCCCAGGCCCATAATGCGGGTAATTACCCTACCCATCTTGAGTTTTTGCGGGTACCCAGTGGGCCTGGGTCTAATTGCTATCCCTGATTGATTCTGTGAACTATTTTCTGATTCGATTTTTGAGTTTGGTTGATTTAGTTCTGATTGATTCGATTTTTAAGAACTCTGAACACAGTTCCTTGTGCATATGGCCAGTTAGTCTGTTCGTGACTTATTTTGGTGAGGAGGTCTCTCTCTTGATGTATATTTTGGCCAGACATATGTATATTTTAGTCCTTTGTATATTTTGATGACTGTAGTTATGACATATACCACTGTATATTTTTTAAGGTCCTGTTGATGGGTCTGGTTTATCTATATATTTCACTTATATGTTGTGCATGTACTCTGATGTTTTCTTTTGCTTTTAATTTATCTATGTTTTATTTGTCTGCAATATTATTTTATTACGCTATTAGGGTTAGCTATACAGGTAATGGGACAGAGTGTCGTCTCAAAACTCACAAGGTTGTAACCAAGTTTGGTTAGTGGAAAAATCTTTCGGGATCGGAAGGGCTAGACATATCTATCAGGTTGATAGTGATTTAATATAAAAATACCCTTGTGTGATTCTCTTCTCTTTACTCTTTATATTATGTTCATTATTTACTTAACCAACTTGGGGAGTGAACTACTTAATTTGAAAAAGTTTTCATAAACTTATGATAATATTTAAAGAAAACCTCTAGGCGTCAAGTCTTTGTTGCGTCTGGTTGTAGTTGGTGCGCTAACATCAACATAAACGTGGGTTGGGCCTTACGAGCTTGTGTATAAGTCTTAACCAAAGTATTTTGAAAAGACCTTGCGAAAAGATTTTAAAAACACAATTCAACTCCCTTTTTCTGTTTTTCCTTGTGACATTTCACATTTTTTGTTCTAAATTATTATTGTTGAGTTCGAACCCACATGCATCGCAAAAGAAAGAAGGGGAACACTTGGTTGCGGAGAAAAGAGAGGGAGAAGAGGGAGGAGAATGAGAGTTGAAAAAAGTATAATTTATGAGATACATTTTAAATTTTTGAAGAGTTGCATCATAGTAGAAATTTGTTAAAGTTCTTAAAGTTGAAGTAGCCTAGAAAAACCTATAAAAAAATAAGATAAACAACTAAGAAATAAGATAAACAACTCTGATTTAGTTCACCATTAAATATGTTATTAGTCATAGTCATGAATCTTCCATGTGGTAGTGGAAAGTTATTCCCATGTAATTTGCACTAATGCGTAGAAAACGGATTTGATCCTCTCTTTTAATCTCTCCCTCCGTCTCCTTCCATCCTTTCTATCTCTCTCTTAATATCATTCTTTCTCATCATTATCTCTCTATTTTTTTAATCAAATATCCCTTCCTCCGCTTATATTTTGTGATGGAGAGAAAGGATGGAAAGAGAGAGGATACAAAACTGCCTTTATTTTGTTTTGGACTAACGTTGAAGATTGTTTTGGTCTCCTTTGAGTTTGTTAAATATTGTAATTTTATTTCTCGTGGAAACCGTGCAGTCCATTTTATTTAGGACACATATTCCTTTTGTAAATGTAAACTATGCATAATGCATGATGACTAAAAGAAGTTCAATCAAACTCATATAATATAGAGCGACATATGATAAACTTCTCAATAAATATTTAAAAAAGAACAAAAAAGTTTATATTAAAGATAAGTATTTTAAACCATAACCTTTTGTATAAATTAAAATTAATCTCTGTATTTTAATTTTTTTTATAATTCTCATATTTAATTTTTCATTAATATAAAGAAAAATTGTACACATCTCTTTTGAGATATACTTAAATAACACATACACCCCTCTATTATGTGAAAAACATTGACATCTCTCTCCTATTATGTAAAAATAGAAGAGCTTGTTTGTCATTTAAACATAACTGTGGGGAGGTGAAACAAATAAGGGTAGTGAGTGTTTGTTTATTTTTTTTATTTTTTGGTACAATATGAGTGTTCATTTAAAGAAAAGAAGGAGTGTGTCTTTGTATTATCTAAGAGCATCCAAAGCGCTGGTGTTTTCCATGCATTTCTTCTCTGATATAGTGGGCCCACTCAATTTCCTTGTCTGTCTGTCTCTCGCTCATAATGGGCCCAATTTTTTACCTTTGCCAGTTTCAGATGCATACACTAATAGAGCTCCCACGGCTAAAATTAAAAAAACGGTGCATTACACCTGGCATACACGTAGACAACATACGACAACTTAAATTAAAATTTCTACCGCTAAAACTGCTCTAAACATACTTAGGAGGCGATGAGTGTAATTTCCTCTTCCTATAAAAACTTTTTTTTGTAATAAATAATTATAGACTTATTTTAATTAAAAACTACAATAAATTAAAAAACAATTAAATCTAGACCGTAATTTAGGACACATGGACAGAGTTTGACCTCTTTAATTAAGACTAACATAACAGATTTTGTTTAGCAATTCCAACCTTGCAAGCAATCCATCCTCCCCTTACAGCAAGGACGGAGCCTGCTAACCTTTGAGACGCAGGCAGCGCAAAGCAAACATCATTTTCAGTTTTCAATTTCACAATCTCACACAGTCCTGTAAATTGCACACATACATATGATACAAATACTCTCTCTTATTTTCGTGGATAAGATCTTAAGAATATCAGATACAAAGGGACCCACATCTCCCATTAAGATAACAATATCCACATCTTTTCTACATACCCCTCAACAGATTGTTTAGCAAAACTGAGAACAACCCATGATTTCTACCGACGGATCATTCTCTGCAGAATCTGGCTTGTTCTGTTATCTCGGTACGATTTTGATTGTTCCCGAGATTGCAAGATTTAATTTTGAGGACTTGGGTTCGGTCTCTTAGCTCCCATAAATTCTGGGTGTGAGCCAAAAAGCTTTCTTTTGTTTCCTTTATTAATCAAAATTCGATTTTTAATTTTTGGGCAAAGCTAAAGCCACAAGATATTTGTGGTGAGTGCGGTTTGTGGGTGGAATTTTAAATAATGCAATTTCATTTTTGGTGTTGCATTTGCATCAATACATCATTAAACTAGTGACGGTTTTTGTCGGTTTCCTGTGACGTTGGTTGTGTGTGTCGTGTTTCGCCGGCTGTTTTTGTCAAAATCATTACAGAGGAGATTTATTTGCTTTGCAGTTTTCCTTTTCTCTGTAGATTAGTTCTCAAATTGGTTGATTTTCTGTTCAATTAAAAATGGGTATGAATCCGATTACAGAGAGGCACGGCTTTCTGCAGAAATAGACCCACCGAATAGATGATACGTTGGAGGAGTTTCTAGATTCATCTCCTTCTCTCCCTCTTATCCTCTTTTTGTCTCTTTTTCGGGTCCGGTAGCTGTTTCATTTTCTACTCACTTTTTTTCTTTCCAATTTTTATATTTTTGGTTTGTCAATTCATCTATTATTCTGGTTAATTGAATCCACTTCCTTTAATTTTTTTTTTTTTAATCTATCTGATTGAGTGTGGCATCTGCTCTATCTTCCTCAACCGGGTTCTGCCTCCCCCAAAAAGTATCTTGTTTTGAGTCGAACTAGGCTTGTTTAATTGTAGCAGTAAGCTTCACTTAGTTGCTAAATTTATACTTATTTATGTGTTATGTTTTTACTTTGTTTCATTCACAGATCTATTTGAGCTCTTAGGTTAGTGGGGGATTATTTTCTTTATGTTAGATTTAATCCTCTTGCCTTTTCTTATTCTGATATATAAACTTTTGATGGCTGTTTTCGTTTAGTTCTGTGCATGTCCAGATTTTCATCTGTTAATTGAGCTGAATTAACTTTGTTTCTGCAGGCTTCTGTGCTTCCTATTTAACTTAATTTCGGTGGATTAGTGTTGACACAAGTGATTGGTCCAATTGCAATGAGTGAATTTTATTGAAGAGGAGAATTGGACTGTCTCGCGATGGAGAATTCTTATAAGGCGAATGGAAATGGACCAACTGATAATGGATACTCTGTTGCAAGGCACTCACACTCTTATCCACCCTCTATAAAGGGGTCATTACCTTGGCTAGACATAAGGGTATTTTATGTAAGAGTTTGTAAGTGTGACCTTGATGATTCCACTCCTGAGTTCCTCACACTTAACCATGTTCCTTTAAATCCCGATACCCTTCTCGAAGTCAATGGTGTTCGTACTAGTATATATTCTGATGGGGTGTCAACCCTTCTCAAAAGAGATAGAGTGGATAGAAAATCTGAAGAAGTGACATTTGTAAGCACCGATAGCATAAGGATGAGTGGTAGTGTGAAGTTTGAGGTGTTTGATAAAGATAATCTGCTTCTTTCTGGGGAGTTAGGATTATGTTATAGCAATGGTGTTGTTAGGGAATCAAGTTATAATGGTAATGGACAAAGTTGGAGCATTAAGTGTGAGTCAAATATAATTCCAGGCACAAGCTTCTTTAAGGAGAAGCAATTGCTGTTGCCAGACTCTACTCTCCCAACAATTGAGGTCTACATTGCGGGGTCCTTCTTCGGTACTCCAATTATCTTAACAAAGACCCTGCAGCTTAGTTCTCAAAAAAGACATGCAAGGAAAGGGGTGTTGGATGCAATTCCAGAGAATGAAGCAAATGAAAATGGGAAAGATCCTTCTTCAGCACTTGCTTTGCGGGTAATTAGTCCTCTTTCAATTACATTTTTTGGCGTGCTTCTAAAATCTTCTCTTTAGCTATGTCAGTTCATCAGTCTAGTTAACTTTATGCTTACTTTTGCCTTGTCTGACTTTGTTTTTACTGTCTCAATGCTCTTTCATTGAGTCATTTGAAACATAAGATGGTTTAACATTTATAAGCATTTGTGCCTGACGGGATGTCGGGACCTAGTAGAAGATGGAACATAATAAAACTATGATATAACTGCAAACCACCATTGGTCTCTCTGTCTGAGGCTTCGTTTTCCTTTCTTTAACTTCTTGCTCAATTATGTATTGTGTTTGAGGAATAGCTGTCAAGCAAGGGATATCATTCATGTCCAATCTTTCATTTTAAAAGTTTGGTCCCCCCCCCCAAAAAAAAACCCCTTAGCACATGCAGGCTGCAAATTAACATCAATGCTTACCAAGTGTTGCAATTAGTTCCCTTGGTGCGATGTCGAAAATTGATAACCAAACCAACTGGAATTTGAAAAAGATCCCTTTTTCCCTACAAATTATTGATCATCCTTCTTAATATTTATATGCCAATGCTGCAGGCCCCAGATTACCTATACGACAAACGCGAAGATGAGGATTATAACAGCCTATACACGAGAACAGCATATGTGGAAGGCGAAGATGGAGAGCTCTCATGGTTTAATGCTGGTGTTAGGGTTGGTGTTGGTATTGGACTTAGTGTTTGTCTTGGTATTGGCATTGGAGTTGGCCTGCTCGTTAAAACATACCAAGGTGCCACCGGCCACTTCCGAAGACGGCTATTGTAGTTGACGCCTTTATTTAAGCTCCAAGCTCTCTTCTCTTTGTCCATCTCCCTCTTGATCCAAAGACAACTAACCTTACTTTTGTTCATCTCCATCTTGATCCAAAGACAACACAGGTTAACGTCTTGTCCATCGAGTGCAGGAATGTTCTTACTTTTTGGCTTGTTTGTTGTATGTAATATAGTTTATTTTTTGTGCCATTTTCTATTCTACTAGTTATGATCTGGAGTAAAGCATGAAGAAGTTTTCAATTATTTCCTCCACTTGTTGAGGTGGTAATAACATGATTTAAGGGGGAATTTGTTTGTTGTTGATTTTCCTAGTGATCACAATAATCCACCTTTAATACAGCAAGGGGAAACTGGTCCCAAAATTATTTGTAGTTTCTGTGGCTTTTCTCAAACAAAAATGTTTCATTTACGTCATTTTTTTTACAGCAATACAGCACACTCCCTTGTATCGTAAGAAAATTGGTTTAGTTTTGATTTTCCTTGTGATTATAATTATCGACCTTTTTTTTTGATTCATTAATTATCCACCTTTATAAAGCAAGCAAAGTGAATTTCTTTATCCACTGCTTGAGCTTGACTCAAAAATAGTGACTAATCTTCTTCATTAAAAAGGCATGTTGATTGGCTATGCGGTTCAAACATCCAACCCAACTGAATATCAGGCTTTTCATTCATCAACTAATTTTTGAGTGAAAGCTGACGGGGCTTTTAAAACTGCATGAGACCTGTCTACCTTTTTTTGTTGTTGACAGAATGTGCCCTGTCTACCTTGATCCTAGCTGAAACATATGAATGGATTTGCGGTTGAAAACCAGTGGTATAAAGCCAGAAAGTCTTATACGAATTCTTTCAGATCTACGAAGCAATGAAGTAGATCTTAATCTATTATCTATTTAAAAAATTTAACTACACTAATGTAACGTGTCAAAAATATATTCACCTGTTTTCTTGCCAAAAATTTTTTCTTCAAAAAAAAAAAAAAATTCAATTCCCTCAAATTCTCATGTCACGGTTTTTTTTTTTCAAGACTCATATTTTTACACGGATTCACCGTTACTAATGATCCTTTAAAGTTGTGTATAGCGCCTATAGTAGTCTTAATTGCTTTATGGGGATATTCCATTGAACTGAACTCCTTGGCAACCTTGTATCGTCGTTTAAATGAATTACATCAATACATATCTATCTTGTGTTGAAGTAAATTACTTTTATAAGTTAAATTTTAATAATTAAGTCCTTTACATTATTAATATGTGATAACTGATAAGCTACTTCTTGTATCATGATTATTAAACTCGATCGAGTTAACTCTTGATACATTTACAAGTTTACGATCTTAGGACACAAAACAAGTTTAAATTGCACGTAATCTCTCTTTTTTCTCAAACTTTTGCGAGTTTAAGTAAGCTTTAACCAAATCATTTAACTCAATAGTACAAGCATGTTCACGAATCTAAAAAGTACACACTATTTTAGCCTCAAAACGCACAATTTTAGTCAACTTTAGTTGAATTGCCTCTGCTATGTAATATGTATTAGGTTTATGGGTTAGTTTTATGTTTTCATTATTACAGTATTTATTCTGTTTTGTTAAGCTATAAAATAAGCGCAAAGTTAACTATAACAATTGAATCGAGTATTATGATATGTTTTATTTATTACTTTCATGTACTTGGGTTGAAAATTACTTTTTAATATGTTTAGTTGGTCTCGGATTTGAATCCGAGCTTAGTAACACAGTAGCGTTAAATCTATTGAAGGAAAGCTTTACCACTTATGTAGTCATATCTAGCTCAAGGAATTAGTCTCTATAATTACGTGCAGGGATACCTGAAATAAAAAAGAAAGATGTGTTTCAAATACTATTTTATAAAATATGTGATCTTGTATGATTAAAATTGTGTAAACTTGAGCATTTTGAATGAGATTATAAATTTAAATCTCATTGTCACCATGATACTTAAAACTTTTTCGCTTAACAACCTTACTTATAATCATTAAAAAGAAAAAAAATCTAGGAAATTGATTGAGCTACGCATTTGTGGAAACTTGATTCATAAAAAAAGTTCTTAATTTCATATAGTTGAGTTCGTAAATTAAAAATCTTTTGGGTGGAATGAACTATAAATAAGATGTCAAAAGTTTAAGCTAAAAAATGGATTTATTTGCAACAGGTCAAATCAAAGCTGGTATATTCATTTTGACCTAAAATTTCCTAAGCACATTTCAACTGAGAAATACATGCAACTAAAATCCTGCATTTCAAGGAACTCATTAGCCAAGCCAACAACCACCAGCCCCAGGACAAGGTCTATGTATCTTGGTTGTTGTTCGTCCTAGAAGACAGTTATATGTACAATGTTAAACTTCAACTTTATGAACATGGTATATACATTTGCACAATATTTGACAAGCCAACCAAAAAAGGTACGTCAGAAGAGCTATCTCATTGATCAGAGAGACAATCTGGTTGGAAAGGGTGAGCTGCACGACGGAACCAGGTGTTGAATGCTGTCACCAAGTGAGGACAATCATCAACATTTCGGGTCGAAAAGCTGAGGCACCGCTGCAACAATTCTTGAGCATCTGACATGGGCAAAGTGGAGATAATTCGCAAAAATGTTTCTTCCAGCTCCAGATATAACGATTTGTTGCTGGGTGATACTGGTGAAACATTGTCTTTGCATACTATCAAAACGGGAAGCCAATCTTCCACGAGTTTCCTTCTCACCTGAATAGAGTAGATATACACGGTATGATATGGTCGAGGAATATGCAAACATTCAAATGGAAAAATAAAATTAAAACATATGGCCAGATAATGGCGTATCAAATTAGAAAACAACCATCTTAGGAAATTTAACAAGAATACCTGTGAAGAGGAATGCAAATCACATGATTAAAAATCAACATCAAATGACCAGGAAACATCAAATTTATGGCAAGTAACACCTTATATAAAAAATAACATAGGCAAAAGGCACCAGGGTATTTGTGAAAGGCACCCACACCATCAGAAAAAGAAGAAAACAATCAATATTTGACAATTCTGCATTAATGTGCTATACAAGTAATCTACTCAAGCATAATAATCATAATGAAATACAAGATTAAAATGTTCAAGTCGAAGGCAATTTGTGAACCAAGGTGTCACATTTGAATATCGTTACACATCAGTGGTAGCATGTTTAGAAAAATGGTGGATGAGGACGACTTCCAAAGTGGGTTTAAAAGAGGTAAATTGTGATTTTGAAAAAAATAAACATATTTGGTTGTTATAAATCAAAATTGCTTTTTCTCTTAAAATTGAAATTTAATAGTTCTAAATTTTACATAGTTTTGTTACAAACTTGACATGTAAACAAAAATCACTTCGCTTAACTTAATGTTAACAAAAACCAATTTTGTAAAATAAAGTTCATTCAAAATAAATTTTCCAAACACTCATCCAATGGCACTAGCCAGATCAAAGTAACTTTCGGAAGTCTGAAACCAACAAAATGTTCTGCAAAAGTCAATTCCGAATAGTGAATCGAATTTTTTACGAATTATAAAATACGTGATCAATAAAAATATGGCATTTGTAAGTAAAATCAAGTGCCATAAGCAAAAATATATATATAAGCTGATATATCATATATGAACTTCAATATAATTCAATATTCAAGTCATAAATTAAAGAGAGAGCAACAATAACACAACAGAGCAGCAAGAGGAAAGTGAGAGCAAGTGGGGACCAAAGAGAGAGTAAGAGAGAGCACTATCTTCGAACAAGACAAGGGAGGAGCAAAACACAGAGAAAAACGAATGAGATGGAGAACACGAAGCACTGTGAGGTAGGAAGAATAAAAAATCACATTAGAGGAGGGAGTGCGAACCTAAAACATAGTGTGGTATGATTGTTAGTTTGTGAATCTGACCTGGGTAATTTGTAAGGTTTGATTTTGGCCGATTATGTCTCATTTAATAAAACAAAGTGCAAAAAAGAAAAAACAACCAGAGTAGGCCTTTTATAAACCGGGTTGTGCAACTCAGCCTGTTTCTGGGATGCACTGACAATGGAACTCATATTGTGGGATTCAGCGAGATTCGCGATTCCTGAAATTCAGCATAGCGAATCGGGATTCACGCTGAGATTCAGATCCAAAATAGATTCGCACTCCGATACATATCAATTGTGTTTGATTTCGTTTCGAATCGAGATACAAATCATGTGAATTGTAAGATACTAATGACTTCACCTTTGACTCCATTGCTTATAAGACATAGCTTGGATTAACTTTCTAGCTTACAAGATATCTATCCAGTTCTTAACTTGTGAAAAAAAAGAGCTTAATAGTTATTAACTAGAATCCTCATAGTCTTTGTACGACTAACTTAACTTTTCCTTTCCTACATGAATTGGTTGAAAAATTTATCCAAAACGCCTTTAATGATGATAATAAAATCTTCTTGAACTAGCATTGCAAAATGTCCCCAATCCCCACATTCTCCACACACACACACAAATTAGAAAAACATAGAAAAAAGAAAAGGAAAGGCAAGTAGGTAGAGGTTACCTGTGCAGAAGCCAAAATAGTACCAGCACAAACAGCATGAGCAAGCTTAGAGGTGCAACGAAGAATAACAGCAGGAAGACCAGGGACAATATTCCTCCACGCATCATCCCGAAACGCCCTCTGCAAATCAGCAGTGAAAGCCGCCTGCTCGCTCCATTCACGTACCGCCACGTCAGCCACCCTGAGCTCAATCATCCTCTCCACAAGCCACAGAAGATGCTTCCCATTCGTAGAAGCCTTATGCAGATTCAACCTCTGAATAGCCTCCGTCTCATTATGGTCCCCTCTGAACACAGGACTCGAATAATCCTCCAACGATTGCTTCACCGTCTTCAAGCTTCTCTTAAAAGCCTTCTCCAACACACTCCTCGCCGTTTCCCTCGACGACACGTCCCTCAATATCTTCCCCACGAATGCTTTCACGAACGCTGTGTTTGAATAATTGTTCATCGCCGATGATATCAGTCCTTGAAGCATTGATTCGCACGCGTCTTCACCAACTGGTGAAACCCTAGCCACGAGCTCTTTTGATTCTTCCTCGCTTAGGAATGGGATTAGGTTAACCACTCTGTTCTCTTCGTCCTCCGTCCAGGGAACCGCCTCTAGGAAATTTACGCACCAGCGAACGCAGTCCTCGAAGAGAAGTTCCAGCGCCACGGGGAGGAGATCAAGCGCCGTAGAAGCGCTGTCCACGGCGTTCTCGAAATCGTTCGTGTAGAGGAGTTCGAGAACTGTGAGATGGTGTTGGATTGAACCCGGAGTGGGTGGAACTCCGAGATTTAGGCGGAATAGTTCGTGATCGGAGGAGCGCTCCAGCGATGGTGGTTCCGGGTGGACGTTTCCGATCCATCGGTCGGATAAGAGGGCGGAGAAGTATTTGGAGCGGCGGAGGATATTTGAGTGGAGGTACACGTGGAGATCGGAGACCGACGCGGAGTCGACGGAGGCGGAGGACGGGGAGGATTCCGGCGGGGAGACAGCGTCGGTGAAGAGGCGGAGGACGACGTCTGCGGTGGCCGCATCGTTGAAGAAGAGGACGGCGTCGCTGGTGGTGGTTCTCGGAGAGCCACGGTGGTGGTTTTGGGTTAGGGTTGCGTTGGAGAACGAGGCGCCTGCGGCGGTAGAGGAATGGCGGGTGGTGGTGGTGCGCTGCCTCTTCCTGGGAACGCCGGCGGTGGGAATCATTTCTGGGAGAAGGAACGGAAATGTGAATGAAATGGATTGAATTGGAAGGAAATGAAATTGGCTGGCGAAGATTTTTCTGTTTGGGAGAAATGGAAATAGAACAACACAATTTGGGGTCAGAACGGTTTCTTTCTTTTATTTATTTATGTACTTAATAAAAATGGACTGAATTTTTTGTCCTTTTATATGTTTCTTTTCTTGTCTTGATAATGAGTTATTTTCTTTTTCTCGTTTATGAGGATAGATTAAAATTTCATTGGGAGTAAATTCTAGATGCGTGGCTACGTTTTTTTGATTGGGAAGATTCTCTTGAGCATAGCTTTGTAATTTCAAGGATTATGTCCTATTTTTCTTCGAAGACAAGGTCTAAGTGACTTTTCCTCTCCTATTAATAAAAAGAATTAGTGTCTTATTTATAAATTTATTATTTTAAGTTTTGTGTTCAACAATAAAATATGATACTTACCGACTAGCAGGACACAAAAAGGAAGGATTAGGAAAGCCCTTGCCAAGATTATGCATGAGTAGGGGCAGATGTGTACTTTGATTAGCTGCGATGGCGACGCAAACGCAATGATTCACCACGAGCAATGAAAATATGGAATGCATAATATTGAAAGCAATGTGGATAAGGTCGAACTAAGAGCTAAAAATTAAAATAGATCTATCTTATCTTGGGGCGCTTACTGAATTCTATTATCATGACTTTTGCCCCCAGTGCTGTATTGGAGGCTGCTTCTATGGTGAACAAGCATGGTGGGTAATACCACCATGTATAAGTAATGTTTATTATTAGATTAAGTAGCCTACCAAATCTTATCATGTTTCATCCACACCATATCAGACACTCTTTCTCTTTTCTCCTTCGCATCGTCCCTCAACTCCACTCCATTGCCATTGTTTGACGGCAAACCATGGAACGCCGGCAACGACCACCAGCGGTATGGACCACACACACAAGAAGCGATGGCAACCGCCAACCACCGCCACTGTTCGACGACCAATGGAGCGCCGATAACAACCACTGCATTTTTGTGGTTTTGAATATGGGTTTTCTTGCGTCGATAACTCGATCGCATTCATCGAGATCGTTGTCGCCAAGACTCACTCGCCTGAGATCCACGATCAGGTGAGCAATGTCGACGGGATCTACGACGGCGTCGACGGGATCTACGACGGCGTCGTCGAGATACTTAGGAACCCGATCTCTTACCCACGCGCACTCAAGGTTGGGATCAAGTCCATGTTCGCGCTCTGCATAGTGAAGCAGACGCGACACCATGCAGTGGCCGTGGTGCACTGCAGTGCTCGCCGACTTCGAGAAGTACGACGCAGAGAGGGCTTTGGCGGCGGTGGGTTCTTTGGTGATTTCATTTTTCCTTCTTGTAATATCTCAAAATTTGTAATTTTTTTAGTGGAAAAATTATTTAGATTTGGATAAAAATAGTAGAAATGAAAAAATGGACATCGATTGTGAAGTTGAAGCGATCAAGTTTGAGGAACAAGATTGATCACGAGAGGTGCACTCTTCGTGTATGCCACCACGATTGTAGAGAAGGGCTAGAGAGAGAAAGAGAAAATAATTCAATGCAGAGAGTGCACTGAGGGTCTATCCTAAGGATGTGAGGAATATCTTAATCTAATGGTAAACATTACTTGTGCATGGTGGTGTTACCCACCATGCTTGTTCACCATAGAAGCATCCCTACAACCATAACATACCTGCATAACAAATAAAAGTAAATTAGCAAAACGGGAAAGCTCGACATCCAAATGTGTTCCGGACTGGGCCGAGGCCCAATCCGAAGATCCACTTTCCAGGCCCATTTCCGCGCCAGTTCGTTCCGCCTTCCCTCGAGACCATGTCGACGTGGCCGATCCAACGGTCCTCAGCATTCCACCCCAGCTCATCACAGGCTGGCAACGATCTGACGGTACCCCGGGTATCACGGAACGGTTATTCATCGGTAACCGTCCTCAACTCGTATTAAAAGAGAATCACGTCAAACGATGGAGGTAATCATTATCATTTATCACCTCTTCACTCACCTCTTACACACACTGACTTGAGCGTCGGAGTGTTTGCAGGTACACCACCCCAACACGCCGTCGTCATCCGCCACGAGCGCAACCGTATTGCTTCCCTCCGGTCATCCTCTGAAGTTCTGTTCAGAACATTGGCGCCGTCTGTGGGGAACATTTCTGATTTCATCTTTCTTTGTCGAAATCTTCCTTCTTCGCTCGACGATGACTGGATCGAAGCGTCAGGTCAGTTCCACTCGTACGAACGCAGATCTTGAACCACCGAATCCGCCGATAGCTCCGGCGGAACCACCTCACCATGAACCTGTTAATTTCATCGTGGAATATGAGAGACAGAGGAATAACCTTCCGCCTCCGCATCAGAATGACGCCATTCCGATCGTTGCCGCTCAAACCGATACAGGAACAGAGACCGCCACCTTTCTCATCCGTGAGTTCCGTGAATTCATTCGGAGCCATGCCGAGGCGATGCACGCTCAGAATCAACGCCTCGATAGAATGGAGAATCAGCAGAAGGAAATCTCCGTTCGTGTTGCCACACAGATCGAAAACAGAGAAGATCGTGTTTCTCGTTCTCCTCAGAGATCGAAGGAGTTTGAAAATCTCAGATCTGTTCATCGCCACCACCGTGGCACGACTCCACACCGCTCTGTGCATAGAGCACACCGCCATAA
Organism: Calophaca sinica; assembly: GCA_037113605.1. NCBI lineage: Eukaryota > Viridiplantae > Streptophyta > Magnoliopsida > Fabales > Fabaceae > Calophaca > Calophaca sinica. The sequence goes on from CM073734.1 coordinate 73,911,731, forward strand.
CCGTTCTGTGGATCGTACTCCACCTCACCGCCGCCGTGCTCTTTCTGTTTCATCAACTCATTCTCGGAGCGATGACACGGGTGACTCGTGCGAGGCTTTTGGTCCTTTTACGTCCAAGATCATGAAATCCCCGATTCCGAAGCATCTTCAGAAACCACCCGCTTTGGACTCATACGACGGCACCACCGACCCCGACGAGCATGTTGGTTGCTTTGATACTGTCATGGGCTATCAGGCGCCCGGCGGTGAAGTGCAGAATCTTTCCCCTCACTCTGAAGAAGGCAGCGTTGTCTTGGTTCCAGACTCTTAAGAAAAATTCCATTGGTTCGTGGACTGAGCTCGTCGACCAGTTCTTCGCGCATTTCCCTGCGTCTAAAGTCCAACCCAAGTCAACAGCGGCACTGGCCGCAATTCAGCAGAAGAAAGATGAGTCTATTAGAGACTACGTCGAGCGCTTCAACAAAGAAACCATTTTGGTGAAGAAATGCTCTGACGAGATGAAGCTGTACTTGCTAGAGCAAGGCCTGATCGAAGGAAATCTATTCAGCGTCGACGTTGGTATCGACAAACCGAAGACCCTGAACGAGTTCCTGAAGCGAGCTCAGAAATTTATGAATTACGAAGAGAAGTTGATAGCATCAAAAGCCAAAGACAAATCCCCAGAGTAACATTGACAACTGTCGGAGTATACGAGAAGAACTCGACCTCCTTGACGAATGCAGAGCTTGCGACTTTCGGTAGTCGCGGCCAGCAGAAAATTGCAGCAAGATACAACCGAAGTGTTGTGCCCAGGGAGTTCATGCCTGGGGATCTAGTTCTTCGACGAGCTGATGTTGGCCTGAAGAACACCCCACAAGGGAAACTTGCGCCCAACTGGGAAGGCCCGTACAGAATCGTCGTAAAGACTGGTACCGGCGCCTACACCCTCGAGACACTACAAGGACAACAAATTCCAAGAACTTGGAACGCGACAAAGATGAAGCCCTGAGATCGAGCCTTGTGCCGAGACCGCGTGCACGAGCTCGTGATAAAGCCTTGTGCCTTGCACAATCACCTGATGATGAGATCGAGCCTCGTGCCGAGACTGCGTTCACGAGCTCGTGATAAAGCCTTGTGCCTTGCACAAGCACCTGTGATCGACCTCGTGCCGAGACCGCGTGCACGAGCTCGTGATAAAGCCTTGTGCCTTGCACAAGCACCTGTGATCGACCTCGTGATAAAGCCTTGTGCCTTGCATAAGCACCTGATGATGAGATCGAGCCTCGTGCCGAGACCGCGTGCACGAGCTCGTGATAAAGCCTTGTGCCTTGCACAAGCACCTGATGATGAGATCGAGCCTCGTGCCGAGACCGCGTGCACGAGCTCGTGATAAAGCCTTGTGCCTTGCATAAGCACCTGTGATCGACCTCGTGCCGAGACCGCGTGCACGAGCTCGTGGTAAAGCCTTGTGCCTTGCACAAGCACCTGTGATCGACCTCGTGATAAAGCCTTGTGCCTTGCAAAAGCACCTGATGATGAGATCGAGCCTCGTGCCGAGACCGCGTGCACGAGCTCGTGATAAAGCCTTGTGCCTTGCACAAGCACCTGATGATGAGATCGAGCCTCGTGCCGAGACCGCGTGCACGAGCTCGTGATAAAGCCTTGTGCCTTGCACAAGCACCTGTGATCGACCTCGTGATAAAGCCTTGTGCCTTGCACAAGCACCTGATGATGAGATCGAGCCTCGTGCCGAGACCGCGTGCACGAGCTCGTGATAAAGCCTTGTGCCTTGCACAAGCACCTGATGATGAGATCGAGCCTCGTGCCGAGACCGCGTGCACGAGCTCGTGATAAATCCTTGTGCCGAGACCGCGTGCACGAGCTCGTGATAAAGCCTTGTGTGCTCGTGATCGAGCCTCGTGCCGAGACCGCGTGTACGAGCTCGTGATAAAGCCTTGTGCCTTGCACGAGCACCTGTGATCGACCTCGTGCCGAGACCGCGCGCATGAGCTCATGATAAAGCCTTGTGCCTTGCCACCTGTGATCGACCTCGTGCCGAGACCGCGTGCACGAGCTCGTGACAAAGCCTTGTGCCTTGCCACCTGTGATCGACCTCGTGCCGAGACCGCGTGCACGAGCTCGTGACAAAGCCTTGTGCCTTGCATAAGCACCTGATGATGAGATCGACCTCGTGCCGAGACCGCGTGCACGAGCTCATGATAAAGCCTTGTGCCTTGAACAAGCACCTGATGATGAGATCGAGCCTCGTGCCGAGACCGCGTGCACGAGCTCGTGATAAAGCCTTGTGCCTTGCACAAGCACTTGTGATCGACCTCGTGCCGAGACCGCGTGCACGAGCTCGTGACAAAGCCTTGTGCCTTGCACAAGCACTTGATGATGAGATCGAGCCTCGTGCCGAGACCGCGTGCACGGGCTCGTGACAAAGCCTTGTGCCTTGCACAAGCACCTGCCTTGCACAAGCACCTGATGATGAGATCGAGCCTCGTGCCGAGACCGCGTGCACGAGCTCGTGACAAAAGCCTTGTGCCTTGCACAAGCACCTGATGATGAGATCGAGCCTCGTGCCGAGACCGCGTGCACGAGCTCGTGACAAAGCCTTGTGCCTTGCACAAGCACCTGAGATCGAGCCTCGTGCCGAGACCGCGTGCACGAGCTCGTGATAAAGCTTTGTGCCCTGCACAAGCACCTCTGCAACAGGTGGATACGCAATCCAGTACTCGGGCGACCTACCAGGCCCACCTCTGCAATTTCAATATTCAGACGGCTTTAAACTCGGCTACGTCGTTGACCTTGATTATTTGATGACCTCAACCTTGCCGCTTGGACAGCCAGATCAACTACTCTCACAGGGAAGTATAAAACTCGACTACGAGCACTTTACTCAGCATAAAAATTAATGCTAACCTTATTACATCAAGTTGTTTCAAATTGTCTATACTTTGACAGGAACAGCGCCCCAAAACCAAAGGTCGAGCTCGGCACCCAGCGTCGGAAGAACCTCACTCGCAGCTCGACCCCCGTGGTCCCGAAGATCCCAGGTCAGCGTAAAGGCTTGGTAAGCTCGAACCTCGTGCCGAGACCGCGTGCACGAGCTCTTGATAAAGCCTTGTGCCTTCCACAAGCACCTGTGATCGAGCCTCGTGCCGAGACCGCGTGCACGAGCTCATGATAAAGCCTTGTGCCTTGCACAAGCACACCAAGCCTCGTGTCGAGAACTGCCTCAGCAGAGGTGGAACACGAAGGTCCCGAACAAACTAATGAACAAGCACGACACGACGACGCTTGCAGTTCCTTACGAACAATGACGTCGAACGTCGACATCAACGAACTTCGACAACAAGTCACCATCTCGACATTCGAGCTAGCGACTTGCGGGGCAACTGTTCCCTCGAGACCATGTCGACGTGGCCGATCCAACGGTCCTCAGCATTCCACCCCAGCTCATCACAGGCTGGCAACGATCTGACGGTACCCCGGGTATCACGGAACGGTTATTCATCGGTAACGGTCCTCAACTCGTATTAAAAGAGAATCACGTCAAACGATGGAGGTAATCATTATCATTTATCACCTCTTCACTCACCTCTTACACACACTGACTTGAGCGTCGGAGTGTTTGCAGGTACACCACCCCAACACGCCGTCGTCATCCGTCGCGAGCGCAACCGTATTGCTTCCCTCCGGTCATCCTCTGAAGTTCTGTTCAGAACAAAATGCATAAACTTAATACAATATTAAGAGTGGAATAATGCAAAAGACATAGCACAGACAAAAAAGATAAAAGAACATTTTAAAAACATACTGGTTTAACAACAAAACACCAATTTCTTCTGTGTGCAACAAAATTTAAACAGGTGGATTTCTGGGAGATAGATAAATTGCAAAAAGTTATATATAAATTGTAAATGATATGTCATTCATGAGAATTTGACCATTTCAATACGTTCTCACTATTACAGCAATGTGCACGCAACCATTTCAATAGGCATCGTAAATACAAAGAGTGTGAGAATTTGACGAACCCCTCCTATAAACCCCATGCCACCATGTAAAGAGAACATAGCCATAAGTGTATAATACGATGAAGTAGGGTGGGAATAAACAGAACATGCCTTTTCATCAAAAATTAATTACAATAGAGTGCATCGCGTAACTAAAAAAAATGTCTTATCCTACTTGAGGACTGTTTGAAGGGGTCCCAATAGATCGAAAACGCAAGGATGTTAGGTTCGAATCCAATTTCTAAATTTCCTCAGCAGCCAAACAGTGTCGATTTGAATAAAATCTGTTCCGGACTGGGCCGAGGCCCAATCCGAAGATCCACCTTCCAGGCCCATGTCCGCGTCAAGTCCCTCCGCCTTCCCTCGAGACCACATCGACGCGGCCGACCCAACGGTTCTCAGCATTAAAGAAATTTACTTTCGACTCCCGGGCTTCACGGAACGGTTACTCTTCGGTAACCGTCCTCAACTCATATTTAAAGAGACCACGTCAAACGATCGAGGTATTCATTATTTTTCCACCTCTTCACTCACCTCTTACACACACTGACTTGAGCGTCGGAGTGTTTGCAGGTACACCACCACTACACGCCGTCATCATCCGTCGCGAGCGCAACCGTATTGCTTCCCTCCGGTCATCCTCTGAAGTTCTGTTCAGAACAAAATCTATTCAAACAAGAACGGTAACGAACAAAACTGGAAAAGAAAGTTTTAGAAATGAACTGATTCAGATCAGAAGAAACCGAATTAGTGGAAGAACTTAGAATACGAACCCTTGATAACTACGACGGATCAGCGGTGGAAGCAGTAATAATCAAGGTATTAAAAACCGGACCGGGCATTGAACAGGAGAGGGCCTGGGTTCAGGGTTTTTGGATTCGACCGGGGTCGAACCGGGTTCGATTAAATATTATTAAAAAAATATTTAATACAATATATAAATAAATAATAAACAAAAAATAAACTGATATTCATAACTTTACACCATAAAAATTATACTTCACTTAATATTTTCTTAATAAGTCGACATATAACAAAAAATTACACATTCATCCATCTCAAATATGACATAACTATTACGTTCAATAACACAAAATATGAAAAATGGCACAAGTAGTCGAGTTTGAGAAGTAAAATGGCGCAGGGAAAAAAAACAGTTAAAATATAAAATGTGCCCTTAATATAAAAAATAAAAAAAATATTTTGCGAACCGGCCGGGTCGGCCAAAAAACCCGGTTTTTCCCGGTTTTTACCCGATCCGGTCCGGTTCTTCACCGGTTCTTTAACAGAACAAACCGGGTTTTTTGGCCGACCCGGCCGGTTCTTCACCGGTTCTTTAACAGAACCGGCCGGTTCTCTTGCAACCGGTTATAGAGAGTGAATCAGACCGGACCATGGCCCGGTTCTCGGTTCAACCGGTTCAACCGGCCGGTCCGATCCGATTTTTAAAACCTTGGTAATAATGAAAAAAATTACAAAGCACAGCTTGTGATTAAAGATTAATAGTAGAGTAAATCAATGAAGAGAGAACTCACAGCGAGTTAACGAATGGAATCGGTGATGGAGGGAAGAGTGAGGAGCGAGTTGAACTCAGAGAAGCGCGGCGACTCTGAAACCCTAGAAGAGTGTGGGAAAAAGCAGAGACGCCAATGTTAAAATTTTTGTTTCTTCAGTATTCCCTTTTTTATATTTGCTTACGACCCCACCGTAGCAACACGAACCTATATCCGCCGTTGATTCAAATAGGATTAATCTCCGCCCTCTGATTACCTCATCAACGGCTCCATTTTGAAATGTTTGCACGATCTTAAATTTTTTACTATTTTTCCTCTACTTGTACTAGTACGAGCAGTGTTTTCGGGTGCTCACGCGACATTTCCTGCGCGTGCGTATGATGCGGGCGATTCAAATGAATAGTATATGATCCGAAGTGAAAATTGTATTTGTTTGCGTGGAAAAATCAGCCGAGGGATTCGGCTAACGTCCAGCCGACAAATTGATTCCTGCTAAGCGATTACACCGAGGACGGAACTCTGATCCTCGGTTATGGGTTCCCCAACTACTCCAGAAAGCGTTGAGTGTGGTGAATCTTCGCTATGCTAAGGCCAAGACTAAGAAACATGGAATCGGCTAAGATAAAATGCTATAAAAAGCTGATAAATTGCGTAAGAAATAGTTGTTTGATTGATTTCGTGTCCTTTACATTTCTCAGCGTAGGTATATATATACAAAAAGGAAAACAAAACTGTAACCACCCCCTATCGGCCATTATGCGTTCCGCACGTTCATGGCTGACCACGAGCGGTCGTGGGTGTCCCTCAACTGCTCCTTCATGCGTATCGTGGGTTAACCGCTCTCCCATCGGCTGGGCAAACGATTTATCACGTGTTAAATGCGTTGGAGACTTTCAACGGCTAGCTTTGGTCATTTTAGCGCCAAAGTACATGACTCTCACATATCTAGCCCTTGGTCGAGCTTCAAAGCTCTATATTAATTGAAGATAGCTCAGCCGATGCGACCATAATGATCGAATATTTCCTTTATCCGCATCGGCTATACTCTTTAGTAATCGGCTGACCTCACGATGCACCCTGAACTTCTAAAATTTTCCTTTCTATCCCCGGTTCAGTGGGACCAATTTTCGGCTGCCAATCCGATCGGCTTATCCTACGCATCGGCTGTTCCCTTCATCGGTTGTTCCCTTCGTCGGCTGTTCCCTTCATCGGCTGTGGCTGATATTTCTGGTGATAACAATTGCCCCCCTACATCATTTCAGCTGTACATGCTGGATTGATGTATCGGATAAGATTCGTGTCTTTGAAACGTCAATCGTTAGTCACTTTATATGCATTTAATGTCACCCATTATGACCCGAACGTCTACTTTTCCCACACCCGACGACTGCGCTGCTATCCGATAATATCTTAACAACTCTCATCGTTGATCGTGCGCATGATTTCTCTTTAAATAGCTAGGCCCATTCGTCCTCCTTACTACTCAGGCATTTTGAACTTTTTTGGACCCTCAAACCCTAGCTTCCTTTCTGCACATCCTCTTCTTGCGACCATGTCTTCCGCATCCGATTCTCAAAATCGTGAACACAGCTACGGTGGCCATGACTCCTTGGAAAAGGTTGATCCTCAAGGGGCAGCCGAGGCCGCCAGTACCCCTGACCAGGTTGAAGCAGCCGATCCTACTATGGTTGCCGATCCCCCAGTTGCAGCCACTCTTGACCCAACAAACTAGTCATTTCTGGTTATTTTCAAGTATTTTTTGTTGGCTAGGTGGCCGGCCTGTGGTCACCAGAACAATTCCCTTTTTTGTCTATGAATAGCTTTCTTTATTGTTCTAGTATGCTTTGCCACACCGTGGGGTAGTATTTCTTCAGATATTTGCCATTTATGCTTCTATTCATTTCTTCGCCTTGCATGTTAACTAGCCGGTACGCGTTTCCTGCGAATACTTGACTAACCATGAATGGACTTTCCTAATTTGGTGACCACTTACCGAATTTAGGGTCCTTGACTCCTATTGGTAAAATAGTTTTCCAAACTAGGTCGCCTTCAACAAACTCCTTCAACTTAACATGTTTGTTGTAGGCACTGGCCATTTTGCGTTTGCTTGCCTCGATTCTTTCTAAAACCATTAACCGATCTTCATCCAACTGATCCAGCTCCATAAGCATGGCTTGCTGATACTCTTCTAGGCTTAAGGAATTCTGTTTCGCCACCCTTAGAGAAGTGACATTGATTTCCAAAGGCAAAACCGCATCTTGGCCGTACGTCAGCCGATATGGTGTTGTGCCCGTGGCTGTTGACTTGGAATTCCTTATGGCCCATAAAGCCTCGTTCAGAGTTAAATGCCACTTTTTAGACTTGTCTTCCAAATTCTTCTTGATCAGGTCCACAATAATCTTGTTGGTTGCCTCGGCTTGTCCATTGGCCTGTGCATAATATGGGGATGAATGTATCAACTTAATCCCAAACTGCTGAGCAAAGGCAACCACCTTATCTCCAGTGAACATAGTTCCCTGATCCGTGGTAATGGTCTCTGGAATCCCAAACCTGTATATGATCTGGTGTTGAATGAATCGGATAACATCATCTTGCTGTACCTTGACCATCGGCTGAGCCTCCACCCACTTAGTGAAGTAATCGGTTGCCACAATAATGAAATTGTGTCCTTTAGAAGATGGTGGATGGATTTTGCCGATCAAATCCATGGCCCAGCCTCTAAATGGCCAACGCTTCACCACTGGATGCATCAATTCTGCTGGTACCCTTTGAATAGGACCATGCAACTGGCATTCTTCGCATCCTTTGGCGAATTGAAAGCAATCGGCCGTGATGGTAGGCCAATAATATCCATGGCGATAAATCAGCCATTTCATAACAGGCCCAGCCCTATGCGAGCCGCATATGCCTTCGTGAACTTCACCCATCACCCTTAGGGCTTCATTTTTATCTATGCACTTCAACAGTACCCCATTCATGCTTCTCTTATACAATTCATCATCAAGAAGCACATACCTTAGAGCCCGTCTCCTAACTTTGGGGTTAGTGCACTTAGAAGGATCTTGCAAGTACTCGATCAGCTCGTTCCTCCAAGACTCGGTTTGGTCTGCGACCATCACCTCGGCTGGTAATTCGTCGTACTCTAAAGTCAGCAAAGAGTCCCTATATCCGGAGGCCTCTTGGGCCAGATCGTTCGCCTCCATATTAGCTCCTCTAGGGATGTATGACACCTTTGCATCAATAAACTGGTGAATCAATCTGTCAGCCGTTGCATAACGCGCCAACAGATTTGGGTTGTTGCACCCATATTCTTTGGTTAGTTGTCTGACCACCAACTGGGAGTCGCCCTTTACATGAATGTACTCAGCGCCCATCATGGCTAACAACTTTAACCCTATGATCATGGCATCATATTCGGCTTGGTTATTAGTCAAATCTGGGTTTAGCCGATACGCGAACCTCCACATCTTCCCATCTGGGTTGGTAATTGTCACTCCGGCCCCGACTCCTTTCTGGGTTTTGGACCCATCAAAAGTTAGGACCCAAGGCAATAGGTTTATGCAAGTGATTGGGGGTACCCAAGGGTCGTCGACTTCCACGCAGGGATGTTCTACCAAGAAGTCGGCTAGTGCCTGACCCTTGACAGCCCTTAATGGGACGTATTTCAACGCGAAGGCAGTGAGCTTAATGGCCCACTTCTTCAAGCGACCTTGTAAGACAGGCCTATTAAGCAAGTACCTAACAATGTCAATTTTGCATAAAACTAATATTTCATGTGGCATTAAATAATACTCAAGTTTTGTACAAGCGTAGAACAAAGATAGGCACAACTTCTCCAATGGAGTGTATCTAGTCTCAGCATCATTGAGACTTCGGCTAAGGTAGTACACTGCTCTTTCAATTCCATCTTCAGCATCCTGCGCTAACAGCGTAGATAGATTCTTATTGTTTGCAATGTAAAGTTTCAAAGGCTTCCCTGGCATGGGGGGCACCAAAACTGGTGGACTAGCTAAAGCCTTCTTTATTTGTCCAAAGGCCTCTTGCTGTTCAGGGCCCCACACCATCTCCTCGGCATTCTTGAGCTTCAGCAAAGGAGAAAATGCCTTCATCTTACCAGCCGAATTAGCTATAAATCTTCTCAAGAAGTTGATTTTACCCAGCAGGCTCTGTAACTCCTTTTTGTTCCTGGGTGGTCTAGCCTCCATCACTGCCTTGGCTTTGTTTTGGTCTATTTCAATGCCCTTTTGATGTACCAAGAAACCAAGGAAGTTGCCAGCCGATACACCAAACATGCACTTTGCAGGGTTCATCTTCAAATTATGGATCCTCATCCTCTGTAAAGCCTGTTCCAAATCGGCTAAGTGGGCTTTGAAGTCTTTGGATTTCACCACCACATCATCTATGTATACTTCCATAGTTTTGCCGATTAGATCATGGAAGATAGCGTTCATTGCTCTCTGGTAGGTGGCCCCAACATTCTTCAAGCCGAATGACATTACTAACCATTCATAAATTCCCAATGCCCCTGGGCACCTGAATGCCGTCTTGTGAGTATCCTCCTCGGCTACAAGTATCTGATTATAGCCCGAGTACCCGTCCATGAAGGTTAAGATACCATGTGTGGCAGGTGCATCGACTAACATGTCTGCCACGGGCATCACATATTCGTCCTTTGGAGTGGCTAAATTCAAGTTTCTATAATCAATGCAAACTCGAATCTTGCCATTCTTTTTCTTGACAGGTACTATGTTGGCTAACCACTCTACGTACCTGGCTGTTCTGATGAACCCAACATTGAGCAAACGCTCGATTTCTGCTTTGATTTGTGGTATCAGCTGAGGATGGTATCTTCTAGATGGCTGCTTATGTGGTTTGAATCCCTCCTTGATCGGTAGCCTATGCTCCACCAATTCTCGTGCTAGCCCAGGCATCTCATGAGAATCCCATGCGAAGCAGTCTTTGTATTTCTTCAACAGGGCTATCACCTCTTCCCCCAGTAATCCGTTGATTTGCGTTAGCCGAGGTTCTTCTGGAGTTCCTAAATTGAGGTCCTCCAAGGGGTCTTGTGATTCAAAGGTTGGCAAAGTCCTCCGAATAGGTGATTCAAACTCCATCGGCAACTCCGTGATCTCGTCTGCCGATGTGAGGCCATCTTCTTGCTGTTTGTCTATCAGCCAGGACTCAGCTACGTGAGATTCAATCCTGAAAGCCTCTAGCCGGTCCCATAAGTCCTGCACCACCTGGGTGTCTTTCACCATATCAAACCTCTGTGGCTAGCCGTGGTTCGGCTAATTGCTCAATCTTGAACCCCCGGGGTGTCAAGTTACAAGATTCCCAGGAACCTTCTTCGTATTCCTCAGTAACAGCTATGGGAGCCACAGAGGGAGAGTAGAACAAGGCTTCTAGATTTTGTACCTCGACTGGGAATGGATTGTCATCAGCTGGGACTATTTCAATTTTATCCCCTTCGCAAAAAATGAGCTTCTGATGCATGGTAGAAGGTAAGCACTGACTGGTGTGAATCCAATCTCTCCCTAGCAGGACTGCATAAGATGGTTTGCCATCAATCACGAAGAAAGCTGACTTGATGCTCTTGGGGCCAACTGTAATCTCGGCTATCAAGATTCCTAAGGCAGACGAAGCCTCTCCCATGAAGCTAGCCATTTTCATGTTAGTTGGGATCAGGTCTTCTTCAGACTTGTTCAGACTCCTCAGGGTGGCCACTGGTATCACGTTTAATACTGCCCCATTATCAACGAACACTCGACTGAAGGCCTTACCATTGATGTGGGCTCTCACATACAGGGGCTTCAAGTGCTTCTTCATGTCTTCGGTTGGCCTACCAAATATAGTACCCAAAGCATCTTTTGCCGTGTCATCGGCTAAAGTTGCCCATTCTGCTTCTTCCACAAATACGTCTCCTTCTAAGTGTTCAATCTGGGGGTAACCAGCCCAGAACTCACTTGGGATCAGACTAACAACCTCGATGGCAACCATCAGTCCGGCTTCACTCTCATCTGAGAGATAATCCAAAATTGAATCTTCTCGGTAACCAGACTCTAGGATCGGCTCGTCATCACCATTTAAGCAGTTTGTGTATATGTGAATATGCCCTTCCTCTTCATCAGGTTCCCCTTTTCCTTCTTCAGGCTGCCCGATGTCTACCTCGGCGACCGGGATTGTCACTGGGACCCCCTTGGTTTGATCAGTTTCAACTTTGTCAGGCTCCAAACCGCAAGGTCCAAAAGCCCTGTCAATGGCTTCTGGCACTTTAGCCTCTGGGATCTCCTTCTTATCGGCTGCCTTAGCATCGGCTATCATTTACAAGGTTTGTTTCATTCTTTGCAAGGATCTAGCCCTCTGCAGCCTTCTCTTTTGAGTTCCAGTCAGTGTGACTGGTTTGAACTCTTTCTTCTTCGGAGGTTGATTAACCACCCACTTCCCTTCTTTGACATTTGCAGTTGGCTTGATCATCCTCTGTGGTTTGAGTTCATCATCATTCCTCACGATTATGCGAAGAGAGGACATTCCCCCTTCGACATTGAATTCCGCCACTCTCCTCTTAGACTTTGGGAGAGGTTCCTCAGTGATCCTGGGCATACTCGGCTGGGCTTCAGCTGAGATTCCCAGTTGAGTTTGCCCCCTAGTCTCCTGGGCATGCTGGACTCTCTCGGTCTTTGCTTGCATTTTGCGGTACTGGCTGATCAACTCGTTAGTCAAACGTCTGGGTTTGGGAGGTTTACCATGGAATCGGCTCGAAGATGGCTGGCCCCCAGCGTTTTTTGGTAACACCGGTGGGTTTCCCAATCTGTCGAACACAAATCCCCTGGTGACCTCTTGGTTTCTTTTGGATCCTTCTTTGGGCATCCAAACACTCCTGATAGATTGTTTCCCTTTTGTTGGCCTGGGCTGGTCGGGCCCTGAGAAGGACACCATGGCCATGGTTACAGCTGGGAATGGATTGGTGTGCACCGACATCTCGGCTATGCTCTTGTCGGCTAACTTGAATCTACCCTCCTTGATAGCCTTCTGTATGGCCTTCCTGAAAACTACACAGTTAGCTGTAGAATGGTTATATGAGTTGTGCCACTTACAGTATTTCTTATTTATCAATTCTTCAGGAGGTGGAATCCGATGCCCATCTGCAGCCGAATTTGCTTGTCCTTGAGCAAGTAGTCGAAAATCTGGTCTGCCTTGGTTATGTCAAAGGAGTACCCTGCCCTATCCTCTGTTGATTCAGTTTCTTTGGCTTTAGCGGCCTTCAATGCTGGGCAGGAATAGCTCTTCCCTTTGACTATTTCGGCTACCATCATATCAGTAGTAAGGTCGGTAGTTTAGTCGATTCCTCCGCCTCTATAATAGAGACTAGATGGGGACCCTTTCCTCGGCTAGCCCTTCGCTTTTCCTTTTCCTGGATATATTGCTCAACTCGGATAGCCTCTCGCTGGTGATTCAAATGTGCGAGCTTGTCCTACCAACTTCTCCTTCACTGCGGGTGCATGTTGTTAATCACCATGGAGGTGTATTCGCTTCGTGGATTTGCACGCAGCATTTCCTGCTTTCTTCTGAATCTTTCAATATAATCAAGAACCGAGCTCATCAACTTCTCACCTGAGACTAGTTAAATCTGCATCGCATTACTTGGGGTTGCGGCAAGAAAATCTATCATGGAAACACCTCTCCATGTCACCAATCTGCATCTTGAGTTTGGAGGCAAGGAGGAGTACCAGGTGAATGTTGTCCCAGTGAGTGATAATGGGAAGAGCTGAAGCTTGTGATACTCATTCTGGCTGTTTTCACCACACTGGGCTGTGAAACGCCCTATGTGTTCCATGGTAGACTTACCATCTTCCCCCGAGAATATGGTGAAATCTGGGGTTTTGAATCCCCTAGGGAGAGGAACCATCCGATCCACCCATTCAGGGTACGGTTTCTGTGAAGCGTGACGGTCCAACGGCTTTAGCTGTATCCCGAAGTACTTCTTGATGGTATTTGTGATCATTTCTGGGTCTATCAAATGAGAGGCTCCCTGCCGATTATCTTGTGGATTCGGCTGGGGCGTACTCGACCCACGGCCTGTGGGGAAGCCTGTTGGAATGAATTCTGAAGGTTGAAGGTATTTGGTGGGACATTGCCTAGAGGTGGATTAGTAGTCCATTGCTGCTCTGGACCATACTCCCCAAAACCTCCGACCTGAGTCCCTGGAACAGCCGATGCATTCTGGGGTAGAGGTGGAACAGTGTTCCATGTCTGCTCTCCCCCATAGTTGCCAGCTGTTCGTAATATATTTGAACTTACTGGAGGGTATGGCATGGGGACTGGTTGCGGTTGGCAGAATGGTGGATTGTTAACATTCCAATCCCTAGATAGCTTCCCTGAACCATAACCAGGGGCCATCGATTGCCAATTCGGCTGTCCATATGAATTTGCCTGCACCGTAGGGCCATGCGTTGGAGCACACGACATTACTGGCGGCAAACCGATATGTCCGACCGTGTTAATTGGCCTCCGGGCCATGTTGATCTGCCCATACTGCAGATTCGCTTGATCAGGTGGCATCACTTGCCCCCCAGTATGAGGTGGTACCCATGCATTCTGCTGATCACCGTACGTCTGGGTTGGTGGCCCTACCGGTAGTGGTATGGGCTGTGTCTGAAGAGGCCCATTTTGAACCACATTCGGCTGAGGCTGCCAAGCCTGACCGCCTTGTGCATCTTTGGGTTTGCCGTTCTCTGCCAACGCAGAACTAGCCGAGTGTTCACCTTGTCCTCATTGCTCTCCATGTCTCTCGCCTGCTGAACCTCGTTATGCACCATGGGTCTGACAATGTCTGCCAACTGCCTTGACACTTGGTACATAAGGTCATGAATTCCCATGTCAATTTGCTACCTGATGAAAGAAGTGGTCATGACCACTGGAGCCTCGGTATTCTCTGGGTTATTCATTTCTGCAGAGGCTGGTGCGGAGACTGGGATGTCTTCAACCGCTATGGGCATACCCAAGGTGTATGCTGACTCGTTGTTCTTGCGTGACGGGGTTCTTTTGGGATTCGAACTCGACTCCATGTTGTTGTTGAGTTTCTTTCCGGACCTCAGGTTCATACGCCAAGCGTGATGCTGCCCTGGAGAATCAAACCTGTCCTTCAATTCACCTATGGTCCCACCGGGCGTGCCAAACTTGTTTGCGTGGAAAAATCAGCCGAGGGATTCGGCTAACGTCCAGCCGACAAATTGATTCCTGCTAAGCGATTACACCGAGGACGGAACTCTGATCCTCGGTTATGGGTTCCCCAACTACTCCAGAAAGCGTTGAGTGTGGTGAATCTACGCTATGCTAAGGCTAAGACTATGAAACATGGAATCGGCTAAGATAAAATGCTATAAAAAGCTGATAAATTGCGTAAGAAATAGTTGTTTGATTGATTTCGTGTCCTTTACATTTCTCAGCGTAGGTATATATATACAAAAAGGAAAACAAAACTGTAACCACCCCCTATCGGCCATTATGCGTTCCGCACGTTCATGGCTGACCACGAGCGGTCGTGGGTGTCCCTCAACTGCTCCTTCATGCGTATCGTGGGTTAACCGCTCTCCCATCGGCTGGGCAAACGATTTATCACGTGTTAAATGCGTTGGAGACTTTCAACGGCTAGCTTTGGTCATTTTAGCGCCAAAGTACATGACTCTCACATATCTAGCCCTTGGTCGAGCTTCAAAGCTCTATATTAATTGAAGATAGCTCAGCCGATGCGACCATAATGATCGAATATTTCCTTTATCAGCATCGGCTATACTCTTTAGTAATCGGCTGACCTCACGATGCACCCTGAACTTCTAAAATTTTCCTTTCTATCCCCGGTTCAGTGGGACCAATTTTCGGCTGCCAATCCGATCGGCTTATCCTACGCATCAATTGTTCCTTCATCAATTGTTCCTTCGTCAATTGTTCCTTCATCGGTGTGGTGATATTTACGGTGATACTTGATATTATTGGTCGAATTCTCCCTATGCGCCGTGTCAATACAGGTCAAATTACATAAACAAAGGGCATGAAAAATGATGCACAGAAACAAACTAGCAACCATAACTTGTCAGCTAGGTAATAAAGTTCCTACAAACTTAATAAAGTAACTACAACCATAACATAACTACATAACAAATAAAAGTAAATTAGCAAAACGGGAAAGCTCGACATCCAAATGCATAAACCTAATACAATATTAAGAGTGGAATAATGCAAAAGACAAAGCACAGACAAAAAAGATAAAAGAACATTATAAAAACAACAGGGTTAACAACAAAACACCAATTTCTTCTGTGTGCAACAAAATTTAAACAGGTGGATTTCAGGGAGATAGATAAATTGCAAAAAGTTATATATAAATTGTAAATGATATGTCATTCATGAGAATTTGACCATTTCAATACGTTCTCACTATTACAGCAATGTGCACACAACCATTTCAATAGGCATCGTAAATACAAAGAGTGTGAGAATTTGACCAACCCCTCCTATAAACCCCATGCCACCATGTAAAGAGAACATAGCCATAAGTGTATAATATGATGAAGTAGGGTGGGAATAAACAGAACATGCCTTTTCATCAAAAATTAATTACAATAGAGTGCATCGCGTAACTAAAAAAAATGTCTTATCCTACTTGAGGACTGTTTGAAGGGGTCCCAATAGATCGAAAACGCAAGGATGTTAGGTTCGAATCCAATTTCTAAATTTCCTCAGCAGCCAAACAGTGTCGATTTGAATAAAATCTATTCAAACAAGAACGGTAACGAACAAAACTGGAAAAGAATGTTTTAGAAATGAACTGATTCAGATCGGAAGAAACCGAATTAGTGGAAGAACTTAGAATATGAACCCTTGATAACTACGACGGATCAACGGTGGAAGCAGTAATAATCAAGGTATTAAAAACCGGACCGGGCATTGAACCAGAGAGGGCCAAGGTTCAGGGTTTTTGGATTCGACTGGGGTCGAACCGGGTTCGATTAAATATTTTTAAAAAAAATATTTAATACAATATATAAATAAATAATAAACAAAAAATAAACTGACATTCATAACTTTACACCATAAAAATTATACTTCACTTAATATTTTCTTAATAAGTCGACATATAACAAAAAATTACACATTCATCTATCTCAAATATGACATAATTATTACGTTCAATAACACAAAATATGAAAAATGGCGCAAGTAGTCGAGTTTGAGAAGTAAAATGGCACTGGAAAAAAAACAGTTAAAATATAAAATGTGCCCTTAATATAAAAAATAAAAAAAATATTTTGCGAACCGGCCGGGTCGGCCAAAAAACCCGGGTTTTACCGGTTTTTACCCGATCCGGTCCGGTTCTTCATCGGTTCTTTAACAGAACAAACCGGGTTTTTTGGCCGACCCGGCCGGTTCTTTAACAGAACCGGCCGGTTCTCTTGCAACCGGTTATAGAGAGTGAATCGGACCGGACCATGGCCCGGTTCTCGGTTCAACCGGTCGGTCCAGTCCGGTTTTTAAAACCTTGGTAATAATGAAAAAAATTACAAAGCACAACTTGTGATTAAAGATTAATAGTAGAGTAAATCAATGAAGAGAGAACTCACAGCGAGTTAAAGAATGGAATCGGCGATGGAGGGAAGAGTGAGGAGCGAGTTGAACTCAGAGAAGCGCGGCGACTCTGAAACCCTAGAAGAGTGTGGGAAAAAGCAGAGACGCCAATGTTAAAATTTTTGTTTCTTCAGTATTCCCTTTTTTATATTCGACAGTTCGACAGACCAACTTCGACAGTTCGACAGACCACCTTCGACAGTTCGACAGACCAACTTCGACAGTTAGTCATTGCAGTAAATTTCCTATATTTTGTTGTGTTAGTAGTTTATAGTTTGATCGGAGGCTGCTACATTTAACTTGGCTGCTAGAAACATACCTACTAATATTTGCTTGGTGAATTTTGGTTGGTATGTTAAATCTGGTGTTTTGCTATTGTTGTGCAGGGCATATAGGAGCAAGGATTGTTGTGTGAATCAGTGGTCATGGTGTTAACTATCTCTAATTTAGGAATGTTAGCATACATGGAGACAATATCCTAATAAGAAGCATGGATGATGACTTGAGGTGTAGTCGAGTTGATAATCAGTAATTTGGGAATGTTAGCATACTTAATAATCAGTATAGTCGAGTTGATCTTCCTAACAATTTTCTTGGAGTGTATTTTAACTTTAAAAACTATCAAGGGTTGATATAATAATTCTTGCATTGTATTTTTCTTCATTGTTAATTCGACAGTTCGACAGACCAACTTCGACAGTTCGACAGACCAACTTCGACAGTTAGTCATTGCAGTAAATTTCCTATATTTTGTTGTGTTAGTAGTTTATAGTTTGATCGGAGGCTGCTACATTTAACTTGGCTGCTAGAAACAAACCTACTAATATTTGCTTGGTGATTTTTGGTTGGTATGTTAAATACGGTGTTTCTTTGTTGTTGTGCAGGGCATATAGGAGCAAGGATTGTTGTGTGAATCAGTGGTCATGGTGTCAACTATCTCTAATTTGGGAATGTTAGCATACATGGAGACAATATCCTAATAAGAAGCATGGATGATGACTTGAGGTGTAGTCGAGTTGATAATCAGTAATTTGGGAATGTTAGCATACTTAATAATCAGTATAGTCGAGTTGATCTTCCTAACAATTTTCTTGGAGTGTATTTTAACTTTAAAAACTATCAAGGGTTGATATAATAATTCTTGCATTGTATTTTTCTTCATTATTAATTCGACAGTTCGACAGACCAACTTCGACAGTTCGACAGACCAACTTTGACGACATCGTTTCAAGGCCTCCACTCCCCAGTAACCGCCTCGACAATGGGATCCTCCACTCCGGTTTCACGGTCACCCCCGACCGCATGCGCCTTCTCTCGAATCCTGGGAGAGCATTGGAGGTTGGGTTATGCCTGAGAGGACCAACTTCGACAGTTCGACAGACCAACTTCGACAGTTCGACAGACCAACTTCGACAGACCAATTCGGTTATGAGCTGTAACCGAATTAACTAACTAAAAAACCCCTCCCTTCACTCACAGTCATAAGCCACTAATCGTCTAACTAATGGCAATTATCCATGCATACCTAAGGAGAGATTTAAACTGCCACACTTTAATCCTTTCATCTAATACCATGCTATCACACAAGTCAACAAAGATGTAAAGCAAAGATGTAGCAATTTTTTTGCAGTCAATCAATCAGCCTGGTATTAGTTATACTTTTGATGCAAAGGCTTTGAAAAAACAAACCCTTTCTACGCCACCTCCAAAACTACAAGAATGAAATCGCCAGAATAAAGTGTTTCATTTTTGTTTGGCTCACATATGCTTTTGGTTTCTATATTTTCACTTAAGTTCACTTTTATCCTCTTAAGTTTAATTGTTACACTGTTACCATATGTCAAAGCTGTTAAACTAAATATCTGCAGTATTGCTAAAAAAACGAAATAGAAAAATGAGGTAGGGAAAAGGGTCCAACAATTGACTTTGCTTGGGAGTTGTTTTGCAAAGAAGTCTACTCAGTAGTTTTTCAGCAGCCACAAGACAATAAATAAATGTTTTGTTTTGGGTCTTTCCAACTTACTTTTACATTTGTTATTAAACCTATGATGCTATGCTATCCCAAAAAATGACAAAGTTGGTCAGTAATGTGGAATAGGGTCTAAAGAGCTACACACTACTCAAAATAAAAGTTCCAAATCAAAACCATTTGGCTTCATCCGAACTATAATTTATCTTTCTTCACCGAGGCAGTCCAAGTCATACGAAGCATGGGTCCAAGAAATATCAACAAATTTGTGAGGTTCCAGTAAAACTGAGATGTGTTCAAACAGAAAAACTTTCCTCCACATTTGATTATATTCAATTACATGAGAATCACACCATAAAGCATAAAGTGTAAAAGGGAGAAACATACAGCTGCAAGCTGCTAAGTCTAATAGAAAATCAGTTTTATAGTAGCCTTAGGGTGTCTCTGACCTTGACATGAGGTATAATAGGATAATTGTCTAATGGATAAACAATAAAATAGTGTTCTTCATCGTCAAAAACCAGAGAATATATCAAATACTCACAAAGGGCCATATGTTCTTTGGCTTTAAATCCTGCAACACAATTTGTTACATGAAAAGGGCAATTATCTCAAAGATACCTAAGGAGAGATGTAAGCGCCACTGCTGGAATCCGTGCAACTAATACCAGGCTATCACACAAGTCAATAAAGATGTAAAGCAAAGTTTTAGCAAATTTGTTTGCAGAAATTTCAAACAACTCAATGGTGAAAGAGAGCTGTCAAATCAGTTTCTTAATTCAGAAAGCAAAAGAAATTCTGCTATTTCTTGGCAGCTTGCAGAAAAAATAGTCAAATCACAAATTAGGTGAACCAATAGAACATTATCCCTGTTGTTCAAAAAAAAAATTATTCCACAAATTAAGAGTTGGAAAGAGTTGACTGGTAACCAACCAAGGAGTGGAAAGATGCAATGAGTAGAGGCCATCGATTGGGTTAGCTAATATGTGATTTGAACCAGTAACAACAACAAAGAACCAGTAAAGTCGCTTACTTGGTCATTTTGAGGATTTTTTGAAATGAAGAGGAAGTTCATAGCCTATCTCTTGGTACTATAACTTTTCTTTACAATTGGTAATATAACTTTTATTTACTATCTCCTTTAAAACATTTCTTATGTTGATTCTGAGTATGACTAATTCAATAGTTGTTAAATAAATAGTTACTGCTACTCTTTTATACAAATGTGATTTGTTTGGTGGATGATGTCAATGATATTGTAATAAGTATAAGTATGCTGCCTATAATGTCAGCATGTGATTTTTCAATCTATAATGCAGGCAGGCTTATTATAGACATGATTAAATCTAATGTTTTCTTTTCTGTATCAACGGAGATACAGAAAAGGATTTTTTGATTGAAATTTCTGCAATTTGGTGGTCTTGATGTGGAAATGGATTTTTTGATGTTATTGTTGCAGAGTTGTGTTCTTCTGGTCTAATCAAATAAGCTAATCAGGTGTTTTATCAATTGAGAAGGGTAAGATTTTAGTTGTCAATCTAGGAATGGGAATGACTTTTTTGAATTCGCACCAGAAAACCAATGGAGTTCCATACAAACTGTCTCATAAAGGATGATGCTTTAATTGTGGTGGTGTTGTTTTCAAGTACTATAATTGATAATTGATATATAAATGAGTAATTTTCTTACTGGTGTTTGTAAATGAGATTAGAACTAAGGCTTATACTTTGGCAAAGATTTGATTAGGAGGGAGAATATGAAAAACAAAGAAATATATGGAAAGTAGAGGAACTGTGGGAAGATGGTGAAGCTTATCAGATAAGCATGTTGTATATTTAGAATTTAGAATAGTCATGTTTAATGTATTTATTATTTTTCTCTTTTTTTTTGTTTGCAGCGATTTTCTACTTGGTCATGTTTAATGTATTTATTGTTTTTCTCTTTTTTGTTGCAACGATTTTCTACTTGAAGCTACAAAGTCACAAAGCTATTGAAGAGTGATGAAAGTAAGCCTTTCCTAACAATGGTATCTTTTCATCAAAACACAAAGAAATTAATTCCTTGGCTGTTTTACTTTAATTCTTGAAGCTCAAGAAGTGCTTATTCATAAAAGGGTGACAATAGATTCAATTATTACTATTGTCTAATTTTGGGGTGGGTGTGTATGAATTTTAAGTAAAAGAAAAACAACTGCTTAATCAAGTAAAAGATAGAGAAACTGTTATGTGATCAAGGCCTGCAACATGTAAATTGGATTAAGGTTTATGGTATACAACAGTTAATAATGATAACGACATGCAAACTGGATCAAAGCTTGCAACGTGTAAACTGGATCAACGCCTGCAATGTTCGCCTTGTGTTTGTTAATGTCTTATTTGTAGTTTTTTGGTATCTTGACTCCTACAAAATTCTAATGATAGTCTGACTAGGGTATAAAAGTAATTTTTATAAACATATCCTTTGTTTTGTCATGCTATTGTGTCCACCATGTATATCAACCAGGGGAGTAAGGATAACATGGCAACCAGTAATATTTCATTGGAGTGATCTAACTCAATAAAATCATAAAAGGTTCTTCAACAACTAATACAGAGTACTACACCTATATATAGATGTTAGTTACATAAAAACATAATGCACAGGTCTATCATGATTAGTACTGAACTCTATATTTATTGCAGTTTCATTTAAATTTCATTTTTGGATATTGTTGATGCTGGAATTGGTAGGTGTTGATGCCGGAATTGACGAGGTTCTCTTCCTCCTCGGGATTGGGCGTTTTCTCCTTCAGGGTCCGACGGCCCGGGTGGTGGTACCTGCAAAACACTCCGACGCCTAAGTTAGACAGGGATTTGGAGGGGAAACGGCGCAGGATGTATTAGGGTTTAGGGTAAGTCGAGCGTCTCAAACCTGGGGGGTCTAGCCCCTTTTATATAGTGGAGTTGCTTGGAAGGAAGGAAACCTCCGATCCGATTTCTGCGCCCGGTAATCCCTCCCTGATAATTCGGGATTTAGCTGATCTCTTCCTGATATTTCGGCGACCTGGTGCAGATGAGCTCGGTTCCTTCTTACCCGAGCTCGACAAATTGCCTTCGACCTGAGACCCGCCAGACCGACGGTACAATTTTAACGGCGATGACGCCGAGCTAAGGAAGGGCGAGCTAATGCGCACAAGGTCGGCAAGCGTGCTAGGACTCGGCTCGGGATGGTCCATAACACAAGCCCCTAGACTCTTCACGAAAGAGGCGGAGGTCTATCCAATGTCCTCGGGTCGGTATCAGTCGAGTCACCAAGGTCGGGGTGTGTCCCGAAGCTTGTTTGTGCGAGGGTCACGCCCACGTCTTGCACCTTTACTCGGCGTTCTGCCACGTGATGGGACTCAGATGGGACGTCTGCTCGACAGTTCCTCTTCCCGCCGTCAATCATCCGATGCGGCCTGAACCGCTAGAACTATATCCAGTTTCGTAAATGTAGAGCTCGGATCGGTTCGGCTCGGTGATCCAGTTAGGAGCCCAGCTCGGAGGTCGGCCCGTAACAGATATATATTTTTTGATGGATCTTTTTATTATTGTTATAAGATGAAGTGTAATCTATTCGGCTATATGTAGATGAACAGAACATATTCCTTGCTTTTGGAGAAGCTGGAGATACTGTTATTGTTTTCCATTTAGCCAAAATCAAATACTTCCAAGGTATTTTTCCCATAGTCCATTTTCACAAATATTTTTTCCTCACATTGTTTCTGAAATTGTTTTTATCCATGTAGACAAGATAAATCTTCAAAATTGCTTCAACTGCATAAAGAAAGAATCGATCTGTCCAAAGATTCAGAATACCTAACTCCTGTTAAAAGGACTGCAAGTCAAGCAAATCAAGTGATTGCTCTCTCTAAGAATTCAGAGGATTTAAGTGGCATTTCTTATAGTTTTTTTCATGCTTTATGGCCAGTAACATGATTGCTTATTTTAACCTTTTTGGTTTTAAATTTGCCAGAAGGTGAGACACGGTCATCAATACACTAAACCTCTAAAATCCAGTTGCATACCTGTTTTTTTTGGTACGAAATACACAAAGAAATATCATGAAGCTTGATGAAAAAACACTAATACACAAAGAAAAAAAAGGATGCATAAGGCTTTTGCATATTTGGCTGCTTTTGTTGTTTCAATGAGTCCAATGCTATTGTTGTTTAAATGTTACAGATTGTTGTGCTGAGATAGGCAAGGTGCTTTGCCTCAGGATGTTGGAGATGCAGTGAATGTTATTTGAAAGGGTGCCAGTTTTCAACACAGAAGTACATCTTGGACAATGGAACCTTCAGATTCAAAAATTAAAAGGATGAAGAGAAGACATGTTTTGATGGATAAATCAAAAAATAACAACATTTCACATTCAGGTTTGCAACCCTTGACTATGAAACTATAGATTTATCCATTTCACATTCATTGTTGACGTATACTTACTATATCACAGAGAATATGAATCCATCAAATTGTAATTCCTCTAATTCGGACAAGAGAAGGAAAAATTCCAACCAAATTCCTCTAAAACCATTATTCAATGGTAAGTCATTTATATTTTTAGCTCTTTGCACAAAAGTTGTATTAGTATTTTTACTAGCATATCGCTTATTGATCAAAACTAACAATTTATTGAAACTCATAAATCATTGGTTTGAAGGTATGCCTACTAATGGAGGTACCTCGATTGGAATAATGAGATCAAGCCCCATTGGTTTGAGGAAACAAACTTCCTTTGTCCCCTTTGAATATTGGTATGTATTTTTTTTATTTGATATGATGATGATAAATTGTCTCTATATTAGTTTCTTTTATTCTCTTAAAGCCCTCTCTTTGCTTTTATTTTTCTTGAATAGCATTAATCTTGACATTTTTAACAAATGTTGACCATAGGTAATGAGATTGCACCAATGTCAACACACGCAGTTTCAAGTCGAAACAAAGTATCCATGTCCTCTTTTAATGCAAGTATGTAGAAATGTATAATTTTGAATTTAATGACAACATTTGTCCTCCTTCTAACTTTCTATCCATCGTCTTAGATATCACCAATCAATTATTTTTATTTCATTGACCAGATATATTGTATTGTTATTCAATAGTGACTCCTAAAGCCACAACAATATCTTCAACCTTAAGGGCCAACAAAAGAGGCCTTAATCCTAATGCAGAAAATATCACTCCACTTTCTGAAATCATAAATAATACACAAATTAGTATTGGCCAACCATTTCCTAAGTTATTGTCATCCAACATGGATCCAGGTTAGCATTTATATGTCATTTGTACTTGCACAGTGGTTTTTCATCCAAGTCTTATTCTAATATTATTAAATTAGTCAACCTATATAAATTCACTTGCATCTTAATTTGAATTAGTATACTATGTTTTTGTGCAGACTGACCTCGATCCTTGGTTCTACACGCCTCATCTGAAGTTATAAATACTCAATCTTACGGGGTATATGTGAACCACCCAAAAACGACCTCTCACCGACTTCAACATATTGGTGTTAAAAGATTAACTTTTGATGAACAATCCGAAGATACTTTTCTCATTGGGTCTAATTCCGGTTAGAAAAAATATTTATATCCCAAACAACATATGAATTTCTTATTAAATCTTCTAACCCATATGTTCTTTTTCAACTCAGGTACTACTGATGAGAATCACAATATTAATGCTTTTTGGTCTGAAGAGTATTTGATGGCTGAAGAAGAAGGTTATACAATATTCTTAGCAAATTATACTAACATGAAAATTATCCAATAGGACTATTTTTAACCACAACTTTGTTGTGTACAACTAATTTTATTTTATTTGATAACAGGATGCCTAAATTTTGGACAGCCTGAGATAACGTGTAAGTGGTGCATGGCTGAAGTTTGGTTTGAAGAAAGATCTGAGAAGTCCAAGAGTTCCAAGGATGCTGAATTTTCAATTTGTTGTCAAAAAGGAAAAGTGGACCTTCCAATTCTAGAACAACCTCCACAACTGTTGTTATCCTTAATTAAAGGGTTGGACAAAAGAAGCAAACATTTCAAGGAGAATATTAGAGCATACAATAGCATGTTTGCATTTACTTCAATTGGGGGTAAGATTGAATCAAACATAAACAATGGAGGGGGACCTCCTCAATTTATCTTGAGTGGTCAAAATCATCATAGGATTGGAAGTTTGTTGCCAAAGCCTGGAACAAATCCCAAATTTGCACAATTATATATTTATGACACCCAAAATGAAGCAGAAAATAGAATACGACATTTCAGGTATATTCATTGTACCCTTTTTATTGTATAACCTTCTTTTCTAATTGTTCATTGTAATTGTAACTAAGTTTTGACGTGATTTTGAATATTGTATGTGTTTGCAGATCTAACATTGATTCAGATAATTTTGATCTCTCATTAGTTAACGAGCTCACCAAAATGATTGATGATTTCAATCCTTTATCTAAATCTTTTAGAAAAATTAGAGATATTGTGGAAGGAGGGGAACCTCCTACCTTGACTCTGAGGTTGTTTAGAAATCGTTCAAAGGATTCAAGAATGCACAATATTCCTACAACAGATGAGGTTGCAGGTTTGATAGTGGGGGATTTTGATAACTCAGATATTGGGAGAGACATTATTGTCCATGATGTTTATGAGGGCTTAACAAGGATACATGAGACCCATGTGGCTTTCATGCCCCTTCAATATCCCTTAATATTTCCTTATGGGGAAAATGGTTTTGAAGAAGATATTCCCATTAGAGATTTGGAAGGAAATTCACAAAATCGTAAGAGAGTAAGGGTTGCAATCAGAGAGTTTATTGCATTTAGAATTCAAGAACGACAAGTTGAATTTGGTAACATTGTGTATGCAAAGAGACTTTTCCAACAGTTTTTGGTTGATTGTTACACTATGATAGAGGCTCAACGACTATCCTTCATAAGATATAACCAAGATACTATTAGATGTGATCTTGAATGGTTTACAAGAAGCTATTGATTCTGGAGATACTAATGCTTCTTCAGCTGGCAAGCGCATAATACTTCCAGATTCTTTTACAGGTTCACCAAGATACATGTTCAATAATTGTCAAGATGCTATGGCTATTTGCAAGAGATTTGGGTATCCTGATTTGTTCATTACAATCACATGTAATGCAAATTGGAGCGAAATACATGACTTTGTATCTGAAAGGGACCTCATCACTGCAGACAGACCGATATTATTTGCAGAGTTTTCAAAATGAAACTGGATGAAATGATGTCAGATTTCAAGAAAAAACAAATATTTGGAAAGGTCATTGCAGGCAAGTTTTAGATTTACTATTTTTTCTGCTTACATTACAATGAAGTCATGATCTAGCATTTTTTTATATACTATTTATTATTTATTATTTCCATATGTTTTTATCATAGGAATGTACACAGTGGAGTTTCAAAAAAGAGGGCTTCCACATGCACATATATTGTTGTGGTTAGAGACCGAAAACAAGTTACTGACAGAAGTGATATTGACAAGGTAATATCTGCGAAATACCTCACCCAGATTTGTATCCAAAGTCAGATTTCTGCGATTGCAACATACATGATGCATGGACCATGTGGAGTTGCTAACTTGAAATCACCTTGCATGAAACAATGGAAATGTTCAAAATATTTTCCTAAAAATTTCGATCTTCTACGTCTATAGATGATGATGGTTATCCATGTTACAAACGACGTGATCTTGGGTTTGTGTGCATAAGATTGGAATAAATTTGGACAATCTGAGTGTTGTTCCTTACAATCCATTTCTTTTGATGAGGTATCAAGGGCATGTCAACACCGAATCTCGTAATAAGTCCAATGCAATCAAGTATCTGTTTAAATATGTCAATAAAGGTCCTGATCGGGCGAATCTTGAGATTACAAATGGTGCAGTATTTCCAATCAAGCATCTTGATTCGTGATATTGAACAGCTATTATGACTGCAGATATTTATATGTTACATTATGTGCAGTATTTCCCATCAAACAACTCCAATTGATGAAATTCAACGATACTATGATTGTAGATATTTATCCCCATGTGAGGCTGACTTGGAGAATTTATGCATTTGATATTCATCAAAAGTGGCGGTGTCATAAGGTTAAGCCTTCATCTCCCAAATCAACAATGTGTTACGTTTAAAGATGAAGATAAAATTGATGATGTTGTAAAGAGTAGTGAGTTGTTGGGAACAATGTTTCTTGCTTGGTTTGAGGCAAATAAGAATTATCTTGAAGGAAGGGATTTGACTTATCTTGAATTCCTACTAAATTTGTTTATTTTCCCAAGGATAGAAGATGGCAACCAAGGAAACAAGGTTTTAGTATTGGGAGGCTAACATATGTTCCAGTGGGTGCTGGTGAGTTGTACTACATGAGGATTCTATTGACAATTCAAAGAGGTTGTGTTGAGTACAAAAGTATTAGAACAGTCAACGGAATAACCTACAAAAATTTCCAAGATGCATGTTATGCGTTGGGTTTGTTAGCTGATGACAAGGAATATATTGATGCAATTATAGAAGCTAGCAAAACTTCAACTGGAAACCAAATTAGGAAGTTGTTTGTTAGATTGTTGATCATGAATACAATGACAAAGCCTGATATGGTCTGGAATTCCACCTGGAAATTATTATGTGATGGGATTGTTTATCATACGAAAGAATTTGAATATCGAGGTAACACATTTTATCTTGGTATCATGACATTTTCAACTCCAAAATTTAACAATATTGGAAATTACTCAAAACTCCTCCATTTGATATTTACTAATGTGTTAATAATTATTTCTGAGATCTCAGTTTAGGATAATGAATTGAAGAACCTCTGTCTCATAGAATTAGAGAAGCTACTAATGGCTAATGGTAAATCCTTGAAAGATTTTAATTGTTTACCGTTGCCAAATTTTGAAGGTGTTTTTCACTATGAGAATAAGTTCATAGCAGATGAGTTGAACTATGATAGAGTTGAGTTAGATAATTTACATGCATCTCTAATGGAGCAATTGACTGAGGAATAATTGATTGTCTATCAATTGATAATGAAATCTGTTCTCTCTCAAGATGGGCAATTTTTCTTTTTATATGGATATGGTGGTACTGGGAAGACTTTCTTGTGGAAAACTCTGTCTGCTGCTCTTAGATATCAAGGAAAAATTGTGCTCAATGTGGCTTCTAGCGGAATTGCATCATTGTTACTACCTGGTGGAAAAACAGCTCATTCAACGTTCTGCATTCCATTGATAATCAATGACAAATCCACTTGCAACATTACACAACAATGCCTTCGAGCAAAGCTTCTCAGAGCAGCAAGTTTAATCATATGGGATGAAGCTCCAATGATGAATAGAGATTGCTTTCAGGCTTTTGATCGTACTATGAGAGACTTGATGAGAGTAGAAAGTGAAGACAACCTGAATAAACCATTTGGAGGAAAAGTTGTTGTATTGGGTGGAGATTTCAGACAAATTTTGCCTGTGGTTAGAAAAGGATCAATGCATGATATTATTAGGGCAACTGTAAACTCCTCATCAATTTGGAAAGCTTGCAAGGTTTTGAGGTTGACAAAGAACATGCGTTTGTCTGGTCAATCTACAAATCAAGCTTCTCTTGACATCAAAGAATTTGCTGATTGGATATTGAAAATTGGCGATGGTGACATGGATACAAATGAAAATGGGGAAGGTCAAATTGATATACCAAAAGATTTGTGCATTTCAGAAACTGAAAAGCCACTACTTGCCCTGGTTGATTTTGTTTATCCTAATATATTAGCAAATTTAGAAAGTACACATCTGTTTCAAGATAAAACAATCCTTTATCCAACTTTAGAGTTTGTTTAACAGGTGAATGATTTTGTTCTTTCTTTGATCCCTGGAGAGGAAAAACAATATCTAAGTTCTGACACACCGTGCAGATCTGATGAGGATTATGATGTTCAAGGTGACTGGTTTACCTCAGAGTTTTTGAATGACGTTAAATGTTTTGGGATACCTAACCATCGCTTGACACTCAAAGTTGGAGTCCCTATTATGCTCTTAAGGAATATTGATCAAGCAAATGGTCTATGTAATGGAACACGTCTGAGTCAACAATTTAGGGAAAAATATCATAACAAAGAATCGTTATCACCGGGAAGAATCTTGGTGAAAAATACTAATTCCAAGGATGGATCTGGTTCCTTCTGATTCTGGATTGCCATTCAAATTCCAAAGAAGACAATTTCCTATATGCCTATGTTTTGCTATGACAATCAACAAGAGCCAAGGTCAATCTCTTTTTAAAGTAGGATTGTATCTACCGCGGCCTGTTTTTACACATGGCCAATTATATGTTGCTGTATCTAGAGTAACAACAAAAAAGGGGTTAAAGATGTTGATTTTGGATGAAGATGGCAACATATGTACTTCAACAACTAATGTTGTCTACCACGAGGTCTTTGACAATCTGTAGGAGGTTTACCATATCAGGTGTCAACTTTAATATCTCAAACTTGGCTGAATTTCTTTATTATATATTTTGCAAAACAACATCCAATCTCATTTATTATGTATTAACGATTAACGATTATTATTATTATTTTTTTTGCAGCAACATGCATAGAGATTGTCAAATATTACAATTGTTCCCACTCTTACCAGTCGACTATCTTTTGATGTGGTACAACGTGGTAACCATATGACTTTTGTGAGTTTTATTTAGGTCATTGTCTTTTGAGTTTTCCATACATTTACTATTATGTTGTGTATACCACATTAAACAACAAGCGTTGGTTAAAAATTTTTAGTACGTACCTAATGAATTTCTCTACTACATGAATGCCATATTGTGATTTATTATACGATATCGTTACATCTCAAACGAAATAATTATTCAACGAGTCTCTCTCCCGTGCGTTTCTTTGAGATAAATATGACTTATATTTTTGCATTTCATTGTTTGCTGATTTATAGACACATTTCATCTTGATTTATCAGAATGGTTTCTATGTGGGTTTGTTATTAGCTTTTTGTTCATTCTTTCAACTTTTTATTATTGCAGTTTTTTTTTCGTTCTACATCGGTGATTCAAGAATGCCATATTTCTACTTTTATTCCACATCTCAATGACTATTGATGCTCTGTACGTTTAATCTTATTTAGAATAATGTAACACGACGCAATATTGATACATGCCTGTTCTGAATAGAACTTCAGAGGATGACTGGAAAGAAACAACACGGCAGCGTCCACGACAGGTGACGACGGCGTGTGGTGGTGGTGTACCTGCAAACACTCCAACGCTCAAGTCAGCGTGTGCAAGAGGTAAGTGAAAAGGTGGAAAAAAATAATAATTACCCTGATCGTTTGATGAGATTCTCTTTTAATACGAGTTGAGGACAGTTACCGATGAATAACCGTTCCCGTGAAACCCGGGGTACTGTCAGATCGTTGCCAGCCCGTGATGAGCTGGGGTGGAATGCTGAGGACCGTTGGATCGGCCACGTCGATATGGTCTCGAGGGAAGGCGGAGGGAACTGACGCGGAAATGGGCCTGAAAGGTGGATCTTCGGATTGGGCCTCAGCCCAGTCCGGAACAGTTGCCCCCCAAGTCGCTAGCTCGAATGTCGAGGTGGTGACTTGTTGTCGAAGTTCGTTGATGTCGATGTTCGACGTCCTTGTTCATAAGGAACTGCAAGCGTCGTCGGCTGCTTTGCTTTTTTCTGACAGTGCCTTGTCGAGGTCGAAAAGGGGAAGAAATTACTTCAAAGGGACGACCTCGTCATGCCCCAACTGCAGATGATTTCCCATGGGTGGCATTGGATGCTCTCGACACCCGTTCTGTTTTCTCATCGAAGCAGAATTTTCTTTGATGTTGGATTCCATGGACGTTGCGGATGGAGTCCGCAAGTTCGGGAACTGGAAAACACGTCGTCCTCACATTGACGATCGAATTTGTTCAGTCGGATCTGATGGTGATGTTCATGTACGAAGTTCTTTTCAAAGAAATGGGTTTCCGGTTGCCTTTTTCGGATTTCGAGGTCTTAGTTTTGCGACATCTGGAGTTTGTCTTCAACACTGCAGGAATGAACCCCGATGCTGTCGTCGAGGGCGATAAGCTCGTGGATGCCGAGAGCAAGGAGGTTTTCCTTAGTGGGCCCGGTTCGTCTTCGGAGACGGTTATCCCTCGAGCTTTGGCTGTTCCTCCTCCTTCTACCTCTGCCGAGGCAGTTTTGTCGACTTCGGGGGCGGCTGTGCCTCCTAAGTTTGTTATTCGTTCGGGGCTTTCGTGTTCCATCTCTGCTGAGGTAGTCTTCGACACGAGGCTTGTTCCACTTCGTGCACGCGATCTCGACACGAGACTCCATCACAGGTGATTGTGCCAGGCTTTATCACGAGCTCGTTCACGCGGTCTCGGCACGAGGCTCGATCACAGGTGCTCGTGCAAGGCACAAGGCTTTATCACGAGCTCGTGCACGCGGTCTCGGCACGAGGCTCGATCACAGGTGCTCGTGCAAGGCACAAGGCTTTATCACGAGCTCGTACACGCGGTCTCGGCACGAGGCTCGATCACGAGCTCACAAGGCTTTATCATGAGCTCGTGCACGCGGTCTCAGCACGAGGCTCGATCACAGGTGCTTGTGCAAGGCACAAGGCTTTATCACGAGCTCGTACACGCGGTCTCGGCACAAGGCTTTATCACGAACTCGTGCACGCGGTCTCAGCACGAGGCTCGATCACAGGTGCTTGTGCAAGGCACAAGGCTTTATCACGAGCTCGTGCACGCGGTCTCGGCACGAGGCTCGATCACAGGTGCTTGTGCAAGGCACAAGGCTTTATCACGAGCTCGTGCACGCGGTCTCGGCACGAGGCTCGATCAGAGGTGCAAGGTTTTGATAGTAAATGAATAAATGCTGGTTGCGTATTTCTTCAATCATACTTTACTGCTTCACATTTGTGTGTTTCGGATACATTTGTTTCAACTATAATATTTCTTCATCTTTGCTGCGTTCCAAGTTCTTGGAATTTGCTGTCCTTGCAGTGTCTCGAGGGTGTAGGCGCCGGTACCTGTCTTTGCGACGATTCTGTACGGGCCTTCCCAATTGGGCACAAGTTTCCCTTGTGGGGCGTTCTTCAGGCCAACATCAGCTCGTCGAAGAACTAAATCACCAGGCATGAATTCCCTGGGTACAACACTTCGGTCGATATGTGTGAGATCTGTGTTGCGACGCGAACGGAGATTTCTTGCTGTTGATTCTCCATTCGGTCGAGGCGTTGATTCTGTGTTTGCACTGCTACGGCATGGTTTCGCATGAACTCGCGGAGCTCTTGGAGAATGACGGCAGCGGAAGGTGCGGCGGAAGGTGCGGTCTCTCTTGTTTCAGTTGCCGCTGGGACGGTGATGATCGGGATCACATCTATTGGCGGCGGAGGAAGGTTCCTTGACCTCTCATATTCAATGGAGAACGGCACGTGTTCTCGTTGAGTTTCATCCACCGCGGCGATTGGAGCAGTGGTGATCGGAGGAGGCGGTGGACGTTGATCTACGCGAACTTGTGAACTACGAGTCGTCATCGTGCGCTTCGATCCGGTCATCGTATCAAGAAAGGAACTTCAGAAAGGATGTAATAGGAAAATGTTCCCACAGACGGCGCCAATGTTCTGAATAGAACTTCAGAGGATGACTGGAAAGAAACAACACGGCAGCGTCCACGACGGGTGACGACGGCGTGTGGTGGTGGTGTACCTGCAAACACTCCAACGCTCAAGTCAGCGTGTGCAAGAGGTAAGTGAAAAGGTGGAAAAAATAATAATTACCCCGATCGTTTGATGTGATTCTCTTTTAATACGAGTTGAGGACGGTTACCGATGAATAACCGTTTCCGTGAAACCCGGGGTACTGTCAGATCGTTGCCAGCCCGTGATGAGCTGGGGTGGAATGCTGAGGACCGTTGGATCGGCCACGTCGATATAGTCTCGAGGGAAGGCGGAGGGAACTGACGCGGAAATGGGTCTGAAATGTGGATCTTCGGATTGGGCCTCGGCCCAGTCCGGAACAATGCCTAATACGATTATGTGATTTATTGTCAATAAATTATAACTGAACACAACAAATTATAAATAATGTTGATTCTTTCGACGAATTTCTCCCCGTGCGTTGCACGGGTACTCAATACTAGTACTATTCATTTGAATCGCCCGCATCGTACGCACGCGTAGGAAATGTCGCGTGAGCACCCCAAAACACTGCTCGTACTCGTACAAGTAGAGGAAAAAGTAAAAAATTCAAGATCGTGCAAACATTTCAAAATGGAGCCGTTGATGAGGTAATCAGAGGGTGGAGATTAATCCTATTTGAATCAACGGCGGATATAGGTTCGTGTAGCTACGGATTTGTGTAAATAGCGAATATAAAAAGGGAATCTTGAAGAAACAAAAATTTTAACATTGGCGTCTCGCTTTTTCCCACACTCTTCTAGGGTTTCGTAGTCGCCGCGCTTCTTCGAAGTTCAACTCACTTCTCACTCTTCCCTCCATCGCCGATTCCATTCGTTAACTCATTGTGAGTTCTCTCTTCATTGATTTACTCTACTATTAATCTTTAATCACAAGTCGTGCTTTGTAATTTTTTCATTATTATCGCTTCCACCGCTGATCCGTCGTAGTTATCAAGGGTTCGTATTCTAAGTTCTTCCACTAATTCGGTTTCTTCCGATCTGAATCGATTCATTTCTAAAACATTCTTTTCAGTTTTGTTAATTCTTGTTCTTCTTTGAATAGATTTTATTCAAATCGACACTTTGTTTGGTCTTGAGGAAATTTAGAAATTGGATTCGAACCTAACATCCTTTCGTTTTGATCTATCGGGACCCCTTCAAAGCAGTCCTCAAGTAGGATAAGACATTTTTTTAGTTACGCGATGCACTCTATTGTAATTAATTTTTGATGAAAAGGCATGTTCTGTTTATTCCCACCCTACTTCATCATATTATACACTTATGGCTATGTTCTCTTTACATGGTGGCATGGGGTTTATAGGAGGGGTTGGTCAAATTCTCACACTCTTTGTATTTACGATGCCTATTGAAATGGTTGCGTGCACATTGCTGTAATAATGAGAACGTATTGAAATGGTCAAATTCTCATGAATGACATATCATTTACAATTTATATATAACTTTTTGCAATTTATCTATCTCCCTGAAATCCACCTGTTTAAATTTTGTTGCACACAGAAGAAATTGATGTTTTGTTGTTAACTCTGTATGTTTTTATAATGTTCTTTTATCTTTTTTTGTCTGTGCTATGTCTTTTGCATTATTCCACTCTTAATATTGTATTAAGTTTATGCATTTGGATGTCGAGCTTTCCCGTTTTGCTAATTTACTTTTATTTGTTATGCAGTTATGTTATGGTTGTAGTTACTTTATTAAGTTTGTAGGAACTTTATTACCTAGCTGATAAGTTATGGTTGCTAGTTTGTTTCTGTGCATCATTTTTCATGCCCATTGTTTATGTGATTTGACCTGTATGTTTCAGGTTTAGATGGCCATGGAGGTTACTCAAATTCTATTAAATGCATAGCGATGGATGGCGCCATTAGAAAACAAGTGAAGAAAACTTGAAACAATTTCGAGAACAGAATCCGCCAAGTTTCGTGTTTTCTCTTCTTTGGGAATTGGCAAATGATGAGAAGCACTGCAGTAGGAAGTTAGCGAGTTTGATCCTCAAGAATGCTTTGGATGCAAAAGAGCAAAGACAGAAAGATAGAATTTGTTCAAAGATGGTGTCATTGGACCCAACTTTGAAAGCCCAGATTAAAGCATTTTTGTTGAGGACCCTTTCTTCTCCTTCTCTTGATGCTCGATCGATTGCATCACAAGTTATTGCAAAAGTTGCGGTATTGAGTTGCCTCACAAGCAATGGCCTGAATTGATAGAGTCACTATTGTCAAATGTTCATCGCCTACACCTCTACAAGACAGGCAACCCTTGAGACCCTTGGGTACATTTGCGAAGAAGTATCCTGATGTGGTAGACCAGGATCATGTAAATAAGATACTCACTGCAGCTTGTTCAGGAATGAATTCTAAAGAAGAAAACAATGATGTCGGGCTTGCTGTAATACGAGCAATTGTACAATGCATTGGGTTTTGCTCGAGCTAATTTTTCCAATGACATGGAGCGTGATTATATTATGAGAATTGTCTGCGAAGCAACTCTTTCTCCCGAATCAAGATTCGACGAGCGACTTTTGAGTGTTTAGTAGCTATTTCCTCAACATACTATGAAAAAGTTGGCTCCTTATATCCAAGATATCTTCACCATCACCGCCAAAGCCGTGAGGGAAGATGAAGCTTTGTTGCACTTGAGGCAATTGAGTTCGGAGTTCGATCTGTGATGAAGAAATTGATATATTAGAAGAATATGGAGGCGACTTTAGTGGGGATTCGGATATTCCTTGCTTTTATTTTATAAAGAAGGCACTTTCATTTATTGTTCCTATGTTATTAGAAACTCTTCTAAAACAAGAAGAGGATCAAGATCGGGATGAAGGAGCATGGAACATTGCTATGGCTGGAGAATGCGTGCTTGGGACTGGTTGCACGAGCGGTTGGTGATGATATTGTGCCTCTGGTTATGCCATTTGTTCAAGAGAACATAAACAAACCAGATTGGAGGCAAAGGGAAGTCGCAACTTATGCGTTTGGCTCCATTACGGAAGGTCCATCCCTGACAAGCTAGTGCCACTTGTAAATATGGCTTTGAACTACATGCTCGATGCCTTTGCCGAAGGATCCAAATAATCACGTGAAGGACACTCTGCCTGGACTCTTGGCCAGAATGTTTGAGTTTTTGCAGTGCGCTTTGGATACTCCCATCATCACTCAGGCAAGCTATCGGCATATTATTCTTGTGCTTCTTGAGCATGAAAGATGTTCCAAATGTTCTTTGAGAAGGCATGTGGTGCTCTTTATTTTCTTGCTCAAGGTTATGAGGATGCTGGATCTGCATCCTCTCCATTAACCCCTTCTTTCAGGAATTGTTCATGCTCTTCTCACTTTGTAACTCACAGAGAGGATGCCGAGAATCCCGACTTAGAACGGCAGCCTCTGAAGCCTTAAATGAAGTAGTACGGTGTTCTAATGATGAAACAGCTCAATGGTGAGTACGGCTTGTTCCTCTCATCATGATGGAGCTCCACGGACTCTTGAGAATCGAAGGTCTCATCGATGAGAGGCGAGAATGAGTTACAAGGCCTTCTCTGTGGTTGCTTGCAAGTCATCATCTGAAGCTAGGATCATCTGAACCAACAAAATATCATTTCATGCGGTATCTTTGACGGATCATGAGTTTATTCTTGGGAGTGTTTGTTTCTCGAAGTGCTCTGACTCATGAGGAGGCTATGCTTGCCATTGGAGCTTTGGCCTCACGAATGGCGCCGAGTTTGCTAAATACATGCGAGAATTTTACAAGTATTTGGAGATGGGTCTCCGAATTTTGAGGACTACCAAGTTTGTGCTATCACGGTGGGTGTGGTTGGTGATGTATGCAGGGCTTTGGAGGAGAGAATCTTGCCTTATTGTGATGGGATAATGACCCAACTTCTTAAGGATTTGTCCAGCTGACGATTGCATAGGTGCAGTAAAGCCTCCAATTTTTTCATGTTTTGGTGACATTGCCTTGGCAATCGGAGAAAACTTTGAAAAGTACTTGTTATATGCCATGCCTATGCTTGAGGCCTGCTGAGCTCTCTGCTCATACTGCTGGTGCTGATGACGATATGACAGAGTACACAAATTCCTTGAGAAATGGAATCCTAGAGGCATACTCAGGGATTTTCCAAGGATTCAAAGGTTCCCCGAAGACGCAGCTCCTGATGCCTTATGCTCATTGTAGTACCCTAATTTTGTCCGGCCTTTTTATTTTATTTTATTTTATTTTATTATTTATTTTAACTTTTATTTATTTATTTAGTAGTAGTAATAATAAATAATATTTTTGGAGTTTATAAAAGAGAAAAAAAAAAGAAAAGAAAAGAATAAACAAGAAAGGAAAAAAGAGGATTTTTGTTTTATTTGAAGGCGTGTGCAAAATAAAATTGAAGCTCAACCCAACAGGATCACCTTCACGCCCTTTCTCGCTTGCTTCTGCACCCCATGTTCTTCTTATGCGCACCCCACCTCAAGTCCAACAAATAACGCTGCATGGCTGACTTCACTCAAGCCCAAGTCCAAACCTTTCCTTTAACCTAAACCTAATTCCCTTCATCCTCCATGACCTCATGCACCACGCCTCCATACCTAGGCTGCGGCGCAACCTCCCTTCTCTCCCTCTATCTTCTTCCCCTCTATCTCTTCCACCTTTCCTTCATTTTCTCCCCTAATCTCGCTCCATCCTCTCCACCATTCACGCAGCAAGCATCTTCTCCTCCTTCCAAACCCTAACCATCCCTTCCCTAGCCGCGGCGCTACCACCACCTCCTCACTCATCTTCAACTTCATCCCCCCCCCCATTCACGCTACCCCCTAATCCCTATCTCCTTCCTCCATTCAAACCCTAGCCGCGGCCAAAGCCTTATCCCTCTCAATCTCATCTCCTCAAACCTTATCTTCTTCTCTATCTCCTCATCCTCTCCATCTATCTCAACCTCATCTCTCTCCCTCGTTTCTCGGCCTTATCTTCTTCACCCAAAAAAAGCAGTTAGTGTCATCGCAAAAAGGGGGTTTTCGTTTTCCACTTATTTTTCTTATCTCCTTATCTTTACGTATTTGATTTTAAACTGATTTGTTTGTTGATCTTTTGCAGAGGTTGTGCCTATAAAAGGGAAGCACGCAAAGGACAGAGGAGGGGGAGAGTGAAGAAAACCGAGAGTCAGAGAGGACCCAAGAGAAACCGGACCCTGGAGAAACAGAGAACAAGAGATAGAGGAGAAGTAGAGCACGACGAAGAAGGCATGAACAAGAGGACGGAATTGTGACAGAACCTGTGAGGCTACCATAAAATTAAACACCATTTAGTCTTAGTTTTTCCCCTTTCTCTTTACCTCTGTGATTTTCCGGGAGAAGCTAATACCCAGGTTTTCTTTGCTTCCTTCTACTTCTCTTTAAATATGATTATGTAACAAAGACCTAATTAATTTCTGCTGCAATTTTCTTAATTACATTCTTTTACTTTTGTGATTATTGAAATTTGTCGTTGTTATTCTTTGTCCTTGTTGCCATTGTTATTGATGTTGTTGTCGTGATTATCATTTTTGTTATTGTTATCAGTTTCCACGATTGAGGTTGTAACTAGGTTTAGGGTTTGGCCTTCCAATGGGGCCAAACCCTAAATAGGGGTCAATTTGCAAAATATATAATTAATAAGGACCAAACTGTAAATATGTTATAAAAAGGACTGGATTGTAAATATGTTATTTAAAGGGTTCAATTTGCAAGTATGTAATTAACAGGGGCATAGTTACAAAGAATAAAAAATAATAAAAAAGGTTTTTTTTTGTGATTCTGTTTTTATATATATATGTGTTTTGGGGTTTGGTCTTCCAACGGGGCCAAACCCTAAATAAGGATTTATTTGTAATTTATCTTTTTTTTTGTTTTATATAAATCATTATAAATAAATAGGATATTAATGAGGGATTTAAAAGTAAAGTAGAAAGTTTCTGAACTTTGTTTCCTCATTTAAGTATTTTTTTTTAAGAAATAAATTATTAACTTAGGAAGTAATTCTCCTTTTCAGTTTGTGTTTCTGTTTTATTAAAAGAAGATAAGATAATAATAAATACAATAAAAATGTTTTTTTTTAATAATTTTTATTAGTTCTTTTTCTTATTATTTTAAAAATCTGATAAAGGGAATTATTTTCTTCAAAAGGCAAACAATTTTTATAAACAATTAATGGGTACCATTTTTCAAATGGGCGCGTAAGGGTGTTAATCCTTCTTTGTGCGTAACCAACTCCCGAACCCGAATCTGGTCCAAAGACCTTTCTTTTTTTAAATTCGAAAATATTCAAAAATTAGGTTTTCCAATGTTTCCTATAAAAATAAAATATTGGTGGCGGCTCTATTTTAAATTTTTAAAAGGTGGTTGTCACACTCCTCATGTCCTGCAATTCTTGGACAGTTTGTACATGGAGAAGGACATGTAAGTAACATTCTCTATTTTCTACTATTGTCTGTGAATTTTGTCTCTACAAAATTTGTAATTTATGTAATATGTGTTTTAATTTGTTGGTGTCTCTGGTTCTTTCAGGGATGACGTTGTGACTAAGACAGCAATTGGTGTGCTTGGAGATTTAGCTGATACTCTGGGTAGTAATGCTGGCCCCTTGATTCAGCAATCTGTGTCTAGCAAAGACTTCCTCAAAGAGTGTCTATCATCAGATGATCATTTGATCAAGGAATCTGCCGAATGGGCCAAGTTGGCTATCAGCTGAGCAATTTCATTTTGAGGCTATTGCTATTTCATTGGTCCTAGTTCCTGCATACATCTGCATTGTTGCGTGGGGGTCTCATCTGCATACCATGAGTCAGGTCATCACCATTTTTGGGCACAGGTTTTTCAGTCCTTTGGCTGTCTGCATTTCATGTCAGCAATATGGAGTCTGCTTTTTCATTTTATTTTATTTTTAAATTTATTGTTCTGCATTGCTATGGAGGAAGTAGGTGGGTGATGACCAATCTTCCTGCTAACTTGGCAGAAAAGATGTGGTTTTTTCATACAGAAGGAGGAGAAACAGGGTTAAATGGGGGAGGAAAGCAGAAAAGGAGATATCCCCATGATATCTGCCAATACCGTCTCTATTGAGCTTGCATGAGTTATTATTTGAATGTTTGGAGTCTATGGTTGGTCCACATATTACATTATGTCCTTTTTTTTTCTCTTTTACTATTGGCTGTAGAGTGAAACAATCATCTTAGTCCATCCATGTGTTTTGAACACAGGTAATGCAACATATTTTAGTCGTTCCTTCAAATCGCTCAAACAATTGTGTTTCCCCTATCAATTTTTTCAAGTTAATTTTGTATGAATTTGTGTTTCACGGGACGTATTATGATAGTCCGGTGTCAGCATGTGGGCGCTTTTTCTTTTTGTTAAGGTAGTCCTTTTGTGGTGTAGTGATTATAATTTGTAGGGGTGTTGGGATGTCTTTACTGTTAGAGCAGCTCTAAGAACCATGTTTTGGTTCTTATTGGGCCCAAAAATTTAAGAATTTTCACTCATTTTCACTCCAATGCAAGAACTATACTTATGTTCTTAACTTAAGTGAGTCTCAGAATTGACCCCACTATTTATACTTCTATATATTTTTATTTTTTCTCAACTTAAATAATAATTTGTGCATATATATATATATATATATATATTCAACATATTTAATTTATTTTAATTTTTTTAACGGTTACAAATTGTTCCTTGTTATCCCACCCATTTTATATTCAAAGTTTTTTTTTTTTTTTAATATCTTATCACCATTTTATCTCATTCAAATGGTAACCTTCTCCCATTTTTAATATTTTTTTTTAATTTTTTAATTTTTAAAACCCACCCCATTTCCCATTTTTAGAACTTTGCTGTGTCTCCATATCACCCCTGTTCTGGACTGGGCCGAGGCCCAATCCGAAGAGTCATCCTCCAGCCCATTACCAACGTCGGTTCCCACCGCCATGCCACGAGACCGACTCGACGTGGCCGATCCAACGGTCCTCGGCATTCCGCCCATCCCATCACAGGTCGGTAAAACGATCTGACGGCATCCCGAGCGCCACATGGGAACCGCCCTCACCGACCTTAACTCCTATAAAAGGAGAATCACTTCAAACGATTGAGGTATTATTCGATTCATCACCTCTTCACTTACCTCTTACACGCACTGACTTGAGCGTTGGAGTGTTTGCAGGTACACCACCACCACGCGCCGTCGTCATCCGACCTGACGCCGCCGTACCGCTTCTCTCCAGTCATCCTTAGGAGTTCTGTCCAGAACAACCCCTATTTGCAACGGTCTCGCATTTCCACCCCATTCTCCCACCCCAACGGCCCTATCCCTCCCCCACTCCTCTCTCTCCAGATCCCAAATTTGCCTCTCCCTCATTCCTCTCCTGGTGGCAGCAACGGTCAAAGCGACAACAACGAGATGCAAGTGGCTGTTCTTGTGGTTTTTTTTTCTTCTTTTTTTCTGTTCTTGTTCTGTATTTTCTTTTTGATCTTTCTGTATCCCCTCACCTTTCTAGTTCTTGTGTGTTATGGACCGGTCCCGAGCCGAGTCCTAGTACGCTCGCCGACCTGGTGCAGATCAGCTCGGTTCCTGCTTACCCGAGCTCGACGAATTGCCACCGACCTGAGACCCGCCAGACCCGACTTCCGGTACAATTTTCCCGATGATAACGTCGAGCTGGGGACTTGGCCGACACAGGAGCGGAATATCAGGAAGAGATCAGCTAATTCCCGAATTGACGGAGGGATTACCGCGCGCAGAGGTTTCCTTCTTTCCACGCAACTCGCTATATAAAGGGGGCTAGACCCCCCAGGTTTGGGGGCTCTCTCTCTCTCTCTGGGTACACTCTCTCCAAACCCTAAAAAGCCCTATCTAACTTAGGCATCGGAGTGCCTTTTGCAGGTACCCCACCCGCCGGTTTGAAGGAGGAAGGACGTCACGCCCAAAGGAGGAGTACTCACCACAAAGCTCGCCACCTAGCTACCACTTGAAGAGCAGTGACTGAACTCGTCGAGGAGCTTGCACCATTTCGTGAACTCGTCGAGGACCTTGTACCATTTCGTGCATTAACATTGGCGCCCACCGTGGGGCCCGGTAAAACTAGCCTGGGCCTCAAGGATACTGTAACGACCCGTTTCCGGACCGCTACCGAGCTCAACATACCGAGCTCGAGTTACCGAGCTCAACACACCGAGCTCAACTAAACCTGTATGCGATGCGTTTTAAAACAATACTCTTGTGCCTTTTAAAAAGTACGATCTATTTTATTTTATTTTATTTATAAAACCCGCTCGTGCACATCAGAGTAATTACAGCTTTTCGAAAACATGGTGCAACTAAGACACAAGACATAAATTCTAGTAAAACAAACATGCAGGATATACATATATACCACTCGAAATAATAATGTATACAAAATACAGAGTAGCAAAATAAAGAAAATACACCTAAGGTATGACGACTTCGAAAGAGCAATCATACCCTGGG
Organism: Calophaca sinica; assembly: GCA_037113605.1. Lineage (NCBI taxonomy): Eukaryota > Viridiplantae > Streptophyta > Magnoliopsida > Fabales > Fabaceae > Calophaca > Calophaca sinica. The sequence continues at coordinate 73,954,063 of CM073734.1, forward strand.
GGTACTTCCGGCAGAAACCCACGCAGGGGGCTGCTCCAAAAGTAAAACCACCAGTCTACCCTGAAACGACAAAACATAACCGGCCCAACTGGTCACAATCACTGCACACAAAACATAGATAAAACAAATCACGACAGGTAGAGGTCGTCGCTCGGGTCCTCGTCGAGCTCCTCCTCGGCATCATCTGCTGTCGAGTTCCCTGCACCCTCGACATTGCCTGGGTAACCGTCATGGATTGAAGGTACCACGGGAAAGGGTCAACTTCTCAACAATACAAGATAAGCACGACATAAAGAGATAAGCAAACAGCAAAGTATAACATTCACCAACGTGACTCGACCATCTCACTCTAACTCGACACAACTCGCAATCCATTTTCTCTCGACTCGACAATTTTTCCGGAATGAACACGCCGTACCGTATGTCGGAAGGTCCAGAAGCCTTGGGATCTTCGCTCTCCCTAGGGCAATCGACTCGGGTCCCATAGCGTGGCGATGTCTAGTCAATCTCCGTAAACAAAGGGACCTAGCACCCTTAGTTATCAGGTCACGGCTCAAAAACGTCATATGACTCGCCTAGCTCTCTCACTCGATGAACAATTCGCCGCATACGATATTCAAAGAGTTATACACAAGATATTCAACCGCATGTCAAATAAAAAGAGCAAGCTCGACATGAAGAAACGCAATTCAACATGCAATACACAATTCACAACATATATTCAATCACATATTAAATACATGCAAAAACCCAATCATATCACAACATTTCATGCTCGACACAGATCAAGGAATCCATACATAATAACATATAAAATAAGGTCTTAATAATGTCTAAAAGTTGCCCTTACCGAACTCCAAGGTAACGCTGCTCGACAATGACCTCGACACGGCTGTCTTCAAACGACCTCGACAACGACTTCTCTTACTCGATCTCGACACGTACGCTTCTCAGTCGACCTCGACACGTACAACTCTCGATCTGGATCCCACTGTTCCCACGTCCTCGGGTTCGCTCTCCCGTACACCTCGATTCGGAAATCACACGATCTCGGGAATCAGACTTCCTAAAACAAGCACAACTCAGTTCGATCTATGGGTTCTAATAACACTTAGCTCTCATCCCAAGCTTAACCACAACCCAGTAAATATTAAAACTCAAGAACTTAAATATATTTTTCCTCTAACACAAGGTTAGGGTTTTCGATCAAAAGTTCATGAAAAAGGTTATCTGATGCTACAACAGATAAGTCGACAACAACAACAACCAGAAGCAACAAACGACAACTAAAACAAGAAATCGAAACAACCAAAAAGGAAGGGTTTTTGGGCACTGCCTACTGCAGAAAACAGAGGAAGAAATTTGTTTTACAAGCCCAAATAATCGGTTAGAAAGGTAGGTAATATCATGAAGAAGAAAACCCATCAGTTTGACATGATTTGGAAGCATAAAAATAGCTAAAATGGAAGGAAGAAGTAGCGCTAAACAGTAGCATGAATGAAGAGAATCTGTTTTTCATACCTCAAATGGTGGTCGAGAAGGTGAGATATGTCGAGAAGATGATGATGAACAAGATTGATGAAGAAAGTTTATGCAGAAGCTCGATGGAACTCAATGTTCTTCGATGGAAGTTTTGGAGAGAACGAAAAAAAGAAACTCAGAGAAGGAAGGAAGAAGAAAGAAGAAAAGAGAAAGTGAATGTTTGAGGGAACCGATCGTGGTATACAGCTGGTGAGGGAAGGGCGTTATCGTAACTCCAGTTATGAGATGCCAATCCCATCAGTCAATCTACCCATCTAATCGCTACTCTCTCATGATTACCCTCTACTCTATAGGTTACAGATCTAGACACAGCGACGAGACTGCAAGCCGACAATATAAATATTACAAACAATAGTCATCATAACGCTGAATAACGTTCATAAGGATACGAGTGTTATCATCTCAACACGATGTCGACTAGGGTGCTCGTGCAAGCGCACAAGGCTCTAACACGAGTTCGTGCACGCGGCCTCCTCAGTTCGACATGCGACCTCCTCAGCTCGGTACGCGACCTCATCAACTCGACACGCGACCTCAGCTCAGCAACTAGTGCACGCGGTCTCCTCAGCTCGGCAAATGACCTCGGGACGCGATCTTGGCACGGGATCTCGACACAAGGTCTTGGTACGAGGTCTCGACACGAGATCTCGACGCGAGGTCTCGATCCGACGTCCTAATACGAGGTCGATCTCGTCCTCAGGTGTTACAGATACCACGCGAGCAGGATGGTATCAACCTAAAGATCAGAACTTGGAGCACCTCGGTAGAAAAGCGGTCAAAGCGGATCGGCCTTTGCGGCTATTGACGAGCAACTTTGGAAGGCAAAACAGGAGCACACCGAACACGGGACCTTCGTGGTCAACATATCATCCGATCTCGAAAGGAAGCAGGCAAACGGCAAGGGATCGAAAATAACTTATGGCCTCAACGTTCAGACTCCAGACGAACGTGTTTCTAATCAGAGATCAAGATAAAAATCAAATCTTTGGATACCCTAAGAACCAGGAGTGCGGGTCAGCCACACAAATCTCGGACGAGATCAAAATCAAATCGTGGGGTATCCTAAAAATAAGGAACGCAGGTCAGCCACAAATCTTGGAAGAAATCAAGATACGCCTGACAAAGCTCAACCGCTCAGCTTGGTCAACCTCATCTCAACGACCGAGTTGACCTCAACTCAGAGTCGCATGACATGTTATTTGAAGAAGCTCAAGTCAACCACATTGCTGGCCCCATCAACTCGGATGACCACAGATACGTCCCTCAAAACCAGACAACCAACAGGTGGATACCCAGTCCGGTACTCGGGCGTCCTACCAGGCCTCCCTCAACAATTTCAATATTCAGACGGCTTTCAACTCGGCTACGTCACTGACCTCGATTACTTGATGACCTCAACATTGCCGTTTGGACAGCCAAATCAACTACTCTCACAGGGAAGTACAAAACTCGACTACGAGCACTTTACTCAGCATAAAAATTAATGCTAACTTTATTACATCAAGTTGTTGCAAATTGTCTATACTTTGACAGGAACAGTGCCCCAAAACCAAAGGTCGAGCCCGCCACGGAGCTCGGCACCCAGCGTCGGAAGGACCTCGACCTCGACACGACCCCCGTGGTCCCCTAAACCCAAGTCAGCATAAAGGCTTGGTGGGCTCACTCGCAGCTCGACCCCCGTGGTCCCCTAAACCCAAGTCAGCATAAAGGCTTGGTGGGCTCACTCGCAGCTCGACCCCCGTGGTCCTAAACCCAAGTCAGCATAAAGGCTTGGTGGGCTCACTCGCAGCTCGACCCCCGTGGTCCCCTAAACCCAAGTCAGCATAAAGGCTTGGTGGGCTCACTCGCAGCTCGACCCCCGTTGTAACGACCCGTTTCCGGACCGCTACCGAGCTCAACATACCGAGCTCGAGTTACCGAGCTCAACACACCGAGCTCAAGAAACCCTGTATGCGATGTGTTTTTAAAATGATACTCTTGTGCCCCTTTTTAGGAAAGTACGGTCTACATATTATTTTTAAAACCAGCTCGTGCACATCAGAGTATTTACAGCTTTTTGAAACATGGTGCAACTAAGACACAAGACATAAATTCTAATAAAACACGCAGGTAACAAGTACATGCTCATATATATACAAGATATAAAAAGTGCATACAAAAGACATAGTAATAATGTACAAAGAAAATACACCTAAGGTATGACGACTTCAAAAGAGCAATCATACCCTGGGGGTACTTAAGCGAACACCCACGGAGAATTTGCTCCAAAGTAAAACCTTGATCTACCCTGTGCTCAAAATAACAAAACATCACCCATCCCAACTGGTCACAGCCACTGTACTCAAAAGTCATATAACAGCTACCCCAAGAAACATAATATAAACAAAGCCAATCACGACAAATAGAGGTCGTCGCCCTGATCCTCGTCGACGTCCTCCTCGCCATCATCTGCTGCCGAGTTCCCTGCACCCTCGACATCGCCTGGGTAACCGTCATGGATTGAAGGCACCACGGGAAAGGGTCAACTTCTCAACAAATCAAGATAATCCAGGCATAAAGAAATAAGTAAACAACATAGTATAACATTCACCAAACGTAACTCGACCATCTCACTCTAGACTCGACTCTTATTCCGGAATATCGCCAGCAGGTCCATCCCCAAACTGACGAAATAGGTAAGCGGCAGGTCCAACCCCAAACCGATACCATGCATTAATCAGCAGGTCCAACCCCAAACTGATAATGCGACGCCTAGTCAATCTCCCGTAAACAAAAGGGGACCTAGCACCCTAGTTATCCGGGTCACGGCTCAAAAACATCATACGACTCGCCTAGCTCTCTCACTCGATGATTAGCTCGCCGCAGTCAAGGAGTGGCACATAAATTACTTGATCACATATCAAATAAAGAGCATGCTTAACATGAAGAAAACACAATTCAATCATTTAAGCAATAAAACAATTTGCATGAAGAAAACGCAATTCAACAGGCAATACACAATTCACAACATATAAAATAAAGCCTTAATAATGTCTAAGAGTTGCCCTTCATCGAACTCCAAGCTAACGCTTCTCGACAACGACCTCAACACTACTGTCTTCCAACGAGCTCGACAACGACTTCTCTCACTCGATCTCGACACGTCTGACTCTTAGTCGACCTCGGTTTCGTGTTCTCGTACACCACGATCTCCTTGCAAAGACGATCTCTGAAATCACTGCGCCTAATCTGAGTACAACTCAGTTCGATCTATAGGTTCTAATAACACTTAGCTCTCATATCCCATTCTTAACCACAACCCAAGTAAACATTAAAACTTAAGAACTTAAACCAATACAACCTGAACTCAAACATTACAAAATAACTCCTTTTTTCTAAAATTTATTAAAAACTTCTTTCAACCATCATCAGACAAAGCCATTTTTTTTTCCAAGTACTAATTCAAGCTTAAAATCAAATAATACCTTAAGCACAACTTAATCAAAATCTAAGTTTATGTTTCTTAAAAATATTTTCATCATGGTCCAGCAACTAAAATAGACCATAACCAATTTTGTTAACATTTAAAACTCAAAAAGAAATCGATTTCATAATCCCTCAAAAATCCATTTTTGCACAAAAACTAATCTAACACCAACTAAAACAAAAAAATCAAACAAACCAAATAGAGAGGGTTTTGGCGCTACGTACTTGCAGAAAACAGAGGAAACAATTTGTTTTTCAAGCTTAAATAAATGGTTAAAAAGATAGGTAATGTTATGAAGAAGAAAACTTATCAATATGACCTGATTTGGAAGCATAGAATTAGCTAAAATGGAAGGAAGAGGTAGAGCTAAACAGTAGCATAAAGAAGAGAAAATTCTGTTTTTCCATACCTCTACAGATGGTCGAGATGGTGATACAGGTCGAGAAGGTGATAAGAAACAAGGTTGATGATGAAAGTTTATGCAGAAGCTCACTGAACTCAAGGTTCTTTGATGGAGGTTTGAAGAAAATGAGGAAACTTGGAGAAGAAGAAAGAAAGAAATAGAAAGTGAGGATTTGAGGCGGCTGATCGTGATATTTATGTAGGTGGAAGAAACTAATCATGATGCTTATCTACAGCTGGTGAAAAAGAAAAAGTTTGGTCTTATCTCACTTAAATATCTCTTAAACAAAAGTTAATTACAAGAAAACCATTTTAAAAGAATTTATCTTTTATAAAACCACAATTTAAGCGACACCTGGATTTTAAAGTAAGATATTAATCTAACAACAAGTCTAACCCATCCATCTGTTCCCTCTCATAATCACAGCAAAATATACTACTTAACACTAAATAATATTCGTAAGAATACGAGTGTGATCATCTCGACACGATGTCGACCAAAATGCTTGTGCAAGCGCACAAGGCTCTAACACGGTTCGTGTACGCGGCCTCCTCAGTTCGACATATGACCTCGGCACACGATCTTGGCACGGGATCTCGTCACGAGGTCTTGGTACGAGGTCTCGACACGAGATCTCGACGCGAGGTCACGATACAACGTCCTAATACGAGGTCGATCTCGTCCTCAGGTGTTACACCCGTGGTCCCCTAAACCCAAGTCAGCATAAAGGCTTGGTGGGCTCACTCGCAGCTCGACCCCCGTGGTCCTCGCAGCTCGACCCCCGTGGTCCCCTAAACCCAAGTCAGCATAAAGGCTTGGTGGGCTCACTCGCAGCTCGACCCCCGTGGTCCTAAACCCAAGTCAGCATAAAGGCTTGGTGAGCTCACTCGCAGCTCGACCCCTGCGGTTCTAGAGATTCCAGGTCAGCATAGAGGCCTGGCTCAAAAGCAGCTCGGAAGGTCGCAGTCGGCCTAAACATCCCCTGTGGTTTCGATGACACCAGGTCGGCATAAAGGCCTACATGCTCTAAAGTAGCTCGGCTAAGGTCGCCTGTCGAGCTAAACAAGACCATTGTGGTTTCAAAGACACCATGTCAGCATAAAGACGTGTCGAGCTCAAACACAGCGCGACAAAGACTAACCCCTGCGGTTCCAAAGATTTCAGGTCAGCAAAGAGGCCTGGCGAGCTCTAAAGCAGCTCGGAAGGTGATAACTCGACCTAAAGAAACACCTCTGTGGTCTAGATCATCATGTCAGCTCGAAGACCTGTCGAGCTCTACCGCTGCTCCACTTAAGCTACCTCACAAAGCATAAAAGAAAGAAAATACAAACTACTCAAGGGTATCCCCTTGGACTCCTGTTAGGCCACCATCGGCAATAATTCTCTATGTTCGCAGCAACCGGTTTCTCCCTTGCTTCATCGGGATCACCCTGGTTGGTCTTTTCGGCTTCATCCTCCTCCTCCACAATCTTGCCATCCTTCGCAGTCTTGGTGAAGTCAAGCTACGAGATATCCAAATCGGGGCAACCACCGATTTGGGCAAAGGCATTATCAAAGGCCTCCTTGAACTGTAGAGCACAAAAACTCTTATACTCCTCCGCGACAGCTTGGCCGAGGATTTCTCCTTCTCAATCGCAAGGTCGAAAGCCAAGAGATCTCTCATTTTGCAACTCTTTTTGGTCCTCCAAGTGCCTCATGTAGCTCTCACAAGTTCGGTTACAACTTGCTCGGCCACAGCGAGCCCAGATCGAATAAGCTCGACCATGACCGACCATCCTGGAGGAAAAACGAGGATGCTGGAATAAGTGCAGCCGCGACGCAGTTAAACAATCGGGGGCTTATGTCCCCTTGTAAAGACAGGAAATAAGGTTAATGCATGACACATGTAGCATATGAACCAAGGAAGACTACGCGATCAGTCGAGGTCCAGTACCTCTCACCAGCTCAGACCTCAGAAATCAGACCCCATAGGTCATCTCAGACACTTAGACATCATGCCTCGCAGATCAGATCATCTGACCAGTCATTATATTGACATTTGAAACCCATGTAATCGATCGTGGCACTTAGATGGGTCCAACCCGACCTACTACTCTCGACAAAGTTGCTCGGCCACTCGGCAAGCAAGTCTCGGAGACTTATGGTTCAAAATCAACAACGGATCACTCCCCATTCAATAGCCCTCAGTCATAGGGTCAAAAAAGAACAAATAATACAGACTTAACTTTTCAAGTTAACAAGTCTAGGGGGGCTTGTGTTACGGGCCGACCTCCGAGCTGGGCTCCTAACTGGATCACCGAGCTGAGCCGAACCAATCCGAGCCCTACATTTACGAAACTGGATATAGTTCTAGCGGTTCAGGCCGCATCAGATGATCGACGGCGGGAAGAGGAACGGTTGAGCAGACGTCCCATCTGAGTCCCATCACGCGTGGCGAGCCGAGAGAAGGTGCAGCACGTGGAGCGTGACCCCTCAGACAAACAAGCTTCTGGGACACACCCCCGACCTTGGTGACTCGACTCGGATACCGACCCAAGGACATTGGATAGACCCTCCGCCCTTTCGTGCGAAGAGTCTAGGGGGCTTGTGTTATGGACCGGTCCCGAGCCGAGTCCTAGTACGCTCGCCGACCTGGTGCGGATCAGCTCGGTTCCTGCTTGCCCGAGACGCTCGCCGACCTGGTGCAGATCAGCTCGGTTCCTGCTTACCCGAGCTCGACGAATTGCCACCGACCTGAGACCCGCCAGGACCGACTTAGGTACAATTTTCCGATGATAACGTCGAGTGAGGGCGTGGCCGACACAGAGCGGAATATCGGGAAGAGATCGGCTAATTCCGGTGTGGAGGGATTACCGTGCGCAGAGGTTTCCTTCTTTCCACGCAACTCGCTATATAAAGGGGGCTAGACCCCCCAGGTTTGGGGGCTCTCTCTCTCTCTCTCTGGGTACACTCTCTCCAAACCCTAAAAAGCCCTATCTAACTTAGGCATCGGAGTGCCTTTTGCAGGTACCCCACCCGCCGGTCTGAAGGAGGAAGGACGTCACGCCCAAAGGAGGAGTACTCACCACAAAGCTAGCCACCTAGCTACCACGCTGAAGAACGGCGGTACGAACTCGTCGAGGAGCTTGCACCATTTCGTGAACTCGTCGAGGACCTTGCACCATTTCGTGCATTAACATTGTGGCTTATTGTTTTTTCGGATTCAGATTTTTATTTTTATGTATTTTATTTCTGATATATTGTTGGGTCTCATCTTTGAGTTTGAGCACTCGTTATCCTTCTCTTTTATTGTAGTTATTTTTCTCTTGTTTTTCTCTCAGCATTTGGAAGGAGCACTCGTTATCCTTCTCTTTCATTGTAGTTATTTTTCTCTCGTTTTTCTCTAAGCATTTGGAAATCCCTTCCGTTGTTTTTTTTCCACTTTTTTTTTTGCTGTTGTTAGAGTTCTTCGGTGTTCTTGTGGTGGAACTGTTCTACAGCGTGGCATCCATGCAAGAGACCTCCAATGCGGCCCAAAAATAAGATCCGTTCTTACATGTTCTTGTGGGTGAAGAATTGGGCGTTAGGGATGCTCTTAAGGTAGTCCTTTTGTGGTCAGAGGCTTTTGATGTGGTCGTTTAGGTGGTAGATGATTAGTGTGGTCGTTTAGGTGGTAGATGATTAATGAGAGTTGTCGGATGACCATACGTTACACAAGGAATGTTAGCTGCTGCTGCTTTTATTCGTTTTTCAATCGTTTCACAGTTATTAAATATAACGAGACGCAATTTGTTGATAAGGAAGTTTTAATGAGAGTAGTTTTTTATTTGTTGCTTAGTTTGCTTTTATTTTGTCCTTGTTTCCTGTCGTTTCTTTGCAAGTGCTTTTCTCGTGTACAAAAATTCTTGAAACATTGAATTTCTTGCAACTTTGGATAAGAATAATAATAAGAGTTGCGTTAAACGAACACCGGTTTTCCAAACACCGTATTCAGACACCGTATACACACACACACACAAAGGCCGAGCTTCGTAGCGTGTGCCGAGAAGAAAAAAAAATAAAAAAAGCAAAAAAGTATCAAGTTACGATGTCGGACACCATTTTTTGGTGTCCCGAAATCATTTCTGTAATAATAACTACTAGTACTTTGCCCCGTGCATTAGTTATCCTGGAATCATATTTAAATGATAGTTATATGGAAATCAAATTAAAAAGAGGAGTTATATGAGAGTCACATTAAAAAAAAGGTTATATAGGAATGTGTATTAAGCGTAAAATACTAAACAATAGAAACATAAATAGAAAGACTATTTGAAGTTCATTACACCTCCCTGTGATTTGGATTTGAGAAAGTCCCCCATTTCAACCTCCAAAACGTACAAACATATAAAAAGGATCAATAATAGTGGAAAAGCACTTATAAACTTAAATGCCAAAAATGTAAAGATTAAAGAACAATTTCTTTTATTTCTACATGATAATGTACCTTCAAAATCAAAGAGCAATCTTTAAATGTTCTCGTTTAGCAAACATATACTTAGAGCTCGACAGGTCTTCGAGCTGACTTGATGATTTAGACCAGAGGTGTTTCTGAGGTCGAGTTGTGACCGAAATCGGGCTTGATTTAGAGCTCGCCAGGTCTTGGTCTGGCCTGGAATGATTAGGGGAACCAAGTTTCGACCTTCTTTGTGGCAAGGTTCCATTTGCAGGTGAGCTCACAAGGAGCGTCACTTTTTTGAGCTTGTGGAGAACTGGTCTTCGTCGGTGGGCTCACGGAGAGCTTTACCTCCGCAAACTCGTGGCGAGTTAATCTTTGTTGGGCTTCATCTCTAGGAGAAAAAAGGGCTTCAGTGCTCCCCAATTTTAGAAGGGTTTCGATGATGCCCTGGCCCCAGCAAAAGTGATCGCTCCCGATCATGTTATTGAAAGCCAAGAGGGTGCCCTTGCGTAAGTTATGCCTTTTTGCTTTTTGTTTTTCTTTAGTTCCGATCTTGTAATTGCTCATCCGATAACCACCTCTTACAATTCCTTTTCCTATGAATGAAATTTGACTAAGTGATGATGTCTTACTTTACTTTCTTTCCACGCTTTGCTGTAGTCCTCGGGTGGCTTCCCCCCGAAAGATTTGTTTCAAATTGAAAGTTTGGAACATTAGTCCCTCGTAACTACATTAGTCGAGTGCTTGTCTAATCCGAGCATCGTTTTGAGCTGTTAGGTCTCTGATGATTGGAGCTGGTTAGGTTTTTCTTTAGGTCGAGTTATCACTTTCCGAGCTGCTTTAGAGCTCGCTAGGCCTCTATGCTGACCTGAAATCTTTGGAACCGCAGGGTAGTCTTTGTCGCGCTGTGTTTGAGCTCGGCACGTCTTTATGCTGACATGGTTTCTGAAACAACAATGGTCTTGTTTAGCTCGACAGACGACCTTAGCCGAGCTGCTTTTGAGCCAGGCCTCTATGTTGACCTGAAATCTTTGGAACCGCAGGGGTCGAGCTGCGAGCAAGCTCACCAACCTTTATGCTGACTTGGGGTCTTCGGGACCACGGGGGTCGAGCTGCGAGTGAGCTCACCAAGCCTCTATGCTGACTTGGGGTCTTCGGGACCACGAAGGTCGAGCTGCGAGTGAGCTCACCAAGCCTCTATGCTGACTTGGGTTTAGGACCACAGGGGTCGAGCTGAAAATGAGCCCACCAAGCCTCTGCTGACTTGGGTTTAGGACCACCGGGGTCGAGCTTTGGGGTCTTCGGAACCACAGGGGTTGCGTAGGTCGACTGGCGACCTTTCGATCTGCTTTAGAGCTCGCCAGGCCTCTATGCTGACCTGGAGTTTTTGAACAGACGGGGGTCGTGTCGAGGTCGAGCTTCTTTCGACCCTGGGTGCCGAGCTCCGTGGCGGGATCGTCCTTTGGTTTTGGGGCACTGTTCCTGTCAAAGTATAGACAACTTGCAACAACTTGATGTGATAAAGTTAGCATTAATTTTTATGCTGAGTAAAGTGCTCGTAGTCGAGCTTTATACTTCCCTGTGAGAGTAGTTGATTTGGCTGTCCAAACGGCAAGGTTGAGGTCATCAAGTAATCGAGGTCAGTGACGTAGCCCAGTTGAAAGCCGTCTGAATATTGAAATTGTTGAGGTGGGCCTGGTAGGATGCCCGAGTACTGGACTGGGTATCCACCTGTTGGTTGTCTTGCTCGAAAGTTTGGGCAGACATGAATAAAGCGAGAAGACCTTATACAATGCTCCAGATAATAAAGAATAAAGTGACACGAATCGTTGATGGCTCATTGTTAAGGATGAGCTGCTGGAAGAAACATGGAAAAATAGTAGAGGTCATCTGACTATCTGAGTTGAGGTCGGTCGAATATCTGAATGGTTGAGGTCAGCTCGGTAGTTGGGATGAGGTTGACCAAGTTGATTGGTTGGGCTTTGCCAAGCATATCTTGATCTCTTCCTCGACAGAACTCTTGGTGTTGATCTCCTCGACATCACTCTTGGTGTTGATCTCCTCGTTGAAGTTCTCGACAGAACTCTTGGTGTTGATCTCGACAGAAAACTCTTGGTGTTGATCTCCTCGTTGAAGTTCTCGACAGAACTCTTGGTGTTGATCTCCTCGAACTCTTGGTGTTGATCTCCTCGACAGAACTTTTGGTGTTGAAGTTGTCGACAGAACTCTTGGTGTCTTGGTGTTGAAGTTCTCGACAGAACTCTTGGTGTTGAAGTTCTGTCGAGATCAACACCAAGAGTTCTATCGAGAATTTCAACACCAAAAGTTATGTCGAGATCAACACCGGGTGTTCTGTCGAGATCGACACCAAGAGTTCTGTCGAGAACTTCAATACCAAGAGTTCTGTCGATTGTGTATATTCCATTAGCTGTCAAATAATCAGCATTCATTTGGCATTAAGTGAGCGAGATCCTCTCCTCATAATCATCAACAATCACCAATTGATGATGTCCCATTTTGTATCTATAAATACCTGTATCATACTTCAATGGAATAATATCGAGTTATACACTTTACATCCAGGTTGTTCTGTCGAGGACTTCAACACCAAGAGTTCTGCCGAGAACTTCAACACCAACAGTTCTGTCGTTTTGTATAATCTTTTGCTGAACAAAATTAAGTTCGTTAAATAAATGAACTGAACTTGAGCTAAGCATAGCTCGACTCGTTTGGTTGATGAGCTAGCTCGTTTGGTTCCAAGTCGAAGTTTTCTTCCCAATTGTCGAATCATCTTTTTTTTATATTCGACGTCACCTTGTATTCCTCATTGAACAGAGGCAAGTCAACGCCTGTTAATATTGTTCCTAATGTCTTTGAGGACCAACATTTTCACACATTTGTCGAATCTTTTGTCGAACTCCAACTCTAGTGTTAAAGGATGGAGGACTAGCGTAAATGACTTACAAAATGATCTTCTCGTTTTGTAGAATCTTTTGCTGACCTTGAGCTGAAAATTAAGCTCGTTAAATAAATGAACTGAACCTGAGCTAAGCATAGCTCGACTCGTTTGGTTCATGAGGTAGCTCGTTTGGTTCCAAGTCGAAGCTTTCTTCCCAATTAAATGAACTAAACTTGAGCTAAGCATAGAGGACCAACATTTTCACACATTTGTCGAATCTTTTGTCGAACTCTAACTCTAGTGTTAAAGGATGGAGGACTAACTGTCGACAACTTACAAAATGATGTAGAATGACAACTTACAAAATGATCTTCTCGTTTTATAGAATCTTTTGCTGAACTTGAGCTGAAAATTAAGCTCGTTAAATAAATGAACTGAACTTGAGCTAAGCATAGCTCGACTCGTTTGGTTCATGAGGTAGCTCGTTTGGTTCCAAGTCGAAGCTTTCTTCCCAATTAAATGAACTTGAGCTAAGCATAGCTCGACTCGTTTGGTTCATGAGCTAGCTCGTTTGAGCTAGCTCGTTTGGTTCCAAGTCGAAGTTTTCTTCGTTAAATAAATGAACTGAACTTGAGCTAAGCATAGCTCGACTCGTTTGGTTGATGAGGTAGCTCGTTTGGTTCCAAGATTGACTTATATTTATTATTGTTAAAGATTTTGTAAGGTTAATAAATACTATAACCTGTGTTGGTAAGGAAGACATTAATGAAGACGTGGAAAAACAAATATTAATTGAATCCCAATAAAATGATACAATTCAAGCCAATTCTAATGTCTGATACATAATTCAAAAGAGTTTCTGGTTGGTAGAAAGAATGAAACTTTTAGCCTTTCAACCATGGGATCCTCCAATGAACAGTCATCAGTTGTGCAGACACGACTTATAACAACCACACGATAACTACTACACCAACATAAAGTAAACGAATCCACAGTCATCCTTAGAAACACCAAGTTTGATAGCAGTCCCTTCTTTCAAGCCCCTTTTGCCATAGAACCTAACCCAATCACCAACCAGCTTGCAAACGAAAGAAGTGTCGGTGGTCCACTCAACCTTGCAGTCCCAGGTCTTTCCGTTCTCATCAACCAACTTGACAGCAGGATTTGTAGGGACAAATGCAAGTTGGCAGAAAGAAAGAGGCATAGTCTACATTCGGGTTGAGAATGCAAGATGTTAGTATAGCAAGTAGAAAAGCAGGAATATAATCGACAAAAAGTAAATAACATATCATAAAACAATGAATACCAAAAAACCAGAAGAAACATCAGACAGTGACAATGTCTTAAAAAGAGAATGATAGTGTTCTTGTTAATGCACGAAATGGTGCAAGGTCGTACCTTTGATCCTCTGCCTGGTAGTTGGGCGATGAGCTCCGCGGTGAGTATTCCTCCTCCGAGCGTGATGTCCTTCCTCCTTCAGACCGGCGGGTGGGGTACCTGCAAAAGGCACTCCGATGCCTAAGTTAGATATGGCTTTTTAGGGTGAGCGTAGAGCTCGCATCATGGAGATGAGTTTAGGGTTTAGAGAGAGTAGAGAGTATTGAGAGTGTGCAAACCTGGGGGTCCAGCCCCCTTTATATAGTGGAGCCACGCAGAAGGAGGATAACTATCGATCCGGAATCTGCGCGCGGTGACTCCTCCCTTACGCATCAAGGATCAGCTCATCATTGGGATATCTACCTTTGCCAAGTCCGTCACGTACCGGCTGCGTGATCCTCATTCTACGGAGTGACAACGGCCCCAAGCCTCGTCTCCAGGTGTATCCCTTCCGAGGGTCATGAGTCGTGTAACGACCCGTTTCCGGACCGCTACCGAGCTCAATATACCGAGCTCGAGTTACCGAGCTCAACACACCAAGCTCAACAAAGACCTATATGAGATGTGTTTTAAAAACGAAACTCTTGTGCCTTTTAAAAATACGATATATATATATATATATATATATATATATTTTTTATAAAACCAACTCGTGCAAATCAGAGTAATTACAGCTTTTCGAAACATGGTGCAACTAAGACACAAGACTTAAATTCTAATAAAATATACATGCATAACATACATATATATATCACTCGAAATAATAATGTATACAAAATACAGAGTAGCAAATGTGCAAAGAAAATACACCTAAGGTACGACGACTTCAAAAGAGCAATCATACCCTGGGGGTACTTAGCGGAACTCCCACGCAGGGGCTGCTCCAAAAGTAAGACCACCAGTCTACCTCAAACAATAAAACACATCGCCAAACCGGGTCACGACCTCGAACATAAAAGAAAACGAAATGCAGTCTTGAGAAAAACAAACATCCAACAAACAACAATCCACGATAGATAGAGGTCGTCACTCGGGTCCTCGTCGAGCTCCTCCTCGGCATCGTCTCTTTGTCGAGTTACCTGCGCCCTCGACATCGCCTGGGTAACCGTCATGGATTGAAGGCACCACGGGAAAGGGTCAACTTCTCGACAATTCAAGATAAGCTCGACATAAAGAAATAAGCAACACAATAATATATCTCAATCATCACACGTGACTCGACCATCTCACTCTAGACTCGACACAACTCTTATTCCGGAATATCGTCAGCAGGTCCATCCCCAAACTGACGTAATAGGTAAATGGCAGGTCCAACCCCAAACCGATACCATGCATTAATCAGCAGGTCCAACCCCAAACTGATAATGCGACGCCTAGCCAATCCACCATAAACAAAAAAGGGGACCTAGCACCCTCAGTTATCTGGGTCCGGCTCAAAAACGTCATACGACTCCCTAGCTCTCTCACTCGATGATTAGCTCGCCGCATGTCAAAGAGTAACACAACTTACTTGATCACATATCAAATAAAGAGAGCATGCTTAACATGAAGAAAACACAATTCGACATTTAAGCAATAAAACATTCTGCATGAAGAAACGCACTTCGACAGCAATACACCATTCACAACATATATTCAATCACATATCTAATACATGCAAAAACTCAATCATATCACGACATTCCAATCTCGACATCAATTAAGGAGTCCATACATAAATATAACAATAAAAATAAAGTCTTAGCGATATCAAGAAGTTGCCGCTACCGAACTCGAGTTAATCTTTGCTCGACAACGACTTCGACACAGCTGTCTTCAAATGAGCTCGACAACGACTTCTCTTACTCGATCTCGACACGGCTGTCTTCAACGAGCTCGACACGACTTCGACACGTACCGTCCTCAATCGACCTCAACACGTACGCTTCTCAGTCGACCTCGACACGTACAGTTCTCGATCTGGATCCCACTGCTTCCACGTCCTTGGATTCGCTCTCCCGTACACCTTGATTCGGAAATCACTCGATCTCGGGAATCAGACTTCCTAAAACAAACATAACTCAGATCGATCCATGGGTTCCAATACATCTAGGTCTCATCCCAAACTTAACCACAACCCAGAAAATATAATACTCAAGAACTGAATATATTTTTCCTCTAACACAAAGTTAGGGATTTCGATCAAAGTTCATGAAAAAGGTTATCTGATGCTTCAACAGATAGATCGACAACAACAATAACCAGAAGCAACGAATGAAAAACAAGAAATCGAAACGAACCAAAAATGGGGGTTTCTGGGCACTGCCGATTGCAGAAAAGCAGAGGAAGAAAATTTGTTTTACAAGCCCAATTAATCGGTTAGAAAGATAGGTAATATTGTGAAGAAAAAAACCCACCAGTTTGACATGATTTGGAAGCATAAAACTGGCTAAAAATGGAAGAAGAAATAGCGCTAAACAGTAGCACAGAGAAAAAGAAAAAATCTGTTCTTCATACCTCAATGGTGATGGTCGATCAGACGAGATATGTCGAGAAGATGATGATGAACAAGATTGATGAAGAAAGCTTGTGTAGAATCTCGATGGAACTCACGGTTTCGTCGATGGAAGTTTTTGAAGAAAACAACGAAACACAGAGCAGAAGGAAGGAAGAAGAAAGAAGAAAAGAGAAATGAGTGTTTGAGGGAAAACTGATCGTGAATACAGCTGGAAGGGCATAATCGTAACTCCAGCTATAAGATGCCAATCCCATCAATTATCTACCCGTTTAATCGTTCCTCTCATAATTACTCTCTACTACGGTCAGCGGTCTAAACACGCTGACGAGCGGTCAAGCCGACAATATAATTATTACAAACAATATAATAATAACTTGAATAACGTTCGAAAGAATACGAGGTGTCATCTCGACACGATGTCGACAAAGGGTGCTCGTGCAAGCGCACAAGGCTCTAACACGAGTTCGTAGCGCGGTCTCCTCATTTCGACATGCGTCCTCATCATTTCGATGCAGCGACTTCATCAACTCGACACGCGACCTCCTCAGCTCAGCAGCTAGTGCACGTGGTCTCCTCAGCTCGGCAAATGATCTCGGCAAACGATCTAGTCACGGGATCTCGACACAAGGTCTTGGTCGAGGTCTCGATACGTCGTCCTAATACGATGTCGATCTCGTCCTCAGGTGTTACAAGTCGGCTCGCCCCCGCCCTGCTCGGCGTTATTGCTGGGGCGATCGTACCGGAGGACCGGTTTGGCGCCTTGGGGATCGGATGTAGCTCGCCGAGCTCGAAGAGGTCGGAACCGAGTCGGGCCGGCTTGGTTTGGTGGACATGCTGGAACTCGCCTCGGGACCGGTCCGTAACACATTGGTTGGACTCAGCTCGGTGATCCAGTTAGGAGCCCAGCTCGGAGGCCGGCCCATAACAGTTCTGAATAGAACTTCAGAGGATGATTGGAAAGAAACAACACGGCAGCGTCCACGACGGGTGACGACGGCGTGTGGTGGTGGTGTACCTGCAAACACTCCAACGCCCAAGTCAGCGTGTGCAAGAGGTAAGTGAAAAGGTGGAAAAATAATAAATACCTCGATCGTTTGACGTGATTCTCTTTTAATACGAGTTGAGGACGGTTACCGATGAATAACCGTTCCCGTGAAACCCGGGGTACCGTCAGATCGTTGCCAGCCTGTGATGAGCTGGGGTGGAATGCTGAGGACCGTTGGATCGGCCGTGTCGATATGGTCTCGAAGGAAGGCGGAGAGGCCCAGCGCGAAATGGGCCTGAAAGATGGATCTTGGATTGGGCCTTGGCGATCGGGCGATTGCCCTCAAGTCGCTAGCTTCGAATGTCGAGGTGGTGACTTGTTGTCGGGTCGTTGATGTCGACATTCGACGCCCTTGTTCGCATTTAAACCGCAAGCGCCGTTTGGCCGCTTTGCTTTTTCTATGACAAAGGTGCCTTGCCGAGGCCGTGCGGGAAGAAATTACTTCAAAGGGACGACCTCGTCATGCCCCCAACTGCAGATGATTTCCCATGGGTGGCATTGGATGCTCTCGGCACCCGTTCTGTTTTCTCATCGAAGCAGAATTTTCTTTGATGTTGGATTCCATGGACGTTGCGGATGGAGTCCGCAAGTTCGGGAACTGGAAAATACGTCGTCCTCACATTGACGATCGAATTTGTTCAGAGTCGGATCTGATGGTGATGTTCATGTACGAAGTTCTTTTCAAAGAAATGGGTTTCCGGTTGCCTTTTTCGGATTTCGAGGTCTCAGTTTTGCAACATCTGGAGTTTGTCTTCAACACTGCAGGAATGAACCCCGATGCTGTCGTCGAGGGCGACAAGCTCGTGGATGCCGAGAGTAAGGAGGTTCTCCTCAGTGGGCCCGGTTCGTCTTCACGAGGCTCGATCACAGGTGCTTGCGCAAGGCACAAGGCTTTTATCATGAGCTCGTGCACGCGGTCTCGGCACGAGGCTCGATCACAGGTGCTTGTGCAAGGCACAAGGCTTTCACGAGCTCGTGCACGCGGTCTCGCCACGAGGCTCGATCACAGGTGCTTGCGCAAGGCACAAGGCTTTATCACGAGCTGTGCTTGTGCAAGGCACAAGGCTCGATCACAGGTGCTTGCGCAAGGCACAAGGCTTTATCACGAGCTCGTGCACGCGGTCTCGGCATGAGGCTCGATCACAGGTGCTTGGTTTTGATAGTAAATGAATAAATGCTGGTTGCGTATTTCTTCAATCATACTTTACTGCTTCACATTTGTGTGTTTCGGATACATTTGTTTCAACTATAATATTTCTTCATCTTTGCTGCGTTCCAAGTTCTTGGAATTTGCTGTCCTTGCAGTGTCTCGAGGGTGTAGGCGCCGTTATGACGATTCTGTACTGGCCTTCCCAGTTGGGCGCAAGTTTTCCTTTGTGGGGCGTTCTTCAGGCCAACATCAGCTCGTTGAAGAACTAGATCCCCAGGCATGAACTCCCTGGGTACAACACTTCAGTTGTATCTTGCTGCGATTTTCTGTTTCACCGCGACCTCGCTGAGTGCTGCAAGCTCTCTGCATTCGTCAAGGAGGTCGAGTTCTTCTCGTATACTTCGACAGTTGTCAATGTTACTCTGGGGATTTATCTTTGGCTTTTGATGCCATCAACTTCTCTTCGTAATTCATAAATTTCTGAGCTCGCTTCAGGAACTCGTTCAGAGTCTTCGGTTTGTCGACACCAATGTCGACGCTGAATAGACTTCTTTCGATCAGGTCTTGCTCTAGCAAGTACAGCTTCATCTCGTCAGAGCATTTCTTCACCAAAATGGCTTCTTTGTTGAAGCGCTCGATGTAGTCTCTGATAGACTCATCTTTCTTCTGCTGAATTGCGGCCAAATATTACAATTGTTCCCACTCTTACCAGTCGACTATCTTTTGATGTGGTACAACGTGGTAACCATATGACTTTTGTGAGTTTTATTTAGTTCATTGTCTTTTGAGTTTTCCATACATTTACTATTATGTTGTGTATACCACATCAAACGACAAGCGTTGGTTAAAAATTTTTAGTACGTACCTAATGAATTTCTCTACTACATGAATGCCATATTGTGATTTATTATACGATATCGTTACATCTCAAACGAAACAATTATTCAACGAATCTCTCTCCCGTGCGTTTCTTTGAGATAAATATGACTTATATTTTTGCATTTCATTGTTTGCTGATTTATAGACACATTTCATCTTGATTTATCAGAATGGTTTCTATGTGGGTTTGTTATTAGCTTTTTGTTCATTCTTTCAACTTTTTATTATTGCAGTTTTTTTTTTCGTTCTACATCGGTGATTCAAGAATGCCATATTTCTACTTTTATTCCACATCTCAATGACTATTGATGCTCTGTACGTTTAATCTTATTTAGAATAATGTAACACGACGCAATATTGATACATGCCTAATACGATTATGTGATTTATTGTCAATAAATTTGTTTCGGACTGGGCCGAGGCCCAATCCGAAGATCCAACGCTTTCAGGCCCATTTCCGCATCAGTCCCTCCGCCTTCCCTCGAGACCACATCGACGCGGCCGACCCAACGGTTCTCAGCATTAAAGGAATTTACTTCCGACTCCCGGGCTTCACGGAACGGTTACTCTTCGGTAACCGTCCTCAACTCATATTTAAAGAGACCGCGTCAAACGATCGAGGTAATCATTATTTTTCCATCTCTTGACTCACCTCTTACACACACTGACTTGAGCGTCGGAGTGTTTGCAGGTACATCACCACCACACACCGTCGTCATCCGTCGTGGACGCTGCCGTGTCGCTTCTCTCCAGTCATCCTCTGAAGTTCTGTTCAGAACAGTTGGTATAATATTTTTAATATAATTTTACATTATGCTTTATGTTACAGACCACATGATCAAAGAGATGAAGATCCTCCTCATAGGAGAAGTAAGCATGATGGCTTGATAGAGAGAAAGATTTCTCAAATGGAATCATGATTAATAAAGATATGAAAGATGTGTACATTGGTTTCCTGTTTATAGGACTAGCTAGATCCCTAACTAACTCCTAAGTGTGTAAATAACTCATTTTACACATAATGTAATTCTATATTGTTCTGGACGAACATAAGAGATACCTGAGAAAGTATCGCTTCACGGTGGAAGAATTAGACAGTTACAGTGGTGCTCCGAGCTCCGGTGGAAGACCTTGGTGGTGGTACCTGCAATCACTCCGACGCCCAAGTCAGTGTATGAATGAGGTGGGTGAAGAGGTGGAAAAATAATCATCACCTCGACCGTTCAACACGGTCTTCTTTAAATATGAGTTGAGGACGGTTACCGATGAGTAATCGTTCCGTGAAACCCGGAAGTCGGCATTAAATTCCTTTAATGCTGAGAACCGTTGGGTCGGCCGCGTTGAGGGAAGGCGGAGAGGTGAGCGGAAATGGGCCTTGAGAACGTTGGATCTCCGGATTGGGCCTCGGCCCAGTCCGGAACATATATTAATAATTACTAATGATTCTTCAATCAAAAATTATGCAACATTTCTCTTACGCAGGAAATAGACACCGATTAAATCAACAAAGTGAAAGCAAAGCAGCTTCACATGATTATCTCGGATCTCGGATATCGACCTCGGACGGATTCACCTCCAACCTCTTCAGCTTGGGAGTGAGTGAATCCTATCTTCTCGGACCTCGGATCTCAGATCTCGGATCTCGGATCTGGGACCTCGACAACACAGCAGGCTTCCCCCACCAAGCTCTTCAGCTTGGATGAGGAGGACAACCTCAGATCTCGACATCTCAGATCTGGTCGGCCAGTGGCGAATCATATCTTCTCGACATCAGCAAAGTCAGATTACCCTCTAAAACACAAGTGTAAAGAGAACGAGTGTATTTGAAACAAGCCTCGTGCACGATGGATGTCAAATGACCTCGTGCCGGAGAGCACGTTGGATGTCGAACGACCTCGTGCACGTTGGATGTCGAACAAGCCATGTGTGAAAAGCACGTGCACTAAAATGACCTCGTGCACGATGGATGTCAAAATGACCTCGTGTCGGAGAGCACGTTGGATGTTAAACGACCTCGTGTCGGAGAGCACGTTGGACATCACCACCACACGCCGTCGTCATCCGTCGTGGACGCTGCCGTGTCGCTTCTTTCCAGTCATCCTATGAAGTTACGTTGAGCAGGTTGGTATAATATTTTTAATATAATTTTACATTATGCTTTATGTTCTGACCACATGATCAAAGAGATGAAGATCCTCCTCATAGGAGAAGTAAGCATGATGGCTTGATAGAGAGAGATTTCTCAAATGGAATCATGATTAATAAAGATATGAAAGATGTGTACATTGGTTTCCTGTTTATAGGACTAGCTAGATCCCTAACTAACTCCTAAGTGTGTAACTAACTCATTTTACACATAATGTAATTCTATATTAATAATTACTAATGATTCTTCAATCAAAAATTATGCAACGTTTCTCTTACGCAGGAACTAGACACCGATTAAATCAACAAAGTGAAAGCAAAGCAACTTCACATGATTATCTCGGATCTCGGATATCGACCTCGGACGGATTCACCTCTAACCTCTTCAGCTTGGGAGTGAGTGAATCCTATCTTCTCGGACCTCGGATCTCGGATCTGGGACCTCGACAACACAGCAGGCTTCCCCCACCAAGCTCTTCAGCTTGGATGAGGAGGACAACCTCGGATCTCGACATCTCAGATCTGGTCGACCGAGTGAGCGAATCATATCTCCTCGACATCAGCAAAGTCAGATTACCCTCTAAAACACAAGTGTAAAGAGCACGAGTGTATTTGAAACAAGCCTCGTGCACGATGGATGTCAAATGACCTGCGTCTTGGAGAGCACGTTGGATGTCAAACGACCTCGTGCACGTTGGATGTCGAACAAGCCATGTGTGAAAAGCACGTGCAATAAAATGACCTCGTGCACGATGGATGTCAAAATGACCTCGTGTCGGAGAGCACGTTGGATGTCAAGCGACCTGCGTGTCGGAGAGCACGTTGGACATCAAAGACACGCCGCGTCGTCATCCGTCGTGGACGGCTGCCGTGTCGACCTCTCCGATCATCCTATGAAGTTACATTCGAGCAGTTGGTATAATATTTTTAATATAATTTTACATTATGCTTTATGTTACAGACCACATGATCAAAGAGATGAAGATCCTCCTCATAGGAGAAGTAAGCATGATGGCTTGATAGAGAGAGAGATTTCTCAAATGGAATCATGATTAATAAAGATATGAAAGATGTGTACATTGGTTTCCTGTTTATAGGACTAGCTAGATCCCTAACTAACTCCTAAGTGTGTAACTAACTCATTTTACACATAATGTAATTCTATATTAATAATTACTAATGATTCTTCAATAAAAAATTATGCAACGTTTCTCTTACGCAGGAACTAGACACCGATTAAATCAACAAAGTGAAAGCAAAGCAGCTTCACATGATTATCTCGGATCTCGGATATCGACCTCGGACGGATTCACCTCCAACCTCTTCAGCTTGGGAGTGAGTGAATCCTATCTTCTCGGACCTCGGATCTCAGATCTCGGATCTCGGATCTGGGACCTCGACAACACAAAGAAAGCTTCCCCACCAAGCTCTTGGCTTGGATGAGGAGGACAACCTCGGAACTCGACATCTCGGATCCGGTCAGCCTTCGAGTGAGCGAATCATATCTTCTCGACATCGGCAAAGTCGATTACCCTCTAAAACACAAGTGTAAAGAGCACGAGTGTATTTGAAACAAGCCTCGTGCACGATGGATGTCAAATGACCTGCGTCTTGGGAGAGCACGTTGGATGTCAAGCGACCTCGTGCGTTGGATGTCGAACAAGCCATGTGTGAAAAGCACGTGCACTAAAATGACCTCGTGCACGATGGATGTCAAAATGACCTGCGTGTCGGAGAGCACATTGGATGTCAAGCGACCTCGTGTCGGAGAGCACGTTGGACATCACCAAAGACACGCCGCAGTAAATCATCCGTCGTGGACGCTGCCGTGTCGCTTCACTCCAGTCATCCTATGAAGTTCTGTTCAGAACAGTTGGTATAATATTTTTAATATAATTTTACATTATGCTTTATGTTACTGTTGATGCTGGAATTGGTAGGTGTTGATGTCGGAATCGGCGGGGTTCTCCTCCTCCTCGGGATTGGGTGCTTTCTCTTTCAGGGTCCGACGACCTGGGGGTGGTACCTGCAAAAACACTCCGATGCCTAAGTTAGATAGGGATTTGGAGGAGAAGTGGCGCAGGATGTATTAGGGTTTAGGGTAAGCAGAGCGTCGAGAGAGAGTCCAAACCTGGGGGGTCTAGCCCCCTTTATATAGCGAGTTGCGTGGAAAGAAGGAAACCTCTGCGCGCGGTAATCCCTCCGTCAATTCGGGAATTAGCTAATCTCTTCCTGATATTCCACTCCTGTGTCGGCCACGTCCCGGCTCGGCGTTATCATCGGGAAAATTGTCTGGAAGTCGGGTCTGGCGGGTCTCAGTCGGTGGCAATCGTCGAGCTCGGGTAGCGAGGCAGGCGAAATGCACCAGTCGGCGGCGTACTAGGACTCGGCTGCGGGCCAGGTCCATAACACAAGCCCCTAGACTCTTCGCACGAAAGGGCGGAGGGTCTATCCAATGTCCTTGGCTCAGATCCGAGTCGAGTCACCAAGGTCGGTGTGTCCCGAAGCTTGTTTGTCCGAGGGTCACGCTCCACGCGCCGCACCTTTACTCGGCGTTACGCCACGTGATGGGACTCGGATGGGACGCCCGCTCAACCGTTCCTCTTCCCGCCGTCGATCATCCGATGCGTCTGAACCGCTAGAACTATATCGGTTTCGTAAATGTAGGGCTCGGATTGGTTCGGCTCGGCTCATTGATCGATTAGGAGCCCAGCTCGGAGGTCGGCCCGTAACACAAGCCCCCTAGACTTGTTAACTTGAAAAGTTAAGAAGTCTGTATTATTTGTTCTTTTTTGACCCTATGAATGAGGGCTATTGAATGGGGAGTGATCCGTTGTTGATTTTGAACCATAAGTCTCCGAGGCTTGCTTGCCGAGTGGCCGAGCAACTTTGTCGGGAGTAGTAGGTCGGGTTGGACCCATCTAAGTGCCACGATCGATTACATGGGTTTCAACTGTCAATAATATAATGACTGGTCAGATGATCTGATGTGCGAGGCATGATGTCTAAATGTCTGAGATGACCTATGGGTCCGATTCGAGTGCAGGTGGTGAGAGGTACTGGACCTCGACTGATCGCGTAGTCTTCCTTGGTTCATGTGCTACATGTGTCAGGCATTAACCTTATTTCCTGTCTTTACAAGGGGACGTAAGCCCCCGATTGTTTAACTGCGTCGCGGCTGCACTTATTCCAGCATCCTCGTTTTTCCTCCAGGATGGTCGGTCATGGTCGAGCTTATTCGATCTGGGCTCGCTGTGGCCGAGCAGGTTGTAACCGAACTCGTGAGAGCTACATGAGGCATTTGGAGGACCAAAAAGAGTTGCAAAATGAGAGAGATCTCTTGGCTTTCGACCTTGCGATTGAGAAGGAGAAATCCTCGACCGAAGCTGTTCGGGCGGAGGAGTATAAGAGTTTTTGTGCTCTACAGTTCAAGGAGGCCTTTGATAATGCCTTTGCCCAAATCAGGGTGGTTTCCCTCGATTTGGATATCTCAGAGCTTGACTTCACCATGACTGCGAAGGATGGCAAGATTGTGGAGGAGGAGGATGTAGCCGAAAAGACCAACCAGGGTGATCCCGATGAAGCAAGGGAGAAGCCGGTTGCTGCGAACATAGAGAATTATTGCCGATGGTGGCCTAACAGGAATCCAAGGGGATACCCTTGAGTAGTTTGTATTTGCTTTCTTTTATGCTTTGTGAGGTAGCTTAAGTGGAGCAGCAGTAGATCTCGACATGTCTTCGAGCTGACTTGATGGTTTAGACCATAGAGGTGTTTCTTTAGGTCGAGTTATCACCTTCCGAGCTTCTTTAGAGCTCGCCAGGCCTCTTTGCTGACCTGAAATCTTTGGAACCGCAGGGGTTAGTCTTTGTCGCGCTGTGTTTGAGCTCGGCACGTCTTTATGCTGACATGGTGTCTTTGAAACCACAATGGTCTTGTTTAGCTCGACAGGCGACCTTAGCCGAGCTGCTTTAGAGCTTGTAGGCCTTTATACCGACCTGGAATCTCTGGAACCGCAGGGGTCGAGCTGCGAGTGAGCTCACCAAGCCTTTATGCTGACTTGGGTTTAGGACCACGGGGGTCGAGCTGCGAGTGAGCTCACCAAGCCTTTATGCTGACTTGGGTTTAGGACCAAGCCTTTATGCTGACTTGGGTTTAGGAGACCACGGGGGTCGAGCTGCGGATGAGCCCACCAAGCCTTTATGCTGACTTGGGTTTAGGACCACGGGGGTCGAGCTGCGAGTGAGCCCACCAAGCCTTTATGCTGACTTGGGTTTAGGAGACCACGGGGGTCGAGCTGCGGATGAGCCCACCAAGCCTTTATGCTGACTTGGGTTTAGGACCACGGGGGTCTGTTGCTCGGTCAAGACCTTCCGAGCTTGGGGCTCGATGACTTAGTTAAAACACCCTGAATGCAATGTTAAAACACCCTGAATGCAATGGGGATTGACTTATATTAAATGGGGAAGAAAGAGAAAGAAGGATGCGCCTCGTTAAAACCTTTCCAAACCAAAAACCCAGTGGGAAAAAGGGTTTGCAAAGGAAAGAGTACGTCATCCGTTTACAATTGTTTAACTAAAGTAGAGCTTGAGGTGCGTGGCATTCCAAGTCCTCGGTATTGCCTTTCCGGATAATTCTTCTAGCCCATATGCGCCGTGTAGGTGTTCTGATCTGATGCGGTATGGATCTTTAGGGCAGACTTTGTTTAGGTCGGTGAAGTCCGTGCACATCCTCCACTTACCGTTGCTCTTCTTGACCAGTACGACGTTGGAAAGCCAAGTTGGGTACTTGATTTCCTTGATAAACCCGACTTTCATGAGCTTTGATGTCTCTTCTCTGGCTGCCTGCTTCTTTTCCCCTGCGAGTCTTCTTTGCGGCAGAACAGCGGCGGCCGTGCTCTATGGCTAGCTTGTGGTAGGCCACTCTGAGGTCTATTCCGGGCATGTCCTCCAGGCCCCATGCAAACAGATCCGCGTTGTCGAGTAGGACCTTCGTCAGGGACTGCTCGCTCTGCGGGGGCAGTTGCGTCCCAATTCGTATGCTCTTGCCC
Organism: Calophaca sinica; assembly: GCA_037113605.1. Classification (NCBI taxonomy): domain Eukaryota; kingdom Viridiplantae; phylum Streptophyta; class Magnoliopsida; order Fabales; family Fabaceae; genus Calophaca; species Calophaca sinica. The sequence continues at coordinate 73,980,930 of CM073734.1, forward strand.
GGTCCTCTTACTTCGATCTCTTTGATGTCATCGACCGGCACCGGCCGGAAATCACTCTCCCCCCTCGGGTCGAGCTCAATCATGCAGTTCGACTTGGGCTGACCTTGTAACACCTGAGGACGAGATCGACCTCGTATTAGGACGTCGTATCGAGACCTCGCGTCGAGATCTCGTGTCGAGACCTCGTACCAAGACCTCGTGTCGAGATTCCGTGCCAAGATCGCGTGCCAAGGTCATATGTCGAGCTGATGAGGTCGCTGCATCGATGAGGAGGTCGCATGTCGAATCGAGGAGGCGTGCACGAACTCGTGTTGGAGCCTTGTGCGCTTGCACAAGCACCTGATCGACCTCGTGTCGAGGCGCGTAACTCGTATTTCTGAACGTTATTTAGCGTTGATGATTCTATTGTTTGTAATATTTATATTATCGGTTGCGATTCGTTCTTTGTGTTTTAGATCCGTAACCTATAGATTAGAGGGTAATCATGAGAGAAGAGATTAGATGGGTAGAATGATTGATGGGATTAGCATCTCATAACAGTAGTTACACGTCAATTATTTGTGTTTTGTTTTAAAAAGAAAAATATCTTTTAAAGGGTTTCTTGACCCGGTGTATTCGATCGACCCTCCTGACTCTCACTTTCTTTTTTCTTCTTCCTTCTTCTCTAAGTTTCCTCTTCCTCTCCAAAACTTCCATCGAAGAACCTTGGATTTTACTGAGCTTCTGCATAAACTTTCTTCATCAACCTTGTTTCTCATCATCTCCTCGACATATATCACCATCTCGACCATCATCTGAGGTATGGAAAAATAGATTTTCTCTTCCTTCATGCTACTGTTAGCGCCACTTCTTCTCTCCATTTTAGCTAGTTTTTATGCTTCCAAATCATGTCGTATTGATAGGTTTTCTTCTTCATGACATTACCTACCTTTCTAACCAATTATTGGAGCTTGTAAAACAAATTGCTTTCTCTGTTTTCTGCAATAGGCAGTGCCCAAAACCCTCCATATTTGGTTCATTTTGATTTCTTGTTTTAGTTTGTTGAACGTTGTTTCTTGTTGATGTTGTTGTTGATTTATTTGTTATAGAATCATAGAACCTTTTTCATGAACTTTTGATCGAAAACCCTAACTTTGTGTTAGAGGAAAAATGGTTTTGTCTGGTGATGTATGAAAGAAGTTTTTAATAAAATTTTAGAGAAAAGGAGTTATATTTTTTTATGTTTGAATTCTGGTTATATTTGTTTAAGTTTTTGAGTTTTAATGTTTACTTGGGTTGTGGTTCAGATTGGGATAATGAGAGCTAAGTGTTATTAGAACCCATAGATAGAACTAAGTTGTGCTCGTATTAGGCAGTGTGACTCCCGAGATCGTGTGATTTTCGAACCCGAGGACGTGGGAGCAGTGGGATCCAGATCGAGAACTGTACGTGTCGAGGTCGACTGAGGAGTGTACGTGTCGACGTCGTTGTCGAGCTCGATTGAGGACAGCGTAGACACGTAGCTTGGAGTTCGGTAAGGGCACTTCTAAACATTCTAGGATTTTTATTGTTATATTACTATGTATAGATTCCTTGATTTGTGTCGAGCATGTAATGTTGTGATATGATTGGGTTTCTGCATGTATTTAATATGTGATTGAATATATGTTGTGAATTATGTATTGACTGTTGAATTGTGTTTCTTCATGTCGAGCTTGCTCTTTTTATTTGACATGCGGTTGAATATCTTGTGTATAACTCTTTGAATATTGTAAGCGGAGAGCTGTTCATCGAGTGAGCGAGCTAGGCGAGTCGTTATGACGTTTTTGAGCCGTGACCCGGATAACTAAGGGTGCTAGGTCCCCTTTTGTTTACGGGAGATTGACTAGACGTCGCCACGCTATGGGACTGAGTTATTTGTTCTAGGGAGAGCGAAGATCCCAAGGCTACGGCTGAACTTTCCGGCATCTGATGCAGCGTGTGCATTCCGGAAAAATTGTCGAGTCGAGAGAAAATGGATCGCGAGTTGAGTCGAGTTTAGAGTGAGAAGGTCGAGTCACGTTTGGTGATTGATAAACATTGTTGTGTTGCTTATTTCCTTATGACGTGTTTATCTTGAATTGTTGAGAAGTTGACCCTTTCCCGTGGTACCTTCAATCCATGATGGTTACCCAGGCGATGTCGAGGTTGCAGGGAACTCGACAGCAGATGATGGCGAGGAGGAGCTCGACGAGGATCAGGGCGACGACCTCTATTTGTCGTGATTGATTATGTTTATGGGATGTTTTTTTGGGATGACTGTTCTTTGTTGTTTTTGTGTATAGTGGTTGTGACCAGTTGCGCCGGTTATATTTTGTTATTACAGGGTAGACTGGCGGTTTTACTTTTGGAGCAGCCCCCTGCGTGGGTGTCTGCCGGAAGTACCCCCAGGGTATGATTGCTCTCTTGAAGTCGTCATACCTTAGGTGTATTTTCTTTATACATTATTACTCTGTATTTTGTATACATTATCATTTCGAGTGGTATATATGTATGTTATGCATGTATGTGTTATTAGAATTTATGTCTTGTGTCTTAGTTGCACCATGTTTTCGAAAAGTTGTAATTACTCTGATGTGCACGAGCTGGTCTTAGAAAAAATAATAATAATAGACCGTACTTTTCTAAAGGGCACAAGAGTATCGTTTTAAAACACATCGTATACAGGGTAACAAGAGCTCGGTGTGTTGAGCTCGGTAACTCGAGCTCGGTATGTCTGGAGCTCGGTAGCGGTCCGGAAACGGGTCGTTACATTGTTGGTATCAGAGCGCTTGATTCGACCGGCCGTATAGGAATTTAATTTGGGTAGTCAGCGTGTCGGGATATGTGTGTTGGGTACCTAATTGTACTATCCTGATTGCTGTTTGATTAAGTGAAGCACTTATTGCTTGAAAAATTGTTTGAACTGTTTCTTGATTGAAGCAGTGTGTTTTAACACATCCTTGTTGTGAGATTCTAACAGGGTTTTGAACTTTGTGGAATCTAATGCCACCTCGTAGGGATCTGACAATTTGTGCGAGAACGTCGACATGGAACGAGCAATTCAAGCTATGGCCGAGATGGCGGCAGCCATGGCTCAAAGAATCACCGCCGCAGAACTCAACAGTTAACGCGATGGCTCAGCCAGACGGCGGCGTTAACCCAACAAAACTTGCAAAGAACAACAAATGAGCCGAGCGAGGCCGAGGCGAGAGGATTAGCGGACTTTAGGAAGCATGATCCACAGAAGTTTTACGGTGAGCCAAACCACGATAAAGCCGATCTTTGGATGCAAGAGATCGAGAAGATCTTCGAGGCACTCCATTGCCCAAACAACGTGAAGGTAGACTACGCCACCTATCGCTCTTTGGGAGATCACGAGAATATTAGTGGAAAGGAGTGAAGCAAGCAGCGATAAGCGAACGTCGCGAGATAACAGGGAGCTTTTAGTGGAAGGTTCTTGGACAAATACTTCCCAGATCTTGCCGCAGTGAGAAGGAGCAAGAGTTTCTTCAACTACAACAAGGCGGTATGACAGTGTCCGAGTATGCAGCCAAGTTTGAGTCACTGGCGAGGTATTTCAGTCCATTTTGTGATCGAGCTGACCAAGGATGGTTAAGTGAGAGGTTCCAACGGGGATTAAGATTTGACATTCTGAAGTCGGTGGTGTCATTGAGGATCAGGAATCTATAAGAGCTGATAGATCGTTGTGTCGAGGTAGAGGGTGTAAGAAGCCACAAGAAGAAAACTGTTGTAGGCGGACCGGTGAGACCCCAGAGTGCGGGGCAGAGGTTTACACAGAAGGGGAAACAACTGCAGAAGAAGCCTTACAACCGACCTCAGGGGAACAACAACAGGGGACAATATCGTCCGATGACCCAGGGAGCGAGAAGCGGAGGTCAGACCGGTGCCGAGGTGACTTGCTATCGTTGTGGAAAGCCAGGACATTATGCGAGTGACTGTACTCAGAAGGAGGATGTGTGCTACAACTGTAAGAAGCCAGGGCATTTTGCCAAGGATTGTCCCACACCTAAAGCTGAACCGACAATGCTTGCGGCACAGGCCAAAGGGAAGCGTCAGGTAGCTAAAGGCAGAGTCTTCTGCATGAGCGGTGAGGAAGCAGAGCGAGCTGATGATCTTATTCAAGGTGAATGTGAGATTGAGGGTAAATCCTTATCCGTCCTCTTTGATTCGGGTGCAACCCATTCCTTTATTTCTTCTGATTGTGTGAACCATTTGAACTTGGTATTGGCGCTTTACCGATTCAAATTGGTAGTTACAACCCAATTTGCTAAAACCTTAGTCACAAACACCGCATGTCTTAATTGTGTAGTGGTTATTGAGTAGAAAGTTTGTGGTCAATTTGGTTTGTTTGCCTCTTGGGGCTTAGATGTCATCCTCGGGATGGATTGGTTGTCACACCACCATGTCCTCTTGAACTGTGCCGTAAAGCGTAATTTTCCCAGACCTTGGAGTCTCCAATTATCTTTCTGCTGAACGTATTGGGGTTTCTTTGAAAGAAGGAACTAGAGAATACATGTATCTGGCTAGTTCAGAAGTTTTCCAGCAGATCGAAGTGAAGAATTTACCCGTGGTGTGCGACTTTGTGGACGTTTTTCCCGAAGACGTGCCAGGGTTACCACCAGTGCGAGAGGTCGAGTTCTCCATCGAGTTGATTCGAGGAGCAGACCGATTTCAAAACGCCATACGGGATGTCTCTGCCGAGATGAAAGAGTGAAGTCCCGGATCGAACACTTGGAGTCAAAGTAATTCATACGACCATGGCGTGTCACCGTGGGGAGCTCGGTGTTGTTGGTTAAGAAGAAGGATGGGCGATCAAGGTGTGCGTGGACTACCGCGAGCTCAACAAGGTTCTTGTGAAGAACCGGTATCCGATTACCGTATTGGCGACTTGATGGATCAACCGTGGAGCGGCGATCTTTTCAAGATAGATTTGAAGTCCGGTTATCATCAGTTCGGCGTGAAGGAGGAAGATATCCCCAAGCGACTTTCGGGACTAGGTATGGTCACTACGAGTATTTGGTGATGCCGTTTGGGTGACAAATCGCCCGGTGTGTTTATGGATTATATGAGCAGGATTTTCCATTCGTTTTTGGATCGATTCGTTGTAGTGTTCATCGGCGACATATTGATCTACTCGAAGAAGCAGGAAGAGCACGAAGATCACTTACGTCGAGTACTACGGATGTTGCGTGAGAAGCAACTCTATGCCAACTGTCGAAGTGTGAATTTTGGCTCGAAGAGGTGAATTTTCTTGGTCATGTGATTTCCAAAGAAGGGATAGTGGATCCAACTAAGATTGAAATTTGTGTTAGTGTGGGAACAGTAGAAGGCGATTCTGAGATCGAAGTTTTGTTGGCTTAGCAGGCTATTATCGAAGATTCATTGAAGGTTTCTCGAAGATTGTCGCGCCTCTTACGACTACGAGGAAGGATCAACCTTTGGCCTGGGCCAGAGAGTGTGAATCCGATTTTCAAAGGCGAAGGAGCTTTTGACAACGGCGCTGTGTTGATTTTGCCTCGGCAGAAGAGCGCTACGAGGTGTATTGTGATGCGTCACACCAGGGATTGGGATGCGTCTTTGATGCAACATCGAAAAGTGGTAGCGTATGCTTCAAGACAACTTAAGATTCACGAGAGGAACTACCCTACTCACGATTTGGAGTGGCGGTGTGTGGTTTTTCTTGAAGATATGGAGACACTACCTTTATGGGAGCACTCTTCTTTGTTTTCAGCGATCACAAGAGCTTGAAGTACTGTTCGATCGAGAAAGAGCTCAACATGCGTCGGCGAAGATGGGCGAATTTCTCAAGGACTACGACTTTACGTTGGAATACCATCCTGGTAAGGCTAACGTAGTAGCGGATGCATTGGCGGGAAGAGCGTTTTAGCCTCGGCAATGATGATCAAGGAGTTGGAGATGCTCGAAGTTAGAGACTTGAAGTTGAGTGTGGAAGTTTCACCGGGGAAGCTGAGATTTGGTATGCTTACCATTTCTAACAGATTGTTGGACGAGATCCGAGACCAGCAGGTTCATGACGAGCTCCTGCAAGAGAAGGTCCAGTTGATAGTGTAACACCTGAGGACGAGATCGACATCGTCTTAGGACGACGTATCGAGACCTCGCGTCGAGATCTTGTGTCGAGATCCCGTACCAAGATCGTTTGCCGAGGTCATTTGCCGAGCTGAGGAGACCGCGTGCACTAGCTGCTGAGCTGAGGAGGTCAGGTGTCGAGTTGATGAAGTCGCGTACCGAGCTGAGGAGGTCGCATGTCGAACTGAGGAGGCCGCGTGCACGAACTCGTGTTAGAGCCTTGTGCGCTTGCACGAGCACCCTTGTCGACATCGTGTCGAGATGATAACTCGTATCTTCTGAGCGTTATTCAGCGTTATTATTATTATATTGTTTGTAATAATTATATTGCCGGCTTGCCGTTCTCGTCAGCGTGTCTAGATCGTTGGCCAAGCGAGTTGAGGGTAATTATGAGAGAGGAGCGATTAGGCGGGTAGATTGATTGATGGGATTGGCATCTTATAGCTGAAATTACGATTATACCCTTCCTCACCGGTTTGTATTCACGATCGGTTTTCTCAAACACTCACTTTCTCTTTCCTTCTTTCTTCTTCCTTCATACGCTCTGAGTTCCTTGTTTTTCTCCAAAATTTCCATCGAAGAAACCTTGAGTTCCATCGAGACTCTGCACAAATTTTCTTCATCAATCTTGTTCATCATCATCTTCTCGACCTATATCTCGCCTGCTCGACCACCATTTGAGGTATGAAGAACAGATTTTTCTCTTCCTTCGTGTTACTGTTTAGCGCCATTTCTTCTTTCCATTTTAGCCAGTTTTATGCTTCCAAATCATGTCAAACTAATGGGTTTTCTTCTTCACGATATTACCTACCTTTCTAACCGATTAATTGGGCTTGTAAAACAAATTTTCTTCCTCTGTTTTTCTGCAATCGGCAGTGCCCAGAAACCCTTCATTTTTGGTTTGTTTCGATTTCTTGTTTTTCGTTTGTTGCTTCTGGTTGTTGTTGTTGTCGATCTATCTGTTGTAGCATCAGATAACCTTTTTCATGAACTTTTGATCGAAAACCCCAACCTTGTGGTTAAGATTGGGATGAGAGCTAAGTGTTATTAGAACCCATAGATCGAACTAAGTTGTGCTTGTTTTAGGAAGTCTGATTCCCGAGATCGTGTGATTTCCGAATCGAGGTGTACGGGAAAGCGAATCCAAGGACGTGGAAGCAGCGGAATCGGATCGAGGCTATGCGTGTCGAGGTCGACTGAGAAGCGTACGTGTCGAGGTCGATTGAGGACGGTACGTGTCGAAGTCGTTGTCGAGCTCGTTGAAGACAGCCGTGTAGAGAACGAGTAAGAGAAGTCGTTGTCGAGCTCACTTGAAGACAGCCGTGTCGAGGTCGTTGTCGAGCAGCATTAGCTTGGAGTTCGGTAAGGGCAACTTTTAGACATTATTAAGACTTTATTTTATATGTTATTGTGAATGGATTCCCTGATTTGTGTCGAGCTTGAAATGTTGTGATTTGATTTGGGTTTTTGCATGTATTTAATATGTGATTGAATATATGCTGTGAATTGTGTATTGCATGTTGAATTGCGTTTCTTCATGTCGAGCTTGCTCTTTTATTTGACATGCGGTTGAATATCTTGTGTTTAACTCTTTGAATATCGTATCACGGCGAATTGTTCATCGAGTGAAGCGAGCTAGGTGAGTCGTATGGCGTTTTGAGCCGTGACCGGATAACTAAGGGTGCTAGGTCCCCTTTTGTTCTGGGAGATTGACTAAACGCCGCCACGCTATGGGACCTGAGTTGGTATCTAGGGAGAGCGAGGATCCCAGCGTCGGCTGGACTTTCCGACATCTGATGCAGCGTGTGCATTCGGAAAAATTGTCGAGTCGAGAGAAAATGGATTGCGAGTTGTGTCGAGTTAGAGTGAGATGGTCGAGTCACGTCGGTGAATGTTATACTTTCTTTGTTTGCTTATATCCTTTATGTCGTGCTTATCTTGAATTGTTGAGAAGTTGACCACTTTCCGTGGTGCCTTCAATCCATGGCGGTTACCCAGGCGATGTCGAGTGCGAGGAACTTCGGCGGCCAGATGATGTAGGAGGAGCTCGGCGAGGACCCGAGTGATGACCTCTACTTTTCGTGATTGTTTATGTTTGTTGGATGTTTGTTTTTACGATGGCGTATCGCCGTTTTCTTTGTGTTGAGAGGTCGTGACCAGTTTGGGCGGTTATGTTTTGTTGCTCTGAGGGTAGGCGGCGGTTTACTTTTGGAGCGACCCTGCGTGAGTCTGAGAGTACCCCAGGGTATGATTGCTCTTTTGAAGTCGTCATACCTTAGGTGTATTTTCTTTGTACATTTACTACTCTGTATTTTGTATACATTATTATTTCGAGTGATATATATATGTATGTTATGCATGTATGTTTTATTAGAATTTAAGTCTTGTGTCTTAGTTGCACCATGTTTCGAAAAGCTGTAATTACTCTGATGTGCACGAGTTGGTTTTATAAAAAAAAATAGACCGTACTTTTAAAAGGCACAAGAGTTTCATTTTAAAACACATCTCATACTGAGTTTAGTTGAGCTCGGTGTGTTGAGCTTCGGTAACTTCGAGCTCGGTATATTGAGCTTCGGTAGCGGTCAGGAAGCGGTCGTTACATTGTTGGTATCGAGCGATTCGATTCGGCCAGAAGTGCATAGGAAATTTGAATTTAGTCAGCGTGTCCGGGATATACGTGTTGGGTACCTAGTTGTAATATGTTGATTCTTTGTTTGATTAAGTGAAGCACTTATTGCTTGAAATTGTTTGAGCTGTTTCTTGATTGAAGCGGTGTGTTTTAACACATCCTTGTTGTGAGATTCAGCGGGGTTTTGAACTTTGTGGAATCTAATGCCACCTCGTCGAGATCTGACGGCTGGCCGAAACGTCGACATGGAGCGAACAATTCAAGCTATGGCCGAGATGGCGGCAGCCATGGCCCGGCAATCAGTTGCTTTGACTCAACAGGCTAACGCGATGGCTCAGCCAGGCGGCGTTAACTCGGCGAACTTGCGACAGCGACAGCGGCGAGCGAAATCTTTGAAGCGAGAGGATTAGCGGACCAGGAAGCATGATCCGCAGAAGTTCTACGGTGAGCCAAATCCAGATAAAGGCGATCTTTGGATGCAAGAGATCGAGAAGATCTTGAGGCACTTCATTGCGGGACAGCGTGAAGGTCGACTATGCTACCTACTTACCGCTAGAGACGCAGAGTATTGGTGGAGAGGAGTGAAGCAAACATTTATAGCGGAGCGTCGCGAGATGACACAGGAGCTTTTCGTGAAAGGTTCTTGGACAAGTACTTCCCATATACTGCACGAGCCGAGAAGGAGCAAGAGTTTCTTCAACTGCAGCAAGGCGGTATGACGGTGTCCGAGTATGCGGCCAAGTTCGAGTCGCTGGCGAGGTATTTCATTCCATTTCGTGATCGAGCTGACCAAAGATGGTTGAGTGAGAGATTCCAACGGGGATTGAGATTCGACATTCAGAAGTTAGTGGTGTCGTTGAGGATTCGAAATCTTTAAGAGCTGATTGATCGTTGTGTCGAGGTAGAAGGAGTGAGGAGCCACAAGAAGAAGACTGTTGTGGGCGGACCGGTGAGACCCCAGAGTGCGGGGCAGAGATTTGCACAGAAAGGGAAACAACCGCAGAAGAAGCCTTACGACCGACCTCAGGGGAACAACAGCGAGGGCGATGTCGTCAGATGACCCAGGAAGCGAGTGGAGGTCAGACCGGTGTCGAGGTGACTTGCTATCGATGTGGAAAGCCGGGACATTACGCGAGTAACTGTACTCAGAAGGAGGAGGTGTGTTTCAACTGTAAGAAGCCAGGGCATTTTGCCAAGGATTGTCCCATACCCAAAGCTGAACCGACTATGCTTGCGGCAAAGGCCAAAGGGAAGCGTCAAGTGGCTAAAGGCAGAGTCTTTTGCATGAGTGGCGAGGAAGTAGAACGAGCTGAAGATCTTATCCAAGGTGAATGTGAGATCGAGGGTAAATCCTTATCCGTGCTTTTTGATTCGGGTGCAACCCATTCCTTTATTTCTTCTGATTGTGTGAACCATTTGAACTTATTTGTATTTGCCTTACCGTTTAAATTAGTAGTTACAACCCGGTTGCTAAAACCTTAGTCACAAACACGCATGTCTTAATTGTGTAGTGGTTATTCAGAGTAGAAAGTTTGTGGTCAATTTGGTTTGTTTGCCTCTTGGGGCCTAGATGTCATTCTCGGGATGGATTGGTTGTCACACCACCATGTCCTCTTGACTGTGCCAGTAAGCTGTAATTTTCCCAGGCGTTGGAGTCTCGATTATCTTCTACGCGAGCGTGTTGGAGTTTTTGAAAGAAGGAACTAGGGAATACATGTATCTGGCTAGTTCGGAAGTTTCCAAGTAGATCGACGTGAAGAATGTATCAGTGGTGTGTGACTTTGAGGACGTTTTTCCCGAAGACGTGCCAGGGTTACCACCAATACGAGAGGTCGAGTTCTCCATCGACCTGATTCCAGGGACAGGACCGATTTCCAAAGCGCCATCTGAGGATGTCTCTGCCGAGATGAAAGAAGCGAAGTCCCGGATCGAACACTTGGAGTCGAAGCAATTCATCTGACCGAGCGTGTCACCGTGGGGAGCTCGGTGTTGTTGGTTAAGAAGAAGGATGGGCGATCAAGGTCTGTAACGACCGTTTAGGACATTACCGAGCTCGATATCTGAGAGCTCGAGTTCTGAGGCTCAACACACCAAGCTCAACATAAACCTATATGAGATGTGTTTTAAAAACAAAACTCTTGTGCCTTTTAAAAATACGATATATATATTTTTATAAAACCAACTCGTGCACATCGGAGTAATTCTGACTTTTGAAACATGGTGCAACTAAGACACAAGACTTAAATTCTAATAAAACATACATGCATAACATACACATATATATATATCACTCGAAATAATAATGTATACAAAATCTGAGTAGCAAATGTGCAAAGAAAATACACCTAAGATGCAATGACTTCAAAAGAGCAATCATACCCTGGGGTACTTAGTGAGACTCCCACGAGGGCTACTCCAAAAGTAAGACCACCAGTCTACCACTGAAACAACAAAACACACTTTGCCTAAACTGGTCACGACCTCGAACACAAAGAAAAAGCGAAATGCAGTCCTCGAGAAAAACAAACATCCAACAAATAAACAATCACGGCGGATAGAGTCGTCACTCGGGTCCTCGTCGAGCTCCTCCTCGACATCGTCTCTTTGTCGAGTTACTGCGCCCTCGACATCGCCTGGGTAGCAGTCATGGATTGAAGGCACCACAGGAAAGGTCAACTTCTCAACAATTCAAGATAAGCTCGACATAAAAATATAAGCAAGCGGCAAAGTATAACATTCACCGGCGTGACTCGACCATCTCACTCTAAACTCGACACAACTTCGCAAATCCATTTTCTCTCGACTCGATAATTTTCCGGAATGCACACGCCCGTCTGGTATGTCGGAAAGTCGGCCGAAGCCTTGGGATCCTCGCTCTCCCTAGGGCCGATCAACTCAGGTCCCATAGCGTGGCGGCGTCTAGTCAATCTCAGTAAACAAAAAGGGGACCTAGCACCCTCGATTATCCGGGTCACGGCTCAAAAAGCGTCATACGACTCACCTAGCTCGCTCACTCGATGAACAATTAGCGCATCACGATATTCAAAGAGTTAAACACAAGATATTCAACCGCATGTCAAATAAAAGAGCAAGCTCAACATGAAGAAACGCAATTCAACATGCAATACACAATTCACGACATATATTCAATCACATATTAAATACATGCAAAAACTCAATCATATCACAACATTTCAGCTCGACACAAATCAGGAAATCCATACACAATAACATAACCATGTAGAATATGAAATGCCCTTATGCTAGCATACTACGAAAGTATTAATGTGAAGCGCCCTTACTTAAGGACTTATAAAATAAAGCCTTAGAGATTTCTAGGAGTTGCCCTTACCGAACTCCAAGTTAATGCTGCTCGACAACGACCTCGACACGGTTTGTCTTCAAAGAGCTCGACAACGACTTCTCTTACTCGATCTCGACACGGCTGTCTTCAACGAGCTCGACAGCGACTTCGACACGCGTCGGCTTCTCGGTCGACCTCGACACGTCTGATTCTCGATCGACCTCGACACGCGTCTGATCCTCGATCTGGATCTGCTTTGCTTCGCGTCCTTGGATTCGCTTTCCGTACCCTTGATTGAAATCACTTTCGATCTCGGGAATCGGACTTCCTAAAACAAACACAACTTAGATCGATCCATGGGTTCTAATACATCTAGCTCTCTCTTCCCCAAACTCAACCTGAACCAGAAAAATATAAAACTCAAGAACTGAAAGATATTTTTCCTCTAACACAAAGTTAGGGATTTCGATCAAAATTTCATGAAAAAGTTATCGATGCTTCAGCGGATAGATCGACAACAACAATAACGAAACGCGAATGAAAAACAAGAAATCGAAATGAACCAAAAATGGAGGTTTACGGAGCGCCGATTGCGAAAAAGCAGAGGAAGAAATTTGTTTTACAAGCCCAATTAATCGGTTAGAAAGATAGGTAATATTGTGAAGAAGAAAACCCATCAATTTGATATGATTTGGAAGCATAAAGCGGTTAAAAATGGAAGAAGAATTAGCGCTAAGCGATAGCACGGATGAAAAGAAAAATACATTCTTCATACCTCAGCGGTGATCGAAGCCAGGCGAGATATGGGTCGAGAAGTTGATGATGAACAAGATTGATGAAGAAAGCTTGTGCAGAATCTCGATGGAACTCACGGTTTAAATCGATGGAGATTTTGAAGAAAACAACGAAACACGAAGCGAGAAGGAAGGAAGAAGAAAGAAGAAAAGAGAAATGAGTGTTTGAGGAAAATCGATCGTGAATACATTTGGAAGGGCATAATCGTAACTCGGCTATAAGATGCCAATCCCAATAATCATCTACCCGTTTAATCGTTCCTCTCATAATTACCTACACTCTGCCGGTCAGCGGCAAGCCGACAATGTAATAATTACAAACAATATAATAATAACGCTGAATAACGTTCGAAAGAATACGAGGTGTCATCTCGACCGCGATGTCGACAAGAGTGCTCGTGCAAGCGTGCAAGGTTCTAACACGAGTTCGTGAGCGCGGTCTCCTCGGCTCGACTTGCGTCCTCATCATTTCGATGCAGCGACTTCATCAACTTCGACCGCGCGACCTCCTCATTTCGGCCGACTAGTGCGTGGTCTCATCGGCTCGGTAAATGATCTCGGCAAGCGATCTAGTCACGGGATCTCGACACAAGGTCTTGGTCGAGGTCTCGATCGTCGTCTAATACGATGTCGATCTCGTCCTCGGGTGTTACAATCTCTCCCTCTAAAAAAATTTAGTCCTCGAAATTGCAAATAAGATTCTTACCTCGAGAAAAGTTGAGTCTTGAGTCTTCATCTTCTCCTCCAGCTCCCAAGTCGCATCTAAGTCTTACGATCCCACACAACTTTGACAAGTTGAATCTCTTTGTTCATAGCTGTTTGGCTTTCAGATCAGCGATGCTTCTTTGGTAATGCTTGAAAGATAGGTCGTCCTTGGTTGAATCACATCGGTTCGATGACATGAGAAGGGTCGGAAACATACTTCCGCAATTGTGAGGCGTGGAAGGCGTCGTGGATGTTCGACAAGAATGGTGGCAAGGCAATCGATATGCCTTTGGACGTCTGACGAAGAATGCGGTAAGGTCCAATGAATTTAGGGGTAAGTTTCTTGGATTTGATCGCTCGACCAACTCCGATGGTGGGGGTGACTCTAAGAAATACATGTTCTCCTTCCTCGAACTTCGAGTGGTCGGCGTCGTTGGTGCATAACTCTTACATCGACTTTGAGATGTTCGCATCCGATCTCGATCAAGCGGATCTTCTCGGTAGTCTGGCTGGATCATATACGGTCCTCTGACGGTTCATTCGCCGTCCTGGTACCAACAAAGAGGCGTCGACATTTCCGTCCATCTGACGCTTCAAAGGTGCCATCCCAATACTCGCATGGAAGGCTGTTATTGTAGGTGAATTCCACCAATGGTAAGGCGTCGTCCCAACTTCCTCGGTGATCTAACGTACAAGCTCGCAACAAATCTTCAAGCGATTGGATCGTTCTCTCGGTCGACCGTCGATCTGTGGATGATATCTTGAGCTAAGCCTGAGCTCGGTTCCCATCGCTCCTTGCAATTCCCTCCAAAAATGAGGCGTGAACCGGATCTCGGTCGACCACGATCGAAGAGGTATTCCATGAAGTCGTACTATCTCGCGATGTAGATCTCGGTCGGCTTTTCCACGTTGTATGTCGACCTCCTTTGGTAAGAAATGGCGATTTGGTCGATCGGTCGGCGATCACCCAAATCGAATCATTCTTCTTCTGCGTCTTCGGCAAACCTACAGCGAAATCCATGGAAATCTTGTCCCATTTCCATCTACGCGTCAGCGATTGTAGCATTCCTGCGGTCGTTGGTGCTCCACCTTCGGCTTCGACACGTCAAACATGAAGCTACGTGCTCGACCACTTGCTTCTTCATTCAGGACCACCAAAAATGCTTCTTCAAGTCTTGATACATCTTCGTAACTCAGGGATGAATACTAAAGTTGCTCTTATGCGCCGTCGAGAATCAACTTCCTCGGCTCGGATCACGTTAGATGCGCACATTCGGCCATTGCACCTCAAGATGTCGTCGCTCGGGCCTGAAGTGCAATCGCCTTCCGCTTGCGCTATCAACTGAATTTCTCTTGCGAGCTTCGTCATGAACTTGCTGGTCTCGGATCTCGTCCAACAATCTGTTAGAAATGGTAAGCATACCAAATCTCGGCTTCCCGGTGAAACCGACACTCGACTTCAAGTCTCGGAACTTCTCGAGTATCTCCAACTCCTTGATCATTATCGCCGAGGTTAAGCGCTCTTCTGCTCGATGCATACGCTACTACGTTAGCACTGCAGGGATGGTATTCCAGCGTAAAGTCGTAGTCCTTGAGAAATTACGTCCATCTACGTTGGCGCATGTTGAGTTCTTTACGGTCGACGGTACTTCAAGCTCTTGTGATCGTTGAAAGCGATGAAGTGCTCCCATAAAGGTAGTGCCTCCATATCTTGGCGCCAAAAACTCTGCTTTGCCCGGCTCAAGTCGTGAGTAGGGTAGTTCCTCTCCTGAATCTTAAGCTGTCTTGAAGCATACGCGACCACCTTCCGATGTTGCATCAGCCCGCATCCCAATCCCTGGTGTGACGCATCACAATACCCCACGAAAGGCTCTTCGGGTTGAGGCAAAATCAGCCTGCGTATTTGTCGTCAAAAGCTCCTTGATCGTTGAAAAGCGGCTTCACACTCCTCGGTCCAAGCAAAGGTTGATCCTTCCTCGTCGATCGTGTAAGAGGCGCGACAATCTTGAGAAACCTTCAATGAATCTTCGGTAATATCACGCTAAGCCGACAAAACTCCTGATCTCGTGCTTAGTCTTGTTTGTTCCCACGCTAGCACAACTTCAATCTTAGTTGGATCCTGACTATCCCTTCTCTGGAAATCACGTGACCAAGAAAATTCACCTCTTGAAGCCAAAATTCACACTTGACCAGGTTGGCATAGAGTTGCTTATCTCGTAATATCTGCGATTACTCGACATAGGTGTTCTGCGTGCTCTTCTCGGTTCCTCGAGTAAATCAATATGTCGTCGATGAACACTACAACGAACTGATCCAAAAGCGAATGGAAAATCCTGTTCATGTAGTCCATAAACACGGTGGCGCATTCGTGCACTCAAGCGGCATCACCAAGTACTCGTAGTGACCGTATCTAGTCCTGAAAATTTGTTTTGGCGACATCTTCCTCCTTCACGCGAATCGATGGTAGCCCGAGCTTCAAGTCTATCTTGGAAAGATCGCCGCTCCACGAAGTTGGTCCATTAAGTCGTCAATACGTGGTAACGGATAACGGTTCTTCACGGTAACCTTGTTGAGCTCGCGATTGTCCACGCTGACCTTGATCGTCCATCCTTCTTCTTAACCAACAACGCTGGAGCTCCCCACGGTGACACGCTCGGTCGTATGAATTGCTTCGACTCCAAGTGTTCGATGCGGGACTTGACTCTTTCATCTCGGCGGGAGACATCACATGCGGCGCTTTGGAAATCGGTCTGTTCCTGGAATCGGTCGATGGAGAACTCGACCTCTCGTCTTGGTGGTAACCTGGCACGTCTTGAGAAAAGCGTCCTCAAAGTCACACACCTTGGTACATTCTTCACGTCGATCTGGCTGGAAAACTTAGAACTAGCTAGATACATGTATTCCCTAGTTCCTTCTTTCAAAGAAACTCCAATACGTTCGTGAGAGAAAGATAATTGGAGACTCGAGGTCTGGAAAAATTACAGTTTCACGGGCACAGTCAAAGGACATGGTGGTGTGACAACCAATCCATCAGAGGATAACATCTAAGCCCTTAAGAGGCAAACAAACCAAATTGACCACAAACTTTCTACTCTGAATAATCACTACACAATTAAGACATGCGGTGTTTGTGACTAAGGTTTTAGCATTTGGGGTTGTAACTACTAATTTAAATGGTAAAGCGATCACGGTCAAGTTCAAATGGTTCACACAATCGGAAGAAATAAAGGAATGGGTTGCACGAATCAAAAAGAACGGATAAGGATTTACCCTCGATCTCACATTCACCTTGGATAAGATCATCGGCTCGTTCGACTTCCTCGCCACTCATGCGAAAACTACGCCTTTAGCCACTTGATGCTTCCCTTTGGCTCTTGCGCAAGCATAGTCGGTTCACTTTAGGTGTAGGACAATCCTTAGCAAAATGCCCTGGCTTCTTGCGGTTGAAACACACCTCCTCCTTACGAGTCTGATTACTCGCGTAATGTCCCGGCTTTCCACATCGGTAGCAAATCACCTCGACACCGGGTCGACCTCCACTCCTCGGTACTTGGGTCATCGGACGATCTGTCCCTGTTGTTGTTCCCCGAGGTCGGTCGTAAGGCCTCTTCTGCGGTGGTTTCCGCTTCGTGCAAATCTACGCCGCACTCACGGGGTCTCACCGGTCAGCCCACAATAATCTTCTTCTTGTGGCTCCTCACTCCTTCTACCTCGACACGGCGATCAATCGGCTCTTGGAGATTTACGATCCTCAGCGGCACCATCGACTTACGAATGTCGAATCTCAATCCCGTTGGAATCTCTCACTCGACCATCTGCAGTCAACTTCGATCACGAAATGGACTGAAATACCTCGCCAACGATTCGAACTTGGCGCGCATACTCGGACACCGTCGAGTTGCCTTCTTTGCGATTGAAGAAATTCCTGCTCCTTCTCGGCTCGTGCGATGTCAGGAAAGTACTTGTCCAAGAACCTTTCACGAAAAAGCTCCCAGGTCATCTCGCGATGTTACGCTATAAGCGTTGCTTCAACTCCTCTCCACGAATACTCTGCGTCTCCTAGCGGTAAGTAGGTGGCATAGTCGACCTTCACGTTGTCAGGCAATGAAGTGCGTCAAAGATCTTCTCGATCTCTTGCATCCAAAGATCGGCTTTATCCGGATTTGGCTCACCGTAGAACCGGTGGATCATGCTTCTGAAGTCGGCGATCCTGCCGCTTGACATTACGTTACGCTCATTCTTTGTTCTTTGCAAGTTCTGGCGAGTTAACAGCTGCCGTCTGTTGAGCCATCGCGTTAACTGTTGAGTTGCGGCGGTGATTGTTGAGCCATGGCTGCCGCCATCTCGATCATAGCTTGAATAGCTCGTTCCATGTCGGCGTTCTCGGTTGCGGATGTCGTATTCCTCTGAGGTGGCATTAGATTCCACAAAGTTCAAAACCACGTCGAGAATCTCACAACAAGGATGTGTTAAAACACCTTTGCTTCAATCAAGAAGCTTGATTCAAACAATTTCTCAAGCAATAAGTGCTTCACTTAATCAAACGACAATCAACATAATACAACTAGGTACCCAACACACATAACCCGACATAGTGACGGTCAAATTCCTATGCACGGCTCGGTCGAGCCAAGCTGCTGATACCAACGATGTAACGACCGTTTAGGACCGCTCACAGAGCTCAATATACCGAGCTCGAGTTCTGAAAGCTCAACACACCAAGCTCAACATAAACCTATATGAGATGTGTTTTAAAAACAAAACTCTTGTGCCTTTTAAAAATACGATATATATATTTTTTATAAAACCAACTCGTGCACATCGGAGTAATTCTGACTTTTAAAACATGGTGCAACTAAGACACAAGACTTAAATTCTAATAAAACATACATGCAAAACATACACATATATATATATCACTCCAAATAATAATGTATACAAAAATCTGAGTAGCAAATGTGCAAAGAAAATACACCTAAGATGCAATGACTTCAAAGAGTAATCATACCCTGGGGTACTTAGCGAACTCCCACGCGAGGGCTACTCCAAAAGTAAGACCACCAGTCTACCTGAAACAACAAAACACACCGCCCAAACTGGTCACGACCTCGAACACAAAGAAAAAGCGAAATGCAGTCCTCGGAAAAACAAACATCCAACAAATAAACAATCACGGCGGATAGAGGTCGTCACTCGGGTCCTCGTCGAGCTCCTCCTCGGCATCGTCTCTTGTCGAGTTACTGCGCCCTCGACATCGCTGGGTAACCGTCATGGATTGAAGGCACCACGGGAAAGGTCAACTTCTCAACAATTCAAGATAAGCTCGACATAAAAATATAAGCAAACAAAGAAAGTATAACATTCAAGCGTGACTCGACCATCTCACTCTAAACTTCGACACAACTCGCAAATCCATTTTCTCTCGACTCGATAATTTTCCGGAATGCACACGCGCCGTCTGGTATGTCGGAAAGTCCGGTAAAACCTTGGGATCCTCGCTCTCCCTAGGGCCGGTCAACTCGAGGTCCCATAGCGTGGCGGCGTCTAGTCAATCTCCGTAAACAAAAAGGGGACCTAGCACCCTCGATTATCCGGGTCACGGCTCAAAAGCGTCATGCGACTCACCTAGCTCGCTCACTCGATGAACAATTAGCGCATACGATATTCAAAGAGTTAAACACAAGATATTCAACCGCATGTCAAATAAAAGAGCAAGCTCAACATGAAGAAAGCGCAATTCAACATGCAATACACAATTCACGACATATATTCAATCACATATTAAATACATGCAAAAACTCAATCATATCACAACATTTCATTTCGACACAAATCGGAAATCCATACACAATAACATAACCACGTAGAATATGAAATGCCCTTATGCTAGCATACTACGAAAGTATTAATGTGAAGCGCTCTTACTTAAGGACTTATAAAATAAAGCCTTAGAGATTTCTAGGAGTTGCCGCTACCGAACTCCAAGTTAATCTTTGCTCGACAAGCGACCTCGACACGCAATTTGTCTTCAAAGAGCTCGACAACGACTTCTCTTACTCGATCTCGACACGGCTGTCTTCAACGAGCTCGACAACGACCGACACGTGCGCTTCTCGGTCGACCTCGACACGTCTGATTCTCGATCGACCTCGACACGCGTCTGATCCTCGATCACGGATTCTGCTTTGCTTCGCGTCCTTGGATTCGCTTTCCCGTACCCTTGATTCGGAAATCACTCGATCTCGGGAATCAGACTTCCTAAAACAAACACAACTTAGATCGATCCATGGGTTCTAATACATCTAGCTCTCTCTTCCCCAAACTTCAACCTGACCCGAGAAAAATATAAAACTCAAGAAGCGAAAGATATTTTTCCTCTAACACAAAGTTAGGGATTTCGATCAAAATTTCATGAAAAAGTTATCGATGCTTCAGCGGATAGATCGACAACAACAATAACGGAAGCAACGAATGAAAAACAAGAAATCAAAGCGAACCAAAAATGGAGGTTTACGGGCGCTGGGTGCGAAAAGCAGAGGAAGAAATTTGTTTTACAAGCCCAATTAATCGGTTAGAAAGATAGGTAATATTGTGAAGAAGAAAACCCATCAATTTGATATGATTTGGAAGCATAAAGCGGTTAAAAATGGAAGAAGAATTAGCGCTAAGCAAGAGTTACGGATGAAAAGAAAAATACATTCTTCATACCTCAGCGGTGATCGAAGCCAGGCGAGATATGGGTCGAGAAGTTGATGATGAACAAGATTGATGAAGAAAGCTTGTGCAGAATCTCGATGGAACTCACGGTTTCGTCGATGGAGATTTTTTTGAAGAAAACCACGAAACACAGAGCAGAAGGAAGGAAGAAGAAAGAAGAAAAGAGAAATGAGTGTTTGAGGAAAATCGATCGTGAATACAGCTGGAAGGGCATAATCGTAACTCCAGCTATAAGATGCCAATCCCAATAATCATCTACCCGTTTAATCGTTCCTCTCATAATTACCTACTCTGCAGCCGGTCAGCGGCAAGCCGACAATGTAATAATTACAAACAATATAATAATAACTTGAATAACGTTCGAAAGAATACGAGGTGTCATCTCGACACGATGTCGACAAGAGTGCTCGTGCAAGCGTGCAAGGTTCTAACACGAGTTCGTGAACGCGGTCTCCTCGGCTCGACTTGCGTCCTCATCATTTCGATGCAGCGACTTCATCAACTCGACCGCGCGACCTCACCATTTCGGCGGCTAGTGCACGTGGTCTCATCGGCTCATTAAATGATCTCGGCAAGCGATCTAGTCACGGGATCTCGACACAAGGTCTTGGTCGAGGTCTCGATCGTCGTCCTAATACGATGTCGATCTCGTCCTCGGGTGTTACAAAGGTCGTGCGTGGACTATCGCGAGCTCAACAAGGTTCTTGTGAAGAACCGTTATCCGTTACCACGTATTGGCGACTTGATGGATCAACCGTGGAGCAGCGATCTTTTCAAGATAGACTTGAAGTCGGGCTACCATCGATTCGCGTGAAGGAGGAAGATGTTCCCAAAGCGACTTCCAGGACTAGATACGGTCACTACGAGTACTTGGTGATGCCGTTTGGAGTGATGAATGCGCCAGCTGTGTTTATGGACTACATGAAGAGGATTTTGCATTCGTTCTTGGATCAGTTTGGTGTAGTGTTGATCGACGACATCTTGATCTACTCGAGAACCGAGAAGAGCCTTGAGAACACTTATGTCGAGTACTGCAGATATTACGAGATAAGCAACTCTATGCCAACCTGTCGAAGTGTGAATTTTGGCTTGAAGAGGTGAATTTTCTTGGTCACGTGATTTCCAAAGAAGGGATAGCTGTGGATCCAACTAAGATTGAAGCTGTGTTAGCGTGGGAACAGCCGAAGACGGTTACCGAGATCAGGAGTTTTGTCGGCTTAGCAGGATATTACCGAAGATTCATTGAAGGTTTCTCGAAGATTGTCGCGCCTCTTACGATCGACGAGGAAGGATCAACCTTTGCCTGGACCAAGGAGTGTGAAGCCAGTTTTCAAAGGCTGAAGGAGCTTTTGGCGGCGGCGCTGTCTTGATTTTGCCTCAACCCGAAGAGCCTTTCGAGGTGTATTGTGATGCGTCACACCAGGGATTGGGATGCGTCTTTGATGCAACATCGGAAGGTGGTCGCGTATGCTTCAAGGCGACTTAAGATTCACGAGAGGAACTACCCTACTCACGACTTGGGTGGCGGCGGTAGTTTCTTGAAGATATGGAGGCACTACCTTTATGGGAGCACTCTTCTTGTTTTCAGCGATCACAAGAGCTTGAAGTACTGTTCGACCGAAAAGAGCTCAACATGCGTCGGCGTAGATGGACATAATTTCTCAAGGACTACGACTTTACGTTGGAATACCATCCGGTAAGGCTAACGTGGTAGCAGATGCGTTGAGTAGGAAGAGCGTTTAACCTCGGCAATGATGATCAAGGAGTTGGAGATGCTCGAGAAGTTCCGAGACTTGAAGTTGAGTGTCGAAGTTTCTGGGAAGCCGAGATTTGGTATGCTTACCATTTCTAACAGATTGTTGGGCGAGATCCGAGACCCGGCAAGTTCATGACGAGCTTACGCAAGAGAAGGTTGATTGATAGCGCAAGGAAGCTGACGAATTCCAAGTCGGAGCGACGACATCTTGAGATGCAATGGCGAGTATGTGTACCTAACGAGCCGTAGCCGAGAAAGTTAATTCTCGGCGAAGCACATAAGAGCAACTTTAGTATTCATCCGGGAGTTCACGAAGATGTATCAAGACTTGAAGAAGCATTTTTGGTGGTCAGGAATGAAGAAGCAAGTGGCCGAGCACGTAGCCGTGTTTAACGTGTCGTAAAGCGAAGGTGGAGCACCAACGACCTGCGGAAATGTTACAATCGCTGCGTACGTATGGAAATGGGATAGTATTTCCATGGATTTCGTTGTAGGTTTGCGAAGGCGGAAGAAGAATGATTCGATTTGGGTGATCGTCGACCGATTGACCAAATCTGCTCATTTCTTACCAGTGAGGTCGACATACAACGTGGAAAAGCTGACCGAGATCTACATCGCGGAGATAGTGCGACTTCATGGTATACCCTCTTCGATCGTGTCGGACCGAGATCCGAAGTTCACGTCTCATTTTTGGAGGGAATTGCAAGGAGCGATGGGAACCGAGCTCAGGCTTAGCTCGGCATATCATCCTCAGACTGACGGTCAGACTGAGAGAACGATCCAATCGCTTGAAGATTTGTTGCGAGCGTGTACGTTAGATCACCGAGGAAGTTGGGACGACGTCTTACCATTGGTGGAGTTCACCTACAATAACAGTTTCCATGCAAGTATTGGAATGACACCTTTTGAAGCACTGTATGGACGTAAATGTCAGACGCCTCTTTGTTGGTACCAGGACGGCGTTACATTGTGGGACCAGATATGATCCAGCGGACTACGAGAAGATCCGTTTGATCGAGAGATAGGATGCGAACATCTCAAAGTCGGCGTAAGAGTTATGCGGACCAACGGCGTCGACCGCTCGAGTTCGAGGAAGGAGAACATGTATTTCTTAGAGTCACCCCACCATCGGAGTTGGTCGGCGATCAAATCCAAGAAACTTACCCTAAATTCATTGGACCTTATCGATTCTTCGTCGTGTCGGTCGGTGGCATATCGGTGCCACTGCCACCATTCTTGTCGAACATTCACGACGTCTTCCACGTCTCACGATTCTGAAGTATGTTTCGACCCTCTCATGTCATCGAACCGGATGTGATTCAAGCGAAGGGCGATTTATCTTTGAAGCATCACGGCAAGGATCGTTGATCGGAAAGCCAGCGATTCGCGGAATAAAGAGTTTCAACTTCGTCAAAGTTGTGTGGGATCGGAAGGCGGGAGATGCAACTTGGGAGCTGGAGGAGAAGATGAAGACTTCGATTACCACTGAACTTTTCCGAGGTAAGAATCTTATTTGCAATTTCGAGGACGAAATTTTTTTTTTAGAGGGAGAGATTGTAACACCTGAGGACGAGATCGACATCGTCTTAGGACGACGTATCGAGACCTCGCGTCGAGATCTTGTGTCGAGATCCCGTACCAAGATCGTTTGCCGAGGTCATTTGCCGAGCTGAGGAGACCGCGTGCACTAGCTGCTGAGCTGAGGAGGTCGGGTGTCGAGTTGATGAAGTCGCGTACCGAGCTGAGGAGGTCGCATGTCGAACTGAGGAGGCCGCGTGCACGAACTCGTGTTAGAGCCTTGTGCGCTTGCACGAGCACCCTTGTCGACATCGTGTCGAGATGATAACTCGTATCTTTACGAACGTTATTCAGCGTTATTATTATTATATTGTTTGTAATAATTATATTGTCGGCTTGCCGTTCTCGTCGCGTGTCTAGATCGTTGACCGACAGAGTTGAGGGTAATTATGAGAGAGGAACGATTAGACGGGTAGATTGATTGATGGGATTGGCATCTTATAGCTGAAGTTACGATTATACCCCTTCCCTCACCAGCTGTATTCACGATCAGTTTTCTCAAACACTCACTTTCTCTTTCCTTCTTTCTTCTTCCTTCCTTCTGCTCTGAGTTCCTTGTTTTTCTCCAAAATTTCCATCGAAGAAACCTTGAGTTCCATCGAGACTCTGCACAAATTTTCTTCATCAATCTTGTTCATCATCATCTTCTCGACCTATATCTCGCCTGCTCGACCACCATTTGAGGTATGAAGAACATATTTTTCTCTTCCTTCGTGTTACTGTTTAGCGCCATTTCTTCTTTCCATTTTTAGCCAGTTTTATGCTTCCAAATCATGTCAAACTAATGGGTTTTCTTCTTCACGATATTACCTACCTTTCTAACCAATTAATTGGGCTTGTAAAACAAATTTTCTTCCTCTGTTTTTCTGCAATCGGCAGTGCCCAGAAACCCTTCATTTTTGGTTTGTTTCGATTTCTTGTTTTTCGTTTGTTGCTTCTGGTTGTTGTTGTTGTCGATCTATCTGTTGTAGCATCAGATAACCTTTTTCATGAACTTTTGAGCGAAAACCCCAACCTTGTGGTTAAGATTGGGATGAGAGCTAAGTGTTATTAGAACCCATAGATCGAACTAAGTTGTGCTTGTTTTAGGAAGTCTGATTCCCGAGATCGTGTGATTTCCGAATCGAGGTGTACGGGAAAGCGAATCCAAGGACGTGGAAGCAGCGGAATCCAGTTGAGAGCTATGCGTGTCGAGGTCGGTGAGAAGCGTGCGTGTCGAGGTCGATTGAGGGCGATGCGTGTCGAAGTCGTTGTCGAGCTCGTTGAAGACAGTAGTGTCGAACGAGTAAGAGAAGTCGTTGTCGAGCTCACTTGAAGACGGCCAGTGTCGAGGTCGTTGTCGAGCGGCATTAGCTTGGAGTTCGGTAAGTGGCAACTTTTAGACATTATTAAGACTTTATTTTATATGTTATTGTGAATGGATTCCACTGATTTGTGTCGAGCTTGAAATGTTGTGATTTGATTTGGGTTTTGCATGTATTTAATATGTGATTGAATATATCTTTGTGAATTGTGTATTGCATGTTGAATTGCGTTTCTTCATGTCGAGCTTGCTCTTTTATTTGACATGCGGTTGAATATCTTGTGTTTAACTCTTTGAATATCGTATCTGGCTAATTGTTCATCGAGTGGCGAGCTAGGTGAGTCGTATGACGTTTTGAGCCGTGACCGGATAACAAAGGGTGCTAGGTCCCCTTTTGTTTACGGGAGATTGACTAGACGTCGCCACGCGGGCACCCGAGTTATTTGTCCTAGGGAGAGCGAGGATCCCAAGGCTTCGGCTGGACTTTCCGACATCTGATGCAGCGTGTGCATTCGGAAAAATTGTCGAGTCGAGAGAAAATGGATTGCGAGTTGTGTCGAGTTAGAGTGAGATGGTCGAGTCACGTCGGTGAATGTTATACTTTCTTTGTTTGCTTATATCCTTTATGTCGTGCTTATCTTGAATTGTTGAGAAGTTGACCCTTTCCGTGGTGCCTTTAATCCATGGCGGTTACCCAGGCGATGTCGAGGGTGCGAGGAACTCGACGGCAGATGATGCCGAGGAGGAGCTCGGCGAGGACCCGAGTGACGACCTCTACTTGTCGTGATTGTTTATGTTTGTTGGATGTTTGTTTTTCGATGGCGTGCATTTCGTTTTCTTTGTGTTCGAGGTCGTGACCAGTTTGGGCGGTTATGTTTTGTTGCTCTGAGGGTAGGCGGTTTACTTTTGGAGCGACCCTGCGTGGGAGTCTGCCGGAAGTACCCCCAGGGTATGATTGCTCTTTTGAAGTCGTCATACCTTAGGTGTATTTTCTTTGTACATTTACTACTCTGTATTTTGTATACATTATTATTTCGAGTGATATATATATGTATGTTATGCATATATGTTTTATTAGAATTTAAGTCTTGTGTCTTAGTTGCACCATGTTTCGAAAAGCTGTAATTACTCTGATGTGCACGAGTTGGTTTTATAAAAAAAAAATAGACCGTACTTTTTAAAAGGCACAAGAGTTTCGTTTTAAAACACATCTCATACAGGTTTAGTTGAGCTCGGTGTGTTGAGCTCGGTAACTCGAGCTCGGTATATTGAGCTCGGTAGCGGTCCGGAAACGAGTCGTTACAGATAGCGCAAGGGAAGGCGACATAATTCCAAGTCGGAACGGACAACATCTTAAGATGTAATGGCCGAGTATGTGTACCTAACGTAGCGGAGCTGAGAAAGTTAATACTTGACGAAGCGCATAAGAGCAACTTTAGTATTCATCCAGGAGTTACGAAGATGTATCAAGACTTGAAGAAGCATTTTTGGTGGTCAGAATCGTGGCCGTGTTTAACGTGTCGAAGCGAAGGTGGAGCACCAACGACTGCGGGAATGCTACAATCGCTGACGCATCAAAGTATGGAAATGGGATAGTATTTCCATGGATTTCGTTGTAGGTTTACCGAAGACGCAGAAGAAGAATGATTCGATTTGGGTGATCGTCGACCGATTGACCAAATCTACTCATTTCTTACCAGTGAGGTCGACATACAACGTGGAAAAGCTGACCGAGATCTACATCGCGGAGATAGTGCGACTTCATGGTATACCCTCTTCGATCGTGTCGGACCGAGATCCGAAGTTCACGTCTCATTTTTGGAGGGAATTGCAAGCAGCGATGGGAGCGAGAGCTCGGGCTTAGCTCGGCATATCATCCCCAGCCGACGGTCGGGCCGAGAGAACGATCCAATCGCTTGAAGATTTGTTGCGGCGTGTACCTTAGATCACCGAGGAAGTTGGGACGACATCTTACCATTGGTGGAGTTCACCTACAATTGATTTCCATGCGAGTATTGGAATGGCACCTTTTGAAGCACTGTATGGACGTAAATGTCAGACGCCTCTTTGTTGGTACCAGGATGGCGAGCGTTCTGTTGTGGGACCAGATATGATCCAGCAGACTACTGAGAAGATCCGTTTGATCAGAGATAGGATGCGAACGTCTCAAAGTCGACAGAAGAGTTATGCAGACCAAAGACGTCGACCACTCGAGTTCGAGGAAGGAGAACATGTATTTCTTAGAGTCACCCCCACTACTGGAGTTGGTCGAGCGATCAAGTCCAAGAAACTTACCCCTAAATTTATTGGACCTTACCAGATTCTTCGTCGTATCGGTCCAGTGGTATATCAGATTGCCTTGCATCCTTCTTGTCAAACATTCATGACGTCTTCCACGTCTCACAATTGCGGAGATATATTTCCGACCCCTCTCATGTCATCGAACCGGATGTGATTCAACTGAGGGACGACTTATCCTTCGAAGCATCACCAGCAAGGATCGTTGACCGGAAAGCCAAACAGTTGCGGAACAAAGAGATTCAACTTGTCAAAGTTGTGTGGGATCAGAAGACTGGAGATGCGACTTGGGAGCTGGAGGAGAAGATGAAGACTCAGTACCCTGAACTCTTTCATGGTAAGTATCTTATTTGCAATTTCGAGGACGAAATTTTTTTTAGAGGGAGAGATTGTAACACCTGAGGACGAGATCGACCTCGTATTAGGACGTCGTATCGAGACCTCGCGTCGAGATCTCGTGTCGAGACCTCGTACCAAGACCTCGTGTCGAGATTCCGTGCCAAGATCGCGTGCCAAGGTCATATGTCGAGCTGATGAGGTCGCTGCATCGAAATGAGGAGGTCGCATGTCGAATCGAGGAGGCGGCGTGGCGAACTCGTGTTAGAGCCTTGTGCGCTTGCACAAGCACCCTGATCGACCTCGTGTCGAGACTGTAACTCGTATTTTACGAACGTTATTTAGCGTTGATGATTCTATTGTTTGTAATATTTATATTATCGGTTGCAGTTCTCGTTGCTGTGTTTTAGATCTGTAACCTATAGATTAGAGGGTAATCATGAGAGAGAAGAGATTAGATGGGTAGAATGATTGATGGGATTAGCATCTCATAACAGTAGTTACACGTCAATTATTTGTGTTTTGTTTTAAAAAGAAAAATATCTTTTAAAGGGTTTCTTGACCAGCTGTATTCGATCAGCCCCTCACAACTCTCACTTTCTCTTTTCTTCTTCCTTCTTCTCTAAGTTTCCTCTTCCTCTCCAAAACTTCCATCAAAGAACCTTGGATTTTACTGAGCTTCTGCATAAACTTTCTTCATCAACCTTGTTTCTCATCATCTCCTCGACATATATCACCATCTCGACCATCATCTGAGGTATGGAAAAACAGATTTTCTCTTCCTTCATGCTACTGTTAGCGCCACTTCTTCTCTCCATTTTAGCTAGTTTTTATGCTTCCAAATCATGTCGTATTGATAAGTTTTCTTCTTCATGACATTACCTACCTTTCTAACCAATTATTGGAGCTTGTAAAACAAATTGCTTTCTCTGTTTTCTGCAATAGGCAGTGCCCAAAACCCTCCATATTTGGTTCGTTTTGATTTCTTGTTTTAGTTTGTTGAACGTTGTTTCTTGTTGATGTTGTTGTTGATTTATTTGTTATAGAATCATAGAACCTTTTTCATGAACTTTTGATCGAAAACCCTAACTTTGTGTTAGAGGAAAAATGGTTTTGTCTGGTGATGTATGAAAGAAGTTTTTAATAAAATTTTAGAGAAAAGGAGTTATATTTTTTATGTTTGAATTCTGGTTATATTTGTTTAAGTTTTTGAGTTTTAATGTTTACTTGGGTTGTGATTGAGATTGGGATAATGAGAGCTAAGTGTTATTAGAACCCATAGATAGAACTAAGTTGTGCTCGTATTAGGCAGTGTGACTCCCGAGATCGTGTGATTTCCGAACCCGAGGACGTGGGAGCAGTGGGATCGGATCGAGAATCAGACGTGTCGAGGTCGATCGAGGAGTGTGCGATGTCGGCGTCGTTGTCGAGCTTCGATGGAGGACAGCGTAGCCAGGTAGCTTGGAGTTCGGCAAGGGCACTTCTAAACATTCTAGGATTTTTATTGTTATATTACTATGTATGGATTCCTTGATTTGTGTCGAGCATGTAATGTTGTGATATGATTGGGTTTTTGCATGTATTTAATATGTGATTGAATATATGTTGTGAATTATGTATTGACTGTTGAATTGCGTTTCTTCATGTCGAGCTTGCTCTTTTTATTTGACATGCGGTTGAATATCTTGTGTATAACTCTTTGAATATTGTAAGCGGAGAGCTGTTCATCGAGTGAGCGAGCTAGGCGAGTCGTTATGACGTTTTTGAGCCGTGACCCGGATAACTAAGGGTGCTAGGTCCCCTTTTGTTTACGGGAGATTGACTAGACGTCGCCACGCTATGGGACCTGAGTTGACTGTCCTAGGGAGAGCGAAGATCCCAAGGCTACGGCTGGACTTTCCAGCATACGGTACGGCGTGTGCATTCCGGAAAAATTGTCGAGTCGAGAGAAAATGGATCGCGAGTTGAGTCGAGTTTAGAGTGAGAAGGTCGAGTCACGTTTGGTGATTGATAAACATTGTTGTGTTGCTTATTTCCTTATGCCGTGTTTATCTTGTATTGTTGAGAAGTTGACCCTTTCCCGTGGTACCTTCAATCCATGATGGTTACCCAGGCGATGTCGAGGTTGCAGGGAACTCGACAGCAGATGATGGCGAGGAGGAGCTCGACGAGGATCAGGGCGACGACCTCTATTTGTCGTGATTGATTATGTTTGTGGGATGTTTTTTTGGGATGACTGTTCTTTGTTGTTTTTTTGTATAGTGGTTGTGACGATTCTTGTGGTTATATTTTGTTATTACAGGGGTAGGCGGCGGTTTTACTTTGGGCGACCCTGCGTGGGTGTCTGCCGAAAGTACCCCCAGGGTATGATTGCTCTCTTGAAGTCGTCATACCTTAGGTGTATTTTCTTTATACATTATTACTCTGTATTTTGTATACATTATCCTTTCGAGTGGTATATATGTATGTTATGCATGTATGTGTTATTAGAATTTATGTCTTGTGTCTTAGTTGCACCATGTTTTCGAAAAGTTGTAATTACTCTGATGTGCACGAGCTGGTCTTAGAAAAAAAATAATAATAGACCGTACTTTTCTAAAGGGCACAAGAGTATCGTTTTAAAACACATCGCATACAGGGTAACTAGAGCTCGGTGTGTTGAGCTCGGTAACTCGAGCTCGGTATGTCTGGAGCTCGGTAGCGGTCCGGAAATGGGTCGTTACAGACCTCTTCTCCTGTCATCCCTTAGGCTGTTGACATAACACTGTCTCGCCTCCTTCTGGTCGGCGTGTATCGTAGCAATCTGCCCATCGGATAGGGGGAACTTCATCGCCAAATGGGGGGTGGAGACAATGGCGCCGATCCCATTGATGACAGTTCTGCCGATTATCATATTGTAGGCGGTGTCCGCGGCTGAATCGGCTTCTACCACCAGGAGGTGGGCTTCGATCGTCTTGACCCCGACATCTGCTTTGAAGGTGAGCAAGACGTCGAAGTACCCAGTCACCCGAGCTTTAGCACCTGAAAAACCGACTAACGTACCTCGATAGGGCCTGATAATCGAGCTCGGTAACTTGAGTCGGTCGAAGGCTTCTTTGTAGATCACGTCTGCCGAAGGCTTGGTCGACGAGCACTCTCTGACGTTAAATCCAGCGAGGTGCACCGTGATCACCATTGGGTCGTCTTGGCGGCGATCTATTCACGATAATCCTCCGAGAAGGTTATGGTTGGTAAGGCCTCGGGCGGGTCTTTGTTGACGTCGGTGTTGGCGGATCTCGGATGCCTCCTCCGACCGTTGCTAGATTCGCCCCACCGCAAAACCACCGCAATTAAATTGGTGAGGGTACCTTCGTCTCGACCCTTCTGCGTTGACGGGTGGGTGAACGTCTTTCTCGCCTCTCCGAAGCGGCGATCGGTTGCGCTGCGGCTCGGGCGAAACGGGATCTTCTACGATTTGTTTCGTTCTCCTGGGGTCGCCCCATTCCCTTTGTCCACGTACTTCGCTAAATGTCCTGCCTGTATGAGTTTTTCAATTTTTATCTTCAGCGCCTGACATTCATTCGTGGTGTGCCCAGATCCGGTGGTATTCGCAGATCTCTGGCGATCCGCATCGGTGGGAGCCCTTCCGAGGGGGCAGGTTATGAGGTTGCCCGTGTAGGCCTCCTTCAAGACTCGGTCCCTACCCACGGTCAAGGGAGTGAGCCCTCCTCCGTAGTCTTGCCGCCCTCGGCGCTCGTTCCTTCTATCCGCGCCTTCTGGGCGGATCCCTACTCTGTCTTGCCGATTCTGGGTTTCCCTTTTGGCGGCAGCAACCTCTTCCATGTTGATATACCCCACTGCTCGGCGTCTCAGCTCGTCCAAAGATCCTGCAGGTCGGCGAGCGAGGGAGTCCGAGAAGGGACCAGGTTTTAGTGCTGACACTATGGCGTGGAGCGCCACATCGGTGCTGAGATTTCTGATTTGAGCCGTTTCGTTGTTGAAACGCTCTATGAAGGACTTCAGCGTCTCGTCCGACCTCTGTTTGAGTCCGACCAGGCAAGTGGAGTTTTTCCGGAAGGCTCGGCTTGTGGTGAACCTGGCCACGAATTGCTCGGCGAGTTGCCTGAATGAGTGGATGGAGCGTTGTGGGAGGTTACAGAACCACATCATGGCCGGTCCCTTCAGGGTGCAGGGAAAGGTCCGACATTTCAAGCCCTCGGATGCGTCGATCAGTAGCATCCGCGCGTTGAAGGAGGTAATGTGCTCTTCGGGGTCGGTCTTACCCTCGTAAGCGTCTATGTTGGGGATTTGGAACCGCCTCGGGACCAGATCGGCCATAACCCTCTCGTCAAAGGGGAGCAAGGTTAGCCCGATTTCGGAGGGTCGGTTCTCTCGTTCTTGGCGCTGCCGGATGTGACCTCTCGCCTTGGGCTCTCCGTGGCGCTGGATGCGTTCGACCTGGAGGAGGCCCTGGCTACCTCTTCTAGTTCGCGAGGGTGTCTCGTGGCCTTGTCTTTCCTCGCGATCGCGGGCTTCCGCGATCTGGCGTCTTAGCTCCTCGTTTTCCGCCCTGAGAAGCTCCAAAGCGGGGTCTGGTGGTGGGTGTTCGTTCGGGCCGGCCGAGTGATGACTTCGCGGTGGCGATCTGTGATTCGCTGTGCTCCTGGTGCGCGCCATCCAGCTAGGGGTTTTCTTGAGGCCTGGGTTAGTTTTACCGGGCCCCTACGGTGGGCGCCAATGTTGATGCTGGAATTGGTAGGTGTTGATGTCGGAATCGGCGGGGTTCTCCTCCTCCTCGGGATTGGGTGCTTTCTGTAACGACCCGTTTCCGGACCGCTACCGAGCTCAATATACCGAGCTCGAGTTTCCGAGCTCAACACACCGAACTCAACATAAACCTATATGAGATGTGTTTTAAAAACAAAACTCTTGTGCCTTTTAAAAATACGATATATTTTTTTTATAAAACCAACTCGTGCACATCAGAGTAATTCTGACTTTTCAAACATGGTGCAACTAAGACACAAGACTTAAATTCTAATAAAACATACATGCATAACATACATATATATATCATTCAAATAATAATGTATACAAAATACAGAGTAGCAAATGTGCAAAGAAAACACACCTAAGGTACGACGACTTCAAAAGAGCAAGCATACCCTGGGAGTACTTAGCGGAACTCCCACGCAGGTTGCTCCAAAAGTAAGACCACCAGTCTACCTCAAACAACAAAACAACATCGCCCCAAACTGGTCACGACCTCGGAACACAAAAAGAAAACAAGTACAGTCATCAAAAGAAATACGTCGAACAAACATAATCAATCCACGACAAGTAGAGGTCGTCACTCGGGTCCTCGTCGAGCTCCTCCTCGGCATCATCTATCGCCGAAGTTCCTGCGCCCTCGACATCGCCTGGGTAACCGTCATGGATTGAAGGCACCACGGAAAGTGGTCAACTTCTCAACAATTCAAGATAAGCTCGACATAAAGGATATAAGCAAACAAAGAAAGTATAACATTCACCGACGTGACTCGACCATCTCACTCTAACTCGACACAACTCGCAAATCCATTTTCTCGACTCGACAATTTTTCGGAATGCACACGCTGCATCAGGTATGTCGGAAAGTCCAGTAAAGCCTTGGGATCCTCGCTCTCCCTAGGACACCAACTCAGGTCCCATAGCGTGGCGACGTCTAGTCAATCTCCCGTAAACAAAAGGGAACCTAGCACCCTCGATTATCCGGTCACGGCTCAAAAACGTCATACGACTCACCTAGCTCGCTCACTCGATGAACAATTCGCCGCATACGATATTCAAAGAGTTAAACACAAGATATTCAACCGCATGTCAAATAAAAAGAGCAAGCTCGACATGAAGAAACGCAATTCAACATGCAATACACAATTCACGACATATAATCAATCACATATTAAATACATGCAAAAACTCAATCATATCACAACATTTCAAGCTCGACACCAATCAAGGAGTCCATACATAAATATAACAATAAAAATAAAGTCTTAATAATGTCTAAGAGTTGCCCTTACGCTAGCATACTATGAAAGTATTAATGTGAAGCGCCCTTACCGAACTCCAAGTTAATGCTGCTCGACAACGACTTCTCTTACTCGATTTCGACACGGCTGTCTTCAACGAGTTCGACAACGACTTCTACACGTACCGTCCTCAATCGACCTCGACACGTACGCTTCTCAGTCGACCTCGACACGTACAGTTCTCGATCTGGATCCCACTGCTTCCGCGTCCTTGGATTCGCTTTCCCGTACACCTCGATTCGGAAATCACCCGATCTCGGGAATCAGACTTCCTAAAACAAACACAACTCAGATCGATCTATGGGTTCTAATACACTTAGCTCTCTCTTCCCAAACTTAACCACAACCCAGAAAAATATAAAACTCAAGAACTGAAATATATTTTTCCTCTAACACAAAGTTAGGGATTTCGATCAAAAGTTCATGAAAAAGTTATCTGATGCTTCAACAGATAGATCGACAACAACAACAACCAGAAGCAACAAACGAAAAACAAGAAATCGAAGTAAACCAAAAATGAAGGGTTTCTGGGCACTGCCGATTGCAGAAAAACAGAGGAAGAAAATTTGTTTTACAAGCCCAATTAATCGGTTAGAAAGATAGGTAATATCGTGAAGAAGAAAACCCATCAATTTGACATGATTTGGAAGCATAAAACTGGCTACAATTGGAAAGAAAAGTAGCGCTAAACAGTAGCACGAAGGAAAAGAAAGATCTGTTCTTCATACCTCAATGGTGATCGAGCAGGCGAGATATGGGTCGAGAAGATGATGATGAACAAAATTGATGAAGAAAGCTTATGCAGAATCTCGATGGAACTCAAGGTTTCGTCGATGGAAGTTCTGAAGAAAACAACGAAACTCAGAGCAGAAGGAAGGAAGAAGAAAGAAGAAAAGAGAAAGAATGAGTGTTTGAGGGAATCGGTCGTGGTATACAGCTGGTGAGAAAAGGGGTATAATCGTAACTTCAGCTATAAGATGCCAATCCCATCAATCATCTACCCGTCTAATCGTTCCTCTCATAATTACTCTCTACTCTGTCGGTCAACGGTCTAGACACACGACGAGAACGGTAAGCCGACAATATAATAATTACAAACAATATAATAATAGCGCTGAATAACGTTCGAAAGAATACGAGGTGTCATCTCGACACGATGTCGACTAGGGTGCTCGTGCAAGCGTACAAGGTTCTAACACGAGTTCGTGCACGCGGCCTCCTCAGTTCGACAACTGACCTCGGCAAACGATCTTGGCACGGGATCTCGACACAAGGTCTTGGTCGAGGTCTCGATACGTCGTCCTAATACGATGTCGATCTCGTCCTCAGGTGTTACAATCTCTCCCTCTAAAAAAAATTTCGTCCTCGAAATTGCAAATAAGATTCT
Source organism: Calophaca sinica (assembly GCA_037113605.1). Taxonomy (NCBI): domain Eukaryota; kingdom Viridiplantae; phylum Streptophyta; class Magnoliopsida; order Fabales; family Fabaceae; genus Calophaca; species Calophaca sinica. The sequence goes on from CM073734.1 coordinate 74,015,898, forward strand.
TACCTCGGAAAAGTTCAGGGTACTGAGTCTTCATCTTCTCCTCCAGCTCCCAAGTCGCATCTCCTGTCTTCTGATCCCACACAACTTTGACAAGTTGAATCTCTTTGTTCCGCAACTGTTTGGCTTTCCGAACAACGATCCTTCTTTGGTGACGCTCAAAGATAAGTCTTCCTTCGCTTGAATCACATCCGGTTCGATGACATGAGAGGGTCGGAAACATACTTCCGCAATCGTGAGGCGTGAAAGGCGTCGTGGATGTTCGACAAGAATGGTGGCAAGGCAACTGATATGCCATCGACCAATACGACGAAGAATCTGGTAAGGTCCAATAAATTTAGGGTAAGTTTCTTGGATTTGATCGCTCGACCAACTCGATAGTGGGGGTGACTCTAAGAAATACATGTTCTCCTTCCTCGAACTCGAGTGGTCGACGTCGTTGGTCCGCATAACTCTTACATCGACTTTGAGATGTTCGCATCCGATCTCCGATCAAACGGATCTTCAGAGTCCGCTGGATCATATCACGGTCCTACGACGCTCGCCGCCGCCCTGGTACCAACAAAGAGGCGTCGACATTTCCGCCCATATAGTGCTTCAAAAGGTGCCATTCCAATACTCGCATGGAAATCAAGTATTGTAGGTGAACTCCACCAATGGTAAGACGTCGTCCCAACTTCCTCGGTGATCTAACGTACAAGCTCGCAACAAATCTTCAAGTGATTGGATCGTTCTCTCGGTCGGCCAGTCGATGCATGGATGATATGCCGAGCTAAGCTCGAGCTTCGGTTCCCATCGCTCCTTGCAATTCCTCCAAAATGAGACGTGAACCGGATCTCGGTCCGACACGATCGAAGAGGGTATTCCATGAAGTCGTACAATCTCGCGATGTAGATCTCGGTCGACTTTTCCACGTTGTATGTCGACCTCACCGGTAAGAAATGAGCGATTTGGTCAATCGGTCGACGATCACCCAAATCGAATCATTCTTCTTCTGCGTCTTCGGCAAACCTACAACGAAATCCATGGGAATACTATCCCATATCCAAACTGGTACGTGAAGCAATTGCGGCATTCCCGCAGTCGTTGGTGCTCCACCTTCGCTCGACACGCCAAACACGAGCTACGTGCTCGCCACTTGCTTCTTCATTCAGGACCACCAAAATGCTTCTTCAAGTCTTGATACATCTTCGTAACTCGGGATGAATACTAAAGTTGCTCTTAGCGCGCTTGGCCGAGAATCAACTTCCTCGGCTCGGATCGTTAGATGCGCACACTCGGCCATTGCACCTCAAGATGTCGTCCGCCCGACGTGAAATTCGCCGCTTTCCTTGCGCTATCAACTGAATCTTCTCTTGCAGAAGCTCGTCATGAACTTGCTGGTCTCGGATCTCGTCCAACAATCTGTTAGAAATGGTAAGCATACCAAATCTCAGCTTCCCTGGTGAAACTTCGACACTCAACTTCAAGTCTCGGAACTTTTCGAGCATCTCCAACTCCTTGATCATCAATACCGAGGTTAAAACGCTCTTCCTACTCAACGCATCTGCTACTACGTTAGCCTTACCGGGATGGTATTCCAACGTAAAGTCGTAGTCCTTGAGAAATTCTGTCCATCTACGCTGACGCATGTTGAGTTCTTTACGGTCGACAGTACTTCAAGCTCTTGTGATCGCTGAAAGCGAAGAAGAGTGCTCCCATAAAGGTAGTGCCTCCATATCTTCAAGCCAAAAACTCTGGCCCGGCTCCAAGTCGTGAGTAGGGTAGTTCCTCTCGTGAATCTTAAGTTGTCTTGAAGCATACGCGACCACCTTCCGATGTTGCATCAAGACGCATCCCAATCCCTGGTGTGACGCATCACAATACACCTCAAAGGCTCTTCGGTTGAGGCAAAATCAAAGACAGTGGCGTCGCCAAAAGCTCCTTGATCTTTGAAAATCGCCGCAATCCTCGGTCCAGGCAAAGGTTGATCCTTTCTCGTCGACCGTAAGAGGCGCGACAATCTTCGAGAAACCTTCAATGAATCTTCGGTAATATCCTGCTAAGCCGACAAAACTCGATCTCAGAACCGTCTTCTACTGTTCCCACGCTAACACCGCCTCAATCTTAGTTGGATCCACGGCTATCCCTTCTTTGGAAATCACGTGACCAAGAAAATTCACCTCTTCAAGCCAAAATTCACACTTGACAGGTTGGCATAGAGTTGCTTATCTCGTAATATCTGCGATGCTCGACACGGGTGTTCTGCGTGCTCTTCTCGGTTCCTCGAGTAGATCAATATGTCGTCGATGAACACTACAACGAACTGATCCAAAAGCGAATGGAAAATCCTGTTCATGTAGTCCATAAACACACGGTGGCGATTCGTCACCCAAACGGCATCACCAAGTACTCGTAGTGACCGTATCTAGTCCTGAAAGCTGTTTTGGCGACATCTTCCTCCTTCACGCGAACTGATGGTAGCCCGACTTCAAGTCTATCTTGAAAAGATCGCCGCTCCACGAAGTTGATCCATCAAGTCGCCAATACGTGGTAACGGATAACGGTTCTTCACAAGAACCTTGTTGAGTTCGCGATAATCTACGCACGCGATCTTGATCGTCCATCCTTCTTTTTAACCAACAACACCGGAGCTCCCCACGGTGACACGCTCGGTCGTATGAATTGCTTCGACTCCAAGTGTTCGATCCGGGACTTGATTCTTTCATCTCGGCAGGAGACATCCTGTATGGCGCTTTGGAAATCGGTCCTGTTCCTGGTATCAGTCGATGGAGAACTCGACCTCTCAGATCGGGTGGTAACCCTGGCACGTCTTCGGAAAACGCCCTCAAAGTCACACACCACCGAACATTCTTCACGTCGATCCGCTGAAAACTTCCGAACTAGCCAGATACATGTATTCCCTAGTTCCTTCTTTCAAAGAAACTCCGATACGTTCGGCAGAAAGATAATTGGAGACTCCAAGGTCTGGAAAAATTATAGTTTTACGGGCACAGTCCAAAAGGACATGGTGGTGTGACAACCAATCCATCCCGAGGATGACATCTAGGCCCTTAAGAGGCAAACAAACCAAATTGACCACAAACTTTCTACTCTGAATAACCACTACACAATTAAGACATGCAGTGTTTGTGACTAAGGTTTTAGCAGCTGGGGTTGTAACTACCAATTTAAACGGTAAAGCAGTCACAGTCAAGTTCAAATGGTTCACACAATCAGAAGAAATAAAAGAATGTGTTGCACCCGAATCAAAAAGAACGGATAAGGATTTACCCTCGATCTCACATTCACCTTGGATAAGATCTTCAGCTCGATCTGCTTCCTCGCCACTCATGCAGAAAACTCTGCCTATAGCTACCTGACGCATTCCTTTGGCCCTTGCCGCAAGCATAGTCGGTTCAGCTTTAGGTGTAGGACAATCCTTGGCAAAATGCCCTGGCTTCTTACAGTTGAAACACACCTCCTCTTTCTGAGTACAGCTACTCGCGTAATGTCCCGGCTTTCCACATCGATAGCAAGTCACCTCGACACCGGTCTGACCTCCACTCCTCGCTCCCTGGGTCATCGGACGATATTGTCCCCTGTTGTCGTTCCCCTGAGGTCGGTCGTAAGGCTTCTTCTGTGGTTGTTTTCCTTTCTGTGCAAATCTCTGCCCCGCACTGGGTCTCACCGTCCGCCACAACAGTCTTACGCTTGTGGCTCCTCACTCCTTCTACCTCGATACATCGATCAATCGGCTCTTGGAGATTTGGATCCTCGCCGACACCATCGACTTACGAATGTCGAATCCAATCCCCGCTCGAATCTCTCACTTAACCATCTTTGGTCAACTCGATCACGAAATGGACTGAAATACCTCGCCAACGACTTCGAACTTGGCCGCATACTCGGACATCGCCGAAGTTGCCTTCTTGTAATTGAAGAAATTCCTGCTCCTTCTCGGCTCGTGCAGTATCTGGGAAGTACTTGTCCAAGAACCTTTCACGAAAAAGCTCCCAGGTCATCTCGCGACGTTCTGCTATAAATGTTTGCTTCACTCCTCTCCACCAATACTCTGCGTCTCCTAGCAGTAAGTAGGTGGCATAGTCGACCTTCACGTTGTCCGGGCAATGGAGTGCCTCAAAGATCTTCTCGATCTCTTGCATCCAAAGATCAGCTTTATCCGGATTTGGCTCACCGTAGAACTTCGGTGGATCATGCTTCCTGAAGTCGGCCAATCCTCTCGCTTCAAAGATTTCGTTACGCTCGTTCTTTGCGTAAGTTCTCTGAGTTAACGCCGCCGTCTGTTGAGCCATCGCGTTAACTGTTGAGTTGCAGGCGGTGATTGTTGAGCCATGGCTGCCGCCATCTCGGTCATAGCTTGAATTGCTCGTTCCATGTCGACGTTCTCGGTTGTAGCTGTCGTATTCCTACGAGGTGGCATTAGATTCCACAAAGTTCAAAACCCTGTCAGAATCTCACAACAAGGATGTGTTAAAACACACTGCTTCAATCAAGAAACAGTTCAAACAATTTTTCAAGCAATAAGTGCTTCACTTAGTAAAACAAAGAATCAACATATTACAACTAGGTACCCAACACACATAACCCGACACGGTGACCACCCAAATCTTCCTATGCACAAATTTCTCGTGAACCGAATCAAGCGCTGATACCAACAGTGTAACGACCCGTTTCCGGACCGCTACCGAGCTCAATATACCGAGCTCGAGTTTCCGAGCTCAACACACCGAACTCAACATAAACCTATATGAGATGTGTTTTAAAAACAAAACTCTTGTGCCTTTTAAAAATACGATATATTTTTTTTATAAAACCAACTCGTGCACATCAGAGTAATTACAGCTTTTCGAAACATGGTGCAACTAAGACACAAGACTTAAATTCTAATAAAACATACATGCATAACATACATATATATATCATTCGAAATAATAATGTATACAAAATACAGAGTAGCAAATGTGCAAAGAAAATACACCTAAGGTACGACGACTTCAAAAGAGCAATCATACCCTGGGGGTACTTCCGGCAGACTCCCACGCAGGGGGCTGCTCCAAAAGTAAGACCACCAGTCTACCCTGAAACAACAAAACAACACTGCCCAAAACTGGTCACGACCTCGGAACACAAAAGAAAAACAAGTACAGTCATCAAAAGAAATACGTCGAACAAACATAATCAATCACGACAAGTAGAGGTCGTCACTCGGGTCCTCGTCGAGCTCCTCCTCGGCATCATCTATCGCCGAAGTTCCTGCGCCCTCGACATCGCGTGGGTAACCGTCATGGATTGAAGGCACCACGGGAAACGGTCAACTTCTCGACAATTCAAGATAAGCTCGACATAAAGGATATAAGCAAACAAAGAAAGTATAACATTCACCGACGTGACTCGACCATCTCACTCTAACTCGACACAACTCGCAAATCCATTTTCTCTCGACTCGACAATTTTTCCGAATGCACACGCCGCATGCGGTATGTCGGAAAGTCCAGCCGAAGCCTTGGGATCCTCGCTCTCCCTAGGGCGGTCAACTCAGGTCCCATAAGCGTGGCGGCGTCTAGTCAATCTCCGTAAACAAAGGGGACCTAGCACCCTCGATTATCCGGTCACGGCTCAAAAACGTCATACGACTCACCTAGCTCGCTCACTCGATGAACAATTCGCCGCATACGATATTCAAAGAGTTAAACACAAGATATTCAACCGCATGTCAAATAAAAAGAGCAAGCTCGACATGAAGAAACGCAATTCAACATGCAATACACAATTCACGACATATATTCAATCACATATTAAATACATGCAAAAACTCAATCATATCACAACATTTCAAGCTCGACACCAATCAAGGAGTCCATACATAAATATAACAATAAAAATAAAGTCTTAATAATGTCTAAGAGTTGCCCTTACGCTAGCATACTATGAAAGTATTAATGTGAAGCGCCCTTACCGAACTCCAAGTTAATGCTGCTCGACAACGACTTCTCTTACTCGATTTCGACACGGCTGTCTTCAACGAGTTCGACAACGACTTCTACACGTACCGTCCTCAATCGACCTCGACACGTACGCTTCTCAGTCGACCTCGACACGCATAGATTCGATCTGGATCCCATCGCTTCGGCGTCCTTGGCTTCGATTTCCCGTACACCTCGATTCGGAAATCACCCGATCTCGGGAATCAGACTTCCTGAAACAAACACAACTCAGATCGATCTATGGGTTCTAATACACTTAGCTCTCTCTTCCCAAACTTAACCATAACCCAGAAAAATATAAAACTCAAGAACTGAAATATATTTTTCCTCTAACACAAAGTTAGGGATTTCGATCAAAAGTTCATGAAAAAGTTATCTGATGTTTCAACAGATAGATCGACAACAACAACAACCAGAAGCAACAAACGAAAAACAAGAAATCGAAGTAAACCAAAAATGAAGGGTTTCTGGGCACTGCCATTGGGTAAAAACAGAGGAAGAAAATTTGTTTTACAAGCCCAATTAATCGGTTAGAAAGATAGGTAATATCGTGAAGAAGAAAACCCATCAATTTGACATGATTTGGAAGCATAAAACTGGCTACAATTGGAAAGAAAAGTAGCGCTAAACAGTAGCACGAAGGAAAAGAAAGATCTGTTCTTCATACCTCAATGGTGATCGACCAGGCGAGATATGGGTCGAGAAGATGATGATGAACAAAATTGATGAAGAAAGCTTATGCAGAATCTCGATGGAACTCAAGGTTTCGTCGATGGAAGTTCTGAAGAAAACAACGAAACTCAGAGCAGAAGGAAGGAAGAAGAAAGAAGAAAAGAGAAAGAATGAGTGTTTGAGGGAATCGGTCGTGGTATACAGCTGGTGAGAAAAGGGGTATAATCGTAACTCCAGCTATAAGATGCCAATCCCATCAATCATCTACCCGTCTAATCGTTCCTCTCATAATTACTCTCTACTCTGTCGGTCAACGGTCTAGACACTCGACGAGAACGGCAAGCCGACACTATAATTATTACAAACAATATAATAATAGCGCTGAATAACGTTCGAAAGAATACGAGGTGTCATCTCGACATGATGTCGACTAGGGTGCTCGTGCAAGCGTACAAGGTTCTAACACGAGTTCGTGCACGCGGCCTCCTCAGTTCGACAACTGACCTCGGCAAACGATCTTGGCACGGGATCTCGACACAAGGTCTTGGTCGAGGTCTCGATACGTCGTCCTAATACGATGTCGATCTCATCCTCAGGTGTTACACTTTCTCTTTCAGGGTCCGACGACCTGGGGGTGGTACCTGCAAAAACACTCTGATGCCTAAGTTAGATAGGGATTTGGAGGAGAAGCGGCGCAGGATGTATTACGGTTTAGGGTAAGTAGAGCGTCGAGAGAGAGTCCAAACCTGGGGGGTCTAGCCCCCTTTATATAGCGAGTTGCGTGGAAAGAAGGAAACCTCTGCGCGCGGTAATCCTTCCGTCAATTCGGGAATTAGCTGATCTCTTCCCGATATTCCGCTCCTGTGTCGGCCACGTCCCCAGCTCGACGTTATCATCGGGAAAATTGTACCGGAAGTCAGGTCTGGCGGGTCTCAGGTCGGTGGCAATTCGTCGAGCTCGGGTAAGCAGGAACCGAGCTGATCTGCACCAGGTCGGTGAGCGTACTAGGACTTGGCTCGGGACCGGTCCATAACAGTTACAGACCACATGATCAAAGAGATGAAGATCCTCCTCATAGGAGAAGTAAGCATGATGGCTTGATAGAGAGAAAGATTTCTCAAATGGAATCATGATTAATAAAGATATGAGAGATGTGTACATTGGTTTCCAGTTTATAGGACTAGCTAGATCCCTAACTAACTCCTAAGTGTGTAACTAACTCATTTTACACATAATGTAATTCTATATTAATAATTACTAATGATTCTTCAATAAAAAATTATGCAACGTTTCTCTTACGCAGGAACTAGACACCGATTAAATCAACAAAGGGAAAGCAAAGCAGCTTCACATGATTATCTCGGATCTCGGATATCGACCTCGGACGGATTCACCTCCAACCTCCAGCTTGGGAGTGAGTGAATCCTATCTTCTCGGACCTCGGATCTCAGATCTCGGATCTGGGACCTCGACAACACAAAGAAGCTTCCCCACCAAGCTCTTCAGCTTGGATGAGGAGGACAACCTCGGATCTCGACATCTCAGATCTGGTCAGCTTCGAGTGAGCGAATCATATCTTCTCGACATCAGCAAAGTCAGATTACCCTCTAAATCACAAGTGTAAAGAGCACGAGTGTATTTGAAACAATCCTCGTGCACGATGGATGTCAAATGACCTCGTGCCGGAGAGCACGTTGGATGTCAAACGACCTCGTGCACGTTGGATGTCGAACAAGCCATGTGTGAAAAGCACGTGCACTAAAATGACCTCGTGCACGATGGATGTCAAAATGACCTCGTGTCGGAGAGCACGTTGGATGTCAAACGACCTCGTGTCGGAGAGCACGTTGGACATCACCACCACACGCCGTCGTCATCCGTCATGGAAGCTGCCGTGTCGCTTCTCTCCAGTCATCCTATGATGTTCTGTTCAGAACAGTTGGTATAATATTTTTAATATAATTTTACATTATGCTTTATGTTACAGACCACATGATCAAAGAGATGAAGATCCTCCTCATAGGAGAAGTAAGCATGATGGCTTGATAGAGAGAAAGATTTCACAAATGGAATCATGATTAATAAAGATATGAAAGATGTGTACATTGGTTTCCTGTTTATAGGACTAGCTATGTAACGACCCGTTTCCGGACCGCTACCGAGCTCAACGTACCGAGCTCGAGTTACCGAGCTCAACACACCGAGCTCAAGTTACCCTGTATGCGATGTGTTTTAAAACGATACTCTTGTGCCCTTTAGAAAAGTACGGTCTATTATTATTTATAAAACCAGCTCGTGCACATCAGAGTAATTACAACTTTTCGAAAACATGGTGCAACTAAGACACAAGACATAAATTCTAATAACACATACATGCATAACATACATATGTACCACTCGAAATGATAATGTATACAAAATACAGAGTAATAATGTATAAAGAAAATACACCTAAGGTATGACGACTTCAAGAGAGCAATCATACCCTGGGGGTACTTCCGGCAGACACCCACGCAGGGGGCTGCTCCAAAAGTAAGACCACCAGTCTACCCTGTGCTCAAAACATAACCGGCCCAACTGGTCACAACCACTATACACAAAAACATAGACAAAGCAAATCACGACAAATAGGTCGTCGCGCTCGATCCTCGCCGAGCTCCTCCTCGCCATCATCTGCGTCGAAGTTCCTCGCAACCTCGACATCGCCTGGGTAACCATCATGGATTGAAGGTACCACGGAAAGCGGTCAACTTCTCAACAATTCAAGATAAACCCAAGATAAAGAAATAAGTAAACAAAGAAAGTATAATATTCACCAAACGTGACTCAACTATCTCACTCTAAACTCGACTCAACTCGCTATCCATTTCTCTCGACTCGACAATTTTTCCTGAATGCACACGTAAATCAGTATCTTTGGAAAGTCCAGCCAGAAGCCTTGGGATCTTCGCTCTCCCTAGGATACTAACTCAGGTCCCATAGCGTGGCGACGTCTAGTCAATCTCCGTAAACAAAAGGGGACCTAGCACCCTTAGTTATCCGGTCACGGCTCAAAACGTCATAACGACTCGCTTAGCTCGCCACTCGATGAACAGCTCTCCGCTTACAATATTCAAAGACTTATACACAAGATATTCAACCGCATGTCAAATAAAAAGAGCAAGCTCGACATGAAGAAACGTAATTCAACAGTCAATACATAATTCACAACATATATTCAATCACATATTAAATACATGCAAAAACCCAATCATATCACAACATTACATGCTCGACACAAATCAAGGAATCCATACATAGTAATATAACAATAAAAATCCTAGAATGTTTAGAAGTGCCCTTACGCACAAAACATAAACACGTAGAATATGAAGTGCCCTTACCGAACTCCAAGCTACGCTGCTCGACAACGTCCTCAACACAGCTGTCTTCAAACGAGCTCGACAACGACCTCGACACGGCTGTCTTCAAACGAGCTTGACAACGACTTCTTTTACTCGATCTCGACACGTACGGCTCTCAGTCAACCTCGGTTTCGTGTTCTCGTACACCCTGATCTCCTTGCAGCACGATCTCGAAAATCACACCGCCTAATACGAGTACAACTTAGTTCGATCTATGGGTTCTAATAACACTTAGCTCTCGTTATTCCAATCTTAACGACAAACCGAGTAAACATTAAAACTTAAAAACTTAAACAAATACAACCAGATTTCGAACATTTCAAAATAACTCCTTTTCTTCTAAAATTTTATTAAAAACTTCTTTCATACATTACTAGACAAAACCATTTTTCCTCTAACACAAAGTTAGGGTTTTTGATCAAAAGTTCATGAAAAAGGTTATCTGATTCTATAACAAATAAATCAATAACAACATCAACAAGAAACAACGTTCAACAAACTAAAACAAGAAATCAAAACGAACCAAATATGGAGGGTTTTGGGCACTGCCTATTGCAGAAAACAGAGAAAGAAATTTGTTTTACAAGCTCCAATAATTGGTTAGAAAGGTCGGTCATGTCATGAAGAAGAAAACCCATCAATATGACATGATTTGGAAGCATAAAAACTAACTAAAATGGAAGGAAGAAATGGCGCTAAGAAATACATGTTCTCCTTCTTCGAACTCGAGTGGTCGACGTCGTTGGTCTGCATAACTCTTCTGTCGACTTTGAGACGTTCGCATCCTATCTCTGATCAAACGGATCTTCTCCGTAGTCTGCTGGATCATATCTGGTCCCACGACAGAACGCTCGCCATCCTGGTACCAACAAAGAGGCGTCTGACATTTCCGTCCATACAGTGCTTCAAAAGGTGCCATTCCAATACTCGCATGGAAACTGTTATTGTAGGTGAACTCCACCAATGGTAAGATGTCGTCCCAACTTCCTCGGTGATCTAAGGTACACGCTCGCAACAAATCTTCAAGCGATTGGATCGTTCTCTCAGTCTGACCGTCAGTTTGGGGATGATATGCCGAGCTAAGCCTGAGCTCGGTTCCCATCGCTTCTTGCAATTCCCTCCAAAAATGAGACGTGAACTTCGGATCTCGGTCCGACACGATTGAAGAGGGTATACCATGTAGTCGTACTATCTCCGCGATGTAGATCTCGGTCAGTTTTTCCACGTTGTATGTCGACCTCACTGGTAAGAAATGAGCAGATTTGGTCAATCGGTCGACGATCACCCAAATCGAATCATTCTTCTTCTGCGTCTTCGGCAAACCTACAACGAAATCCATGGAGATACTGTCCCATTTCCATACTGGTACGTCAAGCGATTGTAGCATTCCCGCAGGTCGTTGGTGCTCCACCTTCGCCGACACGTTAAACACGAAGCTACGACTACCACTTGCTTCTTCATTCCTGACCACCAAAAATGCTTCTTCAAGTCTTGATACATCTTCGTAACTCCTGGATGAATACTAAAGTTGCTCTTGCGCGCCGTCAAGTATTAACTTTCTCGGCTCGCTACGTTAGATGCGCATACTCGGCCATTACATCTTAAAATGTTGTCCGTTCCGACTTGGAATCTGCGCCTTCCTTGCGCTATCAATCGACCTTCTCTTGCAGGGGGCTCGTCATGAACCTCGCTGGTCTCGGATCTCGCCCAACAATCTGTTAGAAATGGTAAGCATACCAAATCTCACTTCCTGGTGAAACTTCCACACTCAACTTCAAGTCTCGGAACTTCTCGAGCATCTCCAACTCCTTGATCATCATTCTTTGAGGCTAAAGCGCTCTTTACGCTCAATGCATCCGCTACTACGTTAGCCTTACCGGATGGTATTCCAACGTAAAGTCGTAGTCCTTGAGAAATTCTGTCCATCTTCGCCGACGCATGTTGAGCTCTTTCTCGATCGAACAGTACTTCAAGCTCTTGTGATCGCCGAAAACAAAGAGTGCTCCCATAAAGGTAGTGTCTCCATATCTTCAACGCCAAAAACTCTGCTTTGCCCGGCTCCAGTCGTGAGTAGGGTAGTTCCTCTCGTGAATCTTAAGTCGTCTTGAAGCATACGCTACCACTTTCCGATGTTGCATCAAAGACGCATCCCAAACCCTGGTGTGACGCATCACAATACACCTCGTAAGGCTCTTCTGCCGAGGCAAAATCAACACAGCGCCGCTGCCAAGAGCTCCTTGACCTTTGAAAACTGGATTCACACTCCTACCAGGCAAAGGTTGATCCTTCCTCGTAGTCGTAAGAGGCGCGACAATCTTCGAGAAACCTTCAATGAATCTTCGATAATAGCCGCTAAGCCAACAAAACTTCGATCTCAGAATCGCCTTCTACTGCTCCCACGCTACCACAAATTTCAATCTTAGTTGGATCCACAGCTATCCCTTCTTCGGAAATCACATGACCAAGAAAATTCACCTCTTCGAGCCAAAATTCACACTTCGACAGGTTGGCATAGAGTTGCTTCTCACGCAACATCTGTAGTACTCGACGTAGGTGTTCTTCGTGCTCTTCCCGGTTCTTCGAGTAGATCAGGATGTCGTCGATGAACACTACAACGAACTGATCCAAAAACGAATGGAAAATCCTATTCATGTAATCCATAAACACAGCTGGCGCATTTGTCACTCCAAACGGCATCACCAAATACTCGTAGTGACCATACCTAGTCCTGAAAGCTGTTCTGGGGATATCTTCCTCCTTCACGCTAATCTGATGATAACCAGACTTCAAATCTATCTTGGAAAAGATCGCCGCTCCACGAAGTTGATCCATCAAGTCGTCAATACGGGGTAACGGATACCGGTTCTTCACAGTAACCTTGTTGAGCTCGCGGTAGTCCACGCACAGCCTTGATCGTCCATCCTTCTTCTTAACCAACAACACTGGAGCTCCCCACGGTGACACGCTCGGTCGTATGAATTGCTTTGACTCCAAGTGTTCGATTTGGGACTTCAGTTCTTTCATCTCGGCAGGAGACATCCTGTATGGCGCTTTGGAAATCGGTCCTGTTCCTGGAATCAACTCGATGGAGAACTCGACCTCTCACACTGGTGGTAACCCTGGCACGTCTTCGGGAAAACGCCCACAAAGTCACACACCACCGGGTACATTCTTCACGCCGACCTGGAAAACTTATGAACCAGCGGATACATGTATTCTCTAGTTCCTTCTTTCAAAGAAACCCCAATACGCTCAGCAGAAAGATAATTGGAGACTCCAAGGTCCTGGGAAAATTACGCTTTACGGCACACCCAAGAGGACATGGTGGTGTGACAACCAATCCATCCCGAGGATGACATCTAAGCCCTTAAGAGGCAAACAAACCAAATTGACCACAAACTTTCTACTCAATAACCACTACACAATTAAGACATGCGGTGTTTGTGACTAAGGTTTTAGCAAATTGGTCAGAACTACCAATTTGAACGGTAAAGCAGCCACAATCAAGTTCAAATGGTTCACACAATCGAAGAAATAAAGGAATGGGTTGCACTAATCAAAGAGAACGGATAAGGATTTACCCTCAATCTCACATTCACCTTGAATAAGATCATCAGCTCGCTCTGCTTCCTCACCGCTCATGCAGAAGACTCTGCCTTTAGCTACCTGACGCTTCCCTTTGGCCTTTGCCGCAAGCATTGCCGGTTCAGCTTTAGGTGTGGGACAATCCTTGGCAAAATGCCCTGGCTTCCTACAGTTGAAACATACCTCTTCCTTCTGAGTGCAGTCACTCGCATAATGTCCTGGCTTCCCACAACGATAGCAAGTCACCTCGGTACCGGTCTGTCCTCCGCTTCTCGCTCCCTGGGTCATCGGACGATATTGTCCCCTGTTGTTGTTCCCCTGAGGTCGGTTGTAAGGCTTCTTCTGCAGCTTGTTTCTTCGTGTAAACCTCGCCAAAGACTGGGGTCTCACCGGTCCGCCTACAACAGTTTTCTTCTTGTGGCTTCTTACACCCTCTACCTCGACACAACGATCTATCAGCTCTTGTAGATTCCTGATCCTCAGTGACGCCACCGACTTCTGAATGTCAAATCTCAGACCTCGTTGGAACCTCTCGCTTAACCATCCTTGGTCAGCTCGATCACGAAATAGACTGAAATACCTCGCCAGTGACTCGAACTTGGCTGCATACTCGGACACTGTCGAGCTGCCTTGTTGAAGTTGAAGAAACTCTTGCTCCTTCTCAGCTCGTGCAGTATCTGGGAAGTATTTGTCCAAGAACCTTCCACGAAAAAGCTCCCAAGTTATCTCGCGACGTTCCGCTATAAGTGCTTGCTTCACTCCCTTCCACCAATACTCTGCGTCTCCTAGCAGCAAGTAGGTAGCGTAGTCTACCTTCACGTTGTTTGGGCAATGGAGTGCCTCGAAGATCTTCTCGATCTCTTGCATCCAAAGATCAGCTTTATCTGGGTTTGGCTCATCAGTAGAACCGGTGGATCATGCTTCCTAAAGTCCGCTAATCCTCGCCTCGGCGCCGCTCGCGCTCATTGTTGTTCTTTGCAAGTTTCTTTGGAGTTAACGCTGCCGTCTGTTGAGCCATCGCGTTAGCCTGTTGAGTTGCAGCAGCTGATTGCTGAGCCATGGCTGCCGCCATCTCGGTCATAGCTTGAATTGCTCGCTCCATGTCGACGTTCTCGGGTACGGCTGTCGTATCCCTACGAGGTGGCATTAGATTCCACAAAGTTCAAAACCCTGTCAGAATCTCACAACAAGGATGTGTTAAAACACACTGCTTCATTCAAGAAACAGTTCAAGCAATTTTTCAAGCAATAAGTGCTTCACTTAATCAAACAGCAATCAACATAGTACAACCATGTACCCGACACACACATATATATATATATCCCGACACAGTGACCAGTCCAAATTCCTATACACAGCCCGGTCAGAACCGAACTGCTCTGATACCAACATTGTAACGACCCGTTTCCGGACCGCTACCGAGCTCAACATACGAAGCTCGAGCTACCGAGCTCAACACATCGAGCTCAAGTTACCCTGTATGCGATGCGTTTAAAACGGTACTCTTGTGCCTTATAAAAGTACGGTCTATTATTATTTATGAAACCAGCTCGTGCACATCAGAGTAATTACAACTTTTCGAAAACATGGTGCAACTAAGACACAAGACATAAATTCTAATAACACATACATGCATAACATACATATGTACCACTCGAAATGATAATGTATACAAAATACAGAGTAATAATGTATAAAGAAAATACACCTAAGGTATGACGACTTCAAGAGAGCAATCATACCCTGGGGGTACTTCCGGCAGACACCCACGCAGGGGGCTGCTCCAAAAGTAAGACCACCAGTCTACCCTGTGCTCAAAACATAACCGGCCCAACTGGTCACAACCACTATACACAAAAACATAGACAAAGCAAATCACGACAAATAGAGGTCGTCGCCCTGATCCTCGTCGAGCTCCTCCTCGCCATCATCTGCTGTCGAGTTCCCTGCAACCTCGACATCGCCTGGGTAACCATCATGGATTGAAGGTACCACGGGAAAGGGTCAACTTCTCAACAATTCAAGATAAACACGGCATAAAGAAATAAGTAAACAGCAAAGTATAATATTCACCAAACGTGACTCAACCATCTCACTCTAAACTCGACTCAACTCGCTATCCATTTCTCTCGACTCGACAATTTTTCCGGAATGCACACGCTGCATCAGATATCGGAAAGTCGGTAAGCCTTGGGATCTTCGCTCTCCCTAGGACAGTCAACTCAGGTCCCATAGAGTGGCGACGTCTAGTCAATCTCCCGTAAACAAAAGGGGACCTAGCACCCTTAGTTATCCGGGTCACGGCTCAAAAACGTCATAACGACTCGCCTAGCTCGCTCACTCGATGAACAGCTCTCCGCTTACAATATTCAAAGACTTATACACAAGATATTCAACCGCATGTCAAATAAAAAGAGCAAGCTCGACATGAAGAAACGTAATTCAACAGTCAATACATAATTCACAACATATATTCAATCACATATTAAATACATGCAAAAACCCAATCATATCACAACATTACATGCTCGACACAAATCAAGGAATCCATACATAGTAATATAACAATAAAAATCCTAGAATGTTTAGAAGTGCCCTTACGCACAAAACATAAACACGTAGAATATGAAGTGCCCTTACCGAACTCCAAGCTACGCTGCTCGACAACGTCCTCAACACAGCTGTCTTCAAACGAGCTCGACAACGACCTCGACACGGCTGTCTTCAAACGAGCTTGACAACGACTTCTTTTACTCGATCTCGACACGTATGGCTCTCAGTCAACCTCGGTTTCGTGTTCTCGTACACCCTGATCTCCTTGCAGCACGATCTCGAAAATCACACCGCCTAATACGAGTACAACTTAGTTCGATCTATGGGTTCTAATAACACTTAGCTCTCGTTATCCCAATCTTAACGACAAACCGAGTAAACATTAAAACTTAAAAACTTAAACAAATACAACCAGATTTCGAACATTTCAAAATAACTCCTTTTCTTCTAAAATTTTATTAAAAACTTCTTTCATACATTACTAGACAAAACCATTTTTCCTCTAACACAAAGTTAGGGTTTTCGATCAAAAGTTCATGAAAAAGGTTATCTGATTCTATAACAAATAAATCAACAACAACATCAACAAGAAACAACGTTCAACAAACTAAAACAAGAAATCAAAACGAACCAAATATGGAGGGTTTTGGGCACTGCCTATTGCAGAAAACAGAGAAAGAAATTTGTTTTACAAGCTCCAATAATTGGTTAGAAAGGTCGGTCATGTCATGAAGAAGAAAACCCATCAATATGACATGATTTGGAAGCATAAAAACTAGCTAAAATGGAAGGAAGAAATGGCGCTAAACAGTAGCATGAAGGAAGAGAAAATCTGTTTTTCCATACCTCAGATGATGGTCGAGATGGTGATATATGTCGAGGAGATGATGAGAAACAAGGTTGATGAAGAAAGTTTATGCAGAAGCTCGATAAAACTCAAGGTTCTTCGATGGAGGTTTGGAGAGGAAGAGGAACTCAGAGAAGAAGGAAGAAGAAAGAAAAAAAGAGAAAGTGAGTGTTTGTGAGAGCTGATCGTAATATACAGCTGGGAGATAAACCATTTAAAAGATATTTTTCTTTTTAAAACAAAACACAAATAGTTGACGTGTAACTACTGTTATGAGATGCTAATCCCATCAATCATTCTACCCGTCTAATCTCTTCTCTCTCATGATTACCCTCTAATCTATAGGTTACAGATCTAAAACACAGCAACGAGAACTGCAACCGATAAAATAAATATTACAAACAATAGAATCATTAGCGCTGAATAACATTCGTAAAGATACGAGTGTTCCAATCTCGACACGAGGTCGATCAAGGTGCTTGTGCAGGCGCACAAGGCTCTAACACGAGTTCGTGCACGCGGCCTCCTCAGTTCGACATACTACCTCCTCAGCTCGATACGCGACCTCATCACCTGGCGGCGCGATCTCGGCTAATGCACGCACGCGATCTCCTCACTCGGCCTAGTGCACGCGGTCTCCTCACCGACGGATCTCGACATGAAGTCTTGAGTACGAGGTCTCGACACGAGATCTCGGCGAGGTCTCGATACGACGCCCTAATACGAGGTCGATCTCGCCCTCAGGTGTTACAATCTCTCCTCTAAAAAATTTCACCTCGAAATTGCAAATAAGATACTTACCATGAAAGAGTTCAGGGTACTGAGTCTTCATCTTCTCCTCCAGCTCCCAAGTCGCATCTCCAGTCTTCTGATCCCACACAACTTTGACAAGTTGGATCTCTTTGTTCCGCAACTGTTTGGCTTTCTGGTCAACGATCCTTGCTAGTGATGCTTCGAAAGATAGGTCGTCCTTCAGTTGAATCACATCTGGTTCGATGACATGAGAGGGGTCGGAAATATATCTCCGCAATTGTGAAACGTGGAAGACGTCATGAATGTTTGACAAGAAGGGTGGCAGGGCAATCTGATATGCCACTGGACCAATATGACGAAGAATCTGATAAGGTCCAATAAATTTAGGGGTAAGTTTCTTGGACTTGATCGCTCGACCAACTCCAGTAGTGGGGGTGACTCTAAGAAATACATGTTCTCCTTCTTCGAACTCGAGTGGTCGACGTCGTTGGTCTGCATAACTCTTCTGTCGACTTTGAGACGTTCGCATCCTATCTCTGATCAAACGGATCTTCTCCGTAGTCTGCTGGATCATATCTGGTCCCACAACAGAACGCTCGCCATCCTGGTACCAACAAAGAGGCGTCTGACATTTCCGTCCATACAGTGCTTCAAAAGGTGCCATTCCAATACTCGCATGGAAACTGTTATTGTAGGTGAACTCCACTAATGGTAAGACGTCGTCCCAACTTCCTCGGTGATCTAAGGTACACGCTCGCAACAAATCTTCGACCGATTGGATCGTTCTCTCGGTCGACCGTCGGTTTGGGGATGATATGCCGAGCTAAGCCTGAGCTCGGTTCCCATCGCTTCTTGCAATTCCCTCCAAAAATGAGACGTGAACTTCGGATCTCGGTCCGACACGATTGAAGAGGGTATACCATGTAGTCGTACTATCTCCGCGATGTAGATCTCGGTCAGTTTTTCCACGTTGTATGTCGACCTCACTGGTAAGAAATGAGCAGATTTGGTCAATCGGTCGACGATCACCCAAATCGAATCATTCTTCTTCTGCGTCTTCGGCAAACCTACAACGAAATCCATGGAGATAGTGTCCCATTTCCATACTGGTACGTCAAGCGATTGTAACATTCCCGCAGGTCGTTGGTGCTCCACCTTTGCTTTCTGACACGTTAAACACAAAGCTACGTACTCTGTCACTTGCTTCTTCATTCCGGACCACCAAAAATGCTTCTTCAAGTCTTGATACATCTTCGTAACTCCTGGATGAATACTAAAGTTGCTCTTATGCGCTTCGTCAAGTATTAACTTTCTCAGCTCCGCTACGTTAGGTTCGCATACTCGGCCATTACATCTTAAAATGTTGTCCGTTCTGACTTGGAATTCTGTCGCCTTCCCTTGCGCTATCAACTGGACCTTCTCTTGCAGGAGCTCGTCATGAACCTGCTGGTCTCGGATCTCGTCCAACAATCTGTTAGAAATGGTAAGCATAGCAAATCTCAGCTTCCCCGGTGAAACTTCCACACTCAACTTCAAGTCTCGGAACTTCTCGAGCATCTCCAACTCCTTGATCATCATTGCTGAGGCTAAAACGCTCTTTCTGCTCAATGCATCTGCTACTACGTTAGCCTTACCGGGATGGTATTCCAACATAAAGTCGTAGTCCTTGAGAAATTCTGTCCATCTTCGCTGACGCATGTTGAGCTCTTTCTGATCGAACAGGTACTTCAAGCTCTTGTGATCGCTGAAAACAGTAAGAGTGCTCCCATAAAGGTAGTGTCTCCATATCTTCAGCGCAAAAACTACTGCTGCCAGCTCCAAGTCATGAGTAGGGTAGTTCCTCTCGTGAATCTTAAGCTGTCTTGAAGCATACGCTACCACTTTCCGATGTTGCATCAGCACGCATCCCAAACCCTGGTGTGACGCATCACAATACACCTCGTAAGGCTCTTCTGCCGAGGCAAAATCAACACAGCGCTGCTGCCAAGAGCTCCTTCAGTCATTGAAAACTGGATTCACACTCCTCGATCCAGGCAAAAGGTTGATCCTTCCTCGTAAGCCGTGTAAGAGGCGCGACAATCTTCGAGAAACCTTCAATGAATCTTCGATAATAACCTGCTAAGCCAACAAAACTTCTGATCTCAGAATCGCCTTCTACTGTTCCCACGCTACCACAAATTTCAATCTTAGTTGGATCCACAGCTATCCCTTCTTCGGAAATCACATGACCAAGAAAATTCACCTCTTCGAGCCAAAATTCACACTTCGACAGGTTGGCATAGAGTTGCTTCTCACGCAACATCTGTAGTACTCGACGTAGGTGTTCTTCGTGCTCTTCTCGGTTCTTCGAGTAGATCATTATGTCGTCGATGAACACTACAACCTCGGATCTCAGATCTCGGATCTGGGACCTCGACAACACAGCAGGCTTCCCCCACCAAGCTCTTCAGCTTGGATGAGGAGGACAACCTCGGATCTCGACATCTCAGATCTGGTCAGCTTCGAGTGAGCGAATCATATCTTCTCGACATCAGCAAAGTCAGATTACCCTCTAAAACACAAGTGTAAAGAGCACGAGTGTATTTGAAACAAGCCTCGTGCACGATGGATGTCAAATGACCTCGTGCCGGAGAGCACGTTGGATGTCAAACGA
This sequence comes from Calophaca sinica, assembly GCA_037113605.1. Classification (NCBI taxonomy): domain Eukaryota; kingdom Viridiplantae; phylum Streptophyta; class Magnoliopsida; order Fabales; family Fabaceae; genus Calophaca; species Calophaca sinica. The sequence continues at coordinate 74,036,349 of CM073734.1, forward strand.
CCTCGTGCACGTTGGATGTCGAACAAGCCATGTGTGAAAAGCACGTGCACTAAAATGACCTCGTGCACGATGGATGTCAAAATGACCTCGTGTCGGAGAGCACGTTGGATGTCAAACGACCTCGTGTCGGAGAGCACGTTGGACATCACCACCACACGCCGTCGTCATCCATCGTGGACGCTGCCGTGTCGCTTCTCTCCAGTCATTCTATGAAGTTCTATTCAGAACAGTTGGTATAATATTTTTAATATAATTTTACATTATGCTTTATGTTACAGACCACATGATCAAAGAGATGAAGATCCTCCTCATAGGAGAAGTAAGCATGATGGCTTGATAGAGAGAGAGATTTCTCAAATGGAATCATGATTAATAAAGATATGAAAGATGTGTACATTTGTTATGGACCGGTCCCGAGCCGAGTCCTAGTACGCTCGCCGACCTGGTGCAGATCAGCTCTGCTCGCCGAGACGCCACCGACTGTTGCATCGGCTCGGTTCACCTCGCTACCCGAGCTCGACGAATTGCCACCGACTGAGACGGGACCGACTTTCGGTACAATTTTCCCGATGATAACGTCGAGCTGGGGAAGTGGCCGACACAGGAGCGGAATATCAGGAAGAGATCAGCTAATTCCCGAATTGACGGAGGGATTACCGCGCGTAGAGGTTTCCTTCTTTCCACGCAACTCGTTATATAAAGGGGGCTAGACCCGCCAGGTTTGAACTCTCTCTCTACACTCTCTCCAAACCCTAAAAAGCCCTATCTAACTTAGGCATCGGAGTGCCTTTTGCAGGTACCCCACCCGCTGGTCTGAAGGAGGAAGGACGTCACGCCCAAAGGAGGAGTACTCATCACAAAGCTCATCACCTAGCTACCACGCTGAAGAACGGCGGTACGAACTCGTCGAGGAGCTTGCACCATTTCGTGCATTAACATTGGCGACCACCGTGGGGCCCGGTAAAACTAGCCTGGGCCTCAAGGATACCACGCGAGCAGGATGGTATCAACCTAAAGATCAGAACTTGGAGCACCTCAGGGCCGAAAAGGCAGTCCGAAATGGATCGGCCTTTACTGGCTATTGACGAGCAACTTTGGAAGGCAAAAACAGGAGCACACCGAACACGGGACCTTCTCGTGGTGAACATGTCATCCGATCTCGAAAGGAAGCAGGCAAACGGCAAGGGATCGAAAATAACTTATGGCCTCAACGTTCAGACTCCAGAAGAACGTGTTTCTAATCAGAGATCAAGATAAAAATCAAATCTTTGGATACCCTAAGAACCAGGAGTGCGGGTCAGCCACACAAATCTCGGACGAGATCAAAATCAAATCGTGGGGTATCCTAAAAATAAGGAACGCAGGTCAGCCACAAATCTTGAAAGAAATCAAGATACGCCTGACAAAGCTCAACCGCTCAGCTTGGTCAACCTCATCTCAACAACCGAGTTGACCTCAACTCAGAATCGCATGACCTGTTATTTGGAGGAGCTCAAGTCAACCACATTGCTGACCCCATCAACTCGGACGACCACAGATACGTCCCTCAAAACCAGACAACCAACAGGTGGATACCCAGTCAGACTCAAGGCCCTACCAGGCCTCCCTCAACAATTTCAATATTCAGACGGCTTTCAACTCGGCTACGTCACTGACCTCGATTACTTGATGACCTCAACATTGTCGTTTGGACAGCCAAATCAACTACTCTCATAGGGAAGTACAAAACTCGACTACGAGCACTTTACTCAGCATAAAAATTAATGCTAACTTTATTACATCAAGTTGTTGCAAATTGTCTATACTTTGACAGGAACAGTGCCCCAAAACCAAAGGTCGAGCCCGCCACGGAGCTCGGCACCCAGCGTCGAAAGGACCTCGACCTCGACACGACCCTCGTGGTCCCAAGTCAGCATAAAGGCTTGGTGGGCTCACTCGCAGCTCGACCCCCGTGGTCCCCTAAACCCAAGTCAGCATAAAGGCTTGGTGGGCTCACTCGCAGCTCGACCCCCGTGGTCCTAAACCCAAGTCAGCATAAAGGCTTGGTGGGCTCACTCGCAGCTCGACCCCCGTGGTCCTCGCAGCTCGACCCCCGTGGTCCTAAACCCAAGTCAGCATAAAGGCTTGGTGGGCTCACTCGCAGCTCGACCCCCGTGGTCCCCTAAACCCAAGTCAGCATAAAGGCTTGGTGGGCTCACTCGCTGACCCCCCAGTGGTTCAAGACCCCAAGTCAAAGATAAAGGCTTGGTAAGCTCGCTCGTAGCTCGACCCCGTGGTCCTAAACCCAAGTCAAGATAAAGTCTTGGTGGGCTCACTCATGACTCGACCCGTGGTCCTAAACCCAAGTCAAAGATAAAGGCTTGGTGAGCTCACTCGCACTCGACCCTCGTGGTCCTAAACCCAAGTCAAGATAAAGGCTTGGTGAGCTCACTCAGCCGACCCTGCGGTTCCAGAGATTCCAGGTCAGCATAGAGGCCTGGCTCAAAAGCAGCTCGGAAGGTCGCCAGTCGGCCTAAACATCCTCTGTGGTTTCGAAGACACCAGGTCGGCATAAAGGCCTACGAGCTCTAAAGCAGCTCGGCTAAGGTCGCCTGTCGAGCTAAACAAGACCATTGTGGTTTCAAAGACACCATGTCAGCATAAAGACGTGCCGAGCTCAAACAAAGCGCGACAAAGACTAACCCCTGTAGTTCCAAAGATTTCAGGTCAGCAAAGAGGCCTGGCGAGCTCTAAAGCAGCTCGGAAGGTGATAACTCGACCTAAAGAAACACCTCTATGGTCTAAATCATCAAGTCAGCTCGAAGACCTGTCGAGATCTACTGCTGCTCCACTTAAGCTACCTCACAAAGCATAAAAGAAAGCAAATTCAAACTACTCAAGGGTATCCCCTTGGACTCCTGTTAGGCCACCATCGGCAATAATTCTCTATGTTCGCAGCAACCGGCTTCTCCCTTGCTTCATCGGGATCACCCTGGTTGGTCTTTTCGGCTTCATCCTCCTCCTCCACAATCTTGCCATCCTTCGCAGTCTTGGTGAAGTCAAGCTCTGAGATATCCAAATCGGGGGCAACCACCCTGATTTGGGCAAAGGCAATATCAAAGGCCTCCTTGAACTGTAGAGCACAAAAACTCTTATACTCCTCCGCCCGAACAGCTTCGATCGAGGATTTATCCTTCTCAATCGCAAGGTCGAAAGCCAAGAGATCTCTCATTTTGCAACTCTTTTTGGTCCTCCAAGTGCCTCATGTAGCTCTCACAAGTTCGGTTACAACTTGCTCGGCCACAGCGAGCCCAGATCGAATAAGCTCGACCATGACCGACCATCCTGGAGGAAAAACGAGGATCTTTGGAATAAGTGCGACGCGACCTTGATTAAACAATCGGGGGCTTACGTCCCCTTGTAAAGACAGGAAATAAGGTTAATGCCTGACACATGTAGCACATGAACCAAGGAAGACTACGCGATCAGTCGAGGTCCAGTACCTCTCACCACCTCAGACCTCAGAAATCAGACCCCATAGGTCATCTCAGACACTTAGACATCATGCCTCGCAGATCAGATCATCTGACCAGTCATTATATTGACATTTGAAACCCATGTAATCGATCGTGGCACTTAGATGGGTCCAACCCGACCTACTACTCTCGACAAAGTTGCTCGGCCACTCGGCAAGCAAGTCTCGGAGACTTATGGTTCAAAATCAACAACGGATCACTCCCCATTCAATAGCCCTCATTCATAGGGTCAAAAAAGAACAAATAATACAGACTTAACTTTTCAAGTTAACAAGTCTAGGGGGGCTTGTGTTACGTCGACCTCCGAGCCGGGCTCCTAATCGATCACCGAAATGAGCCGAACCAATCCGAGCCCTACATTTACGAAATCGGATATAGTTCTAGCGGTTCAGCCGCATCGGATGATCGACGGCGGGAAGAGGAACGGTTGAGCAGACGTCCCATCCGAGTCCCATCACGCGCGTGGCGTAACGCCGAGAGAAGGTGCAAAGACGTGGAGCGTGACCCCTCGGACAAACAAGCTCGGGACACACCCGACCTTGGTGACTCGACTCGGATACCGACCGAGGACATTGGATAGACCCTCCGCCCTTTCGTGCGAAGAGTCTAGGGGGCTTGTGTTATGGACCGGTCCCGAGCCGAGTCCTAGTACGCTCGCCGACCTGGTGCAGATCAGCTCGGTTCCTGCTTGCCCGAGACGCTCGCCGACCTGGTGCAGATCAGCTCGGTTCCTGCTTACCCGAGCTCGATGAATTGCCACCGACCTGAGACCCACGGACGACTTCCTGCAATTTTCCGATGATAACGTCGAGCTGGGGACGTGGCCGACACAGGAGCGGAATATCAGGAAGAGATCAGCTAATTCCCGAATTGAAGGAGGGATTACCGCGCGCAGATGTTTCCTTCTTTCCACGCAACTCGCTATATAAAGGGGGCTAGACCCCCCAGGTTTGAACTCTCTCTCTACACTCTCTCCAAACCCTAAAAAGCCCTATCTAACTTAGGCATCGGAGTGCCTTTTGCAGGTACCCCACCCGCCGGTCTGAAGGAGGAAGGACGTCACGCCCAAAGGAGGAGTACTCATCACAAAGCTCGTCACCTAGCTACCACGCTGAAGAACGGCGGCACGAACTCGTCGAGGAGCTTGCACCATTTCGTGCATTAACAACATTGGTTTCCTGTTTATAGGACTAGCTAGATCCCTAACTAACTCCTAAGTGTGTAACTAACTCATTTTACACATAATGTAATTCTATATTAATAATTACTAATGATTCTTCAATCAAAAATTATGCAACGTTTCTCTTACGCAGGAACTAGACACCGATTAAATCAACAAAGTGAAAGCAAAGCAGCTTCACATGATTATCTCGGATCTCGGATATCGACCTCGGACGGATTCACCTCCAACCTCCAGCTTGGGAGTGAGTGAATCCTATCTTCTCGGACCTCGGATCTCGGATCTCGGATCTGGGACCTCGACAACACAAAGAAGCTTCCCCACCAAGCTCTTCACTTGGATGAGGAGGACAACCTCGGATCTCGACATCTCAGATTTGGTCACCGAGTGAGCGAATCATATCTTCTCGACATCAGCAAAGTCGATTACCCACTAAAACGCCAAGTGTAAAGAGCACGAGTGTATTTGAAACAAGCCTCGCGGCACGATGGATGTCAAATGACCTGCGTCGAGAGCACGTTGGATGTCAAACGACCTCGCACGTTGGATGTCGAACAAGCCATGTGAAAAGCACGTGCACTAAAATGACCTCGTGCACGATGGATGTCAAAATGACCTGCGTGTCGGAGAGCACGTTGGATGTCAAACGACCTGCGTGTCGGAGAGCACGTTGGATATCACCACCACACGCCGTCGTCATCCGTCGTGGGACGGCTGCGTGTCGCTTCTCTCGATCATCCTATGAAGTTACATTGAGAACAGTTGGTATAATATTTTTAATATAATTTTACATTATGCTTTATGTTACAGACCACATGATCAAAGAGATGAAGATCCTCCTCATAGGAGAAGTAAGCATGATGGCTTGATAGAGAGAGAGATTTCTCAAATGGAATCATGATTAATAAAGATATGAAAGATGTGTACATTGGTTTCCTGTTTATAGGACTAGCTAGATCCCTAACTAACTCCTAAGTGTGTAACTAACTCATTTTACACATAATGTAATTCTATATTAATAATTACTAATGATTCTTCAATCAAAAATTATGCAACGTTTCTCTTACGCAGGAACTAGACACCGATTAAATCAACAAAGTGAAAGCAAAGCAGCTTCACATGATTATCTCGGATCTCGGATATCGACCTCGGACGGATTCACCTCCAACCTCCAGCTTGGGAGTGAGTGAATCCTATCTTCTCGGATCTCGGATCTGGGACCTCGACAACACAGCAGGCTTCCCCCACCAAGCTCTTCAGCTTGGATGAGGAGGACAACCTCGGATCTCGACATCTCAGATCTGGTCAGCTTCGAGTGAGCGAATCATATCTTCTCGACATCAGCAAAGTCAGATTACCCTCTAAAACGCAAGTGTAAAGAGCACGAGTGTATTTGAAACAAGCCTCGTGCACGATGGATGTCAAATGACCTCGTGCCGGAAAGCACGTTGGATGTCAAACGACCTCGTGCACGTTGGATGTCGAACAAGCCATGTGTGAAAAGCACGTGCACTAAAATGACCTCGTGCACGATGGATGTCAAAATGACCTCGTGTCGGAGAGGGCGGTGGAAGTCAATCGACCTCGTGTCGGAGAGCACGTTGGAGATCACCACCACACGCCGTCGTCATCCGTCGTGGACGCCGTGTCGCTTCTCTCCAAATATCCTATGAAGTTCGCTTGAGCAGTTGGTATAATATTTTTAATATAATTTTACATTATGCTTTATGTTCTGAACCACATGATCAAAGAGATGAAGATCCTCCTCATAGGAGAAGTAAGCATGATGGCTTGATAGAGAGAGATTTCTCAAATGGAATCATGATTAATAAAGATATGAAAGATGTGTACATTGGTTTCGCTTTATAGGACTAGCTAGATCCCTAACTAACTCCTAAGTGTGTAACTAACTCATTTTACACATAATGTAATTCTATATTAATAATTACTAATGATTCTTCAATCAAAAATTATGCAATGTTTCTCTTACGCAGGAACTAGACACCGATTAAATCAACAAAGTGAAAGCAAAGCAGCTTCACATGATTATCTCGGATCTCGGATATCGACCTCGGACGGATTCACCTCCAAGCTCCAGCTTGCGAGGGAGTGAATCCTATCTTCTCGCTCCTCGGATCTCAGAGCTCGGATCCGGGACCTCGACAACACAAAGAAGGCTTCCCCACCAAGCTCTTCACTTGGATGAGGAGGACAACCTCGGATCTCGACATCTCGGATCCGGTCACTTCGAGTGAGCGAATCATATCTTCTCGACATCGGCAAAGTCGATTACCCTCTAAAACACAAGTGTAAAGAGCACGAGTGTATTTGAAACAAGCCTCGCGGCACGATGGATGTCAAATGACCTCGTCTTGGGAGAGCACGTTGGATGTCAAACGACCTCGTGCGTTGGATGTCGAACAAGCCATGTGTGAAAAGCACGTGCACTAAAATGACCTCGTGCACGATGGATGTCAAAATGACCTCGTGTCGAGAGCACGTTGGATGTCAAACGACCTGCGTGTCGGAGAGCACGTTGGACATCACCACCACACGCCGTCGTCATCCGTCGTGGACGCCGTGTGTCGCTTCTCTCGATCATTCTATGAAGTTCTATTGAGCAGTTGGTATAATATTTTTAATATAATTTTACATTATGCTTTATGTTCTGCACCACATGATCAAAGAGATGAAGATCCTCCTCATAGGAGAAGTAAGCATGATGGCTTGATAGAGAGAGAGATTTCTCAAATGGAATCATGATTAATAAAGATATGAAAGATGTGTACATTGGTTTCCTGTTTATAGGACTAGCTAGGTCCCTAACTAACTCCTAAGTGTGTAACTAACTCATTTTACACATAATGTAATTCTATATTAATAATTACTAATGATTCTTCAATCAAAAATTATGCAACGTTTCTCTTACGCAGGAACTAGACACCGATTAAATCAACAAAGTGAAAGCAAAGCGACTTCACATGATTATCTCTGATCTCGGATATCGACCTCGGACGGATTCACCTCCAACCTCCAAATTGGGAGTGAGTGAATCCTATCTTCTCGGACCTCGGATCTCAGATCTTGGATCCGGGACCTCGACAACACAAAGAGCTTCCCCACCAAGCTCTTCACTTGGATGAGGAGGACAACCTCGGATCTCGACATCTCAGATCCGGTCACCGACAGTGAGCGAATCATATCTTCCCGACATCAAGCAAAGTCGATTACCCTCTAAAACGCAAGTGTAAAGAGCACGAGTGTATTTGAAACAAGCCTCGTGCACGATGGATGTCAAATGACCTGCGTCTTGCGGAGAGCACGTTGGATGTCAAGCGACCTCGTGCACGCGTTGGATGTCGAACAAGCCTGTGTGAAAAGCACGTGCACTAAAATGACCTCGTGCACGATGGATGTCAAAGTGACCTCGTGTCGGAGAGCATGTTGGATGTCAAACAACCTCGTCGGAGAGCACGTTGGACATCACCACCACACGCCGCCGTCATCCGTCGTGGACGCCGTGTCGCTTCTCTCCAAATATCCTATGAAGTTCTGTTTGAGCAGTTGGTATAATATTTTTAATATAATTTTACATTATGCTTTATGTTACAGACCACATGATCAAAGAAATGAAGATCCTCCTCATAGGAGAAGTAAGCATGATGGCTTGATAGAGAGAAAAATTTCTCAAATGGAATCATGATTAATAAAGATATGAAAGATGTGTACATTGGTTTCCTGTTTATAGGACTAGCTAGATCCCTAACTAACTCCTAAGTGTGTAACTAACTCATTTTACACATAATGTAATTCTATATTAATAATTACTAATGATTCTTCATTCAAAAATTATGCAACGTTTCTCTTACGCAGGAACTAGACACCGATTAAATCAACAAAGTGAAAGCAAAGCAGCTTCACATGATTATCTCGGATCTCGGATATCGACCTCGGACGGATTCACCTCCAACCTCCAGCTTGGGAGTGAGTGAATCCTATCTTCTCGGACCTCGGATCTCAGATCTCGGATCTGGGACCTCGACAACACAAAGAGCTTCCCCACCAAGCTCTTTCACTTGGATGAGGAGGACAACCTCGGATCTCGACATCTCGGATCCGGGTCACCGAGTGAGCGAATCATATCTTCTCGACATCAGCAAAGTCAGATTACCCTCTAAAACACAAGTGTAAAGAGCACGAGTGTATTTGAAACAAGCCTCGTGCACGATGGATGTCAAATGACCTCGTGACGGAAAGCACGTTGGATGTCAAACGACCTCGTGCACGTTGGATGTCGAACAAGCCATGTGTGAAAAGCACGTGCACTAAAATGACCTCGTGCACGATGGATGTCAAAATGACCTCGTGTCGGAGAGCACGTTGGATGTCAAACGACCTCGTGTCGGAGAGCACGTTGGACATCACCACCACACGCCGTCGTCATCCGTCGTGGACGCTGCCGTGTCGCTTCTCTCCAAATATCCTATGAAGTTACGTTGAGCAGTTGGTATAATATTTTTAATATAATTTTACATTATGCTTTATGTTACAGACCACATGATCAAAGAGATGAAGATCCTCCTCATAGGAGAAGTAAGCATGATGGCTTGATAGAGAGAAAGATTTCTCAAATGGAATCATGATTAATAAAGATATGAAAGATGTGTACATTGGTTTCCTGTTTATAGGACTAGCTAGATCCCTAACTAACTCCTAAGTGTGTAACTAACTCATTTTACACATAATGTTGTTCTGAACAGAACTTCAGAGGATGACCGGAGGGAAGCAGTGCGGTTGTGCTCGCGACGGATGACGACGGCGCGTCAGGTGGTGTACCTGCAAACACTCCGACGCCCAAGTCAGTGTGTGTCGAGGTGAGTAAAGAGGTGGTAGAAAAATCATTCCCTCGACCGTTCGACGCGGTCTTCTTTTAATATGAGTTGAGGACGGTTACTGTAACGACCCGTTTCTGGACCGCAACCGAGCTCAACATACCGAACTCGAGTTACCGAGCTCAACACACCGAGCTCAAGAAACCCCGTATGCGATGTGTTTTTAAAATGATACTCTTGTGCCTTTTAAAAAGTACGATATATTTTTTTTTATAACACCAGCTCGTGCACATCAGAGTAATTACAGCTTTTCGAAAGCATGGTGCAACTAAGACACAAGACTTAAATTCTAATAAAACATACATGCATAACATACATATATATATCACTCGAAATAATAATGTATACAAAATACAGAGTAGCAATGTATAAAGAAAATACACCTAAGGTATGACGACTTCAAAAGAGCAATCATACCCTGGGGGTACTTCCGGCAGACACCCACGCAGGGGGCTGCTCCAAAAGTAAGACCACCAGTCTACCCTGTAACAAAAAAACATAACCGGCCCAAACTGGTCACGACCTCTGAACACAAAGAAAAACAAAGTACAGTCATCAGAAAAACAAACATCCAACAACAATATCAATCACGACAAATAGAGGTCGTCACTCGGGTCCTCGTCGAGCTCCTCCTCGCCATCATCTGCTGTCGAGTTCCCTGCACCCTCGACATCGCCTGGGTAACCGTCATGGATTAAAGGCACCACGGGAAAGGGTCAACTTCTCAACAATTCAAGATAAACACGGCACAAAGAAATAAGCAGACATCACAGTATATCATTCACCACACGTGACTCGACCATCTCACTCTAACTCGACACAACTCGCAATCCATTTTCTCTCGACTCGATAATTTTTCCGGAATGCACACGCCGTACCGTATGTCGGAAGGTCCAGCCGAAGCCTTGGGATCCTCGCTCTCCCTAGGACAGTCAACTCAGGTCCCATAGCGTGGCGACGTCTAGTCAATCTCCCGTAAACAAAAGGGGACCTAGCACCCTTAGTTATCCGGGTCACGGCTCAAAAACGTCATACGACTCACCTAGCTCGCTCACTCGATGAACAATTCGCCGCATCCGATATCCAAAGAGTTATACACAAGATATTCACCCGCATGTCAAATAAAAAGAGCAAGCTCGACATGAAGAAACGCAATTCAACATGCAATGCACAATTCACAAAGATATATTCAATCACATATTAAATACATGCAAAAACCCAATCATATCACAACATTTCAAGCTCGACACAAATCAGGGAATCCATTCACAATAACATATAAAATAAAGTCTTAATAATGTCTAAAAGTTGCCCTTACGCACAAAACATAAACACGAAAAATATGAAGGGCCCTTAAGAACTCAAGTTAATGCTGCTCGACAACGACCTCGGCACGGCTGTCTTCAAACGAGTTCGACAAAGACTTCTCTTACTCGATCTCGACACGTACGCTTCTCAGTCGACCTCGACACGTACATCTCTCGATCTGGATCCCACTGCTTCCTCGTCCTCGGGTTCGCTCTCCCGTACACCTCGACTCGGAAATCACACGATCTCGGGAAACAGACTTCCTAAAACAAGCACAACTCAGTTCGATCTATGGGTTCTAATAACACTTAGCTCTCATCCCAATCTTAACCACAACCCAGTAAACATTAAAACTCGAGAACTTAAATATATTTTTCCTCTAACACAAAGTTAGGGTTTTCGATCAAAAGTCCATGAAAAAGGTTATCTGATGCTACAACAGATAAATCGACGACAACAACAACAACCAGAAGCAACAAACGACAAACTAAAACAAGAAATCGAAACAAACCAAAAAGGAAGGGTTTTGGGCACTGCCTGTTGCAGAAAACAGAGAAAGAAATTTGTTTTACAAGCCCAAATAATCGGTTAGAAAGGTCGGTAATATTATGAAGAAGAAAACCCATCAGTTTGACATGATTTGGAAGCATAAAAACTAGCTAAAATGGAAGGAAGAAGTAGCGCTAAACAGTAGCATGAAGAAGAGAAAAATCTGTTTTTCATACCTCAAATGGTGGTTGAGATGGTGAGACATAGGTCGAGAAGATGATGAGAAACAAGGTTGATGAAGAAAGTTTACGCAGAAGCTCGATGGAACTCAAGGTTCTTCGATGGAAGTTTTGGAGAGAACGAAAAAAAAAGAAACTCAGAGAAGAAAGGAAGAAGAAAGAAGAAAAGAGAAAGTGAGGTTTGAGAGAACTGAACGTGATATACAGCTGGTGAGAGAAGGGCATTATCGTAACTCCAGCTATGAGATGCCTATCCCATCAGTCAATCTACCCATCTAATCGCTACTCTCTCATGATTACCCTCTACTCTATAGGTCAGAGATCTATACACGGCGACGAGAACTGCACGCCGACAATATAATTATTACAAACAATATAATAATAACGCTGAATAACGTTCGTAAAAATACAAGTGTTACATCTCGACACGATGTCGACCAGGGTGCTCGTGCAAGCGCACAAGTGCACGCGGCCTCCTCAGTTCGACATGCGACCTCCTCAGCTCGGTACGCGACCTCGGCAGCTAACGCACGCGATCTCCTCAGCTCGGTACGCGACCTTGGCACGGGATCTCGACACAAGGTCTTGGTACGAGGTCTCGACACGAGATCTCGACGCGAGGTCTCGATCCGACGTCCTAATACGAGGTCGATCTCGTGATCTCGTCCTCAGGTGTTACAATCTCTCCCTCTAAAAAAATTTCGTCCTCGAAATTGCAAATAAGAGTCTTACCTCGGAAAAGTTCAGGGTACTGAGTCTTCAACTTCTCCTCCAGCTCCCAAGTCGCATCTCCCGTCTTCTGATCCCATACAACTTTGACAAGTTGAATCTCTTTGTTCCGCAACTGTTTGGCTTTCCGATCAACAATCCTTGCTGGTGATGCTTCGAAGGATAAGTCGTCTCTCAGTTGTATCACATCCGGTTCGATGACATGAGAGGGGTCGGAAATATACTTCCGCAATTGTGAGACGTGGAAGACGTCGTGAATGTTTGACAAGAATGGTGGCAAGCCAATCTGACATGCCACTGGACCGATACGACGAAGAATCTGGTAAGGTCCAATGAATTTAGGGGTAAGTTTCTTGGATTTGATCGCTCGACCAACTCCAGTAGTGGGGGTGACTCTAAGAAATACATGTTCTCCTTCCTCGAACTCGAGTGGTCGGCGTCGTTGGTCTGCATAACTCTTCTGTCGACTTTGAGACGTTCGCATCCGATCTCTGATCAAACGGATCTTCTCAGTAGTCTGCTGGATCATATCTGGTCATACAACAGAACGCTCACCGTCCTGGTACCAACAAAGAGGCGTCTGACATTTACGTCCATACAGTGCTTCAAAAGGTGCCATTCCAATACTCGCATGGAAACTGTTATTATAAGTGAACTCCACCAATGGTAAGACATCGTCCCAACTTCCTCGGTGATCTAACGTACAAGCTCGCAACAAATCTTCAAGCGATTGGATCGTTCTCTCAGTCTGACCGTCAGTCTGGGGATGATATGCCGAGCTAAACCTGAGCTCGGTTCCCATCGCTTCTTGTAATTCCCTCCAAAAATGAGATGTGAACTTAGGATCTCGGTCCGACACGATTGAAGAGGGTATACCATGAAGTCGTACTATCTCTGCGATGTAGATCTCGGTCAGCTTTTCCACGTTGTATGTCGACCTCACTGGTAAGAAATGAGCAGATTTGGTCAATCGGTCGACGATCACCCAAATCGAATCATTCTTCTTCTGCGTCTTCGGCAAACCTACAACGAAGTCCATGGAGATACTGTCCCATTTCCATACTGGTACGTCAAGCGATTGTAACATTCCCGCAGGTCGTTGGTGCTCCACCTTTGCTTTCTGACACGTTAAACACGAAGCTACGTACTCGGTCACTTGCTTCTTCATTCCGGACCACCAAAAATGCTTCTTCAAGTCTTGATACATCTTCGTAACTCCTGGATGAATACTAAAGTTGCTCTTATGCGCTTCGTCGAGTATTAACTTTCTCAGCTCGGCTACGTTAGGTACACATACTCGGCCCTTGCATCTTAAGATGTCGTCCGCTCCGACTTGGAATTCTGTCGCCTTCCCTTGCGCTATCAACTGAACCTTCTCTTGCAGGAGCTCATCATGAACTTGCTGGTCTCGGATCTCGTCCAACAATCTGTTAGAAATGGTAAGCATATCAAATCTCAGCTTCCCCGGTGAAACTTCGACACTCAACTTCAAGTCTCGGAACTTCTCGAGCATCTCCAACTCCTTGATCATCATTGAGGAAACTAGAACGCTCTTCCTGCTCAATGCATCTGCTACTACGTTAGCCTTACCGGGATGGTATTCCAACGTAAAGTCGTAGTCCTTAAGAAATTCTGTCCATCTTCGCTGACGCATGTTGAGCTCTTTCTGGTCGAACAGGTACTTCAAGCTCTTTGTGATCGCTGAAGCGATGAAGTGCTCCCATAAAGGTAGTGTCTCCATATCTTGACGCCAAAAACTCTCACGCCTACTCAAGTCGTGAGTAGGGTAGTTCCTCTCGTGAATCTTAATTGTCTTGAAGCATACGCGACCACCTTCCGATGTTGCATCAAAGACGCATCCCAATCCCTGGTGTGACGCATCACAATACACCTCGTAAGGCTCTTACGGTTGGGGCAAAATCAACACGGGCGCCGACGCCAAAAGCTCCTTCGATCTTTGAAAATCGGCTTCACACTCCTCGGTCCAGGCAAAGGTTGATCCTTCCTCGTAGCCGTGTAAGAGGCGCGACAATCTTCGAGAAACCTTCAATGAATCTTCAATAGCTTGGCTAAGCCAACAAAACTTCCGACCTCAGAACCGCCTTCTACTGTTCCCACGCTAGCACGACTTCAATCTTATTTGGATCCACGGTATCCCTTCTTTGGAAATCACATGACCAAGAAAATTCACCTCTTGAGCCAAAATTCACACTTGACGGGTTGGCATAGAGTTGCTTCTCTCGTAATATCTGCAGTACTCGACATAAGTGTTCTTCATGCTCTTCTCGGTTCCTCGAGTAGATCAATATGTCGTCGATGAACACTACAACGGACTGGTCCAAGCACGAAGGGAAAAACCTATTCATGTAGTCCATAAACACGGTGGCGCGATTCGTCCTCAAACGGCATCACCAAGTACTCGTAGTGACCATACCTAGTCCTGAAAGCTGTTTTGGGGACATCTTCCTCCTTCACGCGAATCTGATGGTAGCCCGACTTCAAGTCTATCTTGGAAAAGATCGCCGCTCCACGAAGTTGATCCATCAAGTCGTCAATACGTGGTAATGGATACCGGTTCTTCACAGTAACCTTGTTGAGCTCGCGGTAGTCCACGCACAGCCTCGATCGTCCATCCTTCTTCTTAACCAACAACACTGGAGCTCCCCACGGTGACACGCTCGGTCGTATGAATTGCTTCGACTCCAAGTGTTCGATCTGGGACTTCAGTTCTTTCATCTCGGCAGGAGACATCCTGTATGGCGCTTTGGAAATCGGTCCTGTCCCTGGAATCAGGTTGTAACGACCCGTTTCCGGACCGCTACCGAGCTCAATATACCGAGCTCGAGTTTCCGAGCTCAACACACCGAACTCAACATAAACCTATATGAGATGTGTTTTAAAAACAAAACTCTTGTGCCTTTTAAAAATACGATATATTTTTTTTATAAAACCAACTCGTGCACATCAGAGTAATTACAGCTTTTCGAAACATGGTGCAACTAAGACACAAGACTTAAATTCTAATAAAACATACATGCATAACATACACATATATATATCATTCGAAATAATAATGTATACAAAATACAGAGTAGCAAATGTGCAAAGAAAATACACCTAAGGTACGACGACTTCAAAAGAGCAATCATACCCTGGGGGTACTTCCGGCAGACTCCCACGCAGGGGGCTGCTCCAAAAGTAAGACCACCAGTCTACCCTGAAACAACAAAACAACACTGCCCAAAACTGGTCACGACCTCGGAACACAAAAGAAAAACAAGTACAGTCATCAGAAAAACAAACATCCATCAAACAAACAATTACGACAGATAGAGGTCGTCACTCGGGTCCTCGTCGAGCTCCTCCTCGGCATCATCTACTGTCGAGTTCCCTGCGCCCTCGACATCGCCTGGGTAACCGTCATGGATTGAAGGCACCACGGGAAAGGGTCAACTCAACAATTCAAGATAAGCTCGACATAAAGGATATAAGCAAACAGCAAAGTATAACATTCACCGACGTGACTCGACCATCTCACTCTAACTCGACACAACTCGCAAATCCATTTTCTCTCTCGACTCGACAATTTTTCCGGAATGCACACGCCGTACCGTATGTCGGAAAGTCCAGCCGAAGCCTTGGGATCCTCGCTCTCCCTAGGACAGTCAACTCAGGTCCCATAGCGTGGCGACGTCTAGTCAATCTCCCGTAAACAAAAGGGGACCTAGCACCCTTAGTTATCCGGGTCACGGCTCAAAAACGTCATCCGACTCCCCTAGCTCGCTCACTCGATGAACAATTCGCCGCATACGATATTCAAAGAGTTAAACACAAGATATTCAACCGCATGTCAAATAAAAAGAGCAAGCTCGACATGAAGAAACGCAATTCAACATGCAATACACAATTCACGACATATATTCAATCATATATTAAATACATGTAAAAACTCAATATCACAACATTTCAAGCTCGACACAAATCAGGAAATCCATACACAATAACATAACCACGTAGAATTTGAAATGCCCTTACGCTAGCATACTATGAAAGTATTAATGTGAAGCGCCGCACATAAGGACTTATAAAATAAAGCCTTAGAGATATCTAGGAGTTGCCCTTACCGAACTCCAAGTTAATGCTGCTCGACAACGACCTCGACACAGCTGTCTTCAAAGAGCTCGACAACGACTTCTCTTACTCGATCTCGACACGGTTGTCTTCAACGAGCTCGACAACGACTTCGACACATACACTTCTCAGTCGACCTCGACACGTACAGTTCTCGATCTGGATTCCGCTGCTTCCACGCCCTCGGATTCGCTTTCCGTACACCTCGATTGAAATCACCCGATCTCTGAATCGACTTCCTAAAACAAACACAACTCACTCGATCTATGGGTTCTAATACACTTAGCTCTCTCTTCCCAAACTTAACCACAACCCAGAAAATATAAAACTCAAGAACTGAAATATATTTTTCCTCCAACACAAAGTTAGGGATTTCGATCAAAAGTTCATGAAAAAGGTTATCTGATGCTTCAACAGATAGATCGACAACAACAACAACCAGAAGCAACAAACGAAAACAAGAAATCGAAACAAACCAAAAATGAAGAGTTTCTGGGCACTGCCGATTGCAGAAAAACAGAGGAAGAAAATTTGTTTTACAAGCCCAATTAATCGGTTAGAAAGATAGGTAATATTGTGAAGAAGAAAACCCATCAATTTGACATGATTTGGAAGCATAAAACTGGCTAAAAATGGAAGAAGAAATAGCGCTAAACAGTAGCACAGAGGAAAGAAAAATCTGTTCTTCATACCTCAATGGTGATGGTCGAGCAGACGAGATATAGGTCGAGAAGATGATGATGAACAAGATTGATGAAGAAAGCTTGTGCAGAATCTCGATGGAACTCACGATTTCGTCGATGGAGATTTTTGGAGAAAAACAACGAAACTCAGAGCAGAAGGAAGGAAGAAGAAAGAAGAAAAGAGAAATGTGTAACACCTGAGGACGAGATCGACATCGTATTAGGACGACGTATCGAGACCTCGACCAAGACCTTGTGTCGAGATCCCGTGACTAGATCGTTTGTCGAGATTATTTGTCGAGCTGATGAGACCACGTGCACTAGCTGCTGAGATGAGGAGGTCGCGTGTAGAGATGATGAAGTCGCGTACCGAGCTGATGAGGACGCAAGTCGAGCTGAGGAGACCGCGTTCACGAACTCGTGTTAGAACTTTGTACGCTTGCACGAGCACTCTTGTCGACATCGTGTCGAGATGATACCTCGTATTCTTTCGAACGTTATTCAGCGTTATTATTATATTGTTTGTAATTATTACATTGTCGGCTTGCCGTTGACCGACAGAGTAGAGGGTAATTATGAGAGGAACGAGTTAACGGGTAGATGATTGATGGGATTGGCATCTTATAGCTGGAGTTACGTTTATACCCCTTTCTCGCCAGCTGTATACCACGACCGATTCCCTCACACTCATTTCTCTTTTCTTCTTTCTTCTTCCTTCCTTCTGCTCTGTGTTTCGTTATTTTCTTAAAAATCTTCATCGACGAAACCGTGAGTTCCATCGAGATTCTGCACAAGCTTTCTTCATCAATTTTGTTCATCATCAACTTCTCGACCCATATCTCGTCTGATCGACCATCACCATTGAGGTATGAAGAACAGATTTTTATCTTCTTCGTGCTACTGTTTAGCGCTAATTCTTCTTCCATTTTTAACCAGTTTTATGCTTCCAAATCATATCAAATTGATGGGTTTTCTTATTCACAATATTACCTATCTTTTTTAACCGATTAATTGGGCTTGTAAAACAAATTTCTTCCTCTGTTTTTCTGCAATCGGCAGTGCCCAGAAACCTCCATTTTTGGTTCGTTTCGATTTCTTGTTTTTCATTCGTTGCTTCTGATTATTGTTGTTGTCGATCTTTCTGTTGAAGCATCAGATAACTTTTTCATGAAATTTTGATCGAAATCCCTAACTTTGTGTTAGAGGAAAAATATCTTTCAATTCTTGAGTTTTATATTTTCTGAGTTGTGTTTGTTTTAGGAAGTCTGATTCCCGAGATCGAGTGAATTCCGAATCAAGGTGTACGGGAAAGCGAATCCAAGGACGCAGAAGCAGCAGAATCCAGATCGAGGACTGTACGTGTCGAGGTCGACTGAGAAGCGTACGTGTCGAAGTCGTTGTCGAGCTCGTTGAAGACAGCTGTGTCGAGGTCGTTGTCGAGCAGCATTAACTTGGAGTTCGGTAAGGGCGCTTCACATTAATATTTTCATAGTATGTAAGGGCGCTTCACATTAATATTTTCATAGTATGTAAGGGCGCTTCACATTAATATTTTCATAGTATGTAAGGGCGCTTCACATTAATATTTTCGTAGTATGCTAGCGTAAGGGCATTTCATATTCTACGTGGTTATGTTATTGTGTATGAATTTCCTGATTTGTGTCGAGCTGAAATGTTGTGATATGATTGAGTTTTTGCATGTATTTAATATGTGATTGAATATATGTCGTGAAGTGTGTATTGCATGTTGAATTGCGTTTCTTCATGTCGAGCTTGCTCTTTTATTTGACATGCGGTTGAATATCTTGTGTTTAACTCTTTGAATATCGTGATGCTTAATTGTTCATCGAGTGAGCGAGCTAGGTGAGTCGTATGACGCTTTTTGAGCCGTGACCCTGATAATCGAGGGTGCTAGGTCCCCTTTTTGTTTACGGAGATTGACTAGACGCCGCCACGCTACGACCTCGGGACTGGCCCTAGGGAGAGCGAGGATCCCAAGGTTTCGCTGGACTTTCCGACATATGCACGGGCGTGTGCATTCCGGAAAATTGTAGAGTCGAGAGAAAATGGATTTGTGAGTTGAGTCGAGTTTAGAGTGAGATGGTCGAGTCACGTCGGTGAATGTTATACTTTGCTGTTTGCTTATATTTTTATGTCGAGCTTATCTGGAATTGTTGAGAAGTTGACCCTTTCCCGTGGTGCCTTCAATCCATGACGGTTACCCAGCGATGTCGAGGGCGCAGTAACTCGACAAAGATGATGCCGAGAAGGATCTCGACGAGGACCCGAGTGACGACCTCTATCTGTCCGTGATTGTTTATTTGTTGGATGTTGGTTTTTCCGAGGACTGCTTCTTGTATTTCTTTTGTGTTCGAGGTCGTGACCAGCTGGGCAAAGGTTGTGTTGTTGCTACAGGTAGACTGGTGGTCTTACTTTTGGAGCACTGCGTGGGAGTCTCACTGGAAGTACCCTCAGGTATGATGGCTCTTTTGAAGTTGTCGTACCTTAGGTGTATTTTCTTTGCACATTTGCTACTCTGTATTTTGTATACATTATTATTTCGAGTGATATATATATGTGTATGTTATGCATGTATGTTTTATTTGAATTTAAGTCTTGTGTCTTAGTTGCACCATCTTTCAAAAGTCAGAATTACTCTGATGTGCATGAGTTGGTTTTATAAAAAAAAAATATATCGTATTTTTAAAAGGCACAAGAGTTTTGTTTTTAAAACACATCTCATATAGGTTTCTGTTGAGCTTGGTGTGTTGAGCTCGGTAACTCGAGCTCGGTATATTGAGCTCGGTAGCGGTCCGGAAACGGGTCGTTACAAAATGAGTGTTTGAGGGAAAACCGATCGTGAATACAGCTGGTGAGAGAAGGGTATAATCGTAACTCCAGCTATAAGATGCCAATCCCATCAATCATTCTACCCATCTAATCGTTCCTCTCTCATAATTACCCTCTACTCTGTCGGTCAACGGTCTAGACACACGACGAGAACGGTAAGCCGACAATGTAATAATTACAAACAATATAATAATAACGCTGAATAACGTTCGAAAGAATACGAGGTATCATCTCGACACGATGTCGACAAGGGTGCTCGTGCAAGCGCACAAGGTTCTAACACGAGTTCGTGAACGCGGCCTCCTCAGCTCGACATGCGTCCTCATCACCAGACGCGACTTCATCAACTTCGACACGCGATCTCCTCATTTCGCAGCCTAGTGCACGCGTGGTCTCCTCACGGCAAATGACCTCGCAAACGATCTTGGCACGGGATCTCGACACAAGGTCTTGGTCGAGGTCTCGACACGTCGTCCTAGTACGATGTCGATCTCGCCCTCAGGTGTTACAATCTCTCCTCTAAAAAATTTCGCCCTCGAAATTGCAAATAAGATTCTTACCTCGTAAAAGTTCAGTGGCGAGTCTTCATCTTCTCCTCCAGCTCCCAAGTCGCATCTCCCGCCTTCGATCCCACACAACTTTGACAAGTTGAATCTCTTTGTTCCGCGAATCGCTTGGCTTTCCGATCAACGATCCTTGCCGGTAATGCTTGAAAGATAGGTCGCCCTTCGGTTGAATCACATCCGCTCGATGACATGAGAGGGCCTAAACATACTTCGCAATTGTGAGACGTGGAAGACGCCGTGGATGTTCGACAAGAATGGTGGCAAGGCAACTGATATGCCACCGACCAATACGACGAAGAATCCGTAAGGTCCAATAAATTTAGGGGTAAGTTTCTTGGATTTGATCGCTCGACCAACCCAGAGTGGGGGTGACTCTAAGAAATACATGTTCTCCTTCCTCGAACTCGAGTGGTCGACGCCGTTGGTCCGCATAACTCTTCGCCGATCGTGAGATGTTCGCATCCGATCTACGATCAAACGGATCTTCTCGGTAGTCCGCTGGATCATATCTGGTCCTCTGACGATTCGCTCGCCGTCCTGGTACCAACAAAGAGGCGTCGACATTTCCGCCCATACGCCGCTTCAAAAGGTGCCATTCCAATACTCGCATGGAAACCGTTATTGTAGGTGAACTCCACCAATGGTAAGACGTCGTCCCAACTTCCTCGGTGATCTAACGCACAAGCTCGCAACAAATCTTCAAGTGATTGGATCGTTCTCTCGGTCGACCGTCGATGCGTGGATGATATGCCGAGCTAAGCCCGAGCTCGGTTCCCATCGCCTCCTTGCAATTCCCTCCAAAATGAGATGTGAACTGGATCTCGGTCCGACACAATCGAAGAGGGTATTCCATGAAGTCGTACTATCTCCGCGATGTAGATCTCGGTCGACTTTTCCACGCTGTATGTCGACCACCGGGCAAGAAATGAGCAGATTTGGTCAATCGGTCGACGATCACCCAAATCGAATCATTCTTCTTCTGCGTCTTCGCAAACCTACAACGAAATCCATGGAAATACTATCCCATTTCCAAACTGGTACGTCGGCGATTGTAGCATTCCCGCAGGTCGTTGGTGCTCCACCTTCGGCTTTACGACACGTTAAACACGGCTACGTGCTCGGCCACTTGCTTCTTCATTCCGACCACCAAAAATGCTTCTTCAAGTCTTGGTACATCTTCGTGAACTCCTGGGTGAATACTAAAGTTGCTCTTATGCGCTTCGCCGAGAATCAATTTCCTCGGCTCGGATACGTTAGGTACGCACACTCGGCCATTGCACCTCAAGATGTCGCCCGCTCCGACCTTGAATTCCGCCTTTCCCTTGCGCTTATCAATCGAATCTTCTCTTGCGAGCTCGTCATGAACTTGCTAGTCTCGGATCTCGCCCAACAACTGTTAGAAATGGTAAGCATACCAAATCTCGGCTTCTGGTGAAACTTCGACACTCAACTTCAAGTCTCGAACTTCTCGAGCATCTCCAACTCCTTGATCATCAATACCGAGGTTAAAACGCTCTTCCCGCCAATGCATCCGCTACTACGTTAGCCTTACCGGATGGTATTCCAACGTAAAGTCGTAGTCCTTGAGAAATTACGTCCCATCTACGCCGACGCATGTTGAGCTCTTTCTCGGTCGAACAGTACTTCAAGCTCTTGTGATCGCTGAAAACAGAAGAGTGCTCCCATAAAGGTAGTGCCTCCATATCTTCGGCCAAGAAAACTATCTGCCGCCACCCAAGTCGTGAGTAGGGTAGTTCCTCTCGTGAATCTTAAGTCGCCTTGAAGCATACGCGCCACCTTCCGATGTTGCATCAAGACGCATCCCAATCCCTGGTGTGACGCATCACAATACACCTCGAAAGGCTCTTCGGTTAAGGCAAAATCAAGACAGCGCTGCCAAAAGCTCCTTCAGCCGTTGAAAAGCGGCCGCACTCCTGGCCCAGGCAAAGGTTGATCCTTTCGTCGCTACCGTAAAGAGGCGCGACAATCTTCGAGAAACCTTCAATGAATCTTCGGTAATATCCTCGCTAAGCCGACAAAACTCCCGATCTCAGAATCGCCTTCTACTGTTCCCACGCTAACACCGCCAATCTTAGTTGGATCCACGCCTATCCCTTCTTTGGAAATCACGTGACCAAGAAAATTCACCTCTTCAAGCCAAAATTCACACTTCGACAGGTTGGCATAGAGTTGCTTATCTCGTAATATCCGCAGATCGACATAGGTGTTCTGCGTGTTCTTCTCGGTTCCTCGAGTAAATCAAGATGTCGTCGATGAACACTACAACGAATCGATCCAAAACGAATGGAAAATTCTGTTCATGTAGTCCATAAACATAGCCGGGCGATTCGCTACTCCAAACGGCATCACCAAGTACTCGTAGTGACCATATCTAGTCCTCGAAAGCTGTTTTGGCGACATCTTCCTCCTTCACGCGAATCGATGGTAGCCCGACTTCAAGTCTATCTTGAAAGATCGCCGCTCCACGGTTGATCCATCAAGTCATCAATACGTGGTAACGGATAATCGGTTCTTCACGGTAACCTTGTTGAGCTCACGATAATCCACGCACGCCTTGATCGTCCATCCTTCTTCTTAACCAACAACACCGGAGCTCCCACGGTGACACGCCTGGTCGTATGAATTGCTTTGACTCCAAGTGTTCGATCCGGGACTTCACTCTTTCATCTCGGCAGAGACATCTGTATGGCGCTTTGGAAATCGGTCCTGTTCCTGGAATCAGGTCGATGGAGAACTCGACCTCTCGTACTGGTGGTAACCCTGGCACGTCTTCGGGAAAAATGTCCTCAAAGTCACACACCACTGGAACATTCTTCACGTCGATCTGCTGGAAAACTTCCGAACTAGCCAGATACATGTATTCCCTAGTTCCTTCTTTCAAAGAAACTCCTATACGTTCGGCAGAAAGATAATTGGAGACTCCAAGGTCTTGAAAAATTATAGTTTTACGGGCACAGTCCAAAAGGACATGGTGGTGTGACAACCAATCCATCCCGAGGATGACATCTAGGCCCTTAAGAGGCAAACAAACCAAATTGACCACAAACTTTCTACTCTGAATAACCACTACACAATTAAGACATGCAGTGTTTGTGACTAAGGTTTTAGCAGCTGGGGTTGTAACTACTAATTTAAACGGTAAAGCAGTCACAGTCAAGTTCAAATGGTTCACACAATCAGAAGAAATAAAGGAATGGGTTGCACCCGAATCAAAAAGAACGGATAAGGATTTACCCTCTGATAACTCTTAGAAATAAGAGTTATTTATGCCTTTATAACTATGAATCATGTGAGTTTAAGAGTAATTTAGGTCCTTTAATTATTAGATTTATGTAAATAATGTGGTTTCCCTGATTTGGAGCTGTTTAAAGCACTTTGGTGCTTTTGTGAGCATTTTGATGTTTTTGTCACATTGTGCAGATTTTTATGAGAATTGCTCAGTGCCAAGTCTGGTGCCATGCCACGGCACTGTGTTGCTAGCAGCTCTGGATTTTGAAGCAGCAGCGTGTGATCATTCAAAGGAAGCTAAACAAAGGACTACGTCTCTTTTGGGCCGCAGCCTTGCGTTTTTAGTGTGGTCCCCTCCTTGTCCTAATGCACTTTTCTCTCAGCTCAATACAAGACAAAAGGCTCTCACTTTTGGGCTTAAAAGGAAGTATCTTTTTGGGGATTAGTAGTGGTCAGCCCATTTTGAGGAGAGAGTATAAAAAGGATAATGACCTAATGAAAAGGGGGCTGGTTCTGATACATTCTTTCTGCTAGGGCAGCGTCTGTCTCCCCCTGAAAATAGAAGCAGGCGGCTCTCCCCTTCCTTCTTCCAAAACACCAGTGATTCAAGCTATTAACCTTGTTCATGGAGAGAAGTTACTTGCTCAAGGCAGATTGAAGGCAGAGACAAAGAAGGCATTGCCGATTAGAGAGAGTGGTTTTCGAGCTCACAAGGCCGAGATTCAACTCTGCTTTTTCGCTTTCATTCATATCTCGTAATAGTCTCTATATTTCTACTCTAGTGCCATGAACTTTGTTCATGCACCAGCTTATGTTGTTTTGTTTTTAGGCTCATTATGAGCTAATTTTCTTAGGTTAGGATGAAGTGACTTTGTATTAAAACTTGGTTGGTTAATGTCTATAAGTCCTTGCCTATGCATCTGTGTCTCATGCGCATTTATTTTTAATATGCTTAACTTGAGCCTGATCAACTTAGGTTAGGTGCATGTATGTTAGGTCGAAAGGTGGTGACATACCGAATTCATGAGGCACTATAAGGATTATCAATTAGAGGACACTTTAATTGAGTTAGATTAAACTAGACATAGGCAACTGACTTATAGGGTGTTCTTGGCCATATTAATTAGACAAGGGGGAACATAAAGGGGCTTAGACATAAGGGAACCTTTACTTAACTCCTGGTGAAAGTCTTGAAAGGCACACACATTAGTGCCTCGCGCCAGTGTGCCATATGGCAATCGACTTATGGCAATCAAAACCAACCTAGTGGAAATATGAATGAATCAATCCTAATCGCTTTTATCCATTTTATTCTCAAATCACTTGATTAATTCTGCCTTATTCACTCATTAAAATCACAAAAACTTGATGTTTATTTTCTGCTTTTATTACTTACTCTCTAACTCATTTACTAATGGAAAGACTTGTGAATTCAATTACTCAATTCTCGTGGGAACGATCTTGATTTAATCTTTACTACTTGTTGCGATTGTGTATACTTGCACAATTGTGTTATTATTTTACACAACAAGTTTTTGGCGCCGCTGTCGGGATTGAATTGATTAAATTTACAAAGTTTTGAATTTAGTAGGTTTGTTAGTTGAGATATTCTAATTCTTTTGGGTGTTGTGTCACCGTTAGTGCTCAACTCGCACACGCGCAGTAACACGGCACCGTAATATCGCTTGGATCCTGAGATTGACGTAACTTTCGTAAGGTTGTTAAGGGAGAGACAAGCATTTGTCGCATTAGGTGTCACGCAAATATGGCAAAGAATCGTCCCCATACCGCAGTAAACAATTCCTCAAGCGTAAGACGAAAGCGTTGTTCAACAAAGTGTTCACAACAAGCACTCAAGCCTTGGTGTCGCATGTCGATATCATAGGCTTAGCCAATGATAGGATGTGCCAATGAGGGACTATGCTGTTTTTGATCCTCGCACCATGCACACGGCATAGTAAGGCCCGACATTATCGCAAATCATTTTGAATTTAAGCCTATGATGTTCCAAATGCCGCAAACTGTGGGACAATTTGGTGGCACACCTCAAGAAGACCTCACTTGCACTCAAACAATTCCTTGAAGTGTGCAGAACTCTCAAAATTCCTGGAGTTACAGATGATGCCTTCAGACTCGTGCTATTCCCATACTCCTTGAAGGATAGAGCCAAGGCTTGGTTAAATTCTTTGGAACCCAACTCTATCATCGATTGAATGGTATGGCAGAGAAATTCTTAACCAAGTATTTCCTCCAATCAAGAATGCTAGGATGAGGAATGAAATTACATCTTTCAGGCAAAATGAAGAGGAATCACTGCTTGAAGCTTGGGAGAGATTTAAAGAGTCGCTCAGAAGTGTCCTCACCATGGCATACCTATTTGCATTCAAATGGAAACATTTTATAATGGTCTCTGGGAAGAACAAGAGACATGCTTGATGCCTCTTCCTGGTGGTGCCCTCGCACGCCTTACAATGATGCATATGAGAAAATTGAGACCATTGCCGCAAACGCTACCAATGGCTCATCGCTAGGTTGAGTGCCGCAAAGAAGGTTGCCGGAGTCCATGAAGTGAGTGAAATGACACTCTATCTCGCACAGTGGTCGCAATCGCAAACATGTTGAAAGGTCCGAATGTGGTCGAACCAACACAAAGACATGTGAATTCCGCAGACCAAGCAGTGCAAAGCAAAGCTATTTCTTGTGTGTATTGTGGAGGAGGTCATCTATATGAGGAATGCCCTAGCAACCCTGGTGTCACAATTACGAGGGAATTTCAACAAAAACAATAATCCTTACTCCAACACCTACAACCCTGGGTGGAAGAATCACCCAAATTTTTCGTGGAGTAACAATAATCCCGCAAAGACTGGCCGTGGTTCCGCAAAGCCTACCCATCCCCTGGTTTCCCCGCCAACCGCTCAAAAAGTCGCCGCTCCTATTGTTGACAACTCAATGGAGGCTATGCCAAGGCCTTCATGAATGAAACAAAAGCCCAGCATCAAAGTCGTGGTGCAAAGAATTAAAAACTTGGAGAATCAATGGGCAGATGGCAACAAACTGCATGAACCAAAGACCAAGTGGTTCATCGTCACATGATCGAGCCTCGCCAAGCCGCCAGGGGGAGAGCAAATAAAAGCCATATACTTGAGGAGTGGTACTGAATTACCAGGTCCTTCTAGGCCTGATGTTACCACTAGCCAGCCCTCAAAAGAAAAAGAAGTTGAACTCGGCGCCAAAACTACAGTGGCAGACTGTGCCGCCCCAAGACCACCTCGCACTGCACTCCGAGAAAGTTACACCAAAGAATCGCAAGCAATAGATTAGTTCCTGAATTTCCACCTCCACCATTCCCTCAGAGACTTAAAAAAGCCCATCAAGACAAGCAGTTTGACAAGTTTATTGAGGTACTGAAACAGTTGCACATCAACATTCCATTAGTTGATGCCTTGCAACAGATGCCAAATTACACAAAGTTCATGAAGGATGGTCTAAGCATGAAAAAGAGGTTGGGAGAATTTGAGACAGCTTGCTATGACCCAGAGTGCAAGATGTCGATGCAAAGTAAGATCCCCAAAAGTTAAAACATCCTGGCTGTTTTCCCATCCCTTGCACTATTGGTGACACTTATTGTGGGAGAGCTCTATGTGACTTAGGGGCCAGCATTAATTTAATGCCTAAGTCCATCTTCCAACAGCTTGGAATTGGTAAGGCCAGGCCTATAACTCGACCGCACCGGCGCACGTAACTCTAGCTTATCCGTAAGGGAAGATCAAGATGTGCTTGTCAAAGTTGATAAATTGGTATTTCCTCACGACTTTATTATCCTTGATTTTGAAGTCGATGTCGAGGTACCTATTATTTTAGGTAGACCATTCCTTGCCACAGGGAAAACACCGATTGATGTGCAAAAGGGTGAACTCACTATGAGAGTCAATGATCAAGAAATCAAATTTAATGTCCTCAATGCTCTCAAGTATCCTCGCAGAAATGTGGAGGAATGCTCCTTTGTTAGAACCATTGATTCGCTGGTTCAACATCAACTCATGAGGGACAAGAATGTATAAACAGAACCGAATGTCCTCGATTATGAGCTAGCGCAGATAAAAACACAGCAGGAAGGCTTCGTAAATCAATTATGGCTCGTAAAATATGAGTCATTGGAACTCTGATAAAAGCTCCAAATCCAATATTCCATCCGTTGAAAAGCCTCCGACTGAACTGAAAGTGCTACCTCCACACTTGAAGTATGCTTATTTGGGTGAGAACAACCTTCTTCCCCGTTATTGTTGCTTCGATTTGAGTTTGTTGGCAGAAAAGGAATTGCTTATCGTGGTCAAGAAACATAAGAAGGCTATAGGATGGCAGATGGTCGACATAAAAGGCATAAGTCCTATTCTCGTATGCACGTAATCTTTTGGAGGAGAATGCCAAGAACAAAGATTGAAGCACAACGAAGGCTTAACCCGTTGATGAAGGAGGTAGTAAAGAAGGAAATCATTAAATGGCCGGATGTCGAATCATTTACCCGATCTCGCATAGCTTGGGTTAGTCCAAAGGCGGTGTGTTCAAGAAAGGGGGAGTGATCACATAGCTAATGATAAGAATGAATTAATTCCCACCGTAATCGTGGATCGTTGGAGAATTTGTATGGATTACAGAAAGCTCAACAAGGCAACAAGGAAGGATCATTTCCCACTGCCCTTCATTGACCAGATGATTGACAAGTTGGCAGGGAAGAAGTTTTACTGTTTCCTTGATGTGTATTCAGGCTACAATCAGATTGCATAGCACCTGAGGATCAAGACAAGACTACTTTCACATGCCCTTATGGCACCTTTGCTTTTAGAAGGATGCCATTTGGGTTGTGCAATGCACCAGCAACATTTCAAAGGTGCATGATGGCAATATTCTCAGATTTTATTGAGAAATCCATGGAAATCTTCATGGATGACTTTTCTGTTTTTGGAGAAACATTTCAAGTTTGCTTGGATAATTTAGAACAAGTGCTGTCCAGGTGTGAGGAGACTAATCTAGTACTGAACTGGGAGAAGTGCCACTTCATGGTGCAAGAGGGTATTGTTCTAGGTCACAAAGTCTCTAAGAAAGGAATTGAAGTGACAGTGGCAAAGATCGAGGTCATTGAGAAATTACCTCCACCAACTAGTGTGAAGGGGGTAAGAAGTTTTTTGGGGCATGCTGGTTTCTATAGAAGATTCATCAAGGATTTCTCAAAAATCTCAAAGCCCCTTTGCCAACTCCTTCAAAGATGAAATCATATTTGATTTTGATGAACAAAGGCATGCTAGCCTTTCAAACATCGAAGAAAGCCTTAATCACAAAGACCTATCATTGTTGCCCTGCATCGATAAGCCATTTGAGTTGATGTGCGATGCAAGTGATTTTGCCATAGGAGTCGTTTCCGGGTCAAAGACATAACAAGGTGTTTCATTCAATTTACTATGCAAGCAAGACATTGGTGGATGCTCGCTTGAATTATACCACCATCGAGAAAGAACCGCTTGCGAAGTGGTATTCGCTTTGACAAGTTCAGATCCTACCTGGTTGGCACAAAGGTGGTGGTGTACATCGACCACTCAAAGAATCAAGTATTTGATTGCCAAGAAAGATGCAAAACCAAGATTGATAAGATGGGTGTTGTTATTGCAAGAGTTTGACTTAGAAATCGAGATAAAAAGGAGTGGAGAATCAAGTAGTCGACCACTTGTCCGTAATTGAAAATGACAAAGTGTTGAACAACAGGGAGGTGAAATTAAAGAAAATTTTCCGATGAGCAACCGCCGGTAGTCACAGTGCCAAGGTTGATGCCCTTACGGCACCTTGGTATGCCGACATAGTGAACTTTCTCGTGTGCAAAATCCTTCCAAAGGGAGATGGATTACCAACAAAAGAGAAGATTTCTCCAAAGAAGTGAAACAATATTATTGGGATGAACCGCTTCTATATAAGAAGCGGTGTGGATCAGCTTGTTTAGAAGGTGTGTAGCGTAAGAAGAAGTTGGCAAAGATCCTCGCAACATTGTCACTCGCACCTTGTGGAGGACACTTAGAGGAGCCGTAATGCAGCCAAAGTCTTGCAAGGTGTTATTTCGCCCTCTTTATTTAAAGATTCTCATGAATTTGTTAAACATTGTGATAGATGCCAAAGGGTAGGAAATATTTCAAGCAAACAAGAAATGCCTCTCAACAAAGATTCTTGAAATTAAACTCTTTGATGTATGGGGCATGGATTTTATGGGCCCTTTTCCTCCTTCCTTTGGCAACTGACATCCTAGTGGCCGTGGGATTATGTGTCTAAGTGGATTGAAGCAAGAGCTCGCTTACCAATGATGCCAAGGCGGTGAGCAAGTTTTTGCATAAGAATATCTTCACAAGGTTTGGTGTCCTCGAGCCATTATCGCGATGAGGCACCCATTTTTGTAACAAACTAATAGAAAAGCTTCTCAAGTATGGGGTGAAGCACAAGATAGCTATCGCATATCATCCACAAACAAGTGGCCAAGTTGAGCTCTCCAACAGGGAAATTAAAAGGATTCTTGAGAAGGTTGTCAATCCTTCTAGGAAAGATTGGTCCTTGCATCTTGACGACGCCTGTGGGCTTACGTAACAAAGATACAAGACACCATTAGGGACATCTCCTATAGATTGGTGTTTGGTAAGGCTTGCCACTTGCCTATTGAGTTGCAACACAAAGCTTTCGGGCCACAAAGAAGCTGAATTTTGACTTGAGAAGGCTGGTGTGCAAAGCAAGGTCAGCCGCAACTTCATGAACTAGAAGAGCATAGGCTCTTTGCCTATGAGAATGCCGAAGTGCACAAAGCCAAAACTAAAGCTTGGCATGATAAAAGAATTCAACCCAGGGAATTGAAAGAAGGATCTCAAGTGTCATTGCTCAATTCAAGATTGAAATTATTCCCTGGAAGCTCAAATCAAGGTGGTCCGGTCCATTCAAGCTAGTTAAGTTACATCCATACGGGGCAAAGGACTTATTGGATGAGGCCACAGTGCAACCTTTAAGGTTAATGGCCGAGAGTAAAGTAAGATTGGGGTGACCCCGATGAAAGAACAAGGGTCACCACGAAACTCAAGGATAATCAAGTGGAAAATAAGTCCGCCGAGGACTTTCATAAACCAAGCGCCATCGAGGCAGCCCAGCATTTATTTTTAACTTAGTTTTATTTTGTTTTGCAGGAATAAATTGAATTTTGGTGCTGGAAGTGCAGTGCAGAGGGGTGAGTGGTTTGGAGTTCTGAATGCTGCACACTTGGTGCCATGGCACCACTGGGGGCACCACTTGGTGTTGAATTTTTAAGAAGGAAAGGTCAAGGGACAGCTATGCGCAAAGAAAAGGCAAAAGCACCCTTATGGGCATTAAATGAACTGGCACCTGGGCCAGTGCATTTTTTCCACATGAACCAATGGCAAGATGCCACCTTGCATCCTCATAATCTTGCACTCAATTAGAAAATCAGCCTCTCCTCCTTCATTAAGTCCAACGGTAGTTCATAAAACTCACCCCATTTCCCAAACACTTACCTTTGCAGAGCCACAATCCACCACGACCCCCATCTTCCCAACTACAAACACCTCTCACCATTCCCACTGCCTTCCCTTCTACCTAGCGTAAAAGCCATCTTGTTAACCCTAACCCCATCCATTATACTCACCCTCACATTCTCCTTCGCTTCCAAATCTCCCCAAATCTTCAAATCAGAAACCCTAGTTTTCCTTTTTGTCCGTAAATCATTGAAGCCGGTCGCCGAGCTGCTGAAGCAACCATCGTTAGCCATGAGGACCAAGCATGGAGCACAGAGGAAAAGTTACGAGTGCCAACCGCACCGCAGAAGAGATTCCATGATGAGGGGCAAGAAAAAGATATGAGGATCGCATGAAAAAGGCCGTGATCCTCGAGAGGGGATTCAATTGCAAATGGCCTCTCCCGACATAATGAGGTTGATTGAGCAAAGATCAATGGCAAACTTTTGCTCTCACCCCAAGAGCCCCATCACGCCTATCAGGAGAGAGTTCTACTGAATACCCCTCAGGAAGATGGTCAACTCAAGCAAACTACTCCAACATCGAGAGGAGTCATTGTCCCTTCTCCTCAAGAGGAATCAATGAGTACCTTGCTCGCCAGAGAAAGGTGATGCCTTTGAAAAGAGGATTAAGGCAGGAACAGAGAAGCAGATGGACGAAATAATGCACCACTAACAAAGGGAAGGCACCAAATGGGAGAAAAGGCAGGGGGACGACTACAGGATAAGGAGAAATACCCTAATCCCTGCAGCTAAGGTTTGGTACAATTTCATGGGTACTAGCTTGCTCCCCACCACTCACCATCAAACCATTGACAAGGAGAGGATTTTGCTACTGCATCACATTCTGGAGGGGAAATTAGTGGATGTTGGAAGGCTGATTCATAGAGAGATTGTTGCCTGTGCAAGGAGGACCAAGGGGAGTCTATTTTTCCCATGCCTGATCACTGCCCTGTGCAAGCTTGAAGGGGTGCACATTCTAAACAGTGATAGCACTTGGCCTGTTCCAAAGCCTTGGAATGCCATATCCGTGCCCCCGCCCCATTGCTTTCGGCCGCACAAAATGATGAGGGAAGAGAGGAGTTGGCTGAGATGGTGAGCCAATTATTGAAGAAGCAACAAGCTTATCGGAAGTTTGCCCATGAGCAATACCTATGGCGTAAAAGGGTTTTCAATTTTAACTTCCCCAAGAAATTGGGTAATGCTCCTCCCGTGTTTCGATTGGATCTTAGGAGACAATGAGGAGACTACACCAAGAGGAGCCTCGCCACCGCTGAAGCACCACCAAGAAGAAGAGGGCTCGTAAAAGGAAAGGAGCCTCAAGAATGTGTCAAGCTCCCCAAGAAGAAGGCAAAGCACTCGCACCAATGCCGATGAAGGCCGGCAACCACCACCTCCCCGCCGACACATCAAAGAAGACACCTCCCTCCGGGCGGAAGCAAACAAGAAGGAGAAAAGAGACTGCCAAAGAGGCAGTCATCACCATCACTGGTGATAAGGAGGAGGAGGAGCCAATCTCTAATCTGATGAGGACACCCAAAAGAAGGAGCTCACGGCTTCAAACAGGGATGCCCTAACCTTAATCTCTTACCAATAATGCTTGCTGTAGTAAATAGTTTAGTAGGTTTCTTGCTGAATTCGTTGTTTCAAAGTTGTTTTGTTAGTCCTGCTTTAGTCACTCTTTCTCTAACATAATGTAATTGCAGTGAGGACACCGAAATGAATTGTGTTGGGGAGGGATATGTTAGTCACAATTGCAAAGTGATCTTTACCGTATAAAAAAAAAAATTTGGTTAACACATGGGCTGACTTAATGAGGAATGATTGCTTGGTGTTTATGGAACCTTGTTCGATTGCTAGTTGACTGGTCAAGTAATTTCTAACACTTACCCTTAGTTTAAGAAGGAATCATAGGTGACTTGAGAGCAAGGTGAGGTCAAACCCCTAGTTTAGTCTAAGCTTTGTTTCCAAATTTGAAAATGGAGGGAATGGGCAAAGATATAAGTTTGGGGGTAATCCATGTGTGAATATTCAAAAGAAAAAGGGCAAAGACACAGAGCAATTAGAAAAAGCCAAAATATAAAAAAAAAAAAAGAAGCCTCTTTGTTGAGTAACCGTAATTTCATTACAATTGTTGTTATTCAAGCCAAAAGACAAAGAGGCAAACATAGAAAAAGGCAAAAGATGAAAATTGAAAAGAGAAGAAAAAATGTGTGCCGAATTATGCTAGTTAAATTGTATGCATATCCTTGTATGTAGTAAAGCCCCTGAATCCTAAGTTAAAAGCCCATTTCTCCTTGTTTGATTAGGAGGAACAGACTTAGGAGATTCTTTGGGGGGAGATTAAGGTAAGCTTGAGGGTTATACTAGTTTCTAAATTGAGCTTAAGGGTTGCATACACACACTTGAAATTGGTGACCATGTCAATGATGCATGAAGTACAAGGGGATTGTTTGTTTCTGAGTTTGTCTGAAAGTGAAGCCTTGTGAAAACCACCCAATAAAAAAAAAAAAGTTTCATGTTCAAAGCTGCTGCAGTTGTGATAATTCTTCTGTTTCTGCTGTTGTTTAAGTGTCATTACTTGAGGACAAGCAATGGTTCAAGTTTGGGGGTGTGATAACTCTTAGAAATAAGAGTTATTTATGCCTTTATAACTATGAATCATGTGAGTTTAAGAGTAATTTAGGTCCTTTAATTATTAGATTTATGTAAATAATGTGGTTTCCGATTTGAGTCATTAAAGCACTTTGGTGCTTTTGTGAGCATTTTGATGTTTTTGTCACATTGTGCAGATTTTTATGAGAATTGCTCTGCCAAGTCTGGTGCCATGCCACTAAGACTGTTGCTAGCACTCTGGATTTTGAAGCAAAGAAGGCAGGATCATTCAAGGAAGCTAAACAAAGGACTCTTTCTTTTGTGTCAGCCGCCACTATGCTTTTAGTGTGGTCCCCTCCTTGTCCTAATGCACTTTTCTCTCACCAATACAATACAAAAGGCTCTCACTTTGGGCTTAAAAGGAAGTATCTTTTTGGGGATTAGTAGTGGTCACCCATTTTGAGGAGAGAGTATAAAAAGGATAATGACCTAATGAAAAGTGGGGCTGGTTCGATACATTCTTTCGCTAGTGGCAGGCCTGCCTCCCCCTCGAAAATAGAAGCACCAGATCTCACCTTCCTTCTTCCAAAACACCATTGATTCAAGCTATTAACCTTGTTCATGGAGAGAAGTTACTTGCTCAAAGGCAGATTGAAGGCAGACAAAGAAGGCATTGCCGATTAGAGAGAGTGGTTTTCGAGCTCACAAGGCCGAGATTCAACTCGCTTTTTCGCTTTATTCATATCCGTAATAGTCTCTATATTTCTACACTAGTGCCATGAACTTTGTTTATGCACCGCTTTATGTTGTTTTGTTTTTAGGCTCATTATGAGCTAATTTTCTTAGGTTAGGATGAAGTGACTTTGTATTAAAACTTGGTTGGTTAATGTCTATAAGTCCTTGCCTATGCATCTGTGTCTCATGCGCATTTATTTTTAATATGCTTAACTTGAGCCTGATCAACTTAGGTTAGGTGCATGTATGTTAGGTGCTGAAAGGTGGTGACATACTGAATTCATGAGGCACTATAAGGATTATCAATTAGAGGACACTTTAATTGAGTTAGATTAAACTAGACATAGGCAATCTGACTTATAGGGTGTTCTTGGCCATATTAATTAGACAAGGGGGAACATAAAGGGGGCTTAGACATAAGGGAACCTTTACTTAACCCTGGTGAAAGTGCTGAAAGGCACACACATTAGTGCTCGCGCTGTGTGCCATATGGCAATCGACTTATGGCAATCGAAACCAACCTAGTGGAAATATGAATGAACTCAATCCTAATCGCTTATCCATTTTATTCTCAAATCACTTGATTAATTCTGTCTTATTCACTCATTAAAATCACAAAAACTTGATGTTTATTTTCTGTTTTTATTACTTACTCACTAACTCATTTACTAATGGAAAGACTTGTGAATTCAATTAATCAATCCTCGTGGGAACGATCTTGATTTAATCTTTACTACTTGTTGCGATTGTGTATACTTGCACAATTGTGTTATTATTTTACACAACACCCTCGATCTCACATTCACCTTGGATAAGATCTTCAGCTCGATCTGCTTCCTCGCCACTCATGCAGAAAACTCTGCCTTTAGCTACCTGACGCTTTCCTTTGGCCCTTGCCGCAAGCATAGTCGGTTCAGCTTTAGGTGTAGGACAATCCTTGGCAAAATGCCCTGGCTTCTTGCAGTTGAAACACACCTCCTCCTTCGAGTAGATTACTCGCGTAATGTCCCGCTTTCCACATCGATAGCAAGTCACCTCGACACCGGCCTGACCTCCACTCGCTTCCTGGGTCATCTGGACGATATTGTCCCCTCGTTGTCGCTCCCGAGGCCTGGCCGTAAGGCTTCTTCGCGGTTGTTTCTTCTACGTGCAAATCTCGCCCGCATTCGGGTCTCACCGTCCGCCACAATAATCTTCTTCTTGTGGCTCCTTACTCCTTCTACCTCGACACATCGATCAATCAGCTCTGGAGGTTTCAATCCTCAACGACACCATCGACTTCAATGTCGAATCTCAATCCTCGCTGGAATCTCTCACTTAACCATCTCTCGGTCAACTCGATCACGGAATGGGCTGAAATACCTCGCCAACGACTGAACTTGGCATACTGGGACCTTTGCCGAGTTGCCTTCGCGATTGAAGAAATTCCCGCTCCTTCTCGGCTCGGCAAGATCTGGGAAGTACTTGTCCAAGAACCTTTCACGAAAAAGCTCCTGTGTCATCTCGCGACGTTCCGCTATAAATGTTTGCTTCACTCCTCTCCACCAATACTGCATCTCCTAGCAAGAAGTAGGTGGCATAGTCGACCTTCACGTTGTCCGCAATGGAGTGCCTCAAAGATCTTCTCGATCTCTTGCATCCAAAGATCAGCTTTATCCGGATTTGGCTCACCGTAGAACTTGCGGATCATGCTTCCTAAAGTCGGCCAATCCTCTCGCTTCAAAGCATTTCGCTCGCTTCGTTCTTTGTTCGCAAGTTCGCTGAGTTAACGCTGCCGTCTGTTGAGCCATCGCGTTAGCCTGGCTGAGTTGCGCACTGATTGTTGAGCCATGGTCGCCGCCATCTCGGCCATAGCTTGAATTGCTCGCTCCATGTCGACGCTTTCGGTTGCAGCCGTCGTATTCCTACGAGGTGGCATTAGATTCCACAAAGTTCAAAACCCCGTCGTAATCTCGTAACAAGGATGTGTTAAAACACACCGCTTCAATCAAGAAACAGTTCAAACAATTTCTCAAGCAATAAGTGCTTCACTTAATCAAACAAAGAATCAACATAATACAACTAGGTACCCACACACATAACCCGACATGACTGACCCAAATTCCTATGCACGGCTTTCGGCCGAATCAATCGCCTGATACCAACAAAGGTAACGACCCGCTTCAGGACCGCTACCGAAGCTCAATATACCGAGCTCGAAGTTTCCGAGCTCAACACACCGAACTCAACATAAACCTATATGAGATGTGTTTTAAAAACAAAACTCTTGTGCCTTTTAAAAATACGATATATTTTTTATAAAACCAACTCGTGCACATCGAGTAATTACTGACTTTCAAACATGGTGCAACTAAGACACAAGACTTAAATTCTAATAAAACATACATGCATAACATAAACATATATATATCATTCGAAATAATAATGTATACAAAATACAGAGTAGCAAATGTGCAAAGAAAATACACCTAAGGTACGACGACTTCAAAAGAGCAATCATACCCTGGGGTACTTCCAGACTCCCACGCAGGGGTCGCTCCAAAAGTAAGACCACCAGTCACCCAAAACAACAAAACAACATCGCTTCAAACTGGTCACGACCTCGGAACACAAAATAAAAACAAGTACAATCATCAGAAAAAAAAACATCCATCAAACAAACAATTACGACAGATAGAGGTCGTCACTCGGGTCCTCGTCGAGCTCCTCCTCGGCATCATCTACTGTCGAGTTCCTGCGCCTCGACATCGCCTGGGTAAGGGTCATGGATTGAAGGCACCACGGGAAAGGGTCAACTCAACAATTCAAGATAAGCTCGACATAAAGGATATAAGCAAACAGCAAAGTATAACATTCACCGACGTGACTCGACCATCTCACTCTAACTCGACACAACTCGCAAATCCATTTTCTCTCTCGACTCGACAATTTTTCCGGAATGCACACGCCGTACCGTATGTCGGAAAGTCTAGCCGAAGCCTTGGGATCCTCGCTCTCCCTAGGATAGTCAACTCAGGTCCCATAGTGTGGCGACGTCTAGTCAATCTCCCGTAAACAAAAGGGGACCTAGCACCCTTAGTTATCCGGGTCACGGCTCAAAAACGTCATACGACTCACCTAGCTCGCTCACTCGATGAACAATTCGCCGCATACGATATTCAAAGAGTTAAACACAAGATATTCAACCGCATGTCAAATAAAAAGAGCAAGCTCGACATGAAGAAACGCAATTCAACATGCAATACACAATTCACGACATATATTCAATCACATATTAAATACATGCAAAAACTCAATATCACAACATTTCAAGCTCGACACAAATCAGGAAATCCATACACAATAACATAACCACGTAGAATTTGAAATGCCCTTACGCTAGCATACTATGAAAGTATTAATGTGAAGCGCCCTTACATAAGGACTTATAAAATAAAGCCTTAGAGATATCTAGGAGTTGCCCTTATCGAACTCCAAGTTAATGCTGCTCGACAACGACCTCGACACAGCTGTCTTCAAAGAGCTCGACAACGACTTCTCTTACTCGATCTCGACACGGTTGTCTTCAACGAGCTCGACAACGACTTCGACACATACACTTCTCAGTCGACCTCGACACGCATAGCCTCGATCCGGATTCCGCCGCTTCCACGCCCTGATTCGCTTTCCGCACACCTCGATTCGGAAATCACCCGATCTCGAATCGACTTCCTAAAACAAACACAACTCGGCTCGATCTATGGGTTCTAATACACTTAGCTCTCTTCCCAAACTTAACCACAACCCGTAAAAATATAAAACTCAAGAATCGAAATATATTTTTCCTCCAACACAAAGTTAGGGATTTCGATCAAAAGTTCATGAAAAAGGTTATCTGATGCTTCAACAGATAGATCGACAACAACAACAACCAGAAGCAACAAACGAAAACAAGAAATCGAAACAAACCAAAAATGAAGAGTTTCTGGGCACTGCCGATTGCAGAAAAACAGAGGAAGAAAATTTGTTTTACAAGCCCAATTAATCGGTTAGAAAGATAGGTAATATTGTGAAGAAGAAAACCCATCAATTTGACATGATTTGGAAGCATAAAACTGGCTAAAAATGGAAGAAGAAATAGCGCTAAACAGTAGCACAGAGGAAAGAAAAATCTGTTCTTCATACCTCAATGGTGATGGTCGAGCAGACGAGATATAGGTCGAGAAGATGATGATGAACAAGATTGATGAAGAAAGCTTGTGCAGAATCTCGATGGAACTCACGGTTTCGTCGATGGAGATTTTTGGAGAAAAACAACGAAACTCAGAGCAGAAGGAAGGAAGAAGAAAGAAGAAAAGAGAAATGAGTGTTTGAGGGAAAACTGATCGTGAATACAGCTGGTGAGAGAAGGGTATAATCGTAACTCCAGCTATAAGATGCCAATCCCATCAATCATTCTACCCGTCTAATCGTTCCTCTCTCATAATTATCCTCTACTGGCTTGGTCAACGGCCTAGACACACGACGAGAGCGAAGTCGACAATGTAATAATTACAAACAATATAATAATAACGCTGAATAACGCTCGAAAGAATACGAGGTATCATCTCGACACGATGTCGACATGGGTGCTCGTGCAAGCGCACAAGGTTCTAACACGAAGTTCGTGAACGCGCCTCCTCACCGACATGCGCCCTCATCACCAGCACGCGACTTCATCAACTCGACACGCGATCTCCTCACCAAAGCCTAGTGCACGTGGTCTCCTCAGCTCGGCAAATGACCTCGGCAAACGATCTTGGCACGGGATCTCGACACAAGGTCTTGGTCGAGGTCTCGATACGTCGTCCTAATACGATGTCGATCTCGTCCTCAGGTGTTACACAGGTCGATGGAGAACTCGACCTCTCGCACTGGTGGTAACCCTGGCACGTCTTCGGGAAAAACGTCCTCAAAGTCACACACCACTGGTACATTCTTCACGTCGATCTGCTGGAAAACTTCCGAACTAGCCAGATACATGTATTCCCTAGTTCCTTCTTTCAAAGAAACTCCAATACGTTCAGCAGAAAGATAATTGGAGACTCCAAGGTCTGGAAAAATTACAGTTTTACGGGCACAGTCCAAGAGGACATGGTGGTGTGACAACCAATCCATCCCGAGGATGACATCTAGGCCCTTAAGAGGCAAACAAACCAAATTGACCACAAAATTTCTACTCAATAACCACTACACAATTAAGACATGCGGTGTTTGTGACTAAGGTTTTAGCAGCTGGGGTTGTAACTACCAATTTGAACGGTAAAGCAGTCACAGTCAAGTTCAAATGGTTCACGCAATCAGAAGAAATAAAGGAATGGGTTGCACCCGAATCAAAGAGAACGGATAAGGATTTACCCTCGATCTCACATTCACCTTGAATAAGATCTTCAGCTCGATCTGCTTCCTCGCCACTCATGCAGAAAACTCTGCCTTTAGCTACCTGACGCTTCCCTTTGGCCTTTGCCGCAAGCATCGTCGGTTCAACTTTAGGTGTGGGACAATCCTTGGCAAAATGCCCTGACTTCTTACAGTTGAAACACACCTCCTCCTTCTGAGTACAGTTACTCGCATAATGTCCTGGCTTTCCACAACGATAGCAAGTCACCTCGACACCGGTCTGACCTCCACTCCTCGCTCCCTGGGTCATCGGACGATATTGTCCCCTGTTGTTGTTGTTCCCCTGAGGTCGGTCGTAAGGCTTCCTCTGCAGTTGTTTCCCCTTCTGTGTAAACCTCTTCCCCGCACTCTGGGGTCTCACCTGTAACACCTGAGGACGAGATCGACATCGTATTAGGACGACGTATCGAGACCTCGACCAAGACCTTGTGTCGAGATCCCGTGCCAAGATCGTTTGCCGAGGTCATTTGCCGAGCTGAGGAGACCACGTGCACTAGTCACCGAGCCGAGGAGATCGCGTGTCGAAGTTGATGAAGTCGCTGCATCGAAATGATGAGGACGCATGTCGAGCTGAGGAGGCCGCGTTCACGAACTCGTGTTAGAACCTTGTGCGCTTGCACGAGCACCCTTGTCGACATCGTGTCGAGATGATACCTCGTATTCTTTCGAACGTTATTCAGCGCTATTATTATATTGTTTGTAATTATTATCTTGTCGGCTTGCCGTTCTCGTCGCGTGTCTAGACCGTTGACCGACAGAGTAGAGGGTAATTATGAGAGAGGAACGATTAGATGGGTAGAATGATTGATGGGATTGGCATCTTATAGTTGGAGTTACGATTATACCCTTCTCTCACCAAATTGTATTCACGATCGGCTTTTCCTCAAACACTCATTTCTCTTTTCTTCTTTCTTCTTCCTTCCTTCTCGCCTCGAAGTTTCGTTGTTTTTCTCCAAAAATCTCCATCGACGAAACCGTGAGTTCCATCGAGATTCTCGCATGCTTTCTTCATCAATCTTGTTCATCATCATCTTCTCGACCTATATCTCGCCTCGCTCGACCATCACCATTGAGGTATGAAGAACAGATTTTTCTTTCCTCGTAAGCATCTGTTTAGCGCTATTTCTTCTTCCATTTTTAGCCGCTTTATGCTTCCAAATCATGTCAAATTGATGGGTTTTCTTCTTCACAATATTACCTATCTTTCTAACCGATTAATTGGGCTTGTAAAACAAATTTTCTTCCTCTGCTTTTTCGCAATCGGCAGTGCCGTAAACTCTTCATTTTTGGTTTGTTTCGATTTCTTGTTTTCGCTTGTTGCTTCGGTTGTTGTTGTTGTCGATCTATCTCGCTGAAGCATCGATAACCTTTTTCATGAACTTTGATCGAAATCCCTAACTTTGTGTTGGAGGAAAAATATATTTCAGTTCTTGAGTTTTATATTTTCTGGGTTGTGGTTAAGTTTGGGAAGAGAGAGCTAAGTGTATTAGAACCCATAGATCGAGCTGAGTTGTGTTTGTTTTAGGAAGTCTGATTCCCGAGATCGGGTGATTTCCGAATCGAGGTGTACGGGAAAGCGAATCCGAGGACGTGGAAGCAATGAATCCAGATCGAATCAGACGTGTCGAGGTCGACTGAGAAGTGTATGTGTCGAAGTCGTTGTCGAGCTCGTTGAAGACAACCGTGTCGAGATCGAGTAAGAGAAGTCGTTGTCGAGCTCTTTGAAGACAGCTGTGTCGAGGTCGTTGTCGAGCAAAGATTAACTTGAGTTCGGTAGGTGGCAACTCCTAGATATCTCTAAGGCTTTATTTTATAAGTCCTTATGTAAGGGCGCTTCACATTAATACTTTCATAGTATGCTAGCGTAAGGGCATTTCAAATTCTACGTGGTTATGTTATTGTGTATGGATTTCCTGATTTGTGTCGAGCTTGAAATGTTGTGATATTGAGTTTTTGCATGTATTTAATATGTGATTGAATATATGTCGTGAATTGTGTATTGCATGTTGAATTATGCTTCTTCATGTCGAGCTTGCTCATTTTATTTGACATGCGGTTGAATATCTTGTGTTTAACTCTTTGAATATCGTGATGGCGTAATTGTTCATCGAGTGAGCGAGCCAGGTGAGTCGTATGACGCTTTTGAGCCGTGGACCGGATAACTGGGGTGCTAGGTCCCCTTTGTTTACGGAGATTGACCAGACGCCGCCACGCTTATGGGACCTGAGCCGACCGGCCCTAGGGAGAGCGAGGATCCCAAGGTTTCGGCCGACTTTCCGACATACGATGCACGGGCGTGTGCATTCCGGAAAAATTGTCGAGTCGAGAGAGAAAATGGATTTGCGAGTTGTGTCGAGTTAGAGTGAGATGGTCGAGTCACGTCGGTGAATGTTATACTTTGCTGTTTGCTTATATCCTTTATGTCGAGCTTATCTTGAATTGTTGAGTTGACCCTTTCCCGTGGTGCCTTCAATCCATGACGGTTACCCAGGCGATGTCGAGGGCGCAGGGAACTCGACAGTAGATGATGCCGAGGAGGAGCTCGACGAGGACCCGAGTGACGACCTCTATCTGTCGTAATTGTTTGTTTGATGGATGTTTGTTTTTCTGAGGACTGTACTTGTTTTTCTTTGTGTTCGAGGTCGTGACCAGTTTGGGCAGTGTTGTTTTGTTGTTTCAGGGTAGACTGGTGGTCTTACTTTTGGAGCAGCCCCCTGCGTGGGAGTTCTTCTAAGTACCCTGTGGTATGATTGCTCTTTTGAAGTCGTCGTACCTTAGGTGTATTTTCTTTGCACATTTGCTACTCTGTATTTTGTATACATTATTATTTCGAGTGATATATATATGTATGTTATGCATGTATGTTTTATTAGAATTTAAGTTTTGTGTCTTAGTTGCACCATGTTTCGAAAAGTTGTAATTACTCTGATGTGGACGAGTTGGTTTTATAAAAAAAAAATATATATCGTATTTTTAAAAGGCACAAGAGTTTTGTTTTTAAAACACATCTCATATAGGTTTATGTTGAGCTTGGTGTGTTGAGCTTCGTAACTCGAGCTCGGTATATTGAGCTCGGTAGCGGTCCGGAAACGGGTCGTTACACTGTTGGTATCAGGCGCTTCGCTCGACCGAGCCGTGCATAGGAATTTGACCGTCACCGTGTTTCGGGTTATGTGTGGGTACCTAGTTGTATTATGTTGATTCTTTGTTTGATTAAGTGAAGCACTTATTGCTTGAGAAATTGTTTGAACTGCTTCTTGATTGAAGCAAAGGTGTTTTAACACATCCTTGTTCCGAGATTCCGACAGGTTTTGAACTTTGTGGAATCTAATGCCACCTCGTAGGAATACGATAATCGCAACCGAGAACGCCGACATGGAACGAGCAATTCAAGCTTATGACCGAGATGGCGGCAGCCATGGCTCAACAATCACCGCCAGAACTCAACAAAGTTAACGCGATGGCTCAACAGACGGCGGCGTTAACTCGCCAGAACTTGCAAAGAACAAAGAACGAGCGTAACGAAATGCCGGGCTAGGATTAGCAGACTTCAGAAGCATGATCCACCGAAGTTCTATGGTGAGCCAAATCCAGATAAAGTCGATCTTTGGATGCAAGAGATCGAGAAGATCTTCGAGGCACTTCACGTCTCTGACAACGTGAAGGTCGACTATGCCACGCATTTACATCGCTAGGAGATGCAGAGTATTGGTGGAGAGGAGTGAAGCAAACATTTATAGCGGAACGTCGCGAGATGACCTGGGAGCTTTTTCGTGAAAGGTTCTTGGACAAGTACTTCCCAGATACTGCACGAGCCGAGAAGGAGCAGGAATTTCTTCAACTGCAGCAAGGCAACTCGACAGTGTCCGAGTATGCGGCCAAGTTCGAGTCGTTGGCGAGGTATTTCAGCCCATTCCGTGATCGAGTTGACCAGAGATGGTTAAGTGAGAGATTCCAACGGGGATTGAGATTCGACATTCAGAAGTCAGTGGTGTCGTTGAGGATTCGAAACCTCCAGGAGCTGATTGATCGATGTGTCGAGGTAGAAGGAGTAAGGAGCCACAAGAAGAAGATTATTGTGGGTGGACCGGTGAGACCCTAGAGTGCGGGGCAGAGATTTGCACAGAAAGGGAAACAACCGCAGAAGAAGCCTTACGACCGACCTCAGGGGAACGACAACAGGGGACAATATCGTCCGATGACCCAGGGAGCGAGGAGTGGAGGTCAGACCGGTGTCGAGGTGACTTGCTATCGATGTGGAAAGCCGGGACATTACGCGAGTAATCAGACTCGAAGGAGGAGGTGTGTTTCAACTGCAAGAAGCCAGGGCATTTTGCCAAGGATTGTCCTACACCTAAAGCTGAACCGACTATGCTTGCGGAAAGAGCCAAAGGGAAGCGTCAAGTGGCTAAAGCCAGAGTTTTTTGCATGAGGGGCGAGGAAGCGTAACGAGTCAAGATCTTATCCAAGGTGAATGTGAGATCGAGGTAAATCCTTATCCGTTCTTTTTGATTCGGTGCAACCCATTCCTTTATTTCTTGATTGTGTGAACCATTTGAACTTGACTGTGGATCGCTACCGTTTAAATTAGTAGTTACAACCCCAGCTGCTAAAACCTTAGTCACAAACACTGCATGTCTTAATTGTGTAGTGGTTATTCAGAGTAGAAAGTTTGTGGTCAATTTGGTTTGTTTGCCTCTTAAGGGCCTAGATGTCATCCTCGGGATGGATTGGTTGTCACACCACCATGTCCTTTTGGACTGTGCCCGTAAAACTGTAATTTTTCCAGACCTTGGAGTCTCCAATTATCTTTCTGCCGAACGTATAGGAGATCGACGTGAA
Source organism: Calophaca sinica (assembly GCA_037113605.1). Taxonomy (NCBI): domain Eukaryota; kingdom Viridiplantae; phylum Streptophyta; class Magnoliopsida; order Fabales; family Fabaceae; genus Calophaca; species Calophaca sinica. The sequence goes on from CM073734.1 coordinate 74,081,322, forward strand.
GAATGTTCCAGTGGTGTGTGACTTTGAGGACATTTTTCCCGAAGATGTGCCAGGGTTACCACCAGTACGAGAGGTCGAGTTCTCCATCGACCTGATTCCAGGAACAGGACCGATTTCCAAAGCGCCATACAGGATGTCTCCTGCCGAGATGAAAGAGCTGAAGTCCCAGATCGAACACTTGGAGTCAAAGCAATTCATACGACCGAGCGTGTCACCGTGGGGAGCTCCAGTGTTGTTGGTTAAGAAGAAGGATGGACGATCAAGACTGTGCGTGGATTATCGTGAGCTCAACAAGGTTACCGTGAAGAACCGTTATCCGTTACCACGTATTGACGACTTGATGGATCAACTTCGTGGAGCGGCGATCTTTTCCAAGATAGACTTGAAGTCGGGCTACCATCGATTCGCGTGAAGGAGGAAGATGTCGCCAAAGCGACTTCAGGACTAGATACGGTCACTACGAGTACTTGGTGATGACGTTTGGAGTGACGAATCGCGCCACCGTGTTTATGGACTACATGAACAGGATTTTCCATTCGCTTTTGGATCGATTCGTTGTAGTGTTCATCGACGACATAATCGATTTACTCGAGGAACCGAGAAGAACACGCAGAACACCTATGTCAGTAGCATCGCAGATATTACGAGATAAGCAACTCTATGCCAACCCGTCAAGTGTGAATTTTGGCTTGAAGAGGTGAATTTTCTTGGCCACGTGATTTCCAAAGAAGGGATACCGTGGATCCAACTAAGATCGAGGCGCTAGCGTGGGAACAACCGAAGACTGCATCTGAGATCGGGAGTTTTGTCGCTTAGCAGGATATTACCGAAGATTCATTGAAGGTTTCTCGAAGATTGTCGCGCCTCTTACACGATCGACGAGGAAGGATCAACCTTTGCCTGGACCGAGGAGTCGCGGCCGATTTTCAACGGCGAAGGAGCTTTTGACGACAGCGCTGTCCGATTTTGCCTCAACCCGAAGAGCCTTTCGAGGTGTATTGTGATGCGTCACACCAGGGATTGGGATGCGTCGATGCAACATCGGAAGGTGGTCGCGTATGCTTCAAGACAAATTTTAAGATTCACGAGAGGAACTACCCTACTCACGACTTGGAGCTGGCAGCAGTAGTTTTTGCGCTGAAGATATGGAGGCACTACCTTTATGGGAGCACTCTTACTGTTTTCAGCGATCACAAGAGCTTGAAGTACCTGTTCGACCAGAAAGAGCTCAACATGCGTCAGCGTAGATGGACAGAATTTCTCAAGGACTACGACTTTACGTTGGAATACCATCCCGGTAAGGCTAACGTAGTAGCAGATGCATTGAGCAGGAAGAGCGTTTTAACCTCGGTATTGATGATCAAGGAGTTGGAGATGCTCGAGAAGTTCCGAGACTTGAAGTTGAGTGTCGAAGTTTCACCGGGGAAGCTGAGATTTGGTATGCTTACCATTTCTAACAGATTGTTGGACGAGATCCGAGACCAGCAAGTTCATGATGAGCTTCTGCAAGAGAAGATTCAGTTGATAGCGCAAGGGAAGGCGACAGAATTCAAGGTCGGAGCGGACGACATCTTGAGGTGCAATGGCCGAGTGTGCGTACCTAACGTATCCGAGCTGAGGAAGTTGATTCTCGACGAAGCGCATAAGAGCAACTTTAGTATTCACCCAGGAGTTACGAAGATGAATCAAGACTTGAAGAAGTATTTTTGGTGGTCCGGAATGAAGAAGCAAGTGGCCGAGTACGTAGCTTCGTGTTTGACGTGTCAGAAAGCGAAGGTGGAGCACCAACGACCTGCGGGAATGCTACAATCGCTTGACGTACCAGTTTGGAAGTGGGATAGTATTTCCATGGACTTCGTTGTAGGTTTGTCGAAGACGCAGAAGAAGAATGATTCGATTTGGGTGATCGTCGACCGATTGACCAAATCTGCTCATTTCTTACCTGTGAGGTCGACATACAACGTGGAAAGGCTGACCGAGGTCTACATCGCGGAGATAGTACGACTTCATGGAATACCCTCTTCGATCGTGTCGGACCGAGATCCGAAGTTCACATCTCATTTTTGGAGGGAATTGCAAGGAGCGATGGGAACCGAGCTCAGGCTTAGCTCGGCATATCATCCACAGACTGACGGTCAGACTGAGAGAACGATCCAATCACTTGAAGATTTGTTGCGAGCTTGTACGTTAGATCACCGAGGAAGTTGGGACGACGTCTTACCATTGGTGGAGTTCACCTACACAACGGTTTCCATGCGAGTATTGGAATGGCACCTTTGAAGCGCCAGTATGGGCGGAAATGTCGACGCCTCTTTGTTGGTACCAGGGCGGCGAGCGAATCGTCAGAGGACCAGATATAATCCAGCAGACTACCGAGAAGATCCGTTTGATCGAGATCGGATGCGAACATCTCAAAGTCGATGTAAGAGTTATGGACCAACGACGTCGACCACTCGAGTTCGAGGAAGGAGAACATGTATTTCTTAGAGTCACCCCCACTCATCGGAGTTGGTCGAGCGATCAAATCCAAGAAACTTACCCCTAAATTTATTGGACCTTACCAGATTCTTCGTCGTATTGGTCCAGTGGCATATTAGATTGCCTTGCCACCATTCTTGTCGAACATCCACGACGTCTTCCACGTCTCACAATTGCGGAAGTATGTTTCCGACCCCTCTCATGTCATCGAACCGGATGTGATTCAACTGAAGGACGACCTATCTTTCGAAGCATTACCAGCAAGGATCGTTGATCGGAAAGCCAAGCGATTCGCGGAACAAAGAGATTCAACTTGTCAAAGTTGTGTGGGATCGTAAGGCGGGAGATGCGACTGGGAGCTGGAGGAGAAGATGAAGACTCAAGACTCAACTTTTCGAGGTAAGAATCTTATTTGCAATTTCGAGGACGAAATTTTTAGAGGGAGAGATTGTAACACCCGAGGGCGAGATCGACATCGTATTAGACGACGATCGAGACCTCGACCAAGACCTTGTGTCGAGATCCCGTGCCAAGATCGCTTGCCGAGGTCATTTGCCTTGAAGAGACCACGTGCACTAGGCTGCCGAGGTGAGGAGATCGCGTGTCGAGTTGATGAAGTCGCTGCATCGTGATGAGGACGCATGTCGGTGAGGAGGCCGCGTTCACGAACTCGTGTTAGAACCTTGTGCGCTTGGACGAGCACCCTTGTCGACATCGTGTCGAGATGATACCTCGTATTCTTTCGAACGTTATTCAGCGCTATTATTATATTGTTTGTAATTATTATCTTGTCGGCTTGCCGTTCTCGTCGCGTGTCTAGACCGTTGACCGACAGAGTAGAGGGTAATTATGAGAGAGGAACGATTAGATGGGTAGAATGATTGATGGGATTGGCATCTTATAGCTGGAGTTACGATTATACCCTTCTCTCACCAGCTGTATTCACGATCGGTTTTCCCTCAAACACTCATTTCTCTTTTCTTCTTTCTTCTTCCTTCCTTCTGCTCTGAGTTTCGTTGTTTTTCTCCAAAAATCTCCATCGACGAAACCGTGAGTTCCATCGAGATTCTGCACAAGCTTTCTTCATCAATCTTGTTCATCATCATCTTCTCGACCTATATCTCGTCTGCTCGACCATCACCATTGAGGTATGAAGAACAAATTTTTCTTTCCTCTGTGCTACTGTTTAGCGCTATTTCTTCTTCCATTTTTAGCCAGTTTTATGCTTCCAAATCATGTCAAATTGATGGGTTTTCTTCTTCACAATATTACCTATCTTTCTAACCGATTAATTGGGCTTGTAAAACAAATTTTCTTCCTCTGTTTTTCTGCAATCGGCAGTGCCCAGAAACTCTTCATTTTTGGTTTGTTTCGATTTCTTGTTTTCGTTTGTTGCTTCTGGTTGTTGTTGTTGTCGATCTATCTGTTGAAGCATCAGATAACCTTTTTCATGAACTTTTGATCGAAATCCCTAACTTTGTGTTGGAGGAAAAATATATTTCAGTTCTTGAGTTTTATATTTTCTGGGTTGTGGTTAAGTTTGGGAAGAGAGAGCTAAGTGTATTAGAACCCATAGATCGAGCTGAGTTGTGTTTGTTTTAGGAAGTCTGATTCCCGAGATCGGGTGATTTCCGAATCGAGGTGTACGGGAAAGCGAATCCGAGGACGTGGAAGCAGCGGAATCCAGATCGAGAACTGTACGTGTCGAGGTCGACTGAGAAGTGTATGTGTCGAAGTCGTTGTCGAGCTCGTTGAAGACAACCGTGTCGAGATCGAGTAAGAGAAGTCGTTGTCGAGCTCTTTGAAGACAGCTGTGTCGAGGTCGTTGTCGAGCAGCATTAACTTGGAGTTCGGTAAGGGCAACTCCTAGATATCTCTAAGGCTTTATTTTATAAGTCCTTATGTAAGGGCGCTTCACATTAATACTTTCATAGTATGCTAGCGTAAGGGCATTTCAAATTCTACGTGGTTATGTTATTGTGTATGGATTTCCTGATTTGTGTCGAGCTTGAAATGTTGTGATATTGAGTTTTTGCATGTATTTAATATGTGATTGAATATATGTCGTGAATTGTGTATTGCATGTTGAATTGCGTTTCTTCATGTCGAGCTTGCTCTTTTTATTTGACATGCGGTTGAATATCTTGTGTTTAACTCTTTGAATATCGTATGCAGCGAATTGTTCATCGAGTGAGCGAGCTAGGTGAGTCGTATGACGTTTTTGAGCCGTGACCCGGATAACTAAGGGTGCTAGGTCCCCTTTTGTTTACGGGAGATTGACTAGACGTCGCCACGCTATGGGACCTGAGTTGACTGTCCTAGGGAGAGCGAGGATCCCAAGGCTTCGGCTGGACTTTCCGACATACGGTACGGCGTGTGCATTCCGGAAAAATTGTCGAGTCGAGAGAGAAAATGGATTTGCGAGTTGTGTCGAGTTAGAGTGAGATGGTCGAGTCACATCGGTGAATGTTATACTTTGCTGTTTGCTTATATCCTTTATGTCGAGCTTATCTTGAATTGTTGAGTTGACCCTTTCCCGTGGTGCCTTCAATCCATGACGGTTACCCAGGCGATGTCGAGGGCGCAGGGAACTCGACAGTAGATGATGCCGAGGAGGAGCTCGACGAGGACCCGAGTGACGACCTCTATCTGTTGTAATTGTTTGTTTGATGGATGTTTGTTTTTCTGAGGACTGTACTTGTTTTTCTTTGTGTTCGAGCTCGTGACCAGTTAGGCGATGTTGTTTTGTTGTTTCGTGGTAGACTGGTGGTCTTACTTTTGGAGCCCCTGCGTGAGTTCGCTTAAGTACCCTGTGGTATGATTGCTCTTTTGAAGTCGTCGTACCTTAGGTGTATTTTCTTTGCACATTTGCTACTCTGTATTTTGTATACATTATTATTTCGAGTGATATATATATGTATGTTATGCATGTATGTTTTATTAGAATTTAAGTTTTGTGTCTTAGTTGCACCATGTTTCGAAAAGCTGTAATTACTCTGATGTACACGAGTTGGTTTTATAAAAAAAAAAATATATATCGTATTTTTAAAAGGCACAAGAGTTTTGTTTTTAAAACACATCTCATATAGGTTTATGTTGAGCTTGGTGTGTTGAGCTCGGTAACTCGAGCTCGGTATATTGAGCTCGGTAGCGGTCCGGAAACGGGTCGTTACATCACCGGTCCGCCCACAACAGTCTTCTTCTTGTGGCTTCTTACTCCTTCTACCTCGACACAGCGATCAATCAGCTCTTGGAGGTTTCGAATCCTTAATGACACCACTGACTTCTGAATGTCAAATCTCAGTCCCCGTTGGAACCTCTCGCTTAACCATCTTTGGTCAGCTCGATCACGAAATGGACTGAAATACCTCGCCAGTGATTCAAACTTGGCTGCGTACTCGGACACTGTCATACCGCCTTGCTGCAATTGAAAAAACTCTTGCTCCTTCTCGGCTCGTGCAGTATCTGGGAAGTACTTGTCCAATAACCTTTCACGGAAAAGCTCCCAGGTCATCTCGCGACGTTCCGCTATAAATGTTTGCTTCACTCCTTTCCACCAATACTCTGCGTCTCCTAGAAGCAAGTAGGTGGCGTAGTCGACCTTCACGTTATTCGGGCAATGGAGTGCCTCGAAAATCTTCTCGATCTCTTGCATCCAAAGATCAGCTTTATCTGGATTTGGCTCACCATAGAACTTCGGTGGATCATGCTTCCTAAAGTCTGCCAATCCTCTAGCTTCAGCATTTCGCTCTGCTCGCTGCTGTTGCTGCAAGTTCTGCTGGGTTAACGCTGCCGTCTGTTGAGCCATCGCGTTAGCCTGTTGAGTTGCAGCAGCTGATTGCTGAGCCATGGCTGCCGCCATCTCGGTCATAGCTTGGATTGCTCGTTCCATGTCGACGTTCTCGGTTACAGCTGTCGTATCTCTACGAGGTGGCATTAGATTCCACAAAGTTCAAAACCCTGTCAGAATCTCACAACAAGGATGTGTTAAAACACACTGCTTCAATCAAGAAACAGTTCAAACAATTTTTCAAGCAATAAGTGCTTCACTTAATCAAACAGCAATCAACATATTACAACTAGGTACCCAACCCATATATCCCGACACAGTGACCAGTCCAAAATTCCTATGCACAGCTCGGTCAGAACCGAACTGCTCTGATACCAACAATGTAACGACCCGTTTCCGGACCGCTACCGAGCTCAACATACCGAGCTCGAGTTACCGAGCTCAACACACCGAGCTCAAGAAACCCCGTATGCGATGTGTTTTTAAAATGATACTCTTGTGCCTTTTAAAAAGTACGATATTTTTTTTTTATAACACCAGCTCGTGCACATCAGAGTAATTACAGCTTTTAGAAAGCATGGTGCAACTAAGACACAAGACTTAAATTCTAATAAAACATACATGCATAACATACATATATATATCACTCGAAATAATAATGTATACAAAATACAGAGTAGCAATGTATAAAGAAAATACACCTAAGGTATGACGACTTCAAAAGAGCAATCATACCCTGGGGGTACTTCCGGCAGACACCCACGCAGGGGGCTGCTCCAAAAGTAAGACCACCAGTCTACCCTGTAACAACAAAACATAACCGGCCCAAACTGGTCACGACCTCTGAACACAAAGAAAAACAAAGTACAGTCATCAGAAAAATAAACATCCAACAACAATATCAATCACGACAAATAGAGGTCGTCACTCGGGTCCTCGTCGAGCTCCTCCTCGCCATCATCTGCTGTCGAGTTCCCTGCACCCTCGACATCGCCTGGGTAACCGTCATGGATTGAAGGCACCACGGGAAAGGGTCAACTTCTCAACAATTCAAGATAAACACGGTACAAAGAAATAAGCAGACATCACAGTATATCATTCACCACACGTGACTCGACCATCTCACTCTAACTCGACACAACTCGCAATCCATTTTCTCTCGACTCGACAATTTTTCCGGAATGCACACGCCGTACCGTATGTCGGAAGATCCAGCCGAAGCCTTGGGATCCTCGCTCTCCCTAGGACAGTCAACTCAGGTCCCATAGCGTGGCGATGTCTAGTCAATCTCCCGTAAACAAAATGGGACCTAGCACCCTTAGTTATCCGGGTCACGGCTCAAAAACGTCATACGACTCACCTAGCTCGCTCACTCGATGAACAATTCGCCGTATACGATATTCAAAGAGTTATACACAAGATATTCAACCGCATGTCAAATAAAAAGAGCAAGCTCGACATGAAGAAACGCAATTCAACATGCAATGCACAATTCACAGCATATATTCAATCACATATTAAATACATGCAAAAACCCAATCATATCACAACATTTCAAGCTCGACACAAATCAGGGAATCCATTCACAATAACATATAAAATAAAGTCTTAATAATGTCTAAAAGTTGCCCTTACGCACAAAACATAAACACGTAAAATATGAAGTGCCCTTACCGAACTCCAAGTTAATGCTGCTCGACAACGACCTCGGCACGGCTGTCTTCAAACGAGTTCGACAAAGACTTCTCTTACTCGATCTCGACATGTACGCTTCTCAGTCGACCTCGACACGTACAGCTCTCGATCTGGATCCCACTGCTTCCTCGTCCTCGGGTTCGCTCTCCCGTACACCTCGACTCGGAAATCACACGATCTCGGGAAACAGACTTCCTAAAACAAGCACAACTCAGTTCGATCTATGGGTTCTAATAACACTTAGCTCTCATCCCAATCTTAACCACAACCCAGTAAACATTAAAACTCGAGAACTTAAATATATTTTTCCTCTAACACAAAGTTAGGGTTTTCGATCAAAAGTCCATGAAAAAGGTTATCTGATGCTACAACAGATAAATCGACGACAACAACAACAACCAGAAGCAACAAACGACAAACTAAAACAAGAAAACAAAAAAAACCAAAAAGGAAGGGTTTGGGCCTTTGCACATTGCGAAAAACAGAGAAAGAAATTTGTTTTACAAGCCCAAATAATCGGTTAGAAAGGTCGGTAATATTATGAAGAAGAAAACCCATCAGTTTGACATGATTTGAAAGCATAAAAACTAGCTAAAATGGAAGGAAGAAGTAGCGCTAAACAGTAGCATGAAGAAGAGAAAAATCTGTTTTTCATACCTCAAATGGTGGTTGAGATGGTGAGATATAGGTCGAGAAGATGATGAGAAACAAGGTTGATGAAGAAAGTTTACGCAGAAGCTCGATGGAACTCAAGGTTCTTCGATGGAAGTTTTGGAGAGAACAAAAAAAAAAAGAAACTCAGAGAAGAAAGGAAGAAGAAAGAAGAAAAGAGAAAGTGAGGTTTGAGAGAACTGAACGTGATATACATCTGGTGAGAGAAGGGCATTATCGTAACTCCAGCTATGAGATGCCTATCCCATCAGTCAATCTACCCATCTAATCGCTACTCTCTCATGATTACCCTCTACTCTATAGGTCAGAGATCTATACACGGCGACGAGAACTGCACGCCGACAATATAATTATTACAAACAATATAATAATAACGCTGAATAACGTTCGTAAAAATACGAGTGTTACATCTCGACACGATGTCGACCAGGGTGCTCGTGCAAGCGCACAAGTGCACGCGGCCTCCTCAGTTCGACATGCGACCTCCTCAGCTCGGTACGCGACCTCGGCAGCTAATGCACGCGATCTCCTCAGCTCGGTACGCGACCTTGGCACGGGATCTCGACACAAGGTCTTGGTACGAGGTCTCGATCCGACGTCCTAATACGAGGTCGATCTCGTGATCTCGTCCTCAGGTGTTACAGTTACTGTCGATGTGTAACCGTCCCGTGAAACCCGGAAGTCGGCATTAAATTCCTTTAATGCACAAAGCCGTTGGGTCGGCCACGTTGAGGGAAGGCGGAGAGGCATGCGGACGACGTGGCATCGAGGGAAGGTGGGTCGACGGATTGGGCCTCGGCCCAGTCCGGAACAGTTGCCCCCCAAGTCGCTAGCTCGAATGTCGAGGTGGTGACTTGTTGTCGAAGTTCGACGTCCTTGTTCGTAAGGAACTGCAAGTGTCGTCACGTCGTGCTTGTTCATTAGTTCGTTCGGGACCTTCGTGTTCCACGTCTGCTGAGGCAGTTCTCGACACGAGGCTTGATGTGCTTGTGCAAGGCACAAGGCTTTGTCACGAGCTCGTGCCCGCGGTCTCGGCACGAGGTCGATCTCTTCATTCATCAGGTGCTTGTGCCAACGCACAAGGCTTTATCACGAGCGCGCGCACGAGGCCGATCTCTTCATCAGGTGCTTGTGCCAACGCACAAGGCTTTATCACGAAGCCTGCGGCACGCGGTCTCTGTGACGAGGTCGATCACAGGTGTTTGTACCAACGCACAAGGCTTTATCACGAGCTCGTGCACGCGGTCTCGGCACGAGGTCGATTCATCAGGTGCTTGTGCCAACGCACAAGGCTTTATCACGAGCTCGTGCACGCGGTCTCGGCACGAGGTCGATCTCTTCATCAGGTGCTCGTGCACGCGGTCTCGGCACGAGGTCGATCTCTTCATCAGGTGCTTGTGCCAACGCACAAGGCTTTATCACGAGCTCGTGCACGCGGTCTCGGCACGAGGTCGATCTCTTCATCAGGTGCTTGTGCCAACGCACAAGGCTTTATCACGCTGTTCCTGTCAAAGTATAGACAATTTGCAACAACTTGATGTAATTAAGTCAGCGTTAGTTTTATGCTGAGTAAAGTGCTCGTAGTCGAGTTTTATACTTCCCTGTGGGAGTAGTTGATCTGGCTGTCCAAGCGGCAAGGTCGGGGTCATCAAATAATCAAGGTCCATGACGTAGCCGAGTTTAAGGTCGTCTGAATTTTGCAATTGCAGAGGTGGGCCTGGTAGGTCGATCGAATACTGGACTGTGTATCCACCTGTTGCAGAGGTGCTTGTGCAAGCGCACAAGGCTTTATCACGACCTCGTGCACGCGGTTTCGGCACGAGGTTCCATCAGAAGTGCAAGGTTTTGATAGTAAATAAATGCTGATTGTGTATTTCTTCAATCATACTTCACTGCTTCACACTTATGTGTTTAGGATACATTTGTTTCAACTTAATTATATTTCTTCATCTTTGCTTGTTAGTGTTACTCTGGGGATTTGTCTTTGGCTTTTGAGGCTATCAACTTCTCTTCGTAATTCATAAATTTCTGAGCTCGCCAGGGAACTCTGGTCGAGGACCTCGGTTTGTCGACACCAATGTCGACACTGAATAGGCTTCCTTCGACCAGGCCTTGCTCTAGCAAGTACAGCTTCATCTCGTCAGAGCATTTCTTCACCAAAATGGCTTCTTTGTTGAAGCGCTCGACGTAGTCTCTGATAGACTCATCTTTCTTCTGCTGAATTGTGGCCAGTGCCGCTGTCAACTTGGGTTGGACTTTAGACGCAGTGAAATGCGCGGAGAACTGGTCGACGAGCTCAGTCCACGAACCAATAGAATTTTTCTTAAGAGTCTGGAACCAAGACAACGCTGCCTTCTTCAGAGTGAGGGGAAAGATTCTGCACTTCACCGGCCCTTGGGTGCCTCGATAGCCCATGACAGTATCAAAGCAACCAACATGCTCGTCGGGGTCGGTGGTACCGTCGTATGAGTCCAAAGCGGGTGGTTTCTGAAGATGCTTCGGAATCGGGAATTTCATGATCTCGGATGTAAAAGGACCAAAGGCCCCGCTCGAGTCACTCGTGTCATCGCTCCGAGGAGTTGATGAAACAGAATGAGCACGGCGGAGTGCTCTATGCACAGAGCGGCGTGGAGTCGTGCCACGGTGGTGGCGATGAACAGATCTGAGATTTTCAAACTCCTTCGATCTCCGAGGAGAATGAGAGGCTCGATCTTTTCTGTTTTCGATTTGGGTGGCAACGCCGAGCGAGAGTTCCTTCGCTAATTCTCCATTCGATCGAGGCGTTGATTACGAGCATGCATCGCCGGCATGGCCGGATGAATTCGCGGAACTCGCGAATGAGGATGGCGGCGGTCTCGCTCCAAGATCGGTTTGGCCGAGCAAAGAATGATCTGAACGGCGTCATCTTTGGAGAGGTGGTTCTGTCGGAGCTATCGGCTGGTTTGGTGGTTCAAGATCTGCGTTCGCATGAGTGGAACTGCTAGTCGCGACCTGACGCTTCGATCCAGTCATCGTCGAGTGAAGAAGGGAGACTTCGACAAAGAAGATGGAATCAGAAACGATTCCCACAGACGGCGCCAATGTTCTGAACAGAACTTCAGAGGATGACCGGAGGGAAGCAGTGCGGTTGTGCTCGCGACGGATGACGACGGCGCGTCGGGTGGTGTACCTGCAAACACTCCGACGCCCAAGTCAGTGTGTGTCGAGGTGAGTAAAGAGGTGGTAGAAAAATCATTCCCTCGACCGTTAGACGCGGTCTTCTTTTAATATGAGTTGAGGACGGTTACTGTCGATGTGTAACCGTCCCGTGAAACCCGGAAGTCGGCATTAAATTCCTTTAATGCACAAAGCCGTTGGGTCGGCCACGTTGAGGGAAGGCGGAGAGGCATGCGGACGACGTGGCATCGAGGGACGGTGGGTCGACGGATTGGGCCTCGGCCCAGTCCGGAACAAATGTAATTCTATATTAATAATTACTAATGATTCTTCAATCAAAAATTATGCAACGTTTCTCTTACGCAGGAACTAGACACCGATTAAATCAACAAAGTGAAAGCAAAGCAGCTTCACATGATTATCTCGGATCTCGGATATCGACCTCGGACGGATTCACCTCCAACCTCCAGCTTGGGAGTGAGTGAATCCTATCTTCTCGGACCTCGAATCTCGGATCTGGGACCTCGACAACACAAAGAGCTTCCCCCACCAAGCTCTTCACTTGGATGAGGAGGACAACCCTGATCTCGACATCTCAGATCCGGTCACCTTCGAGTGAGCGAATCATATCTTCTCGACATCGGCAAAGTCGATTACCCTCTAAAACGCAAGTGTAAAGAGCACGAGTGTATTTGAAACAAGCCTCGTGCACGATGGATGTCAAATGACCTCGCGTCGAGAGCACGCTGGATGTCAAACGACCTCGTGCACGCTGGATGTCGAACAAGCCATGTGTGAAAAGCACGTGCACTAAAATGACCTCGCACGATGGATGTCAAAATGACCTCGTGTCGGAGAGCACGCTGGATGTCAAACGACCTCGTGTCGGAGAGCACGTTGGACATCACCACCACACGCCGCCGTCATCCGTCGTGGACGCCGCCGTGTCGCTTCTCTCCAGTCATCCTATGAAGTTCTGCTCGTAACAGTTGGTATAATATTTTAATATAATTTTACATTATGCTTTATGTTACTGCATCACATGATCAAAGAGATGAAGATCCTCCTCATAGGAGAAGTAAGCATGATGGCTTGATAGAGAGAGATTTCTCAAATGGAATCATGATTAATAAAGATATGAAAGATGTGTACATTGGTTTCCTGTTTATAGGACTAGCTAGATCCCTAACTAACTCCTAAGTGTGTAACTAACTCATTTTACACATAATGTAATTCTATATTAATAATTACTAATGATTCTTCAATCAAAAATTATGCAACTTTTCTCTTACGCAGGAACTAGACACCGATTAAATCAACAAAGTGAAAGCAAAGCAGCTTCACATGATTATCTCGGATCTCGGATATCGACCTCATACGGATTCACCTCCAACCTCCAGCTTGGGAGTGAGTGAATCCTATCTTCTCGGACCTCGGATCTTGGATCTGGGACCTCGACAACACAGCAGGCTTCCCCCACCAAGCTCTTCAGCTTGGATGAGGAGGACAACCTCGGATCTCGACATCTCAGATCTGGTCAGCTTCGAGTGAGCGAATCATATCTTCTCGACATCAGCAAAGTCAGATTACCCTCTAAAACGCAAGTGTAAAGAGCACGAGTGTATTTGAAACAAGCCTCGTGCACGATGGATGTCAAATGACCTCGTGCCGGAGAGCACGTTGGATGTCAAACGACTCGCACGCACGCTGGATGCCTAACAAGCTTACGCGGTGAAAAGCACGCGGCACTAAAATGACCTCGCACGATGGATGTCAAAATGACCTCGTGGTCGGAGAGCACGCTGGATGTCAAACGACCTCGTGCTCGGAGAGCACGCTGACATCACCACCACACGCCGCCGTCATCCGTCGTGGACGCCGCCGTGTCGCTTCTCTCCAAATATCCTATGAAGTTCGCTCGTACAGCTTGGTATAATATTTTTAATATAATTTTACATTATGCTTTATGTTACGCATCACATGATCAAAGAGATGAAGATCCTCCTCATAGGAGAAGTAAGCATGATGGCTTGATAGAGAGAGAGATTTCTCAAATGGAATCATGGTTAATAAAGATAAGAAAGATGTGGACATTGGTTTCCTCGCTTATAGGAATAGCTAGATCCCTAACTAACTCCTAAGTGTGTAACTAACTCATTTTACACATAATGTAATTCTATATTAATAATTACTAATGATTCTTCAATCAAAAATTATGCAACGCTTCTCTTCTTACGCAGAACTAGACACCGATTAAATCAACAAAGTGAAAGCAAAGCAGCTTCACATGATTATCTCTGATCTCTGATATCGACTCTGACGGATTCACCTCCAACCTCCAGCTTGGGAGTGAGTGAATCCTATCTTCCTGACCTGATCTCGGATCTCTGATCCGGGACCTCGACAACACAAAGAAAGCTTCCCCACCAAGCTCTTCACTGATGAGGAGGACAACCCTGATCTCGACATCTCGTGATCCGGGTCACCGAAAGTGAGCGAATCATATCTTCTCGACATCAAAGAAAGTCGATTACCCTCTAAAACGCAAGTGTAAAGAGCACGAGTGTATTTGAAACAAGCCTCGTGCACGATGGATGTCAAATGACCTCGCGTCGGAGAGCACGCTGGATGTCAAACGACCTCGCACGCTGGATGTCGAACAAGCCATGTGGTGAAAAGCACGCGCACTAAAATGACCTCGCACGATGGATGTCAAAATGACCTCGTGGCCCGAGAGCACGCTGGATGTCAAACGACCTGCGTCCGGAGAGCACGCTGGACATCACCACCACACGCCGCCGTCATCCGTCGTGGACGCCGTGTCGCTTCTCTCCAAATATCCTATGAAGTTCTGCTCGTAACAGCTTGGTATAATATTTTTAATATAATTTTACATTATGCTTTATGTTACTGCATCACATGATCAAAGAGATGAAGATCCTCCTCATAGGAGAAGTAAGCATGATGGCTTGATAGAGAGAGAGATTTCTCAAATGGAATCATGATTAATAAAGATATGAAAGATGTGTACATTGGTTTCGCTTATAGGACTAGCTAGATCCCTAACTAACTCCTAAGTGTGTAACTAACTCATTTTACACATAATGTAATTCTATATTAATAATTACTAATGATTCTTCAATCAAAAATTATGCAACGCTTCTCTTACGCAGAACTAGACACCGATTAAATCAACAAAGTGAAAGCAAAGCAGCCTTCACATGATTATCTCTGATCTCTGATATCGACTCTGACGGATTCACCTCCAACCTCCAGCTTGGGAGTGAGTGAATCCTATCTTCCTGACCTGATCTCGGATCTCTGATCCGGGACCTCGACAACACAAAGAAGCTTCCCCACCAAGCTCTTCACTGATGAGGAGGACAACCCTGATCTCGACATCTCAGATCCGTCACCGAGTGAGCGAATCATATCTTCTCGACATCAAGAAAGTCGATTACCCTCTAAAACGCAAGTGTAAAGAGCACGAGTGTATTTGAAACAAGCCTCGTGCACGATGGATGTCAAATGACCTCGCGTCGAGAGCACGCTGATGTCAAACGACCTCGCACGCTGGATGTCGAACAAGCCACGTGTGAAAAGCACGCACTAAAATGACCTCGCACGATGGATGTCAAATGACCTCGTGGTCGAGAGCACGCTGATGTCAAACGACCTCGTGCTCCGAGAGCACGCTGGACATCACCACCACACGCCGCCGCCATCCGTCGTGGACGCCGTGTCGCTTCTCTCCAAATATCCTATGAAGTTCTGCTCGCACAGCTTGGTATAATATTTTTAATATAATTTTACATTATGCTTTATGTTACTGCATCACATGATCAAAGAGATGAAGATCCTCCTCATAGGAGAAGTAAGCATGATGGCTTGATAGAGAGAGATTTCTCAAATGGAATCATGATTAATAAAGATATGAAAGATGTGTACATTGGTTTCGCTTATAGGACTAGCTAGATCCCTAACTAACTCCTAAGTGTGTAACTAACTCATTTTACACATAATGTAATTCTATATTAATAATTACTAATGATTCTTCAATCAAAAATTATGCAACGCTTCTCTTACGCAGAACTAGACACCGATTAAATCAACAAAGTGAAAGCAAAGCAGCCTTCACATGATTATCTCTGATCTCTGATATCGACTCCTGACGGATTCACCTCCAACCTCCAAATTGGGAGTGAGTGAATCCTATCTTCGACCTGATCTCGGATCTCTGATCTGGGACCTCGACAACACAAAGAAAGCTTCCCCACCAAGCTCTTCACCTGATGAGGAGGACAACCCTGATCTCGACATCTCAGATCCGGTCACCGAGTGAGCTTAATCATATCTTCTCGACATCAAGAAAGTCGACACCCTCTAAAACGCAAGTGTAAAGAGCACGAGTGTATTTGAAACAAGCCTCGCGGCACGATGGATGTCAAATGACCTCGCGTCGAGAGCACGCTGGATGTCAAACGACCTCGCACGCTGGATGTCGAACAAGCCACGTGGTGAAAAGCACGCGGCACTAAAAATGACCTCGCGGCACGATGGATGTCAAAATGACCTCGTGCCGAGAGCACGCTGGATGTCAAACGACCTCGTGCGGAGAGCACGCTGGACATCACCACCACACGCCGCCGCCATCCGTCGTGGACGCCGCTGTCGCTTCTCTCCGCCATCCTATGAAGTTCTGCTCGCACAGCTTGGTATAATATTTTTAATATAATTTTACATTATGCTTTATGTTACGCATCACATGATCAAAGAGATGAAGATCCTCCTCATAGGAGAAGTAAGCATGATGGCTTGATAGAGAGAGAGATTTCTCAAATGTAATCATGATTAATAAAGATATGAAAGATGTGTACATTGGTTTCCTCGCTTATAGGACTAGCTAGATCCCTAACTAACTCCTAAGTGTGTAACTAACTCATTTTACACATAATGTAATTCTATATTAATAATTACTAATGATTCTTCAATCAAAAATTATGCAACGCTTCTCTTACGCAGAACTAGACACCGATTAAATCAACAAAGTGAAAGCAAAGCAGCCTTCACATGATTATCTCTGATCTCTGATATCGACTCCTGACGGATTCACCTCCAACCTCCAAATTGGGAGTGAGTGAATCCTATCTTCCTGACTGATCTCTGATCTCTGATCCGGGACCTCGACAACACAAAGAAAGCTTCCCACCAAGCTCTTCACTGATGAGGAGGACAACCCTGATCTCGACATCTCAGATCCGTCACCTTCGAGTGAGCGAATCATATCTTCTCGACATCAAGAAAGTCGATTACCCTCTAAAACGCAAGTGTAAAGAGCACGAGTGTATTTGAAACAAGCCTCGGCACGATGGATGTCAAATGACCTCGCGTCGGAGAGCACGCTGGATGTCAAACGACCTCGCACGCTGGATGTCGAACAAGCCATGTGTGAAAAGCACGCACTAAAATGACCTCGCGGCACGATGGATGTCAAAATGACCTCGTGGTCGAGAGCACGCTGGATGTCAAACGACCTCGTGTCGGAGAGCACGCTGACATCACCACCACACGCCGCCGCCATCCGTCGTGGACGCCGCCGTGTCGCTTCTCTCCAAATATCCTATGAAGTTCTGCTCGCACAGCTTGGTATAATATTTTTAATATAATTTTACATTATGCTTTATGTTACTGCATCACATGATCAAAGAGATGAAGATCCTCCTCATAGGAGAAGTAAGCATGATGGCTTGATAGAGAGAGAGATTTCTCAAATGGAATCATGATTAATAAAGATATGAAAGATGTGTACATTGGTTTCGCTTATAGGACTAGCTAGATCCCTAACTAACTCCTAAGTGTGTAACTAACTCATTTTACACATAATGTAATTCTATATTAATAATTACTAATGATTCTTCAATCAAAAATTATGCAACGCTTCTCTTACGCAGAACTAGACACCGATTAAATCAACAAAGTGAAAGCAAAGCAGCCTTCACATGATTATCTCTGATCTCTGATATCGACTTCTGACGGATTCACCTCCAACCTCCAAATTGGGAGTGAGTGAATCCTATCTTCTGACCTGGATCTGATCTCTGATCTGGGACCTCGACAACACAAAGAAAGCTTCCCCACCAAGCTCTTCACTGGATGAGGAGGACAACCCTGATCTCGACATCTCAGATCCGTCACCTTCGAAAGTGAGCAATCATATCTTCTCGACATCAAAGAAAGTCGATTACCTCTAAAACGCAAGTGTAAAGAGCACGAGTGTATTTGAAACAAGCCTCGCGGCACGATGGATGTCAAATGACCTCGCGTCGGAGAGCACGCTGATGTCAAACGACCTCGCACGCTGGATGTCGAACAAGCCACGTGTGAAAAGCACGCGGCACTAAAATGACCTCGCACGATGGATGTCAAAATGACCTCGTGGTCGGAGAGCACGCTGGATGTCAAACGACCTCGTGCTCGGAGAGCACGCTGACATCACCACCACACGCCGCCGTCATCCGTCGTGGACGCCGCTGTCGCTTCTCTCCGCCATCCTATGAAGTTCGCTCGTACGCTTGGTATAATATTTTTAATATAATTTTACATTATGCTTTATGTTACAGACCACATGATCAAAGAGATGAAGATCCTCCTCATAGGAGAAGTAAGCATGATGGCTTGATAGAGAGAGGGATTTCTCAAATGGAATCATGATTAATAAAGATATGAAAGATCTGTACATTGGTTTCCTGTTTATAGGACTAGCTAGATCCCTAACTAACTCCTAAGTGTGTAACTAACTCATTTTACACAATATGTAATTCTATATTAATAATTACTAATGATTCTTCAGTCAAAAATTATGCAACGTTTCTCTTACGTAGGAACTAGACACCGATTAAATCAACAAAGTGAAAGCAAAGCAGCTTCACATGATTATCTCGGATCTCGGATATCGACTCCTGACGGATTCACCTCCAACCTCCAAATTGGGAGTGAGTGAATCCTATCTTCTGACCTGATCTCGGATCTCTGATCCGGGACCTCGACAACACAAAGAAAGCTTTCCCCCACCAAGCTCTTCACTGATGAGGAGGACAACCCTGATCTCGACATCTCAGATCCGTCACCTTCGAGTGAGCGAATCATATCTTCTCGACATCAAGAAAGTCGATTACCCTCTAAAACGCAAGTGTAAAGAGCACGAGTGTATTTGAAACAAGCCTCGCGGCACGATGGATGTCAAATGACCTCGCGTCGGAGAGCACGCTGATGTCAAACGACCTCGCACGCTGGATGTCGAACAAGCCATGTGTGAAAAGCACGCGGCACTAAAATGACCTCGCACGATGGATGTCAAAATGACCTCGTGCTGAGAGCACGCTGATGTCAAACGACCTCGTGCCCGAGAGCACGCTGACATCACCACCACACGCCGTCATTATCCGTCAGGACGCCGCTGTCGCTTCTCTCCAAATATCCTATGAAGTTCGCTCGTAACAGCTTGGTATAATATTTTTAATATAATTTTACATTATGCTTTATGTTACTGCATCACATGATCAAAGAGATGAAGATCCTCCTCATAGGAGAAGTAAGCATGATGGCTTGATAGAGAGAGAGATTTCTCAAATGGAATCATGATTAATAAAGATATGAAAGATGTGTACATTGGTTTCCTCGCTTATAGGACTAGCTAGATCCCTAACTAACTCCTAAGTGTGTAACTAACTCATTTTACACATAATGTAATTCTATATTAATAATTACTAATGATTCTTCAATCAAAAATTATGCAACGCTTTCTTACGCAGAACTAGACACCGATTAAATCAACAAAGTGAAAGCAAAGCAGCCTTCACATGATTATCTCTGATCTCTGATATCGACTCTGACGGATTCACCTCCAACCTCCAAATTGGGAGTGAGTGAATCCTATCTTCCTGACCTCTGATCTCGGATCTGATCTGGGACCTCGACAACACAAAGAAAGCTTTCCCCACCAAGCTCTTCACTGATGAGGAGGACAACCTCTGATCTCGACATCTCAGATCCGTCACCTTCGAGTGAGCGAATCATATCTTCTCGACATCAAGAAAGTCGATTACCCTCTAAAACGCAAGTGTAAAGAGCACGAGTGTATTTGAAACAAGCCTCGCGGCACGATGGATGTCAAATGACCTCGCGTCGAGAGCACGCTGGATGTCAAACGACCTCGCACGCTGGATGTCGAACAAGCCATGTGTGAAAAAGCACGCGGCACTAAAATGACCTCGCGGCACGATGGATGTCAAAATGACCTCGTGGTCGGAGAGCACGCTGATGTCAAACGACCTCGTGCCTGAGAGCACGCTGACATCACCACCACACGCCGCCGCCATCCGTCGTGGACGCCGCTGTCGCTTCTCTCCAAATATCCTATGAAGTTCGCTCGTAACGCTTGGTATAATATTTTTAATATAATTTTACATTATGCTTTATGTTACGCATCACATGATCAAAGAGATGAAGATCCTCCTCATAGGAGAAGTAAGCATGATGGCTTGATAGAGAGAGAGATTTCTCAAATGGAATCATGATTAATAAAGATATGAAAGATGTGTACATTGGTTTCCTCGCTTATAGGACTAGCTAGATCCCTAACTAACTCCTAAGTGTGTAACTAACTCATTTTACACATAATGTAATTCTATATTAATAATTACTAATGATTCTTCAATCAAAAATTATGCAACGCTTCTCTTACGCAGAACTAGACACCGATTAAATCAACAAAGTGAAAGCAAAGCAGCCTTCACATGATTATCTCTGATCTCTGATATCGACTTCTGACGGATTCACCTCCAACCTCCAAATTGGGAGTGAGTGAATCCTATCTTCCTGACCTGATCTCTGATCTCTGATCCGGGACCTCGACAACACAAAGAAAGCTTCCCCACCAAGCTCTTCACTGATGAGGAGGACAACCCTGATCTCGACATCTCAGATCCGGTCACCGAGTGAGCGAATCATATCTTCTCGACATCAAGAAAGTCGATTACCTCTAAAACGCAAGTGTAAAGAGCACGAGTGTATTTGAAACAAGCCTCGCGGCACGATGGATGTCAAATGACCTCGCGTCGAGAGCACGCTGGATGTCAAACGACCTCGCACGCTGGATGTCGAACAAGCCATGTGTGAAAAGCACGCGGCACTAAAATGACCTCGCGCACGATGGATGTCAAAATGACCTCGTGCCTGAGAGCACGCTGATGTCAAACGACCTCGTGTCGGAGAGCACGCTGACATCACCACCACACGCCGCCGCCATCCGTCGTGGACGCCGCTGTCGCTTCTCTCCAAATATCCTATGAAGTTCTGCTCGTACGCTTGGTATAATATTTTTAATATAATTTTACATTATGCTTTATGTTACGCATCACATGATCAAAGAGATGAAGATCCTGCTCATAGGAGAAGTAAGCATGATGGCTTGGTAGAGAGAGATTTCTCAAATGGAATCATGATTAATAAAGATATGAAAGATGTGGTACATTGGTTTCCTCGCTTATAGGACTAGCTAGATCCCTAACTAACTCCTAAGTGTGTAACTAACTCATTTTCCACATAATGTAATTCTATATTAATAATTACTAATGATTCTTCAATCAAAAATTATGCAACGCTTCTCTTACGCAGAACTAGACACCGATTAAATCAACAAAGTGAAAGCAAAGCAGCCTTCACATGATTATCTCTGATCTCTGATATCGACTCTCTGACGGATTCACCTCCAACCTCCAAATTGGGAGTGAGTGAATCCTATCTTCCTGACCTCTGATCTCTGATCCGGGACCTCGACAACACAAAGAAAGCTTCCCCACCAAGCTCTTCACTGATGAGGAGGACAACCCTGATCTCGACATCTCAGATCCGGTCACCTTCGAGTGAGCTTAATCATATCTTCTCGACATCAAAGAAAGTCGACACCCTCTAAAACGCAAGTGTAAAGAGCACGAGTGTATTTGAAACAAGCCTCGCGCACGATGGATGTCAAATGACCTCGCGTCGAGAGAGCACGCTGGATGTCAAACGACCTCGCACGCTGGATGTCGAACAAGCCATGTGTGAAAAGCACGCACTAAAATGACCTCGCACGATGGATGTCAAAATGACCTCGTGCCTGAGAGCACGCTGATGTCAAACGACCTCGTGTCGGAGAGCACGCTGACATCACCACCACACGCCGCCGCTATCCGTCGTGGACGCCGCTGTCGCTTCTCTCCGCCATCCTATGAAGTTCTGCTCGTAACGCTTGGTATAATATTTTTAATATAATTTTACATTATGCTTTATGTTACTGCATCACATGATCAAAGAGATGAAGATCCTCCTCATAGGAGAAGTAAGCATGATGGCTTGATAGAGAGAGAGATTTCTCAAATGGAATCATCATTAATAAAGATATGAAAGATGTGTACATTGGTTTCCTCGCTTATAGGACTAGCTAGATCCCTAACTAACTCCAAAGTGTGTAACTAACTCATTTTACACATAATGTAATTCTATATTAATAATTACTAATGATTCTTCAATCAAAAATTATGCAACGTTTCTCTTACGCAGAACTAGACACCGATTAAATCAACAAAGTGAAAGCAAAGCAGCTTCACATGATTATCTCTGATCTCTGATATCGACTCTGACGGATTCACCTCCAACCTCCAGCTGGGAGTGAGTGAATCCTATCTTCCTGACTGGATCTCTGATCTGATCTGGGACCTCGACAACACAAAGAAAGCTTCCCCACCAAGCTCTTCACTGATGAGGAGGACAACCCTGATCTCGACATCTCAGATCCGTCACCGAGTGAGCGAATCATATCTTCTCGACATCAAGAAAGTCGATTACCTCTAAAACGCAAGTGTAAAGAGCACGAGTGTATTTGAAACAAGCCTCGCGGCACGATGGATGTCAAATGACCTCGCGTCGAGAGCACGCTGGATGTCAAACGCACTCGCACGCTGGATGTCGAACAAGCCACGTGGTGAAAAGCACGCACTAAAATGACCTCGCGGCACGATGGATGTCAAAATGACCTCGTGGTCGAGAGCACGCTGGATGTCAAACGACCTCGTGGTCCGAGAGCACGCTGGACATCACCACCACACGCCGCCGCCATCCGTCGTGGACGCCGCTGTCGCTTCTCTCCGCCATCCTATGAAGTTCGCTCGTAATGCTTGGTATAATATTTTTAATATAATTTTACATTATGCTTTATGTTACTGCATCACATGATCAAAGAGATGAAGATCCTCCTCATAGGAGAAGTAAGCATGATGGCTTGATAGAGAGAGATTTCTCAAATGGAATCATGATTAATAAAAATATGAAAGATCTGTACATTGGTTTCCTGATTATAGGACTAGCTAGATCCCTAACTAACTCCTAAGTGTGTAACTAACTCATTTTACACATAATGTAATTCTATATTAATAATTACTAATGATTCTTCAATCAAAAATTATGCAACGCTTCTCTTACGCAGAACTAGACACCGATTAAATCAACAAAGTGAAAGCAAAGCAGCCTTCACATGATTATCTCTGATCTCTGATATCGACTCCTGACGGATTCACCTCCAACCTCCAAATTGGGAGTGAGTGAATCCTATCTTCCTGACTGATCTCGGATCTCTGATCCGGGACCTCGACAACACAAAGAAAGCTTTCCCCACCAAGCTCTTCACTTGATGAGGAGGACAACCCTGATCTCGACATCTCAGATCCGGGTCACCGAGTGAGCGAATCATATCTTCTCGACATCAAAGAAAGTCGATTACCCTCTAAAACGCAAGTGTAAAGAGCACGAGTGTATTTGAAACAAGCCTCGCGGCACGATGGATGTCAAATGACCTCGCGTCGGAGAGCACGCTGATGTCAAACGACCTCGCACGCTGGATGTCGAACAAGCCACGTGTGAAAAGCACGCGGCACTAAAATGACCTCGCACGATGGATGTCAAAATGACCTCGTGGCTCGAGAGCACGCTGATGTCAAACGACCTCGTCGGAGAGCACGCTGGACATCACCACCACACGCCGTCATTATCCGTCGTGGACGCCGTGTCGCTTCTCTCCAAATATCCTATGAAGTTCGCTCGTAACAGCTTGGTATAATATTTTTAATATAATTTTACATTATGCTTTATGTTACGCATCACATGATCAAAGAGATGAAGATCCTCCTCATAGGAGAAGTAAGCATGATGGCTTGATAGAGAGAGATTTCTCAAATGGAATGATGATTAATAAAGATATGAAAGATGTGTACATTGGTTTCCTCGCTTATAGGACTAGCTAGATCCCTAACTAACTCCTAAGTCTGTAACTACCTCATTTTACACATAATGTAATTCTATATTAATAATTACTAATGATTCTTCAATCAAAAATTATGCAACGCTTTCTCTTACGCAGAACTAGACACCGATTAAATCAACAAAGTGAAAGCAAAGCAGCCTTCACATGATTATCTCTGATCTCTGATATCGACTCTGACGGATTCACCTCCAACCTCCAAATTGGGAGTGAGTGAATCCTATCTTCCTGACCTCTGATCTCTGATCTGGGACCTCGACAACACAAAGAAAGCTTCCCCACCAAGCTCTTCACTTGATGAGGAGGACAACCCTGATCTCGACATCTCAGATCCGGTCACCTTCGAGTGAGCTTAATCATATCTTCTCGACATCAAAGAAAGTCGATTACCTCTAAAACGCAAGTGTAAAGAGCACGAGTGTATTTGAAACAAGCCTCGGCACGATGGATGTCAAATGACCTCGCGTCGAGAGCACGCTGGATGTCAAACGACCTCGCACGCTGGATGTCGAACAAGCCATGTGTGAAAAGCACGCGCACTAAAATGACCTCGCACGATGGATGTCAAAATGACCTCGTGGTCGGAGAGCACGCTGGATGTCAAACGACCTCGTGCTCCGAGAGCACGCTGACATCACCACCACACGCCGCCGCCATCCGTCGTGGACGCCGTTGTCGCTTCTCTCCAAATATCCTATGAAGTTCGCTCGTAACAGCTTGGTATAATATTTTTAATATAATTTTACATTATGCTTTATGTTACGCATCACATGATCAAAGAGATGAAGATCCTCCTCATAGGAGAAGTAAGCATGATGGCTTGATAGAGAGAGAGATTTCTCAAATGGAATCATGATTAATAAAGATATGAAAGATGTGGTACATTGGTTTCCTGCTTATAGGACTAGCTAGATCCCTAACTAACTCCTAAGTGTGTAACTAACTCATTTTACACATAATGTAATTCTATATTAATAATTACTAATGATTCTTCAATCAAAAATTATGCAACGCTTCTTACGCAGAACTAGACACCGATTAAATCAACAAAGTGAAAGCAAAGCAGCCTTCACATGATTATCTCTGATCTCTGATATCGACTCTGACGGATTCACCTCCAACCTCCAGCTGGGAGTGAGTGAATCCTATCTTCCTGACCTCTGATCTCTGATCCGGGACCTCGACAACACAAAGAAGCTTCCCCACCAAGCTCTTCACTGATGAGGAGGACAACCCTGATCTCGACATCTCGTGATCCGGGTCGCCTTCGAAAGTGAGCGAATCATATCTTCTCGACATCAAGAAAGTCGATTACCCTCTAAAACGCAAGTGTAAAGAGCACGAGTGTATTTGAAACAAGCCTCGGCACGATGGATGTCAAATGACCTCGCGTCGAGAGCACGCTGGATGTCAAACGACCTCGCACGCTGGATGCTCGAACAAGCCATGGTGAAAAGCACGCGCACTAAAATGACCTCGCGGCACGATGGATGTCAAAATGACCTCGTGGTCGAGAGCACGCTGGATGTCAAACGACCTCGTGCTCCGAGAGCACGCTGGACATCACCACCACACGCCGCCGTCATCCGTCGTGGACGCCGCTGTCGCTTCTCTCCAAATATCCTATGAAGTTCGCTCGTACGCTTGGTATAATATTTTTAATATAATTTTACATTATGCTTTATGTTACGCATCACATGACCAAAGAGATGAAGATCCTCCTCATAGGAGAAGTAAGCATGATGGCTTGATAGAGAGAGAGATTTCTCAAATGGAATCATGATTAATAAAGATATGAAAGATGTGGTACATTGGTTTCCTGCTTATAGGACTAGCTAGATCCCTAACTAACTCCTAAGTGTGTAACTAACTCATTTTACACATAATGTAATTCTATATTAATAATTACTAATGATTCTTCAGTCAAAAATTATGCAACGCTTCTTACGCAGAACTAGACAATCGATTAAATCAACAAAGTGAAAGCAAAGCAGCTTCACATGATTATCTCTGATCTCTGATATCGACTCTGACGGATTCACCTCCAACCTCCAAATTGGGAGTGAGTGAATCCTATCTTCCTGACCTCTGATCTCTGATCTCTGATCTGGGACCTCGACAACACAAAGAAAGCTTCCCCACCAAGCTCTTCACTGATGAGGAGGACAACCCTGATCTCGACATCTCAGATCCGTCACCTTCGAGTGAGCGAATCATATCTTCTCGACATCAAAGAAAGTCAGATTACCTCTAAAACGCAAGTGTAAAGAGCACGAGTGTATTTGAAACAAGCCTCGCGGCACGATGGATGTCAAATGACCTCGCGGTCGAGAGCACGCTGGATGTCAAACGACCTCGCACGCTGGATGTCGAACAAGCCTGGTGAAAAGCACGCGGCACTAAAATGACCTCGCACGATGGATGTCAAAATGACCTCGTGGTCCGAGAGCACGCTGGATGTCAAACGACCTGCTCCGAGAGCACGCTGACATCACCACCACACGCCGCCGCCATCCGTCGTGGACGCCGCCGTGTCGCTTCTCCAAATATCCTATGAAGTTCGCTCGTACGCTTGGTATAATATTTTTAATATAATTTTACATTATGCTTTATGTTACGCATCACATGATCAAAGAGATGAAGATCCTCCTCATAGGAGAAGTAAGCATGATGGCTTGATAGAGAGAGAGATTTCTCAAATGGAATCATGATTAATAAAGATATGAAAGACGTGTACATTGGTTTCGCTTATAGGACTAGCTAGATCCCTAACTAACTCCTAAGTGTGTAACTAACTCATTTTACACATAATGTAATTCTATATTAAACGCTGGATGTCGAACAAGCCATGTGTGAAAAGCACGCACTAAAATGACCTCGCACGATGGATGTCAAAATGACCTCGTGTCGAGAGCACGCTGATGTCAAACGACCTCGTGGCTCGAGAGAGCACGCTGACATCACCACCACACGCCGTCATTATCCGTCGTGGACGCCGCTGTCGCTTCTCTCCAAATATCCTATGAAGTTCGCTCGTACAGCTTGGTATAATATTTTTAATATAATTTTACATTATGCTTTATGTTACTGCATCACATGATCAAAGAGATCAAGCCCCTGCTCATAGGAGAAGTAAGGATGATGGGTCGATGGAGAGAGAGATTTCTCAAATGGAATCATGATTAATAAAGATATGAAAGATGTGTACATTGGTTTCCTCGCTTATAGGACTAGCTAGATCCCTAACTAACTCCTAAGTGTGTAACTAACTCATTTTACACATAATGTAATTCTATATTAATAATTACTAATGATTCTTCAATCAAAAATTATGCAACGCTTCTCTTACGCAGAACTAGACACCGATTAAATCAACAAAGTGAAAGCAAAGCAGCTTCACATGATTATCTCTGATCTCTGATATCGACTCTGACGGATTCACCTCCAACCTCCAAATTGGGAGTGAGTGAATCCTATCTTCTGACCTGATCTCTGATCTCTGATCCGGGACCTCGACAACACAAAGAAAGCTTCCCCCACCAAGCTCTTCACTGATGAGGAGGACAACCCTGATCTCGACATCTCAGATCCGTCACCTTCGAGTGAGCGAATCATATCTTCTCGACATCAAGAAAGTCGATTACCCTCTAAAACGCAAGTGTAAAGAGCACGAGTGTATTTGAAACAAGCCTCGTGCACGATGGATGTCAAATGACCTCGCGTCGAGAGCACGCTGATGTCAAACGACCTCGCACGCTGGATGTCGAACAAGCCATGTGTGAAAAGCACGCACTAAAATGACCTCGCACGATGGATGTCAAAATGACCTCGTGCCTGAGAGCACGCTGGATGTCAAACGACCTCGTGCTCCGAGAGCACGCTGACATCACCACCACACGCCGCCGCTATCCGTCGTGGACGCCGCTGTCGCTTCTCCAAATATCCTATGAAGTTCTGCTCGCACAGCTTGGTATAATATTTTTAATATAATTTTACATTATGCTTTATGTTACTGCATCACATGATCAAAGAGATGAAGATCCTCCTCATAGGAGAAGTAAGCATGATGGCTTGATAGAGAGAGAGATTTCTCAAATGGAATCATGATTAATAAAGATATGAAAGATGTGTACATTGGTTTCGCTTATAGGACTAGCTAGATCCCTAACTAACTCTTAAGTGTGTAACTAACTCATTTTACACATAATGTAATTCTATATTAATAATTACTAATGATTCTTCAATCAAAAATTATGCAACGCTTCTCTTACGCAGAACTAGACACCGATTAAATCAACAAAGTGAAAGCAAAGCAGCCTTTCACATGATTATCTCTGATCTCTGATATCGACTCTGACGGATTCACCTCCAACCTCCAAATTGGGAGTGAGTGAATCCTATCTTCTGACCTGATCTCTGATCTCTGATCCGGGACCTCGACAACACAGCAAAGCTTCCCCACCAAGCTCTTCACTGATGAGGAGGACAACCCTGATCTCGACATCTCAGATCCGTCACCTTCGAGTGAGCGAATCATATCTTCTCGACATCAAAGAAAGTCGATTACCTCTAAAACGCAAGTGTAAAGAGCACGAGTGTATTTGAAACAAGCCTCGCGGCACGATGGATGTCAAATGACCTCGCGTCGAGAGCACGCTGGATGTCAAACGACCTCGCACGCTGGATGCCGAACAAGCCATGTGTGAAAAGCACGCGGCACTAAAATGACCTCGCGGCACGATGGATGTCAAAATGACCTCGTGGTCGGAGAGCACGCTGGATGTCAAACGACCTCGCTCCGAGAGCACGCTGACATCACCACCACACGCCGTCATTATCCGTCGTGGACGCCGCTGTCGCTTCTCTCCAAATATCCTATGAAGTTCGCTCGTAACAGCTTGGTATAATATTTTTAATATAATTTTACATTATGCTTTATGTTACTGCATCACATGATCAAAGAGATGAAGATCCTCCTCATAGGAGAAGTAAGCATGATGGCTTGATAGAGAGAGATTTCTCAAATGGAATCATGATTAATAAAGATATGAAAGATGTGTACATTGGTTTCCTCGCTTATAGGACTAGCTAGATCCCTAACTAACTCCTAAGTGTGTAACTAACTCATTTTACACATAATGTAATTCTATATTAATAATTACTAATGATTCTTCAATCAAAAATTATGCAACGCTTTCTTACGCAGAACTAGACACCGATTAAATCAACAAAGTGAAAGCAAAGCAGCCTTCACATGATTATCTCTGATCTCTGATATCGACTCTGACGGATTCACCTCCAACCTCCAAATTGGGAGTGAGTGAATCCTATCTTCCTGACCTGGATCTCTGATCTCTGATCCGGGACCTCGACAACACAAAGAAAGCTTCCCCACCAAGCTCTTCACTGATGAGGAGGACAACCCTGATCTCGACATCTCAGATCCGGGTCGCCTTCGAGTGAGCGAATCATATCTTCTCGACATCAAGAAAGTCGATTACCTCTAAAACGCAAGTGTAAAGAGCACGAGTGTATTTGAAACAAGCCTCGCGGCACGATGGATGTCAAATGACCTCGCGTCGAGAGCACGCTGGATGTCAAACGACCTCGCACGCTGGATGTCGAACAAGCCATGTGTGAAAAGCACGGCACTAAAATGACCTCGCGGCACGATGGATGTCAAAATGACCTCGTGCCTGAGAGCACGCTGATGTCAAACGACCTCGTGCCTGAGAGCACGCTGACATCACCACCACACGCCGCCGCCATCCGTCGTGGACGCCGCTGTCGCTTCTCTCCAAATATCCTATGAAGTTCGCTCGTAACAGCTTGGTATAATATTTTTAATATAATTTTACATTATGCTTTATGTTACGCACTACATGATCAAAGAGATGAAGATCCTCCTCATAGGAGAAGTAAGCATGATGGCTTGATAGAGAGAGAGAGTTCTCAAATGGAATCATGATTAATAAAGATATGAAAGATGTGTACATTGGTTTCGCTTATAGGACTAGCTAGATCCCTAACTAACTCCTAAGTGTGTAACTAACTCATTTTACACATAATGTAATTCTATATTAATAATTACTAATGATTCTTCAATCAAAAATTATGCAACGCTTTCTTACGCAGAACTAGACACCGATTAAATCAACAAAGTGAAAGCAAAGCAGCCTTCACATGATTATCTCTGATCTCTGATATCGACTCTGACGGATTCACCTCCAACCTCCAAATTGGGAGTGAGTGAATCCTATCTTCCTGACCTCTGATCTCTGGATCTGGGACCTCGACAACATAGCAAAGCTTTCCCACCAAGCTCTTCACTGATGAGGAGGACAACCCTGATCTCGACATCTCGTGATCCGGTCACCGAGTGAGCTTAATCATATCTTCTCGACATCAAGAAAGTCGATTACCTCTAAAACGCAAGTGTAAAGAGCACGAGTGTATTTGAAACAAGCCTCGGCACGATGGATGTCAAATGACCTCGCGTCGAGAGCACGCTGATGTCAAACGACCTCGCACGCTGGATGTCGAACAAGCCACGTGGTGAAAAGCACGCGGCACTAAAATGACCTCGCACGATGGATGTCAAAATGACCTCGTGTCGAGAGCACGCTGATGTCAAACGACTCGTGGCTCGAGAGCACGCTGGACATCACCACCACACGCCGCCGTCATCCGTCGTGGACGCCGCTGTCGCTTCTCTCCAAATATCCTATGAAGTTCTGCTCGTACGCTTGGTATAATATTTTTAATATAATTTTACATTATGCTTTATGTTACGCATCACATGATCAAAGAGATGAAGATCCTCCTCATAGGAGAAGTAAGCATGATGGCTTGATAGAGAGAGAGATTTCTCAAATGGAATCATGATTAATAAAGATATGAAAGATGTGTACATTGGTTTCGCTTATAGGACTAGCTAGATCCCTAACTAACTCCTAAGTGTGTAACTAACTCATTTTACACATAATGTAATTCTATATTAATAATTACTAATGATTCTTCAATCAAAAATTATGCAACGCTTCTCTTACGCAGAACTAGACACCGATTAAATCAACAAAGTGAAAGCAAAGCAGCCTTCACATGATTATCTCTGATCTCTGATATCGACTCTGACGGATTCACCTCCAACCTCCAAATTGGGAGTGAGTGAATCCTATCTTCCTGACTTCTGATCTCTGATCTGGGACCTCGACAACACAAAGAAAGCTTTCCCCACCAAGCTCTTCACTGATGAGGAGGACAACCCTGATCTCGACATCTCAGATCCGTCACCGAGTGAGCGAATCATATCTTCTCGACATCAAAGAAAGTCGATTACCTCTAAAACGCAAGTGTAAAGAGCACGAGTGTATTTGAAACAAGCCTCGCGGCACGATGGATGTCAAATGACCTCGCGTCGAGAGCACGCTGGATGTCAAACGACCTCGCACGCTGGATGTCGAACAAGCCACGTGAAAAGCACGCACTAAAATGACCTCGCGGCACGATGGATGTCAAAATGACCTCGTGCCCGAGAGCACGCTGGATGTCAAACGACCGTGCTCGGAGAGCACGCTGACATCACCACCACACGCCGCCGTCATCCGTCGTGGACGCCGCTGTCGCTTCTCCAAATATCCTATGAAGTTCGCTCGTAACAGCTTGGTATAATATTTTTAATATAATTTTACATTATGCTTTATGTTACTGCATCACATGATCAAAGAGATGAAGATCCTCCTCATAGGAGAAGTAAGCATGATGGCTTGATAGAGAGAGATTTCTCAAATGGAATCATGATTAATAAAGATATGAAAGATGTGTACATTGGTTTCCTCGCTTATAGGACTAGCTAGATCCCTAACTAACTCCTAAGTGTGTAACTAACTCATTTTACACATAATGTAATTCTATATTAAACGCTTGATGTCGAGCAAGCCATGTGTGAAAAGCACGCACTAAAATGACCTCGCACGATGGATTTCAAAATGACCTAGTGCTGAGAGCACGCTGGATGTCAAACGACCTTGTGTCTGAGAGCACGCTGACATCACGATCAGAACACCTCGAGGATCTAGATCGACATCGATAGACGACGATCGAGACCTCACCAAGACCTTGTGTCGAGATCCCGTGCCAAGATCGCTCCGAGGTCGCTTGTCGAATCGAGGAGGCCGCTGCACGAACTCGTGTTAGAACCTTGCACGCTTGCACGAGCACCCTAGTCGACATCGTGGTCGAGATGACACCTCGTGATTCTTTCGAACGTTATTCAGCCGCTATTATTATATTGTTTGTAATTATTATATTGCTCGCCACTGCTCGCCGTGATGTCTAGACCGCTGACCGACAGAGTAGAGAGTAATTATGAGAGGAACGACAGACGGTAGATGATTGATGGGATTGGCATCTTATAGCCGGAAGTTACGATTATACCCTTTTCTCACCAAATTGTATTCACGATCGGTTTTCCTGACACTCATTTCTCTTTCTTCTTTCTTCTTCCTTTTTCTCCGAAGTTTCCTTCCTTCTCGCCTGAAGTTTCGCTTGTTTTTCTCCAAGAACTTCCATCGACGAAACCGTGAGTTCCATCGAGATTCTACATCAAGCTTTCTTCATCAATTTTGTTCATCATCATCTTCGACCCATATCTCGCTCGCTCGACCATCACCATTGAGGTATGAAGAACAGATCTTTCTTTTCCTTCGTACTATCGCTTAGCTACTTTTCTTTCCAATCAGAGCCGCTTTATGCTTCCAAATCATGTCAAATTGATGGGTTTTCTTCTTCACGATATTACCTATCTTTCTAACCGACACTGGGCTTGTAAAACAAATTTTCTTCCTCTCGCTTTTTCGCAATCGGCAAAGCGCTCCGTAAAACCCCATTTTTGGTTTATTTCGATTTCTTGTTTTTCGCTTGTTGCTTCGTTATTGTTGTTGTCGATCTATCCGCTGAAGCATCGATAACTTTTTCATGAACTTTGATCAAAAACCCTAACTTTGTGTTAGAGGAAAATATATTTCGCCTTGAGTTTTATATTTTCGGGTCAGGTTAAGTTCAAAGAGAGAGCTAAGTGTATTAGAACCCATAGATCGAATCGAGTCAGGTTTGTTTTAGGAAGTCCGCTTTCCGAGATCGTGGTGATTTCTAATCAAGGTGTACGGAAAGCGAATCCAAGGACGTGGAAGCAGGGATCCAGATCGAGGATCACGTGTCGAGGTCGATCGAGGACACGCGGTCAAGTCGCTGTCGAGCTCTGAAGACACCGTGTCGAGATCGAAAAGAGAAGTCGTTGTCGAGCTCTTTGAAGACAAATGTGTCGAGGTCGTTGTCGAGCAAAGATTAATTTGGAGTTCGTAAGGCGCTTTCACATTAATACTTTCATAGTATGCTAGCGTAAGCGGCATTTCAAATTCTACGTGGTTATGTTATTGTGTATGGATTTCCGATTTGTGTCGAGCTTGAAATGTTGTGATATTGAGTTTTTGCATGTATTTAATATGTGATTGAATATATGTCGTGAATTGTGTATTGCATGTTGAATTATGCTTCTTCATGTCGAGCTTGCTCTTTTATTTGACATGCGGTTGAATATCTTGTGTTTAACTCTTTGAATATCGTGATGCGCTTAATTGTTCATCGAGTGAGCGAGCCAGGTGAGTCGATGACGCTTTTGAGCCGCGGACCCTGATAATCGAGGGTGCTAGGTCCCCTTTTTGTTTACGGAGATCGACCAGACGCCGCCACGCCATGGGACCCGAGTCGACCGGCCCTAGGGAGAGCGAGGATCCCAAGGTTCTACCGACTTTCCGACATACCAGACGGCATGTGCATTCCGGAAAATTGTCGAGTCGAGAGAAAATGGATTTGCGAGTCAGTGTCGAAGTTAGAGTGAGATGGTCGAGTCACGCCGGTGAATGTTATACTTTGCTATTTGCTTATATCCTTTATGTCGAGCTTATCTTGAATTGTTGAGAAGTCGACCTTTCCCGTGGTGCCTTCAATCCATGACTGCTACCCAGGCGATGTCGAGGGCGCAGGAACTCGACAAAGAGATGATGCCGAGGAGGAGCTCGACGAGGACCCGAGTGACGCACTCTACTTGTCATGATTGATTATGTTTGTTCGACGATTTCTTTTGATGACTGCATTTGTTTTTCTTTGTGTTCCGAGGTCGTGACCAGTTTGGGCAAAGGTTGTTTTGTTGTTTCAGGTAGATCGTGGTCTTACTTTTGGAGCAAATGCGGGGAGTTCCATTTAAGTACCCTGTGGTATGATCGCTTTTGAAGTCGCTCAGCACTTAGGTGTATTTTCTTTGCACATTTGCTACTCAGATTTTGTATACATTATTATTTCAATGATATATATATGTATGTTATGCATGTATGTTTTATTAGAATTTAAGTCTTGTGTCTTAGTTGCACCATGTTTCAAAAGTCAGAATTACTCGATGTGCACGAGTTGGTTTTATAAAAAAATATATCGTATTTTTAAAAGGCACATGAGTATTGTTTTTAAAACACATCTCATATAGGTTTATGTTGAGCCTTGGTGTGTTGAGTTTCAGAACTCGAGCTCAGATATTGAGCTCTGAGCGTCCTAAACGGTCGTTACATTGTTGGTATCGTGAGCGCCTCGCTTTGACCGAGCCGTGCATAGGAGATTTGACCGGTCACCGTGCTCGGTTATGTGTGTTGGGTACCTAGTTGTAATATGTTGATTGTCGCTTGATTAAGTGAAGCACTTATTGCTTGAGAAATTGTTTGAACTGCTTGATTGAAGCAAAGGTGTTTTAACACATCCTTGTTGTGAGATTCCGACAGGTTTTGAACTTTGTGGAATCTAATGCCACCAGAGGAATACGACAACCGCAACCGAGAACGCCGACATGGAACGAGCAATTCAAGCTTACGACCGAGATGGCGGCAGCCATGGCTCAACAATCACCGCCGAACTCAACAAAGTTAACGCGATGGCTCAACAGACGGCAAATGCTAACTCGCCAGAACTTGCGCAAAGAACAAAGAACGAGCGTAACGAAATGTCAAGCGAGAGGATTGGCCGACTTTAGGAAGCATGATCCAATCCGGTTCTACCTGAGCCAAATCCGGATAAAGTCGATCTTTGGATGCAAGAGATCGAGAAGATCTTCGAGGCACTCCACGTCTCTGACAACGTGAAGGTCGACTATACCACCTACTTATCGCTAGGAGACGCAGAGTATTGGTGGAGAGGAGTGAAGCAAACATTTATAGCGAACGCCGCGAGATGACCTGGGAGCTTTTTCGTGAAAGGTTCTTGGACAAGTACTTCCCAGACATCGCACGAGCCGAGAAGGAGCAGAATTTCTTCAATCAGAAGAAGGCAACTCGACAAAGGTCCGAGTATGCGCCAAGTTCGAGTCGCTGGCGCAGGTATTTCACCCATTTCGCGGATCGAAGCCGACCAAAGATGGTTAAGTGAGAGATTCCAACGGGATCGAGATTCGACATTCGTAAGTCAGCTGGTGTCGCTGAGGATCCAAATCTCCAAGAGTCGATCGATCGATGTATCGAGGTAGAAGGAGTGAGGAGCCACAAGAAGAAGACATGTGGGCGACCGGTGAGACCCCAGAGTGCGGGGCGTAGATTTGCACGTAAAGGAAAACAACCGCAGTAAGAAGCCTTACGACCGACCTCGTGGGAACGACAACAGGGACAATATCGTCCGATGACCCAGGGAGCGAGGAGCCGAGGTCGACTGTCGAGGTGACTTGCTATCGGCGTGGAAAGCCGGACATTACGCGAGTAATCGTACTCGTAAAGAGGAGGTGTGTTTCAACCGTAAGAAGCCAGGCATTTTGCCAAGGATTGTCCTACACCCAAAGTCGAACCGACTATGCTTATGCAAGTGGCCAAAGGAAAGCGCCAGTAGCTAAAGGCGTAGTTTTCTCGCATGAGTGGCGAGGAAGCAGATCGAGTCAAGATCTTATCCAAGGTGAATGTGAGATCGAGGGTAAATCCTTATCCGTTTTTTGATTCTGTGCAACACATTCTTTATTTCTTCCGATCAGGTGAACCATTTGAACTTGACCGTGATCGCTACCGCTTAAATTAGTAGTTACAACCCCAAATGCTAAAACCTTAGTCACAAACACCGCATGTCTTAATTGTGTAGGGTTATTCAGAGTAGAAAGTTT
This sequence comes from Calophaca sinica, assembly GCA_037113605.1. Classification (NCBI taxonomy): domain Eukaryota; kingdom Viridiplantae; phylum Streptophyta; class Magnoliopsida; order Fabales; family Fabaceae; genus Calophaca; species Calophaca sinica. The sequence goes on from CM073734.1 coordinate 74,117,649, forward strand.
GTGGTCAATTTGGTTTGTTTGCTCTCTTAAGGGCCTTAGATGTCATCCTGGATGGATTGGTTGTCACACCACCATGTCCTTTGGACTCAGGCCCGTGAAAACTATAATTTTTCCGCACTCGAGTCTCCAATTATCTTTCTCGCCGAACGTATCGGAGTTTCTTTGAAAGAAGGAACTAGGGAATACATGTATCCGCTAGTTCGAAGTTTTCCAAACAGATCGACGTGAAGAATGTTCCAGCAGTGGTGTGACTTTGAGGACGCTTCAAGACGCGCTGGTTACCACCAAGACGAGAGGTCGAAGTTCTCCATCGACCGATTCCAGGAACAGACCGATTTCCAAAGCGCCATACAGATGTCTCCTCGCCGAGATGAAAGAGTCAAGTCCCGTGATCGAACACTTGGAGTCGGCAATTCATACGACCGAGCGTGTCACCGTGGGGAGCTCCTGTGTTGTTGGTTAAGAAGAAGGATGGACGATCAAGGCCGTGGCGTGGATTATCGCGAGCTCAACAAGGTTACCGTGGAAGAACCGCTATCCGCTACCACGCATTGACGACTGATGGATCAACTTCGTGGAGCGCGATCTTTCCAAGATAGACTTGAAGCTCCGCTACCATCGATTCGCGTGAAGGAGGAAGATGTCGCCAAAACAGTTTTCAGACTAGATACGTCACTACGAGTACTTGGTGATGCCGCTTGGAGCGATTTAACGCGCCAAATGTTTATGGACTACATGAACAGGATTTTCCATTCGCTTTTGGATCGGCATTGTAGTGTTCATCGACGACATATCGATCTACTCGAGGAACCGAGAAGAGCACGCAGAACACCTATGTCGAGTACTACAGATATTACGAGATAAGCAACTCTATGCCAACCTGGTCAAGTGTGAATTTTGGTCAAGAGGTGAATTTTCTTGGTCACGTGATTTCCAAAGGCGGATACCGTGATCCAACTAAGATCGAGGCGTGTTAGCGTGGGAACACCAAGACGGCATCGAGATCAGAGTTTTGTCGCTTAGCAGATATTACCGAAGATTCATTGAAGGTTTCTCAAGATTGTCGCGCCTCTTACACGATCGACGCAGAAGGATCAACCTTTGCCTGGACCGAGGAGCGCGGCCGCCAAAGATCAAGGAGCTTTTGACGATACCGGCTGATTTTGCCTCAACCCGAAGAGCCTTTCGAGGTGTATTGTGATGCGCCACACCAGGGATCGGGATGCGGCCGATGCAACATCTGGCGTGGTCGCAGATGCTTCAAGACAAATTAAGATTCACGAGAGAACTACCCTACTCACCACTGAGTCGGCAGAGTAGAGTTTTTATACCAAGATATGGAGGCACTACCTTTACGGGAGCACTCTCATCGCTTTTACGATCACAAGAGCTTGAAGCACTGCTCGACCGTAAAGAACTCAACATGCGCCAACAGATGGACGTAATTTCAAGGACTACGACTTTACGCTGGAATACCATCCCTGAAGCGCTAACGAGTAGCAGATGCGCTTGAGTAGAAGAGCGCTTTAACCCCAGATTGATGATCAAGGAGTCGGAGATGCTCGAAAAGTTCCGAGACTTGAAGTCGAGTGTCAAGTTTCACCAGTGAAGCCGAGATTTGGTATGCTTACCATTTCTAACAGATTGTTGGACGAGATCCGAGACCAGAAGTTCATGACGAGCTTCGCAAGAGAAGATTCGCTTGATAGCGCAAGGGAAGGCGATGTAATTTCGTGCCTGAGCGACGACATCTTCGAGGTGCAATGGCCGAGTGTGCGGCACTTAACGATCCGAGCCGAGGAAGTTGATTCTCGATGAAGCGCATAAGAGCAACTTTAGTATTCATCCCTGAGTTACGAAGATGTATCAAGACTCAAGAAGCATTTTTGGTGGTCCTGAATGAAGAAGCAAGTGGCCGAGCACGTAGCTTCGTGTTTAACGTGGTCGTAAAGCCGGCGTGGAGCACCAACGACCGCTGAATGCTACAATCGCTGACGCATCAGCTTTGGAAATGGGATAGTATTTCCATGGATTTCGCTGTAGGTTTGCCGAAGACGCAGTAAGAAGAATGATTCGATTTGGGTGATCGCCGACCGATCGACCAAATCCGCCATTTCTTGCCGGAGGTCGACATACAACGTGGAAAAGTCGACCGAGATCTACATCGCGAGATAGTACGACTTCATGGAATACCTCTTCGATCGTGGCTCGACCGAGATCCGGTTCACGCCTCATTTTTGGAGGGAATTGCAAGGAGCGATGGGAACCAAGCTCAAAGTGCTTAGCTCGCATATCATCCACGCATCGACGGCCGATCGAGAGAACGCATCCAATCACTTGAAGATTTGTTGCGAGCTTGTACCTTAGATCACCGAGGAAGTCGGGACGACGCCTTACCATCGTGGAGTTCACCTACACAACGCTTCATGCGAGTATTGAATGGCACCTTTGAAGCACTATATGGACGGAAATGTCGACGCCTCTTTGTTGGTACCAGGACGGCGAGCGAACCGTCAGAGGACCAGATATGATCCAGCAGACTACCGAGAAGATCCGCTTGATCGTAGATCGGATGCGAACATCTCAAAGTCGACGTAAGAGTTATGCACCAACGACGCCGACCACTCGAAGTTCGAGGAAGGAGAACATGTATTTCTTAGAGTCACCCCCACCATCGGAGTTGGTCGAGCCATCAAATCCAAGAAACTTACCCCTAAATTTATTGACCTTACCGCATTCTTCGTCAGATTGGTCCAAAGGGCATATCGATTGCCTTGCCACCATTCTTGTCGAACATCCACGACGCCTTTCACGCCTCACAATTATGCGAAGTATGTTTCCGACCCTCTCATGTCATCGAACCTGATGTGATTCAATCAAGGACGACTTATCTTTCAAGCCGCCACCAAAGAAGGATCGCTGATCTGAAAGCCAAACAGCTATGAACAAAGAGATTCAACTTGTCAAAGTCAGGTGGGATCAAGACTGAGATGCGACTGGGAGCCGGAGGAGAAGATGAAGACTCAAGACTCGAACTTTTCCGAGGTAAGAATCTTATTTGCAATTTCGAGGACTAAATTTTTTTAGAGGAGAGATCAGAACACCCGAGACGAGATCGACATCGACAGGACGACGATCGAGACCTCGACCAAGACCTTGTGTCGAGATCCCGACAAGATCGCCCGGTGATCATTTGTCGAGCCGATGAGACCACGGCACTAGTCGAGCCGAAATGAGGTCGCGGTCGAAGTCGATGAAGTCGCTGCATCGAAATGATGAGGACGCAAGTCGAAGCCGAGGAGGCCGCGCTCACGAACTCGTGTTAGAACCTTGTACGCTTGCACGAGCAGCACCCTAGTCGACATCGCGGTCGAGATGACACTGATTCTTTCGAACGTTATTCGCTATTATTATATTGTTTGTAATTATTATATTGTCGCCACGCTGCTCGCCGTGGTGTCTAGACCGCTGACCAAAGAGTAGAGAGTAATTATGAGAGGAACGATTAAACGGGTAGATGATTGATGGGATTGGCATCTTATAGCCGGAGTTACGATTATACCCTTTTCTCACCACCAGATTCACGATCGGCTTTCCCTGACACTCATTTCTCTTTCTTCTTTCTTCTTCCTTTTTCTCCCCTTCCTTCGCCTCGAAGTTTCGCTTGTTTTTCTCCAAGAACTTCCATCGACTTAAACCGTGAGTTCCATCGAGATTCTCGCATAAGCTTTCTTCATCAATTTTGTTCATCATCATCTTCGACTCCATATCTCGCTCGCCGATCACCATCTGAGGTATGAAGAACAGATCTTTCTTTTCCTTCGTGCTATCGCTTAGCGCTACTTTTCTTTCCATTTTTAGCCGCTTTATGCTTCCAAATCATGTCAAATTGATGGGTTTTCTTCTTCACGATATTACCTATCTTTCTAACCGACACTGGGCTTGTAAAACAAATTTTCTTCCTCTGCTTTTTCTCGCACCCAGCGCTCCGTAAAACCCCATTTTTGGTTTATTTCGATTTCTTGTTTTTCGCTTGTTGCTTCGGTTATTGTTGTTGTCGATCTATCCGCTGAAGCATCGATAACTTTTTCATGAACTTTTGATCAAAAACCCTAACTTTGTGTTAGAGGAAAAATATATTCAGCTTCTTGAGTTTTATATTTTCTCGGGTCAGGGTTAAGTTTGGGAAGAGAGAGCTAAGTGTATTAGAACCCATAGATCGAATCGAAGTTGTGTTTGTTTTAGGAAGTCTGTTTCCCGAGATCGTGTGATTTCCGAATCAAGGTGTACGGGAAAGCGAATCCAAGGACGGGGAAGCAGTGGAATCCAGGTCGACTGAGAAGCGTACGTGTCGAGATCGAGCAAGAGAAGTCGTTGTCGAGCTCGTTGAAGACAGCTGTGTCGAGGTCGTTGTCGAGAAGCATTAATTTGGAGTTCGCAGCGGCGCCACATTAATACTTTCATAGTATGCTAGCGTAAGCGGCATTTCAAATTCTACGTGGTTATGTTATTGTGTATGGATTTCCGATTTGTGTCGAGCTTGAAATGTTGTGGATATTGAAGTTTTTGCATGTATTTAATATGTGATTGAATATATGTCGTGGAATTGTGTATTGCATGTTGAATTATGCGCTTCTTCATGTCGAGCTTGCTCTTTTTATTTGACATGCGGTTGAATATCTTGTGTTTAACTCTTGAATATCGTGACGCGCTAATTGTTCATCGAGTGAGCGAGCTAGGTGAGTCGTGATGACGCTTTTGAGCCGCGGACCCTGATAACTAAGGGTGCTAGGTCCCTTTGTTTACTGGAGATCGACTAGACGCCGCCACGCCACGGACCCGAGTCGACCGGCCCTAGGGAGAGCGAGGATCCCAAGGCTTCGGCTGACTTTCCGACATACCTACGGCGCGGTGCATTCCGGAAAATTGTCGAGTCGAGAGAGAAAATGGATTTGCGAAGTCAGGTCGAAAGTTAGAGTGAGATGGTCGAGTCACGCCTGGTGAATGTTATACTTTGGCCGCTTGCTTATATCCTTTATGTCGAGCTTATCTTGAATTGTTGAGAAGTCGACCCTTTCCCGTGGTGCCTTCAATCCATGACGCTACCCAGCGATGTCGAGGGCGCAGGAACTCGACAAAGAGATGATGCCGAGGAGGAGCTCGACGAGGACCCGAGTGACGACTCTCTATCCGTCGTGAATTGTTTGTTTGATGGATGTTTGTTTTTCCGATGACTGCATTTGTTTTTCTTTGTGTTCCGAGGTCGTGACCGCTTTGGGCGTGTTGTTTTGTTGTTTCAGTGGTAGACTGGTGGTCTTACTTTTGGAGCAGCGCGTGGGAGTTCCGCCTAAGTACCCTGTGGTATGATCGCTTTTGAAGTCGCCGCATCTAGGTGTATTTTCTTTGCACATTTGCTACTCAGATTTTGTATACATTATTATTTCGAATGATATATATATGTATGTTATGCATGTATGTTTTATTAGTATTTAAGTCTTTTGTCTTAGTTGCACCATGTTTCAAAAGTCAGAATTACTCCGATGTGCACGAAGTTGGTTTTATAAAAAAATATATCGTATTTTTAAAAGGCACAAGAGTTTTGTTTTTAAAACACATCTCATATAGGTTTATGTTGAGTTCGGTGTTGAGTTCTAAACTCGAGCTCAGATATTGAGCTCAGAATGTCCTGGAAACGGGTCGTTATACAACCACCACACGCCGCCGTCATCCGTCGTGGACGCCGCTGTCGCTTCTCTCCAAATATCCTATGAAGTTCTGCTCGTAACAGCTGGTATAATATTTTTAATATAATTTTACATTATGCTTTATGTTACTGCATCACATGATCAAAGAGATGAAGATCCTCCTCATAGGAGAAGTAAGCATGATGGCTTGATAGAGAGAGAGATTTCTCAAATGGAATCTTGATTAATAAAGATATGAAAGATGTGTACATTGGTTTCGCTTATAGGACTAGCTAGATCCCTAACTAACTCCTAAGTGTGTAACTAACTCATTTTACACATAATGTAATTCTATATTAATAATTACTAATGATTCTTCAATCAAAATTATGCAACGCTTCTCTTACGCAGAACTAGACACCGATTAAATCAACAAAGTGAAAGCAAAGCAGCCTTCACATGATTATCTCTGATCTCTGATATCGACTCTGACGGATTCACCTCCAACCTCCAGCTGGGAGTGAGTGAATCCTATCTTCTGACCTGGATCTCGATCTCTGATCCGGGACCTCGACAACACAAAGAAAGCTTTCCCCACCAAGCTCTTCACTGATGAGGAGGACAACCCTGATCTCGACATCTCAGATCTGGTCACCTTCGAGTGAGCGAATCATATCTTCTCGACATCAAGAAAGTCGACACCCTCTAAAACGCAAGTGTAAAGAGCACGAGTGTATTTGAAACAAGCCTCGCGGCACGATGGATGTCAAATGACCTCGCGTCGAGAGCACGCTGATGTCAAACGACCTCGCACGCTGGATGTCGAACAAGCCACGTGGTGAAAAGCACGCACTAAAATGACCTCGCACGATGGATGTCAAAATGACCTCGTGGTCGAGAGCACGCTGATGTCAAACGACCTCGCGGTCGAAGAGCACGCTGACATCACCACCACACGCCGCCGCCATCCGTCGTGGACGCCGCTGTCGCTTCTCTCCAAATATCCTATGAAGTTCGCTCGTAACGCTTGGTATAATATTTTTAATATAATTTTACATTATGCTTTATGTTACTGCATCACATGATCAAAGAGATGAAGATCCTCCTCATAGGAGAAGTAAGCATGATGGCTTGATAGAGAGAGAGATTTCTCAAATGGAATCATGATTAATAAAGATATGAAAGAGGTGTACATTGGTTTCCTGGTTATAGGACTAGCTAGATCCTTAACTAACTCCTAAGTGTGTAACTAACTCATTTTACACATAATGTAATTCTATATTAATAATTACTAATGATTCTTCAATCAAAAATTATGCAACGCTTCTCTTACGCAGAACTAGACACCGATTAAATCAACAAAGTGAAAGCAAAGCAGCCTTCACATGATTATCTCTGATCTCTGATATCGACTCTGACGGATTCTCCTCCAACCTCCACTGGGAGTGAGTGAATCCTATCTTCTCTGACCTGGATCTCAGATCTCTGATCCGGGACCTCGACAACACAAAGAAAGCTTTCCCCACCAAGCTCTTCACTGATGAGGAGGACAACCTCTGATCTCGACATCTCAGATCCGGTCACCTTCGAGTGAGCTTAATCATATCTTCTCGACATCAAAGAAAGTCGATTACCCTCTAAAACGCAAGTGTAAAGAGCACGAGTGTATTTGAAACAAGCCTCGCGGCACGATGGATGTCAAATGACCTCGCGTCGAGAGCACGCTGGATGTCAAACGACTCGCACGCTGGATGTCGAACAAGCCATGTGTGAAAAGCACGCGGCACTAAAATGACCTCGCGCACGATGGATGTCAAAATGACCTCGTGGAGAGAGCACGCTGGATGTCAAAAGACCTCGTGGCTCTGAGAGCACGCTGACATCACCACCACACGCCGCCGCCATCCGTCGTGGACGCCGCCGTGTCGCTTCTCTCCACTATCCTATGAAGTTCTGCTCGTAACAGCTTGGTATAATATTTTTAATATAATTTTACATTATGCTTTATGTTACTGCATCACATGATCAAAGAGATGAAGATCCTCCTCATAGGAGAAGTAAGCATGATGGCTTGACAGAGAGAGAGATTTCTCAAATGGAATCATGATTAATAAAGATATGAAAGATGTGTACATTGGTTTCCTCGCTTATAGGACTAGCTAGATCCCTAACTAACTCCTAAGTGTGTAACTAACTCATTTTACACATAATGTAATTCTATATTAAACGCTGGATGCTGAACAAGCCATGTGTGAAAAGCACGCGGCACTAAAATGACCTCGCGCACGATGGATGTCAAAATGACCTCGTGGTCGAGAGCATGTTGGATGTCAAACGACCTCTGGTCGGAGAGCACGCTGGACATCACCACCACACGCCGTCGTCATCCGTCGTGGACGCCACCGTGTCGCTTCTCTCCAAATATCCTATGAAGTTCTGCTCGTAACAGCTTGGTATAATATTTTTAATATAATTTTACATTATGCTTTATGTTACTGCATCACATGATCAAAGAGATGAAGATCCTCCTCATAGGAGAAGTAAGCATGATGGCTTGATAGAGAGAGATTTCTCAAATGGACTCATGGATTAATAAAGATATGAAAGATTTGTACATTGGTTTCCTGCTTATAGGACTAGCTAGATCCCTAACTAACTCCTAAGTGTGTAACTAACTCATTTTACACAGAATGTAATTCTATATTAATAATTACTAATGATTCTTCAATCAAAAATTATGCAACGCTTTCTTACGCAGAACTAGACACCGATTAAATCAACAAAGTGAAAGCAAAGCAGCTTCACATGATTATCTCTGATCTCTGATATCGACTCTGACGATTCACCTCCAACCTCCAGCTTGGGAGTGAGTGAATCCTATCTTCCTGACCCTGATCTCTGATCCGGGACCTCGATAACACAAAGAAAGCTTTCCCCACCAAGCTCTTCACTGATGAGGAGGACAACCCCTGATCTCGACATCTCGCATCTTGTAACACCCGAGGACGAGATCGACCGACAGATCGACGATCGAGACCCCGACCAAGACCTTGTGTCGAGATCCCGCGCCAAGATCGCTTGTCGAGGTCATTTCGAAATGAGGAGGCTCGTGGTGTCGAAGTTGATGAAGTCGCTGCATCGAATCGAGGAGGCCGCTGCACTAACTCGCAGTTAGAGCCTTGTGGCGCTTGCACGAGCATCCTTGTCGACATCGTGGTCGAGATGATAACTCAGATTCTTTCTAACGTTATTCGCTATTATTATATTGTTTGTAATAATTATAGTGTCGGCTTGCCGCTCTCGCCGCGGTTCAGACCGCTGACCGACAGAGTGTAGGGTAATTATGAGAGAGGAACGATTAGACGGTAGATTGATTGATGGGATTGGCATCTTATAGCTGGAGTTACGATTATACCCTTCTCTCACCAAATTGTGATACCCTAATCGATTCCCTCAAACACTCATTCTTTCTCTTTTCTTCTTTCTTCTTCCTTCCTTCTCGCCTCGAAGTTTCGCTTGTTTTTCTCCAAAACTTCCATCGAAGAAACCTTGAGTTCCATCGAAGCTTCGTGATAAGCTTTCTTCATCAACCTTGTTCCTCATTATCTTCTCGACATATCTCGCCGCCGACCACCACCATTGAGGTAATGAAGAATGATTTTTCTTTTCCTCCGTATATCGCTTAGCGCTTATTTCTTCCTTCCATTTTTAGCTAGTTTTATGCTTCCAAATCATGTCAAACTGATGGGTTTTCTTCTTCACGATATTACCTATCTTTCTAACCGATTAATTGGGCTTGTAAAACAAATTTTCTTCCTCTCGCTTTTTCGCAATCGGCAGCGCCCGTAAAACCCTTCATTTTTGGTTTATTTCGATTTCTTGTTTTTCGCTTGTTGCTTCGTTGTTGTTGTTGCCGATCTATCCGCTGAAGCATCGATAACCTTTTTCATGAACTTTGATCGAAACCCTAACTTTGTGTTAGAGGAAAAATATATTCAAGTTCTTGAGTTTTTATATTTTCTCGGGTCAGGTTAAGTTTGAATGAGAGCTATGTATTAGAACCCATAGATCGAATCGAGTTGTGCTTGTTTTAGGAAGTCCGATTCCCGAGATCGTGGTGATTTCAATCGAGGTGTACGGAAAGCTTAATCCAAGGACGTGGAAGCAATGAATCCAGATCGAGAATCAGACGGTCGAGGTCGATCGAGAAGTGTACGTGTCGAGGTCGATTGAGGACGTGACGCGGTCGAAGTCGCTGTCAAGCTCGCTGAAGGCAGCCGTGTCGAGATCGAGTAAGAGAAGTCGCTGTCGAGCTCACTTGAAGACAGCCGTGGTCGAGGTCGTTGTCGCAGCCTTTATCTTGGAGTTCGTAGTGGCAACTCCTAGATATCTCTAAGGCTTTATTTTATAAGTCCCATGTATGGGCGCTCACATTAATACTTTCATAGTATGTAAGGGCACTTCATATTCTACGTGGTTATGTTATTGTGTATGGATTTCCGATTTGTGTCGAGCTTGAAATGTTGTGATATGATTGAGTTTTTGCATGTATTTAATATGTGATTGAATATATGTTGTGAATTGTGTATTGCATGTTGAATTGCGCTTTCTTCATGTCGAGCTTGCTCTTTATTTGACATGCGTTGAATATCTTGTGTTTAACTCTTTGAATATCGTGATGCGCTTAATTGTTCATCGAGTGAGCGAGCCAGGTGAGTCAGATGACGCTTTTGAGCCGCGGACCCTGATAACTAAGGGTGCTAGGTCCCCTTTGTTTACTGGAGATTGACCAGACGCCGCCACGCCATGGGACCCGAGTCGACCGCCCTAGGGAGAGCGAGGATCCCAAGGCTTCGACGACTTTCCGACATACCGCACGGCGGTGCATTCCGGAAAATTGTTCTAGTCGAGAGAAAATGGATTTGCGAAGTTGTGTCGCAGTTTAGAGTGAGATGGTCGAGTCACGCCGGTGAATGTTATACTTTCATCGCTTGCTTATATCTTTATGTCGAGCTTATCTTGAATTGTTGAGAAGTTGACCTTTCCCCGTGGTGCCTTCAATCCATGACTGCTACCCAAAGCGATGTCGAGGGCGCAGGAACTCGACAAGATGATGCCGAGGAGGAGCTCGACGAGGACCCGAGTGACGCACTCTATCCGCCGCGGATTGATTATGTTGCCGGATGTTGTTTTTTTATGGTCGCATCTTGTTTTCTTTGGAGTAGTATGTCGTGACCGCTGGGCAAAGGTTGTTGTTTTGTTGTTTCGTGGCAGATCGTGGTCTTACTTTTGGAGCAAATGCGCTGGAGTTCCGCCAAGTACCCCAGTATGATCGCTTTTGAAGTCGCCATACCTAGGTGTATTTTCTTTATACATTTGCTACTCAGATTTTGTATACATTATTATTTCGAGTGATATATATATGTATGTTATGCATGTATGTTTTATTAGAATTTAAGTCTCAGGTCTTAGTTGCACCATGTTTCAAAAGTCAGAATTACTCCGATGTGCACGAAGTTGGTTTTATAAAAAAATAGACCGTATTTTTAAAAGGCACAAGAGTTTCGCTTTTAAACACATCTCATACAGTTTAGTTGAGCTCTGTGTTGAGCTTCAGAACTCGAGCCTCAGATATCGAGCCTCAGAAGGTCCTAAACGGTCGTTACAGATCCGGGTCACCGAGTGAGCGAATCATATCTTCTCGACATCAGCAAAGTCAGATTACCCTCTAAAACGCAAGTGTAAAGAGCACGAGTGTATTTGAAATAAGCCTCGTGCACGATGGATGTCAAATGACCTCGTGCCGGAGAGCACGTTGGATGTCAAACGACCTCGTGCACGTTGGATGTTGTAACGACCCGTTTCCGGACCGCTACCGAGCTCAATATACCGAGCTCGAGTTTCAGAGCTCAACACACCGAACTCAACATAAACCTATATGAGATGTGTTTTAAAAACAAAACTCTTGTGCCTTTTAAAAATACGATATATTTTTTTTATAAAACCAACTCGTGCACATCGTAGTAATTACAAATTTTTCAAACATGGTGCAACTAAGACACAAGACTTAAATTCTAATAAAACATACAAGCATAACATACATATATATATCATTCGAAATAATAATGTATACAAAATACAGAGTAGCAAATGTGCAAAGAAAATACACCTAAGGTACGACGACTTCAAAAGAGCAATCATACCCTGGGGTACTTCCAGCACTCCCACGCAGGGGTCGCCCAAAAGTAAGACCACCGCCTACCCTCAGAGCAACAAAACAACACCGCCTAAATCGGTCACGACTCAACACAAAAGAAAAACGGCAAGTACCTCTAAAAACAAACATCCAACAAACAAACAATCACGACAGATAGAGGTCGCCACCGGTCCTCGCCGAGCTCCTCTCTGCATCATCTATCGCCGAAGTTCCTCGCGCTCGACATCGCCTGGGTAACCGCTATGGATTGAAGGCACCACTGAAAGTGGTCAACTTCTCAACAATACAAGATAAGCACGGCATAAGGAAATAAGCAACACAATAATGTATCTCAATCACCACACGTGACTCGACCATCTCACTCTAGACTCGACTGGACTCTTATTCCGGAATATCGTCAGCAGGTCCATCCCCAAACTGACGTAATAGGTAAACGGCAGGTCCATCCCCAAACCGACTCCATACATTAATCGCCAGGTCCATCCCCAAACCGATAATGCTACAACGCCTAGCCAATCCACCATAAACAAAAAGGGACCTAGCACCTCGCTATCCGGGTCCGGCCAAAAACGCCATACGACTTCCTAGCTTTCACTGATGATTAGCTCGCCGCATGTCAAAGAGTAACACAACTTACTTGATCACATATCAAATAAAGAGAGCATGCTTAACATGAAGAAAACGCACTGACATTTAAGCAATAAAACATTCTCGCATGAAGAAACGCACTGACAAAGAATACACCATTCACAACATATATTCAATCACATATCAAATACATGCAAAAACCCAATCTCGACACCAATCAAGGAGTCCATACATAAATATAACAATAAAAATAAAGTATTAAAAATGTCTAAGAGTTGCCCTTACCAACTCCAAGTTAATGCCGCCGACAACGACTCGACGCAAATTGCCTTCAAATGAGCTCGACAACGACTTCTCTTACTCGATCTCGACACTACTGCCTTCAACGAAGCTCGACAACGACTTCGACATCGCATCGCCCTCAATCGACCTCGACACGCACGCCCTCGCCGACTCGACACGCATAGCTTCGATCCGATCCCATCGCTTCGACGCCCTGATTCGCTTCCGCACACCTCGATTCGAAATCACCCGATCTCTGAATCGACTTCCTAAAACAAACACAACTCGCCGATCTATGGGTTCTAATACACTTAGCTCTCTTCCCAAACTTAACCACAACCCGTAAAAATATAAAACTCAAGAACTAAATATATTTTTCCTCTAACACAAAGTTAGGTTTTCGATCAAAAGTTCATGAAAAGGTTATCCGATGCTTCAATGATAGATCGACAACAACAACAAACTAAGCAACAAACGAAAAACAAGAAATCGAAATAGACCAAAATGAAGAGTTTCTGGCACCGCCATTGCAGAAAAAACAGGGAAGAAAATTTGTTTTACAAGCCCAATTAATCTGCTAGAAAGATAGGTAATATCGTGAAGAAGAAAACCCATCAATTTGACATGATTTGAAGCATAAATCTGCTAAAAATGGAAGAAGAAATAGCGCTAAACAAGAGTACGTAGGAAAAGAAAATCTGTTCTTCATACCTCAATGGTGATGGTCTAACAAAGTAGATATGGGTCGAGAAGATGATGATGAACAAGATTGATGAAGAAAGCTTATGCAGATCTCGATGGAACTCACGGTTTCGCCGATGGAGATTTTTGGAGAAAACAACGAAACACGTGAGCGTATGAAGGAAGAAGAAAGAAGAAAAGAGAAAGAATGAGTGTTCGAGGGAATCTGGCCGTGGTATACACCGTGAGAAAAGTGCGGTATAATCAGAACTCCAGCTATAAGATGCCAATCCCATCAATCATCTACCCGCCTAATCGCTCCTCTCATAATTACTCTCTACTCGCTTGGCCAATCCGCCTAGACACGACGAGAACGGCAAGCCGACACTATAATTATTACAAACAATATAATAATAGCGTCAATAACGCTCAAAGAATACGAGGTATCATCTCGACACGATGTCGACTAGTGGTGCTCGTGCAAGCGCACAAGGTTCTAACACGAAGTTCGTGAACGCGTCTCTCACCGACATGCGCCCTCATCACCCAGACGCTGACTTCATCAACTCGACACGCGATCTCCTCACCTCAAAGCAGCCTAGTGCACGAGTCTCCTCATCTCAAGAATCGACCTCGCAAACGATCTTGGCACGGATCTCGACACAAGGTCTTGGTCGAGGTCTCGAGCACGCCGCCCTAATACGATGTCGATCTCGGCCTCAGGTGTTACAATCTCTCCTCTAAAAAATTTCGCCTCGAAATTGCAAATAAGATTCTCACCTCTGAAAAGTTCAGTGGTAATCGAGTCTTCATCTTCTCCTCCAGCCTCCCAAGTCGCATCTCCCGCCTTCTCGATCCCACACAACTTTGACGAAGTCAATCTCTTTGTTCAAGAATCGCTTGGCTTTCCGATCAACGATCCTTGCCGCAACGCTTCAAAGATAAGTCGCCCTTCAGCTTGAATCACATCCGCTCGATGATACGAGAGGGCTCAAACATACTTCCGCAATTGTGAGACGTGGAAGACGCCGTGGATGTTCGACAAGAATGGTGGCAAGGCAACTGATATGCCATCGACCAATACGATTTAAGAACTGATAAGGTCCAATAAATTTAGGGTAAGTTTCTTGGATTTGATCGCCGACCAACTCCAAAGCGGGGTGACTTCTAAGAAATACATGTTCTCCTTCCTCGAACTCGAGTGGTCGACGCCGTTGGTCCGCATAACTCTTCCGTCGACTTTGAGATGTTCGTGATCCGATCTCTCGATCAAACGGATCTTCTCAGAGTCCGGCCGGATCATATCTGGTCCTACAACGCTTCGCCGCCGCCCTGGTACCAACAAAGAGGCGCCTGACATTTCCGCCCATACGCCGCTTCAAAGGTGCCATTCCAATACTCGCATGGAAATCGTTATTGTATGTGAACTCCACCAATGGTAAGACGCCGCCCCAACTTCCTGGGTGATCTAACGCATAAGCTCGCAAAAAATCTTCGCGATTGGATCGTTTCTCGCCCGACCGCTGGCCTGCGGATGATATGCCGAGGTAAGCTCGAGCTCTGCCTCCCATCGCCTCGCAATTCCTCTCCAAAAATGAGACGTGAACTTGATCTCTGGTCCGACACGAATCAAGAGGGTATTCCATGAAGTCGCATTTATCTCCGCGATGTAGATCTCTGGCCGCCTTTTCCACGCTGTATGTCGACCACCGGTAAGAATGAGCAGATTTGGTCAATCTGGCCGACGATCACCCAAATCGAATCATTCTTCTTCTCGCCTTCGCAAAACCTACAACGAAATCCATGGAAATACTATCCCATTTCCATACTGGTACGCTGTTTATCAGAGCATTCCCGCAGGTCGCTGGTGCTCCACCTTCGCTCGACACGCCAAACACGGTTACGACGGCCACTTGCTTCTTCATTCCTGACCACCAAAAATGCTTCTTCAAGTCTTGATACATCTTCGTGAACTCCCGGATGAATACTAAAGTTGCTCTTGCGCGCTTCGCCGAGAATCAACTTTCTCACTGATACGCTAGGTACGCACACTGGCCATTGCACTCAAGATGTCGCCCGCCCGACGGAAATTCGCCGCTTTCCTTGCGCTTATCAATCAACCTTCTTCTTGCGTAAGCTCGTTATGAACTTGCTGGTCTCTGATCTCGCCCAACAATCTGTTAGAAATGGTAAGATACCAAATCTCGCCTTCCTGGTGAAACTTCGACACTCAACTTCAAGTCTCTGAACTTTCGAGCATCTCCAACTCGATCATCAATACCGAGGTTAAAACGCTCTTCCTACTCAACGCATCCGCTACTACGTTAGCCTTACCGGATGGTATTCCAACGAAAGTCGTAGTCCTCGAGAAATTCTCGCCCATCTACGCCGACGCATGTTGAGTTCTTTCTGGTCTAACAGTACTTCAAGCTTTGTGGATCGCTGAAAACAAGAAGAGTGTTCCCATAAAGCGTAGTGCCTCCATATCTTCGGCCAAGAAAAACCATCGCCGCCACTCCAAGTCGTGAGTAGGTAGTTCCTCTCGTGAATCTTAAGTCGCCTTGAAGCATACGCGACCACCTTCCGATGTTGCATCAAAGACGCATCCCAATCCCTGGTGTGACGATCACAATACACCTCGAAAGTGCTCTTCGCCGAGGCAAAATCAAGACAAAGCGCTGCCGCCAAAAGCTCCTTCCGGGCCGTTGAAAATCAAGCTTCGCACTCCTCTGGCCCAGGCAAAAGGTTGATCCTTCCTCGTCACCGTAAAGAGGCGCGACAATCTTCGAGAAACCTTCAATGAATCTTCTAGAATATCCTCGCTAAGCCGACAAAACTCCCGATCTCAGAATCGCCTTCTACTGCTCCCACGCTAACACCGCTTCAATCTTAGTTGATCCACAGCCTATCCCTTCTTTGGAAATCACGTGACCAAGAAAATTCACCTCTTCAAGCCAAAATTCACACTTCGACAAAGTCGCATAGAGTCGCTTATCTCGTGAATATCCGCAGACTCGACATAGGTGTTCTCAAGGCGGCTCTTCCAGCCTCGAGTAGATCAATATGTCGCCGATGAACACTACAACGAATCGATCCAAGAACGAATGGAAAATCTCGCTCATGTAGTCCATAAACACACCGGGCGATTCGCTACTCCAAACGGCATCACCAAGTACTCAGAGTGACCGTGATCTAGTCCTCAAAGCTATTTTGGCGACATCTTCCTCCTTCACGCGAACTGATGGTAGCCCGACTTCAAGTCTATCTTGAAAAGATCGCCGCCCACGGTTGATCCATCAAGTCGCCAATACGCGGTAACGGATAACCCGCTTCTTCACAAGAACCTTGTTGAGCTCGCGATAGTCCACGCACGCCTTGATCGCCCATCCTTCTTCTTAACCAACAACACCGAGCTCCCACTGCGACACGCCGGTCAGATGAATCGCTTCGACTCCAAGTGTTCGATCCGGGACTTCACTCTTTCATCTCGCAGAGACATCCCAGATGGCGCTTGGAAATCTGGCCTGCTTTCGAATCAGTCGATGGAGAACTCGACCTCGTGATCGGGTGGTAACCCTGGCACGCCTTCGAAAAACGCCCTCAAAGTCACACACCACCGAACATTCTTCACGCCGATCCGCTGAAAACTTCCGAATCCAGCTGATACATGTATTCCCTAGTTCCTTCTTTTCAAAGAAACTCCAACACGCTCGCAGAAAGATAATCGAGACTCCAAGGTCCTGAAAATTACGCTTTACTGGCACAAATTAAAAGGACATGGTGGTGTGACAACCAATCCATCCCGAGGATGACATCTAAGCCCCAAGAGGCAAACAAACCAAATTGACCACAAACTTTCTACTCAATAATCACTACACAATTAAGACATGCAAAGGTTTGTGACTAAGGTTTTAGCAAATGGGTTGTAACTCACTAATTTAAACGGTAAAGGCCACAATAAGTTCAAATGGTTCACACAATCAAGAAATAAAGGAACGGGTTGCACTAATCAAAAAGAACGGATAAGGATTTACCTCGATCTCACATTCACCTTGATAAGATCATCACTGCTCGCTTCCTCGCCACTCATGCGTAAAACTCGCTTTAGCCACTTGACGCTTCCTTTGGCTCTTGCCGCAAGCATACGCTTGCTCAGCCTGGGTGTAGGACAATCCTCGACAAAATGTCCTGGCTTTACGCTTGAAACACACCTCCACCCTTCCGAGTACGCTTATTGGCGTAATGTCCCGCTCTTTCCACAACGGAAACAAGTCACCTCGACACCGGCCTGGCCCTCCGCTTCTGCACTGGGTCATCTGACGATACCGCCCCCTCGTTGTCGCTCCTCGAGGCCTGGCCAGACGGCTTCTTCGCGGGTTGTTTCTTCTTCAGGCAAATCTCGCCTCAAGACTGGGATCTCACCGGCCCGCCACAATAATCTTCTTCTTGTGGCTCTCACTCCTTCTACCTCGACACATCGATCAATCGCCTGAGGTTTTGATCCTCAACGACACCATCGACTTCAATGTCGAATCTCAATCCTCGCTGGAATCTCTCACTCAACCATCTTTGGTCAACTCGATCACGAATGGATCAAATACTCGCCAACGACTAACTTGGTCGCATACTGACATCGCCGAAGTTGCCTTGCCGCACTTGAAGAAATTCTTGCCCTTCTCGCTGCGGCAAGATCCGGGAAGTACTTGTCCAAGAACCTTTCACTAAAAAGCTCCTGTGTCATCTCGCGACGCTCCGCTTATAAATGTTTGTTTCACCTCTCCACCAATACTCAAGGCCTCCTAGCAAAGCAAGTAGGTGGCATAGTCGACCTTCACGCTGTCCCGCAATGAAGTGCCTCAAAGATCTTCTCGATCTCTTGCATCCAAAGATCGCCTTTATCCGGATTTGGCTCACCATAGAACTTCTGCGGATCATGCTTCCTAAAGTCCGCTAATCCTCTAGCTTCAAAGATTTCGCTCGCCGCTGTCGCTGGCCGCAAGTTCACTGAAGTTAACGCCGCCGCCTGGCTGAGCCATCGCGTTAGCCTGGCTGAAGCAGCAAGCCTGATTGTTGAGCCATGGTCGCCGCCATCTCTGGCCATAGCTTGAATTGCTCGCTCCATGTCGACGTTTCCTGCCAAATTGTCAGATTCCTACGAGGTGGCATTAGATTCCACAAAGTTCAAAACCCCGCTGAATCTCACAACAAGGATGTGTTAAAACACACCGCTTCAATCAAGAAACAGCTCAAACAATTTCTCAAGCAATAAGTGCTTCACTTAATCAAACAAAGAATCAACATAATACAACTAGGTACCCAACACACATAACCCGACATGCTGACCAAATTAAATCTTCCTATGCACAAATTTCTACGTAACCGAATCGCTCGATACTAACAATGTAACGACTGCTTCCTGACCGCTACCGAAGCTCAATATACCGAGCTCGAAGTTACCGAGCTCAACACACCGAGCTCAACATAAACCTATATGAGATGTGTTTTAAAAACAAAACTCTTGTGCCTTTAAAAATACGATATATTTTTTTTATAAAACCAACTCGTGCACATCGTAGTAATTACAAATAAACATGGTGCAACTAAGACACAAGACTTAAATTCTAATAAAACATACATGCATAACATACATATATATATCATTCAAATAATAATGTATACAAAATACAGAGTAGCAAATGTGCAAAGAAAATACACCTAAGGTACGACGACTTCAAAAGAGCAATCATACTGGGGTACTTCCGCAGACTCCCACGCAGGGTCGCTCCAAAAGTAAGACCACCGCCTACCCTCAGAGCAACAAAACAACATCGCCTAAATCGGTCACGACCTAACACAAAAGAAAACGGGCACAGCCTCGTAAAAACAAACATCCAACAAACAAACAATCACGACAGATAGAGGTCGCCACTCGTCCTCGCCGAGCTCCTCCTGCATCATCTATCGCCGAAGTTCCTCGCGCCGACATCGCCTGGGTAACCGCTATGGATCAAGGCACCACGGAAAGTGGTCAACTTCTCAACAATTCAAGATAAGCTCGACATAAAGAAATAAGCAACACAATAATGTATCTCAATCACCACACGTGACTCGACCATCTCACTCTAGACTCGACTCGACTTTATTCCTAATATCGCCAAGCAGTCCATCCCCAAATCGACGTAATAGGTAAACGGTGTCCATCCCCAAACCGATTCCATACATTAATCACAGGTCCATCCCCAAATCGATAATGCTACAACGCCTAGCCAATCCACCATAAACAAAAAGGGGACCTAGCACCTCGCTTATCCGGGTCCGCCAAAAACGCCATACGACTTCCTAGCTCTCTCACTGATGATTAGCTCGCCGCATGTCAAAGAGTAACACAACTTACTTGATCACATATCAAATAAAGAGAGCATGCTTAACATGAAGAAAACGCAATTCGACATTTAAGCAATAAAACATTCTCGCATGAAGAAACGCACTGACAAAGAATACACCATTCACAACATATATTCAATCACATATCAAATACATGCAAAACTCAATCATATCACAACATTCCAATCTCGACACCAATCAAGGAGTCCATACATAAATATAACAATAAAAATAAAGTCTTAATAATGTCTAAGAGTTGCTTCATCAACTCCAAGTTAATGCCGCCGACAACGACTGACGCAATTGCCTTCAAATGAGCTCGACAACGACTTCTCTTACTCGATCTCGACACTACTGCCTTCAACGAGCTCGACAACGACTTCGACATCGCATCGCCCTCAATCGACCTTGACACGCACGCTTCTCGCCGACTCGACACGCATAGCCTCGATCCGATCCCACCGCTTCCACGCCCTGATTCGCTTCCGCACACCTCGATTCTGAAATCACCCGATCTCTGAATCGACTTCCTAAAACAAACACAACTCGGCCGATCTATGGGTTCTAATACACTTAGCTCTCTTCCCAAACTTAACCACAACCCAGAAAATATAAAACTCAAGAACTGAAATATATTTTTCCTCTAACACAAAGTTAGGGTTTTCGATCAAAAGTTCATGAAAAAGGTTATCTGATGCTTCAACAGATAGATCGACAACAACAACAACCAGACCCAACAACCGAAAAACAAGAGATCGAAAAAGACGCAAAATGAAGAGTTTCGGCACCGCCGATCATAAAAACAGGGGAAGAAAATTTGTTTTACAAGCCCAATTAATCGGTTAGAAAGATAGGTAATATCGTGAAGAAGAAAACCCATCAATTTGACATGATTTGGAAGCATAAAACTGGCTAAAAATGGAAGGAAGAAATAGCGCTAAACAGTAGCAGAGAGGAAGAGAAAAATCTGTTCTTCATACCTCAATGGTGATGGTCGAACAAAGTAGATATGTCGAGAAAATGATGATGAACAAGGTTAATGAAGAAAGTCAGGCAGACCGATGGAACTCACGGTTTAGTCGATGGAGATTTTTGGAGAAAAACAACGAAACTCAGAGCAGAAGGAAGAAGAAAGAAAGAAGAAAAGAGAAAGAATGAGTGTTTGAGGGAATCGGTCGTGGTATACAGCTGGTGAGAAAAGAGGTATAATCAGAACTCCACTATAAGATGCCAATCCCATCAATCATCTACCCGCCTAATCGCTCCTCTCATAATTACTCTCTACTGGCTTGGCACAATCTGCCTAGACACTCGACGAGAACGGCAAGCCGACACTATAATTATTACAAACAATATAATAATAGCGTCAATAACGCTCGAAAGAATACGAGGTATCATCTCGACACGATGTCGACTAGTGGTGCTCGTGCAAGCGCACAAGGTTCTAACACGAGTTCGTGAACGCCGCCTCTCAGCCGACATGCGCCCTCATCACCAGACGCGACTTCATCAACTCGACACGCCGATCTCCTCGCTCAAAGCAGCCTAGTGCACGAGTCTCCTCATCTCTAAGAACCGACTCGCAAACGGTCTTGGCACGGGATCTCGACACAAGGTCTTGGTCGAGGTCTCGATACGTCGTCCTAATACGATGTCGATCTCGTCCTCAGGTGTTACACTCGTGCTCTTTACACTTGCGTTTTAGAGGGTAATCTGACTTTGCTGATGTCGAGAAGATATGATTCGCTCACTCGAAGCTGACCAGATCTGATGTCGAGAAGATATGATCTCGACATCAGCAAAGTCAGATTACCCTCTAAAACTCAAGTGTAAAGAGCACGAGTGTATTTGAAACAAGCCTCGTGCACGATGGATGTCAAATGACCTCGTGCCGGAGAGCACGTTGGATGTCAAACGATCTCGTGCACGTTGGATGTCGAACAAGCCCTGTGTGAAAAGTACGTGCACTAAAATGACCTCGTGCACGATGGATGTCAAAATGACCTCGTGTCGGAGAGCACGTTGGATGTCAAACGACCTCGTGTCGGAGAGCACGTTGGACATCACCACCACACGCCGTCGTCATCCGTCAGGACGCCGCTGTCGCTTCTCTCCAAATATCCTATGAAGTTCGCTCGCACAGCTTGGTATAATATTTTTAATATAATTTTACATTATGCTTTATGTTATGTAATCACATGATCAAAGAGATGAAGATCCTCCTCATAGGAGAAGTAAGCATGATGGCTTGATAGAGAAAGAGATTGCTCAAATGGAATCATGATTAATAAAGATATGAAAGATAGGTACATTGGTTTCGCTTATAGGACTAGCTAGATCCCTAACTAACTCCTAAGTGTGTAACTAACTCATTTTACACATAATGTAATTCTATATTAATAATTACTAATGATTCTTCAATCAAAAATTATGCAACGCTTCTCTTACGCAGAACTAGACAATCGATTAAATCAACAAAGTGAAAGCAAAGCAGCCTTCACATGATTATCTCTGATCTCTGATATCGACTCCTGACGGATTCACCTCCAACCTCCAAATTGGGAGTGAGTGAATCCTATCTTCTGACTGATCTCTGATCTCTGATCCTGGGACCTCGACAACACAAAGAAGCTTCCCCACCAAGCTCTTCACTGATGATGAGGAGGACAACCCTGATCTCGACATCTCAGATCTGGTCACTTCGAGTGAGCGAATCATATCTTCTCGACATCAAAGAAAGTCAGATTACCTCTAAAACGCAAGTGTAAAGAGCACGAGTGTATTTGAAACAAGCCTCGCGGCACGATGGATGTCAAATGACCTCGCGGTCGAGAGCACGCTGATGTCAAACGACCTCGCGGCACGCTGGATGTCGAACAAGCCTCGTAGAAAAGCACGGCACTAAAATGACCTCGCGCACGATGGATGTCAAAATGACCTCGTTCGAGAGCACGCTGATGTCAAACGACCTCGCGGCTCGAGAGCACGCTGGACATCACCACCACACGCCGCCGCCATCCGTCAGGACGCCGCTGCGTCGCTTCTCTCCAAATATCCTATGAAGTTCGCTCGTAATGCTTGGTATAATATTTTTAATATAATTTTACATTATGCTTTATGTTACGCATCACATGATCAAAGAGATGAAGACCCTCCTCATAGGAGAAGTAAGCATGATGGCTTGATAGAGAGAGAGATTTCTCAAATGGAATCATGATTAATAAAGATATGAAAGATGTGTACATTGGTTTCTCGCTTATAGACTAGCTAGATCCCTAACTAACTCCTAAGTGTGTAACTAACTCATTTTACACATAATGTAATTCTATATTAAACGCTGGATGTCTAACAAGCCATGTGGTGAAAAGCACCGCACTAAAATGACCTCGCACGATGGATGTCAAAATGACCTCGTGTCGGAGAGCACGTTGATGTCAAACGACCTCGTGTCGGAGAGCACGCTGACATCACCACCACACGCCGTCATTATCCGTCGTGGATGCCGCCGTGTCGCTTCTCTACAAATATCCTATGAAGTTCGCTCGTAACGCTTGGTATAATATTTTTAATATAATTTTACATTATGCTTTATGTTACTGCATCACATGATCAAAGAGATGAAGATCCACCTCATAGGAGAAGTAAGTACGATGGCTTGATAGAGAGAGGGATTTCTCAAATGGAATCATGATTAATAAAGATATGAAAGATGTGTACATTGGTTTCCTGGTTATAGGACTAGCTAGACCCCTAACTAACTCCTAAGTGTGTAACTAACTCATTTTACACATAATGGAATTCTGTATTAATAATTACTAATGATTCTTCAATCAAAAATTATGCAACGCTTTCTCTTACGCAGAACTAGACACCGATTAAATCAACAAAGTGAAAGCAAAGCAGCCTTCACATGATTATCTCTGATCTCTGGATATCGACTCCTGACGGATTCACCTCCAACCTCCAAATTGGGAGTGAGTGAATCCTATCTTCTGACTCCTGATCTCTGATCTCTGATTTGGGACCTCGACAACACAAAGAAAGCTTTCCCCACCAAGCTCTTCACTGATGAGACTCCTGATCTCGACATCTCAGATCCGTCGCCTTCGAGTGAGCGAATCATATCTTCTCGACATCAAAGAAAGTCGACACCCTCTAAAACGCAAGTGTAAAGAGCACGAGTGTAACACCCGAGGACTAGATCGACATCAGATAGGACGACGATCGAGACCCTCGACCACCAAGACCTTGTGTCGAGATCCCGTGCCAAGACCGCTTGCCGAGGTCGGGCCGCCGAGATGAGGAGATCAAGCGTGCACTAGCCGCCGAACCGAGGAGATCGCGTCGAAGTTGATGAAGTCGCTGCATCGAGCCGATGAGGACGCATGTCGAGCCGAGGAGACCGCTGCTCACTAACTCGTGTTAGAACCTTGTGCGCTGCACGCAGCACCCTAGTCGACATCGTGGTCGAGATGACACTCGTATTCTTTCGAACGCTATTCAACGCTTATTATTATATTGTTTGTTATAATTATATTGTCGGCTTCCGCTCGCCGCTGTTCAGACCGCTGACCGGCTGAGTAGAAGGTAATTATGAGAGGAACGACAGACGAGTAGATGATTGATGGGATTGGCATCTTATAGCTGGAGTTACGATTATGCCCTTCCAGCTGTATACCACGACCGATTCCCTCAAACACTCATTCTTTCTCTTTTCTTCTTTCTTTCTTCTTCCTTCTGCTCTGAGTTTCGTTGTTTTTCTCCAAAAATCTCCATCGACGAAACCGTGAGTTCCATCGAGATTCTGCACAAGCTTTCTTCATCAACCTTGTTCATCATCATTTTCTCGACATATCTCGCCTGTTCGACCATCACCATTCAGGTATGAAGAACAGATTTTTCTCTTCCTCTGTGCTACTGTTTAGCGCTATTTCTTCCTTCCATTTTTAGCCAGTTTTATGCTTCCAAATCATGTCAAATTGATGGGTTTTCTTCTTCACGATATTACCTATCTTTCTAACCGATTAATTGGGCTTGTAAAACAAATTTTCTTCCCCTCGCTTTTTCTCGCACGGCAGCGCTCGTAAACTCTTCATTTTCGGGCCTATTTCGATTTCTTGTTTTTCGCTTGTTGCTTCCGTTGGTTGTTGTTGTCGATCTATCTGCTAAGCATCGATAACCTTTTTCATGAACTTTGATCGAAACCCTAACTTTGTGTTAGAGGAAAAATATATTTCAGCTTGAGTTTTATATTTTCCTGGTCAGGTTAAGTTCAAAGAGAGAGCTAAGTGTATTAGGAACCCATAGATCGAATCGAGTTGTGTTTGTTTTAGGAAGTCCGATTCTTAGATCGGTGATTTCAATCGAGGTGTACGGAAAGTTTAATCCAAGGACGTGGAAGCAGTGGGGATCCGTGATCGAGAACTCAGACGTGTCGAGGTCGACCGAGTGAGCCGCGACGTGGTCAAGGTCGATCGAGGACTCGTGACGCGGTCGGTCGCTGTCGAGCTCGCTGAAGACACCGCGGTCGCAGATCGAAAGTAAGAGAAGTCGCTTGTCGAGCTCATTTGAAGACAAACAAGGCCGAGGTCGCTGAGCAAAGATTAACTTGAGTTCCTGTAAGGGCATGCCTACATTAATACTTTTGTAGTATGCTAGCGTAAAGGCAACTCCTAGATATCTCTAAGACTTTATTTTTATTGTTATATTTATGTATGGACTCTTTGATTGGTGTCTAGATTGGAATGTTGTGATATGATTGAAGTTTTTGCATGTATTTGATATGTGATTGAATATATGCTGTGAATGGTGTATTGTCATTTAATTGCGCTTTTTTTATGCAGAACGTTTTATTGCTTAAATGTCGAATTGTGTTTTCTTCATGTTAAGCATGCTCTCTTTATTTGATACGTGATCAAGTAAGTTGTGTTACTCTTTTTGACATGCGGGCGCAGCTAATCATCGAGTGAGAGAGCAGGGAGTCGATGACGCTTTGAGCCTGACCCAGATAATCGAGGGTGCTAGTCCCCTTTTTGTTTATGGTGGATTACAAGGCGCCGTGATTATCGGGCTTGGGGGTTGACTCACGATTAATGCATGGTATCGGTTTGGGGTTGGACCTGCTGCTTACCTATTACGCCGCTTGGGGATGGACTCGCCGATTTATATTCCTAATAAGAGTCAGGTTTAGCCCAGAGTGAGATGGTCGAGTCACGGTGGTGATTGAGATATATTATTGCCGCCATTTATATCCTTTATGTCGAGCTTATCTTAAATTGTTGAGAAGTTGACCTTTCCCCGTGGTGCCTTCAATCCATGACTCGCTACCCAGCGATGTCGAGGGCGCAGGAACTCGACAAGAGATGATGCCGAGGAGGAGCTCGACGAGGACCCGAAAGTGACGACTGCATTTGTCGTGGATTGATTGTTTGTTCGACGATTTCTTTTCGATGACTGCACCTTGTTTTCTTTTGGAGTAGTATGTCGTGACCAGCTGGGCCAGGTTGTTTTGTTGTTTCAGGTAGATCGTGGTCTTACTTTTGGAGCAAATACTCTGGGAGTTCACGGAAGTACCCCTAGGGTATGATTGATCTTTGAAGTCGCTATACCTTAGGTGTATTTTTCTTGTACATTGTTACCCAGATTTTGTATACATTATTATTTCGAGTGATATATATATGTGTGTTATGCATGTATGTTTTATTAGAATTTAAGTCTTGTGTCTTAGTTGCACCATGTTTTAAAAGTCAGAATTACTCCGATGTGCACGAAGTTGGTTTTATAAAAAAATTATATATCGTATTTTTAAAAGGCACAAGAGTTTTGTTTTTAAAACACATCTCATATAGGTTTATGTTGAGCTTGGTGTGTTGAGTTCGTTAACTCGAGCCTCAGATATTGAGCTCCTGTGAGCGGTCCTAAACGGGTCGTTACAACGAGTGTATTTGAAACAAGCCTCGCGTACGATGCGGATGTCAAATGACCTCTGCGTCGAGAGCACGCTGGATGTCAAATGACCTTTGTGCACGTTGATGCTCGAACAAGCCATGTGTGAAAAGTGTGAATACATGCCTTGACAGGATGGTTTTGATGATTGACAAAAGCGGAGCTTGCAAATAGTCAACCGTGGCAAAAAGTGGGAAAAGAATACCAAGACGCAGTATCAAGAATGATTGTTTCTCAAGTCTTGGTTCCTGGGGTATTTATTTATCTTTATTAAGACAATTTGTAAGTAGTAATAAAAAGCTCTCAATTAAAAATTAAATCACACACGACAAAATATTTTTGACATGCATATCTCGTGGTCCTGATGTCGAGCCGAGGGAAGTCGCTGGTCGAAGCCTCGAAAACCTGATGTCGAGCCGGTGGAGTGAAGCCTGATGTTGAGCTCCGAGGAAGTCGATGGTCGAATCGAGGAGGAGGTCGCTGGTCTAGCATGGCGAGGTCGCCGCATCGAGGTCGCTGGCGGATGAGCTCTTGTCGCGGCCGGTCGGGATGATCCGTGGTCGAAAGCCGATGAGGTCGCGCGGTCGAAGCCATGAGAACCGAAAGCCGATGAGGAGGTCGACGCCGAGCCGCGGTTCAAGTCGCGGTGCCGAGGTCTTTGGTCGAGCCGCTCAGAGTTCGTGATGCCGAGCCAGGTGGCGAGGTCGCTCGCCGAGCCGCCTTCGTGAGGTCGATGTCGAGCCGCCTCCGTGAGTTTTCAAATTCTTCATATTCACACGCAATCTGACAAATTCCAACGGACAAATCAAAACGCAACGGGCTAATGCCGAACTGACAAATCCCAGTGAATCTGGCCATTTCGACGCTCCTCCATTGCCTATATAAACACACCGTGAGCTTTGTAAAAACAACAACGCAAAGGCTTAATTTTTGTGCCAAAAACTCACAAATATTTTTCATCACTCACACTTATTCGAAAGCACAATTTTCTCGGTAGTCTTTTTATTCTACAAAATTTGAGTCAGTATTATTTGAGCTTCAATTTGTTATATCCGCACTATTGAGTGTATTCTTTCTCGCCTCATTTTATTTGTGAAAATCATTTATTTTTGGGTAGAATCCCAAGGTGTTCATAGAGAGGTGATATCTCTTGAACGTATTGCTCGTTTAGAGTTAAAGTTGTAACGCACTGCTTCCTGACCGCTACCGAAGCTCAATATACCGAGCTCGAAGTTACCGAGCTCAACACACCAAGCTCAACATAAACCTATATGAGATGTGTTTTAAAAACAAAACTCTTGTGCCTTTAAAAATACGATATATATTTTTTTTATAAAACAACTCGTGCACATCGTAGTAATTACACTTTTCAAACACGGTGCAACTAAGACACAAGACTTAAATTCTAATAAAACATACATGCATAACATACACATATATATATATATCACTCAAATAATGATGTATACAAAATACAGAGTAGCAAATGTGTAAAGAAAATACACCTAAGGTACGACACGACTTCAAAGAGTAATCATACCTGGGGTACTTCCGGCAGACTCCCACGCAGGGGTCGCTCCAAAAGTAAGACCACCAGCCACCCTCAGAGCAACAAAACAACATCGCCTAAACTGGTCACGACTTCTCAACATAAAAAGAAAACGTAATACGCCTCTCGAAAAACAACATCCAACAAACAAACCAATCACGACAACAGAGGTCGCCACCGTCCTCGCCGAAGCCTCTCTAGATCGCTCCTGGCCGCCGAGTTACTGCGCTTCGACATCGCCTCGGGTAACCGGCTATGGATTGAAGGCACCACGAAAGTGGTCAACTTCTCAACAATTCAAGATAAGCTCGACATAAAAATATAAGCAAACAAAGAAAGTATAACATTCACCGACGTGACTCGACCATCTCACTCTAAACTCGACACAACTCACAAATCCATTTTCTCGACTCAACAATTTTTCCTGAATGCACACGCCGCATCAGATGTCTGAAAGTCCACCAAGCCTTGGGATCCTCGCTTCCCTAGGATACCTAACTCAGTCCCGTGAGCGTGGCGACGCCTAGTCAATCTCCGTGAAACAAAAAGTGGGACCTAGCACCTCGCTTATCCGGTCACGGCTCAAAACGCCATACGACTCACCTAGCTCGCCACTGATGAACAATTCGCCGCGATACGATACAAAGAGTTAAACACAAGATATTCAACCGCATGTCAAATAAAAGAGCAAGCTCGACGTGAAGAGACGCAATTCAACATGCAATACACACTTCACGACATATATTCAATCACATATTAAATACATGCAAAACTCAATCATATCACAACATTTCTTCTCGACACAAATCAGAAATCCATACACAATAACATAACCACGAGAATATGAAATGCCCTTACTTAAGGACTTATAAAATAAAGCCTTAGAGATTTCTAGAGTTGCCCTTACATACTATGAAAATATTAAATGCTGCTCGACAATGACCTCGACACAGCTGTCTTCAAAGAGCTCGACAACGACTTCTCTTACTCGATCTCGATACGGCTGCCTTCAAAGAACTCGACAACGAATTCGACACGTACGCTTTCAGTCGACCTCGACACGTACACCCTCGCTCGAAACTCACGCTCGCGCCCTTGGATTCGCTTCACACTTGATTCGAATTCACTCGATCTCGGGAATCAGACTTCCTAAAACAAACATAACTCAGATCGATCTATGGTTCTAATACATCTAGCTCTCTCTTCCCCAAACTCAACCACAACCCAGAAAATATATAAAACTCAAGAACTGAAAGATATTTTTCCTCTAACACAAAGTTAGGGATTTCGATCAAAATTCATGAAAAGTTATCTGATGCTTCAACAGATAGATCGACAACAACCATAACCAGAAGCAACAAACGAAAAACCAGAAAATCGAAACGAACCAAAAATGGGGTTTTCTGGGCACTGCCGATTGCAGAAAATCAGAGAAAGAAATTGTTTTACAAGCCCAATTAATCGGTTAAAAAGATAGGTAATATTATGAAGAAGAAAACCCATCAATTTGACATGATTTGGAAGCATAAAACTGGTTAAAAATGGAAGAAGAATTAGCGCTAAACAGTAGTACAGATGAAAGAAAATCTGTTCTTCATACCTCAACGGTGATGGTCGATCGACGAGATACGGGCTCGAGAAGTTGATGATGAACAAAATTGATGAAGAAATCTTGTGCGTAATCTCGATGGAACTCACGGTTTCGTCGATGAAGATTTTTGAAGGAAACAACGAAACACAGATGAAGGGAGGAAGAAGAAAGAAGAAAAGAGAAATGAGTGTTTGAGGGAATCTACCGTGGTATACAACCGCGAGAAAGGCGTAAAAACGGAACTCCACCTATAAGATGCCAATCCCAATAATCATCTACCCGGTAACTCGCTCCTCTCATTAGTACCCTCTACTCGCCGGTCAACGACAAGCCGACAATGTAATAATTACAAACAATATAATAATAACGCTGAGTAACGTTCGAAATAATACGAGGTGTCATCTCGACACGATGTCGACAAGAGTACTCGTGCAAACGTACAAAGTTCTAACACGAGTTCGTGAACGCGGTCTCCTCAGCTCGACTTGCGTCCTCATCAGCTCGGTACGCGACTTCATCAACTCGACACCCGACCTCCTCAGCTCAGCAGCTAGTGCACGTGGTCTCATCAGCTCGACAAATGATCTCGGCAAACGATCTAGTCACGGGATCTCGACACAAGGTCTTGGTCGAGGTCTCGATACGTCGTCCTAATACGATGTCGATCTCGTCCTCAGGTGTTACAGCTTCTCTCCAGTCATCCTATGAAGTTCTGTTCAGAACAGTTGGTATAATATTTTTAATATAATTTTACATTATATTATCTCGGATCTCGGATATCGACCTCGGACGGATTCACCTCCAACCTCCAGCTTGGGAGTGAGTGAATCCTATCTTCCCGGACCTCGGACCTCGGATCTGGGACCTCGACAACACAGCAGGCTTCCCCCACCAAGCTCTTCAGCTTGGATGAGGAGGACAACCTCGGATCTCGACATCTCAGATCTGGTCACCGAAAGTGAGCGAATCATATCTTCTCGACATCAAGAAAGTCGACAATTCTCTAAAACGCAAGTGTAAAGAGCACGAGTGTATTTGAAACAAGCCTCGCGGCACGATGGATGTCAAATGACCTCGCGTCGAGAGCACGCTGGATGTCAAACGACCTCGTGCACGCTGGATGTCGAACAAGCCATGTGGTGAAAAGCACGGCACTAAAATGACCTCGCACGATGGATGTCAAAATGACCTCGTGGTCGGAGAGCACGCTGGATGTCAAACGACCTCGTGTCGGAGAGCACGTTGGACATCACCACCACACGCCATCGCCATCCGTCAGGACGCCGCCGTGTCGCTTCTCTCCAAATATCCTATGAAGTTCGCTCGCACGCTTGGTATAATATTTTTAATATAATTTTACATTATGCTTTATGTTACTGCATCACATGATCAAAGAGATGAAGATCCTCCTCATAGGAGAAGTAAGCATGATGGCTTGATAGAGAGAGAGATTTCTCAAATGGAATCATGATTAATAAAGATATGAAAGATGTGTACATTGGTTTCTCGCTTATAGGACTAGCTAGATCCCTAACTAACTCCTAAGTGTGTAACTAACTCATTTTACACAATATGTAATTCTATATTAATAATTACTAATGATTCTTCAATCAAAAATTATGCAACGCTTCTCTTACGCAGAACTAGACACCGATTAAATCAACAAAGTGAAAGCAAAGCAAATCACATGATTATCTCTGATCTCGGATATCGACCTCTGACGGATTCACCTCCAACCTCCATCTTGGGAGTGAGTGAATCCTATCTTCCTGACCTGGATCTCGGATCTCTGATCCGGGACCTCGACAACACAAAGAAAGCTTTCCCCACCAAGCTCTTCACTGATGAGGAGGACAACCCTGATCTCGACATCTCAGATCCGGTCACCGAGTGAGCGAATCATATCTTCTCGACATCAACAAAGTCGATTACCCTAAAACGCAAGTGTAAAGAGCACGAGTGTATTTGAAACAAGCCTCGTGCACGATGGATGTCAAATGACCTCGCGTCGGAGAGCACGCTGGATGTCAAACGACCTCTGCACGCTGGATGTCGAACAAGCCATGTGTGAAAAGCACGCGGCACTAAAATGACCTCGCGGCACGATGGATGTCAAAATGACCTCGTGGTCGGAGAGCGCGCTGGATGTCAAACGACCTCGTGCTCGGAGAGCACGCTGGACATCACCACCACACGCCGCCGTCATCCGTCGTGGACGCCGCCGTGTCGCTTCTCTCCATCATCCTATGAAGTTCGTCGCTCGCACGCTTGGTATAATATTTTTAATATAATTTTACATTATGCTTTATGTTACGCATCACATGATCAAAGAGATGAAGATCCTCCTCATAGGAGAAGTAAGCATGATGGCTTGATAGAGAGAGAGATTTTTCAAATGGAATCATGATTAATAAAGATATGAAAGATGTGTACATTGGTTTCTGCTTATAGGACTAGCTAGATCCCTAACTAACTCCTAAGTGTGTAACTAACTCATTTTACACATAATGTAATTCTATATTAATAATTACTAATGATTCTTCAATCAAAAATTATGCAACGCTTCTCTTACGCAGAACTAGACACCGATTAAATCAACAAAGTGAAAGCAAAGCAGCCTTCACATGATTATCTCTGGATCTCTGATATCGACTCTGACGGATTCACCTCCAACCTCCAAATTGGGAGTGAGTGAATCCTATCTTCCTGACCTCTGATCTCGGATCTGGGACCTCGACAACACAAAGAAGCTTTCCCCACCAAGCTCTTCACTTGGATGAGGAGGACAACCCTGATCTCGACATCTCAGATCCGGTCACCTTCGAGTGAGCGAATCATATCTTCTCGACATCAAAGAAAGTCGATTACCCTCTAAAACGCAAGTGTAAAGAGCACGAGTGTATTTGAAACAAGCCTCGTGCACGATGGATGTCAAATGACCTCGCGTCGGAGAGCACGCTGGATGTCAAACGACCTCGCACGCTGGATGTCGAACAAGCCATGTGAAAAGCACGCACTAAAATGACCTCGCACGATGGATGTCAAAATGACCTCGTGTCGAGAGTCGCGCTGGATGTCAAACGACCTCGTGTCGGAGAGCACGCTGGACATCACCACCACACGCCGTCGCCATCCGTCGTGGACGCTGCCGTCGCTTCTCTCCAGTCATCCTATGAAGTTCTGCTCGTAGCAGCTTGGTATAATATTTTTAATATAATTTTACATTATGCTTTATGTTACTGCATCACATGATCAAAGAGATGAAGATCCTCCTCATAGGAGAAGTAAGCATGATGGCTTGATAGAGAGAGAGATTTCTCAAATGGAATCATGATTAATAAGGATATCCAAGATGTGTACATTGGTCTCCTGCCTATAGGACTAGCTAGATCCCTAACTAACTCCTAAGTGTGTAACTAACTCATTTTACACAATATGTAATTCTATATTAATAATTACTAATGATTCTTCAATCAAAAATTATGCAACGCTTTCTCTTACGCAGAACTAGACACCGATTAAATCAACAAAGTGAAAGCAAAGCAGCTTCACATGATTATCTCTGATCTCTGATATCGACCTGACGGATTCACCTCCAACCTCCAGCTTGGGAGTGAGTGAATCCTATCTTCTCGGACCGATCTGATCTCTGGATCTGGGACCTCGACAACACAAAGAAAGCTTCCCCACCAAGCTCTTCACTTGGATGAGGAGGACAACCCTGATCTCGACATCTCAGATCCGGTCACCGAGTGAGCGAATCATATCTTCTCGACATCAAGCAAAGTCAGATTACCCTCTAAAACGCAAGTGTAAAGAGCACGAGTGTATTTGAAACAAGCCTCGTGCACGATGGATGTCAAATGACCTCGCGTCCGGAGAGCACGCTGGATGTCAAACGACCTCGTGCACGCTGGATGTCGAACAAGCCATGTGTGAAAAGCACGTGCACTAAAATGACCTCGCACGATGGATGTCAAAATGACCTCGTGTCGGAGAGCACGCTGGATGTCAAACGACCTCGTGCTCCGGAGAGCACGTTGACATCACCACCACACGCCGCCGTCATCCGTCGTGGACGCCGTGTCGCTTCTCTCAAATATCCTATGAAGTTCGCTCGTAACGCTTGGTATAATATTTTTAATATAATTTTACATTATGCTTTATGTTACTGCATCACATGATCAAAGAGATGAAGATCCTCCTCATAGGAGAAGTAAGCATGATGGCTTGATAGAGAGAGAGGTTTTTCAAATGGAGTTATGATTAATAAAGATAAGAAAGATGTGTACATTGGTTTCGCTTATAGGACTAGCTAGATCCCTAACTAACTCCTAAGTGTGTAACTAACTCATTTTACACAATATGTAATTCTATATTAATAATTACTAATGATTCTTCAATCAAAAATTATGCAACGCTTCTCTTACGCAGAACTAGACACCGATTAAATCAACAAAGTGAAAGCAAAGCAGCCTTCACATGATTATCTCTGATCTCTGATATCGACTCTGACGGATTCACCTCCAACCTCCACTTGGGAGTGAGTGAATCCTATCTTCCTGACTGATCTCGGATCTCTGATCTGACCTCGACAACACAAAGAAAGCTTCCCCACCAAGCTCTTCACTGATGAGGAGGACAACCCTGATCTCGACATCTCAGATCCGGTCACCTTCGAGTGAGCTTAATCATATCTTCTCGACATCAAAGAAAGTCGATTACCCTCTAAAACGCAAGTGTAAAGAGCACGAGTGTATTTGAAACAAGCCTCGTGCACGATGGATGTCAAATGACCTCGCGTCGAGAGCACGTTGGATGTCAAACGACCTCGTGCACGCTGGATGTCGAACAAGCCATGTGTGAAAAGCACGCGGCACTAAAATGACCTCGCGGCACGATGGATGTCAAAATGACCTCGTGGTCGGAGAGCGCTGGATG
Source organism: Calophaca sinica (assembly GCA_037113605.1). Taxonomy (NCBI): domain Eukaryota; kingdom Viridiplantae; phylum Streptophyta; class Magnoliopsida; order Fabales; family Fabaceae; genus Calophaca; species Calophaca sinica. Next base: position 74,152,511 of record CM073734.1, read on the forward strand.
TCAAACGACCTCGTGTCGGAGAGCACGCTGACATCACCACCACACGCCGCCGTCATCCGTCGTGGACGCCGCCGTGTCGCTTCTCTCCAAATATCCTATGAAGTTCGTCGCAATAGCTTGGTATAATATTTTTAATATAATTTTACATTATGCTTTATGTTACGCATCACATGATCAAAGAGATGAAGATCCTCCTCATAGGAGAAGTAAGCATGATGGCTTGATAGAGAGAGAGATTTCTCAAATGGAATCATGATTAATAAAGATATGAAAGATGTGTACATTGGTTTCTGCTTATAGGACTAGCTAGATCCCTAACTAACTCCAAAGTGTGTAACTAACTCATTTTACACATAATGTAATTCTATATTAATAATTACTAATGATTCTTCAATCAAAAATTATGCAACGCTTTCTTACGCAGAACTAGACAATCGATTAAATCAACAAAGTGAAAGCCTTCACATGATTATCTCGATCCTCTGATATCGACTGACGGATTCACCTCCAACCTCCACTGGGACCTATCTTCCTGGATCTCATCCGACCTCGAAGTCCCCACCTCTCTTCACTAGATCAGGATCCCCTGGACAGATCTCGACCGGCGACTGACAACACACGAAAGCTCACTATCTACAAGTGTAAAGATGAGTGTATTTGAAACAAGCTGTAACGACTGCTTCCTGACCGCCACCGAGCTCAATATACCGAGCTCGAAGTTACCGAGCTCAACACACCAAGCTCAACATAAACCTATATGAGATGTGTTTTAAAAACAAAACTCTTGTGCCTTTTAAAAATACGATATATATTTTTTTTATAAAACCAACTCGTGCACATCAGAGTAATTACAGCTTTTCGAAACATGGTGCAACTAAGACACAAGACTTAAATTCTAATAAAACATACATGCATAACATACATATATATATCACTCGAAATAATAATGTATACAAAATACAGAGTAGCAAATGTATAAAGAAAATACACCTAAGGTACGACGACTTCAAAAGAGCAATCATACCCTGGGGGTACTTCCTACAGACTCCCACGCAGGGGTCGCCCAAAAGTAAGACCACCGCCTACCCTCAGAGCAACAAAACATAACCGCCCAAACTGGTCACGACCTCGAACACAAAGAAAAACAAGTACAGCCATCGAAAAACAAACATCCAACAAACATAATCAATCACGACAAGTAGAGGTCGCCACTCGGTCCTCGCCGAGCTCCTCCTCTAAGATCATCTATCGCCGAAGTTCCTCGCGCTCGACATCGCCTGGGTAACCGCCATGGATTGAAGGCACCACGGAAAGTGGTCAACTTCTCAACAATTCAAGATAAGCTCGACATAAAGAATATAAGCAAACAACAATAATGTATCTCAATCACCACACGTGACTCGACCATCTCACTCTAGACTCGACACAACTCTTATTCCATAATATCGCCGAGGTCCATCCCCAACCGACGTAATAGGTAAATCCAGGTCCAACCCCAAACCGATACCATGCATTAATCAGCAGGTCCAACCCCAAACCGATAATGCGACGCCTAGTCAATCCACCATAAACAAAAAGGGGACCTAGCACCTCGCTTATCCGGGTCACGGCCAAAAACGCCATACGACTCACCTAGCTCGCTTCACTGATGAACACCACAGATACGATATTCAAAGAGTTAAACACAACTTACTTGATCACATATCAAATAAAGAGAGCATGCTTAACATGAAGAAAACACAATTCGACATTTAAGCAATAAAACATTCGCATGAAGAAACGCACTGACAAAGAATACACCATTCACAACATATATTCAATCACATATCAAATACATGCAAAACTCAATCATATCACAACATTCCAATCTCGACACCAATCAAGGAGTCCATACATAAATATAACAATAAAAATAAAGTCTTAGAGATATCTAGGAGTTGCCTCTTACCGAACTCCAAGTTAATGTCGCCGACAACGACCTCGACATACCTGTCTTCAAATGAGCTCGACAACGACTTCTCTTACTCGATCTCGACACTACTGCCTTCAACGAGTTCGACAACGACTTACACGCATCGCCCTCAATCGACCTCGACACGACGCTTCTCACGACCTCGACACGCATGCCTCGATCCGATCCCACGCTTCCACGGCCCTTGATTCGCTTCCCGCACACCTCGATTCGAAATCACTCGATCTCTGAATCGACTTCCTAAAACAAACACAACTCAGATCGATCTATGGGTTCTAATACACTTAGCTCTCTCTTCCCAAACTTAACCACAACCCGTAAAAATAAAAACTCAAGAACTGAAATATATTTTTCCTCTAACACAAAGTTAGGGATTTCGATCAAAAGTTCATGAAAAAGGTTATCTGATGCTTCAACAGATAGATCGACAACAACAACAACCAGAAGCAACAAACGAAAAACAAGAAATCGAAGTAAACCAAAAATGAAGGGTTTCTGGGCACTGCCGATTGCATAAAAACAGGGGAAGAAAATTTGTTTTACAAGCCCAATTAATCGGTTAGAAAGATAGGTAATATCGTGAAGAAGAAAACCCATCAGTTTGACATGATTTGGAAGCATAAAACTGGCTAAAAATGGAAGAAAAAGTAGCGCTAAACAAAGAGTAGAGGAAAAGAAAAATTTGTTCTTCATACCTGAATGGTGATGGTCGAGCAGACGAGATATGTCGAGAAGATGATGAGGAACAAGGTTGATGAAGAAAGCTTGTGCAGAATCTCGATGGAACTCAAGGTTTCTTCGACGGAAGTTTTTGGAGAAAACAACGAAACTCGTGAGAAGGAAGGAAGAAGAAAGAAGAAAAGAGAAATGAGTATCCGAGGGAATCTGGCCGTGGTATACACCGTGAGAGAAGCGGTATAATCGTGAACTCCAGCTATAAGATGCCAATCCCATCAATCATCTACCCGCCTAATCGCTCTCTCATAATTACTCTCTACTCGCTTGGCCAACCGCCTAGACATCGACGAGAACGGCAAGTCGACAAAATAATTATTACAAACAATATAATAATAACGCCAATAACGCTCGAAAGAATACGAGGTATCATCTCGACACGATGTCGACAAGGGTGCTCGTGCAAGCGCACAAGGTTCTAACACGAGTTCGTGAACGCGCCTCCTCACCGACATGCGCCCTCATCACTGCAGACGCGACTTCATCAACTCGACACGCGACCTCCTCACCAAAGCCTAGTGCACGTGGTCTCATCAGCTCGACAAAATGATCTCGCAAACGATCTTGGCACGGGATCTCGACACAAGGTCTTGGTCGAGGTCTCGACACGCCGCCCTAATACGATGTCGATCTCGCCCTCAGGTGTTACAATCTCTCCTCTAAAAATTTTCGTCCTCGAAATTGCAAATAAGATTCTTACCTCTGAAAAGTTCAGTGGTACCGAAGTCTTCATCTTCTCCTCCAGCCTCCCAAGTCGCATCTCCCGTCTTCTGATCCCACACAACTTTGACAAGTTGAATCTCTTTGTCCCGCAACTGCTTGGCTTTCCGATCAACGATCCTTGCTGGTGACGCTTCGAAAGATAGGTCGCCCTTCGCTTGAATCACATCCGGTTCGATGACATGAGAGGGTCGGAAACATACTTCCGCAATTGTGAGACGTGGAAGACGCCGTGGATGTTCGACAAGAATGGTGGCAAGGCAACTGATATGCCATCGACCAATACGACGAAGAATCTAGTAAGGTCCAATGAATTTAGGTAAGTTTCTTGGATTTGATCGCCGACCAACTCCAAAGTGGGGTGACTCTAAGAAATACATGTTCTCCTTCCTCGAACTCGAGTGGTCGACGCCGTTGGTCCGCATAACTCTTCTCGACTTTGAGATGTTCGTGATCCGATCTCTCGATCAAACGGATCTTCTCGTGAGTCCGCTGGATCATATCTGGTCCTACGACGCTCGCCGCCGCCCTGGTACCAACAAAGAGGCGCCTGACATTTCCGCCCATACAGCCGCTTCAAAAGGTGCCATTCCAATACTCGCATGGAAATCCGTTATTGTAGGTGAACTCCACCAATGGTAAGACGTCGTCCCAACTTCCTCGGTGATCTAACGCATAAGCTCGCAACAAATCTTCGCGATTGGATCGTTCTCTCGGCCGACCGTCACCAGGATGATATGCCGAAGCTAAGCTCGAGCTCTGCTCCCATCGCTCCTTGCAATTCCCTCCAAAATGAGACGTGAACTTCGGATCTCGGTCCGACACGATCAAGAGGTATTCCATGAAGTCGCATTATCTCCGCGATGTAGATCTCTGGCCGCCTTTTCCACGCTGTATGTCGACCACCGTAAGAATGAGCAGATTTGGTCAATCGGTCGACGATCACCCAAATCGAATCATTCTTCTTCTCGCGCTTCGCAAACCTACAACGAAATCCATGGAAATACTATCCCATTTCCATACTGGTACGCTGTTTATCAGAGCATTCCCGCAGTCGCTGGTGCTCCACCTTCGCTTCGACACGCCAAACACGGCTACGATTTCGCCACTTGCTTCTTCATTCCGACCACCAAAAATGCTTCTTCAAGTCTTGATACATCTTCGTGAACTCCTGGATGAATACTAAAGTTGCTCTTATGCGCGCTTCGCCGAGAATCAACTTCCTCACCGGATACGTTAGTACGCACACTCGGCCATTGCACCTCAAGATGTCGCCCGCCCGACGTGAAATTCGCCGCTTTCCTTGCGCTTATCAATCAATCTTCTGCGTAAGCTCGTCATGAACTTGCTGGTCTCTGATCTCGCCCAACAACTGTTAGAAATGGTAAGCATACCAAATCTCGCCTTCCTGGTGAAACTTCGACACTCAACTTCAAGTCTCTGAACTTCTCGAGCATCTCCAACTCCTTGATCATCATTGCCGAGGTTAAACGCTTCTTCCCGCCAACGCTTCGCTACTACGTTAGCCTTACCGGATGGTATTCCAACGTAAAGTCGTAGTCCTTGAGAAATTTGCCCATCTACGCCGACGCATGTTGAGTTCTTTCTCGTCGAACAGTACTTCAAGCTCTTGTGATCGCTGAAAACAAGAAGAGTGCTCCCATAAAGGTAGTGCCTCCATATCTTCAAATAAGAAAAACCATCGGGCCGCCACCCAAGTCGTGAGTAGTAGTTCCTCTCGTGAATCTTAAGTCGCCTTGAAGCATACGCGACCACCTTCCGATGTTGCATCAAGACGCATCCCAATCCCCTGGTGTGACGATCACAATACACCTCGAAAGGCTCTTCCGGTTGAGGCAAAATCAGACAAAGCGCCGCCAAAAGCTCCTTCGCCGTTGAAAATCGCTTCACACTCCTGGCCCAGGCAAAAGGTTGATCCTTCCTCGCCAATCGTAAAGAGGCGCGACAATCTTCGAGAAACCTTCAATGAATCTTCGGTAATATCCTCGCTAAGCCGACAAAACTCCCGATCTCAGAATCGCCTTCGCTGTTCCCACGCTAACACCGCTTCAATCTTAGTCGATCCACGCCTATCCCTTCTTTGGAAATCACGTGACCAAGAAAATTCACCTCTTCAAGCCAAAATTCACACTTCGACAGGTTGGCATAGAGTCGCTTATCTCGTAATATCCGCAGATCGACATAGGTGTTCTGCGTGTTCTTCTCGGTTCCTCGAGTAAATCAATATGTCGCCGATGAACACTACAACGAATCGATCCAAAAACGAATGGAAAATCCTGCTCATGTAGTCCATAAACACACCGGGCGATTCGCTACTCCAAACGGCATCACCAAGTACTCGTAGTGACCGTGATCTAGTCCTGGAAGTCTGTTTGGCGACATCTTCCTCCTTCACGCCGAACCGATGGTAGCCCGACTTCAAGTCTATCTTGAAAAGATCGCCGCCCACGGTTGATCCATCAAGTCGCCAATACGTGGTAACGGATAACCGCTTCTTCACAGAACCTTGTTGAGCTCGCGATAGTCCACGCACGCCTTGATCGCCCATCCTTCTTCTTAACCAACAACACCGAGCTCCCCACTGACACGCCGGTCGTATGAATTGCTTCGACTCCAAGTGTTCGATCCGGGACTTCACTTCTTTCATCTCGGCAGAGACATCCCGTATGGCGCTTTGGAAATCTGGCCTGCCCTCGAATCAGTCGATGGAGAACTCGACCTCTCGCATCGGGTGGTAACCTGGCACGCCTTCGAAAACGCCCTCAAAGTCACACACCACCGAACATTCTTCACGCCGACCATTGAAAACTTCCGAACTAGCCAGATACATGTATTCCCTAGTTCCTTCTTTCAAAGAAACTCCAATACGCTCGGCGTAAAGATAATCGAGACTCCAAGGTCCGAAAATTACGCTTTACGGGCACAAATTAAAAAGGACATGGTGGTGTGACAACCAATCCATCCCGAGGATGACATCTAAGCCCTTAAGAGGCAAACAAACCAAATTGACCACAAACTTTCTACTCAATAACCACTACACAATTAAGACATGCAGTGTTTGTGACTAAGGTTTTAGCAAATTGGGTTGTAACTACTAATTTAAACGGTAAAGCCACACAATAAGTTCAAATGGTTCACACAATCAAGAAATAAAGGAATGGGTTGCACCAATCAAAAAGAACGGATAAGGATTTACCCTCGATCTCACATTCACCTTGGATAAGATCTTCACTGCTCTCGCTTCCTCGCCACTCATGCGTAAAACTCGCTTTAGCCACTTGACGCTTTCCTTTGGCCTTTGCCGCAAGCATCGCTTGCTCAGCCTTTAGGTGTAGGACAATCCTCGCAAAATGCCCTGGCTTGCAACAGAAACACACCTCCTCCTTCTCGAGTACGCTTATTGGCGTAATGTCCCGCTCTTCCACATCGGAAACAAGTCACCTCGACACCGGCCTGTCCCTCCGCTTGCACTGGGTCATCTGGACGACATCGCCCCCTGTTGTCGCTCCCCGAGGCCTGGCCAGACGCTTCTTCGCGGCTTGTTTCCTTTCTTTGCAAATCTCCGCCCGCACTGGGTCTCACCGTCCGCCACAATAATCTTCTTCTTGTGGCTCTCACTCCTTCTACCTCGACACATCGATCAATCACTCTTGGAGATTTTGATCCTCAACGACACCATCGACTTCGAATGTCGAATCTCAATCCCCGTTGGAATCTCTCACTCAACCATCTCTGGTCAACTCGATCACGGAATGGACTGAAATACCTCGCCAACGACTCGAACTTGTCCTCATACTCCGGCACTGTCCAGTTGCTTTGCTGCAAGTGAAGAAATTGTTGCTCCTTCTCGCTCGTGGCAAGATCTGGGAAGTACTTGTCCAAGAACCTTTCACTAAAAAGCTCCTGTGTCATCTCGCGACGTTCGCTATAAACGCTTGTTTCACCTCTCCACCAATACTCGCCTCCTAGCAAGAAGTAGGTGGCATAGTCGACCTTCACGCTGTCCGCAATGAAGTGCCTCAAAGATCTTCTCGATCTCTTGCATCCAAAGATCGCCTTTATCCGGATTTGGCTCACCGTAGAACTTCTGTGGATCATGCTTCAAGTCCGCCAATCCTTCTCGCTTCAAAGATTTCGCTCGCTTCGCTGTCGCTGGCCGCAAGTTCACTGAGTTAACGCCGCCGCCTGGCTGAGCCATCGCGTTAGCCTCGCTGAGTTGCAGCAGCTGATTGTTGAGCCATGGTCGCCGCCATCTCGGCCATAGCTTGAATTGCTCGCTCCATGTCGACGTTCTCAAATTGTCAGATTCCTACGAGGTGGCATTAGATTCCACAAAGTTCAAAACCCCGTCAATCTCACAACAAGGATGTGTTAAAACACACCGCTTCAATCAAGAAACAGTTCAAACAATTTTTCAAGCAATAAGTGCTTCACTTAATCAAACAAAGAATCAACATAATACAACTAGGTACCCAACACACATAACCCGACATGCTGACTACCCAAATTTCCTATGCACACTTTCTACGAACCGAATCAAGCCTGATACTAACAATGTAACGACCCGCTTCCGACCGCTACCGAAGCTCAATATACCGAGCTCGAGTTACCGAGCTCAACACACCAAGCTCAACATAAACCTATATGAGATGTGTTTTAAAAACAAAACTCTTGTGCCTTTTAAAAATACGATATATATTTTTTTTATAAAACCAACTCGTGCACATCAGAGTAATTACAGCTTTTCGAAACATGGTGCAACTAAGACACAAGACTTAAATTCTAATAAAACATACATGCATAACATACATATATATATCACTCGAAATAATAATGTATACAAAATACAGAGTAGCAAATGTATAAAGAAAATACACCTAAGGTACGACGACTTCAAAAGAGCAATCATACCCTGGGGGTACTTCCGGCAGACTCCCACGCAGGGTCGCTCCAAAAGTAAGACCACCGCCTACCTCAGAGCAACAAAACATAACCGCCCAAACTGGTCACGACATACTACTCCAAAAGAAAACAAGGTACGGTCATAAAAAAAAAATATCCAACAACATAAACAATGACGTCAAGTAGAGGTCGCCATCCGTCCTCGCCGAGCTCCTCCTCGGCATCATCTACTATCCGAAGTTCCCCGCGCTCGACATCGCCTGGTAACCGCCATGGATTGAAGGCACCACTGAAAGTGGTCAACTTCTCAACAATTCAAGATAAGCTCGACATAAAAATATAAGCAAACAATAAAGTATCTCAATCACCACACGTGACTCGACCATCTCACTCTAAACTCGACACAACTCACAAATTCCATTTTCTCTCGCCGACAATTTTCCAATGCACACACGCTGCATCAGACGGGAAAGTCCAACTCAAATCGGGATCCTCGCATTAATCCCTAGAGTCCAACTCAGTCCGATAGCGCATGACGCTAGTCAATCCACCATAAACAAAAGGGGACCTAGCACCTCGCTTATCCGGTCACGGCTCAAAAACGTCATACGACTCACCTAGCTCGCTCACTCGATGAACAATTCGCCGCATACGATATTCAAGGAGTTAAACACAACTTACTTGATCACATATCAAATAAAGAGAGCATGCTTAACATGAAGAAAACACAATTCGACATTTAAGCAATAAAACATTCGCATGAAGAAACGCACTGACAAAGAATACACCATTCACAACATATATTCAATCACATATCAAATACATGCAAAACTCAATCATATCACAACATTCCAAGCTCGACACCAATCAAGGAGTCCATACATAAATATAACAATAAAAATAAAGTCTTAGAGATATCTAGAGTTGCCCTTACCGAACTCCAAGTTAATGCCGCCGACAACGACCTCGACACAATTGCCTTCAAATGAGCTCGACAACGACTTCTCTTACTCGATCTCGACACGGCTTGCCTTCAACGAGTTCGACAACGACTACACGCACTCAATCGACTCGACACGACGCTTCTCACGACTCGACACGCATAGCTTCTCGATCCGATCCCATCGCTTCCACGCCCTGATTCGCTTCGCACACCTCGATTCGAAATCACTCGATCTCGAATCGACTTCCTAAAACAAACACAACTCGATCGATCTATGGGTTCTAATACACTTAGCTCTCTTCCCAAACTTAACCACAACCTTAAAAATATAAAACTCAAGAACTTGAATATATTTTTCCTCTAACACAAAGTTAGGGTTTTCGATCAAAAGTTCATGAAAAAGTTATCTGATGCTTCAACAGATAGATCGACAACAACAACAACCAGAAGCAACAAACGAAAAACAAGAAATCGAAACAAACCAAAAATGGGGGGTTTCTGGGCACTGCCGATTGCAGAAAAACAGAGGAAGAAAATTTGTTTTACAAGCCCAATTAATCGGTTAGAAAGATAGGTAATATCGTGAAGAAGAAAACCCATCAATTTGACATGATTTGGAAGCATAAAACTGGCTAAAAATGGAAGGAAAAGTAGCGCTAAACAGTAGCACAGAGGAAAAGAAAAATCTGTTCTTCATACCTCAATGGTGATGGTCGAGCAGGCGAGATATGTCGAGAAGATGATGATGAACAAGATTGATGAAGAAAGTTTGTGCAGAATCTCGATGGAACTCACGGTTTCGTCGATGGAAGTTTTTGGAGAAAAACAACGAAACTCAGAGCGTATGAAGGAAGAAGAAAGAAGAAAAGAGAAATGAGTGTCGAGGGAATCGGCCGTGGTATACACCGGTGAGAGAAGGGTATAATCGTAACTCCAGCTATAAGATGCCAATCCCATCAATCATCTACCCGCCTAATCGCTTCTCTCATAATTACCTCTACTCGCTTGGCCAACGGTCTAGACACGACGCAGAACGGCAAGCCGACAAAATAATTATTACAAACAATATAATAATAATGAATAACGCTCGAAAGAATACGAGGTATCATCTCGACACGATGTCGACAAGAGTGCTCGTGCAAATGTACAAAGTTCTAACACGAGTTCGTGAACGCGTCTCTCACCGACTTGCGCCCTCATCACCCCAGACGCGACTTCATCAACTCGACACGACCTCCTCACTCAAAGAAATAGTGCATCGTGGTCTCCTCAGCTCGGCAAATGACCTCGGCAAACGATCTTGGCACGGGATCACGACACAAGGTCTTGGTCGAGGTCTCGATACGTCGTCCTAATACGATGTCGATCTCGTCCTCAGGTGTTATAATATGAAAGATGTGTACATTGGTTTCCTGTTTATAGGACTAGCTAGATCCCTAACTAACTCCTAAGTGTGTAACTAACTCATTTTACACAATATGTAATTCTATATTAATAATTACTAATGATTCTTCAATCAAAAATTATGCAACGTTTCTCTTACGCAGGAACTAGACACCGATTAAATCAACAAAGTGAAAGCAAAGCAGCTTCACATGATTATCTCGGATCTCGGATATCGACCTCGGACGGATTCACCTCCAACCTCCAGCTTGGGAGTGAGTGAATCCTATCTTCCCGGACCTCGGATCTCGGATCTGGGACCTCGACAACACAGCAGGCTTCCCCCACCAAGCTCTTCAGCTTGGATGAGGAGGACAACCTCGGATCTCGACATCTCAGATCTGGTCAGCTTCGAGTGAGCGAATCATATCTTCTCGACATCAGCAAAGTCAGATTACCCTCTAAAACGCAAGTGTAAAGAGCACGAGTGTATTTGAAACAAGCCTCGTGCACGATGGATGTCAAATGACCTCGTGCCGGAGAGCACGTTGGATGTCAAACGACCTCGTGCACGTTGGATGTCGAACAAGCCATGTGTGAAAAGCACGTGCACTAAAATGACCTCGTGCACGATGGATGTCAAAATGACCTCGTGTCGGAGAGCGCGTTGGATGTCAAACGACCTCGTGTCGGAGAGCACGTTGGACATCACCACCACACGCCGTCGTCATCCGTCGTGGACGCTGCCGTGTCGCTTCTCTCCAGTCATCCTATGAAGTTCTGTTCAGAACAGTTGGTATAATATTTTTAATATAATTTTACATTATGCTTTATGTTACAGACCACATGATCAAAGAGATGAAGATCCTCCTCATAGGAGAAGTAAGCATGATGGCTTGATAGAGAGAGATTTCTCAAATGGAATCATGATTAATAAAGATATGAAAGATGTGTACATTGGTTTCCTGTTTATAGGACTAGCTAGATCCCTAACTAACTCCTAAGTGTGTAACTAACTCATTTTACACAATATGTAATTCTATATTAATAATTACTAATGATTCTTCAATCAAAAATTATGCAACGTTTCTCTTACGCAGGAACTAGACACCGATTAAATCAACAAAGTGAAAGCAAAGCAGCTTCACATGATTATCTCGGATCTCGGATATCGACCTCGGACGGATTCACCTCCAACCTCCAGCTTGGGAGTGAGTGAATCCTATCTTCTCGGACCTCGGATCTCGGATCTCGGATCTGGGACCTCGACAACACAGCAGGCTTCCCCCACCAAGCTCTTCAGCTTGGATGAGGAGGACAACCTCGGATCTCGACATCTCAGATCTGGTCAGCTTCGAGTGAGCGAATCATATCTTCTCGACATCAGCAAAGTCAGATTACCCTCTAAAACGCAAGTGTAAAGAGCACGAGTGTATTTGAAACAAGCCTCGTGCACGATGGATGTCAAATGACCTCGTGCCGGAGAGCACGTTGGATGTCAAACGACCTCGTGCACGTTGGATGTCGAACAAGCCATGTGTGAAAAGCACGTGCACTAAAATGACCTCGTGCACGATGGATGTCAAAATGACCTCGTGTCGGAGAGCACGTTGGATGTCAAACGACCTCGTGTCGGAGAGCACGTTGGACATCACCACCACACGCCGTCGTCATCCGTCGTGGACGCTGCCGTGTCGCTTCTCTCCAGTCATCCTATGAAGTTCTGTTCAGAACAGTTGGTATAATATTTTTAATATAATTTTACATTATGCTTTATGTTACAGACCACATGATCAAAGAGATGAAGATCCTCCTCATAGGAGAAGTAAGCATGATGGCTTGATAGAGAGAGATTTCTCAAATGGAATCATGATTAATAAAGATATGAAAGATGTGTACATTGGTTTCCTGTTTATAGGACTAGCTAGATCCCTAACTAACTCCTAAGTGTGTAACTAACTCATTTTACACAATATGTAATTCTATATTAATAATTACTAATGATTCTTCAATCAAAAATTATGCAACGTTTCTCTTACGCAGGAACTAGACACCGATTAAATCAACAAAGTGAAAGCAAAGCAGCTTCACATGATTATCTCGGATCTCGGATATCGACCTCGGACGGATTCACCTCCAACCTCCAGCTTGGGAGTGAGTGAATCCTATCTTCCCGGACCTCGGATCTCGGATCTGGGACCTCGACAACACAGCAGGCTTCCCCCACCAAGCTCTTCAGCTTGGATGAGGAGGACAACCTCGGATCTCGACATCTCAGATCTGGTCAGCTTCGAGTGAGCGAATCATATCTTCTCGACATCAGCAAAGTCAGATTACCCTCTAAAACGCAAGTGTAAAGAGCACGAGTGTATTTGAAACAAGCCTCGTGCACGATGGATGTCAAATGACCTCGTGCCGGAGAGCACGTTGGATGTCAAACGACCTCGTGCACGTTGGATGTCGAACAAGCCATGTGTGAAAAGCACGTGCACTAAAATGACCTCGTGCACGATGGATGTCAAAATGACCTCGTGTCGGAGAGCGCGTTGGATGTCAAACGACCTCGTGTCGGAGAGCACGTTGGACATCACCACCACACGCCGTCGTCATCCGTCGTGGACGCTGCCGTGTCGCTTCTCTCCAGTCATCCTATGAAGTTCTGTTCAGAACAGTTGGTATAATATTTTTAATATAATTTTACATTATGCTTTATGTTACAGACCACATGATCAAAGAGATGAAGATCCTCCTCATAGGAGAAGTAAGCATGATGGCTTGATAGAGAGAGATTTCTCAAATGGAATCATGATTAATAAAGATATGAAAGATGTGTACATTGGTTTCCTGTTTATAGGACTAGCTAGATCCCTAACTAACTCCTAAGTGTGTAACTAACTCATTTTACACAATATGTAATTCTATATTAATAATTACTAATGATTCTTCAATCAAAAATTATGCAACGTTTCTCTTACGCAGGAACTAGACACCGATTAAATCAACAAAGTGAAAGCAAAGCAGCTTCACATGATTATCTCGGATCTCGGATATCGACCTCGGACGGATTCACCTCCAACCTCCAGCTTGGGAGTGAGTGAATCCTATCTTCTCGGACCTCGGATCTCGGATCTCGGATCTGGGACCTCGACAACACAGCAGGCTTCCCCCACCAAGCTCTTCAGCTTGGATGAGGAGGACAACCTCGGATCTCGACATCTCAGATCTGGTCAGCTTCGAGTGAGCGAATCATATCTTCTCGACATCAGCAAAGTCAGATTACCCTCTAAAACGCAAGTGTAAAGAGCACGAGTGTATTTGAAACAAGCCTCGTGCACGATGGATGTCAAATGACCTCGTGCCGGAGAGCACGTTGGATGTCAAACGACCTCGTGCACGTTGGATGTCGAACAAGCCATGTGTGAAAAGCACGTGCACTAAAATGACCTCGTGCACGATGGATGTCAAAATGACCTCGTGTCGGAGAGCACGTTGGATGTCAAACGACCTCGTGTCGGAGAGCACGTTGGACATCACCACCACACGCCGTCGTCATCCGTCGTGGACGCTGCCGTGTCGCTTCTCTCCAGTCATCCTATGAAGTTCTGTTCAGAACAGTTGGTATAATATTTTTAATATAATTTTACATTATGCTTTATGTTACAGACCACATGATCAAAGAGATGAAGATCCTCCTCATAGGAGAAGTAAGCATGATGGCTTGATAGAGAGAGAGATTTCTCAAATGGAATCATGATTAATAAAGATATGAAAGATGTGTACATTGGTTTCCTGTTTATAGGACTAGCTAGATCCCTAACTAACTCCTAAGTGTGTAACTAACTCATTTTACACAATATGTAATTCTATATTAATAATTACTAATGATTCTTCAATCAAAAATTATGCAACGTTTCTCTTACGCAGGAACTAGACACCGATTAAATCAACAAAGTGAAAGCAAAGCAGCTTCACATGATTATCTCGGATCTCGGATATCGACCTCGGACGGATTCACCTCCAACCTCCAGCTTGGGAGTGAGTGAATCCTATCTTCTCGGACCTCGGATCTCGGATCTCGGATCTGGGACCTCGACAACACAGCAGGCTTCCCCCACCAAGCTCTTCAGCTTGGATGAGGAGGACAACCTCGGATCTCGACATCTCAGATCTGGTCAGCTTCGAGTGAGCGAATCATATCTTCTCGACATCAGCAAAGTCAGATTACCCTCTAAAACGCAAGTGTAAAGAGCACGAGTGTATTTGAAACAAGCCTCGTGCACGATGGATGTCAAATGACCTCGTGCCGGAGAGCACGTTGGATGTCAAACGACCTCGTGCACGTTGGATGTCGAACAAGCCATGTGTGAAAAGCACGTGCACTAAAATGACCTCGTGCACGATGGATGTCAAAATGACCTCGTGTCGGAGAGCGCGTTGGATGTCAAACGACCTCGTGTCGGAGAGCACGTTGGACATCACCACCACACGCCGTCGTCATCCGTCGTGGACGCTGCCGTGTCGCTTCTCTCCAGTCATCCTATGAAGTTCTGTTCAGAACAGTTGGTATAATATTTTTAATATAATTTTACATTATGCTTTATGTTACAGACCACATGATCAAAGAGATGAAGATCCTCCTCATAGGAGAAGTAAGCATGATGGCTTGATAGAGAGAGATTTCTCAAATGGAATCATGATTAATAAAGATATGAAAGATGTGTACATTGGTTTCCTGTTTATAGGACTAGCTAGATCCCTAACTAACTCCTAAGTGTGTAACTAACTCATTTTACACAATATGTAATTCTATATTAATAATTACTAATGATTCTTCAATCAAAAATTATGCAACGTTTCTCTTACGCAGGAACTAGACACCGATTAAATCAACAAAGTGAAAGCAAAGCAGCTTCACATGATTATCTCGGATCTCGGATATCGACCTCGGACGGATTCACCTCCAACCTCCAGCTTGGGAGTGAGTGAATCCTATCTTCTCGGACCTCGGATCTCGGATCTCGGATCTGGGACCTCGACAACACAGCAGGCTTCCCCCACCAAGCTCTTCAGCTTGGATGAGGAGGACAACCTCGGATCTCGACATCTCAGATCTGGTCAGCTTCGAGTGAGCGAATCATATCTTCTCGACATCAGCAAAGTCAGATTACCCTCTAAAACGCAAGTGTAAAGAGCACGAGTGTATTTGAAACAAGCCTCGTGCACGATGGATGTCAAATGACCTCGTGCCGGAGAGCACGTTGGATGTCAAACGACCTCGTGCACGTTGGATGTCGAACAAGCCATGTGAAAAGCACGTGCACTAAAATGACCTCGTGCACGATGGATGTCAAAATGACCTCGTGTCGGAGAGCACGTTGGATGTCAAACGACCTCGTGTCGGAGAGCACGTTGGACATCACCACCACACGCCGTCGTCATCCGTCGTGGACGCTGCCGTGTCGCTTCTCTCCAGTCATCCTATGAAGTTCTGTTCAGAACAGTTGGTATAATATTTTTAATATAATTTTACATTATGCTTTATGTTACAGACCACATGATCAAAGAGATGAAGATCCTCCTCATAGGAGAAGTAAGCATGATGGCTTGATAGAGAGAGATTTCTCAAATGGAATCATGATTAATAAAGATATGAAAGATGTGTACATTGGTTTCCTGTTTATAGGACTAGCTAGATCCCTAACTAACTCCTAAGTGTGTAACTAACTCATTTTACACAATATGTAATTCTATATTAATAATTACTAATGATTCTTCAATCAAAAATTATGCAACGTTTCTCTTACGCAGGAACTAGACACCGATTAAATCAACAAAGTGAAAGCAAAGCAGCTTCACATGATTATCTCGGATCTCGGATATCGACCTCGGACGGATTCACCTCCAACCTCCAGCTTGGGAGTGAGTGAATCCTATCTTCTCGGACCTCGGATCTCGGATCTCGGATCTGGGACCTCGACAACACAGCAGGCTTCCCCCACCAAGCTCTTCAGCTTGGATGAGGAGGACAACCTCGGATCTCGACATCTCAGATCTGGTCAGCTTCGAGTGAGCGAATCATATCTTCTCGACATCAGCAAAGTCAGATTACCCTCTAAAACGCAAGTGTAAAGAGCACGAGTGTATTTGAAACAAGCCTCGTGCACGATGGATGTCAAATGACCTCGTGCCGGAGAGCACGTTGGATGTCAAACGACCTCGTGCACGTTGGATGTCGAACAAGCCATGTGTGAAAAGCACGTGCACTAAAATGACCTCGTGCACGATGGATGTCAAAATGACCTCGTGTCGGAGAGCACGTTGGATGTCAAACGACCTCGTGTCGGAGAGCACGTTGGACATCACCACCACACGCCGTCGTCATCCGTCGTGGACGCTGCCGTGTCGCTTCTCTCCAGTCATCCTATGAAGTTCTGTTCAGAACAGTTGGTATAATATTTTTAATATAATTTTACATTATGCTTTATGTTACAGACCACATGATCAAAGAGATGAAGATCCTCCTCATAGGAGAAGTAAGCATGATGGCTTGATAGAGAGAGATTTCTCAAATGGAATCATGATTAATAAAGATATGAAAGATGTGTACATTGGTTTCCTGTTTATAGGACTAGCTAGATCCCTAACTAACTCCTAAGTGTGTAACTAACTCATTTTACACAATATGTAATTCTATATTAATAATTACTAATGATTCTTCAATCAAAAATTATGCAACGTTTCTCTTACGCAGGAACTAGACACCGATTAAATCAACAAAGTGAAAGCAAAGCAGCTTCACATGATTATCTCGGATCTCGGATATCGACCTCGGACGGATTCACCTCCAACCTCCAGCTTGGGAGTGAGTGAATCCTATCTTCTCGGACCTCGGATCTCGGATCTCGGATCTGGGACCTCGACAACACAGCAGGCTTCCCCCACCAAGCTCTTCAGCTTGGATGAGGAGGACAACCTCGGATCTCGACATCTCAGATCTGGTCAGCTTCGAGTGAGCGAATCATATCTTCTCGACATCAGCAAAGTCAGATTACCCTCTAAAACGCAAGTGTAAAGAGCACGAGTGTATTTGAAACAAGCCTCGTGCACGATGGATGTCAAATGACCTCGTGCCGGAGAGCACGTTGGATGTCAAACGACCTCGTGCACGTTGGATGTCGAACAAGCCATGTGTGAAAAGCACGTGCACTAAAATGACCTCGTGCACGATGGATGTCAAAATGACCTCGTGTCGGAGAGCACGTTGGATGTCAAACGACCTCGTGTCGGAGAGCACGTTGGACATCACCACCACACGCCGTCGTCATCCGTCGTGGACGCTGCCGTGTCGCTTCTCTCCAGTCATCCTATGAAGTTCTGTTCAGAACAGTTGGTATAATATTTTTAATATAATTTTACATTATGCTTTATGTTACAGACCACATGATCAAAGAGATGAAGATCCTCCTCATAGGAGAAGTAAGCATGATGGCTTGATAGAGAGAGATTTCTCAAATGGAATCATGATTAATAAAGATATGAAAGATGTGTACATTGGTTTCCTGTTTATAGGACTAGCTAGATCCCTAACTAACTCCTAAGTGTGTAACTAACTCATTTTACACAATATGTAATTCTATATTAATAATTACTAATGATTCTTCAATCAAAAATTATGCAACGTTTCTCTTACGCAGGAACTAGACACCGATTAAATCAACAAAGTGAAAGCAAAGCAGCTTCACATGATTATCTCGGATCTCGGATATCGACCTCGGACGGATTCACCTCCAACCTCCAGCTTGGGAGTGAGTGAATCCTATCTTCTCGGACCTCGGATCTCGGATCTCGGATCTGGGACCTCGACAACACAGCAGGCTTCCCCCACCAAGCTCTTCAGCTTGGATGAGGAGGACAACCTCGGATCTCGACATCTCAGATCTGGTCAGCTTCGAGTGAGCGAATCATATCTTCTCGACATCAGCAAAGTCAGATTACCCTCTAAAACGCAAGTGTAAAGAGCACGAGTGTATTTGAAACAAGCCTCGTGCACGATGGATGTCAAATGACCTCGTGCCGGAGAGCACGTTGGATGTCAAACGACCTCGTGCACGTTGGATGTCGAACAAGCCATGTGTGAAAAGCACGTGCACTAAAATGACCTCGTGCACGATGGATGTCAAAATGACCTCGTGTCGGAGAGCACGTTGGATGTCAAACGACCTCGTGTCGGAGAGCACGTTGGACATCACCACCACACGCCGTCGTCATCCGTCGTGGACGCTGCCGTGTCGCTTCTCTCCAGTCATCCTATGAAGTTCTGTTCAGAACAGTTGGTATAATATTTTTAATATAATTTTACATTATGCTTTATGTTACAGACCACATGATCAAAGAGATGAAGATCCTCCTCATAGGAGAAGTAAGCATGATGGCTTGATAGAGAGAGATTTCTCAAATGGAATCATGATTAATAAAGATATGAAAGATGTGTACATTGGTTTCCTGTTTATAGGACTAGCTAGATCCCTAACTAACTCCTAAGTGTGTAACTAACTCATTTTACACAATATGTAATTCTATATTAATAATTACTAATGATTCTTCAATCAAAAATTATGCAACGTTTCTCTTACGCAGGAACTAGACACCGATTAAATCAACAAAGTGAAAGCAAAGCAGCTTCACATGATTATCTCGGATCTCGGATATCGACCTCGGACGGATTCACCTCCAACCTCCAGCTTGGGAGTGAGTGAATCCTATCTTCTCGGACCTCGGATCTCGGATCTCGGATCTGGGACCTCGACAACACAGCAGGCTTCCCCCACCAAGCTCTTCAGCTTGGATGAGGAGGACAACCTCGGATCTCGACATCTCAGATCTGGTCAGCTTCGAGTGAGCGAATCATATCTTCTCGACATCAGCAAAGTCAGATTACCCTCTAAAACGCAAGTGTAAAGAGCACGAGTGTATTTGAAACAAGCCTCGTGCACGATGGATGTCAAATGACCTCGTGCCGGAGAGCACGTTGGATGTCAAACGACCTCGTGCACGTTGGATGTCGAACAAGCCATGTGTGAAAAGCACGTGCACTAAAATGACCTCGTGCACGATGGATGTCAAAATGACCTCGTGTCGGAGAGCACGTTGGATGTCAAACGACCTCGTGTCGGAGAGCACGTTGGACATCACCACCACACGCCGTCGTCATCCGTCGTGGACGCTGCCGTGTCGCTTCTCTCCAGTCATCCTATGAAGTTCTGTTCAGAACAGTTGGTATAATATTTTTAATATAATTTTACATTATGCTTTATGTTACAGACCACATGATCAAAGAGATGAAGATCCTCCTCATAGGAGAAGTAAGCATGATGGCTTGATAGAGAGAGATTTCTCAAATGGAATCATGATTAATAAAGATATGAAAGATGTGTACATTGGTTTCCTGTTTATAGGACTAGCTAGATCCCTAACTAACTCCTAAGTGTGTAACTAACTCATTTTACACAATATGTAATTCTATATTAATAATTACTAATGATTCTTCAATCAAAAATTATGCAACGTTTCTCTTACGCAGGAACTAGACACCGATTAAATCAACAAAGTGAAAGCAAAGCAGCTTCACATGATTATCTCGGATCTCGGATATCGACCTCGGACGGATTCACCTCCAACCTCCAGCTTGGGAGTGAGTGAATCCTATCTTCTCGGACCTCGGATCTCGGATCTCGGATCTGGGACCTCGACAACACAGCAGGCTTCCCCCACCAAGCTCTTCAGCTTGGATGAGGAGGACAACCTCGGATCTCGACATCTCAGATCTGGTCAGCTTCGAGTGAGCGAATCATATCTTCTCGACATCAGCAAAGTCAGATTACCCTCTAAAACGCAAGTGTAAAGAGCACGAGTGTATTTGAAACAAGCCTCGTGCACGATGGATGTCAAATGACCTCGTGCCGGAGAGCACGTTGGATGTCAAACGACCTCGTGCACGTTGGATGTCGAACAAGCCATGTGTGAAAAGCACGTGCACTAAAATGACCTCGTGCACGATGGATGTCAAAATGACCTCGTGTCGGAGAGCACGTTGGATGTCAAACGACCTCGTGTCGGAGAGCACGTTGGACATCACCACCACACGCCGTCGTCATCCGTCGTGGACGCTGCCGTGTCGCTTCTCTCCAGTCATCCTATGAAGTTCTGTTCAGAACAGTTGGTATAATAT
Source organism: Calophaca sinica (assembly GCA_037113605.1). NCBI lineage: Eukaryota > Viridiplantae > Streptophyta > Magnoliopsida > Fabales > Fabaceae > Calophaca > Calophaca sinica. The sequence goes on from CM073734.1 coordinate 74,173,415, forward strand.
TTTTAATATAATTTTACATTATGCTTTATGTTACAGACCACATGATCAAAGAGATGAAGATCCTCCTCATAGGAGAAGTAAGCATGATGGCTTGATAGAGAGAGAGATTTCTCAAATGGAATCATGATTAATAAAGATATGAAAGATGTGTACATTGGTTTCCTGTTTATAGGACTAGCTAGATCCCTAACTAACTCCTAAGTGTGTAACTAACTCATTTTACACAATATGTAATTCTATATTAATAATTACTAATGATTCTTCAATCAAAAATTATGCAACGTTTCTCTTACGCAGGAACTAGACACCGATTAAATCAACAAAGTGAAAGCAAAGCAGCTTCACATGATTATCTCGGATCTCGGATATCGACCTCGGACGGATTCACCTCCAACCTCCAGCTTGGGAGTGAGTGAATCCTATCTTCCCGGACCTCGGATCTCGGATCTGGGACCTCGACAACACAGCAGGCTTCCCCCACCAAGCTCTTCAGCTTGGATGAGGAGGACAACCTCGGATCTCGACATCTCAGATCTGGTCAGCTTCGAGTGAGCGAATCATATCTTCTCGACATCAGCAAAGTCAGATTACCCTCTAAAACGCAAGTGTAAAGAGCACGAGTGTATTTGAAACAAGCCTCGTGCACGATGGATGTCAAATGACCTCGTGCCGGAGAGCACGTTGGATGTCAAACGACCTCGTGCACGTTGGATGTCGAACAAGCCATGTGTGAAAAGCACGTGCACTAAAATGACCTCGTGCACGATGGATGTCAAAATGACCTCGTGTCGGAGAGCACGTTGGATGTCAAACGACCTCGTGTCGGAGAGCACGTTGGACATCACCACCACACGCCGTCGTCATCCGTCGTGGACGCTGCCGTGTCGCTTCTCTCCAGTCATCCTATGAAGTTCTGTTCAGAACAGTTGGTATAATATTTTTAATATAATTTTACATTATGCTTTATGTTACAGACCACATGATCAAAGAGATGAAGATCCTCCTCATAGGAGAAGTAAGCATGATGGCTTGATAGAGAGAGATTTCTCAAATGGAATCATGATTAATAAAGATATGAAAGATGTGTACATTGGTTTCCTGTTTATAGGACTAGCTAGATCCCTAACTAACTCCTAAGTGTGTAACTAACTCATTTTACACAATATGTAATTCTATATTAATAATTACTAATGATTCTTCAATCAAAAATTATGCAACGTTTCTCTTACGCAGGAACTAGACACCGATTAAATCAACAAAGTGAAAGCAAAGCAGCTTCACATGATTATCTCGGATCTCGGATATCGACCTCGGACGGATTCACCTCCAACCTCCAGCTTGGGAGTGAGTGAATCCTATCTTCCCGGACCTCGGATCTCGGATCTGGGACCTCGACAACACAGCAGGCTTCCCCCACCAAGCTCTTCAGCTTGGATGAGGAGGACAACCTCGGATCTCGACATCTCAGATCTGGTCAGCTTCGAGTGAGCGAATCATATCTTCTCGACATCAGCAAAGTCAGATTACCCTCTAAAACGCAAGTGTAAAGAGCACGAGTGTATTTGAAACAAGCCTCGTGCACGATGGATGTCAAATGACCTCGTGCCGGAGAGCACGTTGGATGTCAAACGACCTCGTGCACGTTGGATGTCGAACAAGCCATGTGTGAAAAGCACGTGCACTAAAATGACCTCGTGCACGATGGATGTCAAAATGACCTCGTGTCGGAGAGCACGTTGGATGTCAAACGACCTCGTGTCGGAGAGCACGTTGGACATCACCACCACACGCCGTCGTCATCCGTCGTGGACGCTGCCGTGTCGCTTCTCTCCAGTCATCCTATGAAGTTCTGTTCAGAACAGTTGGTATAATATTTTTAATATAATTTTACATTATGCTTTATGTTACAGACCACATGATCAAAGAGATGAAGATCCTCCTCATAGGAGAAGTAAGCATGATGGCTTGATAGAGAGAGATTTCTCAAATGGAATCATGATTAATAAAGATATGAAAGATGTGTACATTGGTTTCCTGTTTATAGGACTAGCTAGATCCCTAACTAACTCCTAAGTGTGTAACTAACTCATTTTACACAATATGTAATTCTATATTAATAATTACTAATGATTCTTCAATCAAAAATTATGCAACGTTTCTCTTACGCAGGAACTAGACACCGATTAAATCAACAAAGTGAAAGCAAAGCAGCTTCACATGATTATCTCGGATCTCGGATATCGACCTCGGACGGATTCACCTCCAACCTCCAGCTTGGGAGTGAGTGAATCCTATCTTCCCGGACCTCGGATCTCGGATCTGGGACCTCGACAACACAGCAGGCTTCCCCCACCAAGCTCTTCAGCTTGGATGAGGAGGACAACCTCGGATCTCGACATCTCAGATCTGGTCAGCTTCGAGTGAGCGAATCATATCTTCTCGACATCAGCAAAGTCAGATTACCCTCTAAAACGCAAGTGTAAAGAGCACGAGTGTATTTGAAACAAGCCTCGTGCACGATGGATGTCAAATGACCTCGTGCCGGAGAGCACGTTGGATGTCAAACGACCTCGTGCACGTTGGATGTCGAACAAGCCATGTGTGAAAAGCACGTGCACTAAAATGACCTCGTGCACGATGGATGTCAAAATGACCTCGTGTCGGAGAGCACGTTGGATGTCAAACGACCTCGTGTCGGAGAGCACGTTGGACATCACCACCACACGCCGTCGTCATCCGTCGTGGACGCTGCCGTGTCGCTTCTCTCCAGTCATCCTATGAAGTTCTGTTCAGAACAGTTGGTATAATATTTTTAATATAATTTTACATTATGCTTTATGTTACAGACCACATGATCAAAGAGATGAAGATCCTCCTCATAGGAGAAGTAAGCATGATGGCTTGATAGAGAGAGATTTCTCAAATGGAATCATGATTAATAAAGATATGAAAGATGTGTACATTGGTTTCCTGTTTATAGGACTAGCTAGATCCCTAACTAACTCCTAAGTGTGTAACTAACTCATTTTACACAATATGTAATTCTATATTAATAATTACTAATGATTCTTCAATCAAAAATTATGCAACGTTTCTCTTACGCAGGAACTAGACACCGATTAAATCAACAAAGTGAAAGCAAAGCAGCTTCACATGATTATCTCGGATCTCGGATATCGACCTCGGACGGATTCACCTCCAACCTCCAGCTTGGGAGTGAGTGAATCCTATCTTCCCGGACCTCGGATCTCGGATCTGGGACCTCGACAACACAGCAGGCTTCCCCCACCAAGCTCTTCAGCTTGGATGAGGAGGACAACCTCGGATCTCGACATCTCAGATCTGGTCAGCTTCGAGTGAGCGAATCATATCTTCTCGACATCAGCAAAGTCAGATTACCCTCTAAAACGCAAGTGTAAAGAGCACGAGTGTATTTGAAACAAGCCTCGTGCACGATGGATGTCAAATGACCTCGTGCCGGAGAGCACGTTGGATGTCAAACGACCTCGTGCACGTTGGATGTCGAACAAGCCATGTGTGAAAAGCACGTGCACTAAAATGACCTCGTGCACGATGGATGTCAAAATGACCTCGTGTCGGAGAGCACGTTGGATGTCAAACGACCTCGTGTCGGAGAGCACGTTGGACATCACCACCACACGCCGTCGTCATCCGTCGTGGACGCTGCCGTGTCGCTTCTCTCCAGTCATCCTATGAAGTTCTGTTCAGAACAGTTGGTATAATATTTTTAATATAATTTTACATTATGCTTTATGTTACAGACCACATGATCAAAGAGATGAAGATCCTCCTCATAGGAGAAGTAAGCATGATGGCTTGATAGAGAGAGATTTCTCAAATGGAATCATGATTAATAAAGATATGAAAGATGTGTACATTGGTTTCCTGTTTATAGGACTAGCTAGATCCCTAACTAACTCCTAAGTGTGTAACTAACTCATTTTACACAATATGTAATTCTATATTAATAATTACTAATGATTCTTCAATCAAAAATTATGCAACGTTTCTCTTACGCAGGAACTAGACACCGATTAAATCAACAAAGTGAAAGCAAAGCAGCTTCACATGATTATCTCGGATCTCGGATATCGACCTCGGACGGATTCACCTCCAACCTCCAGCTTGGGAGTGAGTGAATCCTATCTTCCCGGACCTCGGATCTCGGATCTGGGACCTCGACAACACAGCAGGCTTCCCCCACCAAGCTCTTCAGCTTGGATGAGGAGGACAACCTCGGATCTCGACATCTCAGATCTGGTCAGCTTCGAGTGAGCGAATCATATCTTCTCGACATCAGCAAAGTCAGATTACCCTCTAAAACGCAAGTGTAAAGAGCACGAGTGTATTTGAAACAAGCCTCGTGCACGATGGATGTCAAATGACCTCGTGCCGGAGAGCACGTTGGATGTCAAACGACCTCGTGCACGTTGGATGTCGAACAAGCCATGTGTGAAAAGCACGTGCACTAAAATGACCTCGTGCACGATGGATGTCAAAATGACCTCGTGTCGGAGAGGATGTCAAACGACCTCGTGTCGGAGAGCACGTTGGACATCACCACCACACGCCGTCGTCATCCGTCGTGGACGCTGCCGTGTCGCTTCTCTCCAGTCATCCTATGAAGTTCTGTTCAGAACAGTTGGTATAATATTTTTAATATAATTTTACATTATGCTTTATGTTACAGACCACATGATCAAAGAGATGAAGATCCTCCTCATAGGAGAAGTAAGCATGATGGCTTGATAGAGAGAGAGATTTCTCAAATGGAATCATGATTAATAAAGATATGAAAGATGTGTACATTGGTTTCCTGTTTATAGGACTAGCTAGATCCCTAACTAACTCCTAAGTGTGTAACTAACTCATTTTACACAATATGTAATTCTATATTAATAATTACTAATGATTCTTCAATCAAAAATTATGCAACGTTTCTCTTACGCAGGAACTAGACACCGATTAAATCAACAAAGTGAAAGCAAAGCAGCTTCACATGATTATCTCGGATCTCGGATATCGACCTCGGACGGATTCACCTCCAACCTCCAGCTTGGGAGTGAGTGAATCCTATCTTCTCGGACCTCGGATCTCGGATCTCGGATCTGGGACCTCGACAACACAGCAGGCTTCCCCCACCAAGCTCTTCAGCTTGGATGAGGAGGACAACCTCGGATCTCGACATCTCAGATCTGGTCAGCTTCGAGTGAGCGAATCATATCTTCTCGACATCAGCAAAGTCAGATTACCCTCTAAAACGCAAGTGTAAAGAGCACGAGTGTATTTGAAACAAGCCTCGTGCACGATGGATGTCAAATGACCTCGTGCCGGAGAGCACGTTGGATGTCAAACGACCTCGTGCACGTTGGATGTCGAACAAGCCATGTGTGAAAAGCACGTGCACTAAAATGACCTCGTGCACGATGGATGTCAAAATGACCTCGTGTCGGAGAGCGCGTTGGATGTCAAACGACCTCGTGTCGGAGAGCACGTTGGACATCACCACCACACGCCGTCGTCATCCGTCGTGGACGCTGCCGTGTCGCTTCTCTCCAGTCATCCTATGAAGTTCTGTTCAGAACAGTTGGTATAATATTTTTAATATAATTTTACATTATGCTTTATGTTACAGACCACATGATCAAAGAGATGAAGATCCTCCTCATAGGAGAAGTAAGCATGATGGCTTGATAGAGAGAGATTTCTCAAATGGAATCATGATTAATAAAGATATGAAAGATGTGTACATTGGTTTCCTGTTTATAGGACTAGCTAGATCCCTAACTAACTCCTAAGTGTGTAACTAACTCATTTTACACAATATGTAATTCTATATTAATAATTACTAATGATTCTTCAATCAAAAATTATGCAACGTTTCTCTTACGCAGGAACTAGACACCGATTAAATCAACAAAGTGAAAGCAAAGCAGCTTCACATGATTATCTCGGATCTCGGATATCGACCTCGGACGGATTCACCTCCAACCTCCAGCTTGGGAGTGAGTGAATCCTATCTTCCCGGACCTCGGATCTCGGATCTGGGACCTCGACAACACAGCAGGCTTCCCCCACCAAGCTCTTCAGCTTGGATGAGGAGGACAACCTCGGATCTCGACATCTCAGATCTGGTCAGCTTCGAGTGAGCGAATCATATCTTCTCGACATCAGCAAAGTCAGATTACCCTCTAAAACGCAAGTGTAAAGAGCACGAGTGTATTTGAAACAAGCCTCGTGCACGATGGATGTCAAATGACCTCGTGCCGGAGAGCACGTTGGATGTCAAACGACCTCGTGCACGTTGGATGTCGAACAAGCCATGTGTGAAAAGCACGTGCACTAAAATGACCTCGTGCACGATGGATGTCAAAATGACCTCGTGTCGGAGAGCGCGTTGGATGTCAAACGACCTCGTGTCGGAGAGCACGTTGGACATCACCACCACACGCCGTCGTCATCCGTCGTGGACGCTGCCGTGTCGCTTCTCTCCAGTCATCCTATGAAGTTCTGTTCAGAACAGTTGGTATAATATTTTTAATATAATTTTACATTATGCTTTATGTTACAGACCACATGATCAAAGAGATGAAGATCCTCCTCATAGGAGAAGTAAGCATGATGGCTTGATAGAGAGAGATTTCTCAAATGGAATCATGATTAATAAAGATATGAAAGATGTGTACATTGGTTTCCTGTTTATAGGACTAGCTAGATCCCTAACTAACTCCTAAGTGTGTAACTAACTCATTTTACACAATATGTAATTCTATATTAATAATTACTAATGATTCTTCAATCAAAAATTATGCAACGTTTCTCTTACGCAGGAACTAGACACCGATTAAATCAACAAAGTGAAAGCAAAGCAGCTTCACATGATTATCTCGGATCTCGGATATCGACCTCGGACGGATTCACCTCCAACCTCCAGCTTGGGAGTGAGTGAATCCTATCTTCTCGGACCTCGGATCTCGGATCTCGGATCTGGGACCTCGACAACACAGCAGGCTTCCCCCACCAAGCTCTTCAGCTTGGATGAGGAGGACAACCTCGGATCTCGACATCTCAGATCTGGTCAGCTTCGAGTGAGCGAATCATATCTTCTCGACATCAGCAAAGTCAGATTACCCTCTAAAACGCAAGTGTAAAGAGCACGAGTGTATTTGAAACAAGCCTCGTGCACGATGGATGTCAAATGACCTCGTGCCGGAGAGCACGTTGGATGTCAAACGACCTCGTGCACGTTGGATGTCGAACAAGCCATGTGTGAAAAGCACGTGCACTAAAATGACCTCGTGCACGATGGATGTCAAAATGACCTCGTGTCGGAGAGCGCGTTGGATGTCAAACGACCTCGTGTCGGAGAGCACGTTGGACATCACCACCACACGCCGTCGTCATCCGTCGTGGACGCTGCCGTGTCGCTTCTCTCCAGTCATCCTATGAAGTTCTGTTCAGAACAGTTGGTATAATATTTTTAATATAATTTTACATTATGCTTTATGTTACAGACCACATGATCAAAGAGATGAAGATCCTCCTCATAGGAGAAGTAAGCATGATGGCTTGATAGAGAGAGATTTCTCAAATGGAATCATGATTAATAAAGATATGAAAGATGTGTACATTGGTTTCCTGTTTATAGGACTAGCTAGATCCCTAACTAACTCCTAAGTGTGTAACTAACTCATTTTACACAATATGTAATTCTATATTAATAATTACTAATGATTCTTCAATCAAAAATTATGCAACGTTTCTCTTACGCAGGAACTAGACACCGATTAAATCAACAAAGTGAAAGCAAAGCAGCTTCACATGATTATCTCGGATCTCGGATATCGACCTCGGACGGATTCACCTCCAACCTCCAGCTTGGGAGTGAGTGAATCCTATCTTCTCGGACCTCGGATCTCGGATCTCGGATCTGGGACCTCGACAACACAGCAGGCTTCCCCCACCAAGCTCTTCAGCTTGGATGAGGAGGACAACCTCGGATCTCGACATCTCAGATCTGGTCAGCTTCGAGTGAGCGAATCATATCTTCTCGACATCAGCAAAGTCAGATTACCCTCTAAAACGCAAGTGTAAAGAGCACGAGTGTATTTGAAACAAGCCTCGTGCACGATGGATGTCAAATGACCTCGTGCCGGAGAGCACGTTGGATGTCAAACGACCTCGTGCACGTTGGATGTCGAACAAGCCATGTGTGAAAAGCACGTGCACTAAAATGACCTCGTGCACGATGGATGTCAAAATGACCTCGTGTCGGAGAGCACGTTGGATGTCAAACGACCTCGTGTCGGAGAGCACGTTGGACATCACCACCACACGCCGTCGTCATCCGTCGTGGACGCTGCCGTGTCGCTTCTCTCCAGTCATCCTATGAAGTTCTGTTCAGAACAGTTGGTATAATATTTTTAATATAATTTTACATTATGCTTTATGTTACAGACCACATGATCAAAGAGATGAAGATCCTCCTCATAGGAGAAGTAAGCATGATGGCTTGATAGAGAGAGATTTCTCAAATGGAATCAAGATTAATAAAGATATGAAAGATGTGTACATTGGTTTCTGTTTATAGGACTAGCTAGATCCCTAACTAACTCCTAAGTGTGTAACTAACTCATTTTACACAATATGTAATTCTATATTAATAATTACTAATGATTCTTCAATCAAAAATTATGCAACGTTTCTCTTACGCAGGAACTAGACACCGATTAAATCAACAAAGTGAAAGCAAAGCAGCTTCACATGATTATCTCGGATCTCGGATATCGACCTCGGACGGATTCACCTCCAACCTCCAGCTTGGGAGTGAGTGAATCCTATCTTCCCGGACCTCGGATCTCGGATCTGGGACCTCGACAACACAGCAGGCTTCCCCCACCAAGCTCTTCAGCTTGGATGAGGAGGACAACCTCGGATCTCGACATCTCAGATCTGGTCAGCTTCGAGTGAGCGAATCATATCTTCTCGACATCAGCAAAGTCAGATTACCCTCTAAAACGCAAGTGTAAAGAGCACGAGTGTATTTGAAACAAGCCTCGTGCACGATGGATGTCAAATGACCTCGTGCCGGAGAGCACGTTGGATGTCAAACGACCTCGTGCACGTTGGATGTCGAACAAGCCATGTGTGAAAAGCACGTGCACTAAAATGACCTCGTGCACGATGGATGTCAAAATGACCTCGTGTCGGAGAGCACGTTGGATGTCAAACGACCTCGTGTCGGAGAGCACGTTGGACATCACCACCACACGCCGTCGTCATCCGTCGTGGACGCTGCCGTGTCGCTTCTCTCCAGTCATCCTATGAAGTTCTGTTCAGAACAGTTGGTATAATATTTTTAATATAATTTTACATTATGCTTTATGTTACAGACCACATGATCAAAGAGATGAAGATCCTCCTCATAGGAGAAGTAAGCATGATGGCTTGATAGAGAGAGAGATTTCTCAAATGGAATCATGATTAATAAAGATATGAAAGATGTGTACATTGGTTTCCTGTTTATAGGACTAGCTAGATCCCTAACTAACTCCTAAGTGTGTAACTAACTCATTTTACACAATATGTAATTCTATATTAATAATTACTAATGATTCTTCAATCAAAAATTATGCAACGTTTCTCTTACGCAGGAACTAGACACCGATTAAATCAACAAAGTGAAAGCAAAGCAACTTCACATGATTATCTCGGATCTCGGATATCGACCTCGGACGGATTCACCTCCAACCTCCAGCTTGGGAGTGAGTGAATCCTATCTTCCCGGACCTCGGATCTCGGATCTGGACCTCGGATCTGGGACCTCGACAACACAGCAGGCTTCCCCCACCAAGCTCTTCAGCTTGGATGAGGAGGACAACCTCGGATCTCGACATCTCAGATCTGGTCAGCTTCGAGTGAGCGAATCATATCTTCTCGACATCAGCAAAGTCAGATTACCCTCTAAAACGCAAGTGTAAAGAGCACGAGTGTATTTGAAACAAGCCTCGTGCACGATGGATGTCAAATGACCTCGTGCCGGAGAGCACGTTGGATGTCAAACGACCTCGTGCACGTTGGATGTCGAACAAGCCATGTGTGAAAAGCACGTGCACTAAAATGACCTCGTGCACGATGGATGTCAAAATGACCTCGTGTCGGAGAGCGCGTTGGATGTCAAACGACCTCGTGTCGGAGAGCACGTTGGACATCACCACCACACGCCGTCGTCATCCGTCGTGGACGCTGCCGTGTCGCTTCTCTCCAGTCATCCTATGAAGTTCTGTTCAGAACAGTTGGTATAATATTTTTAATATAATTTTACATTATGCTTTATGTTACAGACCACATGATCAAAGAGATGAAGATCCTCCTCATAGGAGAAGTAAGCATGATGGCTTGATAGAGAGAGATTTCTCAAATGGAATCATGATTAATAAAGATATGAAAGATGTGTACATTGGTTTCCTGTTTATAGGACTAGCTAGATCCCTAACTAACTCCTAAGTGTGTAACTAACTCATTTTACACAATATGTAATTCTATATTAATAATTACTAATGATTCTTCAATCAAAAATTATGCAACGTTTCTCTTACGCAGGAACTAGACACCGATTAAATCAACAAAGTGAAAGCAAAGCAGCTTCACATGATTATCTCGGATCTCGGATATCGACCTCGGACGGATTCACCTCCAACCTCCAGCTTGGGAGTGAGTGAATCCTATCTTCCCGGACCTCGGATCTCGGATCTGGGACCTCGACAACACAGCAGGCTTCCCCCACCAAGCTCTTCAGCTTGGATGAGGAGGACAACCTCGGATCTCGACATCTCAGATCTGGTCAGCTTCGAGTGAGCGAATCATATCTTCTCGACATCAGCAAAGTCAGATTACCCTCTAAAACGCAAGTGTAAAGAGCACGAGTGTATTTGAAACAAGCCTCGTGCACGATGGATGTCAAATGACCTCGTGCCGGAGAGCACGTTGGATGTCAAACGACCTCGTGCACGTTGGATGTCGAACAAGCCATGTGTGAAAAGCACGTGCACTAAAATGACCTCGTGCACGATGGATGTCAAAATGACCTCGTGTCGGAGAGCACGTTGGATGTCAAACGACCTCGTGTCGGAGAGCACGTTGGACATCACCACCACACGCCGTCGTCATCCGTCGTGGACGCTGCCGTGTCGCTTCTCTCCAGTCATCCTATGAAGTTCTGTTGAGAACAGTTGGTATAATATTTTTAATATAATTTTACATTATGCTTTATGTTACAGACCACATGATCAAAGAGATGAAGATCCTCCTCATAGGAGAAGTAAGCATGATGGCTTGATAGAGAGAGAGATTTCTCAAATGGAATCATGATTAATAAAGATATGAAAGATGTGTACATTGGTTTCCTGTTTATAGGACTAGCTAGATCCCTAACTAACTCCTAAGTGTGTAACTAACTCATTTTACACAATATGTAATTCTATATTAATAATTACTAATGATTCTTCAATCAAAAATTATGCAACGTTTCTCTTACGCAGGAACTAGACACCGATTAAATCAACAAAGTGAAAGCAAAGCAGCTTCACATGATTATCTCGGATCTCGGATATCGACCTCGGACGGATTCACCTCCAACCTCCAGCTTGGGAGTGAGTGAATCCTATCTTCCCGGACCTCGGATCTCGGATCTGGGACCTCGACAACACAGCAGGCTTCCCCCACCAAGCTCTTCAGCTTGGATGAGGAGGACAACCTCGGATCTCGACATCTCAGATCTGGTCAGCTTCGAGTGAGCGAATCATATCTTCTCGACATCAGCAAAGTCAGATTACCCTCTAAAACGCAAGTGTAAAGAGCACGAGTGTATTTGAAACAAGCCTCGTGCACGATGGATGTCAAATGACCTCGTGCCGGAGAGCACGTTGGATGTCAAACGACCTCGTGCACGTTGGATGTCGAACAAGCCATGTGTGAAAAGCACGTGCACTAAAATGACCTCGTGCACGATGGATGTCAAAATGCCCTGGTGTCGGAGAGCACGTTGGATGTCAAACGACCTCGTGTCGGAGAGCACGTTGGACATCACCACCACACGCCGTCGTCATCCGTCGTGGACGCTGCCGTGTCGCTTCTCTCCAGTCATCCTATGAAGTTCTGTTGAGAACAGTTGGTATAATATTTTTAATATAATTTTACATTATGCTTTATGTTACAGACCACATGATCAAAGAGATGAAGATCCTCCTCATAGGAGAAGTAAGCATGATGGCTTGATAGAGAGAGAGATTTCTCAAATGGAATCATGATTAATAAAGATATGAAAGATGTGTACATTGGTTTCTGTTTATAGGACTAGCTAGATCCCTAACTAACTCCTAAGTGTGTAACTAACTCATTTTACACAATATGTAATTCTATATTAATAATTACTAATGATTCTTCAATCAAAAATTATGCAACGTTTCTCTTACGCAGGAACTAGACACCGATTAAATCAACAAAGTGAAAGCAAAGCAGCTTCACATGATTATCTCGGATCTCGGATATCGACCTCGGACGGATTCACCTCCAACCTCCAGCTTGGGAGTGAGTGAATCCTATCTTCTCGGACCTCGGATCTCGGATCTCGGATCTGGGACCTCGACAACACAGCAGGCTTCCCCCACCAAGCTCTTCAGCTTGGATGAGGAGGACAACCTCGGATCTCGACATCTCAGATCTGGTCAGCTTCGAGTGAGCGAATCATATCTTCTCGACATCAGCAAAGTCAGATTACCCTCTAAAACGCAAGTGTAAAGAGCACGAGTGTATTTGAAACAAGCCTCGTGCACGATGGATGTCAAATGACCTCGTGCCGGAGAGCACGTTGGATGTCAAACGACCTCGTGCACGTTGGATGTCGAACAAGCCATGTGTGAAAAGCACGTGCACTAAAATGACCTCGTGCACGATGGATGTCAAAATGACCTCGTGTCGGAGAGCACGTTGGATGTCAAACGACCTCGTGTCGGAGAGCACGTTGGACATCACCACCACACGCCGTCGTCATCCGTCGTGGACGCTGCCGTGTCGCTTCTCTCCAGTCATCCTATGAAGTTCTGTTCAGAACAGTTGGTATAATATTTTTAATATAATTTTACATTATGCTTTATGTTACAGACCACATGATCAAAGAGATGAAGATCCTCCTCATAGGAGAAGTAAGCATGATGGCTTGATAGAGAGAGATATTTCTCAAATGGAATCATGATTAATAAAGATATGAAAGATGTGTACATTGGTTTCCTGTTTATAGGACTAGCTAGATCCCTAACTAACTCCTAAGTGTGTAACTAACTCATTTTACACATAATGTAATTCTATATTAATAATTACTAATGATTCTTCAATCAAAAATTATGCAACGTTTCTCTTACGCAGGAACTAGACACCGATTAAATCAACAAAGTGAAAGCAAAGCAGCTTCACATGATTATCTCGGATCTCGGATATCGACCTCGGACGGATTCACCTCCAACCTCCAGCTTGGGAGTGAGTGAATCCTATCTTCCCGGACCTCGGATCTCGGATCTGGGACCTCGACAACACAGCAGGCTTCCCCCACCAAGCTCTTCAGCTTGGATGAGGAGGACAACCTCGGATCTCGACATCTCAGATCTGGTCAGCTTCGAGTGAGCGAATCATATCTTCTCGACATCAGCAAAGTCAGATTACCCTCTAAAACGCAAGTGTAAAGAGCACGAGTGTATTTGAAACAAGCCTCGTGCACGATGGATGTCAAATGAGAGCACGTTGGATGTCAAACGACCTCGTGCACGTTGGATGTCGAACAAGCCATGTGTGAAAAGCACGTGCACTAAAATGACCTCGTGCACGATGGATGTCAAAATGACCTCGTGTCGGAGAGCGCGTTGGATGTCAAACGACCTCGTGTCGGAGAGCACGTTGGACATCACCACCACACGCCGTCGTCATCCGTCGTGGACGCTGCCGTGTCGCTTCTCTCCAGTCATCCTATGAAGTTCTGTTCAGAACAGTTGGTATAATATTTTTAATATAATTTTACATTATGCTTTATGTTACAGACCACATGATCAAAGAGATGAAGATCCTCCTCATAGGAGAAGTAAGCATGATGGCTTGATAGAGAGAGATTTCTCAAATGGAATCATGATTAATAAAGATATGAAAGATGTGTACATTGGTTTCCTGTTTATAGGACTAGCTAGATCCCTAACTAACTCCTAAGTGTGTAACTAACTCATTTTACACAATATGTAATTCTATATTAATAATTACTAATGATTCTTCAATCAAAAATTATGCAACGTTTCTCTTACGCAGGAACTAGACACCGATTAAATCAACAAAGTGAAAGCAAAGCAGCTTCACATGATTATCTCGGATCTCGGATATCGACCTCGGACGGATTCACCTCCAACCTCCAGCTTGGGAGGGAGTGAATCCTATCTTCTCGGACCTCGGATCTCGGATCTGGGACCTCGACAACAGAGCAGGCTTCCCCCACCAAGCTCTTCAGCTTGGATGAGGAGGACAACCTCGGATCTCGACATCTCAGATCTGGTCAGCTTCGAGTGAGCGAATCATATCTTCTCGACATCAGCAAAGTCAGATTACCCTCTAAAACGCAAGTGTAAAGAGCACGAGTGTATTTGAAACAAGCCTCGTGCACGATGGATGTCAAATGACCTCGTGCCGGAGAGCACGTTGGATGTCAAACGACCTCGTGCACGTTGGATGTCGAACAAGCCATGTGTGAAAAGCACGTGCACTAAAATGACCTCGTGCACGATGGATGTCAAAATGACCTCGTGTCGGAGAGCGCGTTGGATGTCAAACGACCTCGTGTCGGAGAGCACGTTGGACATCACCACCACACGCCGTCGTCATCCGTCGTGGACGCTGCCGTGTCGCTTCTCTCCAGTCATCCTATGAAGTTACATTGAGCAGTTGGTATAATATTTTTAATATAATTTTACATTATGCTTTATGTTACAGACCACATGATCAAAGAGATGAAGATCCTCCTCATAGGAGAAGTAAGCATGATGGCTTGATAGAGAGAGATTTCTCAAATGGAATCATGATTAATAAAGATATGAAAGATGTGTACATTGGTTTCCTGTTTATAGGACTAGCTAGATCCCTAACTAACTCCTAAGTGTGTAACTAACTCATTTTACACAATATGTAATTCTATATTAATAATTACTAATGATTCTTCAATCAAAAATTATGCAACGTTTCTCTTACGCAGGAACTAGACACCGATTAAATCAACAAAGTGAAAGCAAAGAAACTTCACATGATTATCTCGGATCTCGGATATCGACCTCGGACGGATTCACCTCCAACCTCCAGCTTGGGAGTGAGTGAATCCTATCTTCTCGGACCTCGGATCTCGGATCTCGGATCTGGGACCTCGACAACACAGCAGGCTTCCCCCACCAAGCTCTTGGCTTGGATGAGGAGGACAACCTCGGATCTCGACATCTCGGATCTGGTCGGCTTCAGTGGCGAATCATATCTTCTCGACATCGGCAAAGTCAGATTACCCTCTAAAGCGCAAGTGTAAAGAGCACGAGGGTATTTGAAACAAGCCTCGGGCACGATGGATGTCAAATGACCTGCGTCTTGGAGAGCACGTTGGATGTCAAACGACCTCGTGCGTTGGATGTCGAACAAGCCATGTGTGAAAAGCACGTGCACTAAAATGACCTCGTGCACGATGGATGTCAAAATGACCTGCGTGTCGGAGAGCGCGTTGGATGTCAAGCGACCTGCGTGTCGGAGAGCACGTTGGACATCATCACCACACGCCGTCGTCATCCGTCGTGGACGCTGCCGTGTCGCTTCTCTCCAGTCATCCTATGAAGTTACATTGAGCAGTTGGTATAATATTTTTAATATAATTTTACATTATGCTTTATGTTCTGAACCACATGATCAAAGAGATGAAGTTCCTCCTCATAGGAGAAGTAAGCATGATGGCTTGATAGAGAGAGAGATTTCTCAAATGGAATCATGATTAATAAAGATATGAAAGATGTGTACATTGGTTTGTTGTTTATAGGACTAGCTAGATCCCTAACTAACTCCTAAGTGTGTAACTAACTCATTTTACACAATATGTAATTCTATATTAATAATTACTAATGATTCTTCAATCAAAAATTATGCAACGTTTCTCTTACGCAGGAACTAGACACCGATTAAATCAACAAAGTGAAAGCAAAGCAGCTTCACATGATTATCTCGGATCTCGGATATCGACCTCGGACGGATTCACCTCCAACCTCCAGCTTGGGAGTGAGTGAATCCTATCTTCTCGGACCTCGGATCTCGGATCTCGGATCTGGGACCTCGACAACACAGCAGGCTTCCCCCACCAAGCTCTTCAGCTTGGATGAGGAGGACAACCTCGGATCTCGACATCTCGGATCTGGTCGGTTGAGTGGCGAATCATATCTTCTCGACATCGGCAAAGTCAGATTACCCTCTAAAGCGCCAAGTGTAAAGAGCACGAGTGTATTTGAAACAAGCCTGCGTGCACGATGGATGTCAAATGACCTGCGTGCCGGAGAGCACGTTGGATGTCAAGCGACCTGCGTGCACGTTGGATGTCGAACAAGCCATGTGTGAAAAGCACGTGCACTAAAATGACCTCGTGCACGATGGATGTCAAAATGACCTGCGTGTCGGAGAGCGCGTTGGATGTCAAGCGACCTGCGTGTCGGAGAGCACGTTGGACATCACCACCACACGCCGTCGTCATCCGTCGTGGACGCTGCCGTGGCGCTTCTCTCGACTCATCCTATGAAGTTACATTGAGCAGTTGGTATAATATTTTTAATATAATTTTACATTATGCTTTATGTTACAGACCACATGATCAAAGAGATGAAGATCCTCCTCATAGGAGAAGTAAGCATGATGGCTTGATAGAGAGAGATTTCTCAAATGGAATCATGATTAATAAAGATATGAAAGATGTGTACATTGGTTTCTGTTTATAGGACTAGCTAGATCCCTAACTAACTCCTAAGTGTGTAACTAACTCATTTTACACAATATGTAATTCTATATTAATAATTACTAATGATTCTTCAATAAAAAATTATGCAACGTTTCTCTTACGAGGAACTAGACACCGATTAAATCAACAAAGTGAAAGCAAAGCGACTTCACATGATTATGTCGGATCTCGGATATCGACCTCGGACGGATTCACCTCCAACCTCCAGCTTGGGAGTGAGTGAATCCTATCTTCTCGGACCTCGGATCTCGGATCTCGGATGCGGGACCTCGACAACACAGCGAGCTTCCCCACCAAGCTCTTGGCTTGGATGAGGAGGACAACCTCGGATCTCGACATCTCGGATCTGGTCGACAGTGGCGAATCATATCTTCTCGACATCGGCAAAGTCAGATTACCCTCTAAAGCGCCAAGTGTAAAGAGCACGAGTGTATTTGAAACAAGCCTGCGTGCACGATGGATGTCAAATGACCTGCGTCTTGGAGAGCACGTTGGATGTCAAGCGACCTGCGTGCACGTTGGATGTCGAACAAGCCATGTGTGAAAAGCACGTGCACTAAAATGACCTCGTGCACGATGGATGTCAAAATGACCTGCGTGTCGGAGAGCGCGTTGGATGTCAAGCGACCTGCGTGTCGGAGAGCACGTTGGACATCACCACCACACGCCGTCGTCATCCGTCGTGGACGCTGCCGTGTCGCTTCTCTCGATCATCCTATGAAGTTACATTGAGCAGTTGGTATAATATTTTTAATATAATTTTACATTATGCTTTATGTTCTGAACCACATGATCAAAGAGATGAAGATCCTCCTCATAGGAGAAGTAAGCATGATGGCTTGATAGAGAGAGATTTCTCAAATGGAATCATGATTAATAAAGATATGAAAGATGTGTACATTGGTTTCTGTTTATAGGACTAGCTAGATCCCTAACTAACTCCTAAGTGTGTAACTAACTCATTTTACACAATATGTAATTCTATATTAATAATTACTAATGATTCTTCAATCAAAAATTATGCAACGGTTCTCTTACGCAGGAACTAGACAGATTAAATCAACAAAGTGAAAGCAAAGCGACTTCACATGATTATCTCGGATCTCGGATATCGACCTCGGACGGATTCACCTCCAACCTCCAGCTTGGGAGTGAGTGAATCCTATCTTCTCGGACCTCGGATCTCGGATCTCGGATCTGGGGCCTCGTCGACAGAGCAGGGTTCCCCCACCAAGCTCTTGGCTTGGATGAGGAGGACGACCTCGGATCTCGACATCTCGGATCTGGTCGGCCAGTGGCGAATCATATCTTCTCGACATCGGCAAAGTCAGATTACCCTCTAAAGCGCCAAGTGTAAAGAGCACGAGTGTATTTGAAACAAGCCTGCGTGCACGATGGATGTCAAATGACCTGCGTCTTGGGAGAGCACGTTGGATGTCAAGCGACCTCGTGCGTTGGATGTCGAACAAGCCATGTGTGAAAAGCACGTGCACTAAAATGACCTCGTGCACGATGGATGTCAAAATGACCTGCGTGTCGGAGAGCGCGTTGGATGTCAAGCGACCTGCGTGTCGGAGAGCACGTTGGACATCACCACCACACGCCGTCGTCATCCGTCGTGGACGCTGCCGTGTCGCTTCTCTCGATCATCCTATGAAGTTACATTGAGCAGTTGGTATAATATTTTTAATATAATTTTACATTATGCTTTATGTTACAGACCACATGATCAAAGAGATGAAGATCCTCCTCATAGGAGAAGGAAGCATGAGGGCTTGGGAGAGAGAGAGTTCTCAAATGGAATCATGAGTAAGAAAGGTATGAAAGATGTGTACATTGGTTTCCTGTTTATAGGACTAGCTAGATCCCTAACTAACTCCTAAGTGTGTAACTAACTCATTTTACACAATATGTAATTCTATATTAATAATTACTAATGATTCTTCAATCAAAAATTATGCAACGTTTCTCTTACGCAGGAACTAGACACCGATTAAATCAACAAAGTGAAAGCAAAGAAACTTCACATGATTATCTCGGATCTCGGATATCGACCTCGGACGGATTCACCTCCAACCTCCAGCTTGGGAGTGAGTGAATCCTATCTTCTCGGACCTCGGATCTCGGATCTGGGACCTCGACAACACAGCAGGCTTCCCCCACCAAGCTCTTCAGCTTGGATGAGGAGGACAGCCTCGGATCTCGACATCTCAGATCTGGTCAGCTTCGAGTGAGCGAATCATATCTTCTCGACATCAGCAAAGTCAGATTACCCTCTAAAACGCAAGTGTAAAGAGCACGAGTGTATTTGAAACAAGCCTCGTGCACGATGGATGTCAAATGACCTGCGTCTTGGAGAGCACGTTGGATGTCAAGCGACCTGCGTGCACGTTGGATGTCGAACAAGCCATGTGTGAAAAGCACGTGCACTAAAATGACCTCGTGCACGATGGATGTCAAAATGACCTGCGTGTCGGAGAGCGCGTTGGATGTCAAGCGACCTGCGTGTCGGAGAGCACGTTGGACATCACCACCACACGCCGTCGTCATCCGTCGTGGGCGCTGCCGTGTCGCTTCTCTCGATCATCCTATGAAGTTACATTGAGCAGTTGGTATAATATTTTTAATATAATTTTACATTATGCTTTATGTTACAGACCACATGATCAAAGAGATGAAGATCCTCCTCATAGGAGAAGTAAGCATGATGGCTTGATAGAGAGAGAGATTTCTCAAATGGAATCATGATTAATAAAGATATGAAAGATGTGTACATTGGTTTCCTGTTTATAGGACTAGCTAGATCCCTAACTAACTCCTAAGTGTGTAACTAACTCATTTTACACAATATGTAATTCTATATTAAACGTTGGATGTCGAGCAAGCCATGTGTGAAAAGCACGTGCACTAAAATGACCTCGTGCACGATGGATTTCAAAATGACCTAGTGTCGGAGAGCACGTTGGATGTCAAACGACCTTGTGTCGGAGAGCACGTTGGACATCACGACTGTAACACCTGAGGACGAGATCGACATCGTATTAGGACGACGTATCGAGACCTCGACCAAGACCTTGTGTCGAGATCCCGTGCCAAGATCGTTTCGAAGGTCGGTTAGCCGAGGAGGCCGCGTGCACGAACTCGTGTTAGAACCTTGTACGCTTGCACGAGCACCCTAGTCGACATCGTGTCGAGATGACACCTCGTATTCTTTCGAACGTTATTCAGCGCTATTATTATATTGTTTGTAATTATTATATTGTCGGCTTACCGTTCTCGTCGTATGTCTAGACCGTTGACCGACAGAGTAGAGAGTAATTATGAGAGGAACGATTAGACCGGTAGATGATTGATGGGATTGCCACCTTATAGCTGGAGTTCACGATTATACCGCCTTTTCTCACGGTTGTATTCACGATCGGTTTTCCCTCGGACACTCATTCTTTCTCTTTTCTTCTTTCTTCTTCCTTCCTTCATACGCTCACGAGTTTCGTTGTTTTCTCCAAAAACTTCCATCGGCGAAACCTTGAGTTCCATCGAGATTCTGCATCAACTTTCTTCA
Organism: Calophaca sinica; assembly: GCA_037113605.1. Classification (NCBI taxonomy): domain Eukaryota; kingdom Viridiplantae; phylum Streptophyta; class Magnoliopsida; order Fabales; family Fabaceae; genus Calophaca; species Calophaca sinica. The sequence goes on from CM073734.1 coordinate 74,194,057, forward strand.
TCAATCTTGTTCATCATCATCTTCTCGACATATCTACTTTGTTCGATCACCATTGAGGTATGAAGAACAGATCTTTCTTTTCCTTCGTGCTACTGTTTAGCGCTACTTTTCTTTCCAATTGTAGCCAGTTTTATGCTTCCAAATCATGTCAAATTGATGGGTTTTCTTCTTCACGATATTACCTATCTTTCTAACCGATTAATTGGGCTTGTAAAACAAATTTTCTTCCTCTGTTTTTCTGCAATCGGCAGTGCCCAGAAAACCCCATTTTTGGTTTATTTCGATTTCTTGTTTTCGTTTGTTGCTTCTGGTTATTGTTGTTGTCGATCTATCTGTTGAAGCATCAGATAACTTTTTCATGAACTTTTGATCAAAAACCCTAACTTTGTGTTAGAGGAAAAATATATTCAGTTCTTGAGTTTTATATTTTCTGGGTTGTGGTTAAGTTTGGGAAGAGAGCTAAGTGTATTAGAACCCATAGATCGGCCGAGTTGTGTTTGTTTTAGGAAGTCGATTTAGAGATCGTGTGATTTCGAATCGAGGTGTGCGGAAGCGAATCAGGGCGTGGAAGCGGTGGGATCGGATCGAGGCTATGCGTGTCGAGGTCGATTGAGGGCGATGCGTGTCGAAGTCGTTGTCGAGCTCGTTGAAGACAGCCGTGTCGAGATCGAGTAAGAGAAGTCGTTGTCGAGCTCTTTGAAGGCAATTTGTGTCGAGTCGTTGTCGGCGACATTAATTTGGAGTTCGGTAAGAGGCGCTTCACATTAATACTTTCATAGTATGCTAGCGTAAGGGCATTTCAGATATCTCTAAGACTTTATTTTTATTGTTATATTTATGTATGGATTCCTTGATTTGTGTCGAGCTTGAAATGTTGTGATATTGAGTTTTTGCATGTATTTAATATGTGATTGAATATATGTTGTGAATGGTGTGTATTGCATGTTGAATTGCGTTTCTTCATGTCGAGCTTGCTCTTTTTATTTGACATGCGGTTGAATATCTTGTGTTTAACTCTTTGAATATCGTATCGTCGAATTGTTCATCAGTGGCGAGCTAGGTGAGTCGTATGGCGTTTTTGGCCGTGACCGGATAATAAGGGTGCTAGGTCCCCTTTTGTTTATGGGAGATTGACTAGGCGTCGCCACGCTATGGGACTGAGTTGGTATCCTAGGGAGGCGAGGATCCCAAGGCTTGGGGTTGGACTTTCCGCATCTGATGCGGCATGTGCATTAGGAAAAATTGTCGGTCGAGAGAAAATGGATTTGCGAGTTGTGTCGAGTCTAGAGTGAGATGGTCGAGTCACGTCGGTGAATGTTATACTTTGCTTTGTTTGCTTATATCCTTTATGTCGAGCTTATCTTGAATTGTTGAGAAGTTGACCACTTTCCGTGGTGCCTTGAATCCATGGCGGTTACCCGAGGCGATGTCGAAGCGCGAGGAACTTCGGCGATAGATGATGAGGAGGAGCTCGGCGAGGACCAGTGGCGACCTCTACTTGTCGTGATTGATTATGTTTGTTCGGCGTATTTCTTTTGATGGTAGTACCTTGTTTTCTTTTGGAGTAGTATGTCGTGACCAGTTTGGCGATGTTGTTTTGTTGTTTCTGAGGTAGTGGTGGTCTTACTTTTGGGCGACCCTGCGTGGGAGTCTGCGGAAGTACCCCAGGGTATGATTGCTCTTTTGAAGTCGTCGTACCTTAGGTGTATTTTCTTTGCACATTTGCTACTCTGTATTTTGTGTACATTATTATTTGAGTGATATATATATGTATGTTATGCATGTATGTTTTATTAGAATTTAAGTCTTGTGTCTTAGTTGCACCATGTTTGAAAAATTTGTAATTACTCTGATGTGCACGAGTTGGTTTTATAAAAAAAATATATCGTATTTTTAAAAGGCACATGAGTATTGTTTTTAAAACACATCTCATATAGGTTTATGTTGAGTTCGGTGTGTTGAGCTCGGAAACTCGAGCTCGGTATATTGAGCTCGGTAGCGGTCCGGAAGCAGTCGTTACATTGTTAGTATCGAGCTTGATTCGGTTTGGCCAGAAGTGTGCATAGGAAGATTTGGGTGGTCACTATGTCGGGTTATGTGTGTTGGGTACCTAGTTGTAATATGTTGATTCTTTGTTTGATTAAGTGAAGCACTTATTGCTTGAAAAATTGTTTGAAGCTGTTTCTTGATTGAAGCGGTGTGTTTTAACACATCCTTGTTGTGAGATTACAGCGGGGTTTTGAACTTTGTGGAATCTAATGCCACCTCGTAGGAATCGGACGGTTTGGCAGAAACGTCGACATGGAGCGAGCAATTCAAGCTATGGCCGAGATGGCGGCAGCCATGGCTCAACAATCGGTTGCTGCAACTCAGCCAGGCTAACGCGATGGCTCAGCCAGGCGGCGGCGTTAACTTCAGCGAGAACTTGCGGCCAGCGACAGCGAAGCGAGCGAAATCTTTGAAGCGAGAGGATTAGCGGACTTTAGGAAGCATGATCCACGAAGTTCTCACGGTGAGCCAAATCCGGATAAAGGCGATCTTTGGATGCAAGAGATCGAGAAGATCTTGAGGCACTCCATTGCGGGACAGCGTGAAGGTCGACTATACCACCTACTTCTGCTAGGGAGGCCTTGAGTATTGGTGGAGAGGTAAAGCAAACATTTATAAGCGGAGCGTCGCGAGATGACACAGGAGCTTTTAGTGAAAGGTTCTTGGACAAGTACTTCCCAGATCTTGCCGCAGTAGAGAAGGGCGGGAATTTCTTCAATTGCGTGAGCAACTTCGGCGGTGTCAGTATGCGGCCAAGTTCAGTCGTTGGCGAGTATTTGAGTCCATTCGTGATCGAGTTGACCAAGATGGTTAAGTGAGAGATTCCAGCGGGGATTGAGTCGACATTGAAGTCGATGGTGTCGTTGAGGATCGAAATCTCAAGAGCTGATTGATCGATGTATCGAGGTAGAAGGAGTGAGAACCCTGGCGAAGCTGTTGTGGCGGGCCGGTGAGACCCAGTGCGGGGCGGATTTGCCTGAAGGAAAACAGCCGCGAGAAGAAGCCTTACGGCCAGACCTCGGAGAGCGACAGCGAGGGGACAATATCGTCAGATGACCAGGGCGAGTGGAGAGTCGGCCGGTGTCGAGGTGACTTGTTGCTCGATGTGGAAGCGGGACATTACGCGATAAGCGTACTCGAAAGAGGAGGTGTGTTTCAAGCGTAAGCCAGGGGCATTTTGCCAAGGATTGTCCTACACCTAAAAATTTGAACCGACTATGCTTGCGGCAAGGGCCAAAGGAAAGCGTCAAGTAGCTAAAGCGAGTTTTACTGCATGAGTGGCGAGGAAGCGGTCGGTGAAGATCTTATCAAGGTGAATGTGAGATCGAGGGTAAATCCTTATCCGTTCTTTTTGATTCGGTGCAACCCATTCTTTTATTTCTTGATTGTGTGAACCATTTGAACTTATTTGTGGCTTTCTGCAGTTTAAATTGGTAGTTACAACCCATTTGCTAAAACCTTAGTCCTGAAACAACTGCATGTCTTAATTGTGTAGTGGTTATTGAGTAGAAAGTTTGTGGTCAATTTGGTTTGTTTGCCTCTTAAGGGCTTAGATGTCATCCTCGGGATGGATTGGTTGTCACACCACCATGTCCTTTAATTTGTGCCAGTAAAACTATAATTTTCAGGACCTTGGAGTCTCGATTATCTTCTGCGAGCGTGTCGGAGTTTCTTTGAAAGAAGGAACTAGGGAATACATGTATCTGGCTAGTTCGGAAGTTTTCAGCGGATCGGCGTGAAGAATGTTCGGTGGTGTGTGACTTTGAGGGCGTTTTCGAAGGCGTGCCAGGGTTACCACGATCACGAGAGGTCGAGTTCTCCATCGACTGATTCGAGGAACGGGGCCAGATTTCCAAAGCGCCATCTGAGGATGTCTCTGCCCGAGATGAAAGAGCCGAAGTCGGATCGAACACTTGGAGTCGAAGCGATTCATCTGACCGGCGTGTCCGCAGTAGGGAGCTCGGTGTTGTTGGTTAAGAAGAAGGATGGGCGATCGAGGCGTGCGTGGATTATCGCGAGCTCAACAAGGTTCTTGTGAAGAAGCAGATTATCCGTTACCACGTATTGGCGACTTGATGGATCAACCGTGCGGCGGCGATCTTTTCAAGATAGACTTGAAGTCGGGCTACCATCAGTTCGGCGTGAAGGAGGAAGATGTCGCCAAAGCGACTTCCGAGGACTAGATCACGGTCACTCACGAGTACTTGGTGATGCCGTTTGGAGTAGCGAATCGCCCGGTATGTTTATGGACTACATGAGCAGGATTTTCCATTCGTTTTTGGATCGATTCGTTGTAGTGTTCATCGGCGACATATTGATCTACTCGAGGCAAGGAAGAGCCGCTTGAGAACACCTATGTCAGTACTACGGATATTACAAGATAAGCGACTCTATGCTGACTGTCGAAGTGTGAATTTTGGCTTGAAGAGGTGAATTTTCTTGGTCACGTGATTTCCAAAGAAGGGATAATTGTGGATCGACTAAGATTGAGGCGGTGTTAAGCGTGGGAGCAGTAGAAGGCGATTCTGAGATCGGGAGTTTTGTCGGCTTAGCGAGGATATTACAGAAGATTCATTGAAGGTTTCTCGAAGATTGTCGCGCCTCTTACGGTGGCGAGAAAGGATCAACCTTTTGCCTGGGCCAGAAGTGTGAAGCTTGATTTTCAAAGGCGAAGGAGCTTTTGGCGGCGGCGCTGTGCTGATTTTGCCTCGACCGAAGAGCCTTTCGAGGTGTATTGTGATCGTCACACCAGGGATTGGGATGCGTCTTTGATGCAACATCGGAAGGTGGTCGCGTATGCTTCAAGGCGACTTAAGATTCACGAGAGGAACTACCTACTCACGACTTGGGTGGCGGTAGTAGTTTTCTTATTTGAAGATATGGAGGCACTACGCTTTATGGGAGCACTCTTCTTGTTTCGGCGATCACAAGAGCTTGAAGTACTGTTCGACGGAAAGAACTCAACATGCGTCGGCGTAGATGGGCGAAATTTCTCAAGGACTACGACTTTACGTTGGAATACCATCCGGTAAGGCTAACGTAGTAGCGGATGCGTTGAGTAGGAAGAAGCGTTTTAACCTCGGTATTGATGATCGAGGAGTTGGAGATGCTCGAAAAGTTCAGAGACTTGAAGTTAGTGTCGAAGTTTCACCAGGAAGGCGAGATTTGGTATGCTTACCATTTCTAACAGATTGTTGGGCGAGATCAGAGACCAGCAAGTTCATGACGAGTACGCAAGAAGATTGATTGATAAGCGCAAGGGAAAGCGGCGAATTTGGTCGGGCGGGCGACATCTTGAGGTGCAATGGCCGAGTGTGCGTACCTAGCGTATCAGTGAGGAAGTTGATTCTCGATGAAGCGCATAAGAGCAACTTTAGTATTCATCCAGGAGTTCTGAAGATGTATCAAGACTTGAAGAAGCATTTTTGGTGGTCGGAATGAAGAAGCAAGTGGCGTCACGTAACCGTGTTTAGCGTGTCGAAGCGAAGGTGGAGCACCAGCGACTGCGGGAATGCTCTGATAAACAGCGTACCAGTTTGGAAATGGGATAGTATTTCCATGGATTTCGTTGTAGGTTTGCGAAGGCGAGAAGAAGAATGATTGATTTGGGTGATCGTCGGCCGATTGACCAAATCTGCTCATTCTTGCGGTGGTCGACATACAGCGTGGAAAAGGCGGCGAGATCTACATCGCGGAGATAAATGCGACTTCATGGAATACCCTCTTGATCGTGTCGGACCGAGATCAGAAGTTCACGTCTCATTTTTGGAGGAATTGCGAGGCGATGGGAACCAAGCTTCGAGGCTTAGCTTCGGCATATCATCCCGCAGGTGGCGGTCGGCGAGAGAAACGATCCAATCACTTGAAGATTTGTTGCGGCGTGTACCTTAGATCACCAGGAAGTTGGGGCGGCGTCTTACCATTGGTGGAGTTCACCTACAATAACGATTTCCATGCGAGTATTGGAATGGCACCTTTTGAAGCACTATATGGGCGGAAATGTCGAGCGCCTCTTTGTTGGTACCAGGGCGGCGGCGAGCGTATCGTAGGACCAGATATGATCCAGCGGACTCTGAGAAGATCCGTTTGATCGAGAGATCGGATCACGAACATCTCAAAGTCGGCGGAAGAGTTATGCGGACCAACGGCGTCGACCACTCGAGTTCGAGGAAGGAGAACATGTATTTCTTAGAGTCACCCCCACTCTGGAGTTGGTCGGCGATCAAATCCAAGAAACTTACCTAAATTTATTGGACCTTACGATTCTTACGTCGTATTGGTCGGTGGCATATCAGTTGCCTTGCCACCATTCTTGTCGAACATCCACGGCGTCTTTCCGCGTCTCACGATTGCGGAAGTATGTTTAGGCCCTCTCATGTCATCGAGCCGGATGTGATTCAAGCTGAAGGGCGACTTATCTTTGAGCGTCACGGTGAGGATCGTTGATCGGAAAGCCAAGCGATTCGCGGAACAAAGAGATTCAACTTGTCAAAGTTGTGTGGGATCGAAGGCGGGAGATGCGACTTGGGAGTGGAGGAGAAGATGAAGACTTCGATTACCACTGAACTTTTCAGAGTAAGAATCTTATTTGCAATTTCGAGGGCGAAATTTTTTAGAGGAGAGATTGTAACACACGAGGGCGAGATCGACATCGTATTAGGACGGCGATATCGAGACCTCGACCAAGACCTTGTGTCGAGATCCGTGCCAAGATCGTTTGCGAGGTCATTTTGGTGATGAGACCGCGTGCACTTTCTCTTGGTGAGGAGATCGCGTGTCGAGTTGATGAAGTCGCGTCTGGTGATGAGGGCGCGTGCCATTTGAGAGGCCGCGTGCACGAACTCGTGTTAGAACCTTGTACGCTTGCACGAGCACCCTAGTCGACATCGTGTCGAGATGACACCTCGTATTCTTTCGAACGTTATTCAGCGCTATTATTATATTGTTTGTAATTATTATATTGTCGGCTTACCGTTCTCGTCGTGTGTCTAGACCGTTGACCGAAAGAGTAGAGAGTAATTATGAGAGGAACGATTAAACGGGTAGATGATTGATGGGATTGGCATCTTATAGCTGAAGTTACGATTATACCCCTTTTCTCACCAGCTGTATTCACGATCGGTTTTCCCTCGGACACTCATTTCTCTTTTCTTCTTTCTTCTTCCTTTTTCTCCGAGTTTCCTTCCTTCTGCTCACGAGTTTACGTTGTTTTCTCCAAGAACTTCCATCAGCGAAACCTTGAGTTCCATCGGATCTGCATAAGCTTTCTTCATCAATTTTGTTCATCATCATCTTCTCGACCCATATCTACTTTGCTTTCGACCATCACCATTGAGGTATGAAGAGCAGTCTTTCTTTTCCTTCGTGCTACTGTTTAGCGCTACTTTTCTTTCCAATTGTAGCCAGTTTTCTGCTTCCAAACCATGTCAAATTCATGGATTTCCTCCTTCCCGATATTCCCTATCTTTCTACCCGATTTATTGGGCTTGTAAAACATTTTTTCTTCCTCTGTTTTTCTGCAATCGGCAGTGCCCAGAAACCCTCATTTTTGGTTTATTTCGATTTCTTGTTTTCGTTTGTTGCTTCTGGTTATTGTTGTTGTCGATCTATCTGTTGAAGCATCGGATAACTTTTCATGAACTTTTGATCAAAAACCTAACTTTGTGTTAGAGGAAAAATATATTGAGTTCTTGAGTTTTATATTTTACGGGTTGTGGTTAAGTTTGGGAAGAGAGCTAAGTGTATTAGAACCCATAGATCGGCGAGTTGTGTTTGTTTTAGGAAGTCGATTCCGAGATCGTGTGATTTCGAATCAAGGTGTGCGGAAGCGAATCAGGGCGTGGAAGCGCGGTGGGATCGGTCGAGAAGCGTGCGTGTCGAGAGTCGATTGAGGGCGATGCGTGTCGAAGTCGTTGTCGAGCTCGTTGAAGGCGATCGATGTCGAGATCGAGTAAGAGAAGTCGTTGTCGAGCTCTTTGAAGGCAATTTGTGTCGAGTCGTTGTCGGCGGCATTAATTTGGAGTTGATGAGGCGCTTCACATTAATACTTTCATAGTATGCTAGCGTAAGGGCATTTCAAATTCGTGGTTATGTTATTGTGTATGGATTCCTTGATTTGTGTCGAGCTTGAAATGTTGTGATATGATTGCATTTTGCATGTATTTAATATGTGATTGAATATATGCTGTGAATGGTGTACTGCATGTTGAATTGCGTTTCTTCATGTCGAGCTTGCTCTTTTTATTTGACATGCGGTTGAATATCTTGTGTTTAACTCTTTGAATATCGTATCTGGCGGTGTTCATCAGTGGCGAGCTAGGTGAGTCGTATGGCGTTTTGGCCGTGACGGATAACTAAGGGTGCTAGGTCCCCTTTTGTTTATGGAGATTGACTAGGCGTCGCCACGCTATGGGACTGAGTTGGTATCCTAGGGAGGCGAGGATCCCAAGGCTTGGCTGGACTTTCCGACATCTGATGCAGCGTGTGCATTAGGAAAAATTGTCGAGTCGAGAGAGAAAATGGATTTGCGAGTTGTGTCGAGTTAGAGTGAGATGGTCGAGTCACGTCGGTGAATGTTATACTTTCTTTGTTTGCTTATATCCTTTATGTCGAGCTTATCTTGAATTGTTGAGAGTTGACCCTTTCCGTGGTGCCTTCAATCCATAGCGGTTACCCGAGCGATGTCGGCGCGAGGAACTTCGGCGATAGATGATTAGGAGGAGCTCGGCGAGGACGGTGGCGACCTCTATCTGTCGTGATTGTTTGTTTGATGGATGTTTGTTTTCGATGGCGTACTTGTTTTCTTTTGTGTTAGTCGTGACCAGTTTGGCGATGTTGTTTTGTTGTTCTGAGGGTAGGTGGTGGTCTTACTTTTGGGCGACCCCTGCGTGAAGTCTGTAGGAAGTACCCCAGGTATGATTGCTCTTTTGAAGTAAATCGTACCTTAGGTGTATTTTCTTTGCACATTGCTACTCTGTATTTTGTATACATTATTATTCGAATGATATATATATGTATGTTATGCATGTATGTTTTATTAAATTTAAGTCTTGTGTCTTAGTTGCACCATGTTTGAAAAATGTAATTACTACGATGTGCACGAGTTGGTTTTATAAAAAAATATATCGTATTTTTAAAGGCACAAGAGTTTTGTTTTAAAACACATCTCATATAGGTTTATGTTGAGTTCGGTGTGTTGAGCTCGGTAACTCGAGGCTCGGTATATTGAGCTCGGTAGCGGTCGGAAGCGGTCGTTACAGCGACCACCTGCGTCGTCATCGTCGTGGGCTGGTAGTGTCGAAACCTCTCCAGTCATCCTATGAAGTTACATTGAGAGCAGTTGGTATAATATTTTTAATATAATTTTACATTATGCTTTATGTTCTGACCACATGATCAAAGAGATGAAGATCCTCCTCATAGGAGAAGTAAGCATGATGGCTTGATAGAGAGAGATTTCTCAAATGGAATCATGATTAATAAAGATATGAAAGATGTGTACATTGGTTTCTGTTTATAGGACTAGCTAGATCACTAACTAACTCCTAAGTGTGTAACTAACTGATTTTACACATAATGTAATTCTATATTAATAATTACTAATGATTCTTCAATCAAAAATTATGCAGCGTTTCTCTTCGCGAGGAACTAGACACCGATTAAATCAACAAAGTGAAAGCAAAGCGACTTCACATGATTATCTCGGATCTCGGATATCGACCTCGGACGGATTCACCTCGACCTCGGCTTGGGAGTGAGTGAATCCTATCTTCTCGGACCTCGGATCTCGGATCTCGGATGCGGGACCTCGACAACCTGAGGCTTCCCCGCTGAGCTCTTGGCTTGGATGAGGAGAACGACCTCGGATCTCGACATCTCCGAGATCTGCAGTCGACCAGTGGCGAATCATATATTCTCGACATCGGCAAAGTCAGATTACCCTCTAAAGCGCCAAGTGTAAAGAGCACGAGTGTATTTGAAACAAGCCTGCGTGCACGATGGATGTCAAATGACCTGCGTCTTGGAGGAAACACGTTGGATGTCAAGCGACCTGCGTGCACGTTGGATGTCGAGCAAGCCATGTGTGAAAAGCCGCGTGCACTAAAATGACCTCGTGCGATGGATGTCAAAATGACCTGCGTGTCGGAGAAACACGTTGGATGTCAAGCGACCTGCGTGTCGAAGAAACACGTTGGACATCACCACCACACGCCGTCGTCATCCGTCGTGGGCTGACTGTAGTGTAAACCTCTCGATCATCCTATGAAGTTACATTGAGCAGTTGGTATAATATTTTTAATATAATTTTACATTATGCTTTATATTCTGAACCACATGATCAAAGAGATGAAGATCCTCCTCATAGGAGAAGTAAGCATGATGGCTTGATAGAGAAGATTTCTCGAATGGAATCATGATTAATAAAGATATGAAAGATGTGTACATTGGTTTCTGTTTATAGGACTAGCTAGATCACTAACTAACTCCTAAGTGTGTAACTAACTCATTTTACACATAATGTAATTCTATATTAATAATTACTAATGATTCTTCAATCAAAAATTATGCAGCGTTTCTCTTACGAGGAACTAGACAGATTAAATCAACAAAGTGAAAGCAAAGCGACTTCACATGATTATCTCGGATCTCGGATATCGACCTCGGACGGATTCTCCTCGACCTCCGGCTAGGAGTGAGTGAATCCTATCTTCTCGGACCTCGGATCTCAGATCTCGGATGCAGGGACCTCGACAACCAGCGAGGCTTCCCCACCAAGCTCTTGGCTTGGATGAGGAGAGACAACCTCGGATCTCGACATCTCGGATGCAGTCGGCAGTGAAGCGAATCATATCTTCGACATCGGCAAAGTCAGTTACCCTCTAAAGCGCCAAGTGTAAAGAGCACGAGTGTATTTGAAACAAGCCTCGTGCACGATGGATGTCAAATGACCTCGTCTTGGGAGAGCACGTTGGATGTCAAGCGACCTGCGTGCGTTGGATGTCGAACAAGCCATGTGTGAAAAGCACGTGCACTAAAATGACCTGCGTGCACGATGGATGTCAAAATGACCTGCGTGTCGGAGAAACGCGTTGGATGTCAAAGCGACCTCGTGTCGGAGGAAACACGTTGGACATCACCACCACACGCCCGTCGTCATCCGTCGTGGGCGGCTGCCGTGTCGCTTCTCTCGATCATCCTATGAAGTTACATTGAGCAGTTGGTATAATATTTTTAATATAATTTTACATTATGCTTTATGTTCTGAGACCACATGATCAAAGAGATGAAGATCCTCCTCATAGGAGAAGTAAGCATGATGGCTTGATAGAGAGAGATTTCTCAAATGGAATCATGATTAATAAAGATATGAAAGATGTGTACATTGGTTTCTGTTTATAGGACTAGCTAGATCCTAACTAACTCCTAAGTGTGTAACTAACTCATTTTACACATAATGTAATTCTATATTAAGCGTTGGATGTTGAACAAGCCATGTGTGAAAAGCACGTGCACTAAAATGACCTCGTGCCACGATGGATGTCAAAAATGACCTGCGTGTCGGAGAGCATGTTGGATGTCAAGCGACCTGCGTGTCGGAGAAACACGTTGGACATCACCACCAGCGCCGTCGTCATCCGTCGTGGGCGCTCAGTGTAAACCTCTCCGATCATCCTATGAAGTTACATTGAGCAGTTGGTATAATATTTTTAATATAATTTTACATTATGCTTTATATTCTGAGACCACATGATCAAAGAGATGAAGATCCTCCTCATAGGAGAAGTAAGCATGATGGCTTGATAGAGAGAGATTTCTCGAATGGACTCATGATTAATAAAGATATGAAAGATTTGTACATTGGTTTCTGTTTATAGGACTAGCTAGATCCTAACTAACTCAAAAGTGTGCACCTAACTCATCTTACACATAATGTAATTCTATATAAATAATTACTAATGATTCTTCAATCAAAAATTATGCACAGCGTTTCTCTTACCTTGAGGAACTAGACAGAATTAAATCAACAAAGTGAAAGCAAAGCAGCTTCACATGATTATCTCGGATCTCGGATATCGACCTCGGACGTATTCACCTCCAACCTCCAGCTTGGGAGTGAGTGAATCCTATCTTCCCGGACCTCGGATCTCGGATCTGGGACCTCGATAACACAGCAGGCTTCCCCCACCAAGCTCTTCAGCTTGGATGAGGAGGACAACCTCGGATCTCGACATCTCAGATCTTGTAACACCTGAGGACGAGATCGACCTCGTATTAGGACGACGTATCGAGACCTCGACCAAGACCTTGTGTCGAGATCCCGTGCCAAGATCGTTTGCCGAGGTCATTTGCTGAGCTGAGGAGGTCGGGTGTCGAGTTGATGAAGTCGCGTCTGCCGGCGAGGAGGCGCGTGCGAACTTCGTGTTAGAGCCTTGTGCGCTTGCCACGAGCATCCTTGTCGACATCGTGTCGAGATGATAACTTCGTATTCTTTGAGCGTTATTGACGCTATTATTATATTGTTTGTAATAATTATAGTGTCGACTTGCCGTTCTCGTCAGCGTGTCTAGGCGGATTGGCCAAGCGAGTAGAGGTAATTATGAGAGAGAGCGATTAGGCGGGTAGATTGATTGATGGGATTGGCATCTTATGGCTGGAGTTCTGATTATACCCTTCTCTCACGCAATTTGTATACCCGGCCGATTCCCTCGAACACTCATTCTTTCTCTTTTCTTCTTTCTTCTTCCTTCATACGCTCACGAGTTTCGTTGTTTTTCTCAAAAACTTCCATCGAAGAAACCTTGAGTTCCATCGAGCTTCTGCATAAGCTTTCTTCATCAACCTTGTTCCTCATTATCTTCTCGACATATCTACTTTGCTTTCGACCACCACCATTGAGGTATGAAGAGCAGATTTTCTTTTCCTCAGTACTCTTGTTTAGCGCTATTTCTTCCTTCCATTTTTAGCTAGTTTTATGCTTCCAAATCATGTCAATGATGGGTTTTCTTCTTCACGATATTACCTATCTTTCTAACGATTAATTGGGCTTGTAAAACAAATTTTCTTCCTCTGTTTTTCTGCAATCGGCGGTGCCGAAACCCTTCATTTTTGGTTTATTTAGATTTCTTGTTTTTAGTTTGTTGCTTACGGTTGTTGTTGTTGTCGATCTATCATTTGAAGCATCGGATAACCTTTTCATGAACTTTTGATCGAAAACCCTAACTTTGTGTTAGAGGAAAAATATATTCAAGTTCTTGAGTTTTATATTTTTACGGGTTGTGGTTAAGTTTGGAATGAGAGCTAAGTGTATTAGAACCCGTAGATCGAGGCTGAGTTGTGCTTGTTTTAGGAAGTCGATTCAGAGATCGTGTGATTTCGAATCGAGGTGTGCGGAAGCGAATCAGGGCGTGGAAGCGTGGAATCGGATCGAGGCTATGCGTGTCGAGGTCGACTGAGAAGTGTACGTGTCGAGGTCGATTGAGGACGGTACGTGTCGAAGTCGTTGTCAAGCTCGTTGAAGGCAGCCGTGTCGAGATCGAGTAAGAGAAGTCGTTGTCGAGCTCACTTGAAGACAGCCGTGTCGAGGTCGTTGTCAAGCAGCTTTATCTTGGAGTTCGGTAAGGGCAACTCCTAGATATCTCTAAGGCTTTATTTTATAAGTCCTTATGTAAGGGCGCTTCACATTAATACTTTCATAGTATGTAAGGGCACTTCATATTCTACGTGGTTATGTTATTGTGTATGGATTTCCTGATTTGTGTCGAGCTTGAAATGTTGTGATATGATTGAGTTTTTGCATGTATTTAATATGTGATTGAATATATGTTGTGAATTGTGTATTGCATGTTGAATTGCGTTTCTTCATGTCGAGCTTGCTCTTTTTATTTGACATGCGGTTGAATATCTTGTGTTTAACTCTTTGAATATCGTATGCGGCGAATTGTTCATCAGTGGCGAGCTAGGTGAGTCGTATGGCGTTTTGAGCCGTGACCAGGATAACTAGGGTGCTAGGTCCCACTTTTGTTTACGGGAGATTGACTAAACGTCGCGCGCTATGGGACTGAGTTAGTATCTAGGGAGGCGAGGATCCGAGGCTTGGTGGACTTTCCGACATCTGATGCAGCGTGTGCATTAGGAAAAATTGTCAGTCGAGAGAAAATGGATTTGCGAGTTGTGTCGAGTTTAGAGTGAGATGGTCGAGTCACGTCGGTGAATGTTATACTTTCTTGTTTGCTTATATCTTTTATGTCGAGCTTATCTTGAATTGTTGAGAAGTTGACCACTTTCGTGGTGCCTTGATCCATGGCGGTTACCCAGGCGATGTCGAAGCGCGAGGAACTTCGGCGATAGATGATGCTTAGGGAGGAGCTCGGCGAGGACAGTGGCGACCTCTATCTGTCGTGATTGATTATGTTCTTTGGATGTTGTTTTTTTATGGCTGTACCTTGTTTTCTTTTGGAGTAGTATGTCGTGACCAGTTTAGGCGGTGTTGTTTTGTTGTTTGAGGTAGGCGGTGGTCTTACTTTTGGAGCGACCCACTGCGTGGGAGTCTGGAAGTACCCAGGGTATGATTGCTCTTTTGAAGTCGTCATTACCTTAGGTGTATTTTCTTTATACATTTGCTACTCTGTATTTTGTATACATTATTATTTCGAGTGATATATATATGTATGTTATGCATGTATGTTTTATTAGAATTTAAGTCTTGTGTCTTAGTTGCACCATGTTTGAAAAATTTGTAATTACTACGATGTGCACGAGTTGGTTTTATAAAAAAATAGAGTAGTATTTTTAAAGGCCTGAAGTTTCGTTTTTAAACACGTCTCATCTGAGTTTAGTTGAGCTCGGTGTGTTGAGCTCGGTAACTCGAGCTTCGGTATATTGAGCTCGGTAGCGGTCAGGAAGCGGTGCGTTCTGAGATCTGGTCGACCAGTGGCGAATCATATCTTCTCGACATCGGCAAAGTCAGTTACCCTCAAAAGCGCCAAGTGTAAAGAGCGAGTGTATTTGAAATAAGCCTGCGTGCGCGATGGATGTCAAATGACCTGCGTCTTGGGAGAGCACGTTGGATGTCAAGCGACCTCGTGCACGTTGGATGTTGTAACGACCCGTTTAGGACCGCTCTGAGAGCTCGATATCACAGAGCTCGAGTTTGAGGCTCAACACAGAACTCAACATAAACCTATATGAGATGTGTTTTAAAAACAAAACTCTTGTGCCTTTTAAAAATACGATATATTTTTTATAAAACCAACTCGTGCACATCGAGTAATTCTGACTTTTGAAACATGGTGCAACTAAGACACAAGACTTAAATTCTAATAAAACATACATGCATAACATACATATATATATCATTCGAAATAATAATGTATACAAAATCTGAGTAGCAAATGTGCAAAGAAAATACACACAGATGCAGCGACTTCAAAAGCGATCATACCACAGGGGTACCAGTGAACTCCCAGCTTTGCTCCAAAAGTAAGACCACCAGTCTACCTGTAGCAACAAAACAACCTTTGCCCCAGCTGGTCACGACCTCGAACACAAAGAAAAAGCGAAATGCAGTCCTCGGAAAAACAAACATCCAGCAAACAAACAATCACGGCGGATAGAGTCGTCACTCGGGTCCTCGTCGAGCTCCTCCTCGGCATCATCTCTTTGTCGAGTTCCTGCGCCCTCGACATCGTGCGGGTAACCGTCATGGATTGAAGGCACCACGGGAAAGGGTCGACTTCTCAACAATTCAAGATAAGCTCGACATAAAGAAATAAGCAACACAATAATGTATCTCGATCACCACCGCATTGACTCGACCATCTCACTCTGGGCTCGACTCGACTCTTATTAGGAATATCGTCGGCGGTCCATCCCAGCCCGGCGTAATAGGTAAGCGGCGAGTCCATCCCCAAACCGAATTCCATACATTAATCGGCGGTCCATCCCCAGGCCCGATAATGCTACGGCGCTAGCCAATCCACCATAAACAAAGGGGACTAGCACCCTCGATTATACGGGTCAGGCTCAAAAGCGTCATCACGACTTCCTAGCTTTCTCACTTTCGATGATTAGCTCGCCGCATGTCAAAGAGTAACACAACTTACTTGATCACATATCAAATAAAGAGAGCATGCTTAACATGAAAAGCATAATTCGACATTTAAGCAATAAAACGTCTGCATGAAGAAGCATTAAACTGACAATACACCATTCACAACATATATTCAATCACATATCAAATACATGCAAAAACCCGATCATATCACAACATTCCAATCTCGACACCAATCAAGAGTCCATACATAAATATAACAATAAAAATAAAGTCTTAATAATGTCTAAGAGTTGCCTTTACAGAACTCGAGTTAATCTTTGCTCAAACAGCGACCTCGGCAATTTGTCTTCAAATGAGCTCGACAGCGACTTCTCTTACTCGATCTCGACCACGGTGTCTTCAGCGAGCTCGACAGCGACCCGACCGCGTCACCGTCCTCAATCGACCTTGACACGTGCGGCTCCTCGATCGACCTCGACCGCGTCTGATTCTCGATCTGGATCCCCTTTGCCGGCGTCCTTGGATTCGCTTTCCGTACACCTCGATTGAAATCACCGATCTCGGGAATCGGACTTCCTAAAACAAACACAACTTCGATTCGATCTATGGGTTCTAATACACTTAGCTCTCTCTTCAAACTTAACCTGACCCGAGAAAATATAAAACTCAAGAAGCGAAATATATTTTCCTCTAACACAAAGTTAGGGTTTTGATCAAAAGTTCATGAAAAAGGTTATCGATGCTTCAGCGGATAGATCGACAACAACAACAACGAAGCAACAAGCGAAAAACAAGAAATCGAAATAGGCCAGAAAATGAAGAGTTTACGGAGCGCTGGGTGCGAGAAAAAGCGAGGGAAGAAAATTTGTTTACAAGCCGAATTAATCGGTTAGAAAGATAGGTAATATCGTGAAGAAGAAAACCCATCGATTTGACATGATTTGGAAGCATAAAGCGGCTAAAAATGGAAGAAGAAATAGCGCTAAGCTTGTTAGCGAGGAGGAAAAGAAAAATCTGTTCTTCATACCTCAATGGTGATGGTCGAGCGAGGCGAGATATGGGTCGAGAAGATGATGATGAACAAGATTGATGAAGAAAGCTTATGCGAGAATCTCGATGGAACTCACGGTTTAGTCGATGGAGATTTTGGAAAACAGCGAAACTTCAGGCGAGAAGGAAGGAAGAAGAAAGAAGAAAAGAAAGAATGAGTGTTTGAGGGAATCGGTCGTGGTATCACGGTTTGGTGAGAAAGGGGTATAATCGTAACTCGGCTATAAGATGCCAATCCCATCAATCATCTACCCGTCTAATCGTTCCTCTCATAATTACTCTCTACTCTGTCGGTCAGCGGTCTAGACACCGGCGAGCGGCAAGCGAGCACTATAATTATTACAAACAATATAATAATGCGTTTGAATAACGTTCGAAAGAATACGAGGTATCATCTCGACACGATGTCGACTAGGGTGCTCGTGCAGCGTACAAGGTTCTAACACGAGTTCGTGAGCGCGGTCTCCTCGGCTCGACATGCGTCCTCATCATTTCGATGCAGCGACTTCATCGACTTCGACACGCGATCTCCTCGGTTCGGCTGACTAGTGCCGCGTGGTCTCCTCATCTCGACAGTGACCTCGGCAAGCGATCTTGGCGCGGGATCTCGACACAAGGTCTTGGTCGAGGTCTCGATCGTCGTCTAATCACGATGTCGATCTCGTCCTCGGGTGTTACAATCTCTCCCTCTAAAAAAATTTAGTCCTCGAAATTGCAAATAAGATTCTTACCTCGGAAAAGTTCGAGTCTTGAGTCTTCATCTTCTCCTCGGCTCCCAGTCGCATCTCGTCTTACGATCCCACACTGACCTTTGTGAGTTGAATCTCTTTGTTCATAGCTGTTTGGCTTTAGATCAGCGATCCTTCTTGTGGCAGCTTGAAAGATAAGTCGTCCTTGGTTGAATCACATCAGGTTCGATGACATGAGAGGGTCGGAAACATACTTCCGCAATTGTGAGGCGTGGAAGGCGTCGTGGATGTTCGACAAGAATGGTGGCAAGGCAATCGATATGCCAGCTGGACCAATCTGACGAAGAATCGGTAAGGTCCAATAAATTTAGGGGTAAGTTTCTTGGATTTGATCGCTCGACGAACTCGATGAGTGGGGGTGACTCTAAGAAATACATGTTCTCCTTCCTCGAACTTCGAGTGGTCGGCGTCGTTAGTGCATAACTCTTACATCGACTTTGAGATGTTAGCATCCGATCTCACGATCAAGCGGATCTTCTCGGTAGTCTGTTTGGATCATATCACGGTCCTCTGACGGTTCGCTCGTAGTCCTGGTACCAACAAAGAGGCGTCGACATTTCAGTCCATCTGGTAGCTTCAAAGGTGCCATTCAATACTCGCATGGAAGCTGTTATTGTATGTGAACTCCACCAATGGTAAGGCGTCGTCCCGACTTCCTCGGTGATCTAGCGTACAAGCTCGCAACAAATCTTCAAGCGATTGGATCGTTCTCTCGATCGGCCGTCGATCTGTGGATGATATGCCGAGCTAAGCTGAGCTTCGGTTCCCATCGCTCCTTGCAATTCCCTCCAAAAATGAGGCGTGAACCGGATCTCGGTCAGACCACGATCGAAGTGGGTATTCCATGAAGTCGTACTATCTCGCGATGTAGATCTCGGTCGACTTTTCCACGTTGTATGTCGACCTCCTTTGGTAAGAAATGGCGATTTGGTCGATCGGTCGGCGATCACCCAAATCGAATCATTCTTCTTCTGCGTCTTGGCAAACCTACAGCGAAATCCATGGAAATACTGTCCCATTTCCATCTGATGCGTCAGCGATTGTAGCATTCCGCGGTCGTTGGTGCTCCACGCCGGCTTTACGACACGTCGAACACGAAGCTCGTGCTCGACCACTTGCTTCTTCATTCAGGACCACCAAAAATGCTTCTTCAAGTCTTGATACATCTTCGTAACTCCTGGATGAATACTAAAGTTGCTCTTATGCGCTTAATCGAGAATCAACTTTCTCGGCTCGGATACACGTTAGATGCATACGCTCGGCCATTGCACCTCGAGATGTCGTCGCTCAGGCGTGAAGTCTGCGCCTTCCACTTGCGCTATCAGCTGAATCTTCTCTTGCGAAGCTCGTCATGAACTTGCTGGTCTCGGATCTCGTCCAACAATCTGTTAGAAATGGTAAGCATACCAAATCTCGGCTTCCCTGGTGAAACCGACACTCGACTTCAAGTCTCGGAACTTTTCGAGCATCTCGACTCCTTGATCATCAATCACAGGGTTAAGCGCTCTTCTACTCAGCGCATGCGCTACTCGTTAGCCTTGCAGGGATGGTATTCCAGCGTAAAGTCGTAGTCCTTGAAATTACGTCCATCTGTTGGCGCATGTTGAGTTCTTTACGGTCGAGCGGTGCTTCAAGCTCTTTGTGATCGTTGAAAGCGATAGAGTGCTCCCGTAAAGGTAGTGCCTCCATATCTTGATGCAAAAACTCTGCTGCCCGGCTCAGTCGTGAGTAGGGTAGTTCCTCTCGTGAATCTTAAAATTTGTCTTGAAGCATCTGCGACCACCTTCGATGTTGCATCGGCACGCATCCCGATCCCTGGTGTGACGCATCACAATACACCTCGAAAGGCTCTTCGGGTTGAGGCAAAATCGGCCCAGTACGTCGTCAAAAGCTCCTTGATCGTTGGCGGCCGCGCTCCTCGGTCCAGGCAAAGGTTGATCCTTCCTCGTCGATCGTGTAAGAGCGCGACAATCTTGAAAACCTTCAATGAATCTTCGGTAATATCTGCTAAGCCGACAAAAACTCACGATCTCGATGCTTAGTCTTGTTTGTTCCCACGCTAACAGCCTCGATCTTAGTTGGATCCTGACTATCCCTTCTTTGGAAATCACGTGACCAAGAAAATTCACCTCTTGACCAAAATTCACACTTGACCAGGTTGGCATAGAGTTGCTTATCTCGTAATATCTGCGATTACTCGACATAGGTGTTCTGCGTGCTCTTCTCGGTTCCTCGAGTAGATCGATATGTCGTCGATGAACACTACAACGAACTGATCCAGAGCGAATGGAAAATCCTGTTCATGTAGTCCATAAACCACGGTGGCGCATTCGTCCTCAAGCGGCATCACCAAGTACTCGTAGTGACCGTATCTAGTCTGAAAGCTGTTTTGGCGACATCTTCCTCCTTCAGCGAATCGATGGTAGCGGGCTTCAAGTCTATCTTGGAAAAGATCGTAGCTCCACGAAGTTGATCCATCAAGTCGTCAATCGTGGTAACGGATAGCGGTTCTTCCACGGTAACCTTGTTGAGCTCGCGATAGTCCACGCCAGTCTTGATCGTCCATCCTTCTTCTTAACCAACAACCTTTGGAGCTCCCCACGGTGACACGGCTCGGTCGTATGAATTGCCGACTCCAAGTGTTACGATCACGGGACTTGACTCTTTCATCTCGGCGGGAGACATCTGTATGGCGCTTTGGAAATCGGTCTGTTCCTGGAATCGGTCGATGGAGAACTTCGACCTCTCGTCTTGGTGGTAACCACAGCGCGTCTTGGGAAAAAGCGTCCTCAAAATCACACACCAGCTGGAACATTCTTCACGTCGATCTGTTTGGAAAACTTAGAACTAGCGGATACATGTATTCCCTAGTTCCTTCTTTCAAAGAAACTCCAATCGTTGGCGAGAAAGATAATTGGAGACTCAGTGCTGGAAAAATTACAGTTTCACGGGCACGCAGTCAAAGGACATGGTGGTGTGACAACGATCCATCAGAGGATGACATCTAAGCCGCTTAAGAGGCAAGCAAACCAAATTGACCACAAACTTTCTACTCACGAATAATCACTACACAATTAAGACATGCGGTGTTTGTGACTAAGGTTTTAGCATTTGGGGTTGTAACTACTAATTTAAGCGGTAGCGATCACGGTCAAGTTCAAATGGTTCACCTGATCGGAAGAAATAAAGGAATGGGTTGCACGAATCAAAAAACGGATAAGGATTTACCCTCGATCTCACATTCACCTTGGATAAGATCATCGGCTCGTTACGCTTCCTCGCCACTCATGCGAGAAAACTACGCCTTTAGCCATGGCGCTTCCACTTTGGCTCTTGCATAAGCATAGTCGGTTCGACTTTGGGTGTAGGACAATCCTTGACAAAATGTCACGGCTTCTTACGGTTGAAACACACCTCCACCCTACGAGTCTGATTATTGGCGTAATGTCCGTCTTTCCACAGCGGAAACAAGTCACCTCGACAGGTCGTCCTCAGCTCCTCGGTACCTGGGTCATCGGAGGATCTTGTCCCTGTTGTCGTTCCCACTGAGGTCGGTCGTGCGGCTTCTTACGTGGTTGTTTCCGCTACGTGCAAATCTACGCCCGCACTCACGGGATCTCGCGGTCGCCCACAATAATCTTCTTCTTGTGGCTCCTCACTCCTTCTACCTCGACACATCGATCAATCGGCTCTTGGAGGTTTGGATCCTCAGCGACACCGCGACTTACGAATGTCGAATCTCGATCCCGTTGGAATCTCTCACTCAACCATCTTTGGTCAGTTCGATCCACGAAATGGACTGAAATACCTCGCCAGCGACTTCGAACTTGGCGCATACTCGGACCTTTGTCGAGTTGCCTTCTTTAATTGAAGAAATTCTGCTCCTTCTCGGCTCGTGCGATGTCTGGGAAGTACTTGTCCAAGAACCTTTCACGAAAAAGCTCCCAGGTCATCTCGCGACGTTCCGCTATAAATGTTTGCTTCGCTCCTCTCCACGAATACTCTGCGTCTCCTAGCGGTAAGTAGGTGGCATAGTCGACCTTCCGTTGTCAGAGACGTGAAGTGCCTCAAAGATCTTCTCGATCTCTTGCATCCAAAGATCGACTTTATTCGGATTTGGCTCACCATAGAACTTGATTGGATAATGCTTCCTAAAGTGCGCTAATCCTCAGCTTGACATTTCGTTACGCTCGTTCTTTGTTCTTTGCAAGTTCTGGCGAGTTAATTTGCCGTCTGTTGAGCCATTGCGTTAACTGTTGAGTTCTAGCGGTGATTGTTGAGCCATGGCTGCCGCCATCTCGGTCATAGCTTGAATTGCTCGTTCCATGTCGGCGTTCTCGGTTGCGGTATCGTATTCCTCTGGTGGCATTAGATTCCACAAAGTTCAAAACCTGTCGAATCTCACAACAAGGATGTGTTAAAACACCTTTGCTTCAATCAAGAAAGCAGTTCAAACAATTTCTCAAGCAATAAGTGCTTCACTTAGTCAAGCGGCAATCAACATAATACAACTAGGTACCCACACACATAACGACCACGGTGACGGTCCAAATCTCCTATGCACGGCTCGGTCGAGCCAGAGCTGCTCGATACCAACAATGTAACGACCGTTTAGGACCGCTCACAGAGCTCGATATCACGAGCTCGAGTTTAAAACTCAACACAGAACTCAACATAAACCTATATGAGATGTGTTTTAAAAACAAAACTCTTGTGCGTTTTAAAAATACGATATATTTTTTTATAAAACGACTTCGTGCACATCGAGTAATTCTGACTTTTGAAACATGGTGCAACTAAGACACAAGACTTAAATTCTAATAAAACATACATGCATAACATACATATATATATCATTCGAAATAATAATGTATACAAAATACTGAGTAGCAAATGTGCAAAGAAAATACACCTAGAGTGCAGCGACTTCAAAAGCGATCATACCTGGGGGTACTTGGCGAACTCCCAGCATTTGCTCCAAAGTAAGACCACCGGTCTACCTGTAACAACAAAACAACCTTGCCCAAACTGGTCACGACCTCGAACACAAAGAAAAAGCGAAATGCAGTCCTCGGAAAAAATAAACATCCAACAAACAAACAATCCACGGCGGATAGAGTGCGTCACTCGGGTCTCGTCGAGCTCCTCCTCGGCATCATCTTTGTCGAGTTCCTGCGCCCTCGACATCGTGCGGGTAACCGTCATGGATTGAAGGCACCACGGGAAAGGGTCGACTTCTCAACAATTCAAGATAAGCTCGACATAAAGAAATAAGCAACACAATAATGTATCTCGATCACCACGTGACTCGACCGTCTCGCTCTGGGCTCGACTCGACTCTTATTAGGAATATCGTCCGAGTCCATCCCCAAACCGGCGTAATAGGTAAGCGGCGAGTCCATCCCCAAACCGAATTCCATACATTAATCGGCGGTCCATCCCCAAACTGATAATGCTACAACGCCTAGCCAATCCACCATAAACAAAGGGGACCTAGCACCCTCGATTATCTGGGTCCAGCTCAAAAGCGTCATACGACTTCCTAGCTCTCTCACTCGATGATTAGCTCGCCGCATGTCAAAGAGTAACACAACTTACTTGATCACATATCAAATAAAGAGAGCATGCTTAACATGAAGAAAGCAATTCGACATTTAAGCAATAAAACATTCTGCATGAAGAAGCATAATTGACAATGATACACCATTCACAACATATATTCAATCACATATCAAATACATGCAAAAACTCAATCATATCACAACATTCAATCTCGACACCAATCAAGAGTCCATACATAAATATAACAATAAAAATAAAGTCTTAATAATGTCTAAGAGTTGCCGCTAGAACTCGAGTTAATCTTTGCTCGACAACGACCTCGGCAATTTGTCTTCAAATGAGCTCGACAACGACTTCTCTTACTCGATCTCGACCACGGCTGTCTTCAGCGAGCTCGACAGCGACTTCGACACGTCAGTCCTCAATCGACCTTGACCGCGTGCGGCTCCTCGGTCGACCTCGACACGTCTGATTCTCGATCTGGATCCCAACGCTTCGGCGTCCTTGGATTCGCTTTCCGTACACCTCGATTGAAATCACCCGATCTCGGAATCGGACTTCCTAAAACAAACACAACTCGATTCGATCTATGGGTTCTAATACACTTAGCTCTCTCTTCCCAAACTTAACCACAACCCGGAAAAATATAAAACTCAAGCGAAATATATTTTCCTCTAACACAAAGTTAGGGTTTCGATCAAAGTTCATGAAAAAGGTTATCGATGCTTCAGCGGATAGATCGACAACAACAACAACGGAAGCAACAAGCGAAAAACAAGAAATCGAAATAGGCCCGAAAATGAAGAGTTTACGAGCTACTGCGGAATTGCGAGAAAAGCAGGGAAGAAAATTTGTTTTACAAGCCCAATTAATCGGTTAGAAAGATAGGTAATATCGTGAAGAAGAAAACCCATCAATTTGACATGATTTGGAAGCATAAAACTGGCTAAAAATGGAAGGAAGAAATAGCGCTAAACAGTAGCAGAGAGGAAGAGAAAAATCTGTTCTTCATACCTCAATGGTGATGGTCGAACAGGCGAGATATGTCGAGAAAATGATGATGAACAAGGTTAATGAAGAAAGCTTGTGCAGAATCTCGATGGAACTCACGGTTTAGTCGATGGAGATTTTTGGAGAAAAACAACGAAACTTCAGGCGAAGGAAGGAAGAAGAAAGAAGAAAGAGAAAGAATGAGTGTTTGAGGGAATCGGTCGTGGTATACGGTGGTGAGAAAGAGGTATAATCGTAACTCCGGCTATAAGATGCCAATCCCATCAATCATCTACCGTCTAATCGTTCCTCTCATAATTACTCTCTACTGCTGCCGGTCAGCGGTCTAGACACTTTCGGCGAGAGCGGCAAGCGACACTATAATTATTACAAACAATATAATAATAGCGCTGAATAACGTTCGAAAGAATACGAGGTATCATCTCGACACGATGTCGACTAGGGTGCTCGTGCAAGCGCACAAGGTTCTAACACGAGTTCGTGAACGCGGTCTCCTCAGCTCGACATGCGTCCTCATCAGCTCGGTACGCGACTTCATCAACTCGACACGCGATCTCCTCAGTTCAGCAGCTAGTGCACGTAGTCTCCTCATCTCGGCAACTGACCTCGGCAAACGGTCTTGGCACGGGATCTCGACACAAGGTCTTGGTCGAGGTCTCGATACGTCGTCCTAATACGATGTCGATCTCGTCCTCAGGTGTTACACTCGTGCTCTTTACACTTGCGTTTTAGAGGGTAATCTGACTTTGCTGATGTCGAGAAGATATGATTCGCTCACTCGAAGCTGACCAGATCTGATGTCGAGAAGATATGATCTCGACATCAGCAAAGTCAGATTACCCTCTAAAACTCAAGTGTAAAAACGAGTGTATTTGAAACAAGCCTCGTGCACGATGGATGTCAAATGACCTGCGTCGGAGAGCGCGTTGGATGTCAAGCGATCTCGTGCGTTGGATGTCGAACAAGCCGTGTGAAAATGCGTGCACTAAAATGACCTCGTGCACGATGGATGTCAAAATGACCTGCGTGTCGGAGAGCACGTTGGATGTCAAGCGACCTGCGTGTCGGGAAACACGTTGGACATCACCACCACCGCCCGTCGTCATCCGTCGTGGGCGACGCCGTGTCAAACCTCTCGATCATCCTATGAAGTTACATTGAGCAGTTGGTATAATATTTTTAATATAATTTTACATTATGCTTTATGTTCTGAGACCACATGATCAAAGAGATGAAGATCCTCCTCATAGGAGAAGTAAGCATGATGGCTTGATAGAGAGAGAGATTTCTCAAAAGGAATCATGAGTAATAAAGATATGAAAGATATGTACATTGGTTTCTGTTTATAGGACTAGCTAGATCACTAACTAACTCCTAAGTGTGTAACTAACTCATTTTACACATAATGTAATTCTATATTAATAATTACTAATGATTCTTCAATCAAAAAATTATGCAACGTTTCTCTTACGAGGAACTAGACACGATTAAATCAACAAAGTGAAAGCAAAGCGACTTCACATGATTATCTCGGATCTCGGATATCGACCTCGGACGGATTCACCTCGAACCTCCGGCAGGGAGTGAGTGAATCCTATCTTCTCGGACCTCGGATCTCGGATCTCGGATGCGGGACCTCGGCAACACAGCCAGGCTTCCCCACCAAGCTCTTCGGCTTGGATGAGAGAGACGACCTCGGATCTCGACATCTCGGATCTGGTCGAAGCAGTGGCGAATCATATCTTCTCGACATCGGCAAAGTCAGATTACCCTCTAAAGCGCAAGTGTAAAGAGCACGAGTGTATTTGAAACAAGCCTGCGTGCACGATGGATGTCAAATGACCTCGTCTTGCGGAGAGCACGTTGGATGTCAAGCGACCTCGCGTGCGTTGGATGTCGAGCAACGAGTGTGTGAAAAGCACGTGCACTAAAATGACCTCGTGCGATGGATGTCAAAATGACCTGCGTGTCGGAGAGCACGTTGGATGTCAAGCGACCTGCGTGTCGGAGAGCACGTTGGACATCACCACCACTGCGCCGTCGTCATCCGTCGTGGGCTGACTGAGTGTCGCTTCTCTCGATCATCCTATGAAGTTACATTGAGCAGTTGGTATAATATTTTTAATATAATTTTACATTATGCTTTATGTTACAGACCACATGATCAAAGAGATGAAGATCCTCCTCATAGGAGAAGTAAGCATGATGGCTTGATAGAGAGAGATTTCTCAAATGGAATCATGATTAATAAAGATATGAAAGATGTGTACATTGGTTTCCTGTTTATAGGACTAGCTAGATCCCTAACTAACTCCTAAGTGTGTAACTAACTCATTTTACACATAATGTAATTCTATATTAATAATTACTAATGATTTTTCAATCAAAAATTATGCAACGTTTCTCTTACGCAGGAACTAGACACCGATTAAATCAACAAAGTGAAAGCAAAGCATCTTCACATGATTATCTCGGATCTCGGATATCGACCTCGGACGGATTCACCTCGACCTCTGGCTTAGGAGTGGTGAATCTATCTTCTCGGACCTCGGATCTCGGATCTCGGATGGGACCTCGACAACGACGAGCTTCCCCACCAAGCTCTTGACTTGGATGAGGAGAGACAACCTCGGATCTCGACATCTCGGATCTGCAGTGGAAGCAGTGAAGCGAATCATATCTTCGACATCGGCAAAGTCGGATTACCCTGCACAAGTGTAAAGAGCACGCAGTGTATTTGAAACAAGCCTGCGTGCACGATGGATGTCAAATGACCTCGTCTTGGAGAAACACGTTGGATGTCAAGCGACCTCGTGCGTTGGATGTCGAGCAAGCCATGTGTGAAAAGCACGTGCACTAAAATGACCTCGTGCACGATGGATGTCAAAATGACCTGCGTGTCGGAGAGCACGTTGGATGTCAAGCGACCTGCGTGTCGGAGAGCACGTTGGACATCACCACCACACGCCGTCGTCATCCGTCGTGGATCTTTGCCGTGTAAGCTTCTCTCTGATCATCCTATGAAGTTACATTGAGCAGTTGGTATAATATTTTTAATATAATTTTACATTATGCTTTATGTTCTGGACCACATGATCAAAGAGATGAAGATCCACCTCATAGGAGAAGTAAGCATGATGGCTTGATAGAGAGAGATTTCTCAAATGGAATCATGATTAATAAAGATATGAAAGATGTGTACATTGGTTTCTGTTTATAGGACTAGCTAGATCACTAACTAACTCCTAAGTGTGTAACTAACTCATTTTACACATAATGTAATTCTATATTAATAATTACTAATGATTCTTCAATCAAAAAATTATGCAACGTTTCTCTTACGGGAACTAGACGGAATTAAATCAACAAAGTGAAAGCAAAGCGACTTCACATGATTATCTCGGATCTCGGATATCGACCTCGGACGGATTCACCTCCAACCTCCGACTTGGGAGTGAGTGAATCCTATCTTCTCGGACCTCGGATCTCGGATCTCGGTTGGGACCTCGACAACACTGAGGCTTCCCCACGAAGCTCTTGGCTTGGATGAGACTCGGATCTCGACATCTCGGATCTGGTCGGCAGTGGCGAATCATATCTTCTCGACATCAGAAAAGTCAGATTACCCTCTAAAACGCAAGTGTAAAGAGCACGAGTGTAACACCTGAGGACGAGATCGACATCGTATTAGGACGACGTATCGAGACCTCGACCAAGACCTTGTGTCGAGATCCCGTGCCAAGACCGTTTGCCGAGTCGATTCTTGAGAGATGAGAGGCTGCGTGCACTAGGCTGAAGGCGAGGAGATCGCGTGTCGAGTTGATGAAGTCGCGTCTGAGAGTGATGAGGGCGCATGTCGGTGAGGAGACGGCGTTCACGAACTTCGTGTTAGAACCTTGTGCGCTTGCACGAGCACCACTAGTCGACATCGTGTCGAGATGACACCTCGTATTCTTTGAGCGTTATTCAGCGCTATTATTATATTGTTTGTTATAATTATATTGTAAACCAGTTCTCGTCGGCGTGTCTAGGCGGATTGGCCGAAGCGAGTAGAAGGTAATTATGAGAGGAACGATTAGACGGGTAGATGATTGATGGGATTGGCATCTTATAGCTGGAGTTACGATTATGCCCTTCCAGCTGTATACCACGATCGATTCCCTCAAACACTCATTCTTTCTCTTTTCTTCTTTCTTTCTTCTTCCTTCTGCTCTGAGTTTCGTTGTTTTTCTCCAAAAATCTCCATCGACTAAACCGTGAGTTCCATCGAGATTCTGCCACTGCTTTCTTCATCAACCTTGTTCATCATCATTTTCTCGACATATCTACTTTGTTCGACCATCACCATTGAGGTATGAAAAGCGATTTTTCTCTTCCTACGTACTCTTTGTTTAGCGCTATTTCTTCCTTCCATTTTTAGCTTGATTTATGCTTCCAAATCATGTCAAATTGATGGGTTTTCTTCTTCACGATATTACCTATCTTTCTAACCGATTAATTGGGCTTGTAAAACAAATTTTCTTCCCTGTTTTTACGCGATGGCGGTGCCCGAAACTCTTCATTTTCGGTCTATTTCGATTTCTTGTTTTTAGTTTGTTGCTTACGGTTGTTGTTGTTGTCGATCTATCTGTTGAAGCATCGGATAACCTTTTTCATGAACTTTTGATCGAAAACCTAACTTTGTGTTAGAGGAAAAATATATTTCAGTTCTTGAGTTTTATATTTTACGGGTTGTGGTTAAGTTTGGGAAGAGAGCTAAGTGTATTAGAACCCATAGATCGAGCGAGTTGTGTTTGTTTAGGAAGTCGATTCAGAGATCGGGTGATTTAGAATCGAGGTGTGCGGAAAGCGAATCCAAGGGCGTGGAAGCGGTGGGATCGGATCGAAGCTATGCGTGTCGAGGTCGGCGAGGAGCGTGCGTGTCAAGGTCGATTGAGGGCGATGCGATGTCGAAGTCGTTGTCGAGCTCGTTGAAGGCAGTAGATGTCGAGATCGAGTAAGAGAAGTCGTTGTCGAGCTCATTTGAAGGCAATTTGCGTCGAGGTCGTTTCGGCGACATTAACTTGGAGTTGATGGCGCTTCACATTAATACTTTCGTAGTATGCTAGCGTAAAGGCAACTCCTAGATATCTCTAAGACTTTATTTTTATTGTTATATTTATGTATGGACTCCTTGATTGGTGTCGAGATTGGAATGTTGTGATATGATTGAGTTTTTGCATGTATTTGATATGTGATTGAATATATGTTGTGAATGGTGTATTCTTTGTCGAGTGCGTTTCTTTATGCGAGAATGTTTTATTGCTTAAATGTCGAATTGCGTTTTCTTCATGTTAAGCATGCTCTCTTTATTTGATATGTGATCAAGTAAGTTGTGTTACTCTTTGACATCTGGCGAGCTAATCATCAGTGAGAGAGCTAGGAAGTCGTATGGCGTTTTTGGCCGGACCCAGGATAAGCGAGGGTGCTAGGTCCCTTTTTGTTTATGGTGGATTGGCTAGGCGTCGCATTATCGGTTTGGGGTTGGACCTGCTTGATTAATGCATGGTATCGGTTTGGGGTTGGACTGCCGTTTACCTATTACGTCGGTTTGGGGATGGACCTTGGCGATATTAGGAATAAGAGTTGTGTCGAGTCTAGAGTGAGATGGTGAGTCACGTGTGGTGATTGAGATATATTATTCTTTGTTTACTTATATCCTTTATGTCGAGCTTATCTTAAATTGTTGAGAAGTTGACCACTTTCGTGGTGCCTTCAATCCATAGCGGTTACCCAGGCGATGTCGAGAGCGAGGAACTTCGGCGATTAGATGATGCCGAGGAGGAGCTCGACGAGGACCAGTTGACGACTGTACTTGTCGTGATTGATTGTTTGTTCGGCGTATTTCTTTTGATAGTGTACCTTGTTTTCTTTTGGAGTAGTATGTCGTGACCGTTTAGGCGGTGTTGTTTTGTTGTTTCAGGTAGGCGGTGGTCTTACTTTTGGGCGACCCTGCGTGGGAGTGCTGGAAGTACCCCAGGGTATGATTGATCTTTGAAGTCGTCATACCTTAGGTGTATTTTCTTTGTACATTGTTACCTGTATTTTGTATACATTATTATTTCGAGTGATATATATATGTGTGTTATGCATGTATGTTTTATTAGAATTTAAGTCTTGTGTCTTAGTTGCACCATGTTTGAAAATTGTAATTACTACGATGTGCACGAGTTGGTTTTATAAAAAAAATTATATATCGTATTTTTAAAAGGCACAAGAGTTTTGTTTTAAAACACATCTCATATAGGTTTATGTTGAGCTTGGTGTGTTGAGTTCGGTAACTCGAGCTTCGGTATATTGAGCTTCGGTAGCGGTCGGAAATGGAGTCGTTACATTGTTGGTATCGAGCGATTCGGTTCGTAGAAGTGTGCATAGGAAGATTTGGGTAGTCACCGTGTCGGGTTATGTGTGTGGGTACCTAGTTGTATTATGTTGATTCTTGTTTGACTAAGTGAAGCACTTATTGCTTGAGAAATTGTTTGAGCTTGTTTCTTGATTGAAGCGGTGTGTTTTAACACATCCTTGTTGTGAGATTCAGCGGGGTTTTGAACTTTGTGGAATCTAATGCCACCTCGTAGGAATCTGACAATTGCAACCGAGAACGTCGACATGGAACGAGCAATTCAAGCTATGGCCAGAGATGGCGGCGGCCATGGCTCAACAATCACCGCAGAACTCAACAGGCTAACGAATGGCTCAACCAGGCAGCGGCGTTAACTTCAGTGAGAACTTGCGGCCAGCATGGCAAAGAAGCGAGAACAAAATCTTTGAAGCTAGAGGATTAGCGGACTTTAGGAAGCATGATCCGCAGAAGTTCTACTAGGAGACGCAGAGTATTGGTGGAAGGAGTAAAGCAAACATTTATAAGCGGGCGTCGCGAGATGACACAGGAGCTTTTTCGTGAAAGGTTCTTGGACAAGTACTTCCCAGATCTTGCCGCGAGTCGAGAAGGGCGGGAATTTCTTCAATTGCGGCAAAGGCAACTTCGGCGATGTCCAGTATCGCCAAGTTCGAGTCATTGGCGAGGTATTTCAGTCCATTTCGTGATCGTGACCAAAGATGGTTGAGTGAGAGATTCCAGCGAGGATTGAGATTCGACATTGAAGTCGATGGTGTCGTTGAGGATCCGAAACCTCGAAGTGATTGATCGATCTGTCGAGGTAGAAGGAGTGAGAACCCTGAAGAAGATTATTGTGGCGGGCCGGTGAGATCCCGAGTGCGGGTAGAGATTTGCCTGAAGGAAACAACCGCGAGAGAAAGCCGTCTGACCAGGCCTCGGAGGAACGACAACAGGGGATGAGTATCGTCCAGATGACCCAGTCTGCCGAGGAAGCGGAGGACGGGCCGTGTCGAGGTGACTTGTTTCCGTTGTGGAAAGAGCGGGACATTACGCCAATAAGCGTACTCGGAAGGGTGGAGGTGTGTTTCAACCGTATTGTAAGCCAGGACATTTTGTCAAGGATTGTCCTACACCCAAAGTGAACCGACTATGCTTGCGGCAAGAGCCAAGGAAGCGTCAAGTGGCTAAAAGCGAGTTTTACTGCATGAGTGGCGAGGAAGCGTAACGGTGATGATCTTATCAAGGTGAATGTGAGATCGAGGGTAAATCCTTATCCGTTCTTTTTGATTCGGGTGCAACCCGTTCCTTTATTTCTTACGATTGTGTGAACCATTTGAACTTGGTGTGGCCTTTACCGTTTAAATTAGTAGTTCTGACCCTTTTGCTAAAACCTTAGTCCTGACAACTTGCATGTCTTAATTGTGTAGTGATTATTGAGTAGAAAGTTTGTGGTCAATTTGGTTTGTTTGCCTCTTAAGGGCTTAGATGTCATCCTCGGGATGGATTGGTTTGTCACACCACCATGTCCTTTAATTTGTGCCGTAAAGCGTAATTTTCGGACCTTGGAGTCTCCAATTATCTTTACGCGAGCGTATTGGAGTTTCTTTGAAAAGAAGGAACTAGGGAATACATGTATCGGCTAGTTCGGAAGTTTTCGGCGGATCGGCGTGAAGAATGTGCGGTGGTGTGTGATTTTGAGGGCGTTTTAGAAGGCGTGCCAGGGGTTACCACCGGTCACGAGGTCGAGTTCTCCATCGACTGATTCCAGGAGCAGGGCCAGATTTCCAAAGCGCCATACAGGATGTCTCTGCCGAGATGAAAGAGTGAAGTCCCGGATCGAACACTTGGAGTCGAAGCAATTCATACGACCAGGCGTGTCGCAGTGGGGAGCTCGGTGTTGTTGGTTAAGAAGAAGGATGGGCGATCAAGGCGTGTGTGGACTATCGCGAGCTCAACAAGGTGATCGTGAAGAACCGTGTTATCCGTTACTGCGTATTGGCGACTTGATGGATCAACCGTGAAGCGGCGATCTTTTCAAGATAGACTTGAAGTCCGCTACCATCAGTTCGCGTGAAGGAGGAAGATGTCGCCAAAGCGACTTCCAGGACTAGATACGGTCACTCACGAGTACTTGGTGATGCCGTTTGGGTAGCCGAATCGCGCCAATTTGTGTTTATGGACTACATGAATAGGATTTTCCATTCGTTCTTGGATCGATTCGTTGTAGTGTTCATCGGCGACATATTGATCTACTCGAGGAACCGAGAAGAGCACGCTTGAGAACACCTATGTCGAGTCGCTGCGGATATTACGAGATAAGCAACTCTATGCCAACCTGTCGAAGTGTGAATTTTGGCTTGAAGAGGTGAATTTTCTTGGTCACGTGATTTCCAAAGAAGCGGATATTTGTGGATCCAACTAAGATTGAGGCGGTGTTAGCGTGGGAACAGTAGAAGGCGATTCTGAGAGATCGGGAGTTTTGTCGACAGCCAGGATATTACAGAAGATTCATTGAAGGTTTCTCGAAGATTGTCGCGCCTCTTTACACGGCCCGGCGAGAAAGGATCAACCTTTGCCTGGACCGAGGAGTGCGAAGCGAGTTTTCAACGGCTGAAGGAGCTTTTGACGGCAGCGCTGTCTTGATTTTGCCTCAACCCGAAGAGCCTTTCGAGGTGTATTGTGATGCGTCACACCAGGGATTGGGATGCGTCTTTGATGCAACATCGGAAGGTGGTCGCGTATGCTTCAAGGCGGCTTAAGATTCACGAGAGGAACTACCCTACTCACGACTTGGGTGGCGTGATAGTTTTTCTTATTTGAAGATATGGAGGCACTACCTTTATGGGAGCACTCTTCTTTGTTTCGGCGATCACAAGAGCTTGAAGTACTGTTCGACCGAGAAAGAACTCAACATGCGTCGGCGTAGATGGACGAATTTCTCAAGGACTACGACTTTCACGTTGGAATACCATCCGGTAAGGCTAGCGTAGTAGCGGATGCGTTGAGTAGGAAGAGCGTTTTAACCTCGGTATTGATGATCAAGGAGTTGGAGATGCTCGAAAAGTTCAGAGACTTGAAGTTAGTGTCAGTTTCACCAGGAAGGCGAGATTTGGTATCTTTACCATTTCTAATGTGATTGTTGGACGATATCCGAGACCAGCAAGTTCATGACGAGCTACGCAAGAGAAGATTGATTGATAAGCGCGAGGAAAGCGAGAATTTGGTCGGGCGGGCGACATCTTGAGGTGCAATGGCCGAGGTGTGCGTACCTAACGTATCCGGTGAGAAAGTTGATTCTCGGCCGAAGCGCATAAGAGCAACTTTAGTATTCATCCAGGAGTTACGAAGATGTATCAAGACTTGAAGAAGCATTTTTGGTGGTCAGGAATGAAGAAGCAAGTGGCTTCACGTAGCCGTGTTTGGCGATGTCGAAGCGAAGGTGGAGCACCAACGACTGCGGGAATGCTACAATCGCTTGGCGTACGGTATGGAAATGGGACCGGTATTTCCATGGATTTCGTTGTAGGTTTGCGAGAAGACGAGAAGAAGAATGATTCGATTTGGGTGATCGTCGACCAGATTGACCAAATCTGCCATTTCTTACGGTGGTCGACATACAGCGTGGAAAAGGCGACCGAGATCTACATCGCGGAGATAGTACGACTTCATGGAATACCTCTTCGATTGTGTCGGACGAGATTGAAGTTCACGTCTCATTTTGGAGGGAATTGCAGGAAGCGATGGGAGCAGAGCTCGAGCTTAGCTCGGCGTATCATCCACGGTGGCGGTCGGCCCGAGAGAGCGATCCAATCGCGAAGATTTGTTGCGGCGTGTGCGTTAGATCACCGAGGAAGTTGGGACGACGTCTTACCATTGGTGGAGTTCACCTACAATACTTGATTTCCATGCGAGTATTGGAATGGCACCTTTTGAAGCGGCTGTATGGGCGGAAATGTCGAGCGCCTCTTTGTTGGTACCAGGGACGGCGAGCGGCTGTTGTAGGACCAGATATGATCCGGCGGACTACTGAGAAGATTCGTCTGATCAGAGATAGGATGCGAACATCTCAAAGTCGGCAGAAGAGTTATGCAGACCAACGACGTCGACCACTCGAGTTCGAGGAACGAGAACAGGGAGTTCGTAGAGTCACCCCCACTCATCGAGTTGGTCGGCGATCAAATCCAAGAAACTTACCCTAAATTTATTGGACCTTATCGATTCTTCGTCGTATTGGTCCAGTGGCATATCGATTGCCTTGCCACCCTTCTTGTCGAACATCCACGGCGTCTTCCACGTCTCACAATTGCGGAAGTATGTTTCCGAGCCCTCTCATGTCATCGAACCGGATGTGATTCAAGCTGAAGGGCGACTTATCTTTGAAGCGTTGCGGCAAGGATCGTTGATCGGAAAGCCAAGCGATTCGCGGAACAAAGAGATTCAACTCGTCAAGGTTGTGTGGGATCGAAGGCGGGAGATCACGACTTGGAGCTGGAGGAGAAGATGAAGACTCGATTACCACTGAACTTTTCCGAGGTGAGAATCTTATTTGCAATTTCGAGGGCGAAATTTTTTAGAGGAGAGATTGTAACACCTGAGGGCGAGATCGACATCGTATTAGGATGGCGTATCGAGACCTCGACCAAGACCTTGTGTCGAGATCCCGTGCCAAGACCGTCACGAGGTCCGCCGTCGTAGACGAGGAGATCATGCGGCACTAGTCCGAATCGAGGAGATCGCGTGTCGAGTTGATGAAGTCGCTGCATCGAAATGATGAGACGCATGTCGAAATGAGGAGACCGCGCTCACGAACTTCGTGTTAGAACCTTGTCGCGCTTGCACGAGCACCTAGTCGACATCGTGTCGAGATGACACCTCGTATTCTTTCGAGCGTTATTGACGCTATTATTATATTGTTTGTTATAATTATATTGTCGGCCCGTTCTCGTCGCGTGTCTAGGCAGATTGTGAAGCGAGTAGAAAGGTAATTATGAGAGGAGCGATTAGGCGGGTAGATGATTGATGGGATTGGCATCTTATAGGCTGGAGTTACGATTATGCCCTTCCACCGGTGTATACCACGACCGATTCCTCAAACACTCATTCTTTCTCTTTTCTTCTTTCTTTCTTCTTCCTTACGCTCACGAGTTTCGTTGTTTTCTCCAAAAATCTCCATCGACGAAACCGTGAGTTCCATCGAGATTCTGCCGCAAGCTTTCTTCATCAACCTTGTTCATCATCATTTTCTCGACATATCTACTTTGTTCGACCATCACCATTCGTATGAAGAAACGATTTTTCTCTTCCTACGTACTCTTTGTTTAGCGCTATTTCTTCCTTCCATTTTTAGCGAGTTTATGCTTCCAAATCATGTCAAACTGAGGGGTTTTCTTCTTCACGATATTACCTATCTTTCTAACCGATTAATTGGGCTTGTTAAACAAATTTTCTTCCTCTGTTTTTACGCAATCGGCGTGCCGTAAACTCTTCATTTTAGTCTATTTCGATTTCTTGTTTTTCGTTTGTTGCTTCTGGTTGTTGTTGTTGTCGATCTATCTGTTGAAGCATCAGATAACCTTTTTCATGAACTTTTGATCGAAAACCCTAACTTTGTGTTAGAGGAAAAATATATTTCAGTTCTTGAGTTTTATATTTTCTGGGTTGTGGTTAAGTTTGGGAAGAGAGCTAAGTGTATTAGAACCCATAGATCGAACTGAGTTGTGTTTGTTTTAGGAAGTCTGATTCCCGAGATCGAGTGATTTCCGAATCGAGGTGTACGGGAAAGCGAATCAGGGCGTGGAAGCGGTGGGATCGGATCGAGGCTATGCGTGTCGAGGTCGACTGAGGAGCGTACGTGTCAAGGTCGATTGAGGACGGTACGTGTCGAAGTCGTTGTCGAGCTCGTTGAAGACAGCCGTGTCGAGATCGAGTAAGAGAAGTCGTTGTCGAGCTCATTTGAAGACAGCTGCGTCGAGGTCGTTTTCGAGCAGCATTAACTTGGAGTTCGGTAAGGGCGCTTCACATTAATACTTTTGTAGTATGCTAGCGTAAAGGCAACTCCTAGATATCTCTAAGACTTTATTTTTATTGTTATATTTATGTATGGACTCCTTGATTGGTGTCGAGATTGGAATGTTGTGATATGATTGAGTTTTTGCATGTATTTGATATGTGATTGAATATATGTTGTGAATGGTGTATTGCTGTCGAATTGCGTTTCTTTATGCAGAATGTTTTATTGCTTAAATGTCGAATTGTGT
This sequence comes from Calophaca sinica, assembly GCA_037113605.1. Lineage (NCBI taxonomy): Eukaryota > Viridiplantae > Streptophyta > Magnoliopsida > Fabales > Fabaceae > Calophaca > Calophaca sinica. The sequence goes on from CM073734.1 coordinate 74,231,167, forward strand.
TTTCTTCATGTTAAGCATGCTCTCTTTATTTGATATGTGATCAAGTAAGTTGTGTTACTCTTTGACATGCGGCGAGCTAATCATCAGTGAGAGAGCTGAGAGTCGTATGGCGTTTTTGGCCGGACCCGGATGGCGAGGGTGCTAGGTCCCCTTTTTGTTTATGGTGGATTGGCTGGCGTCGCGTGCTCGGTTTGGGGTTGGACCTGTTGATTAATGCATGGTATCGGTTTGGGGTTGGACTGCCGTTTACCTATTACGTCGGTTTGGGGATGGACTTGGCGATATTAGGAATAAGAGTTGTGTCGAGTCTAGAGTGAGATGGTCGAGTCACGTGTGGTGATTGAGATATATTATTGCTGTTTACTTATATCCTTTATGTCGAGCTTATCTTAAATTGTTGAGAAGTTGACCCTTTCCCGTGGTGCCTTCAATCCATGACGGTTACCCAGGCGATGTCGAGGCGCGAGGAACTTCGGCGATAGATGATGCCGAGGAGGAGCTCGGCGAGGACGAGTGACGACTGTACTTGTCGTGATTGATTGTTTGTTCGACGTATTTCTTTTGATGGTATGCCTTGTTTTCTTTTGGAGTAGTATGTCGTGACCAGTTTGGGCAGTGTTGTTTTGTTGTTTCAGGGTAGACTGGTGGTCTTACTTTTGGAGCAGCCCCCTGCGTGGGAGTCTGCCGGAAGTACCCCCAGGGTATGATTGATCTTTGAAGTCGTCATACCTTAGGTGTATTTTCTTTGTACATTGTTACCCTGTATTTTGTATACATTATTATTTCGAGTGATATATATATGTGTGTTATGCATGTATGTTTTATTAGAATTTAAGTCTTGTGTCTTAGTTGCACCATGTTTCGAAAAGCTGTAATTACTCTGATGTGCACGAGTTGGTTTTATAAAAAAAAAAATATATATCGTATTTTTAAAAGGCACAAGAGTTTTGTTTTTAAAACACATCTCATATAGGTTTATGTTGAGCTTGGTGTGTTGAGTTCGTTAACTCGAGCTCGGTATATTGAGCTCGGTAGCGGTCCGGAAACGGGTCGTTACAACGAGTGTATTTGAAACAAGCCTCGTGCACGATGGATGTCAAATGACCTCGTGCCGGAGAGCACGTTGGATGTCAAATGACCTTGTGCACGTTGGATGTCGAACAAGCCATGTGTGAAAAGTGTGAATACATGCCTTGACAGGATGGTTTTGATGATTGACAAAAGGGAGCTTTGCAAATAGTCAACCGTGCAAAAAGTGGAAAAGAATACCAAGACGCGTATCAAGAATGATTGTTTCTCAAGTCTTTGGGTTCTGGGTATTTATTTATCTTTATTAAGACAATTTGTAAGTAGTAATAAAAAGCTCTCAATTAAAATTAAATCACACACGCACAAAATATTTTGACATGCATATCTCGTGTCGGATGTCGAGCTGAGGAAGTCGCGTGTCGAGCTGAGGAAGTCGGATGTCGGTGAGGAGGAAGTCGGATGTTGAGCTCGAGGAAGTCGTATGTCGAATCGAGGAGGAGGTCGGCGTGTCTAGCTTATGAGGTCGCGTCGAGGTCGCGTGATGAGCTCTTGTCGCGTCTTGGTGATGATCCGTGTCGGTGATGAGGTCGCGTGCCGAGCTATGAGAACCGAGCTGATGAGGAGGTCGTATGCCGAGCCGTGGTTCAAGTCGTGCCGAGGTCTTTGCCGAGCCGCTCGTGAGTTCGTATGCCGAGTGTGTGGCGAGGTCGGCCGAGGCCTTCTTGAGGTCGATGTCGAGCCGTCTCGTGTTTTCAAATTCTTCATATTCAATACATAGCGGACAAATTCCAGCGGACAAATCAAACGCATAGCGGGCAGCAACGGGCAAATGCTGCAACGGTCATTTCGACGCTCATCCATTGCCTATATAAACACAGCTCGTGAGCTTTGTAAAAAAACAACAACGCAGTGCTTAATTTTTGTGCCAAAAACTCTGTCAAATATTTTTCATCACTCACACTTATTTGAGCACAATTTTCTGAGAGTCTTTTTATTCTACAAAATTTGAGTTGTATTATTTGAGCTTCAATTTGTTATATCTGCACTATTGAGTGTATCTTTCTCGTCTCATTTTATTTGTGAAAATCATTTATTTTTGGGTAGGAATCCCAAGGTGTTCATAGAGAGGTGATATCTCTTGAACGTATTGCTCTGGTTTAGAGTTGTAAAGTGTAACGACCCGTTTCCGGACCGCTACCGAGCTCAATATACCGAGCTCGAGTTACCGAGCTCAACACACCAAGCTCAACATAAACCTATATGAGATGTGTTTTAAAAACAAAACTCTTGTGCCTTTTAAAAATACGATATATATTTTTTTTTTTTAAAAACAACTCGTGCACATCAGAGTAATTACAGCTTTTCGAAACATGGTGCAACTAAGACACAAGACTTAAATTCTAATAAAACATACATGCATAACATACACATATATATATATATCACTCGAAATAATGATGTATACAAAATACAGAGTAGCAAATGTGTAAAGAAAATACACCTAAGGTACGACGACTTCAAAGAGTAATCATACCCTGGGGGTACTTCCGGCAGACTCCCACGCAGGGGGCTGCTCCAAAAGTAAGACCACCAGTCTACCCTGTAGCAACAAAACAACACTGCCCAAACTGGTCACGACCTCGAACACAAAAGAAAAACGAAGTACAGTCCTCAGAAAAACAAATATCCAACAAACAAACCATCACGACAAATAGAGGTCGTCACTCGGGTCCTCGTCGAGCTCCTCCTCGGCATCGTCTGCTGTCGAGTTACCTGCGCCCTCGACATCGCCTGGGTAACCGTCATGGATTGAAGGCACCACGGGAAAGGGTCAACTTCTCAACAATTCAAGATAAGCTCGACATAAAAATATAAGCAAACAGCAAAGTATAACATTCACCGACGTGACTCGACCATCTCACTCTAAACTCGACACAACTCACAAATCCATTTTCTCTCGACTCAACAATTTTCCGGAATGCACACGCCTGCATCTGGTATGTCGGAAAGTCCAGCCAAACCTTGGGATCCTCGCTCTCCCTAGGACGGTCGACTCAGGTCCGTGGCGTGGCGGCGTCTAGTCAATCTCCGTAAACAAAAAGGGGACCTAGCACCCTCGATTATCCGGGTCACGGCTCAAAAGCGTCATACGACTCACCTAGCTCGCTCACTCGATGAACAATTAGCGATACGATATTCAAAGAGTTAAACACAAGATATTCAACCGCATGTCAAATAAAAGAGCAAGCTCGACATGAAGAAACGCAATTCAACATGCAATACACACTTCACGACATATATTCAATCACATATTAAATACATGCAAAAACTCAATCATATCACAACATTTCAAGCTCGACACAAATCAGGAAATCCATACACAATAACATAACCACGTAGAATATGAAATGCCCTTACTTAAGGACTTATAAAATAAAGCCTTAGAGATTTCTAGGAGTTGCCCTTACATACTATGAAAATATTAATGTGAAGCGCCCTTACCGAACTCCAAGTTAATGCTGCTCGACAACGACCTCGACACAGCTGTCTTCAAAGAGCTCGACAACGACTTCGACACGTACCGTCCTCGATCTGGATTCTGCTGCTTCCGCGTCCTTGGATTCGCTTTCCCGTACCCTTGATTCGGAATTCACTCGATCTCGGGAATCAGACTTCCTAAAACAAACACAACTTAGATCGATCCATGGGTTCTAATACATCTAGCTCTCTCTTCCCCAAACTCAACCACAACCCAGAAAAATATAAAACTCAAGAACTGAAATATATTTTTCCTCTAACACAAAGTTAGGGATTTCGATCAAAATTTCATGAAAAAGTTATCTGATGCTTCAACAGATAGATCGACAACAACAATAACCAGAAGCAACGAATGAAAAACAAGAAATCAAAACAAACCAAAAATGGAGGTTTACGAGCGCTTTGCCGATTGCAGAAAAGTAAAGGAAGACATTTGTTTTCCAAGCCCAATTAATCGGTTAAAAAGATAGGTAATATCGTGAATAAGAAACCCATCAATTTGATATGATTTGGAAGCATAAAACTGGTTAAAAATGGAAGAAGAATTAGCGCTAAACGAGTACGGATGAAAGAAAATCTGTTCTTCATACCTCAGCGGTGATGGTCGATCAGGCGAGATATGGGTCGAGAAGTTGATGATGAACAAAATTGATGAAGAAAGCATGCAGAATCTCGATGGAACTCACGGTTTAAATCGATGGAGATTTTTGAAGAAAACCACGAAACACAGGCGAAAGAAGGAAGAAGAAAGAAGAAAAGAAATGAGTGTTTGAGGGAATCGGTCGTGGTATACGGTGGCGAGAAAGGGGTATAAGCGTAACTCCAGCTATAAGATGCCAATCCCATCAATCATCTACCCGTTAACTCGTTCCTCTCATAATTACCCTACTCTGCCGGTCAGCGGCAAGCGAGCAATGTAATAATTACAAACAATATAATAATAACGTTGAATAACGTTCGAAAGAATACGAGGTGTCATCTCGACACGATGTCGACAAGAGTGCTCGTGCAAGCGTACAAGGTTCTAACACGAGTTCGTGAACGCGGTCTCCTCAGCTCGACTTGCGTCCTCATCAGCTCGGTACGCGACTTCATCAACTCGACACGAGCCTCCTCATTTCGGAGCTAGTGCACGTGGTCTCATCAGCTCGACAAATGATCTCGGCAAACGATCTAGTCACGGGATCTCGACACAAGGTCTTGGTCGAGGTCTCGATACGTCGTCCTAATACGATGTCGATCTCGTCCTCAGGTGTTACATAAAGGTTTCTAGCTGAACCTGATTTAAAAGCTAGTGTCTTAGTGAAAATCCCATAGTGGTTTGCTTTGGGGACAGGACGTAGGCCACAGGGGTGTTAGGTGGCCGAACCTGGATAATTTGTTGTGTGCTTTTTTACTCCTTATCTCTCTACTTTTCAGTCAATTAAATTTCTGTACTTTATTTTATTGTTATTTATATCTTACTATTTGCTTTATTTTAAACTCGTTTGCAATTTATTCTTCAAGTGATTTATCTATTTCACATTAATATTTCCGCAACTCATAATTAGCACTTATTTCTCCAAAAGTTTTTGAAAGCACAGTTCACACACAATTCACCCCCCTCTTGTGTTTGGAGTCACTTGTCAATAAGTGGCATCAGAGCTAGACTCTTGTATAAAGGACTTAACCGTCTCAAGAGAATGACTTCAAACAATTACGAGGAACTTCCATGAGCAGACCCCCATTTTTCAATGGTGAGGGGTATGGTTATTGGAAGGATAGAATGCAAATCTTTCTTGAGGGTGTTGATCTTGATATTTGGGATCTTTGTGGAAAATGGTCCATTTGTCCCCACTCAATCAATTAATGATCTGATGGTAGACAAACCAAGATCACTTTGGATGAAGATGATAAGAAAAAGGTCCAATACAATTTGAAGGCTAAGAACATCATCATACCTTTAAGCTACGATGAGTTCTATAGGGTCTCAAATTTCAAGGCTGCTAAAGAAATGTGGGACACCCTTCTATTGACCCATGAAGGTACTACAGAGGTCAAGAGGGCTCGAATGAACACATTAACCCATGAGTATGAGTTATTTAGGATGAAACCAAGTGAAAACATACAAGATATGCAAAAAGGTTCATCCATATAATAAACCATCTCGAGCTCTTGGGAAAGTCTTGATGAATGAAGATTTGATTAACAAAGTTCTTAGATGTCTAAACAGGAATTGGCAACCCAAGGTCAACTGCTATAGCTGAATCTAGAGACTTATCTTCTATGACCTTGGCTACTTTGTTTGGAAAATTGCAGGAACATGAAATTGAACTAAATCGTCTCATGGAAAGCGAAGAAGGCGATAAGAAAAAGAAAGGGCTCGCCTCAAAGCAAGCATTGAGGAAGCGGCGATGGCGAATGTGATTTCCTTGAAGATGAAAATAATGAGGAAAACATGAGTCTAATGGTTCGCAAATTCAAAAGGTTCATGAGACTCGAAACAAAGGTAAGTTCCCAAGCTCTCAAAAGAAAAGTGATGAAACAACTTCTTTTAATCCTACTGCTACAAGTGTGGAAAGAAAGGTCACATAAAACCCGATTGTCCTCAAAACCAAGCGAGGAATGAGAAATTTGAAAAGAAACCACCAAAGGATTGAAGGGAAGAAGAGCTTACATTGCCTGGGATGATAATGATATGGATTCTTGATGAATCTGAAAATGAAGAGGCTCACCTTAGTCTAATGGCAAATCATGATGAAGATGAGGTAAATTTTTATGATCGACTCTTCTTTAACTTATGATGAATTACTTGCTTTGCTTGTGAAGAATTCAATAATGAAACGATTAAACTTGGAAAAATTGTTCTTTCTTCTAAGAAAACCATCTCTTCTCTTGAATCGAAATTGAAATTTTAAACAAAGAGATAGTGATTCTTAAAGAAAAACAAGTTCTTTGTGATTGAAACTTCTCCTCCCATATCTTGTGAAAATAAAAAGATGAAGTTTTAAAATGCAATGAGTGTAGTGTTTTGAAAAATAAGGTTGAAGATTTAAATAACACTCTTTCAAAATTTACGATGGGAAGAGATAACCTAAACATTATTTAGGAAACCAAAGGTACTTTTGGAAAAGTGGTTTAGGTTATCATCCAAAAATTCATGAAAAATCTTTTAAACTCTTCAATCACAACAAACCCTCAAGTAGTCCTTTCATTAAATGTTTCCACTGTGGTAGAAAAGGTCACACTGCTTCCATTTGCAATATTAGGAAAAACCTGAATGTGATTGGTAAAAAGATGTGGATTCCAAAGGGTACTTTGCCAAAAACTAATTCACCTGGACCCAAGATGGCTTGGGTACCAAAAGTTAAAACCTGATTTTATTTTGCAGGTGTGCTTGAAAGCCAAAGATTCAAATTGGTATCTTGATAGCGGCTGTTCAAAGCACATGACAGGAGACAAAAGCAAGTTCTCCTCATTAGTACCTAAAAATAGTGGTTATGTCCGGTATGGTGACAACAACAAAGGTAAAATTCTTGGGATTGGTTCTATTGGTAAGAGTCCTAATCCCACTATTGAAAATGTTTTGTATGTGGATGGTTTGAAGCATAATTTGCTAAGCATTAGTCAACTTTGTGATAAAGGAAACAAAGTGGTTTTTGATTCTTCAAAATGCATGGTCATGGATTCTATAAATGAAAATGTTATTGTAATTGGACCTAGAATTGGAAATATCTATATGCTTGATTTAGATAAAATACCTTCAAATGATGCATGTTGTCATATTCACATGGATCATCTTAATAAGTTAGTTCGAAAGGACTTAGTAATTGGCTTACCAAAGCTTCGTTTTGAAAAAGATAAACTTTGTGATGCATGTCAAAAAGGAAAACAAGTAAAAGCATCTTTCAAATCTAAAAATATTGTTTCTACAAACCGGCCTTTACAACTTTTACATATGGATTTATTTGGCCCTTCTAGAACTAAAAGCTTTGGTGGCAATTACTATGCTCTTGTTATTGTGGACGACTATTCTCGCTATACATGGACTTTATTTATTTCTCACAAAAATGATGCTTTTAATGCTTTTGAAAACTTGCAAAGGTTATACAAAATGAGAAGGGACTTAACATTGCTTCCATTGAAGTGATCATGGTGGGAATTTGAGAATGAAGCATTTGAAGCATTTTGCACGAGAAAATGGCATTGATCACAACTTTTACGCTCGAGGACACCATGACAAAATGGAGTGGTTGAAAGGAAAAATCGGTCTCTTGAAGAGCTAGCGAGGGCGATGCTCAATGAGACTAACCTTCCTAAGTACTTTTGGGCGAGGCAGTGAGCACCGCTTGCTATGTGATGAATCGAGTTCTTATAAGGTCGATCCTTAAGCAAACACCGTATGAACTCTACAAAGGAAGGAAGCCCAACATTTCCCACCTTCACGTTTGGATGCAAGTGTTTTGTCTAAACAATGGTAAGAATAACCTTGGTAAATTTGATGCTAAAGGCGATGAAGGTTTATTTCTTGGATATTCCACTTCTAGTAAAGCTTTTCGAATTTTTAATAAAAAGAACTTGGGTGTTGAAGAATGCATTGCATGTTTCTTTTGATGAATCTAACCCCAAATCTTGATAGAAGAAAGTGTTGATGATCTTGCGAAGTATTTGGAGATACCTATTTAGAGGAACAAGAGAGATCAAAAGTTCAAAAGGAGGATCAAGAGTCCTTGCCTCAACCCTCTCAAGAACTCTCTCACTCAAATCTTCCAAAGGAATGGAGAATCTCAAAGAAACATCCTCTTGACAACATAATAGGTGATATCTCAAAGGGAGTAACGACTGAAACTCTCTTAATCATGCATGTCATCATATGGCCTTTGTCTCTCAAATTGAACCAAATGACATCAATGAAGCCATCTTTGATGAGCATTGGACCTTTGCTATGCAAGAGGAATTAAATCAATTTGAGAGAAATGATGTTTGGGAACTTGTCCCTAGGCCTAAAGATCACCTAGTCATTGGGACCAAATGGGTCTTTCGCAACAAGCTTGATGAAAGCGGTATCATTGTTAGAAATAAAGCTAGACTTGTTGCAAAGGCTATAATCAACAAGAGGCACAGATTTCGATGAAACCTATGCACCCATGGCTAGATTAGAAGCTATTCGCATGCTTAGCATTTGCATGCATCATGGATTTTAAACTTTTTCAAATGGATGTTAAGAGTGCATTTCTAAATGGTTTTATTCAAGAAGAAGTATATGTTGATCAACCCCCCGGTTTTGAAAATTTTGAATTTCCAAATCATGTTTTCAAATTGAAAAAGGCTTTATATGGTTTAAAACAAGCTCAGAGAGCTTGAGTACGAAGAGTTGAGCAAATATTTACTTGAAAAAGGTTTTGAAAGAGGAAAAGTTGATACCACTCTTTTCATTAAACACAAAAATCATGACATTTTACTTGTTCAAATTTATGTTGACGATATCATCTTTGGTGCTACTAATGAGTCTTTGTGTGAAGATTTTTCCAAAATCATGCAAAGTGAGTTTGAAATGTCCATGATGGGAGAGCTCAACTACTTCCTTGGTCTTCAAATCAAACAAACAAAAGAAGGAATTTTTATAAATCAATCCAAATATTGCAAGGAGTTGCTTAAAAGATTTGGAATGAGCAACGCCAAAGAAATCTCAACTCCCATGAGCACATCATGCTATCTTGACAAAGATGAAGGTGGTAAGTCGGTCGAAGTAAGTAAGTATAAAGGTATGATAGGATCTCTTCTCTATCTCACTGCTAGTCGTCCTGATATTATGTTTAGTGTTTGTATGTGTGCACGTTTTCAAGCTAGTCCTAAGGAATCACATCTCTCTGCTGTAAAACGCATTATGAGATACCTTATTGGCACACAAAACACGGGTTTATGGTACCCCAAAGGTGCCGAATGCACTTTGATTGGGTACTCGGATTCTTATTTTGCGGGTTGTAAATTGGACCGAAAAAGCACTAGTGGGACATGTCACTTACTTGGGAATGCTTTGGTTTCATGGCATAGTAAGAAACAAGCCAGTGTGGCTTTGTCCACTGCCGAAGCGGAATATGTTGCGGCAGGTAGTTGTTGCGCACAGATTATTTGGATGAAACAACAGTTGAATGATTATGGGATTAATTTGAAAACTGTTCCAATAAAGTGTGACAATACTAGTGCCATAAACCTCACTAAAAATCCGGTTTATCACTCTCGGACTAAACACATAGAGATTAGGCACCATTTTATTAGAGATCATGTTCAAAAAGGTGATTGCATGATTGAGTTTATGGAAACATCTAGACAACTTGCAGATATTTTTACTAAACCTTTGCCTAAGGAAACTTTCTTTTTTATTAGAACTGAATTGGGAATTTTAGACCAATCATGCATTGAGTATTTGCTGTGATTGCATTTTCTTTTGAATAAATTCTAACTTGGGCGTTTGAGTGTGCTAACGAGTTTATGCAGGTCTTTTCCCCTTCCATTTTCTTTAAATGCGGAATAATGAGTGGGTGACGCATTTGTCTTATGCAACTAGCTAATCATGTCCAACTTGACTCATCTGTCACACACCAAGCTTGGTATCACGTAACTATCAAAATATGCTTGTTTAATCCTGAATATATGCCTTGCTTTATTTGTCTTTCCCACTTTTTGATGTTGCCAAAGGGGAGAGTTACATGAATGCATGATTCAGGGAGTGATCTTTTAAGTATTGCCTATTGTGAGGGAGTTTTTCTAAATATTGTGCTTAAACTCGATATCTTTTATTGAAAAACCATGCTTATATCTCATTGTCATATCATGATTATATTTTACTAAATTCCTCCATGAGATGTTTGTCATCATCAAAGGGGAAGTCTGTGAATACATGCCTTGACAGGATGGTTTTGATGATTGACAAAGGAGCTTTGCAAATAGTCAACCGTGCAAAAAGTGGAAAAAGAATACCAAGGCAGCGTATCAAGAATGATTGTTTCTCAAGTCTTTGGGTTACGGGTATTTATTTATCTTTATTAAGACAATTTGTAAGTAGTAATAAAAAGCTCTCAATTAAAATTAAATCACACACGCACAAAATATTTTGACATGCATATCTCGTGTCGGATGTCGAGCTGAGGAAGTCGCGTGTCGAGCTCTGAGTAAATTGGATGTCGAGCTGAGGAGGAAGTCGGATGTTGAGCTCTGAGGAAGTCGTATGTCGAACTAAGGAGGAGGTCGCGTGTCAAGCTTATGAGGTCGCGTACCGAGGTCGCGTGATGAGCTCTTGTCGCGTACCGAGGTCGCGTGCCGAGCTATGAGAACCGAGCTGATGAGGAGGTCGTATGCCGTTTGTGTTCAAGTCGTGTGCCGAGGTCTTTGTCGAGTGTTCGAGTTCGTATGCCGAGTGCGGTGTGGCGAGGTCGTCTGCCGAGCTGTCTTGAGGTCGTATGCCGAGCCGTCTCCGTGTTTTCAAATTCTTCATATTCAATACATAGCGGACAAATTCCAGCGGACAAATCAAAGCATAGCGGGCAAATCTTTTAGCGGACAAATCACAGCGGTCATTTCGACGCTCCTCCATTGCCTATATAAACACATTTCGTGAGCTTTGTAAAAACAACAACGCAGTTGCTTAATTTTTGTGCCAAAAACTCATCAAATATTTTTCATCACTCACACTTATTTGAGCACAATTTTACGAGAGTCTTTTTATTCTACAAAATTTGAGTTGTATTATTTGAGCTTCAATTTGTTATATCCGCACTATTGAGTGTATCTTTCTCGTCTCATTTTATTTGTGAAAATCATTTATTTTTGGGTAGGAATCCCAAGGTGTTCATAGAGAGGTGATATCTCTTGAGCGTATTGCTCAGTTTAGAGTTGTAAAGGTTTCTAGCTGAACCTGATTTAAAAGCTAGTGTCTTAGTGAAAATCCCATAGTGGTTTGCTTTGGGAGACGGGGCGTAGGCCACGAGGGTGTTAGGTGGCGAACCTGGATAATTTGTTGTGTGCTTTTTACTCCTTATCTCTACTTTTGATCAATTAAATTTCTGTACTTTATTTTATTGTTATTTATATCTTACTATTTACTTTATTTTTAACTCGTTTGCAATTTATTCTTCAAGTGATTTATCTATTTCACATTAATATTTCCGCAACTCATAATTAGCACTTATTTCTCCAAAAGTTTTTGAAAGCACAGTTCACACACAATTCACCCCCCTCTTGTGTTTGGAGTCACTTGTCAACAAAAAGCACGTGCACTAAAATGACCTCGTGCACGATGGATGTCAAAATGACCTCGTGTCGGAGAGCACGTTGGATGTCAAACGACCTCGTGTCGGAGAGCACGTTGGACATCACCACCACACGCCGTCGTCATCCGTCGTGGACGCTGCCGTGTCGCTTATCTCCAGTCATCCTATGAAGTTACATTGAGCAGTTGGTATATTCTTTTCAATATAATTTTACATTATGCTCTATCTTCCAGCCCACATGATCAAAGAGATGAAGATCCTCCTCATAGGAGAAGTAAGCATGATGGCTTGATAGAGAGAGAGATTTCTCAAATGGAATCATGATTAATAAAGATATGAAAGATGTGTACATTGGTTTCCTGTTTATAGGACTAGCTAGATCCCTAACTAACTCCTAAGTGTGTAACTAACTCATTTTACGCATAATGTAATTCTATATTAAACGTTGGATGTCGAACAAGCCATGTGTGAAAAGCACGTGCACTAAAATGACCTCGTGCACGATGGATGTCAAAATGACCTCGTGTCGGAGAGCACGTTGGATGTCAAACGACCTCGTGTCGGAGAGCACGTTGGACATCACCACCACACGCCGTCGTCATCCGTCGTGGACGCTGCCGTGTCGCTTCTCTCCAGTCATCCTATGAAGTTACGTTGAGCAGTTGGTATAATATTTTTAATATAATTTTCCATTATGCTTTATGTTCCAGACCACATGATCAAAGAGATGAAGATCCTCCTCATAGGAGAAGTAAGCATGATGGCTTGATAGAGAGAGAGATTTCTCAAATGGAATCATGATTAATAAAGATATGAAAGATGTGTACATTGGTTTCCTGTTTATAGGACTAGCTAGATCCCTAACTAACTCCTAAGTGTGTAACTAACTCATTTTACACATAATGTAATTCTATATTAATAATTACTAATGATTCTTCAATCAAAAATTATGCAACATTTCTCTTACGCAGGAACTAGACACCGATTAAATCAACAAAGTGAAAGCAAAGCAGCTTCACATGATTATCTCGGATCTCGGATATCGACCTCGGACGGATTCACCTCCAACCTCCAGCTTGGGAGTGAGTGAATCCTATCTTCCCGGACCTCGGATCTCGGATCTGGGACCTCGACAACACAAAGAGCTTCCCCACCAAGCTCTTGACTTGGATGAGGAGAACAACCTCGGATCTCGACATCTCGGATCTGGTCGACCGAGTGAGTGAATCATATCTTCGACATCGGCAAAGTCGATTACCCTCTAAAGCGCCAAGTGTAAAGAGCACGAGTGTATTTGAAACAAGCCTGCGTGCACGATGGATGTCAAATGACCTGCGTCTTGGGAGAGCACGTTGGATGTCAAGCGACCTGCGTGCACGCGTTGGATGTCGAACAAGCCCTGTGTGAAAAGCACGTGCACTAAAATGACCTCGTGCACGATGGATGTCAAAATGACCTCGTGTCGGAGAGCACGTTGGATGTCAAACGACCTCGTGGCGGAGAGCACGTTGGACATCACCACCACACGCCGTCGTCATCCGTCGTGGGCGCTGCCGGGTCGCTTCTCTCCGGTCATCCTGTGAAGTTACGTTGAGCAGTTGGTATAATACTTTTAATATAATTTTACATTATGCTTTATGTTACAGACCACGTGATCAAAGAGATGAAGATCCTCCTCATAGGAGAAGTAAGCATGATGGCTTGATAGAGAGAGAGATTTCTCAAATGGAATCATGATTAATAAAGATATGAAAGATGTGTACATTGGTTTCTTGTTTATAGGACTAGCTAGATCCCTAACTAACTCCTAAGTGTGTAACTAACTCATTTTACACATAATGTAATTCTATATTAATAATTACTAATGATTCTTCAATCAAAAATTATGCAACGTTTCTCTTACGCAGGAACTAGACACCGATTAAATCAACAAAGTGAAAGCAAAGCAGCTTCACATGATTATCTCGGATCTCGGATATCGACCTCGGACGGATTCACCTCCAACCTCCAGCTTGGGAGTGAGTGAATCCTATCTTCTCGGACCTCAGATCTCGGATCTCGGATCTGGGACCTCGACAACACACCAGGCTTCCCCACCAAGCTCTTCGGCTTGGATGAGGAGAGACAACCTCGGATCTCGACATCTCGGATCTGGTCACCGAGTGAGCGAATCATATCTTCTCGACATCAGCAAAGTCGATTACCCTCTAAAACGCAAGTGTAAAGAGCACGAGTGTATTGGAAACAAGCCTCGTGCACGATGGATGTCAAATGACCTGCGTCTTGGAGAGCACGTTGGATGTCAAGCGACCTGCGTGCGTTGGATGTCGAACAAGCCACGTGTGAAAAGCACGTGCACTAAAATGACCTCGTGCACGATGGATGTCAAAATGACCTGCGTGTCGGAGAGCACGTTGGATGTCAAGCGACCTGCGTGTCGGAGAGCACGTTGGACATCACCACCACAAGCCGTCGTCATCCGTCGTGGGCTGACTGCCGTGTCGCTTCTCTCGATCATCCTATGAAGTTACATTGAGCAGTTGGTATAATATTTTTAATATAATTTTACATTATGCTTTATGTTCTGAACCACGTGATCAAAGAGATGAAGATCCTCCTCATAGGAGAAGTAAGCATGATGGCTTGATAGAGAGAGATTTCTCAAATGGAATCATGATTAATAAAGATATGAAAGATGTGTACATTGGTTTTCTGTTTATAGGACTAGCTAGATCCCTAACTAACTCCTAAGTGTGTAACTAACTCATTTTACACATAATGTAATTCTATATTAATAATTACTAATGATTCTTCAATCAAAAATTATGCAACGTTTCTCTTACGCAGGAACTAGAACGATTAAATCAACAAAGTGAAAGCAAAGCGACTTCACATGATTATCTCGGATCTCGGATATCGACCTCGGACGGATTCACCTCCAACCTCCAGCTTGGGAGTGAGTGAATCCTATCTTCTCGGACCTCGGATCTCGGATCTCGGATGCGGGACCTCGACAACACAAAGGCTTCCCCACCAAGCTCTTGACTTGGATGAGGAGAAACAACCTCGGATCTCGACATCTCGGATAGTCGGTTCAGTGAGCGAATCATATCTTCGACATCAGCAAAGTCAGATTACCCTCTAAAGCGCAAGTGTAAAGAGCACGAGTGTATTGGAAACAAGCCTGCGTGCACGATGGATGTCAAATGACCTCGTCTTGGGAGAGCACGTTGGATGTCAAATGACCTCGTGCACGGTGGATGTCGAACAAGCCCTGTGGGAAAAGCACGTGCGCTAAAATGACCTCGGGCACGACGGATGGCAAAATGACCTGCGTGTCGGAGAGCACGTTGGATGTCAAGCGACCTGCGTGTCGGAGAGCACGTTGGACATCACCACCACACGCCGTCGTCATCCGTCGTGGGACGCTGCGTGTCGCTTCTCTCCGATCATCCTATGAAGTTACATTGAGCAGTTGGTATAATATTTTTAATATAATTTTACATTATGCTTTATGTTCTGAACCACGTGATCAAAGAGATGAAGATCCTCCTCATAGGAGAAGTAAGCATGATGGCTTGATAGAGAGAGATTTCTCAAATGGAATCATGATTAATAAAGATATGAAAGATGTGTACATTGGTTTCCTGTTTATAGGACTAGCTAGACCCCTAACTAACTCCTAAGTGTGTAACTAACTCATTTTACGCATAATGTAATTCTATATTAAACGTTGGATGTCGAACAAGCCATGTGTGAAAAGCACGTGCACTAAAATGACCTCGTGCACGATGGATGTCAAAATGACCTCGTGTCGGAGAGCACGTTGGATGTCAAACAACCTCGTGTCGGAGAGCACGTTGGACATCACCACCACACGCCGTCGTCATCCGTCGTGGAAGCTGCCGTGTCGCTTCTCTCCAGTCATCCTATGAAGTTACATTGAGCAGTTGGTATAATATTTTTAATATAATTTTACATTATGCTTTATGTTCTGAGACCACATGATCAAAGAGATGAAGATCCTCCTCATAGGAGAAGTAAGCATGATGGCTTGATAGAGAGAGATTTCTCAAATGGAATCATGATTAATAAAGATATGAAAGATGTGTACATTGGTTTCCTGTTTATAGGACTAGCTAGATCCCTAACTAACTCCTAAGTGTGTAACTAACTCATTTTACACATAATGTAATTCTATATTAATAATTACTAATGATTCTTCAATCAAAAATTATGCAACGTTTCTCTTACGCAGGAACTAGACACCGATTAAATCAACAAAGTGAAAGCAAGGCAGCTTCACATGATTATCTCCGATATCGACCTCGGACGGATTCACCTCCAACCTCCAGCTTGGGAGTGAGTGAATCCTATCTTCTCGGACCTCGGATCTCGTATCTCGGATCTGGGACCTCGACAACACAAAGAGCTTCCCCACCAAGCTCTTGACTTGGATGAGGAGAACAACCTCGGATCTCGACATCTCGGATCTGGTCGGCAGTGAAGCGAATCATATCTTCTCGCCATCGGCAAAGTCAGATTACCCTCTAAAGCGCAAGTGTAAAGAGCACGAGTGTATTTGAAACAAGCCTGCGTGCACGATGGATGTCAAATGACCTCGTCTTGGGAGAGCACGTTGGATGTCAAGCGACCTCGTGCACGTTGGATGTCGAACAAGCCTGTGTGAAAAGCACGTGCACTAAAATGACCTCGTGCACGATGGATGTCAAAATGAGCTCGTGTCCGAGAGCACGTTGGAAGTCAAACGACCTCGTGCCGGAGAGCACGTGGGACAGCACCACCACACGCCGTCGTCATCCGTCGTGGACGGCTGCCGTGTCGCTTCTCGATCATCCTATGAAGTTACATTCCAAAGCAGTTGGTATAATATTTTTAATATAATTTTACATTATGCTTTATGTTCTGAGACCACATGATCAAAGAGATGAAGATCCTCCTCATAGGAGAAGTAAGCATGATGGCTTGATAGAGAGAGAGATTTCTCAAATGGAATCATGATTAATAAAGATATGAAAGATGTGTACATTGGTTTCCTGTTTATAGGACTAGCTAGATCCCTAACTAACTCCTAAGTGTGTAACTAACTCATTTTACGCATAATGTAATTCTATATTAAACGTTGGATGTCGAACAAGCCATGTGTGAAAAGCACGTGCACTAAAATGACCTCGTGCACGATGGATGTCAAAATGACCTCGTGTTGGAGAGCACATTGGATGTCAAACGACCTCGTGTCGGAGAGCACGTTGGACATCACCACCACACGCCGTCGTCATCCGTCGTGGACGCTGCCGTGTCGCTTCTCTCCTGTCATCCTATGAAGTTCTGTTCAGAACAGTTGGTATAATATTTTTAATATAATTTTACATTATGCTTTATGTTACAGATCACATGATCAAAGAGATGAAGATCCTCCTCATAGGAGAAGTAAGCATGATGGCTTGATAGAGAGAGAGATTTCTCAAATGGAATCATGATTAATAAAGATATGAAAGATGTGTACATTGGTTTCCTGTTTATAGGACTAGCTAGATCCCTAACTAACTCCTAAGTGTGTAACTAACTCATTTTACGCATAATGTAATTCTATATTAAACGTTGGATGTCGAACAAGCCATGTGTGAAAAGCACGTGCACTAAAATGACCTCGTGCACGATGGATGTCAAAATGACCTGCGTGTCGGAGAAACACGTTGGATGTCAACCCACCTCGTGTCGGAGAGCACGTTGGACATCACCACCACACGCCGTCGTCATCCGTCGTGGACGCTGCCGTGTCGCTTCTCTCGATCGTCCTATGAAGTTACATTGAGCAGTTGGTATAATATTTTTAATATAATTTTACATTATGCTTTATGTTCTGACCACATGATCAAAGAGATGAAGATCCTCCTCATAGGAGAAGTAAGCATGATGGCTTGGTAGAGAGAGATTTCTCAAATGGAATCATGATTAATAAAGATATGAAAGATGTGTACATTGGTTTCCTGTTTATAGGACTAGCTAGATCCCTAACTAACTCCTAAGTGTGTAACTAACTCATTTTACACATAATGTAATTCTATATTAATAATTACTAATGATTCTTCAATCAAAAATTATGCAACGTTTCTCTTACGCAGGAACTAGACACCGATTAAATCAACAAAGTGAAAGCAAAGCAGCTTCACATGATTATCTCGGATCTCGGATATCGACCTCGGACGGATTCACCTCCAACCTCCAGCTTGGGAGTGAGTGAATCCTATCTTCTCGGACCTCGGATCTCGGACCTAGGATCTGGGACCTCGACAACACAGCAGGCTTCCCCACCAAGCTCTTGACTTGGATGAGGAGAAACGACCTCGGATCTCGACATCTCGGATCTGGTCGGGAGTGGCGAATCATATCTTCTCGACATCAGCAAAGTTAGATTACCCTCTAAAAGCGCAAGTGTAAAGAGCACGAGTGTATTGGAAACAAGCCTGCGTGCACGATGGATGTCAAATGACCTGCGTCTTGGAGAGCACGTTGGATGTCAAGCGACCTCGTGCACGTTGGATGTCGAACAAGCCTGTGTGAAAAGCACGTGCACTAAAATGACCTCGTGCGATGGATGTCAAAATGACCTGCGTGTCGGAGAAACACGTTGGATGTCAAGCGACCTGCGTGTCGGAGCACGTTGGACATCACCACCACACGCCGTCGTCATCCGTCGTGGACGCCGCCGTGTCGCTTCTCTCGATCATCCTATGAAGTTACATTGAGCAGTTGGTATAATATTTTTAATATAATTTTACATTATGCTTTATGTTCTGAACCACATGATCAAAGAGATGAAGATCCTCCTCATAGGAGAAGTAAGCATGATGGCTTGATAGAGAGAGATTTCTCAAATGGAATCATGATTAATAAAGATATGAAAGATGTGTACATTGGTTTCCGGTTTATAGGACTAGCTAGATCCCTAACTAACTCCTAAGTGTGTAACTAACTCATTTTACGCATAATGTAATTCTATATTAAACGTTGGATGTCGAACAAGCCATGTGTGAAAAGCACGTGCACTAAAATGACCTCGTGCACGATGGATGTCAAAATGACCTCGTGTCGGAGAGCACATTGGATGTCAAACGACCTCGTGTCGGAGAGCACGTTGGACATCACCACCACACGCCGTCGTCATCCTCGTGGGCGCTGCGTGTCGCTTCTCTCGATCATCCTATGAAGTTACATTGAGCAGTTGGTATAATATTTTTAATATAATTTTACATTATGCTTTATGTTACTGAACCACATGATCAAAGAGATGAAGATCCTCCTCATAGGAGAAGTAAGCATGATGGCTTGATAGAGAGAGATTTCTCAAATGGAATCATGATTAATAAAGATATGAAAGATGTGTACATTGGTTTCTGTTTATAGGACTAGCTAGATCCCTAACTAACTCCTAAGTGTGTAACTAACTCATTTTACAGATAATGTAATTCTATATTAATAATTACTAATGATTCTTCAATAAAAAATTATGCAACGATTCTCTTACCGAGGAACTAGACGGAATTAAATCAACAAAGTGAAAGCAAAGCGACTTCACATGATTATCTCGGATCTCGGATATCGACCTCGGACGGATTCACCTCCAACCTCCGGCTTGGGAGTGAGTGAATCCTATCTTCTCGGACCTCGGATCTCGGATCTCGGATGCGGGACCTCGACAACACAAAGGGCTTCCCCACCAAGCTCTTGGCTTGGATGAGGAGGACAACCTCGGATCTCGACATCTCGGATCTGAGTCGACCAGTGAGCGAATCATATCTTCACGACATCGGCAAAGTCAGATTACCCTCTAAAGCGCAAGTGTAAAGAGCACGAGTGTATATGAAACAAGCCTGCGTGCACGATGGATGTCAAATGACCTGCGTCTTAGGAGAGCATGTTGGATGTCAAGCGACCTCGTGCACGTTGGATGTCGAACAAGCCATGTGTGAAAGCACGTGCACTAAAATGACCTCGTGCACGATGGATGTCAAAATGACCTCTTGTCGGAGAGCACGTTGGATGTCAAGCGACCTGCGTGTCGGAGAGCACGTTGGACATCACCACCACATGCCGTCGTCATCCGTCGTGGACGCCGTGTCGCTTCTCTCGATCATCCTATGAAGTTACATTGAGCAGTTGGTATAATATTTTTAATATAATTTTACATTATGCTTTATGTTCTGAGACCACATGATCAAAGAGATGAAGATCCTCCTCATAGGAGAAGTAAGCATGATGGCTTGATAGAGAGAGAGATTTCTCAAATGGAATCATGATTAATAAAGATATGAAAGATGTGTACATTGGTTTCCTGTTTATAGGACTAGCTAGATCCCTAACTAACTCCTAAGTGTGTAACAAACTCATTTTACGCATAATGTAATTCTATATTAAACGTTGGATGTCGAACAAGCCATGTGTGAAAAGCACGTGCACTAAAATGACCTCGTGCACGATGGATGTCAAAATGACCTCGTGTCGGAGAGCACATTGGATGTCAAACGACCTCGTGTCGGAGAGCACGTTGGACATCACCACCACACGCCGTCGTCATCCTACGTGGACGCTGCCGTGTCGCTTCTCTCCAGTCATCCTATGAAGTTCTGTTCAGAACAGTTGGTATAATATTTTTAATATAATTTTACATTATGCTTTATGTTACAGACCACATGATCAAAGAGATGAAGATCCTCCTCATAGGAGAAGTAAGCATGATGGCTTGATAGAGAGAGAGATTTCTCAAATGGAATCATGATTAATAAAGATATGAAAGATGTGTACATTGGTTTCTGTTTATAGGACTAGCTAGATCCCTAACTAACTCCTAAGTGTGTAACTAACTCATTTTACACATAATGTAATTCTATATTAATAATTACTAATGATTCTTCAATCAAAAATTATGCAACGTTTCTCTTACGCAGGAACTAGACAATTAAATCAACAAAGTGAAAGCAAAGCGACTTCACATGATTATCTCGGATCTCGGATATCGACCTCGGACGGATTCACCTCGACCTCCAGCTTGGGAGTGAGTGAATCCTATCTTCTCGGACCTCGGATCTCGGATCTCGGATCTGCGACCTCGACAACACCTGAGGCTTCCCCACCAAGCTCTTGGCTTGGATGAGGAGGACGACCTCGGATCTCGACATCTCGGATGCAGTCGACAGTGGCGAATCATATCTTCGACATCGGCAAAGTCGGATTACCCTCTAAAGCGCAAGTGTAAAGAACGCAGTGTATATGAAACAAGCCTCGTGCACGATGGATGTCAAATGACCTGCGTGCGGAGAGCACGTTGGATGTCAAGCGACACCGTGCACGTTGGATGTCGAACAAGCCATGTGTGACAAGCACGTGCACTAAAATGACCTCGTGCACGATGGATGTCAAAATGACCTCTTGTCGGAGAAACGTTGGATGTCAAGCGACCTCGTGTCGGAGAGCACGTTGGACATCACCACCACACGCCGTCGTCATCCGTCATGGGCGGCTGCGTGTCGCTTCTCTCGATCATCCTATGAAGTTACATTGAGCAGTTGGTATAATATTTTTAATATAATTTTACATTATGCTTTATGTTCTGAGACCACATGATCAAAGAGATGAAGATCCTCCTCATAGGAGAAGTAAGCATGATGGCTTGATAGAGAGATTTCTCAAATGGAATCATGATTAATAAAGATATGAAAGATGTGTACATTGGTTTCCTGTTTATAGGACTAGCTAGATCCCTAACTAACTCCTAAGTGTGTAACTAACTCATTTTACACATAATGTAATTCTATATTAAACGTTGGATGTCGAACAAGCCATGTGTGAAAAGCACGTGCACTAAAATGACCTCGTGCACGATGGATGTCAAAATGACCTCGTGTCGGAGAGCACTTTGGATGTCAAACGACCTCGTGTCGGAGAGCACGTTGGACATCACCACCACACGCCGTCGTCATCCATCGTGGACGCTGCCGTGTCGCTTCTCTCCAGTCATCCTATGAAGTTCTGTTCAGAACAGTTGGTATAATATTTTTAATATAATTTTACATTATGCTTTATGTTACAGACCACATGATCAAAGAGATGAAGATCCTCCTCATAGGAGAAGTAAGCATGATGGCTTGGTAGAGAGAGATTTCTCAAATGGAATCATGATTAATAAAGATATGAAAGATGTGTACATTGGTTTCCTGTTTATAGGACTAGCTAGATCCCTAACTAACTCCTAAGTGTGTAACTAACTCATTTTACACATAATGTAATTCTATATTAATAATTACTAATGATTCTTCAATCAAAAATTATGCAACGTTTCTCTTACGCAGGAACTAGACACCGATTAAATCAAAGCAGCTTCACATGATTATCTCGGATCTCGGATATCGACCTCGGACGGATTCACCTCCAACCTCCAGCTTGGGAGTGAGTGAATCCTATCTTCTCGGACCTCGGATCTCGGATCTCGGATCTGGGACCTCGACAACACAAAGAGCTTCCCCACCAAGCTCTTCACTTGGATGAGGAGAAACAACCTCGGATCTCGACATCTCGGATCCGGTCGGCAGTGAAGCGAATCATATCTTCTCGACATCGGCAAAGTCAGATTACCCTCTAAAACACAAGTGTAAAGAGCACGAGTGTATTTGAAACAAGCCTCGTGCGATGGATGTCAAATGACCTGCGTCGGGAGAGCACGTTGGATGTCAAGCGACACCGTGCACGTTGGATGTCGAACAAGCCTTGTGTGAAAAGCACGTGCACTAAAATGACCTCGTGCACGATGGATGTCAAAATGACCTCGTGTCGGAGAGCACGTTGGATGTCAAACGACCGCGTGTCGGAGAGCACGTTGGACATCACCACCACACGCCGGCGTCATCCATCGTGGGCGGCTGGTGTCGCTTCTCTCGATCATCCTATGAAGTTACGTTGAGCAGTTGGTATAATATTTTTAATATAATTTTACATTATGCTTTATGTTCTGAGACCACAAGATCAAAGAGATGAAGATCCTCCTCATAGGAGAAGTAAGCATGATGGCTTGATAGAGAGAGATTTCTCAAATGGAATCATGATTAATAAAGATATGAAGGATGTGTACATTGGTTTCCTGTTTATAGGACTAGCTAGATCCCTAACTAACTCCTAAGTGTGTAATTAACTCATTTTACACATAATGTAATTCTAAATTAATAATTACTAATGATTCTTCAATCAAAAATTATGCAACGTTTCTCTTACGCAGGAACTAGACACCGATTAAATCAAAGCAGCTTCACATGATTATCTCGGATCTCGGATATCGACCTCGGACGGATTCACCTCCAACCTCCAGCTTGGGAGTGAGTGAATCCTATCTTCTCGGACCTCGGATCTCGGATCTCGGATCTGGGACCTCGACAACACCGCAGCTTCCCACCAAGCTCTTGGCTTGGATGAGGAGGACAACCTCGGATCTCGACATCTCGGATCTGGTCACCGAGTGGCGAATCATATCTTCTCGACATCGGCAAAGTCGATTACCCTCTAAAACGCAAGTGTAAAGAGCACGAGTGTATTTGAAACAAGCCTCGTGCACGATGGATGTCAAATGACCTGCGTCTTGGAGAGCACGTTGGATGTCAAACGACCTCGTGCACGTTGGATGTCGAACAAGCCATGTGTGAAAAGCACGTGCACTAAAATGACCTCGTGGACGATGGATGTCAAAATGACCTCTTGTCGGAGAAACGTTGGATGTCAAGCGACCTGCGTGTCGGAGAAACACGTTGGACATCACCACCACACGCCGTCGTCATCCGTCGTGGACGCCGTGTCGCTTCTCTCCGATCATCCTATGAAGTTACGTTGAGCAGTTGGTATAATATTTTTAATATAATTTTACATTATGCTTTATGTTCTGAACCACATGATCAAAGAGATGAAGATCCTCCTCATAGGAGAAGTAAGCATGATGGCTTGATAGAGAGAGAGATTTCTCAAATGGAATCATGATTAATAAAGATATGAATGATGTGTACATTGGTTTCCTGTTTATAGGACTAGCTAGATCCCTAACTAACTCCTAAGTGTGTAACTAACTCATTTTACACATAATGTAATTCTATATTAAACGTTGGATGTCGAACAAGCCATGTGTGAAAAGCACGTGCACTAAAATGACCTCGTGCACGATGGATGTCAAAATGACCTCGTGTCGGAGAGCACTTTGGATGTCAAACGACCTCGTGTCGGAGAGCACGTTGGACATCACCACCACACGCCGTCGTCATCCATCGTGGACGCTGCCGTGTCGCTTCTCTCCAGTCATCCTATGAAGTTACATTGAGCAGTTGGTATAATATTTTTAATATAATTTTACATTATGCTTTATGTTACAGACCACATGATCAAAGAGATGAAGATCCTCCTCATAGGAGAAGTAAGCATGATGGCTTGATAGAGAGAGAGATTTCTCAAATGGAATCATGATTAATAAAGATATGAAAGATGTGTACATTGGTTTCCTGTTTATAGGACTAGCTAGATCCCTAACTAACTCCTAAGTGTGTAACTAACTCATTTTACACATAATGTAATTCTAAATTAATAATTACTAATGATTCTTCAATCAAAAATTATGCAACGTTTCTCTTACGCAGGAACTAGACACCGATTAAATCAAAGCAGCTTCACATGATTATCTCGGATCTCGGATATCGACCTCGGACGGATTCACCTCCAACCTCCAGCTTGGGAGTGAGTGAATCCTATCTTCTCGGACCTCGGATCTCGGATCTCGGATCTGGGACCTCGACAACACAAAGAAGCTTCCCCACCAAGCTCTTCACTTGGATGAGGAGGACAACCTCGGATCTCGACATCTCGGATCTGGTCGGCAGTGAGCGAATCATATCTTCTCGACATCGGCAAAGTCAGTTACCCTCTAAAGCGCAAGTGTAATGAGCGCAGTGTATTTGAAACAAGCCTCGTGCATGATGGATGTCGATGACCTCGTCTTGGGAGAGCGCGTTGGATGTCAACGACCTCGTGCGTTGGATGTCGAGCAAGCCATGTGTGAAAGCACGTGCACTAAAATGACCTCGTGCGATGGATGTCAAAATGACCTCGTGTCGGAGAGCGTTGGATGTTAAGCGACCTGCGTGTCGGAGAGCACGTTGGACATCACCACCACCGCGTCGTCATCCGTCGTGGACCTTTGCCGTGTCGCTTGCTTAACACCAGGCGAGATCGACATCGTATTAGGACGGCGTATCGAGACCTCGACCAAGACCTTGTGTCGAGATCCCGTGACTAGATCGTTTGCGAGATCATTTGTCGGTGATGAGACCACGTGCACTAGGCCGAAATGAGGAGGTCGGGTGTCGAGTTGATGAAGTCGCTGCATCGGTGATGAGGACGCAAGTCGAGCTGAGGAGACCGCGTTCACGAACTCGTGTTAGAACCTTGTACGTTTGCACGAGCACTCTTGTCGACATCGTGTCGAGATGATACCTCGTATTATTTCGAACGTTACTAAGCGTTATTATTATATTGTTTGTAATTATTACATTGTCGGATTGTCGTTGACCGACAGAGTAGAGGGTAATCATGAGAGGAACGAGTTAACGGGTAGATGATTGATGGGATTGGCATCTTATAGCTGGAGTTACGTTTATACCCTTTCTCGCCAGCTGTATACCACGACCGTTTCACTCATTTCTCTTTTCTTCTTCTTCTTCCTTACGCTCTGTGTTTCGTTGTTTGCTTTAAAAATCTTCATCAGCGAAACCGTGAGTTCCAAATGAGATTCTGCACAAGCTTTCTTCATCAATTTTGTTCATCATCAACTTCTCGACCCATATCTTGTCTGATCGACCATCACCGTTGAGGTATGAAGAACAGATTTTCTTTCATTTGTGCTACTGTTTAGCGCTAATTCTTCTTCCATTTTTAACCAGTTTTATGCTTCCAAAATCATATCAAATTGATGGGTTTTCTTATTCATAATAATACCTATCTTTTTAACCGATTAATTGGGCTTGTAAAACAAATTTCTTTTTCTGTTTTTCTGCAATCGGCAATGCCCAGAAACCTCCATTTTTGGTTCGTTTCGATTTCTTGATTTTCATTCGTTGCTTCTGATTATTGTTGTTGTCGATCTTTCTGTGAAGCATCAGATAACTTCATGAATTTTGATCGAAATCCCTAACTTTGTGTTAGAGGAAAAATATATTTCAGTTCTTGAGTTTCATATTTTCTGGGTTGTGGTTGAGTTTGGGGAAGAGAGAGTTAGATGTATTAGAACCATGGATCGATCTGAGTTGTGTTTGTTTTAGGAAGTCTGTTTCCCGAGATCGTGTAATTTCCGAATCGAGGTGTACGGGAAAGCGAATCCAAGGACGCGGAAGCAGCAGAATCCAGAACGAGGACTGTACGTGTCGAGGTCGACTGAGAAGCGTACGTGTCGAAGTCGTTGTCGAGTTCGTTGAAGACAGCCGTGTCGAGATCGAGTAAGAGAAATCGTTGTCGAGCTCTTTGAAGACAGCTGTGTCGAGGTCGTTGTCGAGCAGCATTAACTTGGAGTTCGGTAAGGGCGCTTCACATTTATACTTGTTATAGTATGTAAGGGCTACTTCTAGATATCTCTAAGGCTTTATTGTATAAGTCCTTAAGTAAGGGCATTTCATATTCTACGTGGTTATGTTATGGTGTATGGAATTTCCTGATTTGTGTCGAGCTTGAAATGTTGTGAGATTGAGTTTTGCATGTATTTAATATGTGATTGAATATATGTCGTGAAGTGTGTATTGCATGTTGAATTGCGTTTCTTCATGTCGAGCTTGCTCTTTTATTTGACATGCGGTTGAATATTTTGTGTTTAACTCCTTGAATATCGTATCTGTAATTGTTCATTGAGTGAGCGAGCTAGGTGAGTCGTATGGCGTTTTGAGCCGTGACCGGATAATCGAGGGTGCTAGGTCCCTTTTGTTTACGGAGATTGACTAGACGTCGCCACGCTACGGGACTGAGTTGACTGTCCTAGGGAGAGCGAGGATCCCAAGGCTTCGCTGGACTTTCCGACATCTGCACGGCGTGTGCATTAGGAAAATTGTCGAGTCGAGAGAAAATGGATTTGTGAGTTGTGTCGAGTTTAGAGTGAGATGGTCGAGTCACGTCGGTGATTGTTATACTTTCTTTGTTTGCTTATATTTTTATGTCGAGCTTATCTTAACTTGTTGAGAAGTTGACCACTTTCCCGTGGTGCCTTCAATCCATGACGGTTACCCAGGCGATGTCGAGCGCGCAGTAACTCGGCGATGAAGCGATGGCGAGGAGGAGCTCGACGAGGACCCGAGTGGCGACCTCTATCTGTCGTGATTGTTTATTTGTTGGATGTTTGTTTTTCAGTCTTGTACTTGTTTTTCTTTTGTGTTCGAGGTCGTGACCAGTTTAGGCGATGTTGTGTTGTTGCTCTGAGGTAGTGGTGGTCTTACTTTTGGAGCGACCCTGCGTGGGAGTCTGCCGGAAGTACCCCCAGGGTATGATTACTCTTTTGAAGTTGTCGTACCTTAGGTGTATTTTCTTTGCACATTTGCTACTCTGTATTTTGTATACATTATTATTTCGAGTGATATGTATATGTGTATGTTATGCATGTATGTTTTATTTGAATTTAAGTCTTGTGTCTTAGTTGCACCATGTTTCGAAAAGCTGTAATTACTCTGATGTGCACGAGTTGGTTTTATAAAAAAAAAATATATCCCATTTTTAAAAGGCACAAGAGTTTTGTTTTTAAAACACATCTCATATAGGTTTATGTTTGAGCTTGGTGTGTTGAGCTCGGTAACTCGAGCTCGGTATATTGAGCTCGGTAGCGGTCCGGAAACGGGTCGTTACCTTTGTTGGTATCGAGGCGATTCGGTTCGACCGAGAAGTGTGCATAGAATTTGGGTGGTCACTATGTCGGGTTGTGTGTTGGGTACCTAGTTGTATTGTGTTGATTCTTTGTTTGATTAAGTGAAGCACTTATTGCTTGAGAAATTGTTTGAACTATTTCTTGATTGAAGCGGTGTGTTTTAACACATCCTTGTGTGAGATTCTCGGGGTTTTGAACTTTGTGGAATCTAATGCCACCTCGTAGGAATCGACATACGCAACCAAGAACGTCGACATGGAGCGAGCTATTCAAGCTATGGCCGAGATGGCGGCAGCCATGGCTCAACAATCAGCTGCTGCAACTCAACAGGCTAACGCGATGGCTCAGCCAGGCGGCGTTGACTCGGCGAGAACTTGCGGCCAGCGACAGCGAAGCGAGCGAAATCTTTGGCGAGAGGATTGGCTGACTTTAGGAAGCATGATCCACCAGTTCTACGGTGAGCCAAATCCGGATAAAGCTGATCTTTGGATGCAAGAGATCGAGAAGATCTTTGAGGCACTCCATTGCGGACAACGTGAAGGTCGACTATGCCACCTACTGCGCTAGGAGACGCAGAGTATTGGTGGAGAGGAGTGAAGCAAGCGTTTATAGCGAACATCGCGAGATGACACGGGAGCTTTTTCGTGAAAGGTTTTTGGACAAGTACTTCCGGATCTTGCCTGGCGAGAAGGAGCGGAATTTCTTCAATGCGGCAAAGCAACTTCGGCGGTGTCAGTATGCGGCCAAATTCGAATCGTTGGCGAGGTATTTCAGTCCATTTCGTGACCGAGTTGACCAGAGATGGTTGAGTGAGAGATTCCAGCGGGGATTGAGATTCGACATTCAAGTCGGTGGTGTCGTTGAGGATCCGAAATCTCCAAGAGTGATTGATCGATGTGTCGAGGTAGAAGGAGTGAGGAGCCACAAGAAGAAGGCTGTTGTGGGCGGACCGGTGAGACCCAGTGCGGGCGAGATTTGCACGAAGGGAAACTACGCGAGAAGAGGCCGCACGACCGACCTCGGGGGAGCGACAACAGGGACGATGTCGTCCAGATGACTCAAGTGCAGGAGTGGAGGTCACCCGGTGTCGAGGTGATTTGCTACCGATGTGGAAAGCGGGACATTACGCGAGTAATTGTACTTTCGAGAGGAGGAGGTGTGTTTCAATTGCAAGAAGCCAGGGCATTTTGCTAAGGATTGTCCTACACCTAAAGTGAACCGACTATGCTTGCGGCAAAGCCAAAGGGAAGCGTCAGTGGCTAAAGGCGAGTTTTCTGCATGAGTGGCGAGGAAGCGGTCGGTGATGATCTTATCCAAGGTGAATGTGAGATCGAGGGTAAATCCTTATCCGTTCTTTTTGATTCGGTGCAACCCATTCCTTCATTTCTTACGATTGTGTGAACCTTTTGAGCTTATTGTGGATCGCTTTACCGTTTAAATTAGTAGTTACAACCCGGTTGCTAAAACCTTAGTCACAAACTTTGCATGTCTTAATTGTGTAGTGATTATTGAGTAGAAAGTTTGTGGTCAATTTGGTTTGTTTGCCTCTTAAGGGCTTAGATGTCATCCTCGGGATGGATTGGTTGTCACACCACCATGTCCTTTTGGGTGTGCGTAAAGCGTAATTTTCCGGACCTTGGAGTCTCAATTTTCTTTACACCGAGCGTATTGGAGTTTCTTTGAAAGAAGGAACTAGGGAATACATGTATCTAGCTAGTTCGGAAGTTTTCCAGCGGATCGGCGTGAAGAATGTTCGGTGGTGTGTGATTTTGAGGGCGTTTTCAGAAGGCGTGCCAGGATTACCACCAAGACGAGAGGTCGAGTTCTCCATCGACTGATTCGAGAACAGGACCGATTTCAAAGCGCCGCATGCGGATGTCTCTGCCGAGATGAAAGAGTGAAGTCAGATCGAACACTTGGAGTCGAAGCAATTCATACGACCGAGCGTGTCACCGTGGGGAGCTCGGTGTTATTGGTTAAGAAGAAGGATGGGCGATCAAGGCGTGCGTGGACTATCGCGAACTCAACAAGGTTACCGTGAAGAACCGTTATCCGTTGCCACGTATTGACGATTTGATGGACCAACCGTGGAAGCGATCTTTTCCAAGATAGACTTGAAGTCGGGCTACCATCGATTCGCGTGAAGGAGGAAGATGTCGCCAAAACAGCTTTTCAGGACTAGATACGGTCACTACGAGTACTTGGTGATGCCGTTTGGGTAGCGAATCGCCCGGTGTGTTTATGGACTACATGAACAGGATTTTCCATTCGTTTTTGGATCAATTCGTTGTAGTGTTCATCGGCGACATATTGATTTACTCGAGGAACCGAGAAGAGCACGCAGAACACTTATGTCGAGTATCGCAGATATTACGAGATAAGCAACTCTATGCCAATCTGTCGAAGTGTGAATTTTGGCTTGAAGAGGTGAATTTTCTTGGTCACGTGATTTCCAGGAGAAGGGATAGGCGTGGATCCAACTAAGATTGGCGGTGATAGCATGGGAGCGGCCTAAGGCGGTTCTGAGATCGGGAGTTTTGTCGGCTTAGCGTGCTATTACCGAAGATTCATTGAAGGTTTCTCGAAGATTGTCGCGCCTCTTACGATTGACGAGGAAGGATCAACCTTTTGCTTGACCGAGGAGTGTGAAGCCGATTTTCAACGGCGAAGGAGCTTTTGGCGGCAGCGCTGTCTTGATTTTGCCTCAACCGGAAGAGCCTTTCGAGGTGTATTGTGATGCGTCACACCAGGGATTGGGATGCGTCTTTGATGCAACATCGGAAGGTGGTCGCGTATGCTTCAAGACGACTTAAGATTCACGAGGAACTACCTACTCACGACTTGGAGCTAGCGGCGATAGTTTTTCTTGCGAAGATATGGAGGCACTACCTTTACGGGAGCACTCTTCTTGTTTCGGCGATCACAAGAGCTTGAAGTACTGTTCGACGGAAGGAGCTCAACATGCGTCAGCGTAGATGGGCGAGAATTTCTCGAGGACTACGACTTTACGTTGGAATACCATCCGGTAAGGCTAACGTAGTAGCAGATGCGTTGGCGGGAAGAGCGTTTTAACCTCGGTAATGATGATCAAGGAGTTGGAGATGCTCGAGAAGTTCAGAGATTTGAAGTTGAGTGTCGAAGTTTCACCAGGGGAAGCCGAGATTTGGTATGCTTACCATTTCTAACAGATTGTTGGGCGAGATCCGAGACCAGCAAGTTCGTGACGAGCCGCAAGAGAAGATTCGATTGATAAGCGCAAGGGAAGGCGACGAATTTGGTCGGAGCGGGCGACATCTTGAGATGCAATGGCCGAGTGTGCGTGCCTAACGTATCCGAGCCGAGGAAGTTGATTCTCGGCGAAGCGCATAAGAGCAACTTTAGTATTCATCCAGGAGTTACGAAGATGTATCAAGACTTGAAGAAGCATTTTTGGTGGTCGGAATGAAGAAGCAAGTGGCCGAGCACGTAGCTTCATGTTTGGCGTGTCGAAGCGAAGGTGGAGCACCAACGACTGCGGGAATGCTACAATCGCTTGACGCATCAAAGTATGGAAATGGGACGATATTTCCATGGACTTCGTTGTAGGTTTGCGAAGGCGCAGAAGAAGAATGATTCGATTTGGGTGATCGTCGACCGATTGACCAAATCGCTCATTTCTTGCGGTGGTCGACATACAACGTGGAAAGGCGACCGAGATCTACATCGCGGAGATCGTGCGACTTCATGGAATACCCTCTTCGATCGTGTCGGACCGAGATCAAGTTCACGTCTCATTTTTGGAGGGAATTGCAAGGAAGCGATGGGAGGCAGAGCTCGAGGCTTAGCTCGGCATATCATCCACGGTGGCGGTCGGCCCGAGAGAACAATCCAATCGCTTGAAGATTTGTTGCGAGCTTATGCGTTAGATCACCGAGGAAGTTGGGACGACGTCCTACCATTGGTGGAGTTCACATACAACAACGACTTCCATGCGAGTATTGGGATGGCACCTTTTGAAGCGGCTGTATGGGCGGAAATGTCGACGCCTCTTTGTTGGTACCAGGGCCAGCGAGCTAGCGTCAGAGACGGATATGATCCAGCAGACTACCGAGAAGATCCGTTTGATCGAGATCGGATGCGAACATCTCAAAGTCGAAGAAGAGTTATGCGGATCAACGACGTCGACCACTCGAGTTCGAGGAAGGAGAACATGTATTTCTTAGAGTCACCCCCACTCTGGAGTTGGTCGAGCGATCAAATCCAAGAAACTTACCTAAGTTCATTGGACCTTACCAGATTCTTCGTCGTATTGGTCGGTGGCATATCGGTGCATTGCCACCATTCTTGTCGAACATCCACGGCGTCTTCCACGTCTCACAATTGCGGAAGTATGTTTCCGACCCTTCTCATGTCATCGAACCGGATGCGATTCAAGCTGAAGGGCGACCTATCTTTTGAGCGTCACCAAAGAAGGATCGTTGATCGGAAAGCCAAGCGATTCGCGGAACAAAGAGATCCAACTTGTCAAAGTTGTGTGGGATCGAGAAGGCGGAGATGCGACTTGGGAGCTGGAGGAGAAGATGAAGATTGATTACCACTGAACTTTTACGAGGTAAGAACCTTATTTGCAATTTCGAGGACGAAATTTTTTAGAGGAGAGATTGTAACACCTGAGGGCGAGATCGACATCGTATTAGGACGACGTATCGAGACCTCGACCAAGACCTTGTGTCGAGATCCCGTGACTAGATCGTTACGAGATCATTTGTCGGTGATGAGACCACGTGCACTAGTCAGCCGAAATGAGGAGGTCGGCGTGTCGAGTTGATGAAGTCGCGTCATCGAGTGATGAGGACGCAAGTCGAGTGAGGAGACCGCGTTCACGAACTCGTGTTAGAACCTTATGCGTTTGCACGAGCACTCTTGTCGACATCGTGGTCGAGATGATACCTCGTATTATTTGAACGTTACTAGCGTTATTATTATATTGTTTGTAATTATTACATTGTCGGATTGTCGTTGTGGAAGCGAGTAGAGGGTAATCATGAGAGGAACGAGTTAACGGGTAGATGATTGATGGGATTGGCATCTTATAGCTGGAGTTACGTTTATACCCTTTCTCGCCAGCTGTATACCACGACCGTTTCACTCATTTCTCTTTTCTTCTTCTTCTTCTTCCTTCCTTCTGCTCTGTGTTTCGTTGTTTGCTTTAAAAATCTTCATCGACGAAACCGTGAGTTCCAGCGAGATTCTGCACAAGCTTTCTTCATCAATTTTGTTCATCATCAACTTCTCGACCCATATCTTGTCTGATCGACCATCACCGTTGAGGTATGAAGAACAGATTTTCTTTCATTTGTGCTACTGTTTAGCGCTAATTCTTCTTCCATTTTTAACCAGTTTTATGCTTCCAAAATCATATCAAATTGATGGGTTTTCTTATTCATAATAATACCTATCTTTTTAACCGATTAATTGGGCTTGTAAAACAAATTTCTTTTTCTGTTTTTCTGCAATCGGCAATGCCCAGAAACCTCCATTTTTGGTTCGTTTCGATTTCTTGATTTTCATTCGTTGCTTCTGATTATTGTTGTTGTCGATCTTTCTGTGAAGCATCAGATAACTTCATGAATTTTGATCGAAATCCCTAACTTTGTGTTAGAGGAAAAATATATTTCAGTTCTTGAGTTTCATATTTTCCGGTTGTGGTTGAGTTTGGGGAAGAGAGTTAGATGTATTAGAACCATGGATCGATCCGAGTTGTGTTTGTTTTAGGAAGTCTGTTTCAGAGATCGTGTAATTTCCGAATCGAGGTGTACGGAAAGCGAATCCAAGGACGCCAAGCAGAATCGAACGAGGATCAGATGCGTGTCGAGGTCGATCGAGAAGCGACGCCTTTCGAAGTCGTTGTCGAGTTCGTTGAAGACAGCCGTGTCGAGATCGAGTAAGAGAAATCGTTGTCGAGCTCTTTGAAGACAGCTGTGTCGAGGTCGTTGTCGAGCAGCATTAACTTGGAGTTCGGTAAGGGCTACTTCTAGATATCTCTAAGGCTTTATTGTATAAGTCCTTAAGTAAGGGCATTTCATATTCTACGTGGTTATGTTATGGTGTATGGAATTTCCTGATTTGTGTCGAGCTTGAAATGTTGTGAGATTGAGTTTTGCATGTATTTAATATGTGATTGAATATATGTCGTGAAGTGTGTATTGCATGTTGAATTGCGTTTCTTCATGTCGAGCTTGCTCTTTTATTTGACATGCGGTTGAATATTTTGTGTTTAACTCCTTGAATATCGTATGCTTAATTGTTCATTGAGTGAAGCGAGCTAGGTGAGTCGTATGGCGTTTTTGAGTCGTGACCGGATAAGCGAGGGTGCTAGGTCCCCTTTTTGTTTACGGAGATTGACTAGACGTCGCCACGCCACGGGACTGAGTTAGTTGTCCTAGGAGAGCGAGGATCCCAAGGCTTGGCTGGACTTTCCGACATCTGATGCAGCGTGTGCATTAGGAAAATTGTCGAGTCGAGAGAAAATGGATTTGTGAGTTGTGTCGAGTTTAGAGTGAGATGGTCGAGTCACGTCGGTGATTGTTATACTTTCTTTGTTTGCTTATATTTTTATGTCGAGCTTATCTTAACTTGTTGAGAAGTTGACCCTTTCCCGTGGTGCCTTCAATCCATAGCGGTTACCCAGGCGATGTCGAGAAGCGCAGTAACTTCGGCGATGAAGCGATGGCGAGGAGGAGCTCGGCGAGGACCCGAGTGGCGACCTCTATCTGTCGTGATTGTTTATTTGTTGGATGTTTGTTTTTCCGAGCATCGTACTTGTTTTTCTTTTGTGTTCGAGGTCGTGACCAGTTTGGGCGATGTTGTGTTGTTGCTCTGAGGGTGGCGGTGGTCTTACTTTTGGAGCAGCCCCCTGCGTGGGAGTCTGCCGGAAGTACCCCCAGGGTATGATTACTCTTTTGAAGTTGTCGTACCTTAGGTGTATTTTCTTTGCACATTTGCTACTCTGTATTTTGTATACATTATTATTTCGAGTGATATGTATATGTGTATGTTATGCATGTATGTTTTATTTGAATTTAAGTCTTGTGTCTTAGTTGCACCATGTTTCGAAAAGCTGTAATTACTCTGATGTGCACGAGTTGGTTTTATAAAAAAAAAAAAAATATATCCCATTTTTAAAAGGCACAAGAGTTTTGTTTTTAAAACACATCTCATATAGGTTTATGTTTGAGCTTGGTGTGTTGAGCTCGGTAACTCGAGCTCGGTATATTGAGCTCGGTAGCGGTCCGGAAACGGGTCGTTACATAAAGAGCACGAGTGTATTTGAAACAAGCCTCGTGCACGATGGATGTCAAATGACCTCGTGCCGGAGAGCACGTTGGATGTCAAACGACCTCGTGCACGTTGGATGTCGAACAAGCCATGTGTGAAAAGCACGTGCACTAAAATGACCTCGTGCACGATGGATGTCAAAATGACCTCGTGTCGGAGAGCACGTTGGATGTCAAACGACCTCGTGTCGGAGAGAACGTTGGACATCACCACCACACGCCGTCGTCATCCGTCGTGGACGCTGCTGTGTCGCTTCTCTCCAGTCATCCTATGAAGTTACGTTGAGCAGTTGGTATAATATTTTTAATATAATTTTATATTATGGTATATGTTCTATACCACATGATCAAAGAGATGAAGATCCTCCTCATAGGAGAAGTAAGCATGATGGCTTGATAGAGAGAGAGATTTCTCAAATGGAATCATGATTAATAAAGATATGAAAGATGTGTACATTGGTTTCCTGTTTATAGGACTAGCTAGATCCCTAACTAACTCCTAAGTGTGTAACTAACTCATTTTACACATAATGTAATTCTATATTAAACGTTGGATGTCGAACAAGCCATGTGTGAAAAGCACGTGCACTAAAATGACCTCGTGCACGATGGATGTCAAAATGACCTCGTGTCGGAGAGCACGTTGGATGTCAAACGACCTCGTGTCGGAGAGCACGTTGGACATCACCACCACACGCCGTCGTCATCCGTCGTGGACGCTGCCGTGTCGCTTCTCTCCAGTCATCCTATGAAGTTACATTGAGCAGTTGGTATAATATTTTTAATATAATTTTACATTATGCTTTATGTTACAGACCACATGATCAAAGAGATGAAGATCCTCCTCTCATAGGAGAAGTAAGCATGACGGCTTGCTAGAGAGAGATTTCTCAAATGGAATCATGATTAATAAAGATATGAAAGATGTGTACATTGGTTTCCTGTTTATAGGACTAGCTAGATCCCTAACTAACTCCTAAGTGTGTAACTAACTCATTTTACACATAATGTAATTCTATATTAAACGTTGGATGTCGAACAAGCCATGTGTGAAAAGCACGTGCACTAAAATGACCTCGTGCACGATGGATGTCAAAATGACCTCGTGTCGGAGAGCACGTTGGATGTCAAACGACCTCGTGTCGGAGAGCACGTTGGACATCACCACCACACGCCGTCGTCATCCATCGTGGGCTGACTGTAGTGTCGCTTCTCTCGATCATCCTATGAAGTTACATTGAGCAGTTGGTATAATATTTTTAATATAATTTTACATTATGCTTTATGTTCTGACCACATGATCAAAGAGATGAAGATCCTCCTCATAGGAGAAGTAAGCATGATGGCTTGATAGAGAGAGATTTCTCAAATGGAATCATGATTAATAAAGATATGAAAGATGTGTACATTGGTTTCCTGTTTATAGGACTAGCTAGATCCCTAACTAACTCCTAAGTGTGTAACTAACTCATTTTACACATAATGTAATTCTAAATTAATAATTACTAATGATTCTTCAATCAAAAATTATGCAACGTTTCTCTTACGCAGGAACTAGACACCGATTAAATCAAAGCAGCTTCACATGATTATCTCGGATCTCGGATATCGACCTCGGACGGATTCACCTCCAACCTCCAGCTTAGGAGTGAGTGAATCCTATCTTCTCGGACCTCGGATCTCGGATCTCGGATCACGGGACCTCGACAACACAAAGAGCTTCCCCACCAAGCTCTTCACTTGGATGAGGAGAGACAACCTCGGATCTCGACATCTCGGATGCAGTCGGCCGAGTGAGCGAATCATATCTTCTCGACATCAGCAAAGTCAGATTACCCTCTAAAACGCAAGTGTAAAGAGCACGAGTGTATTTGAAACAAGCCTCGTGCACGATGGATGTCAAATGACCTCGTGCGGGAGAGCACGTTGGATGTCAAACGACCTCGTGCACGTTGGATGTCGAACAGGCCATGTGTGAAAAGCACGTGCACTAAAATGACCTCGTGCACGATGGATGTCAAAATGACCTCGTGTCGGAGAAACACGTTTGATGTCAAGCGACCTCGTGTCGGAGAGAGCGTTGGACATCACCACCACACGCCGTCGTCATCCGTCGTGGACGCCGTGTCGCTTCTCTCGATCATCCTATGAAGTTACATTGAGCAGTTGGTATAATATTTTTAATATAATTTTACATTATGCTTTATGTTCTGAACCACATGATCAAAGAGATGAAGATCCTCCTCATAGGAGAAGTAAGCATGATGGCTTGATAGGGAGAGAGATTTCTCAAATGGAATCATGATTAATAAAGATATGAAAGATGTGTACATTGGTTTCCTGTTTATAGGACTAGCTAGATCCCTAACTAACTCCTAAGTGTGTAACTAACTCATTTTACACATAATGTAATTCTATATTAAACGTTGGATGTCGAACAAGCCATGTGTGAAAAGCACGTGCACTAAAATGACCTCGTGCACGATGGATGTCAAAATGACCTCGTGTCGGAGAAACACGTTGGATGTCAAGCGACCTCGTGTCGGAGAAACACGTTGGACATCACCACCACACGCCGTCGTCATCCGTCGTGGACGCCGTGTCGCTTCTCTCGATCATCCTATGAAGTTACATTGAGCAGTTGGTATAATATTTTTAATATAATTTTACATTATGCTTTATGTTACAGACCACATGATCAAAGAGATGAAGATCCTCCTCATAGGAGAAGTAAGCATGATGGCTTGATAGAGAGAGAGATTTCTCAAATGGAATCATGATTAATAAAGATATGAAAGATGTGTACATTGGTTTCCTGTTTATAGGACTAGCTAGATCCCTAACTAACTCCTAAGTGTGTAACTAACTCATTTTACACATAATGTAATTCTATATTAAACGTTGGATGTCGAACAAGCCATGTGTGAAAAGCACGTGCACTAAAATGACCTCGTGCACGATGGATGTCAAAATGACCTCGTGTCGGAGAGCACGTTGGATGTCAAACGACCTCGTGTCGGAGAGCACGTTGGACATCACCACCACACGCCGTCGTCATCCTCCGTGGGACTGCCGTGTCGCTTCTCTCGATCATCCTATGAAGTTACATTGAGCAGTTGGTATAATATTTTTAATATAATTTTACATTATGCTTTATGTTACTGCACCACATGATCAAAGAGATGAAGATCCTCCTCATAGGAGAAGTAAGCATGATGGCTTGATAGAGAGAGATTTCTCAAATGGAATCATGATTAATAAAGATATGAAAGATGTGTACATTGGTTTACTGTTTATAGGACTAGCTAGATCCCTAACTAACTCCTAAGTGTGTAACTAACTCATTTTACACATAATGTAATTCTAAATTAATAATTACTAATGATTCTTCAATCAAAAATTATGCAACGTTTCTCTTACGAGAACTAGACACGATTAAATCAAAGCAAAGCGACTTCACATGATTATCTCGGATCTCGGATATCGACCTCGGACGGATTCACCTCCAACCTCGACTTAGGAGTGAGTGAATCCTATCTTCTCGGACCTCGGGTCTCAGATCTCGGATCCGGGACCTCGACAACCTGAGGCTTCCCCACCAAGCTCTTGGCTTGGATGAGGAGGACAACCTCGGATCTCGACATCTCAGATCCGGTCACCGAAAGTGGCGAATCATATCTTCTCGACATCGGCAAAGTCGATTACCCTCTAAAGCGCAAGTGTAAAGAGCACGCAGTGTATTTGAAACAAGCCTGCGTGCACGATGGATGTCAAATGACCTGCGTCGGAGAGCACGTTGGATGTCAAGCGACCTCGTGCGTTGGATGTCGAACAAGCCATGTGTGAAAAGCACGTGCACTAAAATGACCTCGTGCACGATGGATGTCAAAATGACCTGCGTGTCGGAGAGCACGTTTGATGTCAAGCGACCTCGTGTCGGAGAGAACGTTGGACATCACCACCACACGCCGTCGTCATCCGTCGTGGGCTGCCGTGTCGCTTCTCTCGATCATCCTATGAAGTTACATTGAGCAGTTGGTATAATATTTTTAATATAATTTTACATTATGCTTTATGTTCTGAGACCACATGATCAAAGAGATGAAGATCCTCCTCATAGGAGAAGTAAGCATGATGGCTTGATAGAGAGAGATTTCTCAAATGGAATCATGATTAATAAAGATATGAAAGATGTGTACATTGGTTTCCTGTTTATAGGACTAGCTAGATCCCTAACTAACTCCTAAGTGTGTAACTAACTCATTTTACACATAATGTAATTCTATATTAAACGTTGGATGTCGAACAAGCCATGTGTGAAAAGCACGTGCACTAAAATGACCTCATGCACGATGGATGTCAAAATGACCTCGTGTCGGAGAGCACGTTGGATGTCAAACGACCTCGTGTCGGAGAGCACGTTGGACATCACCACCACACGCCGTCGTCATCCGTAAGTGCGGACGCCGTGTCGCTTCTCTCGATCATCCTATGAAGTTACATTGAGAGCAGTTGGTATAATATTTTTAATATAATTTTACATTATGCTTTATGTTATGACCACATGATCAAAGAGATGAAGATCCTCCTCATAGGAGAAGTAAGCATGATGGCTTGATAGAGAGAGATTTCTCAAATGGAATCATGATTAATAAAGATATGAAAGATGTGTACATTGGTTTCCTGTTTATAGGACTAGCTAGATCCCTAACTAACTCCTAAGTGTGTAACTAACTCATTTTACACA
Organism: Calophaca sinica; assembly: GCA_037113605.1. Classification (NCBI taxonomy): domain Eukaryota; kingdom Viridiplantae; phylum Streptophyta; class Magnoliopsida; order Fabales; family Fabaceae; genus Calophaca; species Calophaca sinica. The sequence goes on from CM073734.1 coordinate 74,270,989, forward strand.
TAATGTAATTCTATATTAATAATTACTAATGATTCTTCAATCAAAAATTATGCAACGTTTCTCTTCCGCAGGAACTAGACACCGATTAAATCAACAAAGTGAAAGCAAAGCAGCTTCACATGATTATCTCGGATCTCGGATATCGACCTCGGACGGATTCACCTCCAACCTCCAGCTTGGGAGTGAGTGAATCCTACCTTCCCTTACCTCGGATCTCGGATCTGGGACCTCGACAACACATCAGGCTTCCCCCACCAAGCTCTTCAGCTTGGATGAGGAGGACAACCTCGGATCTCGACATCTCAGATCTGGTCACCGAGTGGCGAATCATATCTTCTCGACATCGGCAAAGTCGATTACCCTCTAAAGCGCAAGTGTAAAGAGCACGAGTGTATTTGAAACAAGCCTGCGTGCACGATGGATGTCAAATGACCTGCGTCTTGGAGAGCACGTTGGATGTCAAACGACCTCGTGCACGTTGGATGTCGAACAAGCCATGTGTGAAAAGCACGTGCACTAAAATGACCTCGTGCACGATGGATGTCAAAATGACCTCGTGTCGGAGAGCACGTTGGACATCACCACCACACGCCGTCGTCATCCGTCGTGGACGCTGCCGTGTCGCTTCTCTCCAGTCATCCTATGAAGTTCTGTTCAGAACAGTTGGTATAATATTTTTAATATAATTTTACATTATGCTTTATGTTACAGACCACATGATCAAAGAGATGAAGATCCTCCTCATAGGAGAAGTAAGCATGATGGCTTGATAGAGAGAGAGATTTCTCAAATGGAATCATGATTAATAAAGATATGAAAGATGTGTACATTGGTTTCCTGTTTATAGGACTAGCTAGATCCCTAACTAACTCCTAAGTGTGTAACTAACTCATTTTACACATAATGTAATTCTATATTAAACGTTGGATGTCGAACAAGCCATGTGTGAAAAGCACGTGCACTAAAATGACCTCGTGCACGATGGATGTCAAAATGACCTCGTGTCGGAGAGCACGTTGGATGTCAAACGACCTCGTGTCGGAGAGCACGTTGGACATCACCACCACACGCCGTCGTCATCCGTCGTGGGCGCTGCCGTGTCGCTTCTCTCGACTCATCCTATGAAGTTACATTGAGCAGTTGGTATAATATTTTTAATATAATTTTACATTATGCTTTATGTTCTGAACCACATGATCAAAGAGATGAAGATCCTCCTCATAGGAGAAGTAAGCATGATGGCTTGATAGAGAGAGAGATTTCTCAAATGGAATCATGATTAATAAAGATATGAAAGATGTGTACATTGGTTTCCTGTTTATAGGACTAGCTAGATCCCTAACTAACTCCTAAGTGTGTAACTAACTCATTTTACACATAATGTAATTCTATATTAAACGTTGGATGTCGAACAAGCCATGTGTGAAAAGCACGTGCACTAAAATGACCTCATGCACGATGGATGTCAAAATGACCTCGTGTCGGAGAGCACGTTGGATGTCAAACGACCTCGTGTCGGAGAAACACGTTGGACATCACCACCACACGCCGTCGTCATCCGTCGTGGGCTGACTGCGTGTCGACTTCTCTCGATCATCCTATGAAGTTACATTGAGCAGTTGGTATAATATTTTTAATATAATTTTACATTATGCTTTATGTTACAGACCACATGATCAAAGAGATGAAGATCCTCCTCATAGGAGAAGTAAGCATGATGGCTTGATAGAGAGAGATTTCTCAAATGGAATCATGATTAATAAAGATATGAAAGATGTGTACATTGGTTTCCTGTTTATAGGACTAGCTAGATCCCTAACTAACTCCTAAGTGTGTAACTAACTCATTTTACACATAATGTAATTCTATATTAATAATTACTAATGATTCTTCAATCAAAAATTATGCAACGTTTCTCTTCCGCAGGAACTAGACACCGATTAAATCAACAAAGTGAAAGCAAAGCAGCTTCACATGATTATCTCGGATCTCGGATATCGACCTCGGACGGATTCACCTCCAACCTCCAGCTTGGGAGTGAGTGAATCCTACCTTCCCTTACCTCGGATCTCGGATCTGGGACCTCGACAACACAGCAGGCTTCCCCCACCAAGCTCTTCAGCTTGGATGAGGAGGACAACCTCGGATCTCGACATCTCAGATCTGGTCAGCTTCGAGTGAGCGAATCATATCTTCTCGACATCAGCAAAGTCAGATTACCCTCTAAAACGCAAGTGTAAAGAGCACGAGTGTATTTGAAACAAGCCTCGTGCACGATGGATGTCAAATGACCTGCGTCTTGGGAGAGCACGTTGGATGTCAAACGACCTCGTGCACGTTGGATGTCGAACAAGCCATGTGTGAAAAGCACGTGCACTAAAATGACCTCGTGCACGATGGATGTCAAAATGACCTCATGTCGGAGAGCACGTTGGACATCACCACCACACGCCGTCGTCATACGTCGTGGACGCTGCCGTGTCGCTTCTCTCGAGTCATCCTATGAAGTTCTGTTCAGAACAGTTGGTATAATATTTTTAATATAATTTTACATTATGCTTTATGTTACAGACCACATGATCAAAGAGATGAAGATCCTCCTCATAGGAGAAGTAAGCATGATGGCTTGATAGAGAGAGAGATTTCTCAAATGGAATCATGATTAATAAAGATATGAAAGATGTGTACATTGGTTTCCTGTTTATAGGACTAGCTAGATCCCTAACTAACTCCTAAGTGTGTAACTAACTCATTTTACACATAATGTAATTCTATATTAAACGTTGGATGTCGAACAAGCCATGTGTGAAAAGCACGTGCACTAAAATGACCTCGTGCACGATGGATGTCAAAATGACCTCGTGTCGGAGAGCACGTTGGATGTCAAACGACCTCGTGTCGGAGAGCACGTTGGACATCACCACCACACGCCGTCGTCATCCATCGTGGTGACGCCGTGTCGCTTCTCTCGATCATCCTATGAAGTTACATTGAGCAGTTGGTATAATATTTTTAATATAATTTTACATTATGCTTTATGTTCTGAACCACATGATCAAAGAGATGAAGATCCTCCTCATAGGAGAAGTAAGCATGATGGCTTGGTAGAGAGAGATTTCTCAAATGGAATCATGATTAATAAAGATATGAAAGATGTGTACATTGGTTTCCTGTTTATAGGACTAGCTAGATCCCTAACTAACTCCTAAGTGTGTAACTAACTCATTTTACACATAATGTAATTCTATATTAATAATTACTAATGATTCTTCAATCAAAAATTATGCAACGTTTCTCTTACGCAGGAACTAGACACCGATTAAATCAAAGCAGCTTCACATGATTATCTCGGATCTCGGATATCGACCTCGGACGGATTCACCTCCAACCTCCAGCTTGGGAGTGAGTGAATCCTATCTTCTCGGACCTCGGATCTCGGATCTCGGATCTGGGACCTCGACAACACAGCAGGCTTCCCCCACCAAGCTCTTCAGCTTGGATGAGGAGAACAACCTCGGATCTCGACATCTCAGATCTGGTCAGCTTCGAGTGAGCGAATCATATCTTCTCGACATCAGCAAAGTCAGATTACCCTCTAAAACGCAAGTGTAAAGAGCACGAGTGTATTTGAAACAAGCCTCGTGCACGATGGATGTCAAATGACCTCGTCTTAGGAGAGCACGTTGGATGTCAAGCGACCTGCGTGCACGTTGGATGTCGAGCAAGCCATGTGTGAAAGCACGTGCACTAAAATGACCTCGTGCACGATGGATGTCAAAATGACCTGCGTGTCGGAGAGCACGTTGGATGTCAAGCGACCTGCGTGTCGGAGAGCACGTTGGACATCACCACCACCGCAGCCGTCGTCATCGTAAGTGAGTGACTGCCGTGTCGCTTCTCTCCCGATCATCCTATGAAGTTACGTTGAGCAGTTGGTATAATATTTTTAATATAATTTTACATTATGCTTTATGTTACAGACCACATGATCAAAGAGATGAAGATCCTCCTCATAGGAGAAGTAAGCATGATGGCTTGATAGAGAGAGAGATTTCTCAAATGGAATCATGATTAATAATGATATGAAGGATGTGTACATTGGTTTCCTGTTTATAGGACTAGCTAGATCCCTAACTAACTCCTAAGTGTGTAACTAACTCATTTTACACATAATGTAATTCTAAATTAATAATTACTAATGATTCTTCAATCAAAAATTATGCAACGTTTCTCTTACGCAGGAACTAGACACCGATTAAATCAAAGCAGCTTCACATGATTATCTCGGATCTCGGATATCGACCTCGGACGGATTCACCTCCAACCTCCAGCTTGGGAGTGAGTGAATCCTATCTTCTCGGACCTCGGATCTCGGATCTCGGATCTGGGACCTCGACAACACAAAGAGCTTCCCCACCAAGCTCTTCACTTGGATGAGGAGGACAACTTCGGATCTCGACATCTCGGATCTGGTCGGCCAGTGAGCGAATCATATCTTCTCGACATCGGCAAAGTCGATTACCCTCTAAAGCGCCAAGTGTAAAGAGCACGAGTGTATATGAAACAACCCTCGTGCACGATGGATGTCAAATGACCTCGTCTTGGAGAGCACGTTGGATGTCAAGCGACCTCGTGCACGTTGGATGTCGAACAAGCCATGTGTGAAAAGCACGTGCACTAAAATGACCTCGTGCACGATGGATGTCAAAATGACCTCTTGTCGGAGAAACACGTTGGATGTCAAGCGACCTGCGTGTCGGAGAGCACGTTGGACATCACCACCACCTGCGCGTCGTCGTCATCCGTCGTGGGCGGCGAGTGTCGCTTAAACCTGCTCCGATCGTCCTATGAAGTTACATTGAGCGAGTTGGTATAATATTTTTAATATAATTTTACATTATGCTTTATGTTCTGAACCACATGATCAAAGAGATGAAGATCCTCCTCATAGGAGAAGTAAGCATGATGGCTTGATAGAGAGAGATTTCTCAAATGGAATCATGATTAATAAAGATATGAAAGATGTGTACATTGGTTTCTGTTTATAGGACTAGCTAGATCCCTAACTAACTCCTAAGTGTGTAACTAACTCATTTTACACATAATGTAATTCTATATTAATAATTACTAATGATTCTTCAATCAAAATTATGCAGCGTTTCTTACGAGGACTAGAACCGATTAAATCAAGCTGACTTCATGATTATCTCGGATCTCGGATATCGACCTCGGACGGATTCACCTCGACCTCCGGCAGGGTAGGTGAATCCTATCTTCTCGGACACCGGATCTCGGATCTCGGATGCAGGACCTCGACAACCACCAGCTGAGGCTTCCCCACCAAGCTCTTCGGCTTGGATGAGAGGAGGACAACCGGATCTACGAGCATCTCGAGATCTGAGTCGGCAGTGGCCGAATCATATCTTCTCGACATCGGCAAAGTCAGATTACCCTCTAAAAGCAAGTGTAAAAGCGCGAGTGTATATGAAAGCAAGCCTGCGTGCACGATGGATGTCAAATGACCTCGTGCTTGGGAGAGCACGTTGGATGTCAAGCGACCTCGTGCCACGTTGGATGTCGAACAAGCCATGTGTGAAAAGCACGTGCACTAAAATGACCTGCGTACTTGCGATGGATGTCAAAATGACCTCTCTTGTCGGAGAGCACGTTGGATGTCAAGCGACCTGCGTGTCGGAGACACGTTGGACATCACCACCACCGCGCCGTCGTCAATCCCAGTCGTGGACGTGCCGTGTCGCTTACTGCTCCAGTCATCCTATGAAGTTACATTGAGCGATTGGTATAATATTTTAATATAATTTTACATTATGCTTTATGTTCACAGACCACATGATCAAAGAGAT